>JAHFWI010000020.1:0-2969427 GCA_028554975.1 Himalopsyche kuldschensis
TAAATGATCAATTAGTCTTCGTTTCCTCGCCATTACTATACCCAATTCACTAAACCAATTCTTATTGTATTTTTTTCTACTTTTATTTCTAATTTTTTATTTTTTATTTTCCTTTCTTTGATTTTAATTTGTAAGAATTGATATGGCTTTTATTCTGTTACAGGCACTGACTCATTTGAACTCATTACCGGGACTTCCATCTAATTATGGATGACAGACATTAGCTTTATTTATTTTTATTAAATTCACTTAATATTTGGGCTTTTACTTTGTTAATGCTAAATTCATACTTAATTGATTTTTGATGTGTTAGTTAATGTTAAATTCATACTTAATTGATTTTTGATGTTTTAGTTTTGCATTGCTAAGAGGTCTTGAACATTTTATTTTTAGTCTATTTGTCTTGTAATTTACTTAATTTATTTGCTTAGTTGCATTACCAATTGTTTGTCATACCTTGTTTTCATCCTTAACTTTTGCATAAATACCACTGTCTTATTGTATTTCTTATCAGTTGATAATGCTCGCCATGAGCGAAACCGGTCCTGATGTAATAAATCAGATGTGGAAAAAGTACTAAAAAATGTGTTATTATTTTTATTATAATGCCTTTCCACCAAGTATTGACAGTGAACACCTTAAAAGTGGTTTAGTTTATTGGTCTAACTCTAACGTAATGGTGTGAATTATAATCTGGGTATTTTTGGGTTATTTTTATCGTGTGAAACCATTTAAAATCTGTACACGTTTCAAACATAGTTCTGACGAAGGCGTAAGCCGAAATAGCTATCAACAAATATATAAAATTTATGTAGAACTAAAATACATTGTTATTTTTTACCGTATTATAAAGGAGTTCTACCAAGTAAATGCCTACTCAATCAATAAATAGTATTTAAAATACGTGTAATAAGCTCTCTCGCAGTAAATAATTGCCCATATTTGCTTTATATGAAGTCGAAGTGCTACTGCAAATTCTGAATTCTGGCTACGTGAATATACTACTTGGGTCGCCCTACAGTCTCGTAGTGTATTGCAGTCGTAAATATTCAATACTATTCTAGTTATGTACTCTCCTTCACGAAAATGCATGTATTCAGTCAAGGACGGATTGGAAAAAAAATGTAACCTAGTTATAGAGATAACGTTTCATAACCAACATTAATGAATTGCCATTGAAAATAGCCTGACTATTAATTAAGTATAGATTAAAGTGGCCTACCATCACACTAAGCTCTTTTATGCGCTTATTTTTATTATCTTTAAACACCTTTTTAATTACTATAAATCATGTCTTACCTACGACCCGCCGTTCATTTTTTAACTCTAGCGTGGCGCCTCAGCCAAAAAGTTTGCCCATTTCTACTATAGAATATGTCTACATTTCTCAATGTTAGATACAATTAATATAACCGACCTAATTCTCGGATGCGATGAACACATTTCTTTTTTTATCAAACCACGAAGTTTGGGGACGTGTGGTTTTCTAAATGAGTAAACAAATGCCTCATTTAATTGTATAATAATATCATTCTCTTATAACAAGCGTTACAACTGCAATTTCATATGAATAATGCATCGGCATTCATGGATTCGATGTATTGATGTTCAATTGTACATATATAAAAACATAATTTCAATATGTCGACAAACAATTATTATCAAAAATATCCAATTAATTTGATCAATCAGCATCAGATAATTAATCCAGATTGCGAACAATTACCTTAAAACTAAATTGATTCTTACTTTTATTCAGTGTAAATAAACAATACAAACTATTTACTAAGCGCCAATTCAATTTCATCCGTGGTCTTGAAATGTATGAAGATGCCGAAGGGAAAAGGACAAAATACTTCCACGTATATTTTAAAAATCACGATCGATATGCATCAATTGATAATGCTCGCGATGTGCAAAACCGGTCCTGATCTTAAGAAAATATATTATGTGTAAACAATATAGAAAAATGTTTTAAATTGGTTTATATAGAAAGTGAATAAATAAATACCAGGGATGATTGTATAATCAACGGCGATGCAATTCTTAATAACATACTCTGGATCAGCTGTTAGACATAAACATGTATTATACATACTATATTGATAACCTATGTACATAATGACCGAACCAATAGCAATCCACTAACACTCCTTAAACCATTATGTAAAGTTCTCCTGATTATTCTCCGTTTCGAATATCGTATCTATATAAATACATATTTGACGATTATTAGTTAAAAAAATATATCTTCCTCCAACATGACTACAAAAATTCATTTATAAAAAGAAGACGTAAATATTTTTTTGATTGAATTCATATTTACTTTCACTACACAAAGGTAAAAAAATATCAAATAATTTTAGCATTTCTGATAGATTTTTCTGCTTCACATCGTAGTCAATACTGTGAGCAGGGCTGAGGTTATCAGGCAAATGCTTTAACCCTAGTAGAACTATGAAAATATTTGACCTTATATGCATTGATAGTAAAAAAAAAAAGGATAATCCCAACCATTGTTGATAACTCGTTATTTGTAACATTATGCATGAACAAGTGTCGTAAATTACGTCAGTGCTTCCCAACCATTTGACATCTGTGTACCGCTTCAGTAATTTTCGAGCACCGAGTAACCTCGTTAAAAAACACATATGCTCTGAAACATTGGCTACAGGGGAAATCAAAACACAGAAAAACGACGCGTATTCCGCGTTCCTCGTAGCCAATGTGGTGATAAAGATCAAAATATAACTATTTTTTCCCTTTTTAGTACATAATAATAATTAAAAAATAAAACTGGTTCGTAATAAATTATAAATAAAATTCATTATAATCAATGATAAGAAAGAAAATTCGGTGCATCCCGCACCCCCACCAAACTCATCCCGCCCCCCATGGGGTACGCGTACCACACTTTGGGAAACACTGGTATACATAATAAAACTTTTTCACACGGGTACGTGGATAATAGAGGGCCGAGAGAGCTCTCTGTGCCGCGAAGACGCTGTACATAAGTGCGCATCCAGAGCAGATGGATCGGAATCTAGCGGAGAGACAAAACCCGCTGCATCCGGAACGATTTCAGCCACAATAAAACAACGAGTAAGGTCTCAGACGCCCGCGCTCGCACATGAGACATCCATTTTAAAAATAGACCGCGTACGGAATCCCTTTTTACGACGATTACAAAAACTGTACAGTAATCATTTTACAATATTATGCAAACAATTGGAAATCCAGACAATTAGAAATTCAGACAGTTAGAAATTCACGGGAGACAGCCTGGCCTGCTCATTCAGCCGGTGTTCTGCTATCGATGGAAAAAACGAGTCCACCCTTCGTGTACCAAAGATTCATTAGCACGGTTAAAAAGAAAATTGATGCCGTTTGCAGCTTATTGGTATACTTATATGGTGGTAGTTTTCTTTAGCCAGATCTGCTTATAAATTCATCGCGTAACCACATTTCAGTGAGAGTAAGATGATAACTTGGATTAAATCACTTGTTGACTGACAATTCTTGGTGGATAGGCATTGCGTTTGAATGAATAAAACACAATTTGTATTACTACTTCCAAATATATTTTGTAAAGAACAGGACCGGGTTCGCTCATCGCAAGAATTTTACACTGAAGCCATTGAAAAGAATCACTGATATTTATATATAATATTTAAATTTGTCTCAATTCGAATTAAATAACTTTTTTTTTTGTATAGGCCAACCAGTTGAAATTCTCTTTACACAATATGTGCAAAAGTAATATAAATCATTGGTTTTTTTTTCATTTTACTAGTCGGCTTGCGTCTATTCGGAAATTTAAATCCTTTACCACGCCACCGTGTGGACAAATGTCTAACCATATTTACCACTCAAACATTGAACTGGTAAAATAGTAAGAACGGTAGGAAGTCAATTTGATATTCTGGTCATGTGTCAAGTGAGAGCGCGCCTTTTCAAATAATTTGAATGGATCTAGCTAGGAATCGAGGCAGTGGTAAATGCGTACCAAATAAACTTTTTTTTATGCTGTGAAGTTAGTCGTGGTTGGCAAAAATGCCGACCTTAATTACTTGAAATCGATCCTGGTATATCCAAGCCTATCCCACTTCTCAACGTCACTCAATCACTTAAATTATGTGGTGCTCAATTTTCTTAGAGCATAACTGTTCATATACTAAATTGGCAATTACTAGGTAGATATACCCAATGCAGCAGCCATTCGTTTTTAACATGTAACATGCACGGTGATAGGCTTGATATAGTGATAAGCGACGCTCTGTGCTTTCATTTACTCTTAACCATGCGATTCTTATAGACATGGCGTAAGGAGTGGAATAAGCTGAGTTCTGAATAAGTTCCCAGCCCCATCCTTACATCCTTACTGTGTCGAAAAAAGCGCGATTTGACGACTGAATAACTAACAGAAAAATTCCCGAAACAATAGTGTTGACAAACTGCATTAAGATATTATAAACGTCAATTAACAATTAAACGTCGACTATTATATTCAAAACTCCTTTGTACGCAGTTTATTTGTTTAAGATTCACGGAACACGTTGCAGTGATGTACACAGCTACCATATTAATTTATGAAAATGAATATTCAATGCTCAAGGACACTGAAAGATCAAGACTTAGTGCAAGACACTTAGTAACCGCCCTGTAAAAACATTTTGAGTCGTTCTTAAACTTTAATATAAAATCATTCGAACAATTATAGTTTTCAAAATATATATCTTTACATATGTCAAATTTTAATTCTTTCATGAATAGGTATTATAATATAAGCACCAACGATATTTTACTATCTTCAAGATATTTTTTTTTACTTTAAAATAAGAATACATATTTGGTGTTGCGGCTTTCTAAAATCACACTGAATAGAAAATTCATCACGGACGCCCATGTCAAAGATATCAAATATTAGATTGAAAAAAATTTACTTTCATAGTGATCGAAAGTACAGCTCTTTCCACCAGGACTGTGGTTTCGCACTCGGAGTCGGAAATTTTGAAAAGTTTGAACTTTATATTTTTGCATATAATATGTAAAATTTGGCTATTGGCCGGTTTTCAGTTGATATTTAATTGAATATACATACATAGGATATTTAGGAAAAAGAACGTGACGAAATTAAGCTTTTTGTAGTCGGAGTCGTATTTTTGGTCAATGCTGGAGCCGGAGCCGTGTTTTTTTTAACGACTCCACAGCCCTGCTTACCACTAAAACAATCCTTCAAATGAAAAAGAATATTCATTCCATTGTATTGCAATCAAAAAGAGATATTATTTACCCAAACAAAGATAATATATAATGCACATTAGTAAACTGTATTTTCAAACACTACCAGCATAGTTTACTGTTTTATGTAATTTTTTTGATTAATATCATTGATGAAAATCATTTATACAAGATTATTTTTGAAACTTTTTACATGCAGAGTTGTGCTTTTTAGCTCTGACAAAACAACTAAAGTGGCTTTGGAACTATGTACTTAGTTATGCATGATTTTGTAAAATGATTGGCCGATTATATTATTAGTAATCGTCAATAGTTGACGGTTCAATGATTTTGTTACAAAGACAATACGTTGACATATTGACACACTGTTAGAAGAGATAATTATTCGTCTCATTTCGTTGAGGCATTTGTAATTCCGTTGAATATCGTATCGTAATCGGAAGAGGAATGTCTTTATTGTTAAGAAGTAGAGTTGCTATCAGTAAAAAAATCAGGCAATTCCAATTGATTCAGTCGACACTCGTTTTTAAGGGACGGGACCCCATGTGACGGCCGTTATTTTTAGCTTTTTTTGGGATTTTTTTTTGACGAACTTTATTAACGTAGAAGTTTGAAAATGTTTTACCATGTGTTTATTGACATTTTAACAGTAAGTCAAAATATTTTCAGACTAAAATCTTCATCACAATGTGTGGTGCACCACTCCAAACGCACCCATGTCGAAAAAAAGGTGGTAAACGGCCTCCATCCGACCGGCTGATTGGCTTATCAGAAATCAAAAAATCTAACGGCGTTTTAATCTATAAAACTGTAAAAATCGTTTGAAATAGGATCTTTTGAAAATGTGGAAAATTGAACAATTTACAAGATTTTGAAAAAAAAAGTTCAAATTTCATGATTTCTTTCGACTATTTGGTCGTGTAAAAACAAAACTTCTGTCAATTTTTTCACTATCATAGTTCAAACGATGAAAAAACATGTTTTTAATCTACCATTAAAAACATGTCATCAAAGCAATCGGTTAACCCGTTCTTGAGATAACGTGGAGACCAGTTACGAAAACACAGTTTTGAGAAAAACGCGTTTGAAAGCTCAAATACGATTTAAACTATCAAATTTTTACTCCGTATTGATCAGCTATGCTTGGTCCATAGATAATTCTTTCTTCTTCCTGTTTTAAGCTGCTTGCTTTGCTCTTGCTTAAATTTTGGTTTGTTTCATGAATTGAAATTACATGTGTATTGAAAGTTCTCATGTAACAAGCCGAAGCGTCAAAATGTGACCGATGTCCCGCCTAGAAACAAGTGTAGTCTAACTGCAATAACTTTCCAACGACTTCAACTATTATAAAATCACTTTACCAGCATATTCTACACGTGTTTAGAAATCATTATATGCAACAAAAAAAAAAATTGTTTCAAAATATCACATGGGGAGACCCCCTTAACAAATAACTTGTTGGATCTTGTCTACCTACCTTAAGTAGTCAATCACACAGTTGTTGAATGCATTTATATGTTGGTCGCCATTTTACGGCCATATTCTGCATATACATAACTGAATCGGACGACGAAAAATGTGGAGGATATAGTGGTTCCAATGTATTAACCATCAATTTGAATCAATAGCAAGTGCCTGTTGATCATTGGATAGTACGTTAAGCATCAGTTTTGCAGTTTGAATTGTCGTAACACTGCCGTTGTATGTTTTCAAGATGCTCACAAAGCTGCGTTTCGCAAATCAGGTAAAGCAAAGATTTTGAAAATATTACTCATCAAAACCTAAAATCTACTACACTATTTTCTCTTCTAGAGCAGTGCTTCCCAAACATTCGACATCAGTGTACCCTTTCTACAATTTTCGTATCACCGAGTATGTCACATATAAATTAGCAATCATGAAAATACCCCTTAAGTACAGTAACACAAAAAATCAGGTGCTGCGCGTACCCTCACCACTCTCTTTCCGTATCCCCCAAGGGGTACGCTTACCACACTTTGGGAAACACTGTACTAGGGGATACAATATAATTTGCTGTTATGCTCAAGTTAACGGCTTCGTTTATTTATGTGACACCGCAGACACACTATTAAAAAAATTACTTTATATTTAAAGATATTTGACCTTGAAGCATTTGTTTTTTTTCCGTAGTAAATGCGTTTATTATATAATACAAGAAAATATTTCACAGTCTCCTACTTGTTGTCCACCGTATTAAAGGGTTCCGCGACGAAATATTTTTGGAAAACGCATTGCCAAAGAATGCTGTAGCTGAAATCGTTCAATGTATGTATTGCGTTTATTGCCGTCAGCCGATAACTTAATATACAAAGCAGACAAATACGCAAACATTTAGATTAAATATTATTTATTTTGAAACGCGGTACCTTTTTCGGTGTGTGTAAATCAAATCAATATTATTTTCTTTTGAGTAAACATTATAACATAACAATATAAATCAGTTTCCAATAAAACAAAGGCCATATTTATATAGCCAATCATGCAAATAATGTTTGCATGTAAATTGAACCTTCTTACGATTTAGTTTTCTCTGATACACCAAGTAAATGTGATACACAAAACAAATATTTAATAGTTGAATACTGATTTGTAATTTATCGCACAGCTGAAATTAGGCTCACAGCCGCATTTGGTTAAACACAATAATTGGCGGGTATTGAAAAAACGATCACATATGCTGATCATCGAATTCTAATTGTTATAAATTCCTTTTGGATGTATGCACGGATATCTTCACCAGTGCGTGGTTTATTATTTAATTACATTATTTTTATATAGTGACAGCACTTAAATATTCAACAAAAAAATATCGAATAAATACAAAATAATAAAAGTAAAAGTTTTGCATCTTATCCTGAATACATATGACTTATCTAACTACTAGTCTTCTCCTTTTCTAACCCTTCGAAAAAAGGTTGAATTAACCACAAACTTCTGTCGATATGCTCAATCAAGATTCCAAAAGCTCGACATTAAACTGAATGCTTCTTACAAATAATTGTATGGTGCAAAAATTCAGTCAAGGTCGCTTGATGTTCATCTTATATATAAAACCGAAACGGCGTATGTATGTCTGTGGGTCTGTAATTCCCTTTTGCATTGTTGGTCATTAAGTTGCCATAAAAACGAATATGAAAGAAAATATGTTTGAATTTTTATCGGCGAAGACATTTAGTCAAAATGTAATAAATTAGTCTTCTACTGAACTTTTCCCGGCTTTTATTAATACAATAATGTTCATTATTTACGTGAAGGTATTATTTGACATTTCTTTGACAGCAAATTAGATTTTGTCCTTGAATTTGGACATTTTAATGGGCGAGAATGGGGCTGTCATCAAATTAAATAAAGTTTGTGATTTTATTTTAACTCCATTTTGGATGTTAGATTTTGTGATATAATTATGTCGAATGATATAACATTAAATAATTATTGGTCGCTTAGTCCGAGCGACGCCGGGTAGCAATACTAGTACTATATAAATATCGAAAATCGGAATGCATTTCATGTTCAGTGAAACAAAAAATCTCGAACACAACGCCAAAAAAGTTTGCGAATCCTGACCAGTATAATCTAAGTATCAAGTTGTTGTTGATGGCACCTACTTGAAAATGTGCAATACGTTTTTATGATCCACTTTAAGAACCGGTGCTAATATTTAATAAAAACTTCATTTCGCCACTGAGGTTATGCCATTAAGTAACGCGCAAATGCCGTGTTTAACTGAGTGAGAATTGACATTTGAGCAAATTGACATGGAATATTAAATGAATGCCACTTGTGCATATTAGTTCAGCGGCTAGGTACGAAATCGAAGGTATTTGGCAGGAATATTAACCGGATTTGTATCACGTAATTTTATAGTGAGAAAGCGAGATACGCTATGTGGCTCAGTGACAACGCCCCCAGTTGCCGCTCTGGGATTGTTGAGCTTTTGAACCGCGAAACGGAAATGTAATACATTCAATTTATTAGCTATTTTGCTATCCAAATGAAATTAGATGTCTTTTGTATTTTGCTTATTCAGTTTACATAATGTATGAGCGAGGACTGTAGCCGAATGGTTAGCGTCGTTTGCGATATTCACAAATCGAATAGTACGGACAGTTTCATAAATGGATTTTCCACGGAAGGCGTCCTATTCTTACAATGTACGTCTGTCTTTAATCTCTTCCATAAGAGAAAGGTTGAGCGAGTGAGCAGCAAACAGTTCAGATAAATAAACTTTTTTGAGACAAGTTTCAATCAGTGCCCACTGCCCACATACTCCACATTATGACCAGTCATTTAAAATCTTAATATTTTTTTTAACATCCATCTTCTACGATAACCCATTGTAAAAAGCTACATTAAGCGACTACGAAAATACCCACAGTTATTAAACTCTAAGTTATGTTGGGTAAAAAAATATAACTAAACTATATAACAAAAAGCGAAACCTATTCTCGTGCAAGAGCCAAATTGTTCCTTTTTGTTTCGTTACATTTGTATTGAACGTTAAAAAGAACATGATCTCGTGATCGGTTTATTATAATCCATTTTTTCCATAATTCGGCAGAAAATTATTTTTCATCTAGGTATTCTATGATTACATAATTCTGGTGATTAAATAAAAAAATTTACATTGTAAAATGAATGCATTGTTAAAACCAATATATTGCAAATTCTAACAATAAATTTTGTTTTTTATTAGCGGTTGTTTCTAAGAAAAGACGCGAAATGTTGTATAGAGCGTGACGAAATTGATTGTCAGTATGCAATGTAACTACAACCTTTTTTGTTTTTTTTTTGTTTAATTGTCTGAAAGAATAATTAATGAGAGTTATTGCGAATCTAAATGTCGTTAGCGCTTAGTGACTCAATTTTTGCAAAGACACCCACTGCGGAGTATTTAAGAAAAGTATTTTTTCCGTGAATGTGTATTGCAGACTTATACTTGTAACACTGATATTAAATTGGTGAATTATTCGCGATGATTGACTGTAAATCACACATTGAAAAACTATCAATATCAAGTACCAAGGCGGCTCATTACGTTTGAGTGATAAGACCGGCGTGAAAATAAGAAAGTTTTACAAATTCGAACGTGTGGAATAATCAAAGTTATTTTAAATTTTATATTAAAATGAACTTCCACAAAGTTACCGCCGAAACCATCGAAAATATTAAAATAACGTATTTATGTCGATGTATTTCTAAATTTGAAAACAGTTAACTAGCAATAGATGCCCACATTTTGTTTAAACCCTGCGTGCCCCATATAAAAAAGGTGATTGAGAATGAATGGTAATACTCAACTCTTTTCCTAATCATTGTAAAAATTAACCTGTGTTGGATGATTGCAAAAAGGATGCATAAAATGCTTTCAGTTGCATATTTTTGTGAGATTCAGCAATTTAATTTAAAATAAGAATGGTTTCGCTTGTTGTGTTTTATTTGTGATACAGCAAGCCGAATGAAAAAGTTGTATACTCATTTATGAATGTTTCACTATCTCTTTCGTAAAGAGCAGTGTTCTTAAACCAGTGGTCCGCGCACAAACATTCACGTTTCGAAAATTTTGATTACAAAAAAACAGCAACATATGTACTTACCATAAGTCGTGATATTATTAACTTTACTACGTATATAAAATTCTATGTTAAATTGACTTGACGTCTCAGTTGTCACTTTATGAATATGTTATGCAAAAAAACCATGTAGCCAGTTCTCGACTTGCATCGGCACTCAGAGATTCAAATATTTTATATAGGTCCAATTATGACATAACACGGGTCACCCGCGGCTAAATATTTGCTTCACAAATACAAAGTGTTTGACGGAAAGTTTTTTTTACATAACCCCGTTGTTAGTCCGAATAGTCGTCAATCGACTGACTAAATATGTGTATCTGGTTGACGCCTATCCGCGAAATCTTTTTCCAGCACTCACCGGTCCGCGGATGTAAAAAGGTTGAAGGATACTGTCTAAGAGGCATTACTTGTGCGGTTGTTTTTAACTTTTCGTTTCTTTATCTACAATCGAATGCACGGCGTATTCGATGACAAGTAAAGAACACCCCTCGATTCTGTACGCACTTTCAAAACCTATCCTCGGAAAAAACTTTTCAACGAAGCGAATTTGTATCTTATACTTCTCTAGCTTTAACCGAACATCCGGCGATAAATGCCAAACAGTTACTCGGCAGAAATCTTCTCACGCGTCAAATAAGTTGACGTTAGAAAACTTAATATTTGCCATCAAAGATATTGGCCAACTTCAAAGGACCCGAGAGTAAATATTGCTACTTTTCATCTCAAATTTATCGTCTGAGCAAATAGATTATAATAAATAGATGAATGTAATTAACTCACATAAATGTCGTTCACTTTTCTGAATTTCAAATTGCGCGAAGATGGCTTGGAACGATTATTGGCGATATGATACCGGATACTCAATCTGTATTAACCTTTCCTATACGGTCCCAAAAAAAGACTTCCGAACCGGATGGTGATGTGTAGTCACTACGCTTCATGCAAATGCTTCAGTGATTATATATCACCGAATCATGTATCATTTTAGGACCATAAAGGAAAGGTTAAAAGGATTCTGTTGTTTCAACTGTGTGATCTGTTTGATTGTACAGTAATACTCCGACTTACGTTACCCCGAGTTACGCGTTTCTTTTAATTTCCCTATTATGTCCAATCTTTTTCAAAAACGATACGAACACAACACTGATCATATCGCTCATGTAATGGGTAGATGATTTGTTCAATCCTGACAAAAAATTGGTCGATGGCGATGATGTCATCGACGTGGTAAATTCACTTAGTCGGGATTGTCGGGAGCTTACAATCAACGAGGTCATAGAGATGCGTGAGGAAAACGTTACTGAAGTACGACAGAGTACCACTAGAAAATCGCATGGCAATTGTTATCGGTCGTCAGAAAATCTCAGCGCAATTGAAAAATGCTTACAAATTTTCAAAACCATTGACTTCTGAAGAACGTGTTAAATGTAGTTTCAAAGTAAGGATAATAAATTGTCAGATGTATCCATCGACATCGAAATAACTACAATAATTTAATTAATATTTTTCTTCTTAACTCTAAACCAGTGGTGCACAACTCTTTCGGCAGAATGCCCACCATATCAATTTTCAGATTATTCACGGTACGCATTGGTAAAAGTGATTAAAATAACGATGTCAGTATATTTTATATGAACTGCATTGCGAGCAATAGTGATTAGTTTTAAGAAAATGCAGTAGATTCCGTTCTCGCAATTGAAGCAACTATTTCAGTAGAATATGCGATACGAAATAATAACAACAATAGCAACATGAACATGTGTATTTCTCCAATCGATGTATTTGAACGCAAGATTTTATATTAATTAAGGGATATAATAAAGATAATTATCGTGAAATCGAATATATTTGGAACGGTTGATAAATGGTCAAAACATATTATACATTTATTCTGTATTTATTAAATAGTAGTGATAAAAACACAATTTTTTTAATCGACGAGTAAATGTTCTTTGCCAGTTTTTCTCTATTCAGATTATATATTTTTGCAAAAATTTTCTCATTTGACATATATTTTTTTTAGTGTTTTGAAGTGTTTGGGCCGCAGGTTGTGGATCACTGCTTGAAATTAATATTTTTGTTAGTCCTTGGTTTAATCAAAAAACATTTATATGAAAAGTTGAACCCCTACTTCCGCAACTTATGGATACCCACCTATCGTTTACATTTAGATTATTACTGTAAACTAAAATTAAACTTTATTTTTGCTGCAATGTGTTAACATATTTATTTTTTCTCTCATCAGGATGTCGATCTATCGGCGGGGTTTATCCCGGCGAAAGCAATGGAGGTGAACCTGAGCGGTGCGGGGCGCGTGATAGTCGCAGCCCGGGCGTTCACGGCTCTCGAGGACCTGGGAAGCTTGCGCGTCCATGGCACCGACGCCATCCGATTCGCGAAGGACGCCTTCCTCAACCTGACGTCCCCCAACCTGCGACTGGATGTGCTCTCGTGCGGCTCCGTGCACTTCGAGACGTCCGCATTCAAGAATTTAAAAGGTGACATTTGGTTGCATAATTTTATTGTATTTCAAACGCGTGCGTCTTGCTAAAAAGAATACTCACAAGAATTCAAATTCCCTAACACTGGCATCAAACTTATACGTATTTTATGAATACATAAAACATAATTATGTTATGAATTAATGAGTCAAAATAGTTGACGGGACGTCATCTTTATTCTACCCGGTAATATAAGTTGGTGTGCATGCGTGTTTTAATGGAAGACTTTAAATAAACATTAAAATTGATTATTTCACTTATCGTTTCATATCACAATCACCACGCTTAAAATATCACAATGAAACTTGTATTTCTTCTAAATTCTCTGAGTGAACTTATTTGGCATTAAAATGTATGAATTTTAAGGTGTCCCACTATCAATACTCGGTGGCAAGGCAATATATTAAAAATAATATAAGATATTTTGCACTCATTCCACAATTAATTTATTGAGATAACGACCGGTTTCGCTCTCCGTGAGCATTTTCAACTGATGAGACTATGAGAGTATACATCAACACAGAGTTAATTATACAAAACTAAGCGAGGGTGTAAAAATAAATATGTAGCAGAATTAGTAATTTATCGTGCGTTTCCTCCGAAAGTCAGCAGCAGATCGCGGGCGCGTCGTAACATAGCAATTTGGCATCAGATGTAACTTGACAATGTCGGTCATCGGCCGCCCGCCCGTCCCCGCCTATTAAAATGCCGTTAATTTAATGCAACGCAAAACGTGCGATATACCGGGGACAATCACCCTCGATATTGGAATGATTTGCGAGCGTCTGGAATTACATGCCCTGTAAATTTGCCCATTGTCGCATTATTGAGTATGTACTGGTATTTTTTTTTTTAATTATTTTTTTGCGTTTGCTAGACGCCGAGATTTGAAGCTGCATGACAACGCGAACTGTTGATTCAATGAAGCGTTAATCCAAACTGTTATTAATTATTTATTTTATTATGTGTGCCTACTGTGCAATGTGCACGTGTGTATAGCGCGTACGTTTTACGTTTGACTATTGCCCCTTTTCTGCAATCTACATCAGTGGTGCACAACCTTATTAGGAGAAGAACTGCGAGCCCGAACAGTTTCATTTTTCAGAATTATCAATTTCTGTTCGAAGACATGGATGCCTGTATTGTCTAAAAAATCCCTCCCATATCCATTTGATCCTACAAACGGGGCGTGTAGCGAGTGCGATTAGCTATCCACCAGTCTTGGCCCCAGTCCCATCATTCTATTTTCACTCTCTCTGCCACAGAGAGGTCGAGCAGTTGAGTAACAAGCGGTTCTCGTAGAAAACTTCTGTTGAGATAAGCTCCGTTAGAAGTACTTATTCCACACATTTGGAGCCGACATAAGTAAAAAAAAAAATATGTTTAATAATTAATTTTCGTACTGTGTTTCAAACTTAAAAGCGAAATGGGAACCAATGAGTCTGTAACACTCATAATAATCACTTTTAAGGTGTTCACTGTCAATACTTGGTGGAAAGGCATTATAATAAAAATAATAATACATTTTTAGTACTTTTTCCACATAACATTTATTGTATTAGTTTAAATTTATGATGTATTAGTTTGTATTGCTAAGAGGTCTTCAAACTTTTATTTATAGTCTATTTTTCTTATTATTTGCTTCATTTATTTACTTAGTTGTTCTACCAATTGTTTGTTATACCTTACTTAACTTTTGTATAAATATCACTGTTGTATTGTATTTCTTGTTGACAATGCTCGCCATGAGCGAAACCGGTCGTGATCAAATAAATTTTATGTGGGCAAAAGTATTAAAAGTGTAATATTATTTTTATTACTCATAATAATGTTCGACAGGAGGCTTAAATGGCAATAGGATAGGCACATCGCCAAGAGTTCAAACAATCGGTGGACAAAATTAGTAATCCAACGCGCAAGTGTACGTGAATTTCAGGAATCGACCTGACGGGCGATTGAAAACGTCTGATAATAATTATTACCAGAAAAATGTGACATGGATGGATGGTTGTTTTTTTTTTCTCACACTGATTTGCCAATAGTAGACAGAGTGAGAAAACAGATGACCTGCGGAGAATTCAATCGGAATTCAACTACGAGCTATTCGCGGTCGATTCGCGCGCTGGGTAGAGGTCTGCCCAGCACGAGCCCGAAAATTTCCACTCCGGCCCGACCCAAGCCAAATTTTTCCAACACCTTACAACATCCGAAACTTTATTTTTTTCGAAAATTTTAATGAATGCTTATACATATGTATGTTTTTTTAACACTGTGTTCACTGTCAATACTTGGTGGAATGGCATTATAATAAAACATTTTTTAGTACATTTTCCAAATAAAATTGATTAGAACAGGTCCGGTCTCGCTCACGGCGAGCATTGCCAACTGATAAGAAATACAACAAAACAGTGATATATATACAAAGTTTACAAAGTAATAATTACAAGGTATGCTTGCCATACCTTGTAATTATTACTTAATGTTGACAATGCTCGCCATGAGCGAAACCGGTCATGGTCCAATACATTTTATGTGGTAAAAATGTTTTATATTTTATTAAATATGTGTGTAATTTAGATATTCTATAATGGCGTGTACATCCGGAAATAACGCGATATATGTTTGAATTTTTGTGTACTCAGGCCCGAGCCCGGCCCGTGCAGACCTCCAGCGCAAGGCGATCATTTCCCCTGTCTAACAAGTGCAAAATGATCTGACGAAACGAAAAACTGAAAACATTACTAAAAACCTAGTTGAGTTAGCCCAATTGTCATGTCTTTTTATGAGTGCATTTCTGTTGTTGATTACTTTGTGGGTTACATTAGGTCATACAGCGTTAACTTTATGCTCTTTGGTAGTTGAGCAGGAGTATGCATGCGCGACTTATTCGAAGTTGAGTGGAGACAGTCTACTCAAGTCGCCCACCATAAATAATCCTTCATTAAGTTTTCGCATTAATAAATCATCCTTGATGTCCTTATTACAAGGGGCAATACATCCGCGAAGAATAAAATGGCACATCGTGGCTTTACGGCTCTTTAAACGCGATTATATATTCACATTCAAATTGTTTCCAACTGTTTAAAAACAATGCTCGCGCGTTTTATTGTTTTTTTCTTCTTCGTATTTTGTTTATTGACGAGTCGACGTCGCGAATGGGGATTCCAAATATTCGAATTTCGAACATTATGACTTTATGGTATTCTGATAATATTTTGTGTGATTTATTTCATATTTGACACATATTTGTTCCCAGCAGGGTGTATGGTTCTTAACCACTCCACTGCTGAGCATATTTACGATTATTCCAACAACTAAGATGTCAAAAATGATTTCATCAGTGTTAATGTTAAATATACACAATTTATCAGACCTAATAATGCATCCTGAAATGAAAAGAAAATTTTGTCCGTAATGCTTAAAACACTGTCAACTATTTATTTTTGAAAATCAATTTGCAACACATCTCAACATATGAGACGGTAGCAATCAACGGCTTAAATAAACAAAATAAATTTTCACTGTTATTGTGTGGTCTATCAATCGGTGGAAAGGTATATATGTTACTTTAAAAAACACATTCTTTTTTGTACTGATTAACATATTTTAAAAATATTAATATAGGTTTCTCCCATCGCGAGCACTATCTACTGATTCACATTGAATCAATCAACTATGGTAAATAAAAACTATCATACAAAATCGTTGATCAGTTCACATTCAAATGCAAATTTATTTAATTTAAATTAACTTCTTATTGGCGTCTTCTTGGTAAAGATTTGATGGAGAGAAGTATTATAATTTGTATCATAAAATTCATTTCGTCGTCTGAATCGTACCGTGTGATATTGCCTTTTACTTTTTTGTCCCACCGCTCGACTAATTTGAGCAATTTATCGGTTGCGCGGAATCCGGAGTATAAACACAGAGTACCCGAAATATAATTCAGTATTTGAAAAGGAATGAATTGGTAAATGTTTAATTCAACTTTGTACAATATAATACTTTAAAATCTATTCTTGTCGACAAATTACCATCGATGTGGTTGAAGACTATTACGAAATCACAAACATACAACACCTGCGGGCGCCCATATATATTAAATGAATTTAGGCAATATTTTACGTGTGCAATAATAATAGTTTAACCATCTAATACAGTGATGCACAACCTTTTCGGGAGAAGGGCCGGATAATCAATTCTCTGATAGTTCGAGGGCCGCATGGGTAAAAGTGATTAAATTATCGATATTTTTAGTGTACACCCAGTCCTCTTTTTACGCGATTTCGATTTAACGCGATCTTTTTTGGAGGGCACCGTTCTTTTTTTTACGCGATTTACTGGTTTTAACGAAGCTTAGATTATTTTTGGAAGAAGAAATGGCGAACGATTATATTCGATTCAATCTGTGGCAGCGGTGACAGCATAGTTATTACTCTGATAAGTGAATACAATTGTGCATGTGTACATATGAATATGTTTCTCATTGTATGTTTATAATGAATAAATAAATACAATTTTATATGTGATACAAAAGAAAATACGCGAATTTGAAAAACAAATTTTGTTTTTTCATATATGTACATATGTATTTTTGATACTTTTTTTGGCCTTTTTCTGGAACCAATGTTTCGCGTAAAAAAAGGACCGGGTGTCCATAAAATTGAGAATTTTATTATTTTATATCGTTCTTCCACGTCCGTAAAAAGTTCTGAAGATAAAAGGTGATTGACATTTGTCATATTGGGCCGCAAGAAATGCCTTTGCGGGCTGCAGGTTGTGCATCACTGATGCAATACATAACATGCATTCATATCTGAATTATTTATTGTAAAATGTATATTATTAATACATCGTGCGCGTGGTTATATTTATATTCATGTCATTTTTTTTTCAATTGCTACACAATTATAATATGTCGTTGATATTTAATGTGCCGTTAGCTGTAGTATATCGAAACTACAGCTGGTAAGAAATATTATGCAATGACGTGTTTGCTTGATGCAATCTGTCTCATGCAATGCAATTGCAATTGTTTTCCCTGCCTTTCTTTTTAACCGTCGTGTACTATGACTGTTGCTAAAGAAAATGATTTGAGTATTGTATTTTTTTTTCTATCCCGAAGGTGCAGTTACAGTAAACATAAGCCAATGCGACCAAGTGTATCTTGGTAAGGAGTCGTTTTCCAAGCCGATCTTGATCAGCATCAGCGATGTGCCACAGCTCGAGCTTGATGAAGGTGCCTTCGTGTTTGTCGCTGGGGAATATCATCAGGGTGCGGTCGCAAAGGTAAATTATTTTTTTTAAACTACCATAAGGCGTATTGATTAAGTTTGCGATGCTGCGTATGTTAACCTTTTAGCTCTCGAGCAATAATATATCACTGCGTCATACATGTATAATATTGCCCACAAACAAATGCTCCGCGCCACAAATTTTACGAACCGGTGTCTGATTATTTTGATTTTTTTTATTTATTTATTTATTTATTATAAATGTACATTGTAAAAAATACAAATTATAAGTTTGTTGCTCTTGCAATGTGAAAAATGATTTAAAAGACGAAAGAAAAAATACTTAGTATACAGAAATAAGAGTGAAAGAAAAATTACTTATTCAATTAATTGAATCTCATTAACATCAAAACATTCGCTAATTCATCCAGATTGCGGTACTTGCAATTAAAATTAGTGACTTACTTTTATTCTTTAATGAAAGCGATACAAACTATTTACCACGCATCAGTTCAAGTTCGTTCGTGCACTTGAAATGCGTGAAAGTGCCGAAAGGCGAAACAGTTGTTACATATTAGCGACAAAACGACAAGACAAGGTCGAACCTGTGGCAGAGAGATTACCGATGTTTTCTTCGATTGCGGTGCGGATAAACTGATTTATGGATCTGTCATTGAAAGGATTTAATTCTGTGATGCCTAAATTTCCCTTTCATTCATTGGATCCTACAACCGAGCTATTTGCCAGCCAAAATTCCTCTCCTTGTCCGACCCTTACTGCAACTGAGTAACAAGCAGTTGTCGTTGCAAAACTTCTGCCGAGTTAAGCTCCAATAGGAATCCATAAGCTCTACATTGAGAACGGACATGTAACAGGAAAATTTCGGATTTAATTCGACGGAAATATTTTTTAGCATTTACAATTGTAGCCATATTCGAAATATCATATGTCTAACGAAAACCTTTTAACATTACTTCGCGCGTCTCTGCTGTGGCTCGCAAATCTCGCAATAATCATACATATGTATATTGTTTATTTTGAAATGAATGATCGTAACGTAACGTGAGTCGTGAGTGCTCTCGCTGTTTTCGCATAACAACGGCGTTCTTGCCGTCATGACTCACTTTGAGTCGCGTTTGCTTTGTGATATTTGTCGAGGTCCTCACCTATGAAGCTTGCAGCGTATGTGGTAAAGCAGTTCAATTTCCATGAAAAAATTAAATGACAGGAGTAATGAAAACACTTAAATACAGCCAACCCTTGTACTCCACCGAGGCATTTTTATGACTATGACAAAAGTAAAGAGACGTTCAGCTACTGATATGTGTTTTATGTATAATATCACATATTTACAAAACATATAATTTGTCTGAATTCTGCAGCACACGCTATAAAAAACATCTTTAAAGCAACTGTACATATTTATCTTCATATTTGCGATGTATGCGTAAAATAATGTACTGTTACACATTCTCCATTATTCTGCGAGATTCTTCGTCAAGTATTGGAAACAGACTTGGCTTAATCCTTTTATATCCTTTTATATCCAGTTTTTTTTTTTTTTTTTAAATTACAGCAATAAATCAATAGAATTGATTTTGTCAATCTTAAGAACTTGCACAATCCACACCGTGCATAGATTTGAATAAAACATGTGTTATTAAAACTACTTGAGGGAAACTTGACTGGAACATGGTTTTCGCAGCGCGATCGCGCTGATTGTACGTAAAAGGGTTAAATAAAATAATAATGTTCTGCCAAATCCATGTATGATATTGTTTCGTTTTTTCGCAACAGATCCACTTGAACAACGTGTCGGTGGCTGATTTTCCGAGGAACACTTTCGGTTCTTCCGCGAATGAGATCTACCTCCGGATGACCGATGTGAAGACAGTTCACCGGAACGCGTTCAATGCCAACACCATCACCGCAGTGATTGCCATCAACTCGTCCTTTCACAACATAATGGAAGAGGCCTTCGCCCAAAAGACTCTCATTCACAACTTGGAATTCTACAATTGTACCATTGACAATATTGAGAGCAGAGCTATGCTGTCGTCCACCACTAATTTAACCATAAAACATTCCAGGTGAGATATTTTAACAATGAAAATAATCTTACTATTCTTTTCTTTTTGGTAACCCTTTTAATACCACGGGGCCCCGCGAATGTACGCGAAGAATCCCAGATGCCTTTGTTTAGACGGCGTTTGTTTTTATCTCCATGCATATGCTTTTATCGCTGATTTAAAACTTTAATTAATTATCACACAATATATCATTAAATGACATTTCTGAAGAAAATTTTCTGATTTAATTAATAGACAGCCGTTTTTTTGCTTGTTTAAGTTGTTTGCATTCCAAACTCTCGCTTTTCGCGATCAATTTGTTACCGCCATTAAGTGAAAGACAACAAATATGGTATTTACCACCCTACTCCAACATATGAACCCGTCCTGATGAGCAATGTGTTTCATTCAAGAAATAATTCGGGTTATTTGAATTTTCTACAAAACACATGTTTGTAAATATTATTTTTACGTCACCGAACATTTTCGATATTTGAACAGCTGACTAGACGTGAGTCATAATTTCGGTTGCTGTTTCTTTTCATATATAAGTGATGTTTCACCGCGAAAAGCGAGGGGCGGACTTTTTTTTTAATGCTGAATTTCTAAATGTCGATTTAAAATCTACTTTGTCGTTATATACACAATGTTTAAAGTATGCATTCTTCCAAATCCTAATCAAGCAAAATGTTTGCAGCATCAATGAAGTTTCATCGGGAGCTATTGATGTAACGCTTGCCTCCGCCATAATTACCGACAACGAATTTGGGAAAATTCACTCGAGGGGATTCGAACTCAAGTCCTGGAATAAAATGATAATGGAAAGAAACTTCTTCAATAAGCTCGAAGAGAACGCATTCATTTGCCCTCCGGCCGCACGGCCAAAACATGAAAACGGGAATGAAAAAGACGGAGAATATTTGCAATTCACATTCGTCGAGAATGATTTCCTATCAGTGGACAAAGGAAGTCTCGACTTTGTCAGTAAGGTGCAAAATTTCATAAATCCCATCGTCTACAATAAGAACTATTTTGCCGAAGAATGCTACTGCGGTATTTACAATTGGCTGTACTCTGTGTTCGATAACAATTCTTCTGACGTCGAGAGTATCGCCAATAAAAGTTTTTGTACGGTGAAGAAGAATATAGCCGTGTGTTTCAATGTCGACGAGGGAAACATGTTGGTTAAAAACTTTACCGAACAGGTTTGCGGTAGTCAGAGTGCAATCAACTGTGAACCTTCCAACAGAAACACCAACGGACCTGCAGGAGAAGTCATCAATACTAGATTCCACAACAGGACAAGTAAATTTGAAGACGATAAGAGAGCCGAATACACAAACAAGAAGATTGTGTGGTTATTATTGCTAATAAGTGTTTGTGCAATAGTTATAATTGTCATATCATCTGTTATCGCCTGGACCCGACGGAAAGGTTACTGTACGAATGCAGCAAACGTGGTAATGTCGTCGAATTCGTCCTGCGGCACCTTCTGCGATAGATTGTTTAATATAAATTACGGAATAGATACGGCAGGGTCGATCTCTAGGGTACCAATCAAAGATTATACCGAAAGCCATCGATTGAACGAAATGAGAACACTGTACATTGAAGACGCGCCCGCCGAGGCGGATCCGTCCCAGGAAATGGTAGACGTGGCAGATAAAGGAACGCAGACTCTTCCCGAAGAACTGACGCAGGATTTGCTCGAAAGTCTTCGAATGAAGTTGGATATCCCCGAAACATATGAAGAAGCCAGAGAGATGATAGAACATTTATACGATCTTATAACAGTTGAAGAATACTGTAATGCGAATATTAATAATTCTTCGTCGGCCAACAAAGCGGAAACTCCGAGAGAAGAACAAGACGATCTTTACGATGTTATTCAAGTGCCACAGAGAACGCCAGTCCGCACTGGCAGAAATAAAGATTGCAAAAGTGTAGGTACAAGAACTCCTTCACTAGATAAACTCGTTCCATTTTCTCCGTACACCCGAACGACTGCGCTGAGCCATGAATACTTCGAACCGCGGGACTGTACCGTACACTTGTATTCACAGCTGCCGGACGATAGGACTGTTCAGAATATGCCGGACGTGTTGACTGAAAGACCCACGTCGCGGCCTTTGAGTTTTCTTCGAGTCATCGGCGAAAAACTGTACGACAATAATCCAAAAGCGACAACAGAAAACCAACCTTCCACGTCGGGGCTTTTCTCGTTCGGCTTAGGCGGCACTCATAAATCCAACAAGTCCAGTAAATCGTCTGGCTCATCTGGATCTGCCAATAAAATGGCGAATCGTCCTCTTCCCGCTAAGCCTGGCGATCCCGGCGAGGGGACATCTTTTCTCAAACCGTAATTCTTGAATACGTATTTTTTTCAAAAGCTCATTTTCACGTGATATAGTTTGTCATTAACGCTACTGCGTACGGTCAATGTAAACAAAAAAGATAATCTCAAAGAAGTGTACTTACTGATTTTTTTAAAAGGCAAAGTATGTAAAAAAAAAAAAAGAAACCCCTCCAAAAATATATACTTTTAGTCATTCGACCTGCAGTAAAAAACAGTGAGTAATAATATTCTATCTCACTGCAAAAATGAGAAATGTCCGAGAGAAATATTGGCCATTAGTAACTTATCATGATTGAACATGAAAATGTTTATCTTGAATGCCATAATTGTGTACATACCATGATATATTTATAATGAATATCACCTACAAACCAACACTTGTTTTGAAAGTCAAATAGTGATGTAGAATTATTCAAAATAAACTATTTTGAATGGCCTCGCGCAATATAATAAACGAATCGCTGAAGATCTGAACTCGCTTCAAGAACAAGCTTCACTGTGATATTAACCACAAGACTACATGTTTCGATAATTTTCGAAAAACCGTAGCTAGCACCTAATTGCGTAGTTTACGATTTAAAACTTAAGCCGCTTGATCTTTATCAAATACTTCTATATAAACGGTATTGAGTGTCATGGCACAATACGTAACCCACTCAAATGCCATTATCAAACTATCCTAAAAACAGGGCTATTTTTCAACTCGAACAACAAAAATCAGAACATAGCGTCAACATAACGGAGAAGAATACATTTTTTATGGCAATTTCATTGTTGGTCAGATTTAAAAATAGCGATGTATTATCATTTTTATCCACTTAATATACGTTGCAACTTCGCGACTGCATTCACCAATTCTTTTAACACTTACGGTTGTCCGTTATTCGTATCGAATGTAGGTTTCCAAAATATTTATCCCACTTCGTATGACATTTTGCCTATTTTGGAATATTTGAATTTGGAATGCGTCAGATAATCGAATACTTTTTAAAAAGGCTGAATAATTAATGTTAGGAAAATAATTATTCAAAATGTTAAACACATTTAGAACGCGATGAAGTTTCAGGCAGAGAATAAAAATGCACTCATAATGTCATCTTACGATTTTTCTCACTGCTTTTATTAGTGCCATTTAAAAACAAGGGCGCATCTATAACGATGTGAAATATTTAATTTATTTTATGATAGTGGTTTTGTATTGCCATAATTTTGCTCGCACACTTTCTGACTTCTCCGATTGATTGTTGTTGAAAAATATCTCTTTTTGAAAGGTACACACTTTGCGCCATCCTAATAATAATGATGAATTTATTAATTTTTATCGTGTTGTGGAATTAATTAAGAAAGTGAAATAGTTATCAAATAGTATTGTAGATACATGTATAGTTTAAAATGAATTTTATATGTCCATTTATTCATTTTATAATAGCTAAGGTATCCTGAGATTACTCTAATAAAATTCTTCGATATTTTAGCTAAGAAAAAATCTAATCAATGTTTATGAATAAGTAAATTGCGCCTTCCGATTTTGCGCCCAATCAAAGCACTGTGTTTCTAGTCGGCAAACGAAATGTGCATTATTGCTTCCTACCTGCTTTATATGAATAAAGAGTGCATGGACGAAATGAAAGTTGCAATACAAATGATTGATATTATAAATATACGTATAATAAATTATTTTAACAGATTATACACGTTCGAACTTGGGTATAAAGAGACCAGTCATATAATTGAGGTTTTTTTAACTGATTATCTGATTAATGTCTGAAAACGGATCTTCAGACAAAATCATACTGATTTCTAACATCTAACTTCATTATGCGTTAGGCCAATGTAATTAACGCTTTGGAGGACACAACGTCTGTAGGCGTTGTAAGTATTTGTAGGTTATATCGGAACTTATATATTTATATGTGATTTATATTACGAATAGTTTCATAAATTGATTTTTCAATCGATTTATTGATTTTTATAAAAAATACGCAAAAGTCTGAAATTCTCATCATTCAAATCCATACCCTGCAAATGAGTCGCTTCCATAAAGATTATCTTACCTCTAATCATGTTAAACGTCAGAAAAGGAGAGATTGTGCAACTGTAAAGCAGATCTCGTATAAAAGTTAAAACTTTTTGCTTAATATATATATATGTATGTATATATACACAGTCTGTATGCTTATGTCACAGCGCAATATCATTTCCACCTAAGAGTGCAAATTCAAAATATATTTACGTGTCTTACTGCCACCTCGAACGTAATGTATAATGGCCTCCAAATGGTTAATTGATGACTCAATGAACTAGACAAAAAAAATACCGACGACTTTAATTTCTGTGAATCACAACAATCACTAAACAATAACTAGCATCATTATTAGACCTTCAAATTATTAAATCATACAAAAGTAGAAATAATTCTTAATTTCTCAGATTAACAAAAACATTTATTTAAAAGATCGTTTAACCGCACAAATTCCCATTTAAAATATCTTGGGTGGTTACATAATAAAGACATCTTATTCCTGGTATTACAATAGTAGAAATACAAAAGTAGATATAATTCTTAATTTCTCGGATTAACAAAAACATTTATTTAAAAGATCGTTTAACCGCACAATGCCCTTTTAAAATATCTTGGGTGGTTACATAATAAAGAAATCATATTCCTGGTATTGGTCGCAATCATTTATTGTGTAGCCATTATGGTATTGTTACTCTCGAGTTGCTCTGTCTAATTACCATCAGCGCAATAGTTACATATTGCTATTTAATTCAACACTGAAAGAAGACGATCTGCGTCCCAAAACTATCCAACCCAAATTGAAAATATCACCATTTCTGGTGTTCTAAATTTAAAACTCTTTATAACCAAATTCGAACGTATAAAGTAGTGCATTGTAATATCGTTGGTGTAGGGACATACGGGCGAAACTGCAAAAATGGCTGTTTTGAGTTAAATATGGCATTGTCATGCTCAAATACAGTTCTATAAGATATAAAAATATGAAACTTGTACGAAGAGCGGTTTACCAGATATTGCTCGGCTTTCCTGCTAATCCGTAAGAACAAAGTATAACTTTGAAAACTGTTTTGCCATTTATCTCAGTTCGTTGTTTTTGTAGTTTCGCCCGTATGTCCCTACACCCACGATATAATCTATGATGTGATAACCACACTATTCTTATTATAAGGTGTTATATATTTTCAGAGATTATTCTAATTAGTTAATAAATGTCTGCAGATAATTAGTAATTATACTATAATAAATCTTATCAAAGAAACTTAGGCTATTTTCTATCATATAGCATAAACTACACTAGATTTTAAATTATACTAAATATACGATTTCGTATCTTGCATTTAAAATACTGTATATATCCTAAATTAACTCGCGACTTTGCGGCGTACTTGACATTCTAAAACCGAGATTATTGGACGTAGAAAATTGAATATATATATTTTTTAAAAACTTTCCTGTATAGAAAGTGTCACTTCGTGAAATATTATATATATTGCAGAAATTTGGATTTCGTCTCGAAGTCATTATCATCACTTGTTATTTGTGTGTTAATAAATTCCATTTAACATTTCGGAGGATTTTTATTTGTTGTGCCGCAAAACCACTTCCCGGTGTGCCATGGTGTAAAAAAGTTTGATAGACACTGGAATGGGCGATATCGGATATCCGCAGAATAATTGGCCCTTCAATAACCCGGATCGTCAGAATTATAAAATACGCTATCATTATCCGTCCACAGTCCATGTTGCTATGTTTGTGTTTTTTTCTATATTCAATAACTGCGCTATTTTCGGATACGTGCGGTATTTTAAGACTCGACAGGATACGAAACTGTATCCTAAATATCTCTTTGTTAAAAAAGGGCATGTCTCACTGAGTGATGTTCACATTATGTAGAGAGAAATAATGTATTATATACTATTCGTATCAAAATATGAACACCTACCTATATAACTTGATCGGCGTGTCCTGATAAACGTGGCTTCAAAGAAATCATCTGTCGAAAGCACTTGTGTATTTACTCCGTATTTGTTATACATATGTATCAAAATAATTACAGATCAAATCAAAAAAATTATCAACGAATTTCAAATTATTCTGTGGTATGTACGTTAGCTAAATTCGTTTGTTCTTTTGATAAATTTATTTGAATCGTACAAAAAATATTTTTTGATTACAGCCAGTCAAATTACACACATCGGTTTTTGTTTATAATTAAGATTATGCTCCGCGTGTGCAGTTCTGTCATATCAATATTGAAAGTGAAATACTTTCTTATAAAAATAAAGATTCAAACTCTGGATCATCTCTTTCCAAACCTCGCTAAGAAAATGATTCAACCGTCAGTACAGTAAAGAACTTCATATAAATCTATAGCTATCGATATAGACAGCAAACTGTAATATGATAGAATTTACAAGTTTTCTTCAACTCAACTTCTTTACTCAATTTTCTTGGACAAATCTGTTAACGTGATATTTCAGAGAAACTTTCTAAGTACATAGTGAATTAAGGGATGGGTGCACATTATAACATTTACGTTGAATAGAGCAGCTTTAAATGTTTATTTGTTCAATAAGATATATTGTGCTAGTGGTTATATTTGTATTTTCTTTTTTGACACTTGCAGTGCTGCCAACATTAGATCTATAACACCATGTTATTTATTGCAAATCGATTTAAGTGGCAGTTCGAAGTTCAAAAAGACGTAAAATTAAACTGAAGGTTTTATTAACACAAATTTAGTTTTTCTTTACTAAATGCAATTTTTCGTCTCCTATAAATATCATTAATTGACGCTATTTATCGACTCGCACTTTTATTGCAACACACGCTTTGTACAGAAATGTATGTAAATCAATTTGTTTGAGTAAATGATTGTAAAAGATTTACCTCGATTCCTGACAGATATTTGCCAATATAATTATGAACTCGAAGCTAAATTAAACAAATATGCAACTGCCATTGTTAAGACAATTGTGAGAAATGAAACCGAAATTATATATTGTAAACCCTATTAATTACTATATTATTTTAAATATGCTATATCAATACTGATCTGACAAATAAGTCAAATAAATAATGTCTAAAATAGCGTTACCCAAATTGGTTTCAGTACGATGTTCAAAAAATGAACACGTAAAGTAAAAACATATTCGTTGGTATTGTTTTATATCTACATAGGTCTATGGTTTTGACAAACGTACTAAAGATAATTTGCTTGTAATAAATACGTCAGTACATAAACTTATGCCACTTATATTTTTATTAAACGTGGTTTTTATTAATGGTGGTGCTAAAATTTACTAATATTATTGTTCATGAAAAAATAACAATGTATGTTCTACTAAAAAATATATACAATAATATTTCCGTCGCGGGCGTATGCCGAAATAGCTATAAACTCTACATATATTTGCAGAACAAAAATACATTGCTATTTTTTCACCGTATTATAATGGAGTTCTATCAAGTAAATGCCATTTCAAGTAAGTAGTGTTGTACCCGGTATAAAAGGGTTTCGCGGCTAAATAAATTTGGGAAACGCTGTTCTTAATGTACCAAAGTTTGTGAATATAACATTCTTCCATAAATTACGTGATACAAATCTGCTTTATATAACATCACTTGAAAAAAAACTGTCATCACAAACAAACATCATTTAAATCCTAGATGGATAATATTGCACTTGTCTAAATCATTCTCTAAAGTGAGATTACCCACAGATGTTTTGGTATAAACATGTGGCGTTGATCTTGCTTTCTTCTCATACTGTGTCAAAGAAATTAAAAACTACTAGACACGATTCTTTTCATCGCATATTTTCAGATGAATTGTTTATTTATATCCACTGACTAGTTTATCAATATAAACTAAGTATTTATACAATTTTGCATACGTATTTAAAATGACTTTGCGCATGTTCAGTAAATAGACAAAAGAATATATTATGTTATACACTTTTGATAAGAAATTTACTGGAATTTTTCTGCACATTTGTTTTGGTAACGTAACATTATTTTGTAAATAGTGATAATGAAAATAAATAATTTTTATATTCAACAAACTCTCTTATTTCCTACCCATATCTCATGACTCCTTACACATTTAAAATTTTACAGAAATACTGCTGTCTCGAAGTAGTGAACAGTGCAAAAAGCGACTAGGCAATTGTTAGAACATGACCTCCCAATCTTTTTCGGGTGGTGAACCCTTTTTAGAAAAACCATGTGACCCGCGACCCCCATGCAATTGAAAGAGGCATTTTTGCTAAGGTAATTTGAAAAAACAACGAATATGCATTATAGTAAATATATATTTTTTAATAATTTATTTTATAATATTCTTAATAGGACAGGTTGCTCGCCATTACTAACATTGTTTCCAATTAATAGAGTAATCACTAATCTATCTGATTGATTGCAGCTCATTAGTTTATAGTTTAATAGTTTGTAATGTTTAACGTCATTGGAAATATTTTTATTTGTTTGCTTTGTTTCGCTTCCCTTATAAAGGAAAAATCCCAATCTGATTGATTGCACCTCATTAGTATCATTATGTAATTGCATTGTTTTGATTCTATCACCCCCTTCCTTGTTTCCTTTAGAAGGAAAAAAACTCCTAATCCATTTTGTAATTTCATAATTTAAAATGTTAGAATCAATCTTGCTTCATTACTTAAGCAAACTTGGCGATAGTAAGTCTGAAGATGCCTCTGAAAGAGACGAAACACGTGTCACAGTTAGTAGCATAATTCGTGGAATAATCAAAGTTATTTTATATTAAAATGAACTTCCACAAAGTTACCGCCGAAACCATCGAAAGTAATATATTTTTTAGTTGACTGTATAAGTTGGCGACCCAAGGGTTGGGAACCCGTGTGTTAGAAGATATAAATATGCTAAATATTGATTGTTTATCTTGATTATAATGTCGTAAGCTACATAAAAACTACATAAATAAATCGGGTTAATCAGTTTTAAAGTGTTCACTGTCAATACTTGGGTGGAATGGCATTATAATAACACATTTTTCGCACTTATTCCATATTGAATTTATTGTTCTCAGGACCGGTTTCGCTCATCAAGAGCATCAGATGATAATGCTGGTGATGAGAGAAACCGGTCTTGATCTCAATAAATTCAATGTGGAAGAAGTATGTACTAGAAATCGCATTAAGTATAATATTATTGTGTATGTTTCATTACTAGGAATTAATATTCCATAACTATCATACTTCGGACTCTGCAGAATACCGTAACTTCAAGTGTTTTGGAGTTTATTGTTTATTCTTGATTATTTCTAATCAATTCATATCTAATCTATTAATCCACGTTTTAGAGCGTTGACAAAAATAATGGCAAACTAATTTACTATGAGATTATTAACCAACTGAATTCAGGAAGAAACTATTTTAATTACAGATGTTATACAATTTAAGTTTTTTATTGAATACCATTCAATAAAGGAGTATACATACATTTATGATCTACATAATAAATAAATTATCATTTTTTCAAACCAGAGGTGGTGAACCTGCAGTGATTTATGTCCTCAGGTGTGGTCTTTTCATTTAATATAAATATTTCATTTACGAAATACTGTAAGTATACTATATATTTAAAGTTTCTTAAATGTGGCCTTATTAGATTATATAATAAACGAATGCGCGAAGGTTCCCCATCCTTGTCATGGGTAGCTCTATTTGAAAACTGTAAAAAAAAATAATGAAGTGATCATTTTGAGGAGACGCAGTGGAAAATTTAAAAGTTGGTTTAGGTAGAATACTTCAAAATATCACGCCCGTAGTGACGCTACTGAATGCTTTCTGTTTATTGACGCCGATTGCGAATATGAAATCGCGGAATGGCGATACGAAACTATGCGAAGTATCAGCAAAGCGATATTGAGGGACAAATGTGAAAAGCGGGGAAAGAGAAGTGGAATCCTCGGTCCGAAATAGCATAGCGTTTATTTTTTTCCTGTGTCTCGTCATTCCACGGCGAAATAACTTTGAACCTTCGGGAGTGACTGTAACCCCAGGGAACGCCAGCGTGCATTTCGTACTTGTCCCGCACCGTGCCGACGGACCATTGACTAGGAAAATTAATTATTATTATATGTCGCTTTAATGGCATGATGCATGATTACAGTTGTGCCTCGAGCAGTTTTTTTTATAAAAGACGAATGGCTCTACCCAGCTTCGTTCTGTATTTGTAATGTGTACTAAAATCACAGTTCTAAGAAAACAAATTCAAAAATATTTGACAAAGAATTCCATTTTTTTTTGAAATTGGAATCTTACGGGAAAAAAATGTTACCACAGACACTCAGAGATGAATCCGATGACAGCCTATCAGAAACAAATGACGTCCATACAACGCTCTTTGTTTTATAATATAACATAGAAGATAATACAGTCATGTTTATTAGACGAAGATTTCAATTTCTTTTGTTGATTATTTCACATATAACAAAATTTTTGCAGTTGATTGTCACAAATTCATTTAAATAAATAATACATAATGTTTTGACAATAAATTTATTCGAAATATGTTAGAAAATTCTTCATAAGGGTTCCATAAACCACGAAAGGAACGATTGAGGTCAATAATTTGATTATGTATATAGAGTGATGAATTGCCTGAAATAGCATATCATTTTCTTGCTACGTACATACTTGCTATTAGCATTTTTATGACAGCCATAAAAGGAAAAAAACACAGTGACAGATAAATTTGACAGATTTAAATGAAAGTCCAACGTTGATACTATGCAGATTTTATTTTTGCTAAACCTTTTTATGACTTGTAGCGATTTCGTTTAACACCAGTTGCCATTGACAACTAAAGGGTACCATCAAATTCTGAGTGTCCCGTTCAATGCGCTGAAGCTATCGATACACAACAGTCATCAGATTGCCTTTTGATTTTAATACTTTTCGTAATAGTTCGTTGTTTGTGCAATTTTCTATGTGTGCTAAATATTAAATGTCGTTATAATTACAGTCATCTAACTCGCTAGTATCAAGCCGTTCACATTAAAAATATGTTGTTCCTTTAACTTCTTCCATTGGATCAACTTCATACAGTGATCACTTTTGAGGTGTTCACATACAGCAAAAATTACATTAATTTAGTAAAGTTAGTACATTTCATAATGGAAAATTAGGCGACTGGGATGCAAAATTCTGAGTTTAGTGGTCCGTTAGGCTCGGTTGCCACACACAATAAAAATAAACAACGAATAAAAAAAATTAAAACTATATTTCTAGTTTAATTAATCCAATCACCTGAGCATAAAATATAAATGTAGCGAAAACAGCGATGGAATTGTATCGGTATTATAATACCTGTAAAGCTAGATGTAAGATCGAGTCCGACTAACGCGATATGTAATGTATAAAACAGTAAAAGTTACAATTTAAATGGACCTAGTATGACTAAGTATTCTAAAGAAAGGCAAGAGCTATTGCACCACACAAAACATGACTAAGTCACTCTTACAAAGGCTATATTTCAACATGAGAGATTTAAATTGAAAAATAAATCTTACCAATGTAATGTTCATTTATCAACTACCTATGACAGTGGTGCACAACCTGCGGCACTCAGTAACATTTCATGCGGCCCGCAATGACAAATATCAATCACCTTTTTTCTTCAGAACTTTTTACGGACGACGTTTTTAAATATCAAGCAAATTTTTTCATGCTGTATTATAAATAATATGTTAAAATACTTCTTATTGAAGCAATAAATTAAATAAGAATTTATGATGTAGAGGAAAATATTATTGTATTTTTATTAGAAATGTCGAAGCATTTCAAATGCTAAAAAGGACCAACATCCTTCAACAACAGTGACTTCTATACTGACATGAAATTTTTCGGATATATTAAGTTGGTAAGACCGCTTCCTTCATTATATGATACTTTTAATTTTGGTACGATCAATTCTACAACCGGGCTGATATTTTATAAATACTATTAGTATCATAGGTGATACACGAGGTCCGAAGAGGATAAAACAGTAAAATTTTATTTTATTTACACTTATCGATAATTTAATCAATTTTACCCATGCGGCCCTTGAACTATCTGAGATTTGGTTATCTTGCCCTTATCCCAAAAAGGTTGTGCATCACTGACCTATGACGATTTAAATGGGTCCCCATTTACATATTATTCGAAATAACACGACAAGAAGAGTCATAAGAACTGCAATAATATTTTTTTATTGACAGAACAAATCAGAAGAAAGCAGAACAAATCTTTTTGTATTCAATTCTATAAAAAATATTAATATGTACATATGTATTGTACAAAAATACTTTTATACTACGAACTCGGTTGGTGTATGACTGTATAGTATGAAATATTTTTTTTTGTTTACATTTGCTCGTAAAATATGTGAAATGTTGCATGTGCCAAAAATTTCGTCATTACCGTAAGAAGTAGATCAATGCCATTATTATTTATTCCGTCATTGGGTAAATATTTATAGTTATTTTGCTTTACGTTTCAAGTTAAATATTTTTTTCGTTGTTCTCGCGTATCACTAAATATTACGACGGTAGTGTTGGGAAATGTAACAAAAAAAATTGATGAATCAAATGCTATGGCATATAATACATTCAACAATTGAATGTCAGATATGTTGTGATTATTTCGAAGTCATTGGTTCGTAATCAAATAAATTCGATTCCATTGTTTTCGCTCACGAAAAAAATGCATCAAAATATTACTTTTTAAATATTTCCCTCTATAGATAATCGAATCAACATTTTCATTTCGGCAATTAATTGAACTATGTGAAGTTTTTATTCCTTTTTACCCACCCCATGTTTGACCTTGGCGTAATCCACAAACAGTCCGAGAGAGAGAGAGAGAGATAGTGCCACTAGTTAACCCAATCTTGATATCCTTACCCTCACTGGAAAATTGAGAACTTGGAAGCTGACTTACTAACACTAATACTTAAATTTTTGTTATGAAGCTCAAGAAGGAATCCAAATGACAAAATTGCGATCGAAATGTGGAAGACAAAAGAATCAAGCTATCGAGGCACCTGCTTCATTTCCATTGTGAGTGGTAACCAAAACATACGCGCACTGGACAAATGCGCACAGTCACGATTGCGCTCACAAACAAATGCAGACAAAATAAAAATATATTATACCACGCACGGGCAAACTGCGGCCCTAAAAAATTTTTTAGGTCGAATTTGAAAAACAATTTTGGTTTTTTCTTGTATATTGAATACTTTTTTCTGCGATTTTTTTATGTGCGCCACTTTTTGAAACCAATGTACCACGTAAAAAACGATAGGGTGTATATCTAAAAAAGGTATTTTACTTGCGGCCCGCTGCTCATTTAGAATTCTTGGAATTGGCCCTCCATCCGAAAAGTTTGCCCCCCCCCCCTGTATTATACAAATGTTTTACAGTGCGCGTCCATATGTTACGCATTTTAATGATGTTACTGTTATTTGGCGATAAGGGGATGGTTGGTGCAAAGTACGAGATGATATGGCAAGTACAACATCCACTTCTTTTCTTTTTATATACTGTTTTAAAATAATACAATCTATGAAAACAGACCATTCATTTGTATGGTGATTGCTTCCCTGTTATTACATCCTTTTGTTCTATATTTGACACATAGCTACACATAAAAAAATACACCTTTTAAACCATTTTTTTTAAATATCGAATACCGTGAAATTTATTTTACAATTATATTGTTTTGACCTGGAGTCCGGCGGAATATCGAGACGAGCAAGATCTCAAGATCGCTTTACAGGTATAAAAAAACAAAACTCTTCATAGAATACTTGAACCGGTTAAAGATGACCAAATGTATCTCACATCCATACGATCGCCGAGGTCTTCGGTAAATTAAAACACAATATATTCATTATATTGAAGTCAATAAGTCTCAGGTGGGTCAGGTTGTATGTGTACAATGTGAGAAATCATGAGCTCTCCAAGGTTTATAAAGATACTCTTTATGTCATAGGCTCGCAACTTTTTTCGGTTTTTTTTAAAGCCTGTGTCCCGCGACCCCGATGCAATTGAAAAGGGCATTTTTTATTTAAAAAAAAACAATGAAAATAGTTTTTTTAGATTAATTTAGTTTCAATTACGTTTAATAATTACTTAAATGCGATGGTTAAAATTGCATGTTTTACATCAGCCTTCCAAATTAGCATTAAAAATAAAAGTTTCAATAAAGTGAATATTTTTTTTAGTTGACTGTATAAGTTGGCGACCGATAGGTAAAAAATCATAATAAATAACATAGCCCCAATAAAAACTATAAAACAAAAAATTTCCACTCGAGGTTATTGCATCACCGCTCTGGGCGACCACCCTCAAGAAATCGACACCATCTCAACACCCCAACATTAACACAGATGAAAGGGATTAGGCTACCGCCCAAGTCCCCGTAAAAGTGGCCCCTACAAATGTCAAGTCAAGTGGGAACCCATGCTTTAGGTTATTCAACCCCTGTTTCGGCGGATGGACAGATAACAACACGAGGGATGCTAGCTGGGTGCAAAGTACTATTGTCGACCATACACCGAGATATACAGATGTGTTCATCAAATAAATTTTGTTGTTTAATGTAATTAACTGCCTGTTATTTTTCGATGCTATACTATCTTACTTTACTCGCATTTAATTTTAGACATATTACAATTACTGTGATGCAAACAAGTACCTTACTATAGATAGTGATATTTCATACTGATAAACGTGTTACGCTTCTAATGTATACTTTGTTATTACGTGCTGCGAGTAATTCATTCGTTTAAAACCAGTCTCAAAAATACTATTGATTGGCTTTTTGCCAGATATATCAAAATTCAGCAACATATTTTTACTTAATTTTATTGTGTAGGTGTGTCCATACCATCAGAGATGTTTTATCGAAAAGGAAACGTCAATATCGATTCTTTTAACGGTCAAACCAAAACCCAAATATATATTCTGTGCTACTTTCATAGTGTCTATCGATCTTGACGTACAATTATTTGCTAAACCACTTAGAGGAAATATGCGTTACCATTTTGGAGCGATTCTCTGAATTAAATATTACTTTTTTTTCAATTATAACTAGAAATGCCATCTCTGGATAATCTTTAATACTTAGATTATCGAATGTATGGCTGGAATTAAGGGATTTTTCTTGAGACAAAGTTAGAGTTCACGCATTTCATAAAAGTATCTCACATTCACGTTGGTTAGTTCGCGACGCGTAAGCTTGTATAACGCATATCAGTTATTTTTTACCTTTATCGAAATCTTGGGCTGCTGTTAGGTGCTGCGGTTAGTTCAATTATTTGATGATCAGTGCTTTTCGATTGATAAGAGAGCAATCAAATAAGACTATTTATAAAAAAAATGTCAGCTCTCTCAATTTGATTGAAGTATGTGGATTCTTATTCATCATCTCAAAAGAAGTAGTTTTATTGCGTTTAAATATAAATCAATTGAAAACTTTAAAAAATCATGTAATAGTCCGCGCGGAAATTCGAATCACTGGCGGCCCCAATACCACGAATGCCAACCGAAACTATTTTAAAAATAGTAACTATAGAATATTTTTAAATTACGATTAATGGCCAAGTATCGATGTATTGAATGAATGGCATTGTGAGAAAATGAAACCCATCCCTAACCGCATTGGTAAAATATTCAATTAAGTAAAGTGGTTTATAAATTAATACCACAATGCTAACAATAAATTATGACAAAGGTCAATCAACTTTTTTTTATTCTCAGCAAAATACGAAACGCTACAATAAAAGTGATGATTGTATTTTTATAATGATGTAATTATACAAGCTTTAAATTATACATCGTGTCGGAATACAAAATAAAACCGAAAGATGTAGCAAATGCCTTGAAACATGTATTTTTTTAGATGATCATTCAAATATATGTGTATTATACATAAACAAAATGCCATTGCTTTGCGTAGAGTCATAACAAATATCTAGGGCTATGGATTCGGGGTTTTTCGGCTGAAGTCGTACTCGGAGTCGGAAATTTTGAAAAGTTTTAACTTTGTATTTTTGCATAAAATATGTATGTAAAATTTGGCTATTGGCCGGGTTGGTTGGTTGATATTTAATTGAATACTAATAAAAAGGAAAGGTAGGAAAAAACGTGACTGAATTAAACTTTTTTTAGTCGGAGTCGTGTTTTTGGCACGGATGTGGAGTTGGTGAAAATTCTCCTATTTAAGTGTACATATTCAATTAAATATCAATCCTCCCTTTGCGGCCAATAGCCAAATTTGACATATATGCAAAAATAAAAAGTTCAAACTTTTCAAAATTTCCGACCCCAGCCAAAACGCCGCGACGAGTCCGACTCCGGCCAATAAGCCCCGACTCCACGACTCCGACTCTGACTCCACAGCCCTGGTTTTTGGTCAATGTTGGAGTCGAATGCGTGTTTTTGGTAAATGCTGAAGTCCCTGCTTGAAACTTTTTTTTTATGATCATTCAAGTATTAGTGTATTTAAAAAAATGGCAATGCTTCGCGGAGAGTCATAACAGATACCACTTAAGAATGAAAAAATATTTCGAAATTGTGACGCCATTTTTGGCGTAATATGTGAAAGGTGTGCATAGTTTTCTTTTTAGTTTCGCACAATTTGTCAACGTACACATATGAGGGATTTCACCGTAGACGCTAATATGACTCAGTGGTAATTCTTGGCATCAAGCGAATGCCAACTTCTCTAAACATATATCGCCCACGCGCTGTCCTTCATTAAAGCATCACGTTAAAGAAAATTTGCCGGGAACATAAAATGAATATTAATAACGTTACTTCTTAACTGACATTCGTAATATAATAAATTATGAATAAACGGGACTGTATAACAGTTGAAAAAAATGTGAATTCCGATATAAAACAACAATTCGATTTTTAAAATATCATATTATTTCTCTCTCCCATTTCCCATATTCTATATTCAAGACGGAAATTACTTTAAAGGTGCTAAGATTTGTCTGTGGAAATTTATTATATTAAAATAAATAAAACGTATTTTCGTAACTAATTTTGTATATGTAGGTAATACGGTAAAAAAATAACAATGTATTTTAATTGTACAGAAATTATTTTATATATTTGTTGATAGCTATTTCGGCTTACGCCATCGTCAGAACTAAGTAGAACTAGATAGTTCTGACGATGGCGTAAGCCGAAATAGCTATCAACAAATATAATAAATAATTTATGTAGAATTAAAATACATTGTTATATTCTTCACCGTATTATTATGGAGTTCTACCAAGTAAATGCCAATGCAATCAATATAATTATGTAGGTATTTTATAAAGATCGAGACCGGCATTGTTTGTTGCGATTGTTCATTTGAGTCAATAATGCTCGCGATGAAATAAACCGATCCTCATCTTTTGCAAAATTAAAACTTATTAAATTCGTGGAAGTAGTAAAAAAAGATGTGTTAATAAAGAGGTACTGATATATGTATTGCCAGATCAAAACGTTGGTGTTGATTGGCATAAATGAAAATGAATCAAGTTAATTGTGAGGTCTTTCACCGGAGTACAGGGAAACACAGAGGTAGAAATAAGTAATTTGCCCCTCAGTTATGCGTACTTTCAAACTCGCTGCCGACACGGGTATCTACACATACATTCATTATTCAGGTAGGGTTTCCAATCCCGGGACCCCGAGAATTTTCAATACCTGATGAATACTGGGATTAGAGAACATAATCCCGAAATTTTCGGGATTGATTTGTCATCAATAAAAGCGTTATTAATTTCCAGTAATGTGTCTTCATTTTAACAATGTAATTTTTTTAAAAAAGTGCCTGGTTATTCTTTTGGTTAGACATATTTTTAATTCCAATTAGTTATCAGATCGTAGTTGAACGAGACCGATACTCTCGTACATTATATTTCAATCGAATTTTTTCGCTCTTCAGTAATGGATATACAACCGAAATATAATAATCATAATAAGACAGTGACATCAATTATTCCTAACTATTTTTCATGCTACATTAGAATGGGTAATATTTAATAAATATAAAAATTATCGACCAATAAAAAAATATTCTTATTCTCGGGATTGACTTATTGCAATCCCGAAATCCAGTGATGAAAATTTTGGGCCGGGGTTGGAAACCTTAATTACAAGTAATCAACCAAATGGGGAATAAAGAAGTCGCAGTGTTTTAAAGACTCCGATTTAACATGCCTCATATTTAAACTACAGATAAAAGCTTGACCTCTAATATAATATAGATTGGGTGCTGTAAACTTCTGCGATGAAGGTCCTGGTCTCATTTCTCAGCCGGCTTAAATTATATTTTATGGAATAGACTATTGACTTGCAATTGACACGTTTCATTCATATCCATGTCTTAACTCCCATCTAGCAGAGGATAAACAGAATCTGTTCTAGATTATGACGAGATATTAATCGTTCGATCGTGGAATGGAAACAAAACAGGCACACAATTTTCGCAATGGCCTACGTACATGCAATTGGATTGGCAATGTAGTAATTAAGAAAAGCGGAAATATCAGCACTTTAAGCGAGGGAAACATTGCAGTAACAACATTTTTTTCTACATCGAACTATTCAAGGTATGTATTGTGAATTCACTATTATTATTTTTATAACAAATTAAAACTTCATTAGGCGATTTTATCATGGCCCAAAATAACATACGCCGTGTTATAACAAGCTACTGCTATGTTTCATCAAAAGTAAAATCAATATATCACCACTTTCATTATATATTTATTATTAATATTATACATAAATATCTGCATTGGAATAATATTTGTCAGAAGCTGTTGGTCAAAACAAAATTATACATTTAAAATATGTATGTATGTATTGTTTTCATGCGGTTTACACAATATGTTCACTAAAAAAACCTAACCCCACATTTTATATGGGTGCCTAGCCTCCTTACGGATATCTATGGTGCGGTTCCTATACGAAGGTTGACTGTATTACAATTATAATATTTATAATTATTATAAATGACGAAGAAGAGTTATTTGTGATAAATTATGTCTTTTTTCAGTTAGAAATGTTTCATATCAAGACAAATCAATTTTCTTTGTCAACACTTGATTGTCACGTAGGTCTTTTGAAACACCAGTCGCAAGGGCTGTTCGGCTGATGAATGCACATCTTCGGCAATGAGCTTGATGCTTTATTTGATTTTTTTTTCTTTTCATGTAAGTAATTTGATTCTGTTCTGTTTCATATATATTTAAAAAAAAATGTGGAATACGTTATGTGTTATTTTTATTTATTTTGTCAAATGTATTGCGCATTGGCACCTGCTGTTATGCCATGTTTAATATATTATTTTGTTGCAAATAAATAAATAAATATCTATCAATAAAAAGCATTACATTTTTTGATGAATTCTCTGACTTTGTTACAATACAGTGGAACCCCGATCTTACGTTCTCGCATTATACGTTTTCCCGCGTGGTGGGTTCATTTTATATAGTCCCGGCATTTAGTTCATATATAAAACTTTCCCGCATTCATCGTTTCCCGCATTAATCGTTTGTTTTATAAGGTCCCTTGAAAAACGTAGAATCGAGGTTTCACTGTACTTACCTAGTTTTGACAAATGATGATAAGACATGTGATTATATTAACATATTTTGTGAAGTAGTGCTGAAAATTGTAAACTTCAAGTAATTAAAATAGTCATGTTGTCACCGCGAATGAGAGGTGAATGTGCAAGTGACGTTACGTGAACGTATATGTGAATGCTTACTTATTCGGCACAGCTATTATAATGACAATGACGTGGACAAATATATCGTTTTGGCGCGAATTGAACAGTTCTTTCTCGACGACTACGCCGTGAAAACAAGCGACTCGCGGTTCAGTATGAATTGGATTCTCTGCGAGTCATTTATGTTCTTAAGCTGCATGTGCAAGTGGAAAATTAAGTGATAGGAGGCGGGCGATACTATAATTTCTATCGAGCGGAACGAATGACTCGTTCACTGCAGAGATCAGGTAGTTTGGTGGGTGCGTATCTAGAGTACACACTGTACTGTAAAGTGTACACCTTGCCAAGGACTGAAAATTCCCAATATAGCTTCATTGCTGTGGCTCAAAGTGCACTCAAACATGTTGTTGAATCATCACATAATAAATGAAACGTTGTAAGCGGTACTTCGGTGCGAAAACAACTCTCAACTTGTTCATACTAGTTTCAACAGAAAACCTGAATTCGGCGTGGATACACTTTGAGGTATATATACCTTTACACACATCGAATTACATTTTAAATACACATGCATGACTGGTCGACCAAGTTGTAGACAAAGTAAAAACATGACATAAATTTGAAAATTACGAATCCAGTGTATAGACATAATAATGATCAATTTGTAGTATTTTGTGCAGTCAAGTATTCTCCTGGCTCTTTTTTTGTACAGTGCATATATTTACTTATGTTACAAGAAATATCGTTTTGAAATGAATAAGATAATATGTCACGATCCATAACCTGAAATAGATCAATCGCATTTTATCAAGATAAACGTATTTTTATTTTTAAGGAAGAAGATTCATGTTTTTCGAAATGCTATGAAAAACTTTTGTTTTTTCTATTTCAAGTAAGGTGTAAAACTTAGTAAAAAGTTTAAATAAAGAACTTATTTTGTAGTTCTGCTTTTATTTTTATAGCTGTCAGCAAAATGGCCGTGTTACCTGTATTCTTATAATCCAGTGTGTTTTAAACACACTCCTATTTTTACCATATCCGCTACCAATGTGTGAAATATTGTCTTCGGATGGCGTTCATTTGTCTCTCTTCTTTCAAAGACGGATATGTTAGGGCTAGGGCAGGATTAGTGGTAAGCTAATCACTCCCGCTGCGTTCCGTTTTTAGCATCGGATGGGTAGGAGGGAATGCAATACATCATGGACAACCATATATCTTCGAGCACAAATACATAAGTCAATTATGAAACTCCGTACTGGGAATCGAGCCCATGACAACTATAACCGAAGACAGCGACAGGCTAAAAGAACAGCATATGTTTATGTTACAGTGAAACTGTATTCTCAGTGAAAATATATTCTTCTCCAAGCTGTAATTGAAATAATAATTTGACCGCCTTATCTTCAGCCCTATGTTTGTCTGTATTTTTCTTTGATCCTCTTTCTATGAAAGGGACTACTTGCTGATTTTGTTTCATTGAAGCAAACCAAAATTTTAGGCCGGCAAATCATCGACTTGGGCCAATAATTTCAATGATCGTGACCAGTGAAATCATGCTGTCATACAAATCTATTACTTGATACATTTTCTCTGAGAATACAGTTTCACTGTAACATATATTATATAAATAATAAATACTTTCTATTGACAAACGAAGTTTTATTATGGTGACAGAAAAGATTTTGTATTACTTTACTATATTTTTTTGTATGTTGTCCTGACTGTAACATCGCCATCGTACTCTTGAGCATCTGACAGAAGCTGATACTCTTCTTGCCAATTTCTACTTACTCCGATCGTAACGATTATAAGACAGTCCTAATTCAGAGAACTAACATAGGAAAATAACAAGTGTCTTATAATCGTGGAAATACTGGATACGGAGTTTGAATGCAGTTACACCTACATATCTCAAAATACCTAAAATTGACAGTTAGTTTGACTGTTTAATATAACAGTGTAGTGGTGACAGGAAATGAGGTTTAAGTGATGTGCTGTCTTTTTCTCTCACACGGTTGCTCGCTGCGCTGCCTAATCGAATTTAATCTTCCACTCACGATTTTTTACACTTAACCCCCGAGAACGGACACGCATTTTATTTACTTTTATATTTCCATTATTCGTTTCAATATTATTTACACAATAGTTTGAGAATCTGCTCAACTGTATACACAAGATAGAAACCAAAATCGACTCGTGTCACTAAACTTACGAAACACGTTCGTGTGATTAAAACATAATTCCATTACATTTCATTCGAACTTCTGTTGAAAATTTTGAAAGAATTTATATGACCTAACACTTCTGAATACTATGTAAAGTATAATGCAGTGATGTAAAACCTTTTAGGCAGAAGGGGCCGGCTTATCGATTTTCTGATTGTTCGAAGATCGCTTAGGTCAGTGGTCGGCAAAGTGCGGCTCTGGAGCCGCATGCGGCTCTTTGGCCTCTTAAGTGCGGCTCAGATATAAATAATAAAAATTATGTTCACTATCCAGAATTAAGATACGATCGGTGGATACACAAATTTTATTTCATGGTAAACGTTACGTCTCAACTAAATCAGCTTAATCATAAACTACAAGGGAAAGGAAACACAATTTGTTCAATTTAAGAAGAAGTAATTTCATTCGAAAATAAATTATCGTTTTTTGCTCAAGATTTTGAAAGGGAAACATTGTTTCACTTTCCGAGCCTGTTGAAGCATCGCCAAGAAAATAATTCAAATATTAATAAACACTATTTTAAAACAACGATTTTAAATATAGGGGAAGCATTTCTCATCAGGTTTTAAGTATTTAAAAACAGCAAAGCGACCTTAGCATTCGTCAAAAACCCTCTTAATGCTACTATAACAAATTTGAAATTTTCTTTTTTTGGCCTTGACATTGGTAAATATGAAAAACAATTGCTGGATTTAGGGAAATATGGAGCTCAATATTTGAACGTCTCTGTATTGATTTGATTATACTGGAGAAAAAGAAATTTGAACTTAGTTTAAAGCACAAGTGGTCTGCTTTAAAAGACCTGGAAAAGGAAGACATACCATTTTCAACGCCTGAAATAGTATTCCTGACTCTTATGATCAGCTGAAAAATCTCGCGTTTGCTGTTTTTTCCCTTTTCGGTTCTACGTATTCATGTGTAACAATCTTTTTCAAGCATGAATTTTATCAAGAGTAAGCTCGTAAGTCGTCTTATTGATGAGAACCTGGAATCGTGCCTAAAATTAAAAACAACAACCTACAAACCTGACTTACTCAAACTTTCCAAGGAGATGCAAGGACATTGTTCCCATTGTTTGTCAGTAATTATTATGTACAATTAAAATTTAATGATTCCTTAATTTCATTTTTTTTTTGAGAGATTTGGCTCCCAACTTTTTTTTTAATCGTTGCAATGTTCATATTTGGCTCTTTGGCGAATAAGTTTACCGACCACTGGCTTAGGTAAAAGTAATTGAATTATCGTTATTTTTAATGAGTATTTAACTGACAATTTTACTATTTTAAATTGTTCTTCCATAGTCCTTAAAAAGTTCTGAAGAAAAAAGGGTGATTGATATTTGTTATATTGGGCCACATTAAATGTCATTTCGAGCCGCAGGTTGTGCATCACTGGTGTAGTACAATTACAAAATTACACATCAAGAATTATTTTCCTCAGAGTCCAATTTAAAGTATATATTCAACGGCTGTGACATAGTACATATATTCTAATAAAACAATAGAGACAACGTATTATATACACAGAAAATCATAGCATAATATGCCAAGATACATTATTATAATAACAAAGTTTACCCGTAAACTGTGCGCGCTATTCGAGGTTATGGGGTTAAGCGACATATATTTTACCGTTTTGTCTTCTGATAATCGAAGAACAGATAAAAACCTTCCATAAAATTTTTAATACGACGGAGGAGATGGTTTAAGAAATTTCAGATTTACCAATAACGTATATTCCAAGCCAACAAATCAACCGCATAAAATCAGTAATAAACATTGCACATATTAAACACGTTTAATTTTCGACGGTTCAATTTCATTTTATTAAGATGTATGTTTTCAGAAAATGTAGTGGAAAGCTTTTGGGATTTTCTTTTTTTAATTAAAACAATAAGAATAAAAATAAATGGTGACAAGTTTCAAAAAAGGAACGGATAAACTATAAGAGATGTTTTGATTTTTTTATCACAGCAAAACGACGACAACCAAACGACTGTGTTTTCTGGATTATAATAATCCTAATGGCATTTCCCACTCCACTATGGATGGAATATAATTCTAGTATCTAGACATGAGATTAAACAAATATTCCTCAATATATTTTATTGTTGTAATACTTTGACCAAAGCTTCCCAACTGGTATGTCCATTGCAAGACTAAAAACGGGATAATCTGCATATAACTCACTACACAGCCATTTAAATTTAGGCTGTCATTCTTCTCACCACTTAACGTGAAATCCGTCATTCCTTTAATCGCTGTCGTGCCATATTAATCCGACTAACTAGACAAGAATGTAATTCTGAATGATTTTTCGCTTTATAAATATGATTAAGACTAACTTTTTTTATAATAATTATTCAAAAGGATAATACTTTGATCATCCCTTAAAATCATTCATCAAAAATAATTGCGGATAGTTCTTTCAATCATCATTAAAAGTGTGTATTCAACAACCGAATTGATAAGATTCCTTATTTTATTTATTTCCAAAATACACTTATCCAATATGATATTATCAAATGAAATTAAAATATATTTACCGGCCTTCATTATCTTATTATTTTATTACGCCGACGTTTTTTAATAGCAGGAAATTTTTTTGAGAAACGTTAAATTTAGTCATGGAAGTTTTTATTTTATTTTTATCATTTACAGTGACGAGTTACACAGGCTGGGAAACACTGGCAAAGAATCGACCGCAACCTTTTATTCAATCAGAACCACTACGCCAAACGAACTTAAATTTAGTGGAATAAGCTGGGAACCAATATTAATTTTGAGTAAGTATGCTGCAGCTCAAATTATACATCCGTACAAGAATTACGTGTGGTTGGTGTGTACTTAATTGGAGTTATTAGAATAGTTAATTCATTGTTTCGAAGAAAATGCAATTGTATTTAATATTTGCGTTAAATGTTACGTATACACAATTGCGCAACTCCAATTATTGCTGCGAATTTGCAGTCAATGTATCGAAGGAAAAGCAAATATTGAATATATGTAGGTAAGGACACAACAAGTAAATTTTAGGTATGCATTATTTGTAAGACTGTGTGCACAATATATGCGCATACGAATGAAGAATTTTATCATAAGATTTATTTGCGGTAGGTTTAGGAAAGTAATAGAAGTTATAGAACTAATAGTTACTTCGACGCCCTGGCGTGTAGGAAACAGGAAAGTGTTCCATATAGGATCATAAATTATCGATAACAGTTATGAACTGGTGTTATTTGGTCAGTCGTATGGGTTATGAATGTTATGACCTTACCATGCATGTTACATGTTACCAACCTCCATATAGCATGAAGTAAAGTCATCGGGAAGATACAAAAAAAAGAATCTTCTAAATGACGTCAAAGCATGTATCAAGTACGGGTATCTAAGATAAAACTTCGACAGCCGGAAACGTATACATATAAGTTAGTGAGATTTTTTACTTAACACGACACCCTTCTCTCTGAATGTTTAACATAATATGTCTAGCATTTATTGACGGTTGCCAACACTTTATCAATTCAATAACCGTGCGTAACGAACACTCTATTTATATTTAATTTCAAAATGTAACGTATCTTCATCAGCAAGCATGGGTAAAAAACTTACTGTTTTTGAATAAAAAAGGTTAAGCACAAAAATATCTTTTTATTATACGTTTTTTTATCTGCTAGACACATTTCCATGCATTCACAAAACAATGTTGCATTAAACATTTACACGCATATTATAATTATGTAAGTCTCTCGAATGCGGCCTAAACAAAATGCGAGTCCCACACCTTTACTCGTTAAAGACATATCTTTTCTTTGCATAGCGAAGATGCGTTTCTTATAGCAACAATATAATTTGTGATTGTAGCAATATATCAAATTTTATCTCACAGATTTTAATAGAAATATTATTATGACAATAAAAAAAAGTTTTATTTAATGGAGGGTGTCGAAAGAAAAATAAGAAATGCTTGGAAATGCACACATAATCTTCAATCACATATTTGGGCAAAAAATATTTCTTCGATGTCATTAAACAATGTTTCCATATTCATCAATATGTACAGATTCGTTGCAAGATAATATCAAAATATTTACCTGTATATAGAATGATTCCACCCAAAAATAAATTGCGTCTGCTTATCTTATAATATTAAAATTGAATTATCATTTATTTGAAGGCACGTCTCAGACGTATGTCTGTATACCAAATGATTCCAATTGTTTGAAAACAATTATGTACATATCCTTATTCGGATCCACCGTCCATATTAGCTACATTCGTTTACGCTTGCAGCTTTCCGAAGGTTTCTAGGTCAAATTATCATTTTCATGTTGAAATATGTAACAACATTCATTTTGTTTCCAGTGCAATTTAGCAGTACCTTTTAAACTCGTATTTTTTGTACAGTAATTGATACTAATTACATTCAACCCTTCTGGAGCACCGATAAAGGGATTTTTTATGACTTACTTTATCAAAAATAAAGGGACGTACAGTTACTGGTAAGTATTCTTCGAATACACGGATTGATGTAAAATATTACATATTTACGTCACATATAATTTGCCTAAAGACTGTAGCACACGCTATAAAAAAAAACCCCTGTATAGCAGAGGGTGCTGTTCGAGGATTGACTTGTATAATAATGCAACAATATTCTCGATTCAAGATAACAATCAAACTAAAACGAGATTTAATTAGAAATATTTTTCATACGCAACTTTTCCCCTTACCATTTCCATTAGCAATGTTCTGCATGTGGTATGTCATCTCTAATTAAGCATCTCGACGGACATAACTTTTACGAGAGCTTGTCGCTATCAAGCTATCCCCGACCTTTTTTGGAGAAGGTAAGGATATACGGATGTGATTAGGAAAGGACTAGTAAATGGATGAAACCTTTCCGTATGCTCCGTTTTTAGAAATGTCAAAATGTGAAACATCATTTTGGAACACAAATCGATTGATAAATTAATATTATATTAAGGTGTCCGGTATTAGAGCCCGTTTACATTGCAACCGAATAGAACGAACGCATAAGAAGCGTTCGTCGACTATTTCGCTAGAGGATGGGCATACAATTAAAAAAGATTTATTACATTTAAATACTAGGTATGTGTTGTGTTATTATGCGCAACACGTACTTCACTAAAGAGCGAAACACGTGTCAAGCATATGAAAACACAATAGTACATTTGTTTATAGCTAGACAATAATTGCCACTAATAATTAGTGGTAATTGTTGAATTAATCACTCTTAAAAAAAACACCCCATCGGAAGGATTACCTAAATGTTCACAAACCCTGGCAAGTGGGTAAAATTGGGAGGCAATGATTGAAAAGAAATACAAATAATCCCATTCAAGCTACGTATGTTTGTTTTTATATCCAGTAGGGAATGTAGAACATGTGTGCATTGTGGTGAACTGTTTGGTTAGACATCAACGAACATTTATTCAAATAACTGATTTTTGAAGGAGAAATAAAAATCTTCATTTCAAATTATATATTTTTGCCGCTAGTTGCACATATCCGCACGAATAATTATTTGTTCATCGATGTTATTATTAAAAGTGATATCATTATTCAGGTATCAGTCTTTTACGATTATGAAAGCTTTTAGAGATGTGCCAACTAAGTACTGTTTCTTATATATGGTACTTTGATACAGTAGTTTCTCGCCCACATGATTGATATTATAAATATGTACAAATGGACAAAACAAAGTCCAGTGAAGAGGACTTTAATATTGAAAAAGAGTCTGCTTTTTATTTGAAAAATATGTTAGTCTGGGCTAGAAATACATACTACAAAAGAAAGTTCACAGTCATAAACTATAATTGTAATATTTTATCGTGGTTTTAGAGGTTTTGTCGATTTTTGTATGCGTATGGTTAAGGTAATCCTCCGGGTCAGCTTCTACTCAATGTTGGAATCCCTATTTACCGAAGAAATACATATGTATATTGATTAATACCGACTTTAAAAGAGAACATAGAAACTACAATTACTCTTATGATAGACACCGATCAATCTTTAGATTATAATTATGTTGAGAAATCTCCATTTTGCAACTCAAGCAATGGCAATGATCGATTGTCTTGCTTTTTGGATCTGAATTTTTTGGGCTCTTAAAACATTTATTCTTGTAAAAATTTTGGTATTGATTAAAAGTTGTGCCAGTAGAAAGGAAATCTTCACAAAATTGGCTACAGATTGTTGTTGCTTCAATTGCCTTGCAAAAGTCTCGCCAATAAGATACTATCGACAAAACAACCATGATAATAATATTTTATACTTGGACAATAATTATAGCAACGCAGTAACGATGTAGTTGGTATGTCAGCTACTCGTTACTGTAACAAAGTAACGAGACTTACTCTATATGCAAGTTATCATAGCTACTAGTTACTTTCAGCCCAAGTTTACCCTTCTGTCACTTCAGTCTTGTTTTTTGTCAGGTGATGATTATTTTTTTATTATCATTTCGCTTATCGCTTTAATTACAGATAGTAAAAATTGTGCAGTGAATCATAACAGTCTTCCGTTGGATCCAGTGTGGATTATTTTGTTCAAATGTATTCGAGAAAGTGACGTGATATGAAATTTGAAATAGTTATGTGAAGTCAATATATTTTAAAACTATTAACTATATTAAATTAAAAGGAACCTTATCATGACAACTTCAGAGTGTATCGTGATAGATAAGGGATGTTTACACTAGATGGTATCACTCAGAATATAGATTAAACAAAGGTGTAAACATGGAATGGCGCACAAAAATGATTATTCGAAAAAATATATTTTTGTGTTTATGGATTCTTCTTGTTCCATGTCAATCTTACCAGGATTTCCCAACAATCTGCACAGCCGAAATGTGTGCGTGTGATGGCTTTAGAAAAGTCATTTGCCAATGTACTCACGATTATCAGGTTAGTGAAAATATATTATAGGTTATATTTAAAATTGGATATCCAATAATGTTATAAAATTCTTCGGGAATGAGAAAGATAAGATTTGAGATTGACGTATGTATTGGCTAAATACTCCATAAGTAATTCTTGAATTTAACAACTTCACCATTGAGATTTTGGCAATATTTAAAATTATCTTCAATATATTTACAATCATCTACCCATGATTACAAGTTGCCTAAAAAAACATGGTGGATCATGTAACAAACATCTTGTTATTCTTCTAAATTCATTCAAATCCTGTTTTGAATTTATTCATTGCAACCAGTTTACCTCCACCTATTAGATTACTTATGTTGACAAGTTTGGACATATTAAACTATTGACTTAATTATTTAGCTCTTGTTTGTTATATAGTATAATATTAGACATTATATAGCTTCCATTGTTAGCACAATATGGCACATTAGCAATTTTATTATGGCTTAGTTTACAAAACCTCTCTAAATTCTTTTGGCAAACAGATCTCATTTATAATGTTATAAGTAGTATTTTTGAAACTCAACCAAACCTAACTTATGTCCCGGATACTGTGATCATGTTAATATAAATCCAATGTTTTTCGATTGAAAAATGTGTAATTTATATTGTATTGTAAAACAGACAACTTGCCATGAATCTTTACATTTCCGATGAATTTAAATGTTTTAGCCACAGGAAGCTAAATTAAATATGTTGAACAATATCCCACACAATAAATAAAACATGAACTATTTTACGCTGTAGATATACTAAATTATTTGTGAAATATACTGCCTGTTTGTTTGAAATCTGTCAACTTAGCTTGCAATCTTCATGCTTTGAAGAGCGATCATATTGAATTTATGAATAATAATTTTTAATAATTTTACATAATATTGACATCATGATTAGATGTGCATGCGGTTGCTTCCTTGCTATGTATTGATATTTCTGTGATTCAGTGCCAATATAAAGTTTTTACTAGCCCTTAGATCAATGCTTACCAGAATTATTGCCGTCTATGTAGATCATTAAAGATAAAAAAATCTTACAGTTTATCTTAAACATTATATACTTCAGGAATATTTCTTACATCTGTGTGCAGTTAGAAAATGTTTATTATACATTTCCACCGCTAAGGAAAGGAGGATTGAATTCCTTATCCATCCAAAATGAATAACACCCTAATATGGTATATGTTTTAATAGCTTGTATTGTTACATTTGATTAAATATCAAGTATAGCTACATATATATTTGAAAACTATTTTTCCCAACAGTCAAATAATGTTTATGCAAAGTGGCATAGTGTGTAAATATGTTTAATTTTTTCACTGTCTCATTGAAAAGTTTTTTTGAATGTCTATACCAGCAATATATGTAAAATTTGTACCCTTTTAGCAGACCGTGAGTTAATCTTTAATTGGCAAGTTCAAAGGTCTATCAGCCAATTAACAATTTTGCTTCACGTCATCATATTTGCGCTTGTATTTACATGTAAATTTTTGTTTCTATCCAAAACTGTTAGAATGTCCAAGGAATTTGTTAGTTTTTTAATTATTGAAAGTTTTAAAATTTTATATTCTGGCTACTATCTGTTCATTCGTAGTTTTAAGATTAACATTCTTGGCTTGTTGCGTGATCAAAAATAATTGTGATATTCTATTTAGTATGGAAATTGAACTAATTCTCAATACAGTAATGTTTTGAAAATTTTCCATGCCTATATTTCTAGTTGTATATTATTTGCATATGCGTTATTAAACGTATTGAATTTTATAAATATTTCCATGCGTAAAATAGCAAAAGTTTTGTTGTGTACCTCTTTCAAGTAGAGTTGCTTTATATATTTTTAAAAGGTCATATTTATTTTTGTTATGCTGATTTATCTTTTTTCAGGAGTTAACAGTACGACAGGACGGTGCATATAAGATGTTGCCATCAGCCACCCACTTGGAGGTTAGCGGGTGTTCAAAAGTGTTTTTCCTGACAGACGGAATCAAGAATTTGCAAGAATTGAGGTCCATAAAAATTTCCAATGTCGACCGTCTTACATTAAATGAAAATTCTCTGTATTGGGCTGGCTATTCAGACGGTCAACAAATGATATATCCAGGTATTGCAATTGAAATCCAAAATACCACTATATCCGAATTCCCGTCACATTCTGTCAAAGGTCATATTGATGACATCACGATCATTGCATCCACAGTACTCAACATAAAACCGTTTGCATTTTCGAATCTGATCGGTACAAAGAAAATAGAATTAATTGACAGCTATTTTCCAAGTGTTGAGATTCAAGCATTTAAAAAATTATCTTTGGACAACTTCTTAGTGAACGGATGCCACTTCAAAATACTGCCAAGTAGAACTCTTTCGGATATAGAAATAAAGCGATCATTCAGAATATTTAATGTCACTGTTGATAGAATTAGAAGCAGTGCATTTATGATCAGCGGGTCTAAAAAAATTCAAATAGAAAATTCTCACATCGGAACTATAGAAGGCGAGGCATTACGGGGTATGACTAAAGGAAATGTCATAATTCGTAACAATGTGATAGATCAAATTGACTCCGGTGCCTTTTCTGGAATAGGAGTACAAAAGGAAATCAATTCAGTGAGTGGGCAGTTGGAGTTATTGTTTGAGAATAACACTGTAAATAAATACGAGAAAGATTCTTGGAAAGTTAACACAACCAGTTTTGAATTAGTGTTTAAGCAATTAAGAGTAAATAAACTCTGTGACTGTTCAGAAACAACTCAAATGTTGCCCATCTTATTCCACGAAAGTAATATATTGTGTATCGATACGAATTCATCTGATCTGCAGAGTTTTGTGACTATGCAACACTACAATGAAGAAAACTGCGGTTCAAATTCGATCAGTAAAATAGTTGTTATATCGAGTGTCATTATTGTAATAGTCATCATAGGTGCAGTAGCTGTCATTATCATATTTTTTCTACAACAACGAAAGAAACGTCAAGTAGCATGGGTGAATGGGATTAAATCCAAAAGCAAGCCGGAAAGAAAATTACCCGTAATATTGCCAGACGGCAGAACCTATCGGGAAACAGAGCTTCATATTATAGTGGAAAAAGCTCAACTTCTCACAACTGACTTGTAATTTGCGTTTGATTAATTGAATCATCGCCCATTCCGATGTTTATTTATTTCCGTTACGCTTATCCGTGTGATAAATTGCCAACTTAGCCTATTTAAATAATGTATTTAAAAATCCACATTCTGTATTGTATGCTCAATTTTTAATAATAATAAAACTCACCTGTAAGATATCTGTCCGCTGAGAGCCTGCTTAATTGTCGGTTCATGTGCCAAAGCGAGTCCTCTCGAAAGTATCACATTCTCGGAGTCATCGAAGTAACGATTCAAATGGGGCGTAGCCGGCGATGGGTGCTCACACTCTTCGTCTCTCAATACTGGCATTGTTGAAAAATCATCTGCTTAGTAAAAATAAAGAATGCATGGTTAATAAAGTCGATGCATAAATTCAGATTAAAATTGATACCTTATAGCACAGACCAAAGTACTAAAAACATTTTATTTTCAGTTGTTTAAAAGTTCAAATTGTTATTTCTTTATTTATTGTTTAAAACATTTTAGGATTTCAGTAATACTATTTTACTATTTATTCTAATGTTAGCTAGTCATATTTCATTTCACTATTTCATATTATAATTTTTATATTTAAATCTACGTACAGAATTCTGATTATCTGCTATCCTTTGCAGAGTGATACAATATCACAATAATATAACGATTAAAATAATTTAGTTTATTCCATGTATTGTGTGACAAATAGTGACATGTGTTTCATCTCATTCAGAAGCATCATCAGACCTACTATCGAATGGTTGCTTTAGTAATATCATTACTAACTTTTAACGATTCATTATCCATTTTTCATTATCCATTAAATTCTCTGGATAATCAGGGTTCTAGTGGACATCGAGCTTTATCTTTAAGTAAGTAATTGGAATTTAGTTGATTGTAACTAGATTGAATGTAATTTTTTTGAATGTATAACTTTTCCTCAAATATACCAAAAAAATCGTACTGTGTCAGAAAATTTTTGATTCATGTTTGAAAAATATAGGAAGCTTTAAGTTTATTCAGTGATTTAAACAGCAAAAAAAAAACTAATACGAGATAATACTACAAGGAATTGAGATTCATGTTAAAGCCATGCTGTGCCTTGTCCTCCCATGCTAGCTATAATCTAGCATTAATATTTCTTGTGCCTTTACCAGGGGTCATGTTATTGTTAATTCAAAAGCAAAATACGAGTATCATGATTTAGTTTTTTTTTCAAGGCCCATACATATACTTTAGACAGTGCAGCTTATGTCATGTTGTAGTTATTAAGAAATAGAATTATCAATAAAACTTAAGAAGAAATTCTTGCCTTTTTAGACATTGCAAAAGAATATGTTTTTTAATTAAATAAATTATACATGATTGATCTCGCAATATTCTTGGAATTAAATTAATTTAACATCAGGCATATTTCTAGCTTCTCCACTTCTCATGGTATATTTGTACTTTCAATTTACTCTATATCAATGGTATGAAGAATGGCATTTCTTGCCAAAATCAATGCACAAGAGTGATTTTATGATCATCCCATTTTGATTGTAACAATGAATTGTAATGAGTACTCATTTTATTTCAAAGACCCGAAACTGGCCGTCTTGCGTGAAAATTAAATTTAAAAATATTTTTGAAAAGTATTTATTGCCACCTATATATTTTATGACTCAGAATTGTTCACTCTCATATGGGCATGTGACACACAAAAAATACTTTCACATGCAATATATTTGATGAAAGCTACGCTTTAGTGACCCCTGGTATTTACTAATAAGGATGAAAATAGTTCATGCGAACTACATATTTATGAATAACTAGGCATTTATTTGTGATAAAAGTGTCGATAAAAGCATTCTATTTAGTATTTATTGTTCATAAACTTAGTACGTTAAGTTGATTCTAAGTCTATCGTTTTTGATGCCCCCTATAGATTTTTAGTAAAGCGTCTAAGAAAAAAGCAATAGATTAAGTAGGTACTGCATTAAAGAAATTATATATGCATCGAAGAAGTACTAGTAGAACTGTGTATTTTTTAGACTGACTGTAGCATTAACAGATATTGAATGATATTTTGTAGGTTAGCTATCAGTTTGGCATTTTCTCAATTGAATCGAGCTTTTGAAAACTAAAAACTAGACTAGGTAAATCAGTGGTCAAAATTCGCCCCGACTCTGTTGGCGCAATTAGGTCACTTGATGTAATAATTGAGGGGTTTAGGGTCTTAAAAGAAAGATATAAATACATAAAGCAGTAGTAGATATATTAAAAACAATTCATTCATGTTGATATATTTCATAAATATAATTGCTAGCCCCCATGATCTCGAACATATTTATGTACTGAAATGTAGTGCTACCTAAACGCCCTAATTATTGATGCATTTGTTACCATTTTAGATAAGAGAAATTTATGCAGTGCAAAAATTTATCTTAGAATAACTAGAGTTGCTTGTTCCTTTTTCAATGACCAAATATGTTTTTTTTCAATGTCAATAAAGTGAAAACAAAATATTTTTATAAAAAAAAAATAAAGAAGTTCTAAACGATATGTTGCTCTGCGTTTTCTTTCATTTATTTCTGTTCACAATGAGGTGCATATGGTTTCCCTAATGGTGGAGCAATGGAGCGTCTCAAGGACATGTGGATTTTTACAAGGTTGTGAGTTAACTGCATTAATCAATAAGAGCAGCTTCAATTCGGTTTTAACCACTTCCCGGGCAATCACGCAAATATGCGTAAAAAAAAGTATGATTTGGACGATACAAGCGAATATAATGTCTATAAAGACGATGTAATATTCCAGGCAATTACACAAATATGCGTGAATAACATTTGAACCATTTTGAACCAAAATAACATGTTTTCAATATTCCCGTAATAATAACAGCTAAAATACTCAAGGCTAGAAACCAATAAATTATAAAAAATAGCCCGTGAAGTGGTTAACAGTTGCTTTTCAATCCTTGTATTAAGAAAGTGCTTGCTGGATAAGATGGCATACCATCTGATCTATCGGTGTTTGGGTCATTACTTTTAGCATTCATGACCTTTTAACTCACCATATCCCGGGAAAGCGGAGAGGCTGGGACTTATCAGAGACGCTGCACACATTCCTCCTAAGTAGGATAGCTCTGCTTCTAATTTTGACAGAACACTGCTCTGCATTGAGGGGGCATTTTCTGTCGGAATATTTGAAATGTCTTCATATCCCACCACCAAACATTTGAATCCATATCTAGGGGCAATAATACACTGAAGATAAATTTTAGAAAACCAATAACAAAAACTTTGACACATTTCAGCAATGTTAATAACTATATTATAACTAGGTTACTACTAGTGAGGTACAGGCCTATCGACCCCTCTGAAATATATTTTCAAAAACTATACTTAGCGTCGGAATGACAAATGCGGCTTTAAATCAAGGACACGGATTCTTTGTAATAAAATTGTCATTCATATTTTATGTTTTACTCTGATATGGGTCTATATCACAAATCAGAAATGGACTGACATCTTTTTTGTATTTTAAAAAATGTGCAACTAAACTAACCGATTCGAATTATATTTTAAATGTCACTAGTGATCCTTCTAAAAAGAAAGCTTCTTGAGAGATTAGCCAATATTGCAGATTATAACAAATCTACGAGTGGAAAAAAAATCATTCTTATGATAATAATTACCTATTTCCTTTTTCATCTTTCAAATAATCTGAAGCTGTCTCCATTGAAAAGATAACTTCATTTCCTGGTACTACAATTGCTTTCTGTGGCCATTCACTTTTTCTACAATTAAAAAAAGATAAAAAAAAATTATGCAAATAATATATTCAGGTTTAAAATTTTATTTAATGATGTATGTCAAAGATTCAATATTACTCTGAAAGAACCAATTAATGATTCAAAGTGTTGGGAATGAGTAATTATTTTACTATTAGGAATTATAAAACTTACTGTCATGCAATCAAAATTCAGGGAAAGTTAATAAATTCTGTTAAGTAATATGAATGTATGAAGTTTCATAATATTTAAATAAAAATGAATTCCAAATATTCTTACACATTTGTCATCTTATGCGTGATTGGTACATAAGTGTCTTGTTTGTACTCATAGGAATTGGCCTCGCCGTTTTCTTCATTTTCAACATTTTTCTTCTTTTTGTAAAAAGTCATCCAGTCCCACTCGGTTAATTTGGGATTATTTGGACAAACAGGCATATCATTCATAATGGTCGGTTGATTGCAGTCACCCTTTTCTGCGGTATCATCAGACATTCGCTGTATATATATTGTCAGAGAATCCTCCGGCTGGGCTGTACCACTCTGCGGATCCATCTCCAATACCATCCATCCAACAGTTTTTGGAAATGAAACCCTGGAAACAGTTTTATGCTTTGTTTAAAAGTGGAAAAAAAAAGAATTATTATAAAACTCGGAAATTTTGAGCTGGAGCATTTGAAGCATTTATGATATATTAAACCTTGTAGCCTCAGAATGTTAGAGCAAGCAGAGACTTTGTTTAAAACACTCACAGCTGATAATCTAACAGTGCAATCTTTTATGTATCTTATTTTGCTATGGTAAAGAATATATCTTTGTTAAATAATACACCCAATCCTCTTTTTGCAGTTTTCTTTTGTATGGTTTCAAAATAATACAGTTTTAAAAAAAGTACCAATTATATTTTATTATTTTTTCGCTTTAACATGGGTTAAAAATCTAAAAAAAATAAAAATACATATGTATTTATAGTACATATTGTTCAAAAAATTGCATTGCACTGCACTGTTGCACATATATTCATAATTAAGTAACATAAATTCAATTCTAGAAGGCCTCCAACTAGCCAATAAACTTAGAAATTATTTTCTAACAATTGACGACAATGTCAAATGGGGTATGGGTTCATGGGTTCAACGTGACTTAAAGGATTATGGCATGTTATCAAAAATATTTTGAGTTGATTTTAAGTAATGGAACCTAGCAATCATGTTTGTATGGATACCTTATCTTTTTTTTCACGGTTGTTTTTGCACGGTAGTCTTTTGGACATATTCCTTGTGCAAAAAGAGGATTGGGTGAGAATATATAATTTTAAACTATTTTTGGTTAATATAATGTCTACTAGCATATGGATTATATTTCCTATTCACAAGCTTCTACTGTTCACGATGCAGATATCCAAAATTGACTACAATGACTCAATTGGATGATCCGAAAAAGGAATTTAATCTACTATGTTGTAATAGAAATCGTGAAAAGAACTTTACCTGTAATTCTTGACAGATGCAACTTTGTACGGATGTTGGCTTTCCACAGAAACATAGTGGGAACTTGTTGTCATCAGAAGATGTGATAAATCTGAATAATTCTCTTTTTCAAAGAGGTTTAATGCGGCCACATCAGGGAGTATATGATGAATAAGATTGAGAATTTCCACACAGCTCTGAAATATAACAATATGTTCTTTAAAATTCTTAGGCATATTGCATACAAATATATCGCGGACGGGTGTCAACCAGATACACATATTTTCAGTCAGTTCTAGATTTATGACTATTCAGACTTACGGCAGAGTCGTTATCGAAAAAAAAATATGTTTCTATTAATTATTTTATAAAATATTTGGCCTTGGATGACCCATATAATGTCAAAATTGGATGCATTTAATATATTTGAATTTATGGAACCCGTTGCAAGTCGAAAACCTACTGTTTGTTTAGAATAATAAATTCAAAAAGAGTCAATGGAAACGTGAAGTCATTGTTACATAGAACTTTATTTATTAAAGCTATTAGTGCGACATCTGTTGCGCTTCTTTCTTCTAAAAGTTTTTGCAGACTGGAAATAAACTCTTGCAGACCAGTGCCAGTCCGCAAGCCACGGGTTGAAAAACACTGCAATAGACATTGCATGGTCAGCATTACTATTAATGAAAGTTGCTCTTCTTAAATATGTGTTCAAAGATTTAAATGAATTATTGACAAAAAACTAGCTAAGCAATGAAAGGTATACATTTCAGTGTAAAAAAAATATTAAGAAAGGGAAACAAAATTACCTCTGGGTCAGTAAGTTTAGAAAGATGTGCCAGAGTAAGTGGAATGAGTGTCGTGAGGCAAGGTGAATTCTCCAATGCAGTACTCCGCTTTAGGTGTTCAGGAGAGAATTCGTTTCGAATTTCTTGAAGCAGTTGGGCACATTTTCTTATAATACATTGACCCACGTGTATTATCTGAGCACGTGGAACTTTTTTTATAGCTTCACACGCTTCATTAGATGGAGGCACCTGAGAGTCTCTGGTGTTTGACAGACAAAAAGTAAACAAATTATGTAATGAGATAAAATGTATGTACGGTATTTTACTGTCACAGGCTGTTTTCAAATAAATATTGTTATCAACATTCAATATGTTTCAACTCTAATGCTTATCAATGAGATTAATGTAGCTTCTACAAGCACTTATTATTTTATTCAGGCTTTCAGCAGGATATAGCCAGCATGATATTAGCTACAAAAAAATATATATCTACTGCAGAAACCTAGATTACCATTTATAATGGAATGAATATTGCTTCAGATTATATAGTTTCGAATATTTGGGAATCTATGAATGATGCTTGACAGTTGTTGCTAATTGCAAATTTCATATGATTAGCAATAGATAATTTATACAAGCAAGTAAGATTTATTAACCGTTTCAGTACTAAGCAACGTGGTCTCATTGATCACATCTACCGCCCGACTTCTAAAAAATCCTTTTTTCAACAAGATTGACTGATGGCAGAATAACCATTTTTTTTCTAGGGACTATGTATAGATGTCACTAGCTATGAAAATAAAAATACTGTAAGAATTCTTACAGTAAGATTTTTTGTATATTTTCCTAAATTTGCGACTTTATTCCCGACGACCTAGTGGCCTAACGGTACTGAAGTGGTTAAAGTGTGCCTCTTGATATGCAATATCAATATAAAAACAAATCGTTTACTCAATTATTTTTCCATTTTTAAAAAAAATCATACTTTTTCATGTAGATATTAAATAATAATATGGGACCCTCACCTAATATAAAGCAGGGATGGGATCTGTCCACGTGTTGGTGTTGTACCATTCATACTCAACGTGCAGCGAGAAAATGTAAATGTTGTTCCATCAGGACCTCTTACAGATGGTACTCCTTGATCGCCACTTCTTGTTGGTCCACCAAAATTCCACAATCTTATTGCATATCTCACATGTTCCTATTGAAAAAATCATTGTATTGTTACTCTTCTTGAATACAAACAGTTAGTTAGACCTTTTACAGATGATATAACAACATCAGTTTCTACACTTGTTATTTAAATATTATCTAAAATTATATATATACAATTACTACATACCGGAAGCTTCTGTAATGTTTTGTAAAATAAATTGTTGTTAACCATTTCTTTTTTATTAGAAAATATGATTAGTCAGACCAATTAGATAAACCATTTCTTTTTGATTGGAAAATATGATTAGTCAGTGAAATAACATAGTGAAGCATTACACACTATTAAAAACCCAACAATACTTTTGATTGGCCCATGAATTTAATCGAGGTGTTGACTTTTTTGTTTACAAACGTGAACCGACTCAATTTTAGTGGGCTACTGTTTAAGTTTACTAGCATGATGCTTAGAGGACATGAATGCAAACTAAACGTCTACGCTTTGCGAGATTTGTCATGTTTACAATGCTACTATATTTATGATTGATAAAAGTTTGTCTTAATAGATTGACAGTGTGAGACTTTAAGCTAAGTCCTGGTTAACTAATAAATTGGTGCTCTAGGGCTAAGAGAGATTAATAGAGTTAGTTTGCCAATTATAACATTATAATGAGACAATATAAAATATTAATCTATGCCTCCTTAAAAAAACATGACAGATAGTATATGCAAAGTAATAACAATCATCTTATTGAATATTTGGTTACCTTTATAGGAACATGTCTAACAAATTTGATCTCAACTAAATCATTCATATCGGCATTGAAAATTCCTCGAGTGTATTCCAAGCTTTTCCAATTCTGCGGTGCTGCCTGATGTAATTGATTGTTTGCTGGTCCAGATTGCTGGAAAATGCCATTAAGTTTTAGTTAATTTCCTCAGATAAACTTCAGTCTGTTCTTTATTTCAAAATGTTTACTAGCTTAACATTTAGTGTTAAAACTATTATAAATGTTTTGAAAATGTTTCACATTTAGTTTAGAATGCTAACATAGCAATTAACTGCCAACGATTTTGAAAGAATTTTTTGTCAACTGTAAATCGTGTCAAAAAATGTACAAACTGAAAGTTTATTCGGTTTTCTACCTAGCTTGTACTACATAAATATACCTATTATAAATATTAATAAAAAAATAGTACCGTAAGAAAAATAACAATGTATTTTAATTCTACAGAAATTATTTTATATATTTGTTGATAGTTTAGTACTTATAGAACTATAGTTCTGATGAGGGCGTAAACCGAAATAGCTATCAACAAATATTTAAAATAATTTCTGTAGAATTAAAATACATTGTTATTTTTCTTACCGTATTATAACGGAGTTCTACCAAGTAAATTCCTACTCAATCAATAATAAAAAAATACTTACGTCACACAATATCTCTAGCTCGTAATTGTAATTACCCACGCCTCCATACACTGCGACACCAACAATAAATATTCCAGCCCTGTCCACTTTGAAACAAATAGCATCTGGAAACCCTTTACTTGTATGCCAGTTGCACGCTGGATTAAAATGAACGAATCGGTTTGGTGTACACAGACTTATTCCACTCGATCCAGGATCTTCGGATTCCTTCAACGATAATAAGCATGGAAACTGTATTTTTTTCGTTATTATTTTAAGCGTAATGTTAACTACATAATGAAAAAAACTATAATACCTCAGGATTAACGGCGTTAAATGTAAGTTCAGCAACAATTCTTGTCAAAAGATGACTGCAGTGTTTAACGAGAGAAGTTATTGATGTTTCATTGTTTAATGTCGCAGATGCTTCAAGTTTCAAATACATTTTCACAGGAGCAATAATAAGATCCAAAAGACAATTCAGTAAACTGTCAAGTGTCCATGTAGAAATATAACTCATTCCTTCTTCCTATTGTAAAAGAAAATTACATAATGAATTGTTTTCAATTTTCATATATTATTGTTATAAGGTACAATAACTGTTCTCACCAAAGCTTTGGAACATATCTTTTCCACTAGCGTTGGAAATTTGTGGCGTACATTAGGTGTGCATTCATCAGGAATTACTGGTCCTGATATTGGCAAGATCAGTCGTAAGTTGACACGGCCATTCAGTGAGGCAAGAACTGCACTCAGAAGCAGCGGTTTACTTTTACATACTCCATCCTGAAATAGAAAAATAATGTTAGATAATGCTTGTAAAACCTGTGATGAAGACAAGGAGATACCTGCCCTCGAATTTAATGCTTGCAACTTTTAAACTAATACATTATAGGAAATGCCAATAAATTATTGTTTTGTTATAAGGTCACGTCATGTTTAAGTATGCATGATATCAGCTACATGGGTTTCAACCAATGCATATTACCCATTGCACCACATGACTGAGACAATATGAATTAGGAGAGTCAAAAATTTTAAACAGTAAATATTATGTGAGTTTAAATGAATTGTTTACATTTAACACAATGCTTAGGTCGTGTACAAATTTGTACTTTTGCTAATTTGTCATTGAATGCAAAATAACATCCAAATAATTTAAACGGCCTGTAAACAAAGTGTGAATACAAAATTTAATGGTAAATAAACTGATATAGAACTTGGTTTTACCTCAACATTTGAAAGAAGCGAACATAGTATTGACCATTTCAAATATGACGTCGGAAAAAATACATGAAAGAGCTCTTCAAAAGTTTGATGACATTCTTTTAAAATTGATGTAAGAAGTTTGTTTCGAGATGAATTAGGCGAAACATCATGTCTACTTGATATAATATCATCTGATAAAATGGTCATCAATAACTTTCGAATTTCATAAATTCCTTCCACAAGATATTCGCATTCCTCGATAGTCTTCTTTTTTGTACTCAGTGGATATATTTCATTTAAGTACGATCTTATTAATTTCAATGTCGCCTTTGATATGAATGCTAATTTTTCTTCATGCTTTATTGCGTAAATCTTATTATGATGTCCTTGGCTGTGTTTCTCCATAGCACCATTTATTATAGTATTCCAACTCCATTGAAGTAAGGAATGTAAACACTCAAGTCCTTCTCGGTTTATATTCTTCCCGAAATTCAATGATAGTATTTGTACGGGGTCATAGACTGGGTTATTGTTTTTTGAACAGTTTGACAGGATAATGTTCTTAAACAACAAGCACGGTATTTGACCGTTAACTATGTTTGTCCCGTTGTTTGATTTTTTTGACGCTTTGAATTGAAATATGAATCCATTGGTGGCGACTGATGCTTGACCCAGCGATCCACAATCAGAAGATGGTCCAGTGATTCGAGCCCATGCGACGTACCATTTGTTAGCCTAAAATATTATTATAATTTAATTATTAACTATGCTCATTCTTAATAATGTTATAAATTAGTAATCATATTGATCAACTTAAGTACGTCTCAATTAGTTTTGCATACTACAAATGTTACTTGTATACTTTATATTGTTATCAAAACTGATTCATAATTTTCTGTGTTTTATACAATGACTAGAATTAATTATTTTACTCATTGGCAATATACGGCATGCAGCTTAATAGACTATGTTCTTCATAGCTTAAATTTCACTGTCCTCGTGTTTATAATTTGGACTATTAAATTTAAAGCCGAATGAGGCAAAAGTGGCAAATCATCAAGTTCTATAAGAATAATGTAATATATGTACATAGTTTCACATTGAGTCATAGAATAAAATTTTAGTTGATTAAGGGTCACTGGATGCGGACCAATCACTCTACTCTAAGGTAACTAATGATATCCTTGTAAAAATAGTACCATTATTTTAACAGGAATGTCAAAAAAGATTGGGTATTTTTCTCTGGCTGGACACTGATACAAGACTTCATCAGTTTCTCTCAATGTCTCTCCGTCAACTTCTTGTTCACCTCCCTCATATCCAATGTCAAAGAGTTTTATCTTCGCCACATACTCTCCACGGCCTCCAAACAAAGCGAATCCGCCTAAAAATGAATCCATATTTAAACAGAATGTGCTATATATCACAAACAATTTAAAAATAGTTTAATGGTAGTTATTTTTATTATAATGCCATTCCACCAAGTATTGACAGTGAACACCTTAAAAGTGATGGTAGAGATAACTTATGTAAAATGACTATGCATTCTGTGTTGAGACAACTTGAAAACATTTCCCAAGAAATCCTTGCTAGATACTAGCTTTCTAGATTTCAGAGATGTCCAATAAAAAAAGTACCAGATACTCTGAATATTAATTTACATATATTTTTAATCATTCCTAACATACCATGAATGAAAATTGAACGGTAGGCTACGTACAACATTATAATATAACTTACATAAACATCTACATTTTATTATCATAGTCTGTAGGCATTATATAAAAAAAATTGCCATTGTCTTGACCACATCATAGTATTTGATATTTTAAAAATCACCTAGAATCATATCACAATTGGTCATAAATCGAATGGCCTCAATAGCATGACTAGGATATCCCCATCCATTCCCGTGGCATGAAAATCTGTAGACGGATTGATATTCTTCCTTTGACACAGGTTTCGGCAACGGCAAAATATCATCGGTGATTGAATCATCAATGAATGGTAACCTAAAAAAATGTATTTTTTAGTGAAGAGTAAATGTAGTAAATATAGTTATATTACTTTTTTCTCTATCGGGTCGATATAAATGTATATTTCAAAAGGTTACAGATTGACAAATAAAAATAAATTACGCAACTATTGTCAATTCATTTGCTTTATACTGTTAATTATTATATATTACATTACTGTAAATATTATCATTAACATCTATATGTTTCTTTTTTATTGAATGGAAGAATTGATAATCTTAATTTGGTATGATTGATGAAAAAGTAAATATCCAGTCAGTTGCTGATCAACCTAAGTTTTTAAATCTCTCTCTCATTCTCATTGTTTGGTAAAAATAAATATTAATCAGACTTACTTTTGAGTGTTGAATAAAAATAATGTGTCTAAACATGCAAGTAAATGTAAAGCAGCATGGCTTCGAGTAATAAAAGTGTTTTGGGTCTTTGGGAGAGCCAATTCACTGCTCAAAATCGTTAGTGACTTCGAATGAGTTTTCCCATCGATACTTCTTTGTATGGCATCTTCACATCCATGATTTGTCAGAATGGTTTCATAGTTTTCCTCAAGCGGCAGAACAGTTGAGCACTGCTGGATATTTATGGCATTCACGGCCAATATATTGTAGCACTTTATAATATTGTTTTCAGGATCATACTGCCAAAATATATCATAAACCGGATCTAAACAACCTAAGCTGCCCAGAAAGTCAACTTGATCATTTGCATTATATGAGTTACACGATCCATCACTTTTACTTATTGTTATGCATTTGAATGAATCACTAACTTTACAGGGAAGAATCACTGAAAAAACATAAGAAACATTTGTGATGAATAAACAAAATTATTATGAAGGAAGGAGTTAGAAAGAGTAATCTAATTGTTTTCTCTATGCACTGTTTACTGAATTAGATGGTGTGCATGTGAAGGTATTAAAATATTGAAGACTTCCTGGTCTTTAGAGATAAATCAAAATATGAATGTTTCTATTCGTAAATTCGAAACCTGATGCAGTCAAGGTATATTAAAACCTTTAATGAAATATAAAACAAACCTAGCGAATCTTTATTTCCAGTTATCGTTGCTGAGAGTAGATTACTTATATTGATTAAAGCTTGGTCCAATTTAATGAATGTTTCGTCACCCGAAGCTCCGATCCATCGCACCTTACATCCATTTGATGGCTCAAACGTGCTGATACGACATATTTCAGAACTGGATGTATCAGATATTATTCGGCCTAATTGACCTCTCTGAAATAAACGAAAAGATTGTTTGTTCATTAAATAAGTCAACTAACAGCTATAAAGTCCTACCATTATTAGTAATTAATACTATTATTATTACTAATTATTATTATTATTAAATAATTATATATTACGAGATTTTCTATATATTTTGAGGATAACAGTATTGATATGCACCAACTAACTTCCATTTAACAAAATGTAGAGAGTTTGTTAATTATCTTTTTGTATTTTATAAATCAAATAACTCACATTATTTGATCCCATTGTAAAAACTTCTCCTGAAGCTGTAAGAATTGCAGTATGGTTACTACCAGCGGCAACTTGTATAGATTGTGGAACATTAACTTTAATGACGCCATGAGCACTGTTATCTCGTGTTCCCAGCTGGCCGAATTGGTTAGATCCAAATGTGTACACTTCACCGAAATCAGTTAGCATGACAGTGTGATGAAGACCACAAGCGATTTGAGCGACCTTTTTATCAAAAACCAGTGCATCTGGAGCGAGACAAATTCTGCTGTTTCCTTCTCTTTCTGCTTCAGAGCCACTGGTATTATCATCTGATCCTTTGGCGCCCTGTAGAACTCCATATTTTACTCTCATTGCTACAGATGAGTACTTTGACAGAGCCTGGGTGGATGATGATGATTTGCGAATCGTTTTTCTTGCACAGGCATCTGTATATAATCTTGCTGCAAATTAAACAATTTATTTCACATGATTCACTAAATATTCAAGCTAAATTGGAGCCAACCATATTGTAAAAAAATAATGTAAAAATGGCTATTCATTAAACGGTTTTTGAGGATAATATTTTTTAATTGTTTTATAATTAAAAATAAAAGATTAAAGGTTTAATTAATTAAATACAGTACATTATGTGAAGGGAATTTCATTCAAGATTCATAAACTTAACAATATCACAAAGTCTAATAATTACTTACTTGTTTTCATTGAATTGTCCACTTGGCCTCCGGTTGACAGATGACCCAAGTGAGTGTTGTTCAGTGCAAGAGTACAATCTTTAGCACAGGTTCGGCAAATTCCGCATATTTCACATCCACTATCGCCTTCACCACAACCACATACCCTGGAACAATATGGACAATAAATCTAAGCATACGCACAATTAACAGTTGCCTCTCATTATTAACTGTTCCCCAGCCATACAGATGAATATAGATTAACAAAGGAACACAGCACTCTTTTTGATAATCATAAGTTATCTTTTAAAACCATCTTTACAGTATTTCTTATATGTAGCTAAATGTATTTATTTGTAATATACTTATAGTAAATGTGGCGATTCGGTTGCATAATTAAATATTTTTCTTACTGGCCAATCTCCACTTTCTTCTTTGGTGAGCTTTTTTGGGTACAATTCCCAGAGAATCCGGTGCATTGATTGCAATTAATACAGATCATGCATAGTTCTTGTTTCCATTTATGCGTTCCTGCATCACAGATTTTCAAGTTTTCTTTGATCGCGTGAGAATGACAGGGAGAAGACATTCCCATTTGGTCAGTTCCTAAAATCACACAAGCAAATTGAATATCAGAATGTAGCAAAACACTTGATTAAAAACATGATTGTTGCTAAACATTCTGAATTGTTTGGAACACTTGAAAATTCTCTTTATATACCATTTCGAAATATTTTTGGTTATATCTTTAAACAGAAATCCATAAATCGATTGAAAGATCAATTTATGAACAGAAATATTTAATGCAGAAAATTCTTACCATCTTTAGCTTGTCCAAAATCTCTTCCACACTGACCCCTATTGTTGATCCCAAATGTATAGACAACACCTTCAGAATTAAGAGCCACACCATGCGCCTTCCCAAGAGCTACCTGAATAACATACATTCAGAAATTAATGAATAATCGATGATGAAAAATATTCTGTCATCGTAAAATTTTTACAAAAACACTTGTTGAGATTGCTTTTCATTTTATAGATAAGTACTTAGTTGGAAAAAGTCAAACCTGTATTATAGTTTCATCAGAAAGCTCCAATTGGCCCGAAGCATCACAGTTATATGTATCTTTTCCAAACATAAAAAGACGTCCTTCTCTAGTCACAAAGGCAGAAGTGCCATAATTGCATGCAGCAAATACAATGGTCTCATTTTCCAGCTGAAAAAATTAAACGTGTTCATCAATTTAGCCATGTCTGCATTGAATGTAATGCAATGAAAATACAACATGAGCAGAAAAAACAGATAAATCATTCTCAAAAAAGGGAAACACGTGTCAAGTATAACACAAGTAGAATAATAAATTTATCAATTTTAATGGTCAATGAAATTTAACAAAGTAACTGCTAATCCTTCAAAAATAGAATTCATTACCTTTGAAAAAGTTTTGATTTTTACAGGCTTTGGTTGTCTTCTTGATTTAGGAGTGTCGCCGTCTTCGCCTCGGCGAGCAGTACCTGTAAATAAAGCTTGCCCATCCTCGGTAACGAGAACTGCATGCTGCCCTTCGTGCCCAACTGCTATGTGGACTATTCTTTGATTTTTCCCTAAAGTCAGCTCTGTCCAACGACCAGCTTTATTTGACCACGTACCTTTATAAGCAAGAGCTGATGCTTTTCCGGTGAAGTAAACCTGGAAGAAAGTTGATAATTTTTATAACACATCTATTTATATTACACAATTACAATTACAGTGACACTAGTAAAATATGTAATTTACCAGTAATCACTACCTAATTTATTAACTGCCCACATTTTCAAACAGCCTTCAAAACACATATTTAGAACAAGAATCATATATTTTGTGACAGGAGGATTTTTTTTATATATTTTGCAATATATACGACTTTATCCGCAACGTCTGTATGTGGCAGTCACCAGTGGCCTTACAGTACTGAAGTGGTTTAACACAAACAGTACCGACTGGTCAATCACAATCACAATCAGCCAATCATTTGCCAAAATTGATATGGAATTTTTTTTAAATGCTTATTAAGCTTTATTATAACGAATGAAGTCTCAACTGAACTCTAAAAATACTGTAATAAATATTTTGGTAATGGAACCAGTTTTACTGCGGTGAAGAGTTTATTATTTATATTAAATGTATACCTTGCCAGAGATCATTCTCATCAATGAAAATTCTTGCCCAGCGACAATGCCTGCTGATTCGTCATATTCATTATTGGAATTCTCTAGTTCTAGGGGCTCTAAAAGTTTTTGAGGCACAGGTTCTTCATATGTTGCCCAGCCTAAGGCGTATGTATATCTTTTTGTCAAATTCAGAGTAATAGTTTTGACAGCCTCTAGTGTTTCTACACCATTAACGTCTGTTGCGATATCAAACAGCTTCACCAAAAGGCCTTCCTGAGGTATGAAAAGTTACATAAAGTATCTATGATCAATAAATAGTAGAGTAATTCTTCAAATGAAGTATTGATTAATTAATTGAATTATGTTACAAGATTGTGTTAAATTATTTTGGTTTAAGAAATAAAAACGAAAATCTCATACCTCATTCATTGGAGTGATTATTCCTATATTGTGAGAGTCAGAAAAGAATATTGTGTTTTTTGAAAGTAAGCTTGGTTCAGTGTTTATTTTCCCAGTTACTTTCAACTTATCTTTATCAATGGTATACAAACAACTTTTTCCAGGGACTCTTGCATATATTTTGTTCTGAAAATAGAAATTAAGTGTATAAAAATATGTTCATTATGAAGGAGTAATAAAAAATAATTAAAATAAAATGTATTTTACCTTGTAGTAAAGTAATACAACATTTGAACTTTTACCAAAGGTATCTTTATTGTATTGATAAATAAATGATTTGATTGTTCCTCCATAACCAGTGCCAATTTTTATGAACCCCTTTGATGTAGTTAAATAAATGTATTGTCCGTCGCTTGTCATAGAATAAGCAGCATATAAACATTCTTGAACCAATAGTTCTTTTGGGATCAAAATACTGAATTCGTTATCAAATGATGACTCGGGAATGCCGTGCGTTATCCAATAAGGTGCGCTGGTCGTGCCAAGTACCAATGACTGAATGATACGCTGGTAATTTATAAGAATATCTGGTAACTGAAAAAAATGTTATATTAACTTTTTACTTAACTTAACATTGATTACACTCTTCAAATGATTTACGAGATTGTTAACTGAAAAATTAATTAATATAGTTGCAGCAAAACATATTTCACATAGTGAAAAGAGTTTGACAACAATGATTAAATGAGACATTGTCAACAAAGATTAAGAGAAAATATGCAGGGATAGAATGGACTAGATTTCAGTAATGAAATGATGACAAAATCACGCATGTGATAATCAATGATTCTTACCAAAATGTTTTGTCTAGCTAATGCGTCAGGTGACATCAACAGTGCAGATATTGCCTTTAGCATTTGAGTGGTATTGCCTCTGGCTATTATCAATGAAACTAAGCATGAGCACGCAAGTGATGTTAGATGTAATCCATCGTCAGGAGCATTTGGTCCAGGCCCGGGGCCGCAGCATATTTCCAGTAAGATTGTGAAAACTGTGTCTAAAACCTGAAAGATATAATTATAAATGTTAAAATATCCCTTCACGGTTCTTCTCAGTATATTCTTTGTATTTGAGCACTCACTTCTCCAGGTTCTCTCAGGAGTTCTTCGGGTGCATAATTTTGTAAAACTTCTAAAAGTGAGATCAAAGCCTTTTTGCACATGGACGGTTGAATAGTTCTCGAGTCGAGTATAACGCTGAACATCGTTTTGAGTCCAAGAGCGACAACCTGTAATAAATTTCATTTTTGAGATTTGAAACAAAAGAATAACTGTGATAAGATATTTTACAACTGTATTTTTTATTTTACTTTTTAGTTTTATTGCCTTGTTAGGAAAACAGTGTACGCAGTTTTGAACCATGTTTGCACCAAATGTGGGAAATATTAACTCTTAAGTGAGTATCTCTAGAGATTTTTTTCTACAGGAACTGTAGCCATCATCAGAAATAGTTCATCTAAATCAGTGCATCCCAAACTCTAGGGCCGCACAAAACATGTTTTTCATTAAGGGAGCCACAGATTATTTTTTCAGATTTAGGGACCATTGCATGAATAAGTTTTAGAAGCACTGATTTAAATCCTTCTAGTAACACTAATATGTACTGATTGTATTATTAAATATATCTTATAACTCTTGTGGAAGTTCATGCTTTGTAATTTAACCTTGACTAACCTTGATGAAATGGAGTTAAATTAAAGCAATACATACAGCTGTGAAAGTGACTAAATTCTTAATAAGTCATTTTTTTAATCATTCAATTCAACCAAGTTATACAATATTTAAATGCTCATTTGCTCATCACAAACCTATGTACAATGCAAAATATACGTGGAAGTTGTAGGTACAAAAAATGTGTTTAATTTATATAAATATGATGTTTTTCCACCAAGAATTGACAGTTTACACCGTCAAGGATATTTTATAATAATTCAAAAGTTTCAGCAGAGTTTTAAATCATATGGGTAATATTTTATATGTTTTGTCAGATAAATATAGGTGTATATTTTAAGATTAAATTGGGTTGCTAATCAGTTCTCAAAACTAACTTTTGGAAGACCACCATCATATTGACTTCTGGACACTGGAGTGAGATCATCTATATCGTTTTCATCAACTGCATCCAGTTGAGAAAGGTAAATGTGACTCCATCTGTTCAATATTGCACTTCGTACAGTCGCAAATACACAAAACTGGGACGGGTTTCTCAAAAGTGCTGGCGGATCCACTTGCACAGTTGGGATAGTTCTTCTCATAACCTTTATCTTTTTCCTGCAACATTAAAATCAAAATAACAAAATACTATTGGTTGCAAACACATTTATGTAATTAAGTTTATTTGCAAAAGAAATATTTATATCATTTGTGGACATTCTAAAATTGAAAACACAGCATAATGTCACTTTTGTAGACACAAATATTCTATGAATCTTTACCTATTAAAATCAGCTAAGTTCGTAAAGAGATTATGATAGTATTTTTTAAATAGGCCCCGATCCGGATAATCATTTATGTAGCTCATTTTGCCAGTTTAGTATGCTCTGTCATTCCAGTAAAACATGTTGATACAACCAGTCCCCCACCTCCTGTTGAAAAATGAAAGAATCCATTTTCAATTAAAAATATCACACAGAATACACTCAAACCTCTTTTTGTGCGATTTCAAAGTTATGCGTCTTATTTTTCAAAACCATTTTTTTAATATATTTTTGGGACTATGAACGTACATATGCAATAACGTATTACACAGCGCGTTGTTCATATACTGTACATGCAAATCCAGTGGTTCACCTGTTTATTACAATGTGACTTTGTACATGTTATATTCCCATATTAAGTCATAACTTTTTATTGTGCGATTTTCCGCGGAACGCATCTACCGCATAAAAAAAAGGTTTAAGTGTATTGCGATATATGAAGTCGCAAAATATGTGTTTAATTTGTGCGCGAAACAGTTTTAGAACCCTCTCAAACTCATCTCAAGCTGCTGCTGGTCAAATACAAAACTTAAAATATATATTTTTTAGAAATATATACAAATTGAAAGTAAATGCAGCTATTTAAGCTGCAATACGTAATAAAGTAAATATTTTTAGAATTAAACTACTTTAATTTAAGAACATAATTCTCTCCCAGCTGGTTGAAGTTTTTCTTTATTGTTTCAAGCAATATACAATTGTTTTCCTTTCCTAAATTGTCAATGCAACTTTAGTAAGCATAATGATAAGGATAATGCAAGGGCACCTTTTTATGGCAGCTTTATCACTGAATGATACAAATTACAACAGTGATGCCCAAGAGGAGAAACCTTGAGTAGTTTTACTCATAATATTTATAGAAGACACTTTTCGTGATGTAAAAACAGTATTTGCTAAAAAATTTTACTTTTTCAGAGATTTTTTCTGATTTGATTTTCATATATGTGCATACATTTGTCTGTCTTTGACGTATGTGAATTACCGATTGGACATCACTGATTAAATCAAAAAAATTACCTGGGTAATTTAAAAAAATTTTAAAAAATAACTTTGAATCGAAAGAATATATGTATGTACTAAAAACATAATTTTCGAGACTGAATAATTTGTAAAAATAATACGATCTCAACAAATTTTATAAAAAAACAATATTTTTAAGAATTCTATGGCAAAAGTATTTATTTATTCAATATGGTGGATTATCAAAATATTACACATGCACACATTGCAAATTAGAAATGTGAAAGGGGGGAAAAGGGGGGAAAACGGGAGTGGTCCAAAAACAGAAAAATATTTAGGAAATATAATTTATTAACAATTTTCGCGAAGCTAATTTATTTATTGATTATTGATTGAAAGTTATAAATAAAACAACTCGATATACAAAAAAAATACACAGGGCATGCAGTCGGTCCCCCATATTGTGACCACCCAATGATGGTATATTAAGGATCAAGTCAAAGATTTTAATTTCCTATAATTATATCAATTAAGTTTTTTTATAATCACATAATATCAATATTAAAAAATATTATTTGTTACCTTCATAATTAGTTTTTCGATATTGTTATATTCTAGGTCAGGGGGTGCGTGTTTCTGACGTCACAGACCTAATTGAAAAAAAGTCACGTTCAAAAATGGAAAAAATTTAATCTTCTAATAAATATAGTTGTAATACCAATATATTGTATACAAATGAGATATTTGTGTTTTCAGTTCGATGTGAAATATATTAATTAAATGTGTAATTCGTCACGCGCTGGATAAAAAAGATAATTTATAACAATGCATGATTAAAATATCTGTAATTAGTACTTAAAATTAAAATCATCGCTTGCTTTTAAAATATTCGTTCGTGCCACATCATGTACTCTTGCCAAAGGTTCACCATACATATTACAGATATTTTTTACGATTATTATTGAATATTGAATTATAACCATTGTGTCAGAAAGAAAAATGTTGCTGCATATGCTTGTTTCTTCAGAATACGTGACTAAAAAATGATTGAATAATATATACAGAAAATAAATTTGAATCTTAAAACTCGTGTCAACTTTTAATATTTCCACCAGGTACAAAATTAATGCACTAGTTAAAAGGATATAACAATATAATAACAAAACAATAGCTGATCCATTTTGCGCTGGCGACAAGAATATAAACTAATTCATTACACATAAACTGATGTACCTATGATCTATTGTCGGAGGGAAGATATGCACCGCAGGCGAATAAATTTCATAATATGTCAATTGTACCCAACCAAAACGACATAACTCACTGTTGACGAAAATAGTATTAAATACTTTACTAAATATGCTTTCAACTTCAAGTGGTATTTAATAATAAACGCTCGGGTTGGCGGTATATTTATAAATTCATTTTACAATTTTCCATTACATTAGAAAACGGGATTTGATATATTTATATTTTAACTGCATCTGGGTAAGGGTTATAATTGAAAATATATTTAATTTTCAAGACATACATATATTAAGATAGTAAAATAAATATATTCGATTATCAAGGATACACAAAGCTTACCATATTGCTTATCGGATCTCGATATTAATTAATTAGTAACGCAATATTACGAACACAACTTTATTCTTTCATATAAATGAACATGTTCTTTCAAATACTGGATATTATTTATTTTTCATTAAAATAGATAAATGATAAACAAAGAATAATTTGTGTGAAAATGAGTTTGTAAAACTGCTGTCATAATTTCTTGGAAACGATACAGTCGAGTAATAAATAATATATTATCATTGACATACATATTTATAAGGACTTCATTTATATTGAAATAATATAAACCATTTTCATTAAATCGCGACAAAATAAGTTAGGTTAGTTTATAAAGGTTGTTTTTTGTAAGACAATACCTTTTACGATTGAATTGAGATTTAACGAATATATTAATCGTAATTCACGATGATCACAAGTGGGTGATAATTGAATTGCCCAACTAGAATATTCTAATACAGTAAATATATATATATATATATATATAAGAATAATACGTATAACTGCAGCTTTTTACATTAGCAAAAAAGACATATGCAAACATATCGACGCGCGTACTCTACATGCAAATGTTAAAAAACGTAAAACAATGTTAATATTTCATAACATTAGCGAAATATTCTTCAACTCACCAACCAAATATAAAACAGACGGTTTCACTAATGTTATGAATCTGTGATCGTACCCCAACAAATTCTTTCCGCTCACGGCGGGAAAGGAATGGGGAAATCAATAAATCTGACCAGGGACAATGTAATAGAAGGGCTGAAGCTAGCTAGGGGAGGAGGGGTGTTTTTGATTCGGCGCTTTTCTTTCAAACGTAACATCGGGTGTTGCCTTTATAATACAATATTTAAAGTTAACCGGTGATTTGATTAATATTATATAGTGGATAGGGATTTACGAAATGGGATGAAATAGATGCGAGACATCGACAACTGCTTAATTTACCTACTAATGCGGCAAATTGGCAAGAAGCAGATATTTCATATCCGTATATAAACTTGTATTTTTTTATGATTAGCAATGACTTATACGATAGTAATTTCTTAACCATTTGTACAAGACAAACTGTCATAAATAATGATTTCTATATTTGATATTTATTACTTGATGGATACGCTATTTAATGAATAACACTTTTAAAGTGCTAACTGAAAAATCTTGGTGGATAGGCATAATATTTATATACATTAATAAAACACAACATAGATATGTTTTACTACTTTCACATATGTATATTTAGGGAATACCTGGACCGGTTTCAATCATCGCGAGCATTTTTAATTGAAAATAAAAATACTCGTTTAAAATTTACGTTTCATTAGTTTTTAATGGGGAACTTTCATTACACCAATGAGGATATATCTATCCATGTACATTTAAGTATTTACTAATTAAATTTGTATTCAATTTAATCATATCATTTAGCTAACCATATCTTTTTTTATAAAAAAACAGGAAAGTGGTGAAAAATATATTTACTCGATATTATGCCGAAAAAAACTGAATACTACAGATTTTGAGTTTAAAGCATTATATTGCATCACTTGAACCATCCTGCTAGATGGCCGAAAATTCGCATTGAACGAATGAAATATTTACTTTCATTCAAACGAAAATACTATATTTTAAATGATTTCTTCGTTTTATGATAATCGAAGATTTATTTAGCAGATTAAGCTGGACATATTTTGTACATAGCATATACACGCGGCGCTTTCATGAACTACTTTGACGTTTGTTATTGTTTGACACATTTTTTTTAAATAATCGCGCCTTCATACGTCTATCTGTGTTATGATTAATTTTGAATACAAAACCACGATGAATGCGTGTATTGCGTATTGATAATATGCACATTGCAGTATATTATATACCTCATTAATGTTAATCCATTTAATTGATGCAGGCTAAACATGCGATATTATTTCTGTCTAGAGTTGAGATACATTTAATTACTCAGCCTCTTAACCCCTTATAGGGCAAAGGCTGGAATTGGTTAATACATTAAAAACTCGCGTTAAGGTCAAAATATCCAGTACCACCCATCCTAGTCAATATTAGTATCTCAATGCATTGTCGATAGTATTATTTCGTCTGAATTCGATATTCAAAATATTTAATTTGCCCTATGGGTTAACCAACCCTTCAATTACTATTTTAATGTACATAATATTTAATATGGTTCATAATGGTTATCACAAAATGCATGCTTACGACAATGGTTTCATAGATATCCATGTTTGAAATGCACCGACTCAATTACTGTTAGTTAGCATTCAATTTCAAGTTATTGATTGAATTGGCATTTACTTGGTAGAATTCCATAATAATACGGTGAAAAAAATAATGTATTTTAATTCTTCAGAAATTATTTAATATCTTTGTTGAGAGCTATTTCGGCTTACGCCATCGTCACAACTATTTAGTGAAATATAGCCCTACTCCTTACCTTACCTTTATCTTTCAGTTGAGAAAATAAACTCTTAATGGAATATTCAATCACTCAACATACCACAATCTTATCGAAAGGGATTGGTAAGCCATGTTACTTTCAACATATCAGTCCCTGAAATTCTTTGCACCCATTCCTTCAGATTTGATTTCAGCGAAAACGTAAAAAAGGATTTATGAAATAAAAGAACAAAATTCTTTGAAAATGTATTTATTTATAATACTTACAATATGAAACATTAAAATAATTTTATACTTCAATGCTATCCTAATTGTTGACATAAATCTCGGATATATTTTAAAATTATAAATATTTAAAAATAAAGACAACCAAACAAATTATAGCTATAAATTACATATAGAGTGTAAAGAATATCACCAAATTATCACCAAAGGTAAAATAGGGTAATCGGAAAAAAATGTTCCAATCACTTCCGAGTAGAGCGGATGACAGTGTAATAAAATTCACTGGCATTGTCATGCTGCCAATAAAAATTGACATGGTAATTAAACCCTCTCATGATTCACAAGTCTACTACAAAGCTGCCTAACAAAAAAATAACGACACATAATAAAAAAGAAAACAATCATCTAAATTATAAACAAAATAATAATAATGGCCTTAAGTTAACATATTTCTAATTTGTTCTGTTGCTTTTATCAAGTGGGTGATATTCTTTGAATGTTTTTTAATTCATTTAAATACCCTGTAGTATTTTTCATTTTTCAATTAAGAAAAAAGTTTATCTAATATAATATAAATATACCAGCAGTTTAACATAGGGAAATAACTTATTATGAGATTCACTCCATCAGAAATTGTGTGCGGTTTTCTTGTGGAAGAAGTCTCGATTGTAGTGGTTAATCATTCTTAACCTTTGAAGGAGTATGGACGTACTTTTGGTTCAAACAGTAAAATGAATTAAATTCAATATAAAATTACTTTGATTATTCCACGTATTGTGTTTACTAATTGTCACATGGCATCTTTAGACGTACTATCGCAAAGTGTAATTAGTAATAAAGCAAGAATTATTTTGAATTACATCCAGTATAGATTTACTCACTCCTTTAAAGGAAACGTTTAATTAAGGTGTAGGAGACGTAGTGTTATACAAAAAAAATATACTTTGTTCTTTATTTAACAGAACAAACTTATCATGTCATGTTAAAAATTGATAATGAAACAATGCTATTGTAACGTAACAGGAATCCTGCAACGTATTGTATTTCTTTGCAAGTATATAATATTACTATGGTGGTTTCACACAACCTACTACAGTCATGCCATGTGTTTGGTAATAATTATTTAGTAATTTCACAACAAATGGAAATTGATGAACCTAACCTCCAGGACATTAGCCGATTGTCACCGTTATTGCCAATGGTTTTTAATTGTTTATAACTACATTGCAAATTATAAAAAATGTACTTGTGTTGAAATTTGAGTCATTTGAATTTTGTTCTTTTCTTGATTGATATAAATCACTTGAAATAAAACAATTCTTTAATAATAGGTCAAATGAAACCCACCTACTATATTTGTAGGCATTTCCATGGTAGCTGGTAATTAATCTTTATGATACTTCATTGAAAATACCTGATAATTGTAATTTACCCACTTAATTCATTGAAACTCGTTAACATCAAAACTTTCGCTAATTCATCTAGATTCCAATAATAACAATTAAACATAGTGATTTACTTTTATTTGTATATATAAACGATACAAACTGTTAACTAAGTGTCAGTTAGAGTTTATTCGTGCATTTGAAATGCCTGAAGATGCCGAAAGGCGAAATACAGGTTGGTAATGACAAAACTCATGGAAAAGTACAAAATTCAAGAGATTCAAATTTGATATTGAAATTCCATCAAACACCTTCAGTCTTAATTTTAAATTAATAAAATTGTACTTGTGTTTGATATAAAATTATATATTTCTGGTGTTTCACACAGATACAGCTGTTAGTGCGGTAAATGTGTTATAATAGTGGAGACTTTTGACAGATGGCTATAACACCAATGAAGAGGTTTTAAGACAACCAAGGCAAGAGCCTTGTCCAGAATAGACATACTAGAGTTGAGTACCCAAACTTTGATAGAAGGCGGTACCAAGCATACAAAAATAATATTGTTTTTTTTTAAATAAATATAAGATGCCCGTGTTAAAACTGCCAAACAATATACATGTATCTATTTTTATTTATCAATATCAAAAAGGATTAGAAACTGTGTACAACCATTATAAGTGACAGTTGACAGCAAAGAAAATACACTGCGAAATGAAAAAAATATTGTAATAGATGAAATAACAGTTTTTGTTCATTGCGCAGAATACACATTTTGCTGATACCTGCTTTTAACTCATGACAATGGTATAAAAGTTTAAATAATATTTTTGAATAAACACATTTTTTCTTATATTACAGTATAAAAGAATAAATTTTTCACAAAATCACTAGACACGTATAAAATTGTATACAAAATTTTTGAAAATGCTAATCTGCAATTCATTTAGTACACGATTGACTTATAAAATTTTCTTCACATGAATAAAATTGGAGCTATCGAGGACAATTTTTTGTATAGACAAAATAAAGTAAGTATTCGTCGAATACAAAAATATGGAGACTTGTGGTTTGTATGTTCACACCTTTTTTTTAACTACCAAAAGTTTTATTTGTACTTTTCTACTATATTGCAAACAAGGATTATTACAAGAAACATTTGTCAAATTTCAAATTGCTTCCATTTTGTTATGACACATTTTCTATATTTGACATAATTATTATCACGAACCATCAGATTATTTCAGAACACAGCCCCCATTGAATAACCGCTAACCGCTAAGTTGGATAACCGTCAAACAAAATCTGTCGAGGTATCCTGCATCATACCGAAATAGTTTTTTTAATATTGTTTTAATTTTAGTGGCATATTAAAATACTCTAAGCCATGAGGTATTTATAAGAAACGTATCTCTTTAAAATATGCAGTGAATAGCGTTAGTCTTTTAGTTTAAATCTCAGAAAACATTGCCAAAATTTAAATGTTAAGACTGGATTGCAGCAAATGGATGGAATATTCCACAAACAGTAACAATCCATTGTTTAATATATATTGGAAAAGTACATTGACATTATTGTAAGATTTCAAACATTTTTCAATACAATACATTAATTAATAAACGATTTACGACACAAGTTCTATGACATTCAAGAAGAAGTCTTTGGCCAGTTTTTTGATTAAGCATATCAAATATTTGGACATTTTTATTTATCAGATATTCACCAATGTCAATAATACTAATTATTAAATCTTAATTGGCAATAGCTGCATACAGACATGATTAATTTCATTCCAACATGATTATTACTGTGTTTGAATACAATTAATTCTAAAACTGCACAAATAAATTAACAAAAAAACAAACCCGAAAAGCTAGAATAGAAATATTTCCTGAATTTCTAAATTAGAGTCCTGTTTGAAGAGTTTAGTTAATATAACAAAAATTACATTATGTTTTGTGACTTATTTACCTATTTTAGTAGCGTCGTTAGGAAATTCAATTAATACAAAAAAAAATGAGTTTAATATGTATATTGTATAAAAAATCAATATACACAATTTATGGACAAATTTTTCCATCACTAAACAAGACTAACAAGAAAACTTTTGGTTTTGGAGGTAGGTACACACTGAATAAACTAAAGTAACAAAGATTTGTGATGAGGGTTATTGAATTAATAAGTGGCAAGACTTCCGTTTTAGTATACTGCAAAATAGTTACACACACACACAAATAAAATAATACTGTCCTTGTTTTGGCAAAAGCCGCTGTTAAAAAAATTGGATTATTTCAAGCAATATTGTTTGAAAAATGATGCATTCGAACTGTGATGGAAAAAATATTTAAAATTCGAATCATTTAACTTGACTCTTGCGTACTCACTAGTCAAAAGTAATTTTTTAACTTAACGCTGTTTACCAGAACAATGACAATATAATTTATATTTTTTATCTTACCGTATAACCAGTAAAATTACACCAAGACAAGGAGGGTTTCTTTGATATTCACATTTTTTTTTTGATTAGTACTTAATGCTAAAAAAATATGCTGTCCAGCATTACCAGTAAATTTATAAGGGTTTAAATTTAGAATTAAAGTTTTTAATGTACAATAAATAATTACGAAAAAAAAAACCAAATAGTATATCACTGTATAAATGAGTATTCTACCAGTAATGCGGACATTTTATTTGTTATACAAGAGATGTCATCGCTATGTCTTCAAAAAAATAATGTCATACGAGTTGTATGTGAACGATAAAAATAAATATAATTTGCACAGAACCCGTGACGGCACTAAAATACTGAGTAATCAATAACTGATTTGACATAAATAAATAAGGCAGGAATGTCAACTACATCTCAAAAAACCAAATTAAGACAAACAAAATGTGATGTTTAAATATAGTATAAAAAGATTTGTACAGCAGTCAAAAAATAGACTATAGAAAAAGCATAAAATAATTGTCGACAGAAAATGCAGTGTTATCATGGATAAATTATTGAGCTCTTAAGTTATAACAAGATGTCCGAATGTGGTATGGATTTACGTGAGAAGTGGACAACAATTCTTTATATATATCAGGGGTGGCCATACTTTTACCATTACAGGCGACTTTTTTTGAAATTTTTGGCGACAATCGACTCACAAAATAAATTGAATTAATTATCATTGAAATAATTCGGAGATGTGTACATCAGTACACCAGTTAGGCGGGCGACTTGGAATGGCTACACAATTGACGCTTTGGCCACTGATATATATCTTGGTTCATTTTGCTAAATGAGAACGAAGCAGTCAAACAAAAGTCCATATCACACGAAAGGTAGATTTAATAATAGGCCGACAAATAGTCAGTGAGTAGACTTTAAATTCATGTTCCATTTTTAAGTTATAAAATAAATAATTGCTTCAAAATGCCACTACGATGAAATGAGGTTTATTTTGATTATTCAGATGTTCACAGAAGTTATACATCATACTTATAAATTTGGATAAAAAGATCGGTAATTTGCTGAGTTTGCATCAAACACATATCCTCTTCGGGCCCTGGGTATCACCTATGATACTCATGGTTTTTATAAAATATCAGCCCGATTGTAGTATTGAACGTACCAAAACAAAATTTTTTCGTGTTTCTAACCGGTCTCTAGACAAAAATTTGTGAGGCACAAACAGAGATTGTGTATTTCTTTTATATAAAGTGGCAATTACAGTATATTTGAACAGAACTAAACCCGTTCAGGTGTAGTAACAAACTCACACTTTATAAGACATTTGTAAATGCCTCGTCTGGCAATAGACCTGACAGATCTGGAACATTATTCATCTATCAAATATGATTTGAGTATTAGGCAATCACAAAGAACATTCAATTTATTGACTTCAGTTTGAAAATACAATCGACCCAATAGAGGCATTGTGAAAAGGTGAAATATCTACTAAATAAACTGATTTGCGAGAAAATTATAGCACTGTTACTCTTGTTGCTCAAAGTGTAGGAAGAAGTGAGAAATTGATTTTCTTTTTTTGATAAATTACAAAATAACAATTATTATCATGCTAGACTTCACCATTACAAAAATAAAGGTAGGAATGTATTTCATAGAAAAATTCAAAACAAATATAAATAGGAATTATAATATAGACCGTATTACCAAGATATCTTTTTCTTATATTAGATAAATGGGTAGAGGTACAACTTTTCTTGTACCATTTATGAAGCGCCTTTATAATTTAATAATAAAAATATCCTTGGTGGCATTACATTGCAAATTTAGTACTTAAATAATCCATAAATCTAAGGGTATTTGAAATAATATTCGAAGAGAGATTTTTACAATAGAATTAGTATCTAATATTAATTTATTACTTGTGAGGCATTTTCTTTATTAAGAAAATATTTTTATCATTCAGATATTCCTTAAAATGTTAATATATATTTATTACACAAATGTAACATTTACAGTATATAATTCCATTGGGTCTAATTCAAGATCCTGTAGAGAATCTAATGTTTTATAGGAATGAAGTCCGGTTAAAGAGGTCGCTACATAAGATTGAACTTGTAGGCCAGAGAAGGGAGGCGAATAGTGCAACCTACTTTTCGGTTCACTCGTGTTGGTACACCTGTATCCCATTCGATGGAACACTAAAAGTGCGTCTCGGCTGGGAAACTGTGAATACTGCGTATCGGTCAAAGTACGAAGAGTAACCAAATGAACGTCATCAGGAAACGGTGATTGCAACAGATAAATAGGTTCAGTATTCTTCTTAAACTTCTCAGGGTAGTCAATGGTAAAAATATTGACAGGATAATTTAATTTTTGACTTAGATGAACCGCTAAATAGCTTGGTAGTTCATAAGAGTCGGGAGATTCTGAAAAAACAAATTGCCGGAGATTCTTTTCTTTTTGCACGTCTTCCCCATATTTAAATACTTCTCGGCGTGGTCGTTTGCTGCCTTTTTGATAAAACGTTACCGGATTGTACGTATTCACATTTTCTCTTTTGATTCTATTGTAGTTGTCATTTTCTTTCGATAACGACTCGGACAGAATCCACGATCGAAAACGAGTTTTACGATTGTCAACTAAGCCTTCTCCCATACCTCGAGAGTCGTCATATAACGTTCGCCTGTCTAACATGACTTCTAGCCGGCCAGGTTCATAGGCTGACGCGCCCTGTGCATGAGCAGTAATATAAGTAAGTCTCCAATCCTTATCTTGCAAATAGGCCATAGTCGTAATAGGATAATAGTTTCCTTCAATAGCTATTTTCTCAACTTTAACTCTCTTTTGGTACTGGAAACCGTTTTGATCTGTGTAAAATTCAGGAGTATCTCCATTTTGTATGTCAGTTTGGAATCTCATAAATAACTCTGTTTCTCTATTTTTTGGCGGATTTTCAAAGTCCACTTCGTTTTCTATATAAATGGCATCTGCCATTGATCCAATGTCAGTATTGTAAATGCGCAAAGTATGAACGAGAAACGGTCCATAGATTGTGGTGACTTCTGTAAACACTGGACCAGATGTAATAAAAATAATATTGGTCCTAGGTTCATCTGAATCGCTTCCTTTGAAGTATTGTGCGAGAACATCTTTCTCGGGGGTGTTAATATCAGGCATGAAAAGATAAGCACCCGAATGAGCTTGGGCACTTTGATAAGCGGAGAATTCAATTGCGCACTGTCGTATCTTACCAGTTTTCTTCTTCGTGATTGTTTTCAAAAACCCTGTCATACCATCAACCAAAAGTTTCATTTTATGATTTTCCAACTGTATATCACCGGGGAGAGTATTTTTTATACGGAACATGTTTTTATTTCCGAAATTCATATTGTCGGAGAATATGGACGATTTAAGCTTTCCTGGATTAATACCATCTCGCATTGGATTTGGAGTAGTTTGAAGATAATCAGGTATACAACTACTGCAATACACGGTAGCTAATGGAGCAGAAACGTTCTTCGAACGAGGTAAATCTATTATATAATATGTCACAACACTAAGGGGTGGGAGATCGGCGACGAACATTATTTGAAATTCTTTTGAAGAAATCTCAATTTTATTAAAAACATTCCATGTCCAAACAGGATTTACCTGGAAGGCTACGGTTTCTTTTAAATGATTCAATATTTTAACATTGGTTGTATTAGTACGAACAGTGATTAATTCAGAACGTTTCTGTGCAAGCGAGTTAAACAGTACAATTTCTTTATCTTTATCTATAAGTATGGGAAGCTTGCGAGGTAACTTATCATAGTTTTCACGTTCCAAGTCATTCAAAATGAAATTTTGCGACTGATCGTTCATCGCGTAGCTAGTGGAATTTATATAAATGGCTTCCAAACACGATTCCTGTAGCTTGATTGAGTCTTGTAAGCTTTCAAACATTTTTAAGCCGTAATCTCTCATAACGTTGGCTTTAGACGTTCCAGTAATGGCATCATGGTGTTGAAAAAGACCCAAATTTCTTCTGGCTTTAATTAATAACTCGTAATTCTTCTCTAACAGTCTCAATAAATTTTTAAACGCGTATTGCCTAGCGGAATTCAACGCGATTGTAAATAAAATCTCAGCATTTCTTAAATTGTGCTCGAGTTCACGAGCGAGTATTTTTAAAAATGGCCTAGTGGTAAAATAACCAGACCAATAAGCGGGACGGCCTTCTGTAAAGATGTCTGAATAGACAAAGAAATCTCCCTTAAACGTCGGAAACCTGTCATACCGTTCACGGATGGCTTGAAAATAATCTTTGGGCGTACCAAATGTAATGTTGGCATTATAAATATGGTTGTGCGAGTTGATATAGTCTGCCAATTTCTTATAGTTAACATATTGCTGATCGAATTCTATTTCATGGTTATACCTAAAATCGTCCCCTAGCGCAATCAACGCAACATTGTGAGGTAAGAGTGAACCTGTACGCGCGTACTGTTCCAGCAATAGTTCTGCTTTAGCCTTAACATTTTTATCAGTAATAAACTCTGCCTTGATAGAATATTCCGTATATTCGCCTTTGATTTTCCTGAAATCGAAATTGAGGCATATGTACGGATGAGGACCGCAGGAATGTTTGATTGAATATATGTCAAAAGGTTGATTGTGAGTGAGCAGAGCTGCCGGGTTCTTCGATGCCCAAGGCGGTAGCCACATAAAGTCTCCCCATTGCCTCTGCGCTAACCATTGCTTCCATGCATAGTGCAACCTCTGCACCACTGTACCCTGTATTCCAGATCTGGCTAACAAATACGGGACTGTTGCTCCATGGCCAAATGGATCGATGGACCAGCCAGATTCGGGCATTACTCCAATATTGTTTTTCATCCATTGGTGTCCTGAAAGAGTGGATCATTATTAGTCACATTTGCAATTCAAGTTTCGTCTAAGCACATGAATGTATCTCTTCCACTAGAACTAAGGATAGTGAAACCATTTATAACATTTCATCTTATGGATTTGGACATATCAGCAAATTATTTTTTTTGTTGTGTTTATGATATTTTTTGTCAAGCTAAGAGCACACAAATGCATTTGTGTAAAATTCTTTAATGAAAAAACAATTTTAGATAAGTATTTATGTTCATTTCAATTATTGTACTAGATTTGAAAAGTATCATTTAAAAGAAAAAATGATTATCAATGTTACGAAATGTTCCATTAATAATAATGCCGCGATTCTTCTTTATTACAATTGAAACAGGATTCATTAAACATTTTGTTTATGGGCCTTTTAAATTACCATGGTAATTATGTACAAATTTGTGTACACGGTAAACTATGGGATAAGCAAATAACTATATAAATTCACCTTCAATAAACTGATCCAAAAGAGCATATATGTGGGTCGTAGCTTCATCTGGCATAACCCATCCACCCGATGTGATCTCAAGCCGCCCAGATCGAATAAGATTTTTTAGTGCCTGTAAAACATGATAAAGTAATTATTTTACACACTTTCAAATAACATTAATGATTATGAGAACAAGTAGAAAAATCATATCATTATCATTTCACAATATATTCTAGTTTTGGGTAAGTTAAGTTTGGGGTAAAAATATTATATCTTATGTAAAATTTTTATACCATTGGTTTTCTGCAAGCGATTGGAAACATCTGTCACAAAGTTATTGAGTCATCTCAATTTTTAAGCATAAAAATCTTAGACCGACAGAATGTTAGTTAAGAACAATTTTTCTTTGTGATTTTACAGTATATTTTTCATCGTCTGATTAATCGTAAATTACAATACATACTATAGTTAAACGTAACGCAAAGCTCAACACTGTGTTTGTACACGATGCATAGCTGAGAGTATGCCTGAGTTACCAGTGAATATTACTAGTAACTAAATAAAAGCTACAAAATCATAAGAAGGGTTTCTACCTTTTGCTTTGTTGGATGAGCAGAATCCCACCACGCAGTCAAGAACGATATCTCACTCCAAATGAATGTCATTTTTGGATACTGCTGAAGTTTTGCCACAATCTGATTGAGAATCTTCTTGGTTTCCAATTGAAAGTAGTGCTCAAATGTCATCAGCCATCCAGGATCATTGTGAGAATGTGGAACAATTATCACCTTAAAAAAATGATAATAAATAAAAAATGGGGTTGAATTGATACTTCATTGTTAAAATTGTTTCCATAAGTAATCTTTTATACTATATAATGGTTGAAATAAAAGCGAAATTTTTTCAGTGTTGTCTAAATAATATTTAGCAGGTAAATTGCCAGTCCAGTGAGTATCGGAAACTCTTAGATAGGTACACAAAAAATAAATTGCCTTATCTAGGTTATTTTCCTAACATCATTTTTGGTTATTTTGCTAAACAAATAAAAATGGAGACATTTTTACTTTCAATTTCACTATTTTAGAATTTCAATTAAAATGAAATTTAATGCTTTTTTCTGACACTATTTTGATGAAGATATTTTAAAAACATAGAGCGAAAAATCACAATTAACAGATTATCGAGGATGTTTATGTTTTAACACTGGCGAATATCTCTTGGCTCTCAAGCAAATACAGTAAAACCTCAATTATCCGGACTAATTGGGGATAAGATAGTCCGGATAAGAACTAATCCGGATAATCGAAAAAATCATAATTGACAGGAAAAGACATATTCATTATATTCAGTATAAATCATTATTATTTCTTCAGATTTATACACAGCTTTAACAATAAATTATCTTTTATTATTAAAGCTGTGTATTAATCTAAAGAATTATTGATTTCTGCTTAAAGCTAGCTTTTCTTTGCGATGCTGCCAAATCACGAATACTTTTAAGACACATAAGATTAAACAATTGGTAAGCATCAAGATTTTTTCACTTTGTTTTTTTATATCCGAGATCATTGACGTATTAAGACTGCACTCCATCACGTACATAAACAGTGGACGAAATTCGCCACGTGCATATCAGAAATTTTGTAATATTTTTGTTTATTTTGACCAATCCGGATAATCGAGGTTCTACTGTAAATAAATTATCTGTGGTATTCAAATGGCAGCAATATGTTTTAAAATATACCTTAAGCGGAGGTCTGTTTGGATCCTTTTTTTGCTGTTCATAACGATCTTCAAATGACTTATTCCAGTATTCTTTACTTCGCATCCATTGTGGCTGAAATGAAAATTCGTTATAAATACGGGGAAAGTTAAACATTTCAACACATGGCAATGACTAACAAGACAGACAAGTATCAGCTGGCAAATGTAGTAACTTACTTGAAATTCAAAATTAGGGAATTCTTTCAATGTATCAATATCGGTCACTTGTGGTTGCATCACACTACACATCTTTTCGTTACCAAGCAGTTCGTGTGAGTAATTCCAAGAGTTCATTTGGTGACCCGAATTTAACTGAAAAAAGATAATCAATTGTTAGAAATTATACGGCTCATAAGAAATAAGAAACCTGTAAAAAACTCAAACGTCAGAAGAAAAAGAATGATTGTTTATCGGTATTTTAGATAATGTTCCTTTTTTTCAAACTCTCCAATAAAACTGCAAAAATTTACTTCTTCGTTGTCATTCTCTTTAGAAACACCAAGGTCAAGTTTTTTTTAAATATACATCATTTGAATAGAAAATAGAAAAAAGGCAGTTGTTATTATTAATGCGATTTGATAGGTACAAAATCGATTTACTTGAAACTAGTATTTAACAAATTTATTATGCCACAAAACAAAGTATTTTTGTTCCAGTATGCAAGTACAACTACTTGAATCATTCAAAAAATGTATGCATTTAGCCGTTTATTAAGGACATATAATAATCTACTGAGCTAATCAGATATTCAATTTACCAATGATTGGTAGTGGGCGTCATGCTGATCACCAGGCATGAGAAGTCTTCCAGCATCACCATTTTGATCAAACCTTAATTCTGAAAATAAGCATTGTTAGAAGTAAGAAAAGAAGTAAATTTTAAGGATAATATTCTTATTTTAAAAATGCGCAGCTCACTTAAATTAAAACAATGATGCAAACATGCGGTGCTAAGTTCAAGGTATGAAATTAAGTAATTAGTGTATTTTTTATAAATGGAGTTAACTTTTAGTTTAACAATAGCGTAATTCATCGATTATGAGGCGCATGTTTTTATCGCATTTTATAATGTCTGCATTCAATGTGCGACATACAATAGCTGTCAAAAATGCAAAGAAAATATTTTCTAGAAAGACTTGACAGGCAATAATTCAGAAATATGACATGAAATTTCAGATTGATGGTATGAAAGTACATAAGTTAATAATATACTTAATTTTAATCCTTTATAATGTCATTGTGTAATCATATGACTTCTTTGTCAAACAAAGTATGCATTGTTTTTACAATTGAATAAAAAATGTTGTATTTTAGCCAATGGTGTTTTATAGTATTTTCCAATCAGAATCCAATCAATTAATCGTAGAAAAATAATACACTAATTAATATGTTTTGTTAAGTCTATAACAAAAAATAGTTAAAAATAAATTGAAATGTATCGCAAGCAATATTTGGTGTCAAATAAATCCTATTGAATAGGAAGTTGTAAGATATTGAAACAATAAAGTTAGCAATAATAAAAGATAATTAAAAAGGAATATTGATTGTATTTCATTTAAAACATGTAGCAGAATGATCGCACATTATAATCACAATTTAGATTTTCTTACGTGATAGAATTGCATATGATATAAAATCAAGGAAAAAATCGCTTGCAGTAAATAACACTTAAAATTTAGCAATTCAAATAATCAAGTCATCAGACATTAAATAGTGCAATCGGACGACAGTTTGAAAAATGTCATAGCTTGCAAAGATGCTAACGCAAGTGTTGTAAACTTTTTCACTCACCTCTATACGGAGGACGGTGCGGTGCAGGTTTAGCGCCAAGACCGGAGTAGTAGTAAGCTAGGAGCAACATTGCGGCTAGGCCACCCCCGGCAGCCCATTTTGGCCGTAACATTGTCCACACCATTGCACCACTTTCCTAGCGTCACCACATCGGCTCCTTCGCCGTGCCACTTTTGATCGAGTAGTGTGTCGTAATATCGACCATATATATTCTCAATTTCCACACCATCCAATCGACAATTGTTTATGTTGACAACTTAAAAAAATTGTTTTCAATAGCATAAATAAATTTAACCACTTGAGTGTCTGTTCAACACTTATTTTAGGTTGTAAACATTTAAGTGCTCGTGTGTGTTGAGTGAAAGTGAGATAATTCACTGCATACGCTTTAAATGTAATTATTTATAGCTTTCGCTTCAAGCTATATTTTAAGAATACCAATATATTCATTAATATCTGTTACTTTTTCACAAACTTTGGCACTCATTATTGGTACAATTATGGAGAGATCATCTGGTTTGCTTATCAATACTTGGATATTGTCATTATATAACGTTCTTTTCAACACCAACCTGCAAAAATAAATGATTGAATATTAAAATTAAAACGATTAATAAACACAATGTAAAATATATTGCATTTTCCATATCAATATTGAAAATTTTTAAGGCCCCATTCCAATCGCGCACATGACAGTTTCTAATCGCTCATAACTATAAAGGAAATATTTATTTGTTCTGAGGTCCTAAGTAATAGCTTAGGTTACCAACCTATTTATGACTGCAATGTATTATCAAAATTCAAGTGAAAATTGTTATATAAATATTTTAAATTTTGTTAGAATAATTAAAACCACGATATAATATTTTAATATTGAGAATAACATGATTTAAAAATCCTGCATGTTATAATCAAATATCAATGATGTTCGAAAAAATTCTGTGCATATTATTAAAACGATATAAATAAAAAATATTCTCTGCATAGTGATCTGAGGATTTTTTTAAAAATATTTCAAGTAATTTCTGTGAAGGTCAACTACATTACAACTACAGTTATTATTTGACATTATTTAAGTCTCTATCTCACAAAGTATCATATTAACCAATCAGCACATACGTAAACCAACAAAGATATTCAAAAACACAAATGGCATCATCTGAGATCATATTATTGCCATTACGTTAGAATTATGTTTATGAAAAATGCACATAAAAGAAAATCTATAATTGATCAGAAACATACTTTCAGGATGAGCCCGTAAAATCAATAGACTGTTTTGATGGCCTGCTAAATAATCGTTAGAGTAAATTTGTTGAAATATTAATGATCATGCAAGCTTTTGCATTAGTAGCGTAAGTAGGCTGGTATTTCAGCTCTTAGGGAATAATTGGTTTAATGACCAAACAGACATTACCGGATATCTCTTCTTAAGCTTTTATGAATGTTCACTTAATAATTACACATTAATTAAGATTCATTTTATGTCAGTAGAACATATGAACGACCGTCGTATAATGTCCATAGGATGTACTTGGCGGAAATGAAGGATGCCTTCATACCATGGAAGGAAGCAAATGCATTATGCGAAAGCGGACAAGGTCCAAGAAAAAGAACAATCATTGCAATTTAACTAATATATCAGCCCCTTAGGATAAAAAAAACTTATGTCGATTTATGCCGGTTTTGAGTTATGAATGCCACTAGATGCAAATCAATATGTTATGTGTCAAAAAGACACATCAATAGTAGAGGTGGATACGAAGATATTTCAATATATGCACCACTAAACCTTAAAACATCACATTAAAATAAATTACTATTACACAAATAAATCAGAAAGCCAAAGCATCGCCTTTAAAGATAATGAAAAGACGATGTGTATCTGTTTAGAAATAGGTAAAGTTTATTACTGACGAAACCTATTTTTTGACACTCCTGAAAAGTAGAGAAAAATCAGTTAGGTTTCTCTGTATTTAAGAATGTTAATATATTTTCTATTTCCTTTATGTTAACCCTTTGATTAGTATGTTGTCATCTATTATCTATTGCCATTCTCTTATTTGTTTAATTAAAATAGGCCTGGCACCCAAAGGGTTATTGATGAATTAGCGAGAATTCCCATGATTAAGTCATAAAAAATACCTTGATAAAATGTGTTCGATAATTTTTAAACAGTGTGTGCCACTTTTTTGACATGTACATTCTCCAAAAGGCGGCGCAAAAATATATTATTAAAATGAAGTTATTTTTGAAATATCCACACCAAAACCATATTATTTTCGACACCTATAATATATTCTGATACAAAATAAATATGGAGACGGTCATTCACCATTATATTTTTTTATTTATTTTTATGATGAATGATCATAAACCGCGACTCCACGACTCTGACTCCTTGGTTTTTATAATGAATAAATAAATATAATATTGCAATAAATTTTCCTGACCTATGTCATAAATATTTTTTATTTAAATTCATCAATTCTAAATATCGATGTCGATAATATGTAGTTAAAAAAATATATATTCTAACAAAGTTTTATACCCCTGAAGCAATATAGATAAAATCTTCAACACACACTGGTCAAAATGTGTTTTATACTTTTATTATTTCACGATGGCGAGCCGTCGGCTCTGGGAATTCTCGCTAGTTAACAAAAGCCGATTAAATCGGCTTTTGGCATCCAGAGGGTTAAAGACCAATCAAAAATGATTGAAGATTTTGTGTGAACAGACACTAAAGACACACTCACAACCAGCAAAAAAATATTGAATATTCAAGAAAAGTTACCAATTTTTTGAGAGATAAAACTAACACAGATTTACTTCCAACTGTTTATTGTTTCTATAAACTAACTATTGTTGTAGCATTGACAATTTATTTGAGTCAATTACTTAATGCCATCAACGGGGATTGAGCACAGAGATATTATGTTTGAAAACGTGATGTGTGCTCACATGATGGTGCATATTTATTATTGTAATTAGTAACAATGATTTGAACAAAAAATTCATACAATATTATATGAAGCATGTTATTACATTATTGATGCATGCAATAGATAAAAAAAAATGTATGATTAGTGTACTATTAATATCAAATCACAATGGACAGAAACTGACCGCAGTAAAATAGATTTACTTTACTAATTCTTTTTTTTTTACCGTGCTCATTTTCAATGTAGAGCATAAGTGAGCAGAATGTTTTAACACAAACGCTACGAAGTGTACAAATTTGTGCGTTTGATAATTGGCCATCAAATGCGAAATAATTTCCTATTTATACAAGTAATTAAAAGGGTCCGTAAACAAAATGTTAATAGGGATTCTAAAGGGTTCTAAATGTAAAAAGACAAATACTACTTATATTGCTAACCCATTAACACGTTTTACCCAAAAATACAGTTTTTAATGTATCAGTTCTACGATAGCTTTGTATATTACCGTTTACCAAAGTTTGCTACTAGCATTTATCTAGTTAACCTTGAATATTTGTATGAACACATTTTTAAGTATCGTAGACAAAATGTTATATGTATATATGAAATTTTAAAACTGTTTATCCTTTACACTTGAGATCGCTAATCGCATTATGTGAAACAGCTTTACAGCCAATTTTTTGTCGATAATTGTTGATGTTTCACATATGAATAATAAATAAATTTATTTAGTATTAAACTGACCTTTACGTGATACATAAAAGTTACATCGATGAATCGTCGCTTTGGGGTCAAATCAGGCAAGATATGATAATTGATTAATAATAATTTCATTTTATCAGATGGTAAAAAAAGTTCACTATGATAAAACTAAAAAATTTCTATTGAAGATTTTTAGAAAATTTTATAACTTACACATGAATTTGGAATGAAATTATAATGAACTTACACTGACCAAATTTTAAATACAATACTATATTTTTCAATGATTTTTGAAAGAATAAATTACGTAACAATCATTATCAATGACTTTTAACCTTGTTATATCAGCCTCCAAAAAAACTCATTTTGAACATATAAAAAAAAGAATATTATTAATTGATATCATATTATTATTGACCTACACATAACACATGGAACACTGAGCTGCAATCACATCACACAATTAACAAGTAACATAACAAAACAAAAGTAAAACCATTCAAGGTAATTAAGTTGTATTAATTCAAATCAGTAATGTAGGTAAAATGGTTCACATACATCTTAATTTAATGGAGACTAAAAATGTTCATCTACTTCTCTTTTTTAATGGATGCATTATTGAGGGCTCTAACACAATATTTCCAAACAAATTAAAACAGTTTTCAAAATCGGTCACTGGCACATGGCTATAAAAATATGGATGTTAGAATACTTGACTAGAATAAGATGTTAATGAAGTCCTGCAAATTACACTACTATAAAATATATAATTGGAATTCCTGTCAGACGAAGAACTTTTAAAAATTGGCAGGAAAACAGTTGATGGTAGATTTAAATAAGCAAAATATGGTTGAACAGGATCGTTAGTAAATACCTCATATTACTTGACAAATGTGAAATGAACTTAGAAGTGAGACATATAATGTGATGAGCAGTAAAGTATGTATGATTTGTGTTATGTCAAAAAAACCGGTGTTAAATATCGTAACATTATTGTTTTATTAAAATATTTCCGTCATAATTTTCATTCATAAATGTAATATCAATAGGTATTAAAACTTATAAAACAAGAGAAAAATGCTTATTGCGACGCGAAACGTCAAGTCGTAAGTGCAATGTTTTGATTTTTTTATTCATTCGTCACTTTTTTGAAAGGTTTGAGTGTGAGAAAATAAATTATTTGAAGAGCCCTTATCCATTTCATAATAAATTGATATGAACGTTAAATAATAGACAAAACACTAATTCAAAAGGTGATGAATGACACCAGTTATCAAGTACTTACTACTCAACAACATTATCCTGACTGAAATGACAGGTGACCGATTACTACGATCTAGACAAATGTGTCGAGTTGATTTAATTAACACATATTTTAGAGTGATGCGGTTATTTAACACCTTATAATACAATAATACGTGATCTTATGGCTCGGTGATAAAATAGAAAACATTTTAATGAGATTTAAGTCAATTACTTACATTTTGTAGAGTTCTCATATTGACACAGTTGTTATATAGCACTTTCACGTTCATACTCTATAATAGACATCCTTAGACAATAACAGCATGGCTAGACGGCGAAAATGCTCATTATTGAAAGGTAAATGTTAGGCACAATAATTATTACAATTCGGTTCCTTTCAGGTTTGTAGTACAGAATAATCAGATCAGGGATACCATACTGCTCACTTGACATTTCCTTCTAACGCTTGTTGCAATATTATAAAATCTTTCTCCATACTCAACATGATTTTTATTGCATTTCATACAGATTTGAACCACAATATTTACTCATCGACTATTTCTGATATCACAAAATTATAAAAAATAATGAATCAATGAATGTTAAAAAAACAGTTTTATTCCGCATTTGGTTGATCAAATGTGGTAAATTTTTCATTGTGTGACCATTTTTCTTTTGAAACATGAGTGATATTTTCGGTGTTTTTTAAAGATTGATGGCATTCTATTTAGTTTGTGGATTATTTCAAAATACAATGTTATCAAAGCCAAATTGTGGGTTTTTCTTCTTAGCATCATAGCACTGGCAGCACATTGACTCTATGGTTCAAACGTCAACAAAAATAAGCTAGAACATTGGTCATAGACTAATATAGTTAATATTAGTACTACAATCACACAACAATATCAACAAACAAACAATAAATAATAATAAGTGCCCAAATTTATGTGTCAAAATGATATCAATAAAAGATGAAGTTGATGTTGTTTACTTAACTCCGTTGGATTTTAATTCAATATGTCGGACATGCTTGGCTTCCCAGATAGGATTTGTTAACATATTTCCGAAACAACACAATGAAAAAAGTATCTCCCAACTTTTATCTACCTGTGCCGACTTAGAGGTAGATATATCGTATTATCGAGTTGTTTGTAAACATCGTTGGAAAAATTGCCGATTTTTACCGACAGTGGTTTTTGAAAATCTCTTCAAAGTTATTATTATGGTCTGGACAGGTTTCTTTTTTAACTCTTCGGTCACCAAACTACACCCCACCAAAGATTTTAATCCGGCTCGCCAAAAAGATTCCCGATTTCTTAAATATTAATTATTCAAATAGAAAATATTATGTTTTTGAAACTTCATGATTTGGTTGTGAACTCACGACAAGAGTATAATTTCAATTCATTTGGGGCAAGATTAAATCAGGTTGTGGACGAAAGTGAAAGAAGTTAAGCATAAAATATATTATTCGAAACTACCAGATGTACTAGTTAAGAATGTAATGTAGAGATAAATGAATATTGTAACTGGATTAGTTTTAAAAACATTCAATCCGGCTTCTCAAAAAGTTAGGTGACCTCTTTTTAACTGAATGACAACATAACCATATCAGGATCTCAGTCAGGTGATCTGAAGTAGTTGAACAGTGTTACCGTCATAGAAATAATAAAACATTTTTAGTATTTATTCCACATAAAATTTATTGGATCAGGACCAGTTTCGCTCATGGTGAGCTTTGTCAACTGATAAGAAATACAATGAAACAGTGATATTTATACAAAGCTTAAGTAATAATTACAAGGTATGACAAACATTTGGTACTATAACACAGCAAATAAATTGAAGCAAAATGTAAGAAAAATAGATTATAATTAAAATGGTGAAGACCTCTTAGCAATGCAAGCTATTACATCAAAAATCGATTAACTACGAATAATCATTAGTAATCATTAGTGTTACCTTCCATAATAATTAAAATATATGATCATTGGCCCTCACTTTAAACATACTACATTCATAACTTCTAAGGTGTTCACTATCAAAACTTGGTGGAAATACATTATATTCAAAAATGATAAACCATTTTTTGTACTGACTCCTAAACCGGTCCTGATCTTAACCACTTCAGTACTGAGCAAAGGGCCTGCTTTAATCACATCTACTGCTGACTTCTAAAAAATCCTTTTTTCAACAAGATTAACTGTTAACAGAAAGACCATTTTTTTCTAGAGACAGTGTATAGATGTCACTAGCTATGAAAAGAAAAATATCAAAAGAATTCTTACAGGAAGATTTTTTATATTTTTTGCAATATTTATGACGGTAGTGTCATCATTTGTATGCGGCGGCCACCAGTGGCCTTATGGTACTGAAGTGGCTTATAAATTAATTTTGGAATAAGTACAAACAATGTTTTAACACTAAAGAACATTGCCATCGCAGTTGCATTATTGGATCATGAATCTGGGAGAATTTATTTTATTTATCTCTTCCCCAATCTTTTCACCCACTGTATAGCATCAAACCAGTGGGGCTGTAAAATATGTTATTGAAAATTCTCCTTTCCTTTTCTGTTCTTATTATACATATAATAATTAATATTTTGTGTACCTCAGAATATGTATAGTTTTAAAGTTATAAACATCGCATCTATCTACAACTATCATTTTTACAAAATCAGGCAAAATACATTTTATAAATAGATACATGCACAATAGATCTGACTTGTATAATGATTTTAATTGTTCTTTTATTAAAAAAAAATCATTTGCTGATTTCATTAATAAAATACATGCATGGTTAATCATTTTTTTTCTGGAATTGAAGGTTAATGAACAAGATAGTCTTCCAAAACAAGTGTGCACACTCTGCATATCAGAATTGTATGCCTCGTACAATTTTCGCGAAAAGTCCAGGAAAAGCAACGAGCTACTTTTATGTGTATTGGCTGACTCCGAAAAAACTTTCGACCGAAATCTTATTGTGAAGAAAGAACTAAATGAATCTATTATCTTGACTGATTATTTTATTAATTTGGATGAAAATGCAGAAGATGCCAATGTGGAGCAGGTCAAAGAAGAAATGTGGTAACGGAAAAATAGAATATTTAAATTAGTATAAATCAAAAACTAGTATGAACCTGAAATATCATTTGCAATTCATGTTACAAGTATTGGAAAGATTTCTGGTAATTTTTCTAATTACTATTCATTAAGACAGTTAATTACTCGACATCGCACATAGCAATAAGAAGATTTCTAGCAATGTAAATAACAATTATTGTAAACACTTTACTCTTGATTCATAATCAATTGTTTTAAATGTGACTTGTCAAAATAAATGAACGAGTATGCACACTTATTCAAACTTTACATCTCACGACTGTTCTTTTTATGAAATTCATATTTATGAAGGTTACAAAAAGTCAAAAACAAGTTAATCTTAAAATTATGTATGTATAACGTAATCTCAGAAAACCAAGATAGCCTATTATAGTTCCAAGAAAATAAAATCGTTAAAGATAATCTAGTTTGAATTAAATAAGAAAACAGACTGAATATTTCAGAGTAGTAATAAGATTGCAGTTGGTTAATCAATCTTTTAACTTACAGAATATTGAAACAATACAATCAGTAAATTATGTCCTTGTCCTGGTATTGATTTATAAAAACCAGATGTACAAATATAAAATTTATTTTTTAGTATATATATTTCAGCTACATATTTCTTAAGTTTGTTGTCATTTAACCTTGTAAGTATCAGAATGCTGATCTATGAGCAGGCTAATATTACGCTAAAAAGAATCACAGAGCCAATATCAGTCAATTTAGTCATCAAAATCACAAATAAACATTGTTTTTCATGTGATAAATCAGGGCTTGCACCATTACGTTGACTCTGCCAGTCCTTTTGTAAATAGTTTATCTGGGTTTTCAATTAAAGTAGAATACTGAGATAATATTTGCAGATCAGTCAGTCACCTTTTTCAAAATATTTTTTCAGGAACGGTGATGTTAAAAATGAAGTGCATGAGAACTTTTTTCCTGATCCACTCATAGAGGATGATCAGGTACATAACAAATGCAAAATATTTACTTACATATGTATATTGAAAGATTATTTCATGATTTAGAAATGTTTGATAAAAAAAAATGCACTACTGGAAGACATATGATCAAAGAAATAGTTACGATTTGAATAAATTCAGTTTGAATAAGTAGATACCAATTTTAACAATAGATTTTTAAGATCTTATTTTGTTTTTTCAGAAAGTAAAGCGTAAGCGGGGCAGGCCTCGTAAACATCCACCTGAAAAAACTTACACTGAAAATGAAGTATGTGTAATATTTTCTTATCATTGTGATTACTACTAAATGCAATCTAACCGTAAATCATTGTCCGAAAAGTGATCATATTAAACAGCCATAAATGTTCATTTATAACTAAGCCTATTAATGAAAGTAAATAAGCTTATTTATTTATTTATCATCTATTTATAAATACAAATTTGAATTAATTATATATATTTTAGTACATCTGAAACAACTCGAGTATACTCGAGTATCTTTAAATTTTACTACTCGATACTCGAGTAGTTGAAATGTTGAGTAATTTGAGTCTCTACTACACACACTGCATAAGAAATGATTTGATCTAAATCTTTGATACAAGTAAAAATTAACTCACATTGCATTACAATTTCTCAAATCTTAGTAATTTTTATCATTTATGTCAAATGAAATAGCATTGAAATTAATAAACTTGCAATAAATTATACAAACTACATAATGTCAATGAAATTATTGATTTCTGTATGCAATGTATATATCTAAAATGTTGATTTATGAATTTTTCAAGTTTCAATCGGAAGAAGTTGAAATTGTATGCAATGTTTGCCAAGAGAGTTTTCCTGCCGAGGATCAGCTCAACAGTCATGAGTGCATAAATTACTCAATCACTTGCAAAAAATGCAAAGAACGGTGAGATTGTGTTTTTTCTTCCATAAAGTAATTAGTTATTATGATAATCAGAATCTTGAGAACGTAATTAATGCAGCAGCTTCTTTAGCAATACAATTTAAAAGGTTTATAGATACATAAATTCATTTTATGTTACTAATCTCATAGGTTTTGCTTATCGTGAGCATTTTCAACTCATGAAATTACAGACGGTCCTCGAATCTCGCACGTAATTGGTTCCTAAAAACATGTTGAATTTTCTAAAGTAGAGGGATGTTAAAAAAACATTAGTAGTAACTGTAAGATTTTACAGTAACTGTAAGTTGAACACAACACTTTTTTTTCCTTTTCTTGATAAATACTACTTTAAAATGCTGTCTTTCTTAATTGACATATGCACTACCGTCTCTATTGGATCATATTCTACCATGATAGTCAAAAAATAGTAAATATGCATGAAAATTAATTAATATTTTTGATTGTTGACTATTTTATCAGATTTTTCTCCCTCACTTACATTGGTGTATGTTGTCAACAAACTCTTGTTAATCACTTTAAGGTGTTCACCGTCAATACTTGGTGGAATGGCATTATCAACTGATCATCATCTGTCGGTCCCTGTGGTCTAGTGGCAAGAGCTTTGTCCTAGCAATCAGGGGACCCGGGTTCAATCTCCGGCAAGGTCAGATTTTTTCAATTGAAAAAGAAGAGATCTTGGGCTGGGTGTATGTTATTTATCGTTGATTTTGTGCACAACTGATACATGATTTACCATCGAGTTAATCTCGTATGACTTTCACAACTAAGAATATTTGGCGCATTGGCGTAAGCTGTAATGCCAAATATTTTTTCTTTTTTTAAAATTTTTATTTAAAAAAAAATTTAATTTATCTTAAATCTAAAATCTATTATCAAACTCTTATTGCTCAATTTAGTATTCATTTGACAGAGATTTTGAGTGAGACTTAATCAACCCATTTACATCTTTATTGTTGACATCCAAGTTTAGTTAAATTCATTCGGCTATCTATTGCATCTGTCATAGTTTCCAGAGGTAAGTTGAGGGTGGCCTGTATATTAAATTGTCGAAGAAGTACAAAACAATTGGGTTATCCTTGTCACACCTCTTTCCACCCCCAGAGTAATCGTTTCTTGTAAAAATACTCCATGTTGAAATATTCTATCAGGTCACCATATTATTCTCTTGCCTTTTCTATTCCATTCACAGCAGTTTTGTATCCTAATATCCAGCTTAAAGTGTGTATTTTTTTGTATATTTGTAGATGCAAAAGTGTTCAAGATCTAGGACTACACCAGTGTGCAGAAGTACATAAACAATCATCTGTCACATTGTTCAAACCTCAGGTTAATTCAAAAAAGGTAAATGTTAAATACTTTATCACTTCCTATTTAGCTTACAAACACTAAAAGCATCCTGTATTGTGCACGTTTCCCACATCCAGTCGTGGACGTTCATCATTTCAAAAGTACCGACTATCTATCTTTGACACTTTCATAGTAATCATGATTTTGTTTTTGAAATAACCTTCTTTCCATACGTAATATATTTACCACAAATTAATCTATAGAAAAAAAATGTAAAAGAAAATGATGGTTGGTGTCAAACTGTTCACGGCTTTGGAAACAAAAGTATAATGGTTTGGTCAATCATACTTTCGTCCAATCACGGAGTTATACTAAATGATGTTGTAATGTGACCACTCATACAAAAGTTTCAGGCTTTCATGGGCCGTTTGTAAAATTGTAAAATTTTAATACATCTCAAAAAGCCAACAAAATATGTTTCGTGTTTTGCTTGAAAATAATATACTCATATGTGGTATGGGAACATGTGATTTTTTTCCCCTTACATTAATGAAATCAAGCAAACATAATTGGTTTTTTTTCAGATTATGGAGATTGAAAAACAAACAATTGATGATGACAATACAGTTAAAGATACTATGCCAGTGTTAGCCCTAAGGAGTAAGCTAGTCTGCAATATTTGTGATAGAGAGTACAAGTGTACCAGAAGCCTTAAATATCATCTAAGATCTCATTCAGGTATTCTTAATCGTAACATGTTTAAAACCCATTTGTTTCTTAACAATGACAAACCAAATGACAGAACTAATTTTTTTTGACAGGTGAAAAACCTGCTCTCTGTTCGTGGTGCGGTAAATCTTTTCGAGAGCAGCGTGGCTTATTCAACCACGTGACTGCTGTTCATACCAAAGAGAAACGTTTCAAGTGTTCATTTTGTCCCAAAGGTAACTAACTAGACATGTTTGATTTTCACATACACTGTAACCTCTTTTTGTGCGATTTCAAAGTTATGCGGTTTTTCTAATGGATTTTCTTTTAAATATATATTTGTGACTATAAACGTACATATGTTATAATGCAATTAACAGCGCTTTGTTTACATACTGTTCGTGCAAAATCCAGTGTTTAACCCTGTCCAATTTTAAACATTTTTGGCAATTGGAATAACACCAAGTCATAAAAAAAATCTCTTATTAAAAAAACCCTACATATTATTTAAAATTTAAAATAATATGTTGCGTTAAAAATCTCTTATGTTCAAAAAATCACTAGATTAGCATGCACTCATTTCAGAGTTATCATTGCATTGTTTAAATTTTATGTGATGAGCACTCACCTTGTCAATTTGATAAGAGAGGAATCTGCTATTATGTTGGTTTATTGTTTGATAATACTAACAATCTTAACTTCATATCATTTTCACAAAACAAGATATTGAAACTGACTAAGACTCTTAAATACATTAATGATGTTTAACATTATGAAACATTCATAAAAATATACAATTCTGCTTGCGATATTATCTATAAGGTTATTTGATGCATTATGTTTGGCATGTGTAAAGCGTTTATATATATTTTGAATATTGTCATCATACTTACCCCATTGGCCTATGAATTTTCTGTAGATAATCTTGCCTTGATTTAGTATTTAAGTTTTATTTCAACAAGAAATTGACAAGTTTCTTCAGCATCCCCTCCGCCTTTCACTCTGCGGCGTGTATGGCTGCTAACTCTTTTGGCATTTGCTTACGATTAATTCTTACAGTACCAACTGCATTGGTTCCATGTTGCTTCTAAAGTTCATGGAATACGGTAGGGGAAGAGTACCAATTATCAAGGTATACATTGTATCGCTTGTTCATCATGTCGAGGACAACCTTGTGGCGAGTGAGAACCGGTACTGCTGATTCAAGTTCACTATCTTCATGACCTGTGTATATCTTGAATTTGTAGAAATACCCAGAACTGCTCTTACAAAGTTTGTCATACTTTATTCCAAACTGGACTCTCTTTGAGGGATTGTTCTGGTAATAGCCGAGTTGTCCACGAAATTTTCGCGATTTTTGAACAGGCGAGCTACACTCGTGTAACCACGCAGTTTCCATCTTATAAATGGCAAGTTCATCGAGTTCTCGGCCATGATAAACATATTATGTTTATTTTTTTGAATTGTTAATAATCAATTGTTTATAATGTATGTCAGGGGTTCTTAACCTTATTGCAACTCCGGGCAAATTTGAGATTCAGGAGAATAGTGATGGGCGCAGGACGGATTTTTTTAAAACAAATCTTAAGTAGTACATATGTATTATTGTTTTTTGGGAAGCTTTACATATGTGCTACATCCACGTACCATTTTTCAATTGAAATTTACAAAATATATTACAAAAACCATACAGTAACATTTAAATAAAAACTTCTCTGAAAAATAATTTCAATAAATAAAATATAATTCTGATATTATTTGGGTTTTTTCGTAATTTGATAGTTTGCAGTGGGCGCATGATGATAGCTCCGCGGGCAAAGGGTTAAGAACCCCTGATGAACGTGTATAAAATCATATTTTTTTTTGCGTAAAACTCACCTTGATAAAACAATCAGCTGCGACCTTATCCAATAATTAAATTTCCACATAGTGCAACATTTTTTGCAGAAATTGTCACACTTTTTACCGTGTGGGATGACTTATTGCTATAACTAATAGTGGAAGTCCTCTTTAGAAGATGATATGAACAAACGCTTATACTTGTTTGAATGTGATTATCGCTTAAATTAATGTTGTCGATTTTGTTTACTGAAATTATCATATATTGTAATTCTTACATAAGCTTGGAATACCTATGGCTGAATTTCTGTCCTAATTTATGGCATCAAGATGATTGAAATGTATGGTTGCCACTGTTTTTGCTAATGTGGCTATTGGTTGCTTCGTAAATGTTCTCATCATAAATATATTCTCTTAGAGTTGTGATACACGTGTTCTTTGCAGCATTTCCTGTATCAGGAAAACGACGGCAGCATGAAAGAATTCATACCGGAGAGAAACCTTATCAGTGCGAGCTCTGCAATCGTTTGTTTGCCGCGAGGACTACACTGAGTACCCACGTCAGACGGCACACTGGCGAAAATAAATTCCTATGCTCCTTCGAAGGCTGCGAAAAAGGTTGCCTATATTGTAATTTTTACAACCTTATTAAATACCTTCTTTTAGATTCTAGTTTCTTTACATTGGGAGCAAGATCGGGTATATTTGAAGTAGATAGATCAACATTCAATTGATTGTCAACTATTATATAATGTGTAATTTGTATTGTAATTTATTTTACAGGATTCTATGCCTTTTCAACCTACCAAAGGCACACGTGGAAACATACTAATAAAAGACCTTATCCGTGTGAACAGTGTACAAAATCTTATCTGAGTCGTCAAAACTTAAGATCTCATGTAAAATCTGCCCATACACTCATCCGTGATGAAGTTTGTCACATATGTGGCAAAATGTAAGTATTCTCTTTACAAAAGTTTAGTTAAACATTTAACATCTTATTTAGTCATTTTGTAAAGCAAAACCAGTATCTGCTTTCTCTCAAGTTTATTCCATTGCCTTACAGCTCCGCAAAGTACATTTTATTGATGTTTATTTTCAATGATCAACAAAATAAAAAACGAGTTGTAAATTTGAATTGAAATGTGACTGACCTATATTTAGCCATACGTAGTGTGGGCTAATATTTCAGACTTGTGGAAGAAAAAAGATTAAAAATATATATAATTTGATTTACAGGTATAGTGAGAAGAGTGTCCTCAACCGCCATTTGAGACAAATACATTCCGTGGAGCCAAAAGACTTGGAGAAAGAGTAATTTGTTCATATAATATGTGACTTGTTCAATCAATTTATGTTTTTTAACCGCTTCCCGGGCGATCACGCAAATATGCGTTAATTATATTTGAACCATTTTGAACCAGAAAAAACATATTTTCAATATTTACATAATAATAACAGCTAAAATGTTAAGGCGGAGATATATCTAGCTTGGACATGTGCTGCGGATGCCCCAGGGGAACCTGAATCCTGCCTGTCTCTTCTATCAAGCTGATGAAGTCGGTCGTCCCGGAAGGCCATTGATAAATTAATGACATAAAATAAATACATTATTTCTGAACAGATTGTTGTAAAAGAATTCACCCAGGAAGCGGTTAACAATCAAAATTTAAAAAATAAAAATCTCAATCGTAGTACCTAAGCCTTCCAAAAAAATGTAAATTTTGATATTTTTATTATTGTCTCATATTAAGATAATATCAGTAGTAAAATTTTATGTTAATTGCATTAACACATTGGCTACGGGAACGCGGAATATGCATAGCATATCTATGTGCTATGAAATCCCTCGCATCCAATGTGTTAAGAAATCATGTGTGCAATATTTATAATACAGTGAAAATCGGTTATAACAGTGTATATATTACGTTTCAAGTTTATCTACAGTGTTCTTTTCCATACACCTTTATAAAGTTAACTCCTTAACCTTGTACAACTTGGTTGGAAAAATATTTTTTATTAATTTTAAATTACCTTTATTTCAAAAACCCTACATTTTGGTTTGTGTGCCTTAGATAAAGTTTGTAACATTGCATGATGTGGTATATTTTTCGGTATGTTGTTTTACCATACTAATAAATACGCTAACCCTGCGATATCAATCAATTTCTCAAATCTACTGAGGAGTTGCTGGAAGAAAAAAAATTACACAATTTTTAGTACTTATTCCGCATTGAATTTATTAATATCAGGACTGGTTTCACTCATTGTGAGCGTTGATAATGACGAATAAAATCATTAATGTTCTGATGAACATACAATCACATTTAGACTAAAAAAGATTATTTCAACGTAACTGATAACCGATTTTCACTTTTTAGTTAGAAAACTTAACAAACATAAACAAAAAAAAATATTTTGACAATCATATACTTAATAATAATCATTCCATTCCATTATAATTTATTTAGTATATCACCAGATTTTTTCTAGTTATACGACTAAATTATTTATATCATTTTGTGGAGGTAGTCAGCGGTGGGGAACCTTCTTATATTTGAAGTCTGCATTAGATAGATATAATGGCATTCAGAAAAATGCCATTCTCAAAGGAATCTATCTTGCAAGCAGTATTCGTTAGGCTACACCTAACTTCATCCGCAGTCACAGGTTCCCCACCCCCAAAATAACCACTGACTATTTTAAATTATTGATTTTATCAGTCAAATTTCAACGCTTTGAGGCTTATTTTATTATTACTTATTATCATATTTATTTTCCAAAATAAAAACAAAATAAATATGAATAATGTGAAAAAAAATGTTGTTTTATTTTTATATCTTATTTGTTTTATCAAATCCATGTTTTCCCAGTCTAGCATCAATGATGGTATCATTCCATTTTTAAACCACATCCTTGGTAAGTGCATTTATCTGATTGGTTGCTATCAGGCGCACCTACAAACCTTATCAAATCATTGACCAGCTTAAAACAAAACATTTTTAAACCCGTATACACATAAACCTTTTTTTGTGCGGTAGATGCGTTCTGCGTAAAATCGCACAAAAAAAGCTATGACTTAATATTGAAACATACATGTACAAGGACGCATGTGTCAAATTCACCTTGTAATAAACAGGTGAAACACTGCATTTTGCACATACAGTGTGTGAACAACGCGCTGTTGATTACATTTTTCATATTTACGTTGAAATAGTCGCAAAAATATATTTAAAAAATAAACTCGTACATTGACCATAGAAAATATAAGGTTCATCAAATTTGACTGAAATTTCGAATGTTTTTCATGTGATTTTAAATACAAAGTGATGTCTTGCTTAGAAAAACAACAAATGACACATTCGGATGATAAACCACGTAAATGCGATAAATCAACAACCGAACACAAAATGATTTCCATGAATATATTATGTAGATTATATTATTTATAAGTTATTATTGAGGCCCCCAAGATTTAGAGGCCCCAAGCGTCATAGGCGGATCCACGGGGGGGGCCATGCCCCCCCCCTGAGGAGAATTTATTCCATTCAAAATATTATAACATTAATTTAAAAATGATTTTTATTTAAATAAATGTTGTAGTTCTCTATTTTATCCAGATCCTTGAGTAAAAACTACAGTTACGGCAAAAGAAATCCTTGCACCCTTCACAATTACATTCATTTGCAAATATTTCCTCTAAATCTTTACCAATTTCGATTTTTGTTTCTTACGATTGTAAAGAAAACTACTAGCCATATTTTGAAGAACAATCGGTTGACACCTTTCACTAACCTTAAGATGGCCTGGCTGCTTACCGCGTCTTGTCCTCGTGAGTTAAACTTTAAATCATCAGAGTATATGACTTGTCTCCAATCATCCAAAGTCATCAATTTTTGTGCACCTTCGTCCATTCTTACCTCCATTTTTACATTTTTACAGTAGGAACTATTTTTTTAGGCGTCGAGCGGGAAATCCATGTGCCACAATTCTATTGCGGCTATTACGGACATTTCGCATCAATCATGTGAAATCACTAGTCGACTTAAGCTCAGCATGGAAAACTGTAGCAGTTTTGAAGGGTTTTTGAAAAACCATACTCATTATATGAAGGTCGTCCCGGTCGGTTGTTAAGCGCTCTCTGCCAGTTCAAACATACTCTTTCAGAGCGCCAGTTTCACGAAATATTAAAAAAAATCCCACATTATACTTTTTATACAGTGAAATTTTTCTACTTGGTAAGTTTTCCCCAGAAAACTGATTCAATTTGGGCTTTTATCGCGATTATGTTTTTTTGCGGTTATCCATAATTTTGACAGATGCTAACGCGACTAGATATGGATCAGTACTGCTGAAGCTTTCAAACCTTGATTGTTTTTCAAAATATAGTTATTGTTTTTTTACAATCCAATGAAAAAAAAAATGGTAATCGGTAAAGATTTCGAGGAAATATTCGCAAAGGAATAGAATTATGAAGAGTGCGCGGATTTCTTTTGCCGCAACTGTATATATACGACATGTGATAAGTTAATAATTATGTCGTAATTGTGAGGTTTTTTTACGAATTTTACTAAGTTTGACAATCAGCGTTGCCTCCGCTGAATTACAACGAATGAAAACCTGGCTAAGGAATCGTATGAGTTCGGAAAGACTATAAATGGTCAGGCTTTGCAACATATCCTCTGGAAAATGGATATTTAACCTGAATATTTTTGAGCCTATTTGCAACGTCAAAAAAAGAAAATTCGACCTAATTTTATAATGTTTGCGATTTTTTTCTGGTATCAAATAATATTTTTTTAATATTATGTTTTTTAATGTATGCATTTTTTCGGTGTCATCACTTCTTTAAGCGCAAGGTCATAATTTATTCCGTAAAAAAATCGAAAAAAAATCGTGTAAAAAAAAGTAGCGGTGCCGTTCAAAAAATCGCGTAAAAAGGGGACTGGGTCTATATATTTTTTAATGTATCATGTTTTTTTTCAAAATGGCCACCCCCTGGGAAAATTCCTGGATCCGCCAGTGCCAAGCGTGCGCCTCTTGCGCTTATAGACTTGTATTGATGGCTTAACCCATTATATGCCGATAGGTATTAGAACGTCGTGCACCGAGGGCCGCAATTTTTTGTTGAAAAAATATTGACGAATTTCGGTAATATAAGGAAGCTTTCTTCAAAATCGATATTACATTGATTATAATACAAAATATGTCAACTGTAAGTACAGGACTGTGATTCTAAGAGATGTCGCTATGTGTATAAAATGTTTGAATTATTAAAATCGTCGACCTTGTACAGGATTAGTGTGTGTATAATGGACCGTATATATACGCGCATTTTCTATGGCCGACACTGCGCTTACGAATTGTAGACCGTATTTATACATTTCTGGCATACAACCGCAAGTCTGTGCCAAAATGACAATATATTGCTAATCCCATATGTCATTTTTGGACTAAATCTGTCACAGATTATACTGGTATACTTATCCGATGAATTGATGATACTCCAATGGTTTCTTGATAACTTTACGCCGAGAAATGTTTTATTTTTAAATTCATATCTTGCTGACATTCTAGCGAAAGCAAAAATGTAGCACTGGTATTAATTCAATTGTCAACTTAGTTATATCGTAGCGAATCTGAAAACAAGTCTGATAAGTTACATAGACTGGCACAGTGGAGTGGATATGTAAATTCGAGAGTAGAGTAAAATATATTTTTAAAAGGCAGTGATATCAATTCATTTTAATTTTCACACACATTTATTATATTTATATTGTGAAGAATTAAATATTGTCAGCCTTTCAGGCTTGTGGATCCACAGCTAGAACTTCACAGAAGTGTGTAAAGTTGTATCACATAGTGTAGTGAGTTTTCTATAAGAGTTTCTACGCACCACTATTTTAGAATTTATATTTTCCGGGTCCGTGTTGCAGCGGTCAACGTCGGTGGCTTCGGCGTGACGAACGTCCAGGGTTCGAGTCCTCGTGCGAGCAGATTTTTTCAGTCGATTTATCGATTCTCTTCGAATGCATTATTTTCTATATTGCTAAAAATACATCCCCACCCTCCCGAACCCAAAAGCGGAGCGCGTAGCGAGAGCAATTTGCCAACCACTAGTCATATGTCATAGTATTCGTTTTCTTGTAGTATTGAACGATTGAGTAACAAGCAGATATCGTAGAGGAGTCCATATGCTTTACTTTGGAAGCGGACAGCGGTAAGAAAAACATAATCTAATATAGTCAAAATATGATTACAAACACATTTCCATTAAAAAGGTCATACATTTCATACCATAAAAAAGCTCGAAGATGAAAATTGTATGTGATCGACAGCATGGCTTGAACAATGTAGGTATTTCCCGCAGTTTACTGTTTTCAGAATGTGTACCTAGTAAAACCGAATACCGTACTTCATGATTTAATAACCCTCAGTCACTGAATATTACTGTCATCAAATATGTCTCCAATTTCAAAACATATTATGTGGGCTGTTTTTAAGCTATTTTTGAGGCCCAGAGACTCAGAGGCCCCAAGCGCGCGCCTCTTGCGTTTATATGGTAATCCGCCACTGGACGTCCCTGATGTCTAGGCGCCTTATTATCTCCTTCTAGTAGGGTGTCTTCTTTGCAAAAAGCACTGAACATCTCAGCCTCGTGCTTAAAGATTTGAAATAAAATATGGCTTCGAGAATCACAACGACACATTTTATAATATAAAATGATTCTATGTTGAGAGTAATCCGAAGCAAGGGGCTTCTTATCCGCCATCTTAATGCATCTGAATGCATCATGTCAATCGCAACGTGTTCATATATGGCTTTTTGCGACTGCAAAAACACTTCAATGTCAACGTGCATCTATGTACATATGTTTGAGATGAAATCGATAAATCAAATTGTATCTATGCGTGTTTACTACCTGTTGTTTTCAGTATTGCTACGGGTTGAAGATGTTCGTGATAGTTAAGAATTTATGTTATTTCTTCGATAAAAATAATTTATGATATATATTTTTTAAATAAAAATTACCAGCCATCAAGTGAGCCCTTAATAGGTGAGGTGAGCCAAGTCTAAAAATGAAGAAAATTTTCCATTTGACTTGCTCAGTCACAAATTTGAAATTTGTACTTTTCCATGAGTTTTGTCGCTAACGACTCGGGTTTCGCTGAACTGCCAGTTCAAGTACATCCGTGCACTTGAAATGCCTGAAGATGCCGAAAGGCGAAACCCGGATCGTTAGCGACAAAACTCATGGAAAAAGGTACAATATTCAAACAATTAAAATTTGATATTGTAATTCCATCAGTCGAAATCCTTAATTGTTCAATCACGTTTTTACTATGTTTTTTGACTATATAAAAATAAATCAACAAACAAAAGATTTTAGTGAAATAATGATTGAAACAGTGTTAAAAGAAGGGTAAGATTAGTTCACCGTTGATGTATCATTTCAGACCTTTCGAAATGAAGTGAGCCAAGTAGCAAATTGATGAAACTATTTTACTAGCTCTTTAACATTACGCTGAAGCCTTATTACATAAATCAACAGAAAAAAATTTTCAAGGAAATAATGCTTGAAATAGTGTTATAAAAGGGCGAGACTAGTTCGTTGCTGACATAACATTCGAACCCTTGAGAAGTGAAGTAAGCCAAGTAGCAAAATGATGAATCTTTTTTAGTAGCTCAGACCATACTCTTATTTTATGAAAAAACACCATTTCAGTGTGTTTTAATGATATCATTTTACTTGTAGGATACTTTAAGAGTAATTTATGTACAGAAATTTCATGGTGATGGGCTCAAATCCTTGCAGGGATTTAAAAAAAAATGATTTTGGCAATGTCAGTAGTTAACGACATTTTTGTGTTTCAGGCTTCAATTATTGATTGTGTCGAAAGTTTGTTTTTTAACCATTTTATATTTCCAATATGAACGTTTTTTTTTAGATTTTGAATTTTTTTATTGTTTTTGATTTTAGACGTTTCATATAACGCAAAAATATCTTTATAATACTTTGTGGAAGTTCGTATTGATGATGTTGCTAGAGTTAAAAGTGGCAAAATACGTATATATTAATTTAATTCTATATTATCATTAGATTACATTAGATTGTCTGATAAAAGTTCATTATTATTGTAAAATAAACAATATTAAATAAAGCATATTAATTATTCTGTATAATATGAGGTCAGTGGCCACTTTAATACTCGTGTAGGCACGCCACTGTTTATAGGTGAGACAAAAATAAAATGTATAAAATCAAAAGTCAAGTGTCTTCGAGATTGCCAAACGCATATAAATCGTAACCAAATATGTTAAAGAAAAATCAAATTATATGTCTACCTAATCAGTAGATTGCTTTGTTTCTCTGTGCTAGAACGTATTTTTGGACAAACCAATAATAACAATGCAAAATATATACACATGCGAGTATGTGGGGCACGCACTGCAAGTATCACGCCCCCTGGAATACGACAGTCTCAAATAAGGACGGCGTCGAAAAAGGAAAACAAATCGAGTGTAAATTGTGTAAAAACAGTGAAAAGGTAGAGAAGGAAGTTAGTAACTTAGTTATAATTGACTGTGAATTGTTTCAAATGCCTGTTTATTTTTTTTTAAATATACGCGCTTGTCCCGCAATCTCTGAACGGAAGAAAAATCTTGATGATCTCGAGAGATGTTGTGAAAATCAGGTCCAGTTTCATTCATCGCAAATATTTTCAATTGATTTGGTGATAAAATTTCAATTAAAAATACTCGCGATGAGCGAGGCAAATAAATATGGAAGGACTAAAAAAAAATTGTTCTATTTTTAAGTATTTAAATAATTATAATGAAATGGAAAGTGATTAATGAAGCTACTACTGTTTTAACAAGTGCAGTTATTAAAATAGTTAATGAGCCTTCATGATAATTGCATACCTTTTATAAATTTACTTTCAAGAAAACAAATTATGTCACTATTTCAAAATACATAAAACGTTCGAAAAGATAAAAAAAATAGCACACTCCATTTTATTAACATGTTCTTTTATATTTATTGATTGAATTGTCATTTACTTGGTAGAACTCCATTAAAAACGGTGAAAAAAAACAATATATTTTAGTTCTACCGAAATTATTTTATATATTTGTTGATAGTTATTTCTGATTTGGAAATAGCTATAAAATAATTTCTGTAGAACTAAAATACATTGTTATTTTTTCCACCGAGTCCATTTTATATTTCTCGTAATATTAATCATGAATATTGAATAATTTTGACACTCTTTTAAATAATAATATAACTCTGAATGACGTTAGTATAAAAATGAGTCGTTTTATTTTCAATGCCGTATGTACTGTCATGTCATCATTTATATTATCATGGAAATATGTTTATTTATAAACGATAATAATCTTTAGAAAAACACGCATGCTTTACAAAAAAAAGACAACAAAATAATAAATATAATTTAAAGGAAATCATTGATTTGTGTGTTAAGTTGTCGGTAACTGAAATTATGGTAGTGTAATAAACATTCCAGAAGGGTCGAAAAGTGTATGAAGAAAAAACGAACAAAATAGCAGGTATCGCTTACGCCTTACGGCACCCTCCGGAATTGTTGTCGTGTTGGAAAGTGCAATTTATGGTGATTTAAATATTTTTTTTCAATGTGACCTTACCAATAAACGTATTTAGTATTTACGTCTGTATTATTTTACGTATTTTACGAGTGATTTGTGACTTTGTGCGCGGTACGCACGAGCGAAATAGATTAGAAAAATAACAACCAACTCCCGCACGGTGCAATGTGGACAGATCTAAATGTGATTTTATAAGAAGTATTTTCTCATCAGTCGGATCGGGGTAAGCACTGTGGTGAATGAATCAAACCGCGTTTGTTTAGCGTGCGTTTTGCGGACTATTAAACTCAACTAAATATATGTGAGTACATACCAGTTATACCACTTAATAACCACTGAATAAAACGGTGTTAACTCCATACTGTATCTACATCATGTATAATTGCAAATTAAATTACATATTCATCAATATTTACCGGATAAAAACACTGTTTATTCAGTTGATAACTCAGCGCAACCAACTGAACATTAACAATGTGTGGAATAATTACAAATGATGCGTTTTCGTTATTTGAATATAATTGTTTTCAACTAAGAATTGACAGTTGAGACACATTAAAAAACACGTTATCAAATAATCGGTCCTTGCGCACAAATTAAATCGCTGTATAAACTCCGTGTGAACCAACGGAAGGAATATATTATAGATTATTGACGGAAATAAAATAGTTTGTTTAATTTTATATCAATAATATGAATGTTTATATCAATTTAAATAAATCAAATAATAACGTGTAATTATTGAAACAAACAAATCACCTATAAAATTAATCATACTAGATACTTCAAAACTCTTATCAATAATAAAGTGCAAATTTAATTTAAAAAAAAATAGAAATAAAATCACAATTTGAAGAGTATTTATTATATATATTAGTAAAAGAATTCAAGATTAGAAATGAAAATTTAATTCTGAAATACACCTTTATCAGGATATACGAGAGATAAATACATGATTAAAAGCAATCGGTAATAAAAATTCATACAGTAGTCTGTTTTAATGTGTTATTTAAGATTCAGTATTGTTCCTAGCGTATAAAATGTGTGACGTACATATATAATAACATTGGTCCCGTTGTATCTTTTCCAGTCCTTTATAGATATACAAGCAAGCCAAATTCAATCAATATATAATTATATTTTGTGAAATTCTTCGTTATGTTTCTATATTTTTAAATCAATCGTACCATGTCATTTCACGGCGAATCGTAATTTATTTTAACGTAAAAAAACACGATCTTCAACACATCAATGAATGTTCATTAGCATTGTCTGTGAAAATAAGTCACTGTGCTTCCTAGTGATTCTAGTAATTATCTTCTCTTGTTTAGCAAGTTAAATCGTATATTTTTATATCTTTCACCCAAAAAAAACTATTCATTGACAGTTAAAAATAGTGTATGGCATTCATATTGTCGTTAATCGAACGCATTCAGTTTATTTGAAAATCGAAAATGCTTTTTATTTTAAATATTAATAAAGTTTCATCCAAGTTCGTAAGAAACTTTTCATACATACACGCGTCTTAAAATAACGGGATGGATTCTAATTTCAAAATTGAAATTGGGACACGGTCTTTAATATACAATGATTGTGAGCAAACATGGATGCCTAAGTTACATAGGTAGGTAAAATAAAATATGAATAAATTCCATTTAATAACAATTAAATTATACCGAAAAACGTTAAAATCACCATCATAGCAAATTTTAAAAATAATATTCTGCGTGAATTTGTTAAAATAATACAAAAACAATATGTTATAATTACTTATTTGTGGTGAATATTTCATTCTTTCGCCCAAGTTCACCCAAACTTTTTTTTTGTGCAGTAGATGCGTTCTGCGTAAAATCGCACAAAATAGCTATGACTTAAGATGAGAACATAAAATTTACAAGGACGCATGTGTCAAGGTCATATTGTAATAAACAGGTGAAACACTGGATTTTTCACAAAAATTATGTGAAAAACGAGCTGTTGGTTACGTTAGCACGTTTATATAGACCCAAAAATATATTTAAAAAGTTGCATTAAAAAAAGCCGCACAAAAAGAGGTTTGAGTGTAGTTAGATTAAATCATTATTTCATGGAAAACAGGCGAGCCGTTTTAATATGGTATTTAATATATGATAAATGAACTATACGAATGTTGAAAAGCTTATTTTCCTTTATTAAAATAATCAATTTAACGGCTTTAACTGACAATTTTCTTGGAAGAACATTAATTGAAATAAAATTTCCTCATTTTATAAGGTGTCAAGATTGCCAAGTCTTTGTAGAAACTCATTATCAAATTAGAATTTTTTGAATTTTGTATTTTTCCATGAGTTTTGTCGCTAACGACCCGGGTTTCGCCTTTCGGCATCTTCAGGCATTTCAAGTTAACGGATGTACTTGAACTGGCAGTTCAGCGAAACCCGAGTCGTAAGCGACAAAACTCATGGAAAAGTACAAAATTCAAAAAATTCTAATTTGATATTGAAATTCCATCAAGCACCCTCAGTCGAAATACTTAAGAAACTCATTATATTCTAAATAGCTAAAATCAGTTGATAATGCTTGCGATAAGCTAAATAAGTCTAAAATAGTTTAAAATAAAAAAGTCGATTTAGTATCAAATAGTGTCTTTTACTTATTTAAATAATATATTCCACCAATAATTATTATTTCTCCGCATTAGCAGATGCAATGTTTTTAATCACACACACACACATCTGTAAAAAAATATTAAATTAGATAAATGAATGAGAAAGCGTATAACTTAGTAGATAATGTTGTATAGATTAAAGAAAAATATGATCAAAGACTATCGTCGAAAAACCAGAAATAATAAACACAACATTTATTCATACACTTATACTACTAACTCGATATGGCATCTTTTCCGGGCCTTGGAACAATGTTTCTAGAAGAATGTCCATCCCCATTATCCCCTATTTTTCCTCTAAGTAATCGTTGCATTTTTCCGCAAGGAATTGACGTAAAAGATGTCATTCAACAAGTGATATATTAACACGCAGGGCGTCGGCCATGTTGAAATATGTTTAGCCAAATATTATTATGCACCCTATTACCTTATTTTCTGTTGACTGTATAATATAAACAACAGCCGATTCAGTGTACAATGTTCTCTATTACAACAAAAAAAAATGCGTTTTGATTTTAATTTATGGTATATATTTTCCTACGTGTAAATGATTCAATAATTAATATATACATTTTTATCTATGAAATAGAGTCTGTGAAGTTTTAAATGTCGTCTAATCCAATCCTTAGTAAACGGGATAAAATCAAAATTATTAATGACACTACGATAAAAATATATCTATTTAACTATTTTTTGATAGTTGAAAATACCATTTTGGGAGTTATTAATCTACACCTATGAATAAGTGCTTATAAATCTTGAAAAAAAATCAATAATGCTTCATTTAGACCAAAAGTACTCGGCCGAGCAGCAATATTCACCGAGTAAACGTCTACAGTAGTAATTTCGATGGTTTACTAAAACAACCGTGCGAGAGATGGTCTGATGGTGATTCTTATAGAAGCCAAACACGTGTCACTGGTCGTCACACAATACGTGGAATAAACTAAGCTATTTTTAATTTGATATAAAATAGTTGAAACTAGTCTACGCGAACATATAATTTGCTTAACTCTGCATGTAGTTATTTATTGATCTTTTATTGTTGACATTTTTACGTGCCTATCGTTCCAATATGACAATAACAGTCGTCGTAATTTGTCATATTAATGAAATTTGAAACTAAAAATGAAATGAAACTTAAGACCCGAAAGACAACACTGCGATAAAGGGTTCAGACTAGAGACTCCAATTCGAGTATCGAGTACTCGATACTCGAGTATACTCGTCCATTTTTCAAGTACTCGATACTCGAGTATTTTGAGTTTTTTCTACTGCGAGAATTATAAAGAAAAACATCAAACCAATTTAAAATTTGGGTCGCTTAATTCTCTATTATTGTTGAAATATATGTTGCATAAATGGAAATAAATGTATTAGTAATATTCAATAAGTTTCTTTAATTATTTGTCATTTATAAATATACACAAATTCGAATTAAAAATATATATTTTCGTACATTTGAAACTACTCGAGTATACTCGAGTACTCGAGTATTTTGAAATTTTACTACTCGATACTCGAGTAGTTGAAAAGTCGAGTAATTGGAGTCTCTAGTTCAGACACAAAGAGTACGCTAGCCACGTGAGAGTTACAGGCTGTAGAGGGGGTTTGTGTACTCCCTCAGCCGAGGAAATAGTCGCGTTCTGTTTTGTATTTGGCCAACCTCACACTCTTGGCACATGCATAGGAGATAGACAGTAAGTTTTCTTTTGACAGAATTTTTCTTTCATAATTACAGATAAACAATAAGGAAACAATGCCGGAAGCAGTTAATGGCAACACTCAAGCGACTAACGTCATAGGAGGCGGGAATAAACCGGAAAAGGTCACTTATATGAGTTGTAAGTCATTCATTTGTTTATATTCATTAGATTAACTTAACCTGTATCTAAATTGGAACGTAAATGATTGAATGGTATATGTGTTTGAACAAAGTAGTTATTATATCGCCGGTCCTGGCACCGAGTATTTCTTTGGCTTCGAATAGAGAGTCCATGGTCTCGAATGACAGTACAGACAAGTTCAAAAATCGATTCATGGTCTTGTGCGAAAATGCATACACTACAAAACACCCGAGATATTTCACATAGTTAGGGAAGACGATTCGATAACTGTGTGAAATTGGAAAGTTTCATTATAATATAATCCGTGTCCGTTCCCAAAGTGGACCATAAGGATTAATGTATAAAACCCACGAACTGCCTTTTTATGACATGTTGAGTTCTTATTTTTTATGCAATTCTATTATTTAATCATTAGCTAAAAAAACTTTATTGAATTGATAAAACTGCATTTTTTCCATACCGACGCATATGGCAATTTTTCTGTCTATATTTGTGATCATATATTTATAATATATATGTATGATAAAAATAAAAATATGTATCTTGTCTGTATTTTTTTTTTACTTCTTGGAAAATACTTTTTTTTTGTACCAAAATGCAACGTTTTTGGCATGTACTACCCAAATATGGACGGGGCCAAAGGAGTTATGAAAAGAATAATAAAATTTCGACCAACTAGGTATATTGATTAAGAAATTTAGATTCTTCCTGCCATGTGCTTACGGAATAAAATTGCACAACAGCAAATTATGATGTAAATAATATTTTACGACTTGGTATATCTGCATATATAATATTTATTAAAAATAAATAGTAACGGTGTTATAGATGTAAAATATAATAAATTAAAAATGCAAGCCGGGTCACTTTCAGGGGGTTATCATTATTATATGAGTAACTCATTATCAGTATTGTTCAAGGTTATAAGATATCTTCGAAGATGCTGAAAATTACCATTTTTTTAATACCTACTTACAGTAGTGTTATGATAACAATTCGAGGTTAAACAATTCAAAATATTATACAATATGTACCGAGTTAAATTAATCGAAAAAAATATTTAGATGTATATTATTTAATATACAAAGAAAACAGTTGTAAACGATGAAACCTGGCGTGCTTTCTGAATAGTAATTTTCATGTTATTCTATTAATGCGTTAAAATGGATTAATCAGTATCATTATAAATCATAATTTCTTACTTACTTACAGTTGACGACATTAGACATAATCTGAGCTTTTTTCAAGAACATTTTATTAATTACTTTGGTTAATGATACCATCATGAATCAAAGGAATCAGAAAAAATAACTTTCTTTATTAAAAAAATACAGTTTGTTTCATCCATCTGAATATTTGTTAATTCGTTTGTTTCACTTATAGCTGCATAAATGAACATTGTAAGTATTTACTTTTCAATACAAAGTTAACAAATCACATTGTAAAAGGATGTCCATAGTAGGCAGTGGTGTAGTGGGGCCAGGTCGGTCAGGTCGGCAACCTGGCACCTGAAAATAAGCCAGGGCGCAGCCCTGTGTGTAACTGAATTTCTCAAGTCAGTAAAAATGTTCAAAATACGTTTCATACAATTTAAAACATAAAAGGTTTTTCAAAAAAAAAAAAAATTCTTTTCTTGATTTTATTGTTATAACTTGTGGTTCGGACGGGAAAAAATAAAGAAGACATCAATGACCGAACTGGTACATATTTACTTACCACTACACCACCGATAGTAGGTGAAAAACGTTAATTTGCTCTGGATTAAGCTTTTATCTCTAGTTGATGGTGGATGGACACGATGATCTCGCACAAAAATGTCCGGAATATTCCGTGTGCGAAGTTTTCTTACCGAGCCATTGTTTACAAGTTTAAACGACACGATGATGGGACGTCCTTATCCTTGCCGGTGAATGGTTAACTAAATAAAAGTATTTTTTAAGATTGCACATGGGTACACGGCCAGTGTTATGAATAATAATTTGACATTAAGTATGACTGCAATATTTAATTATCCGCAGAACCCTGAACCACACATTTGATATCGATACACCTAGGTCATTCAAATGAATATTGTAAGATATTCATAGCGTCAAACTTAAAAACTCAAAATGAAGTTATTATTTTGAGGAAAATATGAGCTCTATTCTCGCTCAAGCGATTGTACGAAATCCGATTAACGCCATGATATTGTAGTTTAATAATATATTATATTCAATGTTCCACGGAAACGTTGTAAAAAACTTCATAATTCTAAATTCAAATCATTATTGAAACGTTTTCTGTTTTTAAAAATATTTTTAAATAAACGGCATTATCTAAAATAAACCGAATTCATTGAAATTCGTAGCTCTGTAATAACAGTTTTTTAAGACAATGTCCGCTCCAAATTTTGAGCATGTGTACTTCCAATTATAACTTATATGATAATAATTGCTCAACTTCTGCTTTTTCGATGACAGTATGAGTATAAGGATAGGTCTTGGACAAAAGAGAAGTCTAGTAATAAGCTAATCGCTCGCACTAAGCTTAGTGCTTAGAATCGCAAAGGGGTGGGGGGATATTTTTCAACTCAGTGATGCACAATCTGCTGCCCTCGGTGACATTTTATGCGGCCCAATATGACAAATATCAATCACCTATATTTTTATGGAAGATGGAAGAACAAAAAAAAAGAAGATTTTCAATTTTATATACACTAAAAATATCGATAATTTAATCACTTTTTCCCATGTTTCCCTCGTACTATCTGAAAATTGATTATCTGGCCCTTCTCCCAAAAAGGTTGTGCATCACTGCATTAACTGTAATTATTATGTATGTGTATCATCTAACCGAGTGGCGTGTAGAAAGAAAAACTAACTTATTTAACTATCACTTGCTGAGCCCAATGCAGAGCTTTGTAGGAGTGATCTGTTTACCAATAATAACTGTCGTGCCAAGAGACAAAAAAATGATTAGCATTTCTATGTTTCCTTGGATTTTGAACCTGAACAACTATGTAGCTTCTTCGGCGCGTTGTTTACTTGAAACTGCAGCCCTGACCTAAAATTAAATATTATATCAAAATTATCTGTAATATAATATGCAACTACAGTAGATCCTCGATTATCCGGATTGGTCAAAATAAACCAAAATATTACAAATTTGCTGTTATGCACATGGTGAATTGCGTCCACTGTTTACGTACGTGATGGAATGCAGTCTTAATATTTTGATCGTTGCATTTGTTCTAACAATAAGTACTGTGTAAAATATGGGTCAGTCATCGTCCAAATTCGATGCGCATTGAACGTTTGTTTCTTGAAAAATTGATTACGATTTTCATATTTATATATTTAATATTACCAATATGTCAACGAAGAGAAAACGTGTCGTAGTTTCATTAAAAGACAAATTGGATATAATCGATGCTTTGAAACGGGGTGAGTCGGGACGTTTTTTGTCTAATAAATATGGTGTCGGAACGTCAACGATATCGGATATTAAAAAATCTTGAAGTTTACCAATTGTTTAATGAGAGTCAAGAAAAGTGCTATTCAAGACAACTTATGTTTCTTAAAAGAATTCGTAATTTGGCAGCATCGAAAAGAAAAGCTAGCTTTAAGCAGAAATCGATTATTGTTTTTTTTCAATAAAAAATAATGTATTATTAAAGCTATGTATTAATCTAAAGAAATAAAAATGATTATACTGAATATATTTACTTATTTTATTCGATTATCCGGATTTGTCCTTATCCGGACTATCTTCATCCCCAATTAGTCCGGATAATAGAGGTTCTACTGTATCGTGAAAAAAAAATATTATTTATACAAAACAGATCTGTTACATTATACATATATTATGATTTAAATGCAGTTTAATAACAACAATGACGTGTAGGCGAAAAATGGCGATTTCGCAGATAATGCGGCCTTCCAATAAATACAAACAATAAATCTAATGAGAATCAATAACTGTCAAACCCACAAATAATTCCAATGATAAGTTGAATTTAACAAAACAAATTTGTTGTATTAATTCCATATATAGCATAATGCAGGGATGTGAAGTTGGAGTCGGAGTCGTCTCGGTGTTTTGGCCGGAGTCGTACTCGGAGTCGGAAATTTTGAAAAGCTTAACTTTTTATTTTTGCATATAATATGTAAAATTTGGCTATTGGCCGGATTGGTTGGTTGATATTTAATTGAATACACATAAATAGGAAAAAAAGGTTAAAATTAGACTGACGAAATATTAATACACACATGGTTAGCAACTTGAAATCTGCGGTAACTTGTTCATTTTTAATATAATATATATTTAAAATTGATAACTTTATTATTCAACATATTATACAAAAAGGCTTTCGGGAGCATCTATAAGTAGAATTAATAAATTAACCTAACGATAGAAGAAGTTTCTCAAATAGACGACGCAACGACGAAAACAGTTTTCATTTAATTGATAGCTGGATTTTTTTTCTCATGGTTCCAGCATCCGAAAAAGCTTCCTAATTGATTAATAAATTGATCTTTTTCAATACAATTGTAGTTAAAAAAATATTTGAAATCGTTATTTTTTCAATCGTTAGTGTGTTCACTTCTGTTCAAACCTAACCTTACCTAACATAACCTAACCTAACTTAAGTTAACCTAACCTTTACCACTTTTCACCTATACACATCACCCCCACATCGTTCACAAGGCATTGCGTCTTTGCCACACTAAGACGATTGTGTTGTCGTAAAAAATCAACCGCATTCTCTTCGCTGCAGACGATATTTTGTAGAAATGTTTCGACGACATTATGGGGTGCGGCAGGGAAAAACATAAATTATAATAAACAGGTCGTTGCTACGATACAAATAAAAAAAACAATCGACTCCGATTCAAAGGTAGGTAGGTTAGATAGGTAGACCGCATACTAAAGTGGTACCGATACATTTATCTATATCTTCGAATCTTACAGTTCACGCAAATTTTGTTTTGCGTTGAATATTTCTTATGTGTGTCGGTTTTTTCTCTCAATATCTCTTACATGTTTATAATAATGATTGATATTGCTAAAAATACTATTTCTTACTGAAAATCAATTCGAAAATCATCAAATATAACCAGGGCTTTTTTTCCATTTAACCCGGTGGAACGGCGTTCCGACACATTTTTTCACGGTATTTTTTTTTTCAAAATTTCAAAATCAATTAGACGAAACAACGTTTGTGCTAAATCTATATTTATATACATAATTCGTCAAAATGATAAAATATGGTATTGTAATGAACGGATGCGATGTGTTATTTTATTTAGAAAAAGTTTGACATGAAGTGAGTTATGGCACCTTTTTTTTTCAAAAAAAAGCCCTGAATATATAAAATTAATATCTCATGCGTAATGAAAATAAATGAATCGCGGTTCAGTTAGAATTGGATTCTTCGTTTGTCGTTTGTTTTCCTTTTCTGGTAGCTATTGATACAACAGTGTTAGAGTAGGAAAATAAGTGATTGACGACAATTCTAATAATACCATAGTCTTTTAATTCTACAGAAATTATTTTATATATTTTCTGATAACTATCAACAAATATATAAAATAGTTTTTGTAGAATCAAAATCCATTGCTATTTTTTTCACCGTATTATAACGGAGTTATACCAAGTAAATGCATCAATAATACCATGGTCAGTCGTGTTTTTAGCGGGATGACAGTGATATTATACAGTGAAACCTCGATTCTAGGTTTTTCAAGGGACCATGAATAAAATATATAAAACTTATGGGTTTTTCGCCGGGACTATAGAAAATGAACGAACCATGCGGGAAAACGGTTTATGCGGGGACGTAAGATCGGGGTTCCACTGTACTGGTATTAATTGAAGATTGATTGAAGGCCCATGCCGTTTTCCGACCATTATGTGTTTTACATTTTTTTATATTATTATTTACGTCAGAATTGTGTGTACAAATATTGTTTTTTTTTCTGATAACTCGACAATAATAATACCTCATTATTGTATGCATGGTAAAAACAGTTCTCAGCTATCTTATATAAATACTATTTATGACATATTCGGGGTTTTATTTCAAAAACTTTCAAAAACTCCATTAAGTTTTGCCACTAACTCACCGAGCTTCATCTTTCGACATCTTCAGGCATTTCAAGTGCACGAATTAACTCGATTCATATGTTAACGGTGTCATATTTAAGAGGACCTACAGAAATTGTAATTTTACCAAGTATTTATCCAATTGACTGAACGTCATTAAAATCAAAACAGTAGCTAATTAATCCAGAGTACACACAAAAACCTTTAAACTTATGGATGTAAGCAATACAAACAACAATTGAGTATTTAGACCGAAGGCCCTTGATGGAATTTCAATATAAAATTTGAATCGTTTGAATTTGGTCGCTAACGAACCGGTTTTCGACTTTCGGCAACTTCAGAAATTTCAAGTGCATAAATTTCAGTTGAAATCCTAGATAATCTTTTGCGTATGGGACCAATCTGGAGAATATCCACTATGGATTGAGAGAGTTGCAAATAGCTTGGAACTATTATCTACAAACGAAATATGAAATGCTCGAAGATGTCCGAAAGCGAAACCCGGGTCGTCATTCCCAAAACTCATGTAAATATGATAATGAAATTCCGTCTAGCACCATTAGTCGAAATCCATTTTTTTAGTAATATTTAATGTTCCAATCCCAAATTGAAGCTATTATTTGTTTACGTTATATTTTTGACAAAGAAGTTATTATTATCAATATACATATCTCCCACGAGCTACCAAAGATGTCACCACTGGCACTCAGCGGTCGACCGTTTGACGTTCGCCGGTCAAAACGGAACAGAAATAGTCACGTTTTGAATGTGTCTTGCGATTAAGAAATCATTTTACAAATAGATTTGAGTAGTAAACATATTAATTTGCTCTAGTATTCTAAAAACGGAAACGCATCACTCCATTAACGCAAACCGAAAACAGCGCCACGGGCTAAGAATCAACAACTCTTTGCTCATATTGATTTTATAATTTAGCGTTCCAAAAATAAAAATGGGGCAGTTTAAAACATCTTCAGCTAGATGCGAAACCTCTCGAGCCATTGGATTTAAAAGCTTTCTGAATGCTGCATACATAAACGCAATCGAGTTGATTTTTTTATTGCATGTATCTTCAGATGAAATATAACACCCCCGCAATACCCGCAAGCATTTACAACATTAAAAAAAAACCATGATAAACTCTTCCAATACTATTGATTGAAAACTAGTTTCCTATTTACAAGTCTACATTTCGAACATCACTTTAAAAATTTATATTTTTTATGAGTTTGAAGTATAATATATTTATTTATTGAGGATTTCGACTAAAGATGCTTGATGGAATTTCAATATCGAATTTGAATCGTTTGTATTTTGTACTTTTCCATTAAATGCCTGAAGATGTCGAAAGGCGATACCCGGGTCGTGAGCGAGTTTAAACGATTTAAATTTTATCATTATTTATAAGAATAATAAGCGTGTTCTAAAAAATGAGCTATAAATCAATAATCAAAACATTGAATAAGTTTTACTTAACTCGAAGTAAATTTATTAGCCTTCTAAAAACTTTTCCTGAAAAGTCCTTCCAAATAAATTTCACGTGTATTTTTTTTCTCAATCAATACAACTGAAATCCCACATTAGCCCGAAGATTTTTGATCTTCTTCTTTCTTTACTTCTTAGGCGCTGGTCACAGCTATAAAAAAAATGACAGAAATATTTTGATTGCAAAATATCCTACCATGGTGTCAACTCAGTTGACCGTTTCCAATTGTCAATTTTGAAACCTATGATTAAAGCCAACCATAACAATAAAAATGTTTATGTGCTTAGAAATATGGCCTTGTTTTATTTTACATTTATTTTATACATGAATTAATCCCAGAAACTAGAAAGTCCACCGAGTTTATCGTTGTCTTTATCAATTATCTGAACATAAGTAATTATTTCAGAGTGTTAGAAAACTTTTTAAGTATTTACTTGGATTTGGTGTTATATATCAAAATTCCAATCTAAATAATACAGGTTTTTAAATATCTAATCAATTTCACACAGCATAAAAACGTTTTTAACTCTGAAAACTATTTGAATCTTCGGTGGGAAATCAGATTCCACTATTAAAAAATGTGTGAGACATTTCCAATGCATAAATAAAATTAGAAGAGGTTTGCCAATAAAAGAAATCTCTCCGTCCGTTTGAAAATATATTTTTTTTCACGTCCAAGCTATTCATTCAATTTGATCTAGTATGGACTTTGAATTTTTAGTTACCATAAATTAACTACTCATGTTTATTATATAATTGATTGAATCGGATTTTTTTACAGAAGTCTGTTGCAACCATGCAAAAATACAAAATGTATTGCAATACTTTATACCGTGTGTGTTTTTATTGCCAGAAATCAATACCGAAAAAATATATTTAAGTATTCTTAATTTAAAAAGTGACAGTTTCATAAGTCATTTTACGAATAATATTACCCTTGAGGGAAAAAGAAAAGTATCTCGATTGCCGGTTTTGAGTTATGAATGCCATACAAAATAATATGATATGTCTCAAAAAGATATATTATAAAGATAAGTGGATACCAATATAGTTCAATACGTGCACCACTAAACCTTAAAACATCAAATTCGAATAAATTACTATTTAACAAATAAATCAGAAATCGAAAGCATCGCCTTTAAAGATAGTCAAAAGATGATATGTAACTGTTAAAAAATAGGTAATGTATATTACTGGTGAAACCTTTTTTTGACACTCCTGAAAAGTAAAGAAAAATGAGTAAAGTTTCTGTTTCTACATATTGAATGTCTTGAAAAAATAAATCTAAGTATTGTTTAAGTATTGAGAACAATCAGTTCCTCTGACACTAAGGGGCTGATATGATACAGTTAGAATGTTGATATATTTTCTATTTCTTTTATGTTAATATTTATATTACCGAAATCTGTTTGATCGAAGTTATGATCACCCTCTTGATCATATATATCGATTTATACTAAACCTTAAAACAAAGCATTAGAATAAATGTTTATTTCATATTTAACAAATTTATCAGAAAGCCTAAGTATCAACTTTAATGATAATCAAAAGACAATTCGTATCTTTTAAAAAATTCATTACTGTTACCTGTTTTTTGGCTCTATTGAAAAGTAGAGGAAAATGAGTAAAGTTTCTCTTTTTCTACATATTGAATATCCTGAAAAAATAATCCTAAGTATTGTTTATCTTCGGTAATTTCAAGCCAGCTGTTTTACTCTCAGATTTTTTTTATTACTTACGTTACCTTTTTATTAAGTGTACCTTAGAATATATCCTCCGTGCAAAAGAAGAATCGATCATACATATTTTGGTTTATTTTAAGTATCACAATAATGAGTAATGTTCACTAAACAAACAAGCAGAAAATAAAATGACTAAGAAAATTGCCTTGTCACACGATAGTAATAATAGTATTTCTGACTCTTACTAATATAATAAAAAACGTATTGTCATGTGTCATGTAATGAATTTTAATATATGCCATCAATGTCATGGAAGTAATACATATTTATATTAATTATATATATACATATTATGCTTTTGCATAATAGTTCGATGGCGAAACACTACAGAAATAACGTGTCAAAAATAGAAAATTGAATCAAATTATTGCGGCATTGAAAATATTTTTTTCAAATATTTAAAAACAAACATAAATAGATAACCACAAATCATTTTTCTTGTGGCCACTCTAACAATCTTAAATATGATGCAACCCTTTGCGGTTGGGTTGTTACATCGTTTTCTTTTAATCTTGGGTAATCTTAAGTAATTATTAAAAAAAAAAAGTATAATTAATGAATTCATTTACCATAAGACATAGCATGGAAGTAAGAAAGACGAATACTCCACGGCTACAGGCAAATGTTCAATCATATTAAGGATTTTGTGTTGAAAAGCGTGGATGGCTATGATTTAAATTTTTTCAAATTTCATCCCTCCACCCCCATCCGGTCCTCAAAATAAGGAATGGCGAGAGTAATTAGGTTACTGCTAATTGAAACTAAATAAATAACAGTTAGTCTTTACCAAAAATGTGTTTTTGATCTATTAGGAGCCAATATGTTCCACGTGGTAATCAAACAATTACAAATGGAAGTTTATTCAACGATTCCATTATGCAGTGTGTTGAATAAAATATGTTGCGAAAGCTAAAATTCGAAGAGTGACGAGGAAATGTAGACATCGCGAGATGGGAAGAAATTTCCAGAACAACCATTTATTGTTTTTTATTCAACTTATAAAATTCCTTTCATTCTTGCAGAGTATTTAAAAAAATAATCACTTGTATCTCAGCCGTTGGGAAAAGATGAGCGATTAGATAAAGCTCGTCCTATTCCTATCTTTATCCCTAATAACTTCAAATAAAACAGGCTGAACAACTGTTAAATAGTTTAAAATAGTCTCAATAAGGAGTCTAAATCTTCCATATTGGAAAAGCACAATAAATTAAATAATATTTTTTTTCCTCTCATCGAGAAATTGAATTTTAAGGCTGCAAATTAATCAATATTTTTGTTGTTGTACTCTTTTAGTATGATGGTATTATAGAACCAAATATTATTTAACAAACCAAAATTTTAGCTATCATTATTGAACTGCCACGCGAAATTAGGTCACCAAACTGCTTTGATATGATTATTTGCACGGGATACATTACTTCTCAACACAAAATTTATTTTAGATACACAATTAACATACCAAGGCCCGCTTGTGTAAATGCTTTAGAGTAAATTCTGATTTGCCAAAGATGTATTCGATACATTTGATTTCTATAAATTGCTGTGCATATGTGCTACAACTGCTACATTAACAAACATATACATATATATAAGAGTTACATGAGGTGTCTAAAAGCAAAAGCGATACACTTACCAATGTTTATCTTCAACGTTTTTTTTTGTTTCATGCAAAAAGAATCAATTGAAAAGCCTACTTTCATATCGTATTGCATTTTAAATAAAAAACAATAAACGTTTTTTGAGTGTCAGTCAAGCGCTAGTTGAAATAAATGGAGGCGAATTAATATCAGACATACCGAAATTGAAATTTACGGTTTCTGCGTGCGACTTCCTTGGCGTGCGGGTTAAGGGATTTGTACGCTTTTCGGGTTGTGCGAGAAATATATCAATATATCTGTGGCGTTAAGGCACAATCTGATATGTCCGTTGTACCGTAGTTGGCACATGCAATGTGATGTACTTGTGTAATGCCAAATAACGACAGGGAACATCTCATATAAATGTATATTATATAAATTTGTCGGGATCGTAGTCTTGGGTCTACGCTGAGGCTTCGGTTGCGAAGCGCATGAGCACGAATCCCGGTGCGTGTAGCCTCATGCTTCAATCGAATTATTGATTTCTATAGGGAGACATGGATGGAAGTCTGTGTTGTCTAAAATTCCATCGCACACCCATACTTTCTTAAGAACGGGACGTGGCGAGAGCGACTAGCTAACTACTAGTCACGATAAACTCCTATCATACTGACTTCATTCAAACGAGATTAGTCAACTGAGTAACAAACAGTTCTCGTAGAAAACTTCTGTTGAGATAGACTCCATATGCTCCACATTGGGAGCGAACATGGTTAGTATAATATATATTAATAAATATCCATTACCAATGTGTAGCAAATGTCGTATTAATGGAGGTATCTCAACATATTTATTTATAAGAGAACTGCTTGTTATTCATTCGCCCAACCTCTCTTGAGTTCGATCATAGTAGAGATAAAAAGGAAAAGACTAGGACATGACTAGTTCATAACTAGTCGCTCTCGCTACGTCTCGTTCATAATATCGGAAGTGTGGCAAGGAGTTTTAGGACAACTCACACCCATGCAAATACATGCTGCATGTACTGGGACTTGAACCTCCGAGTCCGTCACGGAAACCAATGACGTCGACCACTACAGCACGGACCCTACATATATATAATTAAATGATTTTAAATGATGCGCATTGCTGATTTACGACAGTTGACTTATCTTGACAGAAAATTTTATCAGCCGTCAAAAATCCAAGCAGCGTCGAAGAAGTTTGTATAAATATAAAACAAATAGTACGAATAAATGTATTGTGTATTTTACATGGCAGGTATTTGTTCACTGACATATGTAGTATATTTGCTGTCTGGTTGAAACTCGTGATTACGCAAAAAAAAAACTATATCTTAATTAATATTTTAACAGAGATTGTATATTAAATAATATTCGTAATATGACAGGTTGCTCGCCACTGCTTACATTATTTCCAATTAATTAGGTTAAACCCAAGCCTATCTGATTGATTGCAGCTCATTAGTTAATATTTTGTAATGCTAACGTCATTAGTAGTATAATTATTAGTTTGCATTGTTTCGATTCTATAAGCCCCTCCTTGATTCCCGTAAAAAGGAAAAATCACAAACTCCATTTTGTAATTATATCATTTTAAAATATTAGAATCAATCTTGTTTCATTGCTTAAGCAAACTTTGCGATAGTAAGTCCGAAGATGCCTCTGAAAGAAGCGAAACACGTGTCACAGTTAGAAGCACAATACGTGGAATAATCAAAGCTATTTTAATTTTTATAAATGTACTTCCATTATGAAGAAGATTGTTTATTAACATTTTTTTGTACCTATAAGATTTATTTAACTGGCCTCCCGCGTCTTCTTATCAGAGGGATTCCGGAGTCTTCGACTAGTGCTTCCCAAACTGGAGGCCGCGGATTACTTTTTATCAGATTAAGGTGGCCGTTTAAAGCTTAAACGGGCGGAAAGTTTGGAAGCACTAGTCCTAGGAGACTGTCGCGTACTGTCTATATGATTAACTCGGTAGAACAGGAGACATGAGCTGTCTGGCAAACATGGTCGACCTGCGTGGTTGCCATATAGATAGATTCGCGTTCGTTCATCATTTCGAAATATCTATGTCGATAATACTTGTAATATAAATATATATGAAAATATGTATATTTAAAAAATGTTATATACCCCTGAAGATACATAAATTCTTCAACACACACTAGTCAAAATGAGTCTCATACTTTTATTATTTTAAGATGGCGAGCCGATGTATCGGGCAATCCTGGCTAGGAGGCGAAAGCCAATTAAATCGGCTCGTGGCAGCCAAACAGTTAAATAACTTAACAATATATGCGGAATTGCCTAGCAACCAAACATTGTCTCCTACCGCGTAAATTAAACCAAACGTAGGTGTGCGTTATCAAGTCTAAAATAGGTAAAATTGTCTTTGGTAGAACGACTAACCATGCGTATTGTTAAATAACTGTTAATTATAATTATAATACACGATTTTTTTTTAATATTCCTGCACTGACAATGCTGGCAGCGTTAGTATTTGACAATGCTGAAAAAGTCGTGTTTTGAATTAGTTACAATAAAACAGAGATGGCAAATAAATGTGATATGTTCCAAGAACTGAACATTATTTTTTTATGGAACAATCACGCATGCAACGGTCATTTCGCAGAGAATCAAATTTCATAGAAACCCTGTCAGTTAGTGAAAACGAGAAACAGAATTGGGCTCCAAAAATGACTGCTATTTAAAACGGCAACATTGAAAAATGCAAATCCAATTTGGGTTAATAAACTTTCAAGGTCATCGATTATCGCGGAATGAAGAAATAGAATGAATTATTGAAACAGCGCAATTTTAAGCATAGAAAAGCATGCCAGACACTTTGTCTTTTTGAATAAAAAAACGACGTAATCTAGTTGCCAAAAATTTTCTTCTTTACTCACTCTTGAAAATCTTAACTCCATGCCAAATTGGGTGTATTTAAAGAAGAGAAAAAGATCAACAAAGGAAGTTGCGGCAGCGTGTATTCATTTTCAATCAACATCATGACAGCCTGACTGAAAACAAAACATTTTCAACAAAAAACAAATAAGTACTTTTATTTATGTATTTGTATAAAAAATGAATAACAGATAGTTTTCACGTTCTGCATTGGATAAATATTATTACCACTAACACATTACATCTTGTTTAATTACCTTTATATACACTATTCAAACAGTATTTAGCATCCCTGATAGTTTTGCCGTTAAGGAATAAACACAAATAATACTATCTCTTCAGTTGATTATGCTCGCGATTGGCGAAACCGGTCCTGATCCGAAAAACCTAATGTGGAATTTTTTTTTAAATATACTGCCATTCCACCAAGTATTCACAGTAAACACCTTAAAAGTGATAGGTAATTTAGGTAATTTATAAAATCATTATTTCAACCAGGGATAGCGGGAAAATAACGCAATACCGGATAAAATATTGCAAATATTTATCTGGCATTGCAAAAAATAGATTAAAAGAGAAATAAACTATGTATAATAATTGCCAGTCGGATCGCTATTCCGGACGAATACATCAATAACTGTTTTATAAAATATTGCATTTTAACTACGAAAAACTATTTAATTATTTCATTTCGGCATCCTTAATCATTTTAAAAGAATGCAATGAAACTCAATACTGGTATATTCAACATTAATATAATTCAAAATGATACAAAGAGAATGATTTCAGTATCGATGAGAAAATCGAAAAATTTAATATTTACCTAATTCTTTTTCTATGTACTAATGTTCATCTGCATTATCGGCAAACGCCTGAGACAACTGTTGTCTAAGCGTCACAACTGTAATGCAGATTGTATGCATGATAGTTATAGGCGCTCACATTTTCCGTAAACCTGTACGTTACATATTTTATTTATTTCATTGATTTTTTACACACAGTTACAATACAAAATATGATTTTGTTTATAAAAAGTCTAATTCATATTTTCAGCACATTTTTTTTCATGTGTGTCGTATTTTGATGCTAGTAACTTTTGGTATTTCTAGAGATCCAACATGAAAAATTAATACATCATTCTCTAGAAACAAAGAATTATTGTGATTTGACATACATACAATATGTCAGGAAAAACATACGAAATATCAATTCATGATAGAATAATAAAAAATGTTTTCGACAAATGTCGTATTTTGATTCTATCTAAAAGTGGGCTGAAGAAGAAAAGGTTGGCAACACCTGTCCATAAAAATCCATATTTTTAGGTAAACAATTATACACAATTTTGAGACGGTGGAAATATTTTGTGAATTTTATCATACCCTAAAAAATCTTAAGCTTTCTACCTTTATCGCTTTTCAGATGTAAAAAAGTTGACAACCCCTCTTCAAAAACACTGATATAATTATTTATCAATTCTTAAAAATGATAACAACCCAATTTTTGATTTTTATTGAAATCGGTTTAGAGGTTTAAAAGTTATGTTAAATTTACGAAAGCTATTGTTTTAAGTTAATTCTTGCAAAAAACATGCGGTATTAGGCGTAAGTTTTTAGCGAAATCGTGCGGTCGGTAATGTTAAGACTTCACTTATTAAGATAATTTCTTACAACCCTTACATAGTGCGGGTTATAAGAAATTATCAAAACGTTTAATATCTCAGGAATCCAGCGGTACTCGAGTTTTAGAATTGATTCGAGCTTAAAAATTGCAACCAAAAGTAATTTCAAAAGATGAAATTCAATATAAATCGTCAAGGCTTATAATTTTAATCTTTCGTAAGTTTATACTTTTCATAAATCGGGTTATGTTATCGTTTGAAGCTTATTTTTTCACGCATCTTAACGTTAGTCGTAATATCTGTTAGATTGCGAAATATGCATCGTAAGATGAAATAAGTCAAAGTAAGAATCACGTCGAGTGCACATTTATAATTTAGGCATGAGATTCTTAACTCTGTGCCCGAGGAGCTATTATTATGCGCCATCCACAAAGTAACAAATGACGAAAAAACTCAAATTTTATCAGAATAATATTTTATTTATTGAAATTATTTTTCGAAAAAATAGTAATATAATAAGGAAACTAGCGCGTGTAGAATGTCCGTCGTAGCATGTGATGTGTGGCACGTAGCGCCATATTGCTGGCACCACATCATCCAGTTTAAGCCACAAGAAGTTGCTTATCATCGATCTGTAGCGCTCGCCGTTTACGGCTATGGCAATGCCAGATTCGTTATGGAAAGGTACGAACCGATGATTCCGCCAAAGCAAAATTCGCACCAAACAGTCTCTTTACGGAATGCATTTGGTGATATCTTATATGGAGTGTATCTTATATGCATTGTCTAAAACTTCCTTCCACCCGTCGCAGGGAAAGCGATTAACTCATCGTTAATCCTGCTGTCTTAGCCATATCCCTACTCTCTCACAAAAAAGAGAGGTTGGGAAACTGAGTGAAAATCTGTTCTCCAACAAGCATCACTAGGAGTCCATATAATCCAGTTTTTGAGCAGATATAACAAAAAAAAGTATGATGAAACAAACTTCATGATTATATTAAATAATATATTATACGAATACAACGATCTATAGTTTATTTGTTACACGTTTACTCGAAGTAATTCAACTGTATGAATTTGTAATCGTCTGTTTTTTAACTCTATACTAAAATAAAAAACATTATTGATGGTTGATAAATTATCAATACAAAATAGATTCGTCTGGTCTGTTAATGTTGTACTTTATCAACCAAAAAGAGCATCGAAAATTTTATATATTTATAATTTATTCCTTATCAAATATGCACCGATGACATATGAACATTGAACCATACAAAGCTGATAAGAATTAGTTTATTCTAAATTTTACTTATAATCAGTGTTTTCATTTCATGATTCTTATTCATGTCTATAAACATGTAGTTAAATGCTAAATAATATTTTAAAAGTATTCGTCAAAAGATGCCACAGCGTCGCCATATTGTAACTAATAGAACTAGAGTTTGGGAAAACCGCGATGTTTTAACAATGCTGGTTCGATTTTCATTCCTTTTATTATTGATAAATACTTCTTTTCGGACCATACTCGCTCCCTATAAAGATTATATGACCAACACAAAGCGCCTCCATGATTCCCTGTCACCTCTTTGCTTACTCTCATGACATGCAAACAATCCATAGTTCTGCCGAGTACATCCAATGAATACTAACCAACGGTTGTCTAGAACGCTGGAATCCCTATTCAAAAGAAGATGCATGCAGGGTAAGTGATCTCCTGAGGCGTCTATAGCACGTGGCCTTCCCAGTTTCCACCACTGACGTAACAGGGCGCTGCCTGGTACGTGCCCTTATCTTCGAATTCCTCATGAAATCAAATCACCTCACCCTGAAAATACAATGCAGGCATCTATTCTCGAGGATTGTATTCGAGTATTTTTACCAGGCATACGTCAGATGACATGCCAGTAAAAATGTACTGTAATTTATCAAATTCAATAATTGTTCGTGTTTTAATTAAAACTTCAGCAAGTAATTGACGTACAATATTCGTTTCGTTTCAAGCTGTCAAATGAATCTACTAGATAGTTGTGTTTATTTAGAAACAAATAGGGTACTAGCAGTGGGGGATTATCCCCTAGAGGCCCTCTTTTTCGAACGATAAAAAAGCGTCTTAAAATCACTAATAATTTGCTATAAAAGTTGATTTCATTCTAAGTCATTTCTCAAAATTGTAATTCATTTTGTATGTGATCGAGAGTATGGCTTGAACAATTAACGGTATTCCCCACAGTTCACTTGACACAATTCAGAACCTAGCACACCTGCACACTGTACTATATGATTTATGACACATCTGTCATTAATTATTACTGTTTTGAATACGCATTTGTCGATGTGACAGCATAATATAATATTCCAGACCAAATACAAAATAAATGTTTCAAAACTATTTTTCGAAAAATTTAATTTTAGCTAAGTATATCAATGTGTGTTATTTTTGAGGCCCCCAAGATTTGGAGGCCCCAAGCGCGCATCTCTTAGACTAATAGGGTAATCCGCCTCTGGGTACTAGCGTATTCTTAACAGTAATGCTGACGATCCTTGGATGTGATGGGGAAATAAACAATGTGTAATCAAGAACAAAAAAGGTTATTCCACGTATTCTTTGTAGTCGGTATCTAATACAAATTACTACATCTTTGATAATTTCACTTATACAATATGTGTGCGCGGTTGCTGCCCTCAGATACCTGCAATTAAACTGTTCACATTGTGTTTTTTTTTGTTTAGTTTCAATAGTGCAAACACTTGTTAACACATACGGTTATTTGCTTAAAGACGCCACGGGCATAACTCTCTTGAGCTGGATTTTAAATGCCGCAGATAACTTTTGTGAGTACGAAATTCCCTCTGACAAACAATGAGAGCTAGTATCAGGAAACTTAATATGTTGCCGATGAACCGTCAAATATATCTAGAACAGATTATTATTGAAACCATTACATAAATAATATTCGCATCGACTGTTACTTTGTCGCTTTATTTGCTTTTACTTGTTACTATCATCTAATTGTTGTAAACAAATTATCTTAAGGTACTACTAGCAATTGATTTATCTATTACCATTTTAATTAATATGTATGTGACCCCATAAATATGTCAGCAAGTAACTGTTTTTTTATTAATTAGCGTATGGAGCAAAGTAGGATATGTTCAAAAATGCACATGTAAGCTGGTTTTAGTAAAATTATCGAATACATCATTGCGTTAACTTAGAAATTGATTTCATAATACCATGACGATTTCCCTTTTCGAGCTGAGCTTTCATGAAATGACATCCTTCAATTGTGACCAAGTCAAAGATAATATAACTTACTTTATTTCAAAGTTATTTTCAATAGTTAAGTTAGATTATTTTATCACTATTGACGATGTAATATACCAAAAGATTATACGCAAGTACTACTACAATATTACAAAGTATAAAACGTACGATGATGATTTTTTTCTGTGTCCGGCCGTATATATCGTCAATTCATCAGTGCATAGATCCCCACTGTGGACATTTTTCTTTTGTGGCTTATTTCAAGGTGTGTCTTGGCTCCCCCAAATCTTCTCATCCTGTAGACTTGAACCACTTGGTCATATACCTTCCTAAGCCAATTACCCAGCACCCAGCAATCTTGTGACTATCGATCTATCCGGTCGCAGTCTTCGATCATATTCTGAATAGCTTTGATTATTCCACGAATTGAGCTTCTTCTCGCGACACGTGTTTCGCTTTTTGCAGATGCATCTTCAGACTATCGCAAAGGTAACTTAAGTAATAAATTAAGGCTTAAATATTCTAACATGATATATTATAAAAACGGGAAGCAATGAGCGGAGGATAGAAACAAACAATTAATAATGATATTATGAATAACGTTATCATAAAAAAACATGTATAGACTAACGAGCTTTGCGATCGTCTGATGATGTATCTAATAGAGACGAAACACGAGTCGCAATTAGTGACACAATTTGTGGAATAATTAAAGTTATTTATATTGAGATTATGTTCGAAAACTGCGACTTTTCTGGATAAATCGAATGTCACAAGATTGCTGGATGCTAGGTGATTGGCTTAGGAAGGTATATAACCAATGCGTGTAATAATCAATGTTATTTTTAATTTTACATTAAAATGAACTTCCACAAAGTTACCAACGAAAGTATTGATCTCAATATCTTTGATAAAGTAATTAAACTAATCGGGAGATCGCTTCTCTTTCTTTTTATGCATACAATTCAGAACCACTTTAAAACGACGTAGTTACTGGTCTAATCTTTGAATACAAAATAGATGACCTAAGCATGAGATTAACACTGTAAACTTTCAAACAACAAAATTGCGCATCCCGACTACACTGAGTAAACGCGTGATTATTATTATTTATTGCAATCCATTTATATTGCAACACTGTTGCGAAGTTATTCATATCTTTCTTATTTCAAAAAAAAAACAGATCGTCCACTACTATATAAAGTTCGATATTCAAATGGAAATGTCAGTGTGAAAGGGAAATTTAGCTCCTTTTGACCTCAGTAGTCTGACGTGGGGTTGTTTAGCGAGAGTCGTATGAGCTTGCGCGGTAAATAATGAAATTATTTATTGCGTGCACAAATGAACCTCGCTAAACAACCTTACGTTGAGAACGACATAAGATTTGAAGGAAAACCCCATCGGTATGTCGAAATTTACCATCGTACCGTTTGCATTTATTCGATTAATTAGTGCTGGATTCGATTGGGATGCCAACAGCGTGGATGGCTCTACTAAATTGGGTGAGTGTTAATATCGAATATTTTTGAAAAACCGGCTGTGCACAACATTTTCGATACTGTATTTCAAATTTTGAAAACTAATAGAATATCATAAAAAAATGCTTAGTTGTAATATCAATTGTTTGTCATGTCTCGTAATTCTTGCTTAGCTTTTCTATAAATATCACTGTTTCTTTGTATTTCTTATCAGTTGATAATGCTCGCCATGAGCGAAACCGGTCCTGATCCAATAAATTTTAATTTTTATTACAATGCCATTCCACCAAGTATTGATAGTGAACACTTTAAAAGTTATTGAATATCAGTAAGAAGATCCAGAAAGTGACTGCGTAATCTGCGTTTTCTTGTTTTGTTACATTTTCAGTAAATCTATGTAAAATACAGATTGTTCTTGTTACAAAATAAAGTCAAAAACAATAATTTATCCAGTGGCTTAGGGAGGGTAAATAATTCTGGCATATTATATTGATTTTTTGAAAGTGTGATAGACAAGTTATTAAAAAAAATCTATAATATAAATATTACATGTGAATCTTTTTCTGCGTAATTTTTGATTTAAATATATCTTTAAATAAAACATTATATTATAATAAATTAATTTATATTATAATTACAATATTTCTATTGCAATAATGTGCATATAAAGATGGCGACCAAAGTTCATGATGTTCGCTTTATTATTGAAATGAAAGTTATTTTAACTACGTATAGAGGCACACTTCAAATGAGTATATTTCGAACAAAACGGACGTGGACACTGTATAATAACATCCTTCAAATATTCGCACATAAGTACGATATTTTTTTGTTAAAAAAGTTACCAACGCATTCATATAATGTTTATAATTTTGATTCGCCGTCGGAAAAAAAAGGTTGCCTGTAACCGTTTTCAATCACCTTTTAAGTAATTGGCAGTTATTGATATATGTACATACATATAAATTCTTATCAAATATTTTACTGAACAAGGACACTGAAAGTAGTAATATTCATCGCTTTTCCTTTTCTCTCGGTTAATTTAGCTAGTTCGTTAATGTTTTCACAGTATTTGCCTTTCTACCACGAATTGAAAATTGAGTAAAAACCTTAAAATGTATGACCAAAGAAAATATGTTGGTTCCGTTTGTATATTTTCTACGTGAAGTTGAGATTTTATTTGCCGGACGATGAGCATTTAAAATAGAACAACTCTTTCAGACATACATGACATTTACGATGCATATTTCTTGAGATACTTTATAAATTGTCACTCTATATCTTTGTCAACGTGGAGTTTTTCAGACTTCAGTCAATAATATTAATTGCTATTATATGATGACTATTAAAAAGTGCTTGATTTGTTTTATTGAAGGCATACAAATGAGTCCTTCATATGCTACTGATTAGTTAGTATTCTTTCAACTGTTATTATGTCGTAAAATTCGTAAATATAGTAAAAACTGACAAATAATAAATTAATCCTTATCGCGATAAGCTATTTATTAATGCATTAATATAGCAAACTTTAATTCGTTGAGATTTTAAATACTTGTGATATATAAATAATGCAACAAACTTAGAGAATTTCAAATTTAAATATTTGTTTAGAATGATGTCATTTTGGTATAAATATACCTTTCAGTTTTGTATAACAGGTTGAATTTCGCGATTTCGTGGTTATGAGATTTTCAGATGAATAGTTTCTTATTTCATGTATGCGTACAATGCTTTATGTAAATGTCATTTTGATTTTGTGCTGTTTTATAATATACAACATACTTACCATGACGTCATTTGATTTGCCTGCGGTAATGCGTTCAAAATCGTTTCATAGTTTTAATAATCAATATTTTTTATTTTGACAATAAACAATAAAATCAATAATGTAATCATCGTAATTTTTTTCAAATGCATGGCTCATTGGCATCAGATCTGATGTCATGAATTTTCCTTTTCTTTTTTACAGTAAAAAAATAAACAGTAATTATTTATCATATTTTAATAAACATCGCGACTTTTTATAGTATACATATTACAACTTGAGTCTTGTAAATTGGGTTATCCCATATTCCACAGGAGCAGTAAATACACGAAAGAACTATTTAATAATAGACCAAACTCACTCTTCCCATAGACCATAAAGAAAAAATAACAATTCGTGATTATCCTGTTAGATACCGATCAATCCAACAATATAAGGAACAAGTTTTGTATTTAATGAAAATTTGAGATTTAATCTGGACTTTACTCCTTGATGTCTGCTTTTTACTCGACCGTTTCAGATGTTTGTACTATAATATTAAATGATAATTGTTTTTTATTTGGTCATACAACTGAATAAACGAGTACACGGCCAGAGTTAGTTTTGTATAAATTTAAATTTGAAAATTGAATTTTATTTCTAAAAATAAAACTGACACGCTGGAAATAGTAAAATAAAAAAAATCATATATTAGAATATATATTGTAAATAAAAAAAACTGATAAAAAATCAAGCACTTGACATAAAATATACGCTCGTGTGTATTTTAATATTATTTATTTATCTTTTAATTGACAGGCCGTTGGTGTCGCTACTGGTTAGCAATGTTGTAACATGATGTAACGATATACGTTAATGTATTTATCATCTGTCACATTATCTAATGATTTTATTGTTACTGGATTTCATATAATTGTATAATTGATCCAATATGATAATAAACTGTCAGAATTTGTAATTGTTGTGGATTAAAAATTCTTTATGCTCTGTGTAAAGTCATTGTGAATAGCAATACTATACATTTATTAAACTGGCAATACTGGCAATAGTGGCAATAGTGGCAATAGTGGCAATGTCTTGGAATAGAATTCGTCCACAGAGAAGATTTCTTCTTTCAGAGTAAAACATGTGTATATTGGTACATCGGCATCGTATCAATAAAAAATTACAATGATTATTGCTTTGAAATATTTTTTGAGTGGCAATTCGTCCAAAATTAATTCAGATTCATTTTACATCTGCCAATTGAAAAGATAAAAAAATGTGAGAAACGCACTTTGAAATTCAAGGGCAATGAAATCACTTTTCTTTTTTTGCTTTTTTTTATTGAGGTCGAATAAAATATAAATTTATGTAGTTTGTTTGCTATTTTTGGAATCAGCAGCGTTAACTAAATGAAAAAAATATTCAATGGACACTCAGAATGGTTGATTTTATTATATTCCATCTTGATAAATGTAGTAATTAATATCTTTACTAATACGGAAAGAAAAATAACAATGTATTTTAATTCTACATAAATTATTTTTAAATATTTGTTGATAGCTATTTCGGCTTACGCCTTCGTCAGAACTATAGTAATATTTAAAAATAATTTATGTAGAATTAAAATACATTGTTATTTTTCTTTCCGTATTATAATGGAGTTCTACCAAGTAAATGCCTACTCAATCAATAAATATCTTTACTAAAAGAAATATGTTCATAATTTTATAACAATATCATTGCGTTAGAATATTTTAAGGAAATCGATTGATTCACCATAGAGTTCATTAAAACCAAATGAACTTTTCCTTACTTGACCTTGAAATTTTTAAACTTTCATTCTATAATGGACAACATTTTCAATGTAACGACAAAGTTATTTGCTGTATATATGCAAAGTTATTAAATATTGAATAAATACAGATTGATCAACAATTCAACTGTAAATATATGTAACAGATTGCGAATAGATGTCATTATTTTGATGATTAAATAGTAAAATATATTTGTATAATTAAAGCCGTAATATAATATCTTCTTTTCATTTCTACAAGTTAAAATAATTTTATTTTTATTGCATGGTGATTAAATTATGTTCGTCGATTATAACATACGTTTAACGAATTGGAACTCCATTATAACTAACAATAAATTGATTAAATCTAAATCCAAATATTTCGTTAAAATTTACTATGTCACACTTTTCCAGATAAGTAAAGTTCAAAAATTTTACTAAAAAATTACACTTAATAAAAAAAAAATGTTGACACGCATGATTTAGATCAGTGATGCACAACCTGTGGCCCTCAACATTTCATGCGGCCCGCAATGACAAATATCAATCACCTTATTTTGACGGTGAAAGAACCATAAAACAATAAAATTTTAAATTTTACATATTCTAAGCCTAAACATATCGATAATCATCAGTTTTACACATGCGGCCCTCGAACTATCTGAGAATTGATTATCTGGCCCTTCTCACAAAATGGGTGTGCATCACTGTTTAGATCCAAGGCTGATTTCAAAACCACCCTTCAAGTATATCCCAGCACTGAGATTAATATATCCAAACTATATTGACCGACGGGCATTTAAAGGTTATAACTGTGAAATACTGCTATAAATATATAAACTGTTGCTATAAAAAATAACAATACATACATGTAGAAAAACAATGAATGCAATTCAATAAAAAAAACAATATTTAAAAAGTGAGCCGACCAAATCCAACAATTTTAAGTCAGAATATTGATTCGTTTTTATTTATTGAATATAATAAAATTTAAAGATTGCACCGTGAAGAATAATTTGCTTCGGAAGGTTATTTGGACTTCATCGCCCTACAACAGAGGGGGGCAAACTTTTTGGATGGAGGGCCAATTCCAAGAATTCAAAATGAGTAGCTAAAATACCATTTTTAGATATACACCCGATCGTTTTTTATGAGATACATTAGTTTCAAAAAGTGGCGCACCTAAAAAAATCGCGGAAAAAAGTATCCAAAATACAAGAAAAAACAAAAATTGTTTTTCAAATTCGACCTAAAAAAATGTTTTTGCATCAAAATATACCTAAAACATTCCCATTTTCATACAAAAATAATATTTCTATATTCAGTTCGTAAAAATATTAGGTCGTCTGAAGTGCATTTATTCGACAAATAAAATTTACGACTGGGAAACGTGCTTAAGACGAATTTTATAAAGTTTCAAAGCAGTCAGTCACCAATAACGTCGCATGAGTTTGTTTAAAATTCTTCCAAAAATTTATGAGAACAATGAAGCTATTTCAAAGTTTGAAATTTTTCAACATTTTTTAAGTTCAGGAGTTAATTTTGTAGTTTTGATATTTTTAAAACTGCTTGTAAATGGTCATAGTATCAGAATGTCTGTTCACATTTGTCGTGCAAACTCTTTACATTAGTCCAATTCGTCACGACGGTGTAATTCTCTTAAATCAGTGTTACATTGCAGATCAATAATCTCAAGTTGTAGCTCTTTCAATACAGCATATATTGAAAATGAATCGCTAACTAACGCCAAACTTGTCTCAATTTTTCGGAAGTCACCAAATATTTGTGAAAAATCGTCATTCAGAGCGTTCATAACACGGAGTATTACACATATTTAAGTGTGTCACTATGTCCAGAGTAAATGCAAAATCACAAATGCCTAATCATCCGTATCGGGAAAGTACGTAACATTCTTCATTTCCAAAAATAAAATTATTATATTTTTTATATCCCGAACTCTTCGAAGCACTTCTCCCAAGCAAAGCCATCGAATTAGACTGTGAAAAGGAATATCTGTATACTCCCTCAATATCTTAGAATTATTTGATTTTCAATATTTTTAAAAAAAAATATTTAATAAATTTATTCTTACTTAGAATTAGGATTTATGATGGAGGGCCACAGAAAACGTGCCTGACATACAAGATAGTGTATTTATATAAATATGTGTATACTATATCTGTTTATCGGTATCAGTAACAAATTATAACATAATATTATGACAAACGCGCTGCACATACATATTATAAAATATCAAAATTTTCACATTCGATTGAGCGATTGCAAATTACGACGGAGTTACTTAACCCGTCGGTCGCCATCTACAGGTCGATTAAAATGACTTTATTTATGTACATTAAAATACGTCCCAACTATAAATATACATAGTCGTATTGTATTTAAAAAAATAAACATACTTAGATCAAAAATGTGCACGTAAATTAATATTTATTTAAGTTTCCATTGTACTTGTCGACTAAATATTTATCAGTTAAGTCTGAATCTACTGGGCAACTGATTAAAAAATGTAGTCTTATTAAGTAAATGAGTATTAATAAAATGTAGTGAAATAAATGTATCAGTCAGTGAAACGACGGCATTTGTTTTTTTTGTGTCATAAATCGAGAAACGATTTTGTCTAATGAATTCAAAAAGATCACTAGTGTCTTCCAAATTTAAATCAATCATAATGTTTTGTATACTTGCTTTCCCTCTTCAACCCACAACTGCTTTCTGGGATGTGTATTTTAAACTACAGTAACCAGTGACGTGGATTTTTTTTATTTTTACCAGGAGTGTTTTAGGAGCAATTTGGAGGTGTGAATTATAGTGAATATGTGAAGTCAAATTAGGTTTATGTTTTAATAACTCCTGTAACAGCTCTTCATTCGTAAAATTTATAAATCCAATTGTAATGTTTTCAAATAATAAATTCTCTGACATCAAATAGATTCTTAAAACAAACATGAAACGTAAAATTATACTAAAGGGAAAATAATAATGACTTAAATAATTTAAATTTTAAAAAAAGAATAAATATTGCTTACAGTTAGTTTGAGTCGGTAGAGCGGTACTAGTCTTAATCTTCCTTCATATTTGTTTTTGCAGAAAATAGTTTGAATATACATTGAACCCCCCTATATCATAGATATTGGATCTACGCTATATGAATACTACGTTATAGGGAACTAGGCACCCATACAAAATTCAAATTAAATAAACAAATCAAAAATTTTCCTCATTTTTATGTGTTGAATGACCTTGTATTATATATAGTTTGCTAACAAGCGCACGTGTCACCCTTTTTTCAATGCTCGTGTGTAAAATATGGATTTATAATATACTAGTATTGCTACCCGGCTTCGCTCGGACTAAGCGACCAATAATTATTTAATGTTATATCATTCCCAAAGAATTACAGACCCACAGACATGCATACATACATACATACATACGCCGTTTCGGTTTTATATTTATATAAGATTTATGAAAATTCTATTTTGACCTCAAAAAATTGGCATTTTGTAAATAAACGTTATGCGGGGGTAATGACGCATACACTATAGCTCTACTATATATATTGTAGAGCGGTGTAGGGGGGTTTACTGTATATATTTCCATTCGCTGATTTTCGTTAAATTGTGAATTTAGTACTCACGATTTCATCCCTTCTTACAAAACGCAATAATGAAAAATATATAAAGCTACAGTTGGCGACGAGTCATGTCATAGCCTCGCATCGCCTCGCCTCGTCTTTGTATCCATCTCATTGACAAAATGAAAACAGAGCGATTAGCTTAGAGCCAGTTGTCGTCAAATACGGAAGCCTGAAACGCTCTGTCCCCATACAATTGTATCCAAATTAGTGGTGGTGCAAAAATATTTTTGGAAGAACTATTTAAGTGCTAACACACTTGAATTGTTCTTCCTATCTTATCAACTAATTAGAAATTGATTAGAGGTCGTACAGTTTATAGCTAACACTTTGTTTAAATCAAATAAATGAGATAATTGGTTACGATAGTATTATAATCATTCTTTATAATTTTATCTCATTGAATTTCAAACAGTTAAATATTGTCATTAACAAAGTCATCATATCGTTACCTCACTTTTAAAAGGGCTAACTGACTTTTTGACAAAATTTTGAAAAGTTAGTGTTAGCCGTATTCTAACATATATGATAACTTTAGAATTACGAAGTTAGTATAATTCCGGAGTTCATCTGTAAATTTTCTTTACCAAATTTTTGTTATAAAGTTCTGATACTGTCATCATTAGATAATTAACATCATTATTTCTCAGTAGAACGGTTTAAAAAAATTGGTGAAAAAATATGCTTAAAATAAGTAATTTGAAACATTTTTACTTGCTCATTGTTAAAAGTGAATTTTATCTTTTGAATTAAATAGTATAACCAATCCAAACTTCAAGGGCTCATATCTAAACACAGGGTCAAGGGCAGTAAGAACCTTTTCAAAGTAAGGTGTCGGTATGGTATATCGTCATAATTAGTACGACTGCTCTATGTTATCAATTTCGCAGGAAGTACAAAAATACTTTTCAAATGACTTTGTAGCATAATATAAAGGGTTATTTTATCACGCTACATTTTTAGAACGATTATATGGTCAATCGACATACCATGGTCACAGATCATTTAATGTCCCAACAGCATAAAGTGGACAAAAAAGGACTCACACATTTAATCTGTACGCAGTTATTTAAATGATGTTATATTAAATGTTGTAAGGTTGGGCCGAAACAAATAGACGATTTAATTTTTAAAAAGACGTCACATCTTGTCAGATTGCAATCAAAAGATGAGTTAAACGGAAATGCCTTCAAAGTCAAATATATGAGGTAGCCTTATAATATTGAAGAAAATTTCGCTACACCATAGTTTATATCGAAATAAAAAGAAAAAAAATGTCAGACTGAATGATACACAATGTTTTTGTTGGCTCTGTCTTTACGCTTGACTAACCACTATTAAAGACACTGCAATTTATTAAATACAATTGAAAATGATACCAAGATTATCATGTACATATGTTTACACCCAAAATAATAGTTTTTTTTTTTTTTTTAATAATAGAAAAAATATTTGGCATTACAGCTTTCGCCAATGCGCCAAATATTTTTAATTGTGAAAGTCATACGAGATTTACTCGATGATAAATAATGAATCAGTTGTGCACAAAATCAAAAATAAATAACATACACCTAGCCCAAGATCTCTTTTTTCAATTGAAAAAATCTGACCTTGCCGGGAATTGAACCCGGCCCCCTGATCGCTGGGACAAAGCTCTTGCCACTAGACCACAGGGACCGACAATATTATATTAAGCTTCTAAAATACGCTCAAATAATGACAGTTAATAGTGGTCGACTAAGGTTACTACAAAACTTGACAAGATATGTATTAGCAAGGCGTGCTACGGGTTAATAAATATATGAAACCATTGTCAATTAAATATATACGGTAAGGGGTTATACACCTTTAATACAATTATCGTGCATCAATCTCATGAATTGAATTTACTTAAGAATAATTTGCATATTTTAAAAGCTTTAAAATCAACTATCGAACCTTCGTTGCAAAGATTCGATTTCTTTTTTGGACCTCGAGAAATCTATTTTACCATCACCAACAATTATATCTCATTAATGTTTGGTATAAGTTGGATATTTGATAAAAAAAATATGGAATAAGTAATTAAATGAGTCATTTAATAATTTTGTTTCAAAGAAAATGATAACTTTTGACAGTATTTCATGAATCAAATTATCTCACCTACCGGTGTATTAGAAATGAATTCCAATAAATATCGTCACAAAATATATCTCTACGTATAAAAGCAAAAATAGATTTAAAAAAAAACGGAACCATTGCGTTAATCGTTTATTAACCGGAGTTTCTTTCATGTTATCTTGCCCGACCCTCTTTCCCGCGCTACGTTATGCGTAATCATAAAGTCCATGCACATTTAATAGTGTAGGGAAATGAAACAATATTCCTGTGTTGGTTCCTTAACTATTTGATATTTTAATTATTCATATCCGCGTCACATTTTATTCGAAAATTTAAATATCTGTTTAACAATAATTTTGTCACTTTTTTACAGACACAATCAACAGATTCATTTCTTGATAAGCGGCAATAAAATATTAACTGCTGTTGGAACGTTTCGCAAGCCAATATTGACAGAATACTTGCGAATTTCAGGCTTATTTTTATTTAAAATTGGGGCACTTAACTCCATATCCGTCCCTGCAATCGCACGTTGCTTCCCTCAAGCAATCAAAAAGTAAATTTCTACGATAAAATACGCGACATTCAGTTTTAAGTATCAGACTAGCACAGGCGGTCGTCGGCTTCGTCTACGCACACCTTGACTTTAAATAACTAGTGTTTTTATTTACCGAATCAGAAAACATAAAACTGATATGCGATCGAAGTAATTATTATATAAACATTTGAATTGCATATTCAATTGAGGAAAGAGTAAAGCAAATGCATTTTTTTTTCTTTCACTCATAACTTCATTGAACTTTAAAAAAAAAAACAATAACTTGAACTTTGATGAATAAATGAAATAAGAAAACTATTACTTAAAACTTCGCGTGTGACAAAGGAGGGTGGCAGGTTTTTGATTGAACTACATTGCATTATTTTTTACAATGCCTAAACAAGGTAATTAAAAAGTTCTTTTATATTTGTGTCCATAACAAACTAATCGTTTCTTTTTCAAAATTGTGTTAACTGTGAATTTTTTTATAAGAATCTATAAATTCTCATCATATTTATTGTACCAATTGTTTAATATACCTAGTCTCAGTTATATATAAATAACCCAGTTTGTTTTTATAGTCCACTTGTTGATAATGCTCGCGATGAGGGAACCCAGTCATGATCTACATTCTACATATTTAAAATTGGTCGTTAATAAAAAAAATATCCTTTCCAATTTATTATTTTAACGAATTTACATATTTAATGCTTGACAAATCAGTTTTACTTATTCAAAACCTGAACCTTTCGGCAGAAGAAATAGATTTAATTGAACAATCCAGTTTACTAGATCATATAAATACTTACATACTACATTAGTGTTGGAAGTAATATTTCTTGCAAATAAAATATATATATTATGTTTACTTTTGAATGATATATGTAACTGTGAATTATCGGACTTTCAATTTCTTGAAAAACAGAATACGTCGCGTAAAAGAATGTGTTTTCATGTAGTTTTACTAATGTTTTAATTTATAAAATTAATTATATATATTTGTGTGTGTTCATATCTATATTGATAACATGTGTTCATACTGTCATTCATGACTTTGTGGTTTGATAAACCGCAATAAAGAATGTTTATAAAAAAAATGTAAATGCAAAAATAAAATAAAATAAAATATACGTTACAACGATCACTGCCATTTTGGACTTGTAGAGTTTCTCAAAAAAAGGGTTTTACCAGAAATAGCTCAATCGCTAAACATCTTATAAACTAAAAATAATAAAACACTTTTAGTACTTATTCCACATAAAATGTAGTGGATCAGGACCGGTTTCGCTCATGGCGAGCATTATCAACTGATCTTATATACTATTCGGGTAGGTTAACAATAGAAGGATGGAATTATAAAATATCTAGTAGCTATTTATAGCATGTATGAAAATGTTAGTGGTGGTTTCGGTGTTAAAGGTTCTCGCGGGGCCGGGCTTGACGGGCCTCTACCCGGCCCGAACCGTGGACCGTCTCGAAAGTTATCGCCCGGTAAAATATTTCGAGCATTGTTCGGCTTAGTACTATTCATATCACAATGTTAATGACCTAAATGATTTGTAATAAATATCGCTGGAAACTATAACACAAAATGAGTTTGATGCAGTATCATATTCTGCAGGTCTTGAAGTATCCTACAAGTGAACTGCGATTATTAAAAACTCACTGAAAGTATCACTCAAGTAGATTCAGTGTATTTTTTCATAAAATAAAAGTATGCTCTGAGCTAGTAAAAAAGTTTCATCATTTTGCTACTTGGTTCACTTCACTTCTCAAGTGCTCCAATAATATATTGATTAAATTGGCATTTACTTGGTAGAACTCCATTTTAACACGGTGAAAAAATAGCAATGGAACCGAAATAGCTAACTACCGTATATCATATAATTTCTGTAGAACTAAAATACATTGCTGTTTTTTCACAGTGTCTCAAATGATATGTTAGCGGTGAACTAATCTCAACCGTTTCATAACACTATTTCCCTGAAATAATTTTTGCTGCTCATTTATGTAGTAAACTTCCACGTACGGTTAATATTTTAAGATAGTTCCACAAAAACGACCTAAAAACGTGATTGAATTTAGAAACCCTATAGAAAAGTTTCACAATTTTTAGACTCACTCTACCTCTCAATGGCTCATATTTTATTATTTGAAAAGTATGTATGACGCCATTATAAATATTTTTCGGGAACTCAAAGCTGAGAAACCCATAAAATTGTGTGAGCTTATTTAAGCGAAACCGACACAATGCATTCTTTATTTACGAATGAACAATAGTTATTAATATTAATAGTTATTTGTTTTATTTGTTCGTACATAACGAAAATAATTATTCAGTATCTGATTTCCGTTAGTTTTACAATTGATGTCGGTACATATATCGGAAAAGTTAAAACGTATTACTAAATATAAATTATTCGTTCTAAATAAATTTTCAAAAATCGAATGTTTTTATACGGCTGACACGTGTCATGTCTGAAAGATTCGATTTCAGACTTTCGGCTCGCGGATACCTCTGGTTCGGGGATTTGAGCACGTGACCCCGAAAAGTTATAAGACGGACGTCCAAGAGCGTTGACCACTCGGCTACCGGCGTATTAGGACCGGCGACCTTTTTAATATGCGTAGAATTATTATTTTGATTGAATAAAGTCTCTTGTTCACTGTCTCAACATTCCGTAAATAAATCTGAATATTATTTGAATGGTAAATTATGAATGAAAAATACCATTCAATTGAATACGACATACTTTTGTTTTAATGAATAGAATTTCCCGTGTTATTTTGTATACCTAATAATGAGAACTTGTGAAGGAGTATTTTAACGATATACACTTTTACGAAATCTTTACTACACTATTTAGAATCGCTCAACTTTTTTAAAATTTTACTCATCATAATAATTATTCAATTAAAAACGACCTGATTTTTTAGAAGTTAATTTCTTAACATAAAATGTCCGATACTTATGTAGAGCACATGCAAGTTTAATGGATCATTTCAACGAATGGTTTTTTATGAAAACTGTTATTCAGTTGCTCAAACTTTTTTTTTTCAACACGTACTATTTCCAAATTGATAAAGGTGAAATATTTTTCATTATCAGTATATTAAATATTACATCAATATGGTAGTGATGATAGATAGATCATTGGTCGGCAACCGGAATTTTATAGGATATTTTAGTATGGCAACTAATTATTTGGTCAGTATTTAATTCAATTAAAGGACAGTAAATACTAAATAAATGTAACTGGTCAGTAATTAATTTATTTTTATCATTTTTTTAGTGGAAACTGATCAGTAACTTTTTGTAAATGGGTCTGTCGGTATCGATCAATGGTCCGTAATTAGGTTTGGATTAGGTAAGGGTTGGGTTAGGTTTGGTAAGATAGATTAAATAATGACCGTTTATAATATTTACTGACCATTTTAGGATATAACTGACGATATCTAATTTACTGACCTAAACTTGAATTTGATACTGACCAATTATGTATATACAAGCCTTATAATATTCCGCGATCGTGAGATGTTTAAAAAAACCACCTCGTCCAGAAAAATTAAAGTACAGCGCCATTTGCAATTACTTAGTTTTACGGAGTGCCTGTCTCATAAAAAACGTGGCCGACCAATAATGGATAGTATAATATAATACCGATACACATTTATATAGTATATTTATCCAATCTCCATACGATTATAGTTTCGATAATAGTTCATCATTATCTTTTCTAATCTTGTTTGTTCCATTTCCAAAATGTCCGTCGAGTGCGCGGGAAAATATACATTAATAAAAGACCCGATTAGATCCCTTCTTAATTGGTTGTGCTTATGATAAATGAATAATTACAAATATATCATGTTACCTTTTCAATTCATTGTTGGCCAATTACTTACGTTAAATACTCGTTAATGGGATAGATAGGTGCCACATCTGTCATACTTCGTCTTGATATATTGGATATTACTAAAAAATATCTACTTCCATGTAAATTTTACGTGTCTGCATTTAATAAAATGATATAAAATCTTTACTTACACCCTCTGTTCGATGTTACAAAATTGCTGCTCACCGTCGTCACATTTCCTCGGAAAAGCTTTCCCCCTTTAATTCATTATTAGAGTTGTCGCCTCTTCTAAATAAAAATAAACTTGCTATGTAGTCATTTTATAAAAGAGGTATATCCAGTGTTCTAGTAAAACTTTTCAGATTGATTAAAATCGTGCTAAAATTCAAAGTAAGGTCGTTTAAATCCACTACAACAAATCTGATAACAAAAGCAACAGGTACATTTCAAAATTTCGTTGAGCCTTAATATTTTTGCGATTAGAAAATGGCCTCAGGATTTATTTTAAGTTGTCAAATTCATCATATTCATTCGTTGAGTACGCGGGTTCGACACTTTCATGAGATTAATTGTATTCAAACCCGTAGATGTCTACACGACCCTCCAAACCTTAAAATGGGACATAACGAGAGCTGTACGCTAGCTACTCGTCCTTCTGTCAAACAAACGGACAGTCAAAGCAGCAATCGTAGAGCAACTTCATCGAGATTATTCATTAGTATTATATATAATCCACACTCGGAAATGGCTGAAACAAATATATATTCGATGCAGATTTCTTTATTTAATCTGTAAAGGGTTATGAATTGATAACAAATTAATGTCACACTCAAAAAAAAACAAAATGAACAATATATCGTTATTAAACGTTCAATAATACAATTGAAATCAAACAGTTTATTCGTGAAGAATATTCGATGCTAATTTTATGTTAATTGATATAAAAAAACTTGGCCGTGAAAATGAATACTACACACGCTTCTTTAGCATATCATTATAAGTAAAATCATAATCTTTTGTAACGGTGAAATGAATCTGCATAGTTGATATTTTATCACAGTTTTTTCATTGCTCTTGCTATACCATCATTTTTTTTTTATATAGATTCCTTCATTTTCACAATACGTGGAATAATAACAATAATTAATTTTATATCATCTTCTTTGGTTTAATAATTAAATGATGAAGCAAACTGCAATATTTATTAAGAGCTGAGAAGTACAGTCTTTGTGGGCGAGTGCCAAAATTTAATTTCATTGTTTTCATTGATTTAAAAATAATTTATTTAAGAAAAACAAATAATAACTATTCAAATTAGATTTCACCAAAATTTATCTTGCGCCATTTTGGCTGTCTGAATCATGGATGGTATGTCAGTGGGAAATTAGAATAACGAAGTCCAACTACGCGATAAAAGAGATGAATTCACATACATAATATTTCTTTGGTCAATATCAATGATGTTACTAAACGCAGTAATCATTTAAACACACGTTTTCGGCGATGACGTCATGCCCAAACACCTATCGATTGTAAAAAAAAATACTTGTAGAATAGAGTTTACTTGTCAAACGTCAACACTGAAATAAATTCATATTTTTGTGGTTGAATTTTAGTTCACCGTATTTTCACCATGATTTACCCCAATGTGAACAGTATGGACACTTTATGGAGCTCATCTGAAAATAATATTTCTACCTGAACTGCTTGTGATTCTTTCAATAGATTCGGCGGTAACTTTGTGGAAGTTCATTTTAATATAAAATATCTTTGATTATTCCACGTATTGTGCGCTTGTTATTCATTTGCGCAAACACGTTATTTTTAAAGAGAGCGATATAAGGATGTGCATTGTGCGTAAACTGGCGGTTAGCTAATCGCTTCGCCCCATTTTTAGCATCGGATGAGTGGGAGGGTAATTCTCAAGCATCACAGTCATTCCTGCCTTCGAACATTACTCAATGAATCTTTTGGATAAACAATATATGAATCTGACCATTCTGGGATTAGAGCATGTGAGAACATTATTCAACGACGTTGATACTCCCCACGGACCCGTCAACGTTGTATAATAATTGAATTAAAAAGAATATGTGTTAAGAATATCTTTATATCGAAAATAATAAGATTCTTGTATTAAAACTTCTTCCTTGGCACCTTGGCCTTGGGGCCAGCGTCAGGATTCGGTGATGATTAGTTCCAGATTCAGTTAAAAGTTGGCAATTGATCAATTTTTTTTTTATTACAGCTGCTAAAATCACCTCGAATCTTGTCAAAAAAATTGACGACTACAAACATACAAACCTAAACAGATTTATCGTTTCGAACAAATATGCAATGTGTTGATTGAAATGAAAAGGAAGCGCAATTTATTAGATTCACCTTTTGACTCAGATTAAATTCGTATACAAACATATTTACTTGTCAATCGTCTAATAAATCCTCCATATTTTTTACTCCTGAATATGTTTCTTACTGACTTTGAAATGTTAATAAAGTAAACACATAAATAAATCGAGTATTGAATATTTTAATTGAGGCTCCATAAAAATGACAATTTCTTGACTATTGCTAAGTTATTTATGTGTTCGTTTGATAATAAAATACAAGGAATTTGAACAAATTATCTTTATTTGTAAAATTCGTCGCTTCTTCTTCATTCGGTCTAATATTACGTTTTTTTTTACATATAATCAATCACAAACATCCGGTAAGCTAATATAAACTAAAAAATAAATATATTTAATCAATATCGTAATATTTTAAATCCCTTGAAGCCGTAATCCATAAGTAAAATATGCTCGAAGCTGGAAAAAGATAACGTGTTATTGAGTGGCGTAGGATTTTTTTTTATTTTAAAAGGTTTTTACAATCAGTATTAAAATTCAGCCGTTTACAAATTACACACATAATTCACTATGAACTATTTTATTAGTGTATAGGGCACCAAAATTTTAACCTATAAATCAAAAAAAATATATTATATAACACTTTACATTTGTAATACATACATATATGCATAGATGTATGATTAGTTTTAACCCAAAATATATTATACATTACTTCAAACGAAAATTCTTCATAAACGTTTCTCACTACATAGTATACAAATGAAATGGAAAAAAAATAAAGCTTCAAAAAAACACAAAAATAATCTTATTTTTTATAATCAAAAGCATTTCCTCGATGTCATTATAGATTTATAAAATATTCCTGATTATAAAATCAAAATACGAAAAAAATGTGTATATTTGCTTTGAGTTTTAAAATTCTTAACGAAACGTATTTTTAATGAATCTTTTCATTAAACAAACCATTTTAGAAAAAAGTTATATGCCCTCGAATTATTTCAAGCTGGCTGAATATTTATTCATAGTATACTGCCCTTCCAAGCAAGAAGCCAGAAAGCGACTCAACTTTTGAGAAAAATTACATGATGTGTTTTTTGAAGTATACTGAAAATTTATAAAAAGCGAATGAAGTGAAAATTAACTAATTTCTTTGTTGACAAGAAATTGCATTGACTGCCTCTTTGCTAAGAAATGCTTATGCTTTTAGCAAATGTCCATCTTTTACATGTTTAGATTATTTTAGTTAATATACTGCTATAAAAGGTAAGGCTTTCAAAAATATTTACCAAATGATATGCATAACTCGATTTCAGATTTTTCGCGAATTAGTTTTGCCTTTTTTCTTGAACACATCTATGCACGGTCAATAAATTAAATACAGACTTAATTTTTCTGGTGCAATTTGCTGTTAACTTGAAAAGGGTTCCATTTTCTAATTTACCGCGCATTTGCACGCATTCATGATACAGTAGTTTGTCCTGAAAACGTGTTGATGTAATTAATTGTGATTTGCATTCGGTATTTATCGTACACTTGACATTGAGTGCTTAGATTTTTTTTAAATTACTGCTCCCACAATAATCCTCAGCAAATACAAATCAGTAATCCCGTGACACTTGGGTGTGTAAGATTGATTACTTTAACGTAATAAAGATAAAACTATTACGCGCTTTACCTCAATGAAATGTAGATATGGCTGGTTGCAAAAATCCCATGCACCTGTTTCTGTTCGATAAGAATTAGCGTAATACATTTCACACAAAATTTATCGCAGATTTTGCAGAACAGTTACGACAGTTAAATAAAAATAAACGAGAGAGTTGAATATATGAAAATCTTTTATTTTAAATAAAATATATTTACATGTCGTTTGATGATATTTTGATTTATCCCTTTTTATATGTTTTACTGTCAATTCTATGTCGAAAAGCATTATATTACATAATTCAATTTCGATTGATGGTTGAGACCTTTATTTTATCAGTATAATAATATACACCCACATATATTTATATAAATATATGTTTTGCCGCTCTAGAGTAAAATGCTCGTAATACCTAAAATAATGAAGATTGAAAAGACGTTAATGCTCCATTCAGTAAAGAGTTGAACTTTGCTAATTTCTCATTAAAAACGACTTCGTTGACTTGCTAGGTTAAGTTAGGTTAGGTTAGGTCCAAGTTCAGGCAGTTTCAAAAATTGATTTCTGATTGACCGCATGGCTGTGCTGTGCAAAATTAACCAATTTGATCCTAAAAACGGGGAAAAGCGGGAACAATTAACTTACCACTAACCCTGCTTAGTCATATCCTTATATTTCTACTCTCTTTGAAGAAAATAAAAGTTGAGCATCTGAGCAGCAAATAGAATGCGTAGAAAAATCTCTGTTTAGGTAAGTTCCACTAGGAGTTCATATGCTCCACATTGAAGCTTACATTATAAAATATTTGTTGTAATTATAGTGAATTTATAAATGGCTTACAATAAATCAATAACATTTTTATGCTCTGCTGAATAGTACATATATGATTTAATAATATTTTGCTTAAATTATTAACAACAACATTTATTGTTGACATTGAGAAACTAACTAGGTTACCTACATGTCCTTACTCAAGTATAAAAACGTCAAATCTTCATTCTAAATTTGTTAAAAATTATGAATCTGCCAGTGCTAGCAATATTCTCGTATAAGACTACAATGTGGGAAAATGTGGGCTTGACTCCAAATTTCGTTTTGTAACATGTAAGTAACCGAAATTGTCAAAGATGCCGGACACTCTCAGCAATTTGCTTGTATTAGTATCGTTATTTAATAAGTATATGAATAATTAATATGACAAGCACATCATTAAAAAAGAAATCTCATGCTGCTTAAGTACACAAACAACTTCTTGTTAATCAAATCACTTTCACTGTCAGTTAGTATTTTAATTTCGACACCTTTAATGCTTCATTTCTTATTAGATTACTTCCATAAAATTATTTTGACAGGCTCCTTTCTTTGACAATTATTCGTTTGTTGCTGGAAAACGGTCAGTGTTCAACTCTTTCGATGGAAAACATAATAGTTGATTATACTGAGTTGTTTAACGTACAAAACACAATGATTAATTCAAATAAAAAGTTATATAATTTACAAAATACAGATTTATCTCTTCAGATTGAAATGGCAAAAATATGAAAATTTACCACCAAACAGGATTGAAATGTTAACTAAAAAGATATTGTTATAATACACGGCAGTGGTCACAAAAGAAAAACAATTATTTCTGTAACGAATTTTACATTTTTGGTCACCTACAACGCATTTTTTTACGTAGGAATAAAAAAACAGCCAGGAAATCCGTGAGCATGGTAAATTTTCATTTACATGTAAACAAGTTTTTTGTCTGAAAATTATAAAAAAATCATTGAAGTTTATATACCTATATACTTCTATTCGTGGAAAAGTCTCATCATGCAGAGGTTTCATGCAGAAAGATTTTAGATCTAAGACCGATTTCTTGGATTTGTTAAGTAGTCAAAATGTGAAGATAATTCGTCATTCCTTAATCTGTAAACAAAATATTTAATAGCATTAACGATTCAAGATATATTGTGGGATTGGTCCGTGGGCATCGTATCAGAAGAAGGCAATGTTACAGAACTGTGTAAGTTATTGTACATGTTTTATTTCGTTGGTTCAACTTGAATCGTTCACAAACAATGTCAAAACGGGAAAAAAATTAGGCGAACAAAATGGCAATTATTAAGCAATGAGAAATCACATCAGAACGGGGAAAAAACGTCAACAACTTTATTCGTTGGTTAAATTACTTACAAAAAAATTGTATGGACGTATTAAAATAACCATAAAAGATCAGGTTTGATTTCTTGTTAGTAAATTATTGAGAATGTCTCGCATGATCGGCTGTATACTATAATATGGCGGTTTTTTTTGAGGTTATTCAAGGTTTGCTTTATTTATAATTTTTACTTCGTGAAACGCGATTTTTTCAATAAATGTTTGTCATATGATGCGCTTGCTTCATTCAGGTAAATTATTATTGATTCGCACGATATCTATCTTTCGGACTATGACTCCAGCTTGTTATTTGTATTTACATACAATACGTGTTTTAGCTCTCAAGCACAGCAGTGCATTTGTTTGTTAATTATGAAACGTAATTTAACTGGTTTGAAATTCGAATGTTTACATAATTATAATGAATAATTCAATGCTTCAAAATGGGTGAACGATCTTAACAATGAAAAACGTCGTGTATTGAAGTATTTTTTGTTTTTCATAAACTATTCCATTTATTAAAATGAAAATCAGTTAAAATGTTTTGCTTTATTTGTCGCCTATTTATTATATATTATACTAGTATTGCTACCCGGCGTCGCTCGGACAAAGAGACCAATAATTATTTAATGTTATATCATTCGACATAATTATATCACAAAATCTAACATCCAAAATAGAGTTAAAATAAAATCAAAAACTTTATTTAATTTGATGACAGCCCCATTCTCGCTCATTAAAATGTCCATATTCAAGGAAAAAATCTAATTTGCTGTCAAAGAAATGTCAAATAATACCTTCACGTAAATAATAAACATTATTATATTAATAAAAGCCGGGAAAAAGTTGGTAGAAGACTAATTTATTACATTTTGACTAAATGTCTTCGCCGATAAAAATAAACATATTTTCTTTCATATTCGTTTTTATGGCAACTTGCAACAACAATGCAAAAGGGAATTACAGACCCACATACATACATACGCCGTTTCGGTTATATATATAAGATAAGTTGCTCACTTTTAAGGTGTACCCTATCAAAGATTGGTGAATAAGCATTATATTAAAAAATATGTAAAACAATTTTCGTTAAAAATTCTCGCGATGAGCGAAACCGGTCCTAAACTTTAAAAAATAATTGTAGAATATGTACAAAAAATGTTTTAGTATTTTTTGACGACAAATGTGTGCACAGCACAACACACACGCAGTCTCTCTCACCTTGGCACATAGTGCGCATCGACAAAATTTCGACAGGCACTGCTATCTTAAAAATAATTTAGTTACTATATGCGAATAGTCAATTCGCCAAATGTTAAAACTAAATTACGAAGAACTTAAATAAAATCATTAGTGTTCTAAGAAGAGAAAAATTACAAGAAAAATGGGTAAAGCAAAGGTGGGCAAAAAGTCTAAAAGAGATTGAACGTCATATTTCATGTAAGGCAGAAAGTAGTTCGAACTAAAAAAATAATAATGAATAGTTCCAAACTATTGTAACCAAGTTTATTTTCAAGCAAATTTGAATAAGAGTGGTATGAAATTCGATTTGAAAAGCATTACTATTTTTACCATAATGTTATCTAATAGTTTGCATGTATTTCTCGGCTGCTTCTTTGGAAATTATTTTCCACTGGTTGTGCAAGTAGCTGTGACACGTGTTTCGCTTCTTTAAAAATCATGATCAAACGGTTCATAGCTCCACAATATTGAACCTCCCGAGAGATAATATAACAACTATTTTAATATGTGATGAAAAATAATGGTAAATTTTTCATATATTTTTGCAGTTTTGATCATTGCAATCTAAGCTGACTCGAATAGCGATATTTTATTTATTTATCACAAAAAATATTACGCTATCAATTTACGTATAAGATATTTTTTTTGTTTGAGTATTTTAATTAAATTTATTTATTAACATAGCGTAAATATAATTCACAAATAAATATGACATCATAAACAACAAATTAAAATAAACATTTGATGTAGCAAAAAATTGACACAGTTCACTGAAAAATAAAATAATATTAAAGACAGTCAATGACATTTATATTACAGTAGTAATTATCAGTGAAAATATTTTAAATTACCATACCCGTTTCCAATGTAGAGCATATAGACTTCTAGCTATAATTAATAAGTCGTCCGATATCTTTGGAATCACTGAACCATAATCATTTGAAAAGTCCATGTATGAAAGTGTTCGTTTAGGGACTCGGGTCCACAATCAGTGGCGGTGGGAGCTTCCAGGGCCAATATAATTTTGAAAGCCTTTTCTAATGATAAAAAAGCGTGGCAATGTGGGGTTTTTTTCACAATTAGACTTTGTTCAATTTCATTTTGAGTAGCTTCACAAAATTGTAATTTCCTTTTATTATCGTATGGGATCGAGATTATTGCGTGAACAATGTCCGGTATTCCCTGCAGTTCACTAAAAACAATTCAGAATGAGTAACTAGTACAATCTCACACCTTACTTTGATTGATGACTTATAGGTCATTCAATATTATTACGATTGAAAATCTGTTTTTCGGTGACAGCCTTTTACATAATATTCCAAACCAAATACATACACGGGTCAGAAATATTTTTCCGTTTTCAAATCATATTATGTGGGCTATATAGATGTAGATGCCATAAGCGTGCGCCTTTTGCGCTGGTGGATAATCCGCCATAATCGAATAGGACGAACAAGTGTTGACAACAGGATAATTTTTTTTTAAATATTCATAGAAATCAATATTTATTAAACATTCTATAATCCCATCCAAAGATATTGGAATAATATTATGTATAGTGGAAATTAATAGATTACAATTAATAATAACTCAAGCAACCACTTGACCATGAATAAACACATTTATTTTATTTACTTATCAGTTCTCACAGAAAATAAATCATATAAACTTATATTTATTTTTTTAAATATTATCCAGGCGCATTCGGTAAACTGCGTTTTAATCTTGTATTTCTGCAACGAGTGATGAGTGTTTATTATCAGTCTCGTTCTACATAATTATAACAGATAAATACGCAAATTTGTTTTTTTACTATTACGCTGTGTAAAAAAGCGGAACATTTTCGAACTAAAAATTAGCATGGGAAACTATTGGTAACGTACGTGGGTAACAACAGAAAAAAAACTCGTTCAATTACTTATTACGTAGATAACGAATAGAATGGAATTCGAGACTAAATAAATCATTTTAAAATTAAACAAATAATATTCTCAATATAACAGAAACAAAGATCTTAATTCGTAAAACACTTTTATACAAATGCGTTGTCAAGCCGACCACGACTTGAATCTGTTGTCATTTAAGTTTAATTTAGAAAAGAAAATTAATAATGTTATTATGCTTCGAAAGGTATACATGGTAATCGTGGTATTAATTTCACTCTTATTACAATATTTTCATTGGAAAACTGTGGTTACTGCATGGCTCAATAAACATGATGGTTGCCATTCATTGAAAAATTGATTGATCGGTAAACATTTAGAACAGTGATGAGAATAATAAATTATTAATTTAAACATGAATTTTTTTTTTTTTGTTCAGTTGTTATTAAATGACAGCTGAATTTTAGTTGATTTATCAAATATGTTTAACACCATTAGATCAATACATCTGCAGGGAAGTTAAACTTTACGCCTTCACATCATCGAATTGTCGGGAGTGCTAAATGATGCACTCCGCAGTCTTCAATAATCGTTTATTTCAGTAGACAAATCATAATTACTTGGATATCCAAATATGCAGCCATTAGATTAACAGTGTACAAATTGTTTAAAATCTATAATTATTATTGTATATAGCGAAGCTGGCTTAAAATGTATTTGTCTACTCTATACCAATGGCTCTCATGTGCGGCCATAAGCAGCATCATAGAAAATATGTTTACTAAAAAAATGTGGTTTTACAAGCTAATTTGTCAAGAAAGACTCTAAAAATAAAATATTTCCGATGCAATTTGTACCAATGGTAAATTGACAGACATGCTTAGGTCCATTTGACATACCTTAAGCACAACAGACTCGGTGCGGCCACCAGACATTTCCGTAGGACCACTTATGTTTACGATGCGGCCACAGTGCAAATTTCGGTGAGAACCACTGGTCTATACAATCGACGAAGCAGTAACAAAAATACTTTAAGTATAGAAATAAATATAAACATACAATATTTATTAAGACAATAAGTAAAAAAAAAATCATAAAGGTTTGAGAGAACAGTCATTGTCATATCTCCTCTTTCAACTTTGTCTTATAGAGACACACATTTATTTATAAAAGATCCAACGTTAATAATGAGAGTAATATAGTATATTAAATGAATTACCCCGCATTGAAAAACCCAATAAAAATGAGTTATAACATTGAAAATTATAGTTTATTCGAGATTGATCTGAAGATGCCATTGAAATGGTGACGCCATAAAATATAAAAAAGACTTCCAATTAATATAAAATATTAACATAAAGCACCGGAATTTCAATTCCATATGCATAATTTATTATTAATCATTCAAAGATCAATCAAATATGAATAACTTCACAAGAAATCAAGCACAATTAAATCCAGAACGCATACAGTTTATTGTAATATACCTCCAAACATTAATAAATGTCAAAGTAAAAAACCTTTATTATGTCGTTAAATATCCATATGATATCATTTAAAATTTAAAACAAAAGAACGACTGATCCATAGATATAAATTTTATATGATCACTATAAATGTTTTTGAAAAAAGAATACATTGAATATTTGAGGCGTTTTGATTATGGGTCAATTTATGAATATATTTAAGAGAAGTCACCGTTTCCTACATGAGATATACAATAATATTATCTTTATTTAATAACTAGTTGCGATAATAGCCGTTTATATTCAAGATCAATAATTTATTGTTTTTCCTGTCACTTTATTTCGCCGTTGAAGAACCAAACTGTGGTATCTGTACACGGGTTTTCATAAACCAATCCTTCTCGTGATATATTTTCACGCAATACACACATAATATTATTACCTACAGAATCTTTTATGCACATCTCACAACATACAATTGCTTACAGGTTGATTGATTGAAAATTGAATTCTTCTTGATTAAATCGACTTTCATAAATTGTAAACATTATTTTTGTGAATAGAGTTTAACAGTTAAATGGAATTAAGGTCTGACGTTTTTATTGTTGAATAGATAATCGGAAAAAGGAAGATTTTGAAAAGTTGTTGTTTTACACAGAATTTTGAATTAACTACACCGTTTCATATAAAGAATAAATAAGTTTGTTCAAAAATAAAAACCTGATTTAACTCTTCAGTTTACTTTTCTAATATTTGAGTTCAGTTTATTGTTGTATATTATACGTATAATATTTTTACGTGAACACTACGTATAAAATAATATCTACAGTATACATAAATGCCACTTTTAAATCAAGTTACTTTTTCGTGGAAAAATTTTAATATTTAATCAAATATTAAATCAAATAAAAGTTTGTCCTGCTAATCCTAGGTGGAATGACACAATAAGATAACAATATGATAAAATGTATTATATTGATCATAAAAAATCCATTATATCTTGATATGTTTTATCAATACAAATTATATAAGGCAGGGCCGGCTATTTATGGACGAACATATCCGAATTCTCCATCATCATCTTAAACATGATAAATCGTACCTATAAGAAATAAAATTATAGTTGCTATAATTAAATTGTTAAAAATTAAATAGCTGTCAAAAAAGGAGTCAGTTACCAAAATTTGCATGTAGTGTATTCTTTTCTTTCCAAAGATTCATAATTTGTGGATTTTAGGCATGAAACATAATTATCATTGTAGCTTTCTCAGATTTAACACTATATATATTATAAATTTACAGCAAATTAATTTTAAAAGTGCAAACGTTTTCATGGACCTTATGATACAGGGTTTATATTTATATAAGTATATATCGGTGGTGTTTGGGCATAACGTAATGGAATGATAGGTATGTTAACCTCTTCTCTGCTGAGCCGATTAACAAATATTCCAAAAACTAGGATTTCAAAAAATAATTCATCAGTGTTTGTTTTAAATACACTCACGGAACCTCCGTGACAACATCGAACCAAATAAATCTATCTGAATAAAAACAATTGTCCGTGATAGTTTTTACACTTTTAACCCCATTTATTTTTTAATATCAATTTAATATCAGGCAACACAGCGCTACAATGTGTCTTAACATAATGGACGGTAGCTGTCAACTTGAACCTTGAAGTCCTGAAAACCGTTGTTATTTCTATGATTAGTGGAATCACTGAATTTCTGATAATAATTTGTCCTCACTTATTTTTTCTTAGTATTATTTGTGTTTGAATATTCCTTCAGTAAATTCAATATTTTGCAGTTATCCTTATCAGGATGTGCCCAAGCAACAATATGATAATATAATATTAATTCTAAGCATTATTTAAAACAAAACAGAAAATGTTTGCATAAATTCCCATAAAATATTGGCTTATTTGAAAAACAATTCAATTAAGACATGGTTTGCCAAAAAAATAGTTAATCGGTCATACTTGAAAAATTTTCAATAGTCATTACATTACGTTCGCTTACGTTCGAAATCAATGTATTGTTAATTATTTGAATACTAGATTGTAAAAAAAAGTGACAAGACTAAGTCCCAAATCCAAAGTACAAAAATTGCAGATTTCTTGGAAAGAATTACTGTATAATTTAATAAGCAAACCAAAAAAAGTAATCAAATGATAATTATATCGTATTATCAGACCTATGTATATGAACTCAGCACAATTCATTGATTTGTTTCTTATCCGAATATATTGACCCTGCGTTATCAATTTATTTGACAGTGCTTAATATTAAAGTTATCGACGTAAAATAAATATTACTGATAAAGCATGTATAGACTTTTATGAAGTATCCGGAATAAACGTCGGCACAATACGAACAGTTTAATTGACAAACAAATTTTAAATATTTCTTTATATATTTTTCAACTATTATATTTCCTTTCATTAATTTTTAGTGGATATTTCAAAACTTTACATTGCATTTTTATAATTGACAATATGACACCTTACTTTGAAAAGGTTCTAACTGCTCTTGACACTGTTTTGAGATATGAGCGTTTGAAGTCTAGATTGATTAAAATTCACTTGTAACAATTAGCAAGTAAAAATGTTTCAAATTACTTATATTAAGCATATTTTTTCACAACACTTGCTGAGAAATAATGATCTTAAAGATCTAATGATATTTTATCTTAGAACCAATCTTAGAATTTTGTCAAATAAATTTTGTAAAAATAGTGTGCAGATGCAGTGCAATTCCGTAATTCTGCTAACTCCGTTATTAAACTATAGATAATTCTGAAATTTATATTATATAAATGATAGAATGCGATAAATACAAAATTTTCCGACCTAATGGTTATTTTAAGCAAAAATGTTAATTATAAAGTTTCCCATGTAAGGTACGAATACTCGCCATGAGCGTAACCGGCCCTGATATTGATCAGAGTATATTTGGAAGTAAGCCCGATCCTCTCTTTCCACAGATTCTAAATAACACGGTTTTAAGAAAGCACTGATTATTTTTTGGCTTTAACGCGGCTTAAAAAAACTCTATTCTGAAAAATAGCAGTAAACGGATATAAACGGTAAAATATTTTTCTCAATGCTAAATTTAGTTTAAATTGAAAAATATATAAAATTATTACTTGTATAACTTTTATGTTAAAATAATAAACCAATTCGATTGTGAATTTATTTTAAGTATGGACCTATCTACTATGTTTGTATGGGCACATCATCGGTACTTGGTAGTCGTTGGAACGTATTCCATGAGTAAAAAGAGTATCGGATGTAGGACTATATAATCATAAAATAAGAGTATCGGGTGGTAGTGGATATTTTATGGATGTATGAAATAAGCATTTTTATTGGTGTGTTTTTCTATCGACACTTCTGAAAATGACGTTAAACGTTAAACGAAATACTTATACTATTGCTAGTTTTGTGAAAGTGGTGCATAGATTTTATTATTTCATATTTTTCTTTGCAGGGGTACGAGATGGCTGGGGCGGAGTGTCACCTGGGGAAGCGGTCTGCCGGGGTCTCGCCGAACTCCTCGGCACCTTGCTCCTCGTTATGCTGGGATGCATGGGATGCCTTGGAGGGTGGTCAACCGGACCACCACCACCAGTCCAATACTCCCTCTCATTTGGAATGGTCGTCATGTTTGTCATTCAGGTTAGAACACCGCCACAAAGCTTTCGATATAACTTCAATTAATGTTTTCTGATGGTATACTTCGTATTTGAATTTGGAATACGGGAACTGCGGGAACTGTCAATATATATTTTGACATTTGCGGTAAGCTCTGAATTTTTCGAGACCGTTTCAGGGTTTACTTTCGTATTTGTACACTCAAACAATAAGACAGTTTTGCAACGTATAACATGGTGACTTCCTTAAACAATGCCTCAATTTAACAATAATCTTGCTGTACGGCGTTTTGCTATTGCAACGGCGTTAAGTTATGTCTATGTTTCAAAATACAATACTTAAGATTATCTGTTTGTATATTCACATCTGCGCGTTGCGTTTTGTTATTTACAATGGTGTCCATGTTACTGACGGACATAAGAGATGATGTTGTCTTTTGTGCTGGTATTGCAGCCACCGAGTACTGATTAAACGGTTATTATATGCTTCCCTGATGATAATTGGCACGTGCATTCAGACGAGCGAATCATAGTAGGTAAATCACCAACCTAGCTATTTTAATGAATATTTTTTTAAGTCTAGAAAAATGTATCGTCCTTTCTTTACCATCATCCTCTTGCGCATGTTTAGCATCTCACACATTCGACACATATCTAAGTGGAATCGGCTAATACCGTAAAATAAATTGTGTGTCATGTCTTGGTTACAAAGTAATAAATATAAAAAAAACATTTTTCCACCTGTCCATAACTTACTTACTCACAGTATGCACTTATAATATTTTGCAAAACGCGCATTTCATGTTCTATTATATTCACATTACATTTAATATACTGCTGTTATTGCATTATATTCATTTAGATTTCAGCATACTAAAAGTTGTGAGGGTTGTTTCGATTACAACACCGTTATCACTGACTGCGTACGTATTTTTTTTCTATAATTAAAGTTAATTTTCTTTTTCTAGCATACACTGGAAAATGAGTATTGATTATGTAAATAAACATTAAAATTGTTGATCCATTGAAGTTTTTCAAAATCTAGATTTGACAATTTTAAGCTGCGCTTTCTATTTATTGCTGGAAGTATTTGTATGTTTTGATGATACAAACATGTGTAGCAATTTATTTAAATTTAAGCATTAATAATTGTACGTGTTTATAGCGCATGCTCGTCAATTTTGGAAACTATTAGCGTAAATATTTGAATGGTTACAAATATGAAAATTGCCTGATGCTTTGAAAAATTTAAGTGCATAATAGCAGTCAAATAAAGACCACGTAATTTTAATCAAGAAATAACGAATCATGATTGAAACATTTGGTAGTTTCGTCTCATATAATCTTCGAATACTTTGAATGTCTATTTTTAGATGACCTGGGCAGCTTAATTGGTAAAATTTAAATAAAAATTATCATTTATCAGAGAAATTATTACGATAAAATTGTTTTTTTTTATTCGGTATACTTGGCCAAAAAGCCTCTGTATCTGTTATCTAGTTTTTAGAACTCATGTTAACTTTACCAGCGTCCATGTAAAAAAAAAACTTTTTATTATTTTACATTTGATATGAGATCTTTGGGATATTGGCGTCTGCGGTGTATTTTCTTCTCGTGTCGATTGGTTCTTTTGAAACATATCTAAATTTTTTTGGTATTTTAAGTGTATTGCGCATTGACGATTTACTGTTATCTGAAGTATATTTGCAACAAAATATATTATATGAAAAATTATTTGTCATGTAGATTGTGGAACAGTGGTTTTCTCTTAAACTTTTCGACTTAAACGGTTACGGTCGCATTGTAAACATTAGGACCTGATGGATTTGAGTCTGTTGTGCTGTATGTAGCTCCATTTATTACATGCTTTAAGTAACAGTTTTGTAAGCTAATAATTCTTGATGCACATTGCAATGCATACGGAATATTTCAATCGAGTCTTTGTAGAGAAATTTACTTTTAAAAAAAACTTTTTTAAGTACTAATATTTATACCAATGTTGGTACAAATCAGTACCTGAAGTAGAGAGATGGGCTTTATTTTTATATAATACATATAATGACTTAATATCAAGAGCTAACATGTATTAAAATTCATGTTATTACGGTTATTAAGATGGCATTCATTCAGCCATCAAGCATTACTATCCTGACATCTTTACATTAGCATACCTATAATCTATAATTAAGAAATATATAGAAAAACAATCGATTCTTCTTCTATTCGGCGCTAAGCCTGAGTTTGTTCTGATATTTTGGTTTGTAATGTGACAGTGATTTAAAAAACAGTCGCCTAGTTATCAGCGACTAAGATAATATTATTATTCTTCTCATTTTTGGTTATATAGCTGTGTGTCAATAACGACTGTCTGCAAAAACAATCTTCATCTCAACCATGCGATTTATCTCTCCGACTCTTTATGAGTTGTCTGCAAATTCCTTCTGAATATCTTCAGCTTCCAAGCCATTCGTTTCAATGCGCGACAATTAGAGACTCCAAATCGAGTATCGAATACTCGATACTCGACAATACTCGTCCATTTTTAGTGTTCTCGATACTCGATTATTTAGAAAAATACTCGAGTATTACTCGTAATTTATAAATGAAGATTTATTTTCAAATTTTATTAACAAATTTAAAAAAAATAATGTATAATGTTTAGCCGTTGCGTTTAACTGAGTCTTACGCGTGGATTTTACAATCAGATCATATTTTTTTTAAATGGTTTTGCCGTTGACTATGCTATGCGAGAAATTATTTTATTGCGTTTGCTTTGGTTCTTTTGCTTACATCTAAAACTACTACTATACTAAGTATTTTGAAATTGTACTGCTCGATACTCAAGTAGTTGAGATGTCGCGTCTCTGGAGAAAATGCTATTCTTTTACAGGTAGGTATTTCATTTATGATGAATCTCTTATCTTTTGTTTTACAACACTTGATAGTAAAAATAATACATTTTATGATAAGTGGCAGGACTTTGTCATAGATTTTACCTTGGTTAGATTAAATAAAGCAAACTAGATATTTGCTGTTTTATACAGATAAAATATTTCGAAAGATTGCTATATTTTAACAAAATAAAACATAATTATTTCTGCGATAAGAAGCCTCATTGTATTAGAAAATGATTGCAATCAAAATTTGCGAAAAAAAGATAGATATCTAGATACAAATTTGTGAATTGGGTGAAATTTTTGCCATGTCACACTTATAATAATAATACTAATACAAACGGATAATAATAATGTTCAAATTAATCACAATCACCTATGATGCTTAAATTTTCGTTTTAAAAATCAATAGTTATATTAAAGCATCTATTTGACTATTATCAAATGTTAAGTCTTTGAATTTCGTCGTTTCTCGTGATATATTATTTCCTGCAATAAATTACCAATGTATCAAAGGAATTACTCTATTACTGTCAAATTAGTTTATTGTATGCAGAATAATTCAAGCTAGAAAAACAGCGGAATAAGCCGCGTTATTATTTTCATCTAATAAGAAGTTATATTTCACAAAGCAACAACAAAAACTAGAATCTATGCTGAGGACAAATATTGACCGTAAACTTATTCTTAGTAATTTTTCTCACATCTCAATGCATTTTCTTCTTCGTATCAAAGTCATTGCACTGCAAAAACTACGTGTGCATCGTTATTTATTAAAACTTGGATAATTAACATATTATTTTGCATTTGATGGCTAATTAACAATAGCAAAAAAATTTGCACTCTGTAAATTTTGTGTTTTAATTACACGCAAAATTTTTAATGTTTTACGTAAATTTGAAACCGTTTTATAAAGGACCTTTAACATTGTTGATTACTGCTTTCAAGTATCAGACTAAGTTTGGAATATACTCGAATTATGATTTACAGATGAAATATAAACTATGGTTAATGTTTCCTTAAACGGACTAAAACTACCAGATAGCATCAGAGGAATAAAATTACTGTTTGAATTTTAACGAATATTGTAGAAGGGAAAATCATATACATATAGGATTGACTAGTATGTATCATTATAATTAGTACAGATTTCAAAGGATAACCGGTATTGTTTTGGTAATATTTTTAAATTCCTCGAACAAATATACAATTATAAACACTCGTAATACGCCTTTGCTAATAATAAATTAAATCAGAGGTAATAAATAAAAGTTTTTTTTAATATAATATAAATAGCGACCGCATTCTCCAAGTTTTTTTAACACAGATCAGAATACAGTTAATAAACAAAGTCTGTCCTTGACGATGCAAAGTCCTCATTAAAATCATTGCGTCATATTACAATGTGCCGTATATTACAAGTAACGAATAAATGTTTTCAAACAGAATATTACAAATACAAAATGGAGCTTATGACAAATGGCTGCATAAACGTGTCCTTTTTATATTAATCAATTGCACTATGCAGTTAAATCAAACTCAATGTTTCAGGTAGTGCAATATATGCACATTTTAATACTGTAATTATTTATGTATGTTGTTTACCACCACTTGTTTTATTAAGTGTATGTAAATATAGCATCAAAAATTCAAAAATTCTTATTATTCGCTGATGATTTGAAGCTTTTTTTAATGGTTGTCACCTTGGATGACTGTCATCGTCTCCTGTCTGATATAGACAATATAATAGAATGGGGAAGATGTAACAAACTCGATTTTAATATTGATAAATGCAATCTTTTATCGTTTACAAGGGGCTCACGAGTGTTATTTTATCGGTATTCAATGAATGGTCGAATTCTCTCGCGGATTTTATCAGTTAAAGATCTTGGCGTACAATTTGAGAGCAAACTTACATTCAATAATCACATTAAGACTACTTGCAACAAAGCATTGCAAATGTTGGGCTTAATCCTCCGTACTACCAAGGACTTTTCAGGAGTAAAAATTTTGATACTAATGTATAATTCTTTAGTTTGAAGCCGGCTTGAGAGTGGATCGATTGTTTGGGCCCCGCAAGGTGCGAAATATGTTCTTATGGTGGAGAGGGTTCAGAAGAAGTTTTTGAGAATTTTCTATTTGACGACATACGGATACTACCCATGGCTTTATCCAACCGATCTTCTCTTAGGCATGCTAACGTTCAATAGTTTGAATACTCGAAGAGAAATGTACTTGGCCACATATTTCTTTCGACTTATCCGAGGCCAAAATGAAAAATCCACCATTCTTGAGAATGTTAAATTGAATGTCCCTGATAATTTTTTGAGAAATCGTGAACATGAGTTGTTTGTTCTTCCAAGGGGTAGAACCAGAAAATTTCTAATATGATTTTATAATTTTTTTCTCTCTGTTTTTAAGACTACAACGTTTTCATCTTGTTTTTTAATTAATTTGTGATTTGTATTTACATGTATGTATGTAAATATATATAAATACGTGTATTTATATTTGTCAAATGCATGGCGCATTGGCGTCAGCTGTAATGCCATGATTTGCTTTTTCTTAAATAAATAAATAAATAAATAGCTTCCATAACACAATAACGGTCGTGAAAAACAAATGAATTTAGTCATCGCGTTATCGATACATAGTTGTACGTGACAGATCTTTGAGAAAGTATTGATTTTAACCTTTTAAAGCCCTACGGTCCAGTACGTTGGGTTCAGCGATTATGGTGCACTTCGCTATCGGATTAAACTGATTTATGAAAATAGTTTGCATCATGTGAATATTAGCTTTCATAAATATTGTCTTTGAGATACCGATCCATAATTTTATTTTCGTTTTCGTTAAATATTTTTATCGTAATGAGGAAAATAAACATCTGCGTAGCAAGGTTGACTCTTGGGATATGCCTTGTGTTATATCCGGTGGACCGTAATACATCAGCTTTATTCACAACATACAATATATTTCAGTAGGGATACAGATTTTTTTTCCATAGCTAGAAATTTATCCTTTTCGGTGACCGATTCTTTTTTCACGATAACTGTAGCTAAAATGGAATCGTTTATTTTTTTTAACTAATGAATTAAAAAGCGAACTAGTTGCGGTGCTGATCTTTGTTCGTAAATTATAAGCAATCTTTTATTTTGCTTATAATGCTTTTTATTTTACTCACATAGGCTGACTTGTTTTAGAGATATAATTATTTTTATAAGAGCTACGGTTCGGGCACGTGCAAGTGTGCACGGGCGTTTAAATGTTAAGGGAAGAAAAGTTTGAAGGCTGAAAATAGCATAGCTAAGATAAAGTTCAGTCAAATCTATTTTCGGGAAAATATTGATTTAATTTCTCTCAAAAGTACATATTAAGTTCAGTAAGCGATACATCGTTACTTTTCTTTGGAAAGATTTGTCTGCACACTTTTTTTATTAAATGTATTTTAAATGTTCTAAGATCGTCATCATTATTTCCATCATTCTGTCATTAAGATCACTATTTCTCAATAGAATGGTTTGAGTTGTGAAAAAATATGCATAAAATAAGTAATTTGAAACGTTTTTTACTTGCTCATTGTTTGTAACATCGTGAATCTTATCTTTTAAATTAAATAGTATGATCAATACAAACTTCAAACGCAAAGGTCAAGAGCAGTTAGAACCTTGTCAAAGTAAGGTGTCGCCATGCTTAATATTATGATATTTAATTTGTAACGAATTTAATATCCGTACTAGTAATTTTTTAATGGAATAATAAACCAACACCAGTGACATTTTTATTTTATTTACTACTCAACATAAAAAAAAACTTTGGACGTTAGATGCTTTAAAAACTTTTGTCGAAATTACATAAAATGATAATGATAACATTGTTTTACCAAATGCTAACCGAATCTGTTTGCCATATTTAGTAGCCATAAAACTAACATAAGCAGTGCATTCATATTTGCAGATGACTTAGTTAATACAACGACCGAAAATTTTGATTACATTATTTTTAAGTTTTGTAATTGAGGTCTTTATTATCACGAGGTTGCTTTATGGCCAAGCTTTGATTTTATCTAGACAGCGTTACGTTTTTTTTTTTTTTTCTTCCTACGCGTGATTGCGTATTTTTCTCGTTTGCGTTATCTCCAAAACTGCGACATACTTAGTTGCGAAAGAGAGATTTTTTGAAATACGCACTTTACCTATTTCCGCTACGATTTCCATCATTCTCTGCATCCGCCAAACAGATAATAGTTTCAAAATAGTCATTAAAAATTATACTAGAGCGCATGCTTCTTATTATGTCACAGTTTATATGAAACGAAAATTGACCGATCGTAGGAAACACTCGTGTAACAGGAAGTTGTAGTCACGTAAATAAGCAACCATTGTTTTTTTGTATATTTAACCGTTCAAAGGCCAGCGTCACACCGGTATGTCCCTACGATTTATTCTTCTGAAAAAACCTTTATCAAATTAACATTTGAATGAGTATGGACGTACTTTTAATTCAACACTGTAGAATGAATTTAATTCACTAAATTATTTAAAATAACTTTGATTATTCGACGTATTGTTTTACTAATTGTGACGTAGGCATCTTCGGTCTTACTATTGCAAAGTTTGCTTAAGTAATAAAGCAAGATGTCGGTCCCTGTGGTCTAGTGGCAAGAGCTTTGTCCTAGCGATCAGGGGACCCGAGTTCAATTCTCGGCAAGGTTTGATTTTTTCAATTGAAAAAAGAGATCTTGTGCTGGGTGTACATATGTTATTTATCGTTGATTTTGTGCACAACTGATTCATTATTTATCATCGAGTTAATCTTGTATGACTTTCACAATTAAGAATATTTGGCGCATTGGCGTTAGCTGTAATTCCAATTTTTTTTTTAATCTTTAAAAAAAAAAAAAATTAAATTCAGTATTAATATCTAATCACCCCTTTAAAGGTTTGTGAGCCATGTGAAAACACACTGCAAACGCGTTTTATGTTTTCTTCACATCTCTCGTATATTAATATAATTAAGACAACATAAATAAATATTATTGGAACGCATTATCCATTACGTGTGACATTGTCTTTTGATACAATCATAGCTGAATAAATTATCTAATAACAAACAAGCTGACAATATCTTATGTCGTAGAAGCATTTCCTATGGAAATCGGACGACAACACCAGGTATATATTACATCCTATCCAATTCAAAAAAAATACATATAGTTTTACATTAAATTTGTTGAATCTATTTTAATTACCTTTATTCCTTGACTTTTTTACTTACAAAACAATGCCGGTCCCAGGGTAACACTTAACATTATTTACCAGTTCGCAAACCAAATACGTTTGAGTAGCACTGGACTTAAACATACATATTTAATAAAAATAATAACACATTTTTTAGTACTTTTTCCACATCTGATTTATTACATCAGGACCGGTTTCGCTCATGGCGAGCATTATCAACTGATGACTGCTCGCCATGAGCGAAACCGGTCCTGATGTAATAAATCAGATGTGGAAAAAGTACTAAAAAATGTGTTATTATTTTTATTATAATGCCTTTCCACCAAGTATTGACAGTGAACACCTTAAAAGTGATACATATTTAAAATATAAACTATGTTAGTTGAACCACTTTTAAGTATTTTTTATATATCCCAAAATCGCTGGCGTGGGTTTCATATAAATACTTAGTGCTCGGCAGTTAACTGGTTAAAGGATTGCTTCTTTAATAAGTGAATAATAAATATACATTTTTTTAATAAGCGTAATAATATTATTACATTCTATAATTTTTATGGAAGAAATTTTGAAATTTCTTTCACTTTAAATGACCAATATAACAGTTGATTGTGAAAGCTCTGATCTGAATCACATCCACGGAAAATATGCTGAAATTATAGTCAGAAATAAAGCGTAGATCGGACTGTTGTAGTTGAAAGCCTTCTCCTTTACTTCCCTACTGAAACTATAGAGGAGTCCGCGAATCGGGCTCCTTGTTTCCTGACTATGTTTATTGCTACGTTGGATACCTACTTTATTTCCCTTTCTTCTGTAAGGTAGCTAAGTATTACTATCTAAAAGATTCGGTTAGCAGAAGGTTTTGTGTGAGGAAAACACTAAAGAAAAACCTCTTAGGAGAATGATTGCCTTGAAATCATTAAAAAGGTTCAATTCATACCAAGGATTCCTCGTTATATAATAGACATGACCCGTCTCTAATTGAATAGACGAGCCAGGCTTGTAATTTAAGATTTATTCTTATATATACCTTATATACAATATATCTTAGGGCGTTACGGTGGAAGCTGGCAAGGCTGATCCACGATCCAAGGCCTCTTTCAAGATTCGTTCATTCGATCTGTATTATAACATGAATAAAAACTCTCGGTTCAATTCAAATTAGACCCTTATATAATCTTTTGTTTCCTAAATCTGCACAGCTATTGGCAAATGAAAAAAATAGATCGGCTTTCTTCTAGTTGGATTCTACGCGATTAAATTACAATATACGCAGAAACCTCATTTGTGCGATTTCAAAGTTATGGTTTTTTTTAATGCATTTTTCTTTTCAAATATATTTTTGGGGCTATATTAACTGACAAATATAATAACGTTTTTCACATACTGTACGTGCAAAAACCAGGGGTTCATCTGTTTATTACAATGTGACCTTGCACATGCTAAGTTCCCATATTAAGTCATATCTTTTTTGTGCGATTTTCCGCGGTACCAATCTTTTTTTTCCATATCCGCTCCCTATTCGGATCATATGGCCGCCACACGGTGCCTCCAAGATTCTCTGTCTCCCGCCAACCTCCTCGCATCTTCCCAGGTCATCCCGGCGTCCCTTAGCTCCCCTGAGTACATCCTATGGATGGTCATCAGAGGCCTTCCGCGGCGTCGGGATCCATCAGGTTGATAGAAGAGGCAGGCAGGATTCAGGCTCCCCTGGGGCATCCGCAGCACATGTCCAAGCCAGGTCCATCGTCGCCTTTTAATTTTAGACGTAATAAGGGGCTGGTTTGTCCGCTCTCTTACCTCCGTATTCCTTACAAAGTCAAACCACTGTACAGTGGGGTACACATCTACCGCACAATAAAGGGTATAGGTGTATTCACACTCCGCCTGCCTTTTGCGACATCTGTTCTAAGTTTGGTATAGATAATTGTATACTGCGATGCTGCCCGCGATGAAATTTAATGTTCTGCAACATATTGTACTGTGTAAGTTTTTTTTAAATTTCAAGGTAATTTTTTTTACTGCTTTTTTTTGCTTTGAAACTATCGCATTGTTAGAATTGAATTCTTGATTCGGCGGCAATAAGTAAGGCATGTAAATAGCTTCTAATATTTTTATGATACGTAAATTTATGATAACACTGACAGTTATAATCCTGAAAAGATTTTAATTGTCGTATGAATGTGCGCCTTCTTATTATTTTATAACGTTCATTATTTTGAACCACCAATTGTCATTTTATGAACACTCTTATCTATATTATGAAATACACGTTAACTTAATTTGAGACTTCTTTTGTTTTTTGGTTAAAATCTAAATTGTATTTTGTCATTATCTTTATTGGCTGTTAATAATATTTTTATGGCATTATTTACTTTGCTTGTGTTTTTTTTTAGATTATGTGATTTTACAATTTTACTGCAGATTGTTTTAATCGTAAATGTGATTTGTTGATTGGCGTATTATTCTCGCAATGCGTTCAGCTGGGAGGAAGTCAAATTTAATTAAAGCATGTAATAAACAGCGCCAAAAAAAGACATTTGATCGTGCTTATTTATTTAAAACAGTTTCACCGAATTGCCCATTTGAGGTTATGTTATGTTTGCAGAAAAAGCCGTAGATAATAGATATGCAGATATAAATATTTAAATTTGCCGCAATTATTATTATTGGCGTTTGAAAATTTTCCGCCCCCTATAATTCACCGCACACATTACCAAGCTCGGTTCTGATTTTACTTCTAGGCAACCATTATTTGTATTTGCACCAAGCGTTAATCGATTAATTAAAACATGGGTCGAAGTCCATCGATTTTTAAGACTCCATCTTCCAATATATTAATTCACCACATTATATTATAATTCTGATTGTTTGTTGATTTATTGACTGTTAAAATTTTTGAATATGTACTCCTTTGAGTATTCAAGAATGAAATAATAACCATTTGTATGCAAAATAACATTTAATTCGATTAATAAATTTCAATACGATTTCCTGCTTGTAAATAACACAATACAATTAACTTGAAAAACCATAATTATAACTAGTGATTAAACAGATGTTAATCTATTTAAATAGTATGTAAATTATATAGTGAATACACATCGTATTGTATTCATTATAATTATCTAACCTCTTTAAGGCAAGTCATGTAGACACCGATTTACAGACAAAAATTTAATTTACTGCATAAAAATGATGGTAGAACTTTTCCTTGGCATGGTTGTGATTATAATATATCGACTTATATTTTCCATTCAAGGCAGGGTGTCTGAAACATTATTTTTGAGGGCTTAGCGAGGTAAGAAAAGAAAACGTCAGATTAGTAATATTTTTTCTATAAATAAAATATTTCGCCCGAACGTGTTTAATTATACATACTACTCGTACACATTTTTATGTGGAGTGTGGTTTAATACGTGACAATTTCCAAGGGACATTTTTTGTAACAAATTAGCGAAATTTGTGTGCATATAAATCCACGCTGCAAGCCATGAAACACATCGGAATTCTGACGCAATTCATACATGTTTAAATGAATAATTTAAAGCAGGTTCAAGGACTTGATTGATATTATGCGTTAATACAATAAGACTATTGAATAAACGTGTACTAATCATGCAATTAAGTAAATTCATTAGGTAAACTTACCACTATTTTGTCAAATAAAAAGGCGATGGCAAACAAGTTCCGGAGTTATAATTCGTTCCTAACGGAAAACTTATCTAGATGTTTGCCGGTTTTGAGTTATGAATGCCAAAAGATAAAAAATAATATGTTGCGTTATGTGTCAAAGAGTCATATCAACAGGACAAGTGGATATCAAGATATTTCAATGCGTATTAAAATCACTTTCTTTTCCACAGCTCCACTCAACCTTAAAACAGGCATGGGCAACCTTTCTTAGGTCTGGGGCCAAATTATCATTCTTTCTCCGAGTCAAGGGCCGGACCCATTGGCGGATCCAAAGGGGGGGAGAGGGCATGGGGTCCATGCCCCCCCCCCCCATTATATATGTTGATATTTATAAAATGAACGACATAATATTAAATACTGATTACAAAATTTTGTATGGCTGAGTGTGGGAGTAAGATTTGCCTTGTACTTGAATTACGAGACTATCAATATTGGCGTTGACATTGCTTAAGGATAATCGCATAGAAATTTGAGATTTTCATGTCTTACCCTTGTTCGAATGTTGATTTAGTGTGTTTCATCCTCGAAAAATACAAATGATTTTTCTTGCAAATGCGAATAAATTTATATATTTTTCTTCCACCAAATATACTTTATAAAAATCCGTCAAAGCAATTATGTAAAATTGTTGTTTTAGCACTAAATCCCCTTGAAGCTCAATAAGTTCCATCTGTAAATTTGCTGGCATAATATTTTCATTTGCATCCATTGGACGAGCAAATATACCGAATGTGGAGTATTTGTTTTGGAAGTCAGCAAACCTCTATCAAATTTCTCTATTAGTGCCTTCAGTTCATCTCCATAATAATTATATGTGATGTTTGAATGAGCTGATAGACTACGGAAATGGTTTTAAAAATATCGTATCCCTCCCTGGCATTATTAATTACTTTCTCTATTACTTTGCCGCGATGAATCAGAGCCGGACAAAATAGCCTGGCGGGCCGGTGTTTGCCCATGTATGCCTTAAAACAACGCATTGGAATAAATTACTATTTTTTTTACAGGCTAAACCTGTTTTTTGGCTCTCGTGAAAAGTGGAGAAAAATAAGTTGCGTTTCTTTGCTTCTAAGGGGCCGAATTTAAAGTGTTTGTTTCGATGTTAACCGATTTTTCGTTTCAGATTTTCGGGCACATATCCGGAGCACATGTAAATCCTTCGGTGACCTTGGCTGCGTTGGTGTGCCGGGAGATTTCACTCCCTCTCGCCGGAGTTTACCTGGTCGCACAGGTTGTGGGCGCCGTTGGAGGATATGGTCTGCTGTTGGTGGCGACACCTGACATTGCCTTGAACAACGCTACTGCCTTTTGCGCCACTATTCCCCATCCGGAAGTCTCCAGTGGGCAGGTAAATTCAACACATCTCCATTGATGACTTATTTAACTTACTTGCAAAATAGATTAACATAACCGAACATTTTTACCACAATTTAGAAGTTATTTCGACACTTAATTAATAGCTATGAATGAATATCATTTGAACGCTGAAAAATAACGTTAGTAATTATTCTTATTCCACCTGTCAATGTTGCATATTAAATTCGAATCGTTTGAATTTTCTAGTTCTGAGTTCAAAACTGAGAGTCATTTCAAAATCATTCGTGCACTTGAAACGCCTTAAGATGCCGAAAAGTGAAACCCAGGTCATTAGCGACAAAACTTATGGTAGAGTGGGTAATTTTAATGAAGATGTTGAGGAGTCAAAAGGAGATAGTAAATAAACACTTACATTATAGGTATCCGGTAAAATTATCATATCAATAGTTTTAAATATTTCACCCTAGATGTGCGATATTTTAAATGCTGTGAATATAATCTGAAACAAAATAAAAACAGCGAAATGAAATATATAACAGTTGTCAGTCAAATTACGTATCATTGAATAATTACCTGTCAATTTATTTATTTAATTATTTTTTAGGCTGTCATCGTCGAAGCATTCATCACTAGCATTCTTATTCTGGTGACGTGCGCTGTCTGGGATCCTAGGAATAAAGCAAACTCAGATTCCGTTCCGCTGAAGTTCGGTTTCACCATTGCTGGTCTTGCTATGATTGGGGTAAGAAATTTGATCAATTTATGTCTCTGTTACAACTCACCGAACTAAATTAATCCCTGTCATATCCATTTATACTTACTGAACAATTGAAGATCTTTTTCCATGATCGTTAATTTTTTTTTGATTACTGTATTTTTTCCAAATTCAAATTGTTCAGTCACATATTAAGTACGACCTTGACATTAAACTTCATTTTTAATGCGTGTGCCATTAATTTGTTTCCATAATTAATCCAATAATAGCAAAATCGTAGTGTTCATTTGTTTTTTTTTATATTTACAGGGTGCATTCACTGGAGCCAGTATGAATCCAGCAAGGAGCTTGGCGCCAGCAATCTGGACAAACACTTGGGATCGGCATTGGGTAAGATAAATTCACTATTAAAGGCCAAAGTACTTCAAAGCAGGGCTGTGGAGTCGGTAAAAAAAAGTCTGACTCCGACTCCAGCATTTACCAAAAACATGACTCCGACTCCGACTTTTTTCCCCTAATTTTCCTATTTATGTGTATTCAATTACATATCAACCCTACCAATTCGGCCAATAGCCAAATTTGACATGTTAAATCCAAAAATAATATGTTCCAATTTTTCAAAATATCCGACTCCGAGTACGACTCCGGCCAAATCGCCGCGACGACTCCGACTCCGACTCCACAGCCCTGCTTCAAAGTATATAAATAAGCTATGCAACACTTATGTTGATACTACAACATATTTCATTTAAACACATAAAAAGAATAAATCCCTGAATTTATATGTGCTTACTGCATACATTACAAAAATTAATACCATGACAATAGCTCCATCTCCATTCATCTCTATACAGTCTTCGTTTATTTAAGATAATTTTTCTGCCACATCTTTTTTTAATCTTTCGTACTATTCTAGATATACTGGGTTGGACCACTTTTGGGCTCTGGAATATCTTCGTTGCTTTACTGCCAGATGTTCAGACGGGATCCTCCACCAACTCTCCGAGAAGAAGTGCCCCTGACAGATATCCGCACTAAAGAGTCTGCGACTAATAATTAACCATACCCAGCTATATAGCTAAAATTGTTATGAAAATGTCTTCCAAATGGGCAAGACTCTATACCATAATTCAAAATGCCATTATAAACCTGTGCTTAAGCTCATCCCCCCCATTATAAAAAAAATATCTTCATCCTTTATATATGTATGTTATGTTTGGTTATGATTTTTCTTGAACTTTAAAATTGCTTGCCTGTCACTGTTTCTTTAGAAAAATAATTACCTTTGGGGGTTATAAATTGTAGAAAATAATGTATGAATGTTTTAATAATAACGGCCAAATATCTGAACAACTAGCCATTCTGAATGAAGCAATACATAAATATCATTAGTTAATTAGTCTGCAGAAAATCGCTTAGCCCTTATATGACCGCAGAGTGAAAAATATTTGTGTGGTGCTTGTGCGAAAACGACCACACGATGATTTTTTGCTTCGTCTGATAACCCATTATATAGTTTACCCAAGGTTTCATGATTGATTTCAGATCATTAAAAAAAAACTGTTATGCGTATGGCATTATGTGACGAATGTTATAAAAATAATTACAAATAAAATGATGAGGATCTCTTATCCATACAAACCAGGAAAAACTGCTCGACTTTTTTGGCTAATCTCTTCAAAAAGGTCTGGTCATAAAAGGGTTAAGTTATTTTGTATTTTTGTAGTATTTAATCGTAGAGCGTTAGCTGAACCACAGAATGAAAACTCTTTTTATGGGAGAGTTGAGTTATCAAAAATAAATGTATTTTTAATGTTGATTTTTCTTTGCTTAATTTTATGTATATTATAATATTTTAACACAACATATACATATATACATTATACAAGTGTTGCAAATAATAGTTTGTGTTAATTATATTGTGACATATCTGTTTTCCTTGAGGTTAATTCTCATATTAAAACTGAATCTATTAAAAAAATAAAGAAATAACTCTCCTTACTTTCCATTTACCATTTTCCCTGTAATAATAAATACTTACTGAGACCAATGTCAATTAAACATTTCCCTTTAAATACATTAGTTTTCAACTGCACAAAATGTGGTTATTAAAAGTAATTGAGACAAGAAAATAAACTTTATTTTTCATTCTCAAAGTTGTAAGTGTATATTAATTTCACAACACAATCATCTTCAGTATGAGTGGAACAACTTTTAACGAGTCTTAGTATATATATATCATATCTTACCGATTAAATAGTGTAAGTTTAATTTTCTAATAAACCATATAGATTGAATAATTAGTAATCGAGGTTGATTATGATGCCAATGATCTGAAATTTTTATTTGTTATTAAAAAAGGGTGTCTATATTATGTAGATTTATTTTATGGCTATATTTATTAGAGTACACATATTTGCAACTTCCGATTATCTGAGCTAAGAATGGCCTGAATGAGAAAATTGTTTTCTTTTTCAATAAATGATCTTACATTCAATTTTTTCGATAATCAAATAACTTGTGCACACCTATTGTCTTCACTCATGAATAATCAAGACCATACCAATGTTCTATAATAGATATTAAATTAGTCGTTATATTTAAGATAATCTGTTGCACAGTTCCTGTGTGTATGATAGCTTTACCAACTATAATAATTTATCAAAATATTAGCTCAACATCTGGTTGTGAAATAACATTTCTTACACAATGCCTTACAAATAAGTCATTCGAGCATGAAACCTAGGGTACATGCATTATGTGTTATCAGTCTAAGTGAAAAATCAAAATACAAGTTTTCACACAAGCACCGCGTAATTATTTTTCGCTCCGTGGTTGTAAAATGGTTCACATTTTATTAGTCATTTGATGACCAATTAGCAAAAGCATAGTTTCGTGCACACCGTAAGCACTGTTTAACTTTCTAATTTGTATCTATTTTATTAACTAACTTAATATAATAAAATATATATATTTTGAAAATTGTTTTTTTATGTCAAAAGTTTCTTTATAAGAAAATGATTTCTTTTCAACCAAGCATATAAATTTCTTTCAATGTTGGCTGAATTATTTCATATCACAAAATAAATCTATCCATCAATAAATAACAGAAAAAAAAATATTCAGTCCTTTGTAAGATACACGCATTTTAAAAGAGAAGATAAGTTAAATAATATATTATACTTTAAAAAGCTTACCTCCCCAATCTTTCTTCTCAGAAAAGTAAGGTAAACCCAAACCTGGTAGTAGACAAGGTTTTCTCAACAATTCAATTTGTCAAAAATCAACCAAGGTTTAAATTTAACAGTTGAAGCATGGGTAAAAAAAATACCCACAGATGCATTATCCATACACTGCACCACCATCCGGCCTTAGGGGTTAATCTTATTCATACAGGACAAATAAAAAAAGCTTACAATAGTTTAATGTTTTTTTTATTAAAACCTTCTTTTACACATTATCGATCATCATACCGTTTACGTTTTCACACAAACCTGTACATAATTACAGAATTGAAAACAAACTTTATAATACATTATTAGTAAAATCTCCATAGTATGTTTGGTGTTCAAATTATTTATTTTTGGAAAAATTTACATATCACTTAAAAAAGTTTTGTCATGAGTGAGTATTTGAATATTGTCTTTCTTCAGTCAATCCGAAATCGGCCATCAACATTCGAATTTCTATATATTAATATAATGTTATACAAGATGTTTAAATCAAGACTTTCAACCTTAGTATTTTAATGGTGTGTACCATAAAAATGACTAAATAAATTCCAACTCTCAATAATTGTGTTGCAATAGGCACAAGATATGAAAATGGTAATATGGTCATTTAGATATCTATATTTATGAAGATGATTTATACTGCGTAACATTATTTTTAATTTGTAAATCAACAAAACATCTCAGAGAAATGGTGAATCAGTATATTGTCAAATATGCCATGCAAACTATGCACACACATTAGCCTGTATAATGCCCTCCCATATAATAAATATACTCATCTCTGGAAATTCAGCATATAAACGAATATTCATTTGATATCACATATTATATTTCAATGTTATCACTGACTAATTCATGAAATTTTGGGCGTGAGAGGATTTGGTGGTCGGAAACTGGAAAAATTAAGTAGGGTCGGTCAATTGCATCCATCCTGTCACCATAGAGATAAATTGAAGATTTGTACAAATAAGAAAAAACTCACAGCTGAAACTATATATGTATGCTTCCGTTAATTTACAAATATAACATTTTACACTACTACAATATAAAAAAGAATAGTTGACAACACACACTTCGAGGATTTCCATAAAAAAAATGTTAGTCAGCAGCTTGCACTATTGTAATGTATATATTACGCATAAGAGAAAACTAATTTCAATGTCATTGTATAACAAAAACAAAAAAAAGATTCGAAGAGAAAAAGTTTTTCTGAAATTACATACAGCTTTGTGTAGAGTGTTCCAATCTTTTTTTACATTTCACCAAATATCTTTTGTCAGTTTTGCAATGAGAATATTCACTTTATATTTTTATATTTGCACCAAGAAATGATCCACTTTGGATGCACAAATTCAACAAAGCCATTTATCATTTGACAATATCATTCTTACATACAAATTAACCCCAATGGGTTTGTTTTTTGGTAGAGTACAAAATTTAAATTAAAATAATATTTAGTGAACAATTCCAACAAAATGTTGTGCACGATAACTATACATCTGTAACACCATGGCCAAATAAAATAAAAATTATTAAAAATGTCCTAAATTTAACAAAGCATGGGTACCAGTACCGGCAACTTTCAGTGGGGTGAAGCAAAATATTCACATGTTTAGAAATATACTTTGATACATATTGTATTACAACTAGAATGGCTTGTTCATTCGATGAATTAATTATAAATAATAGATACTAAAACGAATCCATTTAAGCAGTCAGCGATGTGAAAGTTAGCAAAACAAGTAAGTATACATGAACTGCTTATTTAAAAGCTCGCAACACTAACCCTTTCCACACTGTGATAACCATCAACAGTATGTTTGCTAAACAAAGTTCCTCTATAATTGACTCTTTAAGAAAGCATCAAATTTCCCAAATTTCTGTACAGGTATTAATAAAAACACCTCATGTCCCTTCAATCCGGTACCCATGCAAAAAATTATATCTTATACTGAAACATTATCAGAATAAGAACGGGGAACTAAGCAATCTCTTGAATAGGTCAGGAATAAAACAAAAAAAAAATGATTTGAAAACCATTGGAAATAATTAGTTACTCATAACCATTACATAAAAATATTTGCCCATGGGGATGAAATTACTTAGATTGTAAGTTGTGGACTTTAATAATGACTGTTCCAAGTTGTTCCAAGTGAACTCTACAATTGAAAATCAGAACAGGGACAAATTTTTGCTGCCACTTATTTATAATACTCAAAATCGTTTAATAGCTCTTATTATGATCGAAAAGAACTCCAAGAAAAATTTTATGATTTATACAAGTAATCCGTTTAAATAAGGTTGGTTTACTTTCAACAAGAAAGGTTAGTCATCATAGGTAATGCTCAAACAATAGCTTGAAATCTGAAACCCCAAGAGTTGTAAATGTTCAACTCTTTCCACCATTGAGGTAATCAGTGTTATTGAATTATATCCAATAAAAATATTTGAAATGTTGGTGACACATTGGAACTGCAATAGTATGTTTAAAGAGTTGGAACAGGGTCAGAGATAATTTATCAATTTAAAAGATTACAATACGTCATAATAGTTGTTCTTATTCGAGATCAGGTATTTCTTCGTCATCAGAATCTGGTTCAGTGTCATCGAAAGAAGGTTTTCCTCCCATATCTGAAAAACATAAATTTCAATTATTTATTGTTCTGAGCCTGAAATGTGGCTTAGTCTTCAGCACGCCATTCTCAGAAATGGGGAAACTGGAACATTCAACATTTTCGTTTAGCCTCTTACTCGAAGACCATTGATACTGATCTATCAGAACTATAATGAAATGCTATAGCCAAACCACCTATTCCCGTCAGTTAAATACAAGTTTGTTAGAATGACTCACTCCTTCATTATTTTAGAAATGAAACACACCTAAAGCCATTTTCAGTTCAAGATTTATAATATAAAGTGAGGACTATTACTTTTAAATCAAATTTAAAATCAGATATGCAACCAAAAACAAATGGGATAATTTACGGCTAGAACTGAAATATTAAGCTGAGCAAACAATAAATAAAGCCATTACTTATCGATTCATTGAGGTATGTTAGTCTTGAACAAAATATTTCTCCAAATGAGTATCAAAATAAATGTTTCCCATTATAGTTAATTCACATTAACTGAATTTTATCATTATGGCTATTATATCTGGAATTGAGTTAGGTTAGGAATAAAATAGGATTGGTTCAATAATTTATGTGACACTTGATGTGCTTTTACATAACATTTTTTCAGAGATATGAGATAATCGAGTATTTGTAACACATTGATCATTGATCAATTTGGGTTATTTTATAGCTTCAAGCATGTCAATTCTGATAAATGAAGGAAGCCTTGAAGAATATATACATATTCTCATTTGACAGCTTTCAACATCCATCAGAAGGTTAAATTAGATTGCATCTGCGTGTTACTTTGAATGGAATGCATACATTAAAACCGTATATAGGAAAAACAAACCTTCTAATCCACCCATATTTCGCATCATATCTTCAAGGGATGACAAGTTTCGTCCACCTTCTCCCATGCCCATGCCCATGCCCATGCCACCGCCGCCGCCGCCACCACCGCCTCCTGCACACCACATTAAAGAATTGATGAATTGATTAATAGAGTGATTGAATAGTGTTATCTGTTTGTCTATATATCGTTATAATACCAGTGATAAATTGATAATAGAAAGAGTTTAAAGACATTGAACTTTAACAAGAAATGCCTTAGTAGAAGATAAAACTTTGCACTCGTTCTAAGACTAGCTCCATATTTAATTCTTGTAAACTCATTGGCTACAGGGAACGTGGAATATGCGTCGTTGTATGTGTATTGATGTCCCCCGTAGCCAATGAGATGATATTACCTCAAAAGCCGACTAAAATAAAATATTTGTGAACAATACCAGTGAAATATATCTTTGTTCTAAATCTGACTGAGGACAGGCTATGGATTAAGAAGAATTTGTAGAAACCAAAGTTTTTCTATTGAGTTAAATTTACATTAATTTCCCATATATTGATAATAAAACATCGCATGTATGCATTCTCTCTACCATTAACATATTCGCATTAATTATTTATTACACCCTGAAGATTTTTTCAATATTACTTTTTATATCACTAGCTCATGACAATTATTTTAGTAGTGTGAAAAAAACACATTTATCAGTAAATTTTTTGATCCAAAGTCTATGGATGGGGAAGGTTTGGGATTTTAAATATATATATATACATAATTGAACAAAAATAAGGACTTGCTTACCCATTTCATCCCCACTGTCATTTTCATCTTGCATTTTGTTGAAGTCAACTTTCAGCCAGTGTAGTTTTTTCTTATCTTTAGTTAGTGATGGCCAGAATCCAGTTTTTTTATTTTCCTATATAAAATAAAACGTAATAAATAAAAATGAATATTAAAAACTTCTTTTTTGTAGTCAAGTTCATGTGAAAGATCCAATGTATTGCACAGACATTCATTGACTTGGGTTGTATAAGTGAAAATGAATTAATCAGCCCACATTAACGTTATTGACTAAAATTTCATTTTACCATCATCAAATTAAATATTTTTAAACATAGAATGTAAATATGGAAGAAGCATTTTCGATTATTTCTAAATATACAACAATTACTTTGTATGACGATAAAATGTCATGCCTCTAATCCTGTTTCAACCCCGTTCTATGCTATCGTAAGGGAACCCTTTTTTACAAAAAAATTTTTTTTTGCTCATATTATGTCACTGACTGTTCATACTACTGATATAGTTTGTAAGTATACACCAGGGGTAGCCAAACATTTACCCCTACGGGCTTTATTGAAATTTTTGGCGGCGGCTTTATGCTTAAAACAAAAACATACATATCAACCCAGTCCACACTAGCTTCTCAAACTATGAGACGGCAAGATACAAGCCCACTGCAAAACTTTCAACTGTCAATAATACAGAAATTCTTTTGCATTCAAAATGATAGTCCTACAATAATTGCCAATAGGCTTCACAATTATTACCCGAAACTGGACCAGATTTATGTCCGATTACATCGCAATGACGAGGCTGAGTGAAAGACGAAAGGTTTAAGTGCAGCAATTCAAAGAAGAAAACTTGGAATAACTTGAAGAACTAAATGGCCACCCTACTGTCACATGTGTTTTATTTATGGATTTTTTTTTGTGTCGACAAGTCCTTCATGCATTTGGCTTCAATTAAAACCAGACCAATGATTTCTAGTGTTCTATTCATCATGGTACAAAGATGCCAAATGTTGTGAAAAATAGTGCTGATGAAATAGGTTTATACATATTATTGTGAATAACCAGAAATAAATAAGCAGCAACATACGATAAAAAAAAAACATGACATGTTTTCGTCAAACTATAATACAAGAGAATATATATATATTCTTAAGCCATCCCCCGCACCCAGTGTGAAGCATATGGACTCATGGAGTTTATTTAACATATTGTTTACGGCCTTTTTGATTACTATGGTAATTATGCACAAATTGGTGCACAACGTAAACAATGGGTAAAGAGAACTGCTTGGTACTTAGTTGCTCAACCTCTTTCTTATGTGAGAGAGTAGGAATAGAATAATATCGCTTGGACAGGACTAGTTAATACCAAATCTCTCACTAGACCAGACTTTTAGGATTGGTATGGTAGAAGGAAATTTAGACATCCCTTCCAACAGAAATCCATATTAATGAAAATCAATTTATCCGTTACAACAAATAGATTGAGTCCTAGTGGAATCGAGCCTACAAGCACTGCTACAAAAGCGACTTTGACCACTCGACAATATGTATAATTAGGATATAGTAAACGCCAGCCATTATTAACGTCCAACAGCAACTGACAGCCAATACACATCAGAAATTGTCTCAGTGAATTAAGGAAAAAATACACTGTCTATTAATATGTCTAACTCTATAATGTGCCTAGATAACCTTGTGCAGTCACCTCTACCCATGCAACAACAAAAAAAAATATATGAATGTTATCGCAAAAAAAAAAATCGCAAAATTATTGGAAACAAACAAGCAACTTTTCAGATAGGCCAAATCAATGACTCGGTTATATACGATAAGTAATAAGTAAGCATTACAAAGTTGTAAAATATCAATTTCTTAAAATAGTTAAAGATTAACTAGAGAAGGTATGCGACTAAGTCTGCAGAAATACAGTCTGCTGTAATGTTATTTTTTAAATTATGAAATATGTTATTTTTAAATTAAACTTATTTTTTATTTTCCCAAAATTTTATTGATTATCAGGACTTGTTACAGCTGAAAAAGCTCAATATTATTTTTCATTGTTTTGTCATGAAAAATCTATGAGTAAATCTGATTTTGCTTGAATTTTGATTTTCATGAAAGTTACCCGTGAAAAAGACCAGGTACCATACATAGCGGTGTTTGAACATATTGTTTAAATGAAATACAGTTATGGAAAATATTTGGATTCTAAGTTATTGAAAATAATTCAGGTAAATCTTTAAAAAAACAATTTGTCATTATGCCACACATATTATCATATTAATACGACATTCGCGCAATCTAAGCATTATAAAAATGACAGCATTCGAATCAATGAAAACACCTTGGAAGTTGATTAGCCAAACGATAGAAAACATAAATATTTTATGAGAAAATCATGAACAAACCTTAACCAAAATGACTTCTATACATCTGCCGATGTTGTGTTGCTGGCACTCTTCGGGAATAATTTCTGCATAGAGATCTATCACAGCATTGAAGACTTTCTTTTCTGGGCCACAAACTCCCTTGAAGACTACAGCTTGCTTTTCAAACCTATAGAAATTGAGTTTTTAACATGGGGTATATGAAATTTTGAACATATTTATAGCTAATACTTTCAATGGTTTCGACGGTAACTTTGTGGAAGTTCATTTAAATATAAAATTTAAAATAACTTTGATTATTCCACGTATTGTTTTGTATATTTATAGCTGTCGGCTGTTCAGCAGCGGGGATTGAATACTAATGCCATTAATGGAATAATTCTTCTTCGGGAAAAACAATTATCCATATCTGAACAGCTCTATTACAAACAAATGATTTAGCTTATCACCGTTCCATAAATATAAAAGGCCTGCGAAAAAATATAGAATGCCTGGCCACGTTTCCAATGCAACTTGAAAACTACTTTATAAAAAGAGTCTTAAGCAAAGGCGGCAATGGCTTCAGTTACAATGCTTATGGGTTTGAATCCCAGTAGACAATTAAATAAATTGAATATTCAATTATTATTCATAGATATATACAGCATGGATGTCTGCGACGTATAAAATTTTCATTCATCACTCTGATCCTAAAAACTGAGCATATTGGGAGCGATAAGTTTACCACTAGTCCCTTGCTAAGGTTAGACAAATAAGTAAAAAGTTCTTCTAGAAAAACTTTGAATGTTGTCTTTTTAATGTGGAACATTTATATGTTAATATTTTTACCCTGTAAATAAAACAACCTGCAGATGGATTGGACTAGAATAAGAAAACTATTTATTTATAATACACATGAGAGAATAGCCATCATACATAATAAAGGCAATATTCAAAAAATTACAGAGTAGAATTTTTAAAAAGGTCGCTATGTAATTATGCTTACCGCAGTTCTGGTTCTACGCATTCAACATTGAATGTTAATAGTAATTTTTCCTTTCTCTGAGCCCACAAAACAGGTGGATAGGACCTGAAATCAAAATATAATACATGATAAAAAAAAAATAGATTTGACATTATGATAAACAGTAGTATAAATAACATGTTAGTCAAGTGGGCGTTTGTCAGTTGTGTGGGTGACGGGTTTGAATCCCGAGCGGACATTTTCATACATTAACTGCTAGTATTTGCCACAAGCTTTTCTTTTCAAAGATCTATTTCCTGGTTTTAATCTTTCATATAAATGTTTGGCATCAATATTTTATACCAGTGCAGCAAATGATGACGCCTGACAATAACCATTAACTAAGCTGACAATAGATGCATGCTTTAGATATTCCGGATGTGGCTTGATTTCACGAGGATCTGAGATTACGGAACGACACAGGCAGTCCCTGTTATGTCGGTGATCCTAGAAAGATGTTGTAACTGGCTAGGTCATATGATACGGATGCGTCAACCCTGCTTGCCTCTTCTTACAACCGAGGACTATCCATAGGAGACAGTATACAGAATTGAAGGATGCCTACAGGTGGGTGGCAGGTAATCCCAGAGTTGCTGTGTGGTGGCTATATGCTCTGAATAGTGAGCATTTGCTCCAGAAGAATTTAATTGATCAAAATCTTATCACCCGAACAACATTTATACACATAAATTTGTCAAGCGGATATTTGTTTTCCCAAGTCGTCGACTACTATATTTTTGTACCTTCTTACCATACTTATTCCTGAATACAGGGTAAGAATAAATTGAAAACCAGTTGTTAAGAAATTTCTACTAGATACTGAAGTACTTCATCATTCATCATATGATTTATGTTTTACTTAATTTTTCTTTATCTTTAATATACTCAGAATTCTGAAAAAACTCGAGGCTGAAGAATATTATAAGGCCCAGAATAGAAATTAGGGATAATGACAATCAAACAAAAAGTCATAACGATTAGCCAAAATCCAATTGAACTAATTAATTTAACTATCCAGTGACAATATTTGACAGAGGATCATGGGATTAGAACGGAGGAATAGTCGTGTGGTCACAATTGAAAAGATATGACTGTAAAAACTTAACTCTGATAGATGATACCTGTCCCGTTTTTTTTTTGTTAATAACGAAATGTTTAATTATAAAAATACTCATTGCCAAATGGATTTTCAGAAGGGAAAATGTAATTTTTTACGGCACATTCCATAGCAAAACACCGATTTCGAAGGAAAAACAGCGGTGGCTATTTTTTATAACGAAAAAATTGGCGCGGGTTACTCATCCACATGAATTTGGAATTACAAACAAAATTTCAATTTTAAACTTGAAATGATTCCCTGTTTTCGGCATTGTCAGCCTACGCATCTAACATATAACAGGCCATGCGGCAAATTCATAATACTCTGGCACATAGAAAGCACTTGAAATTTTGTGATTTTCGAAAGCTCCCGCGAGTGTTCAAAAATGAAAGCATGATTTTTATAGGCGGTCTGAAAATGTATCTAAATAAGTAGAAAGACTTTCTGAAAATTAAATTTCGAAACCAATAACGATGAAAGTTGTGATAACATAGATGTTCTCGATGCATTTCTAGAATGTTCTGATCAATATAGGAGACTTGGTAAAATGGCCGCCATCAAACACGTTACCCCAAGTAAAATGAAATAAAAATATCTAAATAATCATAACGGCGCAACAAATGGTTAACTTCTAATATTAATGTGAATATTGACAGACCAACATTTGGTGGCTGGCGGTGTAAAGACAGCATTCAATTCAATTTCGACAGGTATTGTATACCTAAAGCGATGTTTTGTTTATCGAAAATAATTCATTATCTACACTCGAGAGAAAACAATATAGTATAGGAGAGAATTGTATGGTATTACAACCGTTTAAACTAAACAACTGTCACGTAATATTGCGATATTATCACATTTTATGTTTTCAGAAAACCATCGTGCCGGCAACGTTCTGCGAAAATCTTACTTATATGAATGACAGAAAAGTATATATTAAAGCAGTTGTACTTACGATTCAGTTGCCATTTTAATAAATTTGTAGAAAGAACTTGATATCAATGTAATTTGACTTCCACCTTATAATAATCCGTGTAAGCTCAGCAAGAAATTATCACGATTCGAGTCGTATTACAAACTCACGTCTGGTACGGCCAGGGTACAGATTACTAGAATGCGTTCAGAACATAGACACGAGAGAAATTACCAATTCACTATGATAATATGACTATCGAATATGAAAAGCAGAAAGGCAGCGAAAAACAAAAGCTCTCTATAATACATTACCTACCTATTTAAATTCCTCGATTAACAATTCATCAATTGGTTCCTTAAAAAGTGTGTTAATCAAATCAGAATATTCATGAAAAATGGAAGATGGTTTGTAAAATATATATACCTACTCTTTATTATTTATTTCTTAGCTGTGAAGTCGTTTTAAAAAAAAGCGACCCCGAGTAGAGTTTAAAATTTAAAAATGAATATGACCCAACTGTAATTTGAAAAAAATCCTACTATCTTTTAATTGTAAAACAATATTTTCGTTTCAAATTTATGGACATAACCAAAATTATGTCCATACTCTAACAAAACTCTTCAAAAGGCTTACGAAAAATGAAGGAGACAAAAACGATTAAGAAGCTTCATTTCATAATGATTCGTGGTTCATTTTTCCACCAGACATGTGATGTGCTCAAATTTTGATTATTCACATGTTATTTATTATAACCATGCACATTAACGACACAAAACATGTAAAGAAAATTATTTTTAATTTTCAAGCCAATTTCAAGCCTTCGTTAAATAATGTTTTGATAGTGAGCGTCACATCATGAAAATCTTTTTCAAGGTCACCGGACTCGGGACTATTTATGACATTCACTCGTTTTTTTTGTCCACGACTCGGGTTTTCGATGATTTCAGGTATTCAAGTGCACAAATGAACTTGAGTTGACTGACTGACATTAGTGTAGGTACTTGAAATTTAAAATCATTTTTATACCGTTGGCCATAGGCATTATCGATTTGTTAAAGTAATAATTTTTGAATTACACATAAAGTGAAATCAATTATATTAGTCCTTCAAGCGATGAAAAAAATTTAACAACTTAGTTTATCCCATGTACCTATTTGCTACAAATAGTGAGACGTACTTCGTTTCTTAAGCGTCGTCAGACCTACTACTTATAGCATGGTTTATTTACTTCGCTATTTGTAGCATAATACATTGAAGCTATTTTCAATTTTATTACAAAGTTACCTTGATTTGATGACAAACAAATTTTGCCTATGTGGTTTCGCAGTTAATGCTTCAAATTTAAGTTTTTTTAAATGAACATTTCTCTTCTAGTTGATTTATTTATATATAAATAACATAAACGTCACACTATAAGCCCATCCATTTTACAATATGATTTAGATATGAAAATACAGAAAAAAAAACATTGAAAATTGGCAAGGAAGTCAACCGAGTGAGTTCCGACGAAATTAACTTTAATATATAAAAAATAGTACTCGACTGAACTTACTCACGTCCACGCAGACTACATCGACATATGAAGCAATAACGCTTAGTATTGCTTAAGCCACATACCAGTTTCCTTACTTAAGTTCTTCTCGGTGGCCTGCTGATTCTAAACCAAGGAAGAACAAATATTTCATGTCAACTATTCCTTAAAAAATATCGAGAATATTTAGTTTTATATTATTCTCATTTTGCCCTCGTACAAGTTGAAATAAAAAAGGTCGGATATATTTTTTAATTCGGCTTTGAGCATTTACCGTTAGCACCAATAATTTGAATACCGAAAATACCCTGGTGGTACTGCAAATAAAGCTCTTGATCTTGAGTGGGATATAAAATTCTTTTCGAGATAATCTCATATGATTTATAAAATTTAAAGATATCCCCTAGTTAAGCGTATATTACCAAATAATTATTTCTGTCGGTGCCTTACGTGCAACAGTTTATTTGAAGTTTTACTTGAAATGAGTTTTATTGTTTTTGACACATGTTTGTCAGAAGAACAAAAACCAAACCAATGCAAGCAAAGTGACCGTAGCGTTCCATATTAACAAATGATAAGTACCGTTTAAAACACGCAGAAAAACATGTTAACCATGTAATAATTTTACGTAAAACCATCAACAATAGTTTACAATATTTTGTACATCTAACAAAACGAATTGTTAATATCCCTTATATTTGTTTTCATAAAAAAACAAAATATTACTTAGACAACAAGAAATGTAGATGCAATAGATTAGATTTAAATTTTTACTGACACTTAATTTAATGTATTATAATAATTGCCTGTAAAAACGATAATATAAATATTTCAAATCAGGTGAATGCATGGCATATTATGGACTATTTATGTTCATTATCAACAGATATAGGTATATAGAATTGTGAGTTTTTGTTTATAGAACATAGATTCTATACAATATACATACGTGAACAACACTGTTCCATAAAAGGAATTCTACACATAAACAATATGCAATAGTATTAGTGTTATCCTATGCTCATCATTATCAAATTGAGTTTATCAATTTTTCCAAAGATACGTCTCATTTTAAAATAAAATCGTTTAATTTTCTTGAACAAAATTTCATATTTATTATATAAATCGTAATACTCGTTGGATATATTTTTTAAAATTATTTTTTCATGATACAACCAAGACTACAAACAAGTTGTTTTAAGTGTTCTTAATGCTGAAACAACCACTGATAGTATCTTAAATTGTTTAAACACGAGTCTCACTTCAAATATTTAGTGGACTTAGCTGAGTGATAGAGTTATATCATTTTTTTATTTAGATTTCACAAAATATTTCAAGCTGATTATTTCGTGATTTGGAGACTCCTCTTCGTATTTGAATTGTATTAACATATTTTATGGAATGTGCTGCTATTGACTCCTCAGGATCAATTTGATGAAAAATGTTTATTTATTTTGTGGAAGGGTTTGTATAGCAAATTTCTACATACTTTTTTTGTATTTTTACATTATATTATCATGAACGATTTCTATAGGTAGTAAGAATCTTTATAAATCACATAGACCATATGATTATTATTGTGTTCTCTATGGGTACCATTTTTTGGAAATAATAGATTATAACGACACTTGCCCTTATTAATGTTATTCATTCTAAAGTGTATTGTTTAGGGCATGAAAATCTCTATTCATGTGCGTTTAATTCCAGCTGAGTAGCTGATTGTTGATTGCGGTGTACTAGAGCAATATAAGAATACGTAAACAATGTCTCTCAGCGCCAGCGCAGAGAATTTGACAGGAGATAATCAGGTAACTTTTTTTGAGTATTATCATTATTTAAACTGTCAAGTAATAATGTAAGTAACACATTTGATTATGTTTGTACTCTAATTTGTATATATTACGGTTGCCTGACACGTAGTTGTAGACTTAACATTATTCTAAATAGGTATATGAGTCATATTTTCCTGAATTTGGATAATGAATGCATGACATCATTGTCTCCATTGTGTTATAGTCAATTAAAAAAATACTATTTAATGTTTCAGAGTTGTGATGGAGGGTCCATGTGTCTCGAACTGGCTCTGGAAGGAGAGCGTTTATGTAAAGCAGGAGATTGTCGCGCGGGTGTGGCATTCTTTCAAGCTGCAATCCAGGCGGGCACTGATGATTTGCGTACCCTCAGTGCTATCTATAGCCAGTTGGGGAATGCCTATTTCTATTTGGGAGATTATAATAGGGCTATGCAGTATCATAAACATGATTTAACACTGGCAAGGTAAACAATAATATTTAATTTAATAGGTCAACATGGATATACTGCTTTTAGTGATAACTCAATCAATTAATTGTAATCTAATTAATTAATATTTTTCTTTGAAGCAAATGTTATCTGTATCATTTTTATTAATCTTTGGAATTTTACCTACCAATTATCTTATACTATTTGAAAAATTAATTTACATCATTAAAAATCAATGAAGATTTAATGGAAAAATGAAGGCAACACGCCATTTTTTTTTAACTTATTTAAATACAGTTAACTCAATGAGTATAGATAATCCAAACTATTTTTCTTCTTCCAATAATAAACTTTTATTTTACTACTTATAATATGTATTATCTACTAAGGACATCATTAAATTTTGTTTGTGATAAAAAATCTACGAATGTCACAACATGTTTTCCTAAGAAATAGTAATGTTTTGAAAACATTTTTATCCATTTTTGCTATTAAGTATGAGCAGTCATACAACAAATAAGATTTTTTGTTGCGGTGTCAAAGAAAAGGAAACAATTTGTATCCTTTCAAAGAGTTGCACATGGAAAACATGTAAAAAATAATACAAACCTTATTTTACCACGTGTGAAAGGCTAATAATGATTCTTTCATCTGTCCAATTTCTATTTATGGCTGCATCAAATTTATAGTTGTTATAATGGTGAATTTATTGTCTAATCAGGGTAAAAATTATCAAGCAGTTATATCCGCTGCCCTTCGATTGATACTCAAGTCAAGCATGGGTTTTATGGGTGTGGCCCCGCCTGCGTTTCATGTTTTTCTTATTTACCACCTTTTGCAACCAAGCTCAATATATTATTGTAAATAAAAAAAAATATTTTAATTTCATTTTAGAACAATGGGTGATAAATTAGGCGAAGCCAAGTCATCTGGCAATCTCGGAAACACATTAAAGGTTATGGGAAAGTTCAACGAAGCTGCAGCATGCTGTAAGCGGCATTTGGAAATCTCCAAAGAGTTGGGCGACAGATTAAGCGAAGGACGTGCTCTCTACAATCTTGGGAATGTATATCATGCCCAAGGAAAGCAGCTCGGGAAAGTGGGGCAAAATGACCCAGGTCACTTTCCACAAGAAGTTAGAGACTGTCTAAATCAAGCAGTGGCCTACTATGAGTATGTTTTTATTGTAATATATTATTATAATGATTATTGTTAATGATAGATCAAGACTTCAGAACCAATAAGCTGTGATAACTGTTACTATATGTGATAGATATTCTGCTATCTTCTCGCTGTTTTGCCAAATTATTTGCGGTTTAAATAATATGAATTTAATTTGAATGATTATGTGCAGATTGCTGTATTGCAAAACATTTACTGTGTAAATAAACTAGTGAGATAGTTAATTATCTGCAGTAGGAAAATTGCTAATCATTGCATATTTAATTTCTATAATATGTGTAGTATAGTTTTATGGAATTGTTGACACTTAATCTCAGCTTTATATTCTTATTTATAAAACAAAAACTGATATGAGTTATTTGTTTCTGATTGGCTTTTTTTGTTTGGTTCAAATAAGTTCAGTATAAAAAACAAAGGAATGTAGAATAATTTGAAAATCATTTTTAATTATTTTTGAATTTGTTTTTATAGAACTGTGATTATTAATACATATTACAATTGCCAAGCGAAACCACATGGAACTACTATGTTTTATTTTATTTTAGTCTGTGCAGTATTCTCTACCATCATTTATTTTTCCAGGGAAAACTTGGCGCTTATGAGTGAACTGGGTGACAAGCCAGCCTGCGGCAGGGCTTGTGGGAATTTGGGTAACACTTGTTACTTACTTGGTGACTTCAGTCAAGCCATCAAATATCACACGGAGCGTCTGCAGATTGCTAGACAGTATGGAGACAAAGCTGCAGAAAGAAGAGCAAACAGCAATCTTGGAAACTCACATATTTTCCTTGGCCAGTTTGAAAATGCAGCCGAACATTACAAGTAAATCTTTCACTCATTCTTCTCATCACTATTCATGTTGTTAGTCAATATATCAACGATTAAAATAAAAAAATCATTTGTTACCGTAAGTAGAAAACTAATATAATAAATAATGAAACTTGAAACATTTCGAAATAAATTCATTTTTATTTTCAGGCGAACGTTGGTCCTAGCTCAAGAATTGGAAGACGTAGCTGTTGAAGCACAAGCCTGCTACTCTTTGGGAAACACTTACACGCTATTGAGAGAGTATTCAGCCGCTGTGCAATATCATGTAAGGCATTTGGCTTCCGCCCAGCAGCTCGGAGACCGAGTAGGAGAAGGTCGGGCAAGCTGGTCTCTAGGCAACGCTCACGCCGCACTGGGAAATCACGAGAAAGCTCTGTATTTTGCTCAAAAGCATTATGAGATATCAAAAGAGGTATGGCGATGCTACGTACATATTAAATCCTTATTCAACGTTTATAATATTAGGAATATTTCTACTAAGCGTGTAAGCTTTTTAAAAAAGATTTTTTTAGCAAAATTACGCCTTAAGCTATTTTCATTACACTTCTCTAATTACCTAAACCTTGAATATTGGCTATTATTCCTTAAAAAAGAAAGATACAAAATAAATATTTATTTAAATATTGACCTTAACAACATTAAATTACAGAATTTCATGTTATTCTTTAAAACAACAGAGAGAGCTTAATTTACACAATAGTTCATTAATATAATAATACAAATGATGATGGTTTAGAAAGCAGACATAAACACAGGAAATGTATTGCTTTTGAAACCTCAGTAGCCTTGTAAATAAATATCTGGTGTAATTTTAGGCATCATTTATGAATTATTGATTGTTGAATTAACGGTTAACATAAATTAATAAATTAATTATTTATTGATGATTAGTCATTCTATATTTATGGACGAATCGTATTTGGTAGCCCCATGTCTGCAAACAAGGAATAGTTTAGATATGATCTAGCATAGTATTAATACAGTTGATGTTAGTTTTATTCTATTTTTTATTCCAGTTGGGCGATTCGCTTGGTGTTGCCACTGCTCAGCTTAACATGTGTGACTTACGTAAGGTATTGGGCTTGCCACCTTTAGACTCGCCTACTGATAGTGAAAAAGGAAATGAATTTGACGGTATAAACTCCGGTGTTACCTGCGATCCCATGATGGCTCTGCGGGTGAGACGACAATCGATGGAACAGCTCAGTCTTTTACAGGTTTGTCATTGTTTTCTCTATGTTATAATTCTAAAGAATTGATTTATTGGATTCATTAGCGAACTAGACTTCTAATAGAGCTTATTACAACGTTGTTATAAGAGAACTGCCAATTACTCAGTCACTTAACCTCTCCTTTTCCCGGAAAACATAAGTATAGGGCCAGGAGAAGACTAGCGGTTAGCTAATCGTTTTTCTACACTCAATTTAAACACCAAAAACATTCATGCCTTCAAACACAAATCCATGAATCTATTGACAAATCAATTTATGAAACTGTCCATACTGGAATTTGAACCTGTGAATACCACAATCAACGCCCTTCTTAGATAAAAACCTAACTAAAGATTTAAATAAATAAAACACATTATATAGGTAGCACAAATTGCATCTAGGGCTGCCACAATAAAATAATGTAATTTATGCATAAATTAGAATTATTTTGTTATGACTGGAAAGTTATTTTTTTTATAATAAACTATATTTTATAAATAGCTCAAAATGCTTTGTGTTGTCTACTCGCACTTACTGATATTTAGCTATTCTCTTCTCACTCTGATGCGCTCTATCAATCGAGCGATCATTTCGATAATAAGTTGCCAGCCCTAGTGACGTCTGTTAGCCCAACTTCAAATAAAAAGAAAACGGTTCAACATATGGGTATTCTAACAATCACATTACCTGCAAAAGGTGTCTTTGCATAATATTGCATTTAAAAATATTCAATTTATTCATTAATAAGCTCGTAATCGCGTTTGCGTGCCTGCACGCCGTGGCGCTGATTCTAGCACCGATTTCGCATGCCTGCACGCCGTGGCATCTGAACGGTTAATATCAAATGTGTGAAAAGTGTTCTTATGTTATTTATTTTCTAGTTGACGCCTGATTCAAAACCTAGCCATGGGACCACATTGAACACATCAAAGCAGCCACTGTGTAAAAAAATACTCGAAGTCCAATCTGAAGATGGCCCCACTGAGTCATTCTTTGACCAGCTTACCCGTTGTCAGTCAGAGAGAATGGACGATCAAAGGGCCACTCTGTCTATGGTGGGCAAAGAAAATCAAATAAGAAAACATCCTGTCAAACAGGCCAAATTGCAACGATCGTCTAGCAATGATAACAAACACAATGTCAGGTAAGGGTGAAACAAAATTGTTCTTACATTTTTTTAAATATTTTTACATGGCTCATAGACATGACCCTACTTTTATTATTTATTATTGAATATTTTTATATTTACTTTTAGCACAAACAGTGAAGCAATGTTGGAGCTTATATTAGATCTTCAATCTGAAAGAATAGATTCCCAGAGAGCGTCGTTGCATCCTACGAAAAAATCAAATAATGTCCTGCCAGGCTTGCTAAGTCCCCCAAAGCCTCAAAAACAAAAACCAGATGATGACTTCCTTGACATGCTTGCTAGAGTTCAGGTGAATATAGTCATTTATAAATGTACTGACTCATGAAAACTGATATGTGAGAATGTGAAGAAAATATATACACTTTAATGATACAAAAATTTTAGTAGATTTTATAATTAGTCTTATAATACATTTTTTGGTGTAGTAATGAAGTTGTTTTCAATTAATTTAATTAGGGTTCAAGACTTGAAGACCAGCGATCCGAACTTCCTCGTCCCAACGCTAAGACATCTCAAAGAGGAGTAACAGTGCCAGATGAAGATTTCTTTTCTCTCATTGTCAGAGTTCAGGGTGGACGAATGGAAGATCAGAGAGCTACCGTATGTTTTATTACACATTCAGTTGAATCTACTATATATGATACAGCAATACAAAAGAATAAACAAATAGACACAGATTTTCTGCAATAATGTCATATTTGAATAGAAGTCTACAAGTTGAATTAAATCTTACTTTTATATATTTTATTTAAAAAAATAATTAATCAATGTTTTTGTTTTACAGGTCCCGCTTCGCGAAAATCGATTGAATAGCAGTAAAACTCCTTCCAGCAAAAAGTAAATTTAAACCAGTGATATGCTGATTCCAATATGGAATATTTGACAGCATACATTAAGAATAAGCAGGGCCTAGTAACGTTGACATGGTACTCATTCGCAACCATGTCAAAACAATAAAATTGTACCAACGTTTGAATACATTTTAAAAATACCAATGACACGTTGTCCGACTGGATGACCGGAGATTTTATCTTAAAAGGGCGTTTGAAAGAGAAACAAGAATCTCACAAATATGTAGCAATTTTTTAGTGACAACTATTATAAAAAAAAAAACTTGATTCTATTTCATTTATTTAAAAAGAGTTTTAAAAGATATTACTAACATAAATATGAATTGATTCGTTTGATGTGTTTGTTCATGAAATGATTTAATAATCGTCAGTTATACATATCGCTGGCTTACAGTGTAAAGCTGATGATTCATAAAATTCTAATTTTACGGGAAGAATACTTTATCAAATCAAATCGAAGCTGAGAGCTTGTTGACTGAGTGACATTTTTCAATTATAAATTGGAGAGTATTACAATCTGCAATTTGTTACAGAATATTCATAAATATAATTTTTTTTATCTCATTCTTGTCAAAACAGTGTTAACTTGTCCACCATAAGTCTGCAGTTTTGGAAAAATATATAATTTTAAGAAAATTATCTTCCCGAAGGGCTATTTTATGATTGCAACTAGTTTTTATTGTAATCAAGTAAAATTGGATTGTCTTTGATATTACTATAATATATCAGTAGCCCATTTTAATTATTTAGTTGCTGATATCTTTTGTTGATTACATTTGTCTTTTTTACAAATGTATACGGCTGATGAATGTTGCTTAATTGAACGCCCCGTGAGAACAATTTCACTAAGAATGTTATAAAGATTGACTTCTGCTTAAATATATCATTACATATAAGACGAATAAATAAGGTGCACAATTAAATTCAAATACTTGAATGCTAGCTTATTTTATAGTTTTAATTTTGATAAACATGATTTTTTTAAAAGTTGTTTCAACCTATACCAGGATAAAAATTATGAAATATTGAATGAATAACCCAATATTTTTGATGGCATTAGTAAATCAATTAACATTGTTTGATTCAATCTTTGTAATGCATGATGATAAATATGCAGTTTTAATCAATATCATACAGTGTTCTTCTGATTACATGACTTGATAATATCTCAACCATATATGTTTTGGGCTGATTCGTCTGTTCCTTCTGTGAATATCAAAAATTGTCTTATTATTGAAAAAAATCTATCAAAAATGGTTGGCTTATGGACGACAGATCAAATGCAGGGTTCTCTAGATAGATATAGCTACAAATACAATATTTGGGATTATTAGATACACATACTATACAGTTACATACCAGTTATAAAAGATTGATGCTGCGGCTCATATCTCAATACTCATTTCAATCTGATGTGATATTTACTTATGTATATATGGATGCCGGCAAAAAGACATTTACCGTCTCAGTAAAGAATAAGCCCTTCTAAACATCTCATCACAAACAAAAGTCTAGAGGCATCCGTGAAAATGTTAATGCCTCTACGATTTGTCCATACTTAACATATTTATTATTTTTTTGATTCTTCATAACATTGATAATTAAAAGAACACATTTTTAATATTCTGTGATATTGTCACACATAATTAAAAATTTAATTCTATTCCAGAAATTGTTTACATTGAATAGGAAGTAAAAGCTTTTTTCAAAAGAGACATACAATCTTTTTCTGGCGTTGTATTAATTAGAGAAAAAAGTTTTTACCTTTGTTTACTAAATGTTACCAATTTTCAATGCAATTATTGTTAAAATTGGAATCTGTTTCCTTATTATGATGTGATAAAACATTTTTTTCAAGCCATTTGAGTTCTACGAACTTGCAAGATTTTGAATCATGAAAGTTTTATTATATCTTTTTCATTATTATATTTCCTAACATATTTTTACTATTACACTTTATTTTTACTATTTACAAACATTTAACATTCTTTTTTTCCCAAATGACCAATTTTATTAACGACATAGTTGTATAGATTTTGCTCATGGTGTTATTTGCAATTCTGTAATATCTTTGCATTACCCTCCACCCAATTGTAATCATAAATGGACTTAAATATTGGAGTGAGGGAATATTTTTTTATGTTAAAGCTAATTTAGTTATTTATAGATGCTGTGCGCATCCAATTATTGAAAGGCATAATAGTTCCACGTTGACTTTGTCCATTTATTTGTTTGCTAATTAAGTACAACAGCTGTTTGATTATGTGTGAAATATTTATTTTATATTACTCAAATATCATTGCGATGGCTTTATGCTTACTTTTAATTAAGATATTTTTAAAATGTAATGAATTAAGAATGATATCATTGGTATCAAAAATATTTATTTTTGAATAAGAATTTGCATTTTTAATACGGACACACAACCAAGAAGTGTGGTATATATTATATGATATGTGCACGAGTTCGTCCAAACCTATATATCATTTCAATGTTGCCAAAGAGCTGTATATGTTTGGTTGAAGAATCAATATTATTTTTACATTAATCAGATAATGGAAATATTAGTAAAGATATACATTCAACTTGCATCACTAGGGTATGAGTGACAGCTCTTTGTGCATTTGTCATGAAATTACAAATATGGTGTACATACCATTAATGCACTTCACTTAATTATCAAATCATGGTATCGTTAATAATTTCTCATATAGAGCATATCAGAATGGATAAATCAAGACTGAATAAATTGTTGCTAATTTGAGAATATTCAGTAATCACATAAAATCAATTTCAGTAGATTTTTTAACAGCAAAAGCGTTAAAGACAAACTCATCTAAGAGTAGTCATTGAATCTTGAATATTTACAATATTGATAAATATTTTTTTTGTGTTGGAAGCTTATATTGCTTGCTTAAATGAATCCAGGTTGAGTAACCTTGTTAATTTGTGATTCTGTTATCGACTAATGAAAATCATATCCATATATAAAAGTAGTCAATATTGTTTGTATGATGATGAAACGCGCAAAATTAATATAAGCTTGTAGATTATTAAGCCCAATCAAATTGATAACATAATTATCAATAGTTCTCTAAAACAGTGGTCTCCAAGGCTCATGTTGTATTGATGAAGAATCTATTGAATAAAAAAATGTAGAATGTGCTGTCACTTACGAATTCCATTCTTAATGTCATTTTTGTTTATTGTACATATCTTTAACTCAAATTTATCCACTAAAATTTGATATAACATTTTTCGTAGATAGTGGATGGAGCACTGGAACTCTTGTGTTTATGTAGACTGCTGAATCTGCATTTTATAACAAGTCTTAAGTGTCAAATTAATTTTATCACTTACTATCAATTCGTTGGTACAGGCGAAACTACAAAAATGAATGTTTTGAGTTAAATATAGCATTGTCATGCTCAAATGCAGTGTTATAAGATATAAAATTAAAACTTGTACGAAGAGGGGTTTACCAGATATTGCTCGGCTTTCCTGCAAATCCGTAAGAACAAAGTTTAACATTGAAAATTGTTTTGCCATTTATCTCAGTTCGTTGTTTTTGTAGTTTCGCCTGTATGTCCCTACACCCACGAATTGAAACTGACCTTTATAAATTAATACAAAATGACATTTATAAAGAAATTACGCCAATTTTTTTTAACTAATCGAATATCCAATCAGGCCTTGTCGTATGTTAGCCAATCATAAAGCCCAAAGTGAAATCTGTAACTTATGCATAATCTGCAAACTTCCATTGCTTAAAGAAATGAGATTGAAAATGAAGTGTTTATATAGCAGTATTTTTTCCGATAAATCCGTCAAATTAACACTTTTTTTGTTTTGATGCGAGTAAATAAAATAATACTGATTCTGGCAAGTAGAATTCAAGAGAATGTATTTATGCCTGCTGAAAACTGAAAAGTTTTTCAATTTTCACAAGAATTAAATTATTTGGCAATTTTACCAAAACATTCCCGGGTTCAGCCTTGAGAAATCTGTGGGACCTACACCCTTTCAATGTGTAGATGGATAAATGGACATTTGTTGACACACACCTATTTATCAGTTACGGGGGAAGTGTGAATGAAACTTGTATGCGAAAATAAAATGAATATCACAAATATTATATATTAATCATTTGTTTTGTTCAGTTCGGCAGCTTTAAAATTATTACCAATATAGGTACAAATATACTGGATGAATTGTGTTGTATCAATCACAGTTAAAAATGTTTTCTTATCAATTGAATTTACATTTTCTTCCGATAGAAAATCTTAGTTTATATTGATATATGTACCATTGCCATGGCCACCAGCAGAAGTTGGAACTAAAATAGTCAATTTAGGGTTGGATAAGGCTTATAGCTGTTTGGTAGGCTTACGAGAGTCTATAGAGTTGTTTTTAATACTGTGAAACTAAATACAAAAGGCAATTTTATTCATAAAGTCCATTAGTTGTATAGAGACGGCAAGTCTCAAAGAATTGATAATTCCTATCAATAATGCTGAGGAATCATACCATGCGGTGGCCATAACAAGTAGTATGACTATATCAGTCCTGCGACACTAACGCTCTTATTGGAAAGCATATAATGATTTATCTATAAAATAATGCAGAATATGTGGATAGATGAATTTTTAAGCATTTGGAGACCACTGATATTGTGAAAAATGTTTATTTTAGAGTAAAACTCAAAACAGTTACACGCAAATTTAAATATTTTTTGGTGTAGTTACCTTATGTCATTATGTTGAAATACATTAATATTGATCGCCACAATGATAATAATGATTACTCGTTTTGGGCTTAGGTTATTTTATCGACCTTTTAGTTCACTATTTATCATATTAGATTACTACATCATCGCATGTGTTTACAAAAATCAATATTTTATAAACCAGTAATGTACCAATGAGATTTTTTGTCATATTAATTCTCTTCTGATGTCAAAAGCACTAAAGACGAAGGTGTTCTTTTATTATTGGATGTAAAAGCATAACATGTATTTACAAGGCATCTTAATTTGTTATTAATATCCCACCTTGATACAGAATGCATAATTTTCCACAAATAAAAATAGTTGTATGTTACAAATGTCAGCGTGAAAGCTTTATGTTTTAATTGTATTTTTTGAATAAGTTGTCTCTACATTACTTAATTTTTTTATCACAATTAGATATACCTGTAGTATAAGGTTGTGTTTTTATACTTTGCTTTAAAAATATACATTCTCTATTTGAATAATATTAAAAATTATTTTTGTAAACTTTGACTGCCATATATAGTAAAAGTTATGTTAAAGATTTTTTTTATTTCTTTACACATTACTAATAAATATTTAGTTAAATTAAATAACTTTAGAATTTACAAGGTGCACTTAATATCTAAATAGAAGATACGTATGGCGTACGAAATGGTCTTTTTACCAATATTCTTCCTTGATGAATTTACATATTTAAATAGTGTGCCAAAGTTACGCTTAAGAATTATATAAAACATATTTTTTTAAGTTAACTGATTGTATCTTTATATACAAACAAAAAATACTTTTTTATGTACATAGATGTTAGTATTTTGTGGGTTATTTTGATTGAACGTAATAAGATGACAGACATCGTTGACTTATCCCTGAGAAAATATACAATTTAATGTTGAAATTATTACATTTAAGTCAGTAAACATTCAGAGAAGAAAATGCTTATTTATTCCTAGCAGACATTATTGTTTTTACTTTAGGGGTTGAGATTGTGATGTATTCACCCCTTTTATCTGCTGGTGAAAGTTTCATTAAAACATTGTTATTATAATATATATCTGCCTGTTGAAATATTGATGAAAATGAAATTAAAAAAAAGTTTGTATACTTATTATTTTATATCAGCTCTCAATTACCGTCATATATACGGCACTGTCCCAGTCATTTCCATCAGTGGACGATGGATCTTCTTTTTAAATAAATGATATCGATCTCTTTAACCTGCCCATTGTTATGATCTAGTTAATAATATTTATTTATGAACAAAATATAACTCACAATGCATTAACATCTGTATGATAGTATCGACAATTAATTAGATGTAAGTTTCAATGATACTAACGTTAAAAAAATATGTTATCTCACCCAAATGAGATCTTGTGTAAATTATTTGATGATCCAACAAAGGCAAAATTATGCAGACGATTAACAGCCATATAAATCTACAAAAATGTACGAAAACCTTAATTAATAAAATATATGTAAGTAAAACACAAGTTTTTTTTTTTTTTGAAGTCTTTTATTTGCAGAAACAACAATCTAATAAATTAATAAACTATAAATCTCCTCAGCACAACAATGAAATTCAGTAACTACAACGTTACTACAATAAAGATTTTACATAATAAGAGATCAAAAGAAATCTTGTTCTCTCACGTGTATCGAAATTTCAAAATAGTACCTTTATGTCAATGAAAGTTATCCCTTTCCTCAAGGTAATATTGTTTTGATTTACCATGCATAGATTGTCCATATGAAACGATTTTAAACTGATACAATATCAAAGATTAAAGTACTTAGAAAAAAATATAACAGAATATTAAACATTCGCTTATTGCAAAACAATAGCATGCTGGTTGAGGCAAACATACTAATGTAAACTAAGTGAAGAGGACTTGCGTAACAGTATTTGAAAGTGAAACAAGATAGTCATTGTTAAAATGTACTATAACAGGTAAATAAAAAAAGTGTATGATTGGGTCGTGTAAAGATTCATTATGTGATTAAATACAGTTCTTGGGGTCACAGCAATGGTAATTTTTGTATAAATTGTCTAAACCACATAACTGATGTAAACGCAGATAGACTGAACCATGTTATTAAATAAGACATGTGCTCGTTGCGAAGAGTGATGCGTGTTTGATTGGCGATCGGCCAACCAGTCGGCATGTCTTCATGGCCACGAGCATCCAGCATCACCGGTGCGCTGTCTGACAACTGACCCATTTGATTTAAATCTCTGAAAGTATATAAACAATGTGATGTTAGAATTATGTATTATAGTTTTGGAGTAATAACATTACTAATAATTATCTAACGTAACTGCCAAATTTGACACGCGTTAAATGATAACTAATTTTCAATCCTTAAACGGCATGCAGCTAAAAAAGTATTATCTTAAGTTGTTCATAATTGTATTGGCGTGAGCTGTAATGCCATGATTTGTATTTGCTTTTGAGTAAATAGATAAACAATAAAATATCAATTACCTGTAGAACCACTGTCCTTTGAGTGGTAAATTTTTGGGTACAAAATTCGGTCTCTGCTCATTAAGTCGTACAATGCCGACCAATTCTATATCGCCTTCAATTTGTCCTGGCCGCCGATTTGCTGGATTCTTTTGACTGGTAGGTACCCATCCTCGATTTATTAAAATCCTTTCACTGAAAATAATATTATAGATAATGAGAAAAAGTGAAGGTTTAGTGAACTTCATAAATATTGGATATTACTGTAGACAAATTATTATAAAATATATACATACATACATGATTGCTAGACTCTATTTGCATCAAGTGTAATGAGTTCAATGATGGTGTATAACGTTAGGATGTTAAAAAGCACATTTCAGAAATGATATTAAAGATAATTTAAATAATTCCTGTAAGGGTTCACAATATTGAGTAAGTATAATTTAATAATTCCACGTTATAAAACTCTACTTCTTGCCGTTGCTAAGATTGGCAACAACTTCAATCATATTGACAGAAAAAAGTATGCAGGATTGATTATCAGATTATTATTCTAGATTCCTGAGCAATAATTTATTATATGCACTATTGTAACCTTTAATAATAAGTAAAATAATAAATTTTCAAACTTTCTGCCATGAAGCTGGAAGGGAGTTATAACAAGCCATCCTTGATTTGTTATCGGAGACGTCATTAAAGATCCGGCAGGTGGAGTTTTCCCATGTGCCTCTATAAGAGAGCGTGGACCCATAAGTATTTCTCTATCATGAAGGAAATGACCGTAGACTTTGACAGGATGATATTCAAGTTCATCGAGATCTCTGAAACTGTAATGGAAAATGATGATATATATCGGTGTGTATAATTTATCGAGAATAATTGATGAAGATTTGACCAAATGGATGCCACACATGAGTGTATGTTACTTCAATATTTTACTGCGCATGCCACGCGGTGTTGGTAAGTTTTTACATTGTATACAGTAAAAATAACATGTTTACATAACTAAATTATTCAGACATTTTTTTAATTTTTATTGATATATTTATTGAATTTCTTTCATATCAGGTTAAACTTAAATATTGCGATGAAGAAAGTTGATTCCCTAGCACAATATTCAACAAGGCTTTATTAATTTTATTGAGGAAATTATTAAGTAAGACAAGTATAATATAATGTATTTTTATTCTATTAATCTTTTCACTGCGTATGACCGCTATACATGTCCTAGCTGACATGCCCTCAGCGCGTATGACGTGTATAGCGGTCATGGGCGATGCGCGGAGTTTTGAGCCTCATAAAACCGGTATCTCTAATGTTTTAGGGTTCAAAATCGGTTGAAAATATTACTGAACATATATATATTATCAATGCAATCTATTGGCTAAAATAATTTATTTGTGGAACCTAATAAACACGCATCTATGCGGCGTGAACATTGCCGCCAATATCGATGGCCGCCATTTTTTTATAGCATTTCTAGTAAGAAGCGTGCGCCGCCACTTATTTACAAAAAAGCTGCCGCGTACAGGGCATGTTCTCCATATTTTCTGGCGCGGTGAAAAGGTTAAAGTAATTTAAAGATAAGCTTACTCTGTGGGTAAATCTACTGGAGTTGCTTGGGTATTTGTTTCAAGTGTCTTAATGAGATCCAATTTCCATGCCCTACGCCGTACTTGCCAGCACCCGAGTCCAAATGCTGTGACTGGCATAACCTATAGAACAGATAAATTTGAAGATTATTCATGAAGGTTGTGAAGAGAACCATCAAATGGTTTATTCTTTCATAGTAAATTATTTTCGACAACAGGTTATGTTTTATATAAGATACCCAAATCGGAGATAAATTATTGAAAATAACTCTCATATAAATGATTGTGCTATGCCAAATAGTATAACGCATCGTCAGTCATATTAACTATAAGGGATTCAAAAGAAATATTGATAGCCGTCACATACTTGTAGATATAAATAGTGATTACATTGCTAGCGGTCAATCGTATCATCGGTAACAGTTTATTCGGTACGAAAATTATTGTCTAAAGTACAATTCATTGCACTTATGTCTGCATATTATAAATTCCATTTACCAACAGTGCCCATTTGAAAGTGTCGCTACTTCTGTTCCCTCCGCGATCATCTGTATAGTTACGAAATACAGGTTTCCTATTGAAACCGAACACTGATTCACTTTTGATGCACTGGTAAAGAATAACTTGTTTTTCAGCGTTGACGCAACGCTTCATTAATTGAACTTGTAACTTAAACATTGTAAATTTTATCAAAAGAAAGCTGAACAACCGCTATCAAATAACTGTGAGTTTTTAAGGTTACGTTTTCTCTACTTGACAGCAAAAGTATATAATGTGTATGACAGCCGATGTTAGCCGTCTAGGTGTTGCTTACCTAATATCATAGACAATATAACAATAATTATTTATTAATAAATACTTTATTACTTTTGAAATAAATAATTACTGAACGTCGTTAAAGCAGTTATGAAAATCTTATTTTAATTTATCATATTTATATACCTATTCAATTTCATAAATGAGTACATTTTATTCCACGGTAATAATGTTATTGGTAGTTTGGTACGCATGTATTGTTTTTTCGCAACATTCAAATTAATAGTTGTTTTTTTTAAGATTTGTAGCCTATTATAATTTTTATATTATTGACTGACCACTCAATGATCTTCATCATTATTTTCTCATATTGGAACATAAATAAAAGTTCTTACCAAATTTCTTGCTAACTAATGCGTTTGATAGATAAAAATATACAAACACAAAATAAATCAATCATTCAGTGATGAACCATCTTGGAGATGTTATAAACAATCTTATAAAACCATAAAATATTCCAGAATTGTCCTGGAAACGGCAACCTATAATATAATATAAGATGGGGAATAATTTATTGACGAGAATCAAAGAAGACGATCACCACAACAAGTATTGATACAGTTATTCCATATACTCACGCTGCAGGTATATTGCATATTGGGTTTTGCTAAATGGAGGAATAAATGCAGATTTTTTTTGGATTCTTAATTATCAGTCGTATTCACGGAGAGTAGTTTTGCCGTGATAATATAAATGTTTATATTTTCAGCAATATATTTCTGTTATGAATGGCAAACATTTATTTAATAAACATGATATTATTGAAAATATGTGTATCAAAAAACTTGTTGATCCATTTTTAATTCCTCACTATGCCAATGAAATATTTCAAATTTCATTTATTTCAAAAAAAATTTCATAAGAAAAAAATCCTTTATATTGTCAAGGATTATACAAATGATAATTTTGATCTTCTGTTTTAATCATTTATGTCTCACTGAATAATATATGGAATATAAAAAATATGCTCCAAATAATATCAATAGCTATTAATAAGTTATTAAATAGAAAGCAACAATTGATGAAATTGTTTATATTTATGATACACTTAAGATATATTATGATTTAACATAATATATGTTGAAGCTGCATTGATCAATCTTAGTTAAGATTAGTTTGAATGGCTCAGTATTACAATAATTAAAATACACGCCAACATGAAGTGAGTAATGAGTAATGACCGCAAAAATTTCATTCTGGTTTTACTAATTATTGAATTATAAGTAACAATGAAACCGCTGAGTAGGTGAGAAATGATTATTTAATCTATATTTAAAATCATGCTACTTTATTGTGATACAAATTGAAATTTTAAATCAATAAATAACGGTGATTAAGATGTGAGTAACGTAAAGAATTTATCTCGCCATTTCCTGTAATAATGACAACATTACAAAGTGTTTCCTGCCTTATAATTTTTTTAAACTAAACTATTTTGTAAATAAAACAACATGTTATGTATTTGAGAGATTTATCCATTCCCCATAATAATGTAATATATATAATATATCTATACATGTGTGTATACATATTCTAATAATTTAATATGTGATATATATACAGACACATATGTATATATTGATTTGAGAGGTAAATATAAGTCACACTAAGGTGTAAACAAAAAGAATTAACAACAGCCATACAAGAGAAACCTGAGAGGCTTAACATTTTTTGCTATTTACTAATTTTTAGATTATAGTGTAAACCTTTTAACAAATAAAAAAAAACACTGAATAACAATCTATAATGTATGTAACATGCAAATTCCAAAGATAAATTATAAATATATATGTATGTATGTAAATACTATTCTTATAAAAGCATAATGAAAATTTACAATTTGATGATAAAAATGTTGAAAACTGCAACATCACATTATAAAGTATGAAGAGATTTTTAGCACATACACTGTATTATCCAGATGACCATGGCAATTTGTGAAAGAAGGAATGTATAATAAGCTTTTTTTCTGATCTGTGCTAGAAATATAAGCAGTCTCTTTATCTTGGTTAAGGATTTATATATTGATATGAGTGTTTTAACGTTTTCAATGCTGAATGTGTTTTTTTGTATGAAAATGGACACGCTAGGCGTGTTCTCAGCTTAAATGTTAAGGTTAGAAGAGATGGCGGAATTTCATACATTGTTTTAATACGTTTCAAGCTTTTCAAAACTTGCTATTAATATTGTTGTGGTCTAATTTTGATTGATGGTTGAAGGCAAATATTTTATTGTACAATGATTAATAGTGATTTACAATAATACAGGATCAATACTTTTTACTAGTTACAATTTAATATCAATATGAAAAAATATCTGAATAGATTCATCTAAAGTTTTGACCAAATCATAAATAAACAGAAAATCTGCACTAGCAAAGTATTGCAAATCATTCTTTAAAAAAAGAAATAACTGTTGCACTTGTCATGATTTTTGAGTAAGCCGTTTTATGGTATGTTGTATATATTTTATACGTAATAAATGTCATTGTGAAAATAAATTATTAATTACTTGTTTGTTATAGATTCAATAATAAATATTACATGTAAACATTCTACTTCACAAGTTGATCATGTTCATTAACTTAGCTTGCTTCTTTCAGTTCTAACTGGTATTTTTAGACAACTGGTGTTGACAGTTATATTAAAAGGTACCATGGTGAATGATTTTGATTTTAACCATATTTGACGTTGCAAGTGTATGAGTTTTGTGAATGAACTTTAAGGATTCAATGAAAGCTATTGAATCAGGTCTAATTTTTCCCAACCTGAGCAAACAAACGTACGTTGACCAAAATAATACATTTCTAAAGTCAATCAACACATACAGTATAACAATAAAGTTCTAATAATTATGGCGTGAAGTTTAGTAGTGATAGTTTCTATATGTATATTATGTCTTTGTAATTAAAGAGTAATTTTTTGAATATTTTAACAATAGTGTGGATTAAGTTGAAAGTGTTATGCTGAACATGTATAAGCTCATTTTTTACAATATATTTTACACGATAAATGGATAATACAATGTTAACATATATACGATTTGATCAATGTTAACTCTCTCGAAATAATGATGATTTTTAGTAAATTTTGTTGTTTTATATCAATAATTTTTGAATACCACAAACATTTTTAAATAAAAAAATAATTCAAAAACTCAAGTGTGATACAGAGAGCACTTGGAATCTTTCCAGCGATATAACCGAGATTCCGGCAATAAATACATGTATATAATAATATATAAGTACTAGTTATAACCACTTCTCATTGTATCCCACGCTCTGAAAAATATGTGTTTCAAGTCAACATGTGAAACATAAGAATTACCTACTAAATTTACAATATCCTTAAACATAATTTATTTGCAAAGATAAGTCTTTATTTACTCAACATTGATTAATTCAATTTCAGTTCAACATTTCAAATATTTTATTAAAATGCCTTCAGCACAAACTTAAAATATTTGGAGACAACTTTAAAATTTGTTCACTTTTAACTTGAGAAAGTAAGAGTTGTTGTGATAGTAAGTAAATAAATTATTTTTGAATAACATTCCAGACATCACACTTTATAATATAAACGGGTAGGTAAAAAGAAGCAACCAACTGTCAAAAGTAGTAAATGGAGGCGTCTTGTTATATTTTTTCATTCAAATCAAGTGATAAAATTGCCAAACTGGAATCATGCTTTGAAATAATGATTGGAATGAATGAAACGGTGAAGTATTTGTCATTCTTCCATATAATAAGTTCTCGTATCACTTTTAATGTGGCTGACTGTCGATTATTGGTGGGAAGGGTGGTGGGAAGTCATGTTTTATTTCAAAAATGAAAAGTTACGGTAGTTGAGTATTTATTAATTTTGGAGTAGATTTTATGATAAATTTTATTTTTGTAGAACTGACACTAGACTGCTTAATTTTGAAATCATAATAACTAAAAATTTGAGTTTTATTGATGAAGTCACGTTTAATGTTTTAATAATTGCTTCCATCTAAATTACATAGGCTCTCTGTATTTGTTTGTAATGACATTGAAAAAGTGTTGATTAATAATGTCATTATAATAATGTTATTAGTTGCAATTTATGTATTATTGGACAGCTAACATTTCCTTTTACCTACCCAGTTATTGCCCTGAAATTCGTGTCGAAATAATTTAATTATATTAATATTTGAATTCCAATAAGAATAGTGGCACTTTTTTAGGGTTATAATAAAAACAGAATTGTATTCTGAAAACGGTAGCATCATTCATCATATAAGTGAGTACCATTAAATTATTAATTCATAATAACAACAATTATTTTTGAACACAAATTATCTTACAGATATTATTGCATTTATGATATAATGTAGGCATAATTTCAAATATTTGCAAGAACAGGGCTTTATTCTTTAGTTATTTCAACTAACAAACTTAAACATGTGTTGTGTTTTTTAGTGAAGTATTAACTTGGTTAAATAAGTGGATCATTCAAAACCTTTTATAGTTAAAATAAAGTAATTATTACTTAGTAATTTTACCAGCATTGTTGTCTGACATGTCAATTATGTAATCTGTAATCGGTGTTTTACTGGAAGATTTTTATTATCTGGTGTTAAACACTGCATCTGCATATTTAATTTGAAAAAATTGTAATATATTTTAATAAGAAATGATAATTCAAAGTCAATTTCAAATATCTAGGATAGTTTTATAGCTATGCAAATAATTTTTAAAAACAGCCTTAATTCTTAAAAGAAATTTGTACCGCCAAGCATGAATTGTTTTATATCAACAACCAAAAATAGTCGTACAGGTATATTTTTGACAGCAGTTTTGTTCATAGTATTATATCTGTCAAACAAAAAAGAAGCAACAAGCTCAAAGTTTTGACACCTATTTTAGGACATTCAGTAGTGACCTATTTCTTAAATAATTTAGAGATCTTTTGGGTGACCAATCTACTGATCAAAATAAGTTAAATGCGTTTATATTAATTATCATTCGTAACGGTTTACCCTTATAAATTCACAATATTGCCAAACAATTGGCGCTTCCAGTTAAACGTTGAAGCGCTAATCTTATGATTGTCATGATATTAGAAGACACGCATCACTATGTATTGCAGTGAAATGAACCATTTCACCATTAACTTAATACATTTATTATTTACTCCGAAGTTTACCAAATACATTATAACAACCATTATAATTGCGGAATGCTTCCAATCAACAGCATTATCAACATGTGAAAATTGTGCACCAAATTCCTTATTATTTAAAATAAAACTCTCTTTTATTTTATATACAAAGCCTAGTTCCTTATTAATTGGAACTACTTAAATATTATAACAGATTAAATAAAAATTGATCAATTTAATAAATCAAACTGTAAAAAATTAGGCATGTAAAAAAACATAAAGAAAACGATTTTTTTTTCAGTCAAGTTCAACTTATCATAAGTTAGGCTTTACTTTTATAACATTATAATTCTTAAATAAAGATTTAAATTAAAAATTAAAATGAGAAATTAATATTTTTTTTTATAAGTACTACAGTTACTATGTTGAAAGTTACATCTAACTATTGCTAAAATAATGATTATTCATCATTTAGTACCTAATACAAAAAAATTACTTTACTATAATAATATAACATAATACAATAAGTGTAACGTAATATTTATATGTTTCATGTGTGTAAAGATAGTTTGTACTCTAAGGGAAATGAATGGGAGTTACTATCCACCAAAAATGTCATCATAAGTGGCCGAAGGGCAATCTCGCAGTCCATTGATTTGGATTAGAGATGCCGATGCAACTTTTTTCTTCTAAAGTTATAGCGTAACATGTTGTAAATAGATAAACTAATGTTTTATGATATGTTTAATGCACAACACAGTGAGATGGTCACCACCAAGGTATATATACCAATAGAGGACCTTTGCTTATGCAAATATAATGTGGCTTATTCTCATTCTTTTACAAATGCCTTACTTTTCTAACACAAATAATTGGCAAAGCACCCTGCATTAATACATCTAAGTCAAGTTCAATATTATTATATTCAGTATAGTTGATTGAGAAGTATTTTAAGAAATGCTACAGAATAACCTAAACAGTATTATATTTATAATAGAATCTGCCATAGCTTTACTATTAGAATATTATTTTTTAAAGCTAATGCCATGCATAGATCATGTGCAACTATGGTGCACGACAACCACACAAAGGTCAGAGAACACGCATGACTTCATCATGATTAAGATCGCTGTAGATCTTCGTTGCATTTCGGAATGTCCAATATTTCAGCAAAGAGTGGTGGTAGTCTGAGCTTCATCCAGTTGACCCGAAACCAGTCAAGAAGCAATGCATGCCGAGCCCCCACAGCGCGAAGCTCACCGAGAAGTGCAGCAATTGTAGCACCAAGTCCACTCCCACCACTTTGCTGGTTACACGATGCCTTAAAATATAACAAATTGATTGTTTTCTCTCTGATGATAGCAAAAGATTAAATTAAAGTTAAATAAATAAAAGTAAATTATTTGTTTTCAAAGAAGTTTTTTTTTTCATTATTCCAGCCCAAAATTCATTGACATTTCTAATAGAGCATTTCAACATAAGGATTTAACAACAACTGGTTGTTTTTTTTCATATTCGTTAAGGAGAAACAAACAAGGTTAGGATTACAGTTTGCGATGCTACTATTACCGGTAAGTGGTGACCCCAGTGATAACTTTGATAATGCAAAATGCTGGTATGTATTTGGGTTTTAAAACTAAGCAAAGAAAAAATACAAAAATAATTGATTTTTATTTTGACAGTCCAAGGAGCAGAGCATTCATAGGACCATGTGGTCAATCATGCGTTGGTCCTTAATTTATTTGAATTATTTTTAAAATTTATTTTTTACCGCTCATACTGTTATGGTAAAAAAATAGAAAAAAACTTGTAAGACTTGTGTTGTAAGTTCTAATACCAATATTTAATTTGATATACGGAAATACCGGTACTGAAATATTCATCTGGAATTATAATCCCTAGTTATGATAGGAGTCAGCTAATAATTATTTTATCCTGTTTTCAAGAATGGAACTGGTTAGGGAGAGTCAAGAGCAATTTGTGTATGAAAGTTTGACTTCAGGGACGGAACCTCTTGACTGCCCACTCAGGTATAGCAATGTGTGGACTCTTACTATAGTAAATAATTATGAAAAATCTTACATGTTGCTTGAGAGCATCAATGATCATATCTTGGGTGTGCTGTATAGCTTTGATGTCAGTAGCACCAGAACGATCAGCTGTTACCAACACAGCTGCAGAAAATAATCCCAGCTCAGTCTCGTTCAAACACAAGGCATTCAAGTTTGATGTGAATCGCAGCAAAGATGATGCAAAGCCGCTCTGAAAATAATAAATAAAATTACTTTAAAGGTGCTAACTGTCACTTCTGGTTTGATGAGTATTATTTCAAATAAATGAAAACCATTATATGGTACTACTTCCACATCTACGGAATCATTTTTCTCCTCTTTTTAGGAGTGCCAAAAAACGGACCCCTTAGGCTACGTTCACATGGGGCCATTCCATGCGTTTTTTTTACCGTATATGTGAACAGCTGTATGTAACATCCATTGCCACTGATGTGTCCGGTAAACGTATACATTTAAAAAACGCATCAAATGGCCCCATGTGAACATAGCCTTAGGGTAAAAGAAATGTAACGTTTTTCCCGGGTTTGAGTAATGAATGCCATCAGATACGAAGTAATATGTGTCAAAGAGACATCAATAGGAAAAGTCGATATGAAGATATTTCAATACGGATTAGAATCACTTTCTTGATCATAAATCACTAATTTAAAACAACAAATTAGAGTAAATTACTATTTTATATTCAACAAATAAATCATAAGGCCAAAGCATTGGAAGCCTTGGAAGATAATGAAAAACAATTTTTTGCCTCTCCTATAGAGTAGAAAAAAATTAGTTCGGTTTCTGTCTTCAGGGGGGCGAATTTTTTAATTATAAAAATATTGTCTCTTTATCAGGATACTTTTTATGGGCGTATTGCTTGTTTTGTTTATTACAAATAAAATAATCTTATTATTGATATTGAGCATTATTATACTTACATCATACATGATTTCTAGTTGCTGATGCGTTACATAAACTCCATCTTCAAATGAGAGGGTAGAATCTGTTGCTAGCCTTGCTGCATTTGACAACCAAACCTCAAAGAAACCCATCTGAAAAAAAGTTATATAGTGATATGGAATGACTTACCATACAATCAAAATGAAATATTTTTTCTTTAAGTAACATTTGCAAACAACGCAAAACAAATGAAAATCGCTAGTCCGCACAAAACTTTCGGTTAATTTATAAAAAAAATTAGCAGCGAATATATGATATTTTAGCAACAAAGTTCAAAATAACTACTGTATTCAAATAATTGTATAGCTAATTCACAAAAAAACATTAAGAATAGATAAAGACAAATTACAGATATAGAAAATGAAAAAGTTGAATGTAGGAGAAAGAAAAGGATGTATAGTTTAAAATTGTAAGATTGTTTCAGAATAATATATAAAACGTCGTTTGGCAAACACAAACGCAAGCGCAGAACAGTTTGAAAAACTTAATTATTAGTTCATATTCAATAATAATTTTGGTTGCAATTTTTTACAAGATTCTCTTTAATTTGATGCAATGATGCAATTAAACAAATGTCTACTGATGTATAACACATCTAAACTATAAAGGCGAGGTAACACAATTTGAGAATAAATTTAGGTTAATTCAATTTCAATTCATAGAAAATTAGCAAAAAAATGAACAGTTAATAATAAAGAGTACAAATTTTAGGAGGGTAATGAAAGTAGTAACATTGAATAAAATAAGACAGCAAATTGTCCTCTGACAGTCAAGAATTTTCATATTATTGGTATATTGATGCTTAATAGATATGAATACCTTTGGGCTTATTGGCTTATTCAATACAATTGAAATACCTTGATAAGGATAAGTTGATCATCCTGGCTGAGATCTGGAAAGCCAGGGACCCGTTTGGCAAATTCAACAATTCGCTGCACACTTGGAGTCACTTTAATCGCGAGCTGTTGCCACAGCCAGATGCGTTGGACTTCCATTGAATCCGACGAAGACGACGCCGAAGCGACCGGAGATGACGGAACTGGCGAAGGGGAGTCGACAGGACGCCGTTCCAGCCCTCGCGTCAGAGTCTCACTGAAGGCACAATGAGCTCGATGAGCGGCGCCAACAGCGCGAGCTATTTCACCGGCCTCTTCAGATATCGTCGAGCAAGGTGTGACGCTCATATTAGAGGAGGGGACACTCCCAGTAACACTATTACCAACAGTATTGTTCATGCCGTCTCGGCTTGCCTCATCAGGCCCGCGTTCTCTGGATCGTTTTGGGACTCGACCGTAACGCACCGCTTAAAAAATGAAATGAAACTTAGTTTAGTGTTCACGCTTAAATACATTTCTACATAAGCACAAAAACTGATAATTAGAATACAATGTAATATTTTCATGCTGATGGTCTTATAAATAACTCATCAGTGGTTTCTATGAATACTATCTGTACTGGAAGTGTTTCATATATAGATTAAAAAATAATCTGCTTTCAAAACGTCATCATATATTTTTGGAACAAAGTACCGAAACTCATACTCATCACAATGAAACATTCATTTGGTCAGAACATTAACTTTTATTGTTCGGCATAAGGTTTTTGCTTTTTTTACCCTTACGATAGCATCTTTATCAATCATATTATATATTGAAACATGAACAATTTATATATTACATGCTGTGAGTAAGTAAAGTTTTTTTCAAAATAGTATTAACCGGTTCAGTACCGGGTAAAATGGTCGCATTGATCACATCTACCGCCCGAAATTCTAAAAAAATCTTTTGTCAACAATATTGACTGATGACAGAAGAACCATTTTTTTTCTAGGGACAGGGTAAAGATGACACTAGCTATGAAAAGAAAAATATCATAAGAATTCTTACAGGAAGATTTTTTTATATATTTTGCAATATCTGTGACTTTATTCGCGACGTCCGTACACAGCGGCCACCAGTGGACTTACGGTACTGTGGTAAACAAGCAGTTCTCGTCGAAAAATTTCTGTTTCGATAAATATAATATAGATATATAAGTAGGCCATATGCTCCACTTTGGTTGGTCGGACATGTTTAAAATTGAAATATTAAATGTATGTAAAATAAAAAAATTATTATAAATATATACGAAATATAGAATTGAAAAACGCTTTAAATTTAAAAATAATGTTATTTTTAGCTTTCAATTATACGAAATTTAATAAACTAAAAAAAGCCAAAATGTTTTAACACTTTGTTTACGGGCCTTTTCAAGTACCATACTAATTACGCACAAATTTGTGCACACCGTAAACAATGAGTTAGATTAAAAAAAAAGTCATAAAAAATATGAAAAATAGCGCAGTAACTAATGGTTAACAAATGCTTATTTTAATTAATATTTACTTTGTAATAATATAAATTTTAATACTTACAATCACGACTCATTCCAACTGCTAAGCACTTTCTGAATCTACAATACTGACATCTGTTCCTGTTAAGACGGATGACCAAACATTCTCCATCTCGTAAACAGCGGTACTCAATCTGTTTTTGAATACTTCGTCGAAAGAACCCCTGAAATAAATATAAAGAAATGCTTAACTTCAAATAGAGTTCGAGTCAACTAAAAAGTATACATATATGTATGTTACAGTGAAAATGTCTCAAGTAATAGATTTGTATGACAACATGATTTCAGTGGTAAAGATCATTGAAATTATTGGCCCAAGTCGATGATTTGCCGGCCTAAAATTTTGGTTTGCTTCAATGAAACAAAATCAGCAAGTAGTCCCTTTCATAAAAAGAGGATCAAAGAAAAACACAGACAAACATTGGGCTGAAGATAGGGCGGTTAAATTTAATTTCAATGACAGCTTGGAGAAGAATATATTTTCACTGAGAATACAGTTTCACTGTAACATATACACTCACCACATAATGGTTGTAAGACTTAATAATGAATATATAATAAATGTTTTCTTTTTGATTTACTGTATGTTTTACTGTCAATCATCGGCAGAAAGGCATTATAATCATATTTTTAAAACTAAGACCGATTTGTGAAATGCGTTTCTGATTGGCTGTCATCGGATTTGTCTCTGATTGGCTACGGTTAAATATTCGTACGATTCAAATAAATTTATTAAAATAATAAACGAATGTAGTTTAGGTACATCTCGACAGAATATTTTAGGTTTTTTTTTTGAATATGTTTTCGTAGAAATGTACTTTATATTGATCAATATTATAAAAACCGAGCAAAGCCAAGTGAACGAATATTGTATTATAATAAAAATGTCTGGTTTATACATTTTTTGTGCGGTAGATCCGTTCCGCGAAAAATCGCACAAAAAAAGCCATGACTTGATATGGCGACATAACAAGTACAAGGACGAACGTGATAAGGTCACATTGTAATAAACAGGTGAAACACTGGATTTTGCATGTACAGTATGTGAACAACGCGCTGTTAATTACGTTGTTACATATGTACGTTGAAATAGTTCAAAAATTAAAAAAAACCGCATAACTTTGAAATCGCACAAAAAAAAGTTTGCGTGTATTCTACACATTTTCCTTCAAAAGCTTATGAGCATGTTCAAATGAGTTTTGATTTTTGATTCAGTTGAAATGGATCATCCAACATATGTACTATTGAAAAAGAAAATAATAAAAAAAAAATATTTGCATATTTTAAATAAATATGTATGTATGTATGTGTATGTACAAACAGAAATATAAGTTTAAACTAAAATACATAAATAGCACACATTGTTTAATTCGGTCTCTTTATTTTTAATAATATTTAAAAAAAAGTTGAATTTCATTTGCAAAAGAGTGAAATAAGCTTGCAAAAACTGTAGTTGAAGTTGCTTAATTTTTTTATGAATAAAAGTTGATTTAATCGGAACTCACTCGGTTGACTTCTTTGACAATCTCCGATGTGATTTTATTTATTTTTTCTCTCTGTTCTGATGACTATAATGTTTTCATCTTTTTTTTACGTTGCAAAAGCAATGAGCTATAATAATATATGTATTTATATATGTTTGTCAAATGCATGGCGCATTGGCGTCAGCTGTAATGCCATGATTTGCATTTTCTTCAGTAAATAAATAAAAAATTATATCATAAAAGATATAATGAACACATTACTGCCTTCCTAATATGTAGTATGTAAAAATATAGTTAACGGAAAACAAATATTACGAAAAAGTACTTCAATGATTGTATTTTTCTTTTTATTACAGAAGTATTATTGCTAACATAATGTGATATATATTATATATATATATATACAATTATACACTCATGTATCATCAGATAGCATTGGTTCCTCGATATCCGAGTATCCATTATTCAATTCGTCGCGGTTACGGAGTTGCATGGTACTAAAATTCCAATAAAATACGGATAAAAGATCACGAATGCCGCATAAATCTTCCAACTAAGTTATTCCATTCTCCGCTTAGAACGGATTTGCTTGAAGAGATATATTTTTCGGTAACAATTATTACCCTCAGATTTCGAGGATATCCTATACCAGCGGTGCTCAAAATTATAAAAATAAAAAAATAAAAAAAAATCTAAACATCACTTTGTATTTTTTGTTGAAATAGTACAGTATTTTTCAATAGGGACGCTCGAAGTTTGTTAGGTGGTGTTGTTAAAGTGACATCTGTCAAATTTAATGTCAATTGTTAAGCAGTTTACGGCAAATCACCATGGAGGGCTATAGCGTTGAACGGCGTGTGCAAATTATCAAAGCCATTGCTGCATTTGAAAACGTTCATCGTTAAAGTCATCTCTAGCGATGAGACCCATTTTTGGATGAATGGAAATGTGAACAAGCAAAATTGTCGGATTTGGGGCGATTCCAGTCCATGCGAGATACATCAGCACCAAATGCATCCCGAGAAAGTCACTGTTTTGGTGCGGATTTTGGTCTGGCTGAATCATCCGTACTTATTCCAAAACTAAACTGACATTGCCATAGCTACATATTGATGATAAGTACTTCTTGTGCACTAAACTGGATGCTATGAATACCGATAAAATGTACCACAAAGCACATGCCACCACGACATCGAGTTTTTTTACTAAAAGAATTTATACTGTATTACTGTGGCCCTCATTATTTTTTAGAATGTATTGTTTTTTAGAATTATAATCTACCGATGTTAATCATAATTCGGCCCCTTAGAAATAGAGAGGCCTAGCTCATTTTTAGCACGTTAATTTATTTTAATGTATTTGAGTTCTACAAAATTATATAATATTTATTTGATAGCTATTTAGGCTTACGCCCTCGTCAAAACTATATTATTATACGAATTCTGACGAGGGCGTATCATACATTACAAGTTGGTTTTCTCACCACCTGCCGTAATGTGTGTGCAGCCGTTTTTGTTAATTAATTAATTCGCTCAATAGTTAATTTTTCACTATTTTTCAGGGTAGCCAAAAAATAGGTTTCAGCAGTTATCAATGTTACCTATTTCATTATCATAAAATGAGATGCTTTGGCTTCCTGATTTATTAGTTAAATATAAAATAGTAATTTATTCTAATGTATTGTTTTAAAGTTTAGTGAAGCTATGAACAAGAACGAGATTTTAATAGATACGTATTGGACTATCTTCGTCTCTTTGACACATATCGTGACATATTATTTTGAATAATTAGTCAATATATCTGCATATAAATAACAGTCTCAAAACATATTATTTCGGTAATATAAATTCGTGAACTCGAAATGCCTGAAGATGCCGAAAAGCAAAATCCGAGTTGTTAGCGACAAAACTGATAGAATACTACAATATTCAAACGATTTAAATTTGATATTGAAATTCCATCAAGCACCTTCAGTCGAAATTCTTAATAAATACATTGAAATTATTAAAAACCCTGATATTGTTTTTTAGAGCTAATAAAAAAGTTTCACTATTTTGCTACTTGACTCACTTCACTTCTCATTGGGTTGATTTAAAATGATTATTCCAAAACCGTGATTGAACGTAAAATGCCAATAGAAAAGTTTCACCATTTTTAAACATGTAGATTTGACGGTTCAAATCGAAACTAATCTTTAAAAAAACAAGGTAAATTATGGATATATGGTCACGGGACAGAATCTCAATCCTCTTGAGCTTAGCTCAAAAAAATTATACATACTGTCTTATAATTTTATGTTTTGACTTTACTCTTTGAGTTCTTGTCGATTATTATAAAATGTGGAATCAAAATGATTAAATCTGAAGTATATTACTGATTATTGTATGAGTTCTGAAAAAAAAATTTGTTTTTTAATATAAGCCTATAATAAAATTATTCTTTTTATTTTAAACAAATAATAAACTTATGTGACTGTCTCTATCTGTATAATATTATTATTTGTGTAGTTTGTGGTTGCATTTTTACCCCCGTAAATAAAAACAACTCGATTTCATACTTATTGCGAAGTATTCTTTAGGATCTTCTATAATGTAGAATAAATTTAAAAATTAAAGCCGAAACAAAAAATCGTAAACCTTACATTCATTTCATTTAATGTGCTTATTTTTCATAAATCTTTACAAAAATTCTGTCCCGTGACCATATATCCATAATTTACCAAAAACAATTGGAAATATTAAAATAATTGGTATTAATTAAAATGAGAAGGAAATAAATTGTCTATGTTGTTTATATGCAACAGGTCACAAATATCTTGTTCATATGCCATTTCTTTCTTCGTTTGATTTACCCTGTCTGTCTAGGCGGCACGGTATTATTTATGTACAAAGATTATGTGCCCAAGAGCCCTTTTCCTTCCACTGGCCTTGCTCGAAACCGAATTCGTTGAACGGTCGAGGGAAATAAATTAAGCAAATCAAGAGAATATACATTGCAAGCCACTCCGCGGTATAATCAGATAATACATATTTATCAAAAATGCATTCAAATCCCTCAGACACTTGACTAAAGTCTGACTGGGTAGTTTTTACAAAACAAAGATGTTTTAATCACAAGAAAATCGTATCGCTGACACAAGGGTAAACATTTACATCATCGGCGAGCTGAGAAATCTTGACCGGTTACAAATTTACAGATCTGAGTAAACGTCAAATGAAAAATTCAACAAGAGTTTCCCAGTGTACTTAGATTGTATTCGTTTTTGTCAATGTGACGGTGGCGATATGAAGTAATCCAGAGGTCACAAGACTTTTTTAAAAACGGGCCGTATTGAAATTTTCAAAAACTTAGTGGACCGGATGACAAATGAATTCGCATTGGAATACAATTAGAATATTGATTTATCTGTTCTAATATAATTATATAATGTAAACAAATGTAATTTCCATTGGAATTTATAATGGAAAATATATATTTTATTTTATGGGTTCATACATTTTCGTATTTTATAGGTACCAATTGATGAATTCAAATAAATAGTTGTGAATTCACAACCATATCATACAATTTAAAAAAAAAAAAAAAAAAAATTATCTGAATAATTTATTTTCAATAATCGAGAATTTTTGGAGGGCCGGATGAAAATTCTTGGCGGGGCGTAATTTGGTGACCGTTGAAATTATCCATCAAAATGGCTTACATTCATTCAATGACTTGTTCCACCCTTTCCCATGTACATATTTGAATAAATAAAGCGCATTGTTTTGTCACTTCCACATATAATACATATAAATATTAGGTGTAACATAAAGAAATGTCGTTTTTTTGATGAAATTATTTGATATGATTAAAATATTTATTTATCAAAAGGTCCAAAATATATTTTTATCATTTCATAAGACCTTTTTCCACTTATCTTTAAAAAATTTTAGTCCTTCTTTCGTAAAATGAAGCTGAGGCAAAATACTCGTATATGTTTATTTTTACTCCTCCATAACTTCAATATTTTTAGCCATTCAAACGTGTTGCATCGACCAAAAAAAATGCTAATCGGATGGAGCAATATCCGGTGAATATGGTGGGTGACATATACATAGTCTTAATATTTATTTTTTTGTTTGGTGAATTTTGAACCGTCTGGGGCGCTATCTTGCTGCAAAAACACTTGTCCACGATTAGCTAGTGCAGGTATTTTTTTTTATGTCTGCATCGAAACGTGGCAGTCGATCGCAATTAACTTGTGCATTTATTGTATGCCCGGGATTATTTTTTCAACAAAAATTTCGAGATCGAAATTTTTTAAACCACCTATGTATGACATTAACGAATATCCAAAACATCCCCCAATATATCACAAAATTATTTCGTAGCATTTGTTGCGGCACTTTTCTTCAAAAATGGAAAAGCACATATTTCGAATAAATTCTGCACACGGCAAAATGCTATCCATTGTAGATATGGGTGTTAATTTTTTTATTTAAAATTCACATTACACTCCTGGTATGTGTATTTATCGAATCGACCCTAAATATATTGTCAAATATTGGCTGACGAAGCACAACTGACCAGTGGCGGCTGGCGACAGAGTATTAGGGAGTACAAAAAAAGATTCAATTATTTTTCCGTACTACGGGCAGCCAAAAATTCATAAGACTGGCACTCCGTTGGTATTGCGAACATCTGAATTGAAAGTCCATGTTATAGAAGTGTTTTAAAATCCAATGAATAGGAAAGAACTCTTGCAAAAATAGTTGAATCTTTTTTTGCACTCCCTAATACTCTGTCACTAGCCGCCACTGCAACTGACCATTCAAGAACGATAACAAAAAAACGATATTACTTTCCGGTACCCATAAGAGTTTGTAAAGAAAGGACTGGTTTCGCTCATCTCGAGCATTTTTCAATTGATACAGCTCGCGATGATGCTCAGATACAAAATACATATGGAAGTAGTAAAATACACAAAATCTGCTTTAGTTATTCAAATATAATGACTGTTGGTGGTTAACAGTTAATTGACAATCAAAACCTGACATCAACGGTCATCAAACTATGGGCCGCGGGCCGTGTCCAGCCCTCCAAAAATAGTCGATTATTTTAAGGTTAACTACTGAAATTATAATTTTTAAATTTTCATGATTTGGTTGTGGATTCACAACTATTTGATACAATTCATTAATACAAGATACGATAACGTATGAACGAATAAAATATATATTTTTTATAAATTCCAATAGCAATTACATTAGAACATACAAATTAGATTCCAACACGAATTTATTTGCCATTCGGCCCGCCAAGTTTAAAGAAAATTCAATCCGGCCCGTTTCTCAAAAAGTCTAGTGACCCCTGGGTTAAGTCGTGCTCTGTGGGCCACGGGGATGAAATAAAGAGACTGTTGACGATATTTCTAGTTTAATGAATATTTCTCTTATTTAAAAAGTCAGCTGTCTGTAACGATGGATTATCATTTAACTATCACGGGTAATTGAAGTATTGTAGACTGGCATTACCTTGCAACCTTCGCAGGATGTGACCCCATAGTGGTAGCCGGACGCCTTGTCTCCGCAGACTTTGCAGGGCACGAAAGTCTTGCTGCCGGCCGAAGGGCTGGCGCTATCGGCTGCGTACTGCTGTTGTTCTGTAAACAATCATACAAAAAGAAAATATATATAACAGTTAAAATTTGAACTGGATTGAAATATAGCGATGTTGGTAAGGAAATTTTACCATAAAAAAATAAGCATAAATGGGCAGTTGGCATAACAAGGCAGACGACCCCTGATATAAACAAACATTTATGGGCCTCTAGCAGAATCGTCAACGTCGTTGGTTTCGGTTTCGGAGCGGTCGGGTTGAAATCCCAGTCAGTTTTATTTTTCAATCGAATTATTGATTTATGATCATGAGACATGGATGTCTGTGTTGTCTCAAATTCCCTCCCAAGCACGTCTGATCCTGAAAACGGGTCGGAGCGAGAGCGATCAGCTAACTTATAGTCAGGTCCTAGTTATATCCTTTTTTCTCCTACTCCTTCCAAAAAAGAAAGGTTGAGCAAATGAGTAACACGCAGTTATTGTCGAGAATTTCTCTTGGGATAAACTTCATTGGACTCGGAGTCCATGTGCTTAACACTAGGAGCGGACACGGCTTAACAAATCGACAAAACTTAATTCAAATATGTAACTTACCAAATATTACATGTGCACTGTTTGAAAAAAAAAGCTCTCAATGCACCGTTAATATTTCGTTAATATAGCTTAAAGACGCTATCTCAGAAATGTTCTCACACAATTAAGGGAGCCTAATAACAATGAGAACTCTTGATTTTAATATTATTAAGCATCGATAATATTTGATTTATTGAGTAGAAATGATTTAAAAATTCGCCATATAAAGCCGCACAAAAACGCCTGGATTGATATTGTATTTTTTTACTTCTTTGCGTATCCCTTCAGACGTGGTTAAAAAACGAGCAAACTGGAAAAAGATTACTAGAAAAGTCTTGAAATTCTATGAACTGCCAACGAAAATTCACACATATAATTTATTGCCTACAAGCTTAGTAGCTTTAGTACATTTCACTGTTTGTAAACTCGTAGTTTTCCTAGAAGAATTCCACTAATCCATTCACATGCACTTGCACGATAATATAATTGATTTAATCAATCAAACAATTCCACGACACTTTCACTTGTCTACTAAAAAACTTGTCACTTTGGCGAACAGGACGTTTATAAACCAGTTAATTATCTCAACTGATGTTATTGCATATTTTCTCAAGTAATAAATATTTGTGTCTTGAACATCGTTTTAGGGTCATGTTTCAACCAGTTTCAGAGTAAAGTTTTATCAGCGAGCTTCTTTTTACGACTTGAAATATAAGAATAGCACCTTTTATAGATAGCACAACAACACCATGTACAGAATTCGAAGAATTGTAATAGGGGTGACAATGCCGTTATTACCTAAACCAGGATACCGATATCTTTGAACTATTTTTTCAAATCCGAAATATCAGTGTATGTAAATAATACAGTACATTCAATTATTGATTGTTTTCCCAGCGAGTATTGAATATGTGAGAGCTTTATTTATATCCAGATCCGACATCCGTTCGTTATTTTCACGAATATGCCACCAAGATTGAGAAATACGAAAATAAATCGTAGTATTTACGAAAATCAGTCTACAATAAAAGATATAAATGTGTTGAAATGTAAAATGGTATTTCATATTTTACATATTATATTCGTCCGGCATTGCAACTACTAATTCCCTTATTCTTGTTTACTTGGTCTGCAATAAACTGGAATCAATCGCAATACGCATTTAAAAGTTTATTATTGCTAAAACTTTACACTGATTCACACCAAATCTAAATATTGATTTTAAAGTAATATATATCCATGCAATGCTTAATATTTTAGTGATAAAATTTGTAAAATAATTAATTGACGTAGTACATTTGATGGTTCAAATCGAAACTAATCTTTAAAAAAACAAGTTAAATTATGGATATATGGTCACGGGACAGAATCTCAATCCTCTCGAGCTAAGCTCAAGAAAATTATACATACTGTCTTATAATTTTATGTTTTGACTTTACTATGGAATCAAAATGATTAAATCTGAAGAATATTACTGATTATTGTATGAGTTCTGAAAGAAGAATTTGTTTTTTAATATAAGCCTATAGTAAAATTATTCTTTTTATTTTAAACAAATAATAAACTTATGTGAATGTCTGTATAATATTATTATTTGTGTAGTTTGTGGTTGCATTTTTACTCCCGTAAATTAAAACAACTCGATTTCATACTTATTGCGAAGTATTCTTTACTATCTTCTATTATAATAAATTTAAAAATTAAAGACGAAACATTTCAAAAAAAATCGTAAGCCTTACATTCATTTCATTTAATGTGCTCATTTTTCATAAATCTTTACAAAAATTCTGTCCCGTGACCATATATCCATAATTTACCGTATTCTCTTACAAAAACAATACAGTGTGTAATCTAAATATTGCAGTAGAAACAATCTTATCACTATCTTCTTGAAACAGGACACGCGTTATTGCAGTGCTTTTCAGAATCCCACTAACATAGCTAAATCATGTTGCATATTGTCACGCCATCGCGTTTATCGTGGAAACGGAGATATTATAATATGTAAAGCTTTTTTTTATGTTTCCGTGAAAATGATAATTTGTTATCGTTTGAGTAATTGAACACCAAATTCCTCACATATGGTAAGTAGCGCTGACCCACCGAAACCCAGTATTTGTGGACAGCCGCTGATTTCATCTTATGTATCGTAATACAAACGCATGAATTCAACGACTCTCACCATCAGGTTGATGCAGAGCTGCACATGTTTTCCAAGCACTTGCTAGTGCACTTGAAATAGACAAAACAAAAAAGTCTTGGGTATTGCTCCTGAGACAATCCTAGTAAGCATTTTATGTGCTCCAAATCTGCAGTGAGTGGTATTTTTCTGTTTTGTTATTGTTAGATATCAAAATATTTTAATCGGGAAATATTAAATATTACTGGAAAATTTCAATCGCTAATATTTAAAACAGGAAAAGTTCGCAGGCGTATAGAATTATTGTAATAGGAAGAGCTATAGTATTAGGGTCGATTTGTAGTAATACAATATAATATGTAAAATAAGTATGCTATTTTATTTTGCCTATTTGATAATTCAGGCACCTAGAATAAAGTCTATTCTTGGGATATAACTAACTATATAACATGTAAAACTTGACAAAAGCATTCGTTAAAATGTGTTTGATTAATATAAAATTTAAAATAAGTTTGATTATTCCATGTATTGTGGTACTAACTGTGACACGTGTTTCGCCTCTTTCAGAGGCATCTTCAGACTTACTATCGCATGGTTTGCTTAAGTAATGATGCCTCTGAAAGAGGCGTAACACGTGTCACAGTTAGTAGCACAATACGTGGAATAATCAAATTTATTTTTAATTTTATATTAAAATGAACATCCACAAAGTTACCGCCGAAAGCATCGAAAGTGTTTGATTAAACTTCATGGAAAGTGGTCGCGAAACCCGATAAATTCAATACAGATGTGTCCAATTATGTTTCACTTGTATTTATTTCATAAAATCACCATTTATTTCTTAATTGGATTTAAAAAGATGTAAAATATAAGCTACAAGAACCCTGCAGAGTGGACATCAGTTCTTGCTTCAATACTCATCGTTTTATTTATATCGTAATGATGACAAAAAAATGGAGCAGGATGAATCAAATACAAATTGTATTAAGAGACTTTCTTCTGATTGTACTATATTGATTGTTTTTCTTTGAACTACAATGTTGCTACAAATAGGATTGATTGAAAACTCGGTGAAAGCATAAATAGTTTAAGAAAAGATTGAATATATTCAACTGTCAACCGTCAGTTCTGTTGTGCCACCTGAAAAATGTTTAAATAGTTTCAATCAATTACTATTGTATTTAATATCAGTTTTATTACAAAATGGTCACTCATCTCAAATTCATTCATTACATACTAAATCATTGAAATTGTTGATGTTATAACTATAATATATTCGTAGTAACATACTCTAATGCAAAAGAGATAACCTACTCTAATGCGTGAATTGTAATAGATTTACAACTCATTAAAAAAAAGATGAATGATGTTTTTTGCATGATTGTAACGGATTGTTTTCCAAGAAAAATCAATCTAGTTACTGAACAAAATTACATCGTGTTTACTTTTTTCCCTGTAACATAATTTTTGTTGTTATTGGTTTTCTGTATCATCGACAATTTGTTTACGCCATAAAGATAAAAGTTGGCAATTTATGATGGCACTATTGTTTGAAAACTGTAATATTATATTACATTACCAATGATTAACAATTTTCGAACTGACTTTTCCATCGCTCAAGTGTTTAGAACAACGGTCCCAAACTACGGCCCGACGAATATTTTCTTAGAGCCCTCCAAAATTTCTCGATGTTTGAAAATAAATTATTCAAATAATAAAAATATTTTTTGATTTGGTTCAGAATTCACAACTATTTCAATTCATCAATTGGTACCAATAAGATACGATAACGTATTAACCCATAACATATGTTAAATATTACGTATTATAATATTTGTTTTCATTATATGATTATATTAGAACATAAATTGAAATTCTAATTGGATTCCAGCACGAATTTATTTGTCATCCAGCGCGTCAAATTTAAAAAAAAATCAATACAGTCCGTTTTTCAAAAATTCTGGTGATCTCTGGTTTAGAATGTCCAAAATTTATGACATACATACATTTTCGCTTCGAATTTGAGATAGTGATATCTTTAAGTGAGAACAAAGGATAGATGAATAAAGCAGAAGGTTAGTGGAATAATATTAGAATATGAAGATATAATAGAAGGCTTAATTACTTTTCAAAAGTGTAATCTAGCCAGATTTTTAAAATCTTATTTGACTGTTTTTTTCACCTAAGTCAGTGGTCGGCAAAGTGCGGGTCTTTGGCCCCTTAAGTCCGGCTCAGACATAAATAATAAAATACACTTTCCAAACCTGCTGAAGCATCGACAAGAAAATAATTAATTACAACCATTTAAAATATAAGGGAAGCATTTCTCAGCAGATTTCAAGAATTTAAAAACAATAAAGCGACCTTAACATTCGTCAAAAACCCCTTAATGCTACTATAACCAATTTGAATTTTTCTCCTTTTGGCATCGACATTGTTATATTTGAAATATAATTGCTGGATTTTAAAAACAAGGAAATATGGAGCTAAAAATTGGAACGTCTCTGTATTGATTTGGAAATACTGGAGAAAAATAAATGTGAACTTAGTTTAAAACACAAATGGCCTGCTTTAAAAGACCTGGAAAAGGAAGACATGATCATTTTCAACGCCTGGAATAGTATTCCTGACTCTTATGATCAGCTGATAAAACTTTGATGTTCTTTCCCTTTTCGGTTCTACGTATTTATGTGAACAATCTTTTTCGAGCATGAATTTTATTAAGAGTAAGCTCAGAAGTCGTCTTATTGATGAGAACCTGTAATCGTGCCTATAATCAAAAACAACAACCTACAAACCTGACTTACTCAAACTTTCCAAGGAGGTGCAAGGACATTGTTCGCATTAAGTGATTGTCAGTGTAAGTATAAAATTGAGTTTTATTCAGTGTACCCATAACTAATGAAGGTCTTAAATTATAATAAACGTGTATTAAATTAATAGAGAGATTTGGCTCCCATTTTTTTTTAATCGTTTCAATGTTCATATTTGGCTCTTTGGCGAATAAGTTTGTCGACCACTGACCTAAGTCAATGTGGCATAATCTGAAGCTTAGAATTGATTTAATGCAGTACTATGATTGGTAAAATCCTAGACTAACCCTGTTAATTATTTTGACATATAATCCAACCTAGCCTAACGTAAACTACCTAACGTAACCTAAACTAACTTAACCTAAACTAAACTAACCTAATCTAACATACACCTAACCTAACTTTTCGACGCTCTCTGTATCAATGAATTATAATGTTAATGTCAGTTATAATTATTAATATAACAATAATAAACAACTCACACTTGTTCCAATACGAGGAAATATATGTACATCATTAATACGTAACACTGACATGGCTGTCATGTTAGATTATATGTTAAAGTAGTTATCAGGGTTAGCCTAAGATTTTACCCTGTGATTTTTTGTGTTAGTAAATTGTTCAGCATATTTCCCTTTTCCAGGTGGGAATCGCGAATACTGCCGCAGTCGAATAAAAAAGGCTAAGAGATCGATTTATTGGTCGTCATTAATTCAAAACAATATCAATAAAACATGTAAACTCTACTAATAAGCATAAAAAAAGTTTCAGAGCTCCATTATTTTGATTGTTCAAGTATAGCACATCTGGATTTTCACACGTTCTTACGTGATACGAGCTAATAGCAAGCGATTACCGCTGTTCTTGATGTTAATTTTGCATTCGAGGGGGCGCCGAAGAAAAATTATAGAATTTAAATGTTGCTATGTCTTGCAGATATCGAATGATTAAAATGTTTTCCTGATAGTTTCAATTCTATTTCTTTTGATGACTATTTTATATATATGAAAGAATTATTTTTTTTGAAAAGAGAATATATCTGAAAATCTTCATTTCGACGAGTTTTGGGTCTACATGTATGTAATATTTCTAGTTGGAATACAGTGCACAAGCTTTTTGGTAGAAAGGCCAGATAATCAATTTTCAAATAGTTGGAAGGCCACATGGGGAAAACTATCGATATTTTTAGTACAGTGAAACCCCGATCTTACGTTCTCGCATTACAGTGAAACCCCGATTCTACGTTTTTCAAGGGACCGTGTAAAACGAACGATTAATGCGGGAAACGATGAATGCGGGAAAGTTTTAAATATAAACTAAATGACGGGACTATTGTAAATGAATGCACCACGCGGGAAAACGTATAATGCGAGAACGTAAGATCGGGGTTTCACTGTATACGTTTTCCCGCGTGGTGCGTTCATTTTTTCCCCGCATTCATCGTTTCCCGCATTAATCGTTTGTTTTACACGGTCCTTTGAAAAAAGTAGAATCAGGGTTTCACTGTATGCAGAAAATTGAAAATTGTATTGTTTTTTATTTTTCTTACATTGTCCGGATAATATTTTGAAGAAAAAGGTGATTGATATTTGTCATTGCGGGTCGCATGAAATGTCATTGAGGGCTGAAGGCAGTGACGGCTCTGTGACGGGTGCTGGGGGGTGCAAAAGGAAGATTCAACTATTTTTTCGTACTACGGAAGAGAAACAGTTGGTATTGCGAACATCTAAGTTGAAAGTCCATGCTATAGAAGTGTTTTAAAATCCAATGAATAGGAAATAACTCTTGCAAAAATTGTTGAATCTTCCATTGCACCCCCCAACACCCCGTGACCAGCCGTCACTGGCTGAAGGTTGTGCATCACTGGATAACAGTAATATCTAAGTGTATATAATATTTAGTTTTAAAATATGTCCATTCATAATGTGGACTCTTAGTGGAATTTATTTCAACCGATTTTTTGACAAGAACTGCTTGTAGCTCAGTTGCTCAACCATTTTTTTTAGAAGAGCGTAGGGATAGACACGATATGACTAGACAAGACTAGTGGTTAACTAATCGCTGTCGTTAGGTCCTGTTCAGGGTAGTACAGATGTGGAAGATAATTTTGTACAATGCAGACATCCATGGGTCCGAACAGAAATCAATAATTCGATTGAAAGATTACACTATCTGGACAGGTGTTCGAGCCTGACCGCTCCGAAACTGGAGCTGGCGACTTCGACACTCGACCACGGATCCGAATTAATTTATACATGCTTATATATTTATTTAGTAACTAAGAATTATTTCTCACATTTTTTTTCAATGAATACATGTTTGAAAATTAAAAATAATATAAATTATAATGTAATGGTAATTTGTCGTCGTTTTCCATTATTTCTTGTATCATTTTTGAATATTCACCAAAGCATTGAACTTTTTTAAGCCATCAAAAACATTCCGCGTGCCATAGGTTACTGACCGCTGTCTTAACCTATGTTCATAATTCGTTGGCTTAGGATTACATGGACCTATCTACAGAAATATAGTTTAGAGATTAAAGATTTCGGTAAATAAAGTGCGAATGTTATTCCAGTGACATTTCGTTACCTTACTTTGAAAAGGCTCTAATTTACATTATTACCTAAAATGACCTCTTGGTCGGAAAAGCTTGTATTTACCGCATTCTATCATATATATGCATTTCAGAATTATCTATGGTTAAACAACAGAGGTAGCAGAATTCCGGAGTTGCACTGCATCTGCACACTTTTTTTACTAATTTTATTTCACAAAGTTCTAAGATTGTCATCATTATTTCCATCATTAGATCTTTAAGATCATTATTTCTCAGAAAGAGTTGTGAAGAAATATGCTTAAAATAAGTAATTTGAAACATTTTTAACATGCTCATTGTTACAAGTGAATTTTAATCAATCGTAACTTCAAACGCTCATATCTCAAAACAGTGTCAAGAGCAGTTAGAACCTTTTCAAAGAAAGGTGTCAATTTGTCATTATACGAACATTATTATCGCGTTATTCAAAAAATACATATTTAATAATAATTTATTATGTCTCGATAACAATGTAAATGATATAATATACTTGATATAAAAAATATTTCTAGCTTAACATTTTCATTTATACAATAGACAAATGTCTAACAATATCTTGTAAACGGTTATAGGAGCGAGATAGCGCTCTTTATCAATAATAAAAATGCTTATGGCATAACCGAAGCATAATTAAAAACCTGTATTTTTCGGGCCAGTCTCTCTTGTGATCCTTAGACCCCGTACAAATTTTCGATTCTCTTATCTCATGTATCAAATTGCATGACAACATTTATACATTTAACATTATATTTCAGTGGTTTCATAAAACAGTTCAACAAACTATTCAATCTTAAAAATTATGCTACATTTTTGCACTTATTTCACATTGGATTTATTATCATTGGGATCGGTTTCGCTAATAGCGAGTATTTTCAACTGATACCAAAAATACAGACTTATTTATACAAAAATTAAGCAATGACGCTGAACGCTGTAGTTTTGTATGTCTTGTCAGTTGAAAATGCTCGCGATGAGCGAAACCGGTTCTGATCCTGATAAATTGTCTTCCCGGAATTTCGGTCCATGTTGTCTAGTGGAAAGAGCTTTCCCTAGAATCAGGTTGGCCTAGATTCAAGTCCTGAATTTTTCAATTGTAAAAGAGATCTTGGACAAGGTTGTATGTAATTTTCCGTTGGGTTGTTTTCGGCTGATTCATTATTCATCATCGAATTTATCTCGTATGACTTTCTCAATTAAAAATATTTGGCGCATTGGCATTAGCTTTAATGCAAAATATATTTTTTTCTATTTATATAGAAATATATATTTAAAATATTTTTTTTAATATAATGCCATTTTACTTAGTATTGATAGTGAACACCTCAAAAGTGAAACTGTTTACAGGTCATGGTACGTGTTTCGTATGTATTTAAATAAATGTATTTAAAGCCCGATTCTCATAAAAAAATATGTTTTGTGACACTGTACCGACACATGAAATGCATCTCGTATAAAACTTTAATTCGACCAGTTGTCATGTGCGACTCGAAACTCTGATGCATGACCAAAAACATTATAAAACTTTATTGGGCCCAGAGCTTGAACGCTCAAATTTTTGAATGCATTGCACATATTTATAAAAAACGAACACCTGTTGATAACTTACAAAAATGAGGCCACTTGATAAGAAGGGTTGGTTTTATTTTAAGCTCTCCATTTTTGAAAATAATTATGATTTGAACGCAACCAAAAAGTTGCTCGAAGTAGGGTTTTCCAAAATTGTTTATAGGGTAACCTCAATATATTTTTCCTTTAAGCAACACTTAATAGATTTGAAAAATTGTTTGATATCACAGGGTTTGCGTATTTATTAGCATAGTAAAACGAAATACCTAAAAATGTTGAAATAATTGACATACAATCTAATAAATATATTTTTTCAAATAAGGATATTTTAAAATTAATAAAAAATATTTTTCTAATTGAGAATGTTTTTGTATTATATATTCCATAAGTAAAATCAGAGCTTAATTGAAGCCAGATTTTTTGTTTTCTACCAGAAAATATGTATACGAGGCGGTATTTCACGGTCTCGGCAAAAGAGTCTAATCATCAAATTCGCAGGAGCAGAGCTGCACGGGATTTGGTTCCTTGCGCCAGTGCATATGTAGACCAGTCCAATATTGTAATCTAACTTATTTTCTTGAGTTAATAAAAGGAAATCAGTGATCATTCATTCGTAAGCAAAGTTAATTTTAATAGGACTCGACAAAAAAACAATCGTTTACACTCGATCTGGTAATATTTGCCAAGCGTTCCAAAATAACAACAAGGTGACTTGTTTAACCACTTAACTTAATTGATAATAAGTAATCTGCTTATAGGCGGTATACTTAATGCATATCGTTATAGCATCCCAGATAAATCAGATTTTTTTTAGAATGACATGATGGAGTTCTTAGAGTCAATCATATCAGTTTGGTATATTAACGTGCCCGCATCCAATGTGCTGCTAGGCGTTTTATTTAATTGCAAAAAATAGTGTTTCTCATATCCAATACTTTTCTCACGCATCAAATAAAAAACAAAACCTTTATGTGTATACGATGTATTTTAAGTGTGGTGTGCCAGTAAATTTTGGTGTGCCGTGTAAAAGAAAATGTTGCGGAGCGCTGGCTTATTAAACAAAAACTAACGTTGAAGTTTTTTGTTGAGCTTATCAGCTATGTTGATGTGATTAAATACCATCCTCGCGAAAGAGATTTTAGATAAATTTTGAGTTTTTTACAATGTGAATGAAAATTAATTATTAAAGTAGTTGGTTGACCCAAGCTGTGTTAACCGTATTGTGAAATATTTCCCACACAAGCTACCGAAAATTCTACAGCCAACTAGTAGTGTCGCACTGTGGCTTATTTCATTAGTTTATGACAGGGGTAGCATAATAATAGTAGTGAGTTGTCACTTAGAATAGAATAATAATTAAAATGAACGTTCATGTCTTGAAGATTGAAGAATCACAAAAATACCCGGAATCGTTCAAAGTGTGAACAGCCATTGCTTAGAATGGGACTCGTCGCTTACTAAAAAAAACAATCTGTCACCCGTTTATTGATCTCAAAGTTGTTTATGGATTCGTGACGCACCGATCGAATGGAACATTATATTATTTGAATCACATAATCGATGTTCATTTGTTTCAAGTTTTAAAATGTGAGCGTTTTGCTTTGCTATAATTGTATCGTATTTTTATGTTGCGTGTGACTCGATCGATGAAGACTTTTATTGTCTTGTCCTATCAGGATTCAAAAAAATAATAATCTAGTTCAGAATTGAGGCGTGATATAAACATATAACTCTAAATAGGTAATGTAATTTAAATATGTATATAAAAATCATAGCATAGTAATTGTTATTTCGGAGCTTTTTTATATTGAATATCTCAGACGTGAAAATATGTGTACGCAGTATTAGGAAAACAATGGTAAGTATTATATAAAGATAGTTTGTTTATCCACTTATTGTGGTAAAAATAGTGACACGTTTATCGTTTCTTTAATAAGCACCTTCAGACTTAATATCGCAGGATTACCTGAGTAATGTTTTATGAAAGATATCTTTTGATTGTTTATTAAAGATACCGCCGAATCCATCAAAAACTTCTTTATAATCTGAAGATGCTTATCATAGAAGCGAAGCAACTGCCTCACCTAGCAACACAAATAGAAGAGTAACTAAGCAAGCTACCAATTTTCAATGCGTCGACATCGATATTAGATTTTCGAGTCGAAATTGTTTTAAACATTTGACAAACGTTTTAATGCTGGAATATAGAAATAAAATTGATAATATTGACAAGTGTCACGCCTCATTGAAAATCATTAGTCTGATTTATTTATTTTATGTACATATATGTACATTACAAAAATCACAAATTATAAGTTAATTGCTTTGCAATGTGAAAAAAGATTAAAACATTGTAGTCTTGACGAGGGAGAAAAATAATAAATTGGCAACGAAGTCACCCAAGTGATTTCCGACACAAACAACGAGACAAACCGTCAATGTGAAATATGTCGACATCCGAAGCAATACCGTTTAAAATCGTTCTAGACCTTCCTTGTGGCGTCCCCGTTGGTAGACTGGTTCTACCCACTGGAAGACAGAAAACTCAAAAATTTATCAGGAACATTCAATTTAACATTTTAAATAGTGCTGAAATTTTCATTTTGGCCTCAGGTAAGCCGAAAGAAATATATGGCCAAGTACAATACTCTGATTTTCTGATGATGCTTAATTGTGTCATAACTGGTAATGCAACAAGTGGAATAAATTGGCAATTAACATGAAATACAAGATTACCGCCGAATCCCACAGAAAGCAATGATATCTTATACCTTGTTATTAAAATGGTCGTAAAATTTTCGTTTAACAACAAGAGACAGTCGATCCGATGCGATTTTACGATCGACCCGCACTGGTTAATAGCCTTGTAATTATGTAACTCATGCGCAAACTCGCGTCGTAATATGACTGACCCTACGGAAGCTGCAGGTCCATCAGTGCAACAGCGGCTTGATAACGGCCCATGATAATGAAAATATGATAACATTGATAGTGAGGACCGCTTCCCAAGGTGGCAGTGGCATCCCTCTCCGCTTTGGACGCTTTGAAGAGGTGTGTCTTGCGAGGAAAACCTGCTCCGGCTGAGCTAGGCGAGTAAGCTGCGGAGTGCAAAACTATTGGATTTCCGACCAGAGATGAGTAATTTATAGATATGTATTTTGTAACATTCAATAATTATTATAACCACATGTATCAGTTTAATATCTACATTAGAGTAAGCGGTATTATTCAATTCTTGTCATATTATTTTTTTTAGGATTTCGACTCAAGATGCCTAATGGAATTTCAATATCAAATTTGAATCGTTTGAATTGTGTACTTTTCCGTTTGAGTTTTGTCAGTTAAAGTGCATTCGTGCTCTTTAAAAGCCTGAATGTGCCGAAAGGCGAGACCCGGGGCGTTAGCAATAATCGATTCAAATCTCATATTATTCTTTTTCTACAAATCACACAAGTCATTGATTGAAGTGGCATTTACTTGGCAGAACTCCATTATGTCACGGTGAAAAAATAGCAATGTTTTTAATTTCTACACCAATTATTTAATATACAGTTGACTAGTTTTAACTCGTTGTGATATGTCTTATGGTTTTTGAAAAGTACCTGCAGTCTTATATCTCCAGATCTTGATTCAAATTCACGACATTATCATATCATAAATTAAGAGAGGTGGGGTTCCACACGCCATGATTAAATAATAATCTATTATTATGGGCTTTTATTAATTTCTAAAAACTCATATAATTTAGAAAATGGAGTACATGTATTCACAAACAAACCAATTGAATTTCCACAACGTTAACGTTAAATGCATCCAATATATTATGTAACTTTATTTAATATAAGAAGAAATCAAAATGGCAGAAGAATGTATTGTAGTGATGATAATAAAGGACATGTTTTTTCGATTATAAATATGTAAATTAAAAAATTATTATGTTATGACTATACGGTATTTATAAAAAGATTGTCTTTTGATCAACATGTTGAATAAGTTGTACGATCAAAATTATAACTCTTTTATAGTCTGTATAATAATCCCAAATAAAAATATTTTTTTAGTATCGAATGCCATGAATTTGATTGTATTATTGAGCACCCATTATGTGAATTATATCAAGAGGTTCAGTTTAGTACGGCCAAAATATGAATTATTATTGTATGAAATGGCCCAATCCTTCCAGAGCCTGCTTTGATAATCATGCAGCAATTATTTATAAATAATTTTGTTCACAAAATTACTCATATATTAGTGAAAGATAAATGACTGTCATATACAAAATAATTTCAGTTGATAAGAAAGCTCCACTGAAGATAACACAATATCATTTTTTTATATTTTTTATTATTTTATGATTCTATTAGTGACATTGTTATTTAATTACCTCAGTCCCATTGTAGCATCCCATCTTATGATTTATATCATTCTAAAATGGTAGTATTAAAACCATATCAATCTGACATAACACTCCATTCTTATGATATAAAATGTTGCATTGAAACTTGTTATGTCCGTAAACGGATTTAAAAAACCGTATCAGGATGTTTATATCGTTTTTCTTAATAAGAAAACCAAAGACGTTTCTGAACATAATATTGTTTAATGGTTTGGTTTAATGTTATTAGATAAAATAGGAAAGATTTTTCTCAACAAACAAATAAATAAATAATGGTACAACCGACTGCACATTTTTTTATGCCTGATGTTTATGGTGCTAAGACAATGACTTGTATGATACGATGCAAAAATAGGAATATATTTTAGTTCAACAAAAATGATTTAATAAATAGTTGATAGTTTCGGCTTACGCCCTTGTCAGAACTTTATTTATACATACCCTATCCATATATATATACTGGCGTAGAAAATGTACACAATTATTAATTAAATAACGCAATATTTAATTTTGTACTCACAAGTTCGAGCCTCATTCAATTTGATAGATTGCTCATTCAATCGATTAATGAGTTTGTGTTCGAAGGCATGGGTTTATGTGATGTCCGAAATAACCTCCTACCCATTCGATCCTAATAAACGAAGAATGGTCACAGTGATTAGCTTACCAAATTTCCTGCCCATTTCTAATTTCCTAATTTTCACACCCTCGAAAGAAGTAAAATTGAGCAACTGACTAACTAACAAACAGATTTGATTAAAAAAAACATATTCAGTAAAATCAATCTGCATGGGACCGGATAAGTTCGAAAAAAATCTCATTGAAAATTTCTTTCAAAATTGCGTCGAGTGGAAACTTTGTCACATTTGTGTTTGTTAATACATGTTAAAGATAATGAAAAGATGTTTGTACATAATAAAGCATTTCCGAAGCGACGCGGTGAGCGAAACCGGTCTTGATATAAATATCTTTACTGTGGAATAAGTACAAAAACTGTTATTATTACTTTTTAATATCGTACTTTTCTACCAAGTATCGACAGCGAACACCTTAAAAGTGTTAAATACATGTGTTCGATCTATGAGCTCAAATAATAAAGATTTTTGTTTACTAATTATTATTTCGAAGGACGAATGATCGCGCGGAAAGCACGCGTCGCTCACAGGCTGTTATGTCACTGCAAAAGTTGAGTGGATATCAGCTGATTGTTTCTCGCTCACCTGCAGTGAGTCGCGTAGTGACGGAAGTCGAGGTGAACGCTCTTGGAGAGTGAACGCCGAGCGTCGAACGCGAGCGCTGGAGCCGAGCGCTGAACACGGCAGTGGACGTCAGTTGCGAGTCGCGAGGAGGTTAGTGAACCGGCCAACGGTGAGCCTGCGGCGATTCGCACACTTCAGCCCAAAAAAACCTCCGTATCAATCCATTAAGAGTCGTCCACACGCGCAACGACTCTACTCAGAAACATAACAAAACGGGATATTCCACTATACTACTTAAACGACATAAAAACATAAGCGAAGCATCACGACAACTCGTCGAATCAGCCTTGTCTTAACCTTATCCTAATATAATTGAGGATTTCGACTGAAGGTGCTTGATGTAATTTCATTATCAAGTTTATCCGTGCACTTGAAATGCCAAAAGATACTGAAAGGCGAAACCCGCATCTTTGGCGCCAAAAATCATGGAAAAATCGAACGATTCAAATTATAAAACATGCTAAATTTTGTATGTTGTTATTCAGAGTGGCAAACGCTTTTCGTTCTCGTTATTATCTCCGTAAAAACAATTACATTGATATCAGCGACGCTAAAATTCCCTTCCGACAATTCTGATTCCGAAGAAAAGGGGCCAGCCTTAACGATAAGATAACATTCTAGTAATTTCCAGACTCATTGTTTTAATTTGAACGACTAATGATGAATTACTTGTTTTAAAAAAAAATACTTTTTCAACATAATACAGCGTTCATGACAATATACCGCTTGAACCATTCGTCTAAACTCCACATTATATCTGGTATCTGTACGTTGTGCTGTTCCTATCTTTGGCATAGGAGATATTGATACATACAGACATAAATAAATACATATTTATATTGTGATCTCTATTTAAAGATTGCTCTCCGCGTCAGTCATATTATAAACCAGTTGCAAGAGAAGTCCTGATAATCAATGCATAAAGAGGTGGAAATATTCGATGAGCTTTGTATATTGCATCGCTGTTGTCTTCGTTTTAACTGCCAAACGCATTGTGTATTTTGGTTATTTTAATGCAATGCAATGTTTTTTTTAGAATAATAAAGCAATGATATGTTTTTTTAAGCAAAATGTATATTGGTCAAAAATATTGGGACTAGTACTCGAGAATCTGAAGGGTCACTTAATGAACCTCAGCTGATTGTGTTCGATAACTCAAATATTAATTTTCAGTTTAAAACGACGTTGAATAGGAAAATACATTCATAAACTAAATTTCCAAGACACTATAAGCTATAATAAAACAATGAAGTTTGTACTATAAAATTATTGCGTTCAGCTGAACGAGTGAGAATTTTTATTTATGCATAAAATTTTTGCCAATATTTATATAAAATGTCGAGACTTATTGTAAAGTTAAATAAATGACTGGGGTGACAAATTTCTAGCAATGTAAACAAATAACAGACATACATTCAGAATAGATGTCAGATGATTGGATGGAAATTCCGGAAATAAAGTGGGAATATTCTATCGATAAATTCTGCAGTGGTGGCGTATTATTTGACGTTTCATGCATAAACTAGTGGTTGAGTTGAGATTGCATAATATGAAAACGTTACAAGAATTGATGGAGATATTATACATACATTATATATTACACAGCCAATAAATATAATATATCGCCATTGGATAGCATTAAAAATTAAATTAAAGTGTGATATTATGTGAAAGTTCAATTTTTGCTGACTAACAAAAGAAAAGTATGATACTCCGAATTTAGTATGCTAAAATATTTTGCTTCAGTTTATTTTGTAGTGTAAACCATTGAATATTGTTGCTTCAAAACATTGAAGTATTCAAGTACACATTATTGTGTAAACTTGTTGAGGAAAAACACTTGAATGTTGCAGTCGCAAAACAAGTGAGCTAAAAGTTTGCATGGACCAGTTTTGGTTTTGGAACAGAAAGGTGTTGTCGAAGGAAAGTATCAAACTAAATTGAATGATAAAAAAATACCTATTGGCACCTGAAATATATATGCGCTTTATTTATAATCACACGATGAAATAAATGAACCATTCAAGTTTTATAGAATATATTTTTTCAACTTGTGTTTTGTTTTTTAAGGTGTAAAGCGCTGTTAAAAATTCATTAATATTGGAATTTAGAATATCACTCTCCGATTTTTTTTATGGTGTTGGTTTAATTAACACCTTTCTGATAAAATACAGTTGAATACATACCGTCACGTAAAAAGTTTGCATTATTCAATGCGTGATTATCAATTATCCACAAAAAAATGAAAATTATCGCCTCACAAATTAACGACTGAAACATACACGAGTTTTCAATATAATCCAATTGATGTGTAATTTTCTGAATCAGATTGAGTGCGGACGTGCCTTTATTATTATTTTATTACATCATTTCTACGTGTGTGCGAGGTGCGAGGAACTAACCAGCGAGCGCGTTCGCCATGCCATTGGACGTAGATTGCTCGTCGAAATCAAAGACAATAATTTAACGTGTCTGTAGACAATTATGCTCTTCTGACTCTTCGACGGATCATCGATCGGCGAAGAGTCGGTCGTCATATATTACGTTATACGTCACCGATACGTTTTAGACGCGGCATTTTGTCACGTCCGAAATGCCTTTCATATTCAATCTTGTGACCGGCAATATAATGCACTGTTTAAATGCGAATTTACATGGAATCACATGTTTTGATTGTTTTACATCGGTACAGTTAACTGCGCGAGGAAATACCATTGATGTTAACTGTACAGATTAGAATAAAGACAATGGCCATTATTGCGCAACTTACGTAAATATCCAACGTTGAAGATCACAAGGCATTAAATAATATGTGTATTGTATTCCAGAATCATCTGCAGCTACCGGAAGAGAGAGAAAAGAGAGACTTCCCTAAACTTTATACCTAATATTTTAGCTATTTACTGCACTATTTTCATGGTAGACGAAATGGATAAATGGATTGAAGATTTATTCATTTTCACATTGACTAAATTCATAACCGATCATAGTGGCTTTGGCTTTACAGTCAAGCTTTTCCATCTAGACCAGTGGAGCTCACGTAAAATCAGGAACCTACGGAAATGTTTCGTGGCCGCACAATTTTTTTGTTGTTTTGCATTGAACTTTTTCTCACTACTAATTTCACATCTTCTATGCATTTAATAACAGTATTGCGAACGAATACTCATTGATGCACAATACAGGGCATACGAAATATATTATTTGAGTATTTGTTGAGAGATTTACTATTAAAAACATTTTTTTTTAAAACAATATTTACGATGAAGCTGTTGGTGGCTGCAAATGAGAACCACTAATCTAAACCGATCGATTTACCCACCAGATTGTGAGTATGGTAATAAACTACAGGCTGCTGACCACAATCTCTGTAAATTTTCTCGAGACGGAAAGAAAGAATCAATAGTTAGTCCGATCCGTAGCCGAGCCGGACCGGACCGGACCGGCCAGCCACGTCGGCATTATGTCTACGAGGGCGAAATACCTTGCCCTTTATGCTGAAAATCTTTTCATTACGTATTCATTTTTTTTCGAGCACACTTTGATTCGTAGCAACCAAATACTAAGTTATTCTTACCCGAGACGACGAGACACTCGTTTGAGACAATTAAATACTGTTTTTCATAATATAAGAGCAGTACATATAATACTGCCCCCATATGCAAACGGCCGTTATTTGACAACAATCACAAATTGAACTTATTAGAATTTAATAAAAAAATGTATAAAGTTTTATTTCCATATAAAGATCGACATACTGTTTTTAAGTTATCGCGAAAACTATAGTTATTCTAAGCACTAGAACAGTGTACTAATATTTGTATTTATACTGGTTTTTTGCTTAGAAACAATGAAATAATGTGTTTTTTATCGATTAAAAAAAATATTAAGAAAAGTTCAGAAAATTACTATTGCAAATAATTGCATTTATGCTTATGATGACAGTTTAAACGACATATTATTATGAATAATAATGGCTCATTGAATGAATTGGCATTTACTTGGTAGAACTCCATTACAACACGGTGAAAAAATTCTGTAGTGTAGTTCTGACGAGGGCGTACGCCGCCGAAATAGAAATAATCTATACAATACATATTTTTTCGATATAGAACACACATACATTGTTATTTTTTCAAGCTGCAATAATAGCTTGCGTGTCGGCAGCCTACTGCGAATAATTATTCACCTGTACGAGTGGACCAGGGAGGATATCTCGAGTATATTATGTCTGTAATAGTTTTAAGTATTTATTTTAATTTCTTATTTAGTCACGTACGTTCACAATACGGAACACGTGGACTAACAATGGACCTTGTTTTAACTCCGAGTTACTCAGTTGCTGAAGCAATCATTGTTTTCAAAGATAGTAAGGAAATAAAGATAGAGCTATGTATGTTAGCCAATCCCTTTCGTTACGCCCCACTTTTAGGATCGTAAGGGCGAGGTGGAATTTAGACATCACAAACATCTATGCCACCGAACTGAAATTAATAAATCGATCGACCTATAATTGTAATAAGTTACCCGTACTAAAACATTCCAGTCATATTAATTAACCTATTTCCTGCTGAGCCGATTTACGAATATTCCAACAACTATGATTTCAAAAATTAATATTAATCACTAAGTAATCAGTTGTGTTAATTAAAATCATGGAGATTTATCAGACCAAATAGTGTATAGGCCAAATAGTAATAGGTCGAGATTTTTCCCTATTTAATGAGGTGGAACTGCGTTACGGCAACTTTTTCCTTTTTTCAAAATTAGAAGATTCAATGTTTACAATTAAATCTATATTGGTGTTGTTATAAATAAATATGGTGCTGTTATGGACCGATTGAGATGAAGATGTTGTCATGAAGTGAGTTCCGATAGCTTTTGTTATTAAAAAAAGCTTTACCTATTTGATTAAAAAAAATCTTGTACGTGATAGTTTCAACTTCCGAAGGAAATTAAAACATATAGAGAAACGACGCGTATTCCACGTTCATCATAGCCAATGTGGTTACGAGTGATTTTGTTAATTTAAATCCTGTAAAAAGCTATTTAAAATTGTACACTAATTTTTATTTGCTATTTTATGTATATGTTACAGTGAAACTGTATTCTCAGTGAAAATATATTCTTCTCCAAACTGTCATTGAAATCAAATTTGACTGCCCTATCTTCAGCCCTATGTTTGTCTGTGGTTCTCTTTTTATGAAAGGAACTACTTGCTGATTTTGTTTCATTGAAGCAAACCAAAAGTTTAAGCCAGCAAATCATCGACTTGACCAGTGAAATCATGTTGTCATACAAATCTATTACTTGATACATTTTCACCGAGAATACAGTTTCACTGTAACATATATACCGTCTGCTGAATTTTATCCAAGAAAACCATTTGTATTTAAATTGATTCATTTCATTATGGTATGTAACCCTTTGGAAACTCTACCGTGAGAAATATATATTCATGTTAATGCCGTTTTGCGGTGGCCATGTTTTCTTGTTTTCCAGGCTTTTACATTACAGATTGTTACTGATGTAACAGGCTGTAAACCCGTATGTATAATATTACGTTGTTTATACTGAACGATTAGAAGCGAGTCATTCATATTATATACGATTTACATTGTTTAACTAGTTTTGTATCAATAATAATCTAACAAACACGATTATATACACAACAAAACTCTGTGCTTTCCTAATACAATGTACCGAAATTTCATATTAATTATGTAAAACATATTTACTATAATGTAATGCTTACGCCACTAATAAAAGTATAATATGAACCAAGACAATTATTTCACGAACCTCACTTGTAGGCCGTATAGCCATAGAAACTATGAAAGAACACTCGGTTACTTGGTCACTTAGCTACTTCGTATTTACCAAGTATTGAAATACTTCCATAGACGTGCGATATGTATTTCAGTTATTTGTGAAACATACTTTTCAATCATAAATACTTGTGGTTCTGTTAGCATTTACTCGAATCGATTAACAAAAAAATAATTTACTATTATAAGTGCAGTCAACCCTCCTACAGGTCGGGATCTTCTTTATGGGCAAATTTTTTTGTTACTTAGGTCTTTTGAGACGCAAGAGCTGTTCGGCTGATGAATGCACTGCCTGTTGAGGTGAAAATCTTCGGCAGTGAACTTAGTGCTTTGTTTCTTTTTTTTATTTTTTCATTTAATGCTATATGTTATATTTGTATTCAACTTGTCAAATGCATGGCGCATTGGCCTCCGCTGTAATATCATGTATTGAATTTTAATTTTTTCCAATAAATAAATTTATCAAAAGCAAAGGGACGTACAGCTACTGATAAACATTCTTCGAATGCACATATTTATGTAATCTATAATATATCTTACTTGCCTAAAGACAGCAGCACACGTTATAAAAAACAGCTTTAATGCAAATGGTGCAGGGTTGACAGTATTACTTATTGAAGTTTCGAAAATGCGGCCATATTTGATAACATATCAATTAATAGTTTCCCAACTTCTATAAATAGAAAAATTCATCAGTAAAATTAGATACATTTCCTCATACTTTTTTTCTAATGTATTCTTTTTTTGCTCATCAGCCCTGGTCTATTCAGATTGACGATGTTTTTCAAATAACCAAAACACGTGTACAGCGGAGTGGTGTCTACAAATTAACTATTTTATTTTATTTTAATTGAAAATGAATTAACACAAAATAAAACCCGTACTCAACGGAAGTTTTAAAGTCGTGATTTGACACATTGTGACTAATTCTTACACCACTCAACCAAAGAAACTACTCACGCTCACACAGTTGTATTCGAACACTCACCTTCAAAAAATGTTACTAGAGTTATAATTATAAGTAAAGTGTTCTTCTTATGTCTTGCCGACCGCCATGTCCAAGTAGCATTTAAACTTCCATTCTGCTATCCGTTGCTAGAATCTTCATGCCCGAAAGACGACGCTGACAAACCTGAGTAGTAAAATTGATTCAAAATATTAAATTTCGATTCGTTAAAGTTTTTTTTTATGCTCCATTGATTATTGCTGAGCGATTATTGGTGGATGTATGCCTATTAATGTAATATATTTTTTTAAATCTGACAATCTTTGACAGGCAAATTGTTGCCTACCTGTGTTCGTGCTATGAGAATCAATTATTGTGAATAGTGCTGTCAGATTTACTAAAGTTTAAGCCGGGAAATATAAATATATATACGAAACGGCATTTGGCACATCGGTACGTCGGGCAACCCTTATTGTGAGGGACTACACGTAACGCTCAGGGATGAAAGCATAGTGGAAATTAGTAATATGATAAGAACTAAACTTTTAAATGCTTAAAATCTATTTAAGTATATTATGTAGCACATGATGTCTCTATATCTAAGTGGTAAGAGCTTCCTATATCGATCAGAAGGATCGGTGTAATCCCTGGATTAGTGAATATTACTAAAATATTTTTTCCTACACTTAAGCACTTGTGCATATTGTGAGTGACAAAAATCTTTTATCAATGATATAGCACAATCACTTCTGCTGAGATAAGCTCCAATACGATTCCACATGCTTTACATTCAGAGCGGGGATGGTTAAAAAAACTCCATGGAAAAATGAGCATGAGCTGTAGCAGAGTAGTCAACACTCTTGTCCTATTCGGTAGCGTCACAGATTCAAATCACCAAACGGGCCGGGCCTTGAAGTATGATTAACCAGTTGTATAAAATAGGCACTGATATTTGTAATTTGTCTTTCCTATTAAACCACTACATATTCAATCTTTATATCGTGGCGTAGAGAGGAGACTAAGTAAACCCTACCATTACATATATACATAGCTTGAGATTCAAACCAGTTGTCGTCAAAAGAATCATTGATATGGTACATTAGAAGTCCATTAATTCCACATTGGGGGGCATGCATGGTAAAAGAAAATTACGTTATATACCTCAACCTTTGTAAGAAGGCCAACAGCTTACGGGTAAATTTGTAACTGATAAATATGTATACAATATTAATAAAATCTATTCGTTACTTTATATTTTACTGGTAAGCAGCAAATGACGAATTTGTACACTCCCGATATTCAAAGCACTCCTAAATTTATATCTCAAAAGTTGTTTATACTCAATTTCTTTAAGAGTATAGAATTTTAAAATTGCCAGTCGTTAGCTAATCGCCCTCAATACACTCCGTAATTAGGAACGGAGGCAGGTTGATGAGATGTAATATATAATTTATATGTTTAGTTTAAGTGGGAAAGAGAGACTTATAAAAAAGGTTATTTTGTAGAGAGGCGGATTCAGAATAATACATAACTTTAAAGAAACTTATCGTGAGCTTCATTAAATTATACGACTGTGAAAGGTTAGGAGAGATATAAATATTCTTGACTCTGAGGGAGATGGGTAAAATAAAACGAAAACAAATTATTCATATTAATTACTGCTTCATTTTCATATCAACGAAGATTGTTTCATGACGAAATCAATACATTTTTTTTGCTTTAGCGAGTGAGTCTCGAGACATATTCATTTATTTTGTATTTGCAAAAGAACAATCGAAATTTGCATTTATCCATCGTATTAATATTGGCAAGTTTAATGTGTTACTGATTGCAATCATAAAGTAATACAAAAAAGGAACCACTAACGAGAAAGCGTGTATATCAATTCCATCAAAAGATGCAAACAAAGTCATTGACACATTACATATATCAGTGTAGAAAGTATCGCTTTTCTTTTACAAAACTTTACCTTCCTTTGAAAAGTAATTGAAATTTTTGCCTAAAATGACTTTTGGTCGGAAAAACTTGTATTTACCGCATTCTATCATATAATATGAATTTCAGAATTAACTATGGTTGAATAACGAGGTTAGCAGAATTTCAGAGTTTCACTGCATCTGCATACTTTTTTTACTAAATTTATTTGACAAAGTCATCATTATTTCCATCATTAGATCTTTAAGATCATTATTTCTCATCAAGAGATAAGTAATTTGAAACATTTTTACTTGCTCATTGTTACAAGTGAATTTTAATCAATCGAAACTTCAAACGCTCATATTTCAAAACAGTGTCAAGGTTAGAACCTTTTCAGAGTAAGGTGTCGAAAAGTCACATATTATTGCGATGGGTCATTCATACAATGCTAAGGCGTACCTACAAATCGGTTTGCTTTCCTTAGAGCAGAAAACAAGTATTTTAATGTTTTAGAACAAACAAGAACACATGCACTATCAACAAACTCAATCTTTTACACGTAAGTATGCTTTTGTCCGTTTCAAGTGTGTCGAAAGGCACACCATAAGCGCAACAATATATCAGCCGGTTATTTGCCGCGTTTATTTTTTTTACATTCTAGCGATAAGACACGTTTTATGTTATTTCACTACCCATAGTTGTACCAAAAAATAATTTAAAAAAGCGCACTTATTCCACAATTAATTTATTAACACTTTGACATCCGCATACGCCACGGCGGCGTCCTCGATCAGTCATGCGTTATCTACCGCACACGCCACAGTGGCGTCTTTGGGCATACGCAACTTTACTTTTTTAAAAAAGCATTATCTAATATTTACGCTTCGAAATTTCTAGACTAGTTGGTAAGAAAAACATACGAAATATCGATTTATGATAGAATAAAAAAAACTATGTTTTCGACATATGTCAGTCATTTTAAAAATTACATAATTTTATCTCTATCTTGAAGTGGGTTAAAGAAGAAAAGGTTGGCAACGCCTGTCCATAAAAATTCCATATTTCGAGGTTTAAATAATACACAATCTTGAGAAGATGGAAATATATTGAGAATTTTATAATATACACTAAATGTTCGATTTCTTTAACTTCATAAAACAAGTCTAAATTGTTTCCAGTGAACTGCTGGGAATAACATGCATACTTCAAGTCATACTTTCGATCACATACGATAATAATGATCATTAAACTTTAAAAAAGTGTGGACGTACTTTTGGTTCAAACAGTTGAATGAATTAAATTCAATATAAAATAACTTAGATTATTCCACGTTATTGTGTTTACTAATTGTGACATGTGTTTCGGCACCTTCGGACTTACTATCGCAAATTGTTATTAGTAATAAAGCAAGATTATGTTGAAATACATTCAGTATATATTTATTCACTCGTTTAAAGGATTGGATTAATCTAGTCTCTAATAATTTTTATCATTTTTTCGAAAAAGAGGCCCCCTAAATTATATTTCGCCCGGGGCCTCCCAAGTGCTTAATCCGCCATTGGACACCACTGAATAAATAATCTAAATTTTCGTCCTTAAAACTGACTTGTTCTTCCATATTTCGGACGGAAACTTTTGGACTCGAATAGGACACTACGTATACATATCAATAATGCAGGGCTGTGTAGTCGGTAAAAAAAGATTCGACTCCGGCTCCAGCATTTACCAAAACCACGACGCCGACTCCGACTAAAAAAAGGTTAATATCGTCACTTTTCCCCTTAATTTTACTATTTATGTGTATTCAATTAAAAATGCGGCCAAAAGCCACATTTTGGGGTGGATTTAAAAACACTTTGTAAATTTCACTATACGGCTGTTGTTGAAAATATTTTCATATTGAATAAATTAATATTAAACTTTATTTAATTTTGTGTTGCAATATCAAATTGATAATAATCGCAGTCCGCTTTAATCGCTCCCGCTCAATGAAATATAACTTTTCGCATAGGAAAATATCAAAAACCGACATACACACAAAATTTTCTGTTTTTTTAGGTTTTATAAACTGTTTACCATGCCTCCGATGTTTGCTTATGTTGGATAAATATATCTATCGATGTGAGACAACATTACCACTTTTTGTGTATGTCCTCTGGTTATTTTGAATGATTTACATGTTTGAACAGTGAATATTTAATTTGGATACGTAACATTATATCTTGACCATTTGAAATCGGTCGAATGAGTAATTACGTCACATATACATAAATCGGGCTTTTGCAAGTGTTGATAGTGCAGAAGAGACCTTGAGAATGTATTTATGTTATTCTTTGACACCAAATGTTACAGTGTCAATAATTGCAGTGAACCAATTATTAAATAGGTCAATAGTAGTTTATTCCGTGATTTTCAATAAATTTTATGCAATTTGAGCGCTAGAGTTATTGATAAATACTATTTAAAAGACAATAATAATAATATCCATTCAGTTTCTCAATGAGATCAAACCATTACCTTTTTATTTCAATTATATTTTAGTGCATATCAATATAAACACTGCCTGCTTATGTGAGGTCGTAATAATGATTCTTACATGCTTTAGAATGCAAAACCGTGTGTAATGAGTATAACCGATGATGATATGAGTAATAGTGAAGATGAAATCTTTCTTCTTAAAGTGTATCAAGCCAGCTTGACAATGGTGAAAAACGAAGGGCTTTAACATTATTCAATGACGTATTGCCAAGAAATGAACTTATTATCATATTGATAAGTAACAACTTTTCTGAGAAACAAATTATATTGCATTCAAATAGGTTTTAGGATGTTATTGTTGACAGTGAATTAACAAACAACGAGCTTAATTTTTCTTTTGTTTTAGGCAGTTCACTTTTTCGTGACAATATGATTGTTACTAGATCAGTCTTAGAACTGGCATTACCAATTTCTCTACTACTTATAGCCGCTAAATTTATGTATGTACATATGACGTGAATTCGAAATCACATACAGTGAAACCCCGATTCTACGTTTTTCAAGGGACCGTATAAAACAAACGGGAAACGATGAATGCGGGAAAGTTTTATATATGAACTAAATGCCGGGACTATAAAAAATGAGCGCACCACGCGGGAAAACGTATAATGCGAGAACGTAGAATCGAGGTTTCAGTGTACTTAGATTTTTTGGAAATAGTGCATTTACAAGAGAAGCTTCAATTTACTAAATTTATCCGCTGTTTGTATTTAATAAACGCAGGTTCAGGGATCTAAATGGAAAGTTTTAAGGATATAAGCATGGCTGTGCAAGTCGTTAAAAAAACACGACTCCGACTCCGACTAAAAAAGTTTAATTTTGTCACGTTTTTTTCTAGCTTTCCTATTAATGTGTATTAAATCAAATATCAACCAACCAACCAAACCGGCCAATAGCCAAATTTTACATGTGATATAAATAAATAAATTTTTCGAAAGTTTTTCACGACTCCGAATCCGGCTAAGAACCGCGACTCCACGATCCCGACTCTACAGTCCTGGATATTAGTGTGTCCTCAGTATTCCCTCATTAACAATGTAAGACACACGAAACAGGTGCGCCTTTTACTGATTGCTAACATTTTTACCGAATACTAATTACGATTGACGAATACTTGAAGTTATATTTACCTATGGCTTGGTTGAAATTTGTTTTCTTAAATTGTGACTCATTGCGAAATATTGTAAAAAGCTTTTATACATACAGTCAAACCTCCGAAAACACCCCTTCGTAAAACACGCTGGCCGAAAATATTCCGCGCAAATACCCCGATGTGCACGGTCGCATTCCATTGCCGTTGCTAGGTGACGTTCCTGCTCGGACGTTAAAAAAATAAGTCCGCTGTGACCGATACACACACACAGCCAAACGGCTGGGCCGTCTCTACGGTGCTTACTCTCGCATACACTCAACAACACGTGCTAGACCACACACGACGCGCGTACTTACATCCTGTTAGCATTGTATCACCTAGAAACCAAATATTTACGTAAATATTTCGATCATATATTTTTTTTTGCAAAACTCATATATAATCTTAGTTTGCATTTTTCGCGGAAAAAGACGAAGTCCCTAATTTTGTATGAGATTCGCGCCCCGTTTTACACTACTTCATATACCACGGTCCCGAGTATAGTGTTAGCGGGGGTTTAATACTTAGGTTCGGTAACGCTTTCGGGCGTTTCACCTATTTGGTTGCGGTTTCCACGAGCTCGAATTCTCTTACGGACAGATTCATTAATTGATTTTGTAAACTGTTGATTTAATTGACGTTAATATTCCCTTTAAATACTGAACATTAAAACGGGACGTAGCAAATTATCTAACTAATAGTGCTTCCTTATAATATTTCCTCTACAAAATCCGAATATTGAGCCACTAGTTTTCTTTCGAACAATTTCTATTGATATATACATACATACTGTTAGATATTAGATGATCATATGAGCCCCTGAGAGGTAAAGTGATCAAATTGAAATTTTTGATAAAAATGAGTTGAATGCAGTATCATATTCAAGTGAAGTGAGACTATAAAGTATGCTCTGAGCTAATACAAAAGTTTCATCATTTTGCTACTTGGCTCCTTTCATTCCTCAAGGGCTCAAATGGTATGTTAGCGATAAACTAATCTCACCTCTTTCAATAAGTATTTCCCTGAAATACTTTTGTGTAGTAATTCCACAACAAGGCGAAGAACAATCGTGATTGGACCAATGGAAAAGTTTCATCATTTTTAAATTTGACTCACTTCACCCCTCAAGGGCACATATGATCTACATTTGAAGTGGAAATAGTTGAACATATAATATACATAACCTTTCACCTTGCGAGGCACAACAAACACATTCATAACACATATTGCAACAATTAAGAAAGATTAGAAATTTAAATAGATTCAAATTATTCCATTGAAAATGGATTTATATTCGAATTATTACACACAAAATACTGCAAAAATAAATGATTTTAAATCTTGCTTCAACTTTAAAATCGTCGCCTATTTAAATCACTTAAGCCCCGCAATAATATAAGTTAAACAATAGAAAAGACACTTGCACTTTAAAAGATGAATGGGTTTGGCACTTTGGTAGCTATGAAACTGTTTCGTTACACCGTTTGTCTGAAGAAACGTCGATATATTATATTATAGAGTTATAACCTATAGACGCATATTTTACATTAGACTTATTCATCTCTATCTCGTCAATATTTTCATAATATTTCGTAACATACTATCTAAATCAGACAACTCGGCATTGCTTAACCCTATATAGGGCAAAGGCCGAAATTGGTTAATATATTAACCACTCGCATTAAGGTCAAAATATCCAATACCACCAATAATAAAGTCAATATTAGTATCTCAATGCATCGTCGATAGGATTATTTCGTCAGGAATTTGTCTAATGGCGGAAAGTGTGCGTTGTTCCCCAAAAATGTATGTCTTTATCCGGGAGTCTTTAAATTAACTATTGTGCGCGCAACTAAAAGCTTTGGAGCATCGTATTGCATTTGGCCTGAATAATTATGAAGGCCCTGTTGCGATTTTTTGAGAAAACTATTTTTATAATCATTTCATATACAAATACACATACATTTATAAAAAAAAATGCCATAAATTATCAGTTTGTTGTAGTCTTAGCAACATTTTATCGTCACGTTGTAATGGAAAAACCTCCAACTTCAATGTCGCACAGTTGAATTAAAAAATTATAGATTAGTCAACGTATCTATGTACCAATGAAAATATTGATGTTTCTGACACAAGAATATATTTTTTTTTATATGGTAAATAAATATTTTAAAATATCGTATAAATTCGATATTCAAAATATTTAATTTGCCCTATAAAGGGTTAACATTGAAACACGCATCTGTTGAATAAACTTATTTTCAATTTCATTTCCAATATGATTTCATTCGTTTGATGTGCAGCAAAATAAATACCCGAAGGAAACCTTTTTTGGAAAATGATACATTTATTATTTCAGTCAGTGTGTCATCAAGATGAATTAACCTTAATATGACTTAACATCGAATCGAAACAAAAATAGACTTAACTATTTAAACATAACCTATTTCAACTTATTTTAAAGTCACTTTTAAGGTGTTCACTGTAAATACTTGGAAAATGCCTTTTGTATAATAATAAAAAAATCTATTCACAGACTACTGCTTAATTTGATGACTCATTACTGATTACGGACATTAAGATTTATGAAATGCTTTTACTGTGATTTTTACATTGTTTATGTTCATTCATACTTAATTGATTTTTGATATAATAGCTTGTATTGCTAGAGGTCTTCAATATTTTAATTATAATCTATTTTGTTTGTATTTTGCTTCAACTTATTTGCTTAGTTGTAATACCAATTTTTGTCATACCTTGTAATTCTTACTTAACTAATAAATATCGCTGTTTCGTTGTATTTCTTGTCAGTTGATAATGCTCGCCATGAGCGAACCGCTCCTGGTCCAATAAATTAAATGTGGAATAAGTACAAAAAATGTGTTATTATTTTAAAGTATTTGTTTATCTTAACTTTTAGTTTTTTTTTATGTATTCTTTTTTTTCATTATTCTTTCCTTTATCCCCTACTACTTAATATTGATAAGTTAGTGTTAGAGTGGTACAGGAAGTGATTCGAGACGATTCTTGAATTTACATAGAAGCGAGCATCCGACTCTCGTTCACTACAAAGATATGCTCATTTCGATTCGTTTGCTAGATGTTTTAACCATTCATATAAAAGTCTATATGCCAACTTGGTTCAGTTGGACAGTGTTTGGTTTCTCTCATAATTTTTCGGTTGCTTGTGTATAAATAAATAAATATAAGTGAGTTGAACATAACTTAAAATTACATCAGGGTGGGGAACCTTTTCATGCTGAAAGGCTGCATTGAATTATTTGCAACATAAATTACGTATACTGAGCCTAAGTGATTTATTACAATTATTAAAAAAAATAACCATTCCCGCTACCAATGTGAAGCATGTGAATTAATCCTATTTCAAAATTTATCTATAATTACTTTTTGTTAAGTATTCATAGATTAAGGCAGGATTTTTTATTGGCTATTCTCTCTCGCTACGTCCTATTTTTAGAATCAGAAGGATACAAGTAATGAGATTCAAACCCGTGAGCATCGCAACCAACGACGTCGACCATTTGACCACGGATCCGGCAAATAATGATATATATATATATGTATTCATTCATAAGGCCATAGGTTATGAATGTCTGACTCAGATTGTAATAGGATAAATAAAACACTATTTCTTCATTTAAATTTGTAACAAATTTCTTTTCAGTAAATATTGCACGTTCTCGATGAAGACTTCATGCTTACTATTTGCATCGAAAGATTTGATTGTAAACGGTATTTAATTTACTTGGTGAAAAAAATGAACATGTTCTTTATTAATCAGTTAAAGATGTAAAAATTATGATAAGAATAACATGATAAAATTAAACCAAAAATAGGCAATTAATTTCTATATTTTTGATATACATAGAATTGTTTCCAGTGAAAATCGAACTGGTTTTAACGCGGGTAAGTTTTTATGTTATAGGATTATATTTTAAATTATAAAAAAACGTAGTCAATCTCTAAAGATAAACTCGACCTATCACAAGCTCCCATGCCGACGATCTAAAATAAAATATTTGAAAAATCACCAATCAGGAATTGAATTTATATCTTTCTGGTCGCCAATCGTAACTCTTGGCCTCAACAGGCAGTGATTGATGAAATTGGTATTTATATATTGGAGCTTCACTAAAGCAATATTAAATATTGAGTAAACAATAAAATATGGTTGGTAGCTATTTCTGCATCTTGTTATCGTTACAACAATGTTGTAATACCGAAAATGGAGAAAAAAATCTTCGCTATTTTTTGTCAAGATTACATATATTTAGTAATAACATCTTGATCTTTTATTGAATAAATCAAAATTTTGTATTGGCTCTGCCAGGAATTGAGCTCCGAACATTGACATCGTATAGCAGACTATAATAAGTAAGTAAACAATACGAAAATCTTATCAGCTAAAAATGACCCCCCCCCCCTTCGTTCAATGATCCCTGTCCTCATTTTCATAATAATTTAATCGCATTATTTGTTCTATACTAAAAATCGTTTTCTATATTTATGTTATTTAATTTATTGTAATTATATTCTGGTAAAGATTAGCAGTGAACAATATTACATAAATATTTGACATTATTCCTTAAATATTCATTCCAGACCTTGCCTGTCTGGCAAGAGTAAATCCGTGAACGAGAATTGCCACCGCAATATCACAAATACGCGATATCTGAAATTCATAGCTCATTGTTAACATATTTTGATATTCATTCCAGGTTGGATGGATGACTTTGACCGGTCGCAATAAACACGAAAACCGGTATACAACTATCTATAATACACACTGCTTCAAAGTCATGGACGTTATGCATGCAAGTACGCGCATGATAAACTTTACATTTTGTGCCGGAACAGATATTCGTGTTTCGTAAAGATGAAATCAGAATAAATTGTCCTTTATCGTATTGAGTAATACGGCCCGGCTCGGCTACACGGCGGAAAAATATGATGAATGAGTGTGAACTCTAAAGAATGATCGCCGACTACAAAACTATGCGTGCAATAGTCCGTTAATCTCCGGAGACAAATCGAAAGATCAAAACTGCTTACGAATAAAATAATCTCGGAATAAATGCATCGCGAGACGGCCGCTAATAATACACCCGGAAGACGGTGAGAATATCCCGGACGAGGCGGACGCCTCGATAACGACGCTGTCGGGCGCTCACCAGCGATGTCCCTGCTATGTGTGCACCGCCGGCGAAACCCTTCGCGACCTGTTGATGACAAAGTCGCGTGTTTATACTAAAATAGGGGATGCGAAGCGATGCGGCGAAAGAGACCGTGGGCTATCGCGAACGCGAATGCGGCCCTGTCGCGAGTGATTCCGTGAGGGGCATCGAACTCGCAGGCCGCGGTCGCCGCTGCCTCTGACGTCGCCGAGGCCGCTGTGACGTTTAGGATAACCTGGTGCAGTTCTGACGGTTCATACCTTGTTTGAGAGGGGCCAGGTGCAGGGGGTGCGAAGGATGCGACGGCTGGGCGGCCTCCTCGGGCGCGGCGAAGAACGACAGGCCGAACTCGGAGCCGGCGTCGAAAGACACCTCCGGGGTGGGCGCCCTGGCGTTCCTCGCCAGCGCTCCTCCGGACGACGTCTGCTCCAACTTGAACACGTCCATGACGGGCGCGATCGTCACGTCAGTCACACTGCGATAGCACTCTCCTCCGGCAGCGCACTAACCCATCTTAAACTTTCGCGACTTTTCATTGAGCACTTTTCTTCTTATCTTGGGGAAAGTGTCGCGGGATGCTGCCGGCATCTTAAGACGCGAGCTTTATTTACATTTTGCGTACTGCGATGAGCTTATGGCCGTCACTGATAGTCGATTGCGAATGAGAGAATAGCGAAGTTTGGCTCGCGGGTATGACGTTAGAGAAGCGCGAACGGTCGCTGATCGACTCCCGGTCCGCGAGCTCGGAGTCGGATGGCTGGCGGGGCGGTATCTGCCCGCTGCCTCTACCTCTACCTCTGCCTCTGCCTCTGCCGCCTATACCTTCCTTCACACGGGAGTACCGTACTACGCTCTCGGAGGTATGCGAGGCATTTATTACTGAGCGCTCATTCTCTGACGGGACGCATTCATGACAATCTACTGTCATAACTCATACTCAATTATTTACCAATATTACAACTAAACTATTTTTTAATTGTCAACAGACGACAAATATAAATAATTCAGCTAACTCGAAAAAATGTAAATATGAAATTAGTTTTACAATTTATCAGCATAACAGATTTAATTTTAAAATACTTTAATGAAACAAATTTGTTCTACAAGGATTTGTTCAATAATGGCAATTTAACTCCTCAGCATAATATTATTATATGATATATTTATGAGAAGTGATTGTTTTTCAGTCGATGAACATCTCTTTTTCGGATATGTCAAGAAGAGGATTATGGACAAATAATTACCAAATGCCGTAAAAAGAGTACCAAATATTATACACAGCTACATGCATTGACAGGGATATTTTTTAAAGGACTCGATGGAAAGGAGGAATTATATTCATTTAAGTATAATTAGCTAAAAAAAATGTATGATGTATTCTTCATATTCCAGTAGACATACAACTAGTCTCAAAAATCCATTTATTTTAACACCATCGAATGTGGGTTTTTGACACATCTTTTTTATTTATGTCAAATTGATTAATAACCAGCCCTCGTAGAATAATTTATTTATTTATTTAAGAAAAAGCAAATCATGGCATTACAGCTGACGCCAATGCGCCATGGATTTGACAAATATAAATACATGCATTTATATATATATACATACATACATGTAAATATATAATAAAAATCACAAATTAATTAAAAATTAAAAATAAGATGAAAATTACAATAGTCATAAAAAAACAGAGAGGAAAAAATATTATTAATATCACATTAGAAATTTTCAAAGCAGTCAACCGAGTGAGTTCTGACAAAATCAACTTTTATTCATAAAATATAGTATTTGTCTGAACTCACTCACGTCAATATGAAATATGTCGACATCCGAAGCAATGCCGTTTAAAATTGTTAAAGCTCTTCCCAGTGACATTCCCATTGGCAGACTGGTTCTACCCCTTGGAAGAACAAACAACTCATGTTCACGATTCCTCAAAAAATTATCAGGGACATTCAATTTAACATTCTCAAGAATGGTGGAATTCTCATTTTGGCCTCGGATAAGTCGAAAGAAATATGTGGCCAGGTACATTTCTCTTCGAGTATTCAAACTATTGAACGTGAGCATGCCTAAAAGAAAATCGGTTGGATAAAGCCATGGGTAGTATCCGTATGTCCTCAAATAGAGTATTCTCAAAAACTTCTTCTGAACCCTCTCCACCATAAGAACATATTTCGCACCTCTTGGGGCCCAAACAATCGATCCACTCTCAAGCCGGCTTCGAACTAATAATATGTGTACTAGGCGTGTAAGAGGCCATATGCTACACATTGTGAGCGGACATTGAGAAAAAAATTGGCACAGTGTTATCTTGAGCGTTGTTAGTTGATAATTTTATGTGGAAGGACAAAATAGATTTTTTATGAAAATTTTGGATTGATTTTTTTTTGGTTTGGAAAATTGGTGCTTGATGAAATTTAAATCGCGTTAATTTTGCACATTAGGAATGAGTTCTGTCGCTTTCGACCCGGGTTTCTCCTTTCGGCATCTTTACGCATTTCAAGTGCACGAATTAACTTAAACTTTGAATATTTCAAACTTCAAACGATTCGAATTAGTTTTATTTAGTTAAAATAGTTTACGTCAGGGCTGTGGAGTCGTAGTCGGAGTCGGGGCTTTTTGGCCGGAGTCGGAGTTGTCGCGGCATTTTGAAATTTTGAAGTTTGAACTTTTTATTTTTGCACATAATATGTCAAATTTGGCTATTGGCCGGATTGGCAGGGTTGATATATAATTGAATACACATAAATAGGAAAATTAGGAAAAAAAAGTGACGATATCATACTTTTTTTAGTCTGAGTCGTGTTTTTGGTTAATGTTGGAGTCGGAGTCGTGGTTTTGGTAAATGCTGGAGACAGACTTTTTTTTACCGACTCCACAGCCCTGGTTTATTTTCCCAACCTTATTTTGCGTTTAGAGTAAATTTCAAACGTTTCTACTACAAAATGTTAAATCCTGGCAGTATTTTTCCGTATGTTAGAATCCGTCGGAGCGGCGCATGCGGTATGATACACTTCGGTGGGGGACGCGTCCAAGCCTCGGCGAGAGATTGCGGAAGCGCCGATCTCTCGCTCGCTAATAAAGTGCCGGCAGGTGGGCATCAACGTGTATCGCGAGCGGGTGGCGGCAATCAGGTGGCGGCGGCGCGGGGGAGGGGGAGGGCGAGGGAACCGACGGGTCATTGACCGTGCCCTCTCATGCGAGAACACCGAGCGCTCTTGCAAGACGCCTCCGCCTCCTACCAATCCTCATACGTGCTATTATTATGTAATCGCTCCGATTTATTTACTTATTTTCCGGCTGCGATTTGCGGCGAAAATACCCCCCGCAAGGATGGGCCCTGGACGGATTCCGAGAGGGCCCCGTGGCCGCGCGGTCCGGACGATGCCAACGCGTATTCGCGTTACACGAAAACAACGGTTGTTTTCGGTAATGTCCTGTCGCATAGCGTCTGGCATTGCCCGAGTTCTAGCGAAAAACGACGGTCTAATAATATATATCAGGGCTGTGGAGTCGTTAAAAAATAATCCGATTCCGACTCCAGCTAATACCAAAAACACTGCGTACCTTAAAAAATTTCAATTTCATCTAAGAGTTTGCGAGCGCAGTGTGGACACGTCTTTTGAAGCAATAGCTGTGCGCGTTTTTATTTAGAAATTTTTGAACATTTATTCTAATGGCTTAAAATCAAACATGATCTCTATTTGTTTCCACTTGTTGTGTGGTCAATAATGGTAGCGTCGACCCTATCTTTTTTTAAAACACCATCCCTCTCTATTTTTCACCCTAAAATAATTAAGGGATTACAATCATCAACCACTTCACCAAAAGATTTTTACGATTCAATTATTCAATGAATCAAATCACGTGACAACTACAATTAGAATAACAAAGTTTTCAATATTAGTTAAAGTTGTATTACCTCAAAGTTGCCGTGTAACTATCGAAATTATAATTATAAGTATAAACATATATGTACATGTTATGACAACGTATTTAACCATACCCAGCGGCGTTACTAAATGTAAAACGTTGGCAATGCGGGGTGGGTAGCCTTCGAAGACTCGAAGTAGAAGAGTGCAAAAAGTTATTGTTTTTACATCTTTTCATTCTATTTTTTCGAACGTGTCCTTTTGTGGAGCATATGTCTTTTCATGAAGCATAGTTACATAATATAAAATAAATTTGTTTATTCCACGTATTGTGTGACTAATAATGACACGTGGTTCGCCTCTTTCAGAAGCATCAGGTTTATTTTTTCACTTTATTACTTCAGCAACCGTGCTATAGTAGGTCTGATGATGGTTCTGAAAGAGTCGAAATACGTGTCACTGTTAGTCACATCAACTAAACGACTAGACGGGATCAACTAAAACAGGCTTTTAGTCAGTCGCTCAACTTCTCTCATCGGATAAGTTAAAGACCGGAAGATTGGGTTAGGGTAGGAATTTAAGTCAACTAACCTCGTGCGTTGCTTTTATGGCGGTTAAATAATAAGAGGCAGCTCACATACATGTTTGCCTTTCAATAAATGATCAATTTATAACATTGATGGGGATTCGAACCTCTGAACGCTGCAGAGGAGAAACGACCAAGAACATTGATGATTGAACTCTGCTAAAATACCAGCTTTAAAGATACGCAAACTATCGCAGGAAATGAGTCTTTATTTGATACATTAATGCAACTACGACAGAATGGTGAATATATCACCAGCATCATTATACCTCAGAATTAGATACTCCAATTAATCGACATCTCAACTACTCGAGTATCGAGTAATAAAATTTTAAAATACTCGAGTATTTTCAGATGCACAAAAATATATGTTATGAATTCAAATTTGTGTATATAAATAGATGACAAATAAATAAATAAGCTTATTTAATTTCATTAATACATTTATTTCAATTTATAAAACATATATTTCAAAAATAATGGAGGATTAAACGTCTCAAATTTTTTATTGGTTTGAAGTTGTTTTTCAATATTATATTTTGTCTCTTGTCATCATAAACTTGTCATTGCTAAGACAAGTCAGCATGATCCAAAGCAAAATTATCAAAAGAAATTCTCGCATAGAATCAACGAGTATTACCCGAGTATCAACGATTTGAAAAATGGACGAGTATTCTCGAGTATCGAGTATTTGATACTAGAATTGGAATCTCTACTCAGAATACAATTATTGCATAAGTCGCATGAAAATTCATTGTTATACCGATGCTGGAGGGATGGATCTCCAGAGCATATTACAGGATTTACATACCAGATTTAATTTAAAATAGATGTATCAACTTACGAATTAGCCAACAATGATCATACCACTAATTTGGTGTCTTAAATATGTTCATATATGAGCTCTTGAGAGGTGAAGAGAATCAAATCTAAAAATGGTGAAAATTTTCACGATTTTACTTACGTTTTTTTATGGAATTATCTTAACAATTTAACAACACGTGGAAACTTACTATATAAATGAATAGAAAAAGTATTTCAGGGAAATAATTATTGAAATAGTGTTATAAAAGAGGTGAGATTAGTTCGCTAACATATCATTTAAGCCTTTGAGAAGTGAAGAGAGCCAAGTAGCAAATTGAAGAAACTTTTGTATTATCTCAGAACATTCTTTTATTTTATGAGAAAAACACCATCTCAGTGTGTTTTTAACTATTTTTTTCAAAAATGCTATTTGGCTGACTTCAACTCTCAGGGAGGGATATAAACTGTCCCCCCTAATTGAAGATATTAAATATATGTATATACCGGAAGTAGTCCGTGTGAACCTTTCCCTAGTCAAAATGTGACGATAATTTTTCATCGTAAAAATCCTCCTTTAGTGCAATAGCTTTTTCAATACTTCAATGATAAATAAAAAAATACGTCGACAAAGTTTACACCAACAAAATAAACTATTATTAACGTCATCATAATAATCAACAGGTTTCTTCACAAGAAAACTTGATGAAGAGTGATTCTATAACAACCATTATCCGAACCACATACATTAAAGATTTATTTTTCTTGGAGAAGTTGAACAATGGACTCATATATTGCAATAATTGCGGACAATGTGGTTTTAAAAAAATTATCAATTAATAAACTCAATCCTCTCATTGTTGGAAGAATGCGTTCTAGTGACCACCGTGTAAGAATATAGAGAACTTTATTGTATTAAAATATTTCTTATATTTAAATAGAATTTACATAGTATTATAAATGTCAAAAAGGCAACCGTTAATGTTGGTAAAAGACATGGTGGACTAATAGTAAGAATTTCCTTTCTTGCTTATGTACTTCAAAAGTAACATCTCGTAACAAAATGGCGATGTTTTGGTCGATGTAGTTTCTGTGACTTGATCAAATTTGGAGCTTCCAAGTTTTTAACAATTATTATACGAATGTTTTTTTTGTCAAACTATATTTCACTGCAATCGCCAAATCCACCGATCAACCTAATGTAAAATTCCAGCTGGAACATGCCAGGTCCAAGTCAAGAGGCGAAGAGAAAAAACATTTTCAATAAGCTAAAAAGGTGCAAATATTTAGTACCATGAGGATTGTCACAAATATTATCAATATATATTTCGGCATCATGCCACTGTCAGGCATAAAATATCACACACTTCTTATGTTTTCGGTGTTACATCGATATCTGTCACTAAAAATAATAGTGCTATAATTCAAGTTTGAAATGGTAAAGAAATCTTCTTTTAAGACTTTTGTATTTAATGAAATTAGTTTTCCACTATGAGAACCACTCTAGTGTACAAAAACATGGATGTCAAAAAATATATTTTACGAATCTTTGATCTTTGGTTCTGACATTGGAAATCATTGTTGGTAAAGAAGTGTAAAAACTTTCCTGAGTTTATTTCAAGAATAAAAGGTGTATAATTATACAATATAGAATGAATCGATGTTACATTGACCCATTAACATATTTTGATTTTCTTATTGATTATCAGTTGGCTTTCTTCAACTTGGTTTGGGGCTTGAATCACAAATGGCAACTTTAATAAATAGAGTATATTTTATAAATGTCATATTTCTCCACGAACATGCTTTACTTAACTGGAAAAAAACTAAGCGTATACTTACTTCATACCTTACCTATCCTCATTCTTATTTCTTTACGATCTCCAGATAAAGGATGTGCGACTAACTTACGGCCAGCTCTCGTTCAAAAACTTCAGTAGAAAGCAGGAAACTGTTTAATCAATAAAGCTTTCTCGTCCTTTGCGTATAATAATATGTTTGACGAGCCTAATGTTAGCATTCCCTACGGTGCAGATGTAGGCTTAGTGGCTAATGAATCGGACATGGACACCCTAATGTGAATCTGTATTATCCTAAAATATGCACGGTAAGTTGGCGATGCTGAACATAAAATAATTAAAACTGCCTCGAGTCGTTACCAATAGTAAAAACAAAAAAAAATCGTTTCACTGTAATATGTTCTAAATTCAAATATCGAATACATTAAATTTGTTTTCACGATTAATAAAAATTAAACCTACATAGATTGTCATTTGTCATTTCGTGAGTTCTATATTTAACTGATAGAAACAAAACTTTTAAACTTCTGTGGATTATTTTATGCGATATTTTTAGAATATTTAAAACAATAATTTACAATTTTCCAATATAATATCCGTTAACTTCAAACTATCAATCATAAATACAAAAAGTATCAAGTTTTGTTTTTCCTTTTGTACCTGTCTCGTAATAAAACTATTCTTTTATACATTTACCCAGTTATGAGCTCTACAATATACTTATATCTTACTTTAGTATGAATACAACGCGACTGTTTAATCGAAGCTGAATTGAAAAGACAAATTCAAATACAAGAATAAAATATAAAGTTGTTCTGTTATGTTTTCTAGCAACTGTCACTTTGAAGCGCGTGTTATATTTTATGCGAATGTGTACTTTTATCGACTGAAGCATTAGTTTTTCCTTTCTTTTCCACTTGATCAAAATTTTCTTTATTTTGTTCGGCACTATTTTCTGTATTGTCGCGAGAGGAGTGGAGATTAACGATAAACCAGAAATGTGGCCCATCATTTTACCCAAACGCGACAGACAGGTATTGACAAGAATTTGAGTAAATGTGGGCTTTACCTTGCTGAAGTGAGTCATCAGGAGGAGAGCACGGCTCGTTTTTGAGACTGAAAAAATAACAATAAGAAGTGTCAGTATAAATAATGCAAGTAACTAAATTCCATTATGCAATTTTTGCAATTTCCCAACGGAATTGAATTGTCCTGCGACATTTAATGTTGATTCGATAATTAAATGTCAAGAAAATTACAACGCATTTAAGTCCGATAAAGTCAATTATGACATTGTCTTATTCCTAACAGAAGCTTTCAATAATTGTAAATGCCATCGGCATATCGCAAAGGCTTTAGTATTTTCATCCCACTAAAATATGTAAGGGATGTGGGTCAATATGTCGGATGCATTGTAAACCTAGGCACGGGTAGTGCGATCCGTGGAAAAATTATATTCAGTAATCATTGAAAAAATATGTTAATAAATATTCCTGAAAAAAAACATATATATTAAACATATATTTTTTCAATTACTGAGCCCTACTATATCATATAAACTCGAACGACTATTTTTTAAACAAACTAGTAAGGAATAAGCGAAGTGATTCATTCAGTGAAAATTCATTTTAAATTACGGAAAATGCATTTGTTTACATTGAAATGTGGAAACTAAGTAAAGCTTGGCGTGTATGTAAGTTAATTAAGTAAAATTCATCGCACCCCTGGTGATTTTTCTTAAATGTTCTCAGTTATATCACACTATGCATCAATGCAACAGTGAGACAATTTGAAAACCTTAGTTTCGAGATAATGTCTGCTTAGTGTATTGCATAATCTTACATAAATTGCATTACAAATTGAATCATACCGTTTTAGAAGAGTACTATTGGCTACTGACTGGTTTTATCACATTTTGTTTTACACATAGAGACAGTATTAATAAAAAATGCAATATTTGAGGAGCAGAAAAGTGTTCTAATGGACTGTTGATAGCATGTCAATATTCTTCAGTGTCACTCTGTCAAGCAATCTCCACATAATAATTGTTTTTTAATGTTACAATATAGCTTACCGTAACGTTGGATTCATCATTCTGTTTGCCTTAAAATAGCATTTATAGCATAAAACACGGTTTTTTCAATTGTCCTACTGTTGCATTGGTGATATACTTAGCCATATATGTATGTATAGAAAAGCTAACAATTGGTTGATTAAAGACGTTTGCTTCTATGGCTCTTATTAGTTAAAAGATAATAATTATTCGCTACAACATACTTTTCTTTGCTAGGTATTTTATTTTAGAAATACTTAATATTAAATAGTATGTTGGTGCTATCGTAAGTCAGAAATTTATATTTTTATGTAAATTATCGCTAGTTTCCTGCAAAATTTTACATCTGACACTGTCAGGTATATAGTCCATATAAGTGTATGTATAAACAACAGTTACATTTGATTTGTCATTCTGTTTTCCCTTAAGTGGTATTATTAGCTCAAAAAACGTTTATTGACGATTGTCATACTGTTGGATTGATGCAGGGACATGTCGACGAATATTTGCTTGGGTTGACATCAAAGATGCTATTGAATTGCAACACGTGGTATGGCTATTGATGTTGCAATGCGGATTTGGCAGAATCAATCGAGTGCATCTTTAAAGGGAAAGCAAACTCGCAAATTCCTTCCGAATACAAAGTGGCAAAATGGACAGTCAATGTTATGACTGGTTTATGGACCAAGTTATTTATAACAGTCTAAAATCACTACCCTGCCAAACTCGTCCAGCTTGAACTGTCAATGAATAGTCCAAATTGTGATTTACAAGCCTCAACGGTCGATCGTTGTATAACAAGCCATTCAAAAATCATTTCCCACCAGACACGTCTTCATAATGAATGTGAGTGAATGTTAACTCGTGAAAGCTCTTCGAATTACACTTTCGGCACTCTTAAATAATGATAAGCTTCTCTTCGAACATTCCTGGCACAATTTTGAAACATCTTCAATGTTGTAACGCTGCGGAATACACTCGTAGAAGGATGTGCAATTGTAACGGGTGGTGTGTATTGCAACACGGTTTTACTGAACAACATTCATAATAAATAAAATTCTTTGTATTCATTGCAATGTATTCACATGCTTCCAATTTTAAATAAGTATTTTATTAACATGGAACTGATAAATAAGACAATAATAAATGTAGAACAGTGATAACGGATTGTTTAATGCTTATTAATATTATGAAAATGAATTCTTATCAAATCTATCGATAGGTTAATGTCATTAAAATTTAAAAATAGATCACAGTTCTAATTTTGCTGTTACAAAAAATTAGGTATACTTTTATTTGTATTAATTTAAATTATTAGTATGCTTTTTAACTTGTATATAAGCTATCAGTTTATACGAAGCCTTTCCCTGATTCTTAGCTACGAGAGTTAAAATATAACACAGCTTATTAAACAATGATCTGTAAACAGGTCTTTCTGTATCAAAACTGATAGATTGTCTAGTTCTGAAAATGTGTATACACACATGTATTCAACATATCAAGTCAAAAAAATAACATAAAAACTTTATAGATAATCAACAAGACGTATCATAATAGGTTTTATATAGAAATTACTGTATTTATAACACAAAGTGATCGACAGCAGTATTAACTATAAATTAACTAATTTCACGATTTATAATTAGAATGACTGTATTTAAAAAAACTGAAATAATACCCATATTTATGAGCCAGTTTTAAAAGTAATTTACATAAAAATTGTCAACATAACCTACAAATACAATTTTCAGTGAATGTTTATTTAGTGTCAGTAGTGTTGAAAATCTTTGAATCTTCTATTGAGACGAGAAAATGAATTCTCAACAATCATTTCTTTGCGTGGCTTAGTTATCTTAGGTTCAATTGTTAATGTTAAAACATATATAATTTGTCGCCACAAAAACTTAATCTCGATTGACTAGTAATTAAATATTCGGAAAGGATAATGACAATGAATTAAAATATATCATATTTTGTATGATCATGCTTTAAAAACATCCATTTGGCATTCAAAGTGTACAAATGCATACATGTACAACGCTATTGCATCTTTAAGTGACCTAGTTTGACATTCGGTTCCATTTAATATCCAGGAGAAGTGTTTTGATTTACACCGATAGTGCACATTTTTGCGAATAAATTTTGCAATGTTTGTTTACAGTGCATATTTACTCCGTCTGCTGTGCTAACCTAGTTAGACTGGTCATTAGCGATTATTGATTTTGATGTCACAAACCTATGAGCGCATAGGAAGTCTAATATGTTTTATGACCCCGATAACTTTAAACACTGTATAATACTGTGCAATAAACATTCGATTTCACTTGGGTGAACGAGATTCGGTTATGCTATTATGTAGAACCGTTTACAGAGCACAACAATAAGCTGTCAAATGGACGCAAGGAATGACAAGTTTTTTTCACAATACCTAATAGGGGATTCCGGAAGGAGAAGACTTGATGATTCCTGTATGATTTCCATTGAAATACGCAACACATTTCCGCTAATGTAAAGATATTTTTCGCCACTTCATAACAAATGTCATCCGTCACTTTTTTGTAAATTATTGCATATCGTCACACGCATACGTCTTTCATAGAATTGCTTTATTTCTCACATTTGCACTGCCCGATGACGGGCGATTGTTTTCTCTATAAATAGGAACAAAAGACTAGAAAATGATACACTCGCGAACACCCCTAATAGCGGGAACATATTAAACGCCAAATCAAACACATCCCCTTTTACTTTTACCCCCTCCCAGCCATTCGATATAACTTTAACGGGATGTTTCCTGCTACAAATGTTATTTTCACGGAAAAACTGTCAATAATTCAAATATAACGTTCACTTTAACCCTCCATAATTATAGATGCACAGTAGCATAATAGTATCGAAATATCCTGTGGTACTGATGTATTTTCTTGATCAAGATCTCGAACCAACCAAATTTGCAATGTATAAACAAGAGGTCTGCACGGGCTGAAATTTCTAACATTTTGCTAACATTCATTTAAAAGAAAAATGAACCTGTATTAATTATAATCTCAAAATCAGATGCATATTTTGTAAGGTTTGTTTCACCGTTTTTACAAAAAAATCTTAATTATAATAAGTATTTCTTTGATGCCGGCACGAGAGCCTTTCATAAAATTTTTACAAACCCCATTTTCGTGGTGGATGTATTTTTATCAGGGCTTTGGAGTCGTTAAAAATAATTACGACTACGACTCCAACATTGACCAAAAACACGACTCGAGACTCCGACTCCGCCTCAAAAAAGTTTAATTTCGTCACGTTTTTTTCCTACTTTTCTTATTTATGTATATTCAATTACATATTCAAACATCAATTCAAACAACCAATCCGGCCAATTATATTGCCAAATTTGACAAATTATATGCAAAAATACAACTTTTCAAAATTTCCGACTCCGAGTACGACTCCGGCGAAAACGCCGCGACGACTCCAACTCCGACACCACAGCCCTGGTTTTTACTCATTACTTTGGTTATATGCGGCTTAAAAAACTATGGAGCATCATCCAAACTTTATGAAGAAAGTTTACTTTTATACGCACTTATCTATGGAACGTATCTACCACATAATTAAAAACTCGAGGGTATTTTTTTATAAATTATACTGACAATTAAACAAAAAATATAAGGTCGAAAAAATAATAATCGTTGAGTAATGAAAGGAAGTGAATTTCGTCTTGATTTAAATTGCCTAAATTTTTCATCGAACTGGTCACTTAAACCAGTGATGCACAACTTACGGCCCTCAATGACATTCGATGCGGCCCACAATGACAAATATCAATCTCTTTTTTTCTTCAGCACTTTTTGCAGACGATAAAAGAACAAAAAAAAAATTCATCTTAACTAAAAATATCGATAATTTAATAAGTTTTAACTATGCGGCACTCGAACTATCTGAGAAATGATTATCTGGCCCTTCTCCCAAAAAGGTTGTGCATCACTGATTTAAACTGACGGTTTGAACGGTTCAGATTTCGTCTGGAAGTAGGAGCAGATTCAGTCTATACCTGAAATTATTCAATAAGTTGATTAAACAATATATATTATTGTTATTATACATATTATGTACAGTTAGTGAAAGGATCATTGCTTAACAAAAGAAAGCGGGTTTTTCGACAAAATGTTTTTTCACGGAACGAGGATGACAAAAATAATTTAATTGATTACGAATAACCCAACGGTAATGTTACTACGTATTTCCAGCCCCGTGCAATGTGCACCGGACATGCGCACTGCGAACTTTGGAAAGCGACCTTGGTCTGCTTCCGACAAAATAATGCATCTTTCTTTTTCATTTTCCGATCGTCATTTGATTCAATCATTCAGTCTGGCATTTATATTTAGCATTGAAGGCTTTTTATAAAGCTATATTACTATTTTTCTAATTAAAAAAAATATATATTACATTATTAAAAGTCTTCTGCGTTATATGCAATCGGTTTGTTATGTGGTTGTTCTTTTTCCTAATTTTGAAAATCACGATTAAAAAAAATTGTCGTCGTCGTTTTTTGTGCTGCGGCACACACTATTTATATGCAAATGTGATATAGAAAATAACACTCGCGATATTTACGACTTTAATATAGTATAAGACTATTTTTAATATTTTAATTTTACCTTGTTATGACGTCAACATAGTTTGCGTTGCTATGACGACATCAGCTGAAATGAATTGAAAAAACATCACCTAACAACTTTAAGAGAGAAAATCTGTGGGATGGTATTTATGGGTATTGATTAACATGGCTATTTAGTTTTATCAGATCGCTAATTGGTGGCACCTTTACTAAGACCAGTTGCAGACGGAAGTGTGATTAGAAATATTTGCTAAAAATGCACAAAGATATACTTGCACAGCGATTGGCATGTGCAACTACATATGCTCTTAAATGGCTGATCAGACTGGTGACATTATCGCGTAGGTAGCAGTCACAGGCAGATAATAACACGAATAATTATTACTGTCATATTTATGATAATGGCGCTCTTCCGGGTGTGCATATTCCACCCCTAATCAGGGTTAATATATTCGTTACACTCTTTAAGTACATCTCACCTCGTATAACATGGTTTCATGGCTACACGAAAACGTAGTGTAATACGAGGTTCAAAGGCCATCCAAAAGTAAAGTTTGAGTTTATAAAACTTCACAAGTTAAATTGTGTTCTTAATTTAAATAGAGAATACAAAAATACCTAGTTATGAAACGTCGTTGATAAGAACGATCATTCTTCACTGTCATTTACAATGTAAAAAGTCGTGTACGTTTTTATTGTTGTAAGACTTTTTGAATTACATTTAGCGTGTTAACATGTGCATATATATAATTATATTTACTAATAAATAGTTTAGCACTAGTTTGACATACCTTTCTAACTTTAAACTTCTATTCATCTGAGAACCTTTTTTCATTCAAAATCCAACCGAATCCTTTATTCTATATTTGAAAAAGACCCATTTTCAATTTTTTCCAAATTACAATTACACCTACATATAGTGGACAAAATATAGTTTCTTGCCAAATCGAATGATTACGATTGTAATAATTCTTGAAACAGCATTTTTGAACCATTACTCGTTTTATCGCAGTTGAGTCAATCTGCTCATCAATCTCACTGTCGCTGTCTCATAATCTGAATTTTTTGAAGTTATACTTCTTTAGGCGCGCTATGAAAATTTATGAGAGTGAATTTTTAAGATGCGCGCGCATCACCGACAGCCGAAATTCACGGTATCCGCTACGCATGTGCTACGCGTGTGCTACGCGTGCGCTACGTAAAATGCCGATGATGACGGCAACGAGCGTCATCACGGGCGAGTGAAAGTTCGAGTTATGTAATACAAAATGGAATACATCGTCAGTGTTCCCTATTATTGTTGTATATTTAAATCGCCAAAATAACGGCCAAATTAACCGTCAAATTAATTATTGACTTGTTCGAACTATCAGTTCGCGTCAGACAGTTAAGATGACAGGTAGCCGTAATCGGTAGTGGTTATAAACAATTATAGTGTTTAGGTAAGCTATTTAAATATAATTTTATTTTATAATCATACATAGGTGATCAAAAGAAAATATAAATTGTGTTTCAAAAATATTCATAGATAATATCCAATTCATACTAAGTCCAATACAAGGAAATATAAATCATTAATAGGGAGCACTGACGAAGGATTCCATTTGTATTTGAGCTGTCTCTTGGGGAACATGGCCTACACCAGCAGTTCTCACGTGAAATTTGGCTGTGGCCGCATTAGGACCATCAACGGTCCTACGAAAATGTCTGGTGGCCGCACCAAAATTCTTTTTTGTGAAAAATACCTAAGCATGTATGTATTTGAGTTTTTTTGAACTGACAATTCTTGATGCACAATACAATGCATACAAAATATTAAATTTTTAGTGTCATTGTTGACAGATTAACTTGCAAAAACACATTTTTATTAAATATCAATATCAACTATCAAGCTGTTGGTGGCCGCAGCAAAATCCTCTGGTGGCCGCACATGAGAACCACTAGCCTACACCATTAACATCTATTTATTATTATTGGTTATTTTATATTTACAAAATAAGGAAATAAATTTAATTCAAAATTTGTGATAACAATGAAAAGTGAATATCAAATCAAGAAAATAATAAATATTTAAACAATGAATAAACTTAAATTCAATTCTTGAATTAATTATTAAATCCATTTATTTACTTTAGAAATATTAAATATTAAATAATCAATAATAAATATTTAAAATTTAGAATCTTATAATATTTAGTACAAATTATGTTATATATAAATATTTATTATTCTCTAAATTTTATTTTTGATAATTATAATATATTTTATAATTATCAACAAAAAATTAAATTAAACTATTAATTTACATTTTTTAGAACTATTCAATTTCTATTCCAGTTTTCAAGATGGGTAAAACAAATGCAGAAATGTTTAAAGAATATTAAAATCGAAAGAAAGCTGCCAAGGAAGCTGAAAAAAATTCGGCAAGGCTTGTCAGTACAAAAACCAATAAAAATAAAAAAACAAATGCAGAAAATTGTCGTGCTTATAGGCTGCGAAAAAAAATGCTTTCTCAAGTAAACGAATCATCCGTGACTGAGATTTTATCTATCCCGTCAACTTCAAATTCACGAATAAGGACTTCTGAACCATCATTTCAGTTAGCTACCACCAGTGCTAGTACAAATCGACCAGATGTCTCAACGGTGCCCAGTACTGGTATTGCTGATAATGATGGTGATAATTTACACAATTCATTTTTATCTACTTCAACACACGAAAATCGCAACTTTATAATTGTACAAGCTGAGGTGCATATGGCTAATTCTCCTGTGCTGTATAATCACCGTACATCAGAAAATACTTTATTAGCAGACATGGAGCAAAACCGACTGCTTAAAGCCCAAAAAACTATTCAGCAATTAGCTGATGCCTCGAATGTACATATTTTATCCACTCAAGACATTGTACACGATCAGGAGCATGATTTATTAAATCAAGACACGATTATGGATCAGGAACTACCTCCACCAGACGGACTAGCCATTTTTTCCAATTCTCCAGAACAGTTTATTAATATGAAATTATCCCATTGATGAAAAAATTTATATAGATTTAGATACATCTTTGCCGTATAGTAATTTTGAACGATTAGAAAGAGCTCATCAGGAATTTAAAAAAAAGTTTCTTGACAATCCTTTTGGATATCCATGTTGAGTATGTGACAGGTTGTCGTTTCAAGATGATTTGAAAAGGCCGTCTCCTGAACATAAGGAAATGCTAACAAATATTATACCTAATATACCAGGAAAAAATACGAAGCTTTGCAACACATGCGTGCAAGCGTTAAACAAGAAGAATATTCCTTTAATGTCTACATTCAATGGTTTTAAATATCCAGATATACCTCAATATCTACCACCTTTAGATCTTGTTTCTGAAAGACTAATTTCACCTCGTATTTCTTTCATGCAAATCAGAAGATTGAGGCATGTTAATGGTCAGTACGGTATTTTCGGTCAAATAATTAATGTTCCTGTTTCAGTTAATAATATGGTTAAATCGTTTCCAAGGAATATTGATGATGATTATTGTATAAATGTACATATCAAACGTAAGAAAATTCATCGATCTAGCTACTTACAAAGTATTGTTAATAAGTGTACTATTAAATGTTGGCTGCGATTTTTAATTCCATCACCATTGTATACTATGTACGATATTAAAGTTGATGAGTCATTCTTTAATGATAATCAAATGCACGATGAAATTCAGCAAGATGATTTCAGCGAACATATTCCTATAGAAGAAAGTTTTACAGCTCAACAGCAGACATTATTGTGGAATGAAGAACAATACTTACGTATTGCACCTGGTGAAGACAATGTACCTGAAAGTTTATTATTTGATGAACATGCGGAGGAACTTTCAGTAAGATGATCAGTACGTTCATAATTTCATTGAAACCAATCTTGCATTTCTAAGAGCAATTCCAAATTCAACATGGTATTAGATGGATCGCAAAAAAGATCTTTTTGCTATGATCAGACAGTTTGGAAAACCGACTATATTTCTTACTGTCAGTGCTAATGAAATTGGATGGAACGATCTGCTCCAAAAGCTCTACAAATTCAAACACAACGGTGAAACTATTTCAGAAGAAATCGCCGAGCATCTTCATTATCTTGAAAAACAACTCTTATCAATGAGGATGCAGCTACGTGTGCTATATATTTAAAAAAATTGGTCAATGTATTAATGAATCTTTTACAATCACCAAAATTCAGTCCGTTTGGGAAATATTATGTTTTTCATTATTTTAAACGTATTGAGTTCCAGCATCGTGGTAGTCCACATGCACATATACTATTGTGGCTAGCTAATGCTCCAATGGATGCACTTGATAAAAATAGGTTGGATTCTATCGCATTGATTGATTACTTGATATCTGTTTCATCTCGAGACGCATCAGGTAACATTAAATTACAAAGACATAAACATATATTCACATGCTATAAGAAAATAGTGGCGAATCAACCTCAGCATTGCAGATTTGAAGCACCTTTTATGCCTTGCCGATCTACTACAATTTTATTACCTATGCAGAAAGAGGAGCCTGGTTTCAAGAATTATGCTAAGCGTTACAAAGATATCCGGACTAATTTGGAAAATAATGATTATCATGATATTGATTCTTTTTATAAGAGTAACAATATATATTCAGATGATGATTATCACAATATACTTCGAGCTGGAATTAAAAGGCCACGAGTTTTTGTCAAGCGTCAACCATGTGAAAAATGGCATAATCCGTTTAACCCCTTTATATTTAACTATCCTTCTCCAGTTCTTTTATTATTTTATTGTGATTAATTATTTGCATCCAATTAAAAATTATTTTTTCAAAGAAGTATAACTTCTGACGCGCGTACATAAGTACACGCACCCATTTTTTTTAAAGTACTTACGTATACTTATTTCAAATATTTCGGGACCGGTATCGCTTGTCGAAAACATCATCAACTGCTGGAATATTCATCCAAACATGGTTATTAAAATATAAAATTGAATACGACATGACAATGCGTATCAAACAATAATTACAAAAATTATGATATATTAAAAACAATCTCTAAATATTCATGAAAAAATGTCAATTGTACAATTTTACTTTCAAATTGAGATCTACTTAAATGTCACATCAAAAGTTTGTAATGCTCAATAATTCTAATCACTGAATTAAACTAAGAACTGGAGTAAAGTAGGAATGTAGATTATTTCTCGTTCAGATTAGCCAAATCTGAAACCGGCCTGATCTTTAAAACATATGTGGAATTAATACAGAAAAATGTGTTTATTTTTGTAGATAAAATGTCTTCCTTACAAGAATTGACAACAATAATAACGCCGCAGAAGTTATGTAAGAATATATTTTAAAAATCGTCCCACGCCAGATTATAATTTTAATACATCCTTTAATAACACATTAACAATCATAAAAAATGTCCATAAACGTCATTAAGTTTAGATTTTATCCCTTCCTTGTGAACATGAAGACTTGAGACCAAAAATCAACTCGGTGAATAACATTATATTTATCAAATTCGTATTCGGAAAACATCAAACTAATGTCATATGAATACTCAAGTAGCGCCACAAGGCGGGATTTTTTATCAACTATTAACTGTAACACAATTTACTGAGTGCATAATAATTATAATGGTCACTTTTAAGGTGTTCACTGTCAATACTTGGTGGAAAGGCATTATAATAAAAATACTAATACATTTTTAGTACTTTTTCCACATAACATTTATTTGATCAGGACCGGTTTCGCTTATGGCGAGCATTGTCAACTGATCTTCAGTTGACAATGCTCGCCATGAGCGAAACCGGTCCTGATCAAATAAATATTATGTAGAAAGAGTACTAAAAATGTATTATTATTTTTATTTTAATTATAATGGAATCTAAAGCATCGTAAAATAATATATATATTGTTTTAAGAAAGCTGTTTACTATTCAGTTGTTCAACTTTTCTTTTTCGGGGAGGGTAAGTAGTAATGATATAAAGAAATAGAATGGTATGAAAAATTGATGACATCTATTCCTTTAACAAAAATCCCTAAATCGATTGAAAAATCTAATTATGAAAGTGTCTATGCTGAGACTCGAGACTGAACTGTGGACACTGCCACAGGTAGGACGAAAGTCTGAGCGTAGATATTATATTTAAATATCACATAATACATGCGGAATCAAGGAGATGCGAAAGTTTAACCAAAAGTTCATTGGGCCGATCGGACAACTGACTACTTATATGAGTAATAATACATTCTATCGATTTTTTCCGGGTCTTATTGAGAGCGAGTAGACCTCATACGTTAGTTCAGTATAGATCAGTGATGTACAACCTTTTTGGGGGACGGGCCAGATAATCAATTCTCAGATAGTTCTATGCCGCATGGGTAAGACTGATTAAATTATCGATATTTTGAGTGTGATCAGTTTGTTTTTATTTTGTTCTTCCATCGTCCGAAAAAGGTGATTGATATTTTTCATAAAGGGCCGCATGAAATGTTATTGAGGGCCGCATGCAGCCCGCGGGCTACATGTTGTGCATGCCTGGTCTAGGTGGATTAATGTTCTGCCCGTGAAGCGAAAGCCACCAATTCTTTGATAGTTGCTCCTGAGACACTTACAGTTGCAAAGAGAAAAACAATGGATACGCTTAACGTGTGCTACGCCATTTGATATAAAATTATAAGACAGGTTAAATAAGTGCATAAAATAGCAACCATTTAAATTCATATCAAATGGCGTTAATTGGAAAATTAACTTTCTTTGAACAACGCAAATATATTATTATATGTAAATATTATCCATGTTTGCTCACATCTGTAATTACGAAAACTGTGAGTAGGTAAGTCTCTAATAATGATTCGACTCTATGCCTCACTCAGATGTTGCATAGGCTGTGGTAAAAAAGACATCCATACATCTGGATAAAATGTTTCCATTTTGAGATTCGAAACCTAAACCGCGTACCTAATCGAATGTACAAACATGCAAGAGTATTGACCACTTGACTACAGGACCGCAAAATATATGACACAGATATGTCATAATATCATATTAATATATATTACAATATATTTATGATATGCTCGATCAACTTCAGAAGCTGGACAAATTCGCATAATCGTAACAGATTAGATTGTATATCTATATAATATATATATATGTATGTACATATATTTAATATAATACATATAATAAACTATAATCAGCTTGGTACGATATTGCGCCGGTTCAAAACCATCTATGGTTTACAAGCCATGGCTTGGCAACACTGAAATGGATAAATAAGTGGTCTAATAAATTCACAGTAGGTAAGTATGCAATAACATAAAATCGACATACCTAGCTTAGTTTTGTAATAATTTGAGATTTTCTCGAATTATAACTTGAGCTTATTCAAGAGTTTGTTGAATTATGTTTTCAACGAAATATTAAACATTTATAAACTAAAATCCGAGAGGATGGAGAAAAAACAAATAGACAAATAATAAAAGTAATATCTTGACACTGATGATATTATTTTATAAGAACAAATTTATTCATTCGGGTATTTGAAAAAACCACTGGTCCTGTTGTGTTCACGTTTTTATATATTTTCCCTCTCTGGTGGTGTCCCGAATAACCATTTATCGCTGTAAAAAACTGTATTGAGATGCTTTATTAAGGGTTCATGAAAGTTTTTAAAACCAGTTTTTGCTTCAGATTAATGATGATAAAACAGTAAACAAATATTTAGGACTGATGACCAAGAAAACCTACATTTTTAGGGTAAACAGTAAGTTAAAGCATTATTAAAGTAAATTAATCAATATCCCAGTAACAAATATTTAGAGCAAATATTCTAATCTTCTTGTCTTGGTGCCGTAGTCAATTGAATTTTTTTAACCAATTACGGTTGTCAATGTCTGGTACCTTCAGTTGGATTAAGCCGCCAATATCTGAGAAATATGTTCAACCACTTACATTGGCTCAAAAGCCAAAAGAACTTCTTTGTTCCGTTTCTGCTGCCCATTTGTATTCCTAACAGGGAATTCATGTCTTTCATTTCGGATTTTTTTTGAAATCTGATACTTAATGGTTATAAGATTTCCAGACTTATTCGCATGACTTTTTATTTGCAACATGATCGGCGCATGAAATCTTCAGTGTGCGTTGATACAGCCACATCTCGAAAGCCTCCTGTCTTCTAACGGTACGTTCTTTTAATGCCCACGCTTTGATTCCATGTACCAATAAATACATTTTATTGTGTATTATTTCTTCACATCCAAGCCCTAGTTTTATATTTTTACTGTTGAATAAATATTTCATTTTTTTAATGTTGGCTCCAGTCGTCTAGGAAACGACAAGCATTGTATTATACAATCTCTTTTCTGGCGTATATTCAAGATACATGCAGAAATTGCCGATATCTTGTTCACTTATAACCAAAAAACAGTTTTGGAAACTTCAAAAAGAAGCTGAATAAATTGGGCTAATCTATATTTTTGTTTTACCCATTGAAAATAAAACGAATCGGAAATGGAAAATGGCATTGGAAAGAACCTATGGATTATTAATGTTTCTTGATATGGTCTTACTATATTAGATATAATATTAATGAATGTGGCCTTTTGATATTTTAAGGTTCCCTACTTTTGATTTAGTGTCATTGAAAACGTTTTTCTTCTCCCATACTTATTATGTTATTTTATAAAATGATACAATTTATAAAGCATTGTGCAAAGAGCATAAGCTATCAATCTTTTATATTTTCAAATAATTCGTTTCAACCCAGTATTATAATACGATAACTTCATGAACTATCTCACGAGTCTACATTATTAGGTATCGATCTCCCAAAATACGAAAGGGTATTATTTATAGTATGGTAGCATTGTAGCTTCACGTAGCTTGGCAACCCTACATTGACAAATACTGCCAAAATGGCACTGAAAGAGGATGCTTTTGAAAAAGAAATTGATTTAGCAAAAATCTGTCGTACTTGTCTCCAAGAGACCGATAATATGAAATCTGTATTTTTCAACGATGATTGTTTTGGAAAGCGTTGTTTCAGTAATATTGTTACATCTTGTACACAATTAAAGGTATGTTTATTTTGCCCTATGAAGTTCAACTGTTAGCATTGCATATTTGGAATTTTTGCTTGTAATATTTTCTTATATCTCTTCACTATTTGAACATGACGTAATTTTTATATACAATAATTGAAGAAGATATGTGTGCCCTGGTTGGCATTGCCAACTGTCAAGTCTACCAGTAACATATATGTATTTTATTAACGTTTTAGTTTCACTACTGTCATGAATCATACTGATACACAGCTAGTTGTTGGACTAATCGAGTTATCCTTGCATACTCTCAATTATCTTTATATATATCAGCAATGCTCACTTTTATTTCATGCGATCCACTTGCAAAATGCAACCTTACTGCAATCTACGAAAATGATTACTCAACATTAGTGGATTTAGGTGACAGAATAGAACAACAAAAAATTGCTGATTCCATTATTTTATTCAGAGACAAAAACGCGGCTATTATAAAACCACACATCCGTGGCTTAGAGAATGGCGGTTGATTAACAGGCATTTCTTTCGAATTTGATCATTTTTGTGTGATTTTATAAAATGTATGTTATCATTAACCACCAAGGAATGGTGATTCAACATCCATTCGATTGCTTTAAAATGCCCAGTGTAAATCAATAATTGTACGGCGACAAGCACAATCTTAGTCCATAGTCCAGTATCATTCTCTTGTTACAGAGTAATGTTACTCCTGGGAAAATTGTGACAGAATCTCATTTTTGTAAACAATGTGTAAATAACTTTCAACCTACTTTTATTCATCTGTCAAACAACATAATTGTTGCCCTCATATAATGACTGTGATGGCATTGATTTATATAGGAATTGACAAATATTGTTGATAGCTATTTTGGCATCATAATAAGGTGAATACTATGATTAAATGGATATTGTTCGCAAACTTACTAACTTTATAGAAAATATTTAATTTAATGAAACATATTTTGAAAACAGAATTATTTAGGCTAGTAGTGTAACAATTATGTAAATTAACATAAATGTTTATAGAGCTTTGTAGTTGGTTAGGATATTTCTGAGAACATACTTATTACCTAATAGTGTTACATTTTGATACTCTCAGGTCAAATTAAAAAATGGTGTCGTACATGATTCTCAAATAGAAAGGTATTGGTGTTCCAGAAGTTGCTTTATAATTGCATTAATTATCTTGAGTATTCTACCAATACGTCCAATACTCATATCAATTCTAATCAATTTAATAAAAAATATAGTTTACATATTAAAAGAGTGAATAAATAAAGACTCAAACTAGAATACTTTCACAAACAAAAAATAATTCAAAGTATGATAACATAGCTAAGTAGAAATAAATAATTGCAGTTAAATTTCAAGTTTTGGTGCAGTAAAGATATGGAATATTTGTTGAAAATTGGTGACAGCATTTATCAGACAATTATTTATTTATTTAAGAAAAAGCAAATCATGGCATTACAGCTGACGCCAATGGGCCATACATTTGACAAATATAAATACATGTATTTATATATATACATACATACATGTAAATACATAATAAAATCACAAATTAATTAAAACAAGATGAAAACATTGTAGTCATAAAACCAGAGAGAAAAAATTTATAAAATCATATTAGAAATTTTCAAAGATGTCAACTGAGTGAGTTCTGACAAAATCAACTTTTATTCATAAAATATAGTATTCGTCTGAACTCACTCAAGTCAATATGAAATATGTCGACAACCGAAGCAATGCCGTTTAAAATTGTTAAAGCTCTTCCCAGAGGCATACCCATTGGCAGACTGGTTCTACCCCTCGGAAGAACAAACAACTCATGTTCACGATTTCTCAAAAAATTATCAGGGACATCCAATTTAACATTCTCAAGAATGGTGGAATTCTCATTTTGGCCTCGGATAAGTCGAAAGAAATATGTGGCCAGGTACATTTCTCTTCAAGTATTCAAACTATTGAACATGCCTAAGAGAAAATCGGTTGGATAAAGCCATGGGTAGTATCCGTATGTCCTCAAATAGAGTATTCTCAAAAACTTCTTCTGAACCCTCTCCACCATAAGAACATATTTCGCACCTCTTGGGGCCCAAACAATCGATCCACTCTCAAGCCGGCTTCGAACTAAAGAATTAAACATTAGTATCAAAATTTTTACTCCTGAAAAGTCCTTGGTAGTACGGAGGATAAAGCCCAACATTTGCAATGCTTTGTTGCAAATAGTCTTAATGTAATTGTTGAATGTAAGTTTGCTCTCAAATTGTACGCCAAGATCTTTAACTGATGAAATCCGCGAGAGATTGAAAATATTCCGCTTATATAGTGATATAGATAAATAAATTTTTGTGCTAAACACATTTATTTTTAACAATAAACTATCTTGAATATATTATTAATAATTCTGCTTTTTAATTATAAACACGTTGTCAATGAATGAAAATGAAAACCATGTGCATGCAGCTACGGTGCACATGCCACACTTAATGTGCTACCTAGTTCATCAAATCAACTAAACATTTTTTTGACCATTTCCGCTTCTGAATTGAAGCATATGGACTCCTAATGGTGTTGATCACAACAGAAATTTTTCTGTGAATAATTCTTGTTACTCTTTCTTGAAATGAGTATTGATGGAAAGGATAGAACAGAACTAGTGGTTTACTAATCACTGTCGCAACGTCCTGTTTTTGGGATTGGATGGATGAGCCTATATGCCTCCAAGCAGAAATCAATAATTCGATTGAAAAATAAAACTGTTCAACAACGTTTATACTTGAACCAATCAATATTTTTTTATAAATGTCCGCTTCCAATGAGTATATGGCCTCCTAATACCTCAACATATTTTTTCTACGAGAACTGCTTGTTACTCAATCACTCAAACCCTCATTATTTTGATGAGAGTAGGGATGGAAAAGATAACGCTAGAACAGGAATAGTGGTTAGCTAGTCGCCCTCGTGACTAGGATTGGATCGAGTCGGAAGGAATTTTTAGACAACACAAACATCCATGCCTTCAAACAGAATCAACAAATCGAATGCTGCTCGTACTGAGACACGAACATTGCTGACCATTGCACAACAGACCCTGACCACTATTCATATTATAAATATTCATCATACTGTGTCATTCATTTATTTATGGGCAGCAAAATAATATAAAATAAATGGGATTACAGCAAGCTATGTCTCTTATGTCTCTCTTCTCATCTATTGGTGTCTCTTTCTAGGTGACTGAAGGAGATGGATTGCCTGTCCATATATGCATTCATTGCATAGAAACCGTAACGATGGCGTTTTCTTTCAAACAACAAGCGGAAAGAGCCGACGCTAAATTGAGAGATTATATAATTAGAAAACATCCAAATATAAATCTAAGTCCAACTGCCCATATAAAGCAAGAGGTAAACATTTTACACTGTTATAAAAACTCTTTTAATATTTGTCATCTATCACACTGCTGCTCGAGGGTCTTAATGTTCATGGCGTAAATCTTATATTCAAAGATATGCATGTCAATGGATGTGTGTGTGTGTTTCAATTTATCGGTCATCGGAATCTGATTACAGAAAATCAATTGTGCAAACTTACTGGATTGGGATGACATTTGCTTGCCATGATGTGCTATGTATAATATTAATCATATCTCAGTGCCTTGTGTTTATTATACGACTACTTTTATAAATCAGGAGGTAATTTTCAAAAGTGGTCAATTCCAAAATATTTTTTTTCAATTTTAGGTTAAACTTTTGAGACCTTTTTTATTCACATGGAAAAGTTCGAATGTTTACACATTATCCGTAATTCTTTAGTTAAAACATATTTTTAAAATATTGATAGTAAACACAAATTTATGAGGAAAAAGTAATGAAAATATCTCACATTCTCAGTTTTTCAACAAATGGATTTGTCCACTTTTGAGAATTACCTCCTGAAATATGATATTAACCTTTATATAATTGTGGAGTGGTTGTGTGAAAAAGTCCATACAATGATTTTTCGCTTCATCTGATAACGTTTCATGTAATCGACCCTAGGCTTTCAGGCTGTTCTCGTTATTTTAAAATGACATGTGTAAATTATGTACAAAATTAAAAATAAAACAATTGATAAATTGTTAGATCAGCTTTTGATGTGACGTTTTAGGTCCTTATCCAATAAATTTCCGGTTCATGTTATCTGTTTTTTTATTAATTAACGATGGTATATTTCTATTTAGAATGCAGATATTCTAGTGAAAACAGAGCTAAAAAATGGAGACGCAAATTATGATCTGGACTCCATGGAGAGTTCGGAATTTTTTACCGACAGTGCCCCACCCATTGATCACTATGATGATTCAGACGATGACATTAAACCACTGACAGGCAAGAATAACTTATATGATTTGATTTTCAACTTTTCCATCTACTACTTACTTTATTATCACACGTTACAAATAGATTTTTAACATAATATTACTAAATACATACTTATTGTTATTAGTATATAAAACACAATTATTTTTTAGTACTTACACATATAATTTCAGATCAGAGCAGAACCGGTTTCGCTCATCGTGATCATTTTCAACTAATGATGCATGCAATTAGCGAAATCGGTCTTAATCTTTATAGAATAACATGTGGTAATAGCACAAAAAAATTGTGTTTTTTTTATATAAAATAATTTCTTTTCATCAAGAAGTGATATCCAACATCTTAAAAGTGAACAATAGCATATTATTGTCTAGATTGGATAATTGTAACTTGGTCCATTCACTCATCGAAGGAGGTTACAATGGAGTCTATATACTTACATAGTATATGGCTGATACAATTTTATTAGTCGTATAGTAGTATACAATGTTGCCTTGCTTAAAAACATTGACATATCATGTTTACTTTTACTTTATTCATTTCAATTAATCAACTAACTATTGCTACTTCATGGATAAGCAAGTGATGAAAAGAGCTTTAAATTCTTTAATCTTTAAGAGTGAAAAAGTTACCAATAGTAAATGATGAGAAGATTTATTTCTATCTAACCTTATCTGCAATCAGATTGATTTATTTTTGTACATAAATACATCCCAATATAAAGATGGATGAAGATATACAGTCATCCCGCTACACCCTTTTTGTCATTCAGCTTATATTTTTAAACCATCTTATTTCATAACATATTTGTTTATATTGAACTGTTCATAAATTCTTGTACATTCATTTGATTTACACTTGATAAATTCACATTGCGCTGCCGCATCATTATTCAACTATTTGTGAAACTTAGATTCAATAAGCTAAATTACCCTGGTTCTACTAGTTCCAAACAAAATGCACTCGTATGATTTTAACTTAAAGGGCCAGCACATTCTTTCTTTTAAAGTGATATATTTATTGTTTCCAGTATTCAAAAAGAGCAAGACCAAAAAAACAGATGACATCCTCAGCAAGCAGAAAGAGTCTAATAATTATATGTGTAATATTTGTAAACAATCATATTCAAATTCGGAAAGTCTAGAAAATCACAAAGAAAAACATCACCCAGGTAATTTTATTGGTCTATTGCAAACTCACTTTTCCATTTCAGCTCAAAATAATTTACCGACATTGATTATTTAGACTGCCGTTGAAATATAGAGTGTTGGATCAAATAAATCAAAGTATAATATTTCATACCGATGATTAATTTGAAGGATAAATTGATAATATCACAATGAAAAGTATATCTGTATTTTTCTTTACATATCAAACAGAAAAAACTCTGTCAAATCTTATCCTCAATATCATTCTGGTTCAAAGGATCCATAACACTTTGGTGCTAAGGGATATAACAAAAATCTAGCTTCCAATATATACATATAAATGTGATAATGAAAGTCATAAGCAAATGGTTGGAGAAATAAACATTTTCGAGATGGTAATACAATAGATAGAAGATGATGAGAGTTAACCTCCTAATTGTGGCAAAATTTTACAGAACAGTAGGTTGATAATGTGATAAATTACATTTTTTTACAGCCCATTCAAAGAGTGTTTCAAAGAATTTGTCCGTCCACGATAAGAAAGGAAGCGAAAGAAATTCCGATGGCAGCCGACCATGCGTATGCAAATTTTGCGAATTCACATTCAAACGAGAAGAGCAGCTGATCACGCATTTGGCTTTGACGCACGGCGAAAATAGCATGCCCAAAAAGAGAGGCCGGCCATCCAAAAAAGACATCTTGGCAAAGAAGCTTAGGTTGAAAAGCATTTTAGATACGGTAAATAATTATATCAACGCCTCTATTCTAACCAGTCATTTTTTTTTAAACAGTTTTTCTATATACCGAGTTGCAAAAATAGAATCTAGCGTGCGATAACTAACTTCTAACATCCTGGATACTAGTTTGGTACTATCCATAGGGTGGCCATAAGGTCAGAGTATTAGAAATAATGATTAACCACTTCAGTACCGTAAGGCCACTGGTTGCCGCCGCATACGGACATCTCGCGAATAAAGTCGCAAATATTGTAAAATATCATAGCTAGTGTCATCTATACACTCTCAAAAAAAAAAATGGTTCTGTCATCAGCCAATCTTGTTGAAAAAAGTATTTTTTAGAAGTTGGGTAAATGTGACCATTTTGCTCGGTACTGAAGCGGTTAAGGATGCATATTTTTTATTATGTCTTTCGATTAACACTTTGTTTATGAGGCTTTTTAATTACTATGGTAATTACGCACACCGTAAACAATGTGTTAATAAACCAGATTGAAAGTAATTGATTAATTAGTAACAATAAATAGTTACAATGAACACTGGCTTTTTTTCATAGATGAAAATCAAAACTGAAAACGATGACAGTTGTAATGAAAACAGCAGAGTCTCAAGCAATCCAAAAGAAATCCTTTCTGAGCTTGCGGTTGAACCAGTTGTCAACATTGAAGTGGAACTCGGCGTAGAAATATTCCGGGGAAAATCGTGTGATCATTACTGCAATATTTGCTGCAAAACTTTTGAGTCATATGAAATTCTTGAAAAACACCTCAAAGTGCATGAAGGTAATAAATGACAATCCATTAAAAGTATTACATTCATATTGAAGCAAATTAAAAACAAAATCATTTTTATTATCATAAAATATATCTATCGATTACAACCTTTATAGCTAGCTATATTGTTGATGAATTATACATTTCCTTTGTGGAAATTTCTTTTCTATTATTACTTTAAAACATTCAAAATTATTGCTATTCCACGAGATGTGTTACTTGGTGTGACACAAGAAGCATCTTCAAGCTGAAATCCGAAGATGCTTCTCAAAGAAGCAAAACAAGTTACACAACCAGTAGAAATAGCAATGTTGCCTTTTTTTACGTATTTTAGCTTTAAAACAATGCAGTGATCATTTGAGAAAATGTAATGTGGCCTGCTAATATATGTATCTATGGTGGCGGCGCAGTTGTGTTGCTAGATGAGGCAGGTGTTTCCCCTCTATAAGAAACATCTTCGGACAGAAGAGAAGTTATCTCTCTTAATTTAATTGTGAAATTGTAAATGTATTGTAAAGCTTTTTTATTGTCATTGTTTTCTTTTAAAAAACTGCGTAAACATTTCAGAGATGCAAAATCAAAAAGTTGTATAATATAATGTTGAAAATAAAAATAGGATTGAAAAATTCACATACCTATGCTGTCAATGCTGTCACATTGAAAAGATCACAGTATTTTGCGATTAGCCATTCAGTTGATAGCTTTTTAATCTATTAACTGTTATTTATGTTCAACGATGCATCCTGGCTAAGTGTCTATCCACTGTACGCCCACAATTTGTGTGTATTAAGTGGTGAATTTTTAATATCTGATATTTTAAATGACATTCACATAAATCCGATACCATTATCTTGGAGTAGATTGACAGTCTATCAGCTTTGCCATAGAATGTGCTGTATATTTCTTTCACCGTAAAAAAGTTATTATGACCAAGAAAGATTTACATTTCATTTATTATTTCGCTTAAGAAAATTTTTCTTATTTTCAAAAATTAATAAAAATTATATTACAGGTATTAATAATGAATTCTTTTTTGCGAAAACGCTACGATAATAACTGGTTATTTATCAACAAAAAAACTATTATTATATTTTATTAAATTTTCACAAAAAATGTACAATGAGTGTAGTGTGCTAGAAAACATATTAATAAATGACAGAGACGTGATGCCATTTCTGAACAGTGCTAATCCGTAGATGGATGTCGTGGCTTCACCTTTGGGCTTGTCTAAATGATATACAGCAGTTAAAAAATGTGCTTCAACTTCATTTTTCTAACACCTTTGTCTTTAAAAAATTACATTCTTTGCAAAATTGGATATAACAGATTAATTACTCAGTGTGGTCTCACTAATTTTGCATTCTCTATTGAAATAAATTGATTTTCTAAATTTGCGAAGAGTATATCATCAAAATCAGAATCAAAATGTTCTAAAACGTAAACTGCGATAAATAATAACAGAAAAAATTTCTTTAACAGCAAATATGCTACTGATAAGTTTTTTAATCCACATATTGTGTAACAAATAGTGTCATGTGTTTCGCCACTTTAAAAAGTATCTTCGGACTTAGTATCGTAAGGTTACTTTAGTAATGTATGACTTTACTAACTTTAGATAACTCGCAACATCTTTTATCAATTTAATTTTATCAAAATGAACTTCCGCAAAGTTACCGCTGAATTCAACGATAATATTAAATATGCCACTCATGTTTGATTACTCGTCGTATGCCCTTTGTTGTTTATTGTCTTTTTACTTATGACTGTAGCACTTTCCCGCTACAATTGAAGTTAATGTTATCAATAATCGTTTTATTGCAGGAGAGAGACCGTCGATTTGTAGAATTTGTGATAAAACTTTCACAAAGATTGTTGTTTTAAAGAAGCATATTCAAACTCATGACACACCCGACAACTTGACAAACCTAGATTTAATACAAAAGACTACGCTACTCGCTGACCATAAGAAGGTGAGATTGTTATTTATTTATTACTCCCAACAATTTCTCATCCACTGTGTCGACTTTGTCGGGTCCGTGATACAGTGGTCAACGTAGTCTGCTTCCGTGACGGACCTCATGGGTTCGGGCAGCATCTTTTTCAGTCTATCACCACAAGTATGTCTAAAACAATAGCCTAAAATGTATTTTATAATCCTAAATACCAAAAATCTACACCATTGTCCAATTAACATAAATTATATAAAAAGCACCAGGAAGACATATTCACATTTTGTATCCAGTCATCTTTTTTTACTACCAGTTACTTGGTTACTGTAATTGTAACTGTTTTTAACATATCCCTCACATGCTGTTTTCCAAATGAATATTAATTTCATTTATATTCACATATATTTATGAAGTAAAAAGATGCTAATAGATTTTTGATTGAATAACATGATAAATAATTCATTTTCAATCACAATATATTTGAATGTTTTTATGGTTGTTTTTTTATTTTGTCTTCTCTCAGTATTTACTTATGTGAAAAAGAAAAATATTATTATTATTTACATTCTTAATGTTACCTTTTTTCATTGTTTTTTTTCAATCTCATGATATTGAATTTTAAATTTGAGAATAACATAAACAGCACATATATGTAATTTCGTCACTACTACCAACACTAATGAAAATACCTCAACATCAATTTTACTGAAATAAGCTATCTCTAAGCTATATATGACTGAATTTCACTATGTATATATTATAGACGAGCTGCAAAAGATGAATATATCAATTGATATATTCATCCAACTATCCGTCGAAATGTCAAAAATTTTATGGCACAAATAAATATATTTAGTATCCATACAACAAATGATAGAAGCCTTATAATTACATTGCAAATTAGACATAGTGTATCTTAATTTTGATATGAATAAATTTTACAGGTTTTAGACGCAGATCCTGAAACCTTAACAAACGAATATTTGACTGATGTGATAATTAAAGATATTCAGGCGGGCGATATTGAGAGATATGTAAACGAAATGAAAGTTGACTGCGATGATATCAATGATGATTTTGATTTCAACGATGCCATAATTGACAATGATGACAGTGACTCCCAACTCAAACAGGTTTGAAAGATGCTCTTTACTTAGTTATAAAAGTATTTCCATGGATTATTTAAATACTTCCCGAGAATACATTTCTATAATGATCTATAGCATGGTTAGTTGAAAGGATACCCATTGAATATTATAGAGTAAAGAATTGATACTTAACCAATCAGTAAGTTTTATGTAATTTTTCGCATTTTATTTCATGCAGACCTTTAAAAAGCATCCACTGGAGATGCAGTATGGTCAGCAAATCGAGTATAACCATTTCCCAGGCGATCACGCAAATATGCGTGAAAAAAAAAGTATGATTTCGGACAATACAAGCGAAATTGATGATTTTAAAGACGGTGTAAAATTCCAGGCAATCGCAAAAATACACATTAATAATATTTGAACCATTTTGAAACAATAAACATGTTTTCAATATTTACGTAATAATAACGGCCAGAAACCAATAAATTATTAAAATATCACCCAGGGAGCGGATAATAAAATGTATTGCTTTTTTTACTAACTATTCTGACCAATATAGTGGCATGTTTTTTATGTGCAGCAGTAAGATATTGTCTGTTTTACGCTGCTAATAGTGTGCTTAAAAATTTTCCCCTCCCAGTAATAATATCTATATTTTTTTTCAGGCAATGATGCACAAATCCAAGAAGAGTCCATACAAAAAGCGTAAATATAAAATGCACAAGTGCTCACTTTGCCCTGAAACATTTTCGAGGACCAATCATATCATCCGACATATGGCGACACACGATTACGACTATCCGTTCAAATGTGAAATTTGTACCAAGGTATGACTATTAGTTTGAAAAGCTACATTATAAACTAACTGGAATTATCATTTCTTGTTTCCTGCATGTTTTCTGAAAGTAACCCCAATTTATTGTGTCAGTATGGAGGCGGTATAGATTACGCATCCAGCTGTGTTCTCAGCTCAATATTGCAATAACTTGTCATGTTGTCATTCCAGGTCTTTCCTAATGATGAGATACTTCAGAAGCACAAACGTCTGCAATGTGAAAACTCCTCCAAGCCTTACCAGTGCGGCACATGCGAGATGAAGTTCACATACGAGATGTCTCTGAATAAACATATCCTCAGACACCACAAAGGAGAATCGGTATCTGTCAATTTCATTGATCCGATGTTCCAGAAGAAGGAGAAGACTTTCATATGTACGAATTGCAACAAAGCGTTTTATAGGTACTTCGCATTTATGTTTTCTTAGATTCTTAATGCTTCTGTAGATTGAAAAAGAGATGAGAGAATAGGATTTTGTAAGTTTTTAAAACGATAAGAAAAGAAAGCAAGAGTAAAGAATTAGTAGTTAGTTATTCACTCTTTTTACGTTTTAGAATCAGAACGAGAATGGGTGGGAAGCTTTGAAAATATAACAATTATCCATGCCCTGAATTTAAATACAAACTGAGGAATCTATGTCGATCTGATCCTATTTTGGAATTCAATCCTGTGACTTCAACTAAAGCCAACAACGTTGACCACTTGACTATAGATTTTTTAATCGATGCATAATGTATGATGCTGAAATTTAATCCTTAAACGGGGCGAAGCAATACCGATCAGCTAACCACTAGCCCTATCTTCACATGTTTTTTCTACTCAGCAATAACTGACATAAATGATTGAAAATTAGGTATACGATATGCTAATATTTATTCCATCTGTTATTTACAGGCAAGAACATTTAGATAAACATTCCAAAATTCATATGCCTCATGAAAAGAAGTTTGAGTGTCCTGTGTGCCAGAAGAAATTTAACCGTAAGGATAATTTAAGGTATGATGAGTTTCGTTAACAACTTAACACTTTGTTTACGGGCCTTTTTAATTACTATAGTAATAACGCACAAATTTGTGCCACCGTAAACAATGGGTTTAAAGATTTTGTCTACAATCGTCAATACAAAAAACCACAAAAGATTATAGAATCGCTCTTACTGTATTACTAAAGCAACCTTTGCGATATAAAGATAGTCTGAAGATGACTGAAAGAGGCGAAACACTTGCCACAAATTGTATTTTATTATTTTAAGTTAATTTAAATTTTATATCTGAATATCTGTTCTCAAAACTGACCCGCTCGAACAGCGTTCAACCAGAAACTTTTGAAACTTAGTTGTGTGTTCTGTTTGCCTAGAAAGCATGTTAATGCTTTATTATCATTATCATTTTTATTCATAATAATAACTTGTCTGCTTTTATAGGTGTGCTTATACTTAATTTGTTGTTTAGATCCCACTCGCGAGTCCACGAGCCCAATAAAGAAGAGTTGGATTCAAACTGCTTGTGTGTATACTGCGGGCGATCATTTTCTAATTCGTCAAATTTAATAGTCCATATGCGGCGCCACACTGGAGAGAAACCATATAAATGTGACATCTGTGAAAAAGGTAACGCAAACTGTTGTATTTAATCTATAATGAACACCTTGAAAATTTAAACTATTTGATTGATAAGCCATGTAACTTATGTAATGTTATTTTTTAATAGGCTTTCCTAGATCATCGGATCTTCAATGCCATCGTAGGACGCATACAGGAGAAAAACCATGCCTTTGTACAATTTGCGGAAAAGGTAAGAAAATTTGAGCGTTTGACTTATTTTTGTGATTGTCAAACACCAAAAACTATATGTTTGTCGACACGTTTAAAACTATATTATAATGTATATTTAAATTCCCCCTATGAAATAGAATCCTTATTTAAACAGAACAATCTTTTTTTTTAGAACAATCTTAATTTATTCATTTTCCTGTTACTTGAATATTGATCATTTCCTTTGGTTAGTCTCAAAGATAAATCATACAAACAGTGTTGGTAAATTTTCATTGAGAATAACTCGAGTGTATAATGCTGTAAAAGCTGGATTGTTTTAGAAGTATTTGTCAAGTCTTACACTAAGCAAGGGTTTAAATCTGCTTGATAGATTCTCAATGTCAATCTCTGCTGTGATTACAAACATACACCACTTCCAATTAAAACTTATGACATGATGAATCATGAAGATTCTTTCGTTGTCTTTTTCGCAGAAGTGATGAAATTTTATTCAAAGCATTTTACTATATTGATCGTAAAATATTTGATATTGCAAACATGCTCTACATCGCTTTAGTATTTACTTAGGGCAAAATTATCATAAAATCTTTACGATACGTGCGAAGATATATCTGTGATTGTAGGTTCACTATTAATGTTTATATCTGCATGCCTAACATTAACGATTTGTTGATTTTCAAGGTTTTTCTCGTTCCAATAAGCTGGTACGGCACATGCGGATACATACTGGCCAACGCCCTTACAAATGCACATTCTGCGAAAGAGCATTTACTCAGTCTAATGACTTGACATTGCACGTAAGAAGGCATACCGGGGACAAGCCGTATGTTTGCGGAGTTTGTGGGGATCGCTTCATTCAGGTATAATTATTACATGACTAAATATACTGGTATGCTAAACACAAAGTAGGCCGCTGATTAATCAATACATTGTATCTTTTTCATATACTCATGCTCAAATTCTTGTTTTTCTGGCGCGTAGAAAAATTGCTTTCATGTATTGGGCAATAATACTCAACTGAAGAATTGTTTTGATACTGCTCATCTTTGTTTCTCTCCTCCCTCATCACTCCTTGCGCCCCCTTTCTTCTGTTGGCTTACTTGCTATGTTGCTTCTTAGCTCTGCAATATTTAACTTGCGTGTCTGCGATGGTGTTCAATAAACTTGTTGTTTTTCATTACTTATATACTCACTGATAAGTGATCTGCCTTACTATATCATTGCAGCGAACCTTAGGTGTTATACTCATTTGATATTGTATATTGTTTGTTATAATATCGGCCTCTTAGAAGCAATGAAACGTAACTCATTTTTCTCTTATTTTTAGGAAAACCAAAAAACAGGTTACACCAGTGATCAATTTTACCTATTTTTTAACGGATAATTATTTTTTTTTCATTATCTTTAAAAGAGATGTGATGCTTTGGCCTTCTGATTTATTTGTTTAATATAATATAGTAATATATTATAATGTGTTATTTTAAGGTTTAGTGGAGTTATGAACAAGAAAGTCATTTTAATACGCATTGAAATATCTTCGTATCCACTTATTCTATTCATATGAATCTTTGACACAAAACGTAACATATTATTTTGTATCTAGTGGCATTCATAACTCAAAACCGGCAATTATCGAGATACGTTTTTTTTATCCTAAAGGGTCGATATGTGATGTAAAGAAGATGTACAAGGTTTATGAACGATTGAATCCAAATACCCTTATATTTTCTGCAAAGGTAGCTCATTCTTTCACCTCTATAAAAATATTTGAATTGTCGCAGATCACTTGGTTTCCCACTATAACACTACTTCGTCAATAGCTGACAGAGTGAAAAACAAATGACTTGCGGAGAATCCAATAAAAAACAAGTTGAAAGGATTTATTTGTTCAAACCAGAAAAGACTACTCAATGTGACATGATGCTACCATATCTTGTTTTTATGTTGTTTTAAAAAATGTAATGTATATGTTATAGCATTTTCTCTTGTCAACATTCATTTATTTACTTTTATTTCAAAGTCCTTTCAATCTTTGATGGCATGCACGCCTATAAGTTGTTATAACTTAATGAAGACAGCTGATTTGAGAATTATAGTACTCTAATTTAAAATTGTTGAATGTTGTGTTGGCTGTTATGTCTTTAGCGAGTGTCTATATACCGGTGGCATTTATATTTTTTTTTATACGACATGTATTTACTTGTAGGGTACAGCACTTCAAGCTCACAGACGGATGCAAGGGCATTATGAAGAGTCAAAGTTACCGACACCGTTTGCCGCCAATTCAGTGAACAATCCGAGTAGAGAAAATGGACCACACAGAGTGGCAAGAGTGGGTAACGCTTTGAAGACAGAGGTTTGTGAATACTTTTTTACTCTTTTTAGCTGGCACCATTTCGACTTTCTAAAATCCATTTCTATAAAGATTAATGCTAAAATTGGGATACGTTTTATTAAAACAACATATTGGTTTATTGTTTTCATTCAGGTATACCAATGTGATATGCACAACTTAATCATAGATTAGAATGTTTGCTTGACGAGATGCTTACCAGATGCATGAAACTTAACATTGCCTAGTCAAAACATTTGTAAACCAAAGCAACTTGCCTTCAATGTACGCTAAAAAATTGTGTACTTGCATATATTCAACCCATGTGTAAAAATATTTGTTTTATCTTTAAATGACAAGGCCTAGGACAGCAAAAATCACACTGGCGGTTAATAATCCTCAGAGAAAAATAGACCACAACGTATAGACTATTAAAAATATTATGTGTCACAAATGTTTATTTTACTGAAAAACAGGTTACACTAGTGGCAATGTTTTGTACCAAGATGATTCTTTTACATAATACACCAATGTATGCCTATAGATTCTCACTGTGTGGCTTCTAGAATTACCTAGGTGCTCTGATATATAGATGCCCTTAGGCCAAAAGGATTAAACAACTTTTTTGTAAAAACATTCCTTAAATGCAGTTAAAAACAAAAATTAATATTGTCTGTCAATCTTTTATAGAGTGTTTCAACATCCAATTCTGTCGAAAAAATTGAAGTGAAAACCCCTGTCATCTCAACCGCAAGTGCTACAGAATCAGGAACTTTACGTGAGTTTATCATTTAATCATTACATAATTTACATTTGTCAGAAATGAGTGATCGCACACGTTGATAATCACAAATATCATGTATATCAGGGGTGGCCAAAGCGTTGTTCGCGTAGCTATTCCAAGTACTGATCTACACATCTCTGAATCCTCTTTTATTTCAATGATAATACATACATTCAATTTATTTTGTTAGTCGATCTCCGCCAAGAATTTCAAAAAAAGTCGCCCGTAGTGCTAAAAGTTTGGCCACCCTTGATGTATATTCTGGTATCCGATTATAGTGAGATTTTTCCTAGTAAATGATAGCTCACTTCAATCATTCATGATTGGTAGATTGCGTCGATTTGAGCTTTTGCATTGCATGGCTAAACATGTATCAGCTAAGAAAGTATTTTTTTACTGTAATGAAAGCCTGGTCAAGAAATTTACTCGCATCATTCAGATAGAGAATGTACCCCTTTGTGGAGTATTCAGCTCCAGGATGTGACGGTGTCAGAGAACTCAGAGTAAAATGTAATGTAAATTTTACATAAATAAACGCAGAATGGTAGGTACCGTTGATCATCGGTAATTATAACTTTTTCAGATTACACGAAAGCATTTAATTTTATTTTTCAGGTCAGTCACTCGGTAAAGGGTCAGTGCCTTGCTACGTACCGAACGGCTTAACCACATTTCTTGCAAATCCAACAATGCTGATGCAGAATATAGACGTCACCAATGCAATTTCAAATGTACCACTTTTTTCAATATCACAATTTCAAGGGTATAACTAAGCGACACTGGAAAAGCTTCTTTTCAGACCATATAAATAAATACTGATATGTTAAGAATTATTTCACATTCGTCACTGTCTCTATTATTGTTTAATTGAAAATCATTCAGTTGATTCGTGTCAGCACTTTTTTTATTGTTGATTGAATTTATTAAAATAGTCAGCAAAACTTCAATATGATGATTGGACAGATTTCATCAATATTTTTACCACAGTAAGTAAAAATTGTATAAATCATAAAAATCGTATCAAAACATATACATACAATGTATAGTTATCGTTGAGTGTAAGTTTCACACTACCAAAGTATGGAAAATGATATTCGAATGCCATTTTGAAGTATATTTTTTTATAATATATTATTATGCGTTATAGGAGTCTGTTACAAACTACTGATAATAATTATAATTAGTGTGTTACAGCATATTTCTATCTGTCTAAATCATAAAGCATTTTTTGCTAATTAAAATTTATAACATCGAAATATGTAGTTCATTTGTGCAGTGACGATATTGTAAATACGTAAATTACTTTCTGCTATTCATGTACAAATTGAGTTCTGTTTTTTTTTATGCTAGTGTGAATACAACATTTTTAAGGTTATTGTTTTAATCTAGAAAACTATTTAAGTGTAAATGAATTTATTCTTATATCTTTCTAATGGACTATATTTTAATACTTTTGATGGATTTCAAAGTTCATTTCAATATGAAATGTCAAGAGAATTATCAAGTATTGTCAAATCGGTGGTAATTGATTGCACTTTAATTATGAGCCTATACATGATTGTAAAAATATCATTTATTATATATCTCGCATGTTATGATTTTTTTTTTGACTCCTAATAATTTGTTGGCACCAAAAATCTACATTGCCAATTTTCATACTAAAAACATTGATATTTTGACTGACGAGTTTACTTAGCAATGATATGTTTAATTACTTCATTTCTAAATTGCGAACTATTTAAATTAATTAATGCTATGCGTAAGTTAAAATAGTCTAAGTGCAATTATTTAATCCACCCTTCAAAATTTATATACACCTTATAGTTTCAGTGAGTAATTATATGTACCATATATTCCTATTTTCACCCTTTACTGTAAAATAATCTACGACATACACTGATGTAAATATGCATTAAGATAGCTTTAATTGTGTTATTACACTATGGTTTTTATTTTATGTATTATGAGTGATAATTATTGTATACACCCAGTGAACTCCGGTGACTTTTTATAATTTTAATAATTCTTATACTTTGATGTTTTGTCCATACTATATTCCTATACTCAAATGCTATTCAATCATGTTATTAATTTAAATTATGCCCTACAGTTATCAAACAATGACAATGTTACATTATATTTTTAAATACTTACTCAAAACACGTACCTGCAATTTGTCTGTGCCGTAAACTAATGCATCACACCAGAAATATGAAAAGAACACAATTAATATATACCATGAAATTCATGTATTGACATGGTACGAGTAAACCCAATCTTACCATTTCATTAATATGCAAATGTTCTTCTGCCAAATGAAAATAGAATTCAAAATTTGTTAAAGAACAATACCACATTGATAATACTTTTTTTTTTATCTAAAGAGATTTAAAATTTGATTCAACGAACCAGTGAAATCAAATGTAATATTAATTTTATTTTCAACGCTAAAATCCCCATTAAAGAAATGAACAGATTTTATATCCAAAAATTGGCTTTTAACGAAAATACAATGAATGAATAACAATTTTTAGTCAATAATGTCACTGTGTGCAGAAAGGTGCTCTCTTGTAAGCATTTAATTGAACATTCCCGGGCTAAATCCATTACCAGGTAAAATACAACCAGTGCCTCTTTTTTTATTGGAGATGTGATTGAAAACATTTTTAATGAGACCTTTTGCAGCCGATATTTATGATGAAAGTAAAAGGAGAACTGAATATAAGATAGCATTCTTTATATTACATTACACAAGTCTACAAACCTCCACGTTCTTTCCACCAACTAGTCATAAAACAATGGAGGAGTCTCGCAATAAATCGATTAATTTTTCTGGGTCTGATATCTCTGGCGTTGCAACGGTACGAGAAGTATTTCATCCTTTGTAAAGGCGAAAATAGAACTATAGAACTCATTAACGGCCACTGTCTGCTGTTAGCATAGTTTTTTCGAGGTCTATACAGAACAAAGAACGTTGAACACCTGACCGCCCAGTGTCTGTTTGTGTCCTTAACATTAAGGCTTTGTTGTAAGTAAATAATTTAGCAGATTCCGTACCATTCTACACATTTGCTCAAAACTATTATTTAATACCACCCAAAGGCTGTGGAAAGATGTTCTCTACTCCCTTATACCTGGTCCTAGCAAGAAATAATTTATCATTGACAGCAGAGGTCTTTAATTTACCGCAATAGAATTACTCCTTTCATTATTGTAAATCCTTAAAAACGAGCTTCTGACAAAATTTATCAGTGATCATTTGCCTCTTAGAACCCTGGCGTGTTCGTTATGTGCCTTCAGGGTATCACTAAATCACATTTGTTCACGGAATTGGCTCCCTCTTTAACATATTTCACTGAGAATTATCAAAATTATATTACCAATTGCAAAAATCCAATCATAAGTATTCCTGTATTATATTAGAAACAAGTTATTGAATATTTTGCTGAGGCAAATGATTGTTTTCATTAGATTTTTAGATGAGCAATTATTTTAGCTAGAACAGGTGAGGGGAGATCATCAATATTGACAAATACTGTTTTTTTAATCTAAGTAATAATATTATTATAATAAGTCAAAAAACCCCACGATTGCAATATCATAGGATTCAATTTTATTTTAACTACACATATTTTAATTGCCTAAACATTAATAACATCATTGGCGTACAGGAGAAAGTAACCAAGTGGACTAAAGAAATATTTTACATCTTATCTTACTTACCTGTACACGCAAATGCCAAAACTAAATCAGAAGTGTTAGTACAAAGTGAGAAATTGGTTACAAATCTTCTAATGGTTCTATGACAAATTTTATACTTGTCACTTACTTTTGTTTGACATCGCTACATGCTATTTACATGCAAAAACTTTTGTTATCATTCTATTGATTGTGGCTGGTTTAAAAGAAATTTTATATTTATGCTCTAAATCTTTTTTCATATATCATTAAATATGTGAATAGAAAAACTAAATAATTTGAGTAATGAAAAATATATTTTCTCATTGTATAATTTTTTATTTAAATCAATGTTTGCCTAAAATGTATCAATTATTGATAACGATGAAATATATTTTTATTATCAAGTAGTTTTTGTCTTTGTTTCTACAACTGTATCCTAATCTTACGAACTGTTAAGATTCCTCTCTCTTATCTCCGAATCCCTGATCCCAACCCTTTCAAATGTACAAAATTAAAAAGTAGCTATGAACTTGGCTTAGCAAGATGCCCCAGGGGAGCTTGAATCATTTTTGTATCTTCTTTCGACCGGACAAATTCTGTCACTCTAGAATAGTGATGTACAACCTGCGGCCCACAATGACGAATATCAATCACCTTGTTACTTTAGAACTTTTTACGGACGATAGAAGATCAATATGAACAATAGAATTTTTAATTTTATTTACACTAAAAATATCAATAATTTAATCAGTTTTACCCATGCAGCCCTCGGGAGTATCAGAGAATTGATTATCTCCCCCCTCCTCCCAAAAAGGTTGTGCATCACTGCTCTAGAAGGTAATGACAATCCATAAGATATATTTGGTGGAACTACACAAACGGGCGGAAAGATAGACATATAAACTTGGAGGCACTCTGTAGTGGGGGTTAGGGTTGGAAAAAGTAAAAAAAAAATCCTTACGCATTTTTATCACTGCACTGTTTTGTTACTCGGTTGTTAAAAGTTTATTTTTTTAAGAGATTAGGGCTAGGAGGGGACTAGTAGTGAACTAATCGCTCTCACTATACCTAAGTTTTTCATCGGAAGGATGAGATGGAATTTTAGACATGTATGGCTTAGAACAAATTTATTGAAAAGTCAATCACTAATTCATGAAGTGATTCTCAAAACTTCTTGGTATGTAGATAAAATCAGTGGACATTATGCTGGTCTAACATTGACACTGTCCTGTTTGTGCACAATTTCAATCGTATTCAAATTTCTTAATGTCAAAGCATTTTTATACAAGGAAAACGGTACTTTTTTATTATATTACGATCATGGCTAGTGTGCCCCATACAAATTTGCATCAGGCCATAGTTTTCCCAGGCTTGATCTATTGTAAAGTAAGAATTTTGAAGGCTGATACAATAAGCACACTTGAAATATAGGGGGAAGGGACTCATAATATAATATTGGGTGGAACATTTTTTGAAAATAAAACCAATTTTTTATCAAGTTTAATTATTTTATAATATATCTTTATATTTAACACTGCAATTCATAAGAAAAATCTCATGACGAAATTATATGTAAGCATTTAAAACATATAAACAATCGTTTTTTTTTTCAGTAAAAGCATAAAAACCATTTATAGATTGTTCTTAAAATCATATTTTACATGAAAAATGCTAAATTTCTTACAAAATTAAGTATATATCACATTTGATTATTATTATATAGTTTTAATCTAGACCTAAGCATTAACATTTATATTTTTTTAAATGAATGCACATCATTTTAAATTATTCAGACACTAGGAATTCAATAAAATAAATGGCAGAGTATTGTATATTTATATTATAATAAATATCTGATGCAGTGTATTTTCAATTAGTTTTCACAACAAAGATATAATTATTAACCTCACCGATTTTTTTCAAAAACATCTTCACTGAAAATAGATTTATACTACGCATTTATGTTTTCACCAACATAAATTCAATGCTCAAAAGAATATGTAAATCTCGTAAAAATTCAAAAATTTAAATTATTATACCATGTATTCCATAATCTAAAACATTTTTTTTCATGACCAAAATAAATTTATGGTCGGACTGGAATATCTAGTGAAAGGACCGTAAAAAGACTTGGATACAACTAAAATCTTACAACTAAAACAGAGTCCTATCGCTGTGGCATAATAAAAAGCACAACATTAACATAGTTATAAAATACATTTATAACAGCTATTGCCATTCTGAGTATTAATCTTCTTAAGCTTTGAATAAAAGTAAACCTTTGCTGATGCTTTTCATAGTCCTCGTAAGTATACAGTTTTGTAAGAAAAGGGTGCATACACCAGCAATTTAGAGCAAGTATGAATGTTCTTCTAGAATTAAAAAATAATTGTTTTGCAACAGTGATGTTAAAATTTCAACAAACTTGCAAGAATAAGGCCACTGTAAAGTTCGCAAGGTGAGCCATCAGATGCAGTTATATCCAATGTAAAATATATTATGGTTGACCAAACACATTATCAATGTAATATAGTTATTAAATTGTTTAAATAAAATCCGATTGATTAAAAGTTTGCTAACTTATCTTACTTCCAATATTTAAGAATTTGGAAACGATTTTTTACTGATCATTATATTCTTAACTATGGCAAATGGGTATCATTTAAATACACACTAAATCAAGAAATATAAATATTGACAACCTTGAAATTTATTCTTACTCTTCGCGATTTCAATAGGAAAGGCGGGTTTATTGAGTTTTTATAAGCATGTATGTATTGAAATGGCTAAGTTTTAAAAATATAAAGAATCATATATCAAAGATGTAAATTTTGATCGAAAATTTCTTAATTTATATTTAAAATCTAGGAAAAAATCAGTGAATGAAAGACTTCATTTAATTTGTATAAAAATCAGATCTTTATCAATTGCAAAAGAGCTTTCTCAATATGATTATAACATTGTCAAATTACATCTGTCAAAACAGTGGCATTGTTGAGAATGGTCATACACAAGTCATGGCTTATATTTTACGAATATATAATAATGAAGGCAATTTCATAGTACCTATAATGCTTATGAGCATGGTATTTATTTATAAATATCATTTATTGTTTACATATATATATTTATTTTACATATTAAGGAAGAAGATTTAGTATAATATAAACAATTATCTGAGTAGAGATAATAATTATCCAAAAAAAATGTGTCAAAACAATTATAATAATTAAACACATCCTCCACCAATGCGAGAAACAATAAAATCGATGGCTGTTAAATAAACAAACTCAAAAATAAAAATGTACAATATACACAAAATAAAAAGTAAAATAGAAATTGCCTAATCATACACTTTTCTGGTACTTTGGCACAAGTCAGAGTTTAATATATCCAGATAGAATAAAATACAAAGAAACTGAAAACAACTGAAGGAATCTTCATACTTCTGAGTAGATTCAAATTTTACCTATCTCTAGTTAACTTTCTTACAGCATGTATCAGTTTCGAAAACATTGTGTTACTGTACAAGTGTTTGCATTGGGTGGGGAATGATTTTATATTTAACCTTTTAAACTTAATAGAAAATTAATTTTAAAAACTATAAAACATTTATGAGATATTTCTATAAAAATATGAAAGTATAAAATTTATCAATATATTAAATAAATATAAATAATGTACAAAAGTGGTTGTTAATATAACACATTACTTTTGATTTTTATTTTTTGGTATAAATAACGTACGCTTTTGCACGCTGGTAAAAGGTATATCAATTGTTTAGCAAAAATAAGAAATTAGTGAGTGTTATTTAATTTTCAAACACTACTTAAAAAGCTGAATAGTGAACTACAATTTTTACTATAAAATGGCGATAATAAGTACAAATAAATGCATAAAATCGTGTTACTTGCTAGGTAGACGATTATTTGTCCAACGGTTGAATATATTGGGCGGCAGGTATTTTTAAAACAGATTTCAGGAGATGAAAATTTAGCCTTGTGTCATCAGAAATATTAAACTATACTTTTAAAACAATGAAACTATTAATTTCCCAAGGTGCCGTATGGTAGCTTCTGTTAGGGAAATTGTGTTTCGAAGAAGTTTTTCATAATCACTCATCAAATAATAACATCGCGCCACTCATTTGTTTGACATTTAGCAATTATTTCTGAACATTTAGACATGAACATGATCAACAAAGCGTTCAAAGCTATCCTTCAAAAAACACTATTTAACATTGCAGTTGTGTGTGGAAAAAATTTTCTTCATCTTAAAAATTACAAAATAATCTAAAAGATAAGTATATATTATTTCGAAGAAGAAAAAGGTACATGATAAAGAAGCTATGAAATTTGGAGGATCAATTGAATGTTGTTCATTTCCATGCTTTTGTCAGTAACTACTCAGATTTCGCATTTCAACATCTTCAGCAATTCAAATTCATCCATGCACTTGAATCCCTAAAGATGATAAAGGCGAAACCGAGGTTATTAGTGACAAAACACATTCAAAATTTAAGCAATCCAAATTTGATATTGAAATTTTATCGAGCACCTTTCAAAATTTACTATACTTTTATGGTCTCCTGTAAGTTTTTAGTCAGTTGAAATGACAAACCTTGTACTTAAGACTGAGGAAATGTTAATGTCATAAATGTATTCGCTAGTCCCTTTTGAATAATATTTAAGGTCTTCAACATTGGCTTATGTCAGCATTGATTCAATTTATGGTAAATATCATAAATGGATTAATAAAATTAGAATATTTGGCAACGTTAAAATGATCTTCATAAATTATGAAGATCATTTTAATGTTGCGAAATATTGTAATTTTATAAATGTATTATTTGTTGATATATATTATGTGTTGATTATAAAAGCTACATCATATTGTAACCATTAGGTGATTGAAAAATGGTTGGAGATTCTGCAATATCGGTACTAATAAATCGGTTATAAAATTGTACAAAAATTACAATTGGATCCATATATCTTGAGTATTATATTTGAGAGAATTAATACATACATAAAAACTATTTTTCATTTGAAATAGTCTAATTGTTTATTTTTGCATTAATAATCTATACATGGCATAACACAGATATTGTAGAATCGACATTATAATTCATTCTAATAACTAATGTACTCTTTTCAGTTTCATCTTTTTGAAGTATTCAGTCGGCTCTCGTTTTATACATTTTACTCTTGAGATCAAAACTATCATTGAAATTGATAGATTAACATTCTTTGGCTTTATAAAATGTTACCTTCGAAAAGTTTTTTATTTTTTTCAAATATCAAATAGTGTATTCATTTCAGAAAAGTTCTTTGATTTATATTTATGAAAGAAAAGAAACTGTTAAAAACCTATAAAAAGCCATCAAAAATTACAATACCCTAAACATTTTAAATGGTAAAAACTCAACTTGATTATTGAATGTGAATTAATATGTAATTCAAGCAATTGATTATCGGTATGTTTTTATATTATTCGATTACATTTCTATTTTAAATTTGAATTAATTTCTTGATATCTAGAACATACTTTTACCTCAATTTTTGGTTTGGCAGTGTAGTCAATTGAGTGCTTTCACTTCTTTTTGGTGGGGGAGGAGGAGGTCTCTTCTTTGTTATGGATGATCTTCCTTCGGCGCCTTTCTGCAAGTCTGTATTTTGGGTGTCATCGATATTTATTACCGATTTCGGGGATTTATCATTTTTATTTGTGTTAATATTTTCGTAGAGATTATCTGGGACCGGTAAGATACCACCAGAATGTCCGTAATGTTCCTGCACCCAGTTTGAAACATTAGCTTCTTTATAATCTTCAGTGAGAACTGGAAATTCTCTAAAGCCCAACACTTCATGTGGAGTAGTTGTGGGTTCTAGCTTACATTTCTGGGCAACTTGCCATTTTTTCCTCATGACTCTCTGTAAATCCTTTAAGAAATCTTTCGGAGGGTTAGAAGTAGAATCAGAGAGCTTTTTAGGTGACGAAAGTTTCGTGGCTTCATTTCTTTTAGGCGGAGGAGGCTTGTTGGGTAGATTCGGAGGAGTGTCCGAAATATCGTTGTCTAAAGAAAATGTGAGTTTCTTGTGTTTTTTGTTTGGCGAACAAGGTCCACTCTTGGTATCTGTTAAGCTTTGTTTTCTTAATAGAGTGGGAGATTCAATTTCAAGATTGTGTATATTGCTATCGGCGAAACTAACTGATTTGACGCAATTATTTAACGTTCCATCGCTATGCTGGGAATTACTTCGATATAGTTTCTTAAGTATAACTGGATTGGAGTCTTGAGTTTTCGACTGCATTTCAGCTAAACAAGATGCGTAAATTCCAGAGTTTACTACATTATGAGATAAATTTGGTTGATTTTCTTTCGACTGAATACTGGGCAAAACATTGCACGTGTAAATGCTGTTATTTTTATCATCCATATTTAAATTTACTCTAGGACCAGTTAAACTGTTATTTTGACTATTTTGGCTATTGTTCGAACTAGTAGATGAGAGACTATTGACGGATAATTGCCGAGGGAACATATCAGTTGGACAATTTTGGCGAGGATTGGTCGTACCGTAGATGATAGGCTGGCCGTTTATGGGAGGTTTTCCGCAAGTTTCTTTTATTCCAAACGGTTTCTGTGAATTTTTCAATTGGTCTTGAATACCGTACGGCGGTGGAGATATATAGGCAGGCGGTGGAATATATATCTTTTCTTTAGGGATCTTGTTAGAAATTTGCTGCGATGATAATGTCGATGATAGCTGATTTACCTGTAATATCAAAGATGATAATAAAAATTGTGAATAAACCATCCTCTTTAATTTACAACAACTATCAAGTAGAAAATATTAGTCTGTTTTCCACCATTTTTTGGTTGTTTATTAAATGAGTGGCTGCAAAATATTTAAACAGATTGGCATTTGGCGGTAAACTTTTATCCAATTATTTTGATTATTTTGATCAAAAATAATAAAATATTTTTATTATAAAGCCATTCCACCAAGTAATGACCGTGAACACCTTAAAATTGATCAATTATTTTGAATTGTAAAGACAACAATAAATTTATACAATTTGTTGGCTGTTCACGTATTAAAATGAAGATTGATAATTTACATATGTAAAATTTATCAACAAATAGAATTCAAAATCATATTGAAGAAGGTTTATTAGAATAGGTAATAAAAATTACTTTCAAATTGGTCTTGAACAGTGGTTCTCATGTGCGGCCACCAGAGGATTTTGCTGCGGCCACCAACAGCTCGATAGTTTATATTGATATTTAATAAAAATGTGTTTTCATAAGTTAATTTGTCAACAATGACACTGAAATTTAATATTTTGGATGCATTTTATCGTGCATCAAGAATTGTCAGTTCGCAAAAACTCAAATACATACATGTTTAGGTATTTTTGACAAAAAAGCAATTTGGTGCGGCCACCAGACATTTTCGTAAGACCACTGATGTTCCTAATGCGGCCACAGCCAAATTTCACGTGAGAACCACTGGTCTAGAACCATTCTCCATAAATAAAAAATTATCGCAGTTGAACGCATTAGTAAACAAAGCTGGCTGTTGTAAGTATCCAGATCAGATTGAGATTAATAAAAAAATTTGTAAAGTTCTTACAATTTCAGATACACTCGTTCGAGTCGGAGGATTCTTGCAATCGTTATCTCTGTCACTCCGGACCAATACTGGATGATCAGGAGGAGATGGATATTCATCAGTTATCGGTAATGGAGGAGGTGGTAAGCTTAACAAACTCTGCTGTGATCCGCTCAAATTGTACCCTGGAAACGCGTCATAGTAAAATTTTATATATAGCTTTACAGAAGTACACTACATAAGTAAAAGGAATGAATCTTCATCTTCTTGTGGCTATTAGTGAAAAATACAGTCTGAAGATGCTTCTCAAAGAAGCGAAACACATGTCAATACGTGGACCAACAAAGTTTTGTATCAAAATGAACTTGATGTTGCTGTCGAATTCATCAAATGTAAAAAATATTGTACTTAATACAAATTTACTTTTTCTCTCACTAGCCCATGTGAGAGAAATTTTTACATAACTACGCAATAAAAATACATTAAATTAAATATACATAATATTGACACTGTGAGCGCAAATGCCAACGTGATATTACTCTGATCATCTCTGATGCAACGTAACTAAATGATGTTTTTACTTATTCTATTTACAAAAAATCATGAACCAATAGATCTTTACCTTCCAATGTTGTGTTATCGTCAAGAGCGGGCGGAGGTGGTGGCAAAGAGTCTAAGCTGAACGTAGACCAATACATGGGATCCAATGTTTGATTTTTCAATTCATCAAAACCGGATTGGGCACTGAGATTACCATGCATTGAGCTCTGAGGCGGTGGGGGTAGGGGCATATCTTGAATATCAATTGAATTGTCAATTCCGGGGCTCTGTAGATACAGGTGGAAGTCTTTTGGCCGCGTCTGCTCAAAGTCCGAGATACTTGCATAAGTTTCATCGCACCGTTGAACATAGCTATCATTACAATTCTGCGAGTTACTAGCCCTTTCTATTTCGACATCGATAGGTTTGCTGGTCAGCTGGTTTTCGGAGCCTTTATCGTACCAAGAGTTGCCATCTTTCACGTATTGCGTATGGGGGTTGTTTATTATTGTTTGATGCGTGATGTAGCCTAAGAGAATACCACTGGTGGGTAAAACATTTTCTGCAGTGTGGGATTTGTAAATATTCGCCGGACTCGTTGAATAGATGTTGTGATTGTCAGAATCCATGGATATCGCTGGAGATAACTTGGCAGAGTTTGTTGGGGTACTGCTGTAGATAAATTCACGTAGAGGTGTTGTCATTGTCGGAGTGCTACAGCCACTGCTGGAGGTCCGCAATGAAGATGAAGATTCTAAAATATATAAATCGTATTTTAACACTAGCTTTACTGTGATAAATAATGCATCCAATTTGATTTTGTGTATTTGATCAATGTTGACCATGAGTGATTAAAATAAATCATTTAGATAATTGGAAAAATACTTCAATGAATACAAAAAATAAAATTACCCAACGACGCCCGGCTAGTTTTATGTGTGAGTCTTTTCAATGTGCCAGAATTAGAGCCGTCATCCGTGTTGCCGGATTGGTTTGATTTTCTCCTTGAATGGCGTCGAGTTAAAGTGCCTGAAAACCAAAAGAAAACATTGATTTCTTCAAACAATTTAGTATGATCACATGCATTGTTGTAACAAAGTTTCTTTCCTAAGTTGAGTTGTGAGCTTCATAATCCTAACACTTAATCCACGACTTCGCTGGTCAACGATTGGCATTGGAGTGCAGACAACCTATCAGAGTGAAAGGGGTTGATTGAGGAGACCAAGATTTACCCCGAACAGTATCACCAAAGAAGAAGAATGGTTTGATGTCTGTTTTGCTTGTGTTGCACATTACCTATTCCAGATAGAAAATCATTTCATATTCAATTATATTGTCAAATTATTCCAAGAAATTAAAATGAAATATGAATAGATGTGGACCATTTGCATTAGATTCTGTATAAAGTCAATGATAGTCGAGATTCAAAGCTATGGACAATAAGTTGACTGTTTTTTTGTCAAATGGCTTTACCTGTATTTGTGTATCCAGAAGTGTTCAATGAACCATTAGAGGAGTGATCACTTCCTGAATTGATGCTGCTCTGAGATGAGCCCAAAGTTGCTAAGTCGACCATCTCCTTTAGCTGCCTGGTCATTGATGTAAGGGGGATATTTGGTTTCATAGATGGTTTACGCTTGATGGTGCCTGGAATTCAATTAAAATAAATTATAATATGACAAACATGATTGAAAATATAATAATACAGTGCAATCTTGGATTGTGAGCATAATTCGAATTTCAAAATCATAAAGAATTTTCCCATGAGAAATAATGTGTTTATTCTACATCCAAAAAATACTTATATAAATACAAATGATGAATCCAAGAAACTTTTTCATGTTTGTATTATTAAATATTATTACAAAATAATCAAATTTAATTGTGGGTTGTTTGAGGTACACGAGAGAAAGAAGAAGCCAGAAGGTTATTATTTAGGACTACTTTCACTGGAATGTTTTTCTTTTATTTTCTTCTTTCACAGCAACTTTGACGAGGAAAGTAGACAAAGTGTAAACATGCACGTATAAACACACCATTTACTTGTTTATAAAGTTAAGTCTTAAGTTTTATCTACTTGAGTCTTGCAAAGCATTTGTAGAGCAAGTAACTCGTAATCCAATGTTCGATGGGAATTCATTTCCATATAAAAATATCATTATTACCCATAGGAAATTCTGAATCAAAAGCATTTCCTTCACTGCCAGACGGACCATCAGACATACATCCACTGGAGCTGCTGGAAGACACGCAGGAATGTCTGAAAAAATAAAAATGAATCAGGTTTCCTTTCAATAAATAAATAGCTCATAACTGTTGTTCTGTTAACACGTTGGCTACGGGAATGTGGACTACGCGTTTTTTATCTATTAGTTTTGATTTCCCCCGTAGCCAATGTTTTAATAGTAGGAACACCCTTGACATCCTGTAAAAACTTAATTTTTTAGCATATGGTTGGATCAAAGAAGCTACGGTTTTTTGTCACTCATGAAAGTGATTTGAAAAGTGTGTGAAAGGACACAGTTACTAAACCATTAGTGTTTTTTGAAGCTCGGCTACCATTGAACTCTTCCTGTAAGCCAGATATGTCCAATATATTTCTTTAGACTTTTTAACTTCTTGGAAAAAGCTATTGTTAGATTTTTTTACTAACCTCCCACTACTTGTGTCAGACGAGCCAGTAATGCTTTCTTCATATAGGGGCTGTACTTGAATACCATTTTCCGGACTGTTGGAAGTTTGTTGTGGTGTAATATTTCCACTGTTTTGAGATATGGAAGCAACCTAAGAATAGAAAATACACATCATTACGAATAAAAATATTGGACCAGACAGCAAACCTAGCATGCAGGAGTTATATAAAAAAAACTTACGGAGCATGAACGTGCATGCGCTAGTTGATCCAAATCCTCCTGTGCCAGATCATCAACAAGACAACGGTAATTTTCCAACAATTGACGCCCATGCTGAAACAATATGAGATATTCAATTAGTCTTCATTTAGGCATTGATTGAACATACACTGATCATGCTGTGGAGAGGTTGAAGTAGAATTATAAACTGTGCCAATATATTTAGCAGAAATAAATGTGTTGTCTCATTATTTTAATCTGTAAAATTTCTGCAAAAAATAGTGTTGAACAATCAACTTGGGAAATAGAGGCAGTCGAATGATCAATGCAATAATAGGTACTTTGAGTTATAGTCCTTAGAATTAGAATATGAATACCAATCATATTCCAGATACAAATGAAAATCCAATGTAAGGCATCCATTCTCATGTATACTTCTTTAAAATGTTGCCAATAATCTATCTATCAAATATGTTACTACCGATACAGGCAGAACAGCATTTTTAATTAGTTACTGCTATCACTGTATATTTTGCTCTAAGATAGAAACACGTCACGGTGTGTAAGAAGTGACATGATCAGTGATATGAATCATAACTTTAATGTGTCGTTTATAGTAAAAATCTGACAGTAATAGTTTAGATATTAAATAAGGTTGGTTTTAAATATCCAAGAGTTTATAAATGTTCTAGTGAATATTGTGTGTTTGTATCTAGGCCGGCATTCTCGTAAAAACAGAAATCACAACATCCATTTTGTAATTTTAGAATATGAGAATCATCTTAAGTTTATTACTAAAGTAACCTTACAATAGTAGGTCTGAAGAACTTCCTAATGAGGCAAAACATGTGCCATGAATTATCAAATCTACCAATATAATTTGATATTAAAATGAACTTCCATAAAGTTATCATTGAATCCTTTGAAAGCACTAGAAACGTTCAATCAAAAGAATAAATTAACTAAGGTTACATATAGTATCTAATGAGCAATTCAATTGATTCACATGATCCTGACTACCTGATAATGATAACAGTTAACAGTGAATTTCAATTATGGCATCTCAATACAATACTAGATTACATTTACAGTTCTTTTACAAGAAAAGTACAAGTAGTACTTGTGGGCAAGGGATATTAATTTTAAAAATAACAATTATATTCAAACCTTTGCAATCCTCATGGCAACGATCCATTTCTCTAAAGTCTCATTGTCTTCTGCGCAGAGAAACTTGATGAATTTGACACTCTTTGGCTGTTGCAGTTTCGGATGCTTTATTGCAAAGCAATGGTCGGTCGGCGCTTTGTATTTTTTTTTCCAATTTAAGCCGAGGTATATTTCATTCACATCAAAGTTGACGAGACACACCAGATCTTTCGGTGATTTAATTTTCTCTTTCGGATAATAGTAGATTCCTGTTCAAGAAAAATAAAAAAACAATTGTAAACATCAGCAGACATAAAAAAATAATCTCAATTCAATCGAGCGGCAAATTAAAAAGTCACTTCGCTTGTGGAATTATAGCATTTGCATTGCATGAAATAATACAGCCAAATTCACATTGAGTCAAAGTGTATAACTAAAATCGCACTGTTGCCTTATCAATTTAAATTATTTTACAAAACAATTAAATACATGATAATTTTGTAATTGCATTAATTAACATTTTCATAAAAGTATGAGAAAATGATTGTTTTTCGATATACACTGCGGAGCAAGCGACACTTTTCAAAATAAAATAACATATATTGTTTATTGAAATAATTGAATCAACAATTACATAAATATATGCAATATGCAAAATTAGCAATGAAATACATATAAAATAAAATGTGTACATAAAAACATAACTTTGTTGATCTTTTTCAAAGTACAGTCAGCAATAAATTCTACAAATATAAATAACTTAATCGTGATTTTACCAATATTACTTATAGAAAAGGTTTCAAGTAGAAAGTCTTTCCTGAGCTTTGAAAGCGTTCTCAAACGTTGTGTATTCATAAAATACTTCAATATGATGAATTTTAAATGAAAATAGCTTTCGGTCAATTCTGCCTTTAAACCATTAGATAAAAAATTGTTTACCATTATCTTCTTCGTAATACAATTGAAAGTATATTACTGATAAACAAGTTTCGACATTTTTAAAGCATTCAATGACTATTTTTGAATAAACAGTCAGCAAATGAAGAACTGAATTTAAAAATAAACATTTATTATTAATGATTGAACTTTGTTATATTATTCAAGTCCAATAAAGGACTGTTGTATAAGTTGATACAATATCATAACACAATAATATGGTTAATAAGACAATAATAACTATTGTAAGAAAATAATACTATTCTTTGTGATTTCATTAAATGAGCCAATAAGTCACATTGATTGGATGATGTACTTTTCGATTGGTTCAAGGAAGTGTGAATAAATCGCTTATAAATTCTTTATGTCAGTAAATTGTTTACAGTTAGATATTTAAATTATCTATTCATAACTTATCTCTTTTTAGCAAGATAAAATAGCATAGTGAAATGCTATTTTTATCTGCTGCACAATAAAATGTAAACAATAATTATAAATTAATTCTTGGTGAGAGAAACTTATAAGGTGTCATATAACAATATGAAGTTAATTAAACAGGAAGGAGTATCAAGTATTTAAAAAGAAAATTATAATCTATTACGAATACTGTTTTATGATAAATGACCACCCAATAAGAAAATCATTGTCAGGATTCATTCTCAAAGCAGTGAGAAAGTAAATTGATAACATTGTTATTGTGATGCAGATTGACTAATATACTGTGGCATCTGGCAGGATTTGGAACTAAAGAAATCAATGTAGGAATAGTAAGTAGCAGACAGACGAAAGGTCATACACGCTTTTTTTATAAGTAATGGGGCAAAGATAAACACGTTAGGAAAATTTTATTTCAGATAATTCAAAAACAATTTGTGGCAATGCGCAGAAGTATATCAGAAATAAATGGTATATGAATTCCCATTGATTTCTTTTTGATTGACAATACCAATTTGTATTTTGCCCTGTGCAAAAGTGAGCGTAAGCATGTCAACATTATTTTTGGTCAAAATGGATTTTAAATAAATTGTTATTAAATGTTACTTTAATTTATTAAAACAATTAATATTTAGTAGCCAAATTCATTCCAGAATAGAAATTAAGACTGTGTTTAGTCGCATTTTAATTAAATATTATTTTTAACTATATGATTGAGTTGCATTTTACTCCAATCAGCAATGTATTTACAAAAACAAATTTAACTTAAATTAAATAATAATTTTATAATAAGCACAAGAGGAAAAGAAAATAGTGCCTCGCCACCATTAAATGTACAAAAAATCAAAGCAAAGATTATTTAAGACAGCGCAGCAAAATAAATTATTTATTTAAAATGCATTTAAGTCTCCCAACTGACCTCATCACATTGAATAATCTTTGGTGCTACTAACCAGATGGTCGCATTACGAAGTGATACCTCTTCCAACCCTTTTTGGAGTCACTTTTAAGATAGAGAGGCCCTTCCAAAGGTGGTACTGGGTTACCAGAGCAGCTCGGCCCTGTCAAAATAGTTCCAGCAGAAACCTCGGGTGAAATTTCTGTAGTCAATGTTTGGTTGAAAAAATCTTCCATCATAAATGCGCGTGACTGCTCGTCATAATCTTGACCTGAAAGAGAAAATATTAATGAATGTATTCACTGAATTAACATTAACTTGGTTGGACTCGTTATGTCTGAATAATAGAATGTTCTAGAAAGACAGAATTGATATTGTGCTTTGTCAAAAATATCTGATTCTTATGACATGTTTTAGGTGATTTTGTATAAAAATTTGATAAAAATTCTATATTTTTTAACGGTACATAATAATCAGAAACAAATGTAGTACATAATATAGCGGCATTACTATAAAATATGCTGTATACCGCATGGCAGATATGGAATGTTAATAACATTTGGTTAAATCGGTATAAGCAATTGATAATACCTTTCTCACTTCCGCATATTAAAAACTTTTCAGGTGTTTGAAAGAGTGATATTTTATCAAGTCGTTCAGAAAAGATGATTTTATTTTTTGATTCCCTTGTCCATAGCATCAAATTATCGACTAATAATTCATGATCTTCATATATCCTCTCTGGAAAATAATAATACAGATTATTGAAGACTTATCATAATGATTTTGTATTGGTGAACATCAAGCTAAAGATTTTATTTTTTATTTTACCCATATGCAAGTCAGGTAGATATTCTACGATGGCCCACTTTGGCTCCATTCCTATATGATTTTTATCAGCTAGTAATCTTGCTACATATCCACAAGTCATCTTCTCATCCACCAAAAGACTTTTTGAGGAGCCGTCGATAGAGAATGCTTTAATAAAAAGTTTCTTCACTGAGGCTTCCTTCATTTTTTCTAATGCTAGTCGTATTTTTTCTGTTTTTAGTTGAGATGCCATATCCTAAGAAAAATATAAAAAAATTGTTTAAGTCTTGTTAAATCATAAATGCGTTGGTATTTCGATAAACCTAGAAAAGAATAAACATCCCAATCTTTATATTGAACAGAAGTGACCAATAGTAATTATTAATTATTGTTCTAAAAAAAGATTAATATTGGACAAGACATGGATAGTTTTTTTCTTGCTTCAATGATGCTTTTACCAATTGACATGTACATTTTCGGTCATGGCACATGTTTTTTTATTGCCAGAGATAGTATCATGTTACACTTGTTTGGTGAAAAAATCAGCAAGAAAAAATTGAAACGAAATTTAAATGTATCACATGTGCCTTTACATTGATGGTTTGAACTGATGTATAATGATTAATTATTACCTTCATAGGATGTAAATTTAGCTGGAGACATTGATTTTTGTTTCCAGCGCTCGCACCGCTTGAAGCTGATGATTCACTGGATAAAAGAGACACCTGCAAACAAAAGCATTGTATTTTCTTTATTTTTTAACTTGGCAAAGACGTGTATTTTCCACATTGGAGAAGCATATCAGCAAGATAATTAAGAGATTCTAAATGGTTAGGAAAAATCAGTAAGCTTCCACAGCCTTCATCAGATATCTGAATCGGTGTATAGATGGGAACTTTTTCCTTTTTTTTCTGATTATTACTAGTCCAAAATTCATGTGTCAAATATTTTTTTTAGTCGGAGCAGATTATCACAGAGCTAGCTGAAAATATGCAATTCAAATCTGTAATTTTGTCATAAAACAACTTCTGTGGATTTTTTTAAACAAGTGAATCAGTGGATCTAAAATTTCCACAATATCCATTATGTCCGCTTAGTTTTTTGGATATCCAACCTCGATATATTAACTATTATGTTTATGTAAAATATTAACGTGACTAATCAATTATTGTTAAAGAGATATAAGTGAATTAGTCTTACGGTATCGCTGAATGCAGAGTCGTTATCAGGTGAGTCGGTTCGATGGGTGGTTGGAGTGATAGTTGATACTCCATCGTTGCAGTTTTGCAATTGCGTGCGGCCATGTTGGATGCCACCAGATGTGTTTGTCGTTTGTCGGTCAGTCACTTTTATGACATCAGTATCTTTGGAAATTTTATTAGAATAATTGATAATATTGTCAAGGAATATTGATAAGGAGTTTTAAATTGATATTTTTTTTTGTAATATCAAGCTTATATTTGAGTGAAGATCTAAGGCATGATTTTTTTCCTTGCAAGAGCAAGGATTGCTGGGTGGACTAGTTTAAGGCATCATCACTAAATAATCATGTTTTTAAAACTTACATCTTTGATAGGGTCTTTGGTTGTTATTTGTGCTGTATATAGATGACGCCCTTCCGATCTCCTCCTGGTATCTGGTCTCCAGAGCACAGAGTTCTCCAAGTATGGCATCCAGGTCCACATCTTGGGAGTCTTCAAGATTGGCCATGGAGAAACGATAAGAGTCGATTCGGGGCGCAGCTATTTCATTGGACAGCGGTCTTAGGAGTTGAGATGGCGTGTCGCCTGTACCGGACACTGCATCCAGCCCCTGTAAAAAAGAACATAAATAAATAAGCTAATCATAAATTATTAAAATTCGTATATTCCGTCAATGTCAGAGTTCAGTATAAAATAAAATAAAAAATACTCAAACTTGAATTACATAAAATATATTTTCAACAAGGAATGATTGTAGGTCAAATACAAGATATCTCTGTTCAAGCATAGTAAAGATTTTGCTAGAGAATGTCAGAATCCAACTCCAATTCCATGAATGAAATCAGTCTATATATTTTATCCAGGTGGAGGATGTGGAAACAAATCGCAAAAACGCAATAAAAATATAAAATGGCGCCAATAATATTTAAACAGCAAGTTACGACTGCTTTAAGGCGGATTGTATAAAAATACTATGCCATAAGACGGAAATAAAACAACCATTGATGTCCTATTTTTAGAACGCGCAAAAAATGGTTAACTTGAAATAGTCTTGAATACCAAAATGTATATGGCAGCTTTTCGCTGGTTAGGTTTCTCAATGCAGCAAAAGCTTTATTCCAACAGTAAATTATGCCTAAATAACATCTTGATTTAATTGGTACATTCGAGTTACTATTAAAAAACATTACTTTTAGAATAATAATTAATAGTAAAGAATGAATTGGAGTTTATTTAAGTCATGATTTTGTTCTCGGTGCTGTCATTATTTTCATTTTGATTCGCGAATATATATCTTCCTAGACGAAGTAATATTTAGAAGGGATACAGCCGCGGGTTTGGCTGCTAATCAATTATTGCCGGTAACTCTAAAAGCACATGTAATAACATCCACACAATAAACAACTGGAGAATAAGGTTTTAAGAATATGGTTGTCAGATGCCGGTTATATATTATACACGAAATTATTTCGTAACATTTAACTAAAGAAACATTACTAAACCTCGATGTAGAGAGATGTTTTTTAAAACCCTGTTAAGTGGTAAAAAAATACGCGTAAAGCAACTGAAAATCTTTATCGTAAGGAATTTCGGTTAACATAATAAGTGTCTAAAGATGTATCGATAGATAAACAAAAGTTAAAGTTTACGTAGTTAATTCGTCATCAGCCCAAAATGCAGATTACGATAGTTTCACTTTTTTTTAAACAACAATACGGTTCGCAGATTATACCTAAGTTCGATGCAATAGTACTAGATAGGAAGGTTTGTTACAAAATTCACTAATTAAATTGTAAATTACTGTAGTAATATTAGCCGTTAGAAACATAGAATTATTGTCAAGAAGTCACAACATAATAAACATAATAAAAACTAACAAGATTTACGGAAACGGGGTGATTATAGATTTATAAAAACTTCATTTAGTCAGACGCAAATTTAAAAAAAGAAGTTACCTATAATATAAACTGTCCCTTACTTACCCATGTCTGGAAGGGTAATAGAGTATAATCACAATAATATATATTAAAACTGCCGTGGAATTGTTTGGTTTTTATTTCCGTCTGTCAGACTAGCAATCGTAATATATATTTGACACTGAGACTAAACGTGGATCACTGACAATAATTTATGAGTAAGTATGAGACAGAAGCAGCTTTGATACCAAAAACTGTCTTTCCAGTACTCGGTAGTCTAGTTATCTACTCAGGAGACAGCCAGAACTGAATTCAGTATTAGTAATTTAATATAAATCGGGTCAAATCATCACAGAAAAATAATTGACTAAAGTTGCTTCAAATTGATTTATTTCCCGCCTTTGCGGTGACAGGAATAATTTTGATAATTTTCTTTCGAAAATTTATTTACATATATGTATACCTAAATTACAGTTTTCGAGGAACAGTGTCCATTTGGGGTGATGACAAAGTTATGTACATTGCTCTCGATCGTATGTACAAAGCTTTTTTCTGCGCGCCAATAATACATATGTATCATGCTCATTTTGTATGTGTTAACTGCCACTTCTTAGTGGAAAGGTATTAATTAAAGAATTAAAACACATTGTATAGTTGTCCTTACATATGTATGTTATTAAGTATTAGAACCAGTTTCGCTCATCGCTAGTATTGAGCGAGCATTGAAAGCTGATGAATTGACGTCAGTTGACAATGCTCGCGATGGGCGGAACTAAACCTGATCATTGTCAGAATATATGTTGACATAGTATATAATGTATTTTATTGGTATAAAAATATCAGACTATGGATATAGATCTTGGCACTTACATAATATGTGGGTAAAAATAACAGTAACAAAAACAAGTTACACACGAGTCAAAACGCAGAATGACGTCGTAGACTCTGGCACTTGAATAAATATTTTGTATATTTTCATCGTAAATTAAAAGTTAGTGAGTTTCAGCTGTAATAAACTGAAACTTTTGTGTAAAAATTACAAATGCCTGTAATGGGAATGTGAATTTAGGGGTAATTGCATTTCCTTCGTTCGCATTAAAATCGATAAAACTGGAAACCTTTTCTGGGCGGGGTAACTCTTTTAATCCAATCATAAATATTACTAATAGAATCGCTAAGCGCGAAGTGTCTTTAAAAACAGGAAAAATAAAATAAAATCCGGGGACACTGTGGAAATTAATGAATGAAAATAATAATTCCGACATAATTATGTAGATAACATACAAAATTCGTTGATATTTTTTCCATAGTATTCAAAATCAATCGCATCCAAACCACCAGTGGTTTTTTCCCATTTAATTTTGATTTTGATTATTAGCGATAAATTAACATTTAAATTCTTTTACAAAAAATACCAGTTCCGGTCCTGTCACGTGAAATGCTAAATCGAGAAGAGAGAAGGATGGCAGAGCACTAAAATTGGTGATCCTTGTTACTCTTATTTGGGAGCATTTCGTAAGAGGGGTACCGCTGCGGGGGTGCGATAGAGACAATATAGTAAAATTAGACTTCCGCCGCGACCAGGCGCGTGCACATGCTAGTATTGAGCATCTGTACATATTTATTAATATATTATAATCGTGCATTTAGGGCTGTGAAAACTGGTATCCCTACCGTCACAGGACTACAGTTTGAAAGAAAACGACAATTCATTCCAATTTACTTGTACGAAGTATATTGCATTGACATCTGATGACCGCAACAAAAAAGGTTGCCTTGACATAGTGCACGTAATGCGTTTTTATCTTTATTGAAGATATTATCCCTTCGAGGAAATAACGATATTGATAAACTGATAACGTCGTCATCCTACTCAAAATCAATATTTATTGATATCTTTTTACTTTTTCACTTATCTCGCTAATAATAATGACAACGAAGATCATTGTAGATAGTGACGAAGTAAATTAAGCCTATTTTAGATGTGTAAAAATATTTTTTTTTGACGCATATAAAATTAGCATCGGAAACTGTTGACTATAATTTCAAATACATATAAACAAATGGCAATACAATACCGTGTGCAACCTGGCCCGACCCGGTTTAACCTAAAATTGGTTCAAGCATAAATAATAAGATAAACACATTCAACCCTTGTGTCATTATGTCTCATAGAATTGTGCAGTCGTCTGTCGAAACTTTGTTGATACGGGGTGAAGTTTTTGACGTTTTATTTTTAGTCTACTAGCAACCCTGACACTTTTAAACGTGTGTGTGTGTTCATTGCATCCCTGCATACACGCTCACTTAACTGGGGGACGCCGCTGTCTGATTTTCTCCACATTAGTTGCAGTGGTTTCCAAATGTTGTTCGGTGTATGAGGACTATTGTAACATATAATACAGTATCCATATTATTTGAAAAAAACTACATAATAGACAAAGAACGGCTTTCCAAAATAAATGTAGGTAAATAAATAAAATTTGGTACGTCCTTCAAAATGCGGAGTGATCGACGATTTGTGTTTTAACGCATGGTTGTTGGTAATGTTCACATTCCGTCCAACCCATCTGTTATGCAATTATCGATTTTTTCGTCGATTCCTCCTAACCCATCCGAATATAAGCATCCTAAGCGCGTGCTAAAAAATAAGTCAAGCGACTGGATAGCAGTAAGTTCTCATAAAAAAGCTCATTAGTTATCCATGCTCACCATAATAGAAAGGGATTTAAACTGATAAAAAAGAAGATTGTTTGAAGCATGTATTTTATGAATTTAGTAGGGCCAAAGTAAAAATGAAAATTGAATTTGGAATACGTTTAATTAACCCTTTTAGCCTCAGCCGTTTTTGCGGGTACTTGCGAAAAAGCTCTTTGGTTATAATATATTTTTTATCTTAAGTGAAAAAAAAAGAAACAATTCAGGACACTTTAATAGATGAAGGAGAACATTTTTAGAGAGAGAAATCAATAATTCTTAAAGATAGTTTATAGTATTCGTCAACGAAGGCAACTTGCTATTTATTAATATTGGAATTTTGCAAACAAAAAATTAGGGTACCCTGCATACAAGCCTATTTATCAAAACATATTTTATTGGTAAATGGTCAGACTTAGCTTTATCAAAAGTCACGCCGACGGATAATGATCATCGGAGCGAAATACACGCGCGGAACTCAAAATATAACTATTAAAAAAACCTGAATATTAAAAAAATCGTAAATTAGTTTATTTTATAGATAAAACATTTCTCCAATGGCCTTTGTTTGTTTCACTATGTTTGCTTTCTCTATATCTCGTATATGATATTTCAAAGTATATGCCGATAGATCGGCGCTCTGAGGCTAAAAGGGTTAAGACGATACCATGGGAACAAAATAAGTACTCCATATTATGCTTCAAATTTGGAATCTGCTTATATGGTTAAAAATAGTGTTTAAAGAAACTCTGTACCAATTTATAAAAATATTGAATTTAAGATAACATTATAATCTTTAATAAAAATAAGACTGCTTGCCTAATACTGGGCAGCTGAAATAATTTAAACATCGTGTTATGTTTCGATGAAATATCATTGGCAGTTTTACCTACACAATTATTTATATATGAAGCTTTACTAAGTGGAACGAGGTGGTTATACGGCGAACAAAGGGGAGGTAGAACTTCTACGCCTTTTCCCATGAACTGTATCAAATCGAATTGCTATTAAATGTTTACGTATGTACCAATAGATCAGTGGTTTTCAATCACATCACACATGTGTATATAATTCAGGTGCGTTACTACGACCGCAGAACCCAATATATTATGTTAACTAGACATTGATAGTTACTTTTTTTAAGTACGAAAGGGAAGTAAGCATTCAATTTTATAATCAGACAAAATTATTTATTCTTTTAACCTTTTTTATATTTTAATAGATCTTTCAAAGATAACCAATTCATCAGAATACGGAATGTAATAAATTTGTATTTGACAATTTCTCGAGAAATTTTAGTCATTAATTAATGAATGCTATAGCACAGTGGTGGCCAAACTTTAACCACTACGGGCGACTTTTTTTTGAAATTTTGTCGGCGGTAGACTCACAAAATAAGTTGAATTTATTATCATGGAAATAAAAGAGGAATCAGAGATGTGCACATCAGTACACCAGACAGGCGGGCGACTTGGAATAGCAATGCGATCGACGCTTTGGCCACTCCTGCTATAGCATTTATAAATTGTAAAGAAAGTTTTAATGCTGTGAAAACATGCGTGTTATTAACTTCATTATTACAATAAAAGGTAAACATACAAATAAAAAAAATCAAATTTTAATCATAAAAAATAATTCTTTATTCCCAAGTTGAATTTATTATCAGCTCTATGGTATTGTAAGGGTTAATCTTCATAGTTAATTTGCGATATATACATATACTTATATATATAGGTACTGAAGCCAATTAAGTTAGACGTTTACGAGAACTGCGGACCCTGAACTGACCGCAATCCCTAGGTGCTAACGCTGCGGCGGTAACCGGGCACAAATTCCAGACTGCCTGGAATTCATCAACCCATTTCGCCTGTAAGTTACAACGCCACACTTCAAAGAGTAACATTTTAATAACACCAAATACATCGATCGATGCCATGTGGATTCGCTACTATACATACATTACCGTATGTACTTAGGTGTATTCGATAATAGATGCATTAATTCCTCGTCTAATTGTTATATTATTCGAGTCGGTCAGAGCAAAAGTGGCGGAACCTACTGTGAGATTGGAAGTGGGATAATAGCAAATTTGAATCGTTTTATTCATTTTGTAGTGAGTTTTATCGCTAACGACCCGGGTTTCGTCTTTTGGCATCGTCAGGCATTTCAAGTGGACGAATAAACTAAGATTGACGCGTAATAGTTTGTATCGCATATATATACGAATTTAGGTAAGTGAATGTTTTGATGTCAGTGAAGTTCAATGAATTGGATAAGTTATTAAATTTCGGGTATTTTTGGTAATGGAGGCATTTCCATGCTTTTAACTGGTAATTAATTTTAACGATATCACATACTCTTTACCCTAGTAGTCAGATATCACGGCAAGAATATCATATTTATTTATTTTTCACTTTGACATCTGAGATGTTGGATGATTTCTCTAATTTGTGACATTAATTTTTTTACTACCTCTCAGATGATTAAAACAGTATGACGCCTTGTATATTATATAAGCTGCTATGCCAAATATTTTTATTATCTTTTCCATTACATAAAATACACCAAAGCCAAGATGAAATATTGTTTACTGGTTAACAATTTCAAACCATATAAATGTATTTTATTTGTTGTTTCTTTTTTCAAATATTTTCAATTTATCAGTGACGTGAGCAATGACATCTGTTGATTAATGGGGAAATAAGCGTCTGACCACTTTTTCCTAACCGCCGGACTTTTTTTAGTCGAGTGGTCAACGTCGTTCGACTTGACTGCAATGCTAAACAGTTCATAAATAAAATTTTCAACCGATTTATGGTTCTGTGTTCGAAGGCATGCGTGTATTCTTAGCGTCCTCCCGATCCTTAAATGAGGAGAGTAATCAACTAACTACTAGTTTCGTTCTAGCCCAGGACAAAGGACCTTGGAAAAAGCGTCGACCGCGTAGCTATTTTTATTCGCCCGCCTGTCTGCTTGCAAGCGATAATTAAAGTAAAACAAAAGAACATCTTGTTTTATTTACTTACTATTTTTATGTTTTTTGTGTGAAGCCATCATTAATTGTTATTATTAAAATAACTTGATATTGATTATTGGTATTGATATTATCTATATTTTTTTACAATTTAGATTTATTTTCAACATTACTTTTAATGGAAGTAGACCGCCGTCAATAATTTCAAAAGCAGGCTGCCCGTAGTGGTAACAAGTTTGGCCACCCCTATTCTAGCCTAATCCTTATATCCCTTCTATCTCTCTAAAATAAAATACGCAGCGCAATTGATTAACATGCCGGCCTGTGATCTTCCCCATGTAAAGTTTTTTTTTTGTTCTCGCTTTAATTATAATATTGTGCTAAGTAAAAAACAATGTAAAATAGGCGCGTGGCAGCCATTTTGTATTCGCATCCTTATCGCGTCGCCTTCGCACAAGTATTAAACAATCCAGGATGAGATGATGAGCATTTCGGCCAATTGTGGACGTATTGCCCACTTCCTGCGGCAATTTACTGTCCACGACAGCGTAATAAAACTAGCGGTGGCCATTTTTAACCCTTGAAAGTTTATGTGGTGACACGCAGTTTTTGAATGGCATTCCGATTACTAATAAAAATGACTGAGATCCCACGATATGTACAAAGCAGCGTAATATGTTATCGTGAAACATTGACAGATCATCCCAATTACTTGTTGGTTTTTAATGAGGAATTATTCGTTATGTCAGTAAGGTTAAACCTTTTTGTACAGTGTTCAATGTTTACTATTTTTTTTTGAGTTAAAAACAAAAAATGTCGGGAATGTGTTCGTGTGATAAACGCTCATATGCGTTTATTCTCTTTGGTTACTGCGTCCACGTGCTCGAATTCCTGAACGATCGTTTGAATATAACATTTGAGGTGTAACATTAAAGCCATAAAAAAAACAATAATTTCGTGCTGGCTGCTCACAATGGTTAGCACCGGTTCCGCTCATTGCATGCAAAAAGTAGCTTCACAAAAAATCTCAAATGACCCACATGAGCCCTAATTGAATATTATAAAAAAGACACTCATTTTTTAAAAAAAAAATGAGTGCGCATCAGCCATTTTTGACTAATCACATACAGAAGAATAAAAAGCCCAACCTTCTAACCAGTAACCAAGATAATCAGAAGATAACTGTCTTTCTATATTTTTCTGTTGTAGAAGTGAAATATATAACATCCGCTTCGAATAATATAATGTGCGAAACTAAAATTAGTCTCATAAACAATTCGAAGCCGTGACTAATTTTTTAACCACAGTCTCACGCTGTGTGTTCAATATTGGCGCTAATAAAATATCTAATCATTTAGATTACAAATAGTATCGAATAAAAAATAATAGCGCATTGGTTTCTCAAATATTCGTTTAGACGAATTTTGTATTCTGTTTCTTTTTGCATGTATTTTCACATCTATAAATAGATAGAGCTTTACATAATTTGTTCGATTATCGTGATTCGAGAGTTCAATTTCTCAGCTTATTTTCATCTCGAGAATTCAATATTTTAAGTTATGTACAATATCGTTTACTCTGCAATCTACATAATTCGGTTTTGATTTTCTTGAAATAACCTGTTCCATTTAAATTCTTTTAACGACATATTTGGAGACGTCATTTTAAGTACTTGACGTTCTTAAATTAATTATCCATCATGCAATTTGTTTATCGACGTAAACACCTAAAAGATCCTTAATACATATGTAGTGGTTAGTAAATTTAATTTGTTTAATGTGTCGTATCAATTATAAACCGATGGCTTTATGATAAGTCAATGCTATGCGGAAATATGAGACTCATAAAAAAGAACGTGTTCTCATCTTTGAAACGTATAGTTTGAAATAAAAATGTATATTTGCAAATTTATTGTAATCAAGTCTGCTACTTCGAAAAGGTTAACAGTCACTGATTGAAACATTAAGATTGGACCTACGATTTGATTTGAAACGCAATGGTTGTTCATTATATACATATTATGTAATGACAAATTTAAAATCTCCAATCTTGAGTTTTGTATAATCATTATATTGAGTATAAAGAATCATATTTTTTTAGAAAATAAATATTCTCAGCGATGGAAAATTTACATTAATTTCAATTTCTCAAGAATTCTTGATCATATACTCTCGACACATATCGTTTTATGAATAAATAAAATGATTCGCTACAAAGATATGAAAAAAAATCTTATAACATATTTTAAGGCATTTGAGCTACGTTTCATTTAACTGTGAAAAATGATTTTCGGCAGTTTCGACAAATCAATCCGAAAGTATCGTTTTGGCGATGTCGTCAACGTTGAATATGTTTGCGAAAGTGAATTGAAACGTTATACCTAATATACATGTGTGTAATGTAGATCTGCGATAATGGCGTGTACATCCGAAAATAACTCGATATGTGTGAATTTTTTTAACCTAACCTAACCCTATGCAGGGCTGTCGAGCCGGGGCTTTTTGGCCGGAGTCATACTCGTGCTCGGTATAATATGTAAAATTTGGCTATTGGCCGGAATGGTAAGGTTGTTATTTAATTGAAATCACATAAATAGGAAAATTAGGCAAAACAAAGTGACGATAGAATACTTTTTTAGTCGGAGTCATGGTTTTGGTAAATGCTGGAGTCGGAGTCGAACTTTTTTTTACCGACTCCACAACCCTGAAAATATGTAATAAGAATAAATGTGAATACGGTAAGAAAAATAACAATGTATTTTAGTTCTACATAAATTATTTTTTATATTTGTTGATAGCTATTTCGGCTTACGCCTTCGTCAGAACTATGTTTTAAACGTGTATTAGAGATAGCTTATATACCAAGGCTATACAGGGTACCCCATGCATCCCCTCTCTGCTCAACAATACCAACGCCACATGGAAAAATTTAAATAAGTTTAAGTTATTGGTCTGGCGAATCCTGAGAACTTTAATCTGGGTATTTTTGGGTTATTTTTATCGTGTGAAACAATTCTTGCATTATAATGGAGTTCTACCAAGTAAATGCCTACTCAATCAAAAATAAGTGTGAACGTTGTAAATAAAAATCTTACTGAAGATTTTTTCTAAACATGCGGAACACGTGTCACATCCAGTAACACAATAATTTGAATCAATCGAAAATATATAGAATATACTATGACCGTTTTTTATTATCCGTCACCATGTTAAGCCGGTCCCGATCTTACTATAAAATAACTAAATAATTAATACAAAATGTGTTATACCATTCCCCCAAAAAAATCAAAAGGAAGAAAGGTTCCAGGGTACATTAGAAAAAATCAACTCACATTACGTCTCACTTTTCTCAGTAAACCGGTTCCAAGAGGGATTTCAGGAATCTTGATAATCGTTCTCCTGTTGAGGTTCACGCTGTTGCACCTCCTGAAGTTATTATCCCGCGGCGAAAACGAGACATTTTGAATGCCCAAACTGTTAAATCTCGGCGGCCTCGTCGGGTCCTGCGCGCTTCCGCCGACATTTTTCTGTCTATAAATCAAAGTTTCCGTATTCCCGGCCGCATCGAACGACCTGTTTAGTTTATCGTCTTTTTTGCCATACACGTCTTGGGTCGTTTTGTTCGCCGGGTTATCGCTACGGCTGGCGGAAGACGATCTGACGCTCAGTCGAAAACTTCGATTTATACTAGCAAAAAATCCGGCCTTCTGCTTCAATTCAACACTATCAATTCCGCGCTCCATTCTCGATTTTCTGGGACAATTATTTTATTATTATCGGCCCCACATTTGCGGTTTGGGCGGAGCGAGATCGAGAATTCTTATTATTGTTTGTTTTTTTTTATTATTTTATTGTCTGCAGCAAAATTCTTCGCGGTATCACCTAAATGAGCCAATTTTTTGCACGTAATTTCCTTATTTAATCACAGTGGCTTTTGCCAGTTCAAACGTAGCCAAATTAAATTTTACTTCACTAATATTTATTACCACAGCGCTTGTTGACTTTGGGGAGCGTTCACATTACTAGATATACATTTATATCGTAAAGCCATTTCTTATCCACACTAATGTCATATCCGGTGTATTTTACTCTGTTGAAATTCAATAAAAAATTCACTTAGAATTCACATAAAGAATGTTTCGTTTAAAAAGATAACATTGTTTTACAGTTCACTGCCATGACAGTAAGTAAGTTTGATGAAAGTAATATGGCAAAGCTTAAAACTGATAAAACATACGCTATTTATTATTATTTACTAAAATAATGTTCTTTATCCAAAAAATAAGTTTAAATAAAGAACATCGAAGAAAACAAAGCTATTCAATCAGTTATCTACCGTATAAAATTAATAGTAAATAGGGTTGGGATAGCTGATGAGAAACACCCTTTTCAAAAGAGACGTTTTTAAAAATTCTGACTAGCTAGAGATTTTTAGTAGTAAAATAAAATGTAGTAATCAAAAGATAATTGTGTCAGCCCTAAAATAAAACAAAAAACTAAGTAATCAATTTCAGTAATTTAACGGATGTCTAGGTGTGAATCCTAATTAATACGATCGTCTCGATGAGCATCTAAGCATAACGCGTTGACAGGGTTAAAACATATCGATACATATATTTTATAGCTATGGCAGTACATACTTCTTTGAATTGAGTTTTAAATTATTTTTAATGCAAGCGGTGTAGCACGATAATGTACCTCAATAAATCAATGAAAAACGACTAAAATTACGTTCGAGTTTTTTTTCAATTATGTACTGTCAAATATGTCCAATTATTTTTTTAAATTCATAACGTGGTATGAAATTGAGTAATGTCTCATATATTACATATATAATAAAATATTCGAGAATAAGCTGACCCATAAATTGATTAAACAATAATATACAATAAAACATTTATGTTTCATAATAATTTTATTGGACTTTTATCGCATGATTCAACGAAATGCGTCAAAAGCAAATAAGGTAACAATGTTTTTTTTTTGTTTTGTTATTTTTTTAGTTCGAGTGTTTCCATATCAAAGGTCAGCCAATTATTGTTAGATCAGGTTTTATCGTCATAAAACGGGCATGATTTTAAAAGTTACGAAAGTGTTTACCTACGATAGGCACAGTTACATTTCGAAAACATACACATCACAGTTTTAATGATACATCTCTTGTAATGATGAATACTATATAATTGATTGAATTACAAGTGACAGAATTCAAAATTGTTTGTAAAAGAAAACAATTAAACGCTACGTATCTAAGACAATATTTATTTGACGAAGATTTCAAGGCTACATCATATAAAAATTTTCATCGTAGATTTCGTTGATAATATCATCAACGTTAAGTATTTGTTGCACTTTAAAAGATTTTCAAATCATTAACAAAATATGGTAGATAAGCCTTCAATTATTTTCTTTACGCGGGAATACGTTACATGCAAAAAAACCGTGTCAAAAACCGATTTTCAATAATGCTAGTGAACGTAAATAGATGAAAGATATCCAGGATTCATAACATTATACCGTGCAATTTCGACAAGGAGCAAAAAGTGCTTTATAGGCGGAACGATTGAGATTAATTTGAATGTGTATTGTCGAATCAATTGGGTAACTTTTCGCAAAACATAAAACATCATTTTCCTGCTTCATACTTCGTTATAACAATGTTAAATGACAGTTAAAGAACGGGTATAGAGTTCGGCCATCTTGAAAAGAACTGTCAGGCGCAGCATACTGTACAATAAAAAAATGATGTTGCATACAGATAATTGCAGTATAACTCGAATCGGAGTATTCATATTTTAAAATCCTGCTTTAATTCCTGATCAATTTCAGGAAATCGGATAGTTAACGATGTGGCCACAAGGGGCAGGTAGTAAGTAGGTGTGTAATAATTCCTTTCGCGCCCGGTGCGAACAATCTTAAGCCATCTTGAGTTTCAAAACTTGTTTTAAGGGTTGGAAAATGATAAAAAAAAAAAACGCTTTATAATGACTAGTGGCAGGTGGTGAACGAGGGATGGCACAGATGTTCTTAGTTGAGAGAAACTTATTGGATTTTGAGAGCGATCCACGCGAGAAGAGTTCTGAATCGAAATGCAGTATTTTTTATAGAACGTTTTCAAAAGAACCAATTAACTATTACGTAGCTCTATTACTATTTCTATCCCACCACAGTCAATTTAAATAATGTCTTTTTCCGCCAAATATATTTTTTTAAGCCACGTGCGTTTATAATTGAGTATAAATTAAAATACATACTATAACACCTACGAAATTGAGATAAAATTAGTTGCTCTGGCGTAAGACGAGGACTAGAAGTTAGCTATTCATGAAAGCTTAGTCCTATTTTATTGATCGTATCGATGTGGAGTGGCAAGATTGAAAGCATTACATTCATACATGCCCTTGGGTCAAAGGTTCTTAGCCAGTGCACCGCGAAAAAAAATGTAGAAAAAATCCGCGAAATAGTGAATATCCAGCTCTCTACACGAGGACACTGAACATCTTGCTACAGTTTTCAACATCGTATTTGTTTGAGCTCGTTTTCTCAATAATAACTAACATAAAAACTTAAAAACGTACGAACTTAGAAAAACATTTAATGGTAGCGGCAGAATCTGCAAAATCGACAAGTTCGGGTATCCACATTGATTTTAACATCAAATAAATTCCATTTTGTTAATGGCAATTTATGTCACTGTTTTTTCTATGTATGTTAATATCTTTTATGTAATCTGTTTAATTTGTAATAAAAGTTATTTCTGCATATTTTTATTTATTTTCTGATCGTTTTGGTGCACCGCAATTTTTTCTTACGATTAAAAGTGCATCGTGACTTCTAAAAGGTTAAGAGCCACTGCCTTAGATACATACGTAAATCGATTGATAAAATAATATATGTATGTATGTTTATATTCGGTGTTTCGACTCTGCCCGTGCAACTGAGAACCACTTGTACCAATTGAATATTCATAATGAAAAAAACAATGCACAGGGGAAAGATCGTTTTGAAAGAGTTTAATGGACTGAAAATGTACGTTTTTTGAATACTTTTATAATTTTCATATTTTAATAAAATAAACACGTAAGTAAATAGAAGAACCGAAGATACGGAATCTCATTCTCTTGCTTCCTTGAGTTTAAACTTCATCTATTGCAATCATTCTTAGCTTACTGCTAAATCACTCTAATCTGTCGCAAATGTATCCTGTCATTTAAACCTACACAAAAAAAGGACTTAATCAAAAATACAAAATAGCCATGCATCTCCGTGTCACGCTAATAGATCTATACAGCAATAATCAAGCATCTTCTGACAGCAACTGAGTCGCGGTCATGTTATCTATGGTCGCGGTATTGCCAGTATAATGGTGAACTATTTTCGGTGAAAAAATATCAATGCATTATAATCCTACAAAAAATATAGATTAAATTATAGTTAATACTTTCGATGTTTTCGGCGGTAACTTTGTGGAAGTTCATTGCATTGATTGATTGCAACTCATTAGTTTATATTTTGTAATGCTAACGTCATTAGTAGTCTAATTATTTGTTTACTTTGTTTCGATTCTACAACCCCCTCCTTGCTTCTCGTAAAAAGGAAAAATCCCAAACTCCATTTTGTAATTTTATCATTTTAAAATATTAGAATCAATCTTGCTTCATTACTTAAGCAAATTTTGCAATAGTAAGTCCGAAGACGCCTCTGAAAGAGGCGAAACACGTGTCACAGTTAGTAGCACAATACGTGGAATAATCAAAATTATTTTATATATTATATAGTTGATAGCTATTTCGGCTTATGTCCTAGTCAGAACAAGCTGGAACTAGAACTAGTTCTGACGAGGCCGTAAGTCGAAAAATCTATAAATCTATATATTTTATAATCCATTTATAACTAAAATACATTGCTATTTTCTCACCGTGTTATAATGGAATTCTACTAAGTAGATGCGAGTTCAATAAGTGTATATTAATTTATTTAACAAAAAATATATTTTTTCTTGAGTGGGCAACATCAGATACAAAAAATACTGAAAACTCTTGGAATAATTTTCTTACGTGTCTTCTTCGTGTTACCCTGCAACTCGTCAAGAGAAGTTTTCTCTTACAAAGATAAAAGTCGGTGAGTTTTAATTAAGTTTTGTTAAGGATTCGGATTATGGGCTGTCGGTATTGCGTCAGGGGTTATAACAATGTTTAGGTTATACGAAATGCATATCTGCACATCATCCGGTTTCATTATACATTGTATTGTATTGTATTGTGTAATCAGTGACGATGACATCAAAAAAAAATACAACAAAGACAAATACGATAAATGTATTGTCATAGAAAGTTATCCACAAGTGGTTACCTTACTTTTTGTCTAAAATGACCTTTTGGTTGGAAAAGCTTGTAATTACCGCATTATATCATATATATGAATTTCAGAATTATCTATTGTTGAATAACGGAGCAGAATTCCGGTGTTGCACTGCATCTGCACACTTTTTTTTACTAAGTTTAATATAAATTTCTAAGATTGTCATCATTAATATAAAATTTTATATTAAAATGAACTTCCACAAAGTTACCGCCGAAACCATCGAAAATATTGTCATCATTATTTCTGTCATTAGATCTTTAAGATCATTATTTCTCAGCAAGATTTGTGAAAAAATATGTTTAAAATAAGTAATTTGAAACATTTTTACTTGCTCATTGTTACAAGTGAATTTTTATCAATCGAAACTTCAAACACTCATATCTCAAAACAGTGTCAAGAGCAGTTAGAACCTTTTCAAAGTAAGGTGTCGAAGTGGTACCGGTCTAATTGATAGTGTCGGGTTTGTGTCTCATCGACCATCCCTTTAAATCAACAACAGATAAAAACTGGAATCTAAATAACACAAACATGCTTAAGATGCCGCATAACGAGCCAATTCTCAGATTTAAAACATTATCTGTCATAGCATATATCTCTTTGTTTATATTGATTGTTTAAATATAAATATGAACGGGTCGGGTATAAAAACAGGCGGACCTCTATTTTCGCACATGGTTTGTGACAATGTGTGCGAATGTTGAATGTTCAAAAGTAGACGGATGTAAAAAAAACACCATTGTCCTTTAAAAAAAAATCAGATTCTTCTTCCTCACTTTCATTTTGTATTTCATTCTCGTTATCCTTCCTGTTCGTCGATTAGATATTCATTTGTTAAAGATTCCGAATGAGATTCAATCATCTCATGAACATCTCCACTGTTAACGTCTATGTTTAGTTCATTCATATAGCGCACTTGTGTAATAAATAATCTCCATGTTGAATAATTTTGGACAGTGAGAAAATAAAGCCTTTCCAGTACCTCTCTCTGCATCAGCCAATTATCCAATGAATTTAATATTATGAAAAGAATACCTCGTTTGGCAAACCAGCCGTTACTTGCATGACAAACCATATTAGAATCTTCTTTTAGTCTAATCTTCCATTCTTTATGCAAACTTATGCCTTAGCCTAAATAATTAAAGTACTAAGAGGGATATATTTTTGATGTTGGTCAACAATCCAGTATCATAATCCATTACTATGTTGTGTCTTTAAGAATCAATTTTTGAAGATATATTTCCACAACATTGAACGTATTCTTTAATAGTATTCATATGCATTTGAGAGTGCGACAGGGAACGGAGGGGAGGGGAATAACTACATTGAAACAAAAAAAAAATTGCATTATCACCAAAAGATCTAAAAAAAAAAACGAATTTTTAAAAATGTCCGAAATAGCGAATTGTGGGAAGAAGAGGTCCGCCTGTATGCCATAACAGCTAAAGAGTTTTTAATTGGATTTTTTATATCATATTGTGCTCAGTTCACGTTGGAGCTGTTACGATGGCAAGCCAAGGATACCTATTAGGTCTTGTATGCAACTTAATATTGAGAGTCCCTTGCACGCGGAATAATATGCTCCGAGCTAGGGCTTCCATTCCAATTAGCTGGAAAAAATGAATAACCGGTTTCTAAAGTATTTCATGAACTAACAAACCAGTTACAATAATAAACATCCAAATATTATAACACATGTGTATGTTTATTGAAACTAGTAATCATAGTTTTATCAAATTGAAAGAATTTTTGACAGATAAGTTTCAATCGTGCAACATGTCGTTTTCGTGCCCGTTTGATAACTATGTAAGTATATATACAACAAATCATTACTGCAGAGCGACAGTGACAAGACAATAATAGTTAAGATGATAGAACATAAACAATGTAAGATATCACTACATATATCGCATTCAATTTACGAAAGATAAAAACGTGATTTAGACAATATACGTTTGATGCAATCACACAGTTACGCAGAAACAAGTTGCGCTAGTCTACGCATGTAAGCAAAGTGGATAATTTAATCACAACGATGTGAGTAGAGCATAGTTCTTTATTAATTTTTAATTTATCAAAAATAGAAACATCCTAATCGAATTGCAATATTTAAATCATTCAATCTTCTTCACATTACGTTACAAATAAAAGCTGTCGAAATCCGGCATAGACAATCGAAGAGCACAACGCTGGCGCTGTCATAAATATTTTCCCATGTGAATTTTTGTTATCATTTTTATCTGCAAGTATCTTAATCTTACACCTACATGGATAGAACCAATTATGGATGGTTTTAATTGAAATCATCGCTAATGACGACCATAACCTATTTATAATATAGTTTAAGTAACTGAAGTGGACTTCACACAGCATAAATAGTTATGCAATTAAAAACAGGAAATTTGACAGTGTACATCAGTACTAAAAATGTTTTATTATTATACCATTCCACCAAGTATTGACAGTGGACACCTTAGAAGTGATCAATGAAAAATAGATTATAGCAAATAAGCAGTTCTCGTAGAAAAATAGAAAGATAAATTCCATTAGGCGTGCATATGCTTTACATAAGAAACGGACATAGATAAAAATGTATTAAGTTCTCAGTGGTAAAAATTGAGAATTCGTCTTGGATACTTAGTAGTTATGTTTCTTCACTGGTTTGTATTATTGTCATTTATTTCCAGCATAAACGTTTTTTTTCAAATGTCATTAATTACTTTGACAGTTAATACGATGAAATATCTCATTAACAAAAGCATGGCAATATATTAAACAGGCAAAGCGTGTTACAACACTCAAAGCGTGCGTATGGGGACATCTTTCAAGATTCGTGGACCTCGGTATAAATACTCAGTGATTTGCATACCGGTTGCGCATCTCAACACGTTAACGGAAGGCGCCAAATTCCATCCCAAGGAACTCATCCGTGTGAGAGAAACCGACGCCATGCCTCGCTATCTTCGTTCATCTTTGTCCTGCCAGGTACCAATACTCAATGCCTACGCTTCAATCAAGAAAGCGGAGCCTCGATGAGATCGAAAATTCTTCCCTTCATCGTTTTCCTGCACTGATCATTCAACAATTGATTGATTCTGATAAAAGTACTAATGTAGTTCCTTTTTATGTATAACAGGTCTGTGAAGTCGTTAAAAAAAGTACGACTATGACTCCGACTCCAGCATTTACAAAAAACACGACTCAAAAATTATCCAAAAACACGACTTCGGCTCCGACTTAACAATTTGATTAATTAAGTTTAATTTCGTCACTTTTTTCTATTTATGTGTATTCAATTAAATATCAACGGACCAATCCGGCCAATAGCCAAATTTTACATAGTATGTGCAAAAATAACAAGTTCAAACTTTTCAAAATTTCTGACTCCGGCCAAAAAGCCGCAACGACTCTGACTCCACGCCCTGATTTATAGGTAAAAACAACAATATAAAAATAGCCATCGCCCGATGAACTATTGCGAATGGCGTGATGCCGAAACTATATTTTACAATTCTCGTGGAACTGAATAGTTTGCTATTTGATCTCAGTACAGTAAGTCCTCGCCTTACGCGATTAATTGGTTTCAAATGTTTTCGTGTAAGTCGAGAAAAACTTGAAAGGAAGATTTTTTTTTAAATAATATTTGTTAGTTTCATAGGATAGATAAAATCAAAAATATTAGTTTTTCAGGTAATAAGTAAATTCAGCGTATTCTTTTGACAAAAAAGTATCTTTATGCAAATGTATCATTCGTATATTTTTGTATTGAAATATCACTCCGGCATCACAAATATTTGCAACGGATTTAAAAATCTTGTACTTTCCCCATGTCCATGAAAAGTTCTAACCGCTTGCCAAAGACACGGGGTAATACTTTTCTATTATATGTTTTCCGCCTTGATCTATTGGTCGAATAATAATGTTTGTAATTTACAATTTTGACTGAAAAATGCAGAATTCAAATTTAATGAAGGTTGTTTTTGAAGAAAGAATATTTTCACTATTGTCTCAAGGCGGAGTCAGCCGAGTTAATCGCGTTAGGCCGAATTCGCGTAAGTCGAGGACTTAGGATAATGAAATTTTATACTACTCGTGATAGTGTAATTTTACCGATAAATGCCATATTAATCAATAAAAACAATAATCTCAAGCGTCTGTATCTAAGCCCTCTTTTGTGGTATATAACTTAAGATGGCTTAGTATGAACACAAAATACCTATATAAATTGAGTAATAAGTTGCATATAAATTGAAGTTTTTATATTTGTAATCAAGATAACAAATATAAACCTGTTTATGTGTGTATATATAAATAAATAAAACATAAGGTAAATAAAATTGAGTACAGGGCTTCGAATGATGTTAACTAATTTACGGTCGATAAACTTGAATATTTACCATCTGCCAAATAATCATTTAAGCAATATTTATTTGTTCTCAATGCAATTATATGGATTATTTTATTAAATATTTACTATAAATTTCCGCATAATTTTTCCCACAGTATTGTTTGTTTCGATCTATACATTAAAAGTGTCATGTTTAAAAAATACATTCCTATAAAACACTTTTCCACTGATATTATTACTAGGGCATCAATGTATTCTTATTGACTACCACTTTCCCGCCTACTATTCTTCGAGTCTCGAAAATGGAGCATTGGCAAAACAACTAGTAAGCCAAAACTCGTTAATATTTATATTATCGTCCTGTTTTAGATGATCTCCGAAATCATGGCAGTGTTCTGCGCCCCAAATCACTGGCGATGCCGAATGTATTAATAGTATTAAAAACTAGATCGCCATTTTGAATCAAAACAATAGCTTTAATTTCCTATCCAATTTGCCAGTACCTGTGGCTTTTGTATGTTTGGCACAAAGATAAATACTATTCCGGTCATTTCATGTTTTGTCCTTGTTACAAATAGAAAGTTGATGATATTTTGTATGTATCGGTAATATTTAAGACTAGTTATAAAAACTTTGTTTCAATATCAATCCGAGATGCGCTAATATTACTAAACCTGTAACAGATTACATCAGGTATTGGCGATTTTACATTTGAATGTGGTTTACTAGGCAGCTTTTGTCATCGTTGCTATGTTGTTTGCATAACTAATCAGTGTTTTACTATACGTAATTATTCCTTGTGCATATCTATTTAAGTTCTAAAGTATGGATAAAAATTGAATAACTCAATTAAGTGTGAAGCAAAAGCTAAATCGTCTATAACTGTAAGTAATATATCGATGAAACAATCTTTCGCGGAGGTGATAAAATCTAACTCGCTCGAATTTTAAAAACATCTCAATTGATTTATGTATTTCATTATTATGCTATTTCACTGTCTGTCGAAAAGGGCAAATACGAAGCTATCGGTGTCCTTAAAAAAAATGACTTTGTTATCATCCAAGTGTTATTTAGTTCTACTTGATTAACTCCATGTTATATTTTAAAACTATGTAGATCAAACATTTAAGTATAAAAATAGTTGAAACCTTTCGAATTAGCAATCTAAAAATGATATATTTCTTGTGATCGAGGAAGTTATGTTGATAGAAATTGAGCAATATTCAAACACAATTACTGCTTTCAGATTTCAGCTTTACTACCTTCGTACAAAAATTACTACCCTACAAAGAATATGGGGTGAAATTTGATCCAATTCGCATCATAAATTTATAATGCATTCACCCCACTGACATACTCTATAATGAAAATGGTACGTACTACGTACTGTATATGAATTTTAGGGGTTTTTATCATACGTTAATCAATTTAAAAAGCTTAAAAATGAACTATGGCATTCCCAGGAAAAGGATCGAACGACAGATTTATGGAGGAGTTAAAGATATTGCCTACCTAAATACAGTACAGTAAAACCAACCCGCATAACTTGTCTCAAGTAAGTATACCCAGAGTATAATTTATTAATGTGTACATTAACTGTTGGGAAACCGAACATAAAATAAATTTGAAAAAAATATCGATAATTATTAGATTATTACCCATCAAGCTTACTAATTCATTCATTTGACATTAGGTATATTAAAAATTAATTATATATTTGCGTAGTGAAGAAAAAATATTGTATTACCTAGTACAATTAGGTTACAAACAATAAAACTACCAATAAACTTATTAACAATACATATAAGACTGTTATTTTACCTAAACACACAAATTCCGATGATAAATGATTGTATCAATTTAAACAAAACTGTCACTAGGTAGTGTTTGTTGTAAAGCTATAGAAAACTTTACGTTCCGAGTACCGTTATCAATTTGATCACTAAACTTTCCGAAAATGCAAGCATTCAAGCGAAATGCAATGAACTAGGACCGCGTGCTTCTAATGAAAATAAACACATGAGTCACTTTTGTGATTTTATTAAATGATAGGGTGGCGCCCGAACAGAAAGCAATGAACTTGTGCAACGAAACAAAGAAACACTGCCGAGCGTGAGTTATTTATACGAAAAATCACAGATGCACAATGTCCGATATTTTGATAGATTGTATTCTTTGAACGAGACGCGGCGTTCGGAGACTACTAAAAAGCGATACAACCGGCACGCTCCCCGCTCCGAGCCGAACTGAACTTCGTCTGGAGTTCTCGGACTTGGGTTCGGTAATTTTCAATCCCGTGATACACAATGTAGAGAGCAAACTACAGTGGCTGTAGACATTTTTTTTCATTTTTTTACGTTTTGAAGAATAGCATTCTTTTTTTAAATTTAAAACTGTTTACTGTTAATGCGATGTGAAATTGCATTCTGAATACAATGGATCAAATTTGCTATTATACTACGCCAGAACTTGTTTTTCAATCGTAACCGGGACATCTATTGATCAATTATAATGTTGGTTTTTTTACCACCTAATGGAGCTTGTTACGACTGAAGTTTATCTTTGTACGAGAAATGCTTGTTACTCATTTTTGAAGTGTGAATAAAATTATCGGGATGAGATAGGACAAGCGAAGTTTTAATATCAGACAAGCCTTCTATAAACCTCAAACCAAATAAATCGATTGAAAAGTTCAAATATGAAAATTTCCTCACTGGAATTTGAAGCCGTGAACACCTCGACCGAATCAAATGACATTTACCACACGACTAGCTGCACTATTATACAGTGAGCCAAATAATACGTAAATATTGGCAATATTACACCAATGTTGGTACAATCGACAAATGCCAATTTATTTACTATTAATACGACGGTCTTTGTAATAATTTTGAATAAAAAGAAAGACCTGTGTTTCTTGAAATATATTGTTGGCTAATTTGTTAATGTTCCTATTTTTTTAAAATCTTATATATAAAACCGAAACGGGGGATGTATGTCTGTAATTCCCTTTTGCATTGTTGTTGCAAGTTCAAACAAACGAATTGATTTCGCTCGCGAAAGTTTCGACGGTAAATATGTTTCGTTACCAATGTGTGCGTAGAGACTCCAATTACTCGAGTATCGAGTAGTACATATATAAAACCGAAACGGCGTATGTATGTATGTCTGTGGATCTGTAATTCCCTTTTGCATTGTTGGTCGTTAAGTTGCCATAAAACCGAATATGAAAGAAAATATGTTTGATTTTTTTATCGACGAAGACATTTAGTCAAAATGTAATAAATTAGTCTTCTACTGAACTTTTCCCGGCTTTTATTAATATAATAATATTTTTATTTACGTGAAGGTATTATTTGACAGCAAATTAGATTTTTTCCTTGAATTTGGACATTTTAATGAGCGAGAATGGGGCTGTCAATATATGAAAGGGGCTGTGAAATGTCAATGCCAGTCTGAAATGTTCATTTTAATTCCATTTTAATTGACCTAGACTTTTGAATTTTGAAAAAAGTTGTTTCAACTTGGCCCGTCTGAATTTACGCGCCGAGCTGAACATAACCCCAAACTGGTCCGAGCGAAGCCGGGTTCGAACACTAGTATTATATAAGGGTGTTTTAGAATTACATATGAAATTGATTCCTTAGCTTAAAATATTTAACAGTTTTCCAATGATGAAAGACGAAGACTTAAAAATGCCGTTTTATTCGTATACACGTGGCATATTCTTTCATTTAAAATGTTCTCTATCTATGAAAAAACGGTCAACTAGGATATCCCAGCTGTGCCGCATTCATCTAAAAATACCGCTTCACCGGCGCAGTGAATATTTAATAGCTAGAAGCGGTATTTGGTAGTCCACGTTGTAGTGTTGGACAAAATCAACGATCTTTGTATGGATAGCTTGAATGCATTTATTACCTTTGTATGCGTCGAGATTTTACGTACAAATTAGCACAAATTTGAATATAGTGTTGCCAAGTTTATTTTGTCTTCGAAGTTCTATAACTAATTCTGAATTCAAAAATTCTTGGTATTTATTTGTTTCAATATAAGAACGCAAGATTCCGCTCCACAAAGAAAAAGCTTCTGGGTTAAAGAATGAAGTTGGAGGTGGGTGGTTTATGAAAGTGGGTGGTACTAATAAGGGCGCCATCAAGTTAACACAGACAAACAACGGTGCATCGACATATAAAATAACTCACGACTGCGCAGGAGTCAAATTCATTTTTTTAGGTTTGGACGAACACGATATATTTTTTTTGATTTCCTTCAATCCATTAAATACCAGGGCTGTGGAGTCGGCGTCGAAGTCGTGGAGTTGCAGCTTTGTGAGTTTTGCAGGAGTCGTACATTTAAAAAAATTCAATTTTTTGTTTTGTATATTATGTACATATATGTAAAAATTGGCTCTTGGCCGGATTGGTTGGTTGATATTTAATTGAAAATATATTCATATATTGTCAGGTAGGAAAAAAACATGACGAAATAAAACTTCTTTTAATCGGAGTCGTGTTTTTAGTCAATGTCGGAGTCGGAGTCGTATTTTTGGTAAATTCTGGAGTCGGAGTTGGAGTCGTGTTTTTTTTACAGACCTACAAAATACTATTGAAAAAACCTAACTCCAAATTTTGTATGTGTGACTAACTTTCTATAGTGTTTTTTTTTTTCTATAGCGTGGTCATTATCTCGACGCTATAGAAGGGTTGGCTGTACTATGAAAATACGATGTAGTGGTGTCCTCCGTCGTGTTAAATTACGTATCATCAACATAAGGATAAACATAATTTATATGTTTTATATATATTTCATGCAAATTGAAATGAATATTGGAAATAACCTTTGAATTTGGAATACATCTAAAAAAATATTCGTATGAGATAACATGTATTTGTTTTATCTATATAATAGATCAAGCGAAAATATTCATGGTTCAATAGAGGTACATGTCGCCGTGCATTTACAAAGGTCACACAGCATTTACTTTCAACGACACATAGGCCATGGAAGATTGAAGTACATATATAAATATATGTGGTATATAGCCTTCCTTTCAACATTTATTTTATATGGTAATGATAATCATGATTTCTCAGTAAAAATTTGAACAGGTTAATCTTTTTTATATATGTATAATTGTATATGTTACAGTGAAACTGTATTCTCAGTGAATATATATTCTTCTCCAAGCTGTAATTGAAATTAAATTTGACCGCCCAATCTTCAGCCCTATGTTTGTCTGTGTTTTTCTTTGGTTCCCTTTTTATGAAAGGGACTACTTGCTGATTTTGTTTCATTGAAGCAAACCAAAATCTTAGGTCGGCAAATCATCGACTTAGGCCAATAATTTCAATGATCGTGACCAGTGAAATCATGTTGTCATACAAATCTATTACTTGATACATTTTCACTGAGAATACAGTTTCACTGTAACATATACAGTATACACAGCTTTACCAGGGTAATAAATGTGGGGGGAAAAATGCCGGTTAGTCCAATTATTTCCAAAAATAAAATTATTGTTTTTTTAACAGGGCCATGGAGTCGTTAAAAGAAATACGACTCCGGCTCCAGAATTTACCAAAAACACGACTCCGACTCAACATTCACCAAAAAAACGACTCCGACTCCGACTAAAAAAAGTTTAGTTTCGTCACGTTTTTTTCCTACCTTTCCTTATTTATGTGTATTCAATTATATATCAAACAAATAATGTGGCCTATAGCCAAATTTGACATATTAAATACAAAAATAAATAGCGCAAGTTTTTCAAAATTTGAAACTCAGGCTAAAACGCCGCGACTACTCCGACTCCACAGCCTTGTTTTTTTAATGTTAGCTGTAAATATTATACGAAAGAGATATTCATTTAAGCTTCACTTAGTTTCGCTTTTTTTACTAATTGATTATGTTTGAAGAATTTACTAAATATACTATATCATAATAAAGTGATTTAGACCGGAAAATTGCTCAATATTGAAAGCTTATAAATAGTATAACAGCTGACGTCAATGCGCCATGCGATTGACAAATAATATAATGAAGATAGTACATTCAATAAAAAAATAGCAATCATAAGAAAGAAAAAAAATCAGAAAAGAAGCGAGAGCAAGAAATATTATTTATTTTCCATTGATAGATGCGACTGTCATATTAGATAAAATGATAATATAATCGCTCAAGCAACTTGCCGAGTGAGCAAATTTATGAGTTATGATTAGAATATTGAATAAATAAGACTCTATATTTATAAATTATAATTCAAAATAACACCCTTCTTTACGTCTCTCGCAAACCAACGGCCGCAAGACGTAAAATAACTGAAAAGATTTATTACGTCTTGCAAGCCTATGGCTGCAAAACGTAATTCAACTGACATGGTTTATTATCGCTCATTCGAACGAATACTGCAAGTCGCAGTGCTTTTCCCACGTGGGTTTATTCCCACATTGATCGTTTGAACGGTTTATGTATAGTTGATAGATATTTCGGCATGACGCCACCGCCAGAATTACAATTAATAAAACTGACGACGCTTGTGTGCCGCATGTAGTATTTGTCAGATTATAATATTATAATTGGTTGATGAAATGGAGATACCATAACTTTGATAGGTAAATTATGGATATATGGTCACGGGACAGAATCCCAATCCTCTCGTGCTAAGCTCAAAAAATGTATACATATTGGCTTATAATTTTATGTTTTGTTTTTCTTGTGGATTATTATAAAATGTGGAATCCAAATGATTAAATCTGTAAAATATGACTGATTATTGCATGAGTTCTGAAAGAAAAATGTGTTTTTTAATATTAGCCTATAATAAAATTATTCTTTTTATTTTAAACAAATAATAAACTTGTGTCTGTCTTGATCTGTATAATATTATAATTTGTGTAGTTTGTGGTTGCATTTTTGCTCCTGTAAATTAAAACAAAAATCGTAAGCCTTACATTCATTTCATTTAATGTGCTTATTTTTCATAGATTTTTACAAAAATTCTGACCCGTGACCATATATCCATAATTTACCCTTTATTTTTCAACCACGTTACCACTCCCATAATCATATGGACTCCAAATGGAATTCGAAGATACTAACTCTTCGAAGAGATGATACATATAAGAGTGAGGCAACGATAGGACCAGTACTAGCAAGTTAAACTATCTTGTATTTTTTGTAGACATATGCACCATATATATTTAGATATATTGATTAAGTAGGCATTTACTTGGTAGAACTCCATTATACGCTTCGGCTTAGCCGAAATAGCTATCAACAAATATATAAATTAATTTATGTAGAACTAAAATACATTGCTATTTTTCTTTTCGTATTATATTTAGATATATTTCTATAATAATTTTATAGCTAATTTTAGTTTTAAGCTAACTACAACATCTACAATCTTCGTTGTCACACACCACCCGTTGTATATGCAGTCGCTGTTTCGCGGCAATCTTCAATAACGTTATACGGCCAAGAAAAGAATCAAATTTACTCCACATGTTCTAGGCCCTACACCGAGCTGCACAGTTATTAATGATCCATAATGCACTTTGATGCTCAAAGATTAGAAAAACTGGAGTATTTTTAAGAAAAAAAAAATTAAGAGATAAGCCCAATGAAATTTTTCAGTGTCACGGCAGATAATTTCGAGGGAAAAGACATCAAAGACAAATCCATTAATCGATTGAAAAAATAACGTGAACACAGTGACCGAACTGGACGACGCTGACCACTCGGCTACAGGGCCCGTATGAGTGTCCTTACATAAATAGTATCATAAAAAATATGTAAACGGAAGCCACGCAGTTGACTTGTTATTGAGCGGACTTAATCAAAGCGAAACTTTAAATAACTCATGTGATATTGGTGACATGCTGTTGATCAGATATGCAACCACTATACCGCTGAGATAGGGTGTCCATTGAACCACCACATCAGTGGAGATGCGCGTAGCGTGGTTCTAGCGTTATAAGGTCAACTAATTTTACGTCAAAAATGAAGTTTGCTCAATCGAATTTATAGAAATACTTTTTTCCTTGTGCACGTGTGAATAACTTTTTTTTTGTTTTAGCCGATGCATTACCTGTTACTCAAACCAAAACAAAATATAAAGATACGAGAGCAAGACTTGTAATTTCCCAACCTTCCGCATTTTTTTTATCATGTCCGCTCCCAGCGTGGAGCATATTGACTCGTCGATGAGTTTATCTCAACATGTGTTTTTTTTTCTATGATTTTCTGCTTGTTACTCAGTACTTAGACCTCTCTTTTTCGAAGATAGAAGTGTTTGAAAGGATACGAGGACAAATACAAGACAAGTGGTTCGCTAGTCGCTCTCGATACGCGTCGCTTTTGGGATTGGGGGATGGGAAGGGATTTTTAACAATACAAACACCCATGCCTTCAAACAGGATCGATAAATCGACTCGAGCCGTCACGGAAACCAACGACGTTGACAACTGCACCATAGACCCGGCGTATATATGACACGATTAATATGATATTGGCTCAATATTTAAACAATAACTTACTTAAGTACCTTTTCAGAGTGATGTATGCGGTGTATACATTCTCATGTTAGGCATATTATTCTACCCTTTTGGAGAAGTTGAGCAACTGTATAGCAACTGGTTCTCGAACTTCTAAACGAGTCATCAGGAGTCTAAATGCTGTCCCACGTTCGGAGTGAACATGGGAAATGAAACTTCACACGTTATTCTTTCGATATTTTTAATTAGCTAAGCATATCAAAATTTTTACACGGTTTTTGCACGGTGGTCGCTGAAACGAATCAGATGTTATAAAAAGATTTGGGTACAAAAAAAACATGGACACACTATCGATGCATGTTCTGATATCGGCCACAAGCGAGTTGCCCAATGTCATACGAAATTTATTCACGTAATTTCTGTTGGCACGTGCTTTTAAACTATCGTTTCTCTTGTCACGATTTTTACACTGAGGAAACAATATATTATATTATCCGATTGAATGGGAAAAAAACGACAATAATAGATTTAATCAAAGCGGCTTTGTGGACAGATCCGTTGATAACTTTCCAGACGGGATTTACCGCTGGCTAAAGCAAACTGGGAAACCATCGAAATGCGTCAAAGTTCGGAAGGAGGCAAAACTATGTACATGAATAATGCAATTTTGAATCGTTTGAATTTTGTACTTTTCCATGAGTTTTGTCGCTAACGACCAGAGTTTAACCTTTCGGCATCTTCAAGCATTTCAAATTTGTGCAAGGATCGTTTATATACAAAAATAAAAGTAGATCACTAAGCTAAATTTCGACGTAGTCTATATAAATTAGCGAAAATTAGAAGAAAAAAGTGGGTCTGTTTATAATTATCGGATTTTTTAAATGTAATATCGCAAGTACTAATTATGTACCAGATAATAACATAGGAATATCGATTAATAAATTTAGGGTTTATCCGACGTTTTATTATTATTGAATTGATTGATTTCAAGTGTTTGAACAATTAATTAATGGTAATTATTTTAAGGGGTATAACAATGGTGAGTTTGGAAGATTAAGTTGTTCATTTAAAATTGATTAACTATTAAACTGAGCCCTATGTATCTCTAATTTTTAATATTGTATATATTTACTATAATTCTTGGTAAAACAATTTATATTCATCGATGTTTTAATGTAAAACTCCTGTATCTATATCGAACGCGTGATTCTCAAAAAGTTAATGATTAGCGAAGGTTGAAGTATCTTTATTTAATCGAAAAGTCTCGATCCGAATAATGCAATGTTTTTTTTGTGCGTATAACTTCGGTTGCTAAGCTAATGATTTTGATTGGATATAGTAGGCAGAGAAGGGATAACAATATATGAGGCATCCCTGCCCTAAAAGAAATCCACAAATCAATTGAAAAATATGCAAAGGAGTAAGCTTGGACAAAATCCTTCGGTTTTTAATGGTGATGATTATATTGGCTTTGATTGATTTGTATTTGGTGCATTCACTCATTACATCTGTCCATGATTCCCTAATACTGTGTCTATTCATAAAACCATTAATGCAAACCATGTATTCGGCAGGAGTATTGACTTGGAACAACATCAGAACAAATGTTCATGAACCAATTTGAAAGTCAATGCTGGCTGAACACTTTTTTGTGAAAACTTACTCGGGAAATACGGCCTTATTGCATAATATGCACGTACATATGTAAACGCTAATCAAAATATCCGTGCATAACGACCAGTAAAAAGTACATATATAACAGTGTATCGATATAAGAGTTGTTATTCTCGGATATTTGAATAACAATATTAAGTAGTGTATCATCTTGTATACATGTAAAAAAAAATGATTTCGAATAAAATTTTATATGATATAAAATGGAAAAATATAAATTTATGCTCCACTTTGAAATGTTGTCGAAAATCATTCGCGTACCACCTGTTCGCCATAACGCAGTTTTAAAAAAAGTACCAATTTACCATATCATTTGATCAATTATATTTTGAAAAAATACGACTCAGAAATACTTCCTTACTGTATATGTGTCAGTGAAACTGCATTCGGAGACCTTGCATTTTTTTGATTTAGCATAAACGTAAAAAATGAAAAAACTGCGGAACAGCTAGCTACCCGAGCGTGTTGTAATAATGAATAACAAATTGCGTTTACGTTCATGTTTTGTAATTGGCAATTAATTTACAACGTAATATTTAAAACACGCAATAAATAGATGAGTTCATAAAATTAGTTCACCGTAAATTATATTTATAGTTTTTATATTGCTCAGCCAAGCACTTTATCCCAGGGCTGTGGAGTCGATAAAAAAAACACGACTCCGACTCAAGAATTTATCAACCAACCAGCCCGGCCAATAGCCAAATTTTACACGATATATGCATAAATATAAACTTAAAAAATCTCTATACGAGGAGTAGGACAAGATTAGTGGTTAGCTAATGGCTCCCGCTGCTTTTGGGATTGGAAGGGTAGGAAGAGATTTTTGAACAACACTAACACCCATTGCCTTCGAACAGAATCGATAAATCGACTGAAAATATCTGCTCGTACGGGGATTCTAATCCGGGTGGTCCGTCGCGGCATTGACCACTGCACCACGGACCGGGCTAAATGAAGACATAATTCATTATAAACGATTATCTATATTCAATTTAAATGAAGAAAGAATTTAACATAAATCAGCGCCGACTTGACAGATCTTCTAAAGTTAAGTCGAATAAATATTTACATTTTAGGAATAAATAATTATTATTGCTGGCGTATGACGAAACATAATAAGTTTATATTTAATCGAGCAATGTAATGCCGGAGTTGAGACTGCAAAATTGTTCCACGAAAAGGCCGCAATGAGTTTCAAAATGTTTTTTTAGCGTTTAAAACAAAGCATGCCGAAGCAAACAAAATGTCCTTCAAATAGTTCAATGAAACAATGGACGCTGACGAAAATGGCGGAGAGAGATTTTTTTGTTCTCACAATAAAGAAACTTTTGCATTCTGTAAATGTCATATCGTACACAGACAGTTTTTGTCAAATCGAACACCTAATAAAACGAAAGGATAAATAAGAATTGATAACATTAATGATGAGATGAGATGTTCGAAATTTAAATTCAACATACTTACATAATTAAAATAATTTCTTCCATATTCTGTTATTACTTGATCCTTAAATTGAATTAAATGTAACTTACATCTAAATATCATTTTATTATAGATTGTATACTTCGTAGAATATTCTACAATAAAATAGTACATTTCAATATGAACAGATTAGCAGATAAAACAAAAAATAGATCTAAGTTAAATTATATGTTACCTATTATAAAAATTAATGAAAACTCATGAAATATGAATTGCTAGCCCAACCACCAGTTACACTCCAAACCAACTGCTTTTGTAGGAAATATAAATCGATACACAATTTGTGTATTCATAATAAAATTCAAAATGTCCGCTATCTGTCACCAATTTGATAGTTTCAAATCTCATCAAAATAACTGATGGCGCATCGATCGAATAGAATATATTTGAATCAGAGAATCTTCGTTCATTTGTTTTCAGTTGCAGCATGTATGTATTAATTTGTCTCTACTCTGATCGAATTACGATATTATTAGTGAAAAAATGACGAGTAAAAAGAAATAAATAAAAAAAATGGATTAAGCGTTATAATTATATTGCGCATAACGTCATATAACTCGAAATACCCTTTGAGATTTTTAGACATTTAACTACTGGATGAAAAATGAAATAATTTTGTATTGAGATAGTCAGATACAGTATCCGAGAAGAACGAAATATTATTATTATGTAGCTAGATTAACTTTTACTTGCTTAAGCACAATGACTATTCAATATGTAATAGGAAAATAGTAGGCACGGTAAAAAAAAGATAATTAAAAATAAAGCGCACGTTATATCAGTCAATCTATAATATAATTGCTAAATGACAAAGCGACCTCGTCTTCTATAAATAAATAAAAAATCCGATAATTTGTCTTTTCATAGATATTTTCGAGTGTGTGATTTTTGGAGCGTAAGTCCCTTTGAAGATGTAAATTATTGACACGCGAACAGATTTTCAAAAAATACCGTAACACAAAAATAAACTGACGAAATTCTTTGTCGGTTATCAAAACTTAAGCGCAGGGCTCGCCAACCGCTTCTACAGTAATTTGAATAATTATAAAGTGGAACCGGTTTGAATAATTATAAAGTGGAAGTGGTTTTCCCGCGTGGTTCGTTCATTTTCTATAGTCCCGGCAAAACACCCATAAGAACAATGTTTGAAAATCCCGCATTAATCGTTCCCCGATTTATCGTCTACATATTCTGGTCCCGTCACAAATATTATCCTGATTGACCGTTTTTGTTGAATATTTCTCATAAGCGCATTCAAACCCATCCAATAGATTCAGAGAAGAAAAAAACGAGACTGCAAGTGTCCAATTGTCAACGATTCATGGTCACAATGTTTCCAGTGATGACTCACTTACAGAAGCGTTATCGGCCTTCGAAAAAATAAAAATATTTTTCTAATCCAAGGATATATATAGATGAATCTGTTGCCAGAAACATATGCGAATTTGAAGGGTCTTGGTTAAAATGTAAATGCCGAAAAGATTGACTTAAGATGCAACTGAAAGAGTCGAAACACGTGTTACTGTTAGTAACACAATACGTGGAATAATCAAAGTTATTTTAAATTTGATATAAAAATGAACTTCCATAAAGTTACCGGCGAATCCATAAAGAGTAAGACAAATTTCTTGTTGGATAAACTTTTAATAATAAGTTGACAAAGCTTTCTGTGACGATTTTTATAAAATAGTATATTACTAAAACATATGTATCAGGCAGGGTATTACTATCCACTATGCTTATACACTGATCACACCAACAACGACATCCATAAATATCACAGTTTTTTTATTATTGTTTCATGGCTATAAACTGTTTTTATAGTTTCGAATTATTTTACATGTTTTTTACAAATATTTTTTTTTCTTATTTCTAATCCACTTTTGATTTATGGCACAAAGCACCTTTCTACTTAATGGTTTATATTAGGGCTGTGGAGTCGGTTTAAAAAAGTCCGAATCCGACTCCAGCATTTACCAAAACCACGACTCCGACTCCGACTCCGACATTGAACAAAAATACGACTCCGACTAAAAAAAGGTTAATATCGTCACTTTTTTTCCCTAAGTTTCCTATTTATGTGTATTTAGTTAAATATCAACCCTATCAATGCGGCCAAAAGTCAAATTTGACATATTAAATGCAAAAATAAAAAGTTGAAACTTTTCAAAATTTCCGACTCCGAGTACGACTCCGGCCAAATCGGCGCGACGACTCCGACTCCACAGCCCTGATAAATACAAATGATAATGAAACGGAAAGGTTTCTTTCCACTGATTTAATGCTCAATTTTAATATCCAGTGGCGTCCGCAGGATTCCCTCGAGCGTGAATCATTGTCAACGTCAGGGCTCTGACGAGTCACGATGTATAAAGTGCCACTGTCAATCATATGTACCTCATTCATTATTGTTTACTTATTCTCTGAGACTTTAATATATGCAAACTTTCACACAATTCACTGCAGAACAAAATATTTTTTTTATGTCACATCATTGCGCCTGTGCACGATGTGTGAGTGTTAATTTAATGTTGACAGGTGGTATTGCCGACTGGTATTTAATATATGTTCTGACCATGCTTTTCTCAAAATATTTATTACACATCTGAAATAAAATATTTTGATTGTTAAATATGCTATGTATAATAATTTCACTTAACAATGCTAGCACACTGAAAATAAATTTATACTGATATCATGTGTATTTTATTTTCGCACAGAGTTTTCATTAATATAGTACAGTGGTCTCCAAACTCAATTAGGATGGAGCTTCTTTCAAAAAATGAAAATGTCTGGTGAGCTACTTTTGTGTATTGTTTTATTGTACCATACATACATATTAATATATTACTTAAATAAAATCGGACTTCATATATAATGCGTACTTAAATTTCGTATTTTTACACAAACCTAGCGAGTACCCGGCATGCGATGGAATGCCAATCAAAGAAAGAAAGTGTTTATGTTTTAATTCTGTTTATTTAAATGCTTTTGTACTCAAAATATTTTTTTTTGTCTGGTGCGTACACGAATTAACCAGAAGGTTTTACAACGCGTGAGTCTGCCACATGCAGCTGTCCATGTATAAAGCATGGATTTTCCAAATTTATCCTCCGCGAGCTACCGGTAGCTCGCGAGCGAACGTTTGGCGATTACTGATATAGTAAATACTATAAAGAATAATAAATGAAATATAAAAATAACCAGAAAATACAACATTATGTAGGCACTGTTTTTGAATATTTTATTTCGCTGACCGACAAATGTTATCATAATGACCTAAAGTAGGCCGCGACCCGTAGGTTAAGCGGCAATAAAAACCATCTGGTTTTGGCAATGTCATATCATTATTATCTTTTTATTTTATAATATATGCGGCAAGCATTTTTCAATAACCCCATTGATACAGATTGTTACCATGACAGTTATTCAAAATAAGAATGCATACAATATAATCGGGGAAACTGAGCAGAATTCGATTGATTATTTTTTAAATTTAGAACACTTTTTGTCATAAACTAAACGACTGAAAAATGGTCACATTTTTACACAACTTTTAAGTATTCTTTCTGCATTCCTAGCATCGTGCTTAGAGTTCTAAAAAATCCATGTTATATCGTGCTTCTTAGAAATGGCATCAATGCACAGATGCTGATTATTGAAGTAAGATGAGAGTTTTTTTGCAGTACCGGCGAAGTAAATATTTAAATCTTAACATTTCCTATAAGCAAACTTAAAATAGGAAAGCTTTCAAATGTAAAGTATAGCTCATATCAGAAGAATAACTTACAATGTGACCTTGACACATGCGTCCTTTTACATGTAATGTTTCTATATTCAGTTATATCTTTTTTGTGCGATTTTCTGCGGAACGCATCTAGCGCACAAAAAAAGTTTAAGCTGTATGTCGATATTAATACTGACATCAATTTGAGTCGCATTGCAATATTCACCAACTACATTATTAATTGGGGAGAAATACTAAATTATGTTAACATAACTTTTAAGGTGTTCAATGTCAATACTTAGTGGAATAGCATTATAATAAATATAATAACACATTTTTTGTCCATTGGATTCATTGAGATCAGGACCGGTTCCGCTCATTGCGAGAATTATCAACTGATAGGAAATACAAAACTACAATACAGCTTTATTTTTACAAAAGCTAAGCAAGAAAAGGTATAACAAACAATTGGTCATACAAATAATTCATTCTTGTATTGATAAGAGATCTTCCACATTGTTATTATTATTTTGTTTTATTTGACTTTTGGTTTTTTGTGTAACCAATTGTTTGTGCTACCTTTATTAGTCTTACTTACTTTTGTAAAAATAGCGCTGTATTTGTTATCAGTCGATAATGCTAGCGATAAGCGAAACCGGTCCTGATCTCAATAAATCCAATGTGGAATAAGTACATAAAAATGTGTTATTATTATTATATTGTCTATATGCTCTGTTGTCACTGTGCGATCGTTGTCGATGTACTGTCAATAAGCAAAAGTGAAACCAGTGAACCAAGCATTGACGTATTCGAAGAATAAAGCTGAACATAAATTTGTCGCTGTATTTTTTTTTTGTTCACAGAAGATAAGATACGGCTGAACGTTGGAGCAAGTTGACTCATCAGCATTTAGCATGAATGCGTTCCCATTAATTATTTCAATGGCGCGTCGCATATCCTTAAAATATATACAGTACATTCCTTCTTATATATGAGTAGATCTAAGAAACTGATGTATTTTCGTTCCACAACCGAAGCATGGGATTTTCATTATAGCCTATTATTAACCCTTCCCTCACTGTACTAAAAAAAAAACGTCTGCTCCGGTGATGTGTATTCATTACACGCCATGTAAAGATGGTGTTTTATAATGATTATAAGCATATATATAACGGAAATTGTAAAAACTCAATGAAGTGACTTTAATCAATTCCACTTGAAGTCAGAATGTAGTATTATTGCAGTTTAATTTCATTAAAACATGAAAAACGTCAGCGAATAGTCCAAATCAAACGAAGGCTCGAGAGAGAATCTAACTGCGTATGTGAGTGAGTGTGCGCGTGTCATTGTCACGACACGACATGCGAATGAGGCTTTCTTTCTATCGCGTTGACATTCATATGTGATCAAACGTACGGATAGAAAATAAATATATAACACGCGTTTGATTGTATTGGTGTGAATTTATTCCGGAATTTCAACAAAATTTCCGAAAAAAGCCGATGCTTGATTATTATAATGACTGCTATAATTATTTATTGTATTATATCTGTAAATGTATAAGGAAGGAATACCTCAAATTTAAGTCCATAATTACTTATATTTACAGAGACATTTCTATTATAAGAAGCTAAGAGTAATAACTACACATCTTAGTAAAGGGGCGGTCAAACGATAGAACAACGATAGTGAAGACGAAGACAATACCGGCAGTAATCACCTTGAATAAGCACGTTAACAGGATTCGTTAAAGGGGTAGATTCGGTAGACAAAGAATAATAAACCAAATACACGTGTTATTGAGATATTCATTCGTTAAAAACAGTGAAATAATCAATTATTCGGTCATCATGTAGGGTGGGTTGTTCTGATGCCCCCTTTCGATACGCCCCTGACCATGAAACTGACACTTTTGTGTATTAATTTATGCCAACCTAAGCCATAGGCGCCACAGTTATCTTGTACTAAGTATAAGTATATTCCATTTCTTATTTAAATTATTAATAAATATCTTTGTTATGATGATATATTATGCAAATGACTCCACACACATTATCCCATGATACTTACATACTACCGCTTGCCGTGTTTACCTGTCACAATTATTTGATACAAATCTGAGTCACACTTACAGTATAATATGACCATTTTAGACATGTCCGCTACCTAAGCAGATCTTAGGTGAACATAAAGCAAAAAACATACAATTTGGCGTGACAATTTCAACTAAGTGACACAAAAAGATATACACTCAATCCTTCTGTACCTAACTCTGCTGTAAAGCGGTTTTTTTATAGCTTGTGCTACAGTCTTCAGGCAAATTATATGTTTCGTAAATATGCAATTCTATAGATAAATACGTCCATTCGAAGAAAATTTATCAGTAGTTATATTATACGTACCTTTACTCCCACTTCAGTACCGTAAGACCACTGGTGGCCGTCGCGTACGGACGTCACGAATACCGTCACAAATATTACAAAAGATATAAAAATTATTATGATATTTTTCTTTTCGTAGCTAGTGACATTTATACAATGTCTCTAGAAAAAAATTGTCCTTCTGTCATCAGTCAATCTACAAACGTCAAAAACACGACTCCGACTAAAAAAAGTTTAATTTCGTCATGTTTTCTCCTACATTTCATATTTATGTGTATTCACTTAAATATAATATAAACCAACCGATCAGGTCCAAAGCCAAATTTTACATATCATATGCACGCGATGCCGCGTCAACGACGACTCCGACTCCACAGCCCTGATTTATAGGCAACAAACAACAATATAATATCGCCTGACGAACCATTGCGAATGGCGTGATGCCGAAATAGCCCGAAACTATATTTTATAATTCTCGTGGAACTGAATAGTATGATATTTTATCTTATTACAGTCCGCGCCTACGCGATTAATTAGTAAATGTTTTCGTGTAAGTCGAGCTTAAGAAAACTTAAAAGCAAGCATTTTTGAAAAAATAATATGTGCCAGTTTGAAAGGATAGATAAAATCAAAATAATCCTACAAACATACACTGAAGACGACATGCAACAAAAATATTATGTTATAAGTTCAAACTTTCAAAATTTCCGACACTAGCCAAAACGCCGCGGCGACTCCGACTCCAGCCAAAAACCCCGACTCCACAGTCCTGGTAATAATCATACAACATTCAAAAAGTTCTCGTGCGAATGTGTCGCATTGTGAATTTCCATGTCAGACCTTTGGATATATGTATTTGTAATGAAATAGTTCGCATGCGGATGGTTTTTCGTCCGAACGTTTCATTTTGCGCAGTTTTAACTTAAGTAGAGATATGTTATCACAGATCTCATTTAAAAGGTTTAACTTCAGAATGTTTCATTTCTGTATTCATTTAAGGCAGATTTATAAACGGATCTATGGTGTAACATTATGAATATTTGCAGCACAGAGCAAATAACTTTAAACTTTTATTTTATTGTATCTATTATTATTTTTTTGTTTCAATACATAGTTATTCTATGTAAGTAGTATGTGTTGAGACGACCAGGGTTCCTTCTCCATCTGACTGGCGTCAGACAGCATCCTTCCACGGCGTTCGGAGACGGAACTTAGGGATAGGATGGGAGGAAAGGTATCTCTGTATAGATTTCAATCGGTAATTTATCTTGGCCGAAAACTCTATCCTAGAGTCGGCTAATTTATTGTCTTCAAATTATTACATTTTTTTATTCCACACGAATACATTGCAGTAAGAACATTTTTAAACGCGTAAGACCAATTGAATAATGTAACTTCCTCCTGTCCGAGAGAGGGCGATAAAAAAAACTGATGACTTTTGAAAGAAGGATAACGACTGACTGACTTGGCGGTTATTTTATTTGACAGCCACATTTATACTCCGTGATTCTAGTATGAAAAACAGCTCGACCAATCAACGCAACGCATTCTGGCCTGAGCTGAATTCAACCAATCACTGCGAAGCCGTCGCAATGAGTCGGTTACATGAATTTATAACAATTTGAATGCATTTATTCGCGTTATATTACTCGTTTGGTCTTATTATTATTGATTGAGGTGATAAATAAGATCGTCCGAGAGAGTTCTGATACCCTACAACATCATGCGGTATCAGTGTCAATATTCTTTTAAAGGAAGCGAAACACGTGACATTATTTGTAACACAATTCGTGGAATGAGAAAGCTATATATTTTATTTCATTATGACGTGTCACCGTCATGTAACATCGTTATATCATTATTTTATAATTAAATATAGTTTTATTCTGCATTCCAATGATAATGTATCCTATTATTATCCAACTAACGGTATCTTTTCCTTGTTGTTAGGATATAATATATTATATGGCCAACAATAAATCATTTCACTTTTTAATTTAAGTACTTATCATGAATTATTTTCATCGTTAGTGCATTTAAAAGCTTACTTGAAATTGTTAATAACAGTAATATGAAATAAAGGGGTCGAAGAGAGATAATATCGATACGTTTTTATTATTTTGTGTGGGCACGGGCCCACTAGAGAGATTGTAAGCAGGGAGGCGCCACAAGTCTCACTATGTCACTACGTTACCTTACTTTGAAAAGGTTCTAATGGTCATTTTGGCCTAAAATGACTTTTTGGTCGGAAAAGCTTGTATTTACCGCATTCTATCATGTAAATGAATTTCAAAATTATCTATGGTTGAATAACGTAGTTAGCAGAATGCCAAAGTTGCACTGTATCTGCACACTTTTTTTCACTAAATTTATTTGAAAAAGTTCTCAGATTGTCATGATTATTTCCATCATTAGATCATTAAGATCATTATTGCTCAGCAAGAGTTGTGAAAAAATATGCTTAAAATAAGTAATTTGAAACATTTTTACTTTCACATTGTTACAAGTGAATTTCAATCAATCGAAACTTCAAACGCTCATATCTCAAAACTGTGTCAAGAGCAGTTAGAACCTTTTCAAAGTAATGTGTTGACTAGTCACTACCCACATACTACCAAAGATGTACGAATAGTGAGAAAGTCATATAACTGACACCAGGACTGAGAAGTCGCAGTTGTCACAAATCGACTTACGTACATACTCCAATTCTTTTTTTTTATTTCTGTTAACAGATTACATGCATATTCGAAAATTGTTGTGTTCGATTGCATAGTACATCCGAGGATCTTTTAATCATAAATCAAGGAAATATCACGGTTTTTAAAAAAGTTAATTATTTTTTAATATTTTCTTATTCTGATTTTGTATACGTCAATAATCTGCTGCTCAATCTATTTCCAATGGGATTAGCCTTTACCAACTGATTGCATCTCATTAGTAAATATTTTGAGTAGTATAATTGTTTGTTTGCTTTGTTTCTATAACCCCCTCCCTGCATCCCGTAAAAAAGAAAAATCCCAACCTCCATATTGTAACTCATCCATTTAAAATATTAGAATCAATCTTGCTTTATTACTTGCGGTAGTATATTCGAAGATGCTTCTGAAAGAGGCGAAGCACGTGTCACAATTAGTAACACAATTGGTGGAATAATCGAAAGATATTTTAAATTTGAATCTAATGGCATTTCACCAAGTAGTAACAGAGGACACCTGATTTATTTGTTTTTGTTCTTGCATCATTCTACTTACGAACATTCAACAATCGTATGCGTTTTCAGGAACCAATTCCGCGCGAAAGTCAAGGGCCGCCTGTATACATTGTGGGCATCCGAACTGTTTTTATTTGTACAGTCAAATGTGTTTTAATTTGACGTTATTTATGAGCATAGCCGGCCGAGCGACGAACTGAACTTACAAATGCACGAGATGTGTGCGTTCTACCTAATGCCCGGCGTCGTCAGTACCACAGTACCAAGTTCCTGACCATATGGTCAGAATTTGTAATAGGCTACCTGCCGCAAACAACAGATTCGAAAAACCCGTCGACAATACGAAATTGTAAAGCCACGAAGCATCGAGGGAAGCTTTTCGAAAGTAAAATGATCGAGAAACGCTGCAAATGACATATAAAATTTTGTTAATATCACTCAGACGGTTTTATGTGGCGTTAAAAACTCAGATTATTTATTCGAAATTCGAATACGACAAAACTCAGGGTTAAAAAAGTTGACTTATCTATTTTTGAAAATACGCTCAATAATTTAATGTTGCCAGGGTAAAGATAGAACATCAATTTCGTCAAATAACGAATATTTGATAAACTTAAACCGTAGCGACACGACAAAAAATCATTGTTTTTTTAAATCCACGTTCGCTCCGTCCGAATAACGGGGTGTCCAGATATACATATTGTATTTATTTTCTACGAGAACAGCTTGCTAGTCGCTCGACCTCTATTTAGTGCGGTGAGAGCAGGGATAGAAAGGATAAGGCTAAGGCTAGGACTATTGGTAAGCTATTCGCTCTCCCAACGCCTCTCAGCTTATAGTATCGGTCAGATGGGGAGAAGTTTTTAGACAACGCAGACACCCATACCTTCGAACAGAACAGATAAATCGACTGGAAAAAATGCTATTATTTGAGCCCGAAAGGTCCATCGCGGAATCCAACGACGTTGGTCTCTCCGCCACGAACTCGACAGTAATTGTTTTTTTAGTATAGTTGTCAAAGTTAAAAGATGTCAAGAGATATACAGCAAAAATGTCGGATGACCCTAGCTCAAGGGTCGGCAAACTGCGGCCCTTTCTATGTAAAGTGGCGGCTCTCCATACAGAGCGGTAAATTACTTCATTTAAAAAATCTGAGGCAATATCGCGATGAGACCAATGCAATAATCGACACGAATTACTTCAGCATAGCTTTATTTTAAATCAACATTCTACATTAAATGCACGATATTTAGCGAATACACGATACAAAATACACGGTATATATATAACTATATATGTACATATAAGTAAATACTATAATATTGAAACGAAAAATTTTAGTGGCTCTTTAAAAACTGGGAATTTTTGTAAATTGTAGCTTTTGGCTCTTCCGATTTAATAGGTTGCCGACTCCTGCCCTAGCTATATCTATAATATCGAGTTGATTGGAGGAATAGTATCGTAAGTTAAAAAAATCAAAGATTTTATAAATTACGCTCTCATTTGTAAATAAAAACACCTCAATACATTTCTGCAGCCAGTATTTCTCTTTCTTTAATTAAAATGATGTTAAATTATTTTTCTTTCACGTGTTTGTTCTCTGTGAAGGAATGAGTTTCACGATGTTTGTTTCGGATTGTAAGCGCGACGAGTCGAGATAACTCCATAATGCATTCCTATCAGGCATCCCGTCACTATGTACACATTCATTTCCTATTTTCACCGATGTATCGGTTTCAATCTAAAAGTTTGACAATTCGAAACGTCCATACTGTTTATTTAGCTATTAAAAACGAAAGATGTCTTTAACACATGATTAAGCATTTTGCGCGCTAAACAAAATATATGCAAATAACAAAATATGGCGTGAATAAAAATTACGCGAAAGAAACGATTACATTTTTTATCAGCGGTCGTCAATCTTTTGATACCTCGCGTAAATATTTGTGTCTGTTTTGATGTTACGTTTTCTTAACCGGTGCCGCAGTAATTTTTAAAGGGCGAGTGTTTATAAACTATAATTAATTTAGATTTATCATTTTATTTATACTGGCCGTTTATTTATATTTAGATAATTAAATGTTACTTAATTATTATTTTTTTATTTATTTATAGAGTTTGAAATAAACAAAAAAACTACCACCCACCAAGAAAGCTTGGATCGCCCACTAGTGGGCGGTCTGGGCTAGGCTGTCGACTACATAATTATAATATATTATTGTAGAGAAGGAGTAACTTTGTATTGTGATTTACTAATTCACCTAAGCACACCGTCATTTTAATCATATCCTCCAAATGTGGAGCATATAGACTAGTGGCTCTCATGTGGGGCCACCAACAGCAGCATAGTAAATCTTGTTATTTAAAAAAGTGTTTTTTTAAATCTAATTTCTCAGCAAAGATTCAAATGAAATATTTTGTATGCATTGTATGAATAAAAAGCGAGAAAGGATTAAAACAACACTAAAGACTCAATATAAAAATTTAGTGCAGCCACGAATCATTGTGATCATCCAAATGATGGGGCTAGTAGTTAGCTGATTATTCTCGCTACCTTATTTAGATAGGTTGGGTGAGAATTTAAGACATCACACCTAGAGACTCCAATTCGAGTATCGAATAAACGTCCATTTTTCAAGTACTCGATACATACTCGAGTATTTTGAAAAATATAACTCGAGTATTTTGAAAAATACTCGAGAAATACTCGTACTGAACTTAAACTAAGCTCATGCGAAAATTTGATTTTAATTCTCCACTATTTTTGAAATATATGTTTTATAAATTGATATATACGTTTTATAAATTGCTTACTTATTTATTTATCATTTCATTCACAAATTTAAATTTTTATTTATTATATGTGAAACTACTCGTTGAAATGTCGAGTAATTGGAGTCTCTAATCAAATCCATGCCTTCGAACAGATATTCATGAATCAATTTATGAAACAGTCCGTGAACTCCGTAACTGATACCAACGATGTTGACCACCCGACCAGGCACCCGGGCACAAAAATCGATCGAATTACACTAATATATAATATGTTCCATTAGTACTATCATTAAGGTACCACTAATCGCTTAAATACGTATATTTTATGAGAGCTTTACATAATATTGAAAATGTATACACTCAGTTGTACATTCTATTTGGGCGGTGCGGTGCTATAGAAAAGAAGTCCAATTCAAACGGGACAGCCGCCTTCTTTGTTTCCGCTTAGTTATCAAGTAATACTCGTTTAACACGAAAATTCGGTGAACGCGAAATAGTATGTAACACGACTCCGGCTCCAGCATTAGTGAAAAACACGACTCCGACTCCGACTAGAAGAAACTTAATTCCGTCACGTTTTTTCTAACTATTTATGTATACTCAATTAAATATCAACCAACCAGACCGGCCAATAGTCAAATTTTACATATTATATGCAAAAAAAAATGTTCTAACTTTTCAATATTTCCGATGTTCAGTTTGATCTGTTGATAATGCTCGCAATGAGCGAAACCGGTACTGATTCTAGTAAATTAAGTGTGGAATAAGTAATAAGTAAAAAATAAGTTATTATGTTTTACCTAGCATATATTCGATGAAGTATTGACAGTGAACACCTTAAAAGTGTTTAATTCCTGACAAAGACGACGCTGTGTATTTTCGATACGAAATAAATCTCTATTGTGTATGGATTGATTATTTATATTCACGTTTTCAATACATTCATGTATTCAATATGGGGGTAATAATCGAAAATTGAAATTTTTTCGATATTCGAAAAAGATCAAAGCCATTATTATTCCGATGCACTCAACTGGAGTAAAAATTGTACTAAAAAACGAAGCCGTACAAAAATAGGGGAGATATAATTAGCTGAACATATTCCATATCCATTATAATAACTATTATAGTCAAGTCATCTGATGACGCCCGCTTAAAAATAACACCACGTCGACTCGACAATACAATAAAAGGGTGGGGAAAATTAACTATTTTTGACATTTCGTGCACGCGTTCTGTAAGCCCAAGAAACAACTTTCGAACCTTTTCGTTAAGGATTGCTATCGCGCGATATTTTCTTTCCTATCTCGGGCTTTAAAATATGAAATCCATGGACCAAAACGCAAATAAATTAGATTCATATTTTTTTAAACAGCCGTTTAAATAGGTAAAGTGGTGCAGGAACAAATATTCAATATATTTTTAACTATGTCTCCAAATCTCAACATATTTTCTTTTCTTAAACTTAATAGTCAAATAAGATTCGGCGTTTGCGGCTCAAATCTTTTTGATGGACCGCAAATTAAGTTGTGTACATTTTGAGTGAAAACAACTGAGGGTTTTAGAACGGTGTAGGTACTTACTGTTTGTATAGTTTTCCCGCATTTATCGTTCATTTCTATTGGTCCAATCAAAAAACGATTGATCGAAAATTCATTGCACACAAATGAGATGGATATGACATGAGGACGATTGTGAAATTCGAAGGCGATTATACTCAAACAATGCAACACTGTGCGGTTGAGGTCTGCTCGGGCCGAAATTTCAAACTTATATCCGGCCCGAGTCCGACATTTTTTCAACACTTCTCGAACAAAATTAGAATTTTTCTTTTTTAGAAAATTATTAATAATAATTTATAAATTTTGAATCGTTAGAATTTTGTACTTTTCCATGAGTTTTGTCGCTTACGATCCGGGTTTCACCTTTCGGCATCTACAGGCGTTTCAAGTGTACGAATTAACTTGACCTGACAGTTCAATCGTGAACTTTAAATGCCTGAAGATACAGAAAGCGAAACCCGAGTCGTTAACGACAAAACTATTGGAAAAATACAAAATTAAAACGATTTAAATTCCATCATGCGCATTCAGTGTAAATTCTAGATTATTTATGATATGTGTGTAATTTAGGTTTTCGATAATGGCGTTTACATACGGAAATATCCCGATATATGTTTGAATTTTTGTATACCCATACCAGAGCTCGGCCCGGGCCTAACAAAATCCTTCGTTACTCGAGCCTTTGCAGACCTCTACTGTGCGGCTTAACAGAGTAAAATGGGCTCGTTGCTCTGCCATACACTCCCATTGATGCCAGAGATCATTCAATTCGAGTGCATAATGCAACACTAATGCATTCCACAATGACGTATTTTTTACATCCATCCGCATCGTGTAATAAAAGGAGATGTTTAATTAGATGTTAATTGTATCGAATTTTATGAATAAACAACATTACTAAGCGGTGGTCGGCAACCGGTATTCAACGAGCGCTCTTCGTGAATATGTATGACTATTAATTTTTGCGATGTCCGCTCGCAATGAATTAGTTATACAACTGCTTTCTTGTCAGTCACTTGATATATCTTTTGCGGAGAGGATAAGGGGGACCCTGATATAAGCGCGCCGACGTTAGAGTTCTGGAAACTAGCGCGCAGTACATGCCCCGACTTTAGCGCCCCAGTACAACTGACTCACTTATTTATTAAGTACATCTTATTTAAAATCAATTGATACTTTTACAAACCTATCCATGAAAATTTTATCGATTAGAAAAATAATAATAAGATAAGGACATTCCACTTGAAATATTGAAATTTTATTAAAAATTCATTTTATATTTGAGCGTTTATACACGTTATGTTATCCAATTAGAATTCTTTAAATTAAATTTGTTTTTGATCCGTATTTTATACAGTTTATATTTGTGTATGATTTCTATAAATAAAATTTCTTATATTTGCTCGGTGCAATTTTCAAGCTGTTGTGTTTTTAATATAAATGTTTTTTTAATTTTTTTTACTAAAATTACTAGTATTGCGCTAGCGTCGGCTTCGCTGCACCATCAATTACTTATGTATCTAATTTGAAAATACACAATGAGACACATTCAAATGAGAAACTATTTGAATGTTATTTAATATCTGCATATTTTACTTTAAAAAAAACACAGAATGATACCACTGTAGTGCACTGTACTACAGACGCGACAACCAGAAAACCATGCAACCCACAAAAAAGCTTGTATGTTTGTGTCTTGTTCATTTGTTATTGACGATTGATAAACGCCTTGAAAATTTCATATGTGTAATTCAATATATTATATAAACATGATTCATGCAAAATTTTTGATACGTCTGGTGTATTTTGATAAGTAACTGTTTGTCTGTGCACGAAATGGCTGCCTGATACAAGGGGTCATAAGGTTAACTGCTCTAGTATTTTAATTCAATCAATATAAAGAGACTTCAAAGTGTCATTCGTGATTTATAATAAGATAACATTTGGTATGTACAATTGGCAAGAGCAGCCAGTAGTTGTGGAATTATGTTGCAGTTTTAATTAATGTTTAAATTAATATTCAATTCGAATCACATGCGTAACATTATGGGGCAGTTCCAAAATGAAATTCGTCGTTTTTATGAAAGGCTTTCGATACGGTTAAAAAACAATTTTACGAAACTCAATATTGCCCTCTGTGCGCGCATTTGTGAATTATGATATACTAGTATTGCTACCCGGCGTCGCTCGGACTACGCTACCAATAATTATTTAATGTTATATCATTCGACATAATTATATCACAAAATCTAACATCCAAAATAGAGTTAAAATAAAATCACAAACTTTATTTAATTTGATGACAGCCATTCTCGCCCATTAAAATGTCCAAATTCAAGGAAAAAATCTAATTTGCTGTCAAATAATACCTTCACGTAAATAATAAACATTATTATATTAATAAAAGCCGGGAAAAGTTGGTAGAAGACTGACTAATTTATTACATTTTGACTAAATGTCTTTGCCAATAAAAATTCAAACATATTTTCTTTCATATTCGTTTTTATGGCAACTTGCAACAACAATGCAAAAGGGAATTAAAGAACCACATACATACATACATACGCCGTTTCGGTTTTATATATAAGATTTATTGTTCACTTCGTGCTGTTATAGCTATTATTATTTTGGTACTGGGTTTGTGCCCGTGTTTTTTTGTTTTCGAACACTCATATGGATATTTTCGATTGATTTATGGATTTGTTTGCGAACGCATGGATTTCTGTGATGTTGACATGCATATGAAGAACTAAATAATTGTCAATGGATACGTTGTAAGATGTAATTATTACATAAGCCTATGACCTTGGTCAAATGGCGATTCAGTTTTTATACTCACAATTTCGTTATGTCAAACTGTTGAGCGGTATCGAATGATGAATACACGATATAACTGACTAACAGTGTTACTAAAAAAATCATCCTAATTATCTAGTCTTGTCATTATAATTCCATTAGTATCGTGAAGAGTCCATTTTTTCTTGCACTCCACAAAATAAATATCACCTATAAAGCTTCCGGATTTACTCACTTGATAATGCGCTTTTAAAAGGTTATGCAATCAACGTTAAAGTTAGTGTATTTTCTTCATCATGATTATACATATTCATGTAAATATATATTTGACATTTTGCTAGATACAGGGCTTATATACAGAGTCCGAAATGAAGAAATGAACATCCATGATCTTTGTGGAACAATACATAAAACCGTTTACAATAAAATATTTAATAATGATGCGTGTTCGCGAAGGTTTGAAGTAAATGTTGCAATACTTTATTAAATTCCAGTGTTTTATAGTTATGTGATATGTACTTATTTAAACGACGAGACAATATCTAGATCAGGCACTGGCAAACTGCGGCCCGTCGAGTGTTTTCTGCGGCCCGCCATCATAAATTCTAATTCTAAGTAAGAATATTTTTTTTATATTTTTTTAAAAACATATTGAAAATCAAATAAAAATTCTTCAAGATATTGAGTGAGTATACAGATATTCCTTTTCACAGTCAAATTCGATGGCTTTGCTTGGAAAAAGTGCTCCAAAGAGTTCGGAATATAAAAAATATTATAATTTTATTTTTGGAAATGAAGAATGTTACGGACTTTCCCGATACTGGTGATTAGGGATTTGTGATTTTGCATTTACGCTGGACATCGTGACACACTTAAATACTATTAACGCTCTGAATGACGATTTTTCACAAAGATTTGGTGACTTCCGAAAAATTTACACAAGTTTGGCGCTAGTAAGCGATCCATTTTCAATAGATATTAAAAATGTATTGAAAGAGATAACGAATTTGAAAAACAGTTTTTGTTTTTTCTTGTATTTTGGATACGGATACGCGATTTATTTAGGTGCGCCACTTTTTGAAACCTATGTATCACGTAAAAAACGATCGGGTGTATATCCAAAAATGGTTTTTTACTTGCGACCCGCTGATCATTTTGAATTCTTGGAATTGCCCCTCCATCCTAAAAGTTTGCCCCCCCCCCTGGGTGATGTTTTTTTGATTGATATTACGGAAAATAGTACATGTCAACTGTCAAATTTTGTGATGGCGTCCATATTTTTACTACCCATTGTCGATGTTATTCATTTTGATTTCACTATTTTATGATAAAGTGTGTTTCATATAAAGTTATTGATACGGCACTTCATATTATTGTACGATTATTTTTATATTTTCAATATTGGTGTCGTAAACTTTTGCAATGACACTCATATTTAGTGAAGTTCATTGAAACCATATTAACATAACATAACAGTTCATACACGATTTAATTAGGTACGCGGGTGGTGTTTACTATTATTTGTAAAATTTTCCTAGGACTTCTTTCTCCCAATGCAATGGCCTCCGATAGTATTTAATTAAGCGAAACAATCTAAGTAGCTCATATGTAATATACACCTGCTTGTTTTCGTGGTAAATTGTTGACATTTTACATGTGGGTGCTTATTATCCCGCTCAGGTGGTGGCATCTTCCGGCATAAAAATTAACTTAAAAAATAAAGTCAGGTATATCAAACGTTAGTATACTGGACATGCATTTCTGTTACATAACTGTATTCAAAATAAACAAAATGATACAGTCTTAAGCTACTTTTCTTAATTTTATCAACTGACACGTCTTCAAAATTTTAGCCAGCTAGATTTTACTAATATCGCCATTTGAAAAAAAGTCATCCACATTTTTTCACCTTAAATAGATGTCAATGTCATAGAAATTTTATCCTTTCCACACACCCTTAGCAGGGCCAACAAACATTTTTTTTAACTATGTCCGATTCCATGGAACTCAACATAAGGTATCATATGAGAACTGCTTGTCACTCAGATGCTCAAAGTATGGCAACTATCGAGCAGAATTTACTAAACTTTCTAAATCTGTGTACCTCTTCTGTAATTTTCTTAACACCAAGTATCCACCCGTCGCCGCCGTAAAAAACGCTTATACTTATAAATATATTTTTTACCCTTTTTGGTACAAAAGCAAAATGGTAATTTGAAAATTTTGACTGCTTCTTGCACCCAGCGCGTACTCCCACCAAACTCTTCTTATCCCTATGAGGTACGCGTTCCACACTTTGGGAAGCACTGGTTTCGAAATTCGAGAAACTCAACCGAGTCCAACAATGTTGATCACCTAATCGCGGATCCGGAATAATTTTTTTTCTCGGCTACACTTTTTAAGCTGGAAGTTTAGTCAAGCTTTGTAAATAATAATAAATATAATTGTAATGGATGAGACTTTAGGTTAATTTTAATAAAAAAAAAATATTTTTCGAAGCCGGTTCAAATCAAGTATCTCCTTCCGTTTGATCACGTGCTGCTTTGGTATACATATATATTAATTGGGGCTAGTCGGAGGCCTTCAAAGTTTTTTCGTTTGCGCCCCACAATGATTGCGAAAACGAAATAAAAATAACGTTTGCCATATTCCAAAAATACGTCAAAAAAATAAATGGTCATTGTAAAAGGCAAGATCGTAAAAAAATCTTCCTGTGAAAAAGTTTCACGTTTTTGGTCAATGCTAGGAGTCGGGTTTTTCTTTAACAACTCCATAGTCATGGATTCATCTAATCGGCATCTAAAAGTGACTTACACGTTATTCTGACTGGACGGTGACAAGAGAGATCGATAATGACAATTGTTTTCCTAACGCACGTTTATATTCTATCCGAAAAGAGATGTCGAGCGGCTTAATTGACCAGTTTATCGTAAAACAACTTTTCTTGCGATTATGATAATGTAGATAAACTTTTTACCATCATAACAAGGGAATCTGTCAAATTTATTTTGATAGCAGACTTATATTCATATTCAAATACATGTGGTCATATAATGTATATAAATATCGTTTAATGAAACCAGGATGTTATTACTTAGTGTCTCAACTAACAAAATCGAGTTAAATGATTTCTTATCACAAACAGGAAACTTACATAATTAATTGTATAAATAAACAGATGTTCGCTGGATAGATAAACTCATCAGTACAGATAAAATTGCCATTTGTTTGTCAGTTGTAAAAATTTGCAGGAAACGTACGATAATGCAAAAAAAAAAATATTAATGCCTGGCAAACGATAGCACCCACGCACCATTTAAAAAAAACTCTGAACTAAAATACCACAGAACAGTTTGTCATACCGAATAATAATTATCTATTAACTGACCTGGAAGTAGACATCTAAATTATAATTTAAAACTTTTGATATATCGCTACATCAATGCAACAGTACGACAATTGACCAAAAAACCTGTCTTGAGCTATGAATGCTATTTAAAGGGAAACAGAAAGGTAATCTAATGTGGACATGACCCGACAGTTTTACTCTGAATAATGTAATATTGTTGATGCAACAGTGCAACATGACACAATTTTACTCCTCAAATATTGTACTTTTTACTTTCGTTGGATTCGGCGGTAACTTTGTGAAAATTCATTTTAACATAACGTATATTCCACGTACTGTGCTACTAGTCGTAAGACGTGTTCCATCTTACTATACTCACAATTAAATAATATCCTAAATAGGACAGATTGCTCTCCATTGCTAAATTTGCGTTATAAATTTAAACTGATCTTTGTCCAACAATCAATTATGAGAATATCAATCAGAAATCAGAAATCAAATTTTGTAAAAGATCATGCAAAAACCTAAAAACCATTATAAGATTTTTACATTGTCCCCCTGTTGCATTGATGTCTGTTACGTACTTGTCCGCGTGCCGAGCAAATTTTGCAGTATTGTTTCCCTGACTTTACGCGGTTTTAATTATGATCGATTACTGTTTAAATTATGTGTCTCGTGCTCTCAATCAATAAACCACGACGGCATTGAATAGTTTTCGCAGCTCTATGACGTTGAAAAGATCTAAGATCGTGTCTATCGTCCGATTTTCTCACACATTAAATCTCAAATAAAAAAAAATCGAATCTATATTTTGAAAGAAGTGCAGCATTTAAAAAAAGTATGTGTTGATGTTAACATTCATCGCTGAAAAACATAACACGATTAAGGTATACAAATAAGACAAATAAATCTATCGTAGTCAGCCTCACCTTCTTAGAGAAAATATCTTCACGATAATAGGTTTATATTTATATCTTGAATCACTTACCAAATGCTATCTGCAGACGGTTGTATTTATTCCGTTAGATTCGTAGCAATTTTGTTGTACTCACCTGTGAACAAAAAAAAAGCTATCACTTATCTAAAACGGTTAAAGAAAACATGACGAATATCACAGGTCTATTAAATCAAATATTTTTTTCAGAAAAAATAATAATTGCTCTTGAATTAATATATTTTTTTCAATATTGTTATCAGTTCGATACTAGAACGATTACTAAAAGTAATGGCTATTTTTTTTTGTACTAAAAGATAACTTTGAAGGTGTCAACTGACAATACTTGGTGGAAAAGCATTATAAAACATTTTTTGGACTTGTTTCACAATACATTTATTATATTTTAAAGACGTTTTGTTAGTCTTTTTGTATTATGAAATAAAACATTTTCCAACTTGTTCCACGGTAAGTTTATTAACATCATTACCGGTTTCGCTCATCGCGAGTATTTTCAATTGATAAGAAAAATAATTATACAAAGTAAGGCATAAAAGTGCGATAAACAGTTGGTAATAGAAATATGCATATTATTTAAAGAAAATTAAACAGAATATGCATAATTGATATTAAATTGACTATAGTTAAAATGTTGAAGGCCTCTTAGAAATAGAAGCTATTACATAATACGTAAATTTGAAACAACTAAAGTAACTTTTTATAAATAGCTCTGTATTGTTATTTCTCTTATAAGTTGAAAATTCTAGTGATGAGCGAAACCGGTCCTGATCTAAATACATTTACCGTGGAACTAGTCGAAAAAATGTTTTATTTCTTAATACAAAAAGGTTAACAAAACATCTTTAAAATATATTTCAACGTAACGCAATTATGTATAAACATTAGTGTAATCAAGGTTTTTTCGTATTGCGAAAAATTCGGCACACATTATTTGGGTCGCGCGTAAAGTTCGAGGGCCGCTGGGTGAGTATGTAATCTATATTATTATGGGGCCAAGCGGTGTTGCCAGCGGTATTGGCAGGTGATAGGTAATCATGCAAATTGGACCCGAACCGAGAGCAAAATTTTATTTTTTTACTTTTCGACTACCCGCTGCTCTCATTACAGAATACAGGCAGACCCGATTGCAAAAAAAATCAACACAGCCTCAATTATAGAAAAAAAAATGTTTATCGTCACTTAATCACTGCTCAATCATCTTCTGGACGACAATTTCACATTTAGCTCACTAGTAGCTCGTAACTGCTTATAATTGAATAACTTAGCAGTATTTTTGTGTTAAGTATATTGTAAGGTAATGATGATTAGTGATATAAACAGGGCTGTGGAGTCGGAGTCGGAGTCGTGGAAACGGAGCTTTTTGGCCGGAGTCGGAGTCGTCGCGGCGTTTTGGCCGGAGTCGTACTCGGAGTCGGAAATTTTGAAAAGTTTGAACTTTTTATTTTTGCGTTTAATATGTCAAATTTGACTTTTTTCCGCATTGATAGGGTTGATATTTAATTGAATACACATAAATAGGAAACTTTTGAAAAAAAGTGACGATATTAACCTTTTTTTAGTCGGAGTCGTGTTTTTGACGTTAGTAGATTGACTGATGACAGAAGGACAATTTTTTTCTAGAGACATTGTATAAATGTCACTAGCTACGAAAAAAAAAATATCATAAGATTTTTTATATCTTTTGCAATATTTGTGACGGTATTCGTGACGTCCGTACACGACGGCCACCAGTGGTCTTACGGTACTTAAGTGGGAGTAAAGGTACGTATAATATAACTACTGATAAATTTTGATATTTAATTGAATACACATAAATAGGAAACTTAGGGAAAAAAGGTGACGATATTAACCTTTTTTTAGTCGGAGTCGTATTTTTGTTCAATGTCGGAGTCGGAGTCGGAGTCGTGGTTTTGGTCAATGCTGGAGTCGGAGTCAGACTTTTTTAGACCGACTCCACAGCCCTGATATAAACCATTGAGTAGAAAAGTGCTATGTGCCGTAAATCAAAAGTGTATTAGAAATAAGAAAAAAATTTATTTGTTAAAAACATGTAAAATAATTCTAAACTATAAAAACAGTTTATAGCAATGAAACAATAATAAAAAAAATTGTGATATTTATTTTATCAAGGGCTGTAGATTCGCTAAAAAAAGACGACTCCTACTCCGACATTGACCAACAACTCGATTTCGACTCTGGCTAAAAATATTTTAGTTAAAATGCCAGTTTTTTTCCAATGTTTCTTATTTATGTAATTATATTAAATTGAAGATTAACAAACCAATGCGGCCAGTAGCCCAAAATTTTTCGTAATAATATACATGTTATAGGCATAAATAAAAATAAAACTAGTTCAAACAATGTCAAAAGTTTTTCATGACTCCGACTCCACAGTAGAGACTCCAATTACTCGACATCTCAACTACTCTAGTATCCAGTAGTAAAATTGTAAAATACTCGAGTATACTCGAGAAGTTTCAGATGTACCAAAATATATATTATTAATTCGAATCTGTGTACGATAGATGATAAATAAATAAAGAAGCTTATGTAATTACATAAATACATTTATTTTAATTTATACAACATATATTTCAACAATAATTGAGAATTAAAAGTTTCAAATTTTAAATTGGTTCGAAGTTTTGTTTTATAATTCCGCAGTAGAAAAAGCTCTCGGCGATTATTACCAAAACAAGTATTACTCGAGTATTTTTCAAAATACTACTGAATAATGGACGAGTATTCTAGAGCAGTGGTTCTCATGTGCGGCCACCGACAGCTTTCTGGTTAATATTGATACTTAATACAAATGTGTTTTTACAAGTTAATTTGTCAACAATGACACTGCAAATTTAATATTTTGTATGTATTGTGCATTAAGAATTTTTAGTCATAAAAAACTCAAACACATACATGTTTAGGTGTTTTTGACAAAAAAGACTCAACACAAAAATTTGGTGCGGCCACCAGACATTTTCGTAGGACCACTGGTGTTCCTAATGCGGCCACAGCCAAATTTTACGTGAGAACCACTGTTCTAGAGTATCGAATATTGGTTACTCGAATTGGAGTCTACTCCACAGTCCTGTTTTTATCAAAACCATTACTTTTGTCGGTTGTAATATTTTGCAAAATGCGTAAGGTCCACTTTTGGAGTTATACAATTTTGCAATGAAATGAAGATTTGTCTTTTTTTAATAATGTATTTTTTACGTAAAAAATATACACAATAAGAGAGACTTTTTTGACTTGAATATATCCTAACTTTAAATTAATGAAATCCGTAATAAAAATTTAAACGTTTGTATTTTTTTATTTTAAAAATAAATTATATCCTATTCAAAACTTAATGTGTGTCAAATGTAATCTCAATCGTTTTATACCATTTGTATTTATGTTATTTTTATACCAACTCATTTAGTAAAGTAAAAAAATATTTAAATAGATACTCAACAACAACAAAAAAAACAAGTAAAATACACTGCTTAGTATATTGATTTAAAATTGTAGCAAACATAAAAAAGTGGTCGCAAAAAAGTTTTGCCATTACAATTTGATATATCTTGTAATTATATCAGAGAAATAACAAAAAATGCAAGCGTACCAACATTGGAACATTAGTATTTTATATCAAAATAATCTAACACGAATTTTCATCCAAAAACACTGTTTAATATTTCCCATTTCATAACACGAACCTTCATTTATAAGCGTTTTCAAAACAGTTACTATGCGCTAATGTGCTCTCATTGGGGAGTTGGGAAACTGAGTAACAAACAGTTCTAATGCTCACCTGACAACCTTTATTAGTAGGCTTACCATATGACACGGATTTTTGATGAGACACGCTTCAAAACTTCTGACTGTACTTGAAAATTGAAAATTGAGTTTCCACTCGAAAAAACTTTTTATGCCAAAAAATGAATAGCGAAGTTCAACCAAATTGACTACTTTGACGATGGATCTAATTATTCAAACATTTGCAAGAGCTTCAATATTATGGTAAGCCTATTTATTATGAGTCAATATGTTCCTCATTGTGGACGAACATGGTTTAACAAAGTATACTTGATTGATTAAAATCCATCGTACATAATAAACGCATATTATTATATTTGACTGTTTGTTTTCATATACTTAAATATGGTTAGATCAGTATATACGGTATTTAAAAATTGTTTTGAAGAAAAATAAAATTATATTCATTTTTATTTTTTAACATTTTTGGATTTTTTGGTGGTCTGCGGATGTAAAAAGGTTGAGAAACTTTGGTTTAAATTACGATATATTTTCTGTTGTGTGCCTTTCTGACATTGCCTACCTTAGTTTAGTATATATAAACATAACACATATACTTGTGTGGAGTATTAAATTCCGCTATTCTCTATTTAGTTTGATTTGTTTTGATTTTATGAATATAATATTATTTGACACCCAAAAATATGATATCTCTACGCACATATCCATTACCAACTTGACAACTTGAACATTATAAAACCGCATACGTATTACGAGTATTATTTACTATGTTACTCAACCGCCATTTGACTACTTTTAATTACTATCACCAATAATATCTGTAAAAAGTTATAGCATAATATAGTAGCCATAAAACAGTTTGAATAAGTGTTAAACAATCTGTGGTCCGTGAACCGGCCCCGGTCCGCTCAAGGGCGTATTAAGCACTTGGTAATATAATATAATTTTGGAGGACCTTCTTTTTTGAATGATACATAAAGTAGCAAAAATTATTCGAAATTAAACTATTCACAATTATTTTTTTGTTTATGTTGATGTAGTTTTGAGTCGTTTCTCCAAATTGCAATTTGAAAAATGTACGCTATTTCACGCCTCATTTATTTCATGACTCATCGGTTATTCGATACACCAATGAAAATGATTTTTTCGCTTTCACATTAAAATATATTCTAAGCCATATTATGCCAAATTAGATATTTATTAATTAATTACTTAAACGTCAATTGATAATTATCTTAGTCAAAGACAGCTAAAATAAATTGTTAATAAACTTATAAATGCGTTTTTATTTCATACAGCTAAGCAAGGTAAAATAATTCATTCTTAAAAGTACAGAATAAAAGGGATTGTGTATTATGTAGACCAGTGTCTTCAATCTTTTTACATATGCGAACCTTTGAAAATTGGAAAACTATTACATGGGCCGGTATCTATCAGAAACACACACTTGCACTTAGTGAAAAGCACTTTTCGCGGACCGGTACCGGCCCACGAGTCAATTGTTGAAGGTCACTGATGTAGACCGCAACTAAGAATAAATTTATTTATTATAATATAAGCGAATTAAATTGCAAATTGTTTATCTGCGTTTTAATTAATGCTATAAATGTATTAAATTGATTTTGGTGTCAGTGTATTTATCTTTATTATAATAATTTGGCTTGTCTACAGTTCAAGCTTACGATATTGTATTGTTCAGAGATCAGCCTTAGTCGAATGATCTACACAAATAGACAAATAATAATAATAATAACGAAACCATATTGCTATCAAAAGGGCAGGTGGTGCATCGCCAACACAGAATCGTCATTTAATACTAAAATACATAATTTTTTGTCCGTTTCTTATGTATGCCTTCATTTTCTGCCTACCTATGAATTTATGACAGTGGCGTCCAGTATCATAGAACCTTATATATGTACATACATATAATAATAATAAAACATACATTTTTTAAATCTATTCAGAAAAAATTAAGCGTTACATTTTTATGAGTCATTCCTATATTTTTTTTTCTCTCTTTGTACTTAAACTAGATAAAATTTTCATTTCAGTTGATTATGCTCGCCATGAGCGAAACCGGTCCTGATCTAATAAATTTAATATGGAATAAGTACTAAAAATGTGTTATTACTTTTATTATAATGCCATTCCACCAAGTATTGACAATTAACATCATAATAGTGTCTTGATAGAACCGGGGGACGGGACGTGCGTTCAACGGATTTATATGTTGTCAATTTAATTAATTTAATAAAACAAATAAATGGAAAAGCTTTCTTTAAATTTTCGGGACTATTTAGCATTCTTCCGGCATCAGGGACATCGATTCCAATCAATTTCATTAAATATATATATAAAAAAAAAAGTTTTCTAGAAAATTCCGGGACAATTTTGCATTCAACCGGAATCAGGGACGGCGATTCCAATTCCGGGACGGTTGACAACCCTACTTCGACCCGAACACAAGACATATTATCTGATCAATATATATAAGAAACTCAAATTCATTATGAAACAAAATCCACACCACTGTTAGTTGTATCAACAATGAAGCACTTTATAAATTTAACTACCAAATATCCAAATGAATAAATAATAAACTAGTGGCCACCATTATTGTTGTGACTAAGCACATGGTCAATAATTGGGTGGTTCTCGCGCTAGATAATTATGGTCCGTTTACAGCCATGAAAATACGAAATAACTTATTATACATAATCTGTTATGGTGGTGCGATCTCGCGCAGGTAGCCCTGGGACCTGCGCACCTGTTTTACCTGCGATTAAAATGGAGGACCACCGATCCCCGCATGGCATTGTGACACGTGGTTTCAAGGCAGGGCAAAAAATGGCATCACGAAAGAAGAAGCTTCTAACGTGATAAAATGCTTTTGGGTATTATTAATCCTAAACTTTGTATTGATTTACAACTGCACATCATAGCGGCGTTGTTATGGCACTAAAAAAATAATTTTCAAGTCGGTTTGTATAAAGATATTTTAATTCGCAGTTTATTTAAATTTGTTACACACAATACTACATAAACAAAATGTTCGTAAATCAAATTCTAAACGAATCATAATTTTAAGATACAATTTTAAGTTTGTATACCATATCAAGTTTAGAACGCGGAGCACATATTCTTTTTATACAGTTTATCTCAAATGTTTTTTAACTGCATGTTACTTAGTAAAATGATAGAAAAGATGGGACAAGTGGTAAGCTCATTTTACTCGCTACGTCCCGTTTTAAGGATCGGTTGGATGCCTGACGGAATTTAAGACAAAACATACATCCATGTCTTTAAATAAACATCAATAATACGACTGAAAAATGAAACTGCCTGGTCTGAGATTCAAGCCCGTCATCTCTGAAAATGATGTAGATTTTCAATTGAAAGTTTACGTACTCTACATTGGAGGTGGAAATGGAAGCATTTTCCCCTTTTAAAAAAGTTAACTTAAAGAAGCGTTGTTATATGCATATCTGAATTACTTTTAAGGTGTTCACTGACAACACTTGGCTGATAGGCATTATATATTTAAAAAAAATGTACTTATTACACATTTATTTATTAAGCTCGTAAGAGTAAAGCTAGTGATGAGCGAAACCGGTAGTGATCTTAGTAATTTAATTGTGTAATAAGTATATAGCAATGTTTTATCATTTTTAATAAAATGTCTTGCCATTAAGTATTGACAGTGAACACCTAAAAAGTGAACAAATGTAATATTAGAAATAGTTGCATACTTTTAATGTGTTCACTGTCAATACTTGGAATGGCATAATAATAAAAATAATTCATCAGTTGATAAGTGGAATAAGTACTATAAATGTATACTATTTTTATTTTTTTAGAGATAATTGTATTTTTCCTATCTAAATCTAATCGTTATTTTTTAACCCCACCCACACATCTTTAACCACTTTAAAAAGAGCCATTCGCCATGAGCGAAACCGGGCCTGATCCAATAAATTTTATTAGAAATAAGTTTTAAAAATATGTATAATATTTTTATAAATAATTGCATTCAAGTAAATGTTACACATTTTTGGTACTTTCCTGTTATATGGACACTATTGCGCGCTTAAGGTTTTGTGTTTATTTGATTTCCTTCAAACTGTTAATGTCAAGCGTTGGAGTTATAATGGGATGATAAAATATTGAAGATGTAATTTGAGCGCCCAAGAAATAATGTATGAAACGTGGAGCGGGCGTTTCCGAGGGCAGCTGACAGTTTTGTTAATTTATGTATACGAAAGCAGTGCGGGGTATGAAAAAATCACGTTCGGCCCGGTGCACGGCGGTTTGATGGGGAAAAAAATCGAGGATTGCTCTCGCAAACACCTGCCGCAGGTGATCCTGCCTACTCGCACGTGCAATAACAATCGCTGAGCGACGAGAGATGAGAGATCGCCGAGGCTGTATCCTCGCTCAGATCACTTTATATGGATTCGGCGAGAGCTTTGAGGAACCTAATTTTAATAATATTAATCTGCACTTCCATCCAAGACAGCACTGAGTGACGCTGACAAACGAAACGATTGATGCGAAAATGAACCAATTTCTAAGTAAAGTGGTAAGCATAAAGTAATTGCATTGACTGCATATTTGATAAGAAAACTAGGGTTGCTGCCTTTTTGCTGAAAATGCTTATATAGATGTCCATTTTTACGGAATTGAAGGATTTTTAGAGTATTTTAGTTTTATACTCACTGACTGTGAAGTCGGAGCATTTTGGCCGGAGTTTTTTTAAAAGTTTGAACTTTTTATTTTTGCATTTAATATGTCAAATTTGGCTTTTTGCCGGATTGGTTGGTTGATATATTATTGAATACACATAAATAGGTGAGGTAGAAAAAAAAGTGACGAAATTAAACTTTTTTTAGTCGGAGTCGTGTTTTTGGGAAATGCTGAAGTCGGAGTCGTAATTTTTTCCCCTGACTCCACAGCCCTGGTATTGAGTATTTATAAAATGCGATTGATGCGAAAATTATCTAATCTCTTTGTAAATTAGCAGTAACTAGTTACATTGACTGCATATTTGATAAGAAAACTAGAGTTGCTGCCTTTTTGCTGAAAAATGCTTATATGTACTTCTAGCAGATGTCCATTTTTCATAATGAAGTATTTTAGTTAGTATACTGCTAAGTGAGCATCATTTATAGATAGCAAATGGCATTCGTAACTCAATTTCAGATTGTTCGTAAGGTACTACCTGGCCCATCCATCATCCGCTACGGGTATACGTCTGGTTTCATTTCCCGTAACGTAACAACGTGAGGCGTTATACAGTTTTTAGCAGGGCTGTGGAGTCGGAGTCGGAGTCGTGGAGTCGGGGCTTTTTGGCCGGAGTCGGAGTCGTCGCGGCGAATTGGCCGGAGTCGTACTCGGAGTCAGAAATTTTGAAAAGATTGAACTTTTTATTTTTGCATATATTTTTGCTATTTGGTAGGGTTGATATTTAATTGAATACACATAATAATGAAAATTAGGCAAAAAAAGTGACGATATTATTTTTTTTTAGTCAGAGTCGGAGTCGTGTTTTTGGTCAATGTTGGAGTCGGAGTCGTGGTTTTGGTAAATGCTGGAGTTTGAGTCGAACTTTTTTCACCGACTCCACAGCCCTGGATTTTAGCTTTGGAATTGTCCAGGGAGCAGTTACCCAGGACTTGGTTAGCTTGCACAAAAGTATGCTTGATTGTCTCGTGTGTTTGCAAGGTCCTGCTTTCTTTCTTGGAAGAGCGGTAATGCTACATTATACATTATTGTTTATCGCGAATAAAACTAATACATGACATTACAGCTAACGCCAATGCGCCGTGCACTTGATAAATATAATAAAAACAATTGAATTATTTGAATTTTTTCTTTTCAATTAGTTTTGTCGCTAACTTCTCGGATTTCGCCTTCCGGAATCATCAGGCAATCGAGTGCACTAGTGGGCTTGAACAGACGCACTTGAAATGCCTGAAGATGCCAAAAAGCGTGACCTGAAAATCGTGTATTTATTTACCCCATCAGTATCTTGTAACCCATGTACCAGGGAGCTATTGCCAGATTGATTATTGCTTAACATGTAGCTATAGAAATATTGGGTATTTAATTTGTACCTATAGTTTAAATCGAATTAATTCGATAAATTTTGGGAGTAAAAAAATTGAATCGTTCAATTCTCGTAAATCGAATTTTCTTGTGTTGCAACATAATTCGAAGATATCAGTAACAAAGACAGCTTTATCTGTAATAAACATCATGTCGTGATGGCGTTGTTTGGTTTTAAATCTGTATTTAATTATTAAGCAGGGATTTCTGAAAAGTTTAATTGCAAATTATTAATATTATGAAGACAACATCGCGGCATTATGGCACTCGATAGCTCTGTTCAATTATAGGTAAATGCATTTTACCTACTTCCATAACGATATTAAAATTTAAATATGGAACTTAGATTGGACTGGGCTATTCAAGGTCTGAAGGGGTCCCCGTGGTTGCCAATATGAAAACAAGAGAGTGCCATTTGAAATGGTTAGATTTAGTTTCACTGACAGATCTTGGAGAAAATCAAATAAGGCGGGTAAACTTCTTCATAATTTCATCACAGTGCATTTTTCATTTGTTTCAAAAAAATCTTCAGGAGTCATAGGTTTTTGACTTACTCTTCCCCACAGACAACTGGTTTACTGCCCATTTATAGGGCAGTGGCGTAACTAGTGTCACGTAAGAGACTGGCGAAAATTATTTGATTAAGTTTTTTATCATTTTACTTTTTCTAAAATATTCTTTAACACAATCGATAAGCTGTGAAGAACACATAAAGATTCACACGCCACTGAGGTAAATTAAAAATTCTCGCGATAAGCGAAACAGGTCCTGATATTTATATTATATGTATGTGGATGCAGTACGCAAAAATTGTGCTGCATTTATTCAAATTGACCTTGAGAGTGATATCGCCGTTTCCGTTCCAAAATTGTATATATGCTATTGTCACCGATACGCCTTTTTATAAAATAGCACCACTGACAAAAGTTATGGTTTCGGGAAAATATATATCGTGTTAATTTTTTATTTCATTTAATTACGATAAATTGGTTTTTAAACTATTTTTATGCGTCCTTGAAATATTTAGATTCTGTAAAATATACAATTTTGCAATGGAAATGACGATATATGACACAGTTTCAATTGAGGATGACAGTATTATAATTCTAAAAGAAATTCAACAACTTTGTTATATTATTGTCTATTATCAACAATTTTAATGGTCGTTTCATTTTTATAACTTGTTATTTGGTACTGGTTCGCCTTAGTGTATTATAATCATTATTAAATAGGATACAAACTCTAACAATGAAACAAAATAAAGACTTATATAGCAACCGTGACTTGCATTTTTCAAATAAAAAAAACGAGATTAAAAATGTCAATCCCCAACGTGATGTTAGAGTTAGTTGTCATGGCGGATTCAAATGTATTATGGTGGCGCCTTTTTCTGTCACGAATGACTTAGACCTTAGACCGATAGAGGGCAGCGGTGGCATTTTTTGCCAAACCCAATGCGAAATGTCAATTTTGAAAAAAAAATATTTTCTCAAAGGATAAGTGGTTCGCACGACATTCGAAAAACGTAGAAAAAAAATATCACAATACCACTGCCTTTATAAATAAAATAAAACACGTAGTGCCAAATTTATTTTTCTTCTTTTTCACGATTGCCGTGACCGTCCATTGCTATGTTTCGTCTAAATTCTTAGCTATGACAAAATTGAGTTAACTGCGTAATTTTTTTTAACCATGTCCGCTCCTAAGTTGGAGCATATGGAATCCTCACGGAGTTTATTTCAATCTCTATTTTTCGAAGAGAGTAGTGAGTGAAAGGATACAATAACTAGGACAAGACTAGTGGTTAACTAATAGCTCTTGCTACGTGCCGCTTTTTTTGGTTGATCGGAAAGGTGTGAAAAGATTATTAAGTTTTTTATAAAACGTACACCCATTGCCTTCGAACAGAATCGATTTATCGACTGAAAAAATCTGCTCGTACGGGTGGTCCGTCACGGTAGCCAACGACTTTGACCACTGCACCACGGAACGGGCATAGTCATGATAGTAAAAATACTTGGGTAGATATTCGTGAAAGGAATTGAACGCTGGGTGTGCTCTCAGATAACTTCGGATAGTCGGTCATTTGTACAGCTGTAGAAAAATGTCAGTTTTTAAATAAAGAAAATATTTTCTTATCTAGATTACATTTTATTATGTATGATTTATGTCAGTTTGGTATGAAGTGTATCAAGTATGATATCGTTTGACAATACATACATATTATTAATATTTGATATTCGTATAACGTACTTATTTATTTCTAATACTCCTTAAAATACAAATACACCAATACCATAATAAACAGTGATTGATTATTTGAACATATTGTTATTCTACTTTATAAAAATAAAATAGTATGCAATCACAGTTTCGATTTTCGGCGCCAAGCCTCGAAGTCTAAAAAAAGTACTAGAAATCTGCAATGCGACTCGTAAATTTTGATTGAAAATCGACCACCGCCAGCGCTATCTAGGTTCTGAATATAAAAACAAATATTAGCGCTTCGCAAAACAATCCCTAGATGTCACAGCGCGTCCGCTACAAAATAAAACGTTTTTTTTCGTTATGAATAATAAGATGTGTGATGTAAAACTCATTATTCAGCTGTGTGTGCGCTGTCATAAAAATAAAGAGGCGGATATGGCATAGAATCTTTGTTTATTTTTTGATGAGTAACAAGCAGTATCAAATTGTGAACCTTTATATAAACTAAAGAGTCGAAGTCATACGCGGGGAAATATTATATTTATATTTTTTTTTTCAACCATGTCCGCTCCCAACTTAGAGCATATGGACTCCTCACGGAGTTTATCTCAACATATATTGTTTTCTACGAGAACTGCTTGTTATTCAGTTGCTCAACCTCTCTTTTTTTAAGAGGGTAGGGTGGAAAGGACACGAGGACTAGGCCAGGACTAGTGATTAGCTAATCGCTGTCACTATGCGTCGCTCTTTGGGATCGGAAAGGTGCGAAAGGATTTTCAACAACACAAACACCCATGCCTTTGAACAGATTTATCGACTGAAAAAATCCACTCGTACCGGGAATCGAACCCGGGCGGTCCGGCACGCAAGCCAGCAACGTTTACACTGCGCCACGGACCGGACACGAAAATATATCAGTGTCAAATTATTTAAGCTAATATAAGACTTTATTCTTACTTTTTACACTTTTTGAAGAAAATTCTTGAAGATAGATAGTTATGACAACAATTAATAATATATTTAAAGGAATAACTACATATATTAATAAAATACTGGCCTTTTTTTGGTGAAATGAATAAACATCATAGATACATATACAGTCAACTCTTTTTTAAAATGGTTTTCAAATAACACGGTCCAAAAGAATGAAGAGATATGTACCTATTTGTAGACAAATTATTTCTTCTAATATGATTCCCAAAATCAATTTACTGTTATTGTACCCTGGTGTTCAATAAATGGCATCGTTATGGCTCTCATTCTTACTGACACTAAAGAAAACTATTCAAAAAAGTGAACAATAGTCAGTCGATAGCCAAAGGGTGCGAGTATGATTTTGTTATCACTATCTTTTTTTAGAACACTTGCATTATCAAGGGAAGGATCGTTCATGAATATAGATAACAAATATACTGTAAAACGGGGTGAATAGTGACACTTTTTACCTTTCACGACTATGTATCTTCATACCTGCGCCTCATAATTCAAATATGAATGGCTTGAAACTTGTTTCTATGGTCCTACTACACATACATGACAATATTTTTCAAATATTCACTATCGTTACTAAGACACAGTCAATTTTGTTCGATGTCTCTATTCACATTGAATCGAGGTGAATAGAGACGAGAGAGGGTGAATAGTTTACTTTGCCGGTGAATATAGACAAAACTACAGATTGTAATGATTGGAATATATGAACCTCTATTCATTCCGTTTTACGGTACTTATTAACCAAAAAAAACATGATTGATTTTAATTTTAGTGCAATAAAAGAGAAGTTTATAAGGGGTCAAAAAGTAAGGATGCACAGGCATAGAACTTAAACATGTTTGTTTCAATTTTGGCCAATCATTTAGTTGGTTTGGTTTTGTCATTTGCGAGATAGTATTATAGTCAATGTAAAGAATTATATATAAATAGTAAAAAATACATTGGATACTTAGTAAAGTTGTGCTAAAGTTCAATCCTTGTTTTTGTCTTTATTCACCCCACAGTCTATATTCATATATATTATTTTTTTGAATACATGTATGTATCCCCTTTCCACTTTCAAGAACTGCAAGTTAACACCTTGAAATCGATTCAGATAACGTTTATTGTTTTAAATAGTATGGACGAAGTTACTGGCAGTCTCCTGAGAACATTTCATCTCAGTGGTTTTTGCCGGCCACCGGTGGCCACCACGACACGGAACATGTTAAAATTGATGATCAAAGGTTGTCTTTGTTTCGTTTTAAGATTCTTAATATCAAAAAAGGTATCTTATATAAATATAAGAAAACCTACAAGTATCTTTTTGGAAGATAAACCCTTTTCTGGGTAATTTACCTCCACAACTTAGCACCCATTTAAATGGTGTAAAAGTAAGCCAGGCTTACACAAACACCTTCCTTTGATGGTGTTCTTAATGCTTTATCATGTTAATTTCACTGAATTTCACTACCCTATAAGACGTTTTTTTTTTAATTAAAGACATCTTAGACTCAAACCCAGTTTACGGGAAAAGGGTACGGATTTTATTCTTGACAATTAACGAGACAGCAATTTTTTAAACTTAAATGCTTTAAACTGAAAAAACACAGCATTTCATACTGTAAAAATTGCGATAAAGTTCAGAAGATGAGCATCTTTTACACGCTATTGTACTGCAACACCCATATGTAATTATTTATCGATTGTGTTTACATTTTTTAACACCGATCAAATTCGTCGATTGATCTAGAATCTTGCAACTAAAATCGTGCAACCAAATCGATCAAAATGCTTGACAATTGCGCACGACTGAATACTTAAGTACAGTAAAACATTGTTAATCTGCAGGTCAAAAACCCGGTTCTATTTTCTACTAAAAATCGTAATAAAAAAACGCTATATTTTGGAACGCAGCATATTTGAAACTTAAATACGTTTCGCGGCTTTTTTATAGTTGTGTACTAAAATTATTATTTTGGAACGAAATTGTGTTTTGAGTGCTGGTAATAAAACGATTTTCCTAAGCTGAATATTAATTATTTACATTCTACGGTTCGAGATTCTTGAAAATGAAATTACAACGGTTAAAAAAATTACTTTAATATAAAAAAAAATGTGTATTAGAATGAGTTGCCAGCCACAAGGGCTGTTTCTTTGTCCGCAGTGAACTATGTGCTTAATTTTTAATATTCCTTTTCCTCTGATGATTTTTATATAATTAATATGTTGTGTTTTTAATACCATTCTCTGTACAATATATTTTTTTATTGCTTGTTATTCATTATGTTTATTATTTATTATATATTTTTTTCCAATGAACAAAAATTAAAAATTCGTTTTTTCCGGCTTAAGACTACAGATGTACCGTGATAACTTGTTACTTGACCGTAAGCGAGGGCGCCACCATCACGTGAGTGATGAGCAATTCTTAATCAAAATATATTTTTTTACTTACATATTTTGATATGCAAGATAAAAATGTTAAAAAGTATGCATGTACAAATAATTTAATTAAAACAATACTTCAACGGCTTTTGAATTTGGAACAATGTTAGTTCCGAATTCGGCGGCGGTCAAAAAATGATGGAACATTGAAGAACATATTTTGTTTGCATAAACTATATTTAAAAATAAGTAGAATTTTCGCTGAGATTCGATAAATAGAAAATATGAAATTTACTTTGCTGAATTCTTGAGGAATTCTTGGTTATCGGTACTTAATTTTTTATAACAACCTATGCTTGTTTCTCTCCATTGTTTACCTTTTCGATAAGCGTATGAAGAATGATGTTATGTTATTTTTTTAAGCAACTCTCAACGATCGGAATGCTATCGTCAGTCAATATTGTGACTAAGGCAAATCCAGAATACAATTTGAAGTTCAGTAAGTTAAATTATTTACATTTGATATAAAAAAAACGACTTTATTGACAGCAAGCTTATTATTTTCGGTTTCACAATGAATACGTTGATTTTTTGAATGTCAAATTCGCGCCATATAATATTGTAAAATAAACACTTTTATGGCTAGCGAATGGAAAGATTTAAATGTGGTATTTAAAACAGTGACATCTATTTATGATTATTATATTTATAAATTCGAACAAGAATTTAAAATTGACCTCTAGGTACCGTATAATGACTTTTTTTTAACAAAATATCATCTCAATTACAAAAACGTATAAAATCAACAATTTTTTGCGGTACCTAATTACATAATTGATAATTCGGTTACACTAATCTGTCAAGATTTGTTAATATATTATATAAATCAGTTTTCTATTCTAAATAAGAAACTTTAACTGATGAATGAATTGAATCACAGTCTTTGTTTTGATTGGCGCCATATTCATCATAATATACAATACACGGCCAGTGTAATAATATAATAAGACAATTCATTTTCAGACATCTTCCTTTGTATATTTTATCAATAATTACACGACTACATGTAAACGTAATTTGACATTATTAACCATTTATAGATGTCACTTTTTTAAAATTGGAATCCTTTCAATCACGTTCGGATATGCGATCAAATTCAAAACTTTCCGAACACACAATGTATTTATAATATTTACAAGGTTTATATTTTTCGCGAACGATTCGTTGTTTCGATGGCGAAGAAAGTGAATTAGTAACTATAAATCTTGAAATGCGGTAGCTGACCAGCTATCTGTAAGGAGTGGTTTATTAACGCGATATTCTATTCTAACTTAAACTGAAGAGATAGAAAACCTTTGAAGATTTTAAATTAAATTTTATGATATCAATTTCACTTTAAATGATTTTTGAATAAGCGAGCTTCTTTTGTCTCTCTTTGGAATATTTAAATGTATTAGTTATAATAGGTTGAACGAAATTGCATTGTCTCTCAATATATTTTGCACATAATATATTCACTCTAAATGTGTTAACTGTCACTTTTTGGTGGAAAGGTATTATTAAAATAAATAAACAATATTCTCACATATGTTCTGTTAAAGATCAAGACCGGTTTTGGCTCATGGCGATAAATTCAATTGACAATTCTCGTGATGAGCGAAAACGGTCCTGATCTTTAACTGAATATATAACTGAGTATATGAGTAGTACTATGCTATGTGTTTTTTTATTTACATCATATATTGATTAAATTAGCATTAACTTGGCAGAACTCCGTCATAACAAGCTAAAAATTGGGTACCAACATATACATAAACGCATAACTTTTGGAACAGGAGACATGTCATTTAAATTTCAAAAAGTAGTATGTAACTCAAACGATAATTTTTACATTGCATAATTTGATTATATGTTTATAGTGACATATAATCTATTTCTTCCAAGTCAGTATTTATAAATAAACTGTAAGCATCAAATTAGAATTTTTTGAATTTTGTACTTTTCCATGAGTTTTGTCGCTAACGACCCGGGTTTCGCCTTTCTGCATCTTCAGGCATTCCAAGTGCACGGATGTACTTGAACTGACAAGGTCAGTGCATCCGTACAGTACATCCGTGCACTTGGAATGCCTGAAGATGCCGAAAGGCGAAACCCGGGTCGTTAGCGACAAAACTCATGGAAAAGTACAAAATTCAAAAAATTTTAATTTGATATTGAAATTCCATCAAGCACCCTCAGTCGAAATACTTAAACTGTAAGCATTCTGACGATGAAGTGAAGCCGAAATATCTATCAACCAATTGCGAAGGAGGTAGACATAAATACCATTTTTACCTTATTACACACAATATCCGATCGATTGCCTTGAATTTCCAGTTCAATAAATAAATATTATGACGAGAAGCAGTATGTATGTAGGTCAGAAAATAGTATTGTTTGTAAGATAAGTATCTGCAAATATGTATGTATGTATGTGTGGCAATAATATTGTAGACTTCTTTTGTCATTTAAATTACATTGTGTTATTATTATCAAATGATTTTCGATGTTTGCAATCCACCTATTTTCGAACACTGCTTTTACGCGTCGTGTTAAATAGAATAGGCGAAAATAAATTGAGAAACGCGGCGTCGAGATGAGCTATTTGACTTTCATATGACTCACGATTCCCATTCGAAGAGGCTCGTTAACAACAGTATTTATTACATATACCCACGTTTTGATAAATAAAAAAGTTTACTCAAGTGTGTTCTGAACTTTTTTTACAATGTTCATGCATCAAGTCTTTTGTGAGACAAGGCATAAATTCGACGGAAGAAAAATTCTATTTTAAAACGTATATACGAAAAACAAAAAGGAATGATTATTTTTCAGATAAATTAAGATTTTTGTCACATGTGTTGATTTTTCAGAAGATATTCTTCCACTAAACCAGTGATGCACAACCTAAGGTCCGCAATGACTTTTCAGGCGGCCCGCAATGACGAATATCAATCAACTTTTTTCTTCAGAACTTTTTACGGACGATGGAAGAACAATATAAAACAATAAAATTTTTAATTTTATACACACTAAAAATATCGATAATTTAATCAGCTTCACTCATGCAATCTGAGAATTGATTATCTGGCCCCTTTCCCAAAAAGGTTGTTCATCACTGCAAAATTTTAACTATAAATATAACTTGTTTATTTAAACTATAAATTCTTCATATCAGAATTGTTTTTATTTTTTTTATTTTCCATGAGTTTTGTCGCTAGCTACCCGAGACATTTCAAATTGACGCGTAAACTCAAACTGAGTCGGAACCCGGGTCGTTTGTGAAAAAACAAAAAAAAAAGTTAAATTCATCAATTATTAGAGTGCGCGGGGGTTTAGAACCTCCTGCTGCGCGGCCGTTGCTTACATAGAACATTGCTTATGACCTTCATATGTAATAAGACTTCCGATGTTATAATATAAGAGAATATAAGAATAATGGATAGTGTAAATGGACAATTCATACGTTTTGTTTCATATACTATCGATATCATATCGACTCGCTCATGGCGATGTGCGTGATAAGTGTGGACTGACCTTAAGATACGCAAGAGTGGGTCGCAGAATCGGTTAATCGCGGCACACAAAACAATCAATCGATAAAATACTAGAAATGTATTGTGATTCACGAGAAACATAATATCATAAATAGGTCAACAACGAAATTGTCTAAAGCCCTTAAAATGCGTGAGTGTAGTGTGTTTTAAAAAATAATCATTACGCCTATAAGCAAATGAGATTCACGATGGTGGAGATTTGGTAATTTGCGTCTATCGGGCCCTAGTCCAAGGCTGTCTTATTCATCATTTCAGACGCTCCAACTCTATTTTTAGGACTGGTTTAAGATAGGAAAGATAGACTAGGAAAGTTCTTATTTGTAGTTGCATAATCGCTATCACTAAATCCATTGTTTAGTATAAGATGTTTAAGATTGTTTTTGAATAAACGTACATAAAACCAATTATGCGATTGCCACTTTGCCAATTGACAATTTCAATTGACAACTGCGGATTCAATTTATTCGTTGAATAAATTATTCGAATATCGAATATTTGAATTCTAAAACATTCGAATATTTGAGTTCTAAACCATATTTTCAATGATTTTTATAACATTGAAATACATGTGCGATTGAGAAAAACGAATTATAAAATAACACTTTATTAATAAAACAGTAGTTAAATTAAAGATTTGTAATTGATGTTTTATGAACACGTCAAGCTTATTATTGAAAAACCTTCTTACTGAACAAAAAGAAAGTTAGCTTTTTTTTCAATATATGTGACAAGCCTTAATTTACATTTCAGGTTATATTATAAAGGTCTTTTTATAAGGACGCTTAGTTTTGAAATGTAAATAAAACAAGTTGTTTGTGAGATTTCGACTAAATTTTAATTTCATTTGTAAGTATATTTTACGGCATTAAATATGGAATATAGCATCAAATGTCTGCCAATATCCATTCATTATAAAATGGGCCATGTCGCTAAAGTTGACTTTTTTGACAAATTTGGGTAAACTTCCAACTGCTCCAGAACCCAATCAGGCGTTGTCTGTGGTCGTTCACCTGAAGTTCCTTGGTTAGTTGGATTTTATACGGGTGCAGACATAAGGCCCGATTCAAAATTCGCCAAGTTGAAGTCGCAGAAAAGCCAAGTTCTTGTGAACAACGAGAAATAAGCTGCCTTGGGTTTTCCTGTACACTTTCACACACAGCAGCAATGTTTTCACCAGATATTGTATTTTGATGACGTACAGGTAGGTGTTGGCCGATTATTTACCAAACTGGTTGACTCAAATTTGGCCACTAAACAATGAATAATCTACTCAGCAGGACAAAGTAACATATTTTGAGCGTCCCTATTGAAATACCCTTTATAAGAAATTAACTTTGAAATTTCGTGTACACGAAACTGTTTTTTTTGCATAATGTATCAAGGTTGGGTACATGGAAAATCTCGACAAGAGTATTTTGTTTTTAAAACTAGTTTTGGTAACCCTATAACTTTGTAAATTTTTCCTTTGCATTCAATAATTACTTTTAAGGTGTTCACTGCCAATACTTGGTGGAATGGCATTATAAGAAAAAATAATAGCACATTTTTAGTACTTATTCCACATTAAAATTATCATTTGAAAATGTACGCATTGAGCGAAACCGGTCCTGATCTAATAAATTTAATCTGGAAAATGTACCTCCTAACAATGTGTTATTATTTTTATCGACTAATTAATTTATTTTTCGAATATTCGAAAACAAAAAGGCGTTGCATGTATATACATACTATTCGAATATTAGCTTGGAACAGATTGTTTTCGCGAATATCACAGAATAATGAATGCTTAGTTGTAGAAGATTAAAGTGCATTCACCTGCTTTTCTGATGCATAATATGGAAAGAAAATATCGTGCATTTATAATACAAAGAAAGAAACACAAACAAGTAATAAACCCATAACACAAAACGTGACAAGGGTAATACAATGCGGTAAAACGAACAATCGTATAACAATGTCAGGTTCGGATTGCACTTCTTGCGAGTCAAGGGAGTTTTAGAACCGGAAGAATACGGAAGCAAAATAAATTATTTATGGTAGCGCTACTACATTATTCCCGATTCACACGGCTTACCATTACGCTGTATTAGTCTGTAGACCAGCGTTACTCAAAATGCGGAATGCGGCCCAAACAATCAGTCTCTCTGTTATTGTTTGTTATGTTATTGTTTTCAAAACGTGTGACTGCGATTGATCGGTCAGCATATCAGCACGTGTGTAGGGGGTAGAAATGGCTAGCCAAGAATGGCAGTAACAGCCTGATTTGAGTCCAACAAATGAATATTTTTGATTTGAATCGTTTGAATTTGACACTTTTCCATTAGTTTTGTCGCTGTGTTTTAACCTTTGAAGAGTGTGGACGTAATTTTGGTTCAATCAGTAGAATGAATTAAATTTAACATAAAATTAAAAATAGCTTCGATTGTTCCACGTATTTTGTTAACTAATTGTGACATGTGTTTCGCCTCTTTCAGAAGCATCTTCAGACTTACTTTCACAAAGTGTAATTAGTATTAAAGCAAGATTATGTTGAATTCCATTCTGTATCGATTTACTCACTCTTTTAAAGGTTAATTATAATACATCTATAAAAGGAAGCACCATATATGTATAGCTTTGAAACATATTAAGTAGATGGCATTCATAACTCAATTTTAATTGCGAATAGCTGCATTCTTTCTTGGTATGAGGGTATACTCATTATCCAATAAATAAAAATTACACAGAAATATCTACCCTGAATAAAGGGCGTGAATCCGTAAAGCCTGGTACAGAGCACAACGCTGAATGTTAAAAAAAATCGCCTGCGGTGCTGCGCTCTCTGTTTTACCAATTCCATTTTCAAAAAATCTGCAGATGAATGCATACAGAATAATCAAGTTCAACGGAGTGGTCCCTTGAGATTTAAGACTCAGGTGAATGACCTCATCTGGACGGGCATGCTTGTCTCGACTCTCGACCACTGCTAATCTATACAATTCAGATTAATTGCTAATCCTAATCCCACACGTGATTACTAATAACTATCATCTCGTAACGTATAATTAAACATTCGAATATTATTCACGATTCCTACTATAGGTACAGCCAATGGCGTAGCTACAAATTTTCGAAGTTATTCTGTTTTATTTTTAGTTATTTAAAATACATATGGTAAGTACGAGCTTAGTTTACCTACACGAAGAATTTTTTGGTAGTTTCTTCAGGTAAGTACTCTAGTCGTATATCGTTACCTTACTTAGAGAGGGTTCTAATTGACACTATTACCTAAAATGACCTTTTGGTCGGAAATGCTTATATTTACCGCATTCTATTATGTAAATGAATTTCAGAATTATCATTGTTACAAGTGAATTTTAATCAATCGAAACTTCAAAAGCTCATATCTCAAAACATTATCAAGAGCAGTTAGAATCTTTTCAAAACATGGTGTCGATTTGCCGAGGTTTCAACCATCTGCTAACGCCACTCTTTATTGACCACCGCTAAAATTCTAGAGTACCATCACTGACTATTGTGAGAAATGTAGCGTGCACGGAGATATTATTGGAAATAGTAAACATTTAATTATTCATTGACTGCATTTACTATCCGCCCACATAAGTTGCCAGTTCACAGCTCGCTGTTCGCACATGTAGCCGCCGGCTTCGCCCACTGACATTTCGTTTCCGAATCAATTTTCAGACAGCTTTCAGTGGCGTGCAATTTTATCAAAAGCAAAAGCAAGCAGAGGTAATTTCATTTAAAACGCGAGATCTTTTCAGGGATGTGAATTCGTTTCTCACGTGAGAGCTCGGGGATGTTACTAACAGAAGATGATGATATCTCGACGACTCGACGCCAGGAAGAGAGAACTTCCAGACCGTCTGGGACATTGACGTGTTACTGCCACCAAGTCAAGATCACCACACAGACATACGAAAAGGATACGAGGTACCAGCCTCTTATCAGTCAAGTCAAGTTTCCAAAACCTTCCTTCAGCTTAGACTACGATTTTTGAAATCTAATATAAACTATTGATAAACGTTAAAATGTAGTATGTATTTCTACAACCAAAGTCTACGCAATGTTACTAGCTTCATACATATTAAACATGGCGATTGTATAGGTGTTTACATAGACATGTAAGTATGGCAGGCATGTTACCGGTTAAAATGACAACTGATCAATGAAACCATCATACATAAATTAGCGTATCGTATATTATTCATAAATAATAAATAAGATGTGTAATTTAATCGTCGGATCCTAGGTCAGGTAGTCGACTTCCTCGGCTTCAGTTGCATTGCTCACGGGTTCGAGTCCGAGTACAGACTGTTTCATAAATTGAATATTCAATCGAGTTATTGATTTCTATTCGAAGGCATGAATGTTTCTTCCTAGACCCATTCTTATATCTCTACTCTATTCGATAAAAAAAATAGTTTTTTGAGCAACTTGGTAACAAGCATGCTCCGTCTATGTGCTCCACATTAGAAACGGAAATTGTTTAAACTGTTATATAATATAAATATATTCTTAACATTTTTATTATAAAATTTGATATTTTTAGTATGAAAAATTCGACTAGTTATGAACGCTGCAAACTATGTGTTGCACACCACTGCAAATGATATTGAAGACTATTCGTCAATGATTTTTTTAAATAATAATAGACAATCGCGTAGTCATTTTCGCCTACTGGATTACTAGAATAGTAAAACAAAAAAACAGATTTGAATTTATGAATGAATGTCTAGTAAAACATGTTTGTTGCTATATAAGGAGGTAGGCGATACAAATTTTACATATTGCTGCCTTATTAAGCAAAGTATTATATTATTTTTGTAATATGTTTCGTTTTATTCATCTGTGGAATGACATTTTGGCAATAAAAAAGTAGTATCAAAGACAATAAGCACATTTCCAGATGATGGACATATTATTATTGTTGTTTTTTTTTTTAATCACTCTAAATCAGTGATGCACAAACTTTTTGGGCGAATGGCCATGTAATCAATTCTCAGATAGCAAATGAAATGTTATGATAGAATTTTAACTTTATTGTTTTTTTTGCACAATTGTGTTACGTTTAAAGTGCAACGTGTGTTTCAGTGATTTAAGTATACCTGGGAGCTTAGAGCAGTGATGTACAACCTTTCTGACAGAATGACCAGATAGTCTGAGGGCCGCATACAAAGTGATTAAATTATCGATATTTTTAGTGTACATACGTATATAGAATTGAAAATTTTATTATTCTATCTTGCTCACCCATCGTCCGAAAAAAGTTCTGAAGAAAAAATGGTGATCGATATTTGTCATATTGGGACGCATGAATGTATATGTAGCACGATGAAAAAAATAGCATGTATTTTAGTTTTACAAAAATTTGAACAATTTAGTCAATTTTGTAAAACAATTTTTTTACCGTGTTATAATGGAGTTCTACCAAGTTAATGCCAATCCAATCAATAAATTAAGTATACTTCATATAAAACTTCAAATAACTTTGATTATTCCACGTATTATGTTACTTATTGTGACACGTGATTCGCCTCTTTCAGATGCATCTTTGGACTTACTATTGCAAAGTTTGCTTAAGTAATGAAGGAAGATTGATTCTAATATTTATATATTCGCAAAGTTTGCTTAAGTAAGTTTAATTTGCGATTATAAGTCCAAATATGCCACTGAAAGATGCGAAACACGTGTCAAAAATAATAACACAATACGTGGAATAATCAAAGTTACTTTAAATTTTATACTAAAATGAACTTCCACAAAGTATATAATACTTACGTTTTTTTTTAAAATCTATTTTAGTTTAGAGACGGAAATAAATACAGATTTAGCATAGCACTCTCAGGATACATCAAAAATTCACGCGAGACACACGTTGTGAACCTCTGATCTCCTCTTTCCCCCGTTTCATGTTTGTCACTCCTTTCAAATGCGTACAAATCCGGGATCAGTATTCATTTTGAATTATAAGACGATCAGTTTTTATTTTTGAGACCGATTCGTATTTCAACTAGCTATTAAAAAATATTATGTTTTACATTATTACACTCGGAGCGTGTTTTAAAATATAAAAGCCACTATTCTATACCTTACTTTGAAAAAGTTCTAACTGACTTTTTGGCTTTAACCGTTATAAAGGAACGACCCACCGGTGAGCAACTACTTCAAATTAAAATTATTAAAACTATGACTAAAAATTCAAGAAAAAAATCATTTTATGATAGCCAATCAGGGTGCAAAATTGACATAATACTATAAACTATGTGTGACATCCCTTATCGACGATTCGCAAATACGCTCTAAAAGCCATGCGGTATAGTAATTAACATGGGATTGCTTTCATAAGGGACCAAAGACATCTAAGCCCTTAATTAACGTAAGTAGTTAAAACTTTTAAGGTATTGTCCTTTTTTAATTTTTGAAAAAGTCGTAGCTGGCAAAAGGTTAAATCACCCTTTGGTCGAAAATGGTAGTATTAAACATATTCTATCATATGTGTTAAATTCAGAGTCATCTGTTGTTGAATAATAAAGTTGGCAGAATACCGGAGTTTTATCTGCATAATTTTTTTCATTATCAACACTATTTCCATCCATTTTTCCAAATAGAATGGTTCGAGTTATGAAAAACCCTGCTTAAAATAAATATCATTTAAACATATCTTGCTCATTATTAGAAGTGAGTTTTATCTTTTGAATAACATAATATCAATCCAAACTTCTACCCAGGGCTGTTGGGTCGTTAAAAAGCAGTTTTTTTGCTACGTTTCATATGTAGGTGTATTCAATTAAATATCAACCAACTAATCCGGCCAAAAGTCAAATTTTATATACTACTTATGTATATATAATATGTACATAAATAAAAAGTACAAACATTTCAAAATTCCGACTCCGAGGACGACTCCGGCCAAAACACCGCGACTTCACAGCCCTGTTTCTAACGCTTGTATCCCAAAACAGGGCCAAGAACAGTTAGAACCTACCCAAAGTAAGGTGTATTGAGAATAGCCTGTTAAGATTGTGTACATTATTATGAAGTAATCTGTTGTTTTATAGCGTAGTGTGTTGCAATTGAACCGTTAACATTGTAAACAGATACCGTCAATCAGGTATCATATTATTCGCTGTAACCTAGTCAGCGAAGACTCTGTATATATGTATATACCTATAAACCAATGTGTATTACTAAATCTAATAATTGTTATATTTAGATCATGTGTATATAACACCGATAATACCGACAGATACTACCGATGCTCTTATTTTGAAATGCGTTACCGCTATGTTTTGTTATATGGGACTCTGAAAAAGATTTTTTTTAGTTTACTAGTAAATAATTACGACAATACATTTGAAATTATGTTTCTCTTCACCGATACACACATTTACTTGCAATAGTAAACCGCGGTGCAGCGGTCATAGTCGTTGGCTGCAGTGACGGAATTCACGACTTCGAGCAGCAATTTTTTCTGTTTGAAGGCATGTGCTAAAAGTTACCTCTCACCCATCCGATCTTGTAAGCGGGGGGCAGCGGGTGCGACTGGCTTACTACCAGTCCTGCCCTTGCTTTGTCTTGCTATATCCCTACTCTCATCAAAGTTTAGAGAGTTCTCGGAGAAAAAGTATGTTTAGATATTTCCATAAGGATGCAACATACTTTATATAAAGAGTGCATATGGATATTAAAAAAATGTCCCTTGTCAGTGTGGATAATAAGCACTCGTAATGGATTTAATGTCGACAGAAGTTCTTGCACGGGAACTGATTGTTTGTTACTCAGTCTTCATGACTCTGAAGAGAAAGCAATCATTCGAATGAAAGGTGACGCTGCCGGGACTTGTAATCGACAAAAGCGCTCTGCAACTGAAGACTTTTTAGCTTTTTTGTTAAAGTAGTGAGTATGAAATTTTGCGAGAGGGTTTCTGAAAGCTTTGACGAATTATACATTTAATAAAAATAATAAACATTTTTATTACTTATTTCAGATTAAATTTATTAGATCAGGACCGGTTTCGCTCATGGCGAGCAATATAAGCTTGATAATGCTGATAATATTTTTTTTATTTAAATGCAGCCTTTGCTGTTAATTGCTATCATATATAATTTAGATATATTTAGTATTTGTAATGTCTTAATCAAAAATATTCAACAATATGTACTTGATTTATTAATATCAGTTCATCGATTTATTAAGATCAACTGATTTTAATAAATTTTATGTAGAAAAAGTACTAAAAATGTTTTACTATTTATATTATAATGCCATTCCACCAAGTATTGACAGTAAACACCTTAAAAATGAATTATACATATAATTATTTTGTATACCATGCTCAAAGCCATAATCCACCTTCCGTAAGCTATGATAATGTTATTACGTATGTTTCCCGTTGCACCCATTTATGAATAAATTTTCGACGTTTCCGGGACATTTCCTCCACATAAATCTTCCTGAAAGGAGGTTCGTAGTTAAACCACCGACGTGTATCTCCTTCTAAGTGATAAGTTTACAGCGATAATTGAAATAGAGTCGCAATAATCGAGCTGCTTCCGAACACATTGCAAATTGGTGGTGATTCAACTCTCTTTTTTCGGCGAAACGGAAATTGATTTAATAGATTTGTGTGTAAAAAATGGCATCGCAAACGATTTGAAAATGTTAATGAGTCGAATTCGAATCGAGTAACGATTACTATGAAATTAAACATGATCGTAATTGCTTTAAACTATTCATATTCTATCTTAATATGAATAATATTTTGTACACTGTTTCGTTTTAAATCATTTAATAACAGTCCGCCGTTTTGCATATATTATGTAAATTAAAAAATAGTGTAAATGCTGAAACTATTTGTTTTCACTTATATGAGTTATATGCGCTGCTGTCGCTGTCAATTTGTATAAGAGTTCACGATTTTTTGAACGAACGTATTGAATTTTGCTTGGACTCATTCTTGATCTGAGTCAATCATCATTAAATTGGATTTTTTTTCTTTTCCGACGGTAAATAATTTATCTTTCCAAAAAATTCCGTTATGAGTTTTTGGTTTCATTTCTGCATTTCCCGTGGCTGTAATTCTGTAAAAATTTACGTGTAGTTCATCATGCAGTCTCAATTAATTTAATCATGCCTAGTATTGGGATCTTTAAAAAAATCACATTTGCAACTATGGATAACTACCGAATCATATTCATAAAAACTACTTAACAAAGCTCTTTTACAATCTGACCGAGATCCATTTTATAATGATGTTATTAACAGTGCTAGCTAGAGCTTGCAGGTGAAATCTTCCAGTAGATAAGTGGCGCTTCCAACGGTGGTATAAAGTGGCAGATGTTGTTTTGTAAACTTACCCCAGTTAAAATATCCAGTTCCCCCAGCCACTCATCGAGAAGTTGTTCGGGATTTTCCTCTTCATCATCGGAAGAGTGCGCCATGCTTGCCTGGACAGCGGCAGGCTTCTCCATAAAACACTGCGGATGAATGAAGAAAAAAAAACTATTAATTATGAAGTGTTACAAAAAACGTTATCGTATCAAATTTTATGGAAAGAACTTCTTTGGCCAAAAATTTACCAACTGTATAAAAGAAACAAATTGTTTTTAATATTACAGCTAGATCATAGTCATGAATAATACTGTTACCATACTTGCCGATTAAGTTTATCTCAAGAAAATTTTTCAAAAAGAACTTCTTTTTACACAGTTGTTCAACCTCTCCTTTTTGAAAAGAGAAGTGACAGAAAAGATAGCACTAGGGCCGGACTATTAGTTAGAAAATCACTCTCGCCATGTTAAAATATAGGACGAGTGTGGTAGGGATTTTTGCTTGACACAAACATCCATGTCTCAGAATAGAAATCAATAGTTTGATTGTAAATTTAAATTACCCGGACTGGGAATGGAGCCCTAACGTCCGAGCTCCGTAGCCGAAGCCAACGACGTTGATACTCGACAGAAATAATATTAGAATTAATTACCGTAGTATTTAAGGATTTTATACTGAATCTGAAATAAGTATAAATGATCTTGTACATTAAAGTCATTTTTTTACGGAAGATAAAACAAAATTTGATGAAAAAGATGTCAAGTTTATTTACAATATATACACAATGTACTACACAAAAACAAGATTTTAATGAGATATATACATCGACTATAAATTCGGCCCCTAAGAATCAGAAAAACCTCATTATTCTTTACTTTTCAGGAGAGCCAAAAAATAGGTCTCACCAGTAATCAATTTTACCTATTTTTGACGTGACAACGTCTTATAAATCGATGAACGCCCGCTGCACGCACGAAAAAACATGACTCATTGTCCCGTTTGTCGCGTTACGCCGAAGGAGAGCGTGCGAGCGAGAGCGCGGATAAGCGATAGAGAGGCACGATCGGCCTACCGTTCGGCTTGTGCCGCATCTATCTCTCTTCCACTCGATTGGTCGATGCGTCTGAGTAGAAAAGAGACAGCGGCAGCACACAACTTATACACTTACAGTACCTACACGTGATCTGTTTACAACTGTTTATAAAGTGAAGTGAAATGTTAATGTGGTTTTCATTGTTTATATTACAACAACAATTGCGGCAATAAAGGTAATTAATCCTTGAATTAATGAGTGCGAATAAAATATATCAATAAAAAATTGTAGATTTCATTTCACTCCTTCTTCGTATCCATACAAAATAATGATAATTCAATAAAAATGATTCCATTTTATTCATAAAAGTATGCAATCATTTCATCAATGTTTTCTTATGACGTTGTCACGTTAAACTATCGTCCATAAACCGACTTTACAGACAACCATTTTTTTAACAGATAATTGTTGTTATTATATTTAAAAATGATACTTTGGCTTTCTGGTTTATTTGTTCAATATAAATAAGTTATTTATTTTAATGTGTTGTTTTAAGGTTTAGTGGAGCTATGAACAAGACAGTTATTTTAATACGGACTGAAATATCTTCGTATCCACTTTTCCTATTGATATGACTCACACACAAAAATACATAACATATGAACTTTGTATCTATTGGCATTCATAACTCAAAACTGGCAAAAATTGAGTTACGTTTCTTTTCTTTTAAGAGGCCGAATTATTGACAGCTGTTATATGCTATGCATGCTTTGCGTTGTTTCTTCAATAATTGATATTTTTTACACATATTATAACACGTGGAAACACGTTTAATGACGCGGAAGCGAAACGTGCCAATTATTACCGGTCATATTTTGTGATTAAATAACTAAGGAAATGTATACGACTTTCGGTTTTGTTTAAATTTTCAATAAAAATGCTAAAAAGCTTGGCGCGAAAAATTCGTTGACACGTGACTCGTGAGCCATTCTGAATTTAACAGATCGGTCAGGGTTTGGTAAGCTTTGTTTCCATCTGCTCTGGAGCCTCAATATTTCTCAATACCGTAAGAAATAATACCCATATATCAAAAAGGTCGGATTCCAACTCTAACTGTAAGTATTTATCAGGTCGGTCGTTCAATAAATTGAGTGGTCAATAATTACTATACAAATGTTACTTCTTTGATTCTTTCTTGCGCCGTGTAAAAAAGGTAAACCAACTTAAGACAAATGAGAGATACGTCCTAATGCTTAACAAAATTTAATTGTAATAATAAACGTCATACATTTTTATTTTTATAGATGTATACATTACATATGTTGCAGTTAATGTATACATTGTAAATTTTAGCCAGCTATGTACAAGACAAGATGAGAGAACAAAATAACGCTTTAACCAATGCGTACTATATTATTTAAATTAATACAACACATTATATAGTGTAACTTCCAAATATATATGTATAATGTTGAAGATCATGACCGTTTTCGCTCAGAATTCGCGAGCATTGTCAACTGACTGCAGTTGATCAACATTGGTTGATAGTGCACGCGATGAGCGAAACCGGTCCTGATATTTATTAGAATATATATGAGAGTATTATTATATTATATAATGTGTGTTTTTTGAAAATACCTTTCCACCCAAAACTGAGTTAGTTCATGCATTGCAATGTGAATTGTATAATGATCTAAGCTTGAGCTAAAACCGCTAGTGTAAACTTTAACTCACTTTACTGAACCTTATACACAATTTTTGACGTGACAACGTCTTATAAATCGATGAACGCCCGCTGCACGCACGAAAAAACATGACATTGTCCCGTTTGTCGCGTTACGCCGAAGGCAAGCGTGCGAGCGAGAGCGCGGATAAGCGATAGAGAGGCACGATCGGCCTACCGTTCGGCTTGTGCCGCATCTATCTCTCTTCCACTCGATTGGTCGATGCGTCTGAGTAGAAAAGAGACAGCGGCAGCACACAACTTATACACCTACAGTACCTACACGTGATCTGTTTATAAAGTGAAGTGAAATGTTAATGTGGTTTTCATTGTTTATATTACAACAACAATTGCGGCAATAAAGGTAATTAATCCTTGAATTAATGAGTGCGAATAAAATATATCAATAAAAAATTGTAGATTTCATTTCACTCCTTCTTCGTATCCATACAAAATAATGATAATTCAATAAAAATGATTCCATTTTATTCATAAAAGTATGCAATCATTTCATCAATGTTTTCTTATGACGTTGTCACGTTAAACTATCGTCCGTAAACCGACTTTTTTTTTTTTTTTTTAATATTTAAAAAATAAATATTAATGTGTGCTTTTTAATTTATACAATGTTGCTGACTGACAATACATATAATAAACAGTTTAAAAATTGCAAAAAGAGATTAAGGTGTACTTATTGTTTTATAGAAAATTTTCAAAATTAAATGTCATAGCAAACTTCACCTGTTGGCTTTGAAGTTTGTCTAACCGTTTACTGGCGACATTATTTATGAGATGTATTTATTTAGCTGCCAAATCAATCGACTGGTTGCTGACGTTACAGAGGTAGATGATTCGTCGGAAAGAAATATGTTATTTGACTTCTTTCTGGTAGTTTACTGTATATTTAGTTATTGAACAATTAATTAGCGGATTGCAGTTTGGTGGTATCTCCATTTTCTTCCGGCTTGTGAGAGGAAAGATGCGGCTTAACGGAAAATTAGCTGAGGCGTCACACCGACTAGACATTTATTTTTAGCTTCTCAAAGTCGGCAATAACCAGATCCTGAGATATGTATGTTTGCCTTTGCAAAGAAACAAAACCGAACTCTACCCGCGACGGCTTGCGCGTCCTTTGTAAGGATGCCGCCAAATTAATCGGGCATTCGATACTCCGATATATAATTAAGGGCCGAGTAATCGAGTGCGTCAATACCGAAATTACGGGTCGTACTTTTTTACGCGGATCATGTTGATGCTATCGGCAATACCGGAGAAAATAATTCTAAATTACAAGTGGTATTGAAGAGTTATTTGTGACCGTGTCCGGTTAGCGGTGCAGTGGTCGACGTCACGTGGCTCCCGTGACGGACCGCCCGGGATCGATTCGCGGTATGAGTAGGTTTTTTTCAGTCGATTAATCGATTCTGTTAAAAATTCGATTCCGCCTTTCTGGTCCCAAAAGCGGGGCATATAGCGATTAGTTAACCACTAGTCCTTTCCTAGTACTTGTGTCCTTTAAAAAAAGAGAGGTGGAGCAACTGAGTAGCAAGCTGTTTAGAAAAAAGACTTGTTGAGATAAACTCTGTGAGGAGTCCATATGCTCGAAGTTGGGTGAGGACATGATAAAAAAATGATTTCTTAAAACGAACAGAGCTGAGATTACGAGAAAAAGTTCTCTCGTTCAATTTGATTTGTTAACATCAAATCAAATCAAAAAAAGTGTCGTTATTTTTATTGCATCTTTAGCAGTGGTTATCATTTGCGGCCACCAGAGGATTTGGCTGCGGCCATCAGCAGCTTCATAGTAAATATTTATAATTAAAAAAATGTGTTTTTTTTCAAGTTACTTTGTCAACAACTCATTTATACTGATAGTAAATTGTCCAACATGTTTAGGTCCATTTGATAAAACTCAAACACAACAGACTCAAAACTAAATCACTTTTAAGGTGTTCACTGTCAATACTTGGTGGAAAGGGATTATAATAAAAATAATAACACATTTTTAGTACTTTTTCCACATGAGATTTATTTCATCAGGACCGGTTTCGCTCATGGCGAGCATTATCAACTGATTTTGAAATTTTGGCTTTCACAATGTTAATTCATACTTAATTGATTTTTGATGTATTAGTTTGCATTGCTAAGAGGTCTTCAACATTTTATTTTTAGTCTATTTTTCTTGTTATTTGCTTTAATTTATTTGCTTAGTTGTTTTACCAATTGTTTGTCATACCTTATTTTCATACTTAACTTTTGCATAAATACCACTGTTTAATTGTATTCTTTATTAGTTGATAATGCTCGCCATGAGCGAAACCGGTCCTGATGAAATAAATCTCATGTGGAAAAAGTACTAAAAATGTGTTATTATTTTTATCAAAACTAAATGTTGGTGCAACCAGCAGACATTTCCTAAGGATCGCTTATGTTTACGATGCGGCCACAGTTCAATTATATGTGAGAACCACAGATATATAGGCAGCAATTTCGAAAAAGTGCATCTTTATGAAGATATTCTACTAATAATAGTGGATATATACCATCTGTTAAAATATTGCCATACTATTAATTGATAGCATGCTAAAGTTCCGTTGAAAATCTTTTCATGACGACTGACTGAATAACTTATACCATTAAAAAATATATAGCATTGTTAGATAGATTGATTTAACTGACATTTACCTGGTAGAACTCCAATAATAGAGCTATAAATCTTGGTGAAAAAATAATAATGTATTTTGGTTCTACAGACTGTAACTGTGACAGAACCAAAATAAATTGCTATTTTTTCACCGTGTTGTAAAAATAAACACTTCTTTTCATATCGGTAATCGGTAGTAGCAAAAAAACGATGCTATTGAGCGATTGGATCGATGCATTGAGTGGAAAAATGGCGGATCTAACGAGTACTTGGGTACTCAATACTCAGGGGTGCATCCGTATTTCTTTGCTTTGTGTAAAGATGCGAGTACAAGAATATCGTGCGCACGGGAGTTCATCAGCCCGTTAAAATAAATCCAAGAATGCGGCTGGAATTTTATTTTGTGCATTGGGTAGATAGAAGACCCTTATAAGGAAGGGTTTTGCAAAGCTATTTTAAAAATGTCGTTTACTACTTGCTGCGTACTTATCAAAATATAGTCGCCGCGTTCAAACACAAATATATATGATAGTTATAGTTTGTCCTTTTCGGCTGTAGAGTATACAGTGGCGGACAGTGGCGGCAGTTGACGGGGTGTTGGGGGGTGCAAAGGAAGATTCAACCATTTTTGCAAGAGTTCTTTCCTATTCATTGGATTTTAAAACACTTCTATAGCATGGACTTTCAATTCAGATGTTCGCAATACCAATTGTTTCTCTTCCGTAGTACGGAAAAATAGTTGAATCTTTTTTTGCACCCCCCAACACCCCGTCACCAGCCGCCGGAGGATGACCCTATAAGAGCAAGAAGCGTGCGCCAGGGGCCTCAAAAATAGTTTATATAGCCCACATAATATCTAAATAACGGAAAGATATTTTTACCAAAGAATGAATTTTCAATGGAAGCAATTTTGAATGACCGACGTGTCATATAGAAATTTAAATTTAAAATAAAATAAATATTTGGCATTACAGCTAATGCCAATGCGCCAAATACTTTTAATTGTGAACGACACACGAGATTAACTCGATGATAAATAATGAATCTTTCGCCAACAACAAACAACGATAAATCACATACACCCAAGCCCAAGATCTCTTTTTCAATTGAAAAATCTAACCTTGCCATGAATTGAACCCGGGCTCACCTGTTCGCTATGACAAAGCTTTTGCCACTAGGAAAGTTTTTGAAAAGTTTGAACTTTTTATTAATGCATATAATATATAAGATTTGGCTTATAGCTGCATTGGTTGATTGATTGAATACACATACTACATAAATAATGACGTTAGAAAAAACACGTGACGAGATTAATCTCTTTTTAGTCGGAGTCGTGTTTTTGGTCAACGTTGTAGTCGGGGTCGTCCTTTATTTTAACGACTCCACAACCCTGCTTATAGATAGATCTGCTAAGATAGATATAGAATACATATATCTGCTAAGTATCCATATCCAACTGAAGGTTTTTTTATTATTTAAAAAAAGAATCTTTTCATTCTATGTGTCGCGTTTATTTATTCATATGAATTTTATGCACTTTCAGTTCATTGTAACTACATTTTACGTTAGAAACCGACTCAGTTTAAAATACTGGATTATTACGTATAAAATCTATAAATAACAGGAGACGTTTCGTTGGGGCTGAGAAAGAGAGTTATAGTGACGAGATGTTTATCTAAGATTTTTCGGGTGAAAGGATCAAGGTAGGAAGTTGGGAGGGATCCTTCACGTGTGTCGCGTCGCGTGGCAATAAGAAACGTGCACAAGGACTTAAAAAAGCGATGAAAAAAAAAACAAATACATCGTTAATATCCCGCATGTGACACTCGTGGATTTGGTCCCTACATACTTATATGTGTTCATAACGAGGTGGTGGCAAAAGGTATTATATTAAGCACTTTCAAAACACAATACATCCTAAATGAATTTGATTTTATTTTTGAAAACGAAAGACGTAAAAAAGTCCGGGTTTAACAATAGAATGCAAGATTCTAAAGGTTCTAACTGGTCTTGACCCTGTTTTGAGATATGGCCGTTTGGATTGTTCATACTATTTAAATCAAAAGATAAAATTGACTTGTAACAATGAGCAAGTACAAGTGTTTCAAATTAATTATTTTAAACTCAACTCTAACCATTCTATTTAGAAATAATAATCTTACTGATCTAATGATAGAAATAATGATGACAATCTACAATGACAATCAAATAAATTTAGTAAAAAAAGTGTGCAGATAATATCTGGAATTCAATTTATAAGTCTGAAGTTATCATATATGAATGAACGAGCAGAACTGTTTGCTGCAGTCCGTCCTCACACGGGCCCAAAAGCTCACCCTGACTTGTTTGCAACTGAGGCTGACTTCATGACATTTGAAAAATTTACAAATTTATTCGGTTATCGACATGATTTTGATTCTTCACTCGATTCAAAAAAACCCTTCTAACACGACGGGCTCTCAGTATACGGATTATACACAGGATACTTTGTATCAAACTGATCAGTGGCTGAGCTAGTCACTTCAATTTACTTTACTATCTATTTTCAAGCACAGTAGTGCATAGTTCAAAATCAGTCCCGTGCATATCTGCTCGGGCAATGAATGCGCGGGGTAAATTCCGTAAATTTAGATAACGTTGTGAAAGGCGACCATGAAACTTTGGCTGCATATACACAGCGTGTGGTGGTGGGAAAAACCAACGTGCTCGGTGTTCATTTTGATGCGATACTTGAGCCAAAAACTTTTCACATGCCTGCTATAGAGGAATATGTTGTGAATATAAATAAAAACTCTAAATCGCTGTAAGAAAAAACTGTTTTAAATTCAATAGTAAATGAGAAAATTTTGATATATTTAGGATCCTTAACGGTTGCGTGTCGCGGAAAGGAAGTCACGAAGCATTTTAATTTTTGAACATGACATCCTGCCTCCAGGTTTGGCTTATGATTCCGACTATCTCCCGCGCACCTTGGCCTACAGTACTGCCACAACTCACCAGGAGTGAGCTACGTATAAGAGACGAGATTTTTTGACAATTAAAAAAAAAATTAACCATGCGTTCTCATTTGTAATGGTCAATAGACAATATAAAATCTTTTTCTAATGTAGAATTTAGACTGAAGGTGATTGATGTAATTTGAATAATAATTATATCAAAATTTCAATTGTTTTAATTTTGTACTCTTCCGTGAGTTTTTTCGCTTACGACCAGGGTACTTAAAATGCCCGAAAATGCCGAAAGGCGAAACCCGGATCGTTAGCGACAAAACACATGGACAAAAGTCAAACGGTTTAAATTTTGATTTATTTTAATATAATAATAATTTATCTTTTAACTGTGTTTAATTTTTACAAATGATTCGTTCTTCCAATACAAAATTAGTTATTTCCATGTTTTGTGGTAGAAATAGTGACACGTGTTTCGTCCCTTTCAGAAGCATCATCAATACTATTAGTAGGTCTAGTCAAGAGCTGTGAGTTATTTTAATTTGTACATTTGTGCACCGAAAGGCAAAACCCGGATCGTTAGCGTCGAAACTCGTGGAAGACCAAAATTCGAACAATTCAAATTTGATAAAGTTTTTCGTTGATCGTGAGTCGCTCGCCTTTCTTAGATGCAACTTTAAGTATCATGTTATAAAATGATCAATCGTTCCGGAACTGGAAGTACACACACACACACACACACACACACACACACACACACACACAAATACAATTTTTACAGATACTAGGATTATTCATTTTTATATTATTAGTTTTTACAACAATTATTGTAAGCTTTGAATAACGTATTGGAATGAGTTATCACATTAATTTTTTTAAACTTTACATTTCAAATCAACTTTTCACATAAAATTCTTCTACTATTATTAAAAACTTTTTAAGTAAAGGTTTCCCGGTCCGTGGTCAGTGTTCAACGTCGTTGCCTTCCGTAACAGACCACCCGGGTTCGATTCCCGGTACGAGTAGATTTTTTCAGTCGATTAATCGATTCTGTTCGAAGGCTATTGTTTTGTGTTGTTAAAAACCCATTCCAACCATTCCGATCCCAAAAGACGACAATAGCGAGAGCAATTAGCTAATCACTAGTCCTGTTCTAGTCTTCGTATTCTTTCAATCCCTACTTTCTTCGGAAAAGGAGAGGTTGACTATCGACCTAGCAGCATCCCCATTGGCAGACTGTTTTTTCCCTTGGAAGAAAACTCATGTTAACTCAACAAAAAAATATCAAGAATATTCAATTGAACATTCTCAAGAATGGTGAAATTCCTACTTGGCATCGTATAAGCCGAAAGAATTTTTTATTTGAGTATTAAAACTAGTGAACATGAGCTTGCCTAAGAGAAAATCGGTACACCTAAACATTTTTTTGTGCAGTATATGCATTCTGTGGAAAATCGCACAAAAAAGTGATGACTTAAGTAATATGGGAACATAAAATGTGCAAGGACGCATGTGTCAGGTTGCATTGTAATAAACAGGTGAAACACTGGATTTTCCCCGTGCAGTATGTGAACAATGCGTTTATTGTGTTATTACATTTATATATTGTCAAAATTATATTTAAAAAAATCAATTTGTCACATTTCATAACTTACTATTACCATTTAAAACTAGGATGGGGGAACAGAGAAGAAGATGAATTGTGTACCCTGTCTACAACAGTATATAAAGGATAAGTTAATGCAGGTTTAAACATAGTTCTGACGATGGTGTGAGCTGAAATAGCTATCAACAAATATTGCATGCATACATTGGTTTGCCGATCACCCGTTTGCAGAATTGATTGATGAATCTCTCCTTTACTTACTACTTATTGTCCGGGAAGACAGAGCACAACATTAAATTGAATACGGGCTATTGTTTGCGGATATTTTATTGTTTAGTCCGTCCTATATAATGAAGACGATTCCTTTCAAAATGGAGTTACCGTGAATACAGCGCAGCGCCCGAGAGGCTTGGCGGATTTCATTCAAAGCTCATAAACCTAGCAGTAATATAAAATTTATTTATTCAAAAAGTGCAAATCATCCTTTTGTGGAGGGCTTAATTGTGTATTCGAGAAATTTTTGTGCAATATGTTGACAAAAGAAATTTTTGTCTAGTCACTCAAAGATGTTATTTATTTTGGGACAAGGGAATCTTTAAATAATTTATTAACTTCATATTTATAAACATTATCTTCTAGATTGTTCCGAAGGTTACTTTTTTCATATAATAATACATTAATATAGAATGGAAATTGATAAGTTTGATTTAGTTTGATACCAAAGCCACCAAGTTTTCAATGTTATATTGACTAAGGCATTGATGCACAAACTGCGGCCCGCAATGTCAAATATCAATCACGTTTTTTCTTCAGAACTTTTTACGGAGGATGGAAGAACAATGTAAAACAATAACATTTTCAATTTTAATACACTAAAAAATATTGATAGTTTAATCAGTTTTACCCATGCGGCCTTCAAACTATCTGAGAATTGATTATCTGGCCCTTCTCCCAAAAGGTTGTGCATCACAAGACTAAGGACTTTTTAAATTCATATATATACACTTCTAGATTGATTCTGCGGTAACTTTGTGGAAAAAGATAATACATGTCAGGGTTTCCTAAACTTTTTCTGCAATGCAACACTTCGCAAACTTTAACGGAACACTTAACTTATTTTTCAGGTCCTACAATTAATTTAAAGAAAAATGTCACGAAAAACTTACAATTTTGAAATATTAGTACATTCTATCAAATACAATATAATTATTATGAAAATATGAACAAAAAGATCGAATATGTAGAGTCCGTCTCCACATTGTACAACTTGGTTGGAAAAATGTTTTTTACTAATATATCCTTGTTTCAAAAACCGTACATATTGGATTATATGTGCCTTAGATAAAGGTTGTTACATTGCATAATTTTCGTTATTTTGTTTTACCATACTTATTAATACGCTAACTCTCCGATATCAATCAATTTATCAAATCTATTGAGGAGTTGCTGGAAGGAAAAAAATAATATATTGATGAGTGTAAAGGAGATGGAGATTGATCGACGGAATAACACAACTTCTGTTTTGAAAAGCGACACCGGGATTAATCATCTGCTTACTTATGACAGCGGTATATTATTATCATTGGCATATAATGCACGTAATGTTGTTTGTTTTCGGAGTTTGTTTTTAATCTCATATAAGAGAAACACTACGGTCACGTATTTAGACTCGAGCACGAAGCTATCGCGACAGAACAAATTATCAGTGGCGGATTACCCCATAAGCGCAAGGTGGGCGCGCTCGGAGGCTTCAAAAATAACTTATGTAAAGTCAACCCTGCTATAGCGGACACTTTTAAAGAGCTTTTTGCTATCGCGTATGCGGCGATTTTTCGTTCAAGGCACGTGTCACTAGCGTTCAAACTAAACATTTAAAATGTAAAAATTGGAAAAATGTTTGATTTGTTTAAAAACACAAAATAAAATTGAAAAAACCAAACCCCAATTTTTTTATGGGTGCCTAAGTTTATATAGCGTTTATTCGTTATAGCATACTCCATATCCTCCCGCAGGGCTGACTGTACATATTATATGTCGTGGGTGTAGGGACATACGGGCGAAACTACAAAAACAACGAACTGAGATAAATGACAAAACAGATTTCAATGTTATACTTTGTTCTTACGGATTTGCAGGAAAGCCGAGTTGTAGCCATTTTTGTAGTTTCGCCACTATGTCCTTACGCCCACGATGTATAACCCACAGAATATAATTTGAAAAATATTTTTGACACTTGTATTAAGCTTAAAATATTTTGACACACTGAAAAATGCATTTAAATGACAAAAAAATTCACATTCATCCAATAGTTTCTCATGTCAATTGTTTGACATTGTGTATTTGTACATACATTTATAATAACAAATATTGTAGTTGTGTTTTTTTATGTGCATACATTGGTAATCACATAGATTCTATGAGAATGGTTTTTAATCATTCTGTTTTTCATGCGTACGGGTTTTCAAACGAATGTATCATTCAGTGCATTTTACGACATGAGCAAGTGCCTAATTCGCCACTGCAAATAATATTCCATTACAATCAGCTTTGCGGCAAGTCTTCCGATAGCAATATATGCTCTTTAAAAAGCTACCAAAAAATCAGTATTATGGGGGCAATAACGACCCGTGTTCAAAATTTCGATACAATAAATCCTGGAGTACGTTTGAGCAATATGCAAAAACTCCGCTTGGCGAATAGAATATTTCAGATCAAGTCCTGTAAAGATCGAGTCTAGGTCACAAGGTCACATTCATGTATCTATATTTTAGTAAGGTCGCATTGAGGAAACTTTTTTATCGGCACTATTTTGGAAATGAATTATAAAAGTTATTCATCCATAATGATCGTAGAACCTTTTTTATGTGACGGCCCCCTAAATCTTAAAAAAATAATCCGTGGCCACAATCTCTCGTTCCATCTATCGCTATCGCTATGTTTCGTTAGGTATCGTTTGAAATACAACATTATTAATTCTGAGGAATGCATGCATGAATATCACAGATTCATGTATGATATTAATTAAAAAAAAATTAAGCATTAATGACACCTTAATCTGAACAAAATAATCCACACAAAAAGCATGTTTTGTGCGGCCCCCGAGAAAACCTTCAGCTTCTAGTTGATGTTGATTTAATTTAAGAGCAGTTATGTTACATTGTTCAATTCAATCGCAAATTTATCTTAAAATAAAAATAATAGCATATTTTTAGTACTTCTTCCACATTAAATTTATTGGATCAGGACCGGTTTCAGTTGATAATGCTCGGTACATTTTAGTAGTTTAAGTACCACAAATATATAATGCCATTCTACCAAGTATTGACAGTGAACGCCTTAAATGTAACATTTATCTTAATTATAAAAAGAAACTTTTATTAGGAGTTAGGACAAAAGCGCGTATGAATTATCGATTAAGATAAAATGGCGTAATCGTAAATAACCTAAAATGTACTTGTTGAATTACTGCAAATGCTAATTTTTTAATACGTTATATCAAAAAGAACGATTACGCCATGAAGGTAACGCCAAGTGTCTTCCCGATACAAATAACAATTATGAGTAAATTTTTCATGTTGACTTAGTCAAGTAGCTTTATTTTAAATAATCTCATACCATTGACTATAAAGCAATTTCTATTGACTGTTGCCGTTTTATCATGAGGGATGTAATAGAAAATATCCTTTATTACTTGATATCCTTTTTTCAGAAAACAATGAACAATGAAGAAAGGAGATGAGAAAAAACAATGGGTTTTATTTAAAAGGAAATAAGATTTTTATTGAGATATTGTCTTCATTATGTTAGGACAACGAATAAAGCAACTAATATTACCTTTTCACGAATTCCCAAGAATCTCTTAACATTTTAAACATGTAAATAATGAGAAAAGTATCTATGTAATAGAAATAGATAAATGGTTTCTGTATTTCACCCAAAAAGTGTATCGTCGTGAAAATACTTTAATCGATAGAACATTTCGTTACGATAAGTAGTTTGTATGTGATGTAAATAAGTGTTAGTTTGAGAAGCAGTGTATATTGTATATTACATGGTTAAATTTGAGTGTCATGTTTTAATTTAACAAAATTTTAAATACCAGAAAAAAATGGAGTAGATATAGCGTAGTTTTATTTTGCTCAAAAATACATATCAGAGAGCTATTCTGCAGTGAAATGCTGTAGATAATATATTAATCCGCTTTAATTTATTCATTGATTAAATGGCAAGGTAAATAAATTTTCTATGACTATATTTAAAATAAATGTCAAATCATCGGCCGACTCATGTCGAAACTGACGCAGGTATATTTTTTCTGTTTATGCGCAACAACAGTGCTAGCATGTTGTGGGTATTGTTTTTAAGGATTTCTACGAAGATTATCGCTCTATCGCCACGGTAAATTCTCAGTATATAAATACACACTTAAAATTACTTTAACTTAGTGGCTGAGCTAGATACACTGTCTTTTTTTTCATTCTTTTCTTAAAGATCAGTTCCGTGCAGCTCAGTATCGGGCCAAGTAAATTCGTTTGTTTGTCTGATCGCATTCCAAACAACGGATGCATACACATAGCGGGAGGTTGTATTAAAAACATCTCGCACCAATAACAGGATGTCTTAGCACGTCTTGAATCTGATCAGAAATTTCGGACTGGCGCCGTTTGTTTCTAAGGTACTGAAATATAAACATGTACGGTAAAATAATAATAAAAAGAAAAAAACAAAACGGACATTAGCTTCTTTTTCTATGCTGATATTACGTGACCACCATTTTTTAAGGCTCATTGGTGCTCCTCCTTAGGCGGCCGCCGAAAGGCGAAATTTATAGCCCTAGCAAAGCCAACGTTGCGGTCGTGCATGAAATACTCTACGACGTCAAATGATTGTGTTTTCGAGAATTTTTTTCATCACTAACAACACTGTACAGTTTGACGAAACTATTAAACCAAACAGTGGCACCCACTTTTCTAAGCGTGCGAACCACTTGCTAAATTTGATCATTACGATTTCATTGAAAATAATTCACAATACTCGAGTATCAAGTAGTAAAATTAGAAAATACTTGAGTACACGAGTATACTCGGGCAGTTAAAATATATAGTGTTAATTCAAATTTGTGTATTTAAATATGTAGATGATAAATATATAAATAAACTTATTTAATTTCATTAATACATTTACTTCAATTTACAAAACATGCATTTCAAAAAAAAACTCAAATTTTAAAATTGGTTCTAAGTTTTGTTTTTATAATTCCCGAAGAAGAAAAACTCTTAATTTATAAATTACGAGTATTTTTCAAAATCCCACTAGGAAGAACTTTTAAGATATCAAACAGTATGGATTTAAATTGACGTGAGTGAGTTCAGACTCTTCTGATGACTACAATGTTTTAATCTTTTTTCACATTAGAAAAGTAATAAATATAAAAATAAATAAATCTTTTTGGAAGTGTGTTCTCGAAGAAGCACACAATCAACATAGATTATCACCAGCCTCATCACAGTTTCCGCATGACACTTCAATCCCTTTTTGAGAAGCAAGTGAGTTAGTGACTAAGCCAGTTAACAACTACTATTACTCGACAATGTAAGTAACTTTAAAAACATGTGGATGCACCATACTACTAATAAAAGCAAAGGTTTGAAAAAATAGCCCAAATACAGATATATATGTGGAACAGCTTATTGTGTACTTGTTAAAACAATATAATATATTGTATATAGGGCGGAAAATATGCCTTCTTTTGTACAGAAATGACATAAAATAATTATGAAATACAAAAAGAATCACGTGACAAAATGGCCGCTCAATAAATTTGACAGCCAACTTTCAATTTTATCCGCGCAAAAACAGCGATACTGGAAAATTGCTAACAAATGCAGCATTATCGATATTTATTGTAGCAAAATGAATGGTTTTTATAATAAATACTAGTATTCGAACCCGGCTTCGCTCGGACCAGTTTGGGGTTATGTTCACCTCGGCGCGTAAATTCAGACGGGCCAAGTTGAAACAACTGGCAACTTAATGACCAACAATGCAAAATGGAATTACAGACCCACATACATACATACGCCGTTTCGGTTTTATATATAAGATATTTTGGTTCATATGAAACTACTCGAGTACTCGAGTATTTTGTAAAATGTACTACTCGATACTCGAGTAATTGGAGTCTCTACGCACACATTGATAACGAAACAAATTTACCGTCGAAACTTTCGCGAGCGAAATCAATTCGTTTGTTTGAACTTGCAACAACAATGCAAAAGGGAATTACAGACATACATCCCCGTTTCGGTTTTATATAAATATAAGATAATGTTTTTAACTCTATGCATTGATTGAGTTATTAACAGCATAATGTTATATTTGAAGATGTTGACAAATTGTTATTAAGTTTGTGTCTTTTTATTCCAATTGTGTGACGTGTAGACATCATAATAACATCGTATTTACTAGAAAACAAACAAAATAATAAACATATTGATATTCTAGGATACACCCCTAGACGAATTAAGTAATATATCTTATGGAAGTATGTATATGCGCTTGACGTCGCTCTTGGAAGTCAGTAAGGGGCTGAACAAGTCAAATAAAACTCTTCAAGTAAAAATCACATTCCTCACAAGCAGTGTTTCTAGGGGAATTTTATTTACCATTTACCCCATTCAAAGCAGCGCATATCGGCTTGTCAAAAGGAATGTTGATAATAAATTATCTACAAATCTGAGAGACTAAAATTATTTACTTATACTCTCAAGTACTTTCAATAGGTAAATAAAGGTGTAAATGAATAACAGTGATTGCTGTCCCTGTTGTACACGAATAATAAAATTTGATAGGGTGAATAAAAGTTTAAAAAAAAATGATTATACACTCAAAATAAACAAGGCCAGTATCGGCAAACTTTCTTGCAGAACTAGGTCGAAATTGATTTGGTTATTGCATTAAGTTTAAATCTCATCAGGTCAAAAAGAGTGAGTTTGCGTTCTCAACTTATATTTGAAACAATCTGTTATATAGATTAAATTAATAGGTTTATCGCTGATTAGAAAAGCACATTGGAAGCGCTGTTGAAATCTTTTAATATTTGTATTTGAATGAACTTGAATTACCGGGATCCTAGCTAGGGACGATCCTCACAAACCAATACCATAGGATAGGTGACGATAATTGGTGTTGTAATACATAAAAAAACGGAATTATACTTATTTGCAATAGATTGAACGGTTCGTATGAGGTCATGAATGATTACTTTCAAATTGAAATTGACAACTTTGTTATTTTTATTTAGTATTTAGTCGTTGTTTTTTGTTGTTTTTAGAAGTGATTTTGACAAAATTGAGTTTTAAATTTTACAGTTTTATACAGGGCTGTGGAGTCAGTAAAAAAAAGTCCGACTCCGACTCGAGCATTTACCAAAACTACGACTCCGACTCCGACTAAAAAAAGGTTAATATTGTCACTTTTTTCCCCTAAATTTCCTATTTATGTGTATTCAATTAAATATCAACCCTATCAATGCGGCCAAAAGCTGAATTTGACATATTAAAGGCAAAAATAAAAAGATCAAACTTTTATTCCGACTAAATTTCCGACTCCGAGTACGACTCCGGCCAAAAGGCTCCGACTCCACAGCCCTGGTTTTAAAGCTTGGTGGATTTTCATTATTAATATATTAAAATAAAACGGAAGTAATATTTGGTTATTCCTGGTTTCGCTCATTTATTTGTAGACTCAAAATGATAAAAATTAGCGAAAGCGATTTTGAGAAAAATGGTAAATTTAAAAAAAAAAGTAAAACATATGCAGTTTAAATAACAAGTATTATAGTTTGTTCTCTGAATAGAACTCTTGACAAGTTGACAGTCATCAATCAGGCACAATGGATTTCCGGTGCTTGGAAGAAGAAGCAGTTGAGGTCAAGGAACCCGTGACGTATCCTGAAACTTGGTTAGAAAGACACGGTGTTTTCTTCGATTTGTTCAACTAATATTCAATATAAACTAGGTGTATAATTATCGAATTGAGTTTTTATAATATATCTTAGTTTCAGGAGTTTTTACAGCCATGTCTGCTCTCAATATGAAGTATTTCATAAGAAGTTATTTACTAACGAACTGATAGTTATTCGGTTACTCAATCTCTTTTTTTCGATGACGTTATGGATATACGGATGATGGAGTAATGGACATGTAGCTAACTAATCGCTGCGCCCTTTTAAAGGATCGAATGGGTGTTAACCGATTCTATGCCGGGAACAATTAGTATGGCCGTGCATGAAGGGCCACGATTTTCATTCAAAATATAAAACCTAATAAATATATGTATGAAAAATCGATGTATTATAGGATAATATAAAATATCTTTCCAAATCAAGTATTATAACATGATGTTAAAAGATGTCATTGTATGCACGACAAATTTAAATATTTAAAAGAGGTACTGGTGACAAGTAAATCAGGTATCAAATAGAGCGTATTAACTCGGGCATTTTGTATGGCCGGCCCTACATACACAGAATTGTAGAGCAATTAAACTCGCTTGCGGCAGAGAACCGGTTAAGTGAAAAGGAATATCAATATTACTTTACAACGGTGCTTTTAAAGATAATTTCATAAATCTATTGAAATACAAATCCACAACGGAAGTGACAAAGAAGCATTTTTATCGTGCTATAACAATTTAACCACTTCAGTACCTCAAGGCCTCTGGTGGCCGCCGCGTACGGACGTTGCGAATAAAGTCGAAAAAATTGCAAAATATATAAAAATATCTTCCTGGAAGAATTCTCATGATATTTTTCTTTTCGTAGCTAGTAATATCTATACACTGTCTCTAGAACAATGGTTCCCATGTGCGGCCACCAGAGGATTTGACTGCGGCCACCAACCGCTTCATAGAAAATATTGATATTTAAAAAATGTGGTTTACCAAGTTAATTTCCCAGAAAGACTATGAAAATGAAATGTTTTGTATACAATTAAAACCAATAGTAAATTGACAACCATGCGTAGTTCCATTTGACACACCTCAAACTCAACAAACTCAAAACAAAAATTTGGTGCGGCCACCAGACATTTTTATAGGACTCCTTATGTTTACGATGCGGCCACGGTGCAATTTTCCGTGAGAACCACTTCTCTAGAAACAAATGGTTCTTCTGTGATCAATTCGACTATTTTACTTGGTACTGAAGCGGTTAAAACGAGCCGTCAAATTAAACTCATTATAATTATTGTAAAATTTACGTGATTTGTGTACTTTTATTTCTGCGATTCTGATGGTTTATGACAGTTTACTTGGAAATCATCCATCATTGACACGTCGTGATAAGAAGCGGCATCCTGCAAAGCGACATAATCTACCTTAGTGTGCATATTCCAAGGAATCAATATTTTTTTATCGATAATATTGCAATTGTAAATATATATATTTATCAGACCATATTGTTTATGACGCTCATTAAATGGAATATTGAAATTATGTCTATGGCAATACCAACGGAAACGTAACGCAATTACTTTCTATTTTTGAAACGCAATTTATCGTTAAAAAAATAAGCAACGCTTGTCGTGTGATTGTTTTGTATTTGATTTTATTATCTCAATTATATTATATTTGAACACAACATCAACTGTGATAAATTGTATTCGTATTATTGTTTCGCACTATAATTTGACCGCGGCATTTATAATATTGTATATTGCAGAGAAACCCCACGCCTTTTTTCATAACGATCACTTTTTTCGACTATAAATATATTTGCGACATTCCGTTCTCAACGTTTCTAAAGCCCAATCTGTCACTTTGGAGAGAGAAAGGAAAGAAGGAACGGAATGGAATCTTAGATGGGGATTTTATTAAGCTAATCGCCATATCTAAGCCGCATAAGAATCGCATAGTGGATGATTGGGGAGGAATGTATACAAATCGAACAATCAAGCCGTTAAAACACAACTGAGACAATGGCGTAAAATTATTGATCAATCCGAATATTTTTTTTAAGCGTTCGTTTGGCAATAAATAGCTTAAAGAGTGTGGAATGTACAACTTTCAAAAGGAGCTTTGCTTAGCCATGCAGTAACCATATACAGTTAAGCCATAAAAAGAATGGTAAAAATGATACCATGGTTATATTTCCGAGCATTGACACATTACTTGTTAAAATTTTTAGCTTCTAAAATACGTTTTGATGACAATTCACAGATGTAGACTCTTGGCAAATGCACGATGAAATGTAATATTTTTCGAGATGACGTAGTATGGGAAAGTTGTCGCAAAAAAAAAATACAGATCTAGTGTTCAAAATTACAATTTCTAAAAAAATATATTTTATGTGGCGGGAAAAGAAATATGTGATATATGTAATGATACTTTTTTAAAAACTGTAAAAATACTGTGGAATATCTACATATTGTATGTTGTCTTTAAAAACACATGTAAAAAAAAGACTTACACTTTTAAAATGCCTGAGATAAATCCGGAAATGTGTACTATATTAATTCTACACCAAGGCGACAAAAATAAGGGTTTTGAGTTAAGATGAATGAAAGCCTCATATGGTAAAGCGATGAAGAGCTTAAGATTACTCTGGCCGAATTAATTGATTAAAAATAAGTAATATGTAATAAGTCCAATGACAGTAGTTATAGTAAGTGGGATTGAGATAGTTGTTTAAAAAATTCTTTCTAGTTATGTTACGTTGATGTCGTTGTCGCATAATTCTAGCACTCTCAACCTGAACCCTCTAGATGCGACTTCGATCGATCTATATTATATTTTTAGGCGCTTGTTAAACATATTTTATTCGATGAATTCCATTTTATTGTAATTTTGGACCTTGGGCTGTGTACCTGGTGTTTCAGTCTGGGCTGTTGAAAGGTTAAGAGCTAAGGTTCGAAAAAGATACACGAGTGAAACTAAGTTAATATCGTTGGATAGTTATGGAGAAAGCGCAATATGGTCTACCGATACGCTTTGAATGAGCTGAACAAGATAAGCCAGCATCCATGCATTTCTTTGTATTGGAAATGATTTATTTCACAGCACGAGCTCTTCTCTCTGTCGCCTTTAGATATATTGTATTTACGTGTATAATTTAAACTATTTAAATGCTACTCCGCAGAGGGGAATCGAGAACTCGAATGCGATAATGAATTGAATCTAATAAATCGAGCATTGCCGAAATTTACAAGACCATTATGTTGATTAATAATCTGGGCTGTGGAGTCAGAGTCGTCGCGGCGTTTTGGCCGGAATCGTTCTCGGAGTCTGAAATTTTGAAAAGTTTAAACTTTTTATTTTTGCATATAATATTTCAAATTTGACAATTGACTGGACATAAATAGAAAAGGTAAGAAAAAAACGTGAATAAATTAATTTTTTTTTAGTCGGAGTCGTGTTTTTGGTCAATGTTGGAGTAGGAGTCGTGTTTTTGGTAAATGCTGGAGTCGGAGTCGTATTTTTTTAACGACGCCACAGCTTTGTTAGTAATAACAATAACGGAATATTCATTTCACTGCAAATGAAATAATTCCAGTACTTATTAAGACGAGTAATGAAATTTCTAGAGCGTTCGTTTCCCCGAACAAGTTCTTTGAGACATTGATTTTTGACCGATCTGTGCTGCACACCTGCGGCTCAGAATGATATTTCATGCGGCCTAATATGACAAATAGTTCATTAACAGAATGATTATATTAGAGTTGAGAAAAATTGTTCAAAAATATAAAATCTGAATCATGTTTGACATAATTTATGTTTTGCCCACTTATCCACTGCTGCATTTTTGTCGAGTCATTATACCCATAGTTAAAATGACATCTGCAGGGCCGGCCCGTAGATTTCTGCGCTTGTGTGAAAGGCGCCTTCGGCGCCTCAAAAAACCAAAACTCAAGGAGCAAATAATTTTTATTTATTCAAATTCAAATAACATGAAAAAATAATAATAATAATAATAACATTTTTTAGGTTTGTGAAATAATTTTAAGTTTTAAACAGAAATTCGCCTGGCTTTAATTTTAGCGAAATCCATTCGTAAAATATCCAAATCAAGTGATTGGGCAATTTCATTTTCAATTGAAATTATTGCCAAGCCATTCAATTTTTCCTGCCTCATGCTTGAACGTAAATAAGGCTTGATTAGTTTTAATTTTGAAAATGAGCGTTCTCCATTGGAAACGGAAATGGGCAAAGTTATTAATATTCTTACAGCTATTAAAATATTTGGAAATAATTCATTGAGATTAGAATTGTATATCCATTTAACAATTGATTCAGGCGTGTTCTTCTTAAAGTTTGCGAGATATTAGTTTTAGCTCTTCACTCATATCTACTGCATCAATATCTTTTTTATCATTGAAGCTTAATGCGTTGTCCAATAATACACATTTTTCCATTAATTCATTATCATCCATTTCGGCACATTGGTTAATTGTATATAGAATTTCAAATGGTTTCAAAGTATTTTTAAATAATTGGAAATGCTTTATAGTGGAATCAATTGCTGTTGTAAATAATACGTTACAAAATTTGGTTTTGAATTTTGTTTTAGGATCAGAATATTCGGGCGAAGAGGGCTCACCGTCAAAATAGTTTATTCTTTTGACATTTTGATTAGGTGGATCATGATTAAATTTATATTCCAAGTCTGAGTCAATTGCAATAGCTTCTGCTTCTAAAATACATTTTTCAAAAAAAGATTCGCAAAAATTCCAAGAAACTTTCCTTGATTTCAACTTTTGAGTTGCCAAATTTAGAATCTTTTTCAATGGGCTGTGTTTATAATTATTATAATTAAATAGTCTGTGAAGAAGGGAAAAAAAGATCCGAAAATTCCAACCATAATTAATGATTTATTTTTTCAGAATCTTCTGCGTTTCCTTATCTTTAGTGAATATGATTATTTTTTACCTGCCACCACTGTCCACAATACAGCTAATATAAAAATATGTCAAATATTCTATTCGTTATTTGTTATCACTTTTACCCATGCGGAACGTAAATATTCTAAAAATTGACCAGCTGGTCCTTCCACCAAAATGGTTGTGTATTACTGTATTAAACCCTTACCCCAGATCTTAAAAAACAGGCTTCACTGCGAACGTTCACCAACCACTGGTCCTGTCTCCGAAAGGGAGATTGATATATTGTTAAATAGTTACCCAAAAGATGCTCAATTATAAATATTTCAGTAAAATCACAGTTTAATCGTATCTTCATAAATTATCTAACGTGTAGAGATAAAATCGGGTAAATTGTTCTTAGTTCGACCCTGTAGAAATTGTGAGAATAAGTATTTTCATAGACTCGTGCACTACAGTGTAGAACGATATATTGAGGATTATTTTAAATCTACACCCACATCGGTATCCAGTATATTATATATGTATATTGTAATACATTCATGATGTTCAAAACGTATCCCTAGTTTGTTTATTTTACAACATAACTCTCTTGAGGCTTTATTCCCTAACTGTACTTAATGATGGACATATTGAATTTTTTTGTGGATATGTTTATTTTAAAACATGACCACTTCAAACGTGAAGTTTCAGGATTCGGTATGGAGCATCCAAAAAAGCAAACTGCCTGATCGGAAAAGATTATGATCTATGGATGGATATTAAAACTCGTCACTTCACTCAACGTGAAGCTTGAGGATTCGTAATCGAGCACCCAAAACAAGTTACATTGAGAATAGAAAATAAGTAACATTGCAATAAATGATGGTATTTCAGTTATTCAAACTGCCTGGTCGGAAAAGAAGACTATCCATGGAAGAATATTAATAACCATCACTTTCAAGTACATATTCAAATATTGACCACTACCAACGTGAGCCTTTAGAATTCGTAATGGAACATCCAAAAAAAGTTGCATTGCAATAAATAGTTATAATTCAGTTATTAGCTCTGACAACTCCTATTTTTAATTATTCTTATTTCAAAAACCGTATTTATTGGATTTTTGCCTCTGTTAAAGTTTGTAGCATGTCGAACAGTGTTCGAGAGGTTATGAAAAATCCAGCCGTTTGTGTTTTTGCCCATTGCGTGTCATTTTATTGCTCTTTAGCAAATTCGCTTTTTTTAAATTGTATTTTTTACTATCAGCATTCCATATATTCTGCCCATCCTTCAATTTGCACGCCATGGCAAATTTCTGCATGCATAATAATTTTTCAAGAATTAAAATGAAAAATTTGACAAATTTAATGTTATTTCTTATCCGTTTCTTGTCTAAATGTATAGTATAGTAGAGCAGCGCTATAGTAACTAAAGCACTTATTAAAAAAACATAATTGAGCACTATTCGTTGATATTAAAGAGTATCCAACCTACCGTAGACGATGCTCGTGAGGTGGGAAACCTGCGGCCTTCTAGATTATCAAGCTTGGCCTTTTGACTGAGTCCATATTGGTTTTCATTAGTGGAGGGGACCAATTATGAAAACCCCCATGCGAATACTGACACAAAGTTATCAAACGTCTGTTAGAAACTGTCAAGACCGACTGATCCGTGATCCATGTGTACGAAAGCATTATAAACATTCTATCTTCTACCTGAAGGACTGAATAGTTAAGTTTCTCACAACAACTTATGCAGATATTAGGAGTATACATATATCAACGCTGTAGAGTCGGAGTCGTGAATTTTTTTGACAAAGTCGGAGCTTGTTTTATTTTTATTTATGCATTTAAAACAGGGCTGTGGAGTCGTGGTTTTGTGGCTGGAGTCGGAGTCGTCCCGGCGTTTTGGCAAGAGTCGCACTCGGAGTCGGAGCTGGAGTCGTGTTTTATGTCAATGTTGGAGTCGGAGTCGTATTTTTGGTAAATGCTGGAGTCGTAGTCAGAGTGGCATTTTTTACGACCCCACAGCCTTGCTATTAAATGTATAATATTATGAACAATTTGTCTATTGGCCGCATTGGTTGGATGATCTTTAATTTAATACACATAACTTGGAAAGGTAATAAAAACAACCAGTCAGAGTCGTGCTTTTCTGCGACTCCACAGCCCTATTATGTACCATGCTAGAAATTGGCAGCGTACATGTTCATAAAATAATCATTATGCTATTTTTGCCAGTGGCATGACACGCGGGTTGACGGATATTAAATTTTGATGTTGCTGTTGAAAAGAATTCACAATATTTACTAAGGCGATATTGTGGACTTAATCAATGGGCGTCCGTCGGCGGCGAAACGGGCTCTTGTGAATTAAACTTAATTGGCTGGCTCTTTGCGCCGAGTGAGCAATGGCTGCCCAACAAAACATGCGTGATTTACGGTTCATATTAATTAATTTTCTTCCTTCGGGCATACTTTTCGCATTGTGTAAGGATAGCCGAGCGAGAACCGGTCGGAAGCACATAACAGTAACAGTCTAAGCCAGCTATGTCCAACACGCGGCTCAATCGAAGATTTTCTGCGGCCCTATTTAAATTTGTAATTTTCATATATTTTGTATTTTTTATCAGTATAATGTAAACTATATGTCCAAGTCTTAAGATCCTTTCAATCCCTACTCTCAACTGAGTGACAACCAGTTCTCGTAGAAAAAGAAACATGTTGAGATTAGCTCCCTGAGTATTCCAAATGCTCCGAGTATTAAACACACTAAGCTTGTCCTATCCTAGTCCTCGTACCTTTCAATCCCTCCTCTCTTCGAAAAAAAAAGATTGAGCAACTGAGTGACAAACAGTAGAAAAAACATGTTGAGATAAGCTCCGTTACATGTTCACATAAACTCCATCAGGACTCCATATGCTCCAAGCTGGGAGCGGACATGATAAAAAATAACAAAAGTCATATACCCAGTGCAATCAATAAATCCACCTTATCAGACAATATGCACCCATGTAAAACAACGTGATATTTTAGTGTATTTTGTAAATTTCACGATTTCAATATGTACATTAATAATTTTTACACATTCTTGTACATGCATAGATACATTTATTTTAAATGACCAATTTTGTTTTTAAGTATTATATTTATATGCAATTTGACCTTGACAATTGTAACGTGTTGTACAAAATGGCACTCCAGGAGGTTCTGCCGCACGCATTTTAGAAACATAACCCCGTGTCTTAGGTAAGCGACGCGAACCGGCAAGCGAATTTAGGCGAATCCAGTCAATTTAAAACGTAGTTGATCAAAGGTCTTATGTGCCATCGCTCGGCCGGACGCAATTAACGCTCTGGTGAGCTTGGACCGTTTGATATTTTCAAGCGATTCGCGCGCGCCATGAGTCAGGCACTTGAGGCGACTTGCGACATATGCCGTCCTGACCGGGTCGCTTCGCCCACATATGACACTTGCATGGGCGAGGACCGTTTTATATTTTAAAACTCTGCCGCTTTCAAAGCTGCGCCGGATCGCCTCGCCCAGCTAAGACGACCCGTAAGAGTATTGAATACAGTGGAACCCCGATCTTACGTTCTCGCATTATACGTTGTCCCGGCATTTAGTTCATATTTGACACTTCCCCGCATTCATCGTTTCCCGCATTAATCGTTTGTTTTATACGGTCCAATGAAAAACGTAGAATCGTGGTTTCACTGTATACATGAATATGGTAAATTTACATTATATTAGCCTTGTCCACTTACAATCGCTGCTTTTTATGGAGTTATACAACCATTATTTTTCTTAAAAGTGTAGGGATATGGCTAAAACAAAGCTAGTGGATAAAGCTGTTCACTGGCTTTAACATCGGAAGATTAGATCAGACACTCATGATTTGGAATACAAATTCATAAATCAATTTATGAAATTTTATATAGTACCTTGGCCCACAGAACGATTTTTGTTGAACAACACTGGCCTGAATTGTAAGCACTGCAAAAATCAAATTGCCTTCAAGTGTTTAATCGAACGGTTGTGTATTGTTGTTACATTTGCGCACACATTTCACAATACCAAACACTAACAATAAGCACCTAACAGTACTAGTGTGTTCCGTGACAAAAATAATATTAATTTGTTTCCAATACAGCGGTATTGGGGCTCTTTAGGTTCTCGTGAGCCATTTCACTGAAAACAAATGTTTATTTCAATCTCAAAATAACATTATTTGTCTCCGTCCTGGCAAATAACGTCAAGTCGGGATTTGTGTTTTACTGACACATACTTTATTTTAACGTTTAATTATCGAATACTACGTTATTATAATTATACATTCGAAGAGACAAAAATATATTTTTTACTGAATTGGTTTGTGCCAAATTATTAAAGTTTATGACAGAGTGGAATATTCTCAAAAATATTTATTAGATGGGACTCTATTGGGTGGAAATTAAGTTGCTGATTATATCTTTACTATGTACGTTATAAAATATCTTTATCACTGGAAAGACAAGTCTTTCGATGAATTCGGCGGTAGCTTTAAATTGAAATTATATCAAGGACCTTCAGTCGAAAATCAAGATTACATAAAAAAATAACAATGTTTTTTTTTTTTTTAAATAATGGAATTCTACCAAGTAAATGTCAACTCAATCAATACGTAAAAAGACCATTGTTACATGATATGCCCGACGGATTTTTTTAAATCACGAAATTGAGTTGAACCAATCTCGATCATGGTTTATTATTTTCGAATGGCATAAAAAAAGTGTAAAACTATAGTTTCAGTAAATATGTCAAGCTTGGGGCAGCCCTGTTAGCGGTCTTTTGACTAATCCAGACTTCTTCGCTAGGAATGCAGACTATAGGGGCTTACGCGGTATTACTAAGGCTTAAATTCTTCAACGGAGCAAATTTTGTAATCCTTGACTCTCCATCGGCTACAATGCTCAATGTATACAACGCAGAGAAAATAGTTTTTATGCTTTCGCTATAAAAAGGAAATACAGTCATATAGCTTAATATGACCACTTCGCAAAACCAACCGCTGACATAAGTAAAAACACAGTCAGTGACAACCAAACCCGATCTGTGATTACAAACCTTAGTAATTTGCTAGCCGTTTGAAAAATACAAAGTAGATAATTTTATCACAATGACATAAACCCATACAGATTCGAATTTCGACTGGGAATATTCATGCATGTTTTATTTTTCACTCAAATTCAAATATCGAACACATTCAATAGACAATATAAATACAAAATGGAATCGTTATGAATTTTTAATTTACAATAACTTTCGGCACTGTCAATAATACATATCGCCCCTACCAAGCCAAAAGGATGTCGGTGACAAATCGCTACTTTTTAGGAGAGCAAACAGAGTGAAAAAATATTGTGTCAATTAAACAACTTGTTTGTTCATGTATTGGCCATGAGAGTTCATGTATTGGATTTTTTTTTTTTGAAGAACATTCTTTTGGCAGTCTTTGTATATTTTGTTTTGTGAACCAAACCTCATATTTAACTCAGAATCACCAAAATGTATCTACCGCCCTTTTGGCTTGGTAAGGTCGATATTATATTATACATTACACCCAAATTTTATTAAAAAATAGTAACACAATTAAATTAAATGAGTAAGATCAGGATCGGTTTCGCTCATCGCGAGAATTTTGTCGACTGAAAATGTTCTTGATGAACGATACCGGTCCTGGTCTTAATTAATAAATGAATTATTTTAGAAAATGTTTTATTATTTTTAATGTCTTTCCACCAAGTGTTAACATTGAACACCTTAAAAAACCTTAGATTTTTCATTTCAAACTTTGAAATGAAAAAATATAACAACTGAATTTATAATATTATCATCCTTCCAAGCAGATGCCCGAGTTTGACAGGTTACTTATAATCAATTTAGCTCTCTACCTATCAAATAAGTTACATTTGATTTCATCCAATTACAAACACGGCATATTAATATATTATATGGACATCTAATTTGATACCGCAACGGTTCACAATCATGCCGTTTCATCTCCATATATTCCCGTTTCACAGTGACCAGTTTGAAAATAGAATCATCAGCCATTTTTGTTAATTCGGTTTCCACATCGCCGAACGAAAAGCTATATCGTTCCTGATTTATGGATGCATTACTTACGGGCCTATTTAGTGAATAAATTTATTACAGCCGTCGGCCATTTAATTTATTTGGGTCGCATTCATGATAACAGAAGCAATCGAAATTAATTGAGGTACATTAGAGATTGAGTGATCCATTTTCCACAAGATATGAATGAGATAATATTCATTTGGCGAACGGGGCGCCATCGCGGACATGCGAGTAGTTTATTAAGTACAGCGCGTATTGCGCACGACGAGCCAAGATCGTCCTAATAAACAACACAATCGCGAATACGCAATGCAATCACTTTAAAGGTGTTCACTGTGAATACTTGGTGGAATGGCATTATAGTAAAAATAATAACAAAATAAATTGTACTTTTTCCACATAGAATTTATTGGATCAGGACCGGGTTCGCTCATGGCGAGCATTGTCATCAGTTAACAATGCTCGCCATGAGCGAAACCGGTCCTGATCCAATAAATTTTATAGGCAATGCAGTCATACCTTTATTTACGCGGTTGTGCATTTCTTCATTTAAATACAAGCATCATTAGTTGTGGTGCTATTTATTTTGTATGCCAAACAAATATGCCATTGAAACGAGAAAAATTATTGTTTTAATAGTATTGAATAATCGGATATGTGGTGCAGTGGTCAACGTTGTTGGCTTCCGTGACGGACATCACGAGTCCCGGTACGAGCAGCGTTTTTTTTTCAATCGATGAAGTTTCATCAAGCACCTTCAGTGTATATTCTGAATTAGGTAGAGTAACAGCTTATAAACATTTTTTTAAATGCCTCAGTATGAGGCCATGGATGCGGACATGGGCTTTAAAAATCCATATTTTTTCGGCACAGGAAAAGCGTTTAAAATAAAAATGAATGCTGCCGTTTTTGAACGTAGCTAGACGTAAATTATTTGATTAAATTTAACGCGGCAAACAAGATTAAATGAATAAAATTGTTAATGCCTGGAAAAAGCGTCAGTATTGGCAATTAAAAGGGTTAGCGAACGCGGCAAAGCTTAGCTGCTAAGTCAGCGAAATCTCTTTCAGCATCGGAGTAAAATGCTCGAAAAGTGAATTAAAAGTATAATATTAAAAATATTTACGCGCGAAAGATAGAAGGGGATTTTAAAATCGGAGAATGGATCAATTCTATATTTGAAATCCGAGCCAGATTAGCAAACAAAATCAATAAAACTCGCTTAAAAGCAATCGAAAAAGATAGCTAGATTATGAAAGCAATTATTGTATAATTTCATAAATTCCATATAATGATAACGATTTAATATTGTGTTAAATAAAATACATCATATAGCACTATTTCCGCATATATTCTGTAAAAGATCAGGACTGGTTTCGCTCATCGCAAGCATTTTCAACTGATGACTAACAGATGCGTTGTCAAACGGTGACAGACGATGCTCGCGATAGGCGAAACCGGAGATGATTTTATTAGAAAATATATGAAAATAGTACTATGCAGTGAGTTTCATTTATTTAAATAATGCCTTTCCACCAATAAGTGACAGTTATCACCTCAAAAAGTGACAAACTACAGTATTATTTACTAGTGCAAAATGAATATACTAAGAGATGGGTTAGCTTTATGTGTTATGAAAATCGCTAGTTCACTGTTAAGTGTGTTAGTGAACTTAAACTTTATCCCAAACAAAGACGAATTTTGAAAATCGCTAGATTGTTTTTTACGTATTTTTTTTATATAAGGACCATTTTTTCCCGACCGGTGATAATGCGGAAGAATTCGGATACACCGTCGCAAAGAAATTAGCAGCAAAACTTCAACAGCGACTACAAAAACCATTGTGGTCGTTCAAGAATCATAACTATACTTTAACTAAACGCAAACATTTTTTAAACAGCTTTTTCGTTGATTTATGCAATTTTATATAAAGATAAAACACTTCAACAAATTTTAAAACGTAGGAACAAACCGGTGATAATTTTAACGTTTCTCGTCGAGTTAATATCTTGTTTTATTCTTCTTGGGCACATTGTCAATTTGCTGTGATGTCAAAAACAATAATAAATAATTAAATACTCCCTTTTAAATATACACTTGAATAGAATGAATACAAAGGAATTTATTTCTGATCTACCCTTGTGACCAGATATAATTTTTCACTGTATATTAGGCCTTTTTAGGTAACTAGTGTATACTGGAAAAATTTGGAGACCACGCCACACATATTGATAATCTGTGCGTTTGATGTGGGTGACATCTTTGAGCAAACAAATTGCGGACCACTTGGTGGCTATTAAAACGAACGTAAAAAATAATTTACCACATGGTCAAACCACTTTGATAGTATTCTACTCGACAGAATATAATTACAATAGCTAAATAGATGAGCGGACATGCCGAAATTTGAGTGCGGCAATATGATTCAGAATGATGTCACATCATCTGGGAATATTCAGGAAGAATTGCTCTATAAGACTGTACTATCAAAAAATACAAAGACTTGCTTACATCATATCGACTCTCTTGTGGAGACTGTCCAGCTCCTTATGTTGGACAGACAGGTAGAAACTTTAATATTAGAATTAAAGAACATATAAGATGTCTAAAGACACGTGTCACAGTTAGTTACACAATACGTGGAATAATCATGGTTATTTTTAATTTTATATTAAAATGAACTTCCACAAAGCTACCGCCGAAACCATCGAAAATCGTTTAGTCTTCTTGTCTTCACTACTCATAGTTCACACAATTTAAACGGAGTCGAAATAGAGCTTATAAGAACAGAATCATTTCTCACTTTTAACGTGCTCACTATCAATAATTGTTGGCATGGCATTATAATAAAATAAATAAACATTTTTTTAATACTTATTCCACATTTGATTTGTTAAGATCAGGACCGGGTACGCTAATCGCTACCATTATCAACTGATAAGAAATACAAAAATACAGTACTATTTATACAAAGACTTTATTAGTCTCGCTTAGCTTTTGTATAAATAACGCTGTATTTTTGTATTTCTTATCAGTTGCTAATGCTTGCGATGAGCTAAACCTGTCCTGATCGTAATAAATACAATGTCGAATATGTACTGAAACTGTGTTATAAATTTTACTTGAAACATTTCTATGTTACTGCAAATTTTTTAGCAGCTAAACCAATCTATGTCTTTAAGATTTTGAGGTTATAATGATAGAGTTAGAACCATGGCTGTGAATTCTTTAATACAAAGGTACGACGAAGACTCTAACATTGACCAAAAACACGACTCCGACTTAAAAAAAAATTCAAAAGTTCTTCAAGACTCCGACTCCGGCTCAACATCCCTGGTTAGAACAGTGCCAGTAGTAAAAATATACACATTCAAATCTTTGAACGGTTTCATGGATTGAAAAATCAATCCATGAAACTGCATAATCCCAACAATATTACAATAGTATTCTGAGGAATGACATATGAACGTTTACTTTCATATGTTACGTTATGTTTTGTCACGATCGAAATATTCAAGAATATGTTCTAAAAATTAACAGCTTACTCACTTGCATTGTAAACTTTGTTTACGTTTCATTGCACGGAATATGCTTATTGTTGTCAAGCTCTGGAATGCGCCATTCAATTATGAAGTATGCAACTCCAGCAGGCGGAAGTGATCTTATTATGAATTATCCTTTGATCCTTAGTATACACAAAATATGAATATATTAATTAACGTCTCAAAATTGAAATTATATATAATATTGTTGAAAACTATCAATCGTTTTATAGTGTAACGGAATACTGCCGTTCCAAACAAGAAGGCAGTAATTGACTCAGTGTGAAAAGCAGACTAGCTTGTAGGTTTTCAGCACGCGAGTGTCGTGGTGAATCAAGTGCCAAGCATGAATCCTGACAATGTTGCTTTACGGATGCGATTCATTGTACATTATTAAGATATTGTATCGCATAATGTGGTTCGAAAATATATACACTGAGTACACTGCCGTTCCAAGCAAGAAAGCAATGATTAGCACTGATGAAGTTTTGAGAAAAATGACATAATTACAGACAATAAAGTTAGTATTTTGAATTTATAACAAGTTGTTGATGTGAAAATGAACTGATTTATTTTTAAGCAAAGATTAAATAGTTGCATTGACTGCATATTTTATATATTTCGGCTTACGCCTTCGTCAGAACTATAATAGAAAATAGCTATCAACAAATATATAAAATTTATGTAGAACTAAAATACATTGTTATTTTTTACCGTATTATAATGGAGTTCTACCAAGTAAATGCCTACTCAATCAATGAATAAATATCCATAATTGAATTGAAAAATTATTCGAATCCTTGACAGCAAAACCTAGTTGGAAAAAAGCTAAATCGCGTTTAAATAAATAAATAAAATAATATGGTACTATATCAAAATCTATTGATTGAGTAGGCATTTACTTGGTAGAACTCCATTATAATACGGAAAGAAAAATAGCAATGTATTTTAATTCTACATAAATTATTTTATATATTTGTTGATAGCTATTTCGGCTTACGCCTTCGTCAGAACTAGTTCTGACGAAGGCGTAAGCCGAAATAGCTATCAACAAATATATAAAATAATTTATGTAGAATTAAAATACATTGCTATTTTTCTTTCCGTATTATATCAAAATCATTTAAAAAATATATTACCTGATAGAAAATCCACCCGTAAGACTAAGAAATAAACGTTCATTTATAAATTACGAGTATTACTTGAGTATTTTTCAAAATACTCGAGTATTGAGTACTTGAAAAATGGACGAGTATTCTCGAGTCTCTACTAGCAGAACAGTTTGATTACAAATGCAGAGTTTTTTTCAATATATTTTTGTCCCAGGCGTTGAAACGAAGTCTCTTTGCACCCCTTTCAACCTTGTCCATCCATCTCCTCCGGGGGTGGGTCATAGGTCGACTATCTATTGGGATCCTTTAATAAACCTTGTGTAACGCAATAGATTCCAGCATCTACCATGACCTGCCCATCTGAATCTTCTTGCTCTCAATATATTATCTATCACCACTTTAAATTTGATTATCTTACTTGAAAAAGGTTCTAACTGACATTTTGGCAAAAAAACAATGAATCAGTTTAAACGTGATACACTTAGACCCTTTTTTTGTGGGGTAGATGCGTTCCGCGGAAAATAACTTAACACATTAAGTGCGGGAAGGGTATTAATACCCGTTATTCCGACTGATGGTTAACTGCGGGAAGGGTATTTTTATCTTTTACATAGTCTGCCGCCTTAGGTCGGAAAGGATAGTAATACCCGCTATTTTTTCACAAGAATTTTACTATATCTTGCTTATGAGGTAAGATTTGACCTATTTTTACAAAAATAATGTATTTACAAGAAACAGGGTTACCACAAACGAATGTTGCCCGCTGGTAATGTGTTAATATGAGAACATAACATGTACAAGGACAAGTTTTAATAAACAGGTGAAACACAGAATTTTGCACATTTAGTAAGTTTACAACGCGCTGTCAATTATGTTATTACATATGTATTGTTTTTAGTCCCAAAAATATATTTAAAAAAAAATCAAAATTGCAATAAAAAAAAACTTCGCACAAAGAGATGTTTGAGTGTATATTTGTATTTTTAAAAGAGTAAATATGCGCCAGTACTCGTAAAGCCCAGTCAAATACAAGTCGGTTGCACCATTACTACCACACATGCATTCGCAGGCGCCAATTCATAGTTACTTTCCCGTAACCAATATACAGGAAACATAATAGAATGATGATGAAATACGGTTTTATCGAAAGTATCGTTACCACAAGATACTTATAATACAGATGTATTATTATAATCAGTAGCGGCTCGTGCATACGCACTGTGGAACTGCAGCGCCCCCAAATAAAATGAGAAAAATGTAAAATAATAATATACATACATTAGGTATATTATTTGAAAATATCAATATCGTTAAAGCGTGTATTAAGATCGCCCGCGCCAGGGAACAACCACACCAGGGTACAAATATATTATGCAGTACCGTTTGCGATGGAATATATTCGAGTAGGCGAAAGAGGGGCGCGCGTAGGGGAGTTCGCAAATACAAGTTTGCTTAGGTAATATCTATCTCGCAGTGTTACGTCCGGCTGTGAGCTTTATTTATTATAATGCGATTCTCATTAAAAGTGTTTTACTCAAGGAAAGAAATGCATAGCTTTAATGATCTATGAAATGTATGTCGTTTTTAATTTAAATAATTTTGATATTAATAGTAATATTAACAGTAGTCGGTCCATGTGGTCTAGTGGCAAGTGTTTTTTCCTAGCGATCAGGGGGTCCGGGTTCAATTCCCGGCAAGGTTAGATTTTTTCAATTGAAAAAAGAGATCTTGGGCTGGGTCTATATTATTTTCGTTGATTTTGTTCACAACTGATTCATTATTTATCATCGAGTTAATCTCGTATGACTTTTACAATTAAGAATATTTGTCGCATTGGCGTAAGCTATAATGCCAAATTAAAATGTATTGGAAATAAATATTGTTTTTAATTTGTAATCAACGGGTTACAGCACCCCCTGCTATCTTAATCACGACCGCCACTTCGTATGATACAGATGCAAATTTCAGCAGCGAAATATAAATTGGTCCGATGCAAAACGGACATATTTGCATGCAAGTTATTATTATATTTTTTCTGTAATAACCGTACCATGATAATCACAAAAAAATGGCTGGAATGTCTCTAATCACTCTCATTTATTTGAACATCCTTTCACATTCATTTCTACGTGAATTTAAATTATGTATTGATTAAAATAATATGTGAAAATAAAACATAATACATTATTTTTACGAGCGCCACCAAAATATCATTTACAAACAAACACAGTAGAGAAATAAGTAAAATCCTACGCATGCGCAATAGCAAACATTTAAAATTAATGCGAGTGCAAAAGACTTTTGACAATTATAACGAAGTGAAGATATCTTTTGAGACTACATATAAGATAAATAAATGATTGATTATTAATTCACAGCACAGATGTTGCGATAATAATAAGCCGAATTATATAGTTATGGTTTTTATTTTATGAATTGATTACTAATATTTATATCTAACTCTTTGGTCAAGTGCTAAGAGCTTTATTCTAGAAATCAGAAGGGCTCTTAAATAACACTAATTCTTAAATCATATTTTGAAATTTTGGATATCTCATTCTCATAAAAAGTAACGTCTAAAGAAGAATTTAATGTGATTTAAATCTAAAAAATATACGGCAAACTTGCAATTATGACCGATAGTTATTAACATTTTTTTGTAAATTATTTTAATCCCTTACACTCCAACCTCTTTTTGTGCGATTTTTTATTTGTTAAATAAATTTTTGGAGCTAAAAACGTATATATTTAACAACGTAATTAACTGTACGTTCAAAATCCAACCTGTTTTTAACAATTTGACCTTGACACGTACGTCCTTATGTTAGTTACACGTTATGATCCCAAATTTAGTCAACTAGTCACTTTTTTTGATCCAATTTTTGCGGAACGCATCTACCGCACAAAAAAAGGTTTAAGTGTATAAGCTATAGGCATTATTTTAATCGCAAATTATATTGATTGTGATATAACTTACGCCACGTTTGTGTTGTTCCAATAGTTAAAAAAAAAACACCGCAAACTCTCAATTACATGCTATAAATAATTAATTATGCCATAATCGCAACATATGTTTATTATTATTTCGCTTCCTTTCTTCTTAGCGTTAAAACTGTAAACGATATTGCCACCATTTTCCTGTTATCGCGTAAATATAGCGGCAATTAATTTCAATGTGAAATTGTAAAAGTGATTAAGTAAAAGTGATTTGCATTTCGCCTTTGGTGTAAATTAAATGCATCAGTTTCCAAGTAATTTATTTTCTATATAATTTATAAGTTTCGCTGTATGTTTTTTTAGATTATGCCAATTCTAAAAACATTAAATAATTACATGTTTGTTGATGATTCAGCAATTAAAATTTGTACATTTTTACAATACAGGCGGAGCTGTACTTTCTCACATAATTGGTTCCTGAAAATGTGCATGAAAGTTGAATGTTCGAAAGAAGATGTATGTATGTAAACTAACACCGAAGTTTAATTCATTCAAGAGGTGAGCTACTTCTACTGAATTGGCTATTGGACAAAGGCAATACTCTCCATCTACAATAATTTTGGACAGTGAGGAAATAAAGTTTTTTCCAGCATCTCTATCCACATAATAAAGAATACCTCGTGTTAAATATGACAATCCAGCCGTTTCTTGCATGAAACACCGTGTTACCCCGTGTCTTAGGTAAGCGACGCGGACCGGCAAGCGAATTTAGGCGAATTCAGTCCATTTAAAACGTAGTTTATCAAAGGTCTTATGTGCCATCGCTCGTCCTGACGCAATTAACGCTCTGGTGAGCTTGGACCGTTTGATATTTTCAAGCGATTCGCGCGCGCCATGAGTCAGGCACTTGAGTCGACTTACGACATATGCCATCCTGACCGGATCGCTTCGCCCACATATGACACTTGCATGGGCGAGGACCGTTTGATATTTTAAAACTCTGCCGCTTTCAAAGCTGCGCCGGATCGCCTCGCCCAGCTTCGCCGGCTAAGACGACCCGTTAGAGTCTTCTTAAAGTCTAATCTTCTAATTGAAGTACTTCGAGAGTTTTATTTTTCCATTAATCTATCAATATGCCGAGTCTTTAAGAAAACGATTTTTATCTTTCCACAACTTTGAACGTATTATTTTGAATTGAACATATCGGAGACCTGTTTATATCATACGAACGGCAGATTGAAGCAAAAGATACCATAAAAATATAAAATGGACGAATTTTTAAAAATGTGCAAAATAGAGAATTGTGCGAAATTGTGCCTGTATAAGCTTTATAAAAGAAGCGGATTGATCAACGTATTATTTATTTTACTTTCAAACGTAACGTAGGTACATAAAATAAAACATTTCAAATTGTTGATGGATCCGAGATGTATTTATCGATATTGTTATTGTATTATATGAGGCAAAAGATACATTATAATATACGGAAAGTGGGGGTGAGTCAACCGGATTCTTGAAGAACTTCATTAGTAATCGATATGCTTCATGGCGATAGTACTATCTACAAAGAAGTAACTCGTTCACTGTCGAGACATTCATACAACAAGACTAGGGTTTCCAATCCCGAGCTACAATTTTGATCCGGGGTTTCGGGATTGCAATAAGTCGATTCCGGGATCCCGGTCATTCAATATTATTGTTTTGAATATGCATTTTTCGATGTGACATCATAATATAATATCCCAAACCAAATAAATGTGTCAAATCTATTTTTCGAAAGTTGTAATTTGAGCGATATCAATGTGTAGTTATTTTTGAGGCCCCCAAGATTTTTTGGCCTTCTTTCGCTTATAGGGTAATCTACCACTGAATGTATGACGTCTGTCGGAATAATCAACAAAGTCCCATCTGGATGCTGAGTTTAATTTGTTATACAGCCACTCGAACGCAAAGTGAAAACTGGAAAATATTAATACGGAAGAAAGTTTTCAAGGAAATTGCGAGTAGTGCTGTAGTTTGGTTGACAATCGCTAGAGGCGCCACTTTGACGCAATTGCGTCACACCACACTGCCCAATGACACTGCTTGCTCAAACAGAATACGGACTCATTAACCCTCAAGCTAGCGAAACGTTTTTTTTTCAACCCCATCTTGATCATCAATTTGTCACCTTTACTGGATCCCAAGGTCGAACTTATGGACTCAACAGAAGTTATTATTCAGTTTGTTTCTTAAGCTTACAGTTTATTGAAACTTTCAATCAGCTAGTACGCATTTTCGTCGGTAACCTTGTGGAAGTTCATTTTAATATGAAATTTAACACAACTTAGTTTATTCCACGTATTGTGTGACAAACAGTTTCCTAACCATGTCAGCTCCAAATGTGTAGCATAAAGACTCTTAATGGAGTTTATATCAACAGAAGTTTTCTATAAATTAGGATTTCAACTGAAGGTGCTTGATGGAATTTCAATATCAAATTTTAATCGTTTGAATTTTGTCAGTCGATTTTCTAATACAACATTTTAAATAACGTATTGTATATGCTTATTCCACGTATTGTGTAAATATTCTTGACTAGTTTTGTCAGTTCGATTCACAGAAATTTTATTTCTAAAATTATCTCTAATATATATATTCGTTTATTCCACGTACTGTGTGACAAATAGTGACATGTGTTTCACCCTTTTTAGGAGTATCATCAGACCTATTATGGCACAGTTGCTTATTACTTTAGTAAACGATGCTCAATACTAAAGCAACACTGTGACGATCATGTTTCTGAAAGAGGCGAAAAACATGTCGCTTTTTGCCACACGATACGCGGAACAAACTAAGCTATTTTAAATTTATATTATATGTCAACAGCTGTTTTATTTCAATATGCCTTATACATACAGTGGAACCCCGATCTTACGTTATCGCATTATACGTTTTCCCGCGTGGTGCGTTCATTTTTATATAGTCCCGGCATTTAGTTCATATATAAAACTTTCCCGCATTAATCGTTTGCTTTATACGGTCCCTTGAAAAAAGTCGGGGTGTCACTGTATATATATTTCATTGCACGTTGTCTTTCTAAGACATACGAAATTCGAAAATTATTGTTTGGTCTTGCTTACCTCACAGTCTATCGAATATCGCCTCGCGCTAGGTGCACCGATTTTTACCTGGAACAAATTAAAAGATTTATTAGTAAAGTAAAAAACAGAAACATTAATTTTGATTCATTATTTTCACAATCCACAAGACAACTTTGTGAATGAAAATGTTGCCCGCATTTTAGGGTTAATAATTTCCTACATCAATTCATTTTCTTAATTACGCTGGAATGTTTATGATAATTTGCCCATATAAGAGGAGAGGAATGATTTATCTTAAGTGCAAACATAATTATAATCATAAATTTGATGGATACGCAATAAGTTGATATAAAATTACTTGTCAAAATATATTTTCATATCTAACGAAAGAAAACTAATTTTATTCAGAAGAAAGTGTTGGTAAATTATGAATATATGGTCACGGGACAGAATTTTTGTAAAGATTTATGAAAAATAAGCACATTAAATGAAATGAATGTAAGGCTTACGATTTTTTTGGAAATGTTTCGTCTTTAATTTTTAAACTTATTATAATAGAAGATCCTAAAGAATACTTTGCAATAAGTATGAAATCGATTTGTTTTAATTTCCAGGAGAAAAAATGCAACCACAAACTACACAAATAATAATATTATACAGATAGAGACAGTCACATAAGTTTATTATTTGCTTAAAGTAAAAAGAATAATTTTATCATAGGCTGATATTAAAAAACAAATTCTTCTAAAAAATAAAATTATAAGCCAGTATGTATAAAGTTTTTGAGCTTAGCTCGAGAGGATTGAGATTCTGTCCCGTGACCATATATCCATAATTTACCCAACCATTGTGTGGGAAATGTTGGTAAACGTCTTGCTTCACTGTAACCACAATGTTATAAATAACGAGACATTTTACGGTATGATATCTTACTTGAATACTTGATGCAAAATTAATATGCTAGCAATAGTTCGCTAAAAAAGTTTTATTGCCATTGGTTTTGGAATATCCACCAACTTATCTTCTAGAAATATTTTATATTATGTACGTGTTCTAACAACTCGTATCCGCTTTGGCAAAAAAGACGTGTTTGAAGAAATATTCACCAAAATTTTCTGTTCTGAAGCGTCTGGTAAAATATAAAAAAAAATAGCGAAATAAAATTCGAATATTTTAATTGATTGCGCGTACTTTGTTATGATATTTAAAAATTCAATATAATTATATTGAAACATTGTAGTACATATTTTCTTAATATTCTTACTCTACAATTAAAAAAGAATTTAAGAATCTTCAGACTGACTATCGCAATGGTTTTCTTCAGTAAATTTACTAAAGTCACTGTGCCACGAATGTACTCAATACGTGGAATAGTCTAAGTTATTTTTATATTCAAATAAAATTCCGGAAAGTACTTCCGGAAAGGAACAACCTCCATTCTTTACGAAATAATGGATGTTGAGCAACTGATTAAAAAGCAGAGAAAAATGATATCTGTATGAGGAGTCCATTCGCTCTACCGTAATCAATTCTCAGATAGTTCGTGGGCCGCATGGGTAATAGTGTCGATATTTATACTGTATATAAAATGGAAAAATTGACTATTTTATATTGTTCATCCATCGTTCGTAAAAAGTTCTCGGAAAAAAAGATAATTTATATTTGTCATATTGGGTCGCATGCAATGTCATTACGGGCCGCATGTTGTGCATCTTAAGTGGAAAGAAAAAAATCATCTGATTTGTTTATTTCAAAAATATAATATTTATACTAGTGAGCGTTGAATATTTTTTAAACACATACTTAAATCAAATAAAATCTAAATTTAGTTCGCCGTGTTATAAATAAAGGCAGTCCGCATGTTTAAGCACAAAGCTACCCACACATATGTATTTGTTTATTAGAGATACATATTAGTTATGTTTACATACATATATCTCTCAATTGACAGTCGTAATGTCGTTACCTTACATTGAAAAGGTTCTAACTGACATTTTGGCAATAAATGACGTTTTGGTCGGAGAAGTTTGTATTTACCATATTCTAATAATATGATTACTTCGGAATCATATATAATTTAGTAACGGAGTAAGCAGAATATCGCACACTTTTTTTACTAAATTTATGTGATAAAGTTTTAAGATTTTAATCATTATTTACATCATTAAGATCACTATGAATGGTTTGGGTTGCGAAAAAATATGCTTAAAATAAGCTATTTCAAACATTATCTTTTGAATTAAATAGTATGATCAATCCAAACTTCAAACTTCTTAAAATAGGACCAAGAGTATTTAGAACCTTTTCAAAGTAAGGTGTCGTTGTGACAACTGCTTTAATACGACGAGCTTGTTCGTACACACATTACAGTGCATGGGAAGAACAAACAAACATTTTTTTTGCTCCATTGGTAGTAGGGATTCCAATTCGGGTATTCGAATATTCGATATCCGGATTTATTCGGCCCTTTTTAAACTATTCTATATTCGGATATTATGGAAAATATCCGGATAGTATTCGAAGAAAGATCACATCATAATTTCTCCACATTTAAAGAATAGTTATGAATATCCCAGGTAGTGGATTTTTTTTTGCATTCGCCCAACTCGGGTGCTATCAATATCTTAACATAATACTTTATTTCAACCAACCGGCTAGGACTCGAGTCTAATAAAAACCTCTATTCCCGTAATTTCATTTATTATGCAGCTGTAAATTTTAAATTTTGCAAAATACAATGGAACGGTATTGAAATGTGTATTTATATGTTTTGTCTCTATCTAAGATTTTACAAAAGTGGGGAAAGATTGAGTCTTAAATTATTATAAAATGTATATAAGTGAGCAAGGAAACATTGATCGTGCAACATATCTATTTGCGTGCGAATTATACGATTATGTATTAAAAACTTAAAAATCGACACCACTGTCGGCTTGCAAAAGCAACTGGAAATTTCTTTTTGATTAAAATATGTTTTTTAAATCTTAATTTTAATACTATTGTACAACATTTTAGCCATTTCAAAAGTATCCGGACAGCTTAAGTTTAACTATTCGATATTCGAATAGTTGATTTTGACGAATAGTTGGAATACCTTATTGGCAGTCTCTACTCTCCGCAATGGGAGAGGAAATTGAACAGAAAAATTATATTACATGCCACATGCCACCCAATTAATTGACTGAATTGCTGCGCACAATTTGTTTTCACTGATAAAAAATATCACGTTTTTATTATGTATTGGTGTTTATAGATATTTTGAATGCTAACATCATTTCCATTTGCGATGCACATTCGTGGGTATATTAAACTAACTCCAGATACACGTATTAATCTACAAAGTGTGATACAATAGATACGTTTTCAAAAAAGATTATTGCATAAAAATAAATAAGTATACGTCAAAATTAACTATCATCTCGACACTTTACTTTGAAACGGTTCAAACTACTCTCGCCCTGTTTTGAGATATGAATGTTTGAAGTTTCGATTGATCATATATATTTTTTTTAAAGATAAAGTTCACTTATAACAATGAGCAAGTAAAAATGTTGCAAATTACCCTTTTTAAGCATATTTTTTCACATCTTAAACCATTCTGCTGAGATATGATGATATCAATGATCTAATTATGGAAAGAATGACGAAGAGATCTTTATCAAATTAAGTAAAAAAAGTGTTCACTCCAGATTTTTTTTTTAACTCCGTAATTCAATAATAAATGATTCTGAAGTTATCATATATGCTAGAATACGGTTAATAGAAACTTTTCCGACCAAAAGGTAAATATTTGCCAAAATGTCTGTTAGAATATTTTCTATGAAAGACAACGATTACTTTCAAAATAGAAATAAAAAATAATTACTAAATACTTCTTAATTTACCAATGACATTATAATTACAATAATAGCTGTGACTCTTCAATGTAAATATATTGAAGAATGTTCATCATGTTTCTATGAAGAACATTTTTTATAAACAATCATTCTAAATGATTAAAATATATTCTATTGAATATATTAATTACCGTCTCTCTGTCACAGGAGTAGACTATACAATTAAGTTTCGTTCATTTTAAGAGAGTCCAAGATTATATTGTTAACGATATTTAAATCGTTGGGTTTCGGATCACCGTGTAGTTATAGAAAAGCGTGATCAATTCGGTCCAGCTTAATTAATATAAGAGTACAAAGCTTTTCGGCCATTTTAGATGATTTAATAGGTAAATTTTCAAATTCAATTAATGGCATAGCGAAATTTGTAAATTATACTCGTACATGAATCGGATATGTTTGCTTTTCTAAATGTATTTTTTCTCTCTTTATATTCATTGGCATATAAAAACATTTAAAATACAATAATAATTAAAAAATAATAACTAATTTTTTTTTGTATTTATTACACATTAGATTTATTCGGATCAGGACCGGTTTCACTCATGGCGAGCATTATCAACTGATGTACCGATTCAGTTGCTAATTGATGAGAGAAACTGGCCCTGATCCTAATAAATCTAACGTGGAATAGGTACAAAAAATGTGTGTTTTTTTTTTTAATATCATTCTATTCCACCGAGTATTGACAGTTAACACATTAAAAGTTGAAATGATTAGCTATACATATGTCATATTTGCTTACAATATGAAACATTTGAACTTCTAATGGAGTTTTTTCTGTAATAACTTTTTTTCGGGAAGTTTTCTTTAAATAGTTTATACCAGCCATGTCCAACACGGGGCCCAATTTAAGATTTTCAACCGCTCTATTGGAGTTTGCAGCCTTCTACAAATATATTTTACATTTTGTTATTCATAAATCAAACAAAAAAAAGCAGGGGCGTGAATTTATATCTGCATTTTGTGTATTACGTTTGTTTAGTTTTTTTATGCGGCTCACCATTTACCGGTAATATTTTATTTGGCCCACCAAACGATTTCTATTGGACAACGCTGGTTTATACATTCAAACGCAAGTCGTTATAATAAAAATAATAATACATTTTCGGTACTTTTTCCACATACAATTTATTTGATCGGGACCGGTTTCGCTCATGGCGAGCATTGTCAACTGATGACATGATTGATCAGTTGACAATGCTCTACATGAGCGAAACCAGTCCTGATCAAATAAATTTTATGTGGAAAAAGTACTAAAAATGTATTATTATTTTTATTATAATGCCTTTCCATCAAGTATTACAGTGAACACCTTAAAAGTGAGAAGTCATAATATAATACAGTAAAAAATAAGAATGTATTTTAGTTATACATACATTTTATATATTTGTTGATAGCTATTTCGGCTTACGCCTTCGTCAGAACTACTGTATTGTATTAGTTCTGACGAAGGCGTAAGCCGAAATAGCTATCAACAAATATATTAAATTTATTTAGAACTAAAATACATTGTGATTTTTTATCGTATTATAATGGAGTTCTACCGATTAAATGCCTACTCAATCAATAAAGTCATTATATAGATTGAAAAATCAATTTATAAAACTGTTCGCACAAAGATTGAAGGTAAAATATCTGATGCGAGCTACTGAAAATGCCACCGCTAGTTACCGGTAGCTCGCGAGCGATCGTTTGGCGATCACTGTATTAATATATAGTTTAGCATGCAATTTTGACAACATTAATTAGCCATGTCCAATGCTTATCAGTTTAACTACGAATGTGTGTGAAATCCAAGTAACGCACTTGCAATTTGACATTATTAATTACACAATAAAACAACTCTACTACTTTTAACGAATATCAGACTCTATTGGAGTGAAATAAAACGGGGCTTATAACGAGAGTCGACGCAGTTGTCAACGATATCCGATATCGCCATTATTGCAGTGTAAATATTATTGATTTTACGCAAACACCGGCCATGTTGCCACAGGTGAAGTGTTATACTTCATATTATCTGCACCAGGGATGCCCAACTGAAATCACTTCGAGGGCCAAATCAAATAATATAACGACACGTTACTTTGAAAAGGTTCTAACTGCTCTTGACACTGTTGTGAGATATGAGCGTTTGAAGTTTCAATTGTAACAATGAGCAAGTAAAAATGTTTCAAATTACTTATTTTAGGCATATTTTTTCACAAATATTGCTGAGAAATAATGATCTAATGGGATATGGCTCTGATGGGCAAAGCATAAATATTTTAAGCCTTCATCCATCATTAATTTGATTCGCTTAAGTTTGGTACTATTTTGTGAGTTTTGACACGAGTCACCTTTTGGCATCTTCATGCATTTCAAGTGCAGGAATAATCATAAACTGACGACTGATTGATATTTTATAATGTCCACCAGTAAAGTGGACGTTGTGCATCGCAGTAGATTAGACACTTCGATTTTATGATTTTTAGCTTTGGGAAAAATAACTTGCATTGATATGTGATGCAGCGAAAATTAACATTTTATATTTGAAAACCTCGAAGGGGCCATACAAAATCTTTAATTGGGCCACATTTGGCTCGCGAGCCACGGTTTGGGCGTGCCTGATCTACACAATGCAGACTGCAAGAATAGCAATTGCGATATGTGTCGAGGTGATATTGTAAAGCATAAGACAATTATTTGAATACGAAAGAATAATTGAGTCGTATAGTATTAAAGCTAGAACTATTCCATACTTTTCAAAACTGAACTAATTCTGTCACATTATTCTTCTCGGTCATAGTGTATGGCGAGCAATAAAAATCATGTACATGTGGTATAAAAACGTAAAAGAAAATGATGGTTGGTATGAAAATCAGAACGGTTCACGACTTTGGAAACAAAAGTAGTTGGTTGGGTTAGTGGTTTGGCCAATCATTCTTTCGATCAATCTCAAAGTTATCATAAGTGATGATGCAATGGGCTTTTTTTAATTTTGAAAAATATAAATTAAACTCAAAAAGACAAGAAAACGTTTTCGGTATTTTACATTTTGTAAACTTGTATTCATGTTTTTTTTTTGTCGCATTTGGAGTCGTATTTTTGGTCAATGTTGGAGTCGGAGTCGTGTTTTTGTTCAATGCTGGAGTTGCAGTGGGAGTCGTGCTTTTTAATTGATTCCAAAGCCCTGGCTTAAAATCAAGTGGCCCCCAAAATGTGGATAGCGAGGTGCCCATAACTAGAGTTAACTTGTTTGAATCTACGCGTGATAACATGTGTCCGTGCATAAATATTTAAAACTGCTAGAATAATTCATCATTATTTGATGTCTAGCAATTCGAAATGATTGCGAATTTAAAATATAAATGCAATAGCAACACGTTCGTGACCATGGTCTTTATTGCATAATGCGGGTGTCAAATGGAATTATTTAATCTTGTATGTCACCGTACGTCCTGATTGGTCGCAATTGAATCAAACAAGTTTGATTTGTACTGTAATTGGAGATGAGACGATCAGATTGAATATATTTTAATGTCATGTGACCAATATCTGCTATGTGCACTTTTTGAAGATTTCGATATATTAACTATTTATTATGACTAGCTTTCTAACATTTTTATTTATAAAAAGACTGCCATGTGACTCTAAGCATTATACTATGTACTGTGGTCGCTTGAAAAATATGCTTTGGGCATATGCCAGAATACAAGACAACGTTTTTATTCAATATCTCAATGTTAAATATTTTTTTACATTATCATATTTGGGTTTGACAACGACGATATGCTACTCATAACGGTGAACCTCAACAGAAGTTATTTTTACGAAAACCAGTTTCTATTCGGCCTGCTCATCTTCGCCTTTTCTAAAAACGAAGCTAGGACATTACTATAAATAAGCAAAAGTTAAATTTCAAATCGCGCCCTAAATAGTTACACAACCAGAAGTTAAGAAAAGTTTTTAATTTTAAATAAAAAAAATAAATATACAAAGCTCGAGCATGCGATTAGTAAGCTAATCAGTTAACATAAAATGAATTCATGCTTTTGGAAATAAATCTACAAATCGATTGAAATATCAAATAATCCGCTATATCGATTGAAATATAAAGGATCCGATCCCGTGGAAACCTCACCCATTTTGTATGTACGCCCAAAAGCATCGATTATTCGACTACAGGACCAGTTCAACATAAGGATTTATTATAGTATTTTTTGTTTATATGGAAAAATTTAATTTATTGATTGAGTAGGCATTTATTTGGTAGAACTCCATTATAATACGGTAAAAAATAACAATGTATTTTAGTTCTACATAAATTTTATAAATTTGTTGATAGCTATTTCGGCTTACGCCTTCGTCGGAACTATGTTTGAAACGTGTATTAGAGATAGCTTATATACCTATGCTAGACAGGGTGCCCCGTACATCCTTTCTTTCTTTTCAAACCATACCACCCATGGAAGAATTAAAATAAGTTTAATTTATTGGTCTAACTCTAACGTAATGGTGTGAATTTCAATATTTTCTTTCTTCATTCCTACCTAACGTTAAACTGTAGTCATTTTTGGAATTCATTCAGTGTTTATTCAACAAAGTCTGTTTGCGAAACATTATTGCATTTCAAAACAGTGCAAACATGGCAAACTGTTTGTTTTGTTTGGACGAATAATTGCAATAAATTTGTTTTTAAAATACCTAAATAATAATAAATTAATATATAATAGCTAAATGTAATATATTTTGAGCGTTTTTTTATGGTATTATTTGGTTCCAGTATTTTATAATATTGGTTCTGGACATTGAGGGATAAATCACTTTGGCGCAGCCTCAGGCGCAATAAAATTTTAGAGGCCCTCCTTTTCGGATCATAAAAAAAATCTCGCAAAATTTATTCGAGCTTTTTATATTACTAAATTTCCCTATTAGTAATTTCATATAATCACAAATATTTTATTATGTAAGTCAAATGCATTGCAAAGAAAACTTAAACTTTTTTTTTTTTTTTAAGCAGAGGTGGCCAAACTTTAACGACTATAGGCGTATTTTTTAAATTTTTTGGCGGCCATCGAAATAAAATGAATTAATTATCATTGAAATAAAAGAGGATTCAGAGATGTGTACACTAGTACGCCATATGCATACGCTATGCGATCGACGCTTTGACCACTCCTGAACTAGAAGATGCCGAAAGGCGAAAGCCGGGTCGTTAGCGACAAAACTCATGAAAAAGTACAAAATTGAAACAATTCAAATTTGATATTGAAATACCATCAAGACCCTTAGTCGAAATCCTTAATTTAAATTAATAGTTAGTTTTTGGAATATTCTTCAATTTATGCTTTCTTTGGACTGCCGTCAACTTCAATAGTAATAATATTTTTTTGAATAGATGGAATTAAAATAAAATTTTGAAATATGAAAAAAGCTCGAATAAAGTTTGCGAGATTTTTTATGATCCGAAAAAGAGGGCCTCTAAAATTATATTACGCCTGAGGCCTTCCAAGTGCTTAATCCGCCTCTGTTTGCGTTACCAACTGAGTGCCGGTGGTCAACAATCCATTTCAGTATAGTATAAAGCTCCCGTTCTGCATAAAACATGTTCCACAATATGCAGTCTACAATTAAAAAAAGAATGTATGCATAAAACTGAGCTTTGTAAGCCGGTCTATTTTTCAATGGATGCCAGTTTTCCGCAGTCCTCTCTTGTTTGTACGCTGTGTGTACCTGACGTAATAACGTACACAGCTACAGGGTGCCTAATAACATCCTACGCGTCTATTTACATAACGGTATTGCCTGCCTGGCTGTTGGAGATAATTTCAAACAAAAGATATCATTTTCATGGAGAGTGCTATTGAAAACAGCGCATTCTGAAATAACGTATAAATTAATACTACAGGCTCAATTGGAAATTAGTCTGATCTGGTCCTTAAAAAATATTTTCAATCTATACGCTCAATATATACATATATGTTTGGGTACCATAATTCATCCCCTTAGTGACAGAAACACCTAACTCATTTTTCTCTGTTTTTCAGGAGAGCCAAAAACCAAGTTTCACCAGTAATCGATGTTACATATTTTTAATTGACAGATAAAAATAATCTTTTCATTAACTTTAGAGGCGATGCTTTGGCTTTCTGATTTATTTATTGAATATGAAATATTATTTGAAAAATTGTCTGTACGGATGGGTTATAACTAGGGTTTCCAATCCCGGAACCCGAGGATTTTCAATACCTCTCGGGATTAGAAAACATAGTCTGAAATTTTCGGGATTGATTTGTCATCAATAAAATAGCTATTTATTTCCATATGTGTTGTGTCCACATTTTTACAATGTGAAATATTTACAGAATAAGCATAGCCTGACGAATTCAATCGAATATTTTCACTCTTCAGCTATAGATAAACAACCGAAATATAATATTCATAAAAAGATATTAACATCAATTATTCTAAAATATTTTTAATGATATATTAACATGGCTAGTATTTAATAGATATGAAAATTATATATTTGGGTGAACAAGTTAGTTGTTCAACCATCCTTCCGTTATGTGTGTGCAGCCGTTTTTCAGAGCCGCCTTCCATTACGCTATACGATCAATAAAAGAAACGAATTTACTCCTCACTTACTTGTCCTGAGACGGAGCTGCACGGGACTGATCTTTTAACCGTGCACTAAAGTGCTTAAAAAAGTGAAGAAAAATGGAAACGAAAAGATGTGTAAATTAAAAAAAATATTCCTTATCCCGGAATCAACTTGTTGCAATCCCGAAATCCTGGGATCAAAATGTTGGGCCGGGATTGGAAACCCTAGTTATATGTAACTTTGCAACAGTCATCATTATGCGACTCAAATAAGCAAACATAGCAATCCGCCCACACACTGGTAGGAAAAAGACCATTCGTTATGTTAACGTGAATGAAATTCCACAAATGTGTAATGCCAACACAGCTTGCCAACACCTCAAAATTGTATTTCTAGAATCGTGAATGATTAGGCGAAACGTAGAAAGCTTCTCAAAATAAAAGGGTTACCAGTCGTCCGAATTTTCCCGGGCGTGTAATTTTTTAAAGATCTTTCAGGTATTATTAATATTCCTCATATGACAATAAACATATTTTTTTGATTTTATATCGTTATTGATCATTTTTACTTGATTTTAATTGTAGTAGTTTCTAATATGTCCGGTCTGTGGCGCAGTGGCAACGGCTTTCAACGGGATTCCAACTCGGATATTCGAATATTCGATATCCGTTTATATTCGGCACTTTTTAAACTATTCGATTTAGTAAAAACTTCGAAATCGAGACCATTATCTACTAAAAAGCAGTTGCAAATTCTTAGTTTAGTGAAATATGGTTTTGAAGCCGTAATTTTAAAAACATTTTTTTTATAATCTAATAATTATGAACATTGGACGGTCCGTGACGCAGTGTCAACGTTGTTGACTTGCGTGCCGGACCGCCCGGGCTCGATTCCCGGTACGAGCGGATTTTTTCAGTCGATAAATCTGTTCAAAGGCATGGGTGTTTGTGTTGTTGAAAATCACTTCCCACCTTTCCGATCCCAAAGAGCGACGCATAGTGACAGCGATTAGCTAATCACTAGTCCTGTCCTAGTCCTCGCATCCTTTTCATCCCTACTCTCTTCGAAAAAGAGAGGTTGAGCAACTGAGTAACAAGCAGTTATCGTAGAAAAAAAAAATGTTGAGATAAACTCCAAGAAGTTGGGAGCGGACATGGTTAAAAAAAAAGTTTTAATTTTGTACTATTCCCTGAGTTAATGAAAATTTATTTATAAACGATTCAAATTTGATATTGACATTACATCAAGCACCTTCAGTCGAAGTTCTATTACAAAGAGGGCTTATCTATTTTAATAATAGTCTATTTGATATTAATTATTCTTATTTTTGTTTGAATTACTTGCATATTTGTATTACCAATTGTTTTTAATACCTTTAGTCTTAATTGAACGCTTGAATAATGCTTTATTTTTATATTTCTTATCAGTTGATAATGCTCCCGATGAGCGAAACCAGTTCTGGTCGCAATAAATCTAATGTGGAATAAGTGTTTTTTTATTATTTATATAATGCCATTCCACCACGTATTGACAGTGAACACCTTAAAACAGATAATCGGTAATCGTAGCTGCTAGATATTCGAGAATATTCCTTATATTAAGTGGTTCGTGAACTGAAATTGGTGTTGATATTTAAGCCGTTTAAAGCAAAATATATAAAGAAAATGATTTCGACTTAAAGTGATGAATCAAAACAATTCATTTTCAATATAATATACGACACTGCTAAAACTATTTAAAATATTGAGTTACAACAGCGAATCATTCAAAAATTACCATATAAATCACTCTAGATTTATCTATCTGTTCACGCATTTATACTTAAATGGAAATGTTTGTGTATTAAATTAAAATGTAAACCATTTATCACAAATTAACTTTCAATTTGAATTGTATTGTCTAGTGTCAAATCAAAATCACACAATGCATATTACGTAATTAATTCTAAATTTGAATTTAATTGATTAATATGTTAAATTAGTTGATGATGCTCGCGATGAGCGGAACCGGTGCTGATCTCAATACATCCAATATGGAAAAGGCACTAAAAATTCACCAAGTATTGATAATGAACACCTTAATAGTAATTAATAATATGTTGCGTAAAGTTACACCCAATAATGTTGAAACGTTGCACTGCCACATGATAATTGCTAGGAAGTAATAATCATTTTCGAAATAAGAATAATGTTAAGTATTTGTTATATAGCATATATTACTCAGTAGAGGGTTTTTTATCCTCTCCAAAAACATAACACTTCGAAGAAAAAGATTTTCAAGATAAACTTTGCCAAAAAACGACGAGAGAATTTGGATGTGGTATGGAAATGACTGTTTGTAATAAAAGTTTGCGGTGTGGACTAGAAAGCATCGGAAAATTCATGAGTGCGAATCGAATAAACGTATTATCAAATTTAGACCTTAACTAAAATTGTTTATCCGATGATTCGAATCAATTTTCACGCAACATTTAAGGGCGAAAACATTAGAATGCTAACACGGGGTTTATGCATTATTATTTTAGTTCTCGAATAAAATACTCAAGTATTTTTTAAAATACTAAGCATCAGGGTTTCGTCTTTCGCCATCATCAGACATTTCGAGTGTACGGATGAACTTGAACTGACGCGTAGTAAATAGTTTGTAACGCTTACATATATATAGGAATAAAAGTAAATCACTAAGTTAAGTCAATTGCTATCACCTCAATTTGGGTGAATTATAAAATGTTTTGATGTAACAAAATCCACTCGTTAAAGCAGTCTCAGCATCCAATTCTCCAAGAGAGTAGAGATAGAAAGAATATTACTTAAGCATGATCTGTGGTTAGCTAATCGTTCTCGCATTGTACCGTTTTAAGGAGCGGGTGGGTGTGGCAGGAAATTGAAGTCAACACAGACATCAATTTTTCAAAAAAGATATTAATAATTCTACCGGATAGGGATTTGAACCATTGCTCACACAGACTCGACGTTTTACGAAGAGGAATATGTTTGTATAACCGTAATGAGTCGCTTGGGGCAAAACAAAAACTGTACGCAAAAAATCAGGCTGGTTTTTTTAAACAATACGAAAAAAAGTATTGATTTCGGAGTAGAAATGCCCACTGAACACTGGGGGTGTGTTTGAGTAAACAATTTTATTGTTTTAGCAAAGTGCGTAGGATTTTATCCCATAATGTTATTCTACGGTCAGTAAAATACACTAGGATGCCAAATGTTGAAATATACTAAAGATTAATTGTCATCGTTGTTGCCGAACTTTTTTTATCGTATTTCATAATTTGTTGTTTTGTATGTTCTAACTGACATTTTGGCAAAAAATTATCCTAAGATCGGAAAATTTTGTATTTACTTTATTCTAGCATTTATGAATCATATATTATTGTCTATCATATATATCAGGGGTGGCCAGACTTTTTTGCCCGCGATCGTCTTATGTTTGAAATTATTGACGGCGATCGACCAACATTAAAAGAAGTAATTGAAAGTCTATATTAATCTAATTACCAACCCTTGTTTGGTCCGGGTTTTAGAAAGAGATTTTCGTCGATAATCAACTAACCTGTAACACGACTTGTCTCGCACGCTTCTTGGGACGGGCACTAGAAATTTTTACAGATTAGATAGGCGATCGACGCTTTGGCCACCCCTGATATATATAGTCTTTCCCTGAGGTCTAGTGTCCCGAAATTTATAAATAAAGATTCATTTCCAAATTTAATTACATATTTAAAAATATATATATACATAACGTTAAGCCGTTGCGTTCAACTGAGTCTTACGCGTGGATTTTATTTACTTCAGGTAGTATTTTTAATCCGGTAGTTTTTTCTACTGCGGGAATTATAAAAACGAAACTTCTAACCAATTAAAAATTTGAGACGTTTAATTCTCTATTATTTTTGAATGTTTTATAAATTAAAATAAAGGTATTAATCAAATTAAATAAGCTTATTTATTAACCATCTACTCAAATTTGAATTTATAATATATATTTTGGTACATCTGAAACCACTCGAGTATACTCGAGTAATTTAAAATTTCACTACTCAATACTCGAGTAATTGGAGTCTCTAGTTAATAGCATTGAGTGGTATTTATTATTGCGTTAATACGTCTCTATTTTAATTTTGAAATCCCATCGTATAAAGATAAGTTGCTCTAAGCAGAAGCCGTTGAAGAAAAATCTAGGTCGCACTGACGAGAGTTTTAAAACTCTTCACTTTTATAAAGTAGTAGCCTGCTGAAGTAAAGCCTGGAAGAGTGAAGATTAATTATTTCAGAAGTATTCCCCTGAGTTCACGGGAAAAAGTGCACTTGCTAAACTCACCACTTTCCGCTTCTTTGTACGTAGCAAGCATTCCCTTGGGTTCTCAGAACGATTCTTCTGAACTTAATTTGTTTTGTAAAATGGGTCGCGAAACGAAAAGTGTTGAGAGAGCACTCAAGCGAGGTCATATTCGGTCGATATACCGATATCAAAGTTATGGGGTTTTTTTTAATGCATTTTTTTATATATATTTTTGGGACTAAAAAACGTATACATATGTATGTGTAACAACGTAACTGACTGCACGTTGTTCACATGCTGTAAGTTCAAAATCCAGTGTTTCATCTGTTTATTACAATGTGACATTGACACATATGTTCTTGTAAATGTTCCCATATTAAGTCATAGCTTTTTTTGTGCGATTTCCCGCTGAACGAATCAACCGCACAAAATTTTGTCAAAAAACAAAGGTTTTGGTGTTAACAGAAGTTATTTTCTATATCGTGTGCAAAAAATAGCTTTATCGTAATGAAGCCTACTTAATATCATTATAAAATACTAGAAGTCAGTATGTCAGATTTTGGTCTTTTGGACATAAGAATCAGAAAATTCTTTCTTTTTATGGTAGAAGTCACTATTTCATTCGATTTAAAATGAATGAAATATAAGGACAACTTATTTGTAGTTGTGGAAAATAGGTTACATTGATTACTGGTGAAACTTGTTTTTTGGCCTTCCTGAAAAGTAGAGAAAAATGAGTCAGTTTTCTCTGTCCCTAAAGGGCCTATTTACTCTTTCTTTGTATGCTAGAAATCCCTATTTTATTCAATTTAAAATTAATAAAATATTAGGACAGCTAATTTGTATGTTAAAATAATGTCTAAGTATACTTTGCATCGATAAATTTATATAATCTGATTATAGTAGAGAGAGATGATTAGAGTAGAGATTTATAAGTGTTGGAAGTGTCTTTGTTCACTTCGGCAGTTATAGTGCGAAAAATAACTATTGTATTAGACTATATAGATACCATAAATTTCAATAATCTTTTTATAAAAATATAATACCCTAATTTAGTTCATTATAAGATTGATGGAGTACCTTACTATTTTGTTTTTAAGACGTAAATACGCCACTGTTTTAGTTATCATCGGTTTAATTGTAAAGGGACCCCCGCATCGATGATATAACCACTTTGACCAGTATAAATATTTACATCGTAGAATGGCCATACGTGTATGTTTACAATTCAACCAGCAGTTGTCCCCAGCTTAGCTCTGGTCTGCGCCTAATGGATGCAAGTTCACGCATATTATTCTACAAATAAATATATTTCGCATGTTTGAATTGATTAAAATATTGACTAATTAAAGTGTTCATAACCTCGTCGGGCTCCGGGTATCACATATGATACTCATGGTTGTCATTGACCCTTTAAACGCCAAGCCAATTCCATGGATTTTTGCCACACGCCACCATTTTCAACGATCGATTTTTCCATGAAAATGCCACGTAACATACCCGGAAAATCATTTAATACCCGACATATTTTTAGTTTCCAAAGAAAAGTGTTTTTTTTTAAGGTAGATGTATTGTGTACCCTGTCTAAAACAGTATATAAGGATGAGTAAATGCAGGTTTAAACATAGTTATGAGTGTTATGACGATGGCGTAAGCCGAAATTGGTATCAACAAATATAAAAAATAATTTATGTAGAATTAAAATACATTGTTTATTTTTTTTTCACCGTAGTGATAAGTCGAAATAGGCAAAATCTGACATCAGCACTTATAGTATTAAGGTCCAGATAAAAATATATGGTAATTCTGATATATATTTTAATTTATTTTTGTTTAATTACAATTTAGGCTCAACTTACTATGCCCACTGCATGGCTTAGCAAGTATTAACTGGAAGAACTTCACCTTAATTAACTAACCTAAATAATGTTATTACATAACTCGCTCATCCACCATTGTCTTGCGCTTAGTGCACCGTTGAGGTAGATGTTACATCAGCTATCCGGGTGGCGCTGGGGCGTGGTGGCGTAACTATGCAGCCGCAATCAATAACAGACGCGAACGAGAGTAGGTTGCGGTCGGGCGATAAGCTTTTAATAAACTTCCCAACAGATTACTTCCCATTGTCTACGTATAGACTGTATGGAGGCATACTTTAAAACCCACAGAAACTCACACCGCGGTCGGTTGTAGTTTCCACCCACTTTGTTGTACATATATATATGTTACAGTGAAACTGTATTCTCAGTGAAAATGTATCAAGTAAGATTTGTATGAGAACATGATTTCACTAGTCACGATCATTGAAATTATTGGCCCAAGTGATTTGCCGGCCTATAATTTTGGTTTCCTTCAATGAAACAAAATCAGCAAGTAGTCCCTTTCATAAAAAGAGAACCAAAGAAAAACACAGACAAACATTGGGTTGAAGATAGGGCGGACAAATTTAATTCCAATGACAGCTTGGAGAAGGATATATTTTCACTGAGAATACAGTTTCACTGTAACATATATACAAAATACAGTTATTGTCTTATAGTATTTATACAATATACAGAACGAGTAAATTTCAAGTCATTCAGGGTTTAATTAGCAAATGATATCTTCGAGAACTCCTCGTTACTAAGTTGTTTAACCAGGGATTTAAATGATGAGGGGGATAGGATAAGACTAGTGGTTAGGTAATAGCTTTTGCTACGCGCCGCTTTTTTAGGTTAGGAGAGGTGGGAAGGGATTTTTAACAGCAGAAGCACCCATTGCCTTTGAAAAGATTCGATAAATCGATGTAAAAAAATCTGCTCGTACCAGGAAGGTCCGTCACGGAAGGCATCGACGTTGACCACTGCAACACGAACTGGGCATGAATATTTAAATAAATTAATAAATAATTATCTGAAAGTAGTAGTGCTTGAAATTATAAATGCAATGCAAATGTTACTATTAGGGATTCCAACTCGGATATTCGAATATTCGATATCCGTTTATATTCGGCACTTTTTAAACTATTCGATTTAGCAAAAACTTAGAAATCGAGAGCATTATCTACTAAAAAGCAGCTGGAAATTCTTAGTTTATTGAAATATGTTTTTTAAGCTGTAATTTTAAAAACATTTTGTTTATAATCTAATAATTATGAACATTGGTCCGGTCCGTGGCGCAGTGTCAACGTTGTTGACTTTCGTGCCGGACCACCCGAGTTCGATTCCCGGTACGAGCGGATTTTTTCAATCTATAAATCTGTTCAAAGGCATGGGTGTTTGTGTTGTTGAAAATCCCTTCCCACCTTTCCGATCACAAAAAGAGCGACGCATAGTGACAGCGATTAGCTAATCACTAGTCCTAGCATCCTTTCCATCCCTGATCTCTTCGAAAAAGAGAGGTTGAGCAACTGAGTGACAAGCAGTTTTCGTAGAAAAATATATGTTGAGATAAACTCCGTGAGGAGTCCATATGCTCCAAATTGGGAGCGGACATGGTAAGAAAATAAAATATGAACGAAATGTTAATCATGACAAAACTATCCGGATATCCGAATATATCCGGATAGTTTCAATTTTACTATTCGACATTCGAATACTAGTTACCCTAGTTACTACTCCTTCATTATGTCCAGCTTTTTGCAATCTTCTATTCGCTGTAGACTAAATGCATGCAGCTCGGTGTAGTAATATAATCATGTAATAATATTATTATGATTGAATGCCTATCTCCGAAAGTGCGCGATAGAGTAACAGGTAAGGAGGTGGCCGCGCCGCCCATAATCCAGTCCGCCCACGCAGGGCCGCACGGCACACCGCGCTGCACTGAGCTGCACCAGTCGCCAGCCAGAGCCCTAACCAAGGCGGAACACCAGCCCACGCCAGGCTATCTCCGATCTGGTCCGACACTTCCGCTTACTCTCAACATTCACGTGTCAAACACGTTGAAAGTTAGGACATCCAATCAGTGAGACGGCAGATTAATGCTGGGACTTATAATTTAACACTATTTGCTATATAAAATTTAAAATAACTTTGATTAGTCCACGTATTGTGCTACTAACTGTGACACGTGTTTCGTCTCTTTCAGAGGCATCTTCGGACTTACTATCGCAAAGTACTTTCATTACTTAAGCAAAATTCGCGATAGTAAGTCCGAAGAAGTTATTTTAAATTTTATACTAAATTGAACTTCCACAAAGTTACCTCCGAAACCATCGAATGTATACTATTTGCTATACTTATTTTACCATTTTTTGTTTGATTTTTGTGTGTAGTTAGGGACAGTCAAGCACACTTTAGTGCAAGCTAATCAAGTCCTGGATAACTGCTCCCAGGACAATTCCAAAGCTAAAAACTGTATAACGCCTGACATTGTTACGCCACGGGAAATGTCTGTTAAAACCAGACGTATGGCCGTGGCGGGCGGTGGATGGGTCAGGTAGAGACTTAATGCTCGAAGTGCCTATGTCAGATGTTGGCCTTTTGGACTTAAGATCTTTTCATGCCAGAAATCTCCACGTCATTCAATTAAAAATGAATGCCATATGAAGACAGTAATTTGTATGTCATAACGAACATTGTCAACTGTTCATCAGTTGACAATGCTCGCCATAAAATCGCTCAAAATAAAATTTATGTGGAATAAGTACTAAAAATGTTTTATTATTTATATTAAATTATAGATGATTAGAAGTTGAGATTTATTATTGTTAAAAGTGTCTATGTTCACTTAGGCAGTGCGAAAAATCATCCCTGTACTACATACATATGATGTAGATACCATGAAAGATTTTAGTTAGTTTATTTTTGTTAATACTTACTGACCAAAATATCGAGAAGATACTGCCCAAATAAAATAACCGCCTTCGATAGTTCTGACGAAGGCGTAAGCCGAAATAGCTATCAACAAATATATAAAATAATTTATGTAGAACTAAAATACATTGTTATTTTTCTTACCGTATTATAATGTAGTTCTACCAAGTAAATGCCTACTCAATCAATAAACTGTACTTATTTGGTATTAAAATCTATTTAGTTTTATTGAAAGAATTCACATTAACTTGGTAGAACTCTATCGACATACGTACATTGTCTATACAGTGGAACCCCGATCTAACGTTCTCGCATTATACGTTTTCCCGCGTGGTGCGTTCATTTTCTATAGTCCTGGCATTTAGTTTATATTTAAAACTTTCCCGTATTCATCGTTTCCCGCATTAATCGTTTGTTTTATACGGTCCCTTGAAAAACGTAGAATCGGGGTTTCACTGTATTTCCATTCTCAAGCACACGGTGTGTAATATCGTCTGTGGTCATTTTTTCCATAATTAAATTTTAAAAAATAAACAGTTTTAGAATAACTGATATATATCTTCTTAAACAACACGAGCGAGAAGGAAATAAAAGGACAGGAGATCTTTAATGCACTATTTTATTCCATGCGCGCTTACTAACGTATATAAAATAATACAACAAACCAGTTTAAGGACATAGGGATACTCGAAAAAAGTTGACCAAACTGAATATGGTGACATAATAAAAAATGGTAATTGATCGCTTTGTAAGAAAACGCATTTATCTATGCAATAAATATAGCTGTCGGCAGTGTAGCCCAGTGGTAAACGTGTCCGTTATATTCAACTACCCTCCACAATTTTAATTACCCTTGCAGACAATATTAAACATAGTACTATGAATACTGTCAATTCTTGCGGAAAATATAAATATTTTAATAAATAAAAACACAATTTTGTTCATCAGCTGAAAATGCTGCGATGAGCGAAACCGGTACTGATATTTACAAAATGTATGTGATATAAGTAACAGATTTAAAAAAATATATTAATAGTCTTTTGTCAAAAGGTATGGTTGGTTATCTGTGATATTAGAATTCCTTCTAGAAATAATGTAAAACATATGATCGATATTCGCATGAAACACACACAGCGAGAGAAAGAGTGTGTCCGTGTGTTACAAATATGATAGAATAAAACTATGAATTGTAATTTTTTTTATGATGGCTGCTTCAACTATAATATTCTTCTCGTAAATCAGCGTCTACGTTTGAAGCTCAAATGAAATGAGCCTGCTACTGCATACAATCGTATGACCAAATGTAATTTTTATGTTGGCGGCTTGGATAGTTTTCATCAGGGCTGAAATTTTGCTTTTGGCCGGATTGGTTGGTTAATATTTAATTGAGTACTAATAGGAAAAAAACAGGACGAAATAAAACTTTTTTTAGTCGGAGTCGAATTGTTTTTGGTAAATGATGGAGTCCCATAGCAGATATATCACAACCCTGGTTTTAATTATTGATTTAATTTGATTTTTGTTTGCAGATTAATCAATAAAAGTAAAGACATCTGATGATCTAATGTTGATTTTTTCAATAGTTTATATGATAATATTATAAATATATATATTGTTTAAATATATTCTTAGCGATCGGTTTCTTTGTAGCGACCCTGTTAATCTGATTCATTTCGAATGAAGCTATTCGCTTTGGTAAAGATGCATTTGAATCATTTGGATCGACCATTTGACGATGCATTTAGTTTATAGGCCTTTTAAATATCGTAACGAAAGAGTGCCTAGGAAAATAGACAATCATTTATGGTTGGGAACGTGTTAATTATTTTAAAAACATTCAGATATAAAATATTGTATCGTATAAATTATATCACGATGGTTTGTTTTGAATTCTTTCGATGCTTACCGAGTTTATGTATGTTTGTGATTAAACATGGACACTATTGCTTTTGGTTTATATTCATATCGTTCTATCTAATTCATTTGATCGACCAACAATTGAATTTGCAGTTGTTTTATTTTGATATTACAACACACGATATAATAAAAATAATAACACATTTTTAGTACTTCTTCCACATAGAATTGTAATGGATCAGGACCGTTTTCGGTCATGGCGGTCTTGATCCAATAATATTTTATGTGGAATAAGAACTAAACATGTGTTATTATTTTTATTATAATGCCATTCCAACAAGTATTGACAGTGAACACCTTAAAAGTAAACACATGATATATTTATAATAATATACCGGGCAACACTCTTATTTTAATTGCGATATCCCGTGTGATTCAATACCGTACACACTATTAAAACTTACTTCGTAAATAGAATTGGTGTTAAACCCTTTAAATGCAGATGGTCGGCCTAGCTACGTCCAGTTTTTAGCAGGATACAGTTAAAATTTGGACCACAAAATGAAATGTTTAAGATTTACTACTGATTTAGTTAATACCGTTTTTTGGACATAGATGTGAAATGTTTCTTTTAAAGCCCCCATGCACTGGTCCCAGTTTATCGCACACTCTAAAAAATAATGAATCTAACGACCTGATGTATAAATATTGCTTAGAATATTTAAAAGATCCACAAAACAAATAAGCATAAGTTAATAAAACATGTTAATAACATTTTATGTTTTAATCCATGCTCGCTTAATTGAGGAACATATGGCCTCCTAATGAAGCATTTCAACAGAAGTTGCTCCATGATTGAAATTATGCTACGCATTTTGTTGGATTGGTCTACTCAGCCTATGAAATTTCCTCGGCTAAAGGGAACATTGCTTATGACGCAGCTCTATTCCGTATTAGATTACACACTTCTGTTTATTTTCTTCGTTGAAAGCTCGGCTTGAAAAACATTATAAGAGTAAAAACCCAGCGATCATTATTTGGCAAGCAGCCTTTCAATGTCCCGATAGGCTTTCGACTTGCCATTTGTCCCCCTCAACAAATAAATCCCATCTCACATTGCAGGGGAATAAAACTTAACCGAGCAATTTACGGAGTTATTTCATAATCGGCAATATACATGTATCTTGTTAAAAAATTATGACAATTCTTTCAAAATAAAACGTATTCAAAATAAGGATTGCCAACTATTTTTAAAAATGTATCAAACATACAAATGATCGTTATTTTACTTCATAAAGAAAATGAAAACAGTTTGCTGATAGCAGTTTCCTAGTCCAATTATTCTATGTGTATGCATAGAATAATTGGACTAGGCTATCACCCTCAGAAAAGAAAGGTAAAAATTTATTGTATAGAGTTACAAACATTTATCAAAAAAAGGTGCCGGATCTCACTTCATGTCAAGCTTTTTACTAAATAAAATTATATTTAAATATCATTTCCGGAACGCCGTTCTACCGAGTTAAATGGGAAAAAGCCCTGATTATTATCAACATCTTTAAACCACTCCACATGGGTAATTTAAAAACGTAATAATTTAACTATCTGTAGCTCACCGTTGACGATTATGGCTAGGCCATTTTCGTTTTGGAAGAAGTATGGACCAATGATTCCGCCAAAATAAAATTCGCATCAAACAGTTGCTTTCTCGGGATGCATTTAATGTTGGTGTATCTCGTATGGATTGGCATCGTTCCTAAAGATAGCTTTTCCGACGAACGTCTCTCGAACGTAGTGACTTTGATAATAAATTTTGATAATTTTCACATGCTGTTCAACGCTATAACAAATTAGAAAAAATACTGTTTATCACTTCTAAGGGGTTCGGTTCGTGGCATTATCAACTGATGAACTATTCAAAAATCAAAACTAGCTTATTTATATTAAGCTGGGCAAGACTTTGTCAAGTTCCATAAATCAAATGATTGGCGCAATAAATATGACAAGAGTTCATACATAATCATAAATGAACTCAAATTGTCTGTAACTTAAATGTAAACGACTATTTACAAGTATATATGTACATGAACACTTATAAATAATGATTAAAAAAACATGTTCAAATACGTGGCAAGCCTGCTCACTGTTCGAAATCTTGTTTCTCGAATATTCTCTATGCGCGATTGATTCTTCTCATTTTTATGATGGTGTTTGTCAAGGCTAGGGTTAAAAATCCCGGATATTTTTTAAAAATTTTACATTGTTAAAATAAGGACACATTAATGGTAATATAGAATTTTTTTATTGATGACAAATCCATTACCATTCAAGATGTAAGGATCATTTTTAGAATAAAGGATTGAGACTGAGGGTGCTCGATGGAATATCAATATCAAATTTAAATTGTTTGAATTTTTTTCTTTTCCATGAGTTTTGTCACTAACCACCCGGGTTTCGCCTTTCAGCATCGTCAGACTTTTCAAGTGTTTTTTTCAAATTTTAGAATTTTTTGTATTTGCCACTCATTGATACATTATTTATCACTAATGAATCGATGAGCTCCAGATTTGTTACTTGATGTTTTTCATCAACAAAAAATATTTTACATTCAGTGCTGTCATCAATGCATATCGCAAATTATTTTATTTTCCTCGAGCATCCGGTGCTTCAAAGATGATACGGGTACACGTTATATTAAATTTTTTTAATAATAAATCTTTAATACTTGATTAATAATTCAAACCCAAATATTTCGAGAATGTATTTTATAATCCCGGTATTCATCAGGTATTGAAAATTCTCGGGATTGGAAACCCTAGTCAAGGCTTTCCATTACTTGTTTGATTCTCTTGGCGAGGAGGAACTGATCTCATACAATGCAGACAGTCCGTCTTTGCACCATCGTCTCAATCCTTCGTGTCATTGACAGGTCCCGAAGATATCACGTAACACGCGCTGCACAAATAAGGCCGGTATTCTTTACGTGTTTCGGTAAGGCTTTTGGAGCCATATACGACAGCTGGTCGTATCAGTATTTTTATAAAAGGATACATTTTTTCAATTGTTTACTCTGTGCATAGGAACACAGAAGCTGTGTGAGATTGAAAGTAAACTTTGTTACGTATCACTTTTAAGGTGTTCACTGTCTATACTTGGTGGAAAGGCATTATAATAAAAATAATAACACATTTTTTAGTACTTTTTCCACATCTGATTTATTTCATCAGGACCGGTTTCGCTCATGGCTAGCATTATCAACTGATCAGTTAAATATCAGTGTGATCAGTTGATGAAATAAATCAGATGTGGAAAAAGTATTAAAAAATGTGTTATTATTTTTATTTGTTAATTATTCTTATCTTTATACTACTTTAATATTATCAATTTATTGATAATGCATATCGTTCGTTCCTTACTTTGAAATTGCTCTAATTGTCATTTTTTCCTAAAATTACCGTTTGGTCGGAAAAGCGTGTATTTACCGCATTCTATTATGTGAGATATTTTCATTACTTTTTCCTCATAAATTTGTGTTTACTATCAATATTTTTAAGAAATGTTTAAAATTAAAAAAATACGGATTATGTGTAACAATTTAAACTTTACCATGTGAATAAAAAAGGTCTCAAAAGTTTAATCTAAAACTGGCATTAAATATTTTGGAATTGACCACTTTTGAAAATTAACTCCTGATATATGAATTTCAGAATTATCTATGGTCGAATAACGGAATTCATCTGCACACTTTTTTTTACTAAATTTATTTGACAAAGTTCTAAGATTGTCATCATAATTTCCTTCATAAGATCTTTAAGATCATTTTTTTCAGCAAGAGTTGTGAAAAAATATGCTTAAATTAAATAGTTTGAAACAGTTTTACTTGCTTATTGTTATAAGTGAATTTTAATCAATCGGAACGTCAAACGCTCACATCTCAAAACACTGTAAAGAGCTGTTAGAAACTTATCAAAGAAAGGTGTCGATAAGCTCGTTTTCATTGAGAGATTGCATGTCTACAAAACAACAATATTAAAAAAGAACTATCGCAATGGATCAAAACAAACAATACGGAAAAAATTGAATTTATTCAACAAATCTCATGGAAAAGTACAACATTCAAATTTGATATTGAAATTCCATCAAGCACCCTCAGTCGAAATACTTAATACGTAATTAATATTTATTTGTCCGTGGAGCAGCGGTCAACGTCGACATTTTTCGTGACAGACCGCCCGGGTTCGAGCAGATTTTTCAGTCGATTGATTGATTCTGTTCGAAGGCAATGGGTGTTTGTGTTTTGTTAAAAATCTCTTCAAACCTTTTTTATAACAAAAATCGGCGCGTAGCGGGCGCAATTTGCTAACCACTAGCTGTCCTAGTCTTCATATCCTTTAAATCCCTCTTTCTTCAAAAAAGGGAGGTTGAGCAACTGAGTAACAATCAGTTCTCATAGAAAAACATATGTTGATATGAACTTAATGCACCATTTAAATTCATATTTTTGTCATAAAATTGATAATATTTTGAGATTATATTTAATATACTTTAAAATGGATTAAGTCGATTATAAAATGTGATAATTTTACTGTATGTAATATTTATATGAATCAAAACGTCATCTTTATCAGTATCAAAATAAATGAATATGATATTAAACAAATAATTGTCGCGCTTGGTTACTCCTGAGTTTCCCTGCCCTACAATATTTTAGTAAGTATTATTTACGAAATCGGATCATTCTGACTCACTTCTGAAGGGGTGATTAATTATTATTTTCGTGACGTTATGTTTAAATAGTAAACGGATAATCTTCAGTATATTGGCTTACTTGGATTTAAGATATATTTAGAAAAATAAAACCATGAAAATTAATTTTAACCCAAATTTATAAGTAGATTATATTTTTCAGATTCAGTTACAACTGGATATCTAATTTTTGAAAAACCATAGCGAAAACACAGAAAGTTGTGCTTTTTGCTTAAAAATATACTATACATATGTTTGACATAATATCTAATGATTTTTTTAACCTTGTCCGCTCCCAACTTGGAGCATATGGACTCCTCACGGAGTTTATCTCAACATTTTTGTTTTTTTCTTTTTTCTACGAGAACTGCTTGTTACTCAGTTGCTCAACCTCTCGTTTTTTTCGAAGAGAGTAGGGATGGAAAGGATACGAGGAGTAGGACAGGACCAGTGATTAGTTAATCGCTGTCAAAATGCGTCGCTCTTTTTGGGATCGTAAAGGTGGGAAGGGATTTTCAACAACACAAACACCCATGCCTTTGAACAGATTTATCGACTGAAAGAATCCACTCGTACCGGGAATCGAACCCGGGCGATCCGGCACGCAAGCCAACGCCGTTGACACTGCGCCACGGATCTAATGATTGCCAATGTAAATAAATATTTAAATTTTTCCTGTCACACGAAGCGGTGATAATGAAGATAGATAATTACCGACATCATCAACTCGAAGAAAAAATTAATCACAAACAAACACCCTTGCCCAAGAAGCCAATTACTAGTCCTGTCCTAGTCCTCGTATCTTTTCAATCTATAGTACTCTATTAAAAAACGAGAGGTTGAGAAGCAAGCAGTTTTCGTAGAAAAAAAGTTAAGCTGAGATAAAGTCGATTTAAAAATAAATGATAATCTTTCGGCTCTTATCATTTATCTCACACCAATAATTGCTTATTATAAATACTTAGCCTTGCCTTCCTCTATTTTATTTAAAATAACTTTGTTTTGTATTTACATGTCATCGGTTGAAAATTCGCACGATGAGTGAAACCGGACATGATCTTAACAAAGAGGAAGAAGTATAAAAAAATATTTACTGTTGATTTTAAGTACATTTTCAGTAAGAATTGGCAGTTTAAAACACCTCAAAAGTGCCCATCGAAAATGACCATCACAAATCAGTCACCCAACTGATTTCAATTATGACATATACTAGATTGGCTTACGAGAACGTTAGTGTGATGATATGTCCATATATAGACCAGTAAGGTTTATGCGAATCATTAAAAGACAAGGTTTATATCTGTTTTATTGTTGGTACATAAAAAAAAATCTTCATAAAACAATATATTTCAGTTTCAGACAAAACTGGTAACCGTGCTAAATGTTATGTCTCACGAAAGTTCCTCAGATCGACATTTTAAGAATTTTTCCTGAAAATAGGATTGTTTTTAACACTCATTTGGCAACACTCAACACAAGTCATCGTGATTTAAAATTCATGATGACTTGTTTCAGTGGATATAAAAATTTTACGACACGTAATTTATTAAAGTGATTAATTTTGCATGTGCTAGGTAGAACTTAACTGTAAATGGGGAAGCTATTTAGTTTAGCCACAGATGTTTTATAGATTACAAGCTATAACCATCAGTATAAGAGTTAAATTTGAAATTACGAGCCATGCTAAGGAATGGGCATGTCTATTATAAGAAGTGTAAACTATTCAACTTTACGCCACCATTACGTGCCATTGAATTGAATCTTTTTTAATGATTCCAAGACAATCATTTTCGTAATGGGTGTTTTATCCACACAAAGTTTTCATCTGACAGAATCTTTAAGATAGCCAATACATAGATAGTCTGTAGCCACACCAGCAAAAAACTTATCAAGAAACTAGGAGCCTGCTTCTCGCACTCAACATATATTCTCAGTAGGAAAGTAAAGGTGCGACACGATGTTGTTGAATGTGAAAAATATTTAAGACATTCACAAAAAACGTTACGATATAAGGGAGAATAGTTAATCGCCATGGCCAAGTAAGCGTAGAGCGATCGATTACTTTGAAATGTCTCCTCGCCGATACGTTGCTATTGATTCATATTCAAAGATATTTCGTTCGATTCGAACTTCGAAATCCGAAATTCTAAATTCGATTTTCAGTGTTGTATTTTTTCAAATTGTCTTTTCAAAATTGTAATCTAATGTTTCACATATGGGCTACGTCATAGGTCGTAGCTTCGTCATAGATCTACGTCAAAATTTTTGCGAAAAATAATATCGTGAACTTAATTTTTCGTTTTCACGTCGCAACACACAAAATGGCGCTTGATCTTTATATTAACGTTCTTCTTTACAGTTATAATAAAACAATATACGATACAATATTATCCCGTTTTAGTTCCACATAGTAACGATGTCATAATGTTGTCATATTGCCATGTATTTATTTTTACGGGGTTTTCAATCTAACTTAGAGAAAGTTACACTGCTAAGCACAGCATCTGACATTATTCCAAAGATCAAATTCAAAATTAAATACTCTATAGGAGCATTATTATATTATTACGGGTCAGCATATCAATTTTAAGATTGTTCGAGGGCCGCATGGGTGAAAGTGATTAAATTATCGTAATTTGTAGTGTATGTATTTGAAATTGAAAAATTTATCATTTTATTCCATCGTCCGTGAAAAGTTCAGGAGAAAAAAGCTGATAGAATGGTGCAGTAGAGTAAGAACATCCAGCATTTTTTGCATTAAAACAACAGAGTTTTACTCCAACGATATTGCTTAGTTGATAAAAAGGTGGGACAATTATATTTATAAGAATATATGTGAACTATTAAATTGATAAATTAATAAAAAAATACATATAAAAAACGTCTTCGGGCCGCAGGTTGTGCATCACTGGTTTTAAGTATTATTTTTTCTTCAGCCATGAAAAACATGGCTTGCGAACTTTGCAGTAAATATGATGTGCGATGAGAGTGTTCGTGTAGAATAAATAGTTAATTATTCTCGATTGATATTATTCAATGAAGACCAGTCAACTCAACTAGTGGTGCACAGTCTTCTCTAGGGTTTCCAAGCCCGGAATCTCGAGGTTTTTCAATACCTGATGAATCCCGAGATTAGAAAACATGGACCCGAAATTTTTGGGATTGATTTATTTATCAAGTATAAACGATTTATTATTAAAAAAAAATCATAATATTGCGTATAATTGCAGGTGTCATCTTTGAAACATAGGATGCTCAGTGGAAAAAAAAAATATGCGATATGCATTTATGACAGCATCGAATATATAATATTGTTTTGAAATGAATTTAGAGGACGAAAAATATCAAGTAACATAACTGGAGCTTATTAATGATGATATATAATGTTTTAATGATTGCCAAATACAAACAATTCTGAAATTGATCCTAACATCCTGGATGGTAGTAGATTTGTTATCAATAAAAACGTTATTTATTTCCACTGATTTGTCCTCATTTTAACAACGTGAAATTTAAAAAAAAAATGCTCCTCTTTCTGATATGTGTATAACAAAAAATATTTTTAATTTCAACTAGTTATCAGATAATCAATTATTTTTATTTATTTTAAATGATAAATAAACATGTATAATAGTTAATAAATTTGCAAATTATCGACCATTAAAGGAATCACTTTTAAGGTGTTCACTGTCAATACTTGGTGGAATGGAATTATAATTAAAATAATAAAAAAAACAAATTTATTGGATCAGGACCGGTTTCGCTCATGGCGAGCATTTTCAACTCATAAGAAATACAACAAAACAGTGATATTTATACAAAGTTTAAGTAATAATTACAACGTATGACAAACAATTGGTATTATAACCGAGCAAATAAATTTAAGCAAATTTTTCTTACAATGAATATTCTAAATCTAGACACCAGTCCCGGGATCGACTTATTGCAATCCCTTAATCCCGGTATAAAAATTTTGGCCCGGGATTGGAAACCCTAGTTTTGTCCCATCACTGCGCATATACGGTTGCCTTGTCTGAAACTGTGATATATTATAAGTCAGATATAAAGCGGGGGAAGCTATGCATACAGATGCTGCATTCGAATTTAGATACATCGTTTGTCTTGCAGGGGGGGGACTGCAATTTAAATTAGAATGAGAACAATTCGTCGTTGGCACCAAAATTCCAGAAATGCAACACAAGACTATTATTATATCAACACCAGTATTAGGTACAACAACATATTTAAAAAAAACAGCAAACAAAAAATAAGAATAAAATTAACCCTCAGAGTTTCAAAATGGGCCGAAATTAGCCAACACATATATAAAATAATTTCAATGGAACTAAAGTAGGTACGTTGCTATTTTTTTTTCACCCTGTTATAATGGAGTTCTACAAAGTAAATGCCAATTAATAATACCGGTATTTAATAAAATATATTTAGACGTGTCTGCTCCCATTGTGTAACATATTTTGTTTTTACGAAAATTGCTCATTATTGCAATCAAAACCGCTTGACATCTCTGCAGTTCGATGCCAGTAGGCGTTGAAAGGTTAATGCTATGTAGATCTTTTAAAATTTGAGACGTTTAATTCTATGATATTTTTTAAATATGTGTTTTATAAATTGAATAAAATAAATCATGAAATTAAATAAGCTAATCTACTTATTTATCGTCTATTTATTTACACAAATTTGAATTAATAATATATATTTTGGTACATCTGAAACTACTCGAGTATACTAGAGTATTTTAAAAGTATACTACTTAATACTAGAGTAGTTGAGGTGTCAAGTGATTTGAGTCTTAAATATAGATGCCACTAGCTATGAAAATCAAAATATCATCAGAATTATTACAGGAAGATTTTTTAGATATATTTTGCAATATTTGCGAGTTTATTCGTGACGTCTGTACGCAGCGGCCACCAATGGCCTTACGGTACTGAAGTGGTTTAAAAAAAAAAAAACAAAAAACAAAAAAGCCGCAATGTATATTAGAATTGTTATGATATATACATCTACATATATAAACTATCAATTGATTGAATAGAATGAATGAATTGATTAAAAAACAGACAAATTAAAAAACCTTGCCATTGTTTTTAATTTATGTAAAACAAAATGGGACTGTCGGTTAATAGCTAGCCCTAATAAAATACTTCACAGCAATGATAACGACCGAAAACCTTTCAAATTAGTAGATTTATAACTTAATACACAACATCTAATTTGTTATAACTGGGGGTGAAAATTCTGGGGGTGAGTTATTGGTGCACCCCACGGAATTGCAATGACGTCATCGCGGGGGTGTGCGGCCGGGGGAATGTCTGAATCCATTGATGCGGAATGAAATTAAATTGCCGTGTAGCTGCATTGTCGAGCGCCGTGGCCGAGTGGCAGCGGCCGGCGCACCCCTATATTACGCTTCCGTGATCAAGGGTTCGCATCCTCGTGCGGAGATTGGGATAATTTGATTATTAAGTCAATTTATGAATCTTGTTCGTAGAATATTTATCTGTGAATTGTGTGGTTGTGTACACAATTGATACCTTAGCACTTCAATTTGTCTATGTCTACAAAACAATCTTAATATATTGATAAGCCATCTTGCCTTTGTCTTCCACATGTCCGCCTACAGTGGGAAGCATATGGCGTAGAAGAGTTTAGTGTAAATTCCTTATAGAGTGAAAAAATCTTGTTTCATTCATCTTTTGGCAGAAGTTAACGATGTAAGAAGAATGCTATAACAAGCATTTTTTAATATAAATGTTAAAATTATAAGTATTGTCCGCAAACGTAGGCGCGATAATGTGGCTGTACCATATTTAACCATTTGAGTGCTGAGCCATTTTTTTTATATTATCTAATCTTGATGAAACAAGCGGTAGAAACGAATTTTTAAAATATAAATATTTTGCAGTTTTTGGCGGATTTTCATAAAAATGTGTACATAAACAAAATATTTATAAAACAAAAAAAGGTTCTAAAAGATAGTTTTTTGCAAACTTTGGCGCAAATTTGAAATATTAGTTATTTGAATTGGCTCTCCAAGGAAAAGGTTAAATTATTGTAGGATAATACTATTGTATATAAGAGAGGAAGGCGTATAAAGGATGAATTAATTTTTAAATAATATTACTTATTGGAATGGCTCAGCAAGGAAGTGGTCAAATAATAGTAAAATATCTTTCATATAGGAAGATGTCCTTATTTGTGATATTATGCAACCGTCCGGTCAGGGCGCCAAAGTTCAGGGCCTGGACAATTTGAACTTTAAAATTAGACCCATTTTAACTACGCATTACTTTAAGTATTCTCCCATCTATAAAACCGAGCGTCGTATTATGGCAATTCAATTAACTAATTTATTAAATGTATTCACATGTGTTTTATTTGATAGGAAACGCGATGCCACGAAAAGAGATCTCGCGGCGACATACAAGTATACTCTGACGGATCTATGTATGTTGAAGTCTACCAGCTGAATCAACAAAGCGATTATTTATATTTTGTTCGTCTTTGATATTATGTGAATATTATTGAAAAAAAAATAATTAATGGTGGCAGGTTTCTTAAATTGATATAGTTGGCATTTTTGTTTATGCTTTTCGGGATTCAGGCCCGGTAAAACTGAACCTGAATAAGACAACGGTAACCGCTGTAAATTTGGGCTAAAAGCTATGGATTTCTGATGTATTTACAGTAATTTAATGAGTTACCCAAAAAATACAATATTATTGAAGGGATGTTTAAAAGAGTTGTATTAAATACTTGTTTTCATATTTTAGGATTTCTTCTGAAGGTGATTGTAAAATTTCGATATAAAGTTTGAATCGTTTGAATTTTGTACATTTCCATGACTTTTCTCAAATACGACCCGGTTTCGCCTTTCGGCATTACCATGCTTTTCAAAAAACCGGATGAGCTTGAGCTGACAGTTCAAGTTAACCCTTCAAATTGAAAGGCAGTTCAAGTTCATATGGCATCTCTTTTTGGTCTGCAAGAACAATAACTAATTAGAGTCCGAGTGTTGATTTCAAAGATACGATAGCCAAACAATATACACAAGATATTACAGTGAAATTCTGGATTCGTCATTTTGTAATGGCCCCCTTTTAATGGGTTTTGTCAAAACAAAACGATGAATGCGGGAAAGAATCAAAATTAATTAACATATTTTCTAAAGAAAAACTGATATATGATGTCAGCTCGCGAATGTTAGTACTGCGCGACAAGGGACATTCTTTTCTCAGCAATAATAGCGTAACAAAGGCGACGATGGACCTGACTTTGACATGTGCTGCGGATGCCCCAGGGGAGCCTGAATCCTGCCTGCCTCTTTTATCAACCTGATGGATCCTGACGCCGCGGAAGGCCTCTGATTACCATCCATAGGATGTACTCAGGGGAGCTACGGGACGCCGGGATGACCTGGGAAGATGCGAAGAAGTTGGCGGAAGATAGAGAACCTTGGAAGCACCGTGTGGCGGCCATATGCTCCGAATAGGGAGCGGATATGGAGAAAAATAAATAATAGCCTCATACGTTTTCCTATTGCATCAAACTTTTCCAAGAGATTGATTTAAACTTTAATTATAATTTTCACTCTCTCAACTTAGTTTTAAGTTTCTTCATTAGAAATTTACCGAATGTGAGTTAAGCTACAATAATTCACAATGCGAGAGTCAGTAGTGTGCCAATGAAATGCGAGAGATTTGACACGACAGTAATTCGCCAAGCGTAACGATTTCGAATCATCTGATTATTTTTAAATTAAGAACAGGGGTAGAATTTGTAACGTGATCACACTATTTAAGCTGGCCGACAGTCTGCCGCGCCGGTGTATGGCCATCTGATAATTTAGTGGATGTTTTGTTGATGGTAGTGCCACCACGCGATGGCGCTGGCAGCCATGAGACAACCAAGTTAATTACCTCATCGCGGCTATTAAAATGTGGGACAGAAAAATTATAGCACACATGGCGGACTGTCCCCACAACGGCGACTACAAACTGCAGCCAGTGGCGTGTTTTGTATGACCGAATAAATATTAAAAAGAATATTAACCCATATTTCTTTTCCGGCCCTGTAACAGAGCGACGGAACAATATCATGCTATCCATTTATGCACGCCTCCGAAGAATATTTTAGTGAAGCGATATGTATTATATGTACAATGGTACCTCGAGATACGAGTTTAATTCGTTGCGTAACTTTGCTCGTATCTCAAAGAAATTTTTCCCATTGAAATTAATTGAAATGCTATTAATCCGTTCCAGCCCCTGTTGAAGAGCGCCATCTATGTATGTCTTACGTATGGGATTTGTCGGTTGTGCGAATGGACATCTGCTAAAAGTATAAAAAATTCTTAATAAAAAGCAGCAACTCTAGTTTTCTCAGCAAAGAAGCAGTCAAGGCCACAACGCGCTACTTGTTTACAAAGAAATTAGTTCATTTTCGTATAAACTGCTTTTCTTAAATTCAAAATACTAAGACTTCATTCTTCTTTTCCTTCCCGCCTTTCCGATCCTAAAGAGCGACGTATAGTGACAAAATTAGCCAACCACTAGTCCTGTCCTAGTCCTCGTATCCATCCATACTCTCTTCGAAAAAAAGAGGTTAGGCAACTGAGAAACAAGCAGTTCTCTTAGAAAAACATCTCCAAGTTGGGAGCGGACATAGAAAAAAAACTTTAACAAACACATTATGTCATTTTTCTCAAAATTTTGCCAGTGTAACTCATTGCTTTCTTGCTTGGAACGGCTGTGTACTCGTGTATATATTTTCAAAGCACACTACACCTAAGCAAACCTTTTTTTGTGCGGTAGATGAGTTCCGCGGAAAATAGCACAAAAACGCTATGACTTAATATAGGAACATAACATGTATAAAGACGCAAGTGTCAAAGTCACATTTTTATAAACAGTTGAAACACTGGATTTTGCACGGACAGTATGTGTACTACATGACATATGTACGTTTATATACATAGTCTCAAAAATAAGTATATTCAAAAAAATAAAAAATTGCATAACTTTGAAATCGCACAAAAAGAGGCTTGAGTGTGCATACACGATTACCGTATCTTTGTCATGTGCGATGACTCGCATCCGTAAAGTAGCATTTGATTCACCACGCCACTCGCGTGATGAAAACCTACAAGCTAGTCTGTTTTTCACACTATATAAAGACGTGTAAAAAACATGGCGGAATATTTTTTTGCAATGTTTAATTATTATTAGAATAAACGGAACAAAAACACATTGTCTTATCTAGCTTAATTTTATCTTGCACAAATAAACGAGCGCTTCCTGTCAGACAAAATTATCGCAATTTTGTCAGGCATGCGAATTTCTTGACATTTATCGTGCACTATCTATCGCTCACAGATTTTCGTAATATTTATGTGTATATATTTTTTAAGTAATGACCTTTTGAAAGTTAGTCTACATTGGAACTCTTTCACACACACTTTCACAGCTCGAACAACCGATCCAGCCAATGAATGTGGAATATCTTTGCATCGCGTCTGAATACATTTTTTTACTATATAAAAATAAAAATAAATAATATTTTTAACATCACTGAAAAAATTAATGCGGTACGCATTGAGCACTCAACTGACTTAAAATATAATAAGATATAACTTTTAAGGTGTTCACTGTCAATACTTGGTGGAATGGCATTATAATAAAAACAATAGCACACGTTAAGTACTTATTCCACATAAAATTTCATTGGGATCATGACCGGTTTCGTTAATGGCGAGCATTATCAACTGATAATGTTCGCCATCAGCGAAACCCGTCCTGATCCATTACAATTGTATTAAAGTTAGTATAAAAAATGGTTTTTTATTTTTATTATATCGTGTGTTGTAATATCGATTGAAGCAAGTGAGCATTAATCAGTTGATAATGCTCGCGCTGATCGAAACCGGTCCTGATCTTTTAAATTTTATTTGGAAAAGTACTAACAATGATTCATTATTTTTATGAAAATAAGATATTTTTTTAAAAAACAATATTATAACAACGTAATTTTGCTCATTTTCGGTGTGAATTGCGGATGAATAAATAAATAATACCTGGACAATTTTTTTAAAATTCCATTGTTGAAATATATTTTTTTAGCCATGCCCGCTCCCACCGTAGAGTATATGGATTTGGAAGTGGAAACCTTGAGATGTTTGTGTTTCAACTATTACAGACGATAGTGTCAATGATTTTAAGACATATTCTAAATAGATTACCATTCGCTATTAAATTACTGCAACGTTGATGTTCCGTCAATATGTTGTGTCCAAGGCGCGAACCCTTCGCAGGATGATAGCCTCGAAGAAAATTGGGTAAATTATGGATATATGGTCACGGGACAGAATTTTTGTAAAGATTTATGAAAAATAAGCACATTAAGTGAAATGAATGTAAGACTTACGATTTTTTTGGTATGTTTCGTCTTTAATTTTTTAATTTATTATAATATTATATCGTAAAGAATACTTCGCAATGAGTATGAAATCGAGTTGTTTTAATTTACAGGAGCAAAAATGCAACCAAAAACTACACAAATGATAATGTTATACAGATAGAGACAGTCACACGAGTTTATTATTTGTTTAAAATAAAAAGAATAATATTAAAAAACATATTCTTCTTTCAGAACTCATACAATAATCAGTAATATTCTTCAGATTTAATCATCTTGATTCCATATTTTATAATAATCCACAAGAACTCAAAGAGTAAAGTCAAAACATAAAATTATAAGCCAGTAGGTATAAATTTTTTGAGCTTAGGTCGAGAGGATTGGGATTCTGTCCCGTGACCATATATCCATAATTTACCGTAAATCGTTTGAATTGGTGATCGAGCTAGTAAGTTCATTGTTGAAACGCAATTAGAAGAATTTGTTTGTTTAGGATTCGACATGCCGTGTCCAAGGAAGCAAATGACTGTTTGCTTTCATCATACATTCGTAGCTTCCGCATATTGTCATGAAAGGCCATTTTCTGTATGTATCAGGGCTGTTGAGTCGAAATCGGAGTCGTGGAGTCGCGGCGTTTTGGCCGGAGTCGTACTCGGAGTCGGAAATTTTGAACTTTTAATTGATGCATATAACATGTAAAATTTGGATATTGGCTGGATTGGTCGGTTGATATTTAATTGAATACACATAAATACTAAATGTAGGAAAAAAACGCAACGAAATTAAACATTGTTTAGTCGGAGTCGGTGTCATGTTTTTTTAAACGACTCTACAGCCCTGGTATTTACCATATATATATATAAAATTACAACACATTTTTTGTACTCATTCCACATTAGATTTATTAGGACCGGTATCGCTCATGGCGAGCATTTTCAACTTTAAAGAAATACAAAAAATAACTATCAGTCTGCTGTATGATTCTCTTTGAGTGAAAAGCGACCGTATACGAAAAAAATTCTTTGCCATTTGTTAATTCTTAACCTTTTTAATTCCACGGGACCTAAGTTTTTTTTATTTTTCCTTTAGGATCCCAAAAACACAAATCCGCGCCGGTAATGTGTAGTCACTACGCTTTATACAAAGATAGTGTATTGGATATATCATAAATGCAATATATCATCATAAAAATAACCATCTTTACATGAAGCGTAATGGCTACATATCTCTAGATCGGATGTGGTTTTTTGGAACCGTAAAGGACCGGTTAGATACATACCACCCTATACCACCCTTTAACGATATTTGTTTTGTTTTTGTTAGTTTTAATGCTTTTTACATCCTGAATAAAATAATTAATTATAACACTATACATCATAAAATGGTTAGAAAAAATACACGGTTAGCTAAATAATAGAATAAAAGCTTTTTTTTGCGAAAAAAATGCCTTGGGATTTTCATGAGCATTTTACAAAATGGTATTGGATTCAAATGGTTAATCGACAGACTCTATTCTGGTCTTATCACTTCTTATCAAAAATTAAAAAAAACAACAACAACAAGATATGTGATCACTTACACTTTACTAAGTTTTAATGATTAAAATCACATCGGCCGAGCGAGAGATCAAGCACCACATTTGCTTAAAATGTAGCTTTGTATCCAAGGATTTTTAATATAATCATTACTTGCTGCAGTATGTATTTATGCGAACTAGTGTAAAAGGGACTTTACTTGAGAATACGCACGTTTTCAAAGGAATAAGAACAAGACGCCATTGTGAAAGATACGGAATAAGCGTTTGTAAATATTAATTTAAGAAGGAGCAATACGTGGGAAGTCAAAAGTCCATTGCGAACCAAATACGTGATTACTTTGCACACTTTTGTATTACTGAGGTGCTCGTGTGCTTTATACTTTATACCAGGGGTTATTAACCCTGTTCCCGCGGTCACATGTGCGCCCGCGGAGCTATTATCGTGTGTCCAATACAAAGTATCAAACAACGAAAAAACATTATTTTATCAGAATTGTATTTTATTTAACGAAGAAAATTTTAATTGTAAATATAAAATAGTACGTGAATGTAACACATATAGAGCTGCACAGGAAACAATGATAAAAATTAATAAATATGTTCTACTTGAAGAACTGCTTGTTACTCAGTTGCTCAACCTCTCTTTTTCGAAGAGAGTGGGTATGGAAAGGACACGAAGTCTAGACTAGGAAGAGTGGTTTTCTAATCGCTGTCACTATGTGTCGCTCTTTAGGATCGATTGAGGAATCGATTTACCGACTGAAAAAAATCTGCTCGTTTTGGAAATCGAGCCCGGGCGGTCCGACACGGTAGCCAACGACGTTGACCACTGCACAGCGGACCGGGCAACGACACATACTTTGTGAAAAATAATTCGTATATGTATGAAAAGTTCTAAAACGAAGAGAAATATCTACGATTCGGATAGTGTGGCTAACATACGGTTATGGTCTGTCGGGTGTCGGGTCATGCTGTGAATAATTCATTCACGATTAATTGGCGGATAGACAATAGGATTTGACAAGACGCCAACCAACGGTTTCGATGTGCCCGATTTAATATAACTGCGATGGAATATTTGGTTCAGCGAGGAGCTAAGGGACTTAAATCTCTTTAAAACAAAAACACTATCTTCGGGGTGAATATCATGTTTTAGATTTTACGATAGTGACATCTATTAATGAGACAATTCAGCAAATGATTTTTATTTAAATAATAGTACAATTTTAAAGATTTTCAACCTATTCTAATTAACAAACAAAAATATAAGGGCTCTAGTGGTGTATATAGGGATTTAATATTCTGATTTTGAGACAGTGAAATCTATTTATGAAAAAAAAAAAATTAATGCTTGCAAAAAAAACATGGTGTAAAGATGGAAAACTGATCCATTGCAATTATTAAATGAAAGTTTCCGAGCATAGAAACGTTAGTTACAATTATTTATTAATTTCTAAAGTTGGTTTGAATGGCGATTCGCAACTGTTGACTTATTATGATTCGCGGTGGCATTTTTTTAAGAATGGCTGAATGTAAGGGTTAATAGATATAACATTCACAAAAACTTTAGATTTGCAACTGAACAAGGGTTAGAAAAAACATTCGATCCTATAAGCTAGTTATCCTATTGAGAGTGACTGGCTAACCATTAGTCCTGTCTATCCCTAGTCTCATCAAACTTTAGAGGTTGAGGTTCTGAGTAACTAGCAGTTCTTGGAGATAAATATGTGTATACAACTCCATTAGGAGGCAATATAGGGAGGTCACATGTATATTTAAAAAAATCTTTAATGATGCCTATTTTATGTTGAACATTTTTTTATTGTGTTTTCAACTGGTATTGCAATCCATTTGGCCAAAGTTTTTACTGTAGCTTCTGCTAATTTTTATCGACTTTAATAATACGGTTTTTTAAATATGCATCCGTTATTGCATCCCCTAGCGGCGATTCGGCCAATTAATATTATATTTAATAATAAGCCCGTTTCGGCTTAAATTGAATGCGCCGTAATCGATGTTGCGGCTACCCGTATAATGTATGATTAAAAAGCGCCGAGTCTGCCCCACACTTGCCAGGGTAGTGCGAATGCATTATTTTATTTGACAAGTCGTGGTAGAAATAATGGAAAGTATTTTGGGTGCAGTTGACGCGATGAGTCAAATAAAACATATTTTCCCACCCGCCACAATAATTTATTTCATGCCGACCAGACCGTTTAGATTAATACTATGAGCCCCTTATAATTATTACATTTTTTTTAAAAATTTTATTTAGCTTGCGATACGTAGTAAGCGGCTTTCATTTTTAGAATTGTTACTTTCGTAGCAATAATTCGTTTTTTAAATATTACATTCTACCGTTTCTCAGTGAACTTTGAATATTAATAACAATTACACGGTCCGTGGAGCAGTGGTCAGCGTAGTTTTCTTCCTTGGCGGACCCTATGGGTTCTGTTCGAAGGCAATGGATGGAGGTAGTTCTCGTAGAAAAATGCATGTTGAGATACACTTCGTGAGGAGTCCATATGTTGTAATTGATTTTTATGTATGTTTTATTTATGCGAAGGAAAAATATTAGGAATTCGAGAGAGACACCCTTCTCATTAATAATGCGACTATTTTTTCATAGTGCTTTAATTGAGCTCTACCAAGTAAATGCAAATTCAATCAAATCAATAAATACTTATTTCGCGTAAAAAGTAATAAATGTGCTGTATTGTGATCGGGACCGGTTTCGCTACATCGCTAGCATTGCCAGCTGTAAAATATAAAGCTCTGATTATATTTATATTTCACCGGTTTAAATGTCACCAAAATCGATGTTCCCATCATTGTACAATATGTAGACGTCTAAGATGTACCAGTATAACTTGACCGTTAGCGAGGCCGCCACTATCGCGAGTGATGTTGGAATACTCAATCAAAATTGTTTATTTACTTCAAAATGTTAAAATGCATGATATAAATGAAAAAAAATCGTTATGTACACATGGTTTTTTTTAAAACAATACAACTTAAATGGCAATTGAAGATATCCACTCTATGGGGACAATTTTAGCTCCGAATTCGGCCGCGGTCTAGTAATTATATTACATCTGATTTCTTTTAGTCGAGACTTAATAAACAAATTTAATTTCATACATGATATTATCAAATTGGCGTATTTTATTAATTATTGCATGTTTTAGTTTTGGTGTGGCCGACTCGGTCAGGCCAGTTCTCGTTTATTTTAAATTATTTAATCCAAATCCAATTCACTTCAAATGGGAGAGGGCGTGGCTTAAAAACTTAACAGCATTGGTGATTATATTTTTTGAAAAAGAACATTTGCTTCTAACAGTACTGCGTGTGTAGTAAATACAATTCACAGTACACATTTACGAAGGTCAATATTTTTTAAGTAAAACCTGTATTTTTAACATAGAATTGCTATTTTTTTAAACAGTGCTAATTACTATATATTTACTTTACTACTTAAATTTAAGTGTTGGAGCAACCGCCGCCAGATATCAAAGTTTATTACAAAAAAATACACCGCACACAACCATGTATCTTCATTCCATAAACAAAATGATTTTCGCGCGTTTTTTTTCGAATTTTGAAAAATAGAACATTCTATTTTTTAAATGTTTTTAACTTGAATTTAAACAATTGACGTTAAATATTTTTCATGTAGAATTTCATATGATTTGCAAACAGCAGTTTTAATTGACCCCCTCTGCAACCTATTAATTAAAAAAGGATTAAAAATTGACGACTCATCGAAATGAATGACTCATAATTAAAATAATATTTTAAATATGTATGACAGGTTGCTTACCACTGCTTTATTTATTTACTATTGGTCTAACTCTTCCAAGCACAACTCAATCATCACTTATATCTAGTCCCCATTCCTGAATCATTTATAATGTAAGAATATTAGAATCAATTCTTCTTACTAGAGTAATCTTACGATTTTAAGTTTGAAGATGCTTCTTTAAGAAGTGAAACACGTGTCAATATTTGTTACACAACTTGAAATCAACAAAGCTTGAACTCAACCTCTCAACTTGAAGGATATGGACTCCTCACGGAGTTTATATCAGCGTGTTTTTATTCTACGAGAACTGCTTTTTAATCAGTTGCTCCACCTCCCATTTTTTAAAGAGACCAGGGATTGAAAGGATACGAGGACTAGGGCAGGACTAGTGTTTAGCTAATGGCTCTCGCTGCGTGCTTCTCTTTTTCTTTTGGGATCGGAAGGGTGAGGGAATTTAAGCAACACTGACACCCATTGCCTTTGAACCGAATCGATAGATCGACTGAAAAAATCTGCTCTTGAAGATGCTCTTGTCGAGATGAAACACGTGTTATTATTGCGGTCAATTATGGATATATGGCCACGGGACAGTATTTTTGTAAAGATTTATGAAAAATATGCACATTAAGTGAAATGAATGTAAGGCTTACGATTTTTTTGGATATGTTTCGTCTTTAATTTTTTAATTTATTATAATAGAAGATCCTAAAGAATACTTCGCAATAAGTATGAAATCGAGTTGTTTTAATTTACAGGAGCAAAAATGCAACCACAAACTACACAAATAATAATATTATACAGATAGAGACAGTCACATAGGTTTATTATTTGTTTAAAATAAAAAGAATAATTTTATTATAGGCTAATATTAAAAAACAAATTCTTCTTTCAGTACTCATACAATAATCAGTGATATTCTTCAGATTTAATCTTTTTGATTCCACATTTTATAATAATCCACAATAACTCAAAGAGTAAAGTCAAAACATAAATTTATAAGCCAGTATGTATAAATTTTTTGAGCTTAGCTCGAGAGGATTGGGATTCTGTCCCGTGACCATCCATATATATATAATTTACCAAAACATCTTCAAGTCTGATCGCTTTGTAAACCATTCGAATACTATTTTTGTAGTAGGCACAAAATCGTTTCATTGCTTTTTTTCATCATTATTGATGTATCTGTCCCATACGCAGATGAAAAAAAGAAGAGCATCTTAGCTTGACCATTTCGTGTCATTTTTAATTAAACATTCATTATCGGTATATCGGTAACAAAGCAATGGTTAGTTAGTCCTGTGTGAGTAGGGTACAATTTTGTAAAAAGGAAAACGTTACGCAAAGGTTTGATGGCTTCACTAACTATTTAATTACACCTCTAAAGTCTAGATTATTGTACCAATTTCGTAAGCGCGTTGTTTTTTTTTACTTCTTCATATGTATGTAATCCGTTAGATGGCAGCAATGACTAAGTTTTCCAATCCCAGACTCAAATTTTATGAACGGGAATTTTTCATATTTATTAAATATTACCAGTTTAATTTATCATTGAAAATGGTTAGTTTCACAATCATATTTATGAATATTATTTGGTTGTTTATCCATTATTGAAGGGTGAAAATATGGAAATCGGTCTCGATCGAATGTGATCTGATAATTAAATGAAATTGAAAATATTCCTTGTACATGCAATTTTTATCATAGATTCTTCTTAAAATTTCATATTTTTACTGTTGAATAATGGGGGTAGATTTGAGGAAATAAATAACGTTTTTATTAATCATTAATGCATTACCATCTAGAATGATGCGATCAATTATAGAATTGTATGTATTTGACACTTTATGTATTATTATAAATGAAGTCTAGTTTAGTAACATGATATTTTCGATCATCTATGTAAATTCATTGGAATATCATGTCCAGAAAATATCACGATTATTAAAACAATAATTTGTAAGTGCTTGAACATAAATAAAACAATCCCAAAAAATTCCGGGATAATGTTTTCTATTCCCGGGGCTCATCGGGTATTGAAAATCTTCGAGATCCCGGGATTGGAAACCCTAGCGATGACTAAGTTATCTCTTTCAAACTAAGTATTAAGCTACTCAACGGAGTGACAAAATGTGAGGAAAAATTCCCAGAATCAGATACTCGCCGATGCCAAATGCGTATTATTCTTGCTTAATCTTTGATTAGATTCATCTAGTTATCTAGGTACTAGATTCTGGTCAAAAAATATTCTTTTAATGCTTTGGCCTCGAACGTTTTTTATGTAGGTGGATAACAAAAGACAATTCATTGAACAAATTAAATTCGTTTGGCTTAATATTATACATACAGTTTTGGATCATTAAATAACGTAAAGAATGAACATTTTAATTAAAGGTGTTCACTGTCAATACATAGTGGAATGGTTATTATATTATATATTATATCTTATATATAAAACCAAAACGGCGCATGTACGTCTGTGGGTCTGTAATTCCCTTTTGCATTGTTGGTCATTAAGTTGCCATAAAAACGAATATGAAAGAAAATATGTTTGAATTTTTATCGGCGAAGACATTTAGTCAAAATATAATAAATTAGTCTTCTACTGAACTTTTCCCGGCTTTTATTATTAATAATAATGTTTATTATTTACGTGAAGGTATTATTTGACAGCAAATTAGATTTTTTCCTTGAATTTGGACATTTTAATGGGCGAGAATGGGGCTGTCATCAAATTAAATAAAGTTTGTGATTTTATTTTAACTCTATTTTGGATGTTAGATTTTGTGATATAATTATGTCGAATGATATAACATTAAATAATTATTGGTCGCTTAGTCCGAAACTAAGCGACGCCGGGTAGCAATACTAGTTCAGTTATAAAAACAAAACACATTTTTTGTACTCATTCCACATTAGATAAATTAAGATCAGGATTGTCTTTCATTATCGCAAGTAACGTTAGCTAATGTATAAATAACGCTATATTTTTTTTATCATTTGATAATGCTCCGATGAGCGAAACCCGTCTTGATATTAAAAATTATAATGTAGAATAATTACGTACGAAAAATGTGTTATTATTTTAATTTTAATGTAAAGAATCATTCATATTTTTCATTTCAATTAGCTACGTCCAATATTAATTGATGTGGAGTATTTGTAGTACAACTAAAGCATCTAAAGAATAGATTCTTCACTCAAATTGTTTTGCAATGATGTTCCAGCTTCCGTTTCGTGTATGCAGCCGTTGCTCACGGCCGCCTTCCATAACGCTATACGTTCAAGAAATGAAACGAATTTACACCAGACTTACATGGCCGGATACATAGCTGCACGGGGCTGATCTTTTAAGCACGCACTATGGTTCTTAAAGAACAATGGAAAGGAGAAAAATAGAAAGAGTGTAAAAATTACAAATTGGCATACAAAAAATAAGACAGTATCCATATGCGGACTTGAACTTCATTTTCCAGTGGCAGAAATTCATTTTCCGCAAAAATAACATTATGTGAGAAATAGTGACACGTGTTTCGCATCTTTCATAAGCATAATCAAACCAACTATCGCACGGTTCCTTCAGTAATAAAGCTCGTAGTGTGGAGAATATATATTTCTAATGGAGCATAAACGGTTATGTCTTTTTACGAGAACTGGTTGTAAGTCAACTAAAAACGGCTTAACACGGTATTGTGTGACAAATACTTACGCGTGTTTCGCCTCTTTCAGAAGCATCATCAAACCTACTATCGCACGGTTCCTTCAGTATTAAAGCTCATTGTGTCGAGAATATAAATTTCTAACGGAGCATAAATGGTTGTTTTTTTACGAGAACTGGTTGTAGGCGAAATTAATAATAATTCAGTGTATTACACGCATTGTGTGACAAATAGTGACGCATATTTCGCCTTTTTCGGAAGCATCATTGGATATATCATCTTCCACAAAGTTATAGTGGTAATAACGTTTATTCAAAAAAATCTTTCACAAACCCATAAACAACAGTGTGAAGAAAATAGTTTTATTAGGAAATTCTTACTTGAGTCACACGAGTTTTCTCGGAATTTCCCAGCTGAGATAAATTTAATATCTCATTTGTATTTAGTAATTTAAATATACCATTTCATAAAAATACTGAAATGTGACAGGAATATAATTATTATCAAAGCTATTTATACCATTATGTATTTGTCTGTATTTATCTGTCTGCACACAGTTAACATACTAACCTTTAATCTACGCATCATGCACATTGAGTGTACTTTGACAGGTGGCACAGCCACCACGTAATTTGTATACATACGTAATCGAATAATATACCTATCGTAAAGTACTTTTTGTGATACTGTATAGTGAAAATGGATCCCAATCGATTGTATTTGGATATAATCATACCAATTATGCTTATCTCAGCAGATGTTGTTCTAAAACAGTGATTCACAACCTTTTTGGGAAAAGAGCCAGATTATTAATTCTTAGATAGTTCGAGGGCCGCATAGGGATAAGTGATTAAATTATCAATATATTAAGAAAGTTCTAAAGAAAAAAAAGTGATTGATATTTGTCATAGTGGGCCGCATGAAATGTCATTGCGGGCCGCAGGTTGTGCATCACTGTTCTAAGAAAACTGGCTATTACTCAGTCATCAAGTTACAATTCTTTGGAGAGTGTAGGGATAAAGGAATAGGGTTAAGATACGACTATTATTGGCTATTCTATATTTTGACGATCAAACAATGATACTATCGAACACACATTGATTAAAAAAGCAATTAATGAAATTGTCTGAATTAGGATTCAAGCCCGTGGGCATTGGAGCCGAAAATAACGACGTTGATAGATCATATGTTGATTGTAAATTACGTTTCCCATAATTTCTGTGAACCTTTTGTATTTTATATGTAGCAGGAGATTATACAACATAAAATCTTCAGTCCATCCACCGAGTTGTCGGCAGCCTTGAAATTTTTATAAAAAGTATACTGGTATATTTCATCACTTTGTTATTTTTTTTTGTTTATTTTTGTTGTTTTCCGTTATAATTTATAAATATGTAGGTTAGCATTATGCAACCTAACAAATGATAAAATTTTTAAAATTGGAACTTTTCTGACGTCAGTAGACTTCCGTAAAAGGGGTGGGCCAAAAGTCCGCATGATATGACAGAGACACATGAATATATTATATCTAATTTTCCGCCCCTTTGATCCATGAGTCTACTAACGCCGGCTCTGGTATAATATATCATATATATCGAGAGATATCACAGTAGTAGACGAAGCATCTACATATGTAATTTTGAACAATGTTTATAGTATTTTTATTTCATTGATAATTTTAGTGCCATTTAAAAAATATAAGCAATATTTGGAGTTTAATTATTTTATAACCTGAATATAAAAACGAGAAGCAGATACAAATTAAAGTTTTTTGGGTTATTTTAGCTCATTTAAAGTTTAGAAAAATAGCTGTTACGTAAAAAAACCTCTTAATAAATTTGGAAACGTTTCGAACGCATTTATATATGTAAAAGTAGTACTTTATAAGAGAAATTATTTTTATATTGTAAACAAATACATATGTAAGATTGTACAGCCAAAAATCATGTCATAAGCATGAATTTGCATTTGCAGATCCTTAAATAATATTGTATTCATATCAAGAACATTAGTCAGTTTTATGAATTGTTATTTATTCAATTATATGTTTAAAGTTTCTTAATATAAGTACAACTAAGTAACTTACGATGTCAATATTTTACATATTTTTTGGTAAATAGCAGAGTGAGTATTCTTTTCGTTGATTGTTTTAAATAAAATAACTTATTTTAAATAAATAATCATTGGTGCGTATATTTATTTCAATTATTCGGTTTATTTGGCAAAGCCGTATTTCTTTTTATAAAATCTACAGCAGAAGGCTACCTACCACCAAAGATGTAAACAAATGATTTTCTACGGATTACGGATTAATGCGAGTAATCGGTTAAATATCAAAATATTTACTTACATTTGCCCCCAACGAAGCACTTTTCTGTGATGAAACTAGTATCAAACAATATTGTCCGGGAAATAATAAATCATATTTTCGGAAAACTGGGCAATGCGGCAAAAACGAAAACGTGACCACTCAACAAGAGACACTCTATTGACTCACAACCGAACAAAAGCATAACGCATTCGGAACTAGATAAGCAACAATGTATTCCATATGATGCATTCAGGAATTGATTTTTCGTCAAGATTGTTTTAAAGCGGGCTAGTGAGCTATCTTAGCGGTAAGTTGAGGTACTATTTAAATCAGCACGGAAGGTTTGAGTCTTTGCTAATAATTAAATGTTAAAAAGAAATTTGACTACAAAACTAGAGGGCACTACTAAATAAACTTCGTAATTACATAAATACGGACGATATTATTTATATCGATTGATTTACATAAATCAATCGATGTTTAATTGTGGGACAAATATCACACCTAATCTTAAAATAACAAGATTTTACACATCTATTTAGCTTAGAAATTAAAGTAGTGATGCAAAACCTATGGCCTCCAATGACATTTCATGTGGCCCGTAATGATAAATATCAATCACCTTTTTTCTTCAAAACTTTTTCGGACGATGGAAGAACAATATAAAACAATAAATTTGATAATTTAATCAGTTTTACCTATGCGCCCAAAAAGGTGATACATCACTGAGTTGATGTTTATACATCATTATTATTAATGGATGGGTCATAAAACATCTAGTAGCGACTGAAGGATGTGTCAGGTACTTGTTTCTATTTGTCAAGTCAAACTTTGGTATAGATTTGAAATGACATAGACCGCATGTAAAATTCTTTGTTTTTTTAAGTGAAACTTATATGCAGAGATAAAATCACAATCACTGCATTCCAATAGTTTCTTAAGGGAATTGATTGATATTGTTTATTTTCATTTCAGACCTTTGCATACATTTTTAATCACATACCAGTGGTTTTTTTAAGTGAAATATATATGAAGATTTTCGGGATCGCAGATTCTATTCATTCAGTGCCCTGCGGTGTCTTTAGAAATCAATGAGATTGACACATCACACTGACAAGATACCATTCAACAATGTTAGTCAGTTGGTATCCGGACTTTTTTTAAACCTAGAAATTTATCCTTTTTAAAAAGACTATTTAAAATGATAAAATAGCAACAAATGCCTATTTTGAAAATGTATTGCGCCATTTGTTACCTAGAACTTATAAAAAATATTGAAAAAAAATAATAAATGCAGTAGAACCTCGATTATCCGGATTGATCAAAATAAACAAAAATATTACAAATTTGCTGATATGCACGTGGCAAATTGCGTCGACTGTTTACGTATGTGATGGAATGCAGTCTTAATATTTCAGTCATTGCATTTGTTCTAACTTCCTCCTCTCTTCTCTTGTGTAAAATAAGAGCTAGTCATCGTTCTAAGTCGATACACATTGAACGTTTGTTTCTTGAAAAATTGATCACGATTTAAATAATCATTTTTAATATTACCGATATGTCAACGAAAAGAAAACGTATTGTAGTTCCATTAAAAGACAAATTGGAAATAATCGATGCTTTGAAACGGGGTGAATCTGGACGTTTTTTGTCTAATAAATATGGTGTTGAAACACTCGGAACGTCAAAGATCTCGGATATAAAAAAACAAAGTGAACAAAAAAAGTTTACCAATTGATTAATGTCAGAAGATGGAAGCTCAGAGCGTAAAGTTATGAAAACATCACGAAATCAAGAAGTTGAAGAGTGTATTTTTATGTGGTTCATACAAAGACGATTATCTGGACAGCCAATATCTGGTCCATTGAAAAAGCAATATTTTTCAGTACAAGAATTAACACGTTGAACTCGGAGTGCGCGCCTAGCGCGTACAACTGACATATCCCACGGAGCGGAATACGCGCCAGGCGCGAACGACTAAAATTCTTACTAATCCTTTGTTTTAAATTATCGTAGGTCATTGAAACTTCATGAAAACAGTCTCGATACACTTTTTCAGGTCAGTGTGTCTATACACGTCTGTCAATAAGGTCGCGACAGCATTATTTCAAAATTTTGGTCCTAAAGCTGAGCTTACACTGAACAATAATATTGTTTTTAATTTTTAGACTGTTTTTTTTTGCTTATGCCTGTTATTTTTTTTGAATCTTCATGTTTTGATGTCAGTGCTTTGCTCCCAGTGCTTTTTACCAATCGGCTTTTTCTATCGGTGTTTTTTTTTGCGAAATTTCCTTTTATTCTTTTTTTGACTCAATAGTTTTCGTTACTGTTTGAGTAACCAGTTTTGCTCGGAATATTGCTTTTTTTATTTTGTACACTATGGATCACCCTTCAAGCTCTAAACGAGCAAAAATGGCTGAAGAACATAGTGATAGTGAAGATAGCTGAATTTAAAACATGGCTAGGTCTCTTATTCCATATGGGTACCATCAGACTGAATCGAATACAAGATTATTGGAAAAAACATCACCTCTTCAATATACAAGCTTTCTCCCAATACATGTCACGAGACAGATTTTTGGCGATTCTCCGGACATTGCACTTCAATAAAAATACCCAAAATACAGCCGGCTTAGATAAAATTCAGCCACTGGTAGATTTCTTCAATGAAAGGATGGAAACAATCTACGCGCCTCGTAGGCATCTGTCAATCGATGAGTCGCTCATGTTATGGCGAGGAAAATTAAAATTCCGCCAGTATATCAAAGGGAAGAAGGCGAAATATGGAATTAAAATATATATGCTGGGAGAATGGAGTGGCTTGGCGTTAAAGCTAGTGATATATGGTGGTGCCGCCGACAAAGAATTAGGTGGGAAAGGCCACACCAATAAGGTTGTCCATAAGCTCATGGACGGAAAGACTGGAGACGGCCATGCATTGTTTATGGACAACTTTTACAATAGTGTTCCTCTAGTTGAAGATTTACTTAGTAAATCAACATACGTAACTGGCACACTCAGAAGTAACAGAACAGACAATCCTTTAGATGTAAAAAATAAAAAACTGAAACCCGGAGAAACAGTGAGCCAGTACACCGATCGCGGAGTATGTGTAACAAAGTGGAAAGATCGTCGGGAAGTATTGGCGATATCGTCGGAATTCGATGGTCAGTTGTCAGAAACAACAAACCGCCGCGGAAAATTAGTCATAAAACCCAATATGATCATCGAATACAATAGATATATGAGCGGCATTGACTTTCACGACCAAATGCTGTCGTATTATCCATGTGAGCGCAAGACGCTCCGTTGGTATAAAAAATTGGGGGTACATATATTCCAGACGATCCTTCTGAGCGCTTGCTATTTATACAATAACAATAAAGACAAAAAAAGTGACTCTGTACGATTTTAGATTATCTGTGATCGACGCATTACTTGGTGCCCCTCCATCGCCGTCTCTTCCACTGCCGAGAAATAAAATACACCTTCCGATTATATTTGAAAAAGATGCCAAAGGCAAAACAAAAAGAAAGAAGTGTAAATATTGCTGGCATCATGACCGTGTACGCAAAGACTCTATTTATTGCTGCAAGGAATGTTCCGACAAACCTGGGTTTTGTCTGGATCCATGCTTTAGACTTTTCCATAAGTATAATTAGTGTAATTGATGATTGTGTGATTCAAAGTGCAATGGACATGTGATTTGAATTTGTAGTGTTTATGGGACGTGATTATTTTTTCCAATTGGATTTCAAGCATACGTAATATCAGCATAACATACTGGCTGTAAAAGGAAATGCGAAAGAAAAAAATCAGGTAATAAATAATATTGAATATTTTGATAAAATTTCACGTACACAAAATAGAGCGAGTGAAAGCTCAGCTTTAGTCATCACAAAGGGTCATTTGTATCTGGGCTTATCTCGAAGCAGGTGTCAATGAACTCTACGCGCAATAGTTCAAGACAAAGAGGACAGTTTCTTCCAGCATACCAAGAAACAACATGTTTTTATTTCGGATTTTAGGTACACTTCTGGGGTTTTGAAAATTGCTATTTTTTCAGCTACTCGTGAATATTCGCGATTACGTCTCAGTTATGAACGTGTTAATGGAGATCCCACCTTCAAAGCAAGCTCGGGCTGGCTTGAAAAATTCAAAGGACGACATGGTATCAGTGAACTTGAGATTTATGGGGAAAAGCTTTCTGCTGACATACCTTCAGCAGACATGCATGGATTCCAAATTTTGGATGATGACGAAATAATTAAAGAAATATCAACCTCAGAGGAACAAGGTCAAGAAGAAGTAGAAGAGATTTGTGAGGGGGGAAATATTGGTACTAAACATTCTGAAGCTTTTCAGTGTCTAGATGTCGCCATGAGGTGGCTTCAGAGTCAAGAAGAGTGCTATTTAAGACAACTTATGTGTCTTAACACTCAAGTCACCGGTCCCGCGTTCGCGCGGAAATTATCGCAATCGGTTAACAACCGGTCCCGCGTTCGCGCGGATTTACGCCCGCGCATTGTCTTTGCATCTGTTGGCACATTACATGACACTTTTGGATTATTTTTTTTTATTTTACGACTCATTACTGTCTGGTTAATAGCCTTCCATGTTTTTTTATTCAATTTCTCACAAGCTTATGGCTCAAAAACGTCCTTGAAATAAAATATATTTGTTGAGTCAAAAAGTTTCCTATAATGAAATATAACGACTGAAACGAACTAGTATTTTTGTTTATTAGCTCGGCAAAATATGTTTTATTGTCTACTCTGCGTCTAAATATTTGAATTAGGACAATAAAAGTAATTTCGGTAAAAATATGAATGGATTTCTCAATGTCATGTTGGGGATGAATGGGGCACATAGCATAATGTTTTTGAAAGATTTATACTGAACCCTATTTTCAAAAATACACGAATCATAAAAATCAAATTACCGGGAATGTTTGAGGTATTGATTTCCATTGTATTTTTAAACATTTAGCGAAGTCTTTACACAGTCCATATGATGTGACCATTCCCATGTTATTACATAAGAATTGTATTATAGTTTAAAAATATCGGTCGAAATGAGTACAACCTATGTGATATCTCCGCGAATGCATTTGTAATTATTTCGCATTTCTACGTAAAATCGTTTTACATACGTGCTATTATAGTAATGGTAAAATTTGTGGAAAAAGAGTTTAAATTTACGTGTTTTGTGAAGTAATATTACAATCAAAATAAAACAAAATACAAAGAAGTTGAAAAGACCCGGAAATGGATCGACAGTAAAGGAAATAAAAAAAATTTTGCTCTGACAATAATACCATTATTACCAGGTGAGAAATAAATGCCAAGAAATGTGCTACATTTTTTCAAACGATATCATCGCTTCTGAATCATTGTCGAGGTTTATGGCATCAAATATACATACATGGACAACTTTTACAATAGTTATATAATGGAGTATAGTTAGTAGTGATAAATAATATGTGTGTAATTTTTTCTTGCAATGTTTTTATCTTTCTTCACATTTTAGATGCAATAAATTTAAATATCAGTTTGTTTTTTTACTAACTCACTTATTTACATTACCTAATAAAATAATAATAATATTTAAGTTTTTATGAAAACTAATATAAATAAATGAACTCTTTTGGCTCGTAAAAGTAATAGTTATAATGTTTTTGTGCCATTGTGATGACACGTAAATGTTCCTAATTTTACGACTGATGGTATGTACCCTAATTCTCGGAAGTCTGTCAATAAATATTGTATTTTTTTGGTTGATTATTATAAACCAACAATATTGTGTAAAAAGATCGCAGAAAACATTTAAAAAGAATTAGACTTTGCTTTATGTGTTTATGTAATAAAATGAGTAAAAGAAATATTTCTTTTGCTTTTCTTTCAAAAATATGAATAAATCATGTGCTTACAGCTTTAATATTTTATTTTTTCGGAATTATTGTTTTTAAAAACATATATTATACTATGCACAATACACTTTATTTTATCCAATTTACTCAACTGATTAAAAAGTTATAAGCATAATTCAAAATGTCGCGCGAAATAATAAAATCGCGAAAAATGTGCGGTGTTGGGTAAAAAGTTTCCTATAAATAAACATGGACTATATTCTGACTGAAACGAACTAAGTATTTTTGTTTATTAGCTCGTCAAAATATGTTTCATTGTCTACTCCGAGTCTAAATATTTGAAATAGGACAATAAAGTAATTTCGGTAAAAGATGAATGGATTTCTCAATCGCATGTTTGAGGTGAATGGGGCATACTGCGTTAAGTTTTTAAAAAGATTTATTACTGAACCCTATTTCAAATATACCCGAATCATAAAACTCAAATTACCGGGAATGTTTGAGGTATTGATGACAGCCTGCTTTCTAGAAATTTCAATTGTATATTTAAACATTTAGCGAAGTCAAAATTTCTGTAAAAAGATGAATGGATTTCTCAATCGCATGTTTGAGATGAATGGTGCACATTGCATAATGTTTTTGACAGATTTATTGCTGAACCCTATTTTAAAAAATATGCGTATCATAAAAATCAAATTACCGGGCATGTGTGAGGTATGTATGGCATTTTGCTTTCTAGCAATTACCATTGTATTTTTAAACAATTAGCGAAGTCTTTACACATTTTGATGTTGACCATCCCCATTTTATATACATACATACATATATAAGAATTGTAGTTTAGAATTAGTTTGAAAATATCGGTCGAATAGAATACATCCTATGTAATTACTCCGCGATTGCATTTATAATTATTGCGTATTTCTATGTGAAATCGTTTGACATACGTGCTATAGTAATGGTATATAATCTTATAATTTGTGGAAAAAGAGTTTAAATTTACGTGTTTTGTGAAATAAATATATAAAACTAAATCGTAGAACCAAAAATAAAACCCAATTGTTTTTTAGATTATAACAAAAATATGAAAGGCGTTGATCGTGCCGATCAAAACTTATCATATTACTAAATATATCGGAAGACGAGAAAATGGACAAAAAAAGTTGTTTTCTTTTTGTTCAATTGCGCAATGTTCAATTCAGCAATGATACCACAACAACATCAACATCAATTGGATTAAAAACTACATCAGGACACTCGATTGTTGATTCACCTGGAAGACTTTCGGGCAATTTGAAAAGATCCATCATTCGGAAAATAATAAGTGATAAAACTAAAAGCTTTGTACGAAGTGCATGTTGAGTTTTTTACCGCTAATAAAAGACGAGGGGACACAATTTACATGTGTTTATTTTGTAATGTTCCATTACACACGGGAAAATGTTTTGAAGATTACCACACAAAAAATAATATTGATAAAATTTTAGTGATTATTGTAGACGTATGGTATAGTATAGTTAGTAGTGATAAGTAATATGTGTGTAATTTTTTCTTCTGATGTTTTCATTAAAAAAATAATATTTCAGTGTTTGTAAAAACTAATAACAATAAATGAACCCTTTTTGGCTGGTAAAAGTAATAGTTATAATGTTATTGTGGCATTGTGATGACAAGTAAATTTTCCTAATCTATACGACTGATGGATGTATGGTAAGTCTAGCGGCTCTCAATAAATACTCTATTTTTTTCAAATATTTTTATACAATATTGTGTAAAATGATCGGAGACCACATTTCAAAAGAATTTGACTTTGCTTTATGTGTTTATGAATGGAAAAGAAATATTTGTTTCGCTTTTCTTTCAAAAATATAAATAAATCATGTGTTTACAGCTTTAATAATTTTTTTTTTGAACTATTTGTTTTTAAATAGATATATTATACTATACAATACACAATACATTTTATTTTATCCAATTTACTCAACTGATTAAAAAGATATAAGCATAATTCTAAATGTCGCGCGAAAAACCAAAATCTTGAAAAATGTGCGGTATTACGTGTAACTTTGGCCCGATAAATGCGGTTGCTAGAGTGTTAAAAGTATTCGTGATTTGGCAGCATCGAAAAGAAATGCTAGCTGTAAGCAGAAATCGATAATTGATTTTTTCAATAAAAATAATATTTATTAAAGCTATGTATTAATCTAAAGAAATAAAATTGATTTATACTCAATATACTTGTCTTTTCCTGTCAATTATGATTTTTTCGATTATCCGGATTTGTCCTTATCCGGACTATCTAAATCCTCACCAATTAGAACGGATAATCGAGGTTCTGTTGTGTTTTTAATATTGTCATTGCATATTTGAAACAATCTTTCTCTTTTTTAATATAAAATTAAAATAACTTTGATTTTTCTAGGTATTGTGTTAATAATTGTGACACGTGTTTCGCCTCTTTCAGAGGCATCTTCGGTCTTACTATCGCAAAGTTTGCTTAAGTAGAAGAAGAGTAGAGAAGAAGACCGAGAAGCTTTCATAACTTCTCTTTCTTCTTCAATAAGTTTACTAATGATTGAAACAACCAACCCATGATTATGCGAAAATTATGCAAAAAAAATTTGATCAGTGAAATTGTGAAGTGTATTGCGGGCAACACACCGCCATAGCATTAATTTAGTATATGGTAATTTATTTTCTATCTGAACAAATCAATGAAATTGGCAAATATTTGAGTTAGTTGGGCATAGAGGACTGCGCTAAGGATATGATTTAAGATATGTGAGGAAATTCAATAAAGGTAGATTTAGGTATTTTAAGAATTTATAAAATAAATAAAATATTTAATTGCAGTTGTAAGTTTTTATTTTTGTGCAAGTTGCGAAGAATTAAACATTTCAAATAAAATTATAAATTCAAATACTTTGCAAGAACAATCAATATACATAGTAAATAAGAAAAGTTTAAATGCCACTTAGTCACAGAAAAATTAATTAAAAATTCATCCATAGTAAAGAGCTAAAAAAAATAACCATCTCCAGTATCGATTACTACTACTGCAATCCCAAAGTAATTTTTGGGCATAAAAAATGACAATCTTTAATTCAATTATTTATCTCAGCTAATATTAACTAAAAATTAATCAGTCTGGTTAATTTTTTATAATGTCATTTTATGTTGAATAGTGTAACGAGTGATTTTTAAATAGATCGTAAAAGTACGTGAGAAAAGAAGTTTTATTTAATATTTTGTGATAGTTAAAATAGAACCCAACTCATCGGTTGAACGGTTTTGAAAAGAATGATTTTTTAGACATAAGGTCCAGGTGTTCATATGTTTTATAATGTACATATGTAGTTATGTAGATGCTGATTTTATGCATATAATATTAAAGCAAACGCAATAATGGAACGCTTATAAGAAATAGTTTTGGAATCGCGCTGGTAACATCAGTGTCGCAACATAGCAATTCAGTGTGGCATCATTTGCATATTCATTTAACTCTAAATAAATTACAATTAATAAACAAAGAAACAAACATAAAAGTTTTTATTCACTACAAAATAATAATACGAAAAAATAATTTAATATTCTATCCACGCTTTAATGGTTATAATAAATTAGTAAACAACGCACATTCACCATTTATTAAATATGCATTTAATTAGGCAGTTTCTTCCTGAGGTTTTGCTGCTTTCATCAGTTCATATAACTGAACAATTTGTTCATCCCTCATTTCATTTAAAAGATTAACTTCTATATCATCACCAATCTTCTTCGCTGTTTTAATACTTCCCACATCCGTAAGCTGTTGATTTAATTTAAATGCATAATCCTGAAAATAAAGAAAAGAAATCTTTTACTCACAAATACAATGCAAATATGCAAGAAAAAAAGAATATGATTTCGGACAATACAAGCAAAATTCATGATTTTAAAGACAATGTAAAATTCTGGGCAATCACGCAAATACACGTGAATACGTTGAACAATTTAGAACGAGAAAAAACATGTTTTCAATATTTATGTAATAATAACGGCTAAATTACGCAAGGCTAGAAACCAATAAATTAGTAACTTATTGGTACAAAGATATTATTATTATCTCCTTTCAATTTCATAATATTATATACATTGGAAAACAATGAATACGAAATTATTAAGCAATGAACAAACCTATTTTGTTTACATTATATCAGTCAAATAACAGATAGAGTCTAAGAAATTGATTACGGGGGTATTAATTATTGACTAATCATCACATAAACACTGAGCAAGAATGTTAAATTTGTTTTTTTAAATCAAAATACATATATGAAATATATAATATTTAACACCTTAAGCTGAGAACTCATCCGGATTGTTCTCTTTTAAGCTTCAACTAATGATTTAAAATTTACTTCTTCCGAAACTTTATTGGATTTATAAATACATTACATTTTAGAGACTTCGTTGTTGGGTTTTGGTGGTATTGAAATAAAAATGTCACCGAGTAATAATAAGGTATTTATACTCACAGTCCACTCTGCTAAAAATACGATCGCTTCTGCATCTTTACATTGCTTGTGTTTTTTAAATTCATCTCTGGCATATTCATTTCCAAGTCCTCGAAGTTCTACTGGCAGACCACGATGCAATCGTAAAATGGTTTTATAGAGGATTCTGACATGCTCCACACGTGTCATCATGAAATATCTAAGCACCAAATGCGCTTTCAGTTATCAAGCTTCTTATTTGTTTACATAACCAACAAATTTTACCTTGGATATGACTGACATAACGTATCATAGACAAATAAATTATTCTACGGAATAAAATATTATTGTATAAGTCGGCAAACTTATTCGCCAAAGAGCCAAATATGAACATTGCAACGATTAAAAAAAAAATTGGGAGCCAATGTCTCTATTAATTTAATACACGTTTATTATAATTTTAGACATTCATTAGATATGGTTACACTGAATAAAACTCGATTGTATACTTAATAAATATTTTATTTACTTACATATTATATTTATAAAAAAATAATATGAAAGAAAGGTATCCTTAAATTTAAAATATACATTATAATAACTGACAAACACTTACTGCGAACAATGTCCTTGGATCTCCTTGAAAAGTTTGAGTAAGTCAGGTTTGTAGGTTGTTATTTTTAATTTTAGGCACGATTCCAGGTTCTCATCAATAAGACGACTTCTGAGCTTACTCCTGATAAAGTCCATGCTTGAAAAGGATTGTTCACATGAATTCGTAGAACCGAAAAGGGAAAGAACAGCAAACGCGAGTTTTTTCAGCTGATCATAAGAGTCAGGAATACTATTCCAGGCGTTGAAAATTATCCTGTCTTTTAAAGCAGACCACTTGTGTTTTAAGCAAAGTTCACATTTCTTTTTCTCCAGTATTTCCAAATCAATACAGAGGCGTTCTAATTTTGAGCTCCATATTTCCTTGTTTTTTAAATTGTATTTCAAATTTACCAATGTCGATGCCAAAAGGAAAAAATTTCAAATTTTTTATAGTAGCATTAAGAAGGTTTTTGACGAATGCTAAGGTTTGTTATACAAATGCGAATGCTAAGGCAGTTTTTAAATTCTTGAATCCTGCTGAGAAATGCTTCCATTATATTTAAAATGATTGTTTTAAAATAGTGTTCATTAATATTTGAACTATTTTCTTGGCGATGCTTCAGCAGGCTCGGAAAGTGTATTTTATTATTTTTGTCTGAGCCGCACTTAAGGGGACAAAGAGCCGCACTTTGCCGACCACTTGTATAAGTGATAGATAGGGACACGTGTTTTTAGCACTTTGCAATAGATGCTAATAAATGCGAATTTCATAAAATATGCAAATAGATGCTAAAATCACAAATAATTCAAAATTTGCTTGTTTTTTAAAAGAAATTTTACTATCCTACATATAAAATGATTGATTTTGCATACATATCGTATATGGACATACTTTGCATCGTTATGTTCATATTTTTATACCATATTCAATTTATTAACAAAATCCCAATATATTGAAGGATATCAACATTTTTTCAAACAACTTTTGGAAATTATAAAAAATGATTTAAAACCAGATATTTTACAATTATTAATTGCCACAAAATTAAAGTATAAAGAATTTGGTTGTGCTGCCATCCAATCAATTTGGTGTCCAGTAAATAGTGTTGATGTTGAAAGATTCTTTAGCAAATACAATCTAACTGATCGCCGCACTAATCTAAAAAAATCATCCGTTGAAATATGTTCAATGATTAATTTTAATAAATAAGTAAGATAAGATTCAACAGCGTACATTGTAAATCCTTTTATTTCTATAATATAGAATAAACAAACAATGTAATTTACCCTTTTATGTATATTTGTTAATATTTTATATTAATAAATTGTTAAAATGAATTGTAATTAATAATTATTTGATATTTGTGTTTTATAAAAATAGATGCCTAAAACACGGGTCTCTAGTGATAGACAATAATTTTATTGGTCTTCGGAAAGTTCTGTCCGTTAAGTAATCTGGCCTGCACTTGATACTATTTTTCTGAATCTCAAATGTACCCCAAATTGCAATAAGGTTAAGAAATCCGGACCTATTAGTTTAAATTTGGGTTTTAGTTTTGGTTAATATTTGAATTTATAACAGCTTTTATGTATATAAAAACAATAAATGTCATACGCATTCCCAAGTAATCAAGTATTTTATTTTGTGAATAATTTTTTGAGGTTCTTAACATACTTACTTAATTCTTCACCGTAGCAAAAGGTAACGATGTTTTCAATAACAATTACCCTCTTTAGGTCAAGTGGTGAGTCCGAAACATTTGAAGAGACTTTTTTTTTTAAAAAAAAGGTGCCGGTACTCACTTCATGTCAAGCTTTTTACTAAATAAAATTATATTCAAATATCATTAAGTAAAATTTCGTCTAATTGATTTTGAAAAAAAAAGAAAAATCTGTGAAAACAGGTTCCGGAACGCCGTTCCACCGCGTTAGTTGGGGAAAAGCCCTATATATATGTATGTATGTGAAGAACTTATTGTTGGTGGAATGTGAAGCGTATGAATAACACGTCAGATGGCAGCTATCTTCTCTTTCCTCGACTTGAAGCCAATTGACTAAGACTTACCTTTTAAAGTATTATTACTTAACATGCATTATTGCAAAAATGCAAGATGCAATGACACTAGGACTCACTACTTGTCAATATTCAAGCGGCCGATTTGCGAATTGACAAATCATATTTAAGGCAGGGGTTACCAACCTTTTTGTACCTTAGAGCACATTTTAAAATATCGGTAGGGCGGCGGGCACCACATATTTTTTCAAAGTACAATTTGCTTTGAAAAAATATGTGAAAAATTGGTAATAAATAATACACAAAAAAATATTTTTTAAATTATTGTTTATATTCTATTATGTATATAAAATAAATATAAGTCAGTGTGATCTTTGGCATTGCATTTTATTGGCCAGTGCCTCATAATTAAGGGAGTATGATGACGTTCCTGTTAACAAGCAATCATAAAGATGTTCACCGGTGAGTCGAGATCTATATTTTGCTTTTATTAAATTCATTGTTGAAAATAATGATTCACAAAGGTATGTGGAACCAAAAAATGATTCAATCTTATATGCCACTTTTTTTAAAAATGGAAACTTTTTTCAGTTCACTGTATTCCACAAGTCTTCAAGGATTTTAACATAATATTACTCTGAAGGTCCAAAACCTCTAACTCCAGTTCTTCTGCCTTTACTTGAACAAGCTCTGCAATATATGCAGCTATTTCCATTGTATTCATTTGGCAAGTAAAAGGATTGATAAAAAAGGAGACCATTGACTTGATGATAGTAAACTGCTGAAATCTCTTTTCAAACTGTTCTTGAAGCAATTGAAGGTGCTTAGTAAATAATGACACGTGGAATTCAAAGGTTACCTGCCATTTTTTTCATGTTAGGGAAATACACGAGAGACTTCATCTGCAGATGTGATATCTACAAAACCAGTTTTGCTTTAAATGAGTTTACAGAGCCTATCAAGTTAGTTACATGTTTGTCTTTTCCCTGCAACTCCAAGCTTAAAGAATTCAATTGTTCCATTACGTCTGTGAGAAAACCCAAATCCACCAGCCAGCAAGAGTCATTTGGTTCACCGAAATTTTCATTTTTGGTGTCGAGATAGATTTTTTTTCTTTCAATTGAGCTTACAAATTTTGTAAGAACTTTACCTTTACTGAGCCTACGTACTTCAGTATGAAGGATGAGATCATATTCTTCATCTTCTAACAGGGCCTTTAAAAGTCGGTGCTGTAAAGGGGCTGCTCGAATGGAGTTGATTATTTTTGTAACTATTTTCATAACGTGTTCAAACGGCAGTATTTTGCCACACAAAGCTTCCTGAAGGATAATACAGTGATAGGACATAAAGTTTGAAAATCATTCATCTTTCTTACAGAGGGCAATAAATCCATTGATTTTACCAACCATTGTTGGTGCCCCATCAGTGGTTATCGCAGACAGCTTGTGCAAAAGCATATCTATCAACATGGCGTATGTTCAGAATGTATTTATTATAAATATCATCACCCCTCGTTCGATCTCTCATGGGTAATATTTGTAGCAGATCTTCTTTCACTGTAAAGTTACTAAATATTCTGATCATAACTGCTAACTGTGCTGTGTCTGATATATCTGTTGACTCAAATTGTAGTGAGAACCAGTCACATATTTCCAAGTCACTTTTTAACTGAGTTTGGATGTCTGTTGATATTACATTTATTCTTCTTGTGACGGTCTTATTTGATAACTGTAAGTCTTGTATTGCTGACATAATATCACGTTTGTTTGAAAAATCCTCAAATAAACAATCGGCGTCAGTCAGAAACATTTCTTTCAACAACTCACCATCCTGAAACGGTTTTTTCTTCTTCGCGAGCATGTGACAAATTTTTAAAGACGCAATGGTGGCCTATTTAGATTTTTCCACGTGTCTAGTGAAACTCGTCTGTTGGACAGACAGATTTGATTTTAGTTGATTTATTCTTTTCTTTATTACTTCAGATTTTGGTGGATAATTTGTATCAAAAGTGGCATGCATTGTCTGGAAGTGAAGTTCAACATTATGTTTTTTCGGCACTGCAATAATACTGCGACACAACAAGCAAACACATTTATCTTTCAAATTAACGAAACAATATATTCCTCCCAGTTAGTGATAAAATTATAGGTCCGTTGTCTTTTATTTTGTTCACTCATTTTAGAACTAAAAAAATAAACATTAAAAATTTATTAGAAATTTATCATTAGAAACAAAAAAATCAAAGGAGAAATATGAAAACTACAGGATAAAAACAAGGTCTCTCAATATCAAGTTAATTTGCGTAAATCAAAATTTAATGTTTAAAAGTTTACCTCTATATTTTCTTAATTATTTTTGAAAATATATTATATATAATATTTTAAAACTTATTCAATTATAATAAAATATATGAAAATTGAAATGAAAAATTGTTGTCGCGGTCGAGTGGGCGCACACAAATCGGCATGGGGTTGGTAACCCCCGTGTTAAGGTATTATCTGTCACTTCTTTATGGGAAGACATTATTTAGAGCAAATAGTTAATGCTATCAGTTGATAATGTTCGCGATGAGTGAAACCGTTTACATGTGAATGTGTGTGTGATTCAATTGTTTTAAATATATTGATAAATCATTGGTTTACACCAGTAGTCGGCAACCTACTACCCGCGATTAATTTAACTACCCACTATGAAATGTTGAATTACCCATTACAAAATTAGGAATAAATAATCTATTAATTAGAACACATTGAATTCAAATGTTCAGTTCTATGGACAAATAAATTTAAAGATCTTCGCCAGCATCTCGAAAACAACCATCACATATGTAGATGCAATATCATCATGCTGGACGACATTACCACAAAAAAATTGTATTTGCTCTATTATCAGCATTTGGTTCCACGTATTCTTGTGAGCAAACATTGTTAAAATATAGATATATGGTCATGGGACAGAATCCCAATCCTCTCGAGCTAAGCTCAAAAATTTTTTACATACTGGTTTACAATTTTATGTTTTGACTTTACTCTTCGAGTTCTTGTGTATTATTATAAAATGTGGAATCAAAATGATTAAATCTGAAGAATATTACTGATTATTGTATGAGTTCTGAAAGAAGAATTTGTTTTTTAATATTAGCCTATAATAAAATTATTCTTTTTATTTTAAACAAATAATAAACTTATGTGACTGTCTCTATCTGTATAACATTATCATTTGTGTAGTTTTTGGTTGCATTTTTGCTCCTGTAAATTAAAACAACTCGAATTCATACTTATTGCGAAGTATTCTTTAGGATATTCTATTGTGATAATTTTAAAAATTAAAGGCGAAACATTTCAAAAAAAATGGTAAGCCTTACATTCATTTCATTTGATGTGCTTATTTTTTATAAATCTTTACAAAAATTCTGTCCCGTGACCATATATCCATAATTTACCCAAACATTTTCTCAAATGAATAGATTTCCGCTAGCAAATCTCGATTCCTGTGTTTGACTAGTTAATATATCCACATATTTGCCAAATATCGAAAAACTAGCCACTAAAAAATTATTTTTTTCAAATGTTTGTTTTATAAGATAAATTTGTATTTACACATACATAAAGGGTCTTTTTATAAGGACGCTTAGTTTTGAAATGTAAATAAAACAAGTTGTTTGTGAGATTTCGACTAAATTTTATTTCATTTGTAAGTATATTTTACGGCATTAAATATGGAATATAGCATCAAATGTCTGCCAATATCCATTCATTATAAAATGGGCCATGTCGCTAAAGTTGACTTTTTTGACAAATTTGGGTAAACTTCCAACTGCTCCAGAACCCAATCAGGCGTTGTCTGTGGTCGTTTACCTGAAGTTCCTTGGTTAGTTGGATTTTATACGGGTGCAGACATAAGGCCCGATTCAAAATTCGCCAAGTTGAAGTCGCAGAAAAGCCAAGTTCATGTGAACAACGAGAAATAAGCTGCCTTGGGTTTTCCTGTACACTTTCACACACAGCAGCAATGTTCTCACCAGATATTGTATTTTGATGACGTACAGGTAGGTGTTGGCCGATTATTTACCAAACTGGTTGACTCAATTTGGCCACTAAACAATGAATAATCTACTCAGCAGGACAAAGTAACATATTTTGAGCGTCCCTATTGAAATACCCTTTACATGTATATATTTCAGTTTATGATATTAAAGTTGTTTTTTAAAAAATAATTTTAATTAAAATAAATTGAATAGATTTTTTTTAACTTTGACCTACTTATAAATGAAATTTTCAAAATTGAAATTTTTTACCCAGTCTCTCAAAAGGTTGCCGACCACTGGTTTACACCAAAGGGTGGATGGGCGAAAGCAGGAAGGGATAATAAATTGAAGGAAGCATGTCATAAAACATAAAAAAAAATATTCAATCAATTTTAAAAAACTTTATTGATATAATATCTCCAAAGTTATACAAAATAACAGGTGCAGTGCACGATAAATGAATGTGTAGATTTTTAAATCTTTTCAGTGTCTAGATGTCGCCATGAAGTGGCTTGAGAGTCAAGAAGAGTGCTATTCAAGACAACTTATGTGCCTTAAAAGTATTTGTGATTCGGCAGCATCAAAAAGAAAAGCTAGCTTTAAGCAGAAAACGATAATTGATTTTTTCAATTATCGATTTTATTTTTAATTAAAGCTATTTATAAATCTAAAGAAATAGAAATGATGACATTATGATTTTTTCGATTATCCGGATTTGTCCTTATCCCGACTACCTTCATCCCCAATCAGTCTGGATAATCAAGGTTCTACTGCAATCAAATATGACTAATTTGAAGGACATAAATCAAATGATGTTAAATTACTATGCCATCATTGAAAAACATTTGTTGTTCACAATAGTTTGAATATAAACAATTCTTATTATCTTTTTAAAGATGGATAAGGCAAACAGATGTACAATTTAATCTATTTGGTAAGTATAGACTGCATCTGAGTATTGAACTTATAACTAAATACAATAAAGTATTCCCGAAGGCACTGGACTCACCAAAGCGTGTGAATTACATTACGCGTCATTTGGACTATAGTTTTTCAATAGTAAAATAAAATTTATTTTTAGAGAAAAACTATTTTTATAAACCTTGTCCCATAATTATAAACAGAAAATATGTGTAACAGTATTTTAAACGTATCAATCAATTGATGAAAGGAGAGATTGTCCAAAATTGACAGAAATCTTTCCAGCACGATCTCGTTGAAAAGAAATCATAGCAAAAAAATGGAAAAATTTGGTAAACCAGCCAAAAATATAAATGCTATGTGACTAGCATTTTTTTCTTTTGTACAGAAAAGTTATGTTTTTATCACGATCTTAAATATGGATTCTTTACATACGATAATAAATACTATTTACGTGAAAAACTGATGGAAGATTAAATACTTTGTATAAATATTTTTCAGTCTCGTAGTTTAGTATACATTTCATCAATGTGTGGTGGGTTGTGTCGATTTATCATATCATTATCATATTGATCAACGCAATGTTTTTAATACAAGTTTAAGATACATGTATATCTCGACGAAATAATATCATTTGCACCACCCTATACATTGATGTTTTTACTTATATTAGAATTTTTAACAGCCTTTAAATAAGAAAATCACAGTCGAATCATTGGAAAACAGTCTTATCACAAGTGTTTTTTAACATAATACATGTTTCAATATGTATTATGACAAACAAGTCAAACTAAAAATAAAGTTGTAAATAGCATTCTGAAACATAAATTGAACTGAAAAAACCACCCGATGCATTGATATTTTTGCTCATAGAAGAGTTTTTAACAGCCTTAATCTAGAAAATCACAATCGAATCAATGTAAACCTTAAAAACTCAAATATTATTATCACAAGTATTTTTAGCGTAATGCTTGTCAAAAACGGTAACGTAGTACGTGGTAGAGGTAGTGGTCAGCGATCGAATAGAATTTAAGCACACACCACTGACTTCTAAAGTAAGTATTATGTACATATATTGAATTATGGTGAAGTAATATTAAATTGCGCTGCGGCAACGTGTTATAGAAAATATAATATGAAAATATACGGATTGATTTTTACGAAGGAATTGATAGCAATATTATACTTATAAATTTTAAATATTTATCAACATTACTCGTTGCCTGTGGTCTAGTGGCAAGAGCATTACGCTAGTAGGCAAGGGAAGGCCTATGTTCAATTCGCAAGGTCAGATTTTTTTCACTTAAGAGAAATTTTGGACAAGGATGTATGTAATTTTTAGTCGAATTATTCATGACTCAATCAATTTTTTTTCTTTTTTATTAAATCTATATCTATTTTTTTATAGATCAAAAACATATCTCACAGACAATATTCTACAGATAGTGTTTCGATGAGACTTCTCACAATATCACATTGAATGAATCAGTTTTAAGCTTTTCTCTGCTTCCCCTCTATCTATCAATACTAAAATATATATATCATACCTAGCCTTGAGTCAAACTAATTAAAAAAAAGCTATTCATGATTGATGGCTTGATTCTTCTTCGGCATATGGTCACCACACTCAAACCTGCATGACGATCCTTTTCCATCAATATCAATATCTGTGTTTCTTCCTAACTCAGTACAGTATCCTATATCTCCCTCGGATATCACTGCATTAATGAAACAAGATAATGATTGTTTAGTATTATAGGATAAACAACCGAAATATAATATTCCTTAAAGATAGTGATATTAATTCGATATGGAAATACTTTTTAACTTTGTCAGATCAGACCTTTTTTTAAGAAAAACACAGTGAAATTTTTTATTGATTCAGCTTTTAAAACTATTTTTATTGATAAATTAACATGACTTTATAAATTGATCGACGATTAAATAAATATCCAATATCACATGGTAATCCCATGGTAAATGTCAATTTTGGCCCAGGATTGGAAACCCTAATCAAGACTATATACATATACTTACATGTCAACAGTTTTTACTAATTAGAATTTTTTGAATTTTGTACTTTTCCATGAGTTTTGTCGCTAACGACCCGGGTTTCGCCTTTCGGCATCTTCAGGCATTCCAAGTGCACGGATGTACTTGAACTGACGCGTAGTAAACAGTTTGTATCGTTTATATACAAAAATATAAGTAGGTCACTAAGTTAAAAGGTTATTAAAATGTAAATTAGCGAAATTTGAATGAATACAAGTTTCCATGATTTAAGTGGGTTTGTTATAATTACGGGGATTTTTGAAAATATTAATGACCAGATGATAACATAAGAATATTTAAAATAAATCTAGGGTCCTATCCTTCGTCTCGTTAATGAGTTGATTGATTTTAAGCCTTTATTATTATATTACATTAATGATAGTAAGTGAATTGATATTTAATAATAGCAAGTGCTTGAATTGTAAATAAATGACAATAAATTAAAATTAACAATTATTTAAAAGGGTACAACAATGGTGAACTAGGCAAATATAGTTGCTCGTTCAAAATTGGCAGACCGTTGAGCTGAGCTCGATTAATCTCTAAGATTTCTTGATAAAATAGTTTAAACTCACCCCTGTTAGTATGTAACAACTTAATGCCTGAGTCAAAATTAAACGTGTGGTTTTCAAGAATTAAATGGTTGGCGAAGGTGGAGGTATCTTTTTTTAAGCGAAAAGCGGCTAAATGGGCTAAATGCTCAGCTCAAATATTTTTGTATATAAACGATACAAACTGTTTACTACGCGTCAGTTCAAGTACATCCGTGCACTTGGAATGCCTGAAGATGCCGAAAGGCGAAACCCGGGTCGTTAGCGACAAAACTCATGGAAAAGTACAAAATTCAAAAAATTCTAATTTGATATTGAAATTCCATCAAGCACCCTCAGAAGAAATACTTAATTATAGTTTTTACTAACTTCATACTTACACTTTGTAAATCAGCAATATGTTTTTTCTTTCTTTGCATTCTCATGATTCTAAAAAAAATTAGTTTAGTTATTAGTTTTTTTTGTGTGTACTACAGTAGAAGCTTGATTATCCGGATTGGTCAAAATAAACAAAAATATTACAAATTTGCTGATATGCTGATATGCACGTGGCGAATTGCGTCCACTGTTTACGTACGTGATGGAATGAAGTCTTAATATTTTGATCGTTGCATTTGTTCTAACAATAAGTCCTGTGTACAATATTGCTCAGTCATCGTCCAAATTCGATACGCATTGAACGTTTGTTTCTTGAAAAATTGATCACGATTTCAATATTTATTTTTAATATTACCGATATGTCAACGAAAAGAAAACGTGTCGTAGTTTCATTAAAAGACAAATTGGATATAATCGATGCTTTGAAACGGGGTGAATCAGGACGTTTTTTGTCTGCTAAATATGGTGTCCGAACGTCAACGATCTCTGATATAAAAAATCAAAGGGGAAGTCTACCGATTGTTTAATGTCAGAAGATGGAAGCTCAGAGCGTAAAGTTATGAAAACATCACGAAATGAAGAAGTTGAAGTGTTTTTTTTATGTGGTTCATACAAAGACGATCATCTGGACAGCCAATATCTGGTCCATCACTATGTGAAAAAGCAATATTTTTCAATACAAGATTAAATGGAGATCCCACCTTCAAAGCAAGCTCAGGCTGGCTTGAAAAATTCAAAGGACGACATGGCACCAGGGAACTTGAGGTTCATGGAGAGAGGCTTTCTGCTGACATACCTTCAGCATAGGAACAAGATCAAGAAGACGTAGAAGAGATTTGTGAGGAGGGAGATATTGGTCCTACACATTCTGAAGCTTTTCAGTGTCTATATGTCGCCATGAAGTGGCTTGGCAGTCAAGAAGAGTGCTATTCAAGACATCTATCTTATAAGTCTTAAAAGTATTCGTGATTTGGCAGCATCGAAAAGAAAAGCTAGCTTTAAGCAGAAATCGATAATTGATTTATTCTATAAAAAAATATTTTTAATTAAAGCTATTTATTAATCTAAAGAAATACAAATGATTTATACTAAATATACTTGTCTTTTCCTGTCAATTATGATTTTTTCGATTATCCGGATTTGTCCTTATCCGGACTACCTTCATCCCCAATCAGTCCGGATAATCGAGGTTCTACTGTATCTTAATTGTGTGTGTCAAATGTAGGGCGCATTGATGTCAGCCCTACTGCAGTGATGTCATGTATCTATTGTAGCTTAAATTTTTTTAATAATCAATAAAGTATTGCAATTATAGTTCATATAAATCAATACACGATATAAAGAATTAAATATTTTGGTAGGAATTTAAAAAAATATGTGTTGCGATCGAGCTCAGGATAGGAATGTGATAGGTATGAGTTAGAGGTCTGCACGGGCTCGTGTTTGGCCCACGGGCCGGGTATCAAAGGCTTGGATTCGGGCCCGGGCCGGGCTCGGACGCAAGCATACAACAAAATATAACAAAAATCGGGACATTTCCGAATGAGCTCACCATTATCGTAAATCTAAATTTAATACTATAATAAACTTCACGTATTTGTATTTCGTATTAGTTATCTTTTCGACCCATTCAAAAGAACAAGATGCATAGTTCTTAATTTAATGACGCCATTATTTTAGTATTTTTTAGTGATGTCTGCTTCATAGAAGTTTGTACAATACGCATAATGAATTTCATTATATGATCCTGACTTCAGTATTTCTTATATGGATATTTCGATCGGTTGCAATTGGATTTGTTAGGTTGATTTTTTTAAATTTACAAGAAATTGGCAAGAAATGGGCTTCGAAAATATTAAGACAAAACTGAGAGTGGAGAATATATTTCTTCAGTAAAAACCATGGGAAAAGTGAAGTGTGGATATCATTTAGTGAAATAATAGAGGTGGCTACAAACAAAAAAGTTGGATACGTTGAGTGTATAAAATGTAAAAGCATTTTCAGCTTTTCTAGTTCAAAAACAGGAACTTGTCACTTGAATCGTCATTCCTGTAAAACACAAAAAAAACTAATTCTAATTAGGAAGAAATGTATTTGGCACAACTGCACACACACGATAGTTGGTGAGTCAATTTTTAATTTTTATCAATGGAATCATTTTGTTTTTCCTGAAAGAAACTTTATTTATGTAAAATCATATACTTAAATATACTAATGGTTTTTTTAGCCTGATTTTTCGATTATATACATTTTTCATAAATAAAAAATATCGATGATGCAAAGCTCTTGTTATTTATTATAAATTATTTCTTATGAGCTTACATTTTTTATCATCAAATTGATGCAATAGTATTTTAAGAAAGTAAATTCATCATGAGTGATCTAAATGTAAACAAATAATTTCTTAGAATGACTGAAAAAAATAACTAATAATAATAATAACAGACTACTAGGAACTAATTAGATTTATTTAAAACCTACCAATACTAGGAATACAGTATGAGAAGCAGAGGTTTTTAACCTGCGGGTATATAACATAATATTTTCTTCAATAGTTGTTCGATAATATTTCTAAGATGATTTTATCTACGTTCTTATGTTTCTCAAATATTTTTGTGGGTCTACGAAGGCAGGCAGTATAACAATGAGGATCGATTTGGATTATTTGCATATAATAATTTTTATTAGTACGAAAGGTACGCAGTGTGGGCAATAAAACCTTGTTTTTTTCCACTCGTTGAGCAAAATAAATATGGTTTTAGGTAAAATAATTCATTTAAATCTAAATTCTTGAGGCAAATATACTTTTTCATGGTTCAAATCGTTCTAGCTATCCGAGTTTCAACTTTCGGTTTCTTGAGATTCAATATAAATCTTTCGATGGCGCAACCACTAGTTGCAATTGTGTATTTCTCATCAATTCTTGATGATAAATAATAATGATAAATTTTTATATTGAATATGTCAATATCGATAATACTTACTTTTTTAAGTTTTTCTGGTAGTACCTTGTTAATAGTATATCTAATAAAGTTCATATATTATATATACGAACGTAAAAGCAAAGAACACAATGTACAAAAATAGTAAAAATGGTTTCAGTCATGGCGAGCATTGTCAACTGATAAGAAATACAACAAAACAGTGATATTTATACAATGTTTACAATGCTCGCCATGAGCGAAACCGGTACATTACCAATACATTTTATGTGGAAAAAGTACTAAAAATGTTTTATTATTTTTATTATAATGCCTTTCCACCAAGTATTGCCAGTGGACACCTTAAAAGTGTACAAAAATAGATTTAATATGTTTAAAAAAAAAACTTCAAGTAGATTTAAGTTTTTTTCACTACACCACCTACAGTATGCAACCCACTGATATAGAAACACTGCTCAAATGACATTGATTTATGCAGCAAAGTATCTGGAAGCTAGCAGATCAAATTTGGTTTAGAAGTTATAGTGAATTTAGTAAAATGACAGTTTTGTTGCGAATTTGTCCCAAAATCACCTGGCCGCTATTGGTGAAGTCATTAAGCTATTAAGCATAATTATAATGATTCTTGTAAAACTTGAATGCAGTCGCTCCATGTGCATATGACTTCCAAGTTGCCGTTGCTATTTTTCAAACTATGGTTATATTCATGTTTTATAGATATATAATTTCTTACCATTTTTCTTTCAAGCAAAACAGCTTCATATATAAAATATTCTTTCTATTCTATTTTTTTAGATATCCTCTATAAGTATAAACTGAAAGTATCGATGATGCAAAGCTCTTATTATTTATTATAAATGATTTCTAATGAGCTTACATTTTTAATCATTAAATTGGTGCAATAGTATTTTACTGTATCTTTAGAGATTTAAAAGACTGATGGCGTGTTATTGTTATTCAAATTTTAAATGATGTATTTAATAGTTTTAAATATCCACTATTCATAATTATGATACGCTTTCGTGTATGTATTTCATACATCTTTCTGGAATCATTTTGTCTTTCCTGAAAGAATCTTTATTTATGTAAAATTATATACTTAAATGTACTATTGTTTTTTTCGATAATATACATTTTTGAAATTCATTATTTTGTATAATTTGCAAAAAACTCATACCTATCACATTCCTATCCTGTACACATATTTTTTTAAATTCCTTCCACAATATTTAATTTTTAAGTATACAATTACATATTTTCCGGGTATGTTACGTGGCATTTTCATGGAAAAATCGATGATTGAAAATGGTGGCGTACAGCAAAAATCCATGGAATTGGCTTGGCGTTTAGAGGGTTAATTAAAAGAAAATTATAAAGGTTTGTTCAATAAATTTATTGATCAATATAATTTTCATCGTTACTAATGACTTACAAGTGAGATTGTAATTTTTTAATTCTTTTTTCGTATAATGATTCATCTTCGGAAGCGAAAAATTTATCTTAATTAAATGGTGCTGGGTTTGGAGAGTATCTGTCAATGTGGCAAATATTTTTTGGCAAGTCGTCAAAGCTGCATATTTATTAGATCGTTATTGTAAAGTGTGATTTGCTTCTTACTGATTAGGTACCATCTCTTTTCCATGAATGGCTTAATCAAATCATCCATTTTCTAACAGTAAATTTCCAAATTGAGGCTTTCATTGGGCTTGAGAAACTCATCGTGTGTTAGTCCTCCGATGTTACACCATTAAAACCCTTTGGTTACGGACCGAATTGTATAGATATTTGCGAAAAAGCCGAGGATGATTTTTGAAATTTTTTAGAGGTTTGGAAAAAAGTTTATATCTTCTACATTTTTCAAAATAAGTCAATGAAATAAAATACAATATACTAAAAACAAAATTTATTTAAAGAAATCGAAGAAAAGAATTAAAAAAAAAAAAGATTATGAAGATAAAATACATTTGTTTATGTACATAAATTGCAATTTTGAAAGGCAAAAAGCAATCTAATCCGATATAAAATGACAGTTATTATGTTTATTTTTTAAAATATACAATATCACCAACGTGTGGAAATTAAAAAAACATTTTTTTTTATTTTATTTGCAAATAAAAAAGACAACTAAAAAAAACCACTCATTTTGTGTTTATAATACACGAGAGGCATTGGTGTTAGAGTTTTTAGCGATGACCACGTTGTTTCTCATGCAGTTTTCGTATATTTAAAAAAAATGTAGATAAGCAATCAATTAGAATAATTTAATTTTTTATAAAAAAATAGTTTAATTTTTATAAAAAAATATTTTAATTTTTAATAAAAAAATTAATTATTTACATTTACATAGATAGTAGAAAAGGGAGGTCTTAAGAATAAACATTAATTAAACGAAACACAGTAATGTAAATAAAAAATAAACTAATTAATTGTATTTGTGTATAACTAGAAACACAAACACGAATCAACTATCACTAACCGATTTTATGAAAAATCTACGCTTCGAACACATTGCATTGTTCTTTATCAAGGATCTGAATCTATATCGAAAAATCTTAAAACTCAGTATTTGGGCTATAAAAATAAAAGTAAGTAAATAATAAAAAAAAATAATAAATAATAAAAACATACATTATGATACATACCTAGTGCTAAAACATATTGAATCCAATAAAAATCTTATATTATAATCTAACACAAAACCGTTTTTTATGATCTAACACTTATGTTTTGGGAGGCATAATGCATGTACCCCTTTGTTACAGTTGACACAAATTAGTCTCGATCGTTTGATCCCTTCGCCACTTTTACGACTGCAAACGTCACATTGTCTTTGATTACGTCCTGGTAATTTTTTTAAAATATTTTGTCGCATAGGTTCTGATCTGGTCATCGGGTTTACCTTTGGCCTCCATTCATTTTCAATACTTTCTATAATTGAAGAGGTAAATCGTAACCGGGACATAATTTTGGAATCCGACGTGTTCATTTTATATAGAATGAAAGCATTCAAAACCATTCTTCCAAAGATATGGAAGACAGTTTTCTTCCAATATTTTACTGTTCGTCTTTCGTCCAAATAACAATATAACATTTGGTCCGACGTGTCTACCCCGCCCATATATCTATTGTATGTATTTACAATTTGAGGTTTTTTTACTTCTTTATTTTTTCGGTTTATCTTTGTTTCTTCTTTTGCTGCAGCCTGTGTTGACAGTAATAAAGCAGACTTGGTCTGAGATTTTTTCTCTCTAAAACTACACATTAGTATTTCATTCTTTTTGAAGTACTTCGTTTCCCCACCTTCATTTTTTTCAACAGGCCCTCCGGAATACCCTTACGGTTTTTTCTGCACGTACCAGTATAAAACGTTAAATGGGCAAACAAGTCTTTTGCCAAATCGATACTGGTAAAAAAATTATCGGCAACGACGTGATATCCCTTGCCCAGATAGTTTCCCATTTCCAAAAGCTTTATTACTACTCTGTGTCCCAGAGAATGTTCTTTTTTCCATAATCTGCGTCCTTCTTTCCTTTGTAACAGTAAAACCCCAAGCAATAATTCTTTACAGCATCGCAAACCATCCAAAATTTTAATCCCCAACGGTGATGCTTTCTATTTTTTAAATATTGAGCAATCGAAGAGTGACTTTTTGTTCCGACCAATGTTTCATCCACAGAAATATATTTATGCGGTGTATAATAGTGTCTGAATACCCTATTGGCGTGTTTTACGATGGGGTCGAATTTAGCGCAAGGATCGTAATTTGCAGAACCAGGCGGAGAAAACTTTCTATTGTCAACTAGATGATAATAACGGAGAATAGATAGAAATCTATCTCTCGCAAACATTTTCTGAACCATGGTATACACCGCGAGTTTGTCGCCCAGTACAATAAAATCGATGGTCTTTTGGTAATTCCCATTTCTAAAATTACCGCAATGAATGCTTTCATTTCCAGCACAGTAACAGGATTCCATTTATTTTGTGGACGAGTGCTCGCCCTGACGCACTGATTAGCATATCTATTGGTTTCTTCCACCATCAAATTCCATAAGACATTGGTAAAAAACAAGTCAAAATATGTTATTGGCTTTGCGTCACAGGATGGGCCATGCTTGATGCCAGAAGATTCCAGAAAAGGTATAGATTTTGATGAACTATTTCCGTCTGCAAATATTTCGACAAATTCTTCATCAATGCCTATAATTGGCTCTTCATCGTAACTGCTTGAATCCAGAGGTCTCAATAATCTATGTATATTTATAAAATTGTCACTATTATTGTTTTCACTATTATTCAAATCGTCTGTAATATCAATATCACTAAATTCCACATCAGAGATTACGTCTTCACTTATGGCTCCATAACTTTCGGATAATGATTCCATTATATTTTTAGGGTTTCAAAAATTATAATGAAATGTTTTACAACAGCCTTATCCCGATTGTGGTCAAAAGACAACTGATATTACGAAATTTAAATCAAAAGCATAATGCTTGCAAAATATATAACGAATATGTGAAATGGACCACCTATTTTGAAAAATACAGACATTTTGTCAACAGCGTCAATGTACAGTGGCTGTTCGTGGTTATAAAAGGTATACTGTGTTAGGCAAAAAATACATTTATTTCTTGCATGTAATTCTTTTGTCAAGATAATCAGGAAATTATAGCACATATAAATATATTTATTATTTTATAGTACATACATATGTACATACATATTACAGCGATGTGTCGAATGCATACAAAGTATAACTACAATAGTTATATAAAATATGCATAATACATATTTATCTAATATTATATATTATATATAATATTTATATTTTTTAAATATAAGATGTATATTTGAATAAATTACCACCCCCCGCCCATGCATCCTTCTTAGGTGTTCATTTTGCGTAAGTGACTCAAACAATCATACATAATAAACATTCCCATACGCTGCCCTTGTATCACCTTGTATTTCTGAAAAAGTTATAAAGTTCGCCGCGGTGTTGGCGATTGATTTATTGTTTTTGTCGGCATAAATATTGTGATTTGTTCTGTATGTTTGTGTAAAAATAATCAAAAAAATTGAACTGCCCAGCCTGCTCGGCGCAACCTTCTTCTTTTTTTTGTGCTCGCGTAAAAAGTCGACAAATTTACTTTTATTCTAGATATTGACTAATATTGCATCGCCAAATCACCGAACCATACCCGTCCCAAGCAACAAACATAACAAAGATTATAAATATCAATTAAAATTCTTATTACTAAATCCGAAAAAAGTAAAGTGATTTTTTGTTTTTTGGTTTTAAGTAATAAACATATATCTACTATAATATCATAGATAAACGTGTATTAGTGCATATTAAAACAATAGTTGGTCCGATATCTGCCCGTACGCAAAGGTACGGTACATTGAATTGGGGCTAAAATCAGCAGCGATAAATCGCTGCTCCGTAACTAAAGGGTTAATACATTATTCTTTTATTGAATTTCAAGATAGCATGTTTTCATTTTTTATTCATTTTTCATCACTAGTCTAAGACAGGGGTCGGCAAACTACAGCCCGCGGGCCAAATCAGGCCCGCCGCCTGTTTTCAATCCGGCCCACGAGTTAATATTTATTCACATGATTTTTTTTACATGAAACAAAATTAAAAATTAATAAGAAATTTGTGCTTTAATTAATCTAAACTTAAGAATACAGTCAATTAAAGTCATTTGCACGAGGATCTATTTCCATATTTGGAAGTACATATCATTGTGAAAGAACATTTTCAAAAATGAAATATGTCAAATCACAATACAGATCATTATTTACGGATAACCATTTAGAAACAATTTTAATGATAGGAAGTACAAACATTGAAATAAATCATGATGATATTTTATCTAAGAAAAAACAATTGCATTCATCGCATTAATAAAAAAATTTAAAAATTCGAAATTTATATTTGAAGAAAAATTTTGTTTTAAATTTATTGTATTGTATAAATCTTCAATAAAAATATTTCAGATTTGGCCATTTCCCAAAAAAGTTTGCCGACCCCTGGTCTAAGACATGCTGATTTCATTCCTAGCCACCGAAAATGTCCAGAAGACAACATGGTTTTATATTTTTTTTTCACTTAAATCATGAGACGCTCACCCATCTGGAACCCAGCTATCCAAGTTTTGGAATATAGTTTCAAATCGATTGTTGTTGGATTGAGCTTTCCCGCAATTTCCAAAGATGTTATACACATTCATACTACATATTTGAAACTTGAAATGACCTTATCTACATTATAAGACTGAATACTCAAGTAGCACTATGATTAGATTGCAATGATTTTTTTATGTCACGCTAAAAATAGTGATTTAATTTTCAATATTTTTTTACTCTATTTTAGCTTTTCGTACAGTTATTCATGATCTTTCTTTCGAAGAATATTTTTTTTTAGTTTAGCTCCCTCCTACCTATCCAATTCTGTATGAGTGTAGGATGAGGAAATTAGTTAACTAATTAATAAGTTAGCTATATGTATAGTAATAGTTTACATCTACACTTACCCTCTCAAAAAAGAATCAAATTAATACAAGCAGTAAACTAATTTCTATGTAGATGAATCAATTGAATTGGCATTTACTCGGTAGAACCTATTATAACACGGTGAAAAAATATCAATTTATTTTAGTTTTACAAAAATTATAATATATATAAGATATGTTGTCAGAACTAAACTAGAGGGCATAAGCTGAAATAATCAACTAATTAGGTATATATGTATCTTATAATTTTTGCAGTGTAATCTTTATTTTGTACTTCGGGAACGGACAGGATTGTAAAAAGGAAAGATAACAATTTTATAACTGATTATCAGTAAAATAATACAAATTATTATAAAGTAATGGGAAATTTATTTAACTTAGATATACATTTACATAAACAATTCTAAATATGTATAGACTATCTTAGATATGTATATATTTATACTAACATTTTTAAATATGATTTTGACTTTATACAAATGTGATTCATACTAAATTTAGATTTATATATACTATCTTCGATATACATAGAATATAATAAACAATTTTAAATGTATTTTTTGGCTGCATTTACAGACTAGATTGATACTAAATTTACATATACTTATAAATATAAATATGTAGATGTAGACTATCTTAAATATTTACATGAACAATTTTGAATAAAATTTTTATTTCAATTGAAACAAGATTTGATCCATGTTAAATTAACATTGGTGTAGATGGTATTTTAAATAGGCTCGTATTTTAACGGTCATAATAGTAATACAGTGGTGGTCTGAATTTATATTAAATGGTCATAATGTATTGGTGAGAATACAGAGGGCAGAATAAATTATGAATGGTCAGTATTTAAATATCATTGGGCAGAATTTAATCGAAAATGGTAATATTTAATAGTATTTGGACATATTTATTTTTACATCTGTCAGAATTTTTTTTGGAGATCGAATAGCGTTTCTATTGGTGCAAAGTGATGTCGTACGACAAATGGTCCAATGGGCGGTAGATACTACTAGCGCCGCGGCCATTGAATAAATCACTAGTATTTACGTTTATTTGACAGCTGTCAAAATAGATATTTTCTCTAAATGTTAAAAATTAAATATCAAAATGAGGAGAATTTTGATGATGAAAGTCACCGAGAATTCAGAATTTTAATTTGCATATTCACAAGACCACTAATTATATAAGATCTATTAATTCGAGTATCACATGTTTTTGAACACAAATGGACCCCTGCCTGCCTTAATTTTTACAAGTCTTTGGAAGACACTGTTGATATCTTGTTCCGGGTATAGTGTCACCAGCAGTCCTGCAAAAATTAAAATAATATTATTATACTTGCATCAAATAAAATATACTTGTCGTAAGAACCACTTGTCACAGATGTACACAATAAAGATCTAAGCCCAATTTGGAAATACAAGTTTCTAAATAATTATTTGGAAGCAATAATGAATCGATTTACAGTAGAACCTCGATTATCCGGATTGGTCAAAATAAACAAAAATATTACAAATTTGCTGATATGCACGAGGCGAATTGCGTCCACTGTTAACGTAGGTGATGGAATGCAGTCTTAATATTTTGATCGTTGCATTTGTTCTAACAATAAGTCCTATGTAAAAAAATTAAAAAATGGTTTGAAAAACAGTTTATTCCAGAAGTGAAAAAATATCAAAGTTTCATAGATAAAAGAGAAAAAACATTATTATTACTAGACAATGTTCTGTCCCAACCATCCATTGAATGTTTTAAGCAGATTGATGAGATGTTTACGGTAAAATTTCTTCCACCAAATGTCACATCGATAATACAACCTATGGATCACATTGTTATAGAAACATTCAAACGCTTATATAGAAAAGAGATACTTGGACGATTATTGCTAGCAGATGAAAATAATGAAGAAACAGTAATTTTAAAAAATTGTTGCTACATGGCAGCAGAAAGAAAATACCATTAGTAAGTTCCAGTAACGAAGTTGAAAATGATAGAAGAGACATTGCGGAAGCAATGACACAACTTTCAATGTGTGCTCAATGCGACGAAGAAGATATAACAGAGTGGTTAAATTGCGATGCAAACGATCTTGGATTCCAAATTTTGAATGATGACGAAATAATTAAGGAAATATCAACCTCAGAGGAACAAATCAAGAAGACGTAGAAGAAATGTGAGGGGAGAGATATTGGTCCTACACATTCTGAAGCTTTTCAGTGTCTAGATGTCTCCATGAACTAGCTTGGGAGTCGAGAAAAGTGCTCTTCAAGACATCTATCTTATAAGTCTTAAAAGTATTCGTGATTTGGCAGCATCGAAAAGAAAAACTAATTTCAAGCAGGAATTGATAATTGATTTTTTCAATAAAAAAATAATGTATTATTAAAGCTATGTATTAATCTAAAGAAATAAAAATAATTTATACTGAATATCCTTGTCTTTTCCTATCAATTATGACTTTTTCGATTATCCGGATTTGTCCTTATCCGGACTACCTTCATCCCCAATCAGTCCGGATAATCGAGGTTCTACTGTACTTAAATCTTTCTATAACTTCTGCATATCTAATTAGTAAGTAAATTGACGTCAGTTTTAAGTCTCGAGTAGGCGGCAAAATTTCTCAAGTGTTAAGATAACTATGTATTTCACTTCAAACTCTGATCCATAAAAAGGATTATTACCTTATCACTATCTAATATTACTTCAAATAAAAGCATTTTCAATTCATCAGTTGGAAATGATTGTGATAAGAAAAGCTAGTGTGTTTTATATTTAACATAATGCCTTTATACCAAATGAAAATTAACAACTAAAAAGTGATCTTGTATTTACCTTGTAAAAGTACTGACATAAGTCTTTTGTTTAGTATTTGATTTTGGAATAGTTCAAATATAGTTATAAGTCCACGGTGTGTTGTTTCCGATCCCATGATGTGCTTAAGTACTTCTGCAAAATTAAGAATGTATATGTTAAATAAAAAAATGTTATTCCACCAAAAAGATTGCTAAACTTTTAATGCTATGAGAAGATATTTATGATAAATTAATAAAACAGCATTTTTAATATCTTGCGTTGATTGATCTTTTTGATAATAATAGTTATCAAGATGAGAAGTTAAATTAAGTTAAAAGAGGAATCGGAAAATGTGATGCTTTTTAAATTGATATGTGTATAAGTTCAACTGTTTTTGAATCCATTTAAAAATTTAAAATTGAGGAGGATATTCATAAAACAGCTCTTTACCTTGTCTCGCAGAAAGAAGCACTGTTTTGACTGCTACTCTTGTTCGTGATTTCGCCAACAAATCTCTGACTTCAGTTTTGCGGTTTTCATTTTCTTTAGTGAAATAATTACGCCTGAAAAAAGATATGCGCAAATTAAAAATCATCTTATTTTATTACCAAAGAATTATTGAATTAATCGAACTTTGTTTTCATAAAACAAATATCATTGACATTCTACCTAAGATCAACGGAAATCAATATTAAATATCGTAAAATTATAGCATCTGCAAATTTTTACGACAAGACGCTGCAAACATCGCTATCAGCTCTGCAGATACAGCTGAAAATGGACATCATCATGACTGCTATATTTTAGGCAGGCATTGTAAAATACCATCATTAATCAAATAGAACTGGAGACACTACGAAGAAGGTACTGGAATTAAAAAAAAAAAAAACATGCGGAAAACTTACTTAAAATTATCGAGGCAGTATACCACAGTTTCCGGAGAAGTAATTGAGGAGTTGTAAGTGAGGATTCTCCTGAAATCAAAAACAAAATAGGGTGTAGGACAGTGGTCGACAACCTTTTGAGACTGGGTAAAATATTTAAATTTTGAAAATTTCATTTGATTAGTGGGTAAATGTTAAAAAAATACGTATAACGAAATTTATTTTCACACATATTAAAAATTAAAGTATTAGTGGCTACTTTGGTTTGATGAAGTTTTTCGATATTTGGAAAATATTTGGTTAACTTTAGTCGAACACATGAATCGAGATTTGCTAGTCTAAGTCTATTCCGCAGCGTATTCTGGACACATTCATTTGGTTAAATGTTTGCTCACAAGAATACGTGAAACCAAATGCTGATTGTAGGACTAATAAAAAATCTAGTAATGTCCATAAAACTTTACATTTGAATTCAATGTGTTCTAATTCTTGATTATTTATTCCCTTTATATATTTTATTATTGTTATTTTCAATGAATAAATACTTTTATAAAAAAATACAAAAAGAATATCATCATATTTTCTTGGTGGGTTGTTGAAAATGTCACAGTGGGTATTTCAATTACCTGCGGGTAGGTTGCCAACCACTGTTTTAGATCTTGCACCTAAAAGAGGAAGGCGAAAGATTTACGATTAATAAACCTTTTTCCTTTTAACTCCACCAGTAGAATAATGAAAAAATAAAGATATTAAGATATGACCGATATACTTCTTTATATTCCACCAATTTACCAGGAATATTTTAAATCAATGGCCGGATCCAGCCCGCCAAAGATTTTCATTCGACCCTCCAAAAATTCTCAATTTTTAAAAATAAATTATTCAAATAAGAAAAATATTTTTTTTTAAATTTCATTATATGGTTGTGAATTCACCACTATTTATATCAATTCACCAATTGAACCCAAAAAATATAATAAATATTTTCTATTATAAATTCCAATAGAAAGTATGTACATTTTTTTACACTATATAACTATATTAGAATTGGACTGATTGGATTCCAACATAAATTTATTTGTCATCTAGCCCGCCAAGTTTTCAAAAATTTCAATCCGGCCTGTTTCTCAAAAAGTCTTAAAAAAATCAAAGTTGAATTAAAATCAATTACTCGTAAACACTATATGCCGAAAATTTTAATGAATATTGCTTTGTAAATAAGGAAAAAAAGCCTTTTTGCAGTGTTAACTTTAAATCTCTCAACAGGCATAAATAAATTATTTAAACCACTTTATCACAATGAGCACAATTCATTTTGTTAATTTTCAAAACAGTCTTAATCATTTGAATATATTTTTACTAATTTGTATTATTGTTTCTTGGGGAGCTTTTCGTATGTGTTACATTCATGTAATATTTTTTTCAATTTACATTAACATAAAAATTATAAAAAAATACCATACAGTTCTTTTTCTTCATACTTCTTCATAAAATAATTTTGATAAATAAAATACAATTCTGATAAAAAAAATGTTTTTTTGTCATTTGAAACTTTGCAGTGGGCGCACGATAATAGCTCATAGGGCATAGGGTTAAGAATCCTTGGCTTAATGTAAAAATATTTTTTAAAACCTTGAAACGCAAACCTAAAAATATTTTAAAACGAAAGAAACATAACTTACGCCACTTTCATTTAATTATGGGCACATATATGGAACCGCAGTAAACTACCCAGATTTCACCTTTCGGCATCATCAGGCGTTTCAAGTGTACGAAAGAACTTGTTCTGGCGCGTAGTAAGAGAAGTACAAAATTCAAATAAAACAGTATTTTGTTCAATGTTATTCCCGTGGCCGAATCTCGTCATTTCAATAAATATTTTTGGAAGGATTTCTTTCTTTCTTCCCTACCCCTGTCCTCTCTTGGTGTAGAGCTCTAATATGGTAAGCGCACACACACAAAGGTACTTTGTCAATACTATGGTAAGCCCACACGGCTTGCCAGGTCCGTGGTGGAGTGGTCAACGTCGATGGCTAACGTGTCGCCCGGGTTCGATTCCCTGTGCGAGAAGATTTTTTCAGTCGATAAATCGATACTGCTCAGAGGCAGTACCCATTTCGTTTGTGTTGTTAAAATCCCTTCCCACCTTTCCGATCTCAAAGAGCGACGCATAGTTACAGCGATTAGCTGAAAACTAGTCCTCGTGCCCTTTCCATCCCTACTCTCCTCGAAAAAGAGAGGTTGACTAACTGAGTAACAAGCAAAGTAAGATCTTTTATTATCTTTTAAGATCTACATCTACACGAAGAAAAACATATGTTGAGATAACAACATCCATCAGCAGTTTATATGCTCCGAGCTGGGAGCGGACATGCCAAAAAAAGTCCACACACAAAACCTAAAAAAAAAAAGCTTTTTAGTCATAATCGTGATATTTTTTAACGACTCAACTGCCCTGCCTATTTTTGTGGCTAAAACAAAAATAGTTTCCTATTAAGTTTAAATTAGAAAAGCAGATAGAAACAGTTCACAGATCGTCCACAAACTATCAAAGATGAACATAAATTTTCCCTGTGCCCGTGCTTTTTACCGTATCTTTAAATAGTGTGTGCTTTAAGTCGTTGGATATGTTTCTTTGGAGCGGCGTCCATTTGTGTAGACGATTAGAGACGTAGAGGGAGGCGATTTTTCACCGCTTTTCCATCCGCTGGAAGCCGTAGGTAAATTTCCTCTCTCGAGTAAGTGATTTTTCCCCCACCGCCGTGAGAGCTCAGGCCGTGGCCCCGCCCAGCGTTTTCGGACGGCCCCCAAACTAGTCGAGCAGCGACAACTGCGCATGTCGCTTGTGGTGTTGGTTGCGCGCACAAGTGTCCCGCGATTTCAATGCGATACTTCGCTAATATAACAAGTATTTTATTTTCACCTGCGGAAAAATCAATCGTTTGAAAAACTGTTTCACAAAAATTTTGCGCTCGCCAATCGATCCAATACCGTCAGTGCTATTTCAAATTCCGATTTTAAATACTAAAAAATACAAACAACACAATTATTATATTTCATAAATACTATCGGTAACAAAATAATTGAAAAAAAATCATTATCGTATAAAAAAATATTACATTATTGTCTCATCAATCGATCAGACAATTTTTCATAATATAAATAACAATTGAGAATTAATAATTACAAACACATTTTTTTTTTGTTTTGCTACCAGTAGAATATCAATGAAAGTGTAATAATTAATGTTTTGTTTTCGTTAATCATTTTTTGTATTTGTTTTTTAATCTATTAACAGCAGTAAAATGAGTATTGATTCGTTGAAAACTTTTATCTATATTGAGTAGACATTTGGATTATCATTGATTAAGCTTTTCAGTCAGACAATTTGTGAGTATTATGGAAAATAGCATATCTCAAACCCAAACAATCGTTAAGTAGAAAATATATCGCTTAATCTTTAAGCTGGACTGTATTTTCCTATTTCTCTTAAAAACGAACTGTGTCAAAAGTGGTTATTTAGAAGAACTGCATGATTAATTTTATAATAACTCTGTATATTATTGAGTGCTATATGCTCTTGGATGTAAGACAGGAGAAGTAAACAGTTGCAGTATCGTAAATTAGGATCTTTGTTTGAAAGAATCTTATTGTTTTTCTGTCGATTTGTAATAATGTTTTGGAGGGAAAGTGCCGGAAAAGTGTCTTTGTCTTTTGGTTCAGAAATGGTGGGGTAAATTTGCCACGAGATCGATCGATTCTTGGTCGAGTTGATAATCGTTGAATTGCTCGATTATCAAGGAAAGGACGAACTATTGACATAGTCAAGGCGAGAGCTGAAGCTAGCGGCGGGTGCCGTGTGCCGAAGGAGGGGCATGGAGGCGGCCTGCTGCGTCATCAGAGCCTCCGGGGATTCACTGGGGGATCAGGTATGAAAAACACGATTTTCTGATTAAATTGATTTAGACAGGTTATATAAATTAAGTCCTGACAAAACGGATGAACCATAAGATGAGCGGAAAGCGTATAATGTGTTAATTAATACCTCTCTGAATCATTTCATTTTCTTCGGGATATAAATGAATATACAGACAATGCGATTCATCTTATTCGATAGTAAATAAAAATTGAAATGAAATTTTTTTGACGACAAAGGGAATGTTTTTTCAGTAGACATTTTTGGTAGAGCTTTATTTTAAGACAAGAAACATCGATCCCTCGATTTTATTTTACATTTATTCATTTATTTATATAACTACAGGTCAGTGAAATAGTTTAACGTTTTACTCAAAAATTTAGATGCAGAAAGATGGAAAACCTACACAAAGTAAATATAAGAATCTTTTATTTTCCGTTAAATCTTTAGATCCCATTGTTATAAAAAGCTTTTAAGATCATCCATCAACTTTAAGTTTATTGTAAATACTAAAATAGAAAATTATAGCTTATAGAAAATCGCCTTAGTGCATTTCTTTGAAACTAATTGTGCGGAGTAAGAATGTATAATAATATTCCAAAACCCGTTTTTCAAGCCATAGACTGCCCGTTTGAAGTAGGCAATTCAGAAGGATTATATATTATTTCAGATTAGATAAAAAGTATTGTCAAAAACTGGCATTCTATAATCTTGGTTTTTTTAATCTATCAAATGACATAGATAGACTTCTCGCGTTTCATTCTAGTTTACTTTTTACCAATAATCTGTTTCACGATAGTTTTACACAATGTGTGTTAATGAATTTGAGTTTTCAATGATTTCCGCTTATCGCAATGCTATTTTAATAAATATTTCTTTTCCCAAACTACTCAACATGCCATTTTCATACGCCAATTTCACCTAGAAGAGATTTAGGTAATATTATTGATTGATTATTTTGTTATCATTCACTCAATTTTGGTTAGCTCTCTTTTCGACGTAGCGCGACGTCTCAATCTCTAATACAATGAATTTTCTACCGTAAATTTTCCAGAATCCAGAGTCCCCTAAACTTTCCCTAAACTTCTTCAATTATATCGAATTTGATACAGTAAGCGTGTCAATTGATTGTAAGAGTATTACTTGATCGTTTATTCATTACAAAAGCTCACAAAATTGCAACACAAAAAAGAGCATTCAAATTTGTATCTTTTTACAGTCCTTTTATCATAAAAAAAAATAGTAATCACACATAAAATTTATTGGATCAGGATCGGTTTCGCTCATGGCGAGCCATATCAACTGATTATGCATGCTTTTAGTACTAATTCGACGTAAATTTTTATGTGGAATTAGTACTAAAAATGTGTTATGATTTTTATTATAATTGCATTCCACCAAGTATCTACACTGAAGACCTTAAAAGTGACTCACTTTTATTGCCAAGCTCTTCCAGCTTGGCTGGTTATCAGGTATTGTATATTTTAAATACACACAAAGCTGGTAACATTATAAGAATTATTTTTGTTTTATTCGAATTTAGTATTAACGGAAAAGATAGTAAGTAGTACGAAAGAAAATGAAAGGAAAACGAATTAATACGGTGAGAAAAATATCCATGTATTTTAATTCTACAGAAATTATTTTATATTTTTGTTGATAGCTATTTCGGCTTACGCCCTCGTCAGAAGAGTTCTGTTATTTTTCTCACCGTATTATAATCTAGAGTTCTACCAAGTAAATGCCAACTCAATCAAGAAAACGAATTATTTGAATAAATAGTATGAAAGTGGTTAGAAGTGCTGCATATTTAATATAACTTTTGTTAATTATAAAATATATTCATCGTATCATCAAGTATTTTGGTGACATTTCCAAAAGGACAAAACGCATCAAAAAATTTAATTAACAAGCTTAAATTTAACTATATCAAAAACAATACGTATAGAAATAAATCCGTCTCACTAAAAAAGAAATTAACAGAATACAGCGGGTAAGCGTCGGTCCAGAAAAATCGATCCCAACCCCATTTCCGCTAATTCGCGATGAACATTTTAAAATGAAAACGACGCCAAATAATCGCTGTACAAGATGTATTCCAGAAATTAATTGAAGACTTCAACTAAAAGTGCTTGATGAAAATTGAATCGTTTGAATGTTGTACTTTTCCATATTTTAAGTTTTGTCGCTACCTTGTCGCTGTCGCTGTCTTGTCAGTAAGAGTTCATTGGTGCACTTGAAATACCTGAAGATGCCGAAAGACGAAAACCGTGTCGTTAATCGTCGACATAGCTCATAGAAAAGTACAAAATTCAAACGATTCAAATTTTGCGATTAAACAAGGCTACATTTAGGTTACAATATAAATCCTTTATTATTTAAGCAAACTTGGCGATAGTAAGTCTGAAGATGCCTCTGAAAGAGGCGAAACACGTGTCACAGTTAGTTACACAATACGTGGAATAATCAAAGTTATTTTGAATTTTATATATAAATCCTTGTTCAAGACAACTTTCGGAAAAGCGCAAAATTCAAACGATTAAAATGTGATATTGAAACTACATTAAGCACCTTCAGTCGAAATTCTTAATCAAATTATATTGTTTGTCTCTCAAATTATCTATTTTTATTTCTTATTTTTTACGGCCACTCATGTAAAAAAGTACACAATTAAAACGATTCAAGTATTATATATTACAGATATAAAATTCTTGTTTGATGTCTTACGTTGTATCAAAAATATTTGAATTTAAAATATCTTTAGTGCGAATTGAAAGTAAACGATGTCCTCCCATCGAAAATACAACCGATAGATATCGTCTTAGAATTATTTACACATCTATAAACAAAGAGTATCGCGCCGAGATATAAATTAAACATGTCTCTTTTGCGGCACACTTCCATCCTTAGATAACGTTTTTAATACGTCTTATCTTCTGCATTTATCGTCGATCAATAAAATATCCATTTTAAAGCTCTGCAGATCTCCATCTACATGCACTAAAATGAATTACCGATGAAAGATAAAACATGTAAACAATAAAAGTTTTAGTTTCGTTTTACTAAGTGTACTAATTTGTTTATTTTAAAACCACTATTACATACATTGGACAAACACTTCTGGCTCTGGCTTAAGGTGTTCACTAGAGACTCAAATTATTCGGCATCTCAACTACTCGAGTATCGAGTAGTAAAATTCTAAAATACTCGAATAATCGAGTATACTCGAGAAGTTTCAGATGTACCAAAATATATATTATCAATTCAAATTTGTGCATATAAATAGATGATAAATAAATAAATGCTTTTATTTTATTGCATTAATACATTTATTTCAATTTATGAAACATATATTTCGAAAATAGTAGAGAATAAAACGTCTCAAATTTAAATTTGGTTCGAAGCTTTGTTTTTTTATTCCCGCAGTAGAATAAACTCTATCTGTTGTTGTGGACGTCGGCTTAAAAGTTGACAATGAATTCAATAGTGCTATCAAGTTTTTCTGTCCGCTAGCAGGAAAAATATTATTTTGAAATTAGTTATCATTTATAAATAACGAGTATTACTCGAGTATTTTTCAAATTACTCGAGTATCGAGTACTAGATAAACGGGTGAGTATACTCGAATATCAAGTACTCGATACTCGAATTGGATTCTCTAGTGTTCACTGTCAATACTGGATGGAATGGCATAATAGTAAAATAATAACCCATTTTTTAGTACTTATTCCACATAAAATTTATTGGATCAGGACCGGCTTCGCTCATGGCGACCATTATCAAATGATAAGAAATTCAACCAAACAGTGATATTTATACAAAAGTTAAGCAAGAATTGTTTGTTGAACTTATGACTCTTATCGAATATTTGAACTTTTTCGTCTCTTTTTCACATTCTAATGTTATTCATTCGTAGTAGGGTAATTGCTATATTTATTAGACACTCGACTTAAGCCATCCAAAATAAAGAAGAGTCTGGTTCATGGTGCAGTTTTCAACGTTGTTGGCTTCCGTGACGGACCGCCCGGGCTCGATTCCCGGTACGAGCAGATTTTTTCAGTCAATAATTCGATTCTGTTCGAAAGCAATGGGTGTTTGTGTTGCTAAAAATCCCATCCCAAAAAAGCGGGGCACACAGCGATAGCTATTAGCTAACATCTGGTCCTTTCCTAGTGCTCGTATCCTTTCAATCCCTGCTCTATTCGAAAAAAAACAGTTCTAGCAACTGAGTCACAGGCAGTTTTCGTAAAAAATACATGTTGAGATAAGCTCCGTGAGGAGTCCATATACTCCAAGCTTGGAGCCGACATGGTACAAAATAAAATAAAAAGAAAGAATTGCTTAGAATTCCCGTTTGAGCGAAGTTTTTTGAAGTTTTCCGATATTCAACAAAATACTTCCCTTTTTATTGATTGAGTAGGCATTTACTTGGTAAAACTCCATTATAATGCCGTATTAAATACTTCCCATTTCACTAATCTATCGTTCATATTAAAGTCATTATAAAATCACTTCAGGTCGGTTTACTCAAAAGCTCCTCCAAACTTCACCCACTCTAAATCCGAGTATGTGCATTCTAACTGGCCAACACTAAATATCAACAATTTTGACGAGTCCGATATGAAATATGCTTTTTCACGTCTCTACCCAAAATCTTCAGTGGGCCCTGATGGTATTCCACCGTGGTTGCTTAAAGGCTGCAGGGAAATTTTAACTACCCCACTACTGTATTTGTTCAATTTATGTTTAAGTACCTTCACTTTTCCTGAATGTTGGAGTTTGACCCGTATAAGACCGGTTCATAAAAAAGGCTCTTTGTCAGAGATAACAAACTTTCGGCCTGTAGCTATTTTATCAGCACCAGCCAAGCTTTTTGAATCACTTTTGCATAGATATATCTATATGCATGTTGATTGTCAGCTAACTAATGCCCAACATGGTTTTAGATCAAAGCGATCTACTGTAACCAATCTTATGGTGTATAGTGAGTATATTTTGCATTCTCTTGATTCTCATTGTCAAGTTGACGCCATTTATACGGATATTTCCAAAGCATTTGACCGGGTTGATCATGTTATTCTAATAAGTAAATTAAAAGCAATAGGAAGCTCGAACAAGGTTATCAATTTTTTCATTCTTATTTGTCAAATAGACGCCAATATGTTGAATATGCTGGGTGCGTATCACAAATTTTCCAACATATTCTGGAGTGCCACAGGGATCAAACCTCGGTCCTATTTTATTTCTCATTTTTATAAATGACATTGTGCTAAGTATGAGTGGAATAAAGTATCTGCTCTTTGCTGATGATTTAAAACTGTTTTCAACCATCAGGAATGAGTCGGATTGTACTATTCTACAGCATAATATAAACTCAATTGTAAATTGGTCCTTAATAAACAAACTTGACTTCAACATTTCGAAATGTTTCTGCATTTCATTCTCTCGTTCAAAATTTCCTATCAAATATAAATATGAGATATCGAATATGACTTTACAGCGTTTGTCTGAAGTTGTTGATCTTGGTATAACATTTGACTCTTCTTTCACGTTTCATTCCCACATTTCTTCAATTACCCTGCAGGCTAGTAAACTTCTTGGATTCATAGTTCGGCAAAGTAAGCCATTTGAAAACCCTACTGTGTTTCGTACTCTTTATGTTTCTTTAGTTTTAAGCAAACTAGAATATGGATCTATTATTTGGGGTCCATATGAATTTAAATTTAAGTCACAACTGGAGCGAGTTCATAAAAAATTTCTGCGTTATTATTATTTCAAAAAATTCAACTATTTTCCGTATGACAATTCATTAATGGAATATTATCCAACCAAGTTTCTTTTAGGAATGCTGTCATTTCACTCACTTGAAGCTCGAAGACTAATTGCAATATTAAAACATTTTTCTCTTCTTCTTCGGGGCCGAGTTGATAACCCTGACATCTTTGAAAATTTAAATTTGCATGCTCCCAGCTTTTACCTACGTGATCGTAACAAAGACAAATCAATTTTCTTTGTCAAAACTTGTTTGTCACGTAGGTCTTTTGAATCTCCAGTTGCAAGGGCTATTCGGCTGATAAATGCGCTGCCTGTTGATGTTGACATCTTCGGCAGTGAACTTGATGCTTTGTTTAAAAATTATGTACTCTTATGCAAATAATATGTTTCTGTTCTGTTTCTTATTTTTGTGTAATATTTTATGTAATTTTTATTAATTTCTCAAATGCATGGCGCATTGGCGCTTGCTGTAATGCCATGTATTTTTAATAGTTTTTTGCCAATAAATAAATAAATAAATAAAATATTTAAAATATAAAAATTCAAACAATTACTACATTTATTCAAAGTTTTAGTTACCCTAGATTGCATATCGCAAAAATATCTTTTACATTGCACTATATTTGAGTCGTATAGTATCAAAAGTAGTACTATTCAATATTTTTAGAAACTGAACAAATCCTTTCACATAATTCTTCTGGTCATAGTGTATGGCTAGCAATAAAATATGTGTAGAATAAAAATGTACATGTGGTATAAAAACATAAAATAAAATGATGGTTGGTGTCAAAATCAAAACGGTTCACGTCTTAGGAAACAAAAGTATAATGGCCAAGGGCTGTGGAGTCGGTAAAAAAAGTCCGACTCCGTCACCGACACTGACCATAAACACGACTCCAACTCCGACTCCGACTAAAAAATGGTTAATATAGTCACTTTTTTCCCCTAATTTTTCTATTTATGTGTATTCAATTAAATATCAACCCTATCAATGTGGCCAAAAGCCAAATTTTATATATTAAATCAGAAAAAAAAAGTTCAAACTTTTTAAAATTTTCGACTCCGAGTACGACTCCGGCCAAAACACCGCGCCGACTCCGACTCCGACTCCACAGCCCTGATAATGGCTTTATCACACTTCCTACCAATCATAAAATAATGATAATTGATGTTGCAATGTGGTCGCTCATACAAATTTTAAGTTTCAGGATTTTATAGGCTGTTATTAAAATTGAAAAATATAAATAAAGCTCAAAAAGCCCACAAAACGTTTTTCGTGTTTTTCTTGAAAAGTAGAAAAGAGGATAGTTCTGCTTTTGATACTAAACGACTCATTTGAAGTTGTTATCTCTTAAAATCAGGCGGGATTGTTTCCTGTCAAAATTCTCTCAATGCGCAACAAAGTAATAAAGTGTGTTTACGTGTGCCCTTGGCTTTACATATATGTAGATATACCGACAGCAGATAAATCAAGATATATTTCTTTATTTTTTGTAGTTTTAAATAAAAAAAATACAATTTTTTAAGCACCCTGTTTCTATCTGCATATCGTCAGTTGAAAACGCTCGCGATCAGCGAAACTTGTCCTGATTTTTAAGATACATGTGTCTGAAGTACAAAAAATGTGCTTAATTTATTTTCGATTGATTCGAAATTATTTATAGAAGTATTTTCTGTGTAAAAATACGATGGTACTTACATCTATTGTTCCCACTGAGCTGAGAAGCTAGCTACGCGCAAAATTGATCGTATTAAGGCCAATGCAACAAATGCGTACCATAATTTAAATCTTTTCCCAAACATCAATCGTATCATATTTGACATTAAAATAGTTTTTTTTCTGTCTTGCGTTACTTCATTCAATAATTATTATTCACTCATATTTACTAATAATTTATTAATTTTTTCACATTCATAAAAGCATTGCTTCCAACCTAAACATTTCAACTAAAAAGATTCATGATACCCGATGATAACATACATAAACATTTTTTATATTAAAACCTTTATGTAATTATTATATTTATTATTCTTAGATTGTACCAGGCGCAGTCGACCACTGGGCATCACCCCCGCCTCCATATCAGAGTAGCAGCCCGTTTGCGGACGCTTGGATCCAAATGCAGGTCAGTTATTTGAAAAATGCATTTACTTTTCGCACCAAAGCGTCGACGAGAAAACTCCAAATTAACTGACTTTTTATATATAACTTCACTTTGCTACTGAAATTATACGTGGGGTCCACATAGCTGGCTCTTAGTTTCCTGGCTACGATTCTTGCTCGTGTGGGTTCCCGCATGATAGCTGAGTATTTACTATGGATAAGATTCTGTCAGCTGAAGGCTTTGTGTAGGGAAAACACTTACGAGAATGTTTGTCGTGGAAACATTAACAAAATAACTGACCATATCAGTAGTTTTTTTATAAGTAGCATATAACAGTGCTGCTCAAACATTTTTGCTCTGCGAACCGGTTTATATTTTCCAGTGCCACTCTGGGACCGCCATAAATTTATTACAAAACATTAAAGGTACTAAACATATGTAGAATCAATGAGTTTAATGAAATGATATAGATGGTTTCGGCGGTAACTTTGTGGAAGTTCATTTTAATATAAAATTTAAAATAACTTTGATTATTCCACGTATTGTGTAACTAACTGTGACACGTGTTTCGCCTCTTTCAGAGGCATCTTCAGACTTACTATCGCAAAGTTACTTAAGCAAACTTTGCGATAGTAAGTCTGAAGATGCCTCTGAAAGAGGCGAAACACGTGTCACAGTTAGTTACACAATACGTGGAATAATCAAAGTTATTTTAAATTTTATATTGAAATGATATAGACTTACGTAATTATAGCTGGGATAGTACCCTAGTACCCAATCTGTGCCAAACTCTTCTACGACTAAACAAAGTATTATAATTATGCTTGTTTGCTTTTAATAACTTATTCAGTTTTGATTTTATCTACATAAGTCAATGTTACTAGTTATGTATAATGCGTATCGACACTATTTCGATGAGTTTTCAGTGTAGTTTCACACGGGGCTGAAAATTAAGAGATACACCCACAATTGACATTAAATATATTTCATATTTTCAGCATCACATTTATTTTAATGAACGCAGATCAGCTGTCGATTTCTCACGGTCCGTTATGGTCTACCGACCAACATTTGAGAAACACTGTCATTTAACGTATCCGCGATCAAAAACAATCCCATAGAATTTTGCGATTAATTGAATCTAACTGATTTCCGTTAAAATTAGTCAGTCATTCGTAAAAAACGGTGCACACTTTTTCGGATTATTTTTTTACCCACCGCTAAGGGAGCCCAAGTCAAACTGGTTAAATCTTCAAGTCGGTGGTCCCACCACCACCCGCTACGTCTTTAAATCCGCCTTATATAACGCTATACAATCAAGATTATTTCGTCATGTACCTCAAAATCGGTCAGATATTTTTTTCGGAAATATCTAGAATGTCACTTCAAATTTGATTTCTGGGCTGAATGGCATAGATTCAATAATATTTGTATCCATAACCCTTTTATAATTTGGACAGTTTTTTACAGTGTATAGTAAATATCGATCATCATTTTCTCTGTCGATTTAGCACTATTCAACAACACATTATACTATGTCATGGTTCAGTCAATTCTGATTTTGAGAACTTACATACTTGTTTCACGGTACGGTCCCCCGAGCTGATTTTCGTTATCATAACACACCAGCGCTTCTAAACATTTAAATCGTTTAAATAATTTATTTCACTAAGCATATGTATGTGTCATTTACTATAATATCGACACTATTTCTAAGTATCTCATCTATTTATTTTCATCATTCCATCATTCCGTCAGGGGTATAATTTTCATTTCGAAATGTATGACAAACTGAGAAAAACCCCGATTCTACGTTTTTCAAGGGACCGTATAAAACAAACGATAAATGTGGGAAACGGTGAATGCGGGAATGTTTTAAATATGAACTAAATGCCAGGACTATAGAAAATGAACGCACCACTCGGGATAACGTATAATGCGAGAACGTAAGATTGGGGTTCAACTGTACTTAAAATAAATTTACTTGCTCATTATTGAGGTGAGTTTTATCATTTGAATTACATAATAAGTTCAATCCAAACTTCCAATGCTTATTATATCTCAAAATAGGGTCAAGAACAGTTAGAACTTTTTCAAACTTAGGTATCGTTCATTTGAAATGAGTCGTATTAAAAAATAATGATCGCTAAAATCTTGTATTTACAGGATTCTATCATATATAAATATATGAATTTCAGGATTATCTATGGTTGAATAACGGAGTTCATCTGTACACTTTTTTTCAGGGCTGTGGAGTCGGTAAAAAAAAGTCCGACTCCGACTCCAGCATTTACCAAAACCTCGACTCCGACTAAAAAAAGTTTAAGTTCGTCACTGTTGCCCCTAATTTTCATATTTATGTGTATTCAATTAAATATCAACCCTATCAATGCGGCCAAAAGCTAAATTTGACATATTAAATGCAAAAATAAAATGTTTAAACATTTCAAAATTTCCGACTCCGAGTACGACTCTGGCCAAAACGTCGCGAAGACTCCGACTCCACAGCCCTGCTAATTTACTAAATTTATTTGACAAAATTTTTATATTGCCATCATCATTTCCTTCATAAGATTATTAATATCATTATTTCTCAAATGAATGGATATGCCTAAAATAGGTAATTTGAAATATTTTTCCTTGCTCTTTGTTGCAAGTGAATTTTATCTTTTGAATTATAGTATGATCAATCAAAACTTAAAACGCTCATATCTCAAAACATGGTCAAGAGCAGTTAAAACCTTTTCAAGGTAAGGTGTCCATATTGCAAAGTGTTGCCTCACGATTACATTAAATGTCTGTTGTGTTGTGGTGCCACTGAGCCACTACCGCGAGAGCAAATGTAGCGTTAAACCCCCCCAATGGAAATCAGTCACAAATTCGAATAATAATAATTGCCAATACGGAATACATATAAGCTGTATCTATAGGTTAAGTTGATGGATGCAGGTACGAACCGTGTAATGAGCGACGCTTATTGTAATTTCCGCGTGAACCGTACTTCCGGCGATGGAGTAAATTTTTTTTAAATTTATTTATTTACCTTTGCTGGCATTTAACGGATCATAGGTCCTCTACTGCAGCGGTCGACCACTTAAATTGACTTAATAATTTAAGAGTTTCCATCTGAGTTTTGTTAATGCAGTTTTAATATAAAACTAATTGAGAGCTAATTTTCAAAAGTGGACAATTCCAAAATACTTTTTTTCAACTGCCAGTTTTAGATTAAACTTTTGAGAACTTTTTTATTCACATGCAAAATTTTGAATTGTTGCAGATTATCTGTAATTTCCTAATTCAAAACATATGTTAAATTGATAGTTAACACAAATTTATGAAGAAAAAGTAATGAAAATATCTCACATTTTCAGTTTTCCAACATATGGATTTGTCCACTTTTGAAAACTACCTCCTGCTTGTGATTTACAAAATGGGCGGCACCTAATCCTACACTAATCGGTAACACTGAACTGACTGTCAGTTCTAGTCCTTTATAGGCACTATTTTATTACATTGACTAAAAACAGTTTGCCTACAATTTTTTTAATTAATTGCCACTTTCTCTTGTACGAAGAGTTGGTAATTTTTTCACACTATTTAATGTCTCACTGTCAATAATTGGTGGAATGGCATTATAATAAAAAAAATAATACATTTTTAGTACTTTTTCTTCATAAAATTTATTGGATCAGGACCGTTTTAGCTCGTGGCGAGCATTGTCAACTGATCAGTTGACAATTAAAAATGTTTTATTATTTTTATTATACAATGTTGCAGTATCAAAATAAAATACTTAAATAACAAATTTAATCATAATGTAATATTATATATTAGAACGTGCTGATGGTTCTGATGTTGAATAAATTTAGCGCAATGACAGCGAATAACCTATTCTAGAAATAAGTCTCAACTGTGCATTTTTACTTGTACATACATACATACATAATAGAAATCAACTCGATGTAATCCATTTAAAATTACACATTTTCTTTAATTTCTCGTAGTTCATACGAATTAAAAAGCTTAGAAAAATCACAATTCTTTACCTTGTTAATTGTTTACAATAATTTAATATGTTGCATCGTATTTTGGTTAAGTGCAGTGTTTCCCAAACTTTCGAGATCAGTGTATCCTTTGTAAAATTATTTTCTTCATTCCAAGTATCACTCTTATAAAATAAGGCGGATATACTATAATAACAATAAATAATTTTTATTTTTTCCCATTCAAACGCTAAGCCCTTTCCGTCCTCCAGCGGGTACGCGCACCACACTTTGAGAAACATTGGTTTAACGAATGCCGCACGAATAGTTATTTAAAAATACATACATTTTTCGCAATAGATATTGTAGTTAAAAATATAACGAGTTTATAAAACTTCCAATCAAATTTCGGTGTGTTAAATAATCGGTTGAAAATGTTACCTCGTTCGGTGAAACCGGCTCTGTCGATACTAAATATAGGCTCACTGATACTTATGACAGGCAATTTGGCATGTGAATTATGTCTTTTGTTGTACGTCGCCTAATGAAAAACGGCCCGGAAGTCGATTCATAAGCTTCAGTGAAGTGTGATGGGCTATATTTGTCCTGCTTTAAACTAAAAAAAAACACTAAGGGGCTATGATGATCAACAAGTATTCGTGGGGAGTTTTGATCATTATGTAAATCATCAGCCCAAACAATAAAATTAATAAGGACGGACTTACGTATATATGTACGTTTCTTTTGCCAGAACGAATGCAAATAAGACACCTGAAAAATGATGAGAAATAAATGTTTATATGTATAGGCAGGGACGGCTCGTGTAAAGGTGCAGATGTGCACTGTACTCCCATTTAAATATTATTGATATGGGATATTCAAACATAAATGAAATTTAGGGAAAAAAGTGACGATATTAACCATTTTTTTAGTCGGAGTCGTATTTTTGGTCAATGTCGGAGTCGGAGTCGTGGTTTTGGTAAATGCTGGAGTCGAAGTCGGAGTCGAATTTTTTTCACCGACTCCACAGCCCTGCTTGAATTGCCAATTGTTAAAATTTATTTACTATTTAGCGTATTATATATTCGGGATTACTTATTATTTTTGACTGTGTGTACCACTTGCTGGGATGTGATTCTTTAATGTTTTAAATATGTGTATTTCGAAAACTTTTACGGTATAATATTTTGTTTGATTTTTTGACAACATGATTTGTATGTACTTGCGTTATTTTGTCTGAAAACAATTCTTTCAAATCACACATTATTATTTCTCCGACCATATTATCTTTTTGATTCATAAATAATATTTACAAAACTTTTAGTGGATTCCGTGGTAATTTCGTGGAAAATTATTTTTAATATGTAATTTAAATAGAGGCAAAACACGTTTCGTTTTTTGTTACACAATAAGTGGAATAATAAAGCTACGGATTTTACTTTTATATTCTTATCGGTAAATATTTACATATTTCAAAAATGAATTTGAAAATATCTTAAAGTTGTATGTCATGAAATATGCGAAATTAATCAAACAAAAAATCACTTCACTCATCATTATTAATTAAAAACACCAGGTTATTTTTCCGGATTCCATGCAGCTGCAAAAATTGATATTTGGTAACCTCAATATCCGATTTCATTGACAATTTCAAATTCTAAAATTAAGTGTGTTGACCAGTGAGGCACAACCTGCGGCCCAATCAGACAAATCAACACCATACTTTGAAAAGGTTGAACTAGAACTGCTCTTGACACAACTTTATTGCTATTTTTTTACAACTCTTACTGAAAAATAATGATCTTAAAGATCTAATGACGGAAATAATGTTAAAAATCTTAGAATTTTGTCAAATAAGTTTACTAAAAAAAGTGTGAAAGAACTTAAAATTTTCAATATTATATCACTGGTGAAGAGAAAAAGTTGGTATTGTGAACATCTGTTTTGAAAGTCCATGCTAAAGAAGTATTTTAAAATCCAATGAATAGGAAGAACTCTTGCAAAAATAGTTGAATCTTTATTTGTACTCCCTAATACTCCTGTCACCACCGCCACTGTGTATAACACTTTTACATCACTGTATCATCTACAGTCAATCTCCCTATAGAGCTCCCATTTATTGAGCGGTTTTCCATAGCGTGTGCGGAAGTCCCTCCTAGAGCGTCGACAGTTTAATATTGGTGAACTGCTAAGCTCTGTTAATTTCCAATATTTCCTGATAGAATAATTTATACTCGGCCCTGTTAATATGCAACAAATCAATGCCTTGATGCATACCAATTTTAAAAGAACAACTTCATCTTCCAAATTCACCATTAAAAAATTGTCATACATGAATAATTCAAGCACTTACTATCATTAAGTATTAATTTAATTAATCATTAATTCAAAGACTTGAAATCACTCAACTCATTAATAATAGGTCGGTTAAAACCCTAGATTTATTTTAGATATTCCTATGTTATTATCTGGTCATTGGTATTTGCGATACTACATTCAAAAATCCCGATAATTATAAAAAAAAACCCCACTTAATTCATTGAAACTTGTTAACATACAATTTTCGCTGATTTACATCTGAATAGCAATTCAACTTAGTGATATACTTCTATTTTTGTATATAAACGATACAAACTGTTAACTGCGCATCAGTTCAATTACATCCGTGCACTTGAAATGCCTCAAGATGCCGAAAGGCGAAATTCGGGTCGTTAGCGACAATACTCACGGAAAAGTACAAAATTCAAACAATTCAAATTTGAATAGTTTTCTTCAAAAAAAAACTTACCAACGAAACACTAACGCTTAAAACTGTCAGTAATTCTGACATCCTGCTTGTAAATTTTCACGGATATCGAGCGAATTGGAAGTTATATGTGTTTTAAATTAGACTTTTTAATTAATTTTAAACGCAAATCTTGGTTGAACTTTTGTATATAACCTACACTAGTGAAGCACAGGAAATGCATTTAACCCTCGAAAGACGGTCCTCGTAAAATAGCTTGGGATACGAAGGGGGGAAAAATGGCCCAGTGTTTTAACTTAATTGGCATAGATTGCATTAAAAAAATGTTATATTACGCTTTAGCGTAAAAAAATAAATATACAAAAATCGATAATTATTCATATTTAAAGTCACGCATGAATGGGGAAACCTAATCGTGCTCATGTTTATTCCAGACTGGTGATATCAAAACTGTGAACGCGACTTCTTATCTACACCTTTTTATGTAAAAAGCATCCATTTGATTTGGAATTTTCGTTGAAAGAGGCGCTTTTGAGATAAGATAACGTTATCTTATCACGGATGTGCAATGAAGTTTGAATCCTAGCAATTGGCAGCGACAACATAAATGGTTTTCGACCAATAATAATCCGACATATTTTCTTTTTTAAGTTATACTTCTTTAGGCGCGCTATGAAAATTTATGAGAGTGAAATTTTAAGATGCGCGCGCATCACCGACAGCCGAAAATTCACGGTATGAGCTACGCATGCGCAAGCGCACGCGTAAAATGCCCATGATGACGGCAACGAGCGTCATCATGGGCGAGTGAAAGTTCGAGTTATGTATATATGTGCTAATAAATTATATTCAGTAGTGATTGAAATTGAATATTTTGAATAATAATATTTACTATTCGTAGTGATTAATATTATTTACAACTAGTGAAAAAAATTGTGCCTATATAATTTGTGAAGTGCATCAATATAATTGAGGTTAACTATCCGTATGTATTATTTATTGATATAAATTAAAATATTATGATATATTGGTAATGGTGTAAGCCATGTACCCAAGTAACAGCTCAAATACAAAATGGAATACATCGTCAGTGTTACCAGTTTATTAATACTCCCATTGATGAACAAATTGATATAGATTTAGATACATCTTTGCCGTATATGTTCAGTATGTGACAGGTTGTGGTTTCAAGATGATTTGAAAATGCCGTCTCCTGAACATAAGGAAATGCTAACAAATATTATACCTAATATACCAGGAAAAAATACGAAGCTTTGCAACACATGCGTGCAAGCGTTAAACAAGAAGAATATTCCTTTAATGTCTACATTCAATGGTTTTAAATATCCAGATATACCTCAATATCTACCACCTTTAGATCTTGTTTCTGAAAGACTAATTTCACCTCGTATTCCTTTCATGCAAATCAGAAGATTGAGGCAAGTTAATGGTCAGTACGGTATTTTTAGTCAAATAATTAATGTTCCTGTTTCAGTTAATAATATGGTTAAATCTTTTCCAAGGAATATAGATGATGCTTATTGTATAAATGTACATATCAAACGTAAGAAAATTCATCGATCTAGCTACTTACAAAGTACTGTTAATAAGCGTACCATTAAATGTAGGCTGCGATTTTTAATTCCATCACCATTGTATACTATGTACGATATTAAAGTTGATGAGTCATTCTTTAATGATAATCAAATGCACGATGAAATTCAGCAAGATGATTTCAGCGAACATATTCCAATAGGAGAAAGTTTTACAGCTCAACAGCAGACATTATTGTGGAATGAAGAACAATACTTACGTATTGCACCTGGTGAAGACAATGTACCTGAAAGTTTATTATTTGATGAACATGCAGAGGAACTTTCCTTTCCCGCAATTTACTTGGGTCAGTTCCGTAATTTTAGGGATGGTGTTAAAGTAACTCCTTTCATGATGGCTTCTAGCGAGCTAAGACGATCTGATCGTCGTGCAGTTACACCGTATCATTTATTATATATGGCAATGAAGATTATGAGGATGCAAGTTCGTGATTCTCTCACAATTGCGTTCAAACACGTTGGTAAGGATACCAAAATTACTCGGAAACAAATAGCAGATGATCAGTACGTTTATAATTGCATTGAAACCAATCTTGCATTTCTAAGAGTAATTCCAAATTCAACATGGTATTGGATGGATCGCAAAAAAGATCTTTTTGCTATGATCAGACAGTTTGGAAAACCGACTATATTTCTTACTGTCAGTGCTAATGAAATTGGATGGAACGATCTGCTCCAAAAGCTCTACAAATTCAAACACAACGGTGAAACTATTTCAGAAGAAATCGCCGAGCATCTCCATTATCTTGAAAAAACAACTCTTATCAATGAGGATGCAGCTACGTGTGCTATATGTTTTAACAAATTGGTCAATGTATTAATGAATCTTTTACAATCACCAAAATTCAGTCCGTTTGGGAAATATTATGTTTTTCATTATTTTAAACGTATTCAGTTCCAGCATCGTGGTAGTCCACATGCACATATACTATTGTGGCTAGCTAATGCTCCAATGAATGCACTTGATAAAAATAGGTTGGATCCTATCGCATTGATTGATTACTTGATATCTGTTTCATCTCGAGACGCATCAGGTAACATTAAATTACAAAGACATAAACATACATTCAGATGCTATAAGAAAATAGTGGCGAATCAATCTCAGCATTGCAGATTTGAAGCACCTTTTATGCCTTGCCGATCTACTACAATTTTATTACCTATGCAGAAAGAGGAGCCTGGTTTCAAGAATTATGCTAAGCGTTACAAAGATATCCGGATTAATTTGGAAAATAATGATTATCATGATATTGATTCTTTTTATAAGAGTAACAATATATATTCAGATGATGATTATCACAATATACTTCGAGCTGGAATTAAAAGGCCACGAGTTTTTGTCAAGCGTCAACCATGTGAAAAATGGCATAATCCGTTTAACCCGTTTATATTTAACATTGTTAAATCCAATATGGATATCCAATTCATTACCGAAGAATATTCATGTGCTAGTTATGTCGCAGAGTATGTCAATAAAACTAACAAAGGCATTAGTCATCTTCAGCGATTGATTATTGAAACTATGAATGAACATCCAGAGTTTGGTGTTGTTGAAATTACAAGGAAAATAGGTGTAAATATGCTCAATAGTGTTGAGATAACAAGTCAAGAGGCGGCTTGGTATCTCTTGCGAGAACCGATGTCAAAGTGTTCTACTGTTGTCACCACTATTCCCACCATGTGGCCATGTGATCGTCAACGTATAAGAAAAACACAAAAGAATTAGACGCGATAAGCGTAGGAGAAGATTCATCTAATATATTCGAATAGAAAATTGGTTTGACAAATATGAACGCCGACACGAAGATTTGGACAATATTACCCTTGCTCAGTTTGTTGCTAATTACAAAATTAAAGCAGATGGTACTTATATAAAAAGAAAAGTACCACGTGTTATCCGATACCGAAATTTTGATATGGGACAAGATCTTAATGAATATAAACGTGAAATGGTAACGTTACATATTTCTTTCCGAAATGAAGATGCGGAAATACTCGCTGAAATGAAATTTATCGATATATATAATAGGAATGAAAATGAAATTTTAAATAATCGAAAAGAATTTGAATCTAATTTGGATATCCAGAAAGTAATTGAAATTTCTCAAAATTTATGCCGAGAAGATGGTTTTAATGATGAAACTGAAGTACAAGATGTGGCTAACATCGCATCTGAAACAAATCCATTTCAAAATTTATATAACAATCCTCTTTCCGATATGGATAGTGATCTTCGTCTAGCTGTACTTAATTAACTTGGACCTATCGCTAAAAAACGAAAAAATTTAATGCCAAATATAAAGTTTTACGAATTGATGAGAATGGCAAATGATAAGCAAAAAGAGCTCTTGCTACATGTCATTTCAAATCTATTAACTCTACACCGTAGTTCATTTCAAATATTTTTTACGGAACCAGCTGGATGTGGTAAGACTTTCGTCATAAAATTTATAATCGATATAATGAGAATGATGGATGCTGTAACTCGTACATCGCCTGTGCTTCAACAGGCAAAGCTGCTGTTGCCATTGACGGAACTACCGTACGTACTGCCCTAAAAATATCTTTGTCGAGATTACTTCCACTAAGCACTGAAGTAGCACATCAATATAGAGCATTATTTAAATATGTCAAAGTGTTAATCATCGATGAAATAAGTATGATTGGTGCTGAATTACTTCTTCAGATTGACTCAAGATTGAAGCAAAATACTGGAGATTTCACAACTAATTTTGGTGGTTTAGATATTATTATGATTGAAGATCTACGCCAGTTACCACCAGTACGAGCTACTCCAATTTACAAACAGCAGAAGCAGAAAATTGTTGGACCTATTTTATGGCGTGGATTCAAATTTTATGAATTAGATCAAGTTATGCGACAGGCAAACCAAGAGTTTTCTTCAATATTGACAACAATTGGGAATGGTCAACAACTCGACGATCGCGCATTAATTCTATTGGAATCGCGATTTGTAACAACTCAAGAAGCCGAAGTTGAATGTCCACATGGAATCAGATTATTCAATACAAACGAGGCTGTCACAAGGAATAATAACCGAATTTGAAGTGCTGCTCAAAATAAAACTACTTCAATTGCTAAAGACATATTTGTTGGTTGTACTTCAGCAGAACAAACAGCTTTTGTACGTCAAAAATTATATAAAATGTCGCTCATTGATACGGGAGGATTGCCTTATGAAACCGTATTTGTGCCGAATGTTTTTTATATGATTACAACAAACATATATGTGTCAGATGGCTTGGCAAATGGAGCTGCTGAAAAATTAGTTCATCTTGAATTTAATGATGAAGGAGATGTGAATGTTGTATGGCTTGATTTCCCAAACTCACCAAAAATTGGTCAAAAAATAAAGAAAAAAGTTGCTGGAAATGTAGCTTCTCATCAAATTAGTACAACTGCTGTGCCGATAGCAAGAAGATCTGCAACTATTCCACTTAATAACAACAAAACGATAAATGTTAAGCGATCGCATCTACCTTTAGTTTGCGCTTGTGCAACTACGATTCATAAATCTCAGGGAAATACATACCCAGAAATTGTTAATGAATATGATAAAAGACATCAACTATCATTAGTGTATGTTGACTAGTGTCTTCAAGGTTTGTACATTACAACAACAGAAGACAATGATAAAACTTTCTATCATGGCCGAAGAGCATCCACAGCTATAAATAGTCTTCAAGAAGAGTTCCGTAGACTCTCGCTTAATCGCTTACATACTATCACCAATGATCTGTTAGATTGTATTATTAATCAAAAGAGAGGGTTGACAATATATACTTTTAACTGTCAAAGTCTTCGTGCTCATTCCATTCATCTCATTGATCCAATTATGAAAAAATCGAATGTTTTACTTTTAAATGAAACCTGGTTAGCCAATGAAGAGTTGATTAGTATACCAAATTTCAATTGCATAATACAATATAAGCGATCGAACGTTCGAGCTGGAGGAGTTGCCATTTATCAGAATATGCACGACACTACCAATATAATTACTCCAAACATTGATATGACTGTGAGACAGGCGGAATTGGAAAGTACAACAGTGACTTCAGTTGGTGAGTTTTGTGTAGCTGAATGCAAAATGAAAGATGGTAACAAAATTGTTTTGATGGTAATTTACATTACTCCAAATCAAAAAATGAACGACATCATTCATTTCCTGAAAAGAATATTATTGCCATATACAACAGCTGGAGGAAAATATTTTGGTAGAGGAGAAGACAAGTTACCGGTAATTTTAAGTGGAGACTTCATCGTCAATTTTTCCCGTGAAGATGCTTGTTCACTTATTGTTCCTCCAAAATCATTTGAATCTAGCCATGAATCCTCTGATTTCGACAACACGACATGGCACTACCATAGATGCTGTATTTACACGATATCTCGTCGCTGTTCATACAAAACTTTTCGAATCATATTTTAGTTATAATATGCCACTGATAACTGAAGTTCCGATTCAATCATTACCGGAAGATGCTATGGCAGTAAACATAATTTAAAAATAACTTTCGCATAATGAGAGAATTTATGTTACACTTAATGTAAGAAAATATATATGTATTTATTTATTTAATTTTTCAAATTTAAAATGAGTTTTATTGACTGTGTTGACTATCCTTCTCCAGTCCTTTTATTATTTTATTGTAATTAATTATTTGCATCCAGTTAAAAATTGTTTTTTAATGATGCAAAAGAAGTATATCTTCCGACGCGCGTACATAAGTACACGCACCCATTTTTTATTTAATTGCGACGAAACTAGTAGATCGAAATCATTTTTTTTACTGCGAAAAATGTAAAAACAGTGATTTAAAAATACCAAAAGTTTACACATTGTATCACTAATGTTAAGCAGTGGTGGTCGACTGTTTCACTCTCAGGCTGGTAAAAGTTAAGACGTTTAGTTTTTGGATTTTTACCGATAACTCGTTCTCGCTGAGATAAGCAGTATTCGCTTTGATACTGAAAGTGCAATGGTGCAGGAGTGCGCATTGTCTGCCGCGTTTGTACGCCGACGATGATAAAGGTAAAGTGTTGCGCACTGACCTGACATTTGATCACCTCTAGAAAGTGTTTAGTATTATTACATTCTGCAAATTGAATCATTGTTCTTTATTGGATTTGGGATTACACAAAAGACGGTGGAATTTATAATAGTCAGGGATGCTACGCAATACTGAATTTTAATACAAATAAAAAAACACATATTGAATAAAGACCAGTACCGGTTTCACTCAATACTGGCATTATCGATCAATAAAATTAAAAATAAACAGTTTTTTTTTAAATTTAGAATTGATGGAATTTCAATATAAAACATTTATCGTTTGAATTTTGTACTTTTAAATGGGTTTTTGTCGCTACATTTTCACTGTCGATCTTTTGTGAGTTCAAGTTCATTCGCGCACTTGTAATGACTGAAGATGCCGAAAGGCGAAACCCGCGAAAAAACTCATGGAAAAAGACAAAATTCAAGTGATTTAAATTTGATAAACAAGAATTTTTTATTGAGTATATAGTAAACAAATTAACGAAATTTTACAAATACCATTAATGGCCATTTATCAATTATAACAAATTTATACCGCATTAAAAATAAATAAATCAAGAAAAAATAATGTCTTTGAAATATGAACTATAAATATTCATTGAAAAATATTTACCCTTAAAATTCGTAACGTTACCAACGCACGCAAGAATCTACTTCCTCGAGAGCGGGGAAACGGGTTTTTTTCGAGATAAATAAATTATACTTAGGCGAAACATGTGTACAGTTTTTTTTTTACAAATTTGCATTTTTATCTATCTTACCTGCCGAAAGTCATACTATACACATACAAATTTGTCTTTCCATTCGTAATAATTTTGCTGATTTTACGCCATATGACGGGTTTCAGATTTTTGCAGTCCCTCTTTTTTGCGATTGCAAAGTTATGCAATTATTCTAATGCAATTTTTTATTATATATTTTTGGGCCTATTTCATCTACATATGTACTAACGTAATTGACACTCGTTTTTCACACTGAACTGTACGTGCAAAATCCAGTGTTTCACCAGTTTATTACAATGCGATGTTGACACGTGCGTTCTTGTACATGTTATGTTCCCATATTAAGTCATACCTTTGTTGTGCGATTTTCCGCGGAACGCATCTACCGCACAAAAAAAGATTTAGGTGTTAGGTAGAGAGTGATCATATTGAATAACTATGCACACATATTTAAACGGTACTTTTTTTAAGGATACGCTTTTGTGCAGCTGAAATAAAACTATAGTAGCCACTAGCTAGATATACGCAACCGGTGCTAGTAATTGTTAGTTTTCTTTGAAAAGGCTCTAACTGACATTTGGACCTGAAACTACATTTTGGTCGGAAAAGGTTGTATGAACTGCATTCAAGCATATATGTATGTATGCATTTTAACTTCAGTGTCGTAATTGTAGAGTAAGTAGCATTTTAGAGCTTTATCTGCAATCCTTTTTTCGTAAATTTATTTGATAAAGCTCTAAGATTGTCATCATTATTTCCACCATCATCCTTTCCAGATCATTCTTTTCCAATTGAATAATTGAAGTTGTGAAAAACTATGATTAAAAAGTAATATGTAAACATATTTACTTTCACATTGTTAGAAGTGAAGTTTATCTTTTGAATAATTCTCGAGTAGTTAAGATTTCGAGTAATTTGAGTCTCTTGTACATAGGTTCCCAACCTTTTTCGGGTGGCGCCCCCTTTTAAAAAAAACCACGTAACCCGTGACACCGATGCTGTTGAAAAGAGCATATATAAAAGTAAATTAAAAAAAAACAACGTGAATGCATCATAGTGAATATTTTTTTGGTTGGCTGTATAAGTTGGTTACCCCACAGAAAACCCGTCGCGATCCCTGGGTTGGGATCCTGTGCTCTAGTGGGTACAGACTATGTCTTTATTTTGCTTTCCAGCAAGTAAGCTAGGTAAGTATCGACCATCAAACACATAATGTCAGCCGAGGCTTTGTGTGGGGAAAACTAAAAAAACCCAATACGAAACTATATTTTAAACTGTTATACTCCTATGAAAATTTGTAATGGAAACAACGATAAAGTAAAGACAGAGTTTTTGTTTTTTAAAAAAATAACAGATGTCGACATAATCTGTGTTCTCAATTCAAAAATTTGCTTTTTGATGTATTACTAGCTCTATTTGATCAGAGAGACACGCTTCACACAATGCATCGCAGTCACAATTTACTGCGTGTGATACGACCCATACATCACTATCACCAGTTTGGTAAACAATCAGAATAAAATTAGCCGCAAAAAATATGGATAGTATCGATGAAAAAAAATAATTTGGTGTAATGTTTTTGTTGCCGAAATTTTCCGCTTCGGCGGGCCCTGGTTATCGCTCGATCGCGACTGCGCGGCCTACTCTGGACGCTTGCATCATGACCTGTTTTGGTTTGCTAGCCGGCAAAATGAACTTTCCCCCGTAGAGGAAAAGGAATTCACGACGCCAAAGCAGTAGTGACTTAGTTTCACAACTCGGAGCAGGCCAATACGACTGCATTGACTCGAGTCATGTTATTGTTAAATTACAGTAACCTGTACTGAATTGCGCAATATTTCACAGAGGTTAAAAGATATGTACTGACAGGGGCGCATCGGTTCTATCCGCATCTTAATCTGTTGCCAGCTACGACTTTAAAACTACTTACATTAATTAAGGGCTTAGATGTCATTGATCGTTTATGAAAGCAATCCCATGTTACTTGCCATACCGCGTGGCTTTTAGAGCGTACAATTATACTACTCGAGTATCGAGTAGTAAAATTGTAAAATACTCAGGTATTCGAGTATACTCGAGTAGTTTCAGGTATGCCAAAAGATATATTATTTTCTAAAATGTGTGTTTATCAATAGATGGTGAACAAATAAATAAGCTTATTTTATTTCATTTATTCATTTATTTCAATTTATTTCAATTTTTGAACCTATAATTCAAAAATAGTAAATAATTAAACGTCTCAAATTTTAATTTGGTGCTAATGAGCTGCAATCAATAAGATAGGTATTTTTTACCCTATTAATTCGAGTAAATAAAAAGGGTACAAAGATGAATAGCTTAGAATTTTTAGAAATAAATAAAACTATTATTAAATAATATGACAGGTTATTCGCCACTGCTAACATTCTATAACCCCCTCCTTGCTTCCCGTAAAAATGAAAAATCCCAAGTTACATTTTGTAATTTTATCATTTTTTAAATGTTAGAATCAATCTTGCTTCATTACTTCAAAATTTGCGATAGTAAGTTCGAAGATGCATCTGATAGAGGCGAAACACGTATCACAGTTAGTAGCACAATACGTGGAATAGTCAAAGTAATTTTAAATTTTATATTAAGTAGTAAGTAGTTGCGTTGATTGCCTATTTGCCAGAGTCCTGCTATTCTATAGTGGATATTTTTTATGTTCAATCACCAAATGTTGTACGGGTGCCAAGTTTCTATCTCGACGCTATATGATGGTTGCCTGTATAATAGCTCTCAACATAGATTACATTTACACCTGATGGAACTCATCCCAACATAAAATGTAATACGAGAGTAACATTGATATTTTTCGATAATTTAAGTCGCACATGAACCGGAGCGTGAATTTTTTGTACAATTTGGTTTTATTCGAGATGTGCATTTAAAAAAACGCATCCTCAATACGCCACTGTTCAATCATAAAATGTAATAGAATATTTCGAAATATGCTTCGATATTGCGCGCAAAATGAGAGGTGGATCTAAATAATGCCTGTTGTACACATTTTGCGCAAGCGCACCAACCACACGGCGATATCGAAGCGTTTGTGTTTTATGAGTTTATGAGACTAAAAAGTTTTTTTCCCATTGTAATATCCAATATGGTATTTTTAATTTAAGAACATTAACCCTTTGCACTCCTCAATATAATTTTTTTCCTCGATCGATTGATACCATAGGGCAGTGATGCACAAATGCGGCCCGAAATGGATTTTTTTGCGGCCCAAAATAACAAATACTTCATCAACAAAACATTATGTAATTATTAAATTAAAAATAAAATATAAAATTTATATCTCATCTGGTATAATATATCAATATTTTTCTTCACGTTTACCCTTTGCGGCCCGCGAAAAATTTTAAATGGATAAATTGGCCCTTCTCTCAAAAAGCTTGTGCACCACTGCCATAGGGCTTGCGTATTTATTTGCATGGCAAAACGAGATACCGACAAATAAAACACATTATGACAGGTTACAAACTTTAACTAAGGAACACAATCCAATATGTACATATATACGGTATTTGAAATAAGGATAATTTAAAATTAGAAAAAATATTTTTCCAACTAAGTTGTACAATGTCGAGTAGGAGGTGTGAGCTACCTAGAAGATGTCGAAATTGACTGGATATAGGATTTCTAGGAGTTAATTAAAAAAAACTTACATAGTTCATCAATAATATGCACGGTTTTTTTAAGTTATGTCGGCTCCCAACAGGGGCATATGGACTCCTAATGGGAGACCGCAATAGAAGGTATTGTAAATCTTCTTATCTCACACCGTTGAGAGATGAAGTACACCTGTAATGGTGAACTATTTCACATGCGACAGAATAGACTTTACTTGAAAATGTCGTTAACCAAATGCATTTCAAATTTAGATATGTCGGTTTTGCCTTTGAACACCTCATTTACACGATTCAACAAGCATACAAAAGATAACAAAGTTAACGTACAAAAAGCGAAATACACACGTCCATTAGATGATATAGACCAGTGTACTTCAACCTTTTTAAATCCGCGGACCGAAGAAAATTAGAAAAATATTTGCGTCACTGAGGGTTGTGGTAATGCCAGCTTCGTTTTGGAAGAAGTATGGACCGATGATTCCACTAGAGAAAAACTCGCACCAAGCGGTGACTTTCTCAAAATGCATTTAGTGTATCTCTTATGGGTTGGAATCGCTCCAATTTCGACAATTTTCATTCATCCATCTTTTCGTTTCTAGCGCGGAGCAGTGACTGTGGTAATACAATTTGATGATATGCACACATTGTTCAACGCTAGAACCTTCCATGTTGATTTGCCGTACATTACTAAACAATTGAAAACAAATTTCGAGGGTCTTTATTGAAAGACTTGAATATTACATCATTAGTACTAGTCCATAGTGTTTTCCTAATGATTGCAAAGCGACGTTAAATTACATAAGCAAACTTTGCGATAGTAAGTCTGAAGATGCCTCTGAAAGAGGCGAAACACGTGTCACAGTTAGTTACACAATACGTGGAATAATCAAAGTTATTTTAAATTTTATATTATATGACGTTAAATTCACTCAGTTTGAATCATATATGACCGGCATTTTTAATATTCTTTGGCGGGTGTCAAATTCCGATACATTTTTTTTCTGTCAGAATCAAAAATATCGGGGCCTAATATGAATATCACGATGATTTATTAATTTGTATAAAACTAGTTTCGGCCATGCGTAGTGAATTTTTAACGGTATATATTTTTTTATTAAACACAAAATCCAATTACGAACAGCGGAGCTTCAAAAGATTTTTAATAAATTCTAGATGATAATTAACTTATTGCGTTGATCATTTTTTAGTATGTCTAAACGTCTCTATGATATTTCAATGGTGTTGAGTAATATTATGTGTACGATGTTGAATTTAGGCCTTTCCTCCAATGCAGTAACGTTTTTCTACTAGAAATAACATGCACGTCGGTACTTTTACATTGCAGACATTGTTATCGATTACATTATGAATGTTAAATTGTGAAAGACTTTATATTCAATCAGTTGAGTATCCATAAGTCGTCGTCAGAACTATGGCGTAAGCCGAAGTAGCTGTCGACCACACATAATATGATTTCTGTAGAACTAAAATACTTTCCTTTTTTTACTTTGTTATAATTGAATTCTACCAAGTAAATGCCAATTCAATAAATAAATTTAGAAGTTTTTGATTGATATTATGTCAATCAAAAGAAAAATTCACTACTAACAATGAGCAAGAAAATATTTTTACATGCTACTTGCTTTAAGATGGTTTTTCATAACATTTTATTTGGCTGAAAATAGTGATGATAATGTGAGAGCTTTATCAAATAATTTTAGGAAACAAATGTGCAGATAAACTCCGGAATTCAATAGTTGATGTTTCTGAACTTGTCATATATATACATATGTATGGGTGTAGGAACATACGGGCGAAACTACAAAAACAACGAACTGAGATAAATGGCAAAACAGTTTCTAATTTTGAACATTGTTCATACGAAAGCCGAGTAATATCTGGTAAACCGCTCTTCGTTCAAGTTTCATATTTTGATATTTTCTAGAACTGTATTTGAGCATGACAATGCCATATTTAACTTCTAAACTGCCATTTTTGTAGTTTCGCCCGTATGTTCCTACACCCACGTATGATAAAATACGGTTTGCACAAATTTGTGCGTAGTCAGTATGGCAATTGAAAAGCCCGTAAAAAAAGAGTTAATACAAAAATTTTCGGTCCAAAAGGTTTTTTTTTTGCAAAAATGTCAGTTAGAACCATTTCAAAGTAAGGTAGCGATAAATTAAATGTCGTATCGACTAAGTATATTTTTTATCTGCATATTAAAGCATAATTTATACTTGCTACAATTCCTGTTCATTAATACCGTCTTGTAATGATGGGTTGTAATTTGGTGGCACCCATACGACGTCCATTGTGATATTAAGTGTCGCATAATTCCAGGGTCCGGATACTTTTTACGGGTATTTATCTTTTGGAAAGTGGTGTAAATAGAGTAATTTGAAATATTACGGTTATAATACATGTGAATAAGCTGTGTGTATCAATTATTTTTTTATGCCTTAAACAGGCCCAGGGCTATCGTTTTGAACGCGCTCCTCTATAATCCAATGCTCCGTGCAAGGCCCACACAGCGCAATATCACTTAATGATCGATACCGCAGTATAAAAAGTTCATAATTTAGAATTTCAATTCAATCGATACAAACTGTTTACTGCGCGTCAGTTTAAGAACTTCCGTGCACTTGAAATGCCCAAAGATGACGAAAGGTGAAACTCGGGTCGTTAGCAACAAAACTCATGGAAAAGTACAAAATAAAAGTAAACGATTCAGAAAAAATAATATTAAATGTTTAACAGTCAATAAATACACCCGATCCTTTTTTCTGTTTTTTTGATAGGTTTTTAAAAAAATACTGAAATTTTTTTGTTATATTTTTACCCTGATTGTTTATTGTAACTAAAACTATTTATTACAAAGCAGCGACACTGAATTAATAAATTTCTTGATTGAATTGGAATTTACTTGGTAGAACTTCATAATAAAACGGTGAAAAAAAAACAAAATATTTTAGTTCTACAGAAATTATTTTATATATTTATTAATAGCTATTTCGGCTTCCGCCATCGTCTAGTTCTGACGTTATGACGTCATTAAAAGTTTAAAAACAAATGAACGCAGTCTTCCAATATGGAAAGATTCCCACCCCCTGCATTGGTGCAATTATTATTGATCAGATTCGTTAATAACAGGGAGAAATGGACCATGGTTGGGACGCAGGTTGAATTTGTAATAGAAAATACATTTCCCAAAAATAAAATTTATTCAAGTATTTTATTTAATCTGGAATATTGTGCAATATGGACGTGACTTAATAAATTTATAATAATAAGTTTAATAATAATAAAAAAAAAACACTTTTTACTAGCCCAGGAGGAAAATGCAGATTGTAATAATAATTTCATGCCATTAAAGAATTTCAAGAAATAGTTAAAAAAAAAAAACAGATACCTTGCATCAAGTTTGTATACTTATGTATCATTGATGTATTTATTGGTAATGTGATATTTCTTGATTAATAAAGTAAAGAATTAGTGTTCTAAGAATTTAATTTAAATTATGAGGACAAAAGATATCCCAAACATTCTTCCCACAAATATCAAATGTTATTGGATAGCGATTTGTCTGGACTAGCACATAGAACACGGCTTATGTTTTTCTTATTTAAAATTAGCCATTTGTGCTTCCCATGCAAAGCATATGGATTCGAGAACAGCTTTTTACTTAGTTACACAACCTTTTTATTTCGAAGAGAGTGGTGATAGAAAGGATATGATTTGGAAAAGACTAGTAGTTAGCTAATCGCTCTCGTTACGTATTTGTGTTGAGAATTGGATGAGTGTGGGATGGAATTGTAGGCAACACAGATAATTCATGCCTTCAAACAGAAATCAATAATTAAATTTAAGCAATTAATACAACACGGACTGGGATTGGAAAGAGAGAGAGAGACGTAACCGAAGCTATCGATGCTGGTACTCGACCAAAAACCCAACGAAAGTAATTTAAATAGAAAAATTATCTTTATGATTCAGTTCGTCACTTTTATTCAGTTAGTGTGTGTGCAAAATAATTTATAACGATCATATAGTTACAGGTTCAAGTCTCGACAGGATCAATATATAAATAGATTTTTTCAATTTAGCATTTACATTGATTAAAAAATACATCTATGAGCATTCAACAGCGAAACAATTATTGCATAAACAAAAAAATAATTAATAATATTTTGAATTAATTTTTCAGCTTATAGGCTTGAATAAATTTTCTTAATTGAATTTAATAATCGTGGTATTGGCACAACCCTGGAGCTGTTAATAGCATAACATCACAATAATCAAATCGCTAAGGGCAACTAAGAAAACTTTCTCTGTTCGTCCACCTGCATGCGATACATTTCCTAGCGGCAGCCTCCCTCTCTCCCTCGCGACTATCTTTCTCTTTCTACCAGGGACTGTTAACCGATTTGAGTTTCCCAGTTACAGGTGTTGTAATAATACTGTTCGTTCATTAAATTTTAGGAATGTACCTATCAATGTATTTTAAATTTCAAATATAGAACACAATCTCTAGTATCAATAACTAAAATATAAGTCTACAAATACATCGTTCGATATTCATTTTTGAAATAGTTTGAATTTAGAATTATAATTTGGACATTTGATATTGTTTCAATTTATTAGACGCAGGAGTTTGTATACCATAAGACTTTCAGGATAAAAAAATAAATCTTAGAAAAAAAAAAATTGTTTTTTAACACATTTTATAATACTACTAGTATTGCTACCCGGCATCGCTCGGAATAAGCGCCCAATAATTATTTAATGTTATATCATTCGACATAATTATATCACAAAATCTAACATCCAAAATAGAGTTAAAATAAAATCACAAACTTTATTTAATTTGATGACAGCCCCATTCTCGCCTGTTAAAATGTCCAAATTCAAGGAAAAAATCTCATTTGCTGTCAAAGAAATATCAAATAATACCTTCACGTAAATAATAAACATTATTATATTACTAAAAGCCGGGAAAAAGTTGGTAGAAGACTAATTTATTACATTTCGACTAAATGTCTTCGCCGATAAAAATTCAAGCTCTTTGCTAACATTGCAAACTAATAAAATTTACCTACATACATATATATTTATTTTATATATATGCACATCCAACCACAAGTGGCAGCAGACAGGTAACACATTGCAAGTGAAATTAGTTTATTCGATAATTGATAAAAATATGTTTGTCTGAAAACAGTTCATAACCATAAACAATATATTGCTTAGCTTCAAAATAACACAGTTAGTTTTACAATTCCCGCTTTTTTGTGTGTGTTCTTTTTTTCAAATATTATATGGTTGGTCAGATTGCTATGTATGTATATTATCGTATACTGATTGTGAACTTGAATACTATTGTATAACTATCTATGTATATCCATAAAATAAACTATTCGTGTACTTGTACGAATTGTAAACGAGTATTTATTTCAAAGGTATCGACTTCGTTTGGAGTCTTCTAGAACTATATTGATTTCACTAAAAGATATTTTCACTTTCAAGTTGTTCACTGTCAATACTTGGTGGAATGGCACTATATTAAAAAAATAATAATACATTTTTTGTAATTATTCCACAATAGATTTGTTGGGATCAGGACCGGTTTCACTCATCGCGAGCATTATCAACATGGTGAGTTGATAATGCCCGCGACGAGTGAAACCAGTCCTGGTCTTAATAAATCTGATGTAGAATTTGTAAAAAAATATGTGCTATTCTTTTTAATATATGTTTTCTATTGTGTTCTTTCTTGCTGACAACCTAAGTAAATGATTTTACTTCGTTGAAAGCACCTGCTTAGAATAATTTGTTCGCTGACTTTTGTAGTGCCCAAAATGGCTGTAATGCGTGGCCTCATTTCTATTGACGTTGCATTAAAAACAAGCCAAATTATTGTTTATACACCATACAGCAACAAAAAAACTCGCTCTCATAATAATAATATTAAGATGTTACTCATGCAATACGCGTTACGGAAGAATAGCTTTTCTGAACTGATCAAATACATATTATTTTTATAAAACCATACACGTATTTAATTTATTTTTATTTGAAGGGGAAGATGTGGCGAGTTGGGTATGTGGTGTGTAAGCCAGACTCGATATTAAGCCATCGTTGATGATGCCTTAGTAACAATGTGCAGAATATTTTCAAAAGTTTTACAGCGAGACCTGCTTGGTACTCAATTGCTAAGTCTCTCTTTGCCGAAGAGAGTAGGGATAAAGATGTCAATACTATTGATAAGTTACACAACAAAAGCATCTTTGTCTTCTAAGAGTTATCAATAATTCGGTTGAAAAATAAAATTTTCCTAATTTGGATTTGAACACGTGAGCGACGCAACTCAAGGCAATGTCGTTGAAAATCGACCACGGTTCTGATGACATTTATTAGTCTAAAAGCTCTCACAACCAGGGCTGTGGAGTCGGAGTCGTAAAGACTTGATTTTTTTATTTAATCTTATAACATGTAAAATAAAAAGCTTTCCTCCGTTTCAAAAGACAGTGGTAAATTATTGTAAGAAATCCCTTTATCAGTTGAGACGTTTTCAAAACTATACCCCAGCTAAATTTGATCTATTACATCAGTGATCTACAACCTCAGGTCTGGAATGACATTTCATGCGGTCGAATATGTCAAATAACAAGAATCTTTTTTTCTTCAGAACTTTTCGCGAACTATGCAAAAAAAAAATATAAAGTAATAAAATTTTTAATTGAATTATACTAAAAATAAAGATTATTCAATCACTTTAGCACATGCGGCCTTCGAACAATCTGAAAATTGATAAGCTGACCCTTCTGCCATAAAGGTTATGCATCACTGAATTACATACATGATTTTATGGAACTAATTCATTTATGGACCAATTTGCTCATCAATGGATGTCACCACCACAAAAACTGACGCACCATTCGTAACGTATATACATCCATATTTAATTAATGGATTAATCCAGTTAAAGTTCCATGGTTGCTATCTTAGATTACAGATATGTAAATAAATTACGCCTATTATAATGTAAAGGTTCCCCACCATCATTTCGCCAATAAAAGAGCCATATGGATTTTTAGAGACATACTGAGAACGTGATACGTTATTTTATTTGTCAGTTTAAAAAAATTATAGATTGAACAAAAACTCTTAGAAATGTGACAAAGCAATTTAACATCCACTATTTATATCTGTCAAGATAAGCTGTTACAATAATTCCCCGAGGCGGAGCAGGTTCCTGCGGTTTCCCAACTGTGCATGCTCTTAACTGAATAATAATTGTTCCTATTAACGCTATATTGTATTCGCGCAGTTGAGCATTATTTGGGTTTCGTTTTTGACTTTTACGTGGCGAAGGTCCAAACGCCCCATAACACTTTTTTATATTAATTTTTAGTCAAATTTGGATTTAGTATTTTTCCATGAGTTTTGTCGCTTACGAACTGTGTTTCGCCTTTCAGCATCATCAGGCATTTCAAGTGCACTACTTGAACTGAACTTGTACTTGTTGATATTGAAATTACATCAAGCATAACATTTTCTTTTATATCAGTTTGATGGCATTCCGACATTTGAAAGCTGGCATTACCGCGCCGACGTTTCTGCGCCAGCATTTGCGCGCGAAGCGCTACCGCACAGTATATAACCCGGCACTACCTTGCCGACGTTACCGCGCCGACACTTGCGCGCAATATAAGATTAATTTGAATTGTTGACTGCTCATTTAAAGAAATTAACTTTCCTTATATAACTTTTCCGGTCCGTGGCGCAGTGTCAACGGCGTTGGCTTGCGTGACGGATCGCCCGGGTTCGATTCCCGGTACGAGCGGATTTTTTCAGTCGATAAATCTGTTCGAAGGCATGGGTGTTTGTGTTGTTGAAAATCCCTTCCCACCTTTACGATCCCAAAAAGAGCGACGCATAGTGACAGCGATTAACTAATCACTGGTCCTGTCCTAGTCCTCGAATCTATGTTTTTTTCAGTGTAATTTTCGAACTGTTGTTTTTATTTTAGAAAATAAGTGGATTTAATTTTTTTATTTAAATGTTAAAATTATAAGTATCGCGCGCAAACGGCAGCGTGGTAAAGTCCCACGCTGTAATGTCACTGCACCCTATTTAATAGAGCTTTAAGTTCAATAATATGTTGTGGAGTGCAAAGGGTTAAGCATGGCATTCGCCCAATTTTGTTTATATTACGGAATGTTAACAGAAAAAAAATACCAAATGTATCAAAAATTTCGTTCGCATTGCGCGCGGTTGTCTATGGACAGCTCGATGTTATAAAAACTAGTTATGGCACGAGTCAGAGGTAAGCAGAGGAAGCACACTGATACAGCTTATTAATTTAACGGTCAATTTAGATAGAATGCGTCCAAGTTTGCCGGCGCACACTGTGTATAAAACGTAGCCGGCCGCGGCAAGGGATTGCAATACCCGAAGAAATAGCCGGTTCCGGTATTGCGACGATTAATATTATACGCTTGTTTTCTATCGTTTCTTTTTATGAAACTTTTATATGAAAAAGGAAAGCTAATCAAATTTGGATACTATAACAATCTTAAACGGGTATTCTTGTAAATACCAAAATAAAAACAAAATATATTATTAAAAAAAAATTCAAACATTTAAACACATTTTTTTGTTTTTTTGCCGCATACAAGATTACAAAGATCAGACCTGGTTACGGTTAGCATTGAACAAAAATAATAAACCCGAACACTTTTTGCACGGGATATGGGACACACGTTCAGGATACTACCGTGCAAAAAAACCCGTGTAAAAAACATGAAGTTTCTATACAGACATGGTAGATTAGTGACAAAACATAAAATCAACTCAAAGTACGAAATTATTGAACTTAGGAAAAACGAATTTATTATACGGTAAGAAAAATAACAATGTATTTTAGTTCTACATATTTTTTTTTTTTTTTTTATATTTGTTGATAGCTATTTCGGCTTACGCCTTCGTCTAGAAAAAGAAAAAAATAATTTATGTAGAACTAAAATACATTGTTATTTTTCTTACCGTATTATAATGGAGTTCTACCAAGTAAATGCCTACTCAATCAATCAATAACGAATATATTTATACACAAAAACATTAAGTCAAAAATTTGCATATGGAAATATATTCATTCAGTGTCGCTACTTAATAGTAAACGTGCCCGTTTACTGCTATATTTCAGAATATAGTTTTTCAAACAATATTACAGCAAAATTCGGTGAAAAAAATTGTCAAGAAACCGGTACTCTTTATAAAACCGTGTAAAAAGGATCGAGTGAATATTAAATGCTGTAAGTAATGTTTTAACAATTTAATATTACCGTTTGTGTGTTGATAGCCCTGTCGGCACTTGACACGCCAAGCTGACGAAAATAAACAAATAAATACACGGTTACCCAATTTGATTGATGGGAAAACGATCACCGCTTAGCGATTAAACGAAGAAACAGCTTACTACCATTAATTAGCAAGTGCTTCAATAAAAACTTTTACTGAAACAAGGCAAACATTTAAGTAAAGATCTTCTGAATAGAAATACCTTGTTCAGTGCTAGCGCTACGTGCAGGTGACGAAGGCGACCCCTTGTAGCGGTAAATCTGAAGATGCGACGTGTATTTTTTTGAAAATAAAAACCGTTTTTAAAAATTTTGTTTTTTTAGGTCAAAAAAGTACAAAAATTATGTCTGAGGCGGCTTAATGCCCAGCACCGGCCCTTACCGTGATATTTGATTCAAATATTCCAACCATGTCCGCTGAGTAATGTGGAGAATTTGGAATCTTACTAGTAGATAATGATAACACGTTTTTATTACGAGAACTGGGAATCACTTTTTTTCCGACGGAATAAAAGTGAAAAATGGTGCTGGGAAAGGTGTGCATCAAATTTTATCATGTATATCCACTCTCAATGCGGAGAAAAAACATTATTATATGCTCCGCATTGAGAGAGGATATATATGATAAATTTGATGCACACTTTTTCCAGCACCATTTTTCACTCTTATTCCGTCGGAAAATAAGAGATTCCCAGTTCTCGTAATAAAAATTATTAACTCATAATGGAGTTTATCCCAACAGTTTGTTTTCCATTATCTTTTAATTTGTTTACTGTGAATACTTAGTAGAAAGGCGTTATAATAAAACATTTTTTTTACTTATTCCACAATTAATTTATTAAGATCAGGACCGGTTCCGCTCACCGCAACCACTTCAGGAGCATCAGTTGAAAATGATTGCGGAAAAAGAAACCGGTCCTGGTCTTAATAAATTAATTCAGGAACAAGTACAATATTTTTATTATTATTTGTAATTATTAAAAGTTTTTCTATCGGGACTGCTTGTTACTCCGTTAAGAGAATGGATAGGGATAGGATAGGAATAGTGGTTAGCTATCGGTCGTCAGATTATGGGACGGAACGCGTTGAAACTGTCAATTCGGCTTAAACTATGTACATATATATACAAACGTGGTTTTTGGGCTTAACCCTTTTTTATGGAAATAAATGTAGTCGGTATATACTTTAAGATATAAGTTTGTTGTTAGTATTTAAACTCCTGAAAACCGTTATTGTCTCGATGATTCTACACTCTGACTTCTTTAATAGTTCACTCGAGTTTGCAGCAGCCGTTGATACATAATAAATTTCCTCTCCTCTGACATAGGAATCCACCTACCGCACTTAGCCCACGCGTTCAGCCTATATCAAATTAGGGAATTAAAAAAATTCGAACTATTGTAATCCTTTTCTGGTCGGCGTCATTCAGGACATTCTCACAACGCCACTCTATCGAGTGCATAAGTAGCGTGATCAGTCTGTGCTAATCCAATTTCTGGTAATATTTTATCTTTTACATATTTGTTTGAATATGCTCTCTGTACATTCAATATTTTGTAGTTATAAGCAGGGCTGTGGAGTCGGTAAAAAAAAGTTCGACTCTGACTCCAGCATTTACCAAAACCACGACTCCGACTCCAACATTGCCCAAAAACACGACTCCGACTAAAAAATTTTCTTATCGTCTAATTTTCCTATTTATGTGTATACAATGAAATATCTGCCCTACCGATCCGGCCAATAGCCAAATTTGACATATTAAATGCAAAAATAAAAAATTTCCGACTCCAAGTACGACTCCAGCCCAATCGCCGCGACGACTCCGGCTCCGGCCAAAAAGCCCCGACTCCACGACTCTGACTCCGACTCCACAGCTCTGGTTATTAGGTTATGCCCGAGCAACGCCAGTAGATATATAATTCTGATTACTGAATTTATTAAAGTTGATTTTAAATATTATGACTATTATGGATATCGGTCGAGAGCAACTGAATTATTAAAATTAGCGATAGTACTATATTTGACAAAAATATACAGATGCTAATATTACTGTCACGTTTGCCAAATACACTGCAAGGCATGTTGTATGCACGCTCACGAACAATCAATTTTATTGCAGATGCATTTTTATATTTTTGCAACATTCCTGTGTTCTGTGAGGACAGGGATTGTAATCATTGGACTTTGCTATATAGATATTCAAAAAGTTACAATGTTTTCATTGATTGTATTCCAATATATTAGTATTCGACAATATATTCACCAACACCGTTCTATTAACATCCGTTCATAAACCAACTAATTTTCACTGATACAAATATACCCAAAAAAAAACTGTGGAGTAACATTTGTTATCAGTTGTGAACAGTTTTTATTTATTTTATTATATTTTCTCCTCTATTTCATAGATGTTTAATATCGTCGTTTCCAATGCAAAACCGCTTATCAGAATATTTGCCATTGTTCAGGAAAAGGTAAAAACATCACAAATGGCTTCGCAAAGGAGAGGGAAAGTGTTTAAAAAAAAAAAATTGAGGTGTTCCTAGTGGTCCCTCGTCTCCAGAATTTTGCCTGTCGGTGTAGAATATTAGTTTACATAAAGTAGCATTCAAAACTTAAAATCGCCTTTTTTCCTTATACATAAGGGGTTTTGCATTAGAGGCGACGATATATAAACAATGGATAAGCTTACCATATTGAACTGGCTTCACCATGGATTACTCACCACTACAGCGGTCACGCCCTTCTGTCATAAACGGTCAATTTTGAATAAAAATTCTTGTTGCATGGAAAACATATCAACATACGCTTTTTTAATCGACATAATTAAATATATTTTAATGAATTTAATAATGGATTGAAATAATAAAGGTAGATTCAGATGAATTTACAGCTCTTGTAAATACTTGGTTTTACCATAAGTACTGTTGTTCACCTCCGTTCAATTAGTACGTGTTGTTCATTTTATTGACAGCTGTAAAATATCGCGATGAAGTTATCATTTAAAATTTAAAGTAAGTGTGAAAAAAAAGATTTATTTTCAAATTTGAAACAGCTTAGTTCACTGGTCAGGCACATCTAATTTGGACAATACTTCCCGCCAATTTGGTCGCTATTTTTTTAAATGATATCAATCCAGGATTTGTGAGGTTGTCGACTGCTTCATCACAATGTCACGGCTGAATTCGTATTCTGCCAACAGACCTCATGACTCGAAGCGATGCCAGCCAAGTATCTGCCAGGGGAATTTTTATCCGCATTCGACATACCTACTTGGCGCTCTGTACACACGGCACCGGAGCAAAATAAATAAATTGCATAATTTGTATTCATACGCATCTGGAAAACATCGACATAACGTACCTGGGCCATTGACATATAAATAATATAAAATTGTAAATAACAGTTAACGGCCCCTCAGGATTAAATAAATGCACCTCAATTTTGGCCGGTTTTGAGTTATGAATAGGGCTGTGAAAACGTTTCAAAAAACATGACTCCGAATCCGACTCCAACATTGACCAAAAACACGACTCCGACTTAATAAAAGTTAATTTTGTCACGTTTTTATACTATCTTTCGTATTAATGTGTGTCAAATTAAATATCAATGAATCAATCCGGCCTAGAGACTCTAATTCGAGTATCGAGGACTCGGCATTTTTCAAGTACTCGTTACTTGATTATTTTGGAAAATACTCAAATAATACTGGTAATTTATAAATGAATATTTATTTACTTACTAAAAAAATATATATAAAATTTAAAATGAACTTCCACAAAGTTACCGCCGAAACCATTGAAAATATAAAAAAATATATATTCACATGATGCTTAAACGTTGCGTCTGAGTTTCAAGAATGGATTTGTTAATAAAACTTCGAATCAATTTAAAATTGTTTAATCCCATATTATTTTTGAAATACATGATTTAAGAATTAAAATAAATGTATATTGAAATAAAAGAAGCCTATTTATTTATCTGTCATCTATTTATATCAAAAAAATTGAATTAATAATTCATATATGTTTAAATCTGAAACTACTAGAGTATACTCGAGTACTCGATTATTTTAAAAATTTACCACTCGATACTCGAGTAGTTGAGATGTCGAGTAATTGGGAGTCTCTAAGCCGGCCAATGGACAAATTTAACATTTTATGTGCATAAATAAAAGTTCAAACTTTTCAAAAGCTTTTCACGACTTTGGCCAAAACACTGGGACGAATCCGACTCCGACTCCACAGCCCTGGTTATATTTATATTTATATATATGGATACAAAATAATATGGTACGCTATGTGTCAAAGAGTCGTATCATTAGGAGAAGTGGATACGAAGATAATTCAAATAGAACGATATGATTTATTTATTTTGGTGTTTGAGTGTTGTCTTTGGGCATATCAGCGTTCTAGTTCTTCGCCTTCTTTTATGAGTTTAATTGTTAAATAACATTGCCCTTGTATCATTGCTTACAGAAGTGTGAGATCATATACAGAAGCAAAAACTGGAAGAAATCGTTCTCGGGAATCTTTGGAGATGTATGCATTTAACATTAAGACACCTTTATTTGAAAAAGTTCTAACTGCTCTTGACCCTGTTTTGAGATATGAACGGCTTATGTTTGGATTGATCATACAATTTAATTTAAAAGATAAAATTCACTTATAACAATGGGCAAGTATAAATGTTTCAAAAAACGTATTTGAAAAATAGTGAATTTAATTATCTAAAGATGGAAATACGGATGACAATCTTAGATCTTTATCAAATAAATTTTGTAAAAAAAAGTGTGCAGATGTACTTTGGAATTCTGCTAGCTCCGTTATTCAATAATATATGATTTTGAAGTTAACATACATATATACCAGAATACGGCAAATACAAAAATTAAAAAGTGTTAGTTAGAACCTTTTAAAAGTAAGGTAATAATATAATAGAGATAGCATATAAAATATTAAAAAAAAAACACAGCAATCATTCATATAGAAATTATTAAAGCAAAATCGTTTAAGATTCACTGCCATCTAGGATGTGCATTGATCAGTGGAACAGCCCTTGTGACTGATGACTCAAATAACCAACGTGACAAATGTAATTTAAGTGTTTATAGTTATCACTCTTTGACTAAACGATTCTTCTAAACTGTCTCGTAGATTATAATAAAGTGTGTTGTCAAAATAACGCCAGTCGTAAATACATCACGCTAAAGCGTTACTCGTGTTGAAATTGAAAAGTTCCATTTGAAATAAAAAAGCGTGACAAATTTAAATTTAAAATAATGTGTTACCTGATTTCTCGCACCGACTTTAAATGCGTGTTATTGCTATCAACTGCTATATTAAATTTCACGCTAAAAATATCTTTTTAAAGAGATGTGTGTGTGTTAATGATTCAATAACACGTACGTTTGTTTACATTTGTTATCAATTCCACATAAATATATCTCAACTGATAATCATTAGACATTATTATCGGTTGGTTATACGTTATTCCAACGGCCGTCAAGCTAGTAAAACATTTTTAGTATCCACATAAAATTTATTGTATCAGGACCGGTTTGGCTCGTGGCGAGCATTATCAACTGAAGGGTCAACCGATCATTTTCAGTCGTTCTGTGTAAAAATGTGTTTTTTTTTTTCATAATGCCATTCCACCAAGAATTGACAGTGATCACCTTAAAAGTGGTCGCCAACCTTTTGGACCCCACGGTATTCAAACATTATTTATAACATTAATATCATGAATTAATAACGAAGCTTAATATAATATTAACAATAAAAAAGTGCGAACTTTGTATGCGTGTCTAAAATAATCTTATGTATAATTTGCATAATTTTGCTACTTTTACAAAATTTACAAAAAAAAGGACGCTTAGTTTTGAAATGTAAATAAAACAAGTTGTTTGTGAGATTTCGACTAAATTTTAATTTCATTTGTAAGTATATTTTACGGCATTAAATATGGAATATAGCATCAAATGTCTGCCAATATCCATTCATTATAAAATGGGCCATGTCGCTAAAGTTGACTTTTTTGACAAATTTGAGTAAACTTACAACTGCTCCAGAACCCATTCACGCGTTGTCTATGGTCGTTTACCTGAAGTTCCTTGGTTAGTTGGATTTTATACGGGTGCAGACATAAGGCCCGATTCATAATTCGACAAGTTGAAGTCGCAGAAAAGCCAAGTTCTTGTGAACAACGAGAAATAAGCTGCCTTGGGTTTTCCTGTACACTTTCACACATAGCAGCAATGTTTTCACCAGATATTGTATTTTGATGAAGTACAGGTAGGTGTTGGCCGATTATTTACCAAACTGGTTGACTCAAATTTGATCACTAAACAATGAATAATCTACTCAGCAGGACAAAGTAACATATTTTGAGCGTCCCTATTGAAATACCCTTTATATACATATCTGATCATCTAAAAATGCAATTCCATGCCCGCTCTCAGTATGGAGCATATGGAATCATATTGTAATTTGTTTCAATATAAGTCACTCAATTGATCAACTTATCGTTTTAAAAAAAGATCAAGTCCTAGAACTCCTTCGACGAGTCTAAGTCGACCTCTTTTAGGTAACACGCAACTCCTATGTCGAGTCCCACTCGAAATTGCGCATCTTGGTTGAAAAAATATTTTTTTAGATTTAAAATTATCCTTATTTCAAAAACCGTATTAATAGAAGTGTGTGCTTAAGTTACAGTTTGTAGCATGTCACGATGTTGTATATTCTTCTGTATTTCGTTTTACCATACTAATACATACTCAAACCCTCTGATATCAATCAATTTCTCAAATCTATTGAGGAGTTATTGGTAGAAAAATAAACATAAATTGACGATTGCAAAGGGTTAAAGATATCCTAATGGATTGGGCTCGATCTGATTAAGTTGACAGCTAATCGGTCCAGCTATGTCTTGTTTATAAGTATCGGATAGATGGGTAGCAATTTAAGACGTCGTTGCCTAATAAATAAATCGATAAACAAAAATATATTTATGAAACTGTTCCTACCGCAAACACCGTAACAGTAAGCTAGCGACCTAGACCATGGCTGGGTTTATCATATGTATAGTATATCAGTGTGAAGCTTATCGAATCGCGTGTGGGTTTCTCTATGTATACTGCAATCACGGCAAGTAACTAACAGGAACTCTACATAATGAATGAACTATAATAAGGGGACTTTTGGTTGCATCCACCAATCACATCATTTTGAATTGTATACAATAAACATGACGGGGAAAAGATTTGGGCCTTGTTAAATATCAAAAAGGCGTGTGCTAAATATTTAAAATTAGAAAACTAGCACATCTTTTAATTTATTCACTGGCTTTATTCAGAGTATAGTCACTAAAGAACTTTTTGTAATTAAAATTAACTTGTTCTAATATTTCCTTAACCTCGAGGATTTTAATGTTATTACTATTGTTTACCAATTGTATCAACTATGCATATATTTATTGGTAAATTATGGATATACATATGGTCAAGGGACAGAATTTTTGTAAAGATTTATGAAAAATAAGCACATAAAATGAAATAAATGTAAGGTTTACGATTTTTTTTTAAATGCTTCGTCTATGATTTTTAAATTTATTATAATAGAAGATCCTAAAGAATACTTCGCAATAAGTATGAAATCGTGTTGGCTTAATTTACAGTAGAAAAAATGCAACCACAAACTACACAAATAATAATATTATACAGATAGAGACAGACAGTCACATAAGTTTATTATTTGTTTAAAATAAAAAGAATAATTGTATTATAGTCTAATATTAAAAAACAAATTCTTCTTACAGAACTCATACAATAATCAGTAATTTTCTTCAGATTTGCATCTTCTGAAAAAATCTGCTCGTACCGGGACTCGAATCCGCTCTTTCCGTCACGGAGGCCAACGACGTTGAACACTGCACCACGATCCGGGCATTTTCATTACAGTATTTTAAAAATCTTGCGATGTTTTACCATATTTTTGTGTAAAACAAATTCTCTTCAGAAGTTTTGAGCCTTGCTTAACTTTTTTATTCTTGATTCTTGATAATACAGTATACCCTCCTACAGTACCGAGATAGGGATTTTTTTTATATAATATTAATAATGCATAATATTACATATTTACGAAACATATAATTTGCCTTAAGACTGCAGCACACGCTATAAAAAACCGCTTTATAGCAGAGGGTGTTGCCAAAAGGCAATGACATAATCAAAACGTCATTTTGAGAAGTAAGATATTATATCTCTCTAGAAGGTTAAGTAAAGTAGTTCGAGTATAATAATGAACTGTTTGTGATTTAGTTTTATAATATCGCCATTCATAAGTTCTACAAAATAAAAATTACGATTACCTGTTTAATATATATAAAAACATCATTACATCAACGCGATATCTGGTATTTCTGAGTGATAAAACTTGTTGATAATTTAAAAAAAATACTGTAACTAACACTAGATAAGGCAGCTAATTTGAAAAGTAAACATTCGATTTGCCGTAAATATTATTTGCTAAATGCTTCAAGTAAAAGAAATTTGGATGCGTAAATATTGCGATATTGATAACGACGGGAATGATTCAGATTAAACATTTTTTTTTTACTTGGCACATTGAAAATGGTAATTTTGTTTTTATTTTTTAATATTTGACTCGTTTGCCTATAATCATTTCGCCTCTGAAAGGGATAATAATTGAGTCGAAACTGGACTAATGCTGTCACATTATTCTTCTGGTCGTAGTGTATGGCTAGCAAGAAAATATTTGTATAAAAATATATTACCTTAAAAACATAAGCTATCCTAAGTCGGTCCCTGTGGTCTAGTGGCAAGAGCTTTGTCTTAGCGATCTGAAGACCCGGGTTCAATTCCCGGCAAAGTCAGATTTTTTGAATTGAAAAAAAAGAGATCTTGGGCTGGGTGTATGTTATATATCGTTGATTTTGTGCACAACTGATTTATTACTTATCATCGAGTTAATCTCGTTTGACTTTCACAATTAAGAATATTTGGCGCATTGGCGTAAGCTGTAATGCCATATACTTTTTTAAATAAAAATTCAATAAAATAAATAAAATAAAAATAAAATAAGTGATGTTACAATGTTGGCGATCATACCTATTTTAAGTTACAGGCTTTTATGGGCTGTTAGTAAAATTCAAAAATAGAAATAAAGCTCAAAAAGTCAACAAAGCGTTTTTCGTGTTTTTCTCTAAAAGTCGAGAAGTGGATAGTTTACTTTTGATTCTATAAGATTCAATTAATAACTTTCAATGTCACTTTTAAGGTGATGACTGTTAAAACTTGGTGGAATGGCATTATAATAAAAATAATAACACATTTTTATAGTACTTATTCCACAAAAAAATATTAAATCAGGACCGGTTTCGCTCATGGCGAGCATTATCAACTGATAAGAAATACAACGAAACAGTGATATTTCTACAAAAGTTAAGCAAGGTATGACAAACAATTGGTATTACAACTAAGCAAATAAATTGATGCAAAATACAAGCAAAACAGACTATAATTAAAATGTTGAAGACCTCAGACCTTCAACATTTGTCTTGAGGTCTTCAGCATTCTAATTAAAGTATATTTTGGTTTATTTTAAATTTTAAATTTTTTTGTGGAATAAGTACTAAAAACGTGTTATTATTTTTATTTTAACTTTTTAGGTATTTAATCTGTCAATTCTTGGTGAAAAGTCATTATGTTTAAATAATAACATATGTTTTGCACTTATTACTCGTTACATTTATTGGGATCAGGAATCATTTACAAAATTCTAAATAAGTACAATATTCAAACGATTGATTATTGATATTGATGTTCCATCACGCACTTACTGTCATTATTCTTAATTATGCGTGGGAGTCGTACAAAATAATTGTTTCATATAAAATTAAAAAAAACTTCGATTATTCCACGTATTGTGCTACTAACTGTGTCACGTGTTCCGCCTCAAGATTGATTCTAACATTTAAAAAATTAAAAAATTACAAAATGGAGTTTGGGATTTTTCCTTTTTACGGGAAGCAAGGAGGGGCTTATAGAATCGAAATAAACTTTGAGATAGTAAGTCCGAAGATGTCTCTGAAAGAGGCGAAACACGTGTCACAGCTAGTAGCACAATACGTGGAATAATCAAAGTTATTTTTTATTAAAATGACTCTGATTCCACAAAGTTAGCGCCGAAACCATCGAAAGTATTAGTTGTTTCATATTTATTTATTTAAATAACATAAATATTTTACATTTGAACTAAACTATCGATGCGTTAAATTTTACCGATGAATATTTACATAAGATTAATAAATAGGGATTGTGTTTTTACGACTGTTTTTCATGGTAAAGTTATTTCCTTAGATTGCCATAGAGATATTTAAAGCGATTTTGTGTGCAATAGCAACACCGCGTGTTATCTCTTAACACGGAATTCTATATTTGAACAAAATGACACATTACGAGCGACGACTTAAGTACTAACAAGTACTCGTAACATGTATACATATATCTATATATTCCTACATAAAAACGAATAGTAAATATTGATTCATTGGCTAATAGCGTCGAAAGCATGCAACAGGTAAACCGGAAAGTAGTTTAAAAGTTTCGATGGAATCGGCGGTAACACTGTGGAAGTTCATTTTAGTATATATGTTAGTTAAAAAGCATTAGCTGTCGTTAGTATGTAATTCAAATAACTTGGATTATTCCCCGTATTGTGTAACTATTCGTGACAAGTGTTTCTAACAGGGCTGTGGAGTCGGTGAAAAAAATCCGACCCCAGCATTTACCAAAACCACGACTCCGACTCCGACTAAAAAAAGGTTAACATCGTCACGGTTTCCCCCTAATTTTCCTATTTATGTGTATTCAATTAAATATCAACCCTATCAATGCGGCCAAAAGCCAAATTTGACATATTAAATGCAAAAATAAAAAGTTAAAACTTTCCGACTCCGAGTACGACTCCAACCAAAACGCCGCGCCGACTCTGACTCCGGCCAAAAAGCTCCGACTCCACGACTCCGACTCCGACTCCACAGCCCTGGTGTCTACCCTTCCAGAGACATCTTCAGACTTACTTTCGCAAAGGTTACTTAATTAATAAAACAAGAGTTGTCTCAGTGGTAAAGTACAAGTGATTCTAATATTCTTAAATGTTCAATAATTTATAATTTTAAAAACGAATAATAACAGTATATTATTAGTCAATAATTTGTAATATTAACGTCATACTTTTTTCTCCTCAATATATATATTTTTTTTCCTTCCAGCAACTCCTCAATAGATTTGAGAAATTGATTGATATCACAAGGTTTGCGTATTTATAAGCAAACGAAAAAAAAACGAAATTTTAACTTAGGCACACATTCTAAAATATGTATGTATACGGTTTTTGTCATTAGAATAATTAAAAATTCATATTGCTGAGATCAGTTGATAATGTTCGTGATGAGTGGAACGACTCCTGATCCTAATAGATGTAATGCAGGATATGTACAAAATATGTCAAATTTTAAGGAGTTCACTGTCAAATTTGGTGGAATGGCATTATAGTAAAAATAATAACACATTTTTAGTACTTATCCTACATAAAATTTATGTACGGTAAGAAAAATAGCAATGTATTTTAGTTCTACGTCACAAAGATTTTTTTTTCCATGTGTCGTTGGTATGGTTGAGCACAGAGAGGGGATGTATGGGGTACCCTGTCTAGCCTAGGTATATAAGCTATCTCTAATACACGTTTCAAACATAGTTCTGACGAAGGTGTAAGCCGAAATAGCTATCAACAAATATATAAAATAATTTATGTAGAACTGAAATCCATTGTTATTTTTCTTACCGTATTATAATGGAGTCCTACCAAGTAAATGCCTACTCAATCAATAAAATTTATTGGATCAGGACCGCTTTCGCTCATGGCAGGCATTATCAGTATTATCAAAAAACAAATTTAATGCGAGGTCATGTGTTAAATGGGAGATGGTTAAACTGTCATGCGATTGTTTAAAATCTAGAATTCGACCAAGCCATTTTCTATGCGATTTATTGCATTTGGTATGTATTATTGCGAGTCGAACTTTGTGCGATGTTTGTTTAGCATTTTGAAAAAAATTACCGACAGCAAAAATCAATTATCGCGTTACATTATTGATAGTAGATACGGCTTAAATGACAAATAATAACGATAAGGCATTCGCAAAATTATCAGTTGAAATATAAACGCAATAAAAGCTTCGAATTTTCGTTGGCAAACAACAGTGGAAAAAGTTGTGTACACTTTCGGCGTAATCCTGATTACAATCACTAATTTTAACATTATTTTTCACGGTGGTGTTTTTTTTTTAATACAACGAAACACGTGTTAAATTTCAGCGTCTCCGTAAACACGACAAGAAATCAAATAAATGGTCACGTTAGTTATAACCCAATAGTAATCTGATGTTTTCCTAAATTTGTCATTAATTAGTAAAAGAAAACTCGTCACAAACTGTCGAAACCTTACTTTGTTATTTACCAAATAGTCATATCAATAAGAGAAGTGGATACGAAGATATTTCAAATAGAAAGATATAATTTATTTATTTAGGTGCTTGAGTGTTAAGTCTTGGGGCGCATCAGCGTTAAAGTTCTTCACGTCTCCTTTTTTGAGTTTATTTGTTAAATTACATTACCCTTTTATAATTGCTAACAGAATGAAAGATTGCTGATCAATCCACACATCATTTAAAGAAGCAAATGGAAGAAATCATTCTCATGATCTTAGGCGTTCTATGCATTTGACATTAAGACACCTTACTTTGAAAAGGTTTTAACTGCGGACCCTGTTTTGAAATATGAGTGATTAAAGATTTGAATGATCATACTATTTTATTTAAAAGGTAAAATTCAGTTGTACCATAAGCATGTAATAATGTTTCAAATTACATATTTTAATAACCTTTAAAGGATTCAGTAATTTTATACTGAATGTAATTCAACATAATCTTGCTTTATTACTAATTACACTTTGCGATAGCATGTCCGAAGGCGAAACACATGCCACAATTAGTTAACACAATACGTGGAATAATCGAAACTATTGAGACGACCAGGGTTTCTTCCTCAATCTGAGAGCAACAGACAGCATCCTTCCAAGGCGTTCGATGACGGAACTTAGGGACAGGATGGAAAGAAAGGTATCTCTTGTAAAGATTTCAATCGGTATTATCTTGACCGCACTCTATCCGAGAGTGAGCTAGTTTATTGCTCAAATTACAATTACAAAAAAAATACAGATACAATATTGTAGTTGAAACTACAGACATCTAATTTCAGTTAAAACTACAGGATTATAATCGCGATTAACAAAACGTAAGACCAAAACGATTATATTGCGACGTCCTGCCTGCCGACAGGCAGGAGCGAAAACGACTGAGATCTTCGGATGAACGATAACGACTGAGAAAAAATTGGCTTTAGACAGGCATATTTATACTCTACTATTCTAGTGTGCAAAAGAGCTCAACCAATCGACGCGAAGTAGTGCGCCTGAACTGAACGAGAGACGTCGTTTCTAGAAGTCGGTTACAAGATTTTAGTGAATTTATCCGCGTTATATAAATCGTTTAGGTCTTATTATCATTGATTGAGGTGATAATAAGATCGTTCGAGAGAGTCCTGATGACCTACAATATCAGGCGGTATCACTATGTTTTTTTAATTTTATATTAAATTTAATTCATTCTACTGTTGTGAACAAAAAGTATGTCCATACTACTTAAAAGGTTTTTAGCATATTTTTGCACAACTCAAACCATTATTTTAAGAAATAATAATTTTAACGATCTATTGATGAAAATAATGAAGACAGTCGTAGAACCTTGTCAAATAAATGTTGAAAAAAAATTGTTCAGAAAACTCGTGAATTCTGCTAACTCCGTAATTCAAAATGTAAATGAGTTTCAATGAATTGTGTAAGAAAGTTATAATTATCGCGTTTTTTTAATGTAGTATCGCAAATACTAATACCATGGAAATGTCGATAAATAATTCGTGGGTTTTATCCGACCTATTTTTATTGAAGTGAATGATTTCAAGTGTTTGAGTTTATAATAAATGATTGAAATTTGGAATACTGTTTGCGGCCCAGCGGGAGAGTCTCTGCGACCCAGCAGTGGGCCGCGGGCGTGGGAAACACTGTGCTAGAATACGGTTAGTGCAAATTTTTCCGACTTAAAGGTAATTTAAAGCCAAAATGTCAATTAGTACCTTTTCGAAAGTGAGGTAACGATCTTTTGACAATCTTAGAGTATGACGCTAGGATGATTTGAATTTTAAATCAGACTATTAAATCCACGTCTCGGTGATACAATCAGATAAATAGTAGCAGCCCTGCTTTGCGCCAATCTACTTCGTGTGATACTCAGGTTTCGTTTTGACCCCAACGCCTGACCTGGGCGTATTATTCCGCATTCTGTTAAGGTTTCAAAATGCTGCACACCTCAATCGCAACCCTGATGGAGGACTTCAAAAAATGATTTAATTGGATAGACCAGTGGCCCGACAAGCAGCCGTGTATGATATTTATTTATTTTTCGCATCCATCGCTCGTCGAAAAAATGCAACTGATAATTGAGGCGACTTTTTGCAAAGACGGATTGTTCGAGAACAATCGAAAAATGAATATTAGAAGAAAGATACACAAAAAATACAGCTTCGTCGTATAAAAAAGACATTTAATTGAAATTTCAGTTAAACTGAGATAAAGGTTTGAAAGAAAATACATTAATTGATTGAATTGGCATTTACTTGGTAAAACTCCATTAAAATATGGTGAAAAAATAACAGTGTTCTGACGATGACGTAAGCCGAAATAGCAATCAACAAATTAATAAAATATTTTCAGTATAATTAAAATACATTGTTATTTTTTTCATCGTATTAAAATACATTAAATTTGAATTGTTTGATTTTTTTTTGATATTGAAATTCCATCAAGCACCTTCAGTCGAAATTCCTTAGAATACATTACCTCAATTCGCATTTGTTGACAACGTCAAATATACGAGCGAAGATAATCATGTTCGTTAAAATATGAATCGAACTTTTTAGTATTTCTTTCCATTGTTTTCAATTAGACTTTAACGCGCGATTCGACGTATTTCGCAACCTATTCTTCAAACTGCGATATCAGTAGATAGTAAAATACTCAACATCAGTAAAACTTGACATACTTCACAAAAAATATTATATTTATACGATATTTATTTATGCGTTATTCGTAAAAAGTATCCTTATCTAAGTCGACGATTTCAAATATTAATTCCAGGTAAATCGAGTTTTAAAATAGATACACTATTATTTCATTCATTCTCCTGAGTTTTGCTAACCACACATTAGGAGAAAAAATAAAGAACAAATCGAAGAAATTTATCGATCAAATAATATTTTACATAATATTTATTAATTAAACTATTTAACATAGAGTTCATCAGATGTGATATGTCAGTGGAAGTCTTTTTGTAAATTTAAACGACATTATTATTTCAATCCAGGTAAGCTATGTAATGCGTTTTCGTTCTTGAATATATTATTTAATATCTATTACAAAAAACACTGTAACGGAAGTGTTCCACGATCATTATTGAATATTGTGTAATTAATTTAGGGTTTCCACTGAAGGCGCTTGATGGAATTTCAATATAGTCAGATGTCAAAAGTCGCCAGGCCAAAATTTTAGTACGTTTTTGGGTCAATTTAGTTGTTTTGTTCTAGCGAAGTCGAGAACTGACTGTTGTACAAAATTCAAACGATTCCAATTTGATCATGAAATTAGTTTTTACTTAGGCATTTAGACTAACGCTACACTGCGCCGAGAGGGCGTGACCAACTTATTGTCATTATTGCACTCGCTGTTGTAGTGAATATGAAGTCACCATATTTCGTATTGTGTAGCGATTGCCCGACAACTACTCATGTATTTATTGTATACACAACATATTATATGGAAAATCTTACTTCGAAGATAGTGTTATTTTATCAATAGATTAAAATAAGTGTATGGCCGATAAAATATTGTGAATTAAAGCTGTTTATTGCAGTCATGATAAGGGTTGCCAATCACAAGCCAAAATTTTGATGCCGAAATTTATGAATTGCAATAAATCAATCTCAGGTAGATATTTTCATACTAATTAATTATTGATGATAAATCCATCACGATCGAGGATGTTGGGATCAATTTTAGAATTTTATGCATTTGTCACAGATTGAAACATTATTTATCATCATAAATATGAGTTCTAGTTTTGCAACTTGATATTTTTTTTCCTCCAAATTCATTTCTATTGAATGTGATTGTTTATATTTGATGCAACCATCAATGCGTGACACAAAACTTTAGCTTTACGAGCATTTTTCTGTACAGAGATGACACGTGCAAGTAGACGAAATATTACGATTTTTTTTAACCCATTGAGTGGTGAGCTACTTTGGATTAAATTAGGTTTATTTTATGATAATTAGTTTGTCATTGATAAATAAATCATATTTTAAAATACCGGGGCTAGTCAGGTTTTGCAAATCTTCGGGATCCCGTGATTGGAAACCCAAGTCAAGATACAAGTTGATATTACAAGCCGAAACGATGTCACAAACAATTATTATCAGTTATTACATCCTGTGATGAGTTATTTCCTTTAAAATAAAGCAAACCGAAGTTCAGACTTAACATACATACTAGCAATAAAAAAACCCGTTGTCTATGCTATGTGTAAACATTGTGTCATTTTCTTTCAACGAAGAATTGTCGAGTACCTTGTTATAGATTAGTTTTGTTATCTATTGCATCTAAGTATGTATTTTTCGATAGATATACAAACACCCATATAGCACCATTTCTTAAAAACGGTGGATATCTTGGTCCCATACTGCACGACGCCCTCGTATAACACGGTGTAATTTAAATAATAATATAATATAATTTTATTTCTTTCAACAGGTTTGTGAAATGCAGCTATTCTACAATCAACTTCCAAATACACAGTTTCATCTAGAATGGTAAGCTTGGAAAAATAAATGTTTTCGCAATAAATTTACTAACTTTACATATTAAATATAATATAAATACATATTCCACTCATTGCGAGCTTTTCAAACTGACGAAACCGGTCGCGAATTTGTATTAAATATGTTTGAAAGTATTAAAGACTTATTTATTTTAATTGACAGCCAATATTACATTTTTTGTATGTTTAAACAGTGCAAGAGTAAATTGTGACTTATTAAATCGATAGTGTTTGGGCATAACCTTAGTACTGCAAAATATTGAATTTACAGTAGGAATGTTCAAGAAATAAATGAGAACAAATCAATTATTCACTTTTTAGGAGTCCACTGTCAATAAATACTTCAATACTGTTGATGTCATCGGATTTCGTTTACAAGTTATACATCATTTCATATGCTATAAAATGAATTGTAATATATGTACGTATATTTTATTACATTTTAATGTAGTTATACTTATCGATTTTATGTTGGAACCTTATTTGAAATCTATCTATCGAAAATGTTAAAAAAAGTCATGTTCACTTTTAAGATGTTCACTATCAATACTTGGTGACATGGCATTATAATAAATAAGAATAACACATTTTTGTACTTATTCTTATTATATTATATTTATTAAGATCAGGACCTGCCTGGCTCATCGCGAGCTTTATCAAATAAATTATTACAGGAATTTAGATTATTCCACTAGCATTCGAAATAAAAACCATTTTTTGGAACTCAAATATTAGCTCCTAGAAATCCTATGTCAAAGGTAACACGCAATTCTTATGTCGAGTCCTGCTTGACATTTTAAAAGTTGGTTGGAAAATTATTTATTATTAATTTTAAATTATCTTTATTCCAAAATCAGCATTTATTGGATTATGTGCCTTAGGTAAAGATTGTATGTAACATGTAATAATTTGGTATATTTATAGATATTTCGTTTTTCCATGCCAATTAATACGCAAACCCTGTGATATCAATCAATTTTTCAATTTTATACAGGAGTAGGATCAAAATAATATATAGGGGAATGCAAATGGTTGATAATGAAATACATTATTTTTTCCAATAATCAGTTATCAGGTTATACCAAAACAACACCGAAATATATGTTTTAAAATTGACAAAACAAAAATACCAATGACATGTTAAGTTTTGCGTTAGGGTTAAATTTGTTCAACGCGCATTCTGGTTTCTGAGTAAGAACTTAATTTAATTTCACAATGAATTCATATAATGAAGGTGAATATTATTTTACTGAGCCGAATGAAAATTTTATTATAGACTACAGTGAAGCAGCTTACTAATGAAACGTTTTTTGTATGCCGATGAAATTTCTATCCTTGAGTAAGATATGTCAGAAAAAATATTAAGTCAAGGTGTATCAAGGTAGAGGAGCGTCTCGCCGATTTAGATTATTATCTGCGTATTTCGCCAAGGAATCCCTTGCGCCCTTTTTTGCCGACATCCTTGATTGTGTGCTATTTTTTGAATTGCTTGTTTTAATCATAACTCGACGAAATGTTCAAGTGCTCATCACGGTTCGCGGGGAACGCGTCACTCCTCATCTCTAGAAGTATCTCTCGGAATTGCGCACGCAGTTTGTTCATACGTCCTGTTTACTTTGTATTTGTAACGAGACCATTGAGATGTTATACTGCAGTGTTCATTTTTCGTTTTAAACTCTAAAGTTTGCATTGATGATAATTCTTTAAATATTTTACACATGAGATACACATCATTCATTTCGCCATTCTTGAGAATGTTAAATTGAATGTTCCTGATATTTTGAGACTTCTGAGACTGTCAATAGGAAGAGCTTTAGCGATTTTTAGTAGTATTTCTTCGGATGTCGACATATTACAAATTGACGTGTGAGTTCAGATAAGTATTATTTTTTATGTGTTATAGTTGATTTTGTCGGAACTCACATCACTCGCTTGAATTCTTTGCTTTTCTCTCTTATATCTATACGAGCCATATATTTTTTTTACATAGTTCGCTTCTTTTAAAAACATTTTTAGATTTACTATAGTATTAACTTTAGTAATAAGGTTGAAATTGGTTACGTAGAATAATAAAGCTACCAATTTTAATTTTATATTCGAATTTAATTGTCATTTACCAGGTCAAAACGTCATTTTCAGAATCACTTTTATCTGAAAAGTGTGACAGAATAGTCGTGCTATGTAATTGCTTTCCAAGTTAATCGTTCTTCATAGGATTATTGCAATTTAAATTACGGTGTAATATGAGGGCCATAGTTGTATAAAGAAACCATGTTTTAAAATAGTGGCATGTATTTAATTTTCAATCGATGTTCTGTTCCTAGTTAACCATTTCACTGCCGAGGGTACAGTAGTGTACGATGTGATTAGTTGCCACCATCGCCAAGCGAGCACCGTTGTATAGATACTAATGTTTATATCAGCATGTAGCTTAGCTTAGCTAATAAGATACAAAAAAACGTTAAAAATTAAATCTTAACTAATTTGTAATTCGAATTGAAACAAGATTTTGGCGCGTATTGAAAAAATGATCACCTGTTTTTATCATCACTTATTCTGATTTTTTTTATTTCTATTGGAGGTCTGCATGAGATTTTTCATATTGCATGGTTATCGGTGATTTTTTTTATATATCTTTTATGAAGTGGCATCTCTTATATTATATATTGAACAAAGGTTTTTGAATAAATGAAAACTATTTATAAGAAAAATTCATTAGGAGTTACCATTTTTTTAAAAAGAAACTCTTGGCAACAACTGGTTAAATCGAATCACGTGATAGAAAGGTGGGGTGAAGTTCTTGTCCATGTTATCATAAAAACATGACATGCAAACAGTATGGAGGTGAAGTAAAATGAATTAATGCCAACCTACTGACCCCGGTCATATCAAAGCCTCCACTAAATAGGTAGTTCATTGGATCAATAAATAAAGAGGTCAAGCTAGAGGGAATCTATTCTGCGACTGGGGGAATGTGCAAATAAAACCTCTGAACTATTTTATTCATCAGTTTTATCAATTATTTATAACCAAAAATTGTAATCTCCACTTAATTGTTGATTGCAACCGTGGATATTATAAATAAATTGACAAAAAAAACATCAGTTATTTTGACACTCCTGTAGTCAAGTGATAAACGATCGCATCTTCAAATCTACGAATAGACTGTTTTAACCACTGATTTGTGAACTTTTGTCCAATGACAAGATCTTTACATTCATTTCACACACTAAAAGAGAGTTAACAAATACCTTTTTTCTAGCCTATTCCTTGTTCAACATCCAAAACGAAAATTAAGATTTAGGAAACATGGCTCAGCATTTTTTTTAAAACCACAAATTGTGTACATTATGAATACTAACTAGTTAAAGCACTACACAAACGGATTTTAATTGTATGACTCTATTACGTGAAAAACATAGTATCTATGTTACAATTGTTGCTTTTTCGAATAAATGTATGGTTCACTTTTAAGGTGTTAACTGTCATTTCTTGGTGGAATAGCATTATTTCCACAATGTATGGCAATGCTCGCGATGAGCGAAGTCGTTCCTGATTTTTATCAACATATATGTGGAAATAGTATTTATTTGACCTAAAGCTTTTTGATAACATAAACTTTAAAATGCATAAAACAAAACCAATTTAATATGCAGCAGAGAAAATTATTATTCAATTATAGTTGAGGGCACTTTCAATTCTCTAAGCTTAGTATGAAAACGCTTAAGCACAATCAATTTAACGCCTCTCCTTTATAAAACGAGTATTCTTAAGGAGTTTTCATTAATTTTTTAACCAAATCAAAACCCCGTTTAGATTTTTAGATTTAAATAGTAAGTAAAGTTTACTTAATCGGACGCAGGAAATGGATATAATGATCGATTTAAAATTTTTGAAACGGCTTATAAAAACACTCTCCAAATGACTCGTGTTTATATGAACATACTTTACGGTCAACTTTTCATTTGTTAACCTTGTAAAGATCATTTGTCTTATCGCTATGATCATTTATTAAAAAGAATAAAAAAAATACCGAGCTTTGTTATTAGTATACAAAATGAGCTCTACCTGACTGCGATGTTCGCTCAGCTTACGGCTGAGTAGGCCCAACTGATAAGATTTTCATTTACCTCCCGAGGACCTCTTATTACTGGACCTAATATGAAAATTATGCAAACGCTATTTTTTATTCTTGCGCTCTCTTGTGCGTTTTGTATTGAACGGAGCAACTCAGGCACACCACAGGCCGTGCCATCATATTCTTGGGCTAGAGATTCAATGGAAGATAGTAAATGGGTGCCGAAAGTCAGAATATAATATAAATATTTTCGCCTTTCGAATTTTGATTGGTAAAATACTTTACATATTACAAATTTCCACGTGTCTTCTATTGAAGATCAAGACCGGCTGCATGCATTACAAACATTGTCAACTGATTAAATATACAATAAAACAAGGTTATTTATAATTTATTATTCCCGTTCATCGTCATTTCATTTGTAAGATATCATCAACATTTTATTATTGACAATTTAGCTCGACTTACTTAAATATGATTATCTTTAAATTATTGCTACATTTCGTGAACCAATTGCTTGCTATACCTGGTCTTACGTTTTTATGTTTGTTTGTATTATTGATAATAATCTTTAAACTATTTTCTGCCCAATACAGCTTTGTCAGTCTTTGAAACCAAATTGATAATCATTATTGCAATTTATTTAAATTGATTATATTAAGCAATGACGTCACAGTTTTAGACAAAGTCATTTTTTAAGACATAAATGCAAAATTAGATATTATTATGGCGTTTGCAACATTCATCTATTTGATATTTTGTGTATTAAACTGTGTAAATTATGATAATCGAAGAAAGAAGACATTTAAAAAAATGGCTGTTACGTCCTTTTTGCTTTCTTGATTTGAATTATTATTTTGTTAATTTCTCGCACTGTCAAATTATATAATATGATTATAATCCATAATTACACAAGTTTACGATCAGAAATATAAAACCCTATGTTAAGAGATATTATAGAACGCAAGAAAAATGTCGACAGAAAGTAATAATATATTGGCGACGCTTCCAACTTTTGTGTGTGCTGTATACAAAATTTTGACATGTTTCGTATTTTGACAAGTCCGCTCGAAAAAGATTTCATTCATGTCCGAGTTGTTATTAATTCGATGCGTCGCCATTTTGACGACTCATTCTTCGTAGGGTGAACCGTGAATCGACAAATAATCGAATCGAGTCACCGAGACTTGTTCGTTCGTGGATGTCATCCATCTTGCGGGCAACAAAAATGTCTGATCCGTATCTGGACAGTAGCCACTGTAATAGGATTACACAGTAGCCGTTTATATTTCGAGACGGGCTTTTGTAAATCAGGAGATCAACCAATACACTGCCATTGATTTGTTTGAAAATATGGGATCTTATCATGAATTGGTTAGGTCGCAAACAGTTTGAAGCAAGACGAATATTATTATTTTTGTAAAAAATCAGATACGCTCGATTAACATCGAAATACAGAAAAAAATCGACATCACCGTCAATAATAATTGCCAAATATTTTATAATGAATGAATGAATTTATTTTTATTATTTCTATTCGATGGAACTTTAAGTCCTACGGCGCATGAGTGGCAAATTTCTTCCTGTCTCCTTTGTCTATGAGTTTAGTTTTAAAAGTAGATTAACCTTTCCTTCTCACTTTAGCTGGCCGTTCATTTGACAATAACTCAATGAGAAACGACATCTCAAACACGCATCCCTATAATATTGGCTTAGAAAACAAATCTTAATTTGTCTTTGACACAACAAAAACTCATCCCCATCTGAGTACACAGAGTCCAGAATTGTGAAAGGATACATATGATAGCCGAGAGCTTTATTCATCTGCGTTGTCCGCAGGTAAACACAACTAAATAATTAGATTTCTCATAGATTGTATGGATATAGATATCAGTACTGATAAAACTCTTTCAAATCTATATGCCATATTCCTTTACCTCTCCAATAAAGACAAATTGAGTGACTGAATAAAAAAAAATGTATTGAAATGCTTTACTAGATTCAAAGAGATATACAAATAATTGACGCAGTAAACACTTGGTAGCCATAATGAGTTAAATCATTGCAATTAATTCCATGCATAAAAAAATATTTACTATTATTCTTTAGCTTCTTAAAAAGGCTTAAATAATGACTAACTAAAGTGGTCGACTCAGGTTACTCCACGACACGAAAGGATATTTTTTAGGATGGTATGTTACGAGACAAAGCCATATTTATAATAATCAGTTTTTAATCATAAGCAATCAAAAATTGGAAATACATAATTTAATTATCAATTATTTAATATATCGATTAAATTTAAACTTAATTTGTATAACTCGATTATTATTATCGAACTATTATAATATATATTTTTTGAAGAAATGAAATACATTTATATTTTTTTATCGTGCAATTATGTAAAAGCTACATTTATTACATCATTTTCAACGTTTATTTATCCGGTGCCGAATCGTCGCGTATCCACATACTGGCACGCGTCGGAATGACATGTCACCTTTTTGATACAGAGGTATTATTATTTTACCTAAGAAAAACTTTCAAGATCGTCGTTAGATTCATCCGAATACATTTTTTTTGCGTTTTATAATAGTAACACAACAACATTTTTTAACATAGCTTAACTTGAGTAAGCATTGTTGTTAAATAGTCACGTTCATTTTATAAGTTTGGATCGCCGATTTCTTTTTTAGTTTTCTTGTTAACTTTTAAGTCTGTCAATTCATTCAAAATTCTTTGTTCCATACAATCAAGCTTTTAAATTAATGGTCAGTTTGCTTGAACGTGGTTGAAATGCTCGTGAATGGTTAATATTTTACCTAAAATTAAATTGGAAATTAATCAGCATTATTGATGCAGTCGGAATTTCTTCCTTTCAGATGCGCGGTCAAGGGCTCGAATCACTGCATTGAAACTTAAATCGATTAATTTTTTTACCTTTCCGTGAGTTTTGTAGCCAAAACCCCGGGTTTCGCCTTTCGGCATCTTCAGTCATAATAAATTCGTGCACTTCAAATGCATGAATGAAGCGACAAAACTCGTGACAAAGTACAAAATTCAATTGAGTCAAATGTGATATTGAAAACACAATCAATCGGAATCCTCATTTTTTTTTGGGTGTATTTTCATTATTTCTTACCCAAACACTGATTTTGTCCCCAACACAGGGTTAAAATCAATTTTTAGACACAAATGAAGCGATCAGCTAACTTATCAAACCTATATGTGAACCCATCTTTTTTACCTTACCATATCCGAAAAGAGATGTTTTCAACTGACATGTTACATCCAGTTCACGTTGAGTTATCATTACGTTACACATTAGGAATCGAATACGCTCAGTTATATGTACAGTAGAACCTCGATAATACGGATTTTCGATTACCCGGATTGGTCAAAATAAACAAAAATATTACAAATGTACATGGCGAATTGTGTCCACTGTTTACGTACGTGATGGAATGCAGTCTTAATATTTTGATCGTTGCATTTGTTCTAACAATAAGTCTCATGCGTCCAAATTCGATACGCATTGAACGTTTGATTATTGAAAAATTGATATTTTTAATATTACCGATATATCAACGAAAAGAAAACGTGTCTTAGTTTCATTACAAGACAAATTGGATATAATCGATGCTATTAAAGCTATGTATTAATCTAATGAAATGAAAATGATTTATACCGAATATACTTGTCTTTTTCTGTCAATTATGATTTTTTCGATTATACGGATTTGTCCTTATCCGGACTATCTTCATCCCTAATAAGTCCGGATAATCGAGGTTCTACTGTATACGGAAAAGTGATTGTATAATATTTAGTGCGGAGAGTTAATCATCGCAGAGAAAGAAGGAAATTTTAACTTAAAAGTGTTAATAACAATTAAACTAAATGTACAACTTTTATTTTTATAAAAATATAAGCGATATAAACTATTCAAGATCATTCACTTGAAATAATTAAATGCAAAACCCGGTTCGTAAGCGATAAAACTCATGGAAAAGTAAAAAATTCGAACGACTAAAATTTAGTCATTTTTGAAATTTGTATTCATGAAGCATTAAGACTATCGTGAAATTAGTTCAGTGAATAATAATTGTGGGCAGGCACACGTGTACTATTAGCTCCTACGGTGCGATATTCCTGCCTCGATCGCTATTATACAAAATTACAATTTATAATGCCTACTCCAATCTGTTCAATCACCACTAATCCTGTTTGATGTTGAAGTCCATGCTTAAGTTTGAGGTTGGACTAACGGAGAAATCTGCCGTGACAAAACGGGTGGAGCTTTCTGAGGGACAAATATCATACATAGCCAACAGGGCTGTGTTAGATCCTAAAATAAAAACCAGTGGCGGCCGGAGATAAAAATATTAGAGAGTGCATAAAAAACCTATGTATGCAAAAATCCATCCTTAGTCTGTTTAATCTGTTATATGTCGGCAGGTATGAGAACGGTTGTGCAACGAGGGAAGCAATTTTCTTTGAAAAAATAGCGATTGATTTCGGATTTCGATATAACATTGATTATAATACAAAATTTGTCAACTGTAAGTATAGCACTATGATTTTTAGAGATGTCAGTATGCGTACTAAATGTTTTAATTATGAAATCGTCTACCTTGTCCAGTATTAGTGGGTGTAAAGTGGACCGTATGTATACGCTTATTTTATAAGGCCGGCACCTGTGCTTGAGTAATTGTAGACCGTATATATACGTTTCTGGCATACAATCAGCTAAGAGTTCCGTGAGGAAAGACTGAACCCTAACTCGCGGATGAATGTAAACTTCGTTAGATTAGGATGCGGAACACATGGGCTCGAATCCCAATCAGGGCAGTTTGTTTTTTCAATCGGATTTCTGTTCGGAGATATCGATATATTAAAAATGGGATGTATTGAGATCGGTTGGAAAACCAATAGTTATACATTAGACGTATATTTTCTATCTCTTCTCTCTTCGATAAATAACGGTAAAGCAATAGAGTACCAAAAAGTTTTCGTAAAAAAATATGTTGAGATAAACTTCATTACGATTCCATCTGCTACATATTTAAAGCGCACATGCCTAGCAAAAATTGACTATCTTAACTCACATATAAAAAAGAACAGCACTTAAATCGATTACTATTGAAATACTTTTAAGATGTAAATATTTGATCACTTATGTTCACTGTGAATACTTGGTGGGAAGGCATTATAATTATTCATTAGTTAATTTAGGTCAGGACCGGTTTCGCTCGTTGCGACCATTTTTAACCCAAGGTAAATATGTTCTGATTAGAAGACGGTTACAGTGTAGTTATTATTGTTTGATGACTTAAGCATTTCGTAATGAAAATCACATCGACCAAAATACTAAGTGCATGAAATACTTAATTATTTTGATAAAATAAGTTTATAATTTGTTTCAAAATGATGTAAGAATATTGCTCCGCGGACACATGATGAATGTCTGTATTACAAATATAATTAATTGTATCAATTTAAATAAAACAAACTCCACCCCGATATGTTCGAGTGTAGTCATGAATCGACTCTTTTAACAAAAGGCCCAATCATCCCGCTGAGCCATTTGCATTGAACAGACATCACATCACCTTTAACGGCAGTGAAACTGAACATTTTGGTACTCTGCCAATTTAGATTAATCACAGCTTAGAACTGATTTTTAAAAACAACCCTATTTTGTGGACGCGGAATTTTAATCAACTTAAATCCTTCCTAACTAACCGTCCATCCTTCCAAAATACTTCGATTTCTTTATCATCGTAGTGAGAGCGTAAAGCTAACCACTAGTCCTGTCCTCCATTTATCTTTTCTATCCATACTCTCATCGAAGTAAAGATAAAGATAGTTGAGCAACCGAGTAACAAATAGTTATATTAAAAAAAATATGTTGAGATTATAAAAAAAAATTCCATATGACAATTCATTAATGGAATATTATCCAACCAAGATTATTTTAAGAATGCTGTCATTTCACTTTCTTAAAGCTCGAAGATTAATTTCAATATTAAAACATTTTTCTCTTCTTCTTCGGGGCCAAGTTAATAACCCTGACATCCTTGAAAATTTAAGTTTGCATCCTCCCAGCGTTTACCTACGTGATCGTAACAAAGCCAAATCAATTTTCTTTGTCAAAACTTGTTTGTCACGTAGGTCTTTTGAATCTCCAGTTGCAAGGGCTATTCGGCTGATAAATGCGCTGCCTGTTGATGTTGACATCTTCGGCAGTGAACTTGATGCTTTGTTAAAAAAAAATGGTTTTCTTATGTATATAATATGTTTCTGTTCTGTTTCTTATTTATGTGCAATATTTTATGTAATTTTTATTAATTTGTCAAATGCATGGCGCATTGGCGCTTGCTGTAATGCCATGTATTTTATATAGTTTATTTGCCATATCCATATCGCCTCCATATCGTCTTTCTGCCAAAACGAAAAAAAATTCAACATTGACCGAAAACACGACTCCGACAATTTTTTTTTATCTTGTCACGTTTTTTCCAACCTTTCCTATTTATGTGTATTAAATTAAATATCAATCAACCTATCTGGCCAAAACCCAAATTTTACATGTTATATGCATAAATAAAAACTCCTACTCCAAACCCCTGCTTTTGACAAATTAAGCTGTCCGGAATCGTGTGCCTAAAATTGCCGAAACGTTGGCCACCACTGCCCCCCGGGTGACTGGTGTGAGGCACTGCGTTCATTCAGCTATCTCCGGAGCTGATTTTTCAAACTGGTTTTGTCAAAGAGTCTCATTCGATTTTTTATTATCTCCGATACGAGTATGCCATGGCACGTTTTGTGTGGAAGAATGTGTAAATTAAGTGAACGCTATCAATGTGTGCCTATGCTTTCCTGCCTCGCTGCCTACACCTCCGAGAGCCGGCACCACGCTGACTGCATGATGTGCCTTTTATTATTATTTGCCCACCTCATTGTACCTTTATTTGTATTAAATTACGCATTCAGACATAAGAGAGTGATTAACATTATACGCCATCATTCTAAGTACATGCGGACCTCTACATTTGCACATAATTGGTTCCTGAAAATGTGTGCGAATGTTGAATGATCGAAAGTGGAGAGATGTAAAAAAACACCAATTTTTTTTGACTGTTGTATACAATCACTCTTTTCTTGATATAGAGTTCTGTAACACGCAGTGCTTTTATGGATTAAAATTTTGAATAATCGAATCGAAAAAGAACGAATATTTAAAAATGTGCAAAATAGCGAATTGTGCGAAAGTAGAGGTCAGCCTGTATATCATTTTCGGTTTTTTTAAACCCGTAAAATCTTAGAGTTATCTTAGATGACCACTTTGAACTGTCATTATTTTACACGTTCACTTTGGAATGGCACCCCGACATTTGTGCGCCGATGTTAAGGCGCTGGACGCAACCCCCAGTATAGACCCCGACACTTGCGTGCAATATAAGATAATTTTGTATTTTTGACTGCTCATTTACAGAAAGTTACTTTCCTAACTTTATATTTTTTTTATTTGATGGTACGCCAAAGTGCATATATAATAGATACCGACCAATATGAATGTAGAGTGTATTTATTTCAAAACATATAGAACAGAAAATCAATATCTTCAACTTAACATATTATAAAAAAAAACAATCGACGTACCTATAGAAAATTTGCATTATTGGAAATATACGATTCGCTGAACGACATCAAAAATAAATTATAAAAGAAAATGAAATAAGATTAAAATTTGATTAATTATGTTATAAAATAGCAATGATGTAAGTTGGGACATAATTTGACACTGGAATGTGTTAAAAAAATATCAAGCTATCACGAATATTGACTAGCATAAAAAATATTCAATTCTCTTATTTGTTTTGACGAATTCCAAAACAGTTAGTAATACATTATATGTATATCATTATATTATTTCATTGCATTGCTTTGTTGTTGGACTGCTGCCAATAATAATTGAATAATTAAAATCCTGTCGATATATACATAAATAAAATATCTATTAAACTTAACTTGTAATAGCTAGCTGTATTTACTAGTATTGAATTGTAATGTCCTCATTATTGTACACATGATTAACATACTGCTATACAGGGCCTTTTTCTATACATATGTCTTACATAGAAGCTTTATATTTTATATTAGATAGACTGTAGAAAAATACCAAATTTTCACTGAATTCAAACTGTTGACATTAATACTATGTGTTGACAGTGTTAAAATAATTCAATGTGTTGACAAAAAAATATTTTTACAAATATACAATATATCAAGAGTTTTGCCTAATTATTGAGATAAGTTTTGTGCTGAATGAAGTATTTATCTTCGACGAATTTGTCTTTAGTGGTCGGAATTTTACGCGCGGTGATACAAGACTCAACAATTGCCATGTCTGTTTCGAAACGACGATGTCTCTCGAAAGTTTTTTCTTCAATTATTCTAGAATCTACAGACACCGTTTACTCGACTGTCAACCTGTTTCTCCATATTTATTAAATGTACAACTCGGTTGCATTAGAGCAGGGCCTCTCAAAGACTACAATGCCAATGACACTTTAACTGTCGTAGAAATTATGGCACTCTTCAATACCAATGGACATTTGAGAATCTCAATTGTTTTCACAAACCAATCTTAATGTTTCATCATACTTACTTTTTACAAAACCATTCCCGATCCCACTGTGAAGCAAATTTACTAATATTAAAGCGTCTTTACAAAATTTGTGTAATGTGATCTGTTTCTAAAGCCTAATCTATCCGTTAGAAAATCATAAGTGCTTGGAGAATGATTATGTTGAGTTTCGAAAAGTCTGCTAAGCTTTTAGAGCTAATACGTTATAGAGTGTGTGTATAGCATGTAAAGGGTTCAACAAGCTTATTTTTGGGTCACAGTAAAGTGACGTAAAGTTTCAGATTAACAATCTAATTGTGAACTATTTTTAACATTTTATTTATTGAGCAATAACAGTCAGTATTCGTAAGGGGTTTCTTTATTGTTTTAAGCCCAAGCTTAAAGTCTCAGTTGACATACACATTTACAATTTTATCATTGTAAACAATCCATGGGTAGTAAATAATTATGCACGAACCTGTTTTGAATAATACATATAAATAGTAATAATACATATAACTATATAAGTGCAATCGTTTGATACTTAAGCTATGCTCAACAATGTAGTAGAGAAGTCAATGAATAAATGACTTATTCAGACACTAATTTATTTATTTGACGATGATCTATAATACTATGTGTGCTTATCTGAACCGCGGGCCGCCGTTTGTTTATTCTCGCATTAAATGGAAAAAACAACAGTTAACTTGCACATACTGTTGTATCACGCACGCAATCAAAACAATTAACCCTTTTACGACTGCGGACGTGTGTAGACGTCCGATAATAGTGTCATATAAACACCTGCGACATGTCGGTGAACTTTATCTCAATATTATCTTTTCGCCGCAGTATCTTTGCATACAACTTTTTTTTTCGCTGACAGTATGCTGGGTTAAATAAGAAAAGGATAGACATATAATATTATTCATTTTATAACGCAGGTGATACTTGATAAAAAGATATATAGATATACACACTTTGTAATTTATATTGTACGTCATGAAAATAAAATGTATTCATACAAGAAATAAAGGAAATTTAACGAAAAGGGTAAAGTTAAATATTGTATGCCTAAGTATTGAATACAGAAGTTCCCTGTGTTTTTGACTGTTTATACGTATTGAATTAAAAATAAAATAATATTTATGAATAATATATTCAGGAATATTTATGCATCTTACATATTAATATGTATATTCAAAAATTAAGTATCTATCTTCGAGATAATAAAATATGGAACGTTTGAGACCAAAAAACATATTTTTATATCGACTATAGAAAGGCAAAAGGATCTAACCTTTAGATTCTTCAATATAGTCTTTTTCGATAATCATAATTCATAAAACTTAATACACGTTCTATCAATAGGATGTAAGCTGCAAACGCCGAAGTAGTGTCTAATTAGTTAAATTAGAAAAGGGAGGACCCGTGAAATTTTCGGCGAGGAAAAAGGACTTACACCACATCGATATCGTAATTTTTTCTGTTTAGGTTACGTCTTTTTGCCTTCTTACAGCCGGTCTATAACAGTGGTTCTCACGGAAAATTTCACCGTGGCCGCATCGTTAACATTGGGGGTCCTGTAAAAATGTCGGGTGGCCGCACCAAATTTTTGTTTTGAGTTTATTGAGTTTGAGGTATGTCAAATGGAACTACACAAATTTGTCAATTTGGCCGTGGCCGCACATGAGAACCACTGGTCTATAACATACTTTCAAATGCAGTTTGTCTGATTACATAATATTATATTGAAAATATCGGTATTTGAAAGGTTTTCCTCTATTTACGGTCCAGACGTATTAAAATAAGCAAAGAAACAAACTATTATAAACATAAAATTACTTATATAACTTTGTTATTCCGCCTAATAAAACACGTAAATAAATAAACAAAAAAAACTTCCACAAAGCAACTACCGAATCCATGGAAAGTATTGAAAATATTGTTATTATTGCTGCAGCTTGCAACACCATATTCGAAGAAAACATGGATGTAAGTAATAGAGATACGTATCATTAAATGTATTGAATAAATTGATACACTATTTATAAGACAGTAAATAAGTCATTTAAGGAATTTTAAAATTTAAACTATACCGTGGGAAACAGTATATATGTAAAATGATTTATCGGTTGTAAATTTTTTTATAACCATTTAGAAACTGCTGGATTATTATTTTAATGTTAGCTAAAAATATAATTTGTATGCTGTTTTATTAAATTGTTATGATTTCATTGAATATTTTACGGCTGGGTAATAAAATGAAGTATTTTCTGGATTATATTATTCTTATATTTGCTTGTATTACAAACGATTTAGTGTATATATACTCATTGCTTTATTGAATTTAAAAATAATCTCTGATCATTTATTAGTATTTATATTTAAGACTCGAAAAACTTCAATGATTAAAATTGAAAGGCAAGTTATAATCAATCATCAATGATGATTATGACGGTAAATATATAGGTTCGAGTGTAAGACCATCTTTTCTTACACCGTGCGCATGAATGAGACGGGATGTATTTTTTTTTATCTGACCAGCTGACAAGTCTTGTCAGCTTAACGACAGTTGCCAAAATTGACAGACCACTTAACCGCGCTACTAAATAGAATTACCCAACCTTAAAAATAAGCGAAGTGTTGCGTTAAAATTTGCGTGTTTGTGAAGTGTTCAATCGAAGAAAAGTTTTTGGAAGCCCTAATATAGACAGCTAGACACCTTAATAATATCTTTCTTCTCAATCTCAATCGAGATGATTTTATTATTTTTTTAACTCTGTTCTTATCGCTACAATTTGTATTTTTTAATATGTGTATATGTTACAGTAAAACTCTATTCTCAGTGAAAATGTATCAAGTAATAGAATTGTATGACAACATGATTTCACTGGTCACGTATTATTAGTAAATTATTGGAAGTCGATGATTTGCCGACCTAAAATTTTGTTTAGCTTCAAAAAAAGAGAACCAAAGAAAAACACAGACAAACATTGGGCTGAGGATAGGGAGGTCAAATTTAAGTTCAATGACAGCTTGGAGAAGAATATATTTTTACTGAGAATACAGTTTCATTGTAACATACAAGTATGAATGTATATGTAAATAAATTTGTCAAATGCATGGCGTATTGGCGCGAGCTGTAATGCAACGATTTGTATTTTTTTTGGCAAACTGGCAAAATGTTATTGTTTTGAAAACGTTTTGTCAATTACGATTCAGGATTTGTGCAACACGGTCATCGGCCAAGAAAACAGATGACACTGATGACCAAGCACCTAATAACTGCAGCAGACGTGCTCCTGTATCTTTATAACACTCCTGTCGCAGTAATTATTCCATTTTTGAAATGCTTCAATAATACGGGCAACGATATTTACTCGTCGCCATTTCAACAAAATCTTCTATGGGCATAATACATAGTTGTGTGTATATATTTTTTTGAAATATGAATCGTAAAAAATATTGATTTTAATTACCACGACTTGTGCAAGTACTCAATTTTATTTCATAAACAATTAACTCCAAGGAGCGCTGCAAAGTTGAACGTCGAAATGCAAGAGTTGCACGCAATAACAGTAAATATTCCTAGCCCTAAATAAAAATAGGCAATGCATTTAATGTAGTTTTTATAAGTTGTAGTATTTATTGAAATCAATTCAGGCAATACTTTTTCTGCACAGTTTGGACGAGGGCGTAAGCCGAAATAGCTATCAGTTATATTTGTTTAATTTTTGAAGTACTAATACTGTTAAAAATATATTATTTTTTTTCACCATGCTGTAATGGAGTTCTACCAAGTATATAACTATTCAACCGATACATATTTGTATTTAAACTGATCATCTATTTACATTGACATCAGTTGAAAGTGCCCGTGATGAGCGAAACCGGTCCCGATCACATTGTAAGAGGCCGCATGGGTAAAAGCGATCTAACTATCGAAAAAGTCGATTGAAGATGTTATTATGTTATATTGTTCTTCCATCGTGAAAAGTTTTGAAGATTATCTGAATTTGAATTGATTATCTGGCACTTCTCACAAAAAGGTCGTGCATCACTCACTAACTTATAGTATTCGCACACACGTATTTTTTTATGTTAGATTTTGACAAAATGTGTTATGGGTCGGTATTTGCTTTTAGATGTCTCTGATATACATATACTAGTAAGAGTCTAGTACAACTACATTCTTATTGTAAAACACGTGCTTAATGTATAATGGGTATGTTATGTGATCACTACTGTCAATTTGGATTGTAAATAATACATTTATGAGAGAGCACGTTAGAATCGGCATAAATAAAATCGTGACTTGAAAAAATAATGGCTATAAATTGTTTATTTCTCCATCTCTGGGTCGAATTTTGAAGAATTCTAGTATTGCGCGAGAATTTGTAAGCTGTAAATCTTATTTGAAACCATTTTTCTTCCGCTAGAAATGTGTGTCGTGGATATGCGCGAGATTTTGTAAACGTTCTGAAACAATTGAATCGTATTTTTAGAAAACGTTACGAATCGCATTTTTTTTCAAAAATGTACAAAAATACATACACAAATGTAGGATGAAAAAGTTCCATGTACATATAATATATTACTAATCCGTTAACTGCTAGGGTCTCATAGGCTGAGACGCCAGATTTTAGTGTGTTGTAAATTGGTATTCAAAAATAAATAGAGCTAAAAATGTTAAAACTATGACAGACATCATTTTTTTATTCAAATATGTATGCATTATTTGATCTGATTATCACCTTGGGTGTATTTTATACTGATGAATTAATGTTTTAAATCTTAGCTATCGGAATATTCGTAAATCGCCTCAGCAGGGAAGAAGATAAAGAATTGCCAAAATGCATCTTAACGAAGTCTTGGACTCGTAACGTTTTCGTACTACACATCGCGACAAGCGAGTAAAAATATTGTATGGTCATCTCCAGGGTGTGAAAAAAAATCCCAGAAGCGAGACAATATTTTATTTCAATAGAAACTTCTATAAAATTGTCTCTCACTTCATGTATTACGTTAACGCAACATTTCCACTTCAGAAAAAATAATTTAATCAAAATATATATTGAAAGATTTTTTTTTGTTTAAATAAAAGAATTAACGCCTACAATAAAAGATAAATAACATGGAAAATTTTCATTATAAATTTTACAGGAGAGAAATTTTTACAAAAGTGTGACTCATAACGTTTTCTGTCTGTACCCTATGTCATATAAGACAGTTATGACGTTTAACAATGTCGATTGCAGTCAAAACCAAGGATGTGGAGTCGGTAAAAAAAAGTTCGACTCCAACTCTAGCATTTACAAAAACCACGACTCCGACTACGACTCCAACTTAGTTTAATATCGTCACTTCCTAAATTTCCTAATTATGTATATTGAATTAAATACAAACCCTACCAATCCGTCCAATAGCCGAATTTGACATATCAAAAAAATTTCCGACGAATTTCCGAGTACGACTCCGGCCAAAGCCCCGCGACGACTCCAACTCCGACTCAGGCCAAAAACCTCCGACTGCACAGTCCTGGTCAAAACAGTGTATAACCAACAATTTTGTTGATTCTTTGGCAGTTAGCGCATAGAACAAAACACCAAATTATCGTGCATTAATTCACAAATTGGAACAACTATTACGAAAAATGTGGCCTACGCTCTTTTGACTTCTGATGTACTGATATATAAACGCGTTTTTGCATTCGGGTACCTACTTGAAATCTTCACAAAGTGGGCGAAATGCCACCAATTCTACCAATTATAGATTTTTTTCAAAATACGTTTATTTTAAGTATTTTGAAGATAATTTAAGTCGCGCAAAATGCAATGCGGGTCATGGTGATTGGTCCAGCACAATCGCAGGTGTTTTGTTTTATGAGATAAGCGTCATACTTTCCAGTCGATAGGCGTGGGTTCGGTTCCCACCGTACGTGTGAAGTGCGAACACCATTCTCGTCACAGAGACTTTTTTGTGTTAAAAAGAGGTATTTATCGTGAGGTTACTGGCTGAGTTGACCTAACGTTAATATTACATACCAGAGCTATTTTACTTTCATACTTATATTCGTAAAAATATTGGGTATACCCGGTTCTCTTTTTTGCACGCTCTATTTGTATTCGATATTCAAAAAATGTAGAAAATATTATGGAGAATGTAGAAAACTGATAATTTGTTCCGTTAATTGAAGCCAGTGTTTCCCAATCGATGGACCGTGAACCGGTGGCCATGAAATTTTCTGCCGACTATGTGCGAGTCGACGACAATATTTTTACCGTTCAGCAGGTATATTTTATCCCGTAGAGCCCGGGAGGTTGGGGACCTCTGATCTAGCCCCTCCAATATGTCATTTTAATAGAAAAATTCGTAAATAAATTAAATTAACTTCGCTGTAGATAGTCTAAATATGCTTCTTAAAGATGCGAAACACGTGTCAATATGTGTTAGGCAAAATGTCTAATAAACAAAGTGAACTTTTAATTGTATATTGAATGATGCATAATATCGTTGATATCGCCAGCAGTTGTACAAATGCATTCAAAACTGTTTAAAACGTATGAGTTACTGCAAATGTACAATTCCTTTGCTAATGGAGCAATAATAATCATTCAACTTCCACTCGCGAAGCTGTGAATTTTGGATAGCAGCTTTTAACACTAGACGAATCGTATATTTTGAAAACAATTCGTTGTATCGAGATTCCGTGAAATTCGTAATATCGAGTGTATAGATATGTCTATTCGTAGCCCCTCCCTATTATCATTAAGATAGTCCCATGACTGTCGTACTGCATAACAAATTATATTGAAATTCTTATTTTGAGGATCAAATACTGCACCTTAGATACAGTCGTATTTGAAACATAAACGATATTGATAATGGACAGCAATTATAAATTAATGCGAAAATCACTTTTAATATGTCAACTGTCACTTCTTCGCGGAAAGACATTATTTCAAAAACATATTTTATAATACTTCTTTCAGATATATTCTGACCAAGTAACTGCCAATTCAATCAATCGACTATAAATACTATTTTATTTATTTAGCAATGCTCGCGATGAGTGAAGCCAATACTGATCTTAATCAGAATATATGTGGAAATATATCAATTTTTTCACCACATTTTAGATTTAAAAAATACAAGAAAGGTTGCATTATTCACGAAAATATGGACATCCGACCTTTGACTTCTGAGGTACAGATATTAATTTTTTAATAGATTTATAAAATTACTAACAAAAATCTAAAATCTTTCTGTAATGCTTTATTACCTTCGCGCTTTCTCTATCCAATCTTATAAAATAAAATATAAAATAAATCCAATGAATAAAAGTTGATTTTGTCAGAAGTCACTCGGTTGACATCTTTAAAATTTCTAATGTGATTTTATTAATTTTTTCTCTCTGTTCTTATGGCTACAATTTGTAATTTGTATTATGTGTATACAAGTATATATGTATATGTAAATAAATTTGTAAAATGCATGGCGTATTGGCGTAAGCTGTAATGCCATGATTTGTATTTTTTTTATGAATAAATAAAAATCTTGAATTCCGTAGAGACTACTATTGATTTTTCACAAATTATTTTGAGATGTGGAATTCATATTTATTTATTTCACTTTTATTTCGTGGTGACGCAATAAACATTTTAGGGAAATATATTATTTTTGAAACGACAAAATGTATTTTTATAAAACTATGATTTTAATAACTTTAGGTATGTCTGAATAATATTATTTAAATTTCATGAATGAATAAAAAGTATTTATAAGCGAATTGTGGTGGTTATAATATAATATACGAAGCACTTATGTAAATATTAATCTCGGATAGATACATATTGTGCATAGTGTATTATTATAATGTATTTTATATTGTTGTTTTTCTGACTATTAACCACAGGTGAATGATATATTTCGTTAATCTGAAATAATTTAAGTTATACAGTAAACATATTTGAAAGCATCGCGTTTATTTGATTACGGTTTGTAAATTTGATATGTTCTAAAATACAATTAAAAATCTAGAATACAGACATTTTATACGTATATAATAGCCGTGATCGAATGGTCAGCGCTGTTGGCTTCAGTTGTGATTCCCACGGGGTCGTGTCCCAGAATGGATATTTTTTTTTTAAATTGATTTGTCTGTTCGAAGGGATGGATGCCTGTGTTAAAATCGGGATGCAGGGCGTGCGATGTCTTATTACTATCTTGCTTTTCTCTCGCTGAAAGAAAGTGGTTGAGTAGATGAGTAACAAGCTGTCCTCGTAGAATCTGTTTTGATACGCTGGATAACGATTGCAGAACATTGAGAATTATATTATATTATATAATTATATTAATATTAAAAAAATATTTTTTTTCAATTATCACAAAAGATTTTTATGGACTCATGGTTAGTAAGGCAACAAAAAAATGATAATAACGCCTCATATTTTACGTCTGCTAGGCAACTGGCTGCTGCACAGTTCTCTTAAGCTATCAGTCATCGAATTATTGACATTAAAAGTGAGTCTGAAAATTTCTATCGACAATTACAGATGAAAACGCGCCTGGCGCGGTTTCCACTATGAGTGCATTACCATTGGTTGATAATTCTCGAATTGGCGAAACCGGTCCTGATCTAAATAAATTTAATGTCGAATTAGAAAAAATGTGTTATCGTGTGTTTATTATCATTAGTGAACAAATTTGTTTTTTTTCAGTTTTAAAAAAAATATAATAGAAAAATAGAGTAGTGTTATTTATTATTTCGAATAGTGGCAGCCCCTCGTTAGTCTTCTCGGGTATAGATTTTCGGTTGAAAGTTGACAAAACTCGATTGACCGGTCCGACAAGACCGCGCCGCGAGAACCGACGAAACAGTCGACTGTGATCAAGACGGGGTCATTCAGTTTTGCGATTACCGCTCGTGCTAAATAGCGCACTAAGCTAACAATTAATACATACACCCTAGCGCACAAAACCATAGAAACTTATGAAAAAAATAGCGTGTGGAAGTGCCGCAAACACCTAATACAACCGTTACCACAAAATAATTACATTCCGTTTTACACATATTTGAAAATGGAATATCAATAGGACACACTACTTTTATCAACAGCCATCGTGTTCGAAATTTTAATTCTAGATTCCATTGTTTCATTCGATCGCATTCTAAGAGTGTGTTGCAAATTTTTGTATTTAGAACAATACAATCTAAATCGATACTATTGATAGACAATATAATGTGTGATTTCACTGAGAATGGTTTTAACGCAATGTTATACATTGTAAGCAACTACAAAATTTTTGTACTTATTCGACATTACATTTATTTATTAGGATCAGGATCGGTATCACTCATCGAAATCATTATCAACTTTCCTGTCCTGATCCTAATAAATCTAATTTGGAATAAGTACAAAAAATGTGTTATTATTTTTTTATATTATATAATGCAATTCGCCCAAATATTGACAGTGAACACCTTTAAAGCGATTAATGCTATATAGACTAAAAACAAAAAAAAAATTATTAGATTTATATTTTACATCGTATTCATAATAAAATGCTTATTTTTATTATTATATTAGTGAACCACTAACCAAATTGCAATAAATATGAGCGAAAAAGTTTTGTAAATTTAGGTAATGAATTCATTGGTAATTTTGTTTCACACTTTTTTGGCGAGTTTTGTAAGTCAATAACAAAATCAATTGGTTTTTCAATCAAAATATGATCAATAAGAATGGCATCAAATTGGTACAAATATTCTTTATGCGAGTAAGCTCTAATAATAATATGAATTATCATTAGTTACTACTCATAATTACTTGCAAAAAAGCAGGACGGCACGAGATTGTAGTCATGACAATATTAATGATTGTTTGATTAATTTAATTCGAAAAAGTCATACAGATAGAGAATTGACAGGTAACACGCTTAAATTTATTTAAATCAATTATATGACAGGTTTTTACTTTCTTATCCCAACACTAGCTGTCATAAATTTGAACTTGGAACACGTAATGTAATAAATAATAAAGAAAAATCACAGATGAACGACGCATAGAGAATCCTAAATATTTTGAAAATGGAAAACTATCGTGAATTTTTTTTTGAATCGATATATTTTGTGTCACCATCGAATACAATATTATGGATGTGGTTGAAGAACGCATTGTGTTTATGAATAAATTATTTAAAATATTGAGAATCGATAAGTTATATTTTCAATGGAATATGTCTGATTAACGAGCGATAAAGTCATTTGATGTGTCAACCGACAACTAAAAGAAAATGTTCTACTTTTTGTCCGTCTGATATTTTCCTCTCTGGACGGTTTATTATCACATTCGTCCGATATCAGCTGACCAGCTGTGGTATGTCGCAACCTCTCGTTCGTCCAAAACGGTATTTCCTAACTGTACTCCATTGATTTACAATGCGTTCCCATGACTGTACGCAGCTTCATTCATCGATTCGCTAGCACTGTCCTGCTTTTTTGTTCCGCTGAAACTCGTCGTGTGATCTCCCTCTAAACCAGTTTTACTACATACTACAGCTCGAAATATATCGCTCACACGTCACGAAATATTGCTTGCCAGTTAACTCTTCAATAGTATTCATAAACAGTGAAAAATATGAGAAACAATTATCTGAGAACGTTTTTTTGAATTAACAGAACTTATTTTATTAACATATTAACAAATTTGCTCTATGAGATGATTCTGAGGAGGACATATGTAGAACATGACATGTTTTCGCTTCTCATCCTTTTTGATAAATTTTATATCAAGTTTGTTCATACGATAATAAAATACTGATATATCTGGTTTTGCCACCACATATGTATTTTTTTTTCATAAATTGTCAGTTAAAACACAAAACGAAAAATAAAATGGACACAGTCGATTTATCGTTCAGTTTTCAAAGTCATTAATATCTAATATTGATAAATTTGTTATTCCACGTATTGTGTTACATGCAGTGACACTTGTTTCGCCTGCTTAAGAAGAATGTCTAGAATCCAGAAAGCGCGGTAAACCCTAACGCTGAGCAGGCCAAACCAACAAATGCGCGGCATAATTTCTATCATCGAAAAACTTCTGTTCAATTGCTCCATAAGGAAGCATATGTTCCAAATTGGGAGCAGACATGCATCAAAAAATTAATGGGAGGTCGTTTCTCTATGTGTTTCGATACCACCACTAGGAGCTAATGTGTTAACATGTTTTATTCAGTTATGCTTCTATATTTTGTGAATCTTTGAAATATTTTATGCAGTATTTATTTATCAGGTCGCTTAACCACTTCAGTACCGTAATGCCACTCACTGGTGGCCAAATATTGAAAAATATCTGTTGAAAAATTATATTATTCTTCTCATAGCTAGTGACATTTATAAAATGTCTATAGAAAAAAATGGTTCTTATGTCATCAGTCAATTGTTTTGAAAAAAAAGATTTCGGGCGATCTGATCAATGTGACCATTTTGCTCGGCACTGAAGCGGCTAATTCCAGTGAACCGGGGACCAGTGAACGGAAGTTTTTAAGAGGGTGCATCGAAATAAAATTAACTAAATATTTGACTGATTGAATAAACAGTAGTTATTATTGCTGCATTGTAAGTTTATATGTTTCGGCAGCGAGTATGGTTTGAATTTTTTTAAATTTTTCCACTGAATGCATAACGTAAGCTATCTTACAAAAAAAATTGTCGATATTTCGCGACGTCGAGGCTGCTCAGTTCGTTTCGAAGAGAAAGGTACGCGGCTACGCAAGTTGCATTCCGCGACCGAAGCCAAGTTATGTGAGGTGACACATTGCACTACTGAGACGACAGGCTGGCTAGTAAATTACTACCGGTTGCGGCCCATACTCCAGACTTTACACAAAAAAAGAACGCCACTTCATGTAGGCACTGCCTGGCTCAATAAAGAAACGGTATCTTAAACGCATATTGGCCAGATTCATTATAAGAGATGAAAACACAGCCCATATCTCAAATGTTATCATTAGATTGAAAACCCTCAACCTGTGGCCAAATTTTTCAGCAGCCGGGCCTAATTTGGGAAATGAGATTTCTAGCCATGGCACAATCAATTTTTTTTTAAACTAAGCAAAACAAACAAAATTTTATCATTCTTACGTAATGGTAAACGACGCTAAATGAGCATTGAATTAATCATGCCAGCAGATAAAAATTATTGTCCCCTATTGTCTGGAAAAATAACTTCTTTATCGTTTTTTGAAACGACTTTAGAAGATTTTTCTATAAAAACTGAGATACTTTACCGACATTTACAAGCTCCGTAGGGAATGCGTGACCACCTTTGCTCTCTAAAGTATATTACTGACTTCACCGTGACGTTGGTACAGACTAAGGACGGCTCTTGTAATAGTGCAATGATGCACTGAGCCCCCATTTATATTCAAGTAATATCAAAATAAATTTACAAAAGTAAATTTTAAGCTTTTTTTTTTCTTTCATATATATATTGCAGACAACGATGATTCAAACATGCTTAGCGGCCGCAGTCAAAAGTATAATAATAATACGAACTACTAAGTAGATGACGCGCAAGAAGTGCATTTTTATAATGTTCCAATTCAAGTTGAAACAGGAAACAAAAAAAAGATTGTGTGACGTCACCCCAGTATTTGTCACGCCACACGCAAATGCTTCAATCATTCCTAACGCAGTCGCGTCAGTAATGCAGCACATTAAACAGACGGAGGATGGATTTATTGCATGAATAAGTTTTCTAATTGTTCTTGATAGCACTTGATCTCACAGGCCGACATTTTGATAATATCATACCTACTACAAAAACAAAATTAAAGTATAGTCAATATTGAAACTAGAAATGTTTTCGCATAGACCTGTATCAATCAGAAACACTATTATTTTTCTAAAAGTATTACATTTACCGAATGCATATTGTTAATGTATTCTTGTATTATAAGGACAGCATAGGTCTTGTTTCACACGGCGTATAAAAAAATCACCTGTGCAAAATATGTACGAACATAATTGAACACATTGTGTGACCGCGAAAGTTGAAACTGCCAAAAATGTTGTTTCCGTTGCCGTTTCTCGTTTTAAAGATTGGCAGGTGGGCACGGAGTATGGGGGGGGGGGGGAATCGCTAAGAAACCGTGTAATAATAATGTTCACTATACCACGAATGCATCGGCTCATTGGTGCAATGGGAAAATGTAAATTTACTTATATGAACCTATGCTAGTCCTAAAATTATTAGAATTTTGCCCCATTATGCTAAAGGTCGATTTTCATAAATTGATTTTGAGTAAATTTATGGGATTGTGAACGAACGTATGGATTTGTATATACCATCTCACTCGACCAATCCATGATACAGAGCGCGAGCGATAAGTTAACAGGTAAGCGGTAACATTGTGGAGATTCATTTGAATATACAATTTCAAATAACTTTTATTATTCCTCCATGCTTCATGTAAAAAAGGAAAATCCCAAACTCCATTTTGTTATTAATCATTTTAAAATATAAAAATGTTGCTTTATTACTTAAACAGACTTTACGATAGTAAGTCCGAAGATTCCTCTAAACTAGGCGAAACACGTGTCGCAATTAGTAACACAATACGTGGAATAATCAACGTTATTTTATACTAACCACAAGTATCTGTAAGCGCCAGCTTTATTGCCTAAATTAAAAAATTTATTTATGTTCCACTTGTATAAAAGAAAGAACGGAATAATAAAACAAATTTGTTGCAGGAGATATCTCAATAATTATTATATAATAAATCTGAGTACATATCATAATAAATTCAGCCATTCTTTCGGGCTTTTTGTTACACAATAGTTTTATGTGTGTGAAAATATAAATAATTATTGTACCCAATGGAATATTTTATGTATTATCCAACTCTTACCCACGCATATCTACTTTTTAGAATCATAATAGACGAATTGAGAAAAAATAATAAGGTTATAAAAATATTGAATTAAGCTGGTCTTGATCTTCATAAAATATGTGAAACTTTAGATTACCATTATAACTTGAAACGTTAGCGAGGGCTTCACCATCGCATGAATGATGTGCAATACTCAACAAAAAATATTTATTTACATACACATTTTTATACGCAAGAGAAAAATGGAAAAAATCTTTAAGGAGAAATATTTTTACTGAAAAAGACAACTCATATGGCTATTGAAAATATTATATTTGGCGATAATTTAAATTTCGGCGGTGGTCAAGTAATCATAAAATGTATTTTATTTCAATAAATATATTTTTTTTCTTTCAAGAATTGACAGTTAAACATTTTGTTTAATTCAGTTAACATTTATTTTTATAAAAAAGTTATGATTACTTAAGGTGTTCACTGTCAATACTTGGTGGAATGGCATTATAATAATAATAAAAAAAGCATTTTTAGTACTTATTCCACACCAAATTTATTGGATCAGTATTCATCAGTTGAAAATGCTCGCCATGAGCGAAACCGGTCCTGATCCAATAAATTTTATGTGGAATAAGTACTAAAAATGTTTTATTATTTTTATCATAAAGTTATGATTGGATACATTGTTCAGTTATCAAGGACAAGATTTTTCTGTATTCGAAAAAATCGGTATACAAAGCAAGCCGGAAGAAAAGGGTTTCAAAAATGCTCACTATAATTAATATTGTTTACTTTTATTCTCCGGTGGAATATTTTACTAATACACGATCAAAATCATAAATCTAAGCATTAGTCAAAAACACGTTAAATTTCGTGCGATATGAAATTTGTACTCATGGGAATCGGCGTGGGTTGAAAATGAAAAATCGCTATAACCGTTTAGCAATCTGACAGTCGATATTGCAAAAAAAAGTTGCAATAATATTATAAACATAGAACATACATATGTACATAAAAATTGCACCACACATCTGTCAGTACCCTAGCCAAGCATTAACGTTCATTGTCTTTGGTTCTACTTGGTAAATCGACAATCGACTATCATATCCTAAACGAAAAAGGTTATATGATTACCACAAGTACTTTCATATTAGAATATCCGAATAACAAAAAATAGTCTTATACGTTCGAATATTTGATTGTATTAAAACGGTCATTATTTTAAAAACTTCGTTTCTTGGTCGACTATAGTTGATTGTGGCAGTCTAACAGTCTGGCCACCCTTGAGAAATATTCATTAGGGTTTCTGCCGCATAGAGACAGAGAAACTTAATTCAGTTTTCTCTTATTTTCAGGTGAGCCAAAGAACAGGTTCACCAGTTATTAATTTTATCTATTTTTTAACAGATACCAATTGCCTTTTCATTATCTTTAAATGCGATGCTTTGGCATTCTGATTTAACTGTTAAACATTAAATAATAATTCATGCTATTGTATTATAGGAGAAATGGATTTCGTATCCACTTCTCCTATTGATATAATTCTTTGACACATAACGTAACATATTATTTTATATCTATTGCCATTCATAAATCAAAATCCTTCAACAATCGAGACACGATTCTTTTATCCTAAGCCTAAGGGAACGACTTTATTATGTACGTAATGTGGCAGTTGAGTAACTGACTAAAAAGTGTATCATAAAAAAATCACAGTGATCAACATCATAGATGGCTTCCGTGTCGGACGTCACGGGCTTGAGTCTCACTACGAGCAGCATTTTGTGAATGGCATGGATGTTTGTTGTCTAAATATTCCTTTCCACCCATCCGATTCCGTAAGCGGGGCGCAGCTTGAGCGAATGGTTAACCACTATTCCTGCTCAAGCCTTATCAGTTCTCGTCGACAAATATGCCAAGCTACCTCTATAAGGATGAAATATCGTTGCCCTACTTTGTGAAGGAAATTTAACGATATTTCTTACTTTTTCAAAGTGTTGTCAAAAATGACCATTTGAATTTAAAAGCTTGTATTTACCGCATTCTATCATATATAAGAATTTCAGAATTATGTATCTATTGTTGAATAACGGAGTTACCATAATTCCGGAGTTGTACTGTAACACTTTTTTGACTATATTTGTTCAACAAAGTTCTAATATTTCCATCATTAGATCTTCAAGATCATTATTTCTCAGCAAGAGTTTTGAAAAAATATGCTTAGTATAAGTAATATAAAATTTAAAATCACCTTGATTATTTCACGTATTGTGCTACTAACTGTGACACGTGTTTCGCCTCTTTCAGAGGCATCTTCAGACTTACTATCGCAAAGTTTGCTTAAGTAATGAAGCAAGATTGATTCTAACATTTTAAATTATGAAATTACAAAATGGATTACGGGTTTTTTTCCTTCTAAAGAAAACAAGGAAGGGGTGATAGAATCAAAACAATGCAATCACATAATGATACTAATGAGGTGCAATCAATCAGATTGGGATTTTTCCTTTATAAGGAAGCAAGAGAGGGGGTTATAGAATCGAAGCAAAGCAAACAAATATACATATTTCTAATGACGTTAAACATTACAAACTATTAAACTATAAACTAATGAGCTCCAATCTATCAGATAGGTTAGTGATTACTCTATTAATTGGAAACAATGTAAGTAATGGCGAGCAATCTGTCCTATTAAGAATATTATTTAATAATATTTCTTTTTTATTAAGAGTTTTATTTATTTCTAAAAATTCTAGACTATTCATCTTTAAGCCTTTTTTATTTACTCGGTGGAGTATTTCTAAATTACTAGTCTGATTAAAATTATGATCATTTTCTATTAAATGATTGGCAAACTCAGAAAAAAGCAAACTGCGATAGTAAGTCACACGTGTCACAGTTAGTAGCACAATACGTGGAATAATCAAAGTTATTTTAAATTTTATATTAAAATGAATTTCCACAAAGTTACCGCCGAAACCATCGAAAGTATTAGTATAAGTAATTTGAAACATGTTTACAAGTGAATTTTAATGAATCGAAACTTCAAACGCTCATATCTCAAAATAGTGTCAAGAGCAGTTAGAACTTTTTCAAAATAAGGTGTTGATATGAAGAATATTACAATTACGATGTTTGTAATTTGATCTTGAAAATTGTTTATTTTTTAAATATAAAACGGCGTTCTTATAGGCACCGCCGCACGTGCGATGGAATACCTCTCTATTGCAGGGTTCTTACGTTTTTTTAAAGTAACATTCAGATAAATTAGTCTGGATGTTGTGTGTAATTATCTTTGGCACGCGTGCCATTGTTTGTTTATTGCGAAAGAACTGACGGAGGTAGGTACTCGCCGCCGACCTACATAAATACATCTCTCTTCCGAAGTCGTAAATTCATGTATATGTTTGAAAATCGCGTCGCATTCATGCCGAAGAAATTATCAATACAACGTCAGTGCTATTTTTCTGTAGCTCAAAAAGATCGTGAATCAAAGAATGGGCTACATCGACATTGAATTAACTATAAATGTTTGTTATTTCTTTTGAAAATATAAGTATTATCTCTTTTAAGGTGTTCACTATCAATACTTCAACTGATCAGTTGAAACTGCTCACCATGAGCGAAACCGGTCCTGATGCAATAAAATTTATGTGGAGTAAGTACTTGTATATGTTTTATTACTTTTATTAAGAATTATCTGTTTGAATTTAAATTATCAAACTTTAGTTCCACATAATATGAATAAGTTGCTAGTTATTTCGGCCTCACGTCACCGTCAGAACTACCAAACACATTAAATGAGGATTTCAGCTGATTAAATTTGGATTTCGTACTTCTTTATGAGCTTTCGGATTTCACTTGTCAGCTAAAGTTCATTCGTGCATTTGAAATGCCTGAAGATGTCGAAAGGCGAAAAGTCTTCAACGGCAAAACTAATCGAAAAGTACAAAATTCAAACGATCCAAACTCAGCACATTGATATTTTTTACCTAGTTAGAATGGAGTTCCACCAAGTGAATACCAGTAAATTGTATGGATCCAAAAATGATTTTGAGTTCCTGTTTTTTTCATTGAGTCCAATGTGCTAAAATTCTATTTTCTAAAAATCTAATTGAACTGAATTCAAAATATTAGCCGGCCAAATCACATTTTAAAGTAAAATATGAGTTAAAAATATAATATTTTCCCACTTCTATTGTCAGTAATAAACAATCTTATTAAATGAATTTCTGCAATAAGATTGTTCTAAATTTAATTTAATTTCGTTCATTTTTATAATACATTCTAATTTCCAATGCGTATTCCAATTTCAAATAATATGTATTTCAATTTTTCAACTGTGCCATTATATTCACTTCTTATACAGGATAACAATAAAGTTTAAAATCTCTTAAAATAAAATTGTATTAATTACGATTGTTACACTGAGTAAATACAACCATTTTAAATGTATCTATACTGTTTCTTTCGTGTGTACAAGAACAAAATAAATTCACTTCTTGCTGCAACTTTTTGCATATACAATATTATAATATCTAATATATCTATTAATATTAAGTGTCAAGGAATACTTGTTTAAGCCTTATGGCATAATAATCGCACACCTAGTAAGCCATCATTAATGTGATAGCAGGAATAATAATAATAATAATAATAACGATATTGAGAAAATAAAATCTATCTAACGCTTGATCTAGATGAGAAAAAATCTGCACATATTATTATTGGAGTCCGACTTTTGTCACTAGTCCGCCCAACGAAAATATTAATTAATTGAAGAAAGACACCTCACCAATCTGTTCCTACTATTTTCTTTATGATTCATTTTTTTATTGGTCTTCACTTATTTGGAAGTAATAAATTTTAAAATTCTGATTTTTTATAGCTTATACTAAGGATTGCACGATTTCTATTGGAATTTATAATAGACAATATTTATTATATTTTATGGGTTCATAGTGTTCATACGCTGTCGTATGTTATTGTTGAATTGAAATAAATAGTTGTGAATTCACAACCAAATCGTAAAATTTAAAAAATATATTTTTCCTATTTGAATAATTTATCTAAAAAAAAATCTGAATCTGAAAAAGTGAATTTATTCGCGTCATAGTATTCGTATTGGTCTTAACTCTTTAATTGATGTGATTATAGGATTATAGAGTTCGCTCTGAGGGCTTGACAACTTTGAACGGTGACACGTGCATCATTGCTTATATTTTATATGTCGAATCCAGTCGTATTGTATAATACATTATACAACATGAAATAGGGTATGAGAGGGTATAAGGTATTTCCCAAAAAAAATACGTTCTAGTATACCTTCTCCGTATTGAGTGACTACAACACTGCATAAATTAATTATGGCCATGTTTTTTCCCTAAAACGATCGGTTATACACACTAAAACATTGTTGTTTTATGGCTTGTTCGATTATTTTACAACCGAACTAATGTTCTTGTGTTTTACAGCGTGTCTCTAGTTACAGTTGTTGGGGTATAGTTTTTGGATGATAATATATTCAAGTCGAACATATTTCGCAAATTGCAAAACCAGTTGGGCAATAATTCGGTATCTGCATTCAGATTTTGCTATAAATACTTTCTATAGCAGACAATAAACTTGCCTCGCTTAAACCACGTGATCAAAAAGGCGAGAATAAAAATAGTACGAATTTGCATATTTTTTTTAACCAAGTCCGCTACCCACTTGGAGCATATGGACTCCTCGCGGTGTTTATCTCAACATATGTACATATTTCTACAAGAACTTCCTGTTACTCAGTTGCTCAACCTCTCTTTTTCGTAGAGAGTAGGGATTGAAATGATACGAGGACTTGGAAAGGACTAGTGGTTAGCTAATCGCTCTCGCTGCATGCCGTGCATGCTTTGGGATCCGAGAGGTGGGAAGGGATTTTCAACAACAGACACACCCATTGCATCGAGCTAAATCGACTGAAATAATCTTATCGTATCGAGACTCGAACATGACCACTGCACCACAGACCGGGCATGTGCATTAAGTGAATATATTACCTTAAAAAATAGCGAATCATCGAAACAATGGCAATTTTAGATTAAACTATAATTGTTGAGTTGTATTAAAAAGGTAATAAACAATTTTTTTGCAGTACTAACGGTTTCGCTCATCGTAAGCATTTTCAGCTGTAGCCAAAACCTTGAAAGCATTCTTTTAGTCAGAAAAATTCATTCGTTAAAACTAAAAATAATACTCTTGGTCGAAATTTAGAATGGTGACGAATCACAAGCGAAGTGATCATGTTGGTAAATTCATAAATAAACATTTTAAATAATTATATAAACCGAGTTTTTGCACGACCCTGAAAATCGAATCAATATTTTTACTATTGCGGCAGGTAACTTCATGGATGTTATGGTATTAACTAACAATTTAATCAATTATGTTTCATATTGGCCATGGAGCAGAACTAATCGTAATGATTGTGTACGATTCAAAATGAAATCATTTGAATACAACGATTTGTCCGTATTAAATAAATGCTTGCTCAGCAATTACACTGTTTCTCAATCATAGTCGACTCATGTCCCCCCTTTTGAGCTTGACCACCAATAAACTAAACCCAACATCTTTACTCAGGTGCGTGATAAACGAAACTTTACGCTATTTTTTTGTAGTTGTTAATAAAACATAGATTCAGTTTAATTATTTATATTATACATTTTACATTTCATTATCACGTGAACTTCAGTTGAGAAACGCTGACAAATACATTCAATATTTTTAACACACACGATTGTGTACATTTAAAACATAATACGTATTCATTAAAAGGCGTCCATTGTTTATAGTATTTTATTATTAAATTGTAAATGATTAGGCAAAATATTATTTATATGTCAAATTATACAAAAAAAAACCTTTTTTTTTAATAGTGTACAGAAATTTATTAAAAGATTCATGATTCACTTCAGAGAAATCACTTAATTTCAAAACCAATCTTCTCCGCATAGCACTTAAAAACAAAATTGGCTAAATCCATTGTAACTTCAATTGAAAATTTTATATCTCAAGTTTACATTCGATCTTGATATTCAAATATAAGCTAATGATACTTATACAATATACGTGATACAATTATGCTCTCCTTCCAAAATTGCATAAATCTGATTTTGCGAATTCGTTGTTATGTCATTAAATTAGGCACATCGAACATTTTTATTCGTGTCTTCTGAATGTGGACATATTCATAAATGGATTTGGATTTAAAGGCATAAAAGTCATATTACAGATGCCTTCTTACCTTATTTACTCTGATAAAAAAGATAGAGTCTTACAGAACAACTTTTTAAGGAAGAAGGCATTGACTCTGAAATCGAGTTATGAAAGCCATTTGCTAAATATTTTTGAAAACAAAAAATGGTGCTCTTTTTCCTACTTTTCATTTCTTGCTGAAACTATATGTGGATTCCGTGTCTCGGGCTCCGAGTTTCCTGGCAATTTTTCGTTCTAGATACTTTGCTCACTTTTATAATAACTAAAATTCTTTTGTGAAAAATGAACATTTGCTTAAGGTATAAGAATTTCCTAGTAAAAAGGCAGCAACTCTAGTTTTCATAGCGAATATGCAGTCACACTCTGATTTCTTTAACAGTTCACTTGAGCTCGCGGCAGCCGTTCATACTAAATAAATTTACTCCCCTCTGACATAAGAGTCCACCTACCGCACTTTGCCGACGCGTTCAGTATATATTAAACTAGTATTGCTACCCGGCGTCGCTCGGACTAAGCGACTAATAATTATTTAATGTTATATCATTCGACATAATTATATCACAAAATCTAACATCCAAAATAGAGTTAAAATAAAATCACAAACCATATTTAATTTGATGACAGTCCAAATTCAAGGAAAAAATCTAATTTGCTGTCAAAGAAATGTCAAATAATACCTTCACGTAAATAATAAACATTATTATTAATAATAAAAGCCAGGAAAAGTTCTGTAGAAGACTAATTTATTACATTTTGACGAAATGTCTTCGCCGATAAAAATTAAAACACATTTTCTTTGATATTCGTTTTTATGGCAACTTGCAACAACAATGCAAAGGGGAATTACAGACATACATACATACGCCGTTTCGTTTTTACATATAAGTTTAGGAAATTTAAAATTTTCGAACTCTGGCAATGTTTTTTTTTGTCGGCGTCATTCAGGGCATACTCACAGAGCCACTCTTTCGAGTGCATAAGTAGCGTGGTCAGTCTGTACTTAATGCATGTTTACAAAGATATTAGTTCATTTTTGCATCGACCATTATATTATATATCATTATATTTTCTTACAATGACATTTATCATTAATAACAGAAATATTAAGCTTAGGATCAACGTGGTCTTAATTCAAAGGCATGAGTGTTTTTGTTGTTGTAAATCCCTTCCCATCTTTCCCATCCCAAAGAGTGAAGCATAGTCACATCGATTAGCTAATCACTAGTCCTGCCCTATTCCACGTATCCTTACCATCCCTACTCTCTTCGAAAAAGGGAGGTTGAGCGACTGAGTAACAAGCAGTTCTCGTAGAAATATATATATTGAGATAAACTCCGCGAGGGGTACTTATGCTTCAATTTGGGAGCGGACAAGGTTAAAATAAAATAAAAAATACGTCAAAAAACACATTATGTCATTTTTCTCAAAAGTTTTTCAGAGTCACTTACTGATTTCTTGCTTGGGAAGGCAGTATTGGCATGCTTCTATAGTTGTCTATCGTAAATAACGATGCGGAAAATATGTAATCATTTACCTAGCGAAGCAACCAAACAGCTGACTTACCAAATCTTCGCGAGATAGTTACATACGTTACCTCTCGCAATAAATGCCTACACAGCATCAGAATATTAATAACCCATTTTAATGAAAAGCACTTCACTGATGATAGCGTGCCTGGCATTCCTCAAAACTGGATATTTGTATATTGTGAGCGTAAAAGTTGGCGGCGCGCGTGCGCAGTTAAGCTCTGACTTCTGATTGGACGACACCTCCCCTCTTGCCGCCAATGCAATGTCACCTTGCCGCGCTCGCCGACAAAATAATGAATGCTTCCGATTAATCGACACCTTACTTTGAAAATGTTCTAACCAGGGCTCTGGAGTCTGTAAATAAAATTACGACTCCTACTCCAGCATTTACCAAAACACGACTCCGACTCAAATAGTTTAATTTCGCCACGTTTTTTTTCTACCGTTTATGTGTATGTGTATTCAATTATATATCAACCAACCAATCCTGCCAATAGCAAAATTTAACATATTATATCTCAAAATAAAAGGTTCTATCTTGTCAAAATTTCCGACTTCAATCAAAACGCCGCGTCGACTCCGACTCCACAGCCCTGGTTCTAACTGCTCTTGACACTGTTTTGACATATGAGCGTTTGACGTTTCGATTGATTAAAATTCACTTGTAACAATGAGCAAGTAAAAATGTTTCAAAATTCCTTATTTTAAGCATAATTTTTCACAACTCTTGCTGAGAAATAATGATTTTTAAGATCTATTCTTGGAAATAATGATAACAATCTTAGAACTTTGTCAAATAAATTTAGGAAAAAAGTGTGCAGCTGCAGTGCAACTCCAGAATTCTGCACTCCGTTATTCAACCATAGATAATTCTGAAATTCATATGTTTGATAGAATGCGGTAAATACAAGCTTTTCCGACCAAAAGGTCATTTTAGGCAAAAATGTAAATTAAAACCTATTCAAAGTAAGATAACGATCTGCTAATGCTGCCAACGATTTCCTCACACATAGAAAATTGCATTTTCGCTTCCATGCATATGCATGTGCGATTAGTTTCTTTGTATATAGATTCTTGGGCGTTACTTGAATGCATACGAAAAATATTGACATAAATATACTTTTATCAATTTTAAGGTGTTCACCAGTGACGGCTGGTGACGGGGTGTTGGGGGGTGCAAAGGAAGATTCAACCATTTTTGCAAGAGTTCTTTCCTATTCATTGAATTTTAAAACACTTCTATATTATGGACTTTCAATTCAGATGTTCGCAATACCAATTGTTTCTCTTCCGTAGTACGAAAAAATAGTTGAATCTTCCTTTTGCACCCCCCAGCACCCCGTCACCAGCCGTCACTGGTGTTCACCATCAATACTTGGTGGAGTAGCATTATATAAAAAATTATAAGAATTTTTTTGTACTTATCGCTAATTAGTTGTTTTCGGATCAGTACCGATTTCCCTCGTCTCGAGCATTTTCAACTGATAAAATTGTGTATTTCTTATCAGTTAACCTTTGAAGAAGTATGGACGTATTTTGGGTTCAAATAGTAGAATGAATAAAATTCAATATACAATTTAAAATAACTTAGATTATTCCACGTATAGTGTTTCGCCACTTTCATCATCATCTTACAGGCATCTTCGGACTTACCATCGCAAAGTGTAATTAGTAATAAAGCAAGATTATGTCGAAATACAATAATTACATTCAATATAGATTTAATCACTCCATTAAAGGAAATGCTCGCGATGAGCGAAACGGGTCCTGATCCAAATAAATCTAACGTGGAATAAGCACAAAAATTTACTTTTTTTATATAAAGGGTATTTCAATAGGGACGCTCAAAATATGTTACTTTGTCCTGCTGAGTAGATTATTCATTGTTTACTGGCCAAATTTGAGTCAACCAGTTTGCTAAATAATCGGCCAACACCTACCTGTACGTCATCAAAATACAATATCTGGTGAAAACATTGCTGCTGTGTGTGAAAGTGTAAGCGTCCTTATAAAAAGACCCTATATATACACACCAGCTATGGTCAAAACTGTAGCTATATCTATTTTAGTAGAAATAGCGCATATCCTCTATCAAGATATTAAGCAAACAACTACAATATGGGAATATATAATATTACATTTAAAATTAGCGTTCATATTGAGTGCATTCCCTTAACCTATTAAGATTAATTATATTGGTTATTGGTGATTTTAGCGTTATTATATATTCGGTGTATTATTACTTCATTTATTTAAACTTTAATGTTGTATTTTATTATAGTTTTGCATTTAAAGCCATTAATCCACTAATAACGATAATATTAAACTAACTAACATAACTATTTTATGTTTATGATTGTAATAATTGATGATGCGGATTCTGCTAACCTGGCAGACCACCGCTTTTATTGGCTTTAATTTTGTTTCGCTAAAACTCCGCTGTTAAATTCATGTTTTAATGGCAGTTGTTTAGCAGTTATTTAAGATAATAATAGTGTACAGTAATGATGTCTATTATGCGCGGTCAACGAGTGTTGCATTTAAAAAAAAACACTGCAAATAAACATGATAGATTTAAGACCAACCCTCGATTTATCAGGGATCGTATTCGGATAAGAAAATAATGCAGAGCTGTGGAGTCGGAGTCGGCGTCGATGAGTCGCGGTTTTTTGAAATGTTTGAACTATTTATTTATGTTTATAACATGTAAAATTTGGTTATTGGCCGGATTGGTTGGCTGATAGTACTTTTAATACATATAAATAGAAAAGGTAGAAAAAAAACGTGACAAAATTTTGTCAGAATCGGAGTCAGAGTCGTGTTTATGGTTTATGTTGGAGTCAGAGTCATGTTTTTTTAACGACTTCTCCTGAAATAATGTGATATCATGAATCTGGCTAGGTTAAATTTATAAATTTTCGACCCGTGCTTGCTAATACATATATTATTAATCATAAACATACCTCGGTGTATGTATTATAAAATAAAATAAAAAAACAATTTCTGTTACACCAAGTAGAAAGTCACATTTTCTATTTCTCTTTAAGCACCAAGCTATAGTGCAGTTCTGTATTGGGTCAAGTAAGTGAGGAGTAAATAAGTTTCATTTCTTGATTGAAAAGCGTTATGGTCGGCGGCCGTGAAACTGATAAGGCACAACAGCGCATGGTCAAGAAAATAACAGCGGCTGCTTATACATAACGGGAGGTGGTGATACAACCACCATATGTCAATCTTATTTATATGGACTATAATTTTTACTATACATTTTAAATACATTTAGCCTATTTCTTGTTTTATCATTGAATAATATCTAGCGTCACATTACCCTACCGAACAAACTATGTAGTAAATATTATATAGGTCACTTTTAAGGTATTCACTGTCAATACTTGGTGGAATGGCATTATAATAAAACATTTTTAGTACTTTTTCCACATAATTTTTTTTGGATCTGGGCCGGTTTCGCTCATGGCGAGCTTTATCAACTGATCAATTGATGTGGAATAAGTATGTACTAAAAAGAGTTTTATTATTTTTTTTTATTTAATTTAAAGTCACAATTTTTGAATTATGTGTGTATTTTTTTGTAGTTTTACTAATGATATTAAATAATCAATTTAACATTCTTACTGGCAACATTTCGATACATTTTATTATTCATATATATTTTTTAAAACAAATTCATTACTTTTTATTCCATAATCCTTTGTAAGCCGTGTTGTTTTCTTTCTAACAATTCTAGTATGCCTGAATTATTTGACATAGTCACGGCTCAGCATTTCAATCTGTCCTCTTTTTCAAATGCTAAGTAAAATTGTTATGGGCCATCAACACGTAAAACTACTCAACACGTTTTCCTAATGGCACTAATATATATCGTATATATCGTATATATATATATATATATGTAATATAAACATAAGCGTGTGAGGATTACGACATGAGCTAAAAAAAATGCCGTACCATATATTTTGAATATGACTCAAAAACTTTAACAAGGGACTGGTTATTTGTTACAATATTATATTATATTAACTGCCGATTTACCCACTTCAACTGCTCGTCAATACATTTCAAGCGAGGTGAATAAAGATTTTTAAGATGCTCAATGTCAATACTTACAATCAATACATGGATTTTATTTCATAAAAAAAAACAAAAAACGGTAAATTATGGATATATGGTCACGGGACAGAATCCCAATCCTCTCCAGCTAAGCTCAAAAAATTTATACATACTGGATTATAATTTTATGTTTTGACTTTACTCTTTGAGTTTTTGTGGATTATTATAAAATAAGGAATCAAAATTATTAAATTTGAACAATATTGCTGATTATTGTATGAGTTCTGAAAGAACAATTTGTTTTTTAATATTAGCCTATAATAAAATTATTCTTATGTGACTGTATCTATCTGTATAATATTATTATTTGCGTAGTTTGTGGTTGCATTTTTGGTCCTGTAAATTAAAACTACTCGATTTCATACGTATTGCGAAGTATTCTTTAGGATCTTCTATTATAATAAATTTAAAAATTAAAGGCAAAAAAAATCGTAAGCCTTTCATTCATTTCATTTAATGTGCTTATTTTTCATAAACCTTTACAAAAATTCTGTCCCGTGACCATATATCCATAATTTACCAAAAAAAAACCACGAAGCCACCGTAGACTCCATCGGAAAGATGAAATTATTTTATAACCATACATTTCCGACGGTAGTTCCTGCAATTATTGTAATTATTATTCATCTATATTAATAAATATTCAACATTTTTGTACTTATTACACAATAAATTAATTTAGATAAGGAAGGGTTTCGCTCATCGCGAGCATTTTCGACCGAACATTCATTTCAGTGAAACCGGTCCTGATTTCTTAGCAAAATTATTGTAGAAAAGGGGCAAAAAAATGTCTCAACATAGATGAAGAAAAATTACGATTGCTGTGGAACTTCTGTGAGAAATGTATGGTTATAAAATATGTATTTTCATCTTTCCGATGGAATCGACGGTAACTTCGTGGAATTTTGTTTTTGAAAAACATTTTTGAATCGTTGTAAAAGGCTTAAAAACCTTAACCGGTGGTCTAAGTAGTTTTCCATAAAGGTATTCCCTTGATCCTTTTTCAGACTCTTGTAAATTATGTCACATTTATGCATAAAATTATAGTGCTAGGACAGGACTAGAGCTTCAATAATCGCTATCACTACGTCTCGTTTACTAAGAATCGTATGGTAATCAATTTATATTGAAAATATAGTCTTTTTTTGCTAGTACGTGATCACTATTAAGCGATTCTTTCTAGTAGTTAGAAATATTTATATAAAAGTCTTTGGGATGTAAATACATCTGATTGCATCTACTATCAAATGCGGCATTTAAGTTTGCGCAACAAAACAATCAACAAAGAAATTGTGCAAGCAAGTGGTGTACGCTGTAGTTTCTTCGGTACGCGAAGAACTTCCCGGTTGTTAACACCATCAGATAAAAGCTTGTATGGCATATACCGAGGACATCTTTATTTAGGTCAGCGATATACCTGCCGCTGCTAAAACAGGATAATTTAGGGAGATGTTTAAATCGGCCTCTTTGGATAAAAGAAACATATTTATGTAGATGTTTGCCGGTTTTGAATTATGAATGCCACTTGATTTTAAATAATATCTTACGTTATGTGTCAAAGGGATATATCAATAAGAGAAGTGGAAACGAAGATATTTTGGTAAATTATCGATATATGGTCACGGGACAGAATTGTTGTTAAGATTTATGAAAAATAAGCAGCTTATGATTTTTTTGAAATGTTTCGTCTTTAATTTTAAAATTTATTATAATAGAAGATCCTAAAGAATACTTCGCAATAAGTATGCAATGGAATTATTTTAATTTACAGCAGCAAAAATGCAGCCACAAACTACACAAATAATAATATTATACAGATAGAGACAGTCACAAAAGTTTACTATATGTTTTAAATGAAAGGAATAATTTTATTATAGGCTAATATTAAAAAACAAATTCTTCTTTCAGAACTCATACAATAATCAGTAATATTCTTCAGATTTAATCATTTTGATTCCACATTTTATAATAATCCACAAGAACTCAAAGAGTATCGTCAAAACATAAAATTATAAGCCAGTATGTATAAATTTTTTGAGCATAGCTGGAGAGGATTGGGATTCTGTCCCGTGACCATATATCCATAATTTACCGATATTTTAACACGTCACTGTATTGTTAATAGCTTCACTTAACCTTAAAACAACACTTCAGAATGAATTACTTATTTTATATTCAACGAATAAATCAGAATGCCAAAACATCATCTTTAAAGATAATGAAAATACATTTGTTATCTGTTAATAAATAGCTAACATCGATTACTGGTGAAACTTGTTTTTTGGCTATCCTGAAAAGTCGAGAAAAATTAATTAAGCTTTTCTGTTTATATGGGGCAGAAATCCTAATCAATATTTCGTAAGGTCAATCACAATCAACTATGTTCTACCAAGAAGTGAAGTTTTTAATACAATGACAAATACTTTGCAATATTAATACAATCAAATATTTGAACGTACAAGACATTTTTTTGTTATTCGGCTTTACTAATATTTGATTTATTTTATTCAAATTTAAGCATTTTAAATGATTTCTTTTCAAGGCGAAGTAAAATGTGATTTATTTACCGTATTCCATGACATCCAAATCTTTGTTTGCGTTTATTTCAAAACTTTCTGTAGATATGCTCTCGTGATCCTAAGCTCAAATCTAGATTACAAACTCTTACTATTAGAAGCGGATATATTACATAATATATAATAATTATTTCATGTAATAAATATATAATAATTATTTAATGTAATAAATATATAAAATATTTATAGTACCGTTTAATTAATTAAATATGAAAACAAATGTAGTTAGAGCCTTTATTGGGTGCAACACGATTCAAAAAGAAAATGGTGCGATTCAAAATATTAACAATAATTTCCACACTTACGTATGGCATAGTGAAGTACAATTGCATCACTAAGATAAAAGTGCATCGTGATATTATAGTCCAACGAATGTATCTAGACAAAATAATTTAGGAATACATAAAACTTATTACTACCAACCTTAAGCTTCACGCAAATGGAAAAGTGATTGTTGTTGAACTTAACACTTCAACACGTTACTTTGAAAAGGTTCTAACTGCTCTTGTCCCTGTTTTGAGATATGAGCGTTTGAAGTTTCGATTGATCATACTATTTAATTCAAACATTAAAATTAAATTTTAAATAAGCAAAGAAAAATATTTCAAATTAATATTTTCAGTATGATAATATTTAATATGATGATAATCTTAGAACTTTATCAAATGAATTTAGTAAAAACGTGTGCAGATGAATTCCGAAACTCTGCTTACCCCGTTATTAAATAATAGATGATTCTAAAGTTATCATATATGCTAGAATACGGTTACTACAAACTTTTCCCATCACAAGGTATTTTTTTGTCGAAATTTCATTTAGAACCATTTCAAAGTAAGGTAACGAATTAATGAACTTTTTTTTATCCACTGGTTGTGTTACTAAGTATGAAATTTGCTTCCTCCATTTTTCTTCAGTTCTATCTAGTTATTTTTAATCCAATTAGTTTCGTTTATGCATTACCTTATTTATTGTACTGATCATTCTTTTCAATAAGCTCGCAACTGCTTCCCTATACAATAAATACAGAAGAAGGTTAGCGTTATAGTGCAACAATATATATCTTAATTAACTGAGACGTTTTAAACATATTAACAAGCAAGATTTGATTAATTAATAATATAAAAGTTTGCATAAAAATAGTTGGTTCGAGATTTTTTTTTTTATCAATTATTTTTTTTTTAATTTTGCTATTCTATCCCTCGTGCCCAGTTAATGCCGTCGTCTATAACAGTTGGAAACTGACGCTTGCACCGTGGCGCAATGGTGCAATCGACACCGTCGGGCATATTTCACCTTATCGATATCTGCAAAGTGCATCGGGTGGGTCTGCAGTTTGCACCGTCGCCCGGGAAAAGTAACCAGCTCTCAGTGCAAGAGATGGTTAACATTTGAAATGCGCATTGTTGTTCAATCGATTACAGTTTTCTGAAATGCACTTGTCGGCGTTTTATAGAACCATAGTTAGCCTAATTTTCGTGGTTGACAAAATAAGATATATTACAATATACGAATGAAAAGAATTTCTCTTTATTATTTTGAAAAGTTTTATATTTAGCATAATATATACGTTTTAGAGATATGTAGTTGAATCAATACAAATAAATATTACTTAACCAGTTCAGTACCGTAAGGCCACTGGTGGCCGCCGCGTACGAATGTCGCGAAAAATGTCGAAAATATTGCAAAATATATAAAAAAAAATCTTTCTGTAACAATTCCTACGATATTTTTCTTTTCATAGCTAGTGACATTTATACCTCGAGAAAAAAGTGGTTCTTCTGTCATCAGTCAATCTTATTGAAAAAAGGATTTTTTAGATGTCAGGCGCTATATGTTTTCAACGCGACCATTTTTCTCGGTATTGAAGAGGTTAATAAGCGATTGTAATCGATTTGATATCAATAAACATATACACATAAGAACTTTGCCTTAATGCTTTTAAATTTCGTGTATGAAAACTCTACCTCTTGCCTGCAGAATTATGTCAAAAAGCCATCAGAGACTCGATATAGACCGAGAGCTATTCTTCTCGATGACTCTCCCCTGGAAGAGACGAAAAAATATGCTGACTTCTTCAACTGTAGAGATCGCGCCTTCCTGTCAGCAGCGATGGGAAGGGAATGCAAACAAATAAAATATTTGCCCTTAGACACTAATATTAGGCCCAACAATACATTATGACAAAAGCTGGCGATTCAAACGCAAAACATATATTAGTGTTGCGTATCGCTTTCGTGGACTGACACTGCATCTATAGGGCATCAGCGTGCGCAGAATTGCCCGCAATTCCGCCATTATTATTAGCCAGACTTTATAGAAATTAATTTGCAATGTTTCCAACGTTGCAACGCATCAGATGCAAGTAGAGACTCCAATTCGAGTTTCGAATTCTCGATACTCGAGTATTTTGAAAAATACTCGAGTATTTAATTCCAAATTTTATTCAATTTTAAACAAAAATATCTATAATATATAACCGTTGCGTTTAACCTCTCGAGTCTTACGCGTTGATTTTAATGTCGGATAATATTTTTTATAAATGGTTTTGCCGTTGACTATGCTAAGGGAGAATTTCTTGCGTTATTTTTTTTTTGCTGCAGGAATTATAAAAACAAAACTTCGCACCAATTTAAAATTTCAGACGCTTAATTCTCTATTATATTTTTAGATATATGTTTTATTAATTCGCTTATTTATTTGCTTATCATATATTTATATACACATATTTGAAATAATTCCACGTATTTTGATATATCTGAAACTACTCAAGTATTTTAAAATTGTACTACTCGATACTCGAGTAGTTGACATGTCGAGTAATTGGAGTCTCTAGATGCAAGTCATCTTAGCAAGCTATGGCCCAAGAGGGAAGCAAAATATTTTTTTACACTCTAAATATATTGGTGAGATATTGCACAGTCTTAAATTGGCATTTAAAAATAACTTTTATTCTGTGGTAAAATTATTATTTTGAGTGGTTCCTGATAATGACGATTTTGAAGATCATTTTCAAATAAATTATCGTGAATAATAGTAGATTTTATTCAGTAATTAAATACAAGTAGCAAATGTGCCCCGAATTTAAATGAAACTCAATATTAGAAATATGCATCAACATTGGAATATTTTGGAAAGGGTGAAGGTAGCAAACAAATTTGGAATCCCTCGTCGTATCATAGCTACGTAGTTTATCAACTATGAATTGCCAATTAAGGGTAAGACTAATTCAAGTACTAAACAAAACAAGCTATAACATCGTTTTCGTCTTTTATTATATAGTCTTATTCTACGAACTCATCGTTTTCCATAAAGAAAACAATCGAACTGTGATGTTTTACTGCTGATAAGTTGTATGATTTCATTTTAAATTTATTCAAGCGATATGTAATAACCGACACGTTTCTTTTATACAAAAATTACGACGCCATCTTATTTTGTAATCGTATTTGAAAACCTTCTATCATAAATGTAAATTGATCCCATAATAAAATCGTGATTGTCTGCCAATCCTTGATTAAATGCAAACATTATCACAGTATACATTAAGTTATTAAATTGTTTGAGTTAATTAAAAGATCTAAAACTGTGTGCGAATAATTGATATTTTTGTATTAATAAATCTGCTCTCTGTGAACCACGCTTATTGTTTGTAGTTCCGGACGTAGGTCGTTGGTATATTCTGTAGAAGTATAAATAAATATACTTAGAAAACACACTACGGTAGATGAGAACCTACTTTAATTGCAGTTATAACACATCGATCAATAATGTACGCAACGTGACAATAAATATCGCTAATTTGTTTGATTTAGTAATGGGTTGAAAGTAGCCGGAGAAAACGGATCGTATTTTCTTATTTTTATGACTGTTTTATAACGACATCCCGACTAGAAACTCGAACATACAAATAAATTATACTTCGAAAAGTTAAAACTTCGAATATTAGAATATTCAAAAATATACATAAAAATATTTTTAATGATTTTTTAAACACTTAGAAATATAATGAATTACATTACTCACTTTTAATGTGTTCGCTGTTTTTTAGTACATTTGAATTTATTTCATCAGTACCTATGATCGAAACCAGTCCTGATATATATTTATATTAATAACATTTAGTTATTTGTGTTGTGTGATTGATTTTACCCCATTCATACCGACATAAGTGTATCGTGTTGTGCTGATATCTTAGAAAATAATTTGATTTTAACCTTACTGTTTTCGACTATTGAGCTCACGGGTCCCAGTACACACAACTGCATTTTTCATTTAATTTAATAATTTCTGGTCGAAAGCATGAATATCTAAAAACTCCTTCCTAAGGACGAAGCATAGACAAATCGATAAGCTAACAACAAGTCCTGTCTCTATGCTTATATCCCATCGCTCTTTGAAAAAGACACTACTGATACAAGATGAATGACTGATTATGAATAATAAGTTCTTGATAGTCATCCTTTTACATTTTTATGGGGTACGTATATTATTATAAGTACACACTTTGGAATAAAAGCAACCCCAATCAGTATCAAAAGCTAGTGACCCCATGAACAGTCGATTTACCCCACTCTCCCCTTAAAAATGATACAACACTAATGTTATTACAAGCAATAACTTTTTTACCCTCGTACAGAACTGTACTAGGAAATTAACATTCACGGTAATATACTTATGTTAATATCAATATAATTATCAAAAATATTTTTCTTCAAAATCATTTTTTTTTTAATATAACTTTTGTCATCGAAAAATCCACATTAAAGCCAGTTTTATTAAATTTATTTTTATATATTTTAATTTCGTCACGTTAAATTTTTACTATCCCGTCCGTGGTGCAGTGGTCAATGTAATCGGCTTCCGTGACGGACCGCTCGGGTTCGAGTCCCGGTACGAGCAGAATTTTTCAGTCGATAAATTGATTCTGCTCGAAGGTGTTGTGTTGTTGATAATCCCTTCCTACCTTTCCAATCCCAAAAAGTGGCACAGAGCGATAGCGATTAGCTCGAATTCTTTCAATCTCTACTCTCTTCGAAAACGAGAGGTTCAGCAACTGATCAACAAGTAGTTATTGTTTGACAAAAACTTGGTTTTCACAAATGTCCTTTTGAATACAAATTGCAAAGTCAATTAATAATTAAATCCTTTCAAGGGCTTATTCGACAATACTGGACAGATGGCTCACAGTTTAATTTCTCGACTATGGCTATATATATATCAATTTGATGGCTTCTTTTCATAACGCAAATCTGACAATTTATAAAATTTCTTGTTAGGATGAAAAATAAGACTTTCTCAAATTATTCATTCGTGGAAACATCGCAATGTGATTTAAAATACAAAGAAGGAAAAATAACATGACAATGACATCATTGTGTTTTTTGGAATCATTTATAAAACAGTTCACGGTAAGTGACAATTTGATAATAAGTTATTATTTATATAAGCCATCCGATAAGAAACAATTCTATAAATTGCGTGAGAAAATTTGATAGTCTACGCATATATTTAACACAGTCATAGATAAATGTTTTTTTTAAATAATTGTATTACCAACTCTAGACATCGTAAATCAAATTTTATATAGCTTGAGATTTTCAATATTCTCTTTTCCAATTTTTTTAAATCTAAATTAAACTATTACCATACATTGTATGTACATCTACGATATAGTTAATTAAATTTTACTTTTATTTCGTTTACTTAGTTCAAGTTCATTCGTACACTTGAAATGGCTTAAGATACCGAAAGACGAAACCCGGGTCGTTAACGACAAAACTCATGAATAAGTCAAAAATTCAAAAGATTCAAAATCGATATTCAAATTCCATCACACAACACTTTCAAACCAATTTTCTTTTTTAAATATGTCGATTTAGTATTACATAATGTGTTTAATTTTCCTAACTTTTATTTTATAATTATTTAAATGGGTGATGTGAGTTGAATGCGGCCATGATCGCATTCAAAGTAACTCCCCTAAATGTTTTCCCGTAATTAGGATCAAATTGATATTTTTGTTCCGTTTACGAGTTAGCGTAAAAACACTAGGGGGATCGGGTGACCCGTGACTGCAAGGGGTGACTTTAATGTTTAACTTGAAATTATTACACCTTCAATATTTCAACTCATGAAACGAAAGGGGGATGACCTCACTCATTCAACATTAATAGTGCATTACTCAAGTTAGACCTGGCTACTTGTATGAATAAACAAGCGTACAATTCTTAGTTTATAATATAATATAAAAAATAATTTATTCCACGCATTGCGTTACTAATTTTGACACGTTTCGCCTATTTCAGATGCATCTTCGGACTAACTATCGCAAAGTTTGCTTAAGTTATAAAGCACGATTGATTCTAATATTTAAAAATGATAAATTACGAAATGGAGTTTGGGAATTTTCCTTTTTACGGGAAGCAAGGAGTGGATGATAGAATTAAAGCAAACAAATAATAAAATTACCTAGTAATGATGTTGACATCATTATTTACTAATGAGATGCAGTCAATTGGGAAGGGTTAAACTCATTGGAAATAAATTTGGCTGTGGCGAGCAACTTGTTCTATTTAGGATATTATTTAATAATTTAATAAAAATTCTATTCTACTATTCATTTTTAATCCCTTTTTAATTACACGTTTGAGTATTTCTAAAATACTACTTTTTTGGATTACATATAGGTAATAACGATAAATGATAAAAATGTGGAATAATCAAAGTAATTTTATATTAAAGTGTACTTCCACGAATCCATCGAAAGTTCTTAGATTATTCTTATCAACTATCAAACAATTTTTTTTTTAAAAATGCAAGATATAATCTGCAAAAAAATGACCATATGTAATTTTATTTTGATATGGGTTTAAAAAAATGAATTTTGAACTTTTCCTCCCGTTGTTTCGCTGACGACCTGACGATTTAGGTTCATTCGTACACACTTGGAATGCCTGAACATGCCGAGAAATTGTATATGCAAGATATAAATGAAAAAAATCATTATGTATGTACATTAGAGGTCTGCACGGGCTCGGGTTTGGCCCGCGGGCCTTACAACAAAATATAAGAAAAATCGGGCTATTTCAGAATTTCCATTATCGTAAATCTAAGTTTAATACTATAATAAACTTCACGTACTCGTATTAGTCATCTTTTCGAAAAAAAAATCGGATTTGTTTAAGGCAAGGTTGAAAATTTCGGGCTCGGGTCGGGTTCGGGTAAGATTTTTGAAAATGAGCCTCGGGCCCGGGCCGGGCCGGGTCGGAGGTCTTCGGGTTCGGGCCGGGTAAAATTTAAAAATTTCGGCCCGTGCAGACCTCTAATGTACATACATACATTTTGACTGAACAAAAATCAACTTAAATGCCTTTTATAGATATCTACTCTGGGTGGACAATTTTAGTTCCGAAGTCGGCGACGGTCGAGTAATGATGGTACTACTAAACTACTCCCAACCACCACCCGCCACGGCCTTACATTCGGTATCAGCGATCGTGTCCCGTGGCGTAACAACGTTAAGCGTATCTGTTCTGTTTGCGAGTATGGAGTTGTCTCGGGAGCATTTGCCCAGGACTTGGAGGCCAAGGCACTCAAGTGTGCATTACTCACTCTAAATAATTAGCAAACCCTATACGTTACTGATTCTAGAAATGCTATTTAATGCTGTCATTAATGCAATCAACAAAGGCCGGTTACGGACCTATACGAATAGGTCCGTCCTTGCACCGTATGACGCCGCAAATTTGCTGAAGGCCAAATAATTATTTTTATTGGCTACCAAGTCGGCGTGGCCTACTGGCCCGACAGCTGGTCGGACCAACCTGAGTAAATCTTCCCGCTCAGAGGACATAAAAGGACAAATCCATAGAATGTGATCAGCATCCATTATATCGCCGCATCTACATGTCGGCCCATCTACCATCCGGCCAAGCCTGAAGAGCTTGGCAGCAAAAACCACCATGGCCAGAAACAAACTGGCTGGTCCAATGATTCACAACCAGACCGCTGGTGATTTCCATGCGCCATTTAATGGTAGGAAAGAATTTATAAACCTGCCGCCCCTTCAGGGAGGCATCCCAGCGCTTTTGCCAGATGCGAAGTGCCGTATCCATCGCATGACCGCGAGCAGCGGCCAGGCGACTGTGCTGCGCCATATTGGCCAGTCCCGGGGGAGGTGAAACTGTGACGTCTCCGATCTTCGCGGGCCTCCCCGCCAAAAAGTGGGTCGTTGCACCCCGCACCTGTATGTGCAGATCAAGCGGTAGGATGCCCGCCATCACCGGCAGGGCGTCAGTGCTTGTGGTTCTATAGGCTTTAGTAATTGAAATCAGCGCTGATCGCTGCCCCCGCAATAATATTCTCCGTACGTAGGAGAGACTACACCTTTCGGACCATGCACCAGCCGCATAGCCCGCTATACCCATAAAAATGGCGTCATATGCAATTTTAAGTGCTTTTACTGTCAAACCCCATTCACCACCCGCTAACCGTCCCACCCTCAGAAAGGCTACGCCAGCCTTGGCTACTGAGTTATTCACGTGTTTTGAGAAATTTAATTTATCGTCTAGTACGAGCCCGAGATAGGTTACGCTTCTGCGCGAGCTAATACGCGTGCCATCTATACGGATAGAGGGCGTTCTGGCGAGTAAATGGTGGCTGCCCTTGAGGAGGACCGATTCTGTTTTGCTCGGAGCAAAAAGTGAGACCATGTTCGGAACCCCAGGCAAGAATAATTTGGATAGCCGAGTTAGCAGTCAACTCAACGCCGAAACGGCTGTCAGCCTCTACAAAAGTAGGGCATCGTCCGCATAGGCAATGATACTGCAACCGCGCGGTAAATTTTTTTGACAGAAGGTCATCAAAAGTACGTTCCACAGCAAGGGGCCCAGAACCGATCCCTGGGGGCATCCCATGCTAGTGGTGCGTCTAACTATTGCTTCTCCAGTGTCATATAAGATGACCCGGTTGCTAAAGTAGCTCCTAATGAGCATGTAAATATCTGCTGGAATTTGACGCAATCTAAGTTTATATAGGATAAGAGGCCACGAGGCGTTATCAAAAGCACCCGCGATGTCCAGGAAGACACCCAACACGTATTTACGCGTTGACTGCCTTGCCGTGGCCAACGCGAATCTAATGGCATCCTCTGTGGATTTACCATATCTAAAGCCGAATTGGTTTTCCGAAAGTGGGGAGTTTATAGCCAAATGTAACTCTAGCCTATTGCTGATGAGTTTTTCTAAAATTTTGCCCAGAGTGGGAAGGAGAGTTATAGGACGGTATGCCTTGGGGTCCGTTGGCGGACGACTGCCAGATTTAGGGATCACAATGAGTTTACCCGTCTTCCAGCAGTCGGGAAAGGTACGGGTTTCGAAACATTCGCGGTAAATTTGGGTGACGTCACCCTTGCCCTGGGCCCAGACGTGCTTGACCAGTAAATTGTCAATGCAGTCAGGGCCAGGGCTTTGGTGTTAGACGCGGTCGTGATAATGCGCCCAATTTCCAGTTCCGTTGGCATCGGGGATCGTGCAGCTGTGTAAGGGAGCGCGATTTCAAGACGTGCCTGTCTCAACAGCTCAGAGTCGGCAGACGGATTGTCCACCGGCACGAGCGCATCAAGCAGGACCTCAGCCGTTTCAGACAATGAACTGGTGAAGCCGCCAAGGAGAGGAGGTCGAGCAATCCCGCTTATTACCTGACTCATCCTAGCTGGCTCGGCCAACGCTCGATACGGAGGACCCCAGGGGTCCGAGCCGCCCATCTCCGTGACGAACTTTTTCCAGTGATCTTTTTTGGCGTGTATGATCGCGTGCTTATAACGATAATGAGCCGCCCGAGCCCTAGACACCAACGGATCTATACGCTGTGGTTCGGCGTCCGAGCGACGAGCGCTTTGGAGGGATCTTCTTGCCCTTTTTAAGACTCTCTTGAGGTCTGTGATGCCTTGATGCCACCAGGGTGGGAACCCTGATGGTCTAGGCTTTATGCGACCGATTGTGGCTTCCGCAGCCTGAATTATATTATCAGTCAGTCGTGAAGCGGCTGACTCAATTGAAAACGAGGGGGCCCTCGCCGCTCGGTCTAATTTCCTAATTAACGTCTCATTGAACTTGTCCCAATGATCGTGTCTCGTTCGGAAGCGATTGACGAATCGTGGGGGCATAGGCGCATTGGAGGATCGCGACGTACCCAGCTCAAACAAGATTAAATTATGATCGCTAATTGAGGCATTCTCACATACACTCCAGCCACTGATCGATTGGTGGATCGAACCAGCAGCCATGGTTACGTCTATGTGAGACTGCCCATTGGCGCTAACGAAAGTAGGAGGTGAAAGTCTATCATTAATGACCACGAGGCCGTGCCGGGCGATAAGTTCCTCGATTAATATACTCGCTAGGTATCCCGTAGAGTGATCTATCGGTGCCCAGAGTGGTGATTGCACATTCATATCGCCGCCGATGATGACGGGTACGTCACCAACGGCGCCGAGTGCCGAATCGAGCAACGCGACCATCTGCTCTGTCGGAGACGCAAAGTTGAAGTAGACGGATATGATTATAACCGCACCGTATCCCGGAATGCTTATTTGGGCGCATGTCAGGAACTCACTAGACACGTGCGACAGGTGGAGTACCCCGAACGCCGGATTCAAAACATATATGAGGGCCTTCGAAGTAGGGCCTGACTGAACCAAGCGCCCCCTGCTAAAGCCCCTATTGAGGCCATAACAGTATGGCTCCTGGATAAGCGCCAGATCAATACCTCCGACCCCCATCGATGCCTCGAGCTCCAAAGTAGCAGCTCGTCCACGCCCCACGTTCAATTGAGCGATTCTAGCCATATTTAGGTTGAAAAGTCCGTCATCGCACGCTCGCGCATCTCAGCAAATTGCCGAGCGGGACAGTCGGATGAGCCCGAAGCGTGTCCACTGTATTTTTTGTGCTTATGGCACGCAACACATTTCGCGGCGTTGTCCTTGTTCGGACATACCGCGCGGTCGTGGCCCACGGTCGCGCAATGGCTACACGTTGGCTCCTTCGAGGTGCAGGCCTTTGCCATGTGCCCATACAGGTGGCACTTGGCGCATTTCAAAAACCCCGACAAAGTCCTTGACCGGAAAAGAATCCCACCCCATATATAAGCGGTCGTCAGCGATAAGGGCTGCCCTCACCGATGCGGTGCAAGAGATGATGAAATGACATTTTCCTATATTACGCGGTCCAGCCTTGTGGCTGAGCCGCACGCGGGAGTCCTCAAGGGACAAACCGGTCGAGTCTTTAGTAGACTCATAAACTGCCGCTCTTATCGACTCCTCAGTCAGTGCTGAGGGCATGTTGAAGATTATGACTTTGGGGAGTCGTTTTCCTGCCATCTCAGCACGAAGCCCCGCCTCAGCCAGGCCTGGGGCCGCCAAGAGGGCTTTGGCCTCGGCCTCCGTTCGCGGGTGGACGATTATCCCGCCATTTCTGATGATACGAATCCCGGTGATCCGCACACCCATATTGCCGGGTAATACCGCCGACTTCAGGGTGTGTTTTGTCGTATCCGACGACTTCTCAACCCCCGTGGGGAAGAAAAGTACGCCGGGCCTTGCAGATGACTGCAGCAGTGCTGGAAATCCTTCAGCACCTACCATAGGTGCAGTCGTTCTGCCGCGGCGAACAACTGTAGTCCAAGTTTCGGCTCGTACCGGGGCGACCGGAGCGGCCGGAACGACCGGCGCGGCCGGCGCAACCGGCACGGCGGCGAGCTTTTTCAGCCGCGGAACGGAGGCAAGCCTCACCCTCTCCCCTCCCCGAGAGCCCCCCACAGCCTCCGAAAGCATGCAGGACAGCCTCGAGTGACTCGCGGCGAGCCCCAGCATAGCTGCCGTTATGGCCTCCTGCAGCTCCCTGTCCACCCTCGTGGACCGTTTCGTCATCGCGGTCTGCATCGCCATGATGCCCGCTCCAAAGATAATATTCTCTGCATTAACGCAGTTACGCATTCTAACAAGGAGGTCACACGAGGGACCTCCAGCAACCGCGCTATTTAAGTTATCCGTTTCATTCAGACCATGGTTCAAAGCATCACCGCCCAAGGCGGCCGTACGCTCGGGGACCAACATTTCCTCTCTCAGCCTGTCCATCCTAATCACTGGTATCACGGGATCCTTCGCCGAGCTCCCGGGGAGCTCAGCAATCGGCCGGGACCCGAACGGGGCAGTCCTGGGCGGTGTTTTTCGCGGAACTGGTATCGGACCCGCTGACGACGATGACGAAGATGATGCGCCATTTCGGGACCGTGGTCTCGACATTCCCTTTGATAATGACGAAGCAGTCGCTGAAATATAATAGGAACTTTATCGAAATGACTTTGGACAGGATACCAACATTACAAAGTAGACATATTACCAGGGCTTGCTATTAATTGCTTAAATTTTCAATTAACACCATTCACGTCATCACTGCCGTTAAGAGATACCCCTTAAGATAAAAAGTTATCTTGTGAATTAACTGATTAATTTATTCTTTCTTTTTATTTCTAGGTAAGAAGACCACTACAATATCGACGGTGCTGAGACTTTAATACTCTTATCTAATTTATACTGATGTCATATGAGTAAGTAATTACAACTAGTTTATCGGAAAGAATTTGTTTATTTATTCTTATATTCTGTCTAAATAAATAAATCTCATTGCAAGTACCGAATAAAGAAATACAATTTGTTATTTTGTATGAAGGAGCGGCGCCGAGCAAGAGACGTGTCAAAGAGTCCGTCACCGCTGTCAATCCGATACCTTACTTTGAAAAGGTTCTAATTTACATTTTTGCCTTAAATGACCTTTTGGTTGGAAAAGCTTATATTTACCGCATTTTATCATATGTATGAATTTCAGAATTATCTATGGTTGAATAACGGAGTTAGCAGAATTACAGAGTTGCACTGCATCTTCACACTTTTTTACTAAATTTATTTGATAAGAAAGTTCTATGATTTTCAACATTAGATCTTTAAGATCATTATTTCTCAGCAAGAGTTGTGAAAAATATGCTTTAAATAAGTAATTTGAAACATTTTTACTTGCTCATTGTTTCAAGTGAATTTTAATCAATCGAAACTTCAAACGCTCATATCTCAAGACACTGTCAAGAGCAGTTAGAACCTTTTTAAAGTAAGGTGTCGATTCGTAAAACGTCGATCATACAAAAATAGTATATTCTATCACATGAATCATGAATTGGTAATTAATTAACAATATTACGTTGAATCAATAATTGAATTGTGCGTTTAACATATTACAACTATAATAATTACAGTTTATTACAGTCAGCTGTAATCTTTTATTTCACCTAAGTCGTCAGTAAACTGTCTTTAGAGGTCTGCACGGGCGGAACTTTGATTAAACTCCTTCAGCTTGTTATAATTCTGTGAAAATATTATGACATTGAGGCATATTTAAGGACCCTGTTTTCTTGAAGGCATTATGATGTCAAAAACGAAACCATATCCACGCAAAAAGATTATACAATTAAAAAATATATTTTTTAAGTTATAATGTTACATAAAAGACTATTAGTTTGCTCTGAAAAAAAGGATCGTTAATATTCATAAAAAAATTCGATGTTCAAAATGTAATTTAAAAAATAGAATAAAACAGTTTTGAGTTATGTGTTGCCCAATTTAAAATGTTGCCGTGATTAAAAAAAACACAAAAAAAGAGAGTGATCTGTTTTTATTTTATATGTATCGTATGGTTTCGATGTTGAAATGAGCTGCGACATTAATTTATCATAATCCTTAGGTTGACGGATAAAACGAAATAAGCCGAAACGATATGAAAATTGTGGTTATCTTTACAGACGGCAATAAAAATAAATTGTTCGGTACGAATATAAAAAGACATGTTTCTGATATCTTGTTATGTTGCCGCAGTTGGGATATCAATGAATGCAATATGTATGTCAATATTGACATAAAATTTGTCATAATATTATATACAGTGGCGGCTCGTGGTTAAGACAGCTGGGGGTGCTGCGGTTGATTAAAAATTAAAAGAATATTTTACAATAATCATTAAAAATTTTCACTTTTAAGGTGTTTACTATCAATAATTGGAATGGTATTATAATAAAAATTAAAAAACATTTTTACTACTTATTCCACATAAAATTTTAAAAAAAGGCGAGCATTATCAACTGAATAAGTACTAAAAATTTGTTATTATTTTTATTAAAATTATTTACATTTTAAAAACGACGTGCATTTCATAAATTATTAAAGCTATGCATTTCTTTCCTTGAGTAAAACACTTTAAAATGAAAAACAAATTAGAAGAAATAAAGCTCGCAGCCGTATATAGCCGTTTCTACGGACGTAACACTGCAAGAAATATAATATCAAAGCAAGCTTGTATTTGCGAACTCCCTTCACCGCGCCCCTCCTTCGTCTACTCGAATATATTCTATCGAAAACGGTACTGCATAATATTTGTACCGCGGTGTGTGATAATTATTGAATGCATCGGTGCGCGGACGAGTTTAATGCAAGCTTAAATAATATTGATATTTTTAAATAATATACATAAATTTATGTATAATCTAACATTTTTATAAATTTGCTTGGGGGTGCTGCAGTACCGCAGTGCGTATGAACTAGCCGCCACTGATTATATATTATATTACTCACAATTTCTACAATGTAAAAAAATACTATTTTTGACGCTACATTGTCTGTCAGTTTGATATGTATAGAGATCAGTGTTTCACAAATTTTACAAAATAACACGCTAAATATGCATAATAAAAATCTCACGACTTTTATAGCCGAGTGGTCAACTTAGTAGAATTCGAACTGTGTTCCCGGGTACGAATCTCAGAACGGAAAGTTTTTGAATAGATTTCACAAATTGATTTTTATCATAGGGTTTACTTATTTATTAGCATGGTAAAACGGTATACCATATCATGACATGGTACAAAATTTTTTCCGTATTACAAATCGACTGCCGAATGGCAAAAAGGACGAAACCCTGAATTTGTTCAATATATCTTTTTTTGGATAGTACACAGCTTAACCTTTTGCGCTCCTCAAAACATTATTTTATAAAAACTCTTGATATCAACCAATTTCCCAAATCTATTGAGGCGTTGTTGGACGGAAAACAATAATATAATGAGGAGTGCAAAAGGTTAAATATGCATTTACTTTTTGTCATAAAAGCGTTCTATGTAATATTGCAATGCTTTTGTTCATTTCAAAAATTGATGTATGAAAATAAGACTTATTTTTTTAAATTAAATATTTATGCCGAGCTATTGGTTCGATATTGAAAATTCATCGTGTTATAATTGCTCATTATATGAAAAGCCAACCTTGATAAATTTTTTCTGTGCTCGATTCAATACATGCTAAATTTTATTCACTCTCCACTATGTTTATAATTCTATTACCAATACTTCCAATCTGATAAAACAGAATAATTTATTCGTTAAGCAAATACAGTTTCGGTTTGAACCGCGGCTGTAAATTTATGATTCGGCGGTTTGATTCAAAGCTTCTCAATCTGTGCGAAACAATTTATGCATCATCTTACAAAATAAAGACGATGGTGCAATTCGTTTCAAAGATTGCTATTGACATTATTATTAAGCGTGCAGTTCGCCGTGAAACATATTGTATATCGATTTAATCTCTGCATACAGGTACCGAATAATTTTCAATTATTGATTGAATAAGGCGAAGTATTTATTTACATAAGAATAACACAATACGAAAAAAAATTAAGACAGCATAATATAATACCGCTTACGACGAAATAAATGTAGCATTTCAATTTAAGTAAGTTTCAATAAAAATAATATCACATGTTTAGCATTTATTCCAAATTGGATTAATTAAGATCAAGACCTGCTTCGCTCATAATATCTTAATAAATCCAATATGAAAAAAGTATTAAAAATGTGTAACTATTTTAATTTTAAAGTAATTCAACCAAGTATTGACAGTGAATACATTAAAAATGAAATAAGTTTCATCAAAAAGTAAAATCATTTAAAATTCATTTTGGACTTTCAAATGTACAATTGTTCAATGTTAGCACGTTTTACTAAATATTCTTATCACCTTTCACCGAAAACTATTTAAAAAAACTTCATTTCATAACTTCATAAAATATTCTATAACGCAATTATTAGAAGATCGAAAAATTTTCGCGCAATTCTCATATTTTTTTAAATTACAATTGAGAACCAGTGGTTTTTTAAGATGCAGACAATTCGGAGATATACAATTTTTAAACTTGCGTAGGCTAAATTCTCATGAGAGTCGTAATAAATAGATTGATCGCTTATTTTATTAATAATATTTTATACATAGATACTATCACCATAGGGATTGCAACACCGGTATTTAATTATTAATAAAAATACCGGCATTGCAATAATAGATTTAAAAAAAACAGCGAAATAAAAATTGCGGCCAACATGGATACCAGACGGATAAATTTATACCGGTTCATGTAATTAATTAATCATTGATATGTTCCACGAGATTTCACAAAAATAAACTCGTAAATGCGTTTCATAAATTTTAAAATACACCGAATAAAAAGTTAATGAAAATAGTGTGGCATAATATTACTCTAAAATCTTTGGTTATTATTTTAGTAACATTTTAACTTGAACTATTGTTAATCTATGACAATATATTATGAAGTTTCAAAAATATTTTTTCAACATAAAGCTCGCAGAATCGCATGCAAAATATACGGATTTTCATTTTATCATTAAATTAATCTACTTATTTGAATAAATGTCTGACATTGAAAAACTCAATGCTAAATCTGTCAATCTTGATCAGATCTTCGTCTAAATATGTAAATCCTGCTGAATAAAAGACGTATCAGAATCAACGATTTTTAGCCCAACAGTCATCAAATATTTTTTTTTGTTTTTAATTTTAAATGTATTACAGGGTATTATTTGGAATTACAGCTTATGCCAATGAGTCAAATCTTTGAAAATATGAAAGTCATACGAGATAACTCGATGAGAAGTTGTATGAATCAGTCAATAAAAATGACTTACACCTATGTCCAAGATTTGTTGCCGGGACTTGAATTTTGCCCATGCTCAGGTGCCACTCGACCACAGAGACCGAAAAATCGTCTGGTCATACCGATTTAAAAATAAAAGCTAAACTACCGGGATCCCGGGTGTGGTAATACTGATATTACAATCCCTGACTCTGGTATGCCTGGTATAGAGTTGCACATGCAATAGTAATCTGTATCTCCAACAACGCACAAAAAAAAAACAATAAACATATTTAATCAATTTTGTGAATGGCGAATCCGTGATTCGAAATTATAGTTTATTAGATTTATGCAACACGATTGTCTAACATTATTCAAAGATTTTCAGTAATGCCTTTTATTATTGCTTATTTATAATGCATTACTTTCTGTTGCAACAATGTAATTTTATTTTGATATTCTCATTTAAAATAGATATAGAATCGTTTTTATTACCGTCTCGAGATTTTTTTTATTGAAAGGGGCCATTTCATCGTTTAACGTGAATTGCGGGGCACCAAAGCGGTTTTTTTAATGATCAGTTTTCACTTTAAATATTATCATTAAATTAAATAGGCGAACATATTAGCCGATGAATTTTGTGTATGCGAATATTTCTATTAACCATACAATAGCTATATATGAATAAAACAAGGGCTGTGGAGTCGGAGTCGCGGAGTTGCGGATTTTTTAACGGAGTCGGAGACGTCGCGGTGTTTAGGCCGGAGTCGTAAAAAGCTTTTGAAAAGTTTTAACTATTTATTTATGCATATAACGTATAAAAATCGGCTATTCGCCGGATTGGCTGCTTAATATTTAACCTAATACACATAAATAGGAAAGATCGAAAAAAACGTGACGAAATTTCACTTTTTGTAGTCGGTGTCGTAGTCGTGTCTTTCCTACATTTCCCTTTTTATGTGTTTTCAATTAAATATCAACCAACCGAGACGGCCAAAAGCCAAAAGATAAAAAGTTTAAGCTTATCAAAAATTCCGACTCCGAGTAAGACTCCTGTCAACACGACGCGACGACTCCGACACCGACTCATATGTTCATCGTTGTGGCAAAACGATGCATATTACAAGCAGATATGCTCGAAGAAGAATTGTTGTAAATTAGCTGAATTATTTTATTTTTTTAATTTACGGCTCTAAATTTTACTGAGGCTTAATACATTGTATGCGTGCACACAAAATCAATGCAGTCATAATTAAAGTATACATTCTTAAAAATTTTAATATTGTATTAAACAAGTATATGCCTATATATAATATTATTATCTGCGCGTATCAAAACACAATGATGGTCGTTCATGACGGTTGAGACCAGTCCACTTACGAATATGGCTACCTCTATTCAATATTATCTTGCTTTATAAACTTATGAATGAATATCATTCTTCATTAATCACTACTTTATAGAAAAAACGTGAGCTGTGTTTTTTTTTTATTTAAAAAAATGAATATTTTTTATTCACTTCAGATGACTCAACAAATGATTTAAATGTCCAAATCAATCTTCTTGCTGAATAAATAATATTGTGTGCTGGCAATACTGGGTGAAATGTCACAATAAACTTAAACCGACATCCACTGTTTATAACAAATAAAAGATTTACAGGCATTTATCTACGACGATTTTTTTCATATTTTCTAAATATTTTACGATTAACTCATCTCAAGATAACATTACAGAAATCTTTTCTAATATTCAAACAGAGCTTTTTCATATAAGCAACTAAATGAACATAATTTTTTTTTAGTTCTTATTCCACATTGAATTTAGTTAGTTCAGGACCGTTTCGCTCATCGCGAGAATTGTTAAATAGTGAGCGAATAAAATTTGATTTTGTCGGAACTCTCTCGGTTGACTTCTTTGTCAATTGCATGGCTAATAAATAAATAATTATCAACTGATATGAAATACAAAGATACAGCGATATTTATACAAACAATAAGCGAGACTTACAAGGTATGACAAACGGTTGGTAGGAACTACAACTTAGTAAATAATCCCAATTAAAATAAAACAGAGTAGACTATAGTTAAAATGTCGAAGATCTCTTACCAATACAAGCACTACATCAAAAACCAATTAAGTAAGAATGATCATTAACAATACTAACAATAGCGAAACCGGTCCTGATATAAATAAATTCAATGTGGAATAAGTACTAATTTTTTTTTAAATAATGCTAGTCCACCAAGTATTGGCAGTGAACACCTTAAAGGTAAGCATTCAATTATTTTGGTCCGTTCAATATTAACCGAGTAAAGTTTTGGCTTAGAATTTTCCATATTTAAAAAGACTAACTTTTCTGTGTCGCTTTCGATATTTGCCAGTGTGGAAAAAAAATCGTTTATTATTGGTCAATATTTGCATAATCTAATATCAAAGTTTAACATTTTCGCCTGCAAGTGCGTCATCAAACGAAAAAAAAGTTTAAAAACGTCCATATAAATTTATTTTATTCAATCACTTTCAAATTAAACTAGACAAAATTGAAAAACGATATTCATTATTTTAATGAACATTGTTGAATGTCATAGACTAATCAATTAAATCAATCAAAAGCCATTAATATCATAATTTTATGCGAATAACTCCGGCAATTTTAATGTGTTTATATTAAGCTTGCACGCAAAGATGGAGAAGATAATTTGAAATATTAATTAATATTGCAATGGGTGATAGCGCATTTATCACTGAACCTACTATATTTATCACTGGCTCTTAAAAAAACATTCCGACTCCGTATAAAGACTCTAAGAGTTTAAAGGATGTTGGCTCGTTTTTTAAGCATCTCCGCTCGTGCCGACTTATCCAAACGGGCGAAGATAAAAAAAAATCGAATTCTTTCAAGTCTCATAATCAGGTTTAAATAACTATACTGCCCTTCCAAGTAAGAAGGCAGTTACTGATTCTAGCAAACTTTTGAGAAGCATTACAGTGTTTTTTGAAGTTTTAGTATTTTGAATTTATAAAAAGTGCTTGATGCGAAAATGAACTTAATTCTTTGTTAAAATACAGTAATTGTTACATTGACTACCGTTAGATAGCAAACTCAGGGCTGTGGAGTTGGTGAAAAAAAGTCCGACTCCGACTCCAGCATTTACCAAAACCACGACTCCGACTCCGACATTGACCAAAAACACGACTCCAACTCCGACTCCTACTAAAAAAAGGATAATTTCGTCACTTTTTTCCCCTAATTTTCCTATTTATGTGTATTCAATTAAATATCAACCCTATCCTATTAAATGCGGAATTTCGCAGAATTTTGGAAAAGCCAAATTTGACAAATTAAATGCAAGATTAAAAAGTTTGAACTTTTCAAAATTTCCGACTCCGAGTACGACTCCGGCCAAAACGCTGCGCCGACTCCACAGCCCTGAGCAAACTAGAGTTACTGCTTTTTTGCCAAGAAATTATTATACTTTTAGCAGATGTCAATTTGTGGGTTTTTGATAAGCATACTGCTAAAAAAGTGAGCACCATGTATGTTTTCAAAAATATTTATCAAATGGCATTCACAAGTCAATTTCAGAAATTTTGCAAGTAACTGCCTTTTTTCTTGCATTATTGTGTCCAACACACCATAGCAGTCACCTTAAATTATTAAACTATTTAATTCATTTTTATAGTTATCAATATCTATAAATTATATGTGTGTATCAAAAAATGAAAAAATATCTTCATTTATTATCCGATACTAGGGTATTAAAATCTGTATTTGCGTATATTTAAAAACTATGATTTTGTAGATAGACCCAGATGGTACTAAAAATACAAGTTGACCCCGACGTATCGTTTGTTTGTAGTGTTTCCGCTATAATCGTTCTTTTTATAGCCCTAAAAACGATGGACTTGGAGTTTCATTATAAATATGTTTTTAACAATATATCATTTTACTTATTACATATATAAATATATACTGACGGAAAATAAATCGTCTCAAAAAAATGTTCAATGATCAAATAAACGATTCCATAGTATATTATCAATCACAGTTTCTTTTTTATCATTACATCAATAAATTCATTCTTTCACAAAGAAATATCATGTTTCATAGAAAAAATATTAAACTATTTTCTTCTTTAGACAGGTGAATATTGTCTTTAATTATATCTCATAGAATGGCTCTTATGCGAAGCATATGAATCGTGTATAGTATTTATTTAACTAGAATTTTTATTGCTAGATTAAATATTTGTAAGAATAAAGCAACGGTATCAGAACCAGCTACGCTAGTCGGGATGATTTTTATTAGTGAGAATTATTAGTATGGAAAAAATGCTTTTATTTTTTTAATTATAATTCCAGATAACGAGAGTTATTGAATGTGATAAATTCTTATTTTTTTACCAGCTTCACATATTTAATTATGATCAGGACCGGTGTCGCTGATCACGAGCATTGCCAACTGGAATAATGATCAACGTGACGTCGCTTCTAATGCAAAATTCGATGTCTACAAAATATGCGTCAGAAATCACCCATACGCCATTTCATTAGACATAACTGATATAAGATATGGCGAAGGTATTGAATTTATGAATAACGTTTTTCTTAGCACGGTTCGTGGTGCAATGGTCAAAGTCGTTGTCTTCCGCGACGGACTCGAGTCCCGGTTCGAGTAGATTTTTCGATCGATAAATCAATTTCGAAGGCAATGTGTTTGTATTGTTAAAAATCCCTTCCCACCTTTCCGATCGTAATTTTTTTTTTCATTACGATTAGGTTTATTTTTAAACTGTTTTTATTTTTCTATGACAATTTTTGACTTTGCAAGTATGCCATTTTATAATGCTAGCTAGCGACGAGCGAAAGCTGTTGCCTGATCCTAGTAGTGGTACATTGCTTTTCTATCAAAAAGAAGAAAAGGCAGTTAAAACATTACAATGTGCTTTATAATTCTGTTAAACACAAACGAAATCGTTCAAATATTAATTTTTGTATACAGTATATCTCGTCACAGAACAGGTTTCTGTTTGAGGGATTTAAATTGCGCGTATTTGATATTGAATAAACACTCGATTGTTGTTGGAATTCAAAACGGCACTCGGCCATCGAACACCCATTCTCACGATCCATGAATGATAAGAAATTTTGAATGAAAACTCGTCAAAATGGGCAACGCTTGTGGTCTGCCGAGGCCCGCCGAGCCCGGCCGGAACTAAACGAGGTGAATCTTAAAAAAAAATGTTCTTAACTCCTAACTAATAATTCTTGTCTTCGAGTCGCCTTCGGGTCGTGACTCTTGAAAGCTATAAAGTCACTTCGATAGACTGAACAAGTCGCTATTAAAAAAAACACAATTGTTACAAGACGTGAATTATAATTATAATATTGATTGAGTTGGCATTTACTTGGTAGAACTCCATTATAATACGATGAAAAAAATAATAATGTATTTTAATTCTACAGAAATTATTTTATGTATTTGTTGATAGCTAAGCTATTTCGGCTTACGCCATCGTTACAACTATGTTTAAACCTACATTTTCTTATCCTTTATATACTGCTCTATATCTCAACAAGAGTTGATTAATGAGAACTGGCTGTTATTTATGTCGAACTTGCGGAACTCTCTCTACGACAAAGAAAATAGTACTCGTTTATCCTTAATCACGTCCCTTTGGAATGTGTCAATATTTGAGCAATGTAAAAGCTGTTTCTAGTGGCATCACCAATGGCAGGATTTTTCTAAGCATTGAAATCAACATTAACTATGTTATAGTAAAACTTGATGAAAGAATCTACCAATGAATCGTAATTCAACGAAGAAATTTTACTTATTTAAAATCTTTTTTATGAATTATCAAATCTAAGATTATATTTTTCACGAATTCGAGGGCACCTTGTTATTATTTTTAATTGTGAAAAAGTGTATATTTATTTTTTATTATTAAACGGTAATTCTTCGGATTAGTATTTTTTGGTTACTGCAGTATTGTATTGTAGTGATGATAGACCTCCGGAGTAATCCGCCCACCTGTACAACTTCTCTCCTCACACACCTCCCCCCTGCCCATCAATTCCTACCTTTATCAAAACCATGCTGTTTTCTTTAGTTCACGGACAAGTCGACCACAAATTTAGAATCATGTGTAACAAAAAGAAATTTCACCATCATACAAAATTAGATTTAAAATTAAAAAATACTAAAGTGTGTTAAGCGAGATTGGGTCAAAATATTATTTTATCCTTCAGACAATTCTAATTTATTTTACAATTGACGAAACACTGGCCAGGTTGAACTCTACATGACATTATGTAGCCTTCCATCAAACATCGTCAGGCAGTATTCGTAAAGAGTTTTCCAGATGCATACATCAGCTTCTGGTGATCTGGTCGTAAAAGCTGTATTTGGTGATCAGATCAGTCTCGGCAAGTTTACCATCATATTTAGATTTGTATTCTAATAATTAAGTTCTTGAGCATGGATGTATGGGATTTTCTTCATTGATTATCTAATATGGTTTTAAAAAAACAAAATATCTGGCTTCTTCGCTATTGTCAGCCACATTCTTACTTAAAAAAAGCCACATTCTTTTGTCAACAGAGAAAATATTTAATAAAATAAGCCTGTACCGGCGACAGCAATAACAGCAAGAAAATTTAGTACGCATTTTTTAATGCGCCCTACATTGGGCATGTTCAATTATTTCAGGATAATTTATATACATAAATTAGTACATTGAGAAATATTTAAAAAAAAATAAGAATCTATAACAAGTTGATAAATACTTTTTTTTTCATAAACTTAACTGTAAAAACAATCTCGATTTGAACGGTCAATTTTAATAGAAAAAAAATACGTTTTTTTTTTACATTTTAAATATATTTAATCGACAGAACATGAATTTTTAAAGGTATATTAATTAATACATATGTAATTAAGGCGCATTTTTTATTAACATATCTGTGGACGAACTGTTGGCACAGTATTTTATAAAACTCTGCAATGTGCCAGTTTGATTGTTATTCTTTTTTTTATATCGTACACCTGGTTCCAAAATAATATGAACGTTTTATCAATTTTGACTTGCGCAAGTACTTATGTCAATGAGTTCATAAATTCAAATTGATGGACTCACTAAAGTTTATTGTTCCTTTTATAAATTATTATACCTTACCCATTTCGTGGTCTATTATTACGGTGCACTATATTACCTTGATACGTTGAACAGTGTTTGCATATCAAATAAATATTTGACAGATGGAAAAACACAACTTGATTTTAATTTGTTTTAATTTTCTGTTTCGTATCCTGCTTCACACTTTTTTAATAGTATTGTATTTCCAAGCTTACTTATTGGTAATTTTATAAGTATTACAAAATGATTCGATTAGCAATTTGGATTCAGTGAATATCATAGGTTTTCCGCCTCTCGTCACAATCATAATATTATGAAAGGGTGTCAATAGAGCTAAGAGTGCTCAAATAAGATTAAAGCATTGTTCACTCTTATCGTGTAAATACTGTAAATCTTCAACTCTTGGGTAAAAGGCATTAGGTATATTTGAATAAATAAAAACATTTTTGACTATAGAGTAGAAATGTTGCAATACTCCACCGAGTAAATAATAAAGGATTTAACAATGAATAGTTTAAATTTTTTAGAAATAAATAAAATCCTAAAAAGCTAAATTTATTTCCAATAGTTTCAACAAACCCCAATTGAATATTTTTGTAATGTTGACTTCATTATAAGTTCAGTATAATAATCTGTTAGTTTTGATTCTATCATCCCCTCATAGCTTCCATAAAAAGGAAAAATCCCAAACTCCATTTAGTATTATTTTTCCATTTTAAATATTAGAAACAATCTTCCTTTATTATTTTACCAAACTTTACGATTGTAAGTCTGAAGATGCATCTGAAAGAGGCGTGTCACAATTAGTAATGCAATACGTGGAATAATCAAAGTTATTTTTAATTTTATATCTTAATTATAATAGTTAACACATATAATTAAAGGTATGTATTTACATAGTAGTATTCCCCAGACTACAATCAATTCACTTTTAAGGTGTTCACTGTCAATTCTTGGTGAAATGGCATTAAAATAAAAATAATAAAGCATTTTTAGTACTTATTCCAAATATTTTTTATTGTATCAGGAGCGGTTTTGCTCATGGCTAGCATTATCAACTGATAAGAAATACAACGAAACAGCGTTATTTAAAAAAACTTAATTTTAGTCTACTTTGCTTGTATTTTGCACCAATTTATTTGCATAGTTGTAATACCAACTATTTGTCACACCTTGTATTTCTTGCTTAACTTTTGTATAAATATCACTGTTTTGTGTATCAGTTGATAATGCTGGCCATGAGCGAAACCGGTCCTGATCCAATAAATTTAATGAGGAATAAGTACCGAAAATGTTTTATGATTTTAACAATCAATTCATCAAACTAGATCTGATCGGTTCGTGAAAGAAAGTGTTATCAAGCATTAATAAGACAACAGCTGTTGATGATAATGACGATGTAATGAATCTTGAACTTTATGTCACTAAAAAAATCATTAAGAGAAATGATTGCATTACGTTCTCACGCGAGTCTATCATTCGCAGTCATTTTTGGCAATTTTTCATTGTTAAGCCAACTGAAGCAATTAATTCCCAGTCACCGGTGACTATTTTTGATTCACATTTTTGAACCCTTGCACAACATTATAATAGCTTTGTTGTAATATATTACAAATATTTTGGCATAAAGAATTACCATGACACAATACTTTGATGCTATCTGCCAACTTATAAGTGAAGTTAATTTATTTAAGAGGCTTCTACCGCCAGGCATTTTTTTTTATAATGTTGATATTGAACACTCGAAATTTGTTTTTATATTAAGAACATAACGTAGTTTGTTCGTAATTCAAATTACGAACTAAATTCCGTGATTTCCAATTTAAAAAATGGTAAAAAATATTCGATTGGTATTTTATTCAATGTAAAATTGAATCAATTTCTTAGTCAAAAAAAACGTGGTTACGTATTATCAAATAAAACACACAATTAAAATAATTAGTTAACGGATAGTTCTCACAAACACATTTTTAAATCTTTCACTTCTCATCAATGTTTAAAAATTGAAACAAATCTACATTAGACGTCTACAATAAATAATTATGATATTTTCTAGGGGTGGGAAACCTTTTCGTGATAGAATTCCGCTCTCATCTGTCTGCAATTTAATAATGACAGCTCAATTTTAATTGTATGTAAATACCTACTATTTATTTAATCCGTGAAAACAGTGAAATAAGAAATTTAAATCTTCCCTTGAGACTTAAAGGGCTAAAGGTTCTCCACCCCCGCTCTCTTATATACATCGTGATATTATTTTTGATTAGAGTTGTCTTGGCTGACTGTTGTGGTGTATTTAGAAAACAAGAAACAACAGTTTTTGCTTATTTGATAATATATGAATTCGGATCGACGAGCGAAGGCACGCGGATCAAACAGCTAGTAATCAGCGCCTGCAAAATCAAAGCATGTGTCACTAATATAACTTTTCACAATCGCTATTAAAAGAGAGCGTTTTAAGGCATATATTTCGTCCAGTTCAGCTTTGTATCAGACCAAGTAAGTTAGGAGTAAATTCGTTACTTTTCATGATCGTATAGCGTTATGGAAGGCGTTGTGAAAAACGGCTGCATAAACATAAAAATAGGTGGTAGGACAACCAACACATTTACCCAAACATATATTTCATTAAAGGTACTTATTAAAGGAAAATCACAAGTCTACAATTATTGTTTCATTATTTTTTGGCCAGTAAAAATAATAACACATTTTAGAATTTATTCCACATTAAATTTATTGGATCAGGACCGGTTTCGATTTCAGTTCATGACGAGCATTATAAACTGATAAGTAATAAAAATGTGTTATTATTTTTATTATACATAATGCCATTCCACAAAGTATTGACAGTGAACAAACATCTTTAAAATGATATGTGTCAGTTCATATAAAATTTTCAAAGGCTGTTACTGTTACTGCTATTATTTGAGTTGATGGATTTACGTATCTTTATTTTGTAATTTTAAACATACTCAACCAAAAAAAACTTTCATATTAATCATTTGATTCTAATGATATTCAAAATGCCAAACATACAACTATGTATACATATATATTGTAATTATATTCCAAGCGTTGTATTCGAGATTTTCTGTTCGTACTACCTTAGTTTGTTTGGAAATTGTTCAATGGATTAGTTTAAAAAAAATGTAATGGAATTGTTAGTTTTATGATTACATTATTTCAAAAAAAAAAACTGGCTACGAGAGGCTGGGTGCATTGTAAAAACCAATTTCACAACCTTGACATTTTGTCACTTTTATTGTGTAAAAAGAACAATAATTCTTTCTGACGAAATAAAAATTTTGTCTTATAAATTGTAAATGGTTCAGGGAGATTTATTACGTATCTAACGGATGAAGCTTTCACCTATCATGAAGTCAGCCTTGTCCAAAATGCGGAGGTTGGCTTTGTTTTAAATAATAATTTATTAAAAATACATAAATAATAATTCTATGCCATCAAGTAAAAGTGTATTAAAAATAGTTGCGAAAGAACCATTATGGTTGCAAAAATTTTCGACTGCATATTGCGACAAGTGTTGAGTAAAGTGGTGTAACTGTTTTTTTTAAAATCAGTAATCCAAATGCCCGGTACGTGGTGCAGTGGTCAACGTCGTTGGCTTGTGTGACGGACTGCACGGGTTCGAGTCCTGGTACGAGCAGATTTTAAAGTGGATAAATCGATTCTGTTCGAAGGTTAAAAATCTTTTTGAGAAATGGTTCGCCAAAGATTTTCATCCGGCCCTTTTCGATTTTTTAAAATAAATTAAATTTTATAAATTTCATGATTTGGTTGTGAATTAACCACTATTAATTTCAATTCATCAATTGGTACCTATAAGATACGACAACGCATCAACCCAAAAACATTATAATTATTTTCTATTATAAATTCCAATAGAAATTACATTTGCTTATTTAAAATTTTTATTGAATTCCAACAAGTATTTATTTGTCATCCGACCCACGAATTTAAAAAAAATATCAATCCGATTGTTTCTCAAAAAGTCTGGTGTTCCTAGTTCCAATATATTCATGTCATCTTTGATATTAAGCAATTTCTAAAAAAAATATAATTGCAATTGTTATGCTTGGTGATAATTTTTGTCACTTTTATATTGAAAAAAAAACGTTCGTTTATTCGTTGAGAATATTTTATCGTCGACTGCATTTCTTATATATACTTATTAATAACTATTATAATGTTTTTTAAAAAAAAGTTGGATAATTTTTTTTTCAATGGTCACGTATCTAATTTATCAGTATTATATTTTTTCATGTTCATTATAATTTCTAGCAAAATAATTAATTTTACATTTATGCTAAGCAGGCACATTTTTATGAATGAACTACAACATCACGCATTGAATAAAAAAAATCACGTTTTTCCTCGTCTCCGAAAATTTCAGCCAATCGTGTCTCGATAAAGTTTTTATTGTAAAAAGGTGACGGATTTTCATTAAGAAATACCGGAATTTTTATGCAATAAAAAAACTTGATTCTAACAATAAAAAAATCTTTCCGAGTCTTTTCATTTAGCATAATTTTAAATCGATACTTGTTTTACCTTCCCGCGGAAGGCGATAAAAAAGTAACAATAGAAAAATAAGTATTCTTGTTTATTTTTTATTAAGTTAATTTTCAAAAGTAGTTACCCAGACGTCAATGCAGTACTTAAATGTTTTCGAACCTCTTTTTATGCTCGGCTATTAAAATAATTAAATATATTTAAAAAACTGTTTTTATCCAATGCAATTATTATTGAAAATTGCGATCGGAAAAAAACTTCGATAGTTGAATATAATTCTTTAACAATGTCCGCACCCAATGTGGAGTATATGGACTCTTATAAAACATATTTGTTACGAGAACTGATTGTAATTCAGTCGCTCAGTCTCCCTTTTCAGTGATCTAACCGTATTGCAGAATCGTAAAGCAAATCAATCACTTCAATTAATCAATTAACCATTATTCGATGAAAATATTGTATATGTTTTATCATGTCCGATCTGAATGTGGAGCATATGGAAAAAAGCTGAACCTTACTATTTCGGAGATGGTTATAAAAAAAAAATGGGACTAGCCAAGAACAAGTATTTGGGCGGGAGAATATTTTTTTAATCAGAATATTTACAAACACACCTTATATTTAAAATTGTATATTTAAAGAATTTTGTGTTAACAAATCAGTAAAATCTTAAAACTTTGATAAATCTATCAACAGTTTTCTTGTTTGCTTAGTAAATTAATATTCAAGAAATAATAATAATTCAAATATTATTTAATTATGTATCTGATCTGAAGATGGTTATCAAAACAAGCCAAACACTTGATTCAGAAGAAGCGGGATAACAAAGAAGATAAATGTATTTTGTGTTTCACACCAACAATAAGCAGTTCTTTATTTTGGGTGGCTAAAGTTGAAGTGTCCAACAACTACTCACTATAGCAGTCACTCTTATTCATTTTCAATTCTTATTGCTAAGTTCATAGTTTTATCACTTTTAAGATGTTCACTGTCAATACTTGGTGGAATTGCATTATTATAAAAATAATTACACATTTTTACTACTTTTTCCACATAAAATTTATTGGATCTGGACTGGTTTCGCTCATGGTGAGCATTATTATTATAAACTGATAACAAATACAACGGAACAATGATATTTATACAAAAGTTAAGCAAGAATTACAAGGTATGACAAACAATTGGTATTACAAATAAGCAAATAAATTGAAGTAAAGATGATGTTAAAGCTTGCATTGGTTTAATATTTTCGATGGTTTCGGCGGTAACTTTGTGGAAGTTCATTTTAATATAAAATTTAAAATAACTTTGATTATTCCACGTATTGTGTAACTAACTGTGACACGTGTTTCGCCTCTTTCAGAGGCATCTTCAGACTTTACTATCATTACTTAAGCAAACTTTGCGATAGTAAGTCTGAAGATGCCTCTGAAAGAGGCGAAACACGTGTCACAGTTAGTTACACAATACGTGGAATAATCAAAGTTATTTTAACTTGCATTGGTTTTTACTTTGCTAATGATTATACACACTTCATCGATTTTTGATATAATAGCTTGCATTGCTAAGAGGTCTTCAAAATTTTAATTATAGTCTATTTTTCATGTATTTTGCTTCAATTCATTTGCTTAGTTGTAATACGAATTGTTTGTCATATCTTGTAATTCTTGCTTAACTTTTTTTGTATAAATATCACTGTATCCTTGTATTTCTTATCAGTTGACAATGCTCGTCACTAGCGAAACCGCTCCTGATGCAGTAAATTGTATGTGAAATAAGTACTAAAAATGAGTTATTATTTTTATTTCATAGATTTAGTTAACGCGGCTGATACAGTTAATACTGACACTGATAGTAAATTCCGTAACCCCATTTTGTTCATCCAATTATTTTTTAATCTCACTCTGTAGTGTTTGACCTTTTGTCTAATAATAGGAAATATTGCTTCAAGGATTTGAGTAGGTAGTATCAAGAATGGAATTTGACTTTCTAATAAAAAAAAAATGCAATTAATGGGAGAATAATATACCTTAACACAGGAGTTCCCAACCTAATTGGACCCCGGAGCACATCTGAAGAAAAATGTAGGACGGCAGGCGCCAACTATTTTTACTAAGGATATTATAAATAGACAATGAATTTTTCAACCATGTCCGCTCCCAACGTGGAACATGTGGAGTCTTTGCGGCGTTTACCTTAACATATGTTCTTTTCTACGGGAACTATTTGTTACTCAGTAAGTTGCTCAACCCTTTTTTTGAATAAAGTGAAAACTCGTTTCTTCTTGTTATGCCTTTTCTTGAACTTAATCTGCAAAACATGAAACTATTTATATTGTTTTTAATAGGCAAGTAAAAGAATGACAATAAAAGAGACCATTGGCTCGATAGTCTTAAACTGCAGAAATCTCTATTCAAACTGTTTTTGAAGCACTTGAATGTGTACGATAAATAAATCCACGTTTAATTCACTGTTTGTTACCAACCATTTCCTTCATATTTGGGAAATGTACTGTCGATGTGATATCCACAAAACTAATTTTGCAAACAGAAATTCAAAAAAAAATATGTTTCGAACTTATGTTGGTGGGCGCAAGAAATCGGTCGGGCACAGGGTTAGAAACTCCTGCCTTAACATATGCTTGGCTTACTTTTCAAAACGCCTTACTTGATTGTTATTTTAATTGTTTGTTTTTGAGAGCATAGCTGCTAGAATGATGTGTGCTCGGAACCTTACAGTTCTCCTCTATCTGGAAAACTCGAAACCAAAATAACATTATCAGTCGCTTTCCCGTGTGTATTAAATACTGGTTGTATCGCATTGATCGTTTTCCCGCACAAAATTTTGCTTCAAATATACTAACGTACCGGAAAATGGGTTTCAAAATGCATTGTAAAAAAACAATGAACGTACAGAATTATTAAAAAAGTATTGTATCTCAATTTTCAACTATAGATACACAGTAACTCCCCTTTATTGAAGAGCTACGAATAATTAGCTTAAAAGTACGTTGATAAATAATATTGTAATAAATAATGCTTTTAGAGTCTCATCGCTCTGTTCTACGTTAGATTCTTTTACGATTGGGCTTAGTGAAAATTAGCTTATATTAAAAAAAAAAAAAAAAACATTTTTGTTCTTATTCAACAATTAATTTATTAAGATCAGTTGATAATACTCGATCTTTATTTGTATTTAAATATAGTCGTTTCACCAAGAAGTGACAGTTAAAAACTTAAAATTAAATGACATTACTGTTTCTTCATGAGCGACGATCGCAACCGGTCCTAAACATTTGCCATAATAGTATACATACATGTTTTATTTATTCAAAATATGAATACATCTGTTTAATGACCCTCAAGCAGCCGGTTCGCATTTTCATTCGACTTTTATAGTGTGAAACTAGTTAGCCCTTTCCCCGACCAGGAGACAAGCAAGATTTATCCTCTCACACCCAAAGCTTAGTAAATGAATTAGGCACTAAGAAGAATGCAATATTATACGAATAATAAGTTATGGTACGTGTTTGGGCACCATCTTTTGATTCCTTATATACGGGTGATGGGTAGCGAACAGGTTAAAATGTAAACCTATTTTTTTTTTTAAAGTTAACCTTCCCTTGTTTATAAACAAATCAAAGAACCTTATAACCTTAAAATTACGCTTCACCGTTAATCCGTTAAAACCCGTTAATAACGTTACTCGAACGGTTCGTATGGGATTATTATTTATTAGTAGTTATAAAGGCTAGTACGTTTGTAGGTAAAATGGTTGGTAAATTTGTGTAGTCGACACCTTATTTTGAAAAGGTTCTAACTGCCCTTGACCCTGTTTTTAGAAATTAGCGCTTGATGTTTCGATTGATCATACTATTGAATTCAAAAGATAACTAAGGATTTCGACTGAGGGTGCTTGATTTTTTGAATTTTTTACTTTTCCGTGAGTTTTGTCGCTAACGACCCGGGTTTCGCATTTTGGCATCTTCATGCATTTAAAGTGCACGGATGTACATGAAGTGACATTTTCTTGTAACAAAGAGCAAGTAAAATGTTTAAAATTACTTATTTTAAGCATATTTTTTCACAATTCGAACCATTCTACTGAGAAATAATGATTTTAACGATCTAATGGTGGAAATAATAATGACAATCCTAGAACTGTGTCAAATAAATTAAGTAAAAAAAGTGTGCAGATCACGGAATTCTCTCCGTTATTCAACCATAGACAATTCTTAAATTCATATATCAGGAGGTAGTTTTCAAAAGTGTACAAATCCCTTTATTGAAAAACTGAAAACGTGAGATATTTTCATTACTTTTTCATCATAAATTCGTGTTTACTTTCAATATTTTTAACATATATGTCTTAAATTAAAGAATTACGTATAATGTGTTACAAATCAAACTTTTCCATGTGAATAAAAAAGGTCTCAAAAGTTTAATCTAAAACTGGCAGTTGAAAAAAAGTATTTTGGAAATTAGCTTCTCATATAATTATATGCGGCAAAAGCTTTTCCGACCAAAATGTCAATTAGAACCTTTTCAAAGTAAGGTAACGTAGTGTTATAATAATTATTGCGTACCTTCCTCTCCGACTAGACTACGTCTTGCGTAATTATATGTTTTGGACGTCGTTAACGGGCTCCCAAAAGTTACACCTGTAATTATTGCACAGACATGTTATTGCTTATCGCTTAAAATCTCACCGCGTTATACCCAAGTGATGGACATCGCAGTAAAATACTCACATGTTCGCTTAGATCAGTGATGCACAACCTGCGGCCCTCAATAAAATTTCATGCGGCCCTCAAGTTTTTTTTTATTCTTCAGAACTTTTTCTGGACGATGGAAAAACAATAACAAAATATTTTATATACTACACTAAAAATATCGATAATTTAATTACTTTTACTCATTCGGCCCTCGAACTATCTGAGAATTGATTATCTGGCCCTTTGCGCAAAAAGGTTGTTCTTCACTGGAATAGACCAACGCTATAACGTATAGATCCTAAAGCGTTTATTATTTCATGACAAGACTGTCTTAAAATTGATATCGTTTATTTTTCACTGGTTGTGTAACTATGTGTGACACGCAGTTTCACTTAGAAATATATATTTCACATAAGTGTTTTTTTAAACTTTTACTGTTGAATGAATGAAAATTAGTAGCTGAGAATTGTTGAACGTATTTTAAAATCTCAAAAGTAATTAAATATTGAAACATATTTTCTCCCGGACTTCATTTCCACACTTCCATTTTCCCAAATTAAAAAAATTATTCTCACTTATATCCTACTTTATTAATTTATATACAATTATATAAATTAATAATAATAATAAGCAGGTATTAGTCAACCTAAAAAAACATTGCATCTTGCCAATCGTACTTATAAAAAATAGCTTTTTTTTTAAATGTTTTCTGTTCGTCATTTGTCTCGCTGATGGGTATATAAAACAATATTACATAGCAAGAATTTCTTTTTTTTATGTTTATTAAATATTTCATATATATATAAAAGCATCAAGTATGTGCCATAAAAAATAACGATGCCATATTATATTCTCAAATTCAAATTTTCGAACGGACACAAGGCATACGTACTTATTTGACGGTTAATGTTTTATTAAAACACATTGCACAAGAAACACATACGGACAATATGTATGTACATTAGAATGGTAAAAAAAAATAACTACTTATAATAATGATTATGATTCAATGTTTATTTTCACATCACTACTGATTTCCAAATGAATACAAACTAATCTATATCGATACAGCATAACAAAGTGTTGTATTTTTTGACAGCTAAATTGGCAGCTTACATGATATGGGAGGTATTTATGGAGCCACTTTTTATTAAAATTTTAACACTTGGTTGATGTATTATGGATTGTACAATAGTCGAGTACAAAGATTTACAATGAGATTTAAATAGGCGTGTATTTTATTTACGTTTTAGTCAGTAAATTAAATAAATGGTCAGTAAATAGTATAAACGGTCAGTATAAATTTGGTCAGTTATTTAATGAAATGGTCAGTAATTTATAAAAACGATTCGTATTTAAAAAAAAAATGGTAATATAATAGCTAGACAGCTACTTATCACATACCGTTTATAGATATCTACGAACCCTTTTACAAAAAATGACTGACCATTTTACAATAATATACTGATTAAAAATAATTATTTACAGACCATTTATTAAATTAGATACTGACAAAATAATTACTTGCCATTTAAATATAAAAATTATTTGAACATTTTGTTATTCGTTCTTATTAATTAGGGATGAAAAAATCTATAATTTTTAAGCAGTGATATCTTTAAACAAATTAGTTAATCAATATATTTATTAAAACATTCCTGTAATTGAAAAAAAAATGTAGTTGGAATTTCAAAAATCTGATTGACTAAGGCATTCCTTTCACATCGAATAAAATTTACATATTCCTTAAAACTTTTTTATGTTTTCATAAGACATTCATAGTAATAAATTGTCGTCATAGCATGTTAAATGTTAAATGTAGTTTTTTATTAAAGTCAAAAAAACTTCATCGAAGGAAAAGTAAATGAATCTTCTTCTTCGCGTCACATCAACTCTTAATGGAGAACATATGATCATTGAAGCCAACATAATACCTTCAAAATACCATGCTTCCTTATATGACATTCTAGCACCCTGATATTCCGTCTTAACCTCTAATGTATCCTGGATTCACCCTTAATATATTTAGGCGAACAAGTTGTTGTCTCACCGCCTTCCGTTATCTATATGCAGCTGTTTTTCACAGCTACCTTCCATAACGCTATACGATCAAGAAAAGACTCGAATTTACTCCTCACCTACTTGGTCCGATACAGGGCTGCACGGGACAGAACTTTTTCAGAATTATTTTGAAAAATACTCGAGTAATACTCGTAATTTATAAATGGAGATTTGTTAACAATTTAATGTTTAACAGTCTTGCGTGTGGATTTTACTGCCAAGAGATATAATTTTTTCAAATGTTTTTGCCTTAGACTTTCCTATGCGAGAATTTCTTTTGCTATATTTGCTTTGGGTTCTTTTGATTTTTCTTAACAATGACAAGTTTATGATGACACGAGACAAAATAATCTAAATAATGTACACAAATTTGAATTTTCATATTTCTTAGGTGCATCTGAAACTACTCGAGTATTTTTAAATTTTACTACTCAATTCTCGAGTAGTTGAGATGTCGAGTAATTGGAGTCTTTAATCTGAAGTATGCATCTGTCCTCAGTATGCTTTTACTCGGGTGCCATGATTCGCTACCGTTGCACAGACGTCGTTCGGTCCCAGCCGAGTACAGCTGCGTGCTTCTCAGGCATTCCGCATCGAATTTAATGTGGCAATAGAATTTTTATGTATTCTAAAACCGCTGGCGAATAAATAAATTATTTATCAGGGAAACACGATCGTTTGGATAATGTGGTTATTAATAAAAAATACATTAGTGATTGGGAACGTAATCGATTTAATAAATGTGAATGTGCCAAAAACATGAATATAACTGCTTAATGTAGTTCAAGCAGCCAATTTGCATTTTCAATCGACTTGTATGCGAGAGGAATGTAAAATGAATAAATAAAAAAAAACACACGATGACTAATACATTTTAATTAATCGTAATGAATATTTTTATATGGCGAATTATTTCAACACAATAATGATTTGTAGATATATATATACCTACGACGGTATAAAACACAGGTGGACATCGCGTTTTAAAATTATCGCACATTTTATTACATATCTGAGTCGGCTAATTGCTGGTATTTTAAATAAAATGAGTAATTGGTTTATCTGTCATCTACTTGGTAGATTTTCATTTGTTAATAATACACCCGATCCTCTATTTGCACTGTTTCGAAATAGCACGGCTTAAACAAAGTACAGATTTCTTTTATTATTTTTTTACACTGATCTTCTATTTCTAAAAAATTGCAATAAACGGACACGTTTATTTTATCACTATTCACGTTCTAGTCATATTTTTGAACTACCTTTCTTCAAAAAAGCGAGGTGAATCAACTGATTACCTATCAGTTCTCGTAGAATAAAATAAATTAAGATTAAATCCATATTCTCCATATTGGAAGCGGCCGTGGCTTTAAAATATTGAATATGACTGTTCGATATTCGTAAGTAGTTTTTCAATCATTTCTTCAATTCAATGCCTTCAGGTGACATAATATATTTATTTATTGAAAAAAATAATGTATAATACATGGAATTACAGCTGACGCCAATGCGCTATGCATTTGACAAATTGAATCACATAAAATATTACACAAAATTAAAAAAAATATATATATGTAACAGAACAGAGACATATAAGTTACATTAAAAGAAAAAAATACAGGCAAAACATCAAGCTCACTGCCGAAGATGTAAACATCAACAGGCAGTGCATTCATCAGCCGAACAACCCTCGTGACTGGCGACTCAAAAGACCTACGTGACAAACATTCTCAAAGAAAATTGATTAGCCTTGGTTGTGAACACGTAGGTAGAAACTGGGAGCATGCAAAACTTAAAGTCTCAAGGGTTATCAACTCGGCCCCGAAGAAGAAGACAAAAAATATTTCAATATTGAAATCGATCTTGGAGCTTCAAGACAGTGAAACGAAAGCATTCATTAAAGAAGCTTGGTTGGATAATACTCCATTTAAGAATTATATATAGTAAAACACTATAAGAATATATAATATTATGTAAGATGGAATTTCAATACAAACATACTTTGTAGCATAAATAGAAATAAAAATATCAAAAAAACTTAGAACTCGCTTTGCACACAGCGTTTTTAAAAAAAATGACTTTATAAAAAGTACGTCGTATTAGCATTTTAGAGTATTTTAAAATCAATTCAGGATATGATATGAGTCATGAATGTTGAATCACTTTTGTAATATCAATCATTTATAGCCAACGCGTCCGGTATTTTCCGATTCCTCTACAATTTATTTACAGATGTAATTTATTGAGGGTTCTTCAAATTGTAAATGTCAATACTTTTCAACTATGCCATATTCATATAGAAACAAAATGTGTAGACGCAGGGCCTCCCAACTACTAAAGAATCCAATTAGAGTATCGAGTACTCAATACTCGAGATTTATAAATGAAGTTTTATTTCCGAATTTTATTCACTTATTTTAAAATAAAAAGATGTATTTATGAAAGATTTAAAAACAGCAATCATTTAAGCAGCGGACAGAAAAACTAGATGCACTATTTAATTCATTGTTAACTATAAAACCGACATTCACAGCGACAGGGAGAGTTTTTTCTACTGCGGGAATTATAAATACAAAACTTTGAACCCATTTATAATTGGTGACGTTTAAATCTCTACTATTTTTGAAACATATGTTTTATTAATTGAAATAAATGTAGTTATGAAATTAAATACATCTTTTTATATCAAATTTGAATTAATAATATATATTTTTGAACATCTAAAACTACTCAAGTATTCTCGAGTATTCTAAAAATATACTACTCGATACTCGAGTAGTTGAGATGTCGAGTAATTGGAGTCCCTACTCCCAACCAATGGGGAATTCCCAGCAGGGAAAGTCTGCATTTACGAACGACGATTAGAGTGAGCGCTATTCATAAAAAGCAAAAAGGAATAAATCCACGTTTTTTCGTATCAGAAAAAAAGTCAATCCAAACAATATGTTATAAATACATTTTTTTACCATGTCCGCTCCCAACTTGGAGCATATGGACACCTCACGGAGTTTATCTGAACATATATTTTTCTAAGACAGCTGATTGTTAATCAGTTGCTTAACCTCCCTTTTTCGAAGAGAGTAGGGGATGGAAAGGATACGAGGACTCGAACAGGACTAGGAGTTAGCTAATCGCTCTCGCTATGCGTCCCTCTTTGGGATAGGAAAGGTGGGAAGGGGTTTTTAACAACACAATCACCCATGCCTTTGAACAGATTTATCGACTGTAAAAATCCGCTCGTCCCGGGAATCGACCCCGGGCGGTCCGGCACGCAAGCCAACAACGTTGACCAATGCGCCACGGGCCGGACAAATAAATACATACAAAATGTTATGTCCAATTTTGTGTCAATTTGCGTTTACTGATTTATAAAAATAGCCATACTGTTTCTGACTGGAAATACAGAACGATGGTATAGCTAAGAAAATAAGCGAAACACATCGTTAACAACTAACGTTGCGAGGTGGACGTTGTCGGTTTTTGCTCTTCGACACATCATATCACCTGGTCTTTATGATCTACTACAGACATAGTATATTATGGTTTGTTACGTGGGATTTTTTATTCGATTCATCGATTGTATTCGAAGATAAGAGTGTTTGTATCGTCTAAATTCTAAATGATTTCTCCGCACCCATCTGATTATATAAGCGGGGCATAGCGAGAGCGATCAGCTAATCGTTAGACCTATTCTCTAGCCTTATTCTTTCTATCGCTACTCTCATCAAGCTAAGAAGAGAGGTTGAGCGACTAAGTAACAATCAGCTCTTATAGGAAAAAGTATGTTTAGATACTTCCATTATGAGGAGATATAAGTCATTAAGAGGTGAAGTGAGCCAAGTCTAAAAATAGTTTAAAAAAATCTATTTGACTTTTTAAGTTCAATCACGTTATTACTTCTTGGCATATTAAAATTTTAACATTACGTGAAACAACATCAATATTCAGAAAAACAAATAATGGAAATAATGATTCACAAAGTAAAAAGCAGGGCTGTGGAGTCGGAGTCGGCGCGGCGTTTTGGCCGGAGTCGTACTCGGAGTCGGAAATTTTGAAAAGTTTGATCTTTTTATTTTTGCATTTAATTTGTCAAATTTGGCTTTTGGCCGCATTGATAGGGGATGACGATCTTAACCTTTTTTTAAACGGAGTCGTGGTTTTGGTAAATGCTGGAGTGGGAGTCGGAATTTTTTTTACCGACTCCACAGCCCTGGTAAAAAGGGTGCTATTAGTTCACCGCTAGTATATCATTTCTCTTGAGAAGAGAAGTAAGCCAAGTAGCAAAATTATGCATCTTTTGTATTTAATAATCTCACTTCACTTGTAGGATACTTTAAAACCTGAAGAATATGGTGTCCCGCCATCAAACTCATTTTTTTCAAAAATACCATTTGGCTCAAGTCACTTATCAGGGGATCATATGCTCTGCATTGGGAGCGGACATGGTTAAAAAAACGGATCTATAATTGTTTATGAAGTTTCTTCTAGGCTTCAAAGATTGTATATTTGATTCGAACGTGGCGCTTTGGAAGTGTTTGTAAGTGTTATTTTAGTGTTGTGCCTATACCTTTTACCTAATGACAAAGTGATTTATTATCGAGATAAAAAGTAACGGGTACAATTTGAATAACTCAGGAATTTTTGATGGATTAAATATGTTCATTAATATCATAAAATTTTATTGTCCTCTTAACACGGTTCTCATCGTTCAGGTATTTTAAAATATTTCATATAAATCACGCTAAGATTTTCACGCTTGTGCTGCAACAAAACTGTAGAGTTACATACATCTTTTTATGGATTTGGTGCCTTTTAATTTGGGGAATTGTTTAATGGCTAGCTTAACAATATTGCCCGGTCCGTAGTGCAGTGGTCAACGTCGTTGCTTTCCGTGACGGACCGCCTGGGTTCGAGTCCCGACGATCAACAAACGACCTAAAAAATGAGATCCACGGTGCAATATGTAATCCATTTTCCCGCTCAATTTTAGGATTGAGATTCATCGTTACCTTACTTTGAAAAGGTTCTAATTGACATTTTTGCCTAAAATGACCTTTTGGTAGGAAAAGTTTGTATATACTGGATACTATCAAATGTATAATACATATATGAAGTTCAGAATTATCTATGCTTGAATAAAAGTGTTAGCAGAATTCCGGAGTTACACTGCATCTGCACACTTGTTTTACTAAATTTATTTGACAATGTTCTAAGATCGTTTTATTTCCATCATTAGATGTTTTAGATCATTATTTCTCGGTAAGAGTTGTAAAAAAATATGCTTAAAATAAGTAATTCGAAGTGAATTTTAATCAGTCGAAACTTCAAACGCTCATATCTCAAAACGGTGTCAAGAGCAGTTAGAACCTTTCCAAAGTAAGGTGTCGAAAAGTCAATGCGTGAAATTTATTAATTAATTGATAAAATTTAGAAAAAAACAGGGCATTACCACTCGGTTACGGTCTCTGAATATTTTTTTTCATCTGAGTATTTATATGGAACTTATGTGGCCCTATTGCATGCTCCCATTCCGAATGATTGATTGCGAAAACAGCGTGTTATTTTCTGACAATTTTATTATATCATCTAACTCGACATGTTTTTCCATGCGCGAGTGCCTGCATATTTACCAAACTAAACTGTACGAGATCAAACATTTCGAGTTGTTCTGCTCGTGTACAGATTCTTATCGTATGCATAACAAACTAGAAAGATACGATCTCCATCCATCCGATCGACAACTTGATACATCACTTGAGAATATATTAAAATGCTTAGTTTATAGGCTGTTGAATGCAGATGATTTTAAAAAGCTGTTTTTTAGAACTTTATCAATGATAGATCGCTCGTGTCAAATTAACGTTATAGAGGTACATGTTAACACTTCCGATGGGTGAGACAGACCCGTACAGCCACTTTATCCTAAATATATATCTTAATATTAGTGATACAATGTGTAAACTTTTAGTATTCTTAAATCATTGTTTTTTACAAATTTTGCAGGAAAAAAATATGATTTTTATCGAATAGTTTTGTCGCAATTAAATAAAAAAGAAAATAAGTTGGACTATTACTGGCCGAAAACCCTTTATAACGTCGCTACAAATTTACAGAATTCAAACATCATTGCCCATACGCGATAATATAACGTTATCTTATCTCAAACACGCCACATTCAAACGTACGTGGCAAATCAAATTTGGATGCTTTTTATATTAAAAGGCGTAGATTAGCGCTCATAGTTTTGATTATGTCAGTCTGTCGTGAATATTAAAGCGAACACGTCGTCACTTTCATGCACGACTTAAAAAATGAATAATTATAGGAAAAATATCGATTTAAGATATGTTAAGTCATGATATAACATTTTCCCAATACAATCTATGCCAAAAAGCCATACCACTGGGGTAATTTATATACCCCCTTTCGGCAGACGCGTTCTTTACGTGGGACCGTATTTTTAAAGTTAAATGAAATGTTTTATTATAAGCTTTTAAATATTCATCACATATAATTTATAAGAATTCTAAAAAAAAATATTTGACATAACATTTGACGTTTTGTGTTGAGAAATAATTTCGCTAATTAGTTGATGACATCGATCGGATAAGTATAAAAAAAACTCTATGTGTTCATCGATTGAAACGAATTACGTAAACATGACAAGAGCTCCATAATTAGCTTAATTATATCATGACATGCGAGCAGTCTGAGACAGTCACAAAGCATGCCAATTGACATATTGTAGTCAATCTCATCCAAGTCATCGGGCACGACTTGGCGCAACCGAGCCTCGATCTGGGCTCAAATGCCCCGAAGCTTCGACATTTACCATTCTATTATTCCAGCGGTAACGCCACGTAAATGATATGTCAAAGTACAGGTGAAATCAGTGGTGTGGTTCCGGGTAATATTTTAAATAACCATTTGTTTAATAAAAATAATAAACATTTTTATTGCTTATTCCACATTAAATTTATAAGATCAGGACTGGCTTCGCTCATGGCGATCATTATCATCAGTTTGTTACCTTACTTTGAAAAGGTTATAATTGACACTTTTGCCAAAAATGACCTTTTGGTCGGAAAAGCTTGTATTGATCGCATTCTTTCATATATATGAATTTCAGAATTATCTATGCTTGAATAACGGAGTTAGCAGAATTCCTAAGTTGCACTGCATCTGCACCCTTTCTTTACTAATTTTTTTTGACAAAATTCTAAGATTCTCATCATTATTTACATCGTTACATCTTTGAGATTATTATTTCTCAGCAAGGTGTCGAGTTAATAATGCTAAATTAATGCGTAAAATTAAAAATAGTAAAATATTTTTTTTACTTTTTCCTAGTAAAAATGTATTGATCAAGGCCGGTTTGGCTCACCACGAACATCTTTAGCTAAGTTGAACATTCAGCTGAAAATTCTCGCGATGAGCGAAACCAGTCCTGATCCAAATAAATTCAATGCGTAATAAGTACTAAATGTTTATTATAATGCTGTTCCATCAAGTATTGACAGTGAACACTTTAAAAGTAATATTTTTTACACTTTCATCATACAAGATAAATTGACCAAATAAATCTACACGATCACTGACTTGATGAAAAATTTTACTTCTTCCAAACGTAGATTAAGCCTGAAGAAATATACACAAAAATGCCAAAAAACTAAATCTAAACACGCATAATAAATATAAATACGATTTTATAAAACATTTTTCTATATGACAACAATATTAATGTGGTTTTGGTGATCACTTTTAATGTGTTAACTGTCACTTATTGGTCGAAAGGCATTATTTAAAATAATAAAACATTCGATAGTAACTACTAAAATATCAGATCGCCACATAAGATTAGTTCAGGCTTTCCCGGGGCAATCGGTCCTGATCTCTTTCAGAATACATATGTATATGTGGACGTATTACATTAAATGTGTTTTTATTAATCGATCACATATTGATACAGTCATCGATACATTTTTATTTGTCAATAAATTTCTAATGAATGATTTTTAATTTTAATCCCATAAAGATTGCTTATAAAACTATAGTCGAGATCTTCTTTTGGATGTTTATTTTTTTCTTTGCGGTACAAAATCAAGCTTTTTATCAAGATAAACTAGAGGGATTTTGGTGTCAGTGATAAGAATGGTTATTCATTTCTCTGGACCGTTTGCCAGCCTTGAAACCGATATCAGCTGCTTCCTAGATATTCCATTAAACTTTTAGTCTTTAACCACTTTCCGGGCAATCATGCATATATGCGTGAAAAAAAAGAATGATTTCGGACGATACAGGCGAATTTCATAACTATAAAGACGATGTAAAATTTCGGGTAATCACAAAAATACGCGTGAATAATATTTGAAGCATTTTGAACAAGAAAAAATATGTTTTCGATATTTACGTATTAATTATAGCTAAAATACTGAAGACTAGAAACCAATAAATTAATTAAATTTGCCCGGGAAGTGGTTTTAGGGACATATTCCGCTAGAATTTTTAGACATTTAAGAAATACCGTGAACTAAGAGTTTAAAATTTACCACGCCACTGTGTTTAAGACAAATAAATTAATTCGCTGTGAGAAAATCTGTTTATCGTTTTCTTAAAGAGTAGATAGATAAATTGAATATACCTACGTTAAGTTAAGTTCTCTACATTATATATGTAACTCAAGGAAATAATGAGTATAATCAAATGTGCATTGGTTCTATTATCATTCCTTATGGATAATTAATTCTGCATTATGTAGGTCTAGGTATGAAAATGAATTTATTAAATCTTTTACAGTTTGGAAAGCCAGAAGGGCTTAAAGTGCAATTTGAAAATTTTCAGGACAGCGATTCGAAAAAAAACCTTATTTTGAAACGATTTTTGTCGCTAACGACTCGGGTTTCGTCTTTCGATATCTTCAGACCTTTCAAGTGCATATGTTCAACTTCATTCGTGCACTTTAAATGCTTCAAAAAACTTACGTAAAACTAGAATATTCAAACGATTCAAATTTGATACTGAAATTCTATCAAGCAAATTCAGCCGAAATCGACGCTTGTATATTTGTTGAATTATTACTGAACGATTAATATGGTGTGAAGAATGAAAATTTTGGCTTGATTTTTGTGCGTTTTGGGCTATACCAGGGGTCGGCAGTTTGTCAAGTGAGAAGAGCCACATTGTCATGGACACTGGATAACAAAGGTACCAGAGAGCCGCGTATATCCAAAAAATAGTTCGAGATGTACAATTTAAAAATAAAAATTAGAACGGTGTCCATGCATCGCTTTTGATAGCTTTACTTTATCATGAAAATGGCAAATTGAATAAATGATAATAAAAATAATAACACATTTTTATTATAATGCCATTCCACCAAGTAACACCTTAAAAGTGACCGTAAAGCAAGTTCTTTTTTTCTATGCAAGATTTGTATTCAATGAAAAGAAAAAGAAGTTAATCGTTACATTACACATGCATTACAGTACAATTATTATCTAAATAATAATCAAACATGTTCTCATATAGAAATAATAAAAAAATCTCTTGAATTTTTTATTATGATTGATAACTTGTCTTAGTCCAAGCGTCTTTTACGCCGTTTTGGCTTTTCAACTTTGATGTGACATTTCAATTACACATTTGACGTAATGCAATGAAGCCCACTACATATCGAAAATGTTAATTGCGAAGCATAACATTATAAAATTACTACTTATTACTGAATGTAAGGATAATAACTAATTTATTACGTCAGGACGTTAAGGTCTTCCGAAAGTTGACGCTGTTTGAATATATATATATAGGGTCTTTCAATAAGAACACTCGCTCGAGTAGAATGTCTATCGTGGCACGTCCTGTTGGAACCACATTTTATCGGTACTCATATCATCCAGTTTAGGCTAAAAGAAGTTGCTTATCATCGATCTGTAGCGCTCGCCATTGACGGTTATGACAATGCAACTTCGCATTATTCGTTTTGGAAGAAGTAAGGACCGGTGATTCCGTCAGACCAAACGGTGGCTTTCTCGGGCTTGGTGCTGGTGAATCTCGCATGAATTGAAATCGCCCCAAGTGCGAAAAATTTTGCTTGTTCACATTTCTATTCATCCAAAAAGTTTGCATGCTCACAGGTTCTACCTACGTGGTCGTAACCAAGTCAAATCAATTTTCGTTGTCAAAACTTGTTTGTCACGTAGGTCTTTTTAATCGCCAGTCGCAAGGGCTGTTTGGCTCATGGATGCACTGCCTGTTGATGTGGACATCTTCGGCAGTGAACTTGTTGCTTTGATTGCATTTTTTTCTTCTTATGTAAATAATATTTTTCTTTTCTGTTTCATATATACATATTTTTTCACTTTAACTTTGTCACAAGTCAATTTGATAATAAAATTTGATGATTTGCACACGTTTTTCAACGCTATTATCTTCCATGGTGATTTGTCGTACACTTCTTAACAATTAACAACGATTTTGACAGATTTCACTTAAGCAACATGGCTGCTATAACCTAAAAAGATTCGAGCGTCCCTAATGAATGATCCGTATATGTAGATTATTTTTAACGCAAAAGTCGAAATATAATCAGTTTAAAAAAGCATAAACACCAGTCCGAATTCTCGTCCACAATACCTCTATTATAATAATATGTCTGGTTCAATTTTGTTATCAAAATCAAGTCTATTTGTAAATTGCCGGACAGTAGTAATTATTCGTGGTGTCGCAGTGTGCGGTCGACAAATAGATTAGTTAATAAGTGGGCGTGTCCATAAACCTCATAACTGACATCGACTTCTCTGTCAATTACATTATCTAATATACATAATTACCGTATTAATATTATATGTCAAACGAATTGATAAAGCGCCGGGTCGCATTGGTAGCCGTTAGGTCTATATTATGTATTGTATTGTTCACTTCCTCTGGATTTGTTTAGTCAATTGAAATTAAAAGCAATATATCTACATATATATCTACTGTCTCTTATATCACCTACGTACTCAATTATAGAATTCTCAAAAATAGAATTAGGACTGAAAGTGCGCGATTTCATTTCAATGACAGGTTTTAAAAAAGTAAGCGATTGGGTAACTGGGAAATGTCGTTAAACGGAAGTCAAATTAAAAATCGTACCGTAAAAGATAGAAAGAATCAGCTAGATAAATTAGTTAAAATAAGCATGTTGATTTAAACGGCATTAACTTAGGCATATGTATCCAGTTATTATATTAAATAAAACGATATGAAATTTAAATCGTTTGAATTTTGTACTTTTTCATGAGCTTTAGTCACTTACCGACCCGGGCGTCGCCAATATAAATCAGTTTAGCCTCTTCCCTGCTGAGTCGATTTAAAAATAAGATTTCAAAAAATAGTTCACAGTGTTTGTGCTAAATACACTCATGCAGGTTATCAGACCAAATAAAGTATAAAAAAATTGTCTGTAAATGTTTTCAGATAGTTAACTCTATTCATTTTTTAATATCAATTTGCAACACACCGCAATCTGGCGTCTTAACGTATGAGACGCTACCAGTCAACAGGTTAATTTCATTTAAGATTTAAGCAATTGTAATACTTGTAGATTCTGAAAAGCGCAACCAGGATTACAAATGACGAAACTCATGGATAGGTACAAATTCAAAATTTTATATCGTTTTATTTAATATTATAACTGGATGCATATGAGTAAATGCCGTTCCATCTAACATGCTTATTTTTTGACTAATTTATCTAGATGATTCTTTCCATGTTTTACAGTACGGTTTTGAATTTGACTTACTTATAACGATAATATTTCTTCTAGTATGAAATACTTACGACCACTTCGATTTACCAACAAAGTTCAGGAACATATCTCCGTTCTAAGTCGAGGACTATCTGTATACGAGATTACAGCGTACTCTCACGCGAGTAAATGCTTTTATAGAATGTCTTAAAATGAATCTTTGTATCTATTTTTCACGTCAAGCAAGCTACAATTTTTAAAACAATGGTGGAGAAATAATGAATGCGATATATATTTTTTTTAGTTTTTCGTGACGGAATGAACAGTACTTTCGGTGGTTTCGTCGGTAACTTTGTGGAAGTTCATTTGAATATAAAATTTAAATTAACTTTCATTATTCCACGTATTGTGCTTCTACTGTGACACGTGTTTCGCCTCTTTCAGATGCATCTTTGGACTTACTATCGCAAAGTTAACTTAAGTAAACATTACTTAAGCAAACTTTGTGATAGTAAGTTCAAAGATGCCTCAGGCGAAACACGTGTCACAGTTAGAAGCACAAAACGTGGAATAATCAAAGTTATTTTATATTGGAATGAACAGTCCTTGCGTAATACAAAAGATCAAAGAACGATAATTCGGGAATTCTCTGTAACTCTTTATGTATAAGGAAAAAGCATATAAGGAGTATTATATAAAGTACATTTAATAATTATAAAAGGTAATGATGTTAATTGTCTCGTTAATTATCAGTGTGTAAGTGATGTTGGAGTAAAACTTTTTTATTCGTCGACTGAATGAGTTATAATTATTCTGCCTACCTAATCTCTTTAATTACCACAATGTGTATGTGTTTTTATTCTGTATGCTTCTTAAGCGGTCGTTGTGTATGGTAGAATGTGGTAATAATCCATTGTCAGTAGCGGAACGTGTTCGCTAATTGATTCACTTAGTTTTAATCCGAGTTTGGGAACTAACAAAGCCGTCTGCGTAGGTTTTTAATCGACGAGTTTCACGACCGCATTCATTATATTTTTAAAAAATTAAGATAGCCGCCATTTTACGTGGGATATCGTCGAAATGATTTTAAATTTAAAATGTAGCCTCTATCAATGAAGGTATATCAATAACACTGTCAGATTATCAGTAGAATATTAATATAGAGGCTTTGTATTCATCATAAAAAAAGATTACAAAATAAATTAATATGCAAATAGAATCAGTAAAAAGACGTTGCTTATTAAATGTTTACCTCTCAGTCACATTAAAAGCTGTGAAGTATTGTTCAAAATTATCAATAGATTGTTTATATTATTTGTTTACCTCACGCATAAATAATTAAAAAACCAAAAGGTATAAATAAAACACGTATCCCATTTATACAAATCATTTTTTTTTCTACCGAATTTTTGTTCTTTTTACGAAAGCTTTCAGATTCCTGTCAAACTTATCTTTAAGGCTTTCCGTGGAAAAATCGATTGGCATCAATTACGAACACTGTGATTAAGCATCCAAGTTTATTTTTACATTATTTTGTAAATCATAACGACTTTTACTTCGTAATATAACACATTTAAAAAAAATACGTAGCAATAAAGATTAACTGGTTCCACTGTCAATTATTGTAAATATCGTTGGCTTTAGCTGTGAAGCTCGCGGGCTTTATGCCCAGCACAGGCTAGTTACCTATAGATATATAAATTTTTGTTTAAAAACATGGATGTCGGTGTTGTCTTAAAATTCTTCCCACACATCTGATCTTAAAAACGGGTAGCACTCTACTGGTTAACTAGCTAACCACAAGCCCGCTCCTAACCTTACACTCATATCAGCGAACATGGTCGAAGAGCAATAAGTTTATCTATTGAACATTGGAATATTGTATTCAATACGGTATTTTTAATAATTAAGGAGTACTAACGTTTAAATAGTTCATAACATTCCCATTCATTTAATTAAAGATAATTCCATCAATTCTCACAAGACTCTTGAGATGATATGATTTTAGAAAATACATTACAACTAGATCCCACTCGTCTGTTTCACAATGATGAAATACCAGTGATAGACAATATAATATATTGTGTTATATTGATAAGATCAAGGGTTGTCAAATCTGTTTTATAATTCAAAAAACTTTGAAAACTTGTGCTTACGCATCAGTTAACAGAACTCACTATGAGCGAAAACAGTCAAAAAAATATGTATTATTTATTTAAATATCAGATATTTCCATCAATAATTGACAGTAAAGACTTTTACGGTTATATGAAATTTGAAAGCAAACTCACTCTTCAGTTATGTGTAAATGTTATTTGTGAAAAAGATTCTTTACCAATGCAAAGGTGATTTATTAAGGATTACGGATGCACATTTTGTAATTAGTAAATGGTGTGTCATTCTACATGACACATTTGTAAAATACATTTTCATCTAGCGACTGCATAGTCATTTTAATTTTCCATTTAATGAATTGTACTGTTATGAGACCATGTGAATTATAAACATTATCATCATCCAATATTTAAATGTATGATCTTGTAGGCAGCAAAATTATTAGCACTTTTCACTGTTTGTTCAATTCGGTACAAAGAGTACAGATTCCGATCCCTATAAGAAAAATTCCACAAATTCCCACGGATGTTTTAATAGCCTTTCATCTGATCTAAACCAAAAGGTATTCTAACAACTAGTCATTTTCTAGCTGCATCTTTATATCCAAAGATCCTTAAAAAAACAACAACCGGTTCTTGCTAAACAACCTCTGTTCCGATGCTCCACATTCAAAGCGGATATAATTGATCAAAAAACAGTTTTTTTTAAATCTATCATATTGTAAATAGATATTTTAAGACACATATGCTTTAAAAAACCATACAGCTGAAAAGGGAAACATTTTGTTTCGTCGAGAGGTCTTCAACATTTTAATTATAGTCTATTTTTCTTGTATTTTGCTTCAATTAATTTGCTTAGCTGTAATACCAATTGTTTGTCATACCTTGTATTTCTAACATAACCTTTGTAAAAATATCTCTGTTTCGTGGAATATCTTATCAGTTGACTATGCATGCTATGAGCGAAATAGGTCCTGATCCAATAAATTGTTTGTGGAATATGTACAAAAAAAGTTGTATTATTTTTATTATAATGCCATTCAGTATTGGCAGTGAACACCTTAAAAGTGAACAACTATGAGTCTAAGAGAAAGGAGAGTTTAAAACTATTTGATGAATAATGTATATCCGTACACATTTTGAAAATAGCTTTCGCATTTTGCTGTCACTCGGTGAAAGAAGTTACAAATAATTGAGTCCCACAAAACGTTTACCCACTTTACGCGATATAATGTCGAATTTATTATCTCAACCAGAAATTGCGTAAACTTACAATAATGTATTGGTTCAAAAAGATCTATATGTGCTTTGTAAATATCATTTAAGTAACTGCATTATGATAAAAGTAGAATTCAAAGAATATTGACATGGGGAGCGCGTGGTAAAAGGAGTTACTTAAAACAATAATAATAAGAAACTAAATTTTAATTAATATATTTCCTCTGATAAATTTTGTGTTCATGAGTCATTGAAAGTGCTACGCACTCACATATCATGTAAACGTATCATACATAACTTTTAATAGTAGATAGCTATTTCGACTCACGCCCTCGTTAGAACTGTCAATAGTACTGACGAGGGAGTTGGCCGATATATCTAACAATAAATACTAAATAACTAATATTCACCGTATTATAATGGATTTCTACCAAGTTAGATGCCAATTCAAACAATCAAATATTTCTTAGGACTGTAGGTTCTTGATGGAATTTCAATATCTAATTTAAATCCTTTGAATGGAACACTTGGTATGCTTGAAGATGCTGAAAAACGAAACCAGGGTCGAAAAATATCCAAACGATTCAAATGAAATCTTTAATTACAATTCTTCTTTGTCTGCTATTGTTTTTGATGAACTGCTAACACCAAAGAAGAGCTATGGAGTCGTTTAAAAAAAGCACGACTCCAACTTAAAGCTTAAGTTCGTCACTTTTTTTTTCCTACCTTTACTATTTTATGTTTATTCAATTTAATATCAACCAACCAATCCGATTAAAAGCCAAATTTTGCATTTTATGTGCAAAAATTAAAAGTTCAAACTTTTCAAAATTTCCAACTCCGAGGACGACTCCGGCTATAACGCCGCGACGACTCCGACTCCGGCCAAAAAACCGCGACTTCACAACTCCGACTACACAGCATTGGTAAACACCAGGGTTTTTTTCCATTTAACGCGGTGAAACGGCGTTCCGGAACCTTTTTTCAGATGTTTTTTATTTCTTTTCAAAATTTCAAAATCAATTAGACGAATTTTACTTTTTTCTTAATTTTTGAAAAATAGTAAAAAGCTTGACATGAAGTGAGTTCCGGGACCTTTTTTCTGAAAAAAAACACTGATATACGAAGAGGTATTCCGTGCTCTTTAAGTGCGTTAAAAGATTTTTGTTTCTTTATCGCAATCACTCCCAGCCAATGTTATCAGTTATCAGAGTGAGAATTCCGCGCCCCAGTTATTACTAACTTATTAATGAAGCTATGCCAGCTCGCCAACAGCCTGAAACTAGTAAAACTTGTTGGCTGGAATCCAGCGAGATGTTTTCAACTTCATATTACGGCGAATCTGTATTAAGCAATTAATTATTTAGTTCAACAATTTTTGTATGTCAAAGCCTTGCCCGCACAAATGTCTCCAGTTTAATATTGAGCTTCAAAAAAGTGTTTAATTGACGGCCGCTCGTGATACTGTCCGTCCGGCAATAGATGGATTTCAGACGCTAACCTAACTATACGCATTCAGTTGGCAATGCTCGCCATGAGCGAAACCGGTCCTGATCTAATAAATTGTATGTGGGGAAAAGTACTAAAAATGTTTATTATAATGCCATTTCACCAAGTACTGACAGTGAACACCTTAAAAGTGACCTACTAAACGCTTTTAGTAAAATATAACCGAACGAAATAATTTGATGCATTTTGTTACGCCATCAAACTGAATGTTTTTCTACTGTTCTGCTAAGTAAAGCTTAAATATGTATTATATAGTAAGACAGATAAATATATCTTACCATATAATATACCGTTAATATAGGTCTAAATTTGGCATAAGTAGTGAATACAAAAGAAGACTGATACTTATTATTTAGTTTATTGAGTTCAAATCCACTGAATAGTAGTTATGATGCTGACGCGGTGTCGAAATAACTATTGACATCATTTGATAGTAATTGAAAAATTAAACACATTGCCAACATCAAATTATAATGAAGTCAAGTAAATGTCATTTTATTTAATGAACCAGCTCCGCTCGCAACGTGGAGCGGAGCATACAGAATTCTCACGCGGTTTATTTGAACATATGTTTTGTTCTGCGAGAAGTATTATTTACAGCTAAGATGCCCAACCTCTCTTTCTCGAAGAGTGTAAGGATTGAACGGATACGAGGACTAGTGCAGGACAAATGGTCAGCTAATCGCTCTCGCCACACGAAAGTCAACATCTTTAGCATTATCAACTGATCAGTTGACAATGCTCGCGATGTGCGAAACCGGTCCTAATCTCAATACATTCAATGTGGAACAAGTACAAAAAAAAAATGTTTTTATTATAATACTAATCCACCAAATATTGACAGTGAACACCTAAAAAGCATACTAAATATCAGGGCTGTGGAGTCGGGAAAAAAAAGTCCGACTCCGACTCCAGCATTTACCAAAACCACGACTCCGACTCCGACTCCAACATTGACCAAAAAAACGACGCCGACTCCGACTAAAAAAAGCTTATTATCGTCACTTTTTTCCCTAAATTTCCTATGTATTCAATTAAATATCAACCATATCAATGCGACCAAAAGCCAAATTTGACATATTAAATGCAAAAATAAAAAGTTCAAACTTTTCGGCCGAAACGCCGCGACGACTCCGACTCCGACTCCACATATACATAATATTATACATCCAAACGTTTATAAGATTTCATGCGACGTGTTGTAAGAATGGATTACGTTCTTTCTCTCGATAAAAACAAACAATATTATGAAATTGTTAAATAATTTAGGCTATTGAAATAAATTGCTATGAGCCGTAAATTTTATGCTTTTTTTTCTCGTTGTAATATTATATGTAAGCAATAAATCAAACGTTCCATTTTTTTTCCCGTAGAGTCACAATGTATATCGAAATCTAAGTTAATTCAAATTTGCTTTTTAAACATATCGCTACATCTCCGAATATATGTATTATATAAATCTGCAGTTACATTGCTATCATTTATAAATAGCAAACTGTTAATGTAATTTAATTGTAAATCACTCAATTGATAAAAACATTTTTATCACTGCATTTCGAATTAAAAATGTATATAATAATACATTTTACGTGTATTTTATAGCATAGTTAATAAATATTAAATAATCCATTGGAGTACCGCATTACTCACGTATTAGAAGATTATTTTTTTTTTATCAATTTTAACTGTGTTCATATTCCTTCATATTATCATACTAAATTTTTAAGGTATTCACTGACAATACTTGGTACAATGGCACTATAATAAAAATAATAACACTTTTTTAGTACTTATTCCACATAAAATTTATTGGATCAGGACCGGCTTCGCTCACGGCGAGCATTATCAACTGAACGAAACAGTGATATTTATAGAAACTGTTTATACTTATAATTTTTATTATCATACTAGATAGCACTTTTATTAATTATTGGTAGCACTGAATGCCGACTGCGTGCCGGACCACCCGGGTGCGATTCCCGGTACGAGTGAAATTTTTCAGACGATAGATCTGTTGAAAGGCGTTTGTGATGTTCCCTTCCCACCTTTCCTATCCCAAAGAGCGACGCATATCGAGAGCGATTATCTAACCACTAGTCCTGTCCGAGTCCTCGTGTCCTTTCCATCCCCTACTCTCTTCGAAAAAGAGCGGTTGAGCAACTGAATAACAACCAGCTATCATAGAAAAATATATGTTGAGATAAAGTCCGTGAGGAGTCCATATGCTCCAAGTATGCTCCAAGGAGCGGACATGGTTAAAAAAAAGCACTGAATAATTCATGATTTAAGTTTGCACTGCTCGAATCCACACTGGTAAAAGAATTTATACTAAGTCAACTGTTTAAAAAATGGTCGTCTATTAAATACTTCGTAATGTATTTTAACAGAAGTTTTTTACAATAAATGCTCGTATCAAATACCTTAACCTTTCTTTTTCGAAGAGAGTACGGATATAAGGGTAGGCTAGTATTCAGCTGATCCCACACGATACGTCACATTGTAAGAGTTATCACATTAGACAGCACGGACATCCGCGTCTCCGCTCTATTGCAGGGAGAGCTATTGGAGGGTTGACTGTATAATAAGCCATGTAAGTGACATAACGCTATGAGTCACCGCTTGAGAGTTTTTGCATGGCGTAAGGATATGTAAATTTTGTCCGCTATAATTTTAATAATCGCTGAATCTATGTAGAGTTATCGAATCCATTGCTTTGTGGATGTCTGTTCTCTATAATCTTTGGTGTGCTTTCGCGCTGAGCTTAGAGCTACTGGTACATGATTTTCATTCTTTTTGCACTTCACTGATTCAATCCAATTTAACCTCATGTATAAACGTTGATAAAAACTAGTTCACACATAAAATCATTTTCCAAAGGTCAAACACGTCGCATAATCAGTCGATTGCCTTACATATAATTGTACAGGGTATTCTCAATGTAATTGCATCCAAGCAGGAATATTATACGACGATTAATTGAAATTATCAATTACCTATTTCATTCAATCAATAAATTATAAGTAGCCAATATGTCTCCTCTTGCAATTCATTTTTTATAGTTTTTGTAGTACTATAATACATTGACGTTTTATAAAGAAGTTCTAACAAGTAAATGCTAATTCAACCGCTTTAGCCTATTTCTTGTTTTAGCATTGAATAATATCTAGCGTCAGATTACTATACCGAACAAACTATGTGGTAAATAATATATAGATAACTTTTAAGGTGTTCACTTTCAATACTTGGTGGAATGGCATTATAATAAAAATAATAACACATTAAATATTACCACATAAAATGTATTGAATCAGAACACTGGAAAAATATATGGTATGTTTATAATTCAAACGATTCAAATAAATAGCATTTACTAAACAAGCTTCTACTCATATAACACATAACTTAAAATATTTTAAGCAAACTGAATTGCTTATGATTCTATCATTTATACCCGCATTTGAGGTATCCACAATCCATAATTAATAATTTTGCCAGAAAATGAAGTAATTTTTGTTAATTAAACTTTAGGCCCTTTTACTGTATTTTTTGAAAAATAGAACCGTATTCTTTTATGAAACACCTTGTTTATATTAGATTGCTAACAGTTTGCGAGCTATAAATCTAGCAGTGAATTTCGATTTACTATTTTATCCTTAGTAAAGCAAAACGGGTTATTTTGATTGGAGCTACCGCAGCGGGTTGTATTTCTGAATGTTAATAATATATTGGAACTTTGGCATATAAAACAAAACACTACGACCTAAAAGAAACACTGTAAGAACTGACGCATTACACGAGAATGTTATTTTTACAATATTCTTATTGTATACATTTATTTCTTTGAATAGATTAATTAATAACTCTTGTAGTAGAAACAAAATACAGTGGATTCTCATGCTATCGTTTTGGAAGAACGATAAATGCGGAAAAAGAATGAAAATTCCAAACTAATAAATAATTTCAAGTTATACCTACTTTAATAAACCTACATATGCGAAAACGAAATATCAGGATTGGATCCAGCAGGATGAATAACAAACGTTTCAAAACGTCAAGTTTATATAATTTGTAGTGAATTTTTGAAATATAAAATTAAATTGGACTCACTCACTACGCATAACCGGATAGGATAATATTTTTGGGACCGTAAAGGAAAGGTTAGTAGTCAAATTCTAGTACATCACTTATGGTGAAAATAATTCAAAGAGGCAAAACATTTTTGTATGAAAGTACATGGAATAACAAATGAATTTCCATTAACCTTTAGACGCCCGTGACATACGATATACAAGCTGCTATTGCTGAGCGATTCTCTAAATGAAATATATTTTTTTTCAATTTAAATGCTGGTAATGCAATCTTTGGATAAGCTTAAAAAATAAAATGCATCGATCAGGAAAAATTAGGGCTCCTCCACTTCATTATAATATGTCACGGCCACGTTCGTTAGTTCGCGACGCGTAAGCTGGCATAACGCATATCAGTAACTTGATCATTTACTTGCACTATAAATACGATTTTTCATCTATTGGGACTTTTTTTTGACAATGTATCGTGTTGACTTGACACCCTTAACTTTTGCCTAGATTTTCCCGAAATATGAAGGGGTATATTGACCGGCTTTGATTAATATCTTTTATATATCAGTGCTTGATTAACATATTATTTTTAACATTAAATTCTTTTTTTTTAACTTTATTAAAATCTTGGGCTGTTGTAAGGTTAAGCATAATGCTTCACATAATTGCAGATAAATGTAAAATATACAGAAACTGCTATTAACGTTGTTTGCTCTGATGATTTTTTATTGTTGAAGGAACATCAGGTCAGAGCTGGTTCATTTGTGTGTCACAAACAAAATTTATTGGCCGGAAATTAATATCCTCAATCAGCGACATTGTCGAGGGACTGAAAAGCAATCAGCATTGTTCAATCAACCAATAATGTTCACGTGAACTTACCAAGCGCCTCCATAATACAAATAAATCCAACATACTGTGTGCTCAAGCAGGCGCGACAAAATTAATACAGCATGATCAATATTTTCCCGAGAGATTTTCCATTTAAATAATCGATATTTGATTTCGACTCAGTGTCAGATAGCTTCATGTTAAATTCTAAATACAGGAGGTAGTTTTCAAACTTGGCAAATCCATTTGTTGAAAAACTGAGAATGTGCGATATTTTCATTACTGTTTCCTCATAAGTTTGTGTTTACTAAGCACTATTCTTAAAATATGTTTTAAATTAAAGAATTACGGATAATGTGTAAAAATTCAAACTTATCCATGTGAATAAAAAAGGTCTCAAAAGCTTAATCTAAAACTGGCAGTTGGAGAAAAATATTTTGGAATTGCCACTTTTGAAAATTACCTCATGATATGTTATACAGTTCAGAATATAATCAGGTGGTCATTTTAAAAACCGTCGATTCCAAACTTATTTTATTTATCTGCCAATTTTAGATTAAGCTTTTGAGACTTTTTTTATTCACATGGAAAAGTTTACATTCTTACATATTATCTGTAATTCTTTAATTTAAAACATATTTTAAAAATAGTGCTAGTAAACACAAACTTATGAGGAAAACAGCAATGAAAATATCTCACTTTCTCAGTTTATCAACGAATGGATTTGACCAGATTTAAAAACTACCTGCTGAATATATTTTAACACGATTTATATACTATACCGTCTAAGACAGTGATGTATAACCAACCGGTGGCCGATTCACTGATAGAATGACCCGCTGAGAAGTGAAGTGAGCAAGGTGGCATTTTTAAAAAATAAATCTGTTTGATACATTATCATATTCTTCAGGTCTTAAAGCAGCTATGCACATCATGCGACCCTCAATAACATTTCATGTGGCTCGCAATGACAAGTATCAATAACCATTTTTCTTCAGAACTTTGAAGAACAATAAAATTTTTAAATTTACATGCACTAAAAATATCGATAATTTAATCAGTTTTAGCGGCGATTGAACTATGTGAGAATTGATTATCTGGCCCTTTTCCCAAAAAGGTGTGCATCACTTCTTAAAGTATCCTACAAATGAAATGAGATTATTAAAAAAACACTGAAATAGTATTTTTTTTTCATAAAATTTCTGATCGTGTTTACCTCCATTAAGAATTCCATACTTAAAGGTATTTGGCGCGTTGGCATTGAACAAAAACAAATATTTAAAAAAAAATGTATATTGAGAAAGTTGGTACGAAATCTAATAGAGAATCGTGCGTTAGATAACTCAACATCCGATACTGTTGAACAATGGCAAAGCTCTTTTCACCGATTGGCAGGCTGATTCTACTCAAGTTCTACAAAATATATCAAACCTAGGATCGTGTATACACAACTTTATCTACATTCCAAGGTCGTTTTTTTAGCGTAAATCCTTAAGCAAAAATATGTAAATTCTTGATTCGCCAAAATCTGCCAAAAATTGTGTGGGCTTAAATACTCTCACTGTAAATATTATTTTTTTCTTCTTGTTAAAACGAACAAAGCGTAAAATAAAATAAACGCTTCAGACTCGATGTCGGTTTGAATACTTAATTGAAAACAAATGATTTTATTCTTATGTGTGTAAGTGTTGTGTTTGTACGAAAAAATCGCACGTCACGATACAATCTGCAAAGAATTCCACGGAGTGAAAGGTCAATCAAATGGACGCGAAATGGATAATAATAAGCTTGGAGCTGTGGCTTCGCCGGCGTTGGCTGAAGGCGGGGCCTATTATATGGACCTCGTCTGTGAGCCCCACTCAGACGGGTGGCATAATTCTTTTTTTTTACCATGCGAACATTTGTTTTATCCAATGTGGAGGATATGGACAATTCGCGGACTATATCTCGACATATGTTTTCTACGAGTACTGCTTGATTGCTCACTCAGTTGCTAGAGGTCCTAGAGCATACGTAGTTAACCTTTTCAGCAGCTGTGCCAGATATTGAAATTGGGATTTACAGCCGGGTGACAATCTTCACAATCGTGTTTATTTTTATAATTTTATCATATTTTTTATAAACATCAAAACATTTTCATAATGATTGGTTAGTTAAGTTGTGTGTGAACTTAACTCAGCTTTCATTAAAATTTCTTCCGCATTCGTATTGACAAACGATCGAGAAATTCTATTTCAGGCAATAGAGGATAATAAATTTTACATTATTATTCTATTGCTCAAGCCATAATAATTTCTACTTTACGCCTTTTGCTATTGTACAAATGATAACATTTTTAAGAGCTTTGACTGAAGATGCTTGATGGAATTTTACTATCAAATTTGAATCGTTTGAATTTTGTACTTTTCCACGAGTTTTGTCGTTCACAACCCGGTTTTCGCCTTTCGTTTATATACAAAATAAAAGTAGATCACTAAGTTAAATTGCTATTAAAGTACACTTATCCCTCGATTTATGCTGAACCCATTTTACACGGTTTCACTTTTACGCTGTGAGGAAAAAATCACATTTAAAGACATATTTTGTGACATATATATTACACAATTGTGAAATATATAAGATTAGCAAATAAAGAAATTAAAAAGTCAACATTAAATGCTTGTTGGAGAGCAGTATGGCCAGAAGTAATTGAACCTGATCATATAATTCCAGCAAGAGATGAAACATTCAACAACATTTTAACTATAACAAAAGCGTTGGGACAAGGGTTGGAGAATTTGGAATTCAGTGACATCGATGAATGGTTTGTTAATAGTGAAATATACTAAGAAGAATTGATTTATATGGTGTCAACCAACGAAAAAGAAAATATTAAAAGTTACGATGGTAGTGATAAAGACATTACTAATAAACCAAATAAATTTACGTCTAAAGACATTTCTGAAATTTTACAATTGGCCAATAACTTAGAAAATAAAGTTTTGGCTACTGATCCGGTTATTGAACGTGCTGTTAAATTTCAGCGAGACCTTAAAAGACTGTGCGTGCAACACGGTGAAATTTACAAAGCCTTAAAAAAAACACAACACAAAAATTAGTTACGGACTATTTAATAAAACGAGAAGAAGAGCCTTTTTCTGGAACCTATCTTCCGTTTTTGTATGAGCTTGAAGTCTCGATTTACGCGTTTTCTCTAGGAACGTATCTACCGCGTAAATCGAGGGATGAGTGTAATATATATGAGCAAAAAAAACTCATGTAAATGTACAAAATTCAAAAGATTCAAATTTGATATTAAATTTACATCAAGCACCTTCAGTCGAAGCTCTAAAAATATTATCAATTATACAATAGCATAAGAGGCTTAGCAGTCATAAGTTATTAATGTCAGCAGATAAAATTTGTTCTCCTATATTGGCTGAAAAAATAATTTCTTGAACGTTCCTCAACACGAATACAGAAGAAATTTTAATAATATAGCTGAAATACGTTCACACACACTAACCAGTAATGGAAATGTTTTAATGTGCATAAAATATACGATAAAAGTTAAAATTTACTTCATCTCCGCGGGCCATGCATTGGCCACATATGACCGAGGTCCCACTAAACAATAAAATATCTTGGTGCCGGCTTAATATCTCGTAAAATATATTATATGATGTTGCCATTTGTTTATATGCCATTTTGTTAAATAGCGTAAATAATGGGTTGTATGTGTTCAAAAATAATGATGCTTATTGATAATATGTAATTATTTCGATATGTACACTGCCCTTCACAGGAAGAAGGCAGTCTCTCTCAAAGATTCTGAAATTGGTGCTTATTTTTATAGCAGCATAATAACTAACAAACTACATATGATAACGGCACTACTGAGACCAGACTTCATTTAAAACATGATGTTTTTATAGTTAGACCCTTATCATCTCGATTACTGTGGTTATATAATCCAAATTAGCATTGTAAATAAGTCCTGTATACTGCCTTTCCAAGGAAGCTAAATACGATGCACACTTTAAAAGCATGTACTTATTACAATACTCAAAAAATCCTTGGTGAAAAAATTACCATGTTCTAAAAGTATAAGAATTTCTTAGCAACTCTAGTTGTCTTGAGAAATAGGCATTCAATGCAACGATTTACTGCTTTTTTCCAAAGAAATTAGTTCATTATCGTATCAATCGGTTTTTATAAATTCTAAATAAGAAAAATTAAAAAAAAATCTTATAAAATTGTCAGTCACTTTCTGCCTTCTTGTTTGGAACGCCAGCACATACATTATCCTGTCCGTAAAGCCAAATATATACACAACACAAACACACGAACACTCTCTCAGTAAGTACAACATGCGCATGCAACGCTCTGATTGAATGTTGAGAGGTGGCAATAGCATCTGGCAAATTATTACTTGAGTTTTATTCAGCTTACATGTCGAAATAATCGCAATTTACATAGTAATTATGTTTCTTTGATGAATATGTAAATTTTGTATGAAATTCAACCATTTCGACCTGGAAAAAATAAATGTTTTCTTAGTTTATTTTCGGCATTATAAGTAAATAAATCAAAAAAATCATCAACTATAAAATATAGATATTTTAAATAATATAATTTTTCCATTAGATATTTTCAAATTAATAAAATATCAATTAATGTTTAATGTTCTGCCCGGTGCGGTCCTGGTTTGTTTATGTGTGTGTAATATAACATTATCTAAGCTTAATATTATTGAATAGATGTAATGTGGGATAAAGTAATTGATGTATACCGCATGAATGCATTTATTCGAGTCGATTCATGTGAAATGAGCGATTACACATATTATTAATAACTTTTTTTTAAATTGATCCTGCTGCATGGTTTTATAACTCGATTCCGACTTCATAAAATACATTTAAATTATTGTAGATGTTTCAGTTTGCTTTATTACAAGTTACAATAATTTTGATTGGTAGATATAATCTTTAATGCAAATTGGCTGATCTAATCTCTATCCATTCGTAAAATTCTGCAGAGTAAAAAAAACATTTTCTAGGAAAATATGATAATATAACACATAAATAAGTAATAAAGGTGGATATTTTTTTTATCAATCGCAATATAAAATAATAATTCATTAGTATTCAGATGGTAATCTTTAATCATATACAGTTTCAATCGTTTTTTTGTGCATGGTGAAATTTCAGTGTTACTATTTCGGTTTCAAAAGAATCACCCGCGCCTTTTTGTCTGACTAGAAATACAATTATTCAACACAACAAATAAAACACTCGATTATTGTTTTCAACGATTCAAAAAATTTGTATATTTCAACGTGTTTTCTCACCGTCGATCCGTTTTCGGACATCCGAGTGCATGAGTGAAAAAATGCAACGCACAGAATTCAAACGATTCAAAAATTATTTTTAAATTCTAATCAAGCAACTTCAGTTGAAATTATTTTTTTGTCAATTTTTTTAACAAAGATTTGAATGAATAACGGTACACTTTTAATAAATTACACTAGATTTGCCTTGTCGTAGCCATTCATAGTTAGATTGGATATTGTAATATAATACATACATTAAATTTATTTTGGTCAGGACAGGTTTCGTACATCGTCAGTATATTCAGCTGATTTGAACTTTCAGTAAATAAAAATCTTATTATTTCTTAATATAATACCAATCAGGTATTGACAGTGAAACTTTAAAGGGAAAAGTGTAAATGATACCATGATGCTCATATATATATTTCAAAGCATTATACAATTATTTACTATTATTTGTCCGCTTTCAAAACAGGCTTAAATAATGAAAATTTTAAGTGATCGAGTAAGGTTTGAGACGGCTTGACACGATATTTTTCAATATGGTGAGTTACAGCATTAAAACGATCTTATAATATTATAATAGAAGTGTCATTTTTCCGGAATATTGCTTAAGTAATACGTAATAAAAACTCCCTTTTGTTTGGTTTCTCCTGTTTTACAAACTTGTGGCAGTGGTTTTTCAAATCATTAATCATAAAATATTACTTTATTGGCCGTGAATTGAAATAGAAAGGCATTGAGTAGCTTAAAGGTCGAGACAAAAGTCGTTCGAATAACTACATTGCGTAGAAATTATGAGATTTAAAATACACTATAGGTCGATTCAACTCGATGTTTTTTTTTAATAATTAAAACCAGCAACAGTTTGATTAGTCCAATAACAATAACATGCCATTACGTACAATAAAATAATGTTTGTAAAATGATTTCATTCTTAATGCTATAAATCGGAGTCATTTTATTACAGTATTGTTCAAGGAGCAATGCATTTTAACTATGCCCGTTTCCAATGAAGTAGATACATAGATCTCAACAGAATTTTTCTACGAGAGAGATACGGACTAGGATATCAGTTCTCGGTACGTCTTGTTTTAGGATCAGATGGGTGACGGAGGTAATTTAATTTCAAATTTCAATCTTTTGAATTTTGTACTTTTCCATGAGTTTATTTATTATTATTTAATTATTCAAAAAAAAAACAAATCATGGCAAAATACGGCTGATGCCAATACGCCATGCATTTGAGTTTTGTCGCTAACGACCCGGGTTTCACCTTTCGGTATCTTCAGGCATTTCAAGTGCGCGGATGTCTTACAACTGACGCGTAGTAACCAGTTTGTATCGTTTATATCAGGGTTGTTGAGTCAGAGTCGTCGCGGCGTTCTGGCTTGAGTCGTACTCTGAGTCCAAAATTTTGAAAAGCTTAAACTTTTTATTTTCGCATTTAATATGTCAAATTTGGCTTGTGGCCGCATTGATAGGATTGATATTTAATTGAATACACATAAATAGGAAAATTAGGGGGGAAAAGTGACGATATTAACCTTTTTTTAGTCCGAGTCGGAGTCTGAGTCGTGTTTTTGATCAATTTCGGAGTCGGAGTCGGAGTCATGGTTTTGGTAAATGCTGGAGTCGGAGTCGGACTATTTGTGACCGACTCCACAGCCCTGGTTTATATACAATAATAAAAGTGGATCACTAAGTTTAATTGCATGAATTAGCGAAAATTTTCACTAATTCATATTGACTACGTTAATAGCAAATTAACTTAGTGATCTACTCACGGAAAAGTACAAAATTCAAACGATTTAAATTTGATATCGAAATTCCATCAAGCACCCTCAGTCGAAATTCTTAATTATAGTAATTTAATTTATTTAAAAAAAACATCCACCCCTTCGAACTAAAATCAATAATAAAATCTAAAAATGAAACTGTCCGGAAACTTACGTTGACAACTTTTCGGTTCCTGTGGTCTAGTGGTAGTAGCCTTGCCCTAGTGATCAGGTGGGCCTGGGTTGAAGTCCCGGAAGGTCAGAAGGTTTTTCAATTGAAAAAGAGATCTTGCACATGGGTGTATGTCATTTTCGATGAGTTGCTCTCGACTGATACATAAAAAAATATTGACGAGTTTATCTCGTATAATTGACTGATACCTTAAAGTTATATAACTTATTGATAGATACTGTCCTAAAAAAGAAAGTTTAAAAAATGTGCTTCTTTAAGATTTTTATTTTTATAGCCAATGCAGTTAATAGCAGGGCTGTGGAGTCGGTAAAAAAATTTCGACTCTGACTCCGACCCCAGCATTTACAAAAACCACGACTCCGACTCCAACATTGACCAAAAACACGACTTCGACTCCGACTAAAAAAAGTTTAATATCGTCACTTTGTTTTCCATATTTTCTTATTCATGTGTATTCAATTATAAACTATCAATATCAACCCTACCAATCCGGCAAATACCCAAATTTGGCATATTCTGACTCCAACTCCACAGCCCTGGTTAATAGGGATAAAATATTCATCAAAGACGAAACGATCGATTCATTCGCATTTTTCTTCTTCAATAAGTCAGTTATTATCGTCACTCCCCCGTAATGTAGTAATTATGCAATTATTATGCGGCCTGTCTTACAATTAATCAATGCCTTACATACTCGATGGAACTGTGCCTATGGTGATGCCCAAGAGTCAAGTAATAAAATAATGTTTGTGGAATGAAAAAAGTGCAACCCGAGTCGAGACAATGGCCCGGGAAACAAATTTTGACAAAGATCCTCCGACGCGTCTCTCGGCTTTAATTTTTTTATATTGAATTTACTCGTCTCAGTGTGACCACGTTTTGTCAATGTCAAACAGAGAAAACTAAAAATATAAAGTGTTATTAACTCCACGTATTGTGGCGGGTATGTGGTACAGTGGTCAACGTCGTTGGCTTTCGTGACGGACGTCTCGGGTTTGATTTTTTTTCAAACGATTGTAGGTTCTGTTCGAAGGAACGGGTGTTTTTGTTGCTTCCCTCCCCCTCTACTCAAGAGATTGCGAGATTGATTAGCTAACCACACTAGTCTTGCCGTTATCCTCGTATCCTTTCAATCTCTGCTTTCTTCGAAAAAGAGGTTGAGCAACTGAGCAAAAAGCAGTTCTCATAGAAAAAAACATATGTTGAGATAAACTACGAGAAGTCGAAATGCTTCACGTTGGGAGAGGAAATAGACACTTGTATCGCTTCTGTAAGAAGCACCTTCAGGCTTACTATCGCAAGGTTAATTAAATTACGAACTTCCATAAAGTTACAGGTATAAAGGACAAAGGTTTTATTCGTTTATGTTGTTGGAAAGCTTCTCACATATGATTGTTTGTTTTGCTGAAATGGGTCACTATTTGACATAAAGATGGCGTTGGTGGTGATCTCAATAAATCAAATAAAAAATGAGCCCTGTGCGAATAGACCAAACAATTCAAATTGAAAAATAGGCGTTCCTTTGGTTTTTGTTTCTAGCATTTATTTTTGAATGAGATGTGAATTTCTTCGTAATTCAAAAAATCAACGAATAGAATTTGTCTAACATTTAATGTTTAGTTGATTTACATTATTTTTTTTGTTGTCAATTAAAAAATGAAATAAGCGACAAATAAAAGCAAAATTATTTTCTTTTCAATAGTTAGGTTTTACCATTGATATTCTTGGCTTATAAAAATTAATCATGAATGACCAGCTCAATCATTAAGTTTTATTCAAATATTATTTAATCTTTATCCTTGTATGAATTTTAAAAATACACATTATGCTATGCTAAATATTAATAGTTTAATAAATATGTTTAAAAATATTCAGTCGTTTCACTATTTTTTTTTAGTAAAAACCCGTACATTATTAATATATTTTTATTAAAATATTGTAAGCTTATGCGGATTTATATAATTACCCAAGTGTATTTTTTTTTGTCAATGAAAACACATATTATTCACAACATGAACGTACCAGAGTTTTTTAAGTTTCCTCAACCGAATTTTAATATATATTAATAATGTTTAAATTTGATTTTAACCCAAACAAAGCCATTCAAAATAATTATTTATGTCATCGTGCAGTATCATTAGTCAACCGTTGCTAAAACCTTTTTTAAAAGCTCAAAAGTAATTAAAAAGTAGCTTGGTAACTTATTCACCTTTATTTCATTTCTATAATTCAAATGACTGTCGCTATTCCATATACCATAAGAAATTGTTTTTTTTTAATAACTTCTACCGGATCAAAAGAAATTTAGAGGTACCTGAAGATGCCGAAAGGCGAAACCCGTGTCGTTAGTGACAAAGCTCATAGAAAAGTACAAGATTCAAAAGATTAAAATTTCATATTGAAATGCCATCAAGCACCTTAAGTCAAAATCAGGGCTGTAGAGTCGGAGTCGTCGCGGAGTCTTACTCGGAGTTTTTAGTTTTTGGCTCTTGACCGGATTGGTTGGTTAATATTGTACATATAATTGAATACGCATAAATAGGATAGGTAGGAAAAAAGGTGACAAAATTAAACTATTTTTAGTCGGAGTCGTGTTTTTGGTCAATGTTGGAGTCGGAGTCGGAGTCGTAAATTTTTAACGGCTCCACAGCCCTGGTCAAAAATCTTAATCATTTCATTTTATTTTATGCCTCGGTATTTCATAACGGCTTCGCCAAGTATCCGATGGTAGTATTGAAAATTTCTTGCCACCGAATTGTTGTAAGGTGGCATGCTATGGTCACAGCATTCGTATAACAAATCCTCCCACCCACTCTTCCAAGATAAAATATCAATGCATTTAACCGGCCCGGCTCTGCACTCAAACAAAACGAGAAAAAAACACAATCCAAACTACCTGTGTGGCATATCGAAATAATGGGTCCTTCATTCAACCTTAAAGCTCGAAAAAAATACTTCCAATACGTTATTAGATAACAGTATTATTTAAGTATGTATGTATGTATATTTGTTTCCGCTGTAACCTTTCAAGATGGTACACAATTATTATACTCTCATGAATGGTATTTTTGTTTCAATGAATCGCATGAGAAATCCAATGACTAGCCTTCAACACATATTTTATAGGGACACCTTTTGATGTTGACTTTTAATGTATTCACTGTGAATAAATACTTGGTGGAATTGCACTATAGTAAAATATTTTTAAAAGTTATTTCACATTTAATTTATTAGATCAGGACCGGTTTCGCTCATCGTGAGCATCACAATATCAGTTGATAATACTTGCGATGAGACTTTTTTACGATTACGATTTTGTATTACCATGTCTGCTCTAAGCATGGAGCATATGGACTCCTCACGGAGTTTATCTCAACATATGAGAACTGCTACTTACTCAGTTTCTCAACATCTCTTTTTCAAATAGAGTAATGATTGAAATATACCTGGGCATGGTCAGAATTAGTGGTAAGTTTATCGCTCTCGCTATTCGTCGCTTTTTGGCATCGGAAAGGTGGGAAGGGAATCTTTAACAACACAAACACACTTGCCTTCGAACAGAATCGATCTATCGACTGAAAAAATCTGCTCGTAGCGGGACTAGAACCCGGTTGGTACGTCACGGAAGCTATCGACGTTCACACCACTGCACCACAGACCGGCCTAAAAAATTCTTTATTGCCGTTTAATCTGTTAACTGTCACGGTGTCTTGGTGGAGTGGTATTATTTTATTGAATAAATACAACACATTTTTTGTACTTAATTACATAGTACAAGATAGTACATACATAAAATTATATATAATAAAATATAATAATTATTCAACAGCGAATAGCGTAAAAGATACAAAATATCATTTATGTAGAAGCTGTACAAAAATATGTGTTTCAATCATTCAAATAGATGAAATATTTTTTTTTGTAGTTTAACATTATCATCAGTTGATAATGCTAGAGATTAGCGAAACTGGTCCTGATCTCAATGAATCTAATGTGGAATAAGAACAAAACATGCGTTATAAATTTCTTTTCATTACAATGCCTTTCCACCGAGTATTGACCTTATATCAGAAGGTAAATTTCAAGTTTGGTCAAATCCATTTGTTGACAAACTGAGAAAGTGAGATATTTTCATTACCTTTTCCTCTTATGTTGGTGTTCACTGGCAATATTTCGAAATATATTTTAAATTAAATAATTACAGATAATGTGTACAAATTCAAACTTTTCCATGTGAATAAAAAAGGTCTCAAAAGTTTAATCTAAAATTGGTAGTAAATAATTTTGGAATTGACCAGTTTTGAAAATTAATTCCTGATATGTGATCAAATAGATTTGTCGACATTTTTTTTCAATCGAGATAAAAAAAAAACACTAGCTTGTAATGTTGACAAATTAAATTTAACCTCTACCAACTACTGGATCAATGAGCAGAGTTATTGTAGCTGCAAATGTTTTTTGCGCATAAGTTGGACAATATTAACGTATGCCTTGTTTTTTGGATCAAATCATCGACTTCAGGAGCACCGTTTCACGCATGTCCGTTTTGTAAATATCGACCGCTGCTCGGAGGGCGGAGTCAAGTGTTGCGCATGCCCATTTCGTAAATTTCCGACACATGCAAGAAAATTTTCCATCGTTGACAAATTGTTATAATTTTATGACTTTGTTTGTTTGCACATCGCTAAAAAATATGCGGAACATAGGAAAAGCACTCAATTGGACAATTTAAATTCTTGATCAGACTACAAAGGTTTTTTCTAAGTCGTTTCAAGCAGGCAAACTTAAATTAAATATACTTACAAATGGGCGTATATTTTGTGTGTTATATCTTTAATAAAACTGATTTTAAAAGGCCACATTTGATTACCCATATAACTTCCAAAATCATACACTTATGTTTTATTTACAAAATACGTACCCAAAATAACTTAACTATACTAAAAAAAGGTTTTGATTGCTTCGTTAGAAAATCTTGAGCTTTTAACTATATTACATAATATTAAAAACAAAATACGTTCTATTCGATAAATAAAACAATTTTTAAATACTACTTCCACATATTGTATGATGAAGATCAGGACCGATATCGTATGTAGAAGTCGTACAAAAAATGTGATTATTTTATGTATGTATATATTTGGATTAACAATTTGATTGTCCCACCACTTTCCGTTACGTGTAAGCAGCCTTTCTCCAAAGCCAATTTCCATAACGCTTTATGATGAAGAAAATAAACGAATGTATTCCTCACTTACTTGCCCCGACACAGAGCTGCACGGGACTGATCTTTTAGCCATGCACTAACGTGTTTAATAAAAAAAAAAGTGTGAGCTTCTCAGACACTTTTTTAAAGTGATATTAGGTATCCTGTGTATCCGTATACTGAGAATCCACCGTGGCGGTATAGCTTAATCTACTTCGCGTTGCATCAAGAGAATCCCTATCCCCAAATGATGTTGCAAATATTGTACTTGGGAATGGATTTCAAATATAAACGCGAGTGAGGAAAAAAGTGTCTGTAAATGTATTGTTTATTCTTTTTTTAAATATTAAAGTAAATAAATATATCTTAACTTCACTGTTTATTTGAAATTATTACTGCCAAGGGAAGAGCGCTGTTTGTCACTTCATAATTATTGTAAAATTGGAGTAACGCCTCTGCGCATTAGTTATTGGTTCATACTCCGTACGTGTACTTGGCAAGGCGCATTAGCGAAAAGTGGTTATGGAAAAAATATATATAAAGTAGCGTTACTTGGGGGAATGTAGGTTGACATTGCCTTGTGTTTATTTTATCGTGTCGAGTAATATTAATTACTGGACACAGAGCGGCCATAAACTGAAAAAAGATAAAAGATTAACCACAATAAATTAACACGTGACACGCTCCGTGAAAATAAAATTATAACCATTCCCTGGCGGGTAACATTTTTACAAGTTTCATCGTCGATTATGATTAAACTCCACGCACTCACTGTCCGGTAGCGGTGCGCCTTTCGTAATTGAACTATAATTCTTGATATATTTAATATAAAATTTAATAGTAAGTTGGTTATACCCACCACAACCCGTTGTGTATATGCAGCCAATGTTTCATGAACACCTTTCACAACGGTATCTACATAGAATAAGGAATTTATCCCTCACATTCATGGCCCGAGCAGATCTGCACGGGACTGATTTTGAAATATACACTAGTGTGCTTGAAAATAGAAAATAAAATAAATTGGAGTGACTAGCTAAGCCACTGAAATCAGTTTGATACAAAGTATCCTGTGTATGATCCGTATACTGAGAGCCCGTCCTGATAGACGAGTATATTGACCCTAGTAAAGAATCGCCGCCGAATCCATCGAAAGGATTAAACTTGATATATTTAATTATTTTTACTCGGTAGCCTTGCGCCTTTTTACCAACAATATTTGAGCCCCTGAGAGGTGAAGAAAAAAAAGATCTTGGGCTGGGTGTTATGTTATTTATCGTTGATTTTGTGCACAACTGATACATTATTTACCATCGAGTTAATCTCGTGTGACTTTCACAACTCAGAATATTTGGCGCATTGGCGCAAGCTGTAATGCCAAATATTTTTTTAATAAAATTAAAAAAATTAAAATATAAAAAAAAAAAAAAAAGTGTGTCAAGTTTTAAAATGGTGCGTCTGAACTCACTCACGTCCACTCGGACTACGTTGATCATTTGCACACTTTGACAATGGGCATGTCACAGATGATAGGTTCACTATATTTTATAGTTATTTCACAACAATTTAATAAAACTCAGCTAAGTCTAAATTTTAATAAAGTTGATCTATAAAAATAGTAGATTATATAAACGATTGAAAGATGAAGTCAGCCAAGTCATCAAATGATAAAATTTTCTATTGAACAAGTTCAAGCATGTTTTTACTAATTTTATCTTAAAAGTTTAACATTACATGAAAGCTTACTACATAAATGAAATGAAAAAAGTATTCAAGTGAAATAGTGGTTGAAATAAGGTTGTAGAAGGGGTGAATTTATTTTACGACTATCATATTTTTTGAGCCCTTGAGAAGTAAAGTCAGCCAAGTAGCAAAATGATGAAACTTTTGTATTAGCTCAGAGAATATTTTGAAATCAAAAACCCTCTCTCTCTCACTTATCATTTAGGATATTTTAGGACCTATATCATATGATACTGCATCTATCTCATTTTTTCCAAAAATTTCACTTGGCTCACTTCACTTCTTAGGAGCTCGTATGTATTTATTCATTTAAACTTTGTGCATGCAACCAAGCGTTTTTCATTCCATTGAAACGCGAATAAGCATTGTCACGCTACGGAATACATCTTTTAAAATAAGTGTGAAGCCGCAGCGGGTGGTGGAGAATGCCACGTTGAGGGCATAAAGAAATATTAATATATGAATTAAAGTTATTATTTTTAAGCATAACATTGCACGGTATTTTTGCAGCTATGCATCGAAACAATGGTGTGAAGTTTAAATTCATTTTCTTTTTATTCTGTATTATCATAAACCAACATGAAAAAACCAATTCTCGATTCCCATCCATTCACATTCAAAGCTAACGATTTTCTTTTAAGCAAAGCATCATTAACATTCCCATTTCAATTTATTGAAAAGGGATTGTGAATGTAATACATTTTTTTTCAATAATAACGCACATCAAATTTGAATCGTTTTAATTTTGTACTTTTCATAAGCTTTTTCGATATCGACCCAGTTGTTACCTTTCATCATTTTCATGAATTTTAAGTGCCCGAATAAACTTGAACTGATGTGAATACAAAATTCAAATTAGATACTGAAATTTCATCAAACACCTTCAGTCGAAATCCTCAATAATTCACACGGTTTTTTAAATAAAAAACGCCGTTTTATCTCCATATGCAATACTGTCATGGAAATAGGATGCCATAAAGAATGCCTTCAGCAACTGAGACATTTTTAAAAAATACAGTTCTCCAGATGTTATCAATTTCATGAATGCTTCTGCTTTTAAATCGCCAAACTAAATCAATTACATATATCGAATGTATCTTTTTTGGACAAACATGCTCATGTTGACGACGTTTGAAGGTTTTCCTTATGGAAATCTATTTAAAATAAAAGAAAGTGACTTAAGCCATAATTTTCTGTGTACTATCAAGCTATTTAATCAATGTTGAAATGACAAACATTATTTTGAGTTAGATTAAGAAATTTATAAATCATACTAAAATTTTGTATAAAAACGTTCCATGGGTTAAGAATAAATTTGAAAAGACTGGAAAAGCGGTGGCAGAGGTCAACCATCTGTTTTTTTTATGTTTTATGGTTCGTTGTTTCGACTCTTCTTGTAAGTAGATATCGTAAACCATTTTGACTCCCTCTGACCGCGTGAATCATAACACACGCAAGTCTAGGGTGAATATACATAGACACTATTTCGGATTTTTAATGAATTTTTGTCGCTTCTTATTACTTTGTTTATCAAAATGTTTACCTTAACAAAATATTTTTATGATACGCAAAAACAACATTTATTTAAAAACCTATTGGCGAAGATTTATTATTAAAGTATCGAGTAGTTATTTGTGTATTTAACTCAGGGCTTTTTTGAAAAAAAGTTTGCCGGAACAAGCTTTTCACTAAATAAAATGTTATTCAAATATCATGCCACGAAGCGCAATTTTTTTTTTTTTGATTTATTTTATATAAATGGTCTTTTTATAAGGACGCTTAGTTTTGAAATGTAAATAAAACAAGTTGTTTGTGAGATTTCGACTAAATTTTAATTTCATTTGTAAGTATATTTTACGGCATTAAATATGGAATATAGCATCAAATGTCTGCCAATATCCATTCATTATAAAATGGGCCATGTTGCTAAAGTTGACTTTTTTGACAAATTTGGGTAAACTTCCAACTGCTCGAGAACCCAATCAGGCGTTGTCTGTGGTCGTTTACCTGAAGTTCCTTGGTTAGTTGGATTTTATACGGGTTGCAGACATAAGGCCCGATTCAAAATTCGCCAAGTTGAAGTCGCAGAAAAGCCAAGTTCTTGTGAACAACGAGAAATAAGCTGCCTTGGGTTTTCCTGTACACTTTCACACACAGCAGCAATGTTTTCACCAGATATTGTATTTTGATGACGTACAGGTAGTTGTTGGCCGATTATTTACCAAACTGGTTGACTCAAATTTGACCACTAAACAATGAATAATCTACTCAGCAGGACAAAGTAACATATTTTGAGCGTCCCTATTGAAATACCCTTTATTAGACAAGCTATATCCAAAGTTGAAGCAACAATCAATAATCATATTTATAATAAATACCGTGAAAAGGGGGTGCCGAAACGCCGTTCCACCGCGTTAAATGGGAACAAATGCCCTGATTTAACTTATTATAAATCACTGTGAAAAATCAGTCCCGAGTTTCACGAAAGAAGTGTATAATATACACCTCAAAAAATATCATTCTATTAAAATAAAACCAAGTAAGTTAAATGTACTAGTAGTTGACCATGTACCAGTAGTTTTTAGAATAAAATGGCCCAAAATAAGAAATGCAGATGCGGGATTGTTCTAAATTGTAAAGTTCAGACAAGTTAAGGCATCTGTAGTCGAAATGAGCCACTAACACATCACCATATAGCGAATGGAGTCCCAGGGTGGCCATTTGAAAACAACACTTAGTAAGGAAAGTGTATTATTTTTAATTTCTTCAGTGATCAATCTAGAAACGGTGTGTACCTTGTTCCTGAACCACCCATTGCTACTTGATTTAACCAAGAGTGGTGTGACAGAAAACCCTGAGGCAACTCTGACAGAAAGTTCATTATAAAGTCACCTGATTAGACATGGTCAACTACTGGATTTTTCAATATGTGAGATGGTCAACTACTGAAACAGGAACATGGCTTTAAATAATTAAAAAACAACTTTTTTTAAACAGGCCCTTTCGTAATTTTTGTTATATAATATTAATTAAGACATATGATCCAATATGAGTATACTTGTTTTGCCATCATTCGGTACAATGCTAAACCTTAATCGTTATTTTTGTAGAAATTTTCCTTCATAATTCATTTCATGAACCTTTCTAGTCAGACAAATAATTATCAATTGTCTTTTTCCAACTGAATTAATAATACTAATTAAAAGCTCCAAATAATCAGATGGCAAAAGCTTTCCATTTCTAAAAGAAAGTTGTATAATTGTACAGTGATCTGAGAAGAAGCGAAAATAAAATGAATATATAAAAAAATACTTTTTTCGATTCAAGCAAGGCATGCTATTTTTAACCGATAAACAGTGCAATCGAATGTATACTTTATAAAACAGTTTCTTAGTTTAGTTTATAATTCAACATTTACTATATAATTATAAAAAAAATATACATGATCCATAATCTTATCAAATCTTTTAAATATTTTATATCGAACGGGTCTCACCCTACGAAACCTTCTTCGCTTCCCATCAGCACGTTTTTTAGTACATCCACATTTCACATTACGCCACTTTGCTCCCTTTAGCCGCCCCATTATGTTTGTGCTCTTCCGATGCGGTGGGTTGTTGACAACCTTAATAAAATAATTGTCACTTACACTATTTATGGTTATATCTATACGGAAAAAATCAATAATTTAACTGTATGGTAATATTTTTAAACGAATACTTTTTTTCATTAATAAATTTTAACAAAATTATCTTGGGGTTCTTTTGCCATAGATATTGTAAGGACTTATTCTCTTTTATATATATGCATAAGCACGATCGGTAAGATTAAAGTTAATTCTATAATATTTTGAAACATATGACGTGAAGTCAATAACCTTTTATACATAAATTATTACTTTATTCTTTTTTATGCATTGAAGAAACTATGAGGAAACTTTTAATATACTAATATTTGTATCGTTTAAAAATCTTCATTTAAAATACATTTATTGATAATGTGATATCACAAATCTACCAAGCTATAAATATTCTCATCAAATTAAAAAATATACCGCTTTTAGAATTGAGTGTTCTTAATGAGATAGATATTTAAATTAATAATCCAAACAAACAAATAATTATTCCATATTCAAATATTTTTATAACAATCAAAACATATTCTTTATCGTTTGTGAAAAACTTTTAAATTAACGTTTTGGTATTTGTATATGTTATAACTGTCTTTATTATAAATGGCGTCAAATGTAATTGTTTTGTCATTTTCATTTTACAATAATTAGTAAATAAAGATTGACTGAAAGAATTGTGAGTCTGTAGAGCGAAGCCAGTTTTTTTTAAATGATTGAAATGGTAAAAAGTGATAGATTTCCCGTCGATAATAAATAATGAATGTGCTTAATTGGTGAAAAAACACCCGTCGAAAAAATCTTCGTCAAACTTTTTGTTAAGACCTTCCCCATAAATAAATCACCCCAATCAATCCAATATTGTTACCATCATCAGTGGCGTCGCACTAAAGAGGGATCTAAAAAATAAATGCTTAATAAGTATTTAGTACCTAACATTAGAATATTTAGGAATTTTTATGTATGTTATTACATGATTATTCGGCTCTAACAGGTCATCCCCAAAATATCCATTGAAGTAAATAATAAAATATAATGGAATAATTCCACATAAAAAAATTGTGTGATTCAAGTAATTCATTAAAAAAATATGTCTTATTTTTTTTTAATGAATTGTGTGTCATAATTATTTGTTTTTATGTAGACGTATGTACATAACCGGGCATATTCTTTATTTTTGACTGTCAGCGCGTGAACAGAGAGAGTGCGTGAATGTTAATTTAACTTTAATTCAAAACACACACACACACTCTTTGTCTGCGCATCAAACGTATATTAGGAATGCAGAATTATCATCATTCACATAAAACTTTTTCTTTTTAATGCAACAAAATGAATATATTTTTTTTACATTAATTTCAATTGTATGAATTAATATTAATGTTAATAGAGAATACATTATAAATATTCGTAGCCTCTACACCTTTGGCCGACACCACCCTTTGGAATGCCACACTTTGCCACCCTGTCTCCCCCGACATGACCACACGATACGAATTCATTAAAGTCCAACACGTCCCCCACTTTTTAAGCTTTTCCATCTAATACCATTTCCTTTATCAGTCATATCCCCTTTTAATAGGGGCATTACATCCGATAAGTCATCATTTTGAATTATTGTTAACGTGAATTAAATCCAACAGGAATAGCCGTATAATTTTTCATTATCTCATACAATTCTTTCCGACCATTAACGGCCTCTATTTTGTTTCATTCTTCTGATAAAGTATAAAAAAGCTCAACCGCGTTTGGTATATTATTTAAGATATACATAAATAAATCACTTTTGAGGTGTTCACTGTCAATACTTGGTGGAATGGCATTATAAAAAAATAGTAACACATTTTTAGTGGGTACTTATTCCTCATAATATTTATTGGATCAGGACTGGTTTCGCCCATGGCGAGCAATATCAACTGATGTATACTATGATCAGTTGAATTATTATTTTTAGCATAAATTAATTTCAAAGAAATCACTTACTTAATGTGCAAACTTGTCCATACTAAGCCTCAAAACAACACATAGAATAAATTACTATTTTGTATTTAACAAATAATTCAGACAAACAATGCATTGCCTTTCAATATAGTGAAAAGACAATTTGTTTCAGTTAAATAATTTGATAACTGGTGTAAACTGTAGCTCTCCTAAAAAGTAAAGAAAATTGAGTTACGTTTCTCTGTTTCTAAGAGGCCTTATTATAACAAATCTTTAAATTAAATTTGAAGTAGTAAAAATAATAACACATTTTAGTACTTATATCACATAAAATTTATTGAATCAGGACCGGTTGGCGAGCATTATAAACTGATAACGCTTCAGTTGATAATGCTCGCCATGAGCGAAAGTGGTATTGATCTAATAAATTTTATGTGGAATAAGTACTAATTTTTTTTTATTATTTTTATTATAAAGCCATTCCACTAAGTATTGACAGTGAACACCTTAAAAATCGATGCATTGTTTTCTCTGTGTGGCGCGTTGCCGGAAAATATACTAAAACTCTTTCATGAACTGTAAATAGTGGAGATCTCTCCAGTAAATGACATTTTTACGCTAAAAATTTGCTTACAATAAAAATGTGTTATTATTTTTTATTATAAAGTCGTTCCACAAAGTATTGACAGGGAACACCTTAAAAGTGATAAATTTGAATTAGTTTAGTTTGCTGAATTATTATTCGTAAGAGTTAAAAACATGCAAGATTTTTTTGATCTGTGACTTCGCACTGTTACTGTCTGTATAATAACTTCAGACACCGGGTGATGTTTATTATTATATGTGCGATGGGAGAGATAATTAAATAATAATGAATTGAGTGAGGCCCCAGGCAAACACAAACGAGCGGCACGCGGCGACTGTTAGCCCCACATTAACCCTGTTCACGATCAACCCCCTCGGACAATGCCGCCACCCCAAAGAACCGCAAAAATAAACAAGTGAAAGGTAAGACAGATGGGAACCTTTTTCGAACAGAAATTAACCAATACAATATTGTAATTAACGATGATTCTTCAGTATACCCTAAACAAACTCTTAAGAACAATTTAGTCTAGAAACCACTATGAACTTTCACATAAAACATTACCTATTGATAATAAATCAATTCGTATTAATTTTTAAAAGAATCCATCATTCTTTTTATTCAAATTTTGTTCTTTTTACGATATTCATTTCGCTTATGATTTGAAAATACTTTGTTTTAATGACGTACAAAAATTTGCATTAATCGCAGGAAAAATATTCCGATAAACATCGTAATGACTCATAGATTGGTACGTTTAAACTATAAATGCATACAGGGCAATTTTAACGGAAAACATTTTATATAAAAAAGCGTAATAAATTTTAGTTTAATATTTTTATTTAACGGCATGTTTGAGATTCTCTTACAATAAAAAAAGTCCACTGATTGGTTCACATTCTCATGCTGAAATTAGGAAAAAAATCGTTGGAATTCAAACGGCAATATAATTCCGGTTCTGTTGTCAATTGGGAAGCGTCTTAGTCCTTCGTAAGTCCTCCTCAGCTTCAAATAGGCATATCGATTTTGTAATGATTGTATGGATTTGTTTACAAATTTCTGGATTTTTTCTCATCATTCAGATATAGTGAGAATGATTTACTTATTGAAAGGTATTACTAACTAAAAAGAAAACCTCCATTATCACACACACACACAAGTGACATATTGATAGTATGCGCTTTTTTAAATACAAAAATTCAAATAAGTTTAATATAAAATTTAATTTGCTAACTTTGTTATCCCACCAATTCTGTAATGTAAAGTGTTTTTTATCTCTTTGAGAAGCATCTTCATACTTATCCAAGACCTTTTCACTTTATTTAACACAATCAGTGGAATAACAAACTTATTATTTTAGCTGAAGCCATAGTATATTTCTGGGCCTTAATACTAGAAGTGCCTATGCCAGATTTAAAATACTTCAAATACTTTTTTTTTTTTATGCTATATATACCTATGCAATACGATTTACAATTAATGCAATATTAGGACAGCTAATTTGTATGTCAAACTAATGTTGCAGCATTCTTTGCACTAAGTCTATGTCCACATAAATGAACATAAGTTGACATTTATCAGTTTCAGAAGTGTCTACATTCACTTAGGTAGTTAGAGTGCGAAAAATCATCAATATAACAGACAACATAGATACCATAAATTTCAATAAACCTTTAGAAACACATCGCCAAAACACACTTGCTTGTACTGAACAACTGATATATTTTATTTAACAAAGGTACTTATACCATCTACATCTATAAGAATACCGGCCGAGGTATCTTTTTTACCTAATCTAATTAGAACAATTACTATCGATTTGTGGAGAAAGCAATTAGGTGTGGCAAACTGATTGCAGTTTTGACAGTGTGTATCTATAAATATTAGTCTGTAGTTAAAAGAAACTTTAATTCCTCTCATAGGTATTGCAAGTCGAATAACATTGTGATCATATCAAATTAATTCAGGTTTCAGTAGCTCCATTGCGTAGTGGTTGCATGGATATAACGGGTCACGATGGGACAGCTATGCACTAATTTTATATACATAAATTCTTAAGCTAAACGCTTTCTTTCGGCTATCGGGTGTTGGTTATAATTATATTCACGATTTACTGGTGGCGTTATTTCCCATGTTGATAAAATTTTATCACTTTTTTGTTGCCAACGGCGAACAGATTTCACTGCCAATTAGAATGCACGTATAATGCATGTGTGTTTTAAAAAATTTGCATACGAGATATATATAATTTGAAATATATGAATGCAGCGGTCTGCAACATTGGGCTCGCGGACAATTCGGTGCACACGTATGTATCACAAACGTACAGTTTTGAATATTTAATTGAATCACATAAATAAAAACACACCGTGACAAATTACCAATCGACATGTATACTGCCATTCCATGCAAGAAGGCAGTGAAGTTTTATAGTATTTAGATTTTTTTGTTAAATCGCTGGATGCAACAGTGAACTAATTTCTTTTTTAAACGTGTCTAAAATTCACACCCACCCAACGGTATTTAAAAAAAACTAAAATAAAATTAGCTAACCACTAGTCTGGTCGTAGTACTGTCTTTTATACCCCTACACTCTTCGAAAACTATATGTTGAACAACTGAATAACATACAGTTTTTTCATACAAACTTCTTTTGAAATAAATTCCATTCCAAGTCTTTATGACATAAAAATATGTAAAAATACGGTAAAAGGCTTGTTGTGTGTGAGCAATGATTTCTTTTTAAATTATCGCATATAATATTTCACCCGTTATTTTTTTCCGTTAGCGGTGGCTGTGAATCACCGGCTGCAAACACACAACGGGTGGTGGTTGGCCAACCAGATTGAATATTTTAAAAATGCGGCACACTATCTATAAATTATCTTAGATGGCCCGCGGTAAACTTCGAGTTTGACATGCCTGACGTGGAGAATTCGCTAATAGTTAATTTAATTCGTTCAATAAATCAGATGACTCATTCCAGATTTGTATGCTAAACATTTGCTACAACAAGTTTTTCATCATAACGCCTGCCATAGATATACAGAAAATATATTCAATACTAATTTTATTGATCGACTGATCTGCCATTATCAGTCATCTCTGAAAATAATTCACGAGGAATGACTCACTGATAAGATATATGTTTTTTTTGAGTACTTTTTACAATCAAATTTTCACTCTTTGAAAAGAAATAAAAAAAATGGTTGTCTGTAAAGTCGGTTTACGGACGATAGTTTAACGTGACAACGTCATAAGAAAACATTGATGAAATGATTGCATACTTTTATGAATAAAATGGAATCATTTTTATTGAATTATCATTATTTTGTATGGATACGAAGAAGGAGTGAAATGAAATCTACAATTTTTTATTGATATATTTTATTCGCACTCATTAATTCAAGGATTGAATACCTTTATTGCCGCAATTGTTGTTGTAATATAAACAATGAAAACCACATTAACATTTCACTTCACTTTATAAACAGTTGTAAACAGATCACGTGTAGGTACTGTAGGTGTATAAGTTGTGTGCTGCCGCTGTCTCTTTTCTACTCAGACGCATCGACCAATCGAGTGGAAGAGAGATAGATGCGGCACAATCCGAACGGTAGGCCGATCGTGCCTCTCTATCGCTTATCCGCGCTCTCGCTCGCACGCTTGCCTTCGGCGTAACGCGACAAACGGGACAATGAGTCATGTTTTTTCGTGCGTGCAGCGGGCGTTCATCGATTTATAAGACGTTGAAACGTCAATAATCTACATAATTATAAAGTTATTCATAGTATTTAAACGTTATAAATAAAATAAAAATCAACAAATATAAATTGCTTATATTATATTACGAGTTATTTTGGTACATATTAGATATGTGATATGAAATAGAAATGATGGTTGTAACACCTGTCAGTATTCCTCTAATACACTTGATGCGAACGATGCGCATATTTTAATAGTGTTTGTGTGTGTGACTGTGTATGCTGCATTAACCTTTAAATGAGTGAATAGATATTTAGACTGAATGTGATTCGACATAATCTTGCTTTATTACTTCAGTAAAATTTGCTATAGTAAGTCCGAAGATGCCTCTGAAAGAGGCGAAAAACGTCCCACAATTAGTAACAAAATATGTGGAATAATTTTAATTTTAAATTTTATATTGAAATTCATTCATTTTATTGTGTTGAACTAAAATTACGTCCATATTCCTTTGAAGGAGTATGGACGTACTAGTACATGACGTGAAAATCTAAGGACACGGACACGGACGTGATAATCTAAGAAAATATGTTGTTTGACTTGGCATTTAATTTTAGAACTTCATTATAACACGATGATAAAATAGCAATGTATTTTAGTTCGATATAAGAACGGTCGTGCACCGGGAGTTGCGATTTTCTTTGAAAAAATAGCTACAGATTTCGGTAATAAAAGAAAGCTCTCTTTTAAATCGATATTACATTGATTAAAATACAAAACATGTCAACTGTGAGTTTAGGACTATACTTCTAAGAGATTTCGCTATGGTTTAATTGTAAAATTGTTGACCTTGCCAAGTATTAGTGGGTGTAAAGTGGACCGTATACATATATGTTAGAGTGAAACTGTATTCTCAGTGAAAATGTATCAAGTAATATATTTGTATGACAACATGATTTCACTGATCTCGATCAGGGAAATTATCGGTCAAAGTTGGTTGGCTTCAATGAAACAAAATCAGCAAGTAAAGTTTCATAAAAAGAGAACCAAAGAAAAACACGGATAAACATAGGGCTGAAGATAGGACGGTCAAATTTAATTTCAATGACAATTTGGTGGATGAATATATTTTCAATGAGAATACAGTTTCACTGTAACATATACATATATGGCCGGCACCGCGCTCACGGAATTGTATACCGTATATATACGTTGCTGGCATGTAACCAGTTAATTAAATTGGTGACATTAAAATATAACGATAAATTGATAACTTAAAAAATTAATAATAAATATTTTTCCGCATTTTACTGTATTGCCTAATGTGACTCATTGTAAGTCTATACTAACGTAAATTTCTTACGATACACGACGCTCGCTTCAAAGGTAAATTTTCCATTCGTTCTTCTGCGGTCAGTGTAGCCCCCTGCCCCTCTGTTTCAGCAAGCATGCCACCCTTGTGCTTTGCGGCGAGGTTAAGAGACTCTTCGGCCGAGTCGACATTTCGTGTTGTTTGGCAGTTCCGAAACACACAAAATATTTGCACTCATAAAAATATATATATTTCACTTCCACAATGACACTCTCACAATTATAAGCATAATATATGGAGAATTTATACGCCGCCATTTTGTGAAATTTTCATCACGAAAAACATTTTCCAGCTTGAAGCACCCGCAGAAAATATAGACACAAAGCATTTTATTATTTTTGGCACGCATCCCGGTGTGTTAGTTATAAAAAAAAAAAATGTATTTTTCGCAAAATTAAGATATTGTTTTGTTCCTAACATGTAGAGCACGTGGACTACTAATGGTGTACTTCAATAGAAGGTATTATACGAAGATTGGTTGTTATTCAGATCCTCAACCACTATATTGAGAGTAGAAGATAACGATACATTTAGATCACTCTCTATATGCGTCGTTTTTATGATCTAATGCAGTGCTTCTAAAACTTTTCCATGCAACGGCCCCACCAAAAGTTTAAAAAAAATAGTCCCCCCGGCGAAAGCATGAGGCCCCCAACTTGGAAAGTTAATTTAATGTAGATGTCACATACATTCATGCTGCCTTAAAAAACTTTAAAGTCATTAAAATATCGTCATATAAGTGGTCATCGGATTTGAGCATGTGAACACTGAAGATATATCGAATATACTGAAGAATTATCCAAAGCGTTTACTACGTGTACACTTTACCTCATGAGGATAAAAAAAAAACAAAAACACAGGGTAAATGAATGGTTAATATGATTTTTAAGCTCAATTAGTTTTATTATTCAAATAAGTATTCATGTAATAAAAAATCTTATTGTATTTATTATAAACGAGCTACATTCGTTTATATCACAACCCTAACTCATTATTTATGCGACTTTTTTTTAAAACAATCCTCTTGTTTGTGTTCAAATTATATGTACATATGTAAATAATATTATTGGGAAATAGCTAAAAGCTTCAATTTAGCACCCTCTGCCTAACAACCCCATAATAAAGAGAACGGACATGAGGTAATGGAAAAACATTTATTCATGCCAGGTACCTTTCAGGGGGGGGGGGGAGCAACCGATCAGTTAAGAGTCAAATAGCTTTTACGTGGATGCGATGCTAATTTGAAAATAGATATGCAAACCTAAACGATGTCACTGAAATATTTTATGATGGGACGAATCAAATTGTGTCGCTAGTAGAACAGGAATCGTCAGGTTTCATTTGTGAATAGAATATTTTATTACACGTATAACCAGGACTGTGGAGTTGGAGTCGTGAAATACTTTTGAAAAGTTTGAATTTTTTATTTATGCATATAACATTTAAAATTTGGCTATTGGCCGAATTTTTTGATAGATATTTCATAGAATACAAATAAATAGCAAAGGTAGGAAAAAAAATGAAAATGGTTGTCTGTAAAGTCGGTTTACGGACGATAGTTTAACGTGACCACGTCATAAGAAAACATTGATGAAATGATTGCATACTTTTATGAATAAAATGGAATCATTTTTATTGAATTATCATTATTTTGTATGGATACGAAGAAGGAGTGAAATGAAATCTACAATTTTTTATTGATATATTTTATTCGCACTCATTAATTCAAGGATTAATTACCTTTATTGCCGCAATTGTTGTTGTAATATAAACAATGAAAACCACATTAACATTTCACTTCACTTTATAAACAGTTGTAAACAGATCACGTGTAGGTACTGTAGGTGTATAAGTTGTGTGCTGTCGCTGTCTCTTTTCTACTCAGACGCATCGACCAATCGAGTGGAAGAGAGATAGATGCGGCACAATCCGAACGGTAGGCCAATCGCGGCTCTCTATCGCTTATCCGCGCTCTCGCTCGCACGCTTGCCTTCGGCGTAACGCGACAAACGGGACAATGAGTCATGTTTTTTCGTGCGTGCAGCGGGCGTTCATCGATTTATAAGACGTTGTCACGTCAAAAACGTGGCAAAATTAAACTTTTTTTAGTCGGAGTCGTGTTTTTGGTCAATCCTGGAGTCGAAATCGTAAATTTTAACGACTCCACATCCTTGCTTACATACATAAATACCTATAAGAATATTAATTTTATATATGCTACTACTCTACGAATTATGTTGTATTGAAGGGACGTTTTTTTAAATTTTATGCAAACAAATTTCACTGTTGGAATTCTACGTCATCAAACATACCTATAAAAACACATTCATTATTAAGTGTCCAAAATTTTTAAGATATTCGTTATCTAGCATTTATTTTAAAAAAAATCATGATATGGAATAGGTCTTTTTAAGTTAAGTAATTTAATAAATTTTCAGATCATCGGTTGAATAATTGATCCATTTCTAATAATTAATATTAGACTTAACCCGTTTATTATATTGTTTTGCTTTTGCAATCCATTTGATACAGTTAATTATTACACCATACATCGTACAATAACATTACGTAAAAATAGCACTGATAACTTAATTAATATGAGCTGAGATATATAATAAAATAAAGATTTCTGTATTTTTGCGAAAAATGCCTTGGGATTTTTCGACGGCACTTTCCAAAATGGCCCGGGATCTAAAGGGATAAAATACTGATATAACTATTATAGAAGAATCTCTTTAACTTGTTTCACCATGTGCAGAATTTAGGTATACGGATAGGACTATAAGATGACTAGTGGTTAGCTAATTGCTTTCGTTACAACTCATATTTATGATCAGCTGGGTGGAAACTCATTTCACATTATATGTATGCCTTCAAAGAGAAATCAATAAATTTATTTATAGGCTTCGTAACCGAAACCAACGGTTCAATAACTATAAAATATAGTTTCTAACCATGTCGGTATACCACCATCGTCAAATATATTTTATAATTCTGACGGAACTTATTACTTTATTTTATTGGAGTTCTGCCAGGTAAATGCCAATTAAGTCAATGAGTTATACTTCATGAATCCTGAATTCTTAGTTCCTTATAGGATTTATATTCTTTGGAGCAGGGGTGTTTAGCTTTTTTGCTACTCTGGCCGCATTTGAGAGTAAAGAGAATAGTAAAAGACGCATGCCGGATTAAAAAAAAACAAATTTTAACTCGTAGATATTTATTTATTTATTTTAACAATGTTTCAAAGGTAGCTTTACATAAATGACAAATCCATATACAATTTTTCGATTTACTTTGACAAATGAATTATAAAAAATACTATACAGTTACATTTAAATAATAACTTTGGAATTAAAACATCTAGTATATAGGTAAATTATGGATATATGGTCACGAGACAGATTCCTAATCCTATCGAGCTAAGCTCAAAAAATTTATACATACTGGCTTATAATTTAATTTTTTGACTTTACTCTTTGAGTTCTTGTGGATTATTATAAAATGTGGAATCAAAATGATTAAATTTGAAGAATATTACTGATTATTGTACTAAATTTATTTCGGAATTTTAAATTTTAAAAATATTAAGGTGAAATATAAAAAAATAATAATTCTCGAAAACTTTCAAATAATTATCAAGAAGTCTAAATCTTTAATGAATTCACATATACATAGATGTGTGGTCCTCTGAAAGAAGTCTCTTTCTGTATAATATTATTATTTGTGTTGTTTGGGGTTGCATTTTTGCTCCTGTAAATTAAAACAACTCGATTTCATACTTGTTGCGAAGTATTCTTTAGGAACTTCTATTTTAATAAATTTAAAAATTAAAGAAGAAACATTTCAAAAAAAAATCGTGAGCCTTACATTCATTTCATTTAATGTGCTTATTTTTCATAAATCTTTACAAAAATTCTGTCCCGTGAGCATATATCCATAAGTTACCAAAACATCTTCGTAAAATAGCATTTATGGTTTTAATTTTTGCGATTGCAATAAATAAAATACAATTCAGATAAATTGGTGTTTTTCAGATAAATAATGCTAAGAACCCCTGCTTTGGAGCAATAAGTTACGCTTACATGCTCACTCGTTGATCGAATCGAAGTTTTTATCATCTTGTTGAATTGTAGAATAATCGCAATAAAGTTAGTTTTATTATTATAGATACGTGAAATGTATTTCTGCCAAGAGTTTACAGTTCAACATCATTCAATTGGTCAGCGGTAATTTCAATTTATTCAATAGACGATTTTGTATCTTATATAAGACTAAATTAACCGTGAATATTCTCCTTGCGATCGCATGCATTATGATTGCCACATTCTCACGTACTTGTTTCGCTTTGCACATATAATATATTTTATATACACTAAATGCATTGCTGTGAAAGTTTATGCGCGATTTGCAAGCATTGAAGTCTTTTATTAGTGCTGGCACAAATTGACGCAGTACAATTTACGTGTGGGAGTTTACATATTTTTTTGGGAAATGGATGCAGTTCTTTAATTGAATACATTCAATAGTGCTGAGCAAAAATAGATTGTGTCGCCTGACCAATCGTTTTTTGTTTTAGATAGAAATCATCATTTTTCATTTACGCATATTTGCTGGCCCTACAGCCGAGTTTTCAGCAATCATGGACGTGTGTTCAATTCGTGTATAGGGATTGCGATACCATAAAATGGACGTACATATGTTAAATAAAAACCAGTTAATTGATTGAGTTGGCATTTCCTTGGTAGAACTCCATTATAATACGGTGAGAAAAATAACAATGTATTTTAAATCTACAGAAATTATTGTACATACAATATATATTTGTCGATAGCTGTTTCGGCTTACACCCTCCTCAGAACTATATAGCTCTGACGAGGGCGTAAGCCGAAATAGCTATGAACAAATATATAAAATAATTTCAATAGAATTAAAATACATTGTTATTTTAATGTACTAAATCTGAAACAAATAAATATGTATTGAAATAAAACTAATAAATCATTTTAGTACTTATGCCACATATTATTTATTATCTTTTAATTTATATTTCTTAAATAAGACAGTAAGTTTAGCCGTACTAGTTACATTGATCACTTGTAATGTGCTAATTTTCAGTTGATAATGCTCGCCATGAGCGAAACCGGTCCTGATCCAATAAATTGAATGTGGAATAAGTACTTTTGTAGGTGCAATTATTTTTATTATAATGCCATTCCACCAAGTATTGACAGTGAACACCTTAAAAGTGAAATATATATTGATTGTAATAAAGTATATGCTATTTTCGGAGCCATTGTAGATAAAATGAAAATTATAGAAAGGGTACACAGTTGTCAAACGTTTGTGAAACACTGGCATAGAAGAACCGATTTTGAAACAGTCGTATCAATAGGGGAGCAAATGTAAACATAGCATTACAATCGTAAATTATTTAAAAAAAAAACGCATTGAAAGTGTCAATTACGGCATTTTTACCGCAAGCTAATCGGAGAGAGTACGATAGACAAGCGTGCCAAAGACCAGGCATACAAAAAAGTATTTTACAGATCGCGCAATTTACAATAATAAATATTTTCTTTATGCGTTTTGAAAGCTTTGCTAATATTATTTTAGTATTCTAAGCACAGTGAAAACATCTTATTAATAATGGTGATACGCAACAACTTCCGTAAACCTGGTGATTTCTAACAATAATAAAGATGATGCTTCCCGATAAAATTAATTTTAAAACAAGGGGGCGTGAAAGTTTGTGATATATAACTATTTGACGACTGACTGTTGTAATTTTTTAATATTATAGGTACTCCAGTACGACATCGAATGTAAAAGTGTGATACATTTTCACACACTACAAAGGTTGTCGAACTGCCTGCATACCACTTTTGAGTTTTCTATATTTTTTGGTGTCTTTCATACTTTATTTCAAAATAAATAATAAATTCTTTTCTAAAAATGAATTAAGTAATCAATTGTAAAAATAAACATACCTGCACATACTATGAGTCATTTCGCATAGCAAATTATTTTTTAATCTATGCCCACTCCTAACGTGTAGCATATGACTTTAAAGTGGAAGTATCTGCACATTCTTTTTCTATTTAAACCAACGACGTTGACCGAGGACCCGATGTGGTATAGTGTAATCACGCATAACTTCCAAAACGTTTATGACATATCATGCAAATTAAATACAAAAACAATTTCATTTCGCTTACAATTAATGCAGTTGACGATTGAATGGATTGTAAAAAATATGCATATTGTTTTCAATTAAAAATACAATACGACGTGAACAAAAACTATCGATAAAACCAATAATTTAAGCGTTAAACACTACAACTTTTCTAATTACTAACATCGCAAAGAGGACATATAGGTTTTTGCTTTCATTTCGTCGTTTATCAATAATCAATTGTAATATACTCAAAAATATACATATCGCTCGTTTGATTTTTTCTCGGATACTCTTCTACTGACTTACTGAGTTGTAAGCATCATTGAATTTATATTTCAAACTTTTACAGTATGACATGCGTGTTATTAACTTGTCAGTGAAAAGCAATAACTCTATGCTAATCAATAACTGTGCCACAGTTTACTTTGTGTGTGGTAAAGGCCACTTATGGCCGGGATAAATTTTCTATGAAAACAACAGTTTTATTACCGAAGGTATTTTTTTCCACGTAATAACTGCCTCACAAATCAAATAATATAAGGAATAGTTTATACATATTTAGATCTAAAGATAACGATGCGGTGCTATTTATTTATCTCCTAAATTTCATAAATATTTTGCAGTCAGTCATGAAGATTGGCTATCTATAATTTATCACGTAACCCTTTACCAATATAATCAATATTAATCATCTGTTTATTTAAATAGTATTTTAAAATTTACGAATCTGTAATTTTACCCAAAAATTTCGTTTTTGTTATCAATTGTATACTTGGTATTTAAAACATTTCAACATATTATGGTATTTTTTTGATTTTATTTTGTACATTTTCACTATAATATTAAGTTTTTTTATAAACTTCAATAATCTGCACATCTTACTTACTTTCTTTAAATTTCATAGTCAACGTCATTGACTTCGGTTGCAGTGCTCATGGAATCGAATGCCAGTACGATGCCATGTGTACTTTCATGCAAATAATGCGTAGCGTGGGCTATTAACTTACCATTAGCCCTGTCTTAGCTCGATCTTTATATCCGTACTATCTTCGAAAAAAGAAAATTCAAGCAACTGAGTAACAAGCAGAACCTTCTGTTGACATAAGCTCTATTTGGAGCACATTAAGAGTGGATGTGATAAAAAAACCCTTATTTACGAGGTTTTGCTGAAAGGTAAATAAATACGTTAAATAAAATTTTAATAAAAACATTCCATTTATTTTTAAAGACTACGGTGCGAAAAAACCGGGTAAAAAAAAGTTGTGGTCCCATACAAAAACGGTATATAGGATCCATTACTCAAAATCGAGTGAGTATATTATTTATACTTATTATTATATATTTTAAAAAGTTATAAAATTGCACATAGCTTTAGATTAAAATTTATTTAAACATAGATAAATAGATATATTCATAAAGTCTCGCTACTTGATAGTAAACGTGTCCGTTTTATTCTATTTTTTAGTAAATAGTTTTTTTAGCCGTGTACGCAAATAAATCAGCTGTTAGCGTTAAAATACGTATAATTTCGAAACAGTGCAAAAAGAGGATCTGACGTACATCAATAGGAGCTTGATAATTTTCAATGATTATAATACATAGTCTGATGGACAAAAAAGGCTATTGCACGCCATTTTTCCATCGATATACCATTTCTTACCCCCACCTGGCTAGTCATGTTTGAGATTCCTCGTATTGTCATCCATTAAGTAAGACCATTTTTCAAAGTTTCCATATTCCTACAGTAAAAGGGGGTGACTGACACTTAGGCATCGTTATCATACAATGCGTTTTAAAAGGAATTCCAATAGTTGAACATAATGAATGATTAATTCAAAATTCTCACGATGAGTGAAACCGGTACTGATAATTTGATATAGATTGTGTTGAATTTTAAAATTTTTCTGCCTTTTCGCCAAGAGTTGCTGATACAATAACCATCATCAATCACATTGTGGTTCACTGGTCGATGGGCATTGAAAATGCTCACAATGAGCGAGACCGGTCCTGATCCAAATAAATTTATTATGGAATAAGTACAATAAATTTGAAAAAAATAAATTGACTATTGACGTTTTTAAGTAATAAAAAGTGTATAATTTAAAATTATTTCGGAATTAGTTTAGGCAAATGGGGTCTTTTTATTGGCATCTTCTGTATACAGAAATAATAAATTTCTTTTAATGACTGAATTGGCATTTACTTTGTAGAACTCCATTATAGCACGGTCGAAAAAATAGCAATGTATTTTAGCTATACAAAAAATATTAAATACATAGTTGAAAGCTATGTCAGCTTACGCCCTCGTCAGAATTATTCTACACGAGGGCGTTAGAAAAAATCGCCTCTTTACTTTGAAAAGATTCTAACTGCTCTTGACAGTGTTGAAACCAGAGCGTTTGAAGTTTCGATTGATTATTAAAATTCACTTGTAACGATGAGCAAGTAAAAATGTTTCAAATTACTTATTTTAAGCATAATTTTTCACAACTCTTGGTTAAAATTATCTTTAAGATCTAATGATGGAAATAATGATGACAATCTTCATTATTCAACCATAGATAATCCTGAAATTAATTTATATGATAAAATGCGGTAAATACAAGCTTTTCCAACCAAAAGGTCATTTTATGCTTTGCTATTACTAATATACGTTGTTGAATTAATTCACTTCCTATGTTTTGCACATTATTACTCAGAATGAATAGATATTGAAAACTTGAAAATGTTACAGTGAAACTGTATTCTGAGTAAAAATATATACTTCTCCAAGCTGTCATTTAAATTAAATTTGACCGCCCTGTCCTATCTTCAGCCCAATGGTAGTCTGTGTTTTTCCTTGGTTCTCTTTTTATGAAAGGGACTACTTGCTGATTTTGTTTCACTGAAGCAAACCAAAATTTTAGGCGGGCACTTGGGCCAATAATTTCAATGATCGTGACCAGTGAAATCATGTTGTTATACAAATATATTACTTGATACATTGTCACTGAGAATACAGTTTTACTGTAACATATACCGAAAAATATAAATTAGCTTGATTCATTATTTCTGATGGCGATGGCGAAAAAAAAATAAAGTTTTATAAATCAAAGCGTGTGCCGAGCGTTTTCATCATAGCGTCTATTAAAAAGCACGCGGCCTTGGGTTGACCACCCTTTGTCCAGGTGATTCCCCCCGAAGGACCCCTACTGGGCCCCTTTCCTTTCGCGCGGGGGTCACCGGGACCCCATTCTCCCTCATCCCCTCCCCCTAATCAGCTAATGGACACAGGCGCCTCGGCAAAGTCACGCCACGCGATATTCACCAACACTATCGGCTTACAAGCAGACCGCTAAACACACACAGGCTCGCGTTTAAAAAAGAGGCCATCATGTTTGATTCTCTGACAATTCGGCGTATTTGATTCACGGGAGGATTATTTGTCATTCTCGATTAGTCTTCTTTTATCATAACGTGTACTTCACACAGCCACGGTACATGGCATGTCATGGAAATTTTCAAAATGTCTTTTAATTCTACATAAATTATTTTATATATTTGTTGATAGCTATTTCGGCTTACGCCCTCGTCAGAAGTATTTTGACTATTTGAACTAGCTCTGACGAGGGCTAAAGCCGAAATAGTTATCAAAAAATATATAAAATAATTTCTGTAGAATTAGATACATTGTTATTTTTCTCACCGTATTGTTATGGAGTTCTACCAAGTAAATGCCAACTCAATCAATAAATATGAAAATGTCTTAAACATTTTAGGTATTCATTTCAAATTTAAAAAACACTTTTTTTTAAACCATGTCCGCACCAAACTTGGAGCATATGGACTCCCCGTGTAGTTTATCTTGACATATATTTTATAACGAGAACTGCTTGCAGTTGTTTAACCTCTCGTTTTTTGTCGAATTTAGTAGGGATTGTACAGATACGAGGACTAGGACAGGATTAGTGGTTAGTTTATCGCTCTCGCTACGCGCCGCCGCTTTTCGGATCGGATTTAAAACAGATGAAACGCCACAATAGCTTCACGATATCTCGGTGAAGAAAAATGACACAAAGCATCATTAGATTCATTAATTTTCCTCGTGAGTTTTTATTGTAATGTGAGTGTTTAGTGAAAAGCTAGTCTCTCTTTTATCCAGTCACGTCCTCGATTGTAATGAATTGTATATTATTACACGCAGTTAAGCTGGCATTTGTATGCTCAAACATAACAAAATTGCAGAAATCTATGCATACGTAACCTTCCAGTTTAGTATAAACCAGTGATGCACAAAAGAGGCCCGCGGGCCGCATGCGGTCCAAAGTGGATTTTTTGCGACCGAAAATAACAAATACTGCATCAACAAATTTTTCATTAAATATGATAAAAAATAGTATTCGATATGTGAACAAATTATGCAATAGCAACGGTATAAAAAAAAATCATTTTTTTTTTTTTATTATTTAATATGATTTTATTCATCTGGATATAATTTTGTGACTAATGCTGAATATAAGGACTTGTACTAGTGCGAAGTTCGTTGGCTAAGCAGAGGCAAGGTTTTGACTAGGTTTATGTTACTTTTAAATGAAATCAAAATGTTCCTTGCCAATAAAGGAAACTCGATCGATGTCTTGAAAGATCCTTAACGCTTAGCACTCTTAAGGCCAATGCATCTGGCCGGGAAGATTCTGTTAGCTAGGTCTGTGGGCCAACACATCAGGCCGAGCGTAGGTATAAGTTTACTGACAGATTTCTCATGCATGCAAGTAAATTCTACAAAATTTTATTTTCGATAAAAACAGTGAAACATTGCAACATGCTGGATTAACCAACATTTTATATCACTTTTAAGGTGTTCACTGTCAATACTTGGTGGAAAGGCATTATAATAAAAATAATAATATATTTTTAGTACTTTTTCACTTTTAGTAAGTGTAATGAACCAAAATTATTATTTTTAATAAAAAATACTTTTGTAGTTTTTAATTAATCATATACGTCATCCAACCCAATTGAACACTATCACTCACTTGACCAACACATTTTTTTTTTTGTAAATTCAACATTTTTTTTAAGTCAGAGTAGCTTACCAGACATGAGAAAATTTAGTCAAAGTGGAGAAGGTTAATGGCTGTGTGACTTAGCATTACAGAAAGATATTACAACACATCTTAATGATCTGAATCTTCGATTGCAGGGAAAAAATCATTATATTTCTGACATGGCAAACAATATATCAGCCTTCCAAGAAAAACTTAAATTGTTACATTTACAGTTGAATGACTGAATGTCACTTTCCGCAATGCAAAGAAATGTTTTCTTTACATGGCACTGTATTCCAGCCAGAAGTATGCTAGCCACATAATCCGAATTCAAGAATCTTTTCAAAGGAGATTTTGTGATTTTAATCATGACCGATACTTGTTTAAGACATTTACAAACCGCTTCTCAGTATCCATCAATGAGGCCGATTTAGCATTGCAACTAGAGTTGATCGATTTGCAGAACAACGATCACTTGAGATCGAAATATCAGGAAGGCGATCTGCAGAGTTTTTACAAATATCTCACCGAAGAGCTGTTTCCTACCCTACGTAAAAAGGCTGCGCTTTGTGCAAGTATTTTTTGAAGCACCTACATTTGCGAGCAAGCATTTTCCATATTAAAACTAAATACCTAAGTCTCAACACAGAAACCGCCTGAACAATGATAATTTCAGTGCTGTACTGAGGATAGCAACCACAAACATTGAACCTGACATCAAAATGCTTGCTGCCAGTATACAGTGTCAGAAATCTCTCTAAGTTCCGTCGTGCAAATCTGCACGTAATGTGGAGCGGAGAAGGATCGAAGTTGCTGATAAAATTATGTAATTATTAAATTAAAAATCAAATATAAAATTTATATCTCATCTAGTATAATATATCAATATTTTTCTTCACTTTTACCCTTTGCAGCCCGCGAAAAATTTTAAATGGATGAATTGGCCCTTCTCTCAAAAAGCTTGCGCACCACTGGTATAAACCGAGCATTGTCCGCTCAGATATTTACTAGAATAATGTTGTGTACTTAAACGTATACAGAGAGACCATTGCAAGTATAATATTTTGCCGATTTTGTATCGTTATTCTTTCTTGCGGATTTAAGACTGAGATCCGATGAGACTTATATTTTACAAGATAAATTTATGATAAACATATTATACTTATCTATTGAAGAAAATACAATACATTGCATTACAGCTGACGCCAATGCGCCATGCATTTGAAAAATATATTCAAAAATAAATATAAATCAAAACATTGCATATTAATTACATGAACAAATCAAAACATTAAAATTAAATTCAAAAATAAAACACCAAGCTCACTGCTAAACTTATCCATTTCAATAGGCAGTGTATTTTTCAGCCTAGCGGCCCTTACAACTGACGACTCGAATAACGTACGATACAAACAAGTTCTGATAAACAATTCGTTTGGTTTTGGCTTACATACATCGCATAGTTAACATAAATGTTGTGGTATTAATACAAAGTCATAATTGATTGAAAATTTAACATAAGCTTAACACTGGCCTGTCTTTCAATCTATTAACTTAATTAAATTAAACTAAAGACAAGTAATTTTTGTACTTCTGTATAAATAAATATCACGATGGAAGTTAATGGTAAAAAAATAATTTAACCCTAAATTGAAAATCATGTTTTAATACAAGAACGTTATATGATCGCCCGTCGTATGTTTTTGTTTTAGTTTCAAATATAAAAGCGCTTAGGTCAATACTATGACGCTAATATCTCATTTTCAACAAAATATTATCTTTAAGCCATTGAATTGTAAGCTAGAAGCTCAAGTTTCTATAACAGTGACATCTATTGATTCAAATATTAGTAAACAATTATTGTAGAAACACCTGTGATATCGATAGTATCTATCTGAGATAGATTTTGGAAATATCAATAATGGAGTAATGTATCGTTTGTTGTAATATTTTACTAACTGTCTAACCGGAACCCTTTGCAATCTCAAATGCGGCCTTTTGACAGATTAAAAAAATATTTATTGTTTTCAATTAGTTTCCTAAATTTGGCTTTATTTGAGAAAAATATAATAAGTTTCACTCCACCAATCAAAAAGCTATATTTCTTTACGAATATTCTTTTATTTTTCCGAAATGCTTTGACTACATATTCACTTGTAAATTGAGTTTTTTAGAATCGGTTGAACTTAGATTTTAAAAAATAGCTAAGACTGAAAATGTTCTTTCTTAAGTCATTCAAAGTAACACGATTTTTAATTATTTCACAATTTATTATATTCATAAGCGCGCATAAGTCGTACATTTCTACAGCCTAATTTTAATCTAATAAAAACATAAAATATCATTAAAAACAAAAATAACGTCTATACATAGAATGAGGCCAATTTACTTTGAATATCGATAACAGTTTAAACCAATAAAAACCAAGATTTTTTTTATTTTGAGTCTATAAAACAACAGTTAAACTTTTCACTTTGATTTATAGTGAATCGATAAATCTTTTTTATGTGTGTTTCATTCGATGAGCAACTATTTTTTTCATTTCAAAATCTTTCCAAAGATGTACCTACTTGTAAACTGATTAATTCACATTCCAAATGTTGGCTAGGTATCATAAAATAAGGAATTTATGATAAATATTTCTTTACATAACAATTTAGCTACAGTTATAGTTTTAAGCAGACCTGTGTAGTCGTGAAAAAAATACGACTCCAACTCAGCATTTACCAAAAATACTTTAATATTTAAAAAAAAGTTTATTTTCGTCTTTTTTTCCTATTTATGTGTATTCAATTAAATATCAACCAACCAAACCGGCCAATGGCAAAATTTGGACTTATTCAAAATTTCCTACTCCTAGTACAACTCCGGCCAAATGACCGCGATGACTCCAACTCCGGCCAAAAAACCCGGACTCAACGACTCCATAGCTCAGGTTTTAAGAAACATTTATTTCGCTATATACGTATTAACTATGCTTAAAAATAGCCAAAGATTGTACATTCTTATTCCACAATTATTTTTTTAGATCAGGACCGGTGTCGCTCATCGCAAGCATTTTCATCTGATAAGAAAATACATATTTATAATCATTAATTATACAATGTAAATAAATGGCATGTACAAGAAATATGTAAAGAAATACCAATCTCGAAGGTTGATCACACTCTAATAGAATTCGTATATAAGGCTTTTCTTTTATAGGTCGTAGAAAGCAAAACTCTGCAATAATCTTGAGGTCATATCACAAAGGTGAAACAAAACATTTTCTCGCAATTTTATGACAATCGGGTAATGTTTCCTCTGTCATAAAAGAGCGGTTAAATTTAATATTACTTCTCGTATGCTGTGCAATTCAAAAAAACTCGCCAAATGTGTACAGGGTCTACAATTATTGCCAGAAATATATCATGAAGATTATTTCATATCAAAATAAGTTAAGAATATCATACTACATAATAAAAATATATTATAACCTTATGGAGAGTACGTTCTACGTTCACGGACTCCTAACCTTAGTGTGATTGCAAAAGGATCTACCGATAAAATAAAAATAGCCGAGCTTACTTTTTTAACAATTCATAAGACTCATTTAAAGTGTCCACTGTCAATAATTGGTGGAATAACATCATAATAAAAATAAAAACATATTTTAAATACTCATTCCACATTCATCAGTTGATAATTAATGCTCGCGTTGAGCGAAGCCGGTCTCATCAAGTTATTTTAAATTTTATATTGGTTGGATAATACTCATGTCATTATATAAGAGATTAAAATGAATTGTTAAAGTGAGGAGTGAGGAGTCCGTATTTTTAAAATGAATCTGACGTAATTGTGCATTGTAATTGGTATGGAATACAACATCTTTTCTGTTTTGTTTTTCCATTTTCGCGTGCAGAGCTGGATGCTTCAGGGTCGCAGCGACGGATGTGGTGAGGCCCTTCACGGCCTATTTGGGTCCCAGCACCAACACCAGGTAATATCAATCATCCAGCCAATGTGTGGAGACACTCATCACAATATCAGCCACTTCAGTAATGCACGTAACATATGTATTTTAGAATGCACAATTATTTCTGGCACTATATGTAGTTGTATTTTTACGTCTTAGATGTTTTGTATAATAGTTTGTATTGTAAATTAATTTGACACAAAGACGCTATCGTTGTATTTAGAAACATGTTTATTTTGAATGATTTAATATTATGATGGATCGATAATAGTTTTTTTTATTATTATGTTTTATTGATGGTAACACTGGAATGGTGTCAAATCGTTACCTTACTTTGAAAAGGTTCTAATTGACATATTTGCCTAAAATGACCTTTTGGTCGGAAAAGCTTTTATTTACCGCATTCTATCATATGTTTGAATTTCTTAATTATCTATGGTTGAATAATGGAGTAGGCAGAATACCGGAGTTGCACTTCATCTGCACACTTTTTTATAAAATTTATTTGACAGTTCTAAGTTCTAAGATTGTCGTCATCATTTCCATCATAAGATCTTTAAGATCATTATTTCTCAGCAAGTGTTGAAACATTTTTACTTACTGTTACAAGTGAATTTTAATCAATCGAAACTTCAAACGCTTATATCTCAAAATAGTGTCAAGATCAGTTAGAACCATTTCAACGTAACGTGTCGAAATGTCCTATTTACGACCATGACTTCTTTTTTCTCATTTCTCTCGGCGGCTTAAAATTCTAAATTTGAAACGACAAACAATCGTATTTTAAAATGGCGGATCATGTGTTAAAAAAATACAACATTATTATTCCATTAACCGTGTAATTTAGTAGAGGCACCATCACACGTAGAACGAGAGAGTTATGAATTTGATTGTTGTACGGAATCGATCGAAACTATTGTAAAACGTTTTTATTTCAAACAAAATTCTTTATTCTTTCAAATTAAAAAGTTCTCGGTGGATTATAACAAATTATTATTCTTTGTTGTTTTTTCTGTTGTCTTGAACGCATGACGCTTAACCTTCTCCACTCTGACTAAATTTTCTCATGTCTGGTAAGCTACTCTGACTTAAAAAAAATGTTGAATTTACAAAAAATAAAATGTATTGGTCAAGTGAGTGATAGTGTTCAATTGGGTTGGATGACGTATATGATTAATTAAAAACTACAAAAGTATTTTTTATTAAAAGTAATAATTTTGGTTCATTACACTTACTAAAAAGTGAAAAAGTACTAAAAATATATTATTATTTTTATTATAATGCCTTTCCACCAAGTATTGACAGTGAACACCTTAAAATTGATATAAAATGTTGGTTAATCCAGCATTTTGCAATGTTTCACTGTTTTTATCGAAAATAAAATTTTGTAGAATTTACTTGCATGCATGAGAAATCTGTCAGTAAACTTATACCTACGCTCGGCCTGATGTGTTGGCCCACAGACCTAGCTAACAGAATCTTCCCGGCCAGATGCATTGGCCTTAAGAGTGCTAAGCGTTAATTTATCGTATCATAGTTACTTTTCCAAATTATCATGCCTGTTTTTTCTCATTTCGACGAATATAAAATATGTAGATCAGAAGAAATATTAATCCAAGAAACCCAATTTAAAACTATGTTGAAATAAAATTTGTACTTATTAAGTTTATTTTGAAGGAATATTTCAATATAATAATAAAGGAATACAGCTAATCTATACAAATACCGTCTATTACAATCGATTCCATGTTAAAATTATAGCAATAATTGTCATGTTATTACTTCGTATGAAGTACACATATATTAAATTTTAATGTTGTACTTTTCCATGAGCTTTGTCGCTAACGACCCGGGTTTCGCTTTTCCGTATCTTAAGGCATTTCCAGTACACGAATTAACTCGAACAGACGCGTAGTAAATAGTCTGTAACGTTTTGATATTAGAGTAAAAGTAGATCACTAAGTTAAATTGTTATCATCGCAATCTAGATGAAATAGCGAAAGTTTTCATGTTAATGAGCTGTATCGTAAAAATTAATTACTACCTAATAGCATAGAAATGCCTACTAATTTAATAGGTGTGTTTTATCCGACATATGATTATACAATTGATTTCTTTCAATTTATGAATTTATTTAAAATTAATGAAACAAGGGTGAATAAGAAAGATAAAGTTGCTCATTTAAAATTGGCAAACTATTAGGGAGTGCTCTGTTTATTTCTAATATTTAAAAGTAAAAATTTCAATAGATACAAATAAGATATTGAAGTTCCCTCAAGCACCTTCAGAAAATTTTTTTTAATATAAAATATATTAAAGTTGCACCATGTTTTGTTAATTTATTTTATTATGTTACATCTTTCAAATCACGTGAATAACCATATTCAGCGTATTCGCTGCTTTCTATCTAAAGGCGAAGCTTTGATCGTTGCATTTTACAAAAACCCGTAAACCGTGCTATAAAATCCGATACGTCTAATGGATTCTGGCTTCTAATAAGTTTGAATTACTGGGAAATTCGGAAGGGAGTTTTCGGTTCTGCTATCCTAATCGTTAAGCCTGCAGGAATACGGTATTTTAATTTATAATTTTACATTTCCCAATGGCAGTATATTCTATGATTCAAATAATCAATTCACCCGCTTGATTGAGTACTCGCTAGGAAAATACAAGTCTTTCGCCTCTCCTTTAAACTAATCACCGAAACGTGGACATCGTAATTTCATTAACCTTTAAACGCCCGAGCATATTTTGCGAAATACCGTAGGTCCACTGGTGGCCGCTTCGTACGGCCAACGCGAGTACCGTAAGAACGAAAATATTCAATAATCTTCCAGAAGGAATTCTTATGATTTTTTTTTGTCATAGCTTTTGACATCTATACGTAATTTCCAAAACAAGCGGTAGATTCCCCATCAACATGGTCTACTACACAAGTGTGTATAGACGTGTTACATCAAGGATTCACAAATGCGGCCCGAAATGGATTTTTTTGCGGCCCAAAATAACAAATACTTCATCAACAAATTTTTCATTAAATATGATAAAAAATAGTATTCGATATGTGAACAAATTATGCAATAGCAACGGTATATAAAAAAATCAACCCCTTATTTGTATCCATCAATGAGGCCGATTCATCATTGCAACTAGATTTGATCGATTTGCAGAACAACGATCAATTGAGATCGAAATATCAGGATGGCGATCTGCAGAGTTTTTACAAATATCTCCCCGAACAGCAGTTTCCTACCCTACGTAAAAAGGCTGCGCTTTGTGCAAGTCTTTTTGGAAGCACCTACATTTGCGAAAAAGCATTTTCCATATTAAAACTAAATAAGTCTCAACACAGAAACCGCTTGAACAATGATAATCTCAGTGCTGTACTGAGGATAGCAACGACAAACATTGAACCCGACATCAAAATGCTTGCTGCCAGTATACAGTGTCAGAAATCTCTCTTAGTTCCATCGTGCAAATCTGCACGTAAAGTGGAACGGAAAAGGATCGAAGTTGCTGATAAAATTATGTAATTATTAAATTAAAAATAAAATATAAAATTTATATCTCATCTAGTATAATATATCAATATTTTTCTTCACTTTTACCCTTTGCGGCCCGCGAAAATTATGGACTGTGTTACATAATCTCATATTTAATAATTAACTAAATATATTTGTGTGTTGTGGCAAACCTTACATTTTTTACGAAATGTTGCAATTTTCATTTAAAAACTGGAAAAACATGATACAATTCATTTAATATATGTATATGTAAAAATTGATAATTTATATCATTTATCATTTATTTGCTTTATTTCATTTATTAATAATCCCTTCACACCCTTCTGATCCCATCAAGCGGCGCGTAGCAAGCGCGATAAGCTTACCAATGACCCTGACATAGTCTTCGTATCTTTTCAATCCCTACTCTCTTCGAAAAATGACAATGAATTGGACTAATACACCAAATGTCCGGCAGTTTGTAACATTTCCCATATTCCCGTTCATATCTTTTATTTTCAATTTCACGTCGACTATCAAAATTATTTCAATCGAAATAAAATCGTTCCAAATTTAAAATTTATTTCAAAATATTATATACATAACTAAATCAAAAAATTATTCAAGTTATATTCGTTTTCGATCGGATCTTTGGAGTTATGGCTTACGAATCTTGCGCTTACATTGTAATTATACAGGTGGCTCTGTAACGGTCATGTTTTAGATCGGAATGAATATTTATGCGAAAGAATTAACAGCTTAATATGTACATGACAGACAAATGGCTTCAACCTAAGTGTGTTATGCAGTTTTAGAGGTTCGTGCCGCGAAAGACGAGCCATAAATTAAGCGGCCAGTCATAAGTTCGGATTAAACGAGCGTACGCATCGCTCTTTTAGAAACTTTTACCACACGCGAGAATATCTAGTTATAATAATGATTATTCGCTAAAATACCGCGTTAAAAAAATGTTCTTTTAAAACCTAGAAAAGAATATGACAGATTCACAAAAACAAACAGTACTGTACGTAATAGTATGAGTATATGTTATTGAAAAGGTTCTAATTGACATTTTTGCCTAAAATGACCGTTTGGTCGGGAAAGCTTGTATTTACCGCATTCTATCATATATATGAATTTCAGAAAATGTATCTATAGTTAAATAACGGAGTTAGAATAAATTCCAAAGTTTCACTGCGTCTGCACACTTTTTTTACTAAATTTATTTGACAAAGTTCTAAGATTGTCATCATTATTTCCATCATAAGATATTTGAGATCATTATTTCTCAGCAATAGTTGTGAAAAAACATGCTTAAAATAAGTAATTTGAAACATTTTTACTTGCTCATTGTTACAAGTGAATTTTAATCAATCGAAACTTCAAACGCTCATATCTCAAAACAGTGTCAAGAGCAGTTAGAACCTTTTCAAAGTAAGGTGTCGAAATGTATTCCTGATACCGCTTCTAACCACTAACAGGTTTCGCTCATAGCGAGCATTATCAACTGGAAATCGGTTGACAGTGCTCGCATGAGCGAAGCCGGTTCCGATCTTAATAAATCTAATGTGGAATAAGTACAAAAACACGTGGAACACGTAATTAAAATACACAACATAGTTTCTGAAACCCTGAATTAGCAGATAATGATTTTCAATATTAATCAAAAATGTTATATGACCAAATTGATCGTAAATTAATAAAGGTGATTCTGTGTACAGGAGGTATTTATGAAAGTAATGCAATGCTGTTATGCATAAATTCTTCATGCATATTAAAAGCAAGGGTTAATATTACGTATAATTAATATTCAAAGTTTAATTAGCGGTTTATCAGGTACGTGCTCTCACGTTAGTAATTAACTGCCGACACTATGGTAAAATGGCATAGGCTTCATGGAACACACTGTCGCAGTCGCACTGTGTCATTAATGCAGACAATGTGAATCCGTCTGCATTCGTCGTCGGATATTCGATACCAAACGAGTATTTTTACATTATTCAATACACCACGTGATATACAAACGATAATCTTCCAATAAAATACGATTTGCTTAACCTTCAGTCCAATATTTCAATAATAGAAAATAAAAATGTGTTAACCAACCAAATCCGATCAAGACTAATTTTGCGAAAATCAATGCGAAATTTAGGGTTGTCACAACGCCATACGCCAAAAATATATATCCACTCTTTACAGATTAAAATTCAAAATCAATGAATGAATAATCTGATTAATAATGCAATTAAATGATTTACTAACTGATTTGCGGTATGCAAACTTACGCGTCGCGAACTAACGAGCGTGGATGTGAGATATCACAATGGAAATCTCTTTATTCCTGTGATGTATTCGATAGTCAATGTATTCTATATTGAAGCTTACATGGCATTACTAGTACAGTCAACCTATCGCGGACACTTATATAGAGCTTTTTGCTATAGCGTATGCGGCGGTTTTTCGTAGACGGCACGTGTCGCTTACTTACAAACTGAACACTTATAATTTTATTTAAAATATAAAAATTGGAAAAATACTTGATTTGCTTCAAATCATAAAATACAATTGAAAAAACCAAGCCCCGAAATTTTGTGTGGGTGCCAAGTTTATACAGCGTTTATTTGTTATAGCGTGTTCCCTATCCTCCCCCTTTAGCAGGGCTGCCTGTATTTAAATTGAAAAAATGAATATTTAAATCGGAGAATAGAATAGTGCAAAGGGTTAAACGAAAAAATCAAAAAGATTACAGTCAATTCGGGTAACGTTAGAATTCAATATAACATTGGACAAAACTCGAGCAAGTACCGTTTATTTATTATTCTGACTAGTAATCGTGATCATTCTTGCGATTGATGAATATAACAAATCGATCTTTTGTCTTATATTTGGACAACAAAAAGAGCCACATTCACCTCTCAAATTATTTTTTATGATATTTTGTAAAATAAACCAAAAAAACTATGAAAATATACGACTTTTTTATTTTTTCGAAATAGGTGGCTTCGCTTAAGCCAGGTGTTACGGATAGAGAATGGGCAAAAAGTTGTAATTTTTTTAATATTGTCCATTGACAGACTATCCTTCTTTATAAAAGTTCAATTCAATGTCACCAAGCTGGATGGTTCAGCTAAAATTCGCTCATCGAAAGTGGTGGTGTCCAATGTTACTCAATTAAATATAAATTTAACATTGGACTGCCCGTAAACGCAGTTTTAAGTTATCTTACCTTGTATTTTCATTATATTTGAATTCGAAATTATATAAAGGAAGTGGTAAGAACATATAATAGTCTAAAAATGCAACTTACTTTAGCTGAAAATAAAAATATCACAAAAAACACCTGAAAAGTGTCCAAAGTTACCCGAATTGGCTGTAAATAAAAGAAGATTTGTTTTAATGCCATCGGAGTCCACCTCACAACGCATTAACATCATATTGCCTATCAGATTTGATTTTATATAGATTCCAATCGAGTACGTGTCAATTCGATAATTCTCAATCGATACATTGTTTAAGTAATGTAACAAATCATAAACCACACCGCGTAGTAATATTAATACGTGCAGTGAAGCGGTGATCTTCGTGTTTTTTTGCAGACGTTATAATAATGCCTGATTTATATCGAGTTGAGAAAGCATTCATTGTCAATGCAGCATTTTTTCATTTCTTGTCTTTTTGTATTGTCGAGTAGGGCGTCATCCAATATGTACTTACGCCTCGACGGTCTTTCGTCTCGAGCTTCGTATGTTAAAAATTATAATTCATCCGCACGAGGAATGAATACGCAATTCTCTTGCCATCTCTTTAACTTTTTTTTATTATCTGCTATCTATCTTCGAGGTTTGTTTATTTATTTAACGTCTGTAAACCAGGGCTGTGGAGTCAGAAATGTTGAAAAGTTTGAACTTTTTATTTATGCATATAATATGTAAAATTTGGCTATTGGCCTGATTGGTTCGTTGATATTTAATTCCATTTACATAATTAGGAAATGTAGGAAAGAAACGTGTCGTGTTTTTGGTCAATACTGGAGCCGGAGTCGTGTTTTTTTAAACGACCCTACATTCCACAATGCTGTTAACTCATCGCATTATTTCGCAACTAACTCAAAAGAAACTATCATCATATAAATATTGATTTGTAAATATAACATAAGAATATTATTGTATAAATACTAAAGTTAAAAAAATATTCTAATTTCACTGGTTGTGTAACTATGCTTAACACGTCGTGTCAAACATAATCACCCATCCTATTAAGAATAATTTCGTTAAAACATACCACCGAACGCATAAAAAATAAACAGTTAAGGTATACTATTTTACTATAAACTACTTAGGCAAAGTCAATGGATATTTACCACTCGGCTACAACGACCTGCATACTGAATTGTGCGGTTAAGAGTTATAACAGCTTTTCATAATATTACATTGATTACTCTTAGGGTGTTCACCGTCAATACTTACTTGGTGGAATGGTATTATATTAAAAAATATTTTTTTTTTGTATTTATTCCACATTAAAATTATTTGGATCTGAACCGGTTTCGCTCATAGCGAGCATTATTGACTGTAAATAAAAATAAATAAATAAAAAAAATACCGGCTCTCATCCAAATACGTTGTATGTGGATTAAATACAGAACATGGATTTTTATTTGCTTAAATTATAATGATTTTAAAGTTGACTTATTTATTTGTAATAAAGTAAATAATATGTCTGTAGTTTCATAATCCATCCCGCCCCCACCAAACTATTCAACTGGGAAATACTGGGCATATATAGTGGGAGGGGGGGGTTAATTATCTCATATTCTTTTCATAAACCAATCCTATACCTACGCTGAAATTGACTTTTGACTATTATCCTGAATAACAAACGTGATTTAAAAAAAAATATAATCTACGACGTATTTTTATGTAGCTCCCGTGATTAAAAGTAAAAACAACAATCATTTTTAAAGTACTCACTGTCAATACTTGGAAAGGCATTACAATAAAAATAATAATGCATTTTTTTATTCTTATTCCACATTAAATTTATCAGGAACGGTTTCGCTCAACTGTACTAAAAATGTGTAATTATTTTCAATAAATATTAAACTCATTATTTTAAGTATGAATTCGAAATTAAGGTTAACATTTGAGTGTATACGATAGGAAATGCTTATTATTTTTACAGTTACAAATTTCGTTTTCGTAATTAATAATAAAAATTTCTCCTAAAAAATTTTTAACCTTCCGGAGATAGTGAAACCTAATAAATTTTCATATGACACCGGTTCGAAAGAAACAAAAAGAAATCTATCATAATTGTTATTCAGTTTCAAGTGAGATACAAGTTTTTATCGGAAGAATTCATTGATCATCGAAAATTACCGTAATTTTTCAATTAGTTTACAATGACAGACGAGCAGGGCCTAAGTCATAGATACTTAAATTAAATTAATTATTTAATATGAAAAAAAACGTATGCGTATGTTTATAGATTGTAACATACTACATTCGGCAGCTGCTAAAAATAAAAAAAATACACTAAAGAATAAAACCAATTTATTTAGTAACCCTTACATATAACATGACATTTTAAATAGGTAAGATTATTCAACATATTGTGTGACTATTAGTGACATGTGTTTTACCTCTTTCAAATGCATCTTCATAGTAACATCGCAAAGGTTGCTTTAATAATGAATGTTATGAATGGATGATGGATGAATGATAAAAATACTAGCACATTTTTAGCATTGCATATTCCACATTGGATTTTTTGATCAGGACCGTTTTCGCTGGTCGCGAGCATGATCAACTGATCAATGTGGAATAAGTACTGAAATTGTAGTGTTATTTTTATTATAATGCCATTCCACTATTGACTGTGAACACTTTGTGATTAATGATAGTCACACAAACGTGTAATCAAAATTAGCTTCCATAAAGTTACTGCCAAATACATCGATAGTCTTACATATTTAATTTAAATTCTTGTATTTCATCATTACAGAATTTAAAAAAATCGGGGCTAAAATAAAAAAAGTCAATCTTTTTGAATAGCATGTCTAAAACAATTTTCATTAACGGATTTGAACACTTAGTCTTGAACTGAATAGAACTTGAGTTCTTACCGAGTGTTATCATCCAGCTACGTTAACCGATTTCATGTCATGTTATGTATAAACTATTTATTCAATTATTAAAACCCTCTGTCAATAACGAATAAATATTATTCACCTGAAAGTTTTAGAGTGAGTAAATATACAGCACTCATACCCACGTAATACACTGAGAATGACTGTGGGAGTTACTCATACTTCAATAGTAATTAATTATTAATTAATGAAGCTGACTGCTTATTATCGGCCATTTTAATTTTTTTACTGTCGGAATAATTAATTGGAAAATTTATTGCAAATTGACGGGGGAAAGAAAAGGCTATCTGGGAGGTCTCGAAATACATTAGGACTGGGTTTTTTAACCGATCTTGTTTCTTGTAACATTTCAATGTTAGCTAAAGGGCCTCTTCCAAATATGATACACAAATTTTCCTTGCATAGATATGCTGTTCTAAACAGAATTAAAGCCGCAATAGATTGCTTTGCAATATGAGGATAAGCTACCATATGTGCTTATCAGAGAGTGATCGCTTTTTTAAGTTGAATTCCAATTGAAAACTATTTTCCAAAAACTGGCTGTCATCTAAAAGCTGCATTGCATCTCGTACAACAGTCTATTTCAAGTATTTTGTTGGTGCTTGGTCTATTTATTTGATAACTGAAAAATATTGAATTTATAGAAAGGATATTTAAATAAACATGAAACAACTATGAAATAAATCAAATTATTTTTGGGATTAGGATTATTCTTCTAATCATCGAAAAAATATCGGTTTTAAGCAGTTCAAATATTAACGTTATATCTTTAAGTATCTACCCACTTAATGTTTAGACCAAACACCACCGATATGTTTAGTGGTATTTTTGAAAATATTAGAAGTATATTGTTTAACGCGCGGGAAACTTTGATAAATAGAAGGGTAGCTCTAGAATTGTCAGCAATTGGAAAGACTACTATTGTCTTTTTGATTTCTTTATCAGAAGATTAATGGCTTAATCGGAATGATCTCGTGACGTAATACTGTCTTTATAAATCAAGGATTTTAGTTAGAGCTAGTTTAATATAATTTCGGATTAAAGATCCCAGGTTAATAAATACTTCAGCATAACACATTATATCATTGAATATCTAATTAAAATAACATTTTTATTCATTTAAAATAATAAAATTATTCCATTTACTTTGTATATTCTCGATTTTACTTGTCACAATCATTATTTAAATTTGACACTGAACACTTACTAAAAAAAATAATTTAACTAAATCATATTTTACACAGTCGGTGACAAGCGACATCGACAGTCAAAAGATTAATACAAGCCTAACACGCAGATATAACTAAATATTTAAGCTAGTATGGTATGTTGATATATTGTACAGCACAGTTAACATTTAGTTTCAATGAGATATCTTAACAGTACGACCATATCTTCAGTTCTTAACTCGAAGTATGTCGAGTCCTGCTCGTCATTGTACAACTTGATTGTAAAAATAAATTGTAATAATTTTAAATTATCCTTACTTCAAAAACTGTAAAAACTGGATTGTGTGAATAGTTAAAGTTTGTTGCATGTCATAATGTGGCAATTTTTCGGTATTTCGTTTAACCATGCTAACAAATACGCAAATCCTGCGATAGCAATCAATTTCTCAAATCTATTGAGGAGATACTCGAAAGAAAAAAATATGTATTGATGAGTGCAAAGGGTTAAGCAGTTTCGGTACAACGTACTGCTGTGAGCAAAAAATTTCAATTACGAAATGAATTATAAACCCGTATCGAAATCATTTAACTGAAGAAAAATTGGAAACGCTCATCAAATTTAAAATATTGATATGTTAGCTTCCATAGTTCAAGAAAGCCAATAATGTCTTAATATTGTGGGATTAAACACAATGTGCGAATAAACTTCAAGTAGTCTTTATATCACATATTCGGTCATTTTATCATATATTTAACTATTTGCTAATTAATATTTGTTATGACATCACCTTCTGCTAAATATTCAGAACAAAAAAATGTTCGTTATGGAGATATAGAAAAGCTATTTCTCGGAAGTGTGAATAGTTTCATAAAGGACAAAGAAACTACGGTAAAAAAATTACTGACAGTATTTATATTAAAATATAGAAAAGACATAAATTCATGATATATATGTAAAAAGCGGCTCTTAAATCAACAATTTTAATCACCTTGTTTGGTTAGCTACTGGTAAATTAAATTTATTTGCTAAAACTGTCTCCAGCTAAACCGGCAATTATATTAATTTACATTTTCTGACTTTTACAGTTTACTGCCATTGAATTTTTAAAATTTCAACTCGTTTGTGTATTTACATACAAACAACACTCGTCATTGTAAACGCAGATGAAAAAATTGTCAATAAATAAAAACGTATCAATAAATTTAAACTTTTAAACGTCATTTTGTCACGAAGGTGTAAAACTTTGTATTTTTTTTTAATGTGAAATAAAAAATGCAATATCCCGTAAAATTTTCGTCAACGTCGGCTGTAAATAACTTGTTTATGACAATCAATAACATTTTAGTCACAGAAATCAAATAATAATGAATTTCGTTATTTATTTCAAACTATTATCTCTCCCAAACAATTATTAATTGAACCTTCAGAAATACAAATTTAAGGAATAATTTAATGTCATATATTATTAATTGCTTTATAATAGGCGTTTACAATCGGTTGATTATAATGAAATCGACTTGTTAGAACTTCATTTTAATATTTCAATACAAATTATATAATTATAACGGCGCCAAGCCATTGTCAAAACCTAAATAATTCTGACAATTTTATTATAACTTTACTTTTGATGACGGTTTCATTTCAAAATATCTTTGAACTCTAACTTATATTGAATTGAGATGCTTATAAATCCATATTCTTTGTTATTATTTTGTTTCCTTACTATGTGAATAATAATTGAGAAGTCGTTTTATTACTCCGGCATCTGGAACATATATCGAATATATTCTGTGCGTAAAATTACTCAAAAGAACTCTGACGCAACTCCAATAAAACATTAGTATACTAATAGTAAAAGTAATCACTTTTTAAAACTGACACCACCGTAAAAGAAGCATCGTTGACCACTCGACCACGGTTTATCCGTAAGATATCTACGCAACGACCTCTTATCTGCAGAATTATAACGAGAAAGCATCTAAGAATCGTTATGGACCAAGAAACATTCTTCTCGATGACTCTTCATAGGTAAAAAAGTATACTGGCTTCACTATGAATTGCTCACCTCTGCAGTGATGGTAAGAGAATGCATTTTGAATATAAAACTAAACTTAAAGGTGAAGGAGACGGGAAGAACTTTTACTCTATCGCGCCTAAGAACTTTAAGCTGTATCAAATAATTCAAATTTGATATTGAAATAACATCAAGCGCCCTCAGTAGAAATCTCCAATTAATTATTAAATCTCTATCAAATAGATATCCAAAAAATCTATACATATAATATGTGCTATTGTGCCACAAAAATGGCACCGAAATATACGTTTACTAATAACTATTGTCGTGTTTTTTTATACTATCGATGATTTAATCGCTAGTAGCAATTTCACGACTTATTCAAATGCGCTGGTTTCGAAGCGATCTAGAGATATGTCACTAATTAGTAACAATAATTACAGTGTTCATGGATTCATGACACAATTGTTATCTTCCATGAAAGATGTATTAATTAATAATGCTTTAGTTGTATTTTATATCGAACACTCAGATCATGAATACACTTAGCCATACTTATTAATACATAATTTAATTTCTATTGTTATTATTGAAAACAGTATATCATCAGCCTATATTTTCAACTATGTTCAACAAAAATTATGAACGAAAATGATATCTAAATTCTATTCGTCAGATTTTTTTATATCATAAGTTTATATATTGAAATCTTAAACAGTCGGAAAAATAATACTGAAATATACCACTAATTTTGATATTGTTTTTATTTAATAAGCATCCTTTAATTACTAGAATGTTGTTAATCATAATGTTATATTCATATAGAGCAGGGGTGGCCAAACTTTTACCATTACGGGCGACTGTTTTTTAAATATTTGGCGGCGATCGACGTAAAAATAAATTTAATTTATTATCATTGAAACAAAAGAGGATTCAGAGGTGTGTACATCAGTATGCCAGACAGGCGGACGACTTGGAATAGCTACATGATTGACGCTTTGGCCACCCCTGATATAGATTATAGAGTCAACCCTCCTACAGCACCCTCTGCTATAAATTGGTTTTTGTATAGCGTGTGCTGTTGTCTTCAGTAAATATGTAATATTATACATAATTATATGCATTCGAAAAATATGTATCAATATGCACGTCCCTTTACTTTTGATAAAGTGATTCATAAAAACAATTCCAATCTCGGTACTGCAGGAGGATTGACTGTATTAATTATATATAAATACATATATGTGATATACACAGCAAGGAAATGTGTACCGTTACTAATCTCATACATAATTATGAAATAACTTCTGAAGTGTAAACTGTCAATGCTAAAGGTAAATGCATTCCTATATATATATTAATATATAAATAAAAAACGTATGTTTTTACATATTCCACATATTTTATAAAACTCTATACCGGTTCATATCACTCTTAATAAAATTATTTGCAATCATAAAAACTGTTTGTTTTCTATCAAATTTGATTAAAAATCTGACTTTTTGTCTGCCTATAGTTAATAGAAAATATATATATTGAATGTATACTTAATTATTACAACTAAAACCATTTCAAATTACAACTGTCCAAAATCTTTTTATCGAATACGGTTAATACATATGGATTGAGAACTGATCTTTCTTTGTCTAAAAAAAATACAATGTGTCGACATATAAGATTTTTAATGGTCATGTTTACAATAAAACAGATAAAAAACATTATTGGTCAACGTTGAACAGTTATCAAACTTTCAGATTCTTTCTCTCATATTCATCATGTGCACATATGTAGGTATATATTTTCATAAAATATTTCAAATACGTATAGCCGATTTCATTTAGAAGACATCGAATTGAATGATTTATGACAGACAAAAACATCTACACAGGTGTTGATGTTTCATCCGCATATAATAAGATATTAGCCAAAAATGTATTCGCGCAAATTTTATGTTTTAATTAAAGTGTTGTTGGTCGATGCAAAAGATCAACATTATAGATTTATATTGCAAAGATAATTCTTAATGATTTAATTTAGTGTTATTATCCTTTTAATATTACAAACTGATATCATCACGCTGTAATGCAAGCATCGTCACTCTTAAGCAAAAATAGATATATAAAATCACTTTTAATGTGTTCACTGTCAATACATGGTGGAAAGGCATTATAATAAAAATAATAATAAATTTTTAGCACTTTTTCCGCATAAAATTTATTTGATCAGGACCGGTTTCGCTCATGGCGAGCATTGTCTTCTATTCTTACTACTTGCTTGATGATCAGTTGTTTAATCTATCTTTTTCGTTGAGAGTGAAAACAGAAGGATAGGGCTTGTGGTTAGATGATCGCTCTCAATATGTCCCATTTTTAGAATCGGAATGGTGGGAGGGAATTTTAAACATCCCTGCTTTCGAGAACTAATTGACATCTCAATTTATGAAACTGTCCATTACGGGATTCGAACAGTGAGCACCGCAACCAAAGCCAGCTACTTTGACTTTTCGGTAAAGTCTGGGCTTAAGCTTAACCGTAGTGGATAGACTTTTTGACGAAGCTCGGTCCTCGACCTTATTACGTCAATACCAAAATACGCTTCAACGGCTATTAAATTTGATAAATAATGCATTGTTTGTCTCAAATATTTCACAGAACCATTTTAATTTTAAATATATTATGTAACAATAAGATAGCATCTTACACGGAAAATGTATTGTTATTCACGCCAACATTTTATAATGCGTCTCGCTCTACAAAAAAAAATATGGACACAAAAGCTTTTCCCGGTAAACGTGCAGCTATCAATCTCGATGAATCGATTAAGCTTCCAAATATGACAAGCAAAGTGTGCCACGATCAATACAAATTAACGCGTTTAATACGAGAGAGCTAGCTGGCAGGTTTATCACCGTCCCAGGGAGTCAAAATATTTATTTTTATTTCAATAATTTGTCATTACTTGTAAACATAATATGTATGCACACGCAGTGTCAAATTGCAAGTCGTATCTACATCGACACTTTGTATGGTAATTTTTTTCACATTGAACCTTCTCAGTCCGTATTTATTAATTGTGCTAACTAAACAGTATGTTTTTTAAACGTTCAGTTAAGATGATGTTAGCAGGCACCAAATATTTCATCATTTCAGCGTTTAATCGCATGTATTCATTCATACACAAAAAAATCTAGAATCTAACAGGGTAAAAATTCTTGAAGCCGGCCTTATATAATAAAAGTCTCCCATCTTTTTCGTAACAAAATCTTAGGCCAATTTTTAGTAGGTAAGTGGTCAATGTCGTTGGCTTCCGTGACGGACTTCACGGGTTCGTATCATAGCACAAGCAATATTTTGTCAGTCGATTTATCGATTCTGTTCGAATTTTCGTATTATCTAATAGTTACTTCCCACTTATTCAATATTGTGTGCGTGGCGTACCGAGAGCGACTTCGAGATTGTCCTTTCTATCCCTACTGTCATCGAAATAAACAGAGGTTGAGCGACTGAACGACTAGCAGTTCTCGTAGAAAATATGTTGAGATACCACTATTAGGAGACCATAATAAAACTTTTGTATGGAGATGCTTCTCCAACAGACGAAGCACGTGTAGCTTTTTCTATCACAACACGTGGAATAACAAAATCAGCAAATTTTATTTTTTAATTAAGTTTTCGTTAATAATTAGTAAAAATAGCTCTATAGCCATGGTATAAAACTGTTATGTTCATTGACTTATCTGAAATAATAAGCAATGCGTAGATTTCAATACTGAAAAACGTTTGAAACAAAGTGTATAAGTGTCTAGTGCAGTGGTTCTCATGTGCGGCCACGGTGGCCGCATGTGGCCACCAGAGGATTTTGCTGCGGCCACCAGAAGCTTCATAGTTAATATTGATATTTAATAAAAATGGGTTTTTACAAGTTAATTTGTGAACAAAGACACTGAAAATTAAATATTTTGTATGCATTGTATTGTGCATCAAGAATTGCTACTTAGAAATAACTCAACACATACATGTTTAGGTCTTTTTGGCAAAAAAGACTCATCACGAAAATTTGGTGCGGCCACCAGTCATTTCCGTAGTACCGCTGATGTTCCAAATGCGGCCACAGCCAAATTTTACGAGAGAACCACTGGTCTAGTGCATCCAGGTGGGAAGTGGGAACGAATATATTCCATGCACGTATTCATCCAAATTTCGCTGAAAAACAGTCAAAACACATTACGTTTTCCGAGTAATCATTATTACGTGTGATATTATTATGACAAATCCAATGGCGAAACGTGTGCGGACCCCCATTCATGACGGTTCAACCAATTAACAGTTTAATATTCAAATCCCAACTTCTCAACATTTCGCGCAATTATAAAATTGAAAAAATTATATATTCTAAAAATTCATGTAAATTCAAACATAAAAATATAAATATGCAAGCATTTAGATATACATATGTATATAAAGATAGGAAGAATTAAATGGCATAGGATTTTTTAGCCCGTTCATTAAAATTGACGACTGTGAAGAAAATGATTTACAAATAAAAGGTTGCTCGTGGTTCGATTTTCCACTAAAACTTGTGATATTAATGAAACAATATGTTTTGTTTTTAAATATCAAATGTAAAACCTCAATATTTGCTTCATAGTTTTTAATTTGATGATCATTTCCAAATTGTATTCAGTTTAACAATTTCAAGGGGCTTATAATATATTTCATAATTGTTTTTTTGCTCACTGCAGTAAATTGTCCCAAAAACACTTGAATGAGGGAATGTGACTTTTTCATACAATGTAATCTGTCCGGAAGTTCATACCACGTTTTGATTATAATATATATATTTGTAGAATCACATAAAATAAAAATTTCATAGTTGCATCACATTTTTTCATGGCATTTTTGAATTTCATTTTCCAAATTTCAAAATTGTTATATTTGATTAACTCTAAATTAGCATATTCAATGTTAAAATATTAAAAATATTTTTCATTTCTTTATGAATTTTCTTTAATGCCAGCTGCAAAATATATTCAAATATGGGGGAGGGGAGGGTTTTGTCGCAAAATCTTGCAATTTTTTAATTACCAAAAATTTTAATAAATTGTCATCAGCACCCGTGGCATAACGTTACCCACTTTGAAAAGGTTCTAGTAGACAGTTTTCATAAAATGATCATTTGGTCGGAAAAGCTTGTATTTACCGCATTCATGTTTATGAATTTCAGAATTATCTATCGTTGAATAACGGAGTTATCAGAATTCCCGAGTTGCACTGCAGCTGCACACGTTTTTTACTAAATTTATTTGACAAAGTTTTAAGATTGTCATCATTATTTCCATCATTAGATATTAAAGATCATTATTTCTAAGCAAGAAAGATATTTTTACTTGCTCATTAAGTGAATTTTAATCAATCGAAACTTCAAACGCTCATATCTCAAAACAGTGTCAAGAGAAGTTAAAACCATATCACCCTGTTGGTGCAATAAGGTTAACCTCTGTCAAAATTACTACCACATGCATCACGGCATAGTCGTATCTTAAGGCAGTATTCTGGTCCAGGATTCTGAAAAAGCCGTTTTATTTTTATTGTATATTTTCAATGTTCAAACATTTTAAAATATGTCCTTACAAGATTTTTGTTTAAATTTTAATTATTGTTAGAGATATAGCTACTTTAGTGACGTAGAATCTAACCAATCTGCGCGGTTTTTAACTTTGCTCGAAACTTTAATCACGTTTTACTCGGATTTTTTAAAAAATAGTTGCCATGATATCTCAAACTCTACAAAACTGATTTCGATGAAATTCGATATGAATCTTTTTTATACATTTCCTTATGGTATATACTAGGATTATAAAAAAAATCAACATTTACTTTTTTTAAATATTTTTTTATATGTTCTAAAATATAAATAAATAACTGGTAAAAAAATGGACGGCAAAATTGTTATTCCTTTTATTTCCTGTAGCATTTACAAAAACACCTCAAATTTCAGCCTCTAGACCAGAATACTGTCTTAAATGTATGTAATTACCGTTAGCTGTAAACTATTGGCAAAATACTCAGTGGCGTGTGGCGACTGGCATCTTACAGGAATTTGAATTCGATTACCGAAGCGCACGGCTCGATGACGCGAGCGGCTGCCTCCGGCCAGGCTCCATTTCACGGTTGCTATGCCTGTAATTATTGAATGATTCTTTTCCCGACGGCACCGTCACTCGCAGCATATATAAATTGTATTTAAAAATATGTTACGAGACACATCATCACCGATTAGCGATGACTGATAGTTATTGATCTATACATCGTCGACGAAAACTGGAACGAAACCTTTAGTGACAGTAGCGTCCCTTTTTATATACCTATTTTATTGTTAACCTCACTGCCAATGCTTATAATGTAATGTGGTGTAATGGCATCATATTAAAAATAAAAAATAAAACATTTTTTTTACTTATTTCACATTAAATTTATAAGGCGAGTAATTTCAACTGATCAAGCTATGTATTTAAGATATTGATTATAAAAAGAAATCTCTAAAAAGTTTCACAAGGGATTGAGCCATCATTGTAACCCAACGGTCTCTTATGAGAATTATGTGCAGAATTATGACGAGAAAGAACCTGAGAATCGTTATAGACCAAGAGCCATTCTTCTCGACGACCCTCTATAGGAGGAATCAAAAGAAAAATTTCAACTTAAATATAAAAACTTAAGTTACAGAACGATGGAGAGGGGAAAGACTTCCACGCTAACGAACCTTAGACATTGAAGCTCCATCAAATAGATCAACTTGAAAGCTCATATGTTTAATCTAACCTAAATTTAAAACCTTAAAAACAAAGTCACTCGAGGTGTGACAACCGAGTGGTTCGCAGCATATGCAAATTGTTTTTAATATATATATTTTTTTTTAACCATGTACGCTCACATCTTGTAGTATATTGACTCCTCACGGAGTATATCTCAGCATTTTTTTTTTCTACGAGAACTGCTCGTTACTTATTTGCTCAGCCTCTCTTTCTCAAAGAGAGTATGAATGGAAAGTATACGAGGACTAGCGGTTAGCAAATTGCTGCCATGCTCTTTGGGATTGGAAAGGTGGGAAGGGATTTTTTACAACACAAACACCCATTGCCTCTGAGCAGAATCGATTTATTTATCGACTGAAAAAATCTGCTCGTACCGGGCGGTCTGTCATGGAAGATGACGTTGACCACTGCACCACGGACCGGGAAATAATTCTAATATTTATTGTCAGTTATTAGACATGAAGACTCTAAAAGCAACAGTACACAATTTAGTAGTGATTGTTTGGCTTACTCAGAAGTGAAATCTTTTCGCATTCATGATTTTCCAGAGCAGATACAAGCTATATCTTTTAATAACTGCTACTCAAAAGCTACGCCGACTGCATACAAATAAAGTTTAACTTTAAAATTAAATGAATATCATAACATAATGTCAAAACTTTCAGCAACCGTGCTTTTATGTAAATCCAGCTGGAAATTAACTGAATAAAATCATATTTGAGTCGTATAATATCAAAAGTAGAAACATTCACTTTTCAAGAAAAATACGAAAAACGTTTTGTAGCTTTTTAGTTCGATTTATATGTTTCTATTTATTTTAAAAACAGCCCATACAGCCTGAAACTTAAATTATGTATGTGCGGCCACATTGCATCATCAAAGTAGTGAACTGTTCTGATTTTCATAACAACCATCTTTTCTTTTACGTTTTTATGCCACATGACTTTTGTACAAATATTTGGTAAATTATGGATATATGGTCACGGGACAAAATTTTTGTAAAGATTTATGATAAATAATCATTCAATGAAATGAATGTAAAACTTAGGATTTTTTTTAAATGTTTCGTCTTTAATTTTTAAATTTATTATAATAGAAGATCCTAAAGAATACTTCGCAATAAGTATGAAATCGAGTTGTTTTAATTTACAGGAGCAAAAATGCAACCACAAATTACATAAATAATAATATTATACAGATAGAGACAGTCACATAAGGAAAATAATAATTTTACTATAGGCTAATATTAAAAAACAAATTCTTCTTTCAGAACTCATACAATAATCAGTAATATTCTTCAGATTTAATCATTTTGATTCCACATGTTATAATAATCCACAAGAACTCAAAGAGTAAAGTCAAAACATAAAATTATAAGCCAGTATGTATAAATTTTTTGAGCTTAGCTCGAGAGGATTGGGATTCTGTCCCGTGACCATATATCCACAATTTACCAATGCTAGTTTACAAAGATGTCTTAATTCCAAAGTTATTATTTAAATGTAACTGTATAGTATTTTTTATAATTCATTTGTCAAAGTAAATCGAAAAATTGTATATGAATTTGGCATTTATGTAAAGCTACATTTGAAACAATGATAAAATAAATAAATATGTCCGCCCCAAAATTTGTTTTTTTTAATCCGGCATGCGTCCTTCACTATTCTAAAAAAATTGAATAAATCTATTTTAATAACTTATTATTACCATATAAAACTAGGACAGTGGAACACGAAGAAGATCTATTTTGTACCCTGTCTACAACAGTATACATATATAGGATAAGTAAATGCAGGCTTAAACATAGCTATTACGATGGCGTAAGCCGAAATAGCACCAACAAATATATTAAATAATTTCTGTAGAATTAAAATACATCGTTATTTTTTGCACCATAATATACAATTTAATATTTTTATTATTTAACTTTATTTCAAATGAAATGCACGCTACTGTACACAGAAAGGTGGGCTATTTTAAATGACCAATAAATTTCTTTGATGCGTAGATCATTTTTACATATAAAATCGCTGTATTTAAATTATAAAGAATCTGATCTATCAACGAACTACAGTTTGTTGCAAGAAAAACTGTATTTAAGAAACGTGGGATGCTGGGATCTTTACTACTACATTACCTGAGCAGGGCCTTCAGTTACGGTGTCCACATGTTCGTATCTTACACACAATAATTGATTATTCCATGAATTTTCCGTCGAATGAATTAAGTCATGTCCCACCTCCATCCATATACATATCTCTACTCTATCAATTAAGGGAGATAGAGCAGCTGTTAAAAATAAAGAGATACCTAGACTAAACCTTTTCAGTGCATAGTTTTTTACTCCCTTTATAAATATATTGAATATGTACTGTATTCAATAACGCACTATGTGCATTGGTTAGTTTGTTTCTTATAATGTTTATATACGAGTCTATGTATTGTTAAAAATTTCTTTTAATATCTACAGGAAAAATCATTTTTTTTTGAATCGTTTGAATTTTTACTTTTCCATTTTTGAGTTTTGCCGCTCACGACCCGGCTTTCACCTTTCGGCATCTTCATGCATTTGAAGTGCACGAGTTAGCTTGAACTGATAGATATGAAGAAATTAAGTTTAACTGACTGTTCAAGTTTACTCGTGCACGTGCTCATGACTGATATTTAAACGATTGAAATTCCATCAAGCACCTTCAGTCGAAATCGTCAAATTTATCTTACTAACGCTGTTTCACTATTTACTACGATTTTTTGCAAATTGATTGTAAAATTATAGCATATTTTAAATACCGATATTGTCTCAAATTTTTTTTTTACTTATTAAATTTATTTAGATTAGTGCTGGTTTCGCTCATCACGACAAATATTTACTGATAGCTGATATAAAATGTCATCAAAAAATGTATCTATTTGTCCAGTGCCGTGATCCCAATTGGCCATATTTTTTATAAGATATCGGTATTCACATAATCAATACAATAATTGCCCTAATTTTACCGTTGCACTATTGCATTGCAAACAATATTTAACGTAGGTGTGTCCGAGTTCGGCAGTAAAGACTACCCTCCCTGCAATAAAGTGCTCAGCTGTGAGAGTCATTCGCATTATTATTACGGTCGCAGATTTTAATGTGTGCAAATAAATCCACGTTCCGTCACGTCAAACGCCTCGCTCATCGTGTCATCATCCGCTGTTCACGACCTCAGCATTAAGTTTGCGCATAGTATCTGATAATCCATACACACGCTGAGGATATGAGAGACCCCTATGAACAACTTCTGAAACTTACATTTAATGAATATTACAATTCTGTATTATATTGCCATAATGTTATGGACAGTTATTGGATTGGATTACGTAACCTTTCGGATTCCTGTTCGAAGATATAATTTAAAAAATTCAGGACGTAATTTTCAAAAGTGGACAATTTCAAAACACTTTTTTTCAACTGCCAGTTTTAGATTAAACTTTTGAGACATTTTTTATTCACATGGAAAAGCTTGAATTGTTACACATTATAGGTAATTCTTTAATTTAAAACATATTTTAAAAATATTGATAGTAAACACAAATTTATGAGGAAAAAGGAATGAAAATATCTCACATTCTCAGTTTTTCAACAAATGGATTTGTCCACTTTTGAAGATTACCTCCGGATTATATGTCTGTTTTGTTTAACCATTTTAATAGTACAGGATGGATCTATTGATACTGTAAATATACATATGTGAAGTATCCTAGATGCCCTAGTTTTTTTTCTTGCTTAAAATGATTTTACAACCGAAAAAAATAATGTCTTTTCATAAAATGACACATTTTTTTCCACTGATACGTTTATATTAGCTAAGATAAAAGATGCCTTTCCAAAAGATCCAAAGGGTTGAACTCCTCCACACCCATATGATGAGACTATACTAGTCCATCTTTTCTCTCGATACCCTCTCCAAAAAAGATAGATTGAGAAACTGAGTAACAAACACTTTTCCTTGAAAACCAATAATGACAAATTTATTCTAAAACGACTTCAAGTCCATGTGTTTATTACAAAATATGTATGCGAGCTATATCTTATGTTTTCTCGACCAAATCGCGTCACGCCAATAATAAATATCGTGTGAGAATCCACTTGAAACTGTCTTTAATTTAAGCATATGTATGTTAAAAAGCGATAAAAATAGAGTAAATAATACTTAGAGATAGAAATCATCGCTTTATTTTCACTTTTATCTAATTTAATTAAAATGGCTCATCCATGGCTACTCAGCAGCCTTAAGGTGTTAAATCTTCTTAAACCGCATTATTATTTAAACTTTTTATAGCCCTTCGTAGAACTTCGTGGAGCCCCGTTTGGGTAACACTGTTATACGTATATTCGCAAAATTTAACGTCGTCGAAAAGCGTCGTTCTTGTGCGTCGATCCAAAAGGCGACGTTCCACAAACGATTAGCTTACACGTGAGGTGCTGGACTTAGAATTCAACAAATACAATTATTATCAAATAACATTTTTCATTTTAACGAGAAAATATAATTTTTCTGATTCACTTTGTTTTGTTCGAAATCCTCAATTTTAAACGCACTTTTGTACTACTTTCACTTTCATATTTTGTAAAGATCAGCACTGGTTAAGCTTATCGCGAGCATTTTCAAAAATGTTCAATTCATTTTTCATAAAATCTTTTTACTATCACTACACCTTTTTTTACATGACAAGTAGGTCCCTGAATCTTATTTAGTTCATTTAGTGCATAATTATAATATTCCAAACGATCACTTTTAAGGTGTCCACTGTCAATACTTGGTGGAATGACATTATAATAAAAATAATAACACATTTTTAGTATTTAATAACTTTTACCTATGCGGCCCTCGAACAATTTGAAAATTGATAGGCTGTCCCTTTTGCCAAAAAGTTCACTGATCTAAATAGATTTTGTTTCTTAAGAATCAATTTAATTTCATTAATGACAGTCAAAATAGAAGTATTATTTATATGACTAATAAGTAATAATTATAACATATTTTTAGTACTTATTCCACATTGAATTTATCGGATCGGGACCGGTTTCACTCATAGCTAGCATTATCAACTGACATATGCTATGATCAGCGAGACCGGTCCTGATGCAATATATTCATGAATAAGTACTATAAATGTGTTACTATTTTTATTATTCCAAACAATATTAACTATTTATTATGAAATGCAATCTTCTACGTCTAATCCTCGTGGTATTTCCTATTTGATTAATCGCCGCACGTCTCGGGTCCCGCTTGTTCTTTCAACACACGCGCGGCGAGCATCATGTTTAACTTATTTCGCCGTGTTATTATTCAATCAGGGCAAAACGTGCGAACACCACGCTGCTCAAAACCAGAAGCAGTGACACCTTCTAGATTTAGACAAACAGTCCACATATATCTTCGATTCCGCTCTGGATCCGAGATTCAACTCACTGGGTACCTACCTATTCGGCTTGTATTAGGATACTCGATAAAGCCGGTTCTTCGAACAACAAATTGACACCTTACTTTGAAAAGGTTCTAACTGCTCTTGACACTGTTTTGAGATATGAGCGTTTGAGGTTTCGATTGATTAAAATTCACGTGTAACAATGAGCAAGTAAAATTGTTTTAAATTACTTATTTTAAGCATATTTTTGCACAGCTGAGAAATAATACTCTTAAATATCTAATGATGGAAATAATGATGACAATCTTAGAACTTTGTCAAATAAATTTAGTAAAAAAAGTGTGCAGACGCAGTGCAACTTTGGAATTTATTCTAACTCCGTTATTTAACTATAGATACATTTTCTGAAATTCATATATATGATAGAATGCGGTTAATACAAGCTTTTCCGACTAAAATGTCAATTAGAACCATTTCAAAGTAAGGTAGCGAAATGTCATTTAAAATTTTCAAATACGTGCTATCTTCACAATTCCTTCAACACACCGATTCTAAAAGCTGTTCTTAGTGAAAAGTAATTAGCTTACTACTATCACTTTTCCGACTCATCCCTAGCGATTGATTAATAAAAAATGCTCTCGTTCCACAGTTAATTTATTAAGATCAGGACCGATTTCACTCATCGTGAACATTTTCAACTGGACATCAAGTTCTTAAAGAAAATAGTTTGTATTTAGTTATGCGGCTATTTTTTTTCTATGTCCTACTATGTCCGCTCCCAATGTGGAAAATATGGACTTATTGCGGAGTTGATCGGAACATAATTTTTTCTAATAATAAAAATATTAAAATAATTTGTCAGATTTAATAACTTATTATTACCGTATAAAATTAAGATGGTGGAACAGAGAAGAAGATGTAGTGTGTACCCTGTCTAAACGTTATATATACAAGATCTAATGCAAATTTAAAACATAGTTTTGACGAGGACGTAAGCCGAAATAGCTATCAACAAATATACCAAATTATTTCTGTAGAATTAAAATACATTGTTATTTTTCTCATCGTATTATAATGGAGTTTTACCAAGTAAATGGCAACTCAATCAAGAAACTTATAAAAATATATATATTATATCATGTATGTACATACATATGTACATTCACTATGGAATTATTTTTCTCTTCTCGAGTTCAATGCCATCGCCCGAGAAGTGTGTGTACTTACCTACATATAAGTTCTGCGAGGCCACGTGACCTGCATGAAGAAAACATCCGTCGATACCTTATCCTTGTATGGTGGATACAAATAAAACGAAACAAAAAATGCAAACAAAACATTATTTTTTACGAACGCTCCGTTAGCTGTGCCATCCGCATTACTGCGGTTAAGAAAATATGTATTTAACTCCATTCTTGCAACCGTACGCATATTGTTAACTGCAGCGCTGCTATATGTAACTTTTTATTAATTCAACGAATCGGTTCGGAAAGTTGACAAAAACTGTGTCATCGTTTTTGTTCAATTTTAAATCATGGTTTGCCAACAATTCGTCGCTTCTTTTTACAACAGAAAATTAATTAACAGCCCCTTTATATTCCTCTGATTTTTTTAATTGTATACATATATGTATATACAAATCGAATAAAGAGCTGTCAGTATAGGTTTTTGTTTTAATTAAATATTTACTTAAGTCATAACATATTTTAAATTATTAAGTTATCTTTTCGTTATGTGTACCTGGCTTAAGTTTATTAAGTTATTAAGACACAAATATATTAATAATTAATATGATTATTTTATCCTGGGTAAATTTCTGAACCACGTGGTATAAAAAATCTATAAAATTTATTTCAATATAAAAATTGACATACTGTTAAGTACTCGCAAAAACTATAGTTATTCTAAACAATTATACAGTTGACTAAATTTATAAACAAAAACACAGAATGATTTGTATTTATACTGTTTTTTTTTCGTAAAAACAATAAAATTTAGTGATTTTTTATCTCTGAAAAAAAATATTAAGAAAAGTTGAAAAAACATGAACGGCTCATTATCTCAGATAATGACTTTTGCAAATAAATACCTTTATGCGTTTGAGTACCGACCATATAGCGAGTGTTTACTTTAAACAATAGCTTTTACAGAACTTACTCATAAAGATATATCGTGTACTATTTTCAAATAAAAATGAATATTATAACGAAGAAACTCGACAGCCGCAATTTATTATTCACGTTCTTTGTTAATCTTCACATACACAATGTAAAGTCGTGTTTAAATACTTCAATTATATAAAATTACCAAGAAATTACAGTTTTAAAGCTCGGGAAAGCTTCTTAGTCTAATCTTATACGACATCAAAAGACATCAACATGCTCACTCTATAATATCAAGGAGTTTTTAATAAATTGTCAGATTTCTCAGGCGTTACAAGAATTCTATGTAAGAGAAATGCATGCACATTTACAACTACAGATAATCAACAGCCCCTAAAATGTAAAGTCGTGTTTAAATACTTCAATTGTATAATATAATCAAGAAATTACAGTTTTAAATCTCGGTAAAGCTCTTTAGTCTAATCTTATATGGCATCTAAAGGCATGAACATGCTCACTCTATAATATCAAGAAGTTTTTATAAATTGTCATATTTCTCACGCGGTACAAGAATTGCAGGTGAGAGGAATGCACGCATAATTTACTTTGTGAAATTCTCTTTGATATTAAAAAATGGAAACTAATTCTAGAAGATTTTAAAACCATATTTAACAGATGTACCACAATATTTTGCTTGATTACTTAATATATTTTCACGTGAGTAAAACCTTCGATACTTACATACAAAGATAGGCCAAATGGCAAATCGAATCAACACATGTGAATGATTACTCGGGATTGGGATAAGAGACTCCAATTCGAGTATCGAGTACACTAGTCCATTTTTCAAATTCTCGATACTCGAGTAATTTGAAAATTACTCGAGTAAATCAAGATTTATTTCCGTTGTTTTTTAAGCAGTGGACAGAAAAACTAGATAGCACTTTTTAATTCATTGTTAACTTTTTAACCGACGTCCACATTGAGAGAGAGAGAGAGAGATTTTTCTACTGCAGGAATAAAAAAACAAAATTTCGAACCAAATTAAAATTTGAGACGTTTAATTCTGTATTATTTTTGAAATATATGCTTCATAAATTGAAATAAATGTATTAATGAAATAAAATAAGCTTATTTATATACACAGATTTGAATTAATAATATACATTTTAGCACATCTGAAATTAGTCGAGTATTTAAAAATTTGACTACTCGATATTCGAGTAGTTGAGATATCGAGTAATTGGAGTCTCTACTCAGTATATTTCATCGAACATAAAATTAGTTCATTAATCATCCAGGAAATACTGCGTTGACCACCTGTGATTTCGTTGACCAATCAATAAATTGTTCTCTTTATTATGACAATATTTCATAAAGTAATAATGAAATTTTCTTGGATTCATCTATCATTACCACAGACAAATTAAATTTGATGTGAAAGTGTGCCATCTCGTGAATGATCGCGCACTAGCCCTAGCACGAATGTCAACTGAACATCTTTTAATATTTTTGTTGACAGTAAATATTAAAGACCTGCTGCATACGCTTGCGGCTTTACCATATACGGCGTTCCTACCGTCTTGGATGTATTGTAAATTTTCATATTCTTTCTTGCCGTCTTTATATTGATTGTATATTTTTAAACGGTACCCCTGTTATTTTTTCGATGTGTTACGCTTATTTCAATCATCGCACACAAACAAAATTCTGTATTTTGTTTATTAAAATTAAATTAAAATAGTCTATGCCAGTATAAAAAAAGACTTCACACATGTTCGGTCTTTTCAGATTAGCAGCATTCATAAATAAAATTACATGAGACCAGGGCTGTGGAGTCGTTAAAAACCCCGGCTCCGACACCAACATTGACCAAAAATACGACTCTGACTTGGACTTTAAAAAAATTGTCACGTAATGTTTCCTACCTTTCCAGCTTATATGTATTAAATCAAATATCAACCAACCAATCCAAAGGCCAATAGTAAAATTTTGCATGTTATAATGTTAATATAATAAAAGGTTTTCACGACTCCGACTCCGACTCTACAGCCCTGCATGAATTACATGACATAATCAAAGTTACTTTTTAAAAGTAAGTTCGTAAAAAATCTCTCAGTATTAAAAACAAATGAAATAATGTCAGCTAAAAATTGTGTTTTATATCAATTTAAGACCTTATTATCTCACTGCAAAAGCGTTTAAAATGTCATCCAAAATTTTTACACAAAAAAAACTTTTTCAAGTTTATATCAACATATTCGACGCATTTTTTTATTAAAGGCTTGGGTGTCTGAAATTCACTGAACAATAAATCATCGAGTGCTTAATTTCCCTAATCAATACAGTGAGTGAGCTTAAGAATATCTAATTTCACACCATCAAATTAATATCTTGAATTGCACAACACATACATATGACTACAAAAGAACCTCAAAAAAATGATTATTTGAGTCGTATAGTATCAAAAGTAGAAATATCCCATATTTTACGAAACTGAAATAATAATGTCACATTATTCTTCTGGTCATAGCATATATACGGCTAGCATTAAAAAAAATTACAAAAAACTGAAAAGAAAATTATGGTCGATGTCAAAATCAGAACGTTTCACGACGGGAAACAAAAGTATAATGGTTTGGTCAATCATACTTTCGACCAATTACATAGTTATCCTAAGTGATGTTACAATGTGCCCGCTAATACTATTTTTTTAATAAAAGACTTTTATGGGCTGTTTTTAAAATTGAAACTTATAAATAATGCTAAAAAAGCCAACAAAACGTTTTTCGTATTTTTATCGAAAAGTCGAAAAATGGCTAGTTCTATCATTTAATATTTTACTTTTTTAATATTTGGCATTACAGCTAATCCCAATGCGCCAAATATTTTTAATTATGAAAGTCATACGAGATTAATAATAAATCAATCGTGAACAACCGACGATAAATTACATACCCAGCCCAAGATCTCTTTTTTTCAACTGAAAAAATCTGACCTTGCCGGGAATCGAACACGGGCCCACCTGATCGGTAGGACAAAGCTCTTGCCACTAGACCAGTGCTTCTCATGTGCGGCCACCAACAGTTTGATAGTTTATATTGATATTTAATAAAAATGTGTTTTTACAAGTTAATTTGTCAACAAAGACACTGAAAATTTAATATTTTGTATGCATTGTATTGTGCATCAAGAATTGTTAGCTTGCAAAAACTAACACACGTACATTTTAAGGTATTTTTGACAAAAAGGACTCAAAAACATAAAAATTTGGTGCGGCAACCAGACATTTTCGTAGGACCACTGATGTGGCCACAGCCAACATTTAGGTGAGAACCACTGCACTAGACCACAGGGACCGACTGTCATACTATACGACTCATTGATGAATAACCAAAGCATAGTCAACAACACTAATAAATAATATACATAAAAAAACAGCAGAAATTTGAATAAAGAAAACATAAAGTGTGTAAACGTTTTATGTAGAAGTGCTGTATAATGTTAATTTTCGTACGCGAATGGTTTTAGTGAGCATTATTCTTCACGGAAATTACTGAAATAATCACTGATGGCGATTATTTATGCGTCTGTTTCGCTATTCTTAGCTTGTATGCCGATGCTTAATAGTGATGCATTACGGCTGAAATCACATCCATTAAAATATGTCTAATAACGAATGTGCTAATTTTCACATCAGTGTGATGAAAATTTATGCCGGTCGATTGTTGTCGAGAGTATTTTAATTTTAGAGCCGCAGGCATTTAATTTTTTTTTTATTCTTTAAAGACGTCTTCCGAAAAGCCTGCACGGGTGACTCAGACGTACGGATTTTAAGAAAACAATGTAATATTCAAGTACACACTAAAAACAATTTGATGTTCACAACACAGCGGCGGCACGTGTATAATGTTAAATTAATATTTATTTTTTTAAGCCATGTCCCCTCCCAACTTCGAGCATATGGACTCCTCACAAAGTTTATCTAAAAATATGTTTTTTCTACGAAGAGAGTATGGATGGAAAGGATACGAGGACTAGGACAGAACTAGTGATTAGCTAATCGCTGTCGTTATGCGTCGCTCTTTGGGATCGGAAAGGTCTGAAGGGATTTTCAACAACACAAACACCCATGCCTTTGAACAGATTTATCGACTGAAAAAATCCACTCGTACCGGTAATCGCACCCGGGTGGTCCGACACGCAAGCCAACAACGTTGACACTGCGCCACGGACCGGGCTGAATTAATATATTATTTAAAAATCAATTTATGAATACGGTGAAAAAATAACAATGTGTTTTAATTCTACAGTAGTTATTTTATATATTGTTGATAGCTATTTCGGCTTACGCCCTCGTCAGAACTAAGGGCGTCAGCCGAAATAGCTATCAACAAACATATAAAATAATTTTTGTAAAATTAAACCAAGTAAATTCCAACTCAATCAACAATTTATGAAGTTAATTTTTTATCCAATATATTCATCAACACCGTTTTCGATATTTGTTATGATATTGTTGTATTATTTTTTGAGACTGGGAACAGATGAATTGAATTTCAGGTATTTCGTATGGGAAAAATGGATTCTATATTGCATATTCGTTAGGTCATCTAGAACGGACCAATGACGAATAAAAAGGATTCCACCGTAATCACAAATTTGAAATGTAATAACTGCCGTTATAGAATCACTATCACAAGCCCATTATACCTGCATTGGATTTTAATGGATTGTAAAACATTTTTTTGTACGTATTCACATTAAATTTATTAAAATCAGGACCGGCTTCGCTCATCACGATCATTTTAAATACTGATAATAAATACAACAATCTTATCAGTTGAAAATACTCCCGATGAGCGAAACTGGTCCTGATCCTAAAAAAATAAATGTGAATTAAGTAAAAAGAAAATATTGATTCTTTTGTATGTTTCATTGTGCGTAAAAAACAATATACTCAAAATTAAACAGAACAACAAATCATTTTTTCGTCTAAAATTGAAACTACAAATAAATAAAATATTTTTTTAATTTTAAAGATTGTCACATTGTTTTACTTTCATCTACTCAACAACTGATTAATGTTTCACTTCACTAATAATTATTTAATTACATTTTATTAAACACGAATAATTAATTGCCCACTATAAGGCACCGCCTCGTAATAAAAAAACGTTTATTCCAATGAATCACTTTGACTAAAATTTGATAATTTATTATCATTAGGCACATCATAATCATGAAGAATTGGCAAATCTTTCTAAATGTGACCATCTATCCTAAAAGGCTTGTAACGGTTGTCAAAATAAACACCCATTAATTTTTTTAGCTGAATTTAAAATATCTTTTCCAGCATATCACAAATCACAACATTCCTTGAATACAAAATTATTTTTTAAAAAACTATTACAGTTGAGTATAGTTATTTCATTTGTAATTTATGATTTTCAACGACGTTGGTTTCGGTTCCACAGGTCATGAGATCGAATCCCAGTCCGGGAAACTTCGTTTTGCAATCGAATTACTAATTTCCGTTCAAAGATATGAGAAATCTAGAAACTCAATACTACACTCACCCGAAATTACAGGGCGTAGCGGTAACGATTAGCTAACCACTTGTTCAATCATAATCATATCCTTTTTATACCAACTCTTCGAAAAAGAGAGATTACGTTACTGAGTAATGAGCAGGTCTCGTATATAACCTTTAACGCAAATATTAGTCCATATGCTACACGCTTAAATAAAAATAAAACAATCATGTAGCCAAATGGTCAGCGCTGTTAGCTTTCATCCAATTCATTACATTTTCAATTGCTTTTTTTTAAGTTGCATCTAGAGATTTGGCTGCATGTTCTTCCCGCCACAATATTTTGAAAAAGGAACGCAAAGAAATGTAACAACAATTTATCTTCAAAAGGTGTATATTGCTGCAGATGTCATTATATTACTCTATTGTTAACAAATATTAATAATTTATTTATTTTTTCAGGTAATCGGACACTTTCATATGGAAATAGGAAAAGGAGATGAGAATAACTGGGTAAGAACATCTCCTAATTTTTATTTAAATTATTCTTTATTTTATTTTCACATTATTAGTTTAAGGTGTAAATAAGTGTCTTATTTTGTATATTTAATCACCATTTAGTTTGTATGCTATATATATTTACATAATTAATATTATAAAATCTTGGTTGCGTTCTTGAAAAATTTATATTTAAAACATATTCGAACATGGTATTTATTCAAAGTACAAATTTAGATTCCACCGTTTAAATTTAATCATTACAAAAAAAAAGAATATTCCAAATTCAAAAACGCTTAATATTTTTCGGATCCGTAAGATCGTTTCGTGATACGCGATTAATTTCATTAGACGGGTGGGTCCCACGTTTCAAAAGCGGTCTCTGCCTACGTTCAAAATTTAAACGTCGCATAATGTAAGTTAACTGGTAGTTGTTATTAAAACATTTGAGAGCTACTTATCTTGTCATAAGTTTGTCATACAGTACGGGAGTAAAACAGGTAGGCGTGAGAACGTGAACAAAACCAACATTCGAGAGAAATTCTAGTTTACCTTACGGTCCATCACAAAGGCAATTAACAATTAGACCTATGCAATAATTTTCAATACCAATAAAATATTTATTTTCTCAGTTATCATCATATTCATATCCAGATATGGCGGCCTGAGCAGAATTATTTTATTACCGATTATACCGGATTACCGAGCTGTATGCTACAGCAGTTTTAGCGCGTGTGGGCCGATGATTTTCTGTGTACCGTTCATTTCTATTTTAAAGCACTTTAGTGCATGGTTCAGAATCAGTCCCGTGCAGATCTGCACGGGCCATGAATGTGAGGGGTAAATTCCTTTTTCTAAGTCGATAGCGTTGTGAAAGGCGGCCATGAAACATTGGTTGCATATACACAACGGGTGGTGGTGGGAAAAAACCAACTTGTACCGTTCATATTGATATTAAAATATTTTTAAACTCTCTAAAAGATCGCCTATGGAGGACGGGCGGATTTTAACTCATAAAATATCCGACATTATTCTTATCCAATATTATATTATTTTTATATTTTTTATCCATGTCCACTTCCAATGTAGAGTAATCTAAACTAAAATATTACAAGGTAGGACAAGCGTTGAGCCAGTAGATATCGCTATGTCCGTATATGGGATCGAAAGGGCCGGAAAGATTTTTTTTACACAGTACAAACACCCCTACCTTCTAACATAATAATCGACTGAAAATAATGCTGCTTGCACAATGATTCGAACCCGCGAAGTTCATCAACGTAGCGACGTTGACCCCTGCACCACACACCCGGCAGTCTTTATTACTTTATTTAGGACGGTTGGCAGTTGCTTTGTATGGTACATTAAAAAAGCCTTACAAGTCTTATTATACATCACGTTTTAAGTATCTGATATGGGGTAGATAGGGAGATATAAAAAGACCAGCATAAAGCGGTTCCCCACCCCTGCCCTAGGATGCTCTGTGCGGCAATAAGTAGATATTCCAGGCACACTCACAGCGACAACGGTTTCGACGTTAATGTGAGTTTTTTGTGTCTTGTCACTAAATAAATACCTGCAAATGGTATTAGAAGAAAACGTGTTTTGACAAGATGGCCGGTAAAATATTTAACTGCCATCTTTACGACTGTCTACCCCATAAGTGTCGAGCTTAAATCAATCAAACGGACTTACGGACAGTGGACATGCGACCATTTTATCTTCTGATATCACCATTATATCAACGATGAGATGATCTCGATATGAAATCGTCAGATGCCCGTGACGTGCGATATACGCGCTGCCATTTTGTAGCAACTCTGAAGGAAATATTTTTTTTAATATGAATATCGATTATCGAATATATCACTGGAATAAAACGACTTCAGTATAATATCTCACATCGACGATCGATAGTTCGCGACGCGTAAGCTTGCGTAACGCATATTGATCATTTATTTGCCATATAATTAAGATATTTCATTTACCGGTTTTGAATTTCAATCGGTGAAGAGTGATATTTATTTTTTGACAGCGATTGGATTTACACAAAATTTTCGTGAAATTGAATTTCGACAGAAGTAATTTGACCGGCTTTGATTTATCTCTATTATAAGTGCTTGCATAACATATTTGTTCTAAGATATTCTATTTTTTAACAATATTGAAATCTTCGGCAGTTAAGGTTTACGAAAATTTTATTTAAATGTACCTTCATTTCGGGGCCGACTTACATAACGACCGCACATTCGCACTATCGTAAACATGTAATTTACTGGAGAGAACTCCACTATTTACAGTTCAAGAGTTTTAGTATATTTTCCGGCAACGCACCGCGCCACCCAGAGAAAACAAGACATCGATTTTGAAGGTGTTCACTGTCAATACTTAGTGGAATGGCTTTATAATAAAAATAATAAAAAAAAATTAGTACTTATTACACATAAAATTTATTAGATCAATACCATTTTCGCTCATGGCGAGCATTATCAACTGAGGCGTTATCAGTTTATAATGCTCGCCAACCGGTCCTGATTCAATAAATTTTATGTGATATAAGTACTAAAATGTGTTATTATTTTTACTATACTCAATACTTGGTGGAATGGCATTATAATAAAACTAATAAAACATTTTTAGTGCTTATTCCACATAAAATGTATTGGATCAGGACCGGTTTCGCTCATGGCGAGCATTTTAAACTGATGCATCATTACATCGACAGGCGGCCCTTGAATTTAGCATGTACCTAATTTGTTTCCGAAAATTTTTAGGAATGTATTCATAAACAAAAATAAAAACCTTATAACTCGGATCAGAGCAAATCAGCATACCACACGGGTTTTAAATCAATTAAAAAATCAATCAAAAACATTTTGCAGGTAATAAATTAGCGGTAGTTTATTATGCCGAACTGTCATCCGCCACACCAAGCATTATTTTCTCCTCTTCTTCAGATAAATAAGCATGGCAGACAATAAGTTCTACATTTAACAACAATACGCAGTCATAGATCTTTTGTCACGCCAATAAATAATTTGAGATATAGAATAGGTGATGCCAATACAGGTTTTTAAAATTACGTTATAAATGCTGTCGACGTTTTAAAATTATTAAAAAAAAAAACCTGTTCCATGTAGCAACTGGCTTGGTGCATAGATTTTTTGCGATCTGTTTTACCGACACACTAGAAATTCTAATTATAGATGGCGCAATACAAAGTGTCACAATTAATATGAGTTGACGCTCGGTCACATCTTATCATTCCTTAACTTTTTTAAAAAAAGAACATGGTTAAAATATATCGAAACAAAAGATTGAACACTTTAGTAATTTTGTTTCTCTTCTTAGACTATACAATACGGACTAGGCTTGCTCCTACCGATCCAATCAAAGAAACAAGACTTTGGAATAGTGATTGGTTAACCACTGGTCCTGATCTAGTATTCTATTAACTCTCTGAAAAGAATAGATTTTTAATCCGTAAGTAACAAGCAGTTCCATAAAAACAACTGAAGTTGCTTAATTTTGGTGATCGGACGAGAACCGGTGCTTTCAACCTGGTGAGGTGGTTGACGAGTCTCTGCATTTAGGCACCCTACTATTTGGATGACCTTTCGTACTCCATTACTGCCGTTTCAATAAATAAAGCAGTAACTCGCAAAAATTCTGAAACTGAGTTATGAATGCCATTTTCTAAATATTTTTGAAAGCTATATACAGTGCTCACTTTTATAGCAGTATAATAACTAAAAAACTATGATAATTTCTCTGCAAAAAAGCAGCAATTACTTACTGCTCGTTTACAAATATATAATATTAGTACATTTTCTATTTATTTATATAATTTCTGAATACTATAACTTCAAAAAACACAGTATGTAGTTTGTATGAGTATGAGTCACTCACCGCCTTCTTACTTGGAATGGCTGTGTACAATATATTTGAAAACAAAACCAGTCGGTGATGTGAATCAAAAATATCAAACTACAATTGATATTTCAGTTTCAGTCATGCATCATGTATTATAATATCGGTAAATTATGGATATATGGTCACGGGACAGAATCCCGTTCCTCTCGAACTAAGCTCAAAAAATTTATACATACTGGCTTATAATTTTATGTTTTGATTTTACTCTTTCAGTTCTTGTGGATTGTTATAAAATGTGAAATCAAAAATATTAAATCTGAAGAATATTACTGATTATTGTATGAGTTCTGAAAGAAGAATTTGTTTTTTAATATTAGCCTATAATAAAATTATTCCTTTCATTTAAAACATATAGTAAACTTTTGTGACTGTCTCTATCTGTATAATATTATTATTTGTGTAGTTTGTGGTTGCATTTTTGCTTCTTTAAATTAAAACAATTCGATTTCATACTCATTGCGAAGTATTCTTTAGGATCTTCTATTATAATAAATTTTAAAATTAGAGACGATACAAAAATCGTAAGCCTTACATTCATTTCATTTAATGTGCTTATTTTTCATAAATCTTTACAAAAATACTGTCCCATGACCATATATCCATAATTTACCATAATATAATCTGTAATTTGAAAAATGGCGAGATAGGTGCAAAAATCATATGCATGCGTGTCTGGCTTTGTGGCTACCTCTAGCGAATCATTGGAGCAAGCATCCAAGCTGAACTGACAGCGTTTCCAAAACGTACATTATTCATATTATTTTTAAAATCTTTCTTAGAGTACAATACACAGCTTAATATGCTGTTCTTTATTTCGGTACATGGTGAAAGAACCAACGTCGTTAGATTCTAGTGCAGTACTTACAGGATTCACTTACTGCCTTCTTGTTTGGAACGGAAGATTATAAAAACACATAATTACTCCTACTCTACAATAGTAGCGTACATGGTTACAAAAAATGCGAGTGATTACGTTTATAATAAATGTCAAATTATCTTTCATAAATAATCGTGGTTGTATGACGTGATTTCGTCCTTCTGCAAGTGTTTTTGCACATACTTATTACACGCATTTTTGTATCGTGTGTCATTCTTATCCACTGCACATAATCAGCCCGGCATAGTGTCTCGAAGCTGTAGGTAACATAACGGTTTCTACCTGTCATCAGAACGCACCGATGTCCTCAGATTTAAAAATAGTCTCCGCCTTGATATAGTCACAGGAAAACGTGTTGGTTGAGTGGAAGACGAGCTTTACAGCTAAACACGTGAATATACCACATCATACATACATCTTCAAGATCACACAAACGACTAAATTCACAGAGATACCAGGGTATAGATTCTAATAAAAATAGTAAAACATTTTTAGTATTTACTTATTCTACATTGAATTTATTTAGATCTGGACCGGTAACATGTTGATTCCGCTTGCGATGAACGAAACCGGTCCTGATCTAAATAAATTCAATATAAAAAGTAGTAAAAATGTTTCACTATAATTCCACCAAGTATTGACATTGAACACTTTAAAAGTGTATAGATTTTAATCATGTTGGATTGAATATAGAATAGTCTTCATTGATTAAATTGGCATTTACTTGGTAGAACTCCATTTTATTTAAGTCCTACAAAAATTATAAGAATTCCTAATAAGTTTTATTCTTGAAATTATCTAAATTGCCAATGCGCCAAATATATTTAGTTATGAAATTCATACGAGATAAATTCAATGATAAATAATAAATCAGCCGTGAATAACTCGACGAAAAATTACATACACCCGGCCCAAGATCTCTTTTTTCAATTGAAAAAACCTGACCTTGCTGGGAATTGAGCCCGGACCCAACTGATCGCTAGGAGAGAGCTCTTGCCACTTAGCCACAGAAACCGACGTTTGTTATGAAAAATAATATGACGGTTAATATATCCAAGTGGAACGTTAGAACGTAGAAAAGTTCTGACATTGGCACGGAGCCAAAACAACCATCAACTGTATCTAATAATTATTCTTATAGAACGAACCACTTCAATATCCGTGTCATATAGCCATGGAGTTCTGCCAATTCGATCGATACTATCACGCACATCAATTTGACGTGTTCATTTTCAAATGAAATGACTCTTGAGTCTTGAATGAGTCTTGTGCCGCAAAAAATGCTTCAACGCCAATTACCGCGTCAAATTAAGGAAAACTATTTTCTGTTTTTAAATGACATTTTATATAGATTGAGGGGATTTTAAAATAACCCGAATTTATTATTTAATTATGCATTTGAATACGTTTAACATCGCTTTTTATTAACTTATACAATATTATCTTTTCTGATCATAATACCATTATCATATGATTGTGAGAAGGAGCAATGTTTTTTTACCCAAACCTCTCTATATGTATGTCATGGCTTTTATAGTTTATTTCATTCACACTGCTCTTTTTTATCAGTAAGCTATTTTGTTATATTTGAAAGATTAATACAAAATTCGTAAAAAAAGAATATTTTACTATACATAATTGTGTTATCGTAACTTGGCCGCCGTTCAAATTCGGAACTAAAGTTGCCCCATATAGTAGATATATTTAAAAGCTTTCGAATTTATATTGTTTCAATAAAAATATATGTACATATGGATTTTTTTTCATTCATAGCTTGCATATAAAAATGAGTTGGTAATTAAACAAATTTGATTGAGTATTGCACATCACTCGTGCGATGGCTGCGCCCTCTCAAACGGTCAAGTTATAATGGTACATCTATAGTTATACTTGAAATTAACTCCTTGAATACACAAAAAAATGTATTTAGAAGATTGACTTGTATGTAGACTTTAAAAAGACCAAACCGGTGTAACCCGCAAATATCACAGGAGGTACAGAAATCGAGTTTTTATTTTATATCTGCCATAATTTTCCAACATTTTCGACATTTAATTTTCAAATTTTGACAAAAACTTAAATTAGATAACTTTTCTTAATTTTCAATTAACTTCCTTTCAATAAAAACAAAATTGAGTGCAATATTCATCGCGAATATCACAAAAACCGAACAAATCTGAACAAATCTGAGGGTTATGACCTTTTGTCTTAATCTTTATTTAACCAAACTGTTTATTTCCTTTGAAATATTGCTGGCAATCATTCAAAAGCTCTTAATTTACCACGGTGAAAAAAAGGACTTCAGTTCCAAAAATATTATTTTAAATAATTTATAGTTGATTGCTATTACAGCTGACGCCGTCATCGGGACTATATTGAAACTTGCATTTACTTCAGCTGCAATATGTTTATGATTATTCATAATGAAAGAATATTTTAATGGAGTACCCACATATATACAACTTTGTAGTAAAGGCCCTAAGCATTAGGACAACTTGAAATTAATAGACATAATCAAGCCAGTGACATTCTTAATGACCAAAGAAATATCAATCCATCACCGCTACTCACACCATTGCAAAAGGCTAATGTAATTAAACTTAAATCACCATAATCTAAACTAATTTACGTCGAATACCAATCAATAAACCTATATTTGTCAGCGTTTTGAGAACAACATCAAATACTATTACCTTTAATATAATATATATAATACTATTATTTTCAATATAATATTACTTTTAATTTAGACATTACGATAGATGTAAAGATATAGCGTGTCTATGCCTTCTAAACCAGTTCATAGCTAAGTTAATAATAATAACAAATTTTTAGTAATTATTGCAGATTCAATTAATTGGATCAGGATCAGTTTCGCGCATGGCGAGTATAATCAACTGAAACTTGACTTGCATTATCAGTTGATAATGATCCAATAAATTAAATGTGGGATAAGTATTATAAACTTGTGTTATTATTTTTATTATGATGCCATTCCGCCAAGCAGTGGCGGCTGGTGACAGAGTATTAGGGAGTACAAAAAAAGATTCAACTATTTTTGCAATAGTTCTTTCCTATTCATTGGATTTTAAAACACTTCTATAACATGGACTTTCAATTTAGATGTTCGCAAAACCAACGGAATGCCAGTCTTATGAATTTTTTGCTGTCCGTAGTACGGAAAAATAGTTGAATCTTTGTTTTGTACTCCCTAATACTCTGTGGCCAGCCGCCACTGCCGCCAAGCATTGACACATTAAAAGTGAGCTAAGTTAATGTAAGTTAAAACATAGTTCTGGCGAGTGCGTAAGCCGAAACAGCTATTAACTATATATTATATAAAATAATATGTGTAGTACTTAAATACTATTTTTCATCTTGTTGTAATAAAGCTCTACCTAATAAATGTCAGTTCAATAAATAAAGAGTACTACTTTATCGTTTGTTTGATTCCATAAATCAAACAAACCCATCCCGTTATATATTCATTGTTAGTAATCAATCAATACTAGTAAACGAGTAGCTGTTTTGATCTAGATGCTCAGTAGAAGTATTTTTGTACTATTATGAGAACCTGTTGAAACTATTTTACACATACGATGTCACCGCATACTTAAACGTGGTTGTGCACAAAATAGGGTTGCACCAAACAGGTAACAATTAAAACTAAAATATCGGCCAAGAAGAATATCACAAATAGTGAAAATAGATTCGACTGTCGACAAATTTTAGTGTCGTGCCATAGTAGTGCAAAATCCATTGTTTCACCTGTTTATTACAATGCGACCTTGGCACGTGCATCTTTTTACATGTTATGTTCCCATGGTCATTTTGTGCTGTGCGATTTTTCGCGGAACGCATCTACCGCACAAAAAAAGTATACAAGAGAACCACTGGTATAGACGTTAACAGATATGATTAAATAAAATTAAAGCTTAATCTATTAAAAAAATAATTAAACATTTGTAGTACTTATTACCAGGGCTGTGGAGTCGGAGTCGAAACTTGAAACAAGAGTTTGCTGAATTTGATGAATGTTTTGCTGTCAGATATTTGAGATAATTTGCCACTTTGGACATAATATTAATTGACTCCCTGCAACTTGAACGCATGCACTTGTCTTTCTGTGTGTGTATATTGATGCCCGCAATCCATTATGCGCTGAACTCGGCTGATGAGACGTTGGGACACGTCCTGAATACTAGGTCGCTAGCAACTTCCTAGTCGAGAACTTTACTTGTACGCTGTTAACTTACTTGATCTAGAGCAGTGGTTCTCACGGAAAATTACCACTGTGGTCGCATCGTGAACATAAGCGGTAATAAGGAAATGTCTTTTGGCCGCACCAAACTTTTGTTTTGGACTGTTGTATGTTGAGGTATGTCAAATGGACCTAAACATGTTTGTCAATTTACTATTCGTATTAATTGCATACAAAACATTTCATTTTCAGAGTATTTGTTGACAAATTAACCTTTTAAACCATATTTGTTTTAAGTAACTATATTTGTTATGAAGCTGTCGGTGGCCGCAGCCAAGATCTTTGATGGCTCCACATGAGAAGCACTGATCTAGAGGATTTCTCGATCAGATAAATGCGAGCTCAAATTCCGATAAATTCAATATCTAATTGGGATGTTTTCAATATAATTTGAGTTTTTAATGCCATTTCTCCCCAAACTTATGCTGTGTGATTTTTTACTGGCCCACTAAAAGAAGAGAAACGTTACTCATTTTTCAATACTTTTTAGGAGAGCCAAATAATTATTGAATAAATAATACACTATAAGATAAATATTTCAATTTCACTGGTTGTTCAACTATTTTCAACACGTGGTTTCAAACCAGCCCTTTACAGACAGAGAAACCTAACTCATTTCTACTTTTCAGGAAAGCCAAAAACCGTTTTGCCAGTAATCAATGTTATCTATTTTTTAACTCATGCCTACGAACAGAATCGTTAAATCGACTTAAAAAAAACTCTGCTCGTACTGGTATTCAAGCCCGTGAGGTCTGCCACGTAAGCCGACGGCCACTGCACCACGGACCCGACAGATTTATATATCCAAGAGTAATTATTTACCTAATATTACTTCTCAAAACGAATCCTTATAAAAGTAACGACCTGCGGTAGTTAATAATGAATGAATAGAGAAGAGGACGATCGAGAGTGACTGGTACATGAAGCGCTAACGTCGGCGTGAGATTTTATGACTGCGCTGCTGCGCATAATATTATTTAGAGCTATTTTATATAGAACCCCTTCCGTTTATATCAAATAAATTAATGTTCATTAAAATATTTAAATGAAAGATGTGTGGCCATCCTAAAATCTGTCCTAGAGGCAATACGTCGAACAGGTGTTTAAACTATCCAGACGATTTAACTCTTCAAAACACGTAATAAATAATCATTGTAAAATAATAATTCCTTACATTTAATTGTATTCAAAGAATACACATTATTACATGGAGTTAATGCCACTAAGCGCTTACTTAGCCATACGTGATTTAAATAATCTATGACTTCTGATAATTTATCATCGATACATTGACAAACACTGATACGGTATACAATGGCCCGCCACTCTGTGGGTGTTCCTAATTTGAGCCAGTATTTATAATAATATTTTGAATCCTACCATTTGACAAATCAAATCTCGTAATATGAAAGTAATGGTCGTTTTGAACGCTTCGGAAAAAGGTATTCACGGCCACGCGTTTCTCCTGACTTGAACACTGTCGTTCAAGAATATGCTGTTTGCTTTTTCAATCTATCATCGTAGTCGCAGATTAAACCTGCTTTTATTTGTAAGGCCTAGTGATAGAAGTGCCTGTTTCAAATATATAAATGGTTCAGTAAAGACGATTGTTTGTCATTAAAAATATTTCTGAGATGTGTTTCATAAAGTATTATTATTTAAATTGATGATACCTATGTAGTCTAGTACAGTGGTGATTTTCGCATAAAAAAAATGAACATATACACTTCTTACAATAATAAATCTCATATTCTACATATGTGAACGAAGACATTTCTTAGTGCAAAGTATGCTGCAAAAATATGTTGACATACAAATTAGCTGTCCTTATATTTCATTCATTTTAAATAGAATGGCATAGGGATTTATTGCATTAAAAAGTATTTTCTGATTCGTCCAAGTCCAATTGGCCGAAATTTGACATTGGCACTTTAATTATTAGATCAATTTATACTTGTAAATTAATCACAGAACATATGTAGAACAATGCAAGAACTTGGCAAAAATAATTATCGTATATCAATTAATTGATCTACAACATAGTTAGACAAATCATTCACACTTTTTTCAAGCACGCCCTCTCCTGATGTGAAGAGTTTGTTAATGTTGTGCTCATATTCTCAACAGAGACTTTCTACGATAACTGCTTATTGCTCAGTTGCGCAACCAAGAGGGAGGGATTAAAACGATAAGACTCGCTCTCACTACGTCCCGTTTTTTGGATCGGATAGAATTTTAGACAAAATGTATCCGAACAGAAAGGTGAAACTGCCTGGTCTGGGGCTCGATCCCGTGAGCTCCGCATAACCACGGATCCAACATAAAGTTACCAGTCTCTGATAAAACTAATTATAGTGGTAATTATCGTTTCGGTACATTAATGTATTATAAATTTTAAAATATAATGCAGTTTACAATCATATTTAGAGCACTGGAAACGCCTAGTCAAAAACACTTAATTTTAAGATGTGACACTTTAAAAACAAACGTGAACTTATTGTTCTGTGTCTAATTGTGTCAATTTTTATGTTGCAAACATAATCAGTCTATATCGCAACATATCGTGAGGCTCCTCCACAAAAGCCTTTTCAATCTCAAACATAAATGAAAAAATTAAACAATAATCCACATAGTCTGGCCATTGTTCTGGGAGGCGTCGAAAGTTTAAAAAAAATGAATACACCAGTCGGGGCAATTTCATCTCTCAATTGCTATATTTTAACCTGTCGAAATAAAGTTAGACAGCTCAAATTTTATTACTGCCAGTATCAAATTACATTTTTGTCCGCGTTGTGTGGAACGCTTACAGAAAGATGTGCCTAGGACTCACTACGAAATGAGAATAGGGTTGCCAGAACGTCGTTTAAGTGTCCCAAATATAAAATTTGGTTTTATCGGTTTGTTTGTTTTTATAGATTGATTGCAATGTCTATTTAAATTCAATGATTAACCTTTTCGGGCCCCGGGTATTACCTATTATACTAATGGCTTATATAAAATATCAGCCCGATTGTAGAATTGAGCGTACCAAAACAAAACCAAAAGTATCATATATTTAAGGAAACGGTCTTACCAACTGAATATATTCTAAATTATAATTTATATTTTTTTCTCTACATCATACATTATAATATAATGTATTGCTTTAATAAGAATTACTCTAACATATTGTTTATAATACAGCATGAAAAAAATATTTTGGTACGATCAATTCAACATCCGGCCTGATATTTAATAAAAACCATGAGTATCATAGGTGAAACCCGGGGCCCGAATAGTTTAAGAATTAAAAGTGATAGAAGCAACCGAATTATTAAATGATATATCTTATTATGCTAGATATACATACTACATTGAATTGGCATAAACTTAGTAGAACTCCATTATAACACGGTGTAAAAATTGCAATGTATTTAAGTTCTTTAAAAATCGTATAATATACATATAGTTCAGGGGTAGCCAAAGCGTCGATCGAGATCGACTGGTCGATCGCCTAACGATTCCCAGTCGATCGCCTAGCTGGTCTGTACAAACCTATGGTGCTCGTCCCAAGAAGCGTGCGAGAAAAAGCGTGTGACAGGGACAGCACGCAAAAATCTTGAAGTTAGCCGATTATCGACGAAAATCTCTTTCTAAAACCCGGGTCAAACAAGGGTTTGGGTATTAGATTGATATAGGCTTTAAATTACTACTTTTAATGTTGGTCGATCGCCGCCTATAGTTACAAACGAAAGTCGATCGCAGGCAAAAAAGTCTGGCCACCCCTGATATAGTTGAACGGCTTACTTACATACTTAGTTCTGACGAGGGCAAAAGCCGAAACAGCCATTTCTCTTTTACTGAGGGCAAAAATAAAAAAACACTAAAAAAAAAAATACTATTTGCATGGTAAGGAGCTCATTTAAAAAAATGATTATTTTTCATTGATGGTCTTTTGAAAATCATTCGTACAACTATTCCTTCCAAATAATGGTTGTGAATATCATACGTGTTTAATTATAACCGATTTTCTTTTTTCACTTGAGATACGTTACACGTTGATCCGTTTAATTTATATTCTGACAACCCTGGAAAAATCACCGGTTCTTGCTATTGATGGGGAAATAGTGTTTGTGAAACGGATAAAAAAAATATGAAAATAATCCATTACTCTTGCTACATATTTATATTATTTAGTTTTATTGTGTCCATAAGCTAACTATAGTTTTTAGAAAGCCAATAATTAATACGCTGACCTGTATTAACAAATTCCGGGTGTTTACTTACTATAGGCGGTTCGATTGATTTGGATATTGATAGTAACTAGTAACGAATGCATTTAAAATAATGTTCAAGATTAAGTATAATTATTTTGTAGAACTCTTTAAGTGGCACGGCGGTTTTAGAACTGGGTGTTGTTTAAGATTTAAGAACTCTGTCTGCACTACAGATTCGCCCCAAGATAAACATGAAAGATTGATCATTCATTTAATTTTAATATCTCAAGACTTTTTAAGTCATGTCTGCTTCCAATGTGTGGTATATGAACTCTCAATGGAGCATATCTTAACAGAAGTTTTCTTCGAGAACTGTTTTTTATCATTTTGTGTCCTACCTTTACTCTCCTACTAAAACTATATGTGGAGTCCGTGAAGCAGGCTCCTAGTTTCCTGACTATTTTCTTGCTTAGGTGGATACAGACTATGTCTTTGTTTCCCTTTCCCGCATGTAAGCTAGCTAAGTATTGACTGTCTTCTGCTTGACAGATTCTGCTTGTTTCTCTGTCGTTCAACCTCTGTTTGATGACTTTACTTTCAAAACCTACCCAAAGTTTTTTTACTTTTTTCCATCACTTTGAAAAGCATGCTAAAAACGTATTTTGTTTCTAAGTCTACTCAAATCCAAAATGATACAGTTTCCAAATAGGCTTACATCCATACAACCAATGTAATGAAAGAAAAAGACTAACATTGAATAACTTCTAAAATATTGCTTTCACAGTCAAAAACCGACAAGTATATTGTTTTTATAATCCAATTTGATTCAGTTTCAAAATATGCTTACACCAATGACATCAGAGAAAATAAGTACATAGTAAAACAGCGAATAACTTTTAAAATATTGCTTTCACATTCAAAAACCGACAAATATAGTATTTTTATTTATATCGTCTTTTAATCATCAGAAAACGTTGTATTTTTTTGATTAATTAAGTTAAAAATGTAATTCGTGTACTAAGGTAAGTTTTGATAATAAGCCACTCAAATGAGAATAATCTATAAAGTCACCATAAGATGTCATTGAATTAGACAATATATATTTCAAAATCAGAGAATAGTGGAAATAATAATGATTACAATGATAATAAATATTCAAAAATGCTCGTACATAAATAATATTTTTTCTTAAATGAAATTAATGTCTCTTATTCTAATAAATCTGTAAGAAACTTAATAGCGGCAATAAATCGATGGATTATAAAACTATAAATACAAGCTGAGCTCGCTTTGTTTCCGTTGAAATGTAAGAAAGATTGAGAAACGCGATCAATGATCCTAACAGAAATATTTCTTTCATTGAAACTTCCAATGCCGTTTCAATTATTTTGTAATAATTTCAAAGTACAGAAATATACGTCAACTCCCAATGTCGAGCATATGGACTGCGAATGAAGGATCTCAACAGAAGCTTTTATAATTAAGAATTTCGACTGAAGGTGCTTGATGGAATTATAAACAAACCCTTTTAATTCATTTAAACTCATTTACATCAAATTTTCGCTAATTCATATAGCAATTTAACCTAATGATCTACTTTTATTTTTAACGATACAATTGTTTATTACTCCTCAGTTCAAGTACATCCGTGCACTTGAAATGCCTGTAGATGCCGAAAGGCAAAACCCTGGTCGTTAGCGTAAAAGTACAAAATTCAAACGAATTGAATTTAATAAAAGTATTTATAGTATATATTTTTTTAATCAGGACTGTTTACGCTCATTGGGAACATTTTCAACAGTATCATCTGTTGAAAATGTTGAAGATAGTCCCAAAAAGAATTTATTATATCATTCCACTTTTGTGAAAGTAAGTCTGAAGAAACTTCTGAAAGAGGCAAAGCATGTGTCACGAATAGCAACACAATACGAAGAACAATCTAAGTTATTTCAAATTTTATATAAAAATGAACTTATCGCCGAATTCATTGCAATTATTAGCGTTATTAGTTAGTCAATCGCTCTCCCTACATTTTTAAGATCGTATGGATGGAAAAAAACAGATATAAATATATCACTTTTAAAGTGTCACTACGTGATGGAAAGGCATTATTTTAAATACAAAAAACACATTTTTAGGACATCTTCCATATAATTTTACAATGATCAGGACTGTTTTCGCTGATCGCGCTCATTATCAACTTCTGGTATCGATCAGTTTATAATTCTCGATAAAATTATTTTCGAAAGTAGCACTAGAAATGTGTAGTACATATACATATAAATATACCTCACGTATAACGCATAGGTTACAATAGATTTGAAAATGATTTTACATAACGCAAACCCACAGTGAATATTTGGTGGTTTTCATCAACCGAACCTTAGTCTACTGATATGTATGCTTTAAATAGTTTTAATTTACATTAAGGAAAATAATAAAAGGTAAAATTTTTATTCGGTCAAACGGCCGGTGATTTCCCACATTCTTAATATTCAAACAATTGCTAAGAAACTTTTCTTGAAAACAAAGCACATTTGAAATCGAATGCGTCAACATTAGTACTATTTGTGTAGCCTTTCATGTTTCCCAAAATGGGCACAAATGCAAACGTCTGTATAGTAAACCTACATAATAAATAATAAAACACTACTTATTTACGTTTCCAGTGAAGATTTCTATTTTCACGACAAAGCTACAGTAGATTTCAATAAATATATATGGACTGTAGAAAAGCAAAATTACTATACCTTCATTTTTTTTCAATATAGTGTTTCAATAAACACAATGTAAAGACTTAATATCGCAAAGTTGCTTTAGTAATAATGTTAAAATTGATTATAAGACTCTTACATTATAAATTACAAAATATACATTATTAGAATCAATTTTAACCTTGTAACCAAAGCATCCTTGAGAAAGTAAGTCTGATGATACTTTTTAAAGAAGCAAAACGCTTATCACTATTTGTTACACAATACGTGGAATAAACAAAGTTATTTTTTATGTTATATCTTAACATACGTGTTAATAATCTACCAGTGCATTTCTGTAACATTTTAGGCTTTTCATAAAAAAAATACAATGATGTAATATTGGTTATAAATGCTTTTTCGATTAGTAAATACGATTACGACGCATTTTTTAAAACATATAAAATCGAATGAATTGCAGGACCAATTGCATGCCAATTTATGTTGGATATAACTTGAAAAATTTTGCATATTGTTGCATTCATGGAAAGCAAAAAAAAACAGTATTTTTTAAAAAGTACAATTGTATTCTCTTACATAAAAGAATAGGAAAGTAACTTTACTTATTTGTTATTACCTTTAAACATCAACCAAGCTTCATAATAACGAAATAAAATATAACTTAAATCATAGTTTATTGTGACTTTTGTGTTTTCTTCATTCACAATAGATACATTATCTTTGATTTAAAATCTACATTGCTGCAACGAAATGTGCAATTTTCTCAGAAGAAACATTCATGCAACTTCAACCAGTTGAGTGACATGAAAATACTCATCTCTCATGTTTCTAGCAATTAACACATCAACGTAATTAATTGTGAATACTCTCCAAATTTGAAAGTTTTTGTTTTATGTATATAGTAAGCAATCTTGCGAATATTTTCTTAAATATCGAAAACATTTGTCTCGGTGAAAATTTAACTTTACTTTATAAGATAATAAAAGTATATTCATTTGTTTCTACAAAATTCCTCAAGCTTAAATTCGCTAGATGAGTTTGTATTTATAACAAAATAATATCTGATTCAAGACCATTTATTAATTATCATTTGCAACTGCAAATCTTTAATTGTAAATATATTTTTTGGTTGAGCTTTAAATACCAAAATTAATTTAATCAGAGCGGTTTTTTTTACACTAAAATTAATATAATTTTAGATATCAACTGAGAATGCTTGATGAAACTTCAACAACAATTTTTTGATCGTTTTTTGTCGCTTTAAGTTCATCCGCGTGCCTGAATATACCGATGGGCGAAATCCGGGGCGTTATTAACAAAAGTTAAAGATGAAACGTTTTAAACTTAATAAAACTACAGTTTTTTTTATAATATGATAGTACGAAATAAGATCTGTGCCAGTTTATAATGTATACTTGACAACAATTTTCAGTGAGAAAGCATTCATTGACAAATCCTTGTCCAGTTATTATACTTATTCGACACTTTAAGCCGGGAGTCGCTAAAAAACACAACTGCGACGACGACTCCGACTAAAAAAGTTTAATTTTGTAATTCCTATTTATGTGCACTAAATTAAAGTTCAACCAACCAATCCGGCCAATAGTCAAATGTGTCATATTATATACATAAATAAAAAGTTTAAACTTTACAAAAGTTTTTCAAGACGACACACAACTCCACAACTCCGAGTCCGCTCCAAAGCCCTGTTGTGAACGATAAGATGGGTTGAAATTTGATTTAAAATGACACCAAGACCGATACTATGTATGTTAGAATAATAATTATTGGTTGATGCAAACAACTTTGAAAAAGGCGTTCATAAAATATTAAAATCAAGACATTAAGTATACGTATTCATAAATAGGGTTGAATATGAAACGATTTGTCTTATAGACTTTATCTTAGATATCATTCTACCAGTTTTGTAAAATTATGTGTTTTGTTGTGTATATTAAAATTAAGTTTTCTCAGGGTAACAGCAAAATTAGTCTATAAAAAAAACTGTTCTTCAATAGTGACATTACTGACATTTCAAAATAACTTCAAATGTCTCATTTGATTTACTCGAGTAAGGCTTCTAAACATCTGTTATTTAAGTGTGCTGAAATAGGCAGGTTGTAAACAATTCATTATACCTCGTATACAATCTCGGACTTGTGTAAATTATAGTCGGTATTTTAAAAATCGTATCTTTCTTTAACTATGACGTTTTTTATATATCTATATAAAATCTAAATATAATCGCCATGATTATTTTGATCACGATTGTAATTATTGCAAGGGGTTGAAGGTTAAAATAACTTTAAATTCAGACGTAATAATTCGACGTTTTGTCTTGTTTCAAATTGAAACGTGTCTTAGGGCGAGAAAGGTTTTTGAAATTAACCAAAGACAATAATGTGTGTGCGTACCAGAGACAATAACGATTGTACGATCTTTAAAAAGATGATGAGTTACCATTGTCACCATCATTTGCGGCAAAATTCATTCGACAAATAAACGGACTGGTTTGCGCATGCGTCGGCCCACGCTTTCTCACTCACTCACTCCTCTTCTCTATTCACCTCATACAAGAACAATAATTTCACTAAAAAAAACTCTTCCTCTCACTCTTTCTTGCAGGAACGTATTAAGGATTTATTGATAAATAAAATAATATATTTAAAACAAATACACCAGCGTTCAAAACGAATATCAGCTAATTTCAGAAAACGGGACGTAACGAGAGCGATTAGCTAACCACTAGTCATGTTCGAGTTGAGATAAAAAGTAACTAGCAGTTCTGTTAAATAGTTTTCGTTGAGATAAACTCAATAAGAATATATATGCTTCAAATCGGGAGCGAACGTGTTATAAAAAACCATTTTTTTTATATTGAGGATTTCTAATCAAGATACTTGATGGAATTTCAATAACAAATTTGAATTGATAAAATTTTGTACTTTTCATGAGCTTTGACTCAAGCAACCGCATCATCAACAATTTAAGTCCACCCGTGAACTTAAAATACATGAAGATGCTGAAAGGCATAATCCAGGTCATTAGCGACAAACCTCGTGGAAAAGTATAAAATTCAATACATATTACAATGACTTAACATGTACATATTACATTTTTTGATGATGAAAATAAACTGCTAACTAAACCTATGTTAACTATAAAGTAAATTCATAGTATTTTTTTAGCACGAAACTTTAATCCGTCCATTTGCCGCTGATAAAATAGCGATATTCGGGGTTATTAAATTTATTTTCGCCTAAAGGGTTAGCTGTTAAAAATGATAAAAAATGGCTAAGCTCAGTTAATTTGAGTAAAATAAAATACTGCTTAAATTGTGCATTCAAACCATAAATAAAGAAAAATATGCAACAAAAATTCGTTCAACAAATGAAAAAATCCAACGTGTCTGTTTAAAAATTGAAAAAAAAACACTTCACGTTTTTTACTGATAACAAAAGCTATAAAAATGCGACTCTGCCAACATGCAGGGAAGGGGTGGAGTATGTGGAAATTCATTTATAAATTTACTACGGTAAATGACAGAGATAAACGCGTGACATGTCACCTAGTAAGGGTTGTCACCTCACTTTGCTCACCAACTTTAATTCAATATGCAAATTGTGAATTTTGATAATTTTTATTTGAGCCCCAGGGAGGTGCAAAAAGATAACCGTAATATGATTAACCATTAGCCGGGTCTGTTAATTAAAACGACTTTTAATTATCTATTCAGTATTTATATTAGAACTATACTTTTATGGAAGGTGAACCTAAAATAAAAAACGTTTCAAATGAGTCTTATATATTCATTTAATAAACATTTAATGTTAATAGTCAAATTATTATTAACTCTGTTCTAAGAATATGTTTGTTAAAGTATTATTTATACAGACAGAAACTCTTTTTACGCTTTCAAACTTTACTATCATAACATTGTAACACTATAACGAATTACTGACTTACAAAAAAATATTTTTGAACGGCAATAATAAAAGTTCTAGTAAAACTGGAGTACGAAAACTATTTGTTTGCGGCTTGCGAGATCAATTAAAAATTATATATATTCAGCGAACTTCATGATGAGGATTCAAGAATTCCCTTGGACAAATTCGTATATCTTCAAGATTTTACCCTGCAATACTATAACTAATAGGTAACGACTACAGTATAACTAATGGATATTTACAATCGCACTTTTGGAATGGGCCCTTGATAGGTAAAGTAAGTCAAGTCTAAAAGTGGTGAATCTATTCTATTGGAGTTTTAAGTTCAATCTCATTTCGTTTTTTTTGCAACTATCTTAATATAATAATTTAAAATTACGTGGAAGCTTACAACATAAATAAACAGACAAGTATTTAAGAGATATAATAATTGAAATTGTGTTATAAAAGGGGTGAGACTAGTTCACCACTAACATATCATTTGAGCTCTTGAAAATTGAAGTGAGCCAAGTAGCAAAATGATGAAACTTTTGTACTAGCTCAAAGCATACTTTTATTTTATAAAGAAAATAACTATTTCAGTGTGTTTTTAATAATTTCACTTCATTTGAAAGATACTTTAAGACATGAAGAATATGATACTGTACCTAACAATTTTTTTCCGAAAATACCACATGGCTCACTTTACTTCTCAGGGGCTCAAATGTACCCTTGCAAGATGTCAAGCAGGTCCGTTTGTGTCATCAAAAAATGATTCATTAAAATAATCATCTATTTTTGTGCCGAATAACGTTTGAGTAAATTATATGCAAAAATTAATAGTATTTTATTCGGTTGTTCATTTTCTGCAGGCTTTTGATTATTATTAGTTATTCGTTTTACATACATACATATTTAATGCATTTAATTTTAAAATGTCATACGTAGTTTGATTTAATCAATCGCATATTTTTGAAAATTAAAAATTAAATGTGTGCGAACCAAAATGTATTTTATGTGACAGGCGGTGATCAGTTGAAATAAAGATCCAAATCAGTTACAGGTGTTATCCTGAAGAGCTGGTAAAAACCAATGAGAATATTCACAATTTAATAATCGATCAACAACGGTGATGACTCGTATCGCTTTCACTAAACTTTCGTCAGTAAATAAGTATCTTAAAGTAATTCGCACTCTCAAACGAGGACCAATTCTCCCTCAAAGAGGACGCGCAGCAGTTTAAAAACCCCCGCGCACTCATCTCAGTCTGGCGCGCACTTAAATAGTTGATGAATTAAATGACTTAATTGATAAATATCGCTTTAAATATCTTAAAGATCCACAAAATAGTGAAGCATAAATTAAGTTATTAATATTTATTTTTAAATTCATATCCGTTCCCAATGTGGAGTATATGGTCTACGAATGAAGTTTTTAATTAGATTTTATTCGATTATTGAAATTATGCCGCGCATTTGTTGACCTAGCTGCGTATCTCAGCTCTCTGCTTAGATTGATGAGAGCCCTTGCAAAAATGAGTTTTTATTATATACATATTGTACACTTACTATAAGAAACTTGTATTAATTTAAACTTCAAAGATACTGTGATATGGCAAGCCTAAAGTGTTTGCAATAGCAAAGTTATTTCATAGAATATTTATTTTTGATATCTTACAATTATTTATCAATGATAACTAGTAACTTAGATAAGCGATCCTTTCCTAAATTCTTTCACTTCACGATATGGTGTATGAAATAAAACCAAGTTTATACTACGCTTTATATTTCTGTTTTTAAAGATTAATGTTAACATAAGAAAATATAATGATTACGTACGAAAACAGTGAGAAGATTCTTTGGTGTATTATCAGTAAAGCTACTGTTATTATTGTTGCGTGGATGGGTTTTATGATGCGTGGCAAGAATTATAGTGGTTGTAAAGTTAGTTATAGTATGAAATTTTAACGACACTGACCTATACTGCCTTTCCAGACAATAAGGCATAATTAAGTGAGAAACTTTTGAGAAAAATGACAAAATGGATTTAGAATTTATGAAAAGCGGCAAAATGAATTAATTTCTTTGTAAGCAAGCAGTAACTATTATTAAGGTGTTCACTGTCACTACTAAGTGGAATGGCACTATAATAAAAATAAAAACTCATTTTTAGTACTTATCCCACATAAAATTTTAGGATCAGAACTGGTTACGATCATTGCGAGCATAATCAAATGATCATCATCATCATCGGTAGATTATGCTTGACATGAGCGAAACCGGTCCTGATCCAATACTTAATTTAATTTGTAATATGTAATAAAAATGGGTTATTATTTTTATGAAGCAGTTGACCTGCGTTGACTGTCACTTTGCTATGATAACTAGAGTTACTGCTTTTTTGTAAGAAATTCTTATACTTTTAGCATATGTCGATTATTTTACACCATATATATAGCTTTCAAACATATTTAGCAAATAGCATTCACAGCTCAATTTTAGAAATTTTGTGAGTTACTGCCTTCATCCTTTAAAGGGCAGTATAATACTTCAACCATTTTCCTTTGGTTGAATCTTCTTTTACAATAGTAGTAAATAATAATATAATTGAAGACAATAATTTATAATAAAACTTGTATCCGCTTTAGTGTATAAACAACGGATATACAATGAGAAGTATACTTTTTGTTTATTAAACTAATTTACACATAAAGAATTATAAAGAAAATCTAAAAGATCTTAAAATACTTAACTCAATAGTAGGTATGACAACATTTAATATTTACCAACAATCTAATTGATGGTAAAAGTTCTGAAAACTGTTCTCTATTTAAAATTTTACTACTTACGTAAATAAATATTACATCTAAGATCTGCCAGTTTCTAAGCATGCAAAATTTATCCATAATGTGCTGGGTTAAAAGACACATTCAAGCTTTGTAATAAAATAAAATTTCTATTTGACAACGATGTCGACAAAACGACGCACGCTTTTCTTTACGTTTTTTGACGTAAAATACTCTTCATAACATTAGAAATTAACACTTTTTGTTCGATTGAAAAGCTCCACACAACAGCTTTTACAATCTTTTGTAAATAAATATTGGTAAACAATTCATCGCTTTTACACGAAAAAGTATTCAAACTTTCATTAAAAATAACGTCAACAAAAATACAGGTTACAACTATTAGTTTCTAAATACTTTTCAATGTATGAAGGATTGCAACATCGCTATCTATGATTCATATGTAGTTACTATCGTGTATATTGTTTTAACTGTGTAACATTCAACTTAATCTTATATATAAACATCAATGTTTGTGTGTTCGTACTCTGCGCTGCCATACCGTTCATCCGATCGCAATGAAACTTTGGCAAACTTTTTGCTTGCACTTGCGCGGAGGTTTTTGGCATAGTAAAAATAGCTTACAGGAGGTCTTTTGAATAAAAACAATGTTTTTCATATTTTATGCGCTGCCATACCGTTCATTTTGACAACTTTTTGTTGCACTTTCGCAAAGGTTATAAGCATGGTACAATTAACTTTCAGTAGGTGGCGCGTGTGTCGTACCATAGACAATCGGCAAAATACAAACAGCAAACGTAAACGGAAGATGTCATTGATACCGATCAATGTTAGTGAAATTAAATTGAAATTATTTATCTAAAATATTGTGCATCCGAAAGCACTTCAATAAACAAGCTTTCTCTTTGTTTGAGTGGCATGGAACGCTTGCCGGGTACTGACTAGTATAAATAATGTTATATAATTCGTTTTCAACTGTAAATAAAATTCATGATAATATTATAACTGCAAAACTGTGTTTTATGTGAAATTACTAGCTACATCTGCAATTTTAATATTTTCACAATCAACCAGATAATAGTGGACTATTTGTAATTTTGTTGGTTTATTAAAAATAAGTTTTGGGGCAGCCCTTTGCCATGGGGCGGAGTAGGCACTGTTGAGGCGGGGGCGCATCCCCCATTGTTCGAGGCTCTTTGTCATAACAGCTCGGTTTCTTTCAGCTATCCTGGAAATTGTCGTGGGCGACCGAACCGCTGCTGCGACCTGGGACCGAATGTATCATATTAGCGATCATAAAAATATCAGCATCATCAGCTTACCTTGGTACACCGAGTACTGTACTTCTTCTGTACATTCCAACATATTTTTAAACTTCAAAACACACAGGAATAGTTCTTATTTCAAATTCTTTAACAGATTTTAATTCGGCTGAGTGATAAATCTCTGTATATGACATATATGTATTACGTAATTCGGTGAAAAAAATAGTAATTTATTGTAATTCTACAGAAATTATTTTGCATATAAGTTGATAGTTATTGCGACTTACGCCATTGTTAGAACTATGGCGCAAGCCTGAAAGGTATGTAAGTATGGCGTAAGATGACGTAATCCGAAATAGCTATCAACAAATATATAAAATAATTTCTGTAGAATAAAATACATTGTCTTGATTTGATATTTTCACCATGTTACAATGGAATTCTACCAATGTAATGCCAATTCAATCAATAGCGTGTAGTATTTAATTGAATTTTACTGTTTGAGGCGTATTTAAATTATTAGTATTAATAGTAAAAAAAAACTAATTTCTTGTACACGCTGTAAGTAGTTGTATTGACCGCCTCGCCTCATTGATAAGTAATCTATAGTAGCTCTTTTGTGCTAAGAATTTCTTACTCTAGGACAACGGTCACCAAACTACGGCCCGCCAAAGATTTTCATCCGGCCCTCCAAAAATTCCAATAGAAATTACATTTTTACATTAATGTTCCAATTGGATACTAGCACGAATTTATTTGTTATCAAGCCCGCCAAGTTTTTAAAAATTTCAATCCGGCCCGTTTCTCAAAAAGTCTGGTGACTATAAAATATAAAAGTGAGCACCATATAAAGCATTCAAAAATATTTAGCAAATCGCATTTATAACTTAATTTCAGAACGTTTGCGAGTTACGGCCTTCTTCCTTTGGAAGGGCTGAATTCTGTGTAATCGATTATCTATGTTCTGGACTCGATTAGCGTGTGCATAGCTATTCACAGGTACGTAGGTACTCGTGGAATATTTCGACGATAATGAGCAAAATTTTCATGCACCGTCAAACACCCCTTCAAGCACTAAATTGTGAAATTATACTCCGTGAAAATTCTACTCAATGAAGAGACTAAATTATGTATTTAAACGCTTCTTCGTATCGAGGACACGAAACATAATTATGCATAATAACCCACTTCTAGCACTGGTTCTTATTATTTACATTGAACATAATTATACATCAGGACTCCTCAACCAGCCTTCGTACTGATGAACATGACAAAAGCTCCCCGGGGAGATAGTCGCACAAAATTGTGTGTCGAACGGAATAAATATTAGTTGTGGTTTGGTCAGGGGGGCACAAATTTTATAACTATTTTTTTACCGTGAATGAGTGCATATTTTAAGAACGATCTGACCTTTCAATCAATAATTTTAATTCACACCGCACACTTGGTCTTAATTAAAGAATATTTTTTTTAACGATGTCCGCGCCCAACTTGGAGCATATTGACTCCTTGACTCAAGTTTATCACAACATATGTTTTTCTACGAGAACTTCTCGTTACTCACTTGCTCAACCTCTCTTTTTCGAATATAGTTGGGATGGAAAGGACGCGAGGACGAGGACAGGACTAGTGATTAGCTAATCGATAAGCTTAAAGAATATTCATGACCTTATCTAATCAATTGCAATTGCGATGATTTTTTTTTGGAGAAATGAAGAATTTTAAAAGTACAAAAAATTTTATTAAAAAATAGCAACACATTTGTTGTATTCATTCCACATTATATTTATTTTGATCAAGACCGATTTTGCTCATCACAGGTATGTTCGGATGAAATCAACTGAAAGCAGTTGAAAATGTTCTCAATAAGCGAAACCGGTCCTGATCGTAATAAATTTAATGTGGAATAAGTATATGAAATGTGTTTTTATTTTTGAATATAATAGCACTCCGCCAAGTATTGACAGTGATCCTGAAAAGTGAACAGCAAAAATTATTATTATTCAAAATAATCTCTTGCTTTTGACAACAAATCTCATTCGCTGATCCTCCGGGCACGAATTTATTTTGTATTTAAAATAACTTTTGCATATCACTGACATAAGTATTTAACTTTATAAGACACTAAAATTAAAACTTTTTTGCTATCATATATGTAAGTAGTGTGTGAACTAAAAAACGGAAACTCGCATGCCTTATAAACGGTTGAACAGAACTGATATGCAACTTGAATAGTTAAGAGTAATTCAGACAAAGTTACAATAATAATTGGTAGATAAACGTTTTATATGAATAACCATTGTTATACTAGCTAACACTTGATCATTCTTATTCAATTTCATGTTTTTTTTTTATCTATTTTTACGTCGTATCATGTTTGCCTCTCTAACACATAGGAAGATTTCGTGAATATCTACATATATATGTTACAGTGAAACTGTATTCTCAGTGAAAATATATTCTTCTCCGAGATGTCATTGAAATTAAATTTGACCGCCCTATCTTCAGCCCAATGTTTGTCTGTGTTGTTCTTTGGTTCTCTTTTTATGAAAGGGACTATTTGCTAATTTTGTTTCATTGAAGCAAACCAAAATTTTAGGCCGGCAAATCATTGACTTGGGCCATTAATTTCAATGATCGTGACCAGTGAAATCATGTTGTCATACAAATCTATTACTTGATACATTTTCACTGTAACATATATAAAAGTAGATTATAGTCCGACCACTCGGCTATAGGAATAGTATTCTTTTAGCCGTTTGCACTCCTCAATATATTATTGTTTTCCTTCCAGCAACTCATTAATAGATTTTAAAAATTGATTGATATCACAGGGTTTGCATATTTATTAGCATGGTTAAATGAAAAACCGAAAAATATACCACATTATGACATGTGATATACTTTAATTAAGGCATACAATCCAATAAATACTGGCTTTTTAAATAAGGATAATTTAAAATGAATACAAAATAATTTTCTAACCTAGTTTTACAATGACTAAGGAGTTGAAGGAGTAACTTATTTAAACGCAATTATCCTAAATCTTGCATATATAACAGTGAATGTAATAAAATACTAATTTTAGATTAATAGATATGTTTGTTAATACAAGCTGCTGTATCTTTTTAGCAATTATAAGATTCCGACTCCAGGTTCTAGTATATTAAATAACAATTATCGATTTTACTCAATTTCAAAATTGAGATCCAGGCCATCCATGAGTTTATGTATTTATTTTCTTTATAAGGTCCGAGATTCTTAGTCGCATAGTACAATGAAAATAACGTATATTATGAATAAAACGTCGTTGGTTTGAGTTGTGGAGTTCACCGGCTCAAATCCCAGTAAAACAGCAAAGCAATACTAATTAGATTTGAATTGTTTTAATTTTGTACTTTTACTTGAGTTCTGTCGCTAACGAACCGGGTTTCGCCTTTCGGCATCTTCAGGCATTTCAAGTCATCAATTGAATGAATTTTTTTGTAGAACGTTAATGTTGAGACAAGATCCAGAAGTTAAAATTTTATGAAGTACATAAATTGTTATAAATTTAATATGTTTTAACATACAGATAAAGCTTCACATTCCAAAGCAAAGGTTTCGTGAGCGAGCGTAGACTTTATCGATGTATAGAGATTATTTCCGCTCTGGACAAATCGTTATTTTGTGCGCATGCTCCGTTACACTTGGCCAATCAGAAACAATGGTCGACAAAATAAATTGTGACCCTCCATTTCCTCCGCCGACATTTTTCGACAACGTCGGTCATATCGCATTTAAACGATATCACAATGATGCTATAGTGAATTGATGACTCGCAAAGTTATCAATTCACCCACTTCGTCCCCTCAGAAGCAGAGAAGCCTAACTCACTTTTCTCTACTTTTCAGGAGAGCCAAAAACAGGTTTAACAGATTCAAGTTATATTTCTTTATCTTTGAGACTCGTTTGTTGAATATAAACTAATAATTTATTCTAATGTATAGTTTTTAAGGTTTAGTGGGCTATAAACAAGAATGTGATTTTAATACGCATTGAAATATCCTCATATCCACTTCTTTTATTGATATGGCTCTTTGACACATTACGTAACATATTTTTATCTAGTGACATTCATAACTCAAACCCAATATCCCAAAATCGAGATACGTTTGTTTTATCTTTATCGACTTGCTCTGCGACATCTAAATCATTTACATTTTGACCATCCACCCCTAAAATGGAGCACATGGACTCCAAATAGAGATTATCTCAACAGTGGTTTTTCTACGAAAACTGAAATTTACTCAGTTGCTAAGCATCTCTCTTTTTTTAATGGAGTGAAGATAGAAAGATATTACTGGTAACACGGTGAAAAAATAGAGCGTCAGAACATTAGTCAGATCTTAGTTCTGACGATGGCGCAGGCCGAAATAGCTATCATATAATTTCTGTAGAACTAAAATACTTTGCTGTTTTTTCACTGTGTTATAATGGAGTTCTACCAAGCGAATGTCAATTCATTCAATAGATATGACTAGTAGTTAGTTAATCAATCTCGCTGCACCTGGTTTTTAAGACTTTATAGGATTTTTAAACATTACAGACACCATACCTTGGAAGATAAATCAATGCCAAAGACGTTGACACTCGGCCATGTACCTGGCTAACCCATTAATTAATTTAATTTTGAAAAAAATGATATTTAGACATCTCTTCCATCATTTGACATTAAAGTACACAGCTTACTGCCACAATGTCGGCCTCGATTTCCAATATATATTTTTTAGTTTACACTGGAATACAAGTGACCTATAATCTTTGACAATGTTATTAGTAATAAAATTGATTGCTTCCTGTGTACTGTTGGAACATACTAACTGAAGTATGTATTTAACACAGCCTTGTGGAAAAGTATCAACTTTACAATTGCGGTGTGTCCATTTCCCACAAGTTTGAAAATAGAATTTTATACTCAAACATATTTCTTGACAGCGAAGAATGTTCCAATAATTGAAATGAAATTTTACAGTAGACTCAGAAAGATGATAGCATCATTTACACGATAAACAGACGATGTTTATTTTTAATTGCAAGTGATGTGTTAAGTATGTTTGTTCTTTCTCCCAGCTTCGTGTAAAACAGTTATATAAAAGAGAGACTACTAAATTAAGCAAATATAAACTAAAATTGTTTGAATTTTGTACTTTTCTATGAGTTTTGTCGCTAATGACCCGGGCTTCGCCTTTCGGCATCTTCAGGCATTTCAAGTGCACGTATATACTTGAACTGTCGCGCAGTAGTGAACAATTCAAACAATTAAAATTTGATATTGAAATTCCATCAAGAACATCCTTACTCATTATAACTGTGATTTGCTAAATATTTTCTGTTGAAATTTACAATTATAATTAATGTTGCATAGCCGATTCATTAATGACCAATAAATTCAACATCTCATCTTATACAGGGCCCTAAATAAAATAATTTATTATTGCTGGAATATAAAATACCGTGCATAAGTTTCTCTTGGCAATGTCTTAGGTTTTAATACAGCTGAATTAATAGTTGTGTCTGTTACACTTATACAAATTAGTGACATAAATTTGACATACTCGGGCTGAAGAAAATCTGATTCCAAATTATTATATCATTATGTAGAAATCGCTCGCGAGCGCTTCGCCATTGGACGGACGTGTTTCAAGATGGCGCCTTTGGACGCCGCACCGCCCCGACGCGTGTGCCGTCGCTATTCCTCCTATCGTCCGACGGCATTCCGTGTCTCGTTCCGCGGGCTGCGTGTCAGATTGATATCTAACTACCATTGGCGAAGCGATTTGATATGATTCGTTCGAAAATGCGCGCGCATCGGCGTGTTCCGCCACTCTACACCAACATGCCTGCTCACGAAAGCGTTTTAACTTTTACCAGGCTGAGGGTGAAACAGTCGACCACCACTGCTACTTTATCTAAACCCTTTCCGGTCCACAAAAATAAAAAAAAAGTTCCACTAGGTCCACAATAGATTTACAGTATTGTGAGAGAAACTAATAATTTTTTTTTTTTTTTCAAAATAAACACTAGTTTTTTCGTAAAAATGAATTTATTTTCGAAATATATAACGTTTTGTCCGTATTATCTATATTTTGATCTTTATGAAAAAATATATGGACTTGCTATTGATATTAACCCAATACTAATGAAGAAAAAAAACGACATAGGGACCCACGAGGAAGAAATCAATGTCGAATGAGATTCGACGAGAGGACCGAAAAGGGTTAAATATCTACATATCTTAACACTTTGACACTTGACACACATCACGTGAAACTATCCCATATGTTCGGTTTATTTTTGAAGTATAGATTTTTTTCTCAGAAGTCAAGCCGAATGAAATTGTTTGAAAGATTTAATTAATTATATTTTGAATGATATTTTTGTCACTATCCCTGTTTTCGGTTTTATGAAAAACAATATATTAATGCTTGCACGTGTTCCAAGTATTTCACAGTGTTTTTGCTTGATGCATATCGTACAAGCTTTACAGGGCTTGTTTAATTTCTGTTGCTGATATTGATAATTAAATAATTGTATTAATTTTTTTCTGACATCAAGCGTGGTTGATAATGCTAGCTTGTCATTGATGACCACAACGTTATTAGTATTCAGAAAAGCTAGCAGACACATCATACGTGTCAAGATATAAATAGAACAAAACTAGTATTTAATTAGTGATACTTTTGGTATTGTTTTTTACATCTTTTGCACTAAAAAATATGATTTTGATCGACTAGTTCCGTCACAATTAAATAAAAAATAAAATAAGTGGAATTATTACTGGCCGAAAAGTATTAATATTGTCGCTAACAATTTCCAGTATTAAAACTTCACTGCTCATACGCGATAAGATAACGTTATCTTATCTCAAACGCGCTCCTTTCGACGAACATTCCAAATCAAATGGATGCTTTTAACATTAAAAGTTGTATATAAGAAGTCGCATTCACAGTTTTCTATCGCCAGTCTAGAATAAACAAGAACACGATCAGGTTGTTTCATTCTTGCGCGACTTAAAATATGAATAATTGTAGGAAAATTATCGATTTTCATGTAATTATACGTCAAAGAATAATCAATCATTTTTTTATTGCAGTCTATGCCAATAAGGTCATACCACTGGGGTCTTTTTTAGACCCCTCTTCGGCCTAGAAGTTATTTTTCAAGGACAGTCTGATGAAAGTTAAATAATAGTAACGCTATAATTGTATAAGTCGAACTTTCGAGCAATTCGTAATCACTGTACGTTCACGAATACCGTCAATAAGCATTGCAGCTTCAATCGATCAATCAAACCCTTGATTCATATTCGTGTAGACGAATGTAACGTTTTCCCTCGTATACCGAAGAAACGTCATCGTGTTTAGCAGATCTTACAAACGATTCAACTTCTCATCTCTTTTTATCTGTATTTCATGACTGTGGGGTCACCTTGCTATCATCTATAATCTATATTATTTTAAATGAGACGCTGTCTTCTTTTGTATTCTTTTTTACTTAATTAATTAATAATGCATTCATAAAACTATAATATACTTGATCGCAATCATTAAACTCGTTTGGATCGCTGTCAATTTAACAGCGTTCTCTTCCCTCTCATGATTCACAATAGCAACATAACGCCACACGCGTTCAACGTGCATTACGCGACGTTCACGCTATAACCATTTCTTTTATTTAGCAGAATCTGGAACATAAGTGACAAATACATTTGAAATATATAATTAATACTTGAGATGGATTCGGCCGTAACATAGTGAAAGCACGTCTTAATAAACAATTTAATTGACAATTTTGTTCACATCTTTAAGAAGCATCTTTAGATTTAATATCGCCAAGGTTCTTTAGTAATTACTTATTAATCTGTAATTTCAACAGGAGTATTTATTCAATTCTAAGCCAAATAGATCGATATCTTTTCAATCGGCATTTGTCTTTAAAAATGTTGCTAAACATCCATAGTTTAAACATCATCCTTGAATATTCATTTTGCTATTATGAGCTGCATTTTCGAGGTGTTTCAATGTCGACAGTATTCTGCTATTGCCATTCTTAATAACTCAATAAATCAATGTGTATTTTTCGGAATTATCCACAAAAACACTATTAGCTCATTTTCAGTGGAGTGTTAAAAGGTTGTTTCAAAGTAATAATCACTTATTTTTTCCATCGGAATGTGCTTGAATTGAAAAATTTACGGTTTTTTTTTCTTTTCTAATCGTGCTAATATTCATTAAAATGATTCGGTGCCGAATTATTGACAGCTGAACAAAAATGCCCTGGGCTCATCACTAATTCTAGCAATACCGACTTACCCATTAGGTGGCAACACTGAAAATAGAATTTTGTTTTTTATTCTGTCGACTCTATCTAGAAATGCCATATGGAATAATACATACCATATTTAATTGCAATGTTAATCATTTGAATTTTTTAATTTTCCGTTTTGAGTTTTGTCGCTAACGACCCGGGTTTTGCCTCTCGACATCTTCATGCATAATCCTTAATATGAAATTTAATTCAAAAGGTTACATATTAAAATTTTTAAATAACATACATACGTATATTACTAAGTTTTAATCGTTTGAATTTTGTACTTTTCCGCGAGTTTTTTCGCTAACGATCCGCGTTTCGCCTTCTGGCATCTTCATGTACTTCAAGTGCACGTCAGTCAGTATAAGATCATTGCCGCACTTGAAATGCCCAAATTCCAAATTCCGAAAGGCGAAACCTGGGTCGTCGACAAAGCTCATGGAAAAGTACAAAATTTAAGCTATTTAAATTTCGTCAACCACCTTCGAAATCACCTTCACCCAGTCGAAATCTTGAATTATTATTAAGATCTTAATATAAGTATGTTTTTACACATCTATAACAACTATAGTAACCATAATAACAAGCATAGTAATCCTATCTATAGCGTGAAAAAACTACGCATACCCCTTTGCACTCACTCTCTTTCTTATCTACACTATATTTATTGCTACATATTACTAATTTCCAGCTGCATACAAGACACAAAGCATCAATAACAACTTAGCTCAATCTTAAACATCGATTTATCTTTACTGTTTCAGGGTAGATTAATTAAACGAGGTCATTATTTCTATCTTACATTCGACGATATAAATACAAAATAAATTATCATAAATGTATTAATTTGGTTGGCAGCTAATCTAGAGCAGTGGTTCTCATGTGTGGCCACACTGCGGATATTAAAAAAAAAAGTTTTCAAAAGTTAATTTGACAAAAAAGACTCAGTAAATTAAATATGTATTTTGTACTGTGCATCAAGAAGTGTCCATCAAACTGTAATGATATGCATGGAAGATGTGGAATTAACAGTGAGAAAACTATGCAATGCAATTAATACCAGCAGTAAATAGTCAAACAAAAATTTTGTACGGCCACCAGACATTTCCGTAAGACCGCTCTATTTACATGCGGCCACAGCACAACTTTACATGAGAACCTCTGATCTAGAGCCAGTAGATATTTATGTAATCGGCGACAAATTCTAAATGTCAAGTTTGAAAAGATTTAAATTTGGAACTGTTTTGTTTTGGAAAACTTCGCGAATCGCGGAAAAGCATAGACCAAAGTAGAAAGCAGTGTATTACTTTTTGTAATGTATTACCACGGACGTCTATGTATTCTATTGTCAGTATTAAGTTGATATTGATTAGAGACTCCAATTACTCGACTTATCAACTACTCGAGTATCGAGTAGTAAAATTTCAAAATACTCGAGTATACTCGAGTAGTTTCAGATGTACCAAAATATATATTTTTAATTCGAATTTGTGTATATTTATAAATGACAAATAATTGAAGAAACTTGAATATTACTAATACATTTTTTTCCATTTATACAAGATATATTTCAACAATAATAGAGAATTAAACGACTCAAATTTTAAATTGGTTTGATGTATTTCTTTATAATTCTCGCAGTAGAAAAAACTACGACGATTATTACTAAAACGAGTATTACTCGAGTATTTTTCAAAATACTCGAGTATCGAGTATTTCAAAAATGGACGAGTATACTCGAGTATCGAGTACTCGATACTCGAATTGGAGTCTCTAATATTGATGTGCGACGGGTTAAATTGCTCAGTGATCTATGCGAATAGATCATCGCTGACTTTATTTCGTCATTATAAGTAGTTACGGAAACCGATGGCAGCTTCAATAAAATCGACGTCGATCGATCAAATCTGACTCACAAATTTAATTGTCTATTAATATATAGAGTCATAAACAAATGTCAAGTGTGACAACATAACGAATATTCTCAATTCGCGTAATGACATAATATGTATATTCATTTAATAATCTCCAGCTAACACTTTAGTATCTTTAACAATTACATCTAATCTTGTTGCCGTCTTTTGTCCAAAAAATGGCAGGTAACTTTTGTCACTTGGTTATATTAAATATTTAATTTTCATAAAAAATGTGTTTTTTTTTATTGAATATACCAAAGACGATCAGTTTATCTTAATTTCACTGGCCGAAGAAGAGAAAAAGCTCAGCTTAAAATCAAAACACAGTTGAATTTGAAATATGTCATGAGTGACCAATACATTCATTGGTCACCCTTCACGAGCAGGAAAGCAATACGGCATAAACACCGTCCGTCTCGGTCTGTTTGATATATAGCTGATCACTGGATTTAAATAAATAAATAACCCTAATTCTACTAGCCTCACACTATTTGCAATGATCAGAACAGGTTGTGCACATCGCGAGCGTTTTACCTAATCTATATATATAAAAATGAATGTCTGTATGTATGTCCGCTATGGACTACTAAACCGCTCGACCGATCGATGTGAAACTTTACAAATTTATTGAGTACACTCCCGCAATGGTTTTTGGCCTACCAACCTCCACCCTCAAATTTTTTTTTAAACTTTACGAATTTTTCGAGTTCACTCCTTCGAAGGTTTTTGGCATACCCCCCATACGCCCCCCAAACCCCACCCCGCCAAACAACCCCCCCCTCCTCAAAAAATGGTATCGAATTTTTACAAATTTCTCGAGTACAATTCCACGAAACTTTCTGGCGTACATTCCCTCCCCCACCCCACCCCCTCCAATCCCCCCTACAATTGCAGGCGTAGCAACGCGCGCAGGGTACAGCTAGTATTATATAAATAAGCCTGGAGCATATTTCCAATAACTGAAAAATTCTCGCGGCGAGCGAAACCTGTCCTGATGATTTTAAAAATGTAATATCATCATAAAAACTTATTTGTAAAAATACAACCCATTTCGGTCAGTTTTGAAATTATTTTTGGCATATATTTTGTCACAGTGCTGTAGTATTATTAGACGTTACGCGGGACTGAAATATTTTTTTAAATTCTGGAAGCAACCCTATAAAAGCTTCGATTTCCGGGTTGAGTTCTTTTCATAATTAATTATCGTGAAATCTACGGTATTGTCAACCACGGTGACATAAGTAATATAGTGACCACTGTTTATTTTACAAATAAGTTTGTGGCGTGTTTATCATATTTATTTATTTATCACTTCATGGCTACCATTGAAATAATAATATTTCCAAATAAATATGAAGAATATAAACGTTATAAAAAAAAACTATTATGGTATAGTGTGAGTCACTAAAAATCACTCAATCAAAGTGTTACTACAACTCTCAGAAAAATTATAATATTTAATTAATAATGACATAATTTATGCAAAAAAATGAATGTATTCATTTGTCATATAATTTTATTCAAAATGACTCACGACATGATACCATGTTATAAAGCATTAAATTTAAATTATTAATCTTGAGGATTTGAGTGATCCAATGGCTGAGTGATTTTTCTTTTTGTTGTTATTAATACTGGATATAATTGTCTCTATTACAGTTCATATAACTCAATACTTTTTTGACAATCTCGTGTACACTAATAATTCATTAAAACATTAGAAAAAAGCTTTGAGCTTACAATGAGAAATATCTCTTCTTTATAATTTTATAATTTACGAACCGGAATTAAGATATTGATTATTTACGAAACGAAAGGCTACTCCACGTATTGTGTAACTAACTGTGACACGTGTTTCGCCTCTTTCAGATGCATCTTCAGACTTACTATCGCAAAGTTTGCTTGAGTAATGAAGCTCTTTACTCAAGCAATCTTGCTTCATTACTCAAGCAAACTTTGCGATAGTAAGTCTGAAGATGCCTCTGAAAGAGGCGAAACACGTGTCACAGTTAGTTACACAATACGTGGAATAATCAAAGTTATTTTAAATTTTATATTAAAATGAACTACCACAAAGTTACCGCCGAAACCATCGAAAATATGAAAGGCTACTCCTCTACGGTGGAAATTTAGCCTCATTGTTAGCAGCACTATCTTCAATCAGCTAATAACGCTCGTGATTAGCGAAACCGGTCCTGATCTCAATACATCAGACGCGGAATACTAACTGTAAATAGTTTTATTATCATTATTTTAATGCAATTCCACCAAGTATTGACAGTGAACACCTGAAAAGTGATTATTTAAAATATCAATTCATATATTTGAAAAAAAAATATAGCTCGTTGTTTTTTACGGGAATTTTTGCCGGCTTACAATAGTTAGTCTTATAGATTTGATCGAGGCGGCTTCGAGGTCGCGGGATCGAACCCTGGAATGGAGACTTTCATTCATTGATTTTTCTAACATACATACATGATGATGGTGTATCAACCTTGAGCAATAAATGCTATAGTATTTTGTTTTTTAGATTGTCGATATTTAATGAATGGAAATTTATAAACAATGGATCCGCCGCCATAATAACTATTCCTAATGTCGGTTCACTTACGTAAAAGCGAGAGCATGCTCGATTAAATTGTCTGCCAACATTATACATTATATAAAAATTCTATTATATTATTTCATATCACCGATAAGTCACGAGCTATTTTTTCTTAAAATTATAGACTGCGAGTATTGGTTACAACGAAACACTTACGTATATCTATGTATAGCAGCGTTTCCCGAGCAGGGCTCCGCGGATCTGTACAACTTTATTTCTAAGCCCATAGTACCCAACCTTCTTTGTTCAATTCACCCTGTCGCCATTCCTCAGAATGTAATTTTGCTATTCTACATACAGTCTTTTATTCTAATTCTTGGTACATTTCTATAACAAATCAGTGGTAATTCGTTTCTTTTTCTTATTTAAATAAACGTGTTTCACTGTGATTTCATCAGTTGGCATTGATCGCGATGAGCCAAACCGGTACTGATATTTATCAGCATAGACGTGGAAGTAATATTATCAAATGTGTTTTATCAATTTAAAATAATGACTTAACACCAAGAAGTCGCAGTTACCACCTTAAAAATAGTATCACTAAATTGAATAAACTGCACTTTATTCATTTATTATATTTAAGGTCCTCTAGAACTAATAATATAAATCGTATTGAGAATGATTATTATCTTTTTTTAATGCATGTGTCAGTCGATCGAGTATTTTAAATAATGCTCTTTCCACCAAGAAATGACAGTTGACACATGTATTCTTTCCGAGGAAAGTATAAGGCTAATTCTAACGGAGGATTCAAAATATTTTGCATACGTATTCTACTGAAAATATTTGATATACGGCAACACTTTCCCCCCTGCAGTTTTAAATTCTGTACCGGTTGGGTACTATTGTCATATCTGATCCTAAAACGAGATTCAGGCAGACTGGTGAGCTAATTATTCATTCTTTCCTGTCCTAATGCTTCAATCTTACTTCACCATCATGCTTGATTTTGATTTCGCATGGAAGCTGATATGTTTATAAAAATGTTTAATGACAGGACAACGCACAAAATGGCCGCTCCAGTTGAATACGTATCTGTGGCTGGATTTTAGAGCGTTAGGCCAAAGGAGACGCTCTCCTCGGGATAATAAAATAAATATAAATAAATAATCAATAGAAGAGGTCTGTGTGCGCACACGACGCGGAATGACAATCAATTGTGTTCCGCCCACACGTTCCTCGTCTCATTGTATGCTAATGCGAGACCGACGAAAGGTGCCTGCCCGACTGAATGCTTTCTGCGCCAGCTTGTCAAATTGTATGCCACCCTTCACCTCCAGATTTTTAAGCTTAAAAGGCTTTAGTTTATGCGGCAGTGGTATTTAATAACAAAAACAAAAAGCTGCTAATGAAACCATTACAAACACTGACAAATTAAATGTATTAAATCAAAATAAACGAAAATAGAATTATGCAAAAAACTAGCTCTAAGCCTTAGCAAGTAGCTAGTAGATCTAACCAGCTTCGCTCGCTATTTTTAATATGTTTTGATGACGTAATCACAGTTCTACGAAGGAACAGATTCATAAATTATTAACAACGAATTCCACATTATTGCCTCGTGATGTACGTAAAAATTTTTTAATAAATTTATTTTGATAGACATAAAAAGGGATATTTTATCGATCTTTTTTATAAAATTCTACTGAAAGTGTAATCGTCTTACTATGATATTCATCCGACATCTTAAAAATAAATATAGTTTTTTTTTCAATAATTTAAAAATCTTTTCATATTTTGTTTTTGCACGCTTTCACTGTCAGAAAAAATAGCTGTACATTTAATATTTTTGACGAATATAATAGGTTACTAAGGTATAAGCAGTACCTTAGTCATATGACACGTTTTCAAAAATCAGGCCGTGTTCGATAAATTACACAAAAATTCATGTACATATCAACGTTTCACATTAATAGATGTCATTATTACCGAATATTTTCCTCTTGACTTTAATGTAAATAAAATAAAAATTCATTCCATTCCTTGTTTATTAAAAATCATGAATCTTGTTACTCATCTCATCTCAGTTTACATATGTAAGTATTTATATGCATTCAACAAACAATTTATTTTATATTGCCAATCAATATAAAAATCAATGACTAAGAATACTTTGCTATTTTACCTATATTATTCGTGTATTTCTCTCATAATGGGAATGATTTCAATTCAATAAGTATTATAATGTAAGAAATAGAACTGTCTCTCGAGACTCACTGTTTGAGGACAGTTTGTATTACTGAGAAAATTATCAGAACATTATATTTTCTCGGACGGGTCTGCAACTTTTGACAACAATAATTTCAGGGAAGCCACGTGATTTAATAAGATATTTAATAAAAAAATGTTTTCTTTAAAAATATTTATTAATAGAATACAAATTATTTGAAAAAATATATGATTTCTTTATTGAAAATCCACTCGTTTCTGCGAGCTTTATTTTAATAGTCTATATTTCAATCTCAGGTTCGATTTCCTTTTATCAACAGCATTGATACATTACTGCAAAACCGATAGCGATTAGCTAACTTTTAGCCATATCGATTCTTACTCTTTAAACAAATCAGCAGTTCTCGTAGAAGAGCTTCTGTTGAAATAAACTACAGTTTAAGACACTTTTGTATTATTTATTAATTTTAGGGAAACTAATGCATACAACATTATAAATATTTATTCATTTTTACAGTATTTTTTTGTCGATAGACTGAAAATATTTGTTGCATTCATGCATTAATTATTTATTTTGAAGATTTTAGTTTATGGGACAAAATATTTAATACGGACACTAATTTTTCCTGGATGATTTTTTCTACAGCGTTATTGCTATATTTAGTATAAATAATAATTATTAAAAATAACACAAACACGAAACCAAAAAAAAACTTAGTATTTATCCTTTTTAAATTCTACCTTGATTTTTTTTACGATAATACAATGACATGAGTGCTCCACTGGTATTTGGTAGAATACTGCAGTATTATAATAAAAATCATTAAAGACTAATAAAATCAAATGGGACATTGCAGCGTTTGGTTCTATTAACTTCATAAATCGAACAATAGAACATAAGCGCCTGATCAGCCTTCAAACCCCATGTTGTTATAATTTGAATCAACTGTCATGTTAGTCACACTCATTCAGAACCCGATGATTCCCGATTATCACCCCTAATACGCCTACCTACCCTTTATCTCACGAATATAATTACATATTATAATTTATATCGCTATCCGTCTAAATGTGTAAGATATATTGAGTTATATTACCGTATTCAAATTTAGAATATGTCTGTTACAAATTAGAAATCTTTTCATTTTGAATTTTTTATTTCGAAATTTTAAAATTAGAATCTTAGATTTATGTTTAAAAACGGAATATTCATAATTGGTCTCCCGGTTTTTTTTTATGTCAAGTGAGTATATTTATTGATTCTGTTTGACGCATAGGTGATATTTGTCCCACATTAAAAATGTATTCAGTGACTCCCGATTGATCATACTGATTATTAACATGGCCCATCACACGTCAAAAACTTTAATGTTCAACCTCGGTTTAGCATAATTAAGGAAAACATAAATCATTACCATCCATCGATTTGCCAAAAAACTTCCAATCATCGAATCTCAATCATCAAACTCCAAGCATGCATCACCAAATTTATTTATATAATCATCGCACATACTTAACTAGTTCCTTAATTTATGTCTGTGGGAAAATAGTAGAGAATATAGAATAATGTTTTCACATTTTTAAGAGTCTTTATATTGGTAGAGATCTGTGACGTTTTAACACTCAAATAAATACAATAATCATACTTACTAAAATAAAATTTAAAAATCATTCCCACGTTTTGCAATAAGTTATACAAAATTTTATATTAAAATGAACTTTCGCAATGTTACCGTACTCCCTAACTATTGATATTCAATAAGTTTAGAAAGAAATACTTAAACTAAAACCATTATTATATAGGTATATGATTTAAAATTAAAAGCATGTTTATTGCAATTTTTGGTTTGTATAATATATAATATGGTATAAATAAATCAAAGTTGCATTTTGATTCAATTATGTGATTATTTTTTTTTTTTTTTTTTGTATAATATATTATATATACAGGGCACTAATAGTAATGTTTGTGGTACCACAATACTAAGATTTTTTTGGTACACTTATTTGATCATGATAAAAATACCTGACACTTTAATTCGTAATTTTAAATTTTTTTCTCTCGAGATTTTATTGCAATTACTAAATAAATATAAGTAAACTTAAAGTATGTGCATAATATAAATATATATAAAATTTGAATCGTTTGAATTTTTCAAACGTTCACTCGCGCACTTGAAATGCCTGAAGATGCAGACAGGTAAATCGCCGCTTGCTAACGACAAAACTCATGGAAAAGTACAAAATTCAAACGATTCAAATTTGATATTAAAAGTCTATCAAGCACCTTCAGTCGAAATCCTCAAATATTAATACTTTTTAATAATTGGTATTTTTTTAAATTATATCTAATTTATTTTTTTAGATTTGAAGCCCTGCTCTTGTGAATGATATTCGAAATAACAAAGCCCGTGTGGGATAATCAGTGGCGTAAAGATATAGAAACCACAATGTACATTCAAAAAAATGTGATTTTTGTAGCCCATCGCAAAAATATGACAGTATTTCAATTGTGTTTCAGACGAGCGATTTGGACAGCCTGCTATGCAAGCAGGAAAGCGGTGGACATCCTTCCATGGATGTAGACTTCTTCGAATCGGGAGGCGGCCGGTGCGACGATGCTTACCTCCGCCCGGCCCTGTGGGAGGACATCGCCTCTTCGATCCGGAACATCGATCCGGAGAACGCGTCCATGCTGGCGCCCCTGGGTTCGCACGTCAAGCTGGAGGCGGAGGACCCGATCGCGGTGCCCTCGCTGCAGATGGACGTACAGAACGACGGATGCGAGAAACCGCATTTTGCAGCGTCACCATGCTCGCTGGCAATGGCGCAGTTCGCCCCGCCGCCCCACGGGTATCCGCCGCCCTCGGCGAAGGGCCCCCGCTTGCTCTACATGTCCCCGCTGACACCACCCACCTCCGACCCAGGCTCTCCGGGGAACTCCCTACAGGTGATTTTACATTGCAATCCTAATCATTACAATTTCAGGCACAAAACTATAAATGCGTGGCCTCGCAGTATAATAACGCTGCACTCTGCAACGATTCATCATTTGGTAATATTACAATGGAGATCATCGGTTAGAATAAAACATTCACTTCTAAAAGCAAAAATGTTCATTGGTCTCTTTCTCTATCATATAATACTAGTCATAGATACATAGAACTGATGTGCACAAATATTTGATTAAAAAGCACATATCAACATCGACCGATGGCTTGGTATGTTCTTTTGGTCATATTGCTTTGAATCTGGATTCTTAATAAAACTAAACTTACGTAAATATACTGTATCTAACGATCTACAAAAGCTTATTTACAATGTTGAATAATAATTGTAAGACCATAGTTTTTTACTCAACGAAATGAAAAATACAATACTGAAATGAACGCAATAAAAGTAAACTAGTTTAACATCCTTCTTCTTTAGTTATTGAACAGGAACGGTGACATTCAGTCGATGAAAATTGAAAACGTCTTCCAAACAATCTAACCATCCCTTAGGTTATTTAGTGATAGACTTCACCATATATACGCAGTACAGGAGTGATACTAATTATACACTTATTTTTGAATAAAACATTATATACTAAGCTTTGTTCTATATTAATTTTGTGTAAAAATATTGTTTTATAATGTTGTGTATACTGTGACACATAGTTTTGCTAACCGTATGTCTATAAGTCATGCAGTTACTTTTTACGTGCAAACATTTGTGTATTTTTGACATATTTACTGGCAAGTTTTTACATTGGCGCGTATGAAATCATATATTTTGATGAGCTATTTTTGCATATGAATACATTTCGTTGCACTGCAAAGCGATACATATAATTATGATTAACAGATATGAAACTACTGTGCATTTGAGTTATCGAAAAAACTATTTGATTTTTCTAAAAAGAATATTTCATATTGAAGATTTCTTAGCGATTTGCGATAATTCCAATTGGCTAAGTTACACATTTCCATGGAGCTACAATTAGATATAAATAGTTTCATATAAATGGCTCACCATTTACCTTTTACTCATCTAAACTGAACTATAATTCAGTGACAGATAATAATTATTTCTATCATCTTTTTAGTGAAATATGTACGCAATATTTACTACTTTTACGCGTAAAGCTGATCATGAAATCCATCCCAACGTTTGTGAAAGGCTATATCCATAATTGTCTATTCAAATATAATGGGTTATATATATTATAGACTTCAAAATTTAAAAAATCACTGAGTCATCGATTTGTTTTGATAAAAAAGGCATTTACAACACCCAAATGTTATTAAATAACGATTTAGTTGTGCTCATTAACTAACAGAATATTTAATACTATTCTTCATAATTTGGGACAATTTTTATTAGACTTGAATGACCGATTTCAAGAATTAGGCATCTACATATGTATGTATATCTAACATCTGTGACGTAACTTATGTAAGTTTGCAACCTTTCTCATTGCGCTGCGCTGGAGGGTATGAAAACATCTACAAATAATTATTGTCAATTGCCATTGTTGTCCATTGCAAATGACTTTATAGTGAGTAATAAAATTTGTCTCATTTCTGACATTGAAATATATATTAAATTTAATTTCGTCCAAGATTTACTTGAGGCAAAAATGTGAGAGAGAAAAAACATTATTATTTTTCTTTCGGGTGTGAAGTGTCTTAAAATACTTTTTTTATTATTTGATAATCAATTTCATTGAAAGCTGCTGGGTGCCAATCGCTACCCTTAAAAAGTAAACAATATAATGAAAATTGAATACGAAGATCTTATATACAAAACCGAAACGGCGTATGTATGTATGTGGGTCTGTAATTCCCTTTTGCATTGTTGTTGCAAGTTCAAACAAACGAATTGATTTCGCTCGCGAAAGTTTCGACGGTAAATTTGTTTCGTTATCAATGTGTGTGTAGAGACTCCAATTACTCGAGTATCGAGTAGTACATTTTACAAAATACTCGAGTACTCGAGTAGTTTCATATGAACCAAAATATCTTATATATAAAACCGAAACGGCGTATGTATGTCTGTGGGTCTGTAATTCCCTTTTGCATTGTTGGTCATTAAGTTGCCAGTTGTTTCAACTTGGCCCGTCTGAATTTACGCGCCGAGGTGAACATAACCCCAAACTGGTCCGAGCGAAGCCGGGTTCGAATACTAGTATTTTTATAAAATTGAATTGACTTTGATTTTTTCCACGTTATTTTGTGCTACAAATAGTGTCACGTATTTCACTAATTGAAGAAGCATAATTTGTTATCGCTTGGCTGTATTAGTGAAACAACCATGCGATAGTCGGTCCGATGATGCTTTTTAAAGAGGCAAAACACTTGTCATTATTTGTAGCACAATTCGTGGTATAAACTAACTAATTTTATATTTAAATGGGCATCCACAAAGATACCGCCGAATTCATTTAAAAGTATGGAAAATATTATTTTTATTAAACTACTTAATGTTGTTATAAATCAATAGTGTTCGATTAAGTGCAATTCATACATAACTCGAATACTATATTTGTATCATCATTTAGTATGCACGACATATATTTGTAATTCAATGTTTTATATTCTAATGCTATTTTGAATAGTGAATTGTGTACCTAGCTTTTTTGATAGTAACTAAAAATTATTTGCATGATGTTATGTACATACATATGTCCGCAAAGTCGTTTAAATTTATTCCTTGTAAATATCTATTGCTTTGATAATAATAACAACATAACAATACGTTATGTGACGTTTGGTAGCTGAATTCAATTCTATTATATTTGCAAAATGAAATTTTCAGGGTTGGCAAAGCTTACGAACTTTCATATAGCGACGTACATAGACAATTTCGTTATAAACTGATTACAAAAAAAAATTATTTATTTTTGTAAAGTTCTAGGAAGAATTCCAAATTTTTATATCATACAAAAGAAGCTTTAATGTGTTTTTTAATTAAAATAAAACACGATTTTTGTCACTACTTTACTTTCGCGTCTATTTAGCTCATTGCGAGCATTATCAACTAGTTAAATATAGAAACAAAAAGGGTGTCTTGTTACAAGGTATATCAAACAATTGGTGTCAGAAATACATGATATTTTTACTTACTTATTACGTTACTTATTTTCATGATTCTCACACCGACGGTTTGATATGCGCGAAACCGGTCCTGAACATTATATAGTATACGTGAAAGTGATGAAAAAAAATATTTAACACAATTATACAGTTGACTTAAACGTTTTTTATTCTTACTTTCACCAGTCTTTACAATTAAGAGAACCATTTTAATCAATCGCAGTAAACTGATTAAAATTATAAATATTCTGATTAATTTTTTTAAGTATTTCTTTTGATTACTATCTGTCGCAGACCAGTTAAACTGATTCATTTAAATTTATGTCGTGATTGTTATATTCTATTATCTTATTAATTGCCTGCCTTAGTCATTGCTAACAGTGGTTGATTGCGAAGTTAATCGCATTCGTAATTATCGCTGAATTATATGCGAATGTATACAGATTTGATTGCTGTCTAATATTGGGTTAACAGAGCTATAGATTAATGGCGTTTTTGCTGCATCATATGACATTGTATTGCATCACTTTTTTACGCCTCTTTACCAACCTTTACTTCGTCTATAATTAATATGCATTGGTAATTCATAACCGGACTCATACCCTTCACGGAAAAACCTTCTAACTTCGCGGATAAGTAAATGAGTGCATGGTGACGTGGCGCAAATTTGCATAATGCAATATGATGCAACATTTGGGAATATCTGTGAATATTTTCAGAGGAAATAACAAGTTAATCTAGAAAAAAATTGAGGAAATATAACAAAAGCGAATAAACAAATCGTTGAAGCTTTACTGTCTTAAATTATAATATTAAATTTCTGTACCTATACCTAAGTGTAAACTGCAAAGGCATCAAGTACTCCTGAAACACTAACAAAACAATCAGCAGAGTCTTGCGCCGTCTCATGAAACATCACAGTTACCGTTCCGGTTCGTATATTATCAAAATTGTATTCATTTGTTTACAGAGCTTTCTGGTTCATACTTTTTCAATTTGAACCCTGGCATCATGTTGGCCAAAAATTCATTCGCTATCTACTACTCAGTTTTTGGAACCATTCACAGCCATAATAAAAATGATTATCACTTTATGGATTGTGGAAAAAAACAGTTTATAAACGAGCGCACTATTTTCTTATCAAAACGATGATATTATTCATACTTCAAGGTAGACGATTTTCTAATTGAAACCCCGATCATAAAGTTCTACTTTTGATATCATAAGCAACAAATGCTTTATAGATGATAAAAACATCTATTCTCTTGCAAAAATTTCAGGACTGGACACTTTTTAAAATAACTAAAAAACAACTAAGCTTTTTAATCTCAATATTGTTTCGGCAAATATATTTTTTGATTGTTTACAAACCGGATCGGGAATTTTATATTTTACTTCTTGTTTTTCGGTGCCGTCAAATCGGGTGTCTTTGCCTGGTCCATTTTTTTAAAAATTTGCTCACACTGTAATTGTTTGAATTAATATTTCGTATGGGTTTTTTACAAAAGCTTCGATGCTGGGAGTACTTAATATTATTAACGGTTTTTATGTCACTTTATGTACTCGGCCAAGACACCCTATTTTAGGCAAAGTAACCCTATTTGATGATAGGTTATTTTAAGCTCCAACACAATATCCCATTTTTTAAATATTTTAGGCTAGTGAATTCAAAACGGATAAATTACTGTTCATTTGAAATAAAATATACAAATAAAAAAGCTTACGTTTTTTTAAATATAAATAACAGTTGCTAGTAATAAGAGACGGATCAAAACGTTCAAATGTAAATCCTTTATTTAGCGGCAACCCTGTTGTCTATTATATGTTGAAAGATCAGTGATTACCCGAGGTCAGTGTATTACCCAATCTCGGGCATATTATTTCAATGTGTACCTACCATATTCCTATTAAAGAGTGGGCGGCTATACGTTGACTGACACAGTGTGTATAGATATAGTAAGTGACATACGATATATTGCTTCAGCGAAGACAGTAACATTGCATAGAAATTCCGCATCAATGTCGATAGTGAAAAGCGTGTATCCTTATTTCATTGTTCAGCAAAGGAAACATACATATTATTGCTTGAAAGACACGATAATAAAACATCTATAACGACGTATATTAATATCTCAAACCTGGCAACATTTCGTATTTTTTATTATTATTTTTTAAACCAATATGTATACAAGAATGTTAGAAGAGAATTAGCTACCATTTACTCCCTTTCACTACTTCCCGTTCACTGTATTTCCTATATTTCAGTTAAACTCAAACCGCTTTTTGTGTGATTTCAAAGTTATGCGGTTTTTAAATGCAATTTTTTAATTTTTTAAATATATTTTTGAGACGAAATAAACGTGCATATGTTGTATAGTAATTTAAAGCGCGTTGTTCACGTACTGTACATACGTGCAAAATCCAGTGTTTCACCTGTTTATTACAATATGACCTTGATACGCGCGTCCTTGTACATGGTTCCATGGATATAGCTTTTTTGTGCCATTTTCCGCGGAACGCATCTACCGCACAAAAAAAGGTATAGATGTATAGTGACAAAAACAAAGGAGTAAATTAATGATAAGGTTCTTGTGAAATAGCTTATTCAATTCTAACATTTGTAAAATTTTAACAATTCAAATTTGGAAGACTTCTAGTGTTGAGAGGTGTCGATAGCAACACTCACATTTTCAGTATTCTAGCAATTCAAATTTGTCTATACCAGTGTAAAAAAAAAATACTTTAAAATCAGGGGTTCCGCAAATATTTCTCGGTGACCAGACCAATCGGCACACATCAAGTCGGCACATGGCACGTCGACACATGTCAAGTCGGCAAATGACAAGTTGGCACATAGATACTTCAGCACCTAGACAACTTGACAAACCGCTCCTATTTTTATTCGAATACTGCATGAAGGGAGTGTTTTATGAAAGAAAACACCTTCTGGCACACTAGGGAAAGTGAATGTCTACATAATTACGTAAAATTTTCATGCTGGATTATGAATAATCATGTCGTTATTACAATCTAACATAGCCAGCCATAGCCATATCTAGCTCCCCAGTACAGAATTACGATCAATTGTACGTAATTAATTGGCCCTTAGATAAATGCATTAGAACAATTAGAAATGAATAGATATCATCAATCCAATGACATTTTTAATGAGAAAACAAACATTAATCCAACATCAATACTCAGATCATTACAGATCGCTAATGCCATTTTACTAAAATCATCTTGATATAAAACTAATGTACGTTCATTACCACTCAATAAAAACCCAGATTTGCTTTCATTTCCAGAAAACATAATATTAATTTGTCACAAGTCAAGCATTATTATGAAATAGCCATCAACAATTTATTATTTTTGTAGAACTCAAATACATTTTTTCACTTAAATACAAAAAGGAAATTTTGTCAAGATGTCTAGGTGCCGAATTGTCTATGTGTCAACCTGTCATGTGCCGACTTGACATGTGTCGACGTGTCATGTGCCGACTTGACTTGTGCCGAGTTATCACGGATTCATATTTCTCTAAAGATGGCAGCTTTATATTATTTTTGCTAGATGAGCGACGAAGGTAGACACATCATAAGTATTTTTAATGAACTTTAGCGCATCTTAAAATAATTTGGCGCATGGCGTTGCAGATCATTAGTTAATTAGTTATTATTTTTCAGCCTCTGCGATCTTGTAGTAAGAGCTTTGCCTTAGCAATCAGATTGTTCTGGGTTCAAGTCCCAACTAGGTTATTAAAATAAAATTTCCATCTTGGGTATTGGTATTCCTAGTGGCTTTTCTCCCGAGTTGGCGACTATAAAAAATAGTAGCAAAAATTTGGCATTAATTTTTATGTAAAAAAATCCTTCCCCTCCCCCCCCCCACCCAACAATGCAGGCGTATGCTCCCCTCTTGTAATTTTTCTATAATAATGAGAATCAAATAAAATGTTAATTATAATTATTTTAATATGGTACTTTACTATTATCATTATCGAGTGACAAGCATTTGTAGTCCTCAAAGCCGAGAAATAACAAAAGATGAAATCTGTTCATTGATTTCAGCTAATTAAAATAATAACACTTATTCAACAAAAGGTAATTCATGGAGACCTGTTTGCAGTGACAGCTGGCGACGGGGTGTTGGGGTGTGCAAGGGAAGATTCAACCGTTTTTGCAAGGCTCTTTCCTATTTATTGGATTTTAAAACACTTCTATAGCATGGACTTTCAATTCAGATGTTCGCAATACCAACTGTTTCTCTTCCGTAGTACAGAAAAATAGTTGAATCTTCCTTTTGCACCCCCCAACACCCCGTCACCAGCCGTCACTGCCTGTTTGTAAGTTTGATAGCCTTTTATTTATAGTTACTGTGTATGAAAATTGTATTTTAAATGTGTATTTCAACTGTAGATTGTATGTATGGTTTTGTATATATGACTTAGGGTGGACCTCGCCGAACGCCTCCGCCACCATATCCTGCACCCAGGGGCGGATTGGGACCACCTGCCGCACCCCCACCCCCACTTCTTCGGCCGCCAGCCCCGCAGCACCTTGTCAAGTTCAATAGGCGAAACAACCCGGAACTCGAAAAACGTCGGGTTCACCATTGTGATTTCATGGGTAATTCAAATTTCACTAACCTATAAATATTTACAGCAACAAAAATTAACAAAAGTTTTTGAACTACATGAAAAGCACCAGTTGCAAGAACTGTCTAAATACATACATCAATCAATTTTCAGTCATAATTCCACATATGTATAGTGATCAGATAATTATACAATATATATGGAATCCTTTTTTATTTATATAAATATGAACCTTTTATTGACCTTCAAAAAAATGTTCATATATGTATCTTAACAGCTCTTGCAACTGGCATCTAATTGTTTCATATGACTCTAAAACTTTTGGAGGAGCTGTATTTATTTTCACTTGAAATAACACTAAAGAGGAGTTAGCATTTATTGCTTTTTCTAGTTATTTTAATAGCCCAAACGAACAAAGCAGTAACTAACTTTACAGGAGATCGAAATAAAAGTCGTTTTGTTAAATTAAGTAAAGCCATACAGTGCAACCTCTATATTCTTATTCAATCCAATCTTGAAGTCCTAACTAATTTAGATTATAATTAATATAGTTAATCTCTTCCAGTATTTTAATTGTTGTTTCAAGGTCAGTTTTCAAAATACACTATACCGACGTCACGGTGTAAGAATTGATGATTGTTTGGCCAAGAAACGTTGAATCTGAGAGCTCTTTAAAAACTACAACATGGTGTCTTCAATTTATGATATACTGTAAAATGGGTGAATAGACACACTTTTTACCCTTCACGACTATGTATCTTCATACCTGCGCCACATAATTCAAATATGAATGGCTTGAAACTTGTTTCTATGGCCTTACTAAACATTCATGACAATATTTTTCAAATATTGACTATCGTTATTAAAACACAGTCAATTTTTTTTGATGTCTCTATTCACATTGAATCGGGGTGAATAGAGACGAGAGAAGAAAAATCGAGACTTGGCAAGTGAATAGAGACAAAAATATAGATTGTAATGTTTGGAATATATGAACCTCTATTCTATACGAGTCTCTATTCATTCCGTTTTACGGTACTCATTAACCAAAAAAAACATGATTGATTTTAATGTTCGTGCAATAAAAGAGACGTTTATAAGGGGTCAAAAAGTAAGGATGCACAGGCATCAAACGTTTGTTTCATCTTTGGCCAATCAGTTAGTTGGTTTGGTTTTGTAATTCGAGAGTCCGGCTTCATTATTATATGGTTGGGACGTTTATTGGTTACTAATTATTCTTTTTTCATTTACTATAGGGTGCAGCAAAGTCTACACAAAAAGCTCACATCTCAAAGCCCATCAAAGAATCCATACAGGTGAGAGAAAAGTTATATTCATTCATACAAGTAGAAGTTATATTCATTGTTGAAATTAATTGGATACAGTTGTTGTAGAAGCAAAACATTCAATGCAGTTTTGTCATTCAATTGCTTTGTGCTATCACTATTATACAATATAAGTATTATTGAAAGTTGATTCGTTTTAAATTAATAAGGGAAGTCAGTTTTCTAATAATGAATATTCTGTTTCAACAATAATTATTGGTATCCATGTATTTCAATTCATTAGCCAAAATAACTGTTTTTTTCACACATCATAAAATATACCAAAATTGGGACACTCGACTAGTTGTTTTATAAATTTATATTATTGACAAATGTAAAAAAACAATTAATACTGTTGCAAATGCTTGAGATTTTAAAATAAATATTGCAATTTTGATGTTAATTTGCAATACAATTATGGCTAAGCGATTTGCGCATGCGTAGAGTAGAATAAGAAATATCAATATAGCCAAAATAATTAATATATATTCCATACAATGTTTGCAAAAATTGTGCGATATTTAATAATTTATTTATGATTTAGTAATTTTCTTCACAATGAAATGAGCGAATTTTTTTGGGTGATTTAAAAATATCTATGCTGCTGTCAGCGTGTAGAAAATGTTTTCTAGTTGGAACTCGTTGCCATACAAAACGTTTTTTATACACTGTGGGCTGGAAAAAAAATTAAATACAAGCAAGCCTATATAATTTTTTACTGGCAAGAATTTTCAACATAATAAATATTATATGGTTGAATTGAAATTTTATATGCTAAATATTTAAGTATTTTTGTATTTCGAATTGTGTTTTGTAAATCGTAAGAAGTTAATGACCTTGTATAATTATAATGTATTGTATTGCGTATTGTGACCGAGCTTAAAAAGATTGATTTGATATCATTGGCGTTGTAAAAAAACTCTTGCTCATAACCATAATAAATAATAATTGACAAGGTTCTTACCTTGCGATATGCGATATGAAATTAAACCACAAAAAAAGAAGAAAACATTCTTTGAATTGATTACAGGAGAAAAACCATATACTTGCCAGTGGCCGGAATGTGAGTGGAGGTTTGCCAGATCAGACGAGTTGACGCGGCATTACCGAAAGCATACCGGAGCCAAGCCATTCAAGTGTGCGGTCTGCGAAAGGTCGTTTGCAAGAAGCGATCACCTGGCCCTGCACATGAAAAGACACCTGCCCAAGGCGGGGAAATGACCCGTGCGACGGGCGGCCGCGGCGCCCTCTCTCTGATGGGACCGTCATTTTTCCAAGAGCGCCCAGCTGCTGGTGGCTGCATAGTATAAGCTACACTCTGATTTTGAAGGGCTACTGTTTTCGCCAGCATTTTTAATCATTTTAACTGACTGGCATTTACTTTTACTCTGATGCAATTCAGCACTGTGATGGCACATAGCTATAACCGCTGTTTACTTGAGAACAAAAGCAATGTTTTAAAATCTGTATATCAGTAAATCATTGTAGTTCTAATGCTGTAGTACAGCTTTGACAGATGTACAATTTGGAGCATATTATTAAAATGTTAAAATGCTGCAGTTATAACAGACTGCTGTCACATTACCAAACTATGAACATCAAATTAACGTTAGCTTTGTCAATACTGCTGAATGATGTATCAATATCTTTTGACACCTGCTTTAAGTTTTCTTTATTCATTGAAGAAAACTTTCAAACATACGCAAATTTCCAATAATTTTCTTAAACTAATTACTCTTATAAATATATGTCACTCCTCATAAACAAAAGCTTTAGCAGCTTGATTTCGACTATAAAATTTTTTAAAAACTAAATTTACCATGAAACAAAAGATATTCTACAATTACAATCCTTGCAACCTTTAAAGTCACAACCAAAACAAATGAAGACAAAGGACAAAGAAACTATAAAGAAGCAATTAAATATGGATTTTATATCACATGAAAATAAAAATCTGACAGTAGGTAAATGATAAATGGTGAAACACCGATATTAATCATTAGCCTTTACGAGACAATGAATCTATTGAAAGTTTTAGCATTATATATTATAATAGTCCAACAAAATCAGATAGTATAAAGATTACTATGATGTTAAATTAGGTGCTGAAGGATTCATATCTCTGGGAGAATAAAATGAATGTCATAACACTCAAACATATTATGGTTGGTGACATTGATTTTCTTAGCGTATGACATTGAAATAAAATATCAAGATGTCTGTTACTTTGAATGAAAATACAAACAGAATAATTTCTCAGATCTCAGTTCGTTACTATGATTGAGAATTTGTTTCACTAAAAAAAAGTTTGAGGGATGCTTATACGAATTCAACTCTAAATAAATTCATTATCATTAAAATGCCTGTATAGCCTAAAAAAAACTATCTCAACTAAGATGAAATGTATTTGTTCTTATTTAACGTTGTATACTATTTTTTCATTATATTTTTGCAACACAACTTCTTTGACGTTATAAAATGTCATCACAACTCAAAACACACACAAATCCACACTTGATTAAATGCAGAAAGCAAAAAAGTTTTGATATTAAGATGTTGGATGTTTAGATGTTTTGAATTCCGAATGTCAATCTTGAGTTATTTTAATACTGGCCATCTGAATGACTGTACGCTATGAAGGCAATCTTTTCTCTACTCACCACAAATAAAGTTGCTATTGTCGACCACGTAAATGCTCCTGCGCCTCCAAAATTAATTCCAGTATACATTGTCATTATAATCTCCTGTAAAAAGTTCAAATGATTTCATTTTTTCCAGCGTCTAACTTGATTCACTAACCCAACGTGATTAAATGGCTCTTTTTTGTGGTGATGACCAGCTTTGTAGCTACACAAGTTGTTTTTCCATTCCAGTCCATTTTTTTCCATTGCATATTTCATGAACAACTTTTTGTAAGCTGAGCTAAAATACAGTCATTTAAAACCTGATTGATAATGGAAAGTAATGTTTCATTTCAAACAATTTGCTTTGCTCTATATTAGATTTACATCTATTCCTTGCTGAGCAGTTATTACATTTTTTAAGTGTAATATTTGACATCAATTTACTCAAATCTAGTCTTTTCTAAATTCTACACCAGAGCAATGATGATATTATATATCCAACAATAAAAAAAAAAAAAATTTAATTAAAAGCATTTACCGTATTTCATCGACTTTAACAATTATAAGATGTACTATCTATTGGAATACTAAAAACAAAATGAAAATTTTAATATGATAAACAATGTCATACAATGACAATAAAAATCATTGAAATTGTATATGTATATGTATCAAGTGTGTATTTTCTTCTGTAGAATCACAATCTGAGTATTAAAACTTCTCCGATTTATATTTGTATAAAATGCCATCTTATGTGCCATCGTTAACATAAGTGCAGTACTGCTCAAAAAAGTATTCCACTATTTACTAAAACATTTTTCGTATGAAGTTTCAACATCCATTCAGATATTTTCTACTTCTGGTGACCTTCAGAATTGCTGCATTTGTTGACAGTATAAATTGAAAAAAACTAAAACACAGAAGAATACATATGTCGTATAATCGGAGAAATACGGTAAATAAATTTAAAGTTTTAACAGCTGATTCTTGGAAAGGCAATATATTTACACAAACAAAACACAATTATTTGTGGTGATGCTCCAATGAACGAAAATGGTTCTGTTCATTATAAAAACTGTTGAGTAATTACAGAAAAATTATGTTTTATTGTTATTATTTCAAAATGTATGCTAAAATCTTCATAATTTGAAGAATTCAGTTGTTTGCTGTAAATATCATACTTCTTTTTTTCAAATTGTTCTACTGAACTACGTTGTCGCCATTAATTTCTGTATGTACAACATAGGATGCCTAAGTTATGAATATCGGATAAACATTTATATTTAAATTTGACCTAATCATCGCATTTCTATTTTGTTCAAAATTATATAATTAAATTTGTAATGAATCTGAATGATATATAAGTATTTTTCACATTTTTCTCAGTATCCTTAAACTAGTTTACTCACTTCTAAATTGCCATAAAAATTGAAGCATTCATACAAATGTATTCAGTAATTTCTTGACATATTCAATATTGGAAAACATTACGGAAGGAAACAGTCATGTATTTTGCATGACAATTCCTGAAAAAGATGAATGATTCGTGTAAAAAAATAACAAATCAATGAGTAAAAAGATCGAGCTTTCCCTTTGAATAGATTGATTGAGTAGATCTGAAAATTTTGTCAGTTGCTAAACATTAATCAATATTCTGTTACATCAACATGAAAGTCTAACAAGTAATTAATATTCACTTCTCTTTCTTAAGCTGGTGCTATCATTAATCAGTTGAAAAGTTTTAAGCTTGCTAAAGCCTAAAGATGAGTATGTAAATAAATAAATTTTAACAGCTTTTATGGAATAGGTACATATAGCCGTTTCTCAAATAATATTATTATTTTTTTAATATAAAATATGTATACATTTTTGAATAATTACTTTATAACAAAAAATTTTAGAATAAATAATTGAGTAGGAAAGTGAAACAAAAATGCACATATCTATAATACTATAAGGGTTCTTTTGAAACGCACAATTGATGTGCAAAATGTTTCTTATTTAAGTTCACGTGATTTAAAATTTTCTCTCGCGCATCTATTTTATTAAATCATGATATACATCTTCGGTACACAAAATTACCATAATTTATATTGAAAATAAATATTAGAAAATGGTTTTTGATTTGCGATTCAATTTCAATAGTGCAAAATATTACTTCAGCTCAACAACTATCAAATTAAAAAAATAGATACAGTCACTGACAATATGTTTTTTCCACATATAATCAAAAGTAACTTCATTTTAATACTAAAATCCTAACTAAATTATCCCCTTCCATATAATTCATATGCTAAATGCTGACATTTTCTGATTTTTCTTTTGGTTTTCTATAATAAACACTTCTTAATATTGCATTTTTATATTGAATATTATTTATTACTAGTCTCATATTAATGCCATGATTATAAAAGATGTTTACACGATGCCTAACTATATTTAGAGCACCTGATTATATTAGAATTAAAATATTTTGTTGTTTTATTTTAAATCAGTTTAATTTTAGATTGTTAAAAAATACTAATGTGAATCATTTTTGACATGAATAAGACGAAGCGTTTCTCCAAAGGTAATTAATCCAACAATTGATAACTTAAATACATTTTTTTAAACTGCATGATCTTTCAGAGTAGGTCATTAAATATTATTTATTTTTATTCTACTTATAATCAATTGAATTGTAAACTTAAGACTTGTAATTATTTTAGTAATATACGTTAATGTAAGTTTGTATAGTTAATGATGGAATGAACATCAATTTAGTCCTTTATTTTAGTGCCTCATTCGCTATTGTTGAATATATAAAGGCTTCGATAAGGTTTCGAGTATTTTTAATCAACATTTAATATGTGAGCATGTTTAGCAATGACGCAGACGTAACAAGTAATTGTCTATGCACCCATACCTTTGTTGACATTTAGTACATGTATTATCTCACCTTTATGACATACAAAAAAGAGTGAATTGCATCAAGATTTATTTCATCAAAAATTCAACTCTATAATTACAACACACATAATTTAAGACAAAAATGCCAGACAAACAAAAATTGCTGATTAAAATTTGTAAAATAATGTATTTATAATAAAAATTCACAATTTTACTCTTTGTTTTTCCACAAAGAAACCATCAAAAACATTTTCACGAATTTTAAAAAATATTTTAATAATATTAGTTGTGTATGAAAAATGTTTTTAATTGATAAAATATTTTTTTTAATATATTGTTAAAATCCAATTGAACACTTACATTTTCAAAAGTACTTAATATAAATATTTGTTTATTGTTATTTTTTATATTAAAGTTTATTTAATTCAAATTATACTATCGTAATATATTGTATGAGTATGCAACTAGAAATAAGAAGCTTAAGTGATTTATTATAACAATATTGCTATTTGGATAGCATTGCTTAAAAAACATATTTACATGTAATACTTTTTTTATTGTCGTACAAAAACCAAATGTGAGTGGTGTTATAATGTGCCATTAGTTTAAAGCGTATGATATTATTTTTAAGTTTTATTTTACACCAACTGCCATTGTATTTATATTTTGGATGAAAGAGTTTCATAGTTGATCAAAAGACAGAGAATCCCAGTGTATTAAAAATGAACTCGATAATTTGTATTGCATTGTTTTAATTCATTATTATCTCTCAAAAGAAAAACACATTGAATAATATATACTTTACCTCTTCGAGCCCCGGGTATCACCTATGATACTCTATGGTTTTTATTAAATATCAGCCCGGCTGTTGAATTGAACGCATCGAAACAAATTTTATCATGCTGTATTATAAACAATATGTTAAAGTAATTCTTATTGAAGCAATAAATTAAATTATAATGTATGATGTGGAGAAAAATATTCTTGTACATGTATTGTAAGTGTCGAAGCATCTCAAATGCTAAAAGGTCCAATTTCCTTCAACAACAATGACTTCTATACCCACATGAAATTTTTCGGATATATTCATTTCGTAAGACCATTTCCTTCATTATACGATACTTTTGGTTTTGTTTCATTCAATTCTACAACTGGGCTGATATTTTATAATAACCAAGACTATCATAGGTGATACCTCGGGGCCCGAAGAGATTAATATTTAAAGTTTAACAATACGTATAAAAAGTATCCATTGTTCTATCCATTTCGAAATTACTTATGACTGACAAAAATTTGTAATTTGATAGCTTATGGCAGTGGTCGGCAACCTTTTTACTAGAAGAGCAATCTATGTGGACTGCTTGTGACAAATAGTACTTTATCACAATTTTGTTTATTGATGGATTTGGGTGCTATGATAAATCAAGGTGAGGGGCTTGGATTCCCAATTCAGAGTGCTCCTATGTACTGTGATGAGTCGCTCTACTCAAGCAGGATAACAAATAGCTTAACTGACAAGAAATAACAGTTCACTCGAAAAGTTTATTGCATATTTATTGATTCAATAGACATTACTTTAGTTTTGAAATATTAAAGCATGTTTTACTGTCAAACACGAATATATAAAAGGTGATTTCGGGCCCAGGTTGCCAACTAATGGCTTAAGAAGTTGGGGTGTATTCATGTTTTGAGAAATACTTTTGAAAATAGATTCAAAATGAAAAATGGGAAAGCATTTCCTGGTTTTCTTTTGATGATTTATAACTGTTTCCCTGGCAATATTAAAATGGCTTTAAAGTTAAATATATTATAACTTTTTCTAATCAATAAATAAATGTATCATTTCTTACATAAAAAACACATTTTTACATAAACTATCGTCAGTGACTATTAAAATTCCTATTTAAAAATTACTCAAATATGTAGGTACTTAAAATTTCTAATAATAGGCAACTTCAACATTCATAAAAAAGTAATTTCAAATTATTACACAAAAATACTGTGCCATACACTTATTACCATATTTGTCATATTAAAATTAGTTTTCTACACTATTTACTTTTTTTAACAAAAAATATTTGAAAAAATGTTATTTAAATCTTTGAATCTCTGGAATGTGTGTAGATTGCTTTGAAGCTGTACTATTTATAAAAAAGGGGTTTTCCATTCGTGACTTACACACTATTTAAGGTACTTTTGAGCCATCCTTTACATTTTGACAGAAAATATGTAATTCGTTTGCCCATGTAACATTCAATTTTCTAGCCATATTCTTAACCTATCGAGTCCGAATTAATTGGAATATAATAATTAAGATCATGTTTATAATTATATTAAAGACTTGAAACTATTTTTGGTAGTGATTGCTAAGGTCAAGGCCAAGGAAAAAGGGTAAAAATCTAGTTAAGCAGTATGTGATTGTCAGGAAAAATATGTTGCTATATTTCCTTGGTTTCATCATTAAATATTTTTCATAACTTCTTATATCACCAATGACACTAATAAAGATATTATGTTGGGAATCCTCCTTTACCAATAGTATATGACTTCATATATAGATTGCCCCTTATCATTATTCATGTATGGTTGGTTATATTTATATTGAAAATGAAACTAAATGGTTTCCATTTTTCCTGGCTGACATTAATGTCACTAAAATATTTTGACAGTGAAATACACCTAACCTGAAGAAGTAGTAATGTGTTCATTTTAGCTCTGATTATATATATTGTGTGTTACTGAAATACTTTTTTTATGTCAGTTGGAAGACAATGCTTTACATACGTTCTAAAAGCTCTTATATAAATAACCTCACAAAATACATTTTAATCAATATAATTACGATTTATTATTCTGTATGTTTTTTCGAATAGAAATTAGTTACCATTGTACATTATGATTCAATATTATATACTTTAAATAGTAATTTTTTGAAATTAAGAATAGTAACGATTTTAAAATAAATTTATTGAAGAAAAAATGTTTTTGTTTATTTCACGCTTTCTTATTAAGTATTCCATCAACATATATTGCGAACACAGGTAAGTTATTAAATTAAGCATAGGTAGTTATCATTATTAACAAAAATTATGTGTCACTATACATGATATGCCACAAATGCATTCCCCACGAGAAGTAATCAATGCATATAGTGAATCAAATTCAAAAATTTCTCTAGGGGATTTGAGCCCTTGAAGAATAAGCAAGTGGATTAGAACTCAATAGCTTATCGAACAGGCAGGATTACATGTTCAAGACTGCTCTAAAAATAAAACATTATCGCTGGTAAGACACTTCTCATTTTCCAAAATTGCTAACAAAAATAAACTACCATACTCCTAGAATTAACCAAGCATCTAAATATAATTTTACCTTTAGCTTGCGTGAGTGCCATGACTCACAACCATAAAGCAGCATCATCAGAATGCATTGAATAAATAGCACTTCATTCTGACAGGTCATTACATTACCATCTCTTGTGATGTGATCCACCAGGTTCGTGCAATATTTGCAAAGACGGCTAGTAAAATATTTTGCAATTTCAAATGACAGACAATAGATGACTAATTCTGGCCAATCAACCCATTGAAAAATATAGAATATATCTCACACCAAAGGCACACTGTTGATTTATAATGTATGCAGTTGCTTCATACTAAAATATTTTATTCGCAAATGAAAACAAGAGTACTATTCAAAATTCAAATATGAAATAATAAATTTAAGTGAGATTTGCTTTTGTTTTACAATAAATTACTATAGTGAAAGATTACCTTTAAGAATTTGGCAAAGCCTTGACAATTCAACCGAGAAGGATGAAAGGATGAACTGTCCTTTCAGCTACAGGTAGACATATTGAAATTCAGATCTCATAAATAAAACTCAATAGTTTGGAATACTTGAAATATTTTTAATATATCAATAATATATACAATATAGCAAATCATAAATTCATTTTAGAGTGGTATAAAGGAGTTTTAGAAAAAAGATAGTAATAAATAATTTAGCAAACAAAACTTTTAGAAGTTGTGAGGATAACAATAAATTTAATTAATGTAAATGTGTCAAGTTCACGAAATGAAGAATGGAGTTGAGAGTGACATCAAGAAAGCCTGGGTGGTGTTCCTTGCTAGCAGTGCTAATTATTGATATGCGACAACTACACAATCTAAGTAAATCTCGTTATAATCTAGACATCCTATCAGATTATTAACACAGCAATACACTTATTAGATATTTAGATTTAAGCTCAATAACTGAAATACTATTAATTCAATTATTTTTTCGTTGGTGTGCCTCGTTGGGTGAGGCCTTCAAAACGCTTGAATGTATAATTGATAAACACCCAATCCTTGTACATAACTTCTCCATCTTGGGGAATAGGAGCAGCAGCTGAAAAATAAAACAAATTAATGAAATAGAATCACAATAATCCCTAACAAGTCTTTTTTAAATCGGTGAACAAATTATTCAAGCTATGATATAGCTTTACATTGGAAAGCACAGAATGTGTTAGGTAAGGCGATCAACATTATATTTATATGTATTGTAACTGCACTGTAAAGCATATGGACTACTAATGGAGCCTATCTATACATAAATTATTCTACATAACTGCATGTCACTCAGCCACTTAAATTCTCTTAGAGTTAACGAGTAAGAATAGAAGGATAGGGCTAGGACAAGACTAGAGTTGACTTAAAGCTCTCGCTATGCCCTGTTTTCAGAATCAGACAGATGGGAGGATATTCAGACAAATTATTTGCTTTGCCAACAATGTTGAACACTCGACCATAGGTCTGACTCAAAATAAATGTGATACTTACGAATTTCTAATTTAACATCGGGGAAATCGTCGAAGTTGGATGTGTCGTCGATACTTTTCACTTGAACGGGTATAGCTGATGGTCTTTCACGCACATGGCCCCAGTCGACTCCGCGGAAGAATGCGGCTGATTTCACTTCTTCTATTCCTCTACCAGCACCCAACCTATATAAAAAGCAAACAATTGTTTTTCAGCACAAAAGTATTACGGGAAGAATCTGTTAAATCAGACAGTAAAAACAACATTCACTGCTAGATAATTTAGGATATCTTAAATTTTAAACTTAAAGTGATTTTACATTTAATCTTATGTTATATAAACTATTTACTGTATGTCAGTACAAATTCATGCATGCACTTAAAATGCCAGGTTGTAAGTGACAAACTCATGGAAATGTACAAAATTCAAGCGATTCAAATTTTTATGTGTATTATCTACTGTATAAATTGTAAAATCTTTCAAGGTCTATAAAAAGTCTGAGAAGTGGTTGAAAGAAATTAGTATTTACCTGCGATCAGGCTCTGAGCAGAAGCGGAGGATTGTTTCTTTAGCTTCTTCAGATATTGGAACTTCTGGTGGGAAACTCAATGTGTCACGCCATGACATAACTTTTCTGTACGTCTCTTGGGGATTTTCTGAGCAGAATGGCGGGAATCCAATCAGCATTTCATACCTGTCAAAAATAACTTTTTAGACAAACGGTACAAGCATAATTGAAGGTTAGGCGAGCGCAATGTACTTTACTGAATTATTGTCTTATTAATAATTTTAAAAGAGTGCATATTCTATACTATTTTACTTATGAAGATTTTAATCATTCATAATTATTTATAATAAATAATGTTTTCCAGATATTTTCTTTTACTTCTAATTAATTAAGAGACATTGAATTAATCACCATGTTTTATCAACATGCTTTAAAACTCTGCACATTTTAAAATACTACGCTTCCATTGCAAAAAAAAAATACAATTTTATTGTATGTCATAAAGATAGCCAGCAAAAACATGTATATACATATATATTATAAATCGCCATATTTAAATAATGCCAAGAGTAATACGTCAGTACATAACAATAAAATATAAAAATCATCTACTAACTTCATAACAAAATAAAAATAGCAAACACGCAATACTCAATAATTTTTAAAAAAAGCTATCGCCAAATTGATAAATATTGTATGAACAATAGTGTCACTTAGAACAAATAATGGATAAAGATAGGTTAATTATGATTCATATGAAAATGGAGATGACTTTTTAATTACAAGTTGCAGGATTCTGTGGCCAGTCTGAATAGCCAGAGTGGACTCCTGGAGGGTACTGCCGCAATATATGGGAATATGGGAGAGTATCATGGAGGAGTCTATGAGACAGCCTGGGAGGTTGGGATTTGTAATTATGCCACAAATTAAATATTGAAATTAATAAAAAGTGCAATGAGTAGTGGATATTTTTTTGAAATTGATTGAAATTACTGATTTTATTAGAGTTTTAGTAGCACATTGAGCGTAATTTTGCAGAAAGCACAGTCCGCACTTACAATTAATAATTATAATTAACTATTTTTTAGTTATTGAATGATACATTTATAGCATACCTATGATTCTATGTTTATTATAAGATTAATTCAAAATAAATTATTTTAATGTAGCCAGTAAACGCTTTCTGCATAACAATGCAGACGGAAACAACATGGAAACGTTTGATTGTGTTTAGAACAATAACATTTCCAAAATGTAACTTTATGTATAACTACGCCCAATTAACTGTCTCTCACGGAAAAATAATAATAAAATAATTCCACATCCATTCTGCGAACCCGAGGAGTAGGCGATAAATATATATTTAAAATATAAATGAATTAAATTATTGAATTGAATAAACAAATAAAATTATTTTCAGGTCGAAAGTAACGAAATAAACAATAGATACCGCTGCAATCTAACAACTATTGCAAAAAGATCACAACTTGAGCCATACATTATTACTCCGAGGCTCCACCAGTCCGCCTGTGGACCGTAGCCGGTCTGCAGGAAAACTTCAGGAGCAATATAATCAGGTGTGCCGACTGTACTATAGGCTAATGCCCGGCGGTTCTTTTTCCATGACTCGGCACGGCGTTTTGAATCCAGTGGGCTACTGCTTGTGACGACTGCGGAGCACAAAATATTAAACCCTACATATTAAATGATTGGTATACGTTCCATTTTGTTGCCTTAAAATTAACCCTAAATGCCATTCATTCTTCATAAAATTAAAAAAAATATCTACTGATAAACTTATAACCAATATAGAATTGAACTACCATATTTCCTTGATAATTAATTACATGTTTTTTTATCAATAAATAATTTAGAAAATATAATACTTTTTAAAGAAATGCTGTATCAATTATGACTTGATATATGATTCAAAATATTTTGACACTGACTCTCAAGAAGTTTTAGACTTTGATATTGGCACTACAGTTAAAAGAATGTATATATATATCATTTACCTACTTGAAATGTTTTCTACTGTTATTATATGACTTTGTTTTTTTATAATAAAGTTTTTACCAGAAGTATTTTAAAGTAAGGATGCATTTTACAATCAATGGAATCTTATATTCAGGGAAATACAGCATATCAAATGTTGATTATAAAGCAATCATTTTTCAATATGAATTTAAATTATATCAGCTAAAGAAGTTTGATACATCTGATTTGATCGAGAGCTCTTTTGAATTTCAACAGTATAGTAAAGTTTTTGTTTCTGGAACAACATTGGACAATTATCAAGCTTACATACATCGAAAATGATTCAGTCTATCTTAAAATTGACCATCAGTGGATCGCTTTAACTTCAGAAACATATTTACTCGTGATTGTTGAAATGCGCCAAAGCTGTTTATTTGTTTATTTAATTCAATGAGTTTCAAATTAGGTTACTATTTTGAAGATAATCTCGTATATTATTACTACATTAAACATAAAATCTACAGCAGGAATAAACAATTGATAAAGTTACATTATCTGATTTTAGAGTTATTAAAAAAAAGCCATTTTCATTCGCTATAAAATATATTGTCTGCAAAGATGAAATCTTACTGAAATCGGATGGTGTAGCCCTAGATAGATCCCTGTAGAAGTCAGTTCTGTGGCTTTTTTTCAGTCCAGTACAGAGGCCGAAATCACTTAGTTTTATGTGGCCCCGGGCATCCAACAGCAAGTTATCTGGCTTTATGTCCCTGAAATAAGCAATTACATTGATTACAGCAACTGTATTGGGAAATATTTTCTTCAGCATTGACGACAGACAGTGAAAAGCCAGTTCTCTTCATTTAGAAAGTATAATTATACCTTAGATTAGCTCGAACAGATAATAATGTTTTCTTTTTACAAATTAGATTTGTTTTAGATTGTTTTATTACACAAAGTTCTTGCCGAGAATAATCTGTGTTATAGATTATGGATAGAACTTAAAAATGCATATTTAGCAAGTTTAGTGCTACCAACTAATCGGTATAGTGATCATAAAATATAGAATTGTCATTCACCTATGTATGAAGCCCAGTTTGTGAATGCTGTCGATGGCTAATGCTGTCTCTGCCACGTAAAATTGTGTACATTCTTCGCTTAGAGTATCTTTTTTCATTAAGAGGGTCATCATATCTCCGCCGGGCAGGAATTCCATAATAAGGTATAGGTTCATAGGGTCTTGAAAGCTGTAATACATCTTAACAACCCACTGGTGATCGGCTTCAACGAGGATGTCGCGTTCAGCACGTACATGAGCAACCTAAAAATAAATTCAATTTGTCAACGTTAACAAAGAAAAAGAGCAAATGTAATAAAACATTGTCAGTGCTTTAGTAGACAAACTTCGAACTAACAGTTATTCTCCATTGGGTCAGAGATTTATGCGAAACAACGACAAATGGTCTACATTTAATTCAAAGCTAAGATGTGTATACAAAAATACTTTATAATACATACTTGTTCTTTCTCGAGCATATCAGCTTTGCGTAGAATTTTCATGGCATAGACATGCCCGGTATCCTTCTTCTGTACAAGTCTTACTTCTCCGAATGCACCACGTCCAATCACCTGAATTCATATCAGAACCCAGTATTAATATTGGACACAGATTTTCCCTAGCGATATTTAACTTTAATCGACATTAAGTATCATTGTTAAAACATAACCGACACTATCACAATGAAAATAGAAAAGAAGAAAGAATATATATGTACTTTTAAGCCCCCAAATCAAAGTGTATAACCAGATGATATCTCTATAAATATCCATCTTAACAAAACAGTTGTTTTCCCATAATAATAATGAAAATAAAAATATTGATATGATTTTAATCTGACTCTTCTTCATTGTAATGTATATTTCAATATAACAATGATTTTATCTTTCAATATACAAATCAACCATTTGCATTGGTTAATTATAATTTCAATGGGAAACCAAAATTGGCAAAACACACGTGTATGTTTTGATAAATTACAATGAAAATATTCTATAAATCAAAATCATTATTTAATAATCTACATTGATTCAGTTGTTTTTTGGAGTTCGCCCTGGTTTTTTTAATTCCCTACTATACACCAAAGTTTCGCTAACATACTACGGAATAGTACAATGTGAGTCTAGTGTCTTTAAAATATATTATGAGTAGCAATTTGATGCAATAAGAAGTGCATACCTTTAGAGGTTCAAAATCTTCTACACCTAGACGTGAGCGTTTCAAACGAAGAAACTCCGTTTCTTTCTGGGCATGTTGCTGTCTTTTTTCTTGCTTCTGGGATTCCGATAAACCTTCATCCTTCAATGATTCTTCAAGCTTGGCCAACCTGAAATAATCATAAACATCTCATCATCTATATGTTCCCTTCTGCACTGAGTTGTTTTAAAAAATTAGATAGTTAGTCAATCCTAAGGCTTATGTCAGTAATTCATATAGTCAGTAATAACCGAAAAAAAATGCACTCCAGTTTACTGTTTTGTCTTTATAACATACATATGTATGAAGGGGTTAGACTGCCTTAGTCATTATGATTACTCAAATAAAACTTATTCTACCTTTAACAATTCAGCCTTGATAATTATTGATCAATCAAATTCAAGCTCCTTATCAAAATACCACATTGTCATAAATTATTACATCATTTTCCACATTTGTGATTGTATGTTTTTTCTGTACGGTTGTTTAAATTTCGCGATCGTTTGAAGTTAAAATCATAACATGAAGTGTATGAAATACATTTCATTTTCCAGAAGTAATTTATTTTCAGACCGATGTGACCCAAATTCATTTGTATACAGACTCAAGAGTATTCTCAATTACCAATATATTTTGTAGAATAACTATTATCTTGAATTATTTCAGTATCATAGTTGATTTAGTTTTTTTTTCTTGTTAAATTAAATTCATTATGAAGCTCTCAGTTGTTAAATCATTATGCCAATCAAAAAATCTTTAGCCAGCAACAACTCGCGGCTGTAGCGAGACATTTTCTCGTCACCGTGGTATTTCAAATTGATATAAAGACTCAAAATAGCATGGGCAAATTGGCAGACCTTCCATCTCTTCCTTGAAATAAAATGGCAAATGGAGATAAGTCTTGTTACAGTTTCAACTTGTTTTGGGCAATTGCTCGAAACACTGCAAGTCAGACTACAGATACATTTGCTAGACCAATGCATAATAATGTATTAAATTAATAGATCGAAAGTTAGCAAGTTCGGTGTTTTTACTGAGAACCCCTATCAACTGAGGGTTTCAATCATTTTCTGTAGATACATCTGAATTTCACTAATCCAACAAATACATATGAATACCAAGGAAAACGAAATTAAGTGTGGGTCGATTTAATAGGATACAACCTGTATTAACTATTTGAAATGTTTGCTGTAGATGTATATAGGTCAGTAACCATTATTTAGTTGGTTCTTTGTTAGTCAAATTCAGTGCTAATTGAATGTGGGTGAAACGTCTATTTAAAAAGACGTATTATATTTGAATGTCAGTGCAATTCAGCTTATTAATTATAACTGGAGCTAAAAGAGCCAATTGTTATATTCTAACTAAGTTAATAAATGCAATACAACAAACCTTTGTTTCCTTTCAATATGCTGGTCTATGAGATTGCTGTAGTAATTTTCTAGAGTGACCTTGGCTTTAGTGGCCTTATCCAAGGTGTGGCCGCTGAAGCGCATTGGTGTCTCCGTCGCGTTCATTTCCAGCAGCCCTGTAAGTATTTTCAACTAATAAAAAAATGGACTCAAATACTTTTACTTGCACACAAATAATTGAAAGAAATCTATTACCGCACAGAGGATAACACTGCGAATCTAATAACTTATGGATTGTAACGGATAAACAACTTATAATAAATATGGCAAAAGGTGTCTATTACTTACTGTTTGCTAATCTTTCTAAAATCAATAAACTATAATCAATATAATTAGAAAAGCTACTAAGTATCACTTAATCAAACTATATTAAAAAACATGCATTTTATTAATCAACACAGAACTCCTGTATGCTATACCTTTCACATAAAAGATCAGCCAATATGAGGATAACTACTTATGAGAAACTTGCCTGTGGCCGCTGGTATAAGCGTTTCGGGGGCCACCGTAGCACCCGGGGAGCTCTTTCCCCAAGACACGGCTTTTTCTGTAATTTTAAAAAATCTAAATAACTATCGAGTCATATTTAATAAATCTAAATAACTATCGAGTCATATTTAATAAATCCAAAAACATTTTTTTATATTACTGTAATAAATGCAAGCTGACAAGATTTTTACAAAAAAAGGATTTAATAAACTACCTAATGAGTCGCTTTTGTTGAGGATTGCGTCTTTATCTACAGACACGCGTAGAGTGAAATAGAAAACATTGTTTCAGTCGCTTGATACCAACAATCATGTGTCTAGCAGCTAACTGGTTAAATATACTATTCAAACGATCTTATATATAAAAAACCAAATGCTCATCAATATTTGTGCCTTAAATTATTAGACTTATCTAGGTTTTACATCTAAGTCGGTCTTAAACATTTATTTGTGGGCCACATGTAGTTCTCTATTAACCGCTTCAGTACTGAGCAAAACGGATTGATCACATCTACCACCCAACTTTTAAAAACTCGTTTTTTCAACAAGATAACTGATGACAGATTTTTTTTTTTTTCTAGGGACAGTGTATAGATGTCACTAGCTGTGAAAAGAAAAGTATCATAAAATTTTTTACAGTAAGAATTTATATATATTTTGCAATATTTGTGCCTGTATTCTCGACGTCTGTACGCGGCAGCCACCAGTGGCCTTACGTTACTGAAGTGGTTAACATTCATGCCACATAGGCAATCAAATAGAAGCGGATTTTTATCCTCAATATTAAATGGCTAAAGATTTGTTTCCAAATATTAAAAATTATTTGGTAGTATCCATATACCAACACCCCAAATAAACCAAGCAGTAACTCACTTTCGGTCATTTTGCAGGAAAATAAAATATGGATTTTAAAAAATATCAATTTAATGTGTATAGTTTTACAAATAATACCATTGAATTTATAGAAATCAATAAACACCTTAATATATCTATTGATTAGTAAAAAAAACTTTCCCTCGCTGCAAAATGACTAAAGGTGATTTACTGCTATGTTCGTTGGGGGTATCGGCATGAATAAATAATCATGTATGACAATAGATAATAGATGATCTAACGCTCAGCCGGTATCGCTTAGTAGATTGACAAATTGTTCTATCATCTAATAGTACACAATTTCCTGTACTGCATTTCGTTATTATTTTTAAATTATTCCAATATTCGCAAAGCTACCAATTTCCATTCATTGAAATTTGGGTTGTTAGATTTTGATTTATAATGTGAAATTTTCTTTTGAATGTATCAAAGTCTAATTGAATAATTTTTTCCCATCTGTAACTGTCTGGACAAGGATTATTATTGACCACGGACTTCATTTTATCATTTTAAAAAAATAAAAGTAATTATAATAAGCATTCATACGATCTGTAGTCTCTAATAAAATATGACAAAGCGATATTATACCATAAAAAAATTAACTGATAGATCTTTGGATATAATTAAAAAAAAAAGATTTATAAAATATGTTTTAAATAAAATAACAAACATCAGTCAAAATTAGTTAATCAATAAAAATACCTGAGGATTTATTCTTATGTGATTATCTAAATCTGCTTGAACCACATTAGAATTCATAAAACACGAAAAAAATCAAAATACCCATTTTCAAACAATGAAGAACCGACTTGAAAGTATCAAGCCTATAAAACTTTGGGATTTCATTTTTTTTTTCAAAACTGTCACTTTAAATTTAGATAATTTTCAAATGCTAAGTAAGAATCACATACTTCAATTTTATTATTATGTACTCCATTAAAACGATAAATATACACAAGCCTATGATAATAATGATTGTATCCTGGAAAATTTTATTCTTCCACCATAATATGTCATTATGTGACTGTCAGAGATACTATTCAGTTAAAGATGTATGTTTAATTTCGTTCAAATTGGGCGAGATGTTATGTTTACCGATTCTAAAAACATCTAAATTAAAATTGTACGATACGTGAAAATGTTGGTACGTACGTACATATGTACGTAATATAAAAATTAGTCATGGAATTTCAAAAAGATATCATCCCTCAACCAGGGATGTTTAGGGCCTTGAGTCTAGATAAGATAGCTTTACGCCTACTTAAACTCATTATAAAAATGATGATACGATAATTAATATAGTAAAGTTAAAATATAACTATAGGTTAGATATACTTACTATTTCTCGTTGAAAAATGTAAAAAGAATGTATTACTCACCTAAAAGAAGACCAGCTATGAACTAAAAAGATGTAGAATACGGCAACTACAGGATTAACAGAGATTCAATGTTATTACAGGTGAAAACGATAACTTAATATTTGTAAGTCAGCGAAACTAAGATGTTATCAAACAAAAATCTAGGATGCTTTTCCTACACCACCACTCTACGATGTGATAATATTTTTAGTTGTCCTTATGAACGAAAAGATTGAAATTCAATCGAAAAATGATAACGATAACTATGCTTCATGGAATCTCGTCCATCACAAACACTCCGAATAACGGGATCTAAATGCGAAAGCAGTATAAAATAATCATATGACAGCACAAAGACGTCAGATTGACCAATGGTCATGAACATAGCTACGGTTGCATTTGCAAATTAGAGATGTCCTTATATTTGTACATCCCTAAAAAGGCTTAAATGGTAGTTCTTCAAGTACATAATATGGATTTAATAAAATTGTAATGATCATCAAGCATCCACAGTGAAATACTGAATAATAAATATTCCAATAAAAGAAATGATTTGGTTAGAATGTGATATTAGCCAAAAAATTAATACTAGATGAAGACATAACATTAAATATGAGTTACTTTATTGTTGCATCTTTTACAGATTTTTTAATAAAACTTTGAAATTAGTGTCGATTGAAAAATTTCATTTTTGTTGATTAAAACGCACTAGACAATATATATGTATAGATATTTATATATAAAATTGTAATAAACATCATAGACAATAATTATTTTTATTCGAATTAAAACATATGGAAGAAAATATTATAGAATTGATCTTTCAAAAGCAAGAAATATTCTATTTTAAATAAGTCAGGTACAGTTATTTTTTTACATGCATCTGATGGAGTGTCATACATAATCTATATTATATTTTTGTAATGACAACGTAATGTACATAATTATTATAGCCGTGTTTCATGGATACTATTATACACACCATAGAGGGAGTAAAGTTTTGAATATTATGCACTTACTTCAATTGGCGCGAGTTTTGAATAAAAAAAAAATCGTACATAAAACGAATCCATAGCTATCAAATTATTTAAAATTCGAAGCTATAGATTACACAAGATCTTATTATTCTTTAAGCTATTTTCTGATTACAAAAATAAACGAAAAAAGTAAAATTTGTACCAGGGCTGTGGAGTCGGAGTCGGTGTGGCGATTTGGCCGGAGTCGTATTCGGAGTCGGAAATTTTGAAAAGTTTGAACTTTTTATTTTTGCATATAATATGTCAAATTTGGCAAAGTATGTAAATGAAAGTCAGCCAAATCATTAATAGCTTAACCTCTTCATAAAAAACTAGCATTCTATTTTACACCACTAATGCAATCAGCATGGGAAACAATATCTCTACCACTTAAAGTAATATTCCTCAGGCATGGAGAAACTTTATTTTGACGTTTTGTGATGAATATAGTAGAATTATATTATCTCAACACTCGTATGTATGAATTTTCCAAATAATAAATGTTGATATTTTTGAATTGTATCAAAGAGCATATTTTTATACAGAGTAACAAACTGGATATCAAGCTATTTTTCAGTCCATGTTTTGTTCGGTAAATCTTTTAAGAAATATAAAAAAATTCTAATATTACATTGGAAATTAGAATAGACTCCTACTGGTGTATCACAAAACATTTCTTTTTACGAGAACTAGTATTATTCAATCGCTCAACTTCTTTTTTTGAAGAGGATCTAGATAAAAGGACTATTGTTTTGCTAATCTTCTTTCGCCTTGTGTTGAGTATAAGATACATAGGAGGGAAGGAAATGTAAATGTCAGAAATTCATGCCTTGTTCATTTCAAGATCCAAAACCTATCAACTATATATTATTTAATTTTTGTTGAACAAATATAGATTGCTATTTTTTCACTGTGATTTTTGGAATATTACCAATACATATAATCATGTCATCAAAAAGAAAAAACAATGTATCATATATTAAGGAAAGTTAGTCAATAAGTTCTGAATAAAATGTACGAGGAATAAAATGTTGTAAGAGGTTAAGCGATGCAAACAATACTGGATTCCAATTGTTGAATGAGGAAATTATTGAAGAAATATCAAAGAGGAGATTTGTAAGGGAAGGAATATCGGTCCTACACATTCTGAAGCTTTTTTCTGTTTAGATATCACTAAGGATTTCAACTCGGATTTTTTAACTATTCGATATTCACATATTTGGGGAAATCTGAATAGTATTTGTTATAATTTTTAATGAAATATTTTACAAAATCGATGAAAGTTCACATCACAATTTTTCCACATTTAATGAATAATTATGAATACCCAAATTAGTGTGCTCTCGCCCAACTCGGGTGCTATCAAAATCTCATCATATTACTTGAGTTTGGCAAATCAGCTCGGACTCAGGGCTAAAAATAACCTTTGGTGTCGTAATTTCATTCTTTAAAGAAATTTTTATGTATTGTCTCTATCGATGACGAGCAAAAGCAGCTAGTAATTCCTTATATATAGAAAAATGTTTTTTATACCATACATAATTCCAAAAATATTTTACAAATTTGAAATATTTAATGCCCTGTTATTTTTGGAATTTGAATAAATGACTTTTATTAAAAATACGCTCGTTTTTTATGTACTATCCGATGTATTATATGATGAAAACATATAATGTATTAATTAAGAAATCAGGAAACATTAGAGATAAATAGGGCTCAGCTTAATAGTATGCCAATTTTAAACGAACACCTCAATCTTCCAAACTCGTCATTGTCATAGCCTTTTAAATAATTATCATTTATCATTAATTCAAACACTTCAAATCAATAATAATAATAGGTTGGATAAAACCCTACATTTATTTGAGAAATCTCTGTTATTATCTGGTAATCAGTTCGATAATACATACAAATATCCCGATAATTATAAATAAACCCACTTAATTCATTGAAACTCAAATTTTGGCTAATTCATGTTAATAGCAATTTAACTTAGGGATTGACCTTTATATTTGTATATAAACGATACAAACTGTTTAATACGCATCAGTTCAAGTAAATCCGTGCACTTGAAATGCCGGAATATGCCGAAAGACGACACCCAGTTCATTAGCGACAAAACTTATGGAAAAGTACAAAACTCTAACTATCAAATTTGATATGATGTATTTACTAAAATTATCTGGATTTCTGAATAATTTCAGTTTTACTATTCGATATTCGAATAGTTGAAGATGACGAAAAATTGGAAACCCTCACCATCACCATGAAGTGGTTTGAGAGTCAAAAAGAATGTAGCTTGATACAACTAATGTATTTGAAATTTCGCAGATTCAAATAGAAGTTAGTTTTAATCAAAAATCGATAAAAGAATTTGCAATTTCCCAGCTTCAAATAGAACTGTCCAAAAATCAAAAATTAATAAAAGAATGTCTTATTACAAAATAATTTAATACAGCTTAATCTAGATAAATAAAAAATATTTATACTATATACTTGAAAATACTTGTCTTACTGGACTACTTCTTCTCCAATTCTTACCTTATACCTTGTTTTGCTATACTTACGGATAATACCCGAAGGACATCCATGATGCCGGAATTTCAACAGTTGGAAGAAGAATTATGCAGGATTCAGGAGCATCAATCAGTTCCTACATCGTATTATCCATTTGTTATTATTATGATCCATTTCTTAATATCCAATGTTTCGAATACTATTGAATCTTTCCCATCATCATAGGCCCAAATTTAATTATATTTTTAAGATTTTGGATTTAGTTTTCTTGCTTTTGAGCATTAATATTAGTTTTTTAATACATTATACTTACCATTAGCGACACTAAAAATTCTCCAATTCCACTTATAGCAGTGCCCTGTAGAATCCTTGTATTTTTAATTGATTTTGGTTATTAGTCCTCATGAAAAATATACCATGTGTGTAGAATTTATTTAAACTCATTTTATTTTTGCCCACCTAATATATTTTTGACATGGAATTAATTTATGATTTCTCATAAGTGTCCATTCTTTTGTGAGAAATACAACATTTTAAATATTAACCGCTTAATTCCACTTGTGTATGAGTATCTTTAAATTATTGTGATTTTTCTTAAAACAATTGTTTATTTAGATCTTGTCTTACCTTTCTCATTTTGATACGAATAACCGTGTAGGTGTGTATGTATATATCAGATGAAAATGCTTGTGATGAGCAAAACTAATCCTGATCATTATAAAAATATGTTTGGAAATAGTACAAAAAAAAATGTGTTTTATTTATTTAAGATACCAATGTGTTGAATCTGAAAAAATGAATACATTGAAATATTTTAATGAATCATAAATAAAAGAAAAATTTGTGATATATAACAATGTTTTATTCAATGCTAATTAATGTAGAACTCGCACATTTGAGGTAGTTTAATTTCTACATAAGAGAAAATAAAAGAAAAATTTGTGATATAACAATGTTTTATTTAATGCTAATTAATGTAGACCACGCATATTTGAGGTAGTTTAATTTCTACATGGGAGATCTACATGGTAACTCTTAATATTTGGAACGACTCAAGTACATTAATGCTTAACATTTTTTTAAATAATAAAAGTAAATAATCATATTTCTTTTAAGAATGGCATTTTGAATACAATCACAAAACAGTATTATAGAATACGCGCTAGAAAGATATGTGAAATTCTCAATAGCTAGATATAAAAATGAGATGCATAGGTAAAAATATCATAATAAAATATTCACTAGGTACAATACTGGAAAAAATAGAATGAAGAGTAAATCATAGTACTTTTGCATTAGGTAAAGAGGATGTAGAGGAAGAAAAAAGTTACCCAGGGATAAAGAATAAAACTGGGATTAAAGCAACAATGACCTACTCACGGTCTAGTAATAAACTTCAATCTCATTGAAAATTAAATCTATTTCAGTATAAGAAAAAAAAACAATTTATCACAAATTTGTGTGTTTCTGATAATATAAACTATGATTTATTTTAAACTATTGTAATATATGTGAGGCCCAACCTTCAGCGGTAATGTATTTCAGTTCTGCAAAAGATTTAGGTTGGACATGGATACTTTAAAGATACAAATCGAAATGTAAACATTATTATTATATACATGGAAAGATGTGAAAATTTAATTAGTTCAAAGAATATTTAAACAGATCTAGTTCAATTTGATAACTTCAAGACTAAAAGCAACAGCATGATGGCTGTCTTTGGTAAAACAATCTGTGAAGAATCATGTGAATTTTTTTAACAAGAATAGTCAAAGAAAGCAATAGATATAAATGACAAACTGAGTCTAATAAAAAATTCATGTCTTCTAGGGAAGTTGTTTTATGGGATAAAACAATAGCAGAATTAATGATTTTTGAAATATCTTAAAGTTGAACTGTATTTGAAATACATGATTAAAGAAGTAGTAGAGTATTTCATAAAGAAAAAAAAATATTTGGCATTACAGCTTACGCCAATGCGCCAAATATTCTTAATGGTGAAAGTCATACGAGATTAACTCGATGATAAGTAATAAATCAGCTGTGCACAAAATCAACGATAAATAACATACACACCCCACCCCGCCCAAGATCTCTTTTTTACAATTGAAAAAATCTGACCTTGCCGGGAATTGAACCCGTGTCTCCAGATCGCTAGGACAAAGCTCTTGCCACTAGACTACAGGGACCGACAACAGAATAAAGTGTAAATATATATATCTTTAAACAAAAAAAAATATTAGCGAGGCAACATCAATATTGCAAACAATAAATCTATTTGATGTATGGAACATCTAAAACATAAAAGAATAATAACTGTACAGAAAGTGCAGAACCATAGGATAATTTGATATGTATGCGTTTGTTTGTGTTGCTTGTCCATGAAAAGCTTCAACTAAACTAGCATAAATTCTTAATTATAAGAGTGATCGAGCAAGAAATAATATTAAATAAAGGGTTAGCTAGAATGGAACATGAATCAAGAATCCATTTTTCACCAGTTAATAACTGTATTTTTGTACATATGGCACTAAGCCTAAGATAGTATATGTTATTATCTAATTTTACCTTTCGAAGGTCAAAGAAATATTAAATAATTAAAGATTTATTTGGCCCCAAGTTACTATAACAGTATTAAAAATAGCTGCTATAAATCACAAAACTTTCTTATTTATCACTTTTCATATCATATATATCTTATAAGATATGGATTATTTACATCGCTCTTAATTCTAAATTATAAAGAAATGACACGTATTGAAAAACCCTTTGTCATGGTTAAAAAGTTCTAAGTTAAGAGTGCATTTGTTCGCGCGCTTACTATATGCAAGTAGCTGAGAGATCTCAGAAATACACTGTTTTTTACCGTTTGATCATCTAACCAATCCTACCAAAACTTATAAACGAGTTAAACAGCATAATTTGGCCTCGAAGTAAAATTAAACTAGCTAAATTACACACTAGATTTTAAATAGCACAAATTATCAAGTAACCGACTAAAAAGTTATTGATTCTTCTATATTAAAGACCCAGCTTAACTAGAAACATCAATATAATAATTATGTCAGAGTATAAAAGTTAACAATCCACTGACTGAATTCTAATTTAAAAAAAATTCTAGCGGCCAATTATTATCATTCGCAATTGCCGTAAGATGACAGTACAGATATCTTTTATAAACTTGAATTCAGATAAATAATATTAGTCAGTCAGAATTTCAATCAGTCTCATGAATTGCAGTATCACGAAAATATCAAAGACAATACATGTCCACTATAACTAATAATAGTACGCACAGCTATCGACGCTAGTTAAATTTGATAACTTCAAGACTAAAAGCAACAGCATGATGGCTGTCTTTAGTAAAACAATCTAAAGAATCATGTGAATTTTTTTAACAATAGTCAAAAAAACAATAGATATAAATGATAGGCTGAGTCTAATAAAAAATCCATGTCTTCTAGGCATATTGTTTTACGAGATTAAACAATAGCAGAATTAATGATTTTTGAAATGAGATCTTAAGGTTGAGAACTGTATGTGAAATACAAAACTATGAATGAAGAAACAATAGTACGCATAGCTATCGATGCTGGTTAAATTTGATAACTTCAAGACTAAAAGCAACAGCATGATGGCTGTCTTTAGTAAAGCAATCTGAAGAATCATGTGAATTTTTTTAATAGTCAAAAAAAAAACAATTAATATAAATGACAGGCTGAGTCTAATAAAAAAATCATGTCTTCTAGGCATATTGTTTTACGGGATAAAACAATAGCAGAATTAATGATTTTTTAAATGAGATCCTAAAGTTAAACTGTATTTGAAAAACATGTTTAAAGAAGTAGTAGTACATTTTTTAAATCTTAGGTGTAATATAACAGAATAAAGTGTAATTATATATCTTTAAGCAAAAAAAAATATTAGCGAGGCAACATCAAAATAGATTCAAATCATTCAAATATTTTGAAGTCTGATTAAAATCCCGCTAACGCAAAATATATTCTATTTAAGAACAATATGTAATAAAAAATGAAAACATATCCAGCAATAAAATGTTTTTTAAACTATGAATGAAGAAACAATAGTACGCATAGCTATCAATGCTATAAAAAAAGTACACTTAAAAACAATATTTGAGAAGCGCCATTGCAAAAAAAAAACAAGATAAAATAAACAGAATGAAAGATAAACAAAAAAAACACTCACACGTAATATAGATCTTAAAAGTTCTATACAGTGAAATTGGTTGAAGTAAAAACTTTACGGAATGTGATGTTGTCAGCGCTTCTGGTCCAACACATTTGTTGAAAATAGACAAACCTCGATTGCGCGGAGGTTTAGTGGTTAAATCACATCCTGTATCTTTAAAATTTTGTGTAGTTGATGATTTCACACATCACAGAGTCACTTTATCAGAGTTCACTTTAGTTTTGGGATCCTCTGTGTGAACCACATGTTTTTCCCATCGGGACCTGGTGATCCCATCAGCTAGCCTGAAAATAAAATTGAAATGTATGAGAAATAGTTTTTATCAGGGCTTTTTTTCCCATTTAACGCAGTGGAACGGCGTTCCGGCACCTTATTTTCGAAATTTCAAAATCAATTAGACAAAACAATGTTTGCGCTTACGTAATTACAAGCTATATTTATATAATTCGTCAAAATGATAAAATATGGTATTGTTATGAACTGGATGAGATGTGTAATTTTATTTAGTAGAAAGCTTGACATGAAGTGAGTTCCGGCACCTTTTTTTTTAAAAAAAAAGCCCTGGTTTTTACAGTACTGATGCAAATATAGTTTATTTAATCTTAAGATTCAATATTATAACAGATAAAATCTTCATTTACTATAAGAGGTGGCATTAAATTATAAATTTAACTTCAAGTTAAAAACAATAATTTAAGCATATTCTTAAGTTTTGAGAATACTAAAACACAGGAAAATAATGTGACATTTTACAAATTAGCAGTATTTTTTAACACTGTACTATCTAGTACGATGTTCCTATACCTAAGGAACCCCAGTGTGTGTAAGATTTTAATATAGATTGATAAAATAAATGTTATATAAGTACAGTAAAAGTCCGTTAATTCGAAATTCAAGGGACCGGATTTCCCAAAAAAAATCGAATTACGGGATCAGTATGAATAATTGAATTTTCGCGGCAATTGTCGACGGCTTGGAACATCGCGGCCATTTGATTTTTTATGGACCAAAAAAAAAAAACTATGCAATCACTAAAAAATGAAAAAATTTCACGGCAATTCTCGACGGCTTTGAACATCGCAGCAATTTTTTCGATTTTTTATGGATCAAAACAAATTAAGATTTACGCGATCACCAAGAAAATGAATTTTAGCACCAATTGTAGACGGCTTGGAACATCGCGGTAATTTTTTCAATTTTTATATACCAAAAAAATCAAAATACAAATTACGCGATCACTAAAAAATTGAATTTTCGCGGCCATTTTTTCGATTTCTTACGGACATGCATTTCATATGAATAAAAACACTTAACATAATTGATTTTCAGTCACTTATATTTAAAGTATTCTCGCGTAAAATAGAATGACGTTAGGTACATACTTATAAAAATGATCCATTGTAGTGAAGTTAAGTACATACTAATATATAGATGTCTGGCTTACACTAATGTTAGAAATGCTCGAATTCGATTTTGACATACGATACTTCACTTTATATAGATGTCTCACTTACACTAATGGTTTACATAAGCTTTACTCTTCAAAACAATGTGTCGACTTACTTTTAACCTAACAAACATGAAATTGTCGAAACTATCAAAATTTCGAATTCCAAGAAATCTATGTACATTTTGACGAAAAACATTGCGAATAACGAATTAAGCGATATTTCGAATTAACGGTACATTTTACTATGAAAGGTCAATATTGGGACGAGCAAATTATGAAAATTTCGAATTACGAATTATCGTTGTTCGAATTAACGGACTTTTACTGTATCTCATTTTCGACAAAATATATTGAGCCATACATTAATTTTGAGGTTAAGCATTTTTCAATTGTTTATGTATTGGATGAATATAATATAATAGCAATACCAGACATGTCCTAATATTATAAGATATTTTGGATATATAATATTATAAAGAAAAAACTGGTTTCATTCATCGCGAGCATTATCAACTGATCACTTGATCAGCATTAGTGCTTTGAAGAACAAAAAAATGTGTTTAAGTTATTTAAAATAATGCCTTTCCTCAAATATATGACAGTTGAAAACTAAAAAGTGATTAAGGGGTTATATACAGTTAGAATTTTCAAAAAATCGATTTTTTTTTTATTTTTTTTTCTTAATTTACATATATTTAAGAATACACACAGAAAATTTCATATCGTTCCGGTGAATATTGTCAAAGTTACAAGCAAATTTGAAAAGGCGTTTCAGAGTTTTTTTATCCCATGTAAAATGCATTCCAAACTTTAAACGCGTTTTTCTCAAAATGGTGTTTTCAAAGTCGGTGACCAACATTACTCAAAAACGGCTTAACCGATTAGTCTCAAATTTTAACACGACCTTCTTAAATATATTTTTTAGTAATTAATCGAAGATTTTTTCTCTCCGATAAATATTTTTTTTTTTATAAACAATTTAAGGCCGAAATTTCGGTGAAGAATCGATTTTTTTTTTTAAAAAACCGCCATTTTGCCAAAAAAAAATATTTTGCTTATTCCTTCGATTAATTACTAGATTTAACATTATTTTAACGAAATCTGTTTGGTTTTTTAATTTCAGATGATTCAGTTTTAAGATATAGTGGTCACCGCAAAACGTCTTTTTTGAGAGGAGCTCCTGGAGATCAGCTGTAGCTCTTTTTCAAATAAATATTTTTACTAGTACTAAGTCTTAAAATACAGTTAAAAGATACCATAATATGTGTATAAATTTTTGGATCAATAAATTTAAAAGTTTTCTCAGAAAAAATTCTAGAAAATTCACTTTTTTTCAGCCGTCTAACTGTATATAACCCCTTAATACAGTGATATTATTAGAGTACAGCAAGTCCTCTTTTTATGCGACGCAGAAATCAAACCAAAAACTTATTGTAAGAGATAAATAATTTACAGTCAGGAAAAAGTCAATGTAATAATAATTGACTCAGATAAAAATAATCTAGAACATAACAGCACTTCATCAAATGAGTCCAGGCAAAATTCTGATTCAAGATAAATTCAATATGTTCGAAAAAATCAACAATGATTATCTGTATTTGTAAACCATCAGTGATAGCAGCGAATAACTCCAATAGATGAATACAATTATGCACGTATAAATATGTGTTTGTTCACAAAGCAAATTTCATTTGCGCGAATTTGAGTTTATATGTTACTTTTTTACGGGATGTTTTGATTTTTGTAAACAATTATATGAAAGAACTTTCTTGAACCAATCTATCACGTAAAAAAGGATTGGGTGTGGGTGTGTGTGTGTGTGAATACAAAGAATCATTACATAAGAATTTTTCATTTAATAATAATAATTACCTCGTGATTTTCTTCATTATAAAAACTCAAATTCAGTTTTTTAATTAAATTTAAGAAATACAATTACCACACAAAAGATATATTGAAACATATATTTTTGTAATAGGAAAGAATATTACTTTATTGATTGAGTAGGCATTTACTTGGTAGAATTCCATTATAATACGGAAAGAAAAATAACAATGTATTTTAGTTCTACATAAATTATTTTATATATTTGTTGATAGGTATTTCGGCTTACGCCTTCGTCATAACTATGTTTAAAACGTGTATTAGAGATAGCTTATATACCTTTGCTAGACAGGGTGCCCCCTACATCAACTCTTTCTGTTGAAACCATACCTACGTCACATTAAAGAATTTAAATAAGTTTGATTTATTGGTCTAAAGTAATGGTGGGAAACAATAATTTGGGTATTTTTGGGTTATCGATCTGCAATGTCTAAGTGTATCTATTTTAAATTGTTTTAAGTTTATTGTTTGTTAAAGGTTTTAACAGAGGTGAACTGTTAATTGTAATCTGATCTTTAAGAATTTCATTGGACTGATTATACCTATTAATTTCCAGCTGTTCCAATGCATTCAGCTTTAGGCCCTTATTACAGGAATGTAAACGAATCGGGACCGAATTCGGATTATGTGCTAATTCTATAAGGTGATTTGCATATTGTGAATCAGTTTTTTCATTGTTAAAGGATCTAACATGTTCGATTGCGCGAGTGGAAAGCGTCTCCCGGTCTGTCCGACATATACTAAATCACATGTACCGCAAGTCATCTTATATATATTTTAAGTGGTTTCACACGATCAAATAACCCAAAAATACCCAAATTATTGTTTCCCACCATTACTTTAGACCAATAAATCAAACTTATTTAAATTCTTTAATGTGACGTAGGTATGGTTTCAACAGAAAGAGATGATGTAGGGGGCACCCTGTCTAGCAAAGGTATATAAGCTACCTCTAATACACGTTTTAAACATAGTTATGACGAAGGCGTAAGCCGAAATAGCTATCAACAAATATATAAAATAATTTATGTAGAACTGAAATACATTGTTATTTTTCTTTCCGTATTAAGAATATTACTGATTAATGTAAGTCTAAAGTAAATGAAATAATTCATTAAAACTTGAACTTAACTTATTCATTTAGGACTATTTCCTTTTAGAAATGGTTTTTAATGTTTGCCTTAATCAAAACAAAAATAAATTGTTAAAAAAGGTTTTTTGTACTCCTGTGTGAAAACAGTAGGGAATGAAAAAAATCATGATGGATCAAGAGACATATAAGTGTCATGCATCAGTGATTGATATAGGAAAGCAGATTACCGTGTGGAATGCAAAAGATTGATATCATTTGCAGAGATTCGGCATCGACGAAAACCTCATCAACACGGGTTAATAAGGGCGTCACGCTCCAGTTCCATCCTCTGAATAAAAAAATAAGTGTTTTCAACATTTTGAGACAGATTGAATGGGATAGATATACATAAAAAGTTGGTCGGAACACCACCTCCCGTTATACATTGTATACAGCCGAATAGTATCAACTCACTAAAATAGTATGTGATTAAAAAAATTTCAATCTTCAACCAATCAACCAATAATTCATTCTACATATGTACATACAAACGTTAAGCCTTGATATTCACTCTTTCAAATTACGTTATAGCCTTTTTGAAGAATCAACTTACCGTGCAAGAAGTTGGATATTTTTTAATTGAATAAACAAATTACAATATTTTCCTTAATATTGTAGAAATAAATAATTAAACTAACATAAAATATGAATGCCATAAAATGGTTACAACGGAAAAACATATCACTTCGTATATGGGCTTCAAGTAGGGACTCCAATTACTCGTCATCTCAACTACTCGAGTATCGAGTAGTAAAATTGAAAAATACTCGAGTACTCGAGTATACTCGAGTAGTTTCAGATTTACCAAAATATATACTATTAATTCACATTTTTGGAAATAAATAGGGATAAATAAATAAAAAAGCTTATTTAATTTCATTGATACATTTAATTCATTTTACTAAACACATATTTTAAAAATAACAAAGAATTAAATGTTTCAAATTTAAGATTTGTTCTAATTTTAGTTTTAATTATTCCCGCAGTTGAAAAAACTCTCTCGGTAGCTGTGGACGTTGGTTTTATCGTTAGCAATGAATTGAATAGTGTATCTAATTTATATGTCCGCTGCTTAAAAAGAATCTAACTTTTTAAATCTTCTTTTAAATTTTGACTACAAGAATGTTCAATGAATTTAGTTTTCGGTTTATGAGATATCGATGAAATGGCATTTTTCAACTCTTGTTGAATAGGATCTTTATCTTTAAAATATACATATAATAGGGCATATAGAGAACTGAAAATTTGGCTATTTGTAAAAAAAATAGTTGAGCATGTGTAGAAAAAATAAAAAATAAATATTTTCCATGTCTTCTTTGTGTAATCAATCATAATTCGAAAGCCACGTCGATTTTACCACAGAAAAATACAATAGGTAACTATTTACTTCGGAGATATAAGTGAATATTTACTTAAATACAATAGCTCAATAATGCACGCATGGTGGGAAGGAAGAAGGCGAAAGACAATTAAGAGATAAATTTCATTAGCAGAATAATTCAACAACTGACATATTGTATGGGATGGTAGACGTAAGAAGCCAAATAATAATTACTTACGTCTTCGTATACCAAGTGCGATATTCGCTCCTCTGAAAGCTCAATTAGCAAAACGCGCTAAGTGGGAGATACAATAAATTAAAAAAACATGAGAAAGTTCTACAAACGATACAATGTTCTCGCGATGAACTTAACCTCATTTTTACATGTAAAATGACGAGGAAAGAAAAAATTATTGCTATAAAATATCGGAAACAAAAGCTTCTTTATTAGACTTTGTTTTTCTTTCTGTTTGACAACGAAGTGTAACACGTGTTTATATTTAATCTATATAGCGGAAGTATAAGTTTCAATAAAAAATGACGTTTTAAATCATCTTACAAAAAGATTATTATTTATTATACTTATTATTTAGGGGGAGATAGAAATATACAAACAGTAATGTGTGAGTAGCAACCACTGCATTTTAGCCGAGCGAAACAGTCGTAAAAATGTTATGAGTTAGACAGAGAGTGCAATACATACAATATTCGATTGAGATCGCGGTACAACAGCGGAAGTACACGTGCACATTGTTCTTACATGCTACAAACTTTTAAAAAGCTTATTCCGTTATCTAACTTTGCCAAGTTTTTAACTGTCATAACATTGTTTATTTGTGATTCGGAAAATTTTCACAATGGCCAGACAATATCTGACACAGGAAGAAATGAATAAAATTGCTGAAGAGTTTAGTGATAGTGATACTGATTCCGGGTATTTCGGATGCCAAAGATATGGAGAATGATGAATGTTGTGGTCACCATATTTTTTAAGGAATACCTACTAATAATATAACAAATTTTAAAAAATATTTTCATTGAATATGATGAAACTGCGTCAGTTAAATATAATTTCTTGGAATGTTCACAAATTCACAGAATGAATATAATCTAGTTAGTATTTTAGTAAAGATCCCGATATTTTGTTATTTCTTATAATTAAAAATATGTTTCCATTAAGAGTTTGTGTTTTTATTGCAAATGTTCAAGCACATTTGAGTGACAGATTTGTAATGTGTTTTTATGGTAATAAAATTGTTCATTCAGAGAACGAATTTACGCGGCTGTGCTTTTATTTTGACACACATGTCTCCATCCATTTCCCTTCCGCCAGGCCCCCCCGCCCCTTTCGCCAGTGCCCCTTGTCGACCGTCAATTACAACACGCGACGATCACGCTTTGTAAAGTTTCAAACGTCTTCGAGACATATTCAAGGTTTCTTACGCCTATGTATATATTTTTTGTAAATAAAATTTGGATAGAGATGTTTTAAAGCTAGGATCGAGTATTTACTCGAGTATTATTCAATATACCCGAGTATCGAGCACTTGAAAAATGGACGAGTATACTCGAGTATCGAGTACTCGATACTCGAATTGGAGTCTCTAGCTTCAAGTTACGTTACAAGTAAGTTTATAGGAACGCTAGACAAATAATTGTTTTAGCAATATGTTTAAAACAGCACTCAAAATTGTATTCATAATATTTAAATAATTTATTCATAAATTATTTATTTTTAACCCTTTGTACGCCAACGTCTCACCCGTGAATCGAGATGTTTTTTCGTTGAAAATAAAGATTTTTTTAATACAAAAACTTATATGTTTTTAATACATGAACAGGAATAAGCCCATAAATCGTCCCGCAGCACAGAATGTATTGTACACATGTGCCAGAACACACGAAAACATCTTCAAACTATAAATTATCTAAAATCGCTAGCGTACAGTCGTAAACCAAATACTTCGTCTTTGACAGTTAACCCGGCACACGCGTTTAAATATTCACTCAATTCAAAACCGTGCGCGTCACCTTTCTTCGAATTATGAAAGGATGTTATTTTTCGTTATATCGTAATAAATAGAGGGATTAAAAATAATTGGATTGATATTGATTGCGGACAAACACATTAAGAATATGTGGGAACACTAAAAACCCGAAAGAAATACCACATGAAGCCACAATTCATTAAACAAACAAATCTCTAACAAAAAAGCAATGCTTTCGACATGACGTATTTGTTATCTTTAATTACGAACGTGTCAAATTAAGAGCCCTGCGACGAACTCATTCGATGGTCGTTGTCACTTCGAAACATACATATATTACTCGCTTAATTACGGGGAAACACATAAATAATTTAATATCGAGACATTTATCACCAAATGTTCAACACACATACACCTAGGGAGAGATAATAATTTATGTTTTTTTTAAATCTTTTAAGAGTTATAAATTTTGTAGAAAAGATAACGACAAATACATCACAATCTTTGCACATGAAACTTGTTAAAGTTTTTTTTATTTTTCTTTGAATTACATTTGAGCATTGTGCAAATCACAAATCAGAACTAAATGTTTTTAAATATTGAATACACCCAATAATTTTTTTAGTAAACACAATAGTCGACACAATTAGAATAAATACACGATAGTTTTTTATTTAAATGTGTCCCTCAATACAATACGAAGTATAAAAACATTAAATAAAGATCGCACGAAAAATAAATATAATACCGCTGGCAGTGCCTGTCAAGTAAAATAGTTCCGTCATATGCGCAGCGCGAATGAAATTATATGAGAACTGCGCAGGCGCGAGAGTTCGCGCGAACTTTCAAACGAATAAGCGCACTGACGGGTAAAATCGAAAAATTGTAGCTGTTCGAGAAATCGATGTTTTTATATTTAAATCTATTATTTCTGACAATCTCAAGGAGTTTGTGGTAGCAAGATAGATAAGGCAATATTTTAAAACAATAATCACCCCTGTGTGCAAGAGATTTATCGTTTAATCATCAGTTGAAAGTTCCCGTCACACAAGTCGTGACATACGCGTACGGGCCTTGTCTTTTCCCGACACAACATCTGTGACGTTCGTCCGCCACGGGTTAAAGGGATAAACAACTTGTCATTACTTTAACTATTTTTCACCCAAGTCAAGTAGATTTTTAACGTTTTTTTTTTCGATTGACTGGTGAAAATTTTTCTAAATGTATTATTTCTATAAACTAATATTTTGGGTTTCGAATAATATTTATGATAACATAATTTATAGAATTGAAAAAAGCTTTATATTTAAACTAAATGTTTTAATAATTTTTTTAACATACAGTACGAAACTTTCACATTTTTTTCAATTCTATAACTATGTAATAATCTAATAAAAGATTTTAAGTAGTTATTCCACATTCAATTTATAAGATCAGGACCAGTTTCGGTCATAGCGATCATTATAAACTGATAATGCTGACTATGAGCGAAACCGGTCTTGATCTAATAAATTTAATGTGGAATAAGTACTAAAAATGTTTTATTATTTATATTATAATGCCAAGTTTTGACAGTGAACACCTTAAAAATGATGAAATAAATGACTGCAAAATTGTGAGCAAAAAAGTGCAATGGTAATGTGACTAATATCAAGTAAATAGATTACCTTTAGCTTTTCAGCTTTCATGATGGCATTGTTCCACTTGCCAGTGTTCCATCTTACTCTCCTTTCAAGTGAAGATGGACGATGTCCATTCTTATAAACCACTACATATTGATTAACATAAGATACACCATATGTGTGGGGCAGCAGGTTTCTCCTGCGTGCCAACAACACTCTGAAAATGATAAATAAAAATTAAGTTTGTGAAACATCTTTACAAAACATGAAAAACTTTAACAGGTGGACCAACAACTGTTGTGGGGGTTATGATCCAAGGAAAAATTATTAAGACATTGGTGTCATGGAATTCAGCAAATAAAGCACATGTCATTCCACTCACATTTGTTATTCAACGGAACAAATTATCCAATAATTCCATAATTATTTGCGACTTGATATATGAAAAAATATGTATTTATGAAAAGTAGAAAAATAAAAATGGAAAAACATGTATGTTACTAATTTAATGTCATTTAATGTTACATGATAATATGTCAAACCATATATTGTAAGCAGTGATATGTGTGAGAGCGCTTTTTATAAATAATAAACGTGATAATGTCCACCGTAACTGGATCAAATTCACAACATACATTTTAAATGCATTGTGGCACAAGAATACAATATGTTAACAGTGGCTAGTGGCTATAACATTCTTACTACAAGAACATAATACAATTTTAACTTACATGGCGTCGTTATTCTCTGGCCTTAAATTTTCTGGAAACTCCATCCTCGACTGCGGCAAAGACACCAAAATATCCAAGCGATTGTTCACGTAAATCGTGAAAGCGGCCATATCTTTAATTTTACAGACAAAAAATCATGCACTATTTGCTATTCAAAATTAGAATTTTGATAATGTTATAGCTAACAGGATTTTTTTTCAAATGCAATATCTTGCGTTAAATGAATTGTTAGTATAATAATTAATAAGCTGGGAACTCATTAAAAAGTACAAAGTGCTAAACAAGTTTATTAAGTTTGCATGATATCATGGATAGAGCAGCATTTAATCTAGCACAAACGCAGGCAAACATTTTCTCAATGAAATGTATTACTGACCTATTTTTTACTATGAGTTCATTTCAATTAAAATGTTCTATTTAATTTAGACAGTGAATGCTTTCACTAGCCATCAAGTGTCCAAACACCAACTGTTAGATGAAGTGTTGTTAACAAAAAATTCGGTGCTATTAAACTATTTAATTTAATAATTAGAAAGTAAGTCACTTCCAAAGCATGCGGCTGGCACCATATTCTCTCTATTTAGTATGGCAGTATTACAGGGAGTATGTAATATTTTCAATGAATTTAACGTTAACTTTGTGGAAATTCTTTTTCAATACAACATTGATGACTTTACTTCAGTGGATGTGACACAATTGCCGAATAGCAAAGTGATCAAATAAAATTTTATATTATAAAAATGTGATAAGCAAGAGATCTTAATTTACACAAAATTTTACATTAATTTATATACTGTTTATCTGTCGATGTCATGCAAAATTTGAAATTATAACCAATAGCTTATAAGCATTAGGTTACAGATGAACTGGCCTATTTACAGTGTTTTTAATAATTTTCACTGTTGCCTGCTACCAGGTATTCTAAACCTGATTAGGGCAAAAAGTTGTGAGCGGCTGGACATACTCTTGCTGTTGCATCTTCATAATAATCAGTTTGAATACCTAGAGAACTTGTTACACTGATTTTTTAATCTGTGACTCGGCTGTACTAAATCTAATCATCAAATTCAAGCAAAGTCAAACCAAATACCATCTGGAAGTCCTGAAAACTAAAAATACTAGTTCATTCCTCTAAATAAATTTTACAAATAAATGGAAAAAACTGCACAAGAAAAACTGCAATTTAATGGGTTAAAAATACAGAATCATATCTGCAACCACACATTTTATGCATGCAGAATTGTTCACAATGATCAGTTAAATCACTAACAATAAGATACATCTCCACCAGTTGCTTAATAATATAAATCTTATTTTTATCATTCAATCGCCATCATTGCAGTAACATGCAGTAATTTGTATAGATGAATAGTGCATGCTCTGATTAGACGGATGTAAAACAATCAGGTGTAAGATGTTACAAGATGCATGCCCTGATACCATAACTAGAATATCGTCATGTAAATGTTGACCTCAGTGGAAAAAAAAAACAGCCCAAAACCAAACTTTGTCTGTAAGCATTACTAAAAAATTAAGAGATTTTCAGTGTGTTTAACCCTTTTACGTCCAAGCAGCGCGATCGCGCTGATTTGTGCTTCCGCTAAATCATCCAAGCCATACCATGTTCTAGTCAAGTGTCCCTCAAGTTGTTTTAATAACACATGTCTTATTCAATTATATGCATGGTGTGGATTGTGCAAGTTCTTGGATTGACAAAATCAATTCTATTGATTTATTGATGTTTTATTATTATTTAATTTATTTACATTAAGCTGATCAACCCAATTGAGATGCAGTGGCAGATGAGTTTGCATTATAGTAACACATTGCATGCTGAGAACACGCATGCTAAAAACAGATTCAGCATTGGATGTGTTAAGTTAGGTTAGATAATAAAATATGAAAATGGATTAGTTTTGCATAACAGGTTGTGAAGATTTTTCAGCATTATATTTAGTTAGGTTAGGTTATAAAAATATGGAAATGGATTGATTTTGCATATTAGGCTGTGATAATTTTTCAGTAAAAGCAGTGAGGATTATAAGTTAACATGACGATGCTTGCATATATATATAAATCTGATAACACAAAACTGGGGTGGTTAAAAAACACAATTTTTAAGTGGTTTTAAAATATGATATATGATATTTCATGCAAATCAATCATGAATGTCTTTTGTTTCCGACAGTCATTTGCTGGGGTGGTTTCTGACACTAAATGAGAAATGAATCAACTAGAAAATCTACTTACCTCTATTAGAGGCAGTTGTTAATAAAATAATAAAACTTATAGTAGCATATATGCCGTCATAAGTAAATCTTTTTTTTACAAAAGTGATATGATTACACCATTTTCACAGAGACAATTGATCAACAATATTGAATAAAAACAAATTAATACGCTTCCAAATATTCTGAATGCAGCCAATGAATAATAAATGCTAAAAGAAAATCAATATTAAATAAAAATCACATCACAAAACATTATTTTAAAGCATTTTATAGAGGTAAAGCGGAGTAAATAGGATGCGTTGCAAAGACAAATTTTTGATATCAATGATTTCGTAACAACATTTCAAGCGGTTGTTGGTTGATACGTAAGCTAAAAATAGTTTTCAGATTGGAAACCGACAAGCAAGCAGGCACAAAATCTCTCATGTCGTTTTACACGCAACACACCAAGAATCCAGCGATGCAGAAGAAGAATAATTACCAATTTACATCAGCAGCGTAAATAGAGGATGTGCAGCACCGCAACCAAAGGATTAATTTATTTTTACCTGTTTAACTTTAATCCTCTATGGGCAGCATGGTGGAAAATTCACTCTGTTAATAATATTTATGTTTAATACAATATTCCTGAATAAATGATAAATGAAAATCTTGGTGGTACTCACCACCAAGACCACCAAGATTTTCATTTATCGTTTATTCAGGAGGAATTATATGATGCAAATGAATATTATTTAAAAATCATTTTAGAATCTCTTCCCTTTCTAATTCGAGGCGGTAATATATCATTGTTAACTAGTTTAAATCGCCTTTTTATTCATTTTATTCACTGATAACTTATATATTTCGGACCAATGCCTGAAAAAGTTCTCTGTACTTTAATACATACTTTAATGCATTATTGAATAAATATCATACTCAAGTGATAAACACGCCTTCCTTGTCTGTCTTACAGAATAATGTAGCACAGTGTTCCGTGTAGATCACATGTTTTTTATTATCAGGGCATCTTTTGTTTGCGTAGACCAAATAGGATTCACTACCCACTGAAATGCTGCTAGCTATTCTAAATAAACATTAATAATAGTAAATTCCGAATTTGTTTACAGCATTGATACTATATGAACAGTCCTGAAAAAAGAAGTAACAATTAAAAACGAGGAGTGCAGCATTTGGCACCGCAGTAAATTTGAGCTGCCGTTGCTCAGTGGATTAAATCGCTGGAGATAATTACACTCAACACGGTTATAGACAAATTCACTCCATTGGTATTGTACGATTAGTAAAATAAAAGAACAACATAATATTTCGACTGACAAAAACGATGGTCAATTTTGTCAACAAGAAATTAAAATTAACAGAAGTATAAGCCATCGACAATTGCAATACATTTCACGGTGGGTTCTCCTAATAACAGATTATTTTTCATATTCTTACAAAGAATGAATCAATAACATAGCGGAGATTGCCAAAGCTAACTGTTAATTTAATATTATATTTTAACAGAATTAACTAGAATGTAAACTTACCTGCTAAATTTTCAGGAGGTTCGAAGTCTTCCTGGGTCGCTGTCTTTGTGGTAGATCTGGAAAGTCTTACTGTTTCATTAGGGCCAGCGCTAGTCCCAGGTAAGCAGTGATCCTGATCAGAAACAATTTTTTTTTGGCGCTTAGCCTTTATGTCTATTGATGACGTTTGCTCAATCGAACCAACATTCCGTTTACGACTGGTTACGACTGAAACACAAAATTAAAGCATAAATGTATGTTAATGTATGTCGACAATTGCAATACATTTCACGGTGGGTTCTCCTAATAACAGATAATTTTAATATTCTTACAAAGAATGGATCAATAACATAGCGGAGATTACAAATGCTAACTGTAAATTTAATATTATATTTTAACAGAATGAACTAGAATGTAAATTTACCTTCTAGATCTTTTGGAGGCTTGAAGCCTTGCTGGGTCGCTGTCTTTGTGGTAGCGAGTGTAACATGCTTTGATGCCAAAATTTGTTCTACAAGAACTGCTCGTCATTAAATTAAATTATTTTTCATAAAGTAAAGATAGGGCTAAGACAGGACTAATGGTTAGGCTAAATGATAATTTTTTATATGATAAAATGTAGTTATCAATAAAATCTGGGAAGTATATTACAGATTATTTCAAGTATATTTTTTTTTCCGGAACTTTATAATGCTCGGTTAAAAATGTTAACATGCAAATAATTATTTGGAAGCTTTAACTTCCAATAAAGGGCTTGATTTTAATTACATTCACCTGTGGACATGTGGTTCTTTATTGACCTTGATTGATTCCAGAGAGTGAATCAAACCGAAATAGATTATTATGCTTAATATTATATAGCTACAGATTTGTTTCCAAATATAAACAGTTTTACAAATTGCTTTTGTTTATTTTGGCATTTGACTGCCAAAAATCACTGATTGATTTGTCAAGTTTCAACATGTGAAGAAATAATATTTAAATAATAAATATGAGTATGGCAATTTATTTATTTATAGAATAAATAGATAACAGATATCAAAATACCTGGTCACTGTAGCCATACTGCTCCGCTCAAGTGGTTGAGAGCATTGGGAAGCTGATTGGAATATAATTTTTTTTCAATTCAATGACTAAGCTTTTCTAATTGAAAAGTCTCAATTGCGAATCGTTTTTTCAAACAAATATTTATGATATAAAAGTAGGAACGATCCCATAATTCTTCTTAATTGTTAAGCCTTTGCATTCAATATATTATTTTTTTCCATCCAGCAATTCAATCCACACACAATCCAATAAATATCGTTTTTAAAATAAGGATAATTTTAAATTAATTAAGAATAACTTTCCAACCAAGTTGTAAAATGTCGAGCAGGGTTTGACATAGGAATTTCGCATTACCTATACAATGTCGAGCTAGACTCGACTTATAGGTTAACAAATAATTTAATATGATCCAACCCTTGATTTGTGAGGTCAAAAAAACGTCAAGAAAAATGTATTTATTTTTTAAATACATTTAATACAAGCTAATTGGTGAGCGCGAAAACATTGAGCTAAAAATTGATTCAAATATGGAACATAATCTAATATGTATGTGGAAGTAGTACAAAAAAAAAAGGTTTTTATATAGTAGCAGTAAGAAAAGTTTGAGGGCTTTTGAATAATACATTGTTAGCAGTATGATATTTTTGTGGAATCAAATAAAAAAATGTTAAATTTTAGAAAAAACAGTTTTTAAAATTGGTCAATAATAAAAAAACATTATTGCTTAGCTAATATAATAAGAAAGTGTATTCTTGTACCAAGAATGAATTGTTTTTGGGAAAAAATAATCGCCAGGAGTATTGTTTTTTTAATTGTTTGGGAAGTGAATGTGATAAACTTATAATTTGTGATTTTTGTAATGTACATACATATATAAAAATATTTTGTAATGCACATACATAAATTAGTAGATAAAAAAATAAATAGGCATCAATCAACAATTTTTAAAAAAGTACTGCCTTTTTTTTATTATATTTTTACACTGAATTCTAAAAAAACTATATAATGAAAAATAGCAGTAAACGTTTATTATCAAAAAGCGAAACTGAATGAATATATTTCTATATGCAAAATTTAATTTAAATTGAAAACCATGTAAATTTATTACTTTACTTTTATTAATATTTTTATGCATAAATAATAAACAAATTATCCAGTTTATAATAATTCATTTTTCAGGTATAATGAAATAAATATAGATATAAATATGGATATAAATAAATAAATAGTATATGTACATATATAATTAAATAAATATTATATATGTATAAAATAAATATATATCCAAAAAAAGTATTAAGTTTTTGTAATTTGAGAAATATGTTCCATAAATTACAGTACCTTCTCCGTAATTGAAGTTCGTTCTTTCGCAATCTTTTCAGGTGTGAAAGAAATGTGGGAATATTTCTGTCGATAATCTGTGCCAGTAAATCGAATGTTTTTACCTGTTTTGGACTCTCCTTTCTCCGACATGGTACCTGAATATCGCTGAGCAGCTCGCCTCTATAAAATTACAAAATATATTAATTACATTTTTGTATTACAATAACCTAACATACAAGACTTGGATATAGCAGATGAAATTGTGAAAAATGATGAGCATCATGTCAGAGTATTGGATTTACACCTAAATTGTTATGTATGTTTAGCTTCTACCAAAACAGGAGATGAATTAGATTTTTTTAAAATGTGTTTCATTAAAACATTTGATATGGGTATTTAAAATCCTACAATTGACACTATGCTTTAGGAGTGCACAAAATTGTGCTTTGGCCATCAAATGCGAAATAGAAAGTCAATTAGCAACGAATTTAAAATAACCATTGGCGGCTGTATACCTGAAAAGATATTCGACCCAACTTATTCCAAGGCCCTATTGTCATTGTATTTGTATTAATTGTTAAGCAATTACAAAATAATTAGTTCTGTCAAGAAGAATTTTTTTATCCCCTTAAATCAGCACCAGTTTCGAAAACATTTTGATGGCTTAAAACAATATATTAGTGGAAAAAATTGTTATGGTATATGAAAGTATTTATAGAGACAGTGTCTAATTATAACCACTTTGATTGCAATATTCTAATCTGATTTGATTTACATGCATATTATTTTAAACTCAATTTTTAATGTTGATTTTATATTTCTTTTTATTTTAAATCAAGTAAGAATCATTTTTTACATCATTAGTTTCCATGGTAAAAAGAAAAATTCAAAAAAATATTTATTAACTAAAAAATTAATATATTAACACATTTTGAGCCGGAAAGGTTGTTCTACCCGTTGCGTCGACTATGCGTTATCAGCGAGACAAGTATTTCTACCTTTTGCGCCTACTCCGTGGTAAATGCCTGTAAATTATATCTAATGGATTGTTTCGAATGATTATTATACACCAATCTCTTGGGGACAGTCACAGCTACATATACATCAACAAAAAAAATAATTATACTTTGTTTCCTTAACGCACCAACATACTTCACATTATATGAAAAACCTACATATACTCTTGCCCATTTTTTATGAGATTTTGTGTGTGGTGTTATTAGTTTTGATAATTAGTGATGGTAAAGAAACTATGATGATATTAAATTATGTCTGTCTTCTTCTAACATTTAAATTTCTTTTAGTGCGTGAGCAGAAAACACGAAATCTCAGCTGTCAATGAAGTCTTTAAAGCACAGTCGGTCCCTTGTTTTAGGAGTGTAAATATTTACTCTTATGTCGATACTAAAAATATACTTGCTTTCTTCTAACACGTGATTATCCTTCTTTTGAGTGAGAAAAAAAGCGAGTCATGGTAAATCATCCAAATGTATCCGAAGCGCGTGCATGTGTATAGCCCATCTCACATGTGGATGCCACAAAAAAATGCGAGCCACAAAATGCATCTGGAGCGCATGCATGTGTTGGTGTATTATATATCGACCATTTCACACGTTGATGTTACAAAAAACATAACATGTGTGAATCGAATCTCTGAAATCTACCCCGATTTAAAATCAAAGTCGGTATTGGAATTTTAGTTTTAAAATGCAGCGTTGTCCGACGGGTGTGTTTAATACATTTAATTTACATATTTTTAAAACTTTCAAAAAATGGCTTCAGAAAATTACGAGTGATGAGGAGATATTCGCTGATAATTTATCTGAATATTCCGGTGAAGATTTACCTAATTTTGGCAGTGATAGCAGTGATAGCGACAGTGATGAATTCCCTCGTAGGAGAAGGGTTCCATTAATGCCTTTGCAAATTAGTGATTCTGAAGAAAGTGAAGTTGAGGAGGACGAAGTTACTGAATGGTCTGAAAGAGACAATCCACCGGAAATCAAACCATTTTTAGGTAATGTTGGTGTTTGTGTGGCACCTAACGATTCTGCGAATGTCATGGACGTTGTAAGTCTATTTATTGGAGACGATTTACTTTTAACAATGGTAGAAGAGAGTAATCGTTACCGCACACAAAATGAGTACCGAATCAAGCAACTAAAGAAATCCATCAAGTGGAAGCCTGTAAATATTATAGAGATGAAGAAATTTCTAGGATTAATTTTACTTATGGGACAAGTAAGGAAGGATACGAGAGACGATTATTGGTCAACAGATCCGAGTATATAAACCCCAATTTTTTCTAAAACAATGAGCCGTGATCGTTTTAGACAAATTTGGCAATCGTGGCACTTTTCTAATAATGATAACATCACAGATTCAAGCGTTCGTCTAGAAAAAATTAGGCCTATTGTAACATACCTCATACCAAAGTTTTCTTCTGTATACAAACCTAAAAGGGAACTTTCGTTAGATGAAGGTATTATACCGTGGCGAGGAAAGCTCGTCTTTAAAGTATACAATGCATCGAAAATAATAAAATATGGCATTCTTGTGCGTATGGTAAGTGAAGCTACCACTGGGTATATTTGCAATATTTTAATTTACAGTGGGCAAGGAAGACCATTGCTAGACACCATCAGTTTGCTTCTCGATCCATATTTAAATATTTCTCATCATGTGAACATGGACAATTATTACAATAGTGTAAAAACTAGTGAAGAACTTTTAAAACATAAAATACGGTCGTGCGGAACAATGCGAATAAACCGAGGTTTTCCAGAATGTTTTAAAAATGTTAAACTGAATGCAGGCCAATCAATTTTCCGTCGGCGAAAGGATGTGTTGTTACTACAGTGGAAATCGAAGAGAGATGTTCGAATGATTTCCACAATACATCCTTCAACCATTCTGGAAAGCCACAACATCGACTGGAGCACAAAACAGCGTATTATGAAGCCGATCTGTGTTATAGATTATAATAAATATATGAAAGGGGTAGACCGCGCGGATCAGTATTTATCGTATTACTCGGTAATACGAAGAACAAAAAAATGGACAAAGAGAGTTGTGATGTATTTATTAAATTGTGCTTTATTTAATTCTTTTCGAGTGTATAAAACATTAAATCCGGCCAAAAGACTAACCTATAAACAGTTTTTTAGTATTGGTAATTTTTGGATAGCAGACCGTGTCGTTGTAACCGACACAATCATAGAAGAAAATGAGCCTTCCACATCACAAATACGGAGGAAAGTGGTAAAAAAAGATCCTCCCGGCAGATTATCACTCGATATGAAAAAGCATCGAGCGATAAAAATTGTAACTGGAGGCAAAAAAAAATATCCTCAGAGGCAGTGTCGTGTCTGTTCTATACATAAAACAAAAGGATTAACAAGTTACATGTGTGCATTTTGTGACATCCTCTTACATAGGGGTGAGTGTTTTCATAAGTACCATACGTTATGCAAATATTAGAATAGTGCTTTGTGGGATTATATTTATAGTGAAAGGGATTTAAAACAAGAAAATCTTGGTGTGAACGTGTGCTAACGGTAATATACTTATGTAAATTCTAAGTATTCGTTGATAAAAATTCAAAAGAAAGCATCATTATATGGTTCGTATGCACTCAAAATTTCATTAAAAAATAACATCTGGTTCGGAAGATAGAGCAATTATTGTAAAATTCGATATTTTTTCAACTGCCGCTATTTTCGCCCGCTGCACGTACCGGTGACTGATTAATCAAGCCCGCTCAAAATGTGTTAATAAAAAAAATATTGTTTGCACTTTTTAAAGTAGCCTGGGATTAACGCAGCACGGGCGAGCTTCTCATAGAGACGCGAAAAGACAAGGCCCGTGTGCGACTGTCACAAGGTATGCGACGGCAACTTTCAACTAATGATAAAACAATAAATCTTTTGCACACAGGGGTGATTATTGTCAGAAATAATAGATTTAAATATAAAAACATCGATTTCTCGAACCGCTACAATTTTTCGATTTTGCTGGTCAAAGCACCTATTCGTTTGAAAATTCGCGGCCAACTCTCGCCGCTGCGCGTTTGACGGATTCACGAATTATTTTTGGCGACAAGCACTGCACAGTTTTATATTTATTTTTCGCGTGATCTTAATTTAATGTTTTTATACCTCGTATTGTATTGAGGGAAACGTTTAAATCAAAAACTATTGTGTGTTTATTCTAATGGTAGAACACTTATCATGACTGTCGACTATTATGTTGACTAAAAATTTATTGGGTGTTTTCGATCTTTAAAAAATTTAGTTCTGCATTTTGATTTTCACAATGCTCGTAGATGATGTTATGTTTGTGGTCATTCAAAGAAAAATAAAAAAAAAATTAACACGTTTCATGGGCAGAGATTGTGTGATGTCGCTCTTTGTCGTAATCTTTTCTACAAAATTTATCACTCTTCAAGATTTAAAAAATTCATTAATTTGTATTTCTCCTTAGGTGTATATGAAGTTTTGAACATTTGGTGATAAGTGTCTTGACATTTAATAATTTATGTGTTTCCCCATAATTAAGTGAGTAATATATAATTCAAAGTGACAACGACCATCGAATAAGTTCATCGCAGGGCTCTTAATTTGACATGGTCGTAATCATAGATAAAATATACGTAATGGTGACCCGCATTGCTTTTTTTGCTAGTGATTTGTTTGTTTAATGAATTGTGGCTTCATGTGGTATTTCTTTCGGGTTTTTAGTGTTATGACATAGTCTTAATGTGTTTGCCTGCAATCAATAACAATCCAATTATTTTTAAGCCCTCTATTTATTACGGTAAAATGAAAAACAACATAATTCGAAGAAAGGTGACGCGCACGCTTTTTATTTGAGTGAACATGTTAACGCGTGTGAGGGGTTGATTATATGATTAAAATAAAAATTATCATTTACATTTTTAACAATGCATATGTAGAAGTAGTATTTTTTTTTACAAATATTGCCTTTTCACCAAGAAGTGACAGCTAACACTTCCAAAGAAATAACTTCTCGTCAGAATAGAAATAATATTAAATGTTTCTATAAAACTTAATATACAAACGTAACCACCTTCGCCGTCAGTTCAGAGTTCATAAAAAAAAAATGTAAAAATTCCCAAATGGAAGAAGTCATAGTGATTGAAGTTTTTGATGATTCAAATTATCTAAATTAAATGTCAATAATGTATCCACAGGTAATTATTTATATCATAAACAAACAATACATACCTTCCGCTTCATATCCTTAACGGATTTATCCCCTCTTCTACCATTATTTCGCACAGTCAGTTCCTCTTCGGAGGGTTCTGCGTCTTTACGATAAATCACTATGTACCTTTCTTTGTTACATTCGCCGAAAGTCAAAGCAGTGACACCCTCAGTTTCGGCAACATTTAAACTGAAACATGGTATCATTTTTATTTATATAACATTCGCACAAACTTACAAAGCTTGAAACCAAAACATGAAGCGATTTATCATTGCGCTGTAGCCAAAGGGTTAAATTAATTAGATATAATTAAATGACTATTAAATACCTTATAACCAGCAAATGATAAATGACAAGTAATATTATATTCGAAGCAATGAAACTTTGGTAAAATATAGTAATAGATACACGGAACAGAATCCCAATCCTCTCCTGCTTAGGTCCGCCTCTAACTCTCTAGGCTCCTCCTCCTCCAACAGGAGACCACTTTTGCATTTCAGAAAGATAAATTGTCTATGGTGTTGCTTGCGTCAAATGTCAAATAAATAAATAATTCCACGTAGGAGCGTGGGAAGATATTTGAAAGCAGAAAACATTATTTTAATTAATTTTTTGAAATGTTTCGTCTTTTATTTTTAAATTTATTATAGTAGAAGATCCTAAAGAATACTTTGCAATAAGTATGAAATCGAGTTGTTTTAATTTTTGGGAGCAAAAATGCAACCACACGCTATACAAATAATAATATTATATGGATAGAGACAGTCACATAAGTATATTATTTGTTTAAAATATAAAGAATAATTTTATTATAGGCTAATATTGAAAAATAAATTCTTCTTTCAGAAGACCACACATCCATATGTGAATGCATTAAAGATTTAGGCTTCTTGATAGTTAATATAAAATTTAAAATAACTTTGATTATTCCACGTATTGTGCTATATTTTACCGAAACTTTTAAATATGTATTAGTTAAATTGTATACTCACATTATTTTAGTGAACGGCCGGTCCATGGATTCAAATTTGTAATGATGTAACCTCTTGTTAGAAATAAATTTTCTAATCAATTCTTGTGCTCGCTTCTTAAATGCTTCATGTAAAGCCACCTCTTTCTTCTTTATTTTAAGATTTGCCCTATCAACAGCTGCTGAAACACAAGCATTTCCAATAAATATGTTAATAAATAATACAATTTATGCTATAAGGTTCTTGTATGACTATGAGAAAGATAAATCAAACTTCCACTATATAGGAATGTGAGTTTTGTTTTAAGACATATGTTTATATTCATGTAATGATGACTTTGATAATTGGTTCAGTTGTTCAAAGACGCGTATAATACAGAAATAAGGGTACATAATAGGTACAGATCAATTGGATATTCAATATCGTAGATTTCACGAAAATAGAAACATTTATATATTATTTTGAATCGATATCAATATGCAGATAACTTACTTACAGTTTCTATTGACCTCATGATCGAACACCATAAGCTATATATGATTCAGGATAGGAAGGGTTAAAAATAGCATCTGATGATATATAAATAGTATAACACCATTCAGTAATAAAAAGTATTAAGCAATGCAAAGCTGCAAGCATCGTAATTGTATCAAATGCAATCGCACAATTTATGTTGAATATTGTTTCCTTTCACCAACTTAATAGCTGAACGCAAGCGCAATGTACATTTATACATTAAAAAAAACACTGTAAATTTTAATACAAAATATTTGAATTTTATGTAATTCCATGCGACAAGATAATACATATTTGTGCGAGCTATTTTAAATCGTAGTTTGTTCATATGTCATTATAGATGTGTTTAGCATCTGATAAACGTTTTATTAGTTTTATTTATTTACAGTAAGCTGGATCAACCCAATTAAGTTGCAGTGGCAGGTGCGATTGCATTATATTTAGTTAGGTTAGGTTATAAAAATATGAAATTGGATTATTTTTACATAGTTGTGATGATTTTTCAGTATTATTTTATGAAATGAGCAGAAATGATGAAAAGCATTGCGGATTATAAGTTTAGATGGTTGTTATGGTAACCATGGGGTGGTTAAAAAATACAATTATTAAGTGGTTTTCATGCCAATCAATCTTGCATGAATGTCTTGTTTCTGGCAGTCATTTGCTGGGGTGGTTTCTGTGACACTAATTGAAAAAAGAATCAACTATAAAATCTACTTACCTCTATTAGAGGCAGTTGTTCACATCACAAAACATTATTTTAAAGCATTTTATAGAGGTAAAGCGGAGTAAATAGGATGCGTTGCAAAGACAAATTTTTGATATCAATGATTTCGTAACAACATTTCAAGCGGTTGTTGGTTGATACATAAGCTAAAAATAGTTTTCAGATTGGAAACCGACAAGCAAGCAGGCACAAAATCTCTCATGTCGTTTTACACGCAACACACCAAGAATCCAGCGATGCAGAAGAAGAATAATTACCAATTTACATCAGCAGCGTAAATAGAGGATGTGCAGCACCGCAACCAAAGGATTAATTTATTTTTACCTGTTTAACTTTAATCCTCTATGGGCAGCATGGTGGAAAATTCACTCTGTTAATAATATTTATGTTTAATACAATATTCCTGAATAAATGATAAATGAAAATTTTGGTGGTACTCACCACGAAGACCACCAAGATTTTCATTTATCATTTATTCAGGAAGAATTATATGATTACAAAAGAATAATATTTAAAAATCATTTTAGAATCTCTTCCCTTTCTAATTCGAGGCGGTAATATATCATTGTTAACTAGTTTAAATCGCCTTTTTATTCATTTTATTCACTGATAACTTATTATATTTCGGACCAGTGCCTGACAAAGTTCCTTGTACTTTAATACATACTTTAATGCATTTTTGAATAAATATCATACTAAAGTGATAAACACGGCTTGTCTGACTTACAGTGTTTTTTATAATCAGGGCATCTTGTTTGTGTAGACCAAATAGGATTCACTACCCACTGAAATGCTGCTAGCGATTCTAAATAAAAATTAATAATAGTATATTCCGAATTTGTGAACAGCATTGATACTATATGAACAGTCCAAAAATTAGAAATTTTGTATGTCAGAACTTTGCATTTACGTAGCCTATCCGAGCTTACTCTGTTGCATTTTCAGTATTTGTATTCCACTGTCTCCTAGATTTGTGTAAGTAGATTTATTCAGTTCATATAAGAAAGCTCAGCCACCTAAATTGGTTGATATGAATTGAAGGGAGTTTCAAGACCAAGCGGCAATTTATCACACAATACTACTCGACTACAGTTAGTAAAATGGGAACGGTAGACTTCATTCTTGAATTCGAAATTATAATATACTTGAGAGGCAAGAAATTGAAACTGATTAACGTTCAACACATTTGTTGACTTGCACAAATACATTTGAATTCAATAATTAAGTGAATTAAAAATCATTTTGAAGTATTTTTTTTGTCAAATAGCGCACCGCGCACCATTTGAAAGAATTTAAAATAAAATTATTAGCGTGGAAAATGAAATAATATATCATATTCAAGAAGAAGAGAAAGAAACAAAAATGCCGGATAAAATTTTATCAATCTAAAATTTTGCTATAATTGCAATTCACATATTTACTATAATATTCAATTCCTGGAGAAAAGCCAGTTTATTATTTATTCCACTGAAATAATTTTTATAGAAAGTTTAATAGAAGAGTTAGTCCTAATCATAAAAACTAATATTGCAAAGCATTTTCGTGACTAGCATTGACCAGATATAATATTATACTTTCATCAAGCGACATATTAAATTAATAAATGTTGGTTAAGCACATGCCCAATTCCAAGCATAAAAGGGCAATCTAGATAACCGCATCTTTTATGCAAGCAGCCATGCATGAATCGTGTTTAACATAATGTAGGTTATTTTTCAAATACTTATTCCGTCCAATGGTGGAGATTTTAAGATACGCACGGCACCCGAATGCATCTATCACCGAGGGATCCTTCGATTTTGCCGGACATGAAGCAGCGTCGTCTAGAAGTTGTGAATGATCTTTTATCAAATACCCACCTGTTTCCTAAAGTAATTACACGTAGTGAAACTTAGTGATTCCAGTAAGAGCCAGAAGCAAAACATCAGAGCATGCAGAGCAAATCCACGAGCAAATTGCATCCTAAAAAGGCATGCACTTCAGGCTCACAGAAGAACTCTGTCATCCGATCACATTAGAAAAATGTTTTTTTTATTTTGGCTTGAATGTTATCTGCTTGATCAGAATAAAAAAAAATTACACGTTTAATTAGAAATTTTGTTAAAAAATAATTATTAGCTTTATCATTTAAATATGGATTTTATTTTAACACATCTGATGTGAAAACTCTGAAGACCGTATTATGGCAATCAACCAGTCCAATACAGTTTGAAAATATGCGTGGTCCACCAAGCAGGAGGGGACATCACAGTCTCACACAATGTTCCAAAGAATCGTAAAATATTAATTTGAGTTCTAAAATTTAAATAAACCAGGTAAACATGGCTGTATATAATTATTATTAAATATTAAAAAGTTTGTATCTTATAACACAGTGAAAAATATGAGATCATTACCAACCATTTTTTCTTTATAGGCCGCTAAGTTATAATATTAATATAATAAGTTGATAATTTTTTTATAAAAATATCTGTTTGACTGGATGAGATATAGTATTTTTTAGTAATATTTTAGAGGAATCTTATCATTAAGATGATGAAGAAAGTCAAGCGTCGATCTACTATAATTGTTCCTACCTTTTAAATATTATGAATAAACATTTGTCATCCCAAGCTGATTAAAAGTTTGAATGGAAATAATTCAATTAGGAGAGTTAGGAGAAATTCAGAAGAAAGGTACCATCTAAAACATCTAATGCAATCACCAACAATTTTCTTCTCAATTCAAAAATTCTCAAGATAATCAAAATAAGAAAAGGAAATCAGGTAACGAGTCTAATTTCAACGAGAAAGCAAATTTATACAACTAAGTACGAGCAGGTACGAAATAACGTATTGCTAGATGGATAATGATTGAATAACTACTAAAATAACTGTATTTATGCATTTTGAGATTTCTCCACATTTATTATTATTTTTTGATGAACAAAATCAAAAAAACGACTATATAATAAAATCTATAGATTGGTGTGTAAAAAAAACTAAAATATTGTTTCTGGAAATCATTCATTATTGAAAGTAACTTAAACATGTTTCTCATTTTTCTATGTTCTCTGCATCTTTGTTACAGTGGTTCCTGGAAAGTGTCCCCAATTAATTTTAATGGAGTATGCTCAACAATTAAAAACCCTCCATTTATTTATTTTAAAATGCAATAGTAGTACGGAACTGGAAATTGGGCGCATTATCACGACCGCGTCTAACACCAAAGCCCCTGGCCCTGACTGCATTGACAATTTACTGGTCAAGCACGTCTGGGCCCAGGGCAAGGGTGACGTCACCCAAATTTACTGCAAATGTTTCAAAACGCGTACCTTTCCCGACTGCTGGAAGACGGGTAAACTCATTGTGATCCCTAAATCTGGCAGTCGTCCGCCAACGGACCCCAAGGCATACCGTCCTATAACTCTCCTTCCCACTTTGAGCAAAATTTTAGAAAAACTCATCAGCAATAGGCTAGAGTTACATTTGGCTATAAACTCCCCACTTTCGGAAAACCAATTCGGCTTTAGATATGGTAAATCCACAGAGCATGCCATTAGATTCGCGTTGGCGTGTTGGGTGTCTTCCTTGACATCGCGGGTGCTTTTGATAACGCCTTGTGGCCTCTTATCCTATATAAACTTAGATTGCATCAAATTCCAGCAGATATTTACATGCTCATTAGGAGCTACTTTAGCAACCGGGTCATCTTATATGACACTGGAGAAGAAATAGTTAGACGCGCCACTAGCATGGGATACCCCCAAGGATCGGTTCTGGGCCCCTTGCTGTGGAACGTACTTTTTGATGACCTTCTGTCAATAAATTAACCGCGCGGTTGCAGTATCATTGCCTATGCGGACGATGCCCTACTTTTGGTAGAGGCTGACAGCCGTTTCGGCGTTGAGTTGACTGCTAACTCGGCTATCCAAATTATTCTTGCCTGGGGTTCCGAATGGTCTCACTTTTGCTCCGAGCAAAACAGAATCTGTCCTCCTCAAGGGCAGCCACCATTTAAATCTCGCCAGAACGCCCTCTATCTGTATAGATGGCACGCGTATAAGCTAGCGCAGAAGCGTAACCTATCTCAGGCTCGTACTAGACGATAAATTAAATTTCTCAAAACACGTGAATAGCTCAGTAGCCAAGGCTGGCGTAGCCTTTCTGAGGGTGGTGAATGGGGTTTGACAGTAAAAGCACTTAAGATTGCATATCACGCCATTTTTATGGGTATAGCGGGCTATGCAGCTGGTGCATGGTCCGAAAGGTGTAGTCTCTCCTACGTACGGAGAATATTATTGCGGGGGCAGCGATCAGCGCTGATTTCAATTACTAAAGCCTATAGAACCACAAGCACTGACGCCCTGCCGGTGATGGCAGGCATCCTACCGCTTGATCTGCACATACAGGTGCGGGGTGCGACGACCCACTTTTTGGCGGGGAAGCCCGCGAAGATCAGAGACGTCACAGTTCCACCTCCCCGGGGACTGGCCAATATGGCGCAGCAGTCGCTTGGCCGCCGCTCGCGGTCATGCGATGGACATGGCACTTCGCATCTGGCAAAAGCACTGGGATGCCTTCCTGAAGGGGCGGCAGGTTTATAAATTCTTTCCTACCATTAAATGGCGCATGGAAATCACCAGCGGTCTGGTTGTGAATCATTGGACCAGCCAGTTTGTTTCTGGCCATGGTGGTTTTGCTGCCAAGCTCTTCAGGCTTGGCCGGATGGCAGATGGGCCGACATGTAGATGCGGCGATATAATGGATGCTGATCACATTCTATGGATTTGTCCTCTCTGAGCGGGAAGATTTACTCAGGTTGGTCCGACCAGCTGTCGGGCCAGTAGGCCACGCTGACTTGGTGGCCAATAAAAATAATTATTTGGCCTACACCAAATTTGCGGCGTCATACGGTGCAAGGACAGACCTATTCGTATAGGTCCGTAACCGGCCTTTATTGATTGCATTAATGACAGCATTAAATAGCATTTCTAGAATCAGTAACGTATAGGGTTTGCTAATTATTTAGAGTCAGTAATGCACACTTGAGTGCCTTGGCCTCCAAGTCCTGGGCAAATGCTCCCGAGACAACTCCATACTCGCAAACAGAACAGATACGCTTAACGTTGTTACGCCAAGGGACACGATCGCTGATACCGAATGTAAGACCGTGGCGGGCGGTGGTTGGGAGTAGTTTAGTAGTACTGTATTCAGGATCTTAGGATATTGAGGGAATTCGTAAGTTAATGTATTTGGGATCTCAGGATATTTAGGAATTTGGATTGTTCAATGTCTGGTTGTCAAATGGTACTGAATGTCGTCTCTTTTTCGATTTTTTCTTTGACTATAAAATGTTTTTCTATTTATCGCCCAACAGATGCTTTCGTTTACATAACTTACTCGGGATCAAACCTGTATGTCAAATCTGCTTCAAGTCACTGTCCAGTCGAATCTAATTGTCTGGGTTATGAATTTGTGACAAATTTATACAGGTTGACGCACAGGTTCTAATGTCACCACACACTGTTAAAACAATCAAAGATGGCAGAAAAAGAGAAAGGAAAGAAAACATTTCATGTCAATTTACTTTATTAATGTATTCATGAACCTTATTATTAAACCGGTTAGAGTGAGCAAACTGTAATATTTGACTTAAAATAACGTTATATGTTTCTTACGTAGAAAGAAAAAAGTTACAATATGATACAGGATTTTAAGTGGGATGTGAGGATTTGCGATCGCTCGTCAGGATAACTGGGAAACATCGTCAAAGACCAACTAAGAGGTTTTGGAGAATGCTTTGATCGGTCAAGGGTTTTAAAGCCAAAAATAATAGTGGCATAGCAATTTTGGAGTCATGACATTTTCATGAAAAATATATAAATAAACCTAACTGAAAATAAAAACCACTGATACAGGGATATAAATTAAATTGTGAGGTTCTTTTCCTTAGTAGACTATTTCCAAAAGTAACTACAGTAAACCATGTATGTTTCATTGATTTTCCCCATTGAATTCTTTGTGTTGGTGCATTTTTACCAATAGCTATGTATTTTCCATATAAGATCTTACTCTTTATGTAGAAAATGAATACTTAGGCAATATCAAATACAATCCTTTTCCAATTTAAAGGAAACATTTCTTTTTCTATTATGTCATAGTATCTGTCAGTAAGATTACCTGGGTACATACAATATGGATCATTATAACAAAAGAAATTCTGTGCCTTTGATAACAGTGCAACTGTAAGTAGGATGTGCTCGAAGATACGGAAAAAAAATGAGATTTGATAGATCTACAAGAAGTGTGATGTAACTTGGCCTCAAAATTTCTTGGCATAACCACTGAGTGTGGTTATGCACTGAAGAATTATTGAAATTAGAAAATATTTTAATATGAATACTATAACATATTTAATAAGGAAACACATGAATATGTGTATGGGCATGTATGCCAAGAATACACTGATGAGTTTAAAACCAAAAGGCTTTAATTCTCAACAGATAGCAGCAATCAGCATATATTTAAAAGTTTATTAATCATAGCTAGCAAAACTAGAGGTTTTATCCTAACAGCTCAAATTTTCATTGCCTTTCAGAAATCTGATAATTGGTAACTTCTGCCAGTACTGTGACGGTATAATAGTCCCAAATAATATAACCCGTTAGACAGTCAAGTGTTTGAATCCGTAACTAAAGAAAATAGTTTGCCGACGAGTGTATACTAATACACTGTATTGGCTTAATTCACAGATCAATCTATTCAGGGTATATAAACATTTAGTAATTTTATCGTTAAATATTCATATTAAAAGTAGTTTTACTTAATGAATGGAAATTGCCACTTGTGAAAGATGAACCCAAAATTCTTAAAGTTAAAAATAATATTATTACTATTAATACTCACTCATACCTCTTACAAATATCTTTGAAAAATTATAATGTAATACAAAATATAAGGCAAAGTTTATTTTCTGAATAATTATATTACGGCATTGCTTTAGACTCCCAAAATATAAAAAAAAGGATTGATTGAATCTTTAGGGCATAATTTTTTGAGAAGATAATTTACAAGAAATACCCAAGGAATTCAAAAGAAAATTACAAAAATAGACAGCCTCCGAGCGTACAATTAAATTGCTGTGATCATCCAATAAAAATTCTGCAAAACTGAATATGAACAACTCTCAAGTTCTCAGTGAACATGACTAAATTTTTCTATAATTAATATAAAAACCAATTAACCCAGCTCTTGTTAAATTAGAAGCCTGGTAAATACAGACACAAAGTCAAACATTGAACATTGTATTCGCTATGTGGAGTTCAAAGAATTACACTCGAGTCTGACAATATAACGCATTTTGGAATCTGTAGTTAATCTCAATTTATATAAAATTACAAATGAGGATCAGCTAAGCGTCGGTCAAATATATTTGAACCTTGTCCTATAAATGAGTGTGTAGATTATTAAGGAGATCGTTTCAATATTAATTATTACTAATGAGGTAAATCTTACAAGCCCGAGAATCATTTGTAGGCAGTCTCAAATACATCACTATTAATAACACTACCGACATTCATAATGAATTAATACAGTAAATTTCATCTCTATTAAGACATATCAAGAGTCAAAAGATGTTGCCTCAATGCGGAATTAAATTGCGAAACCGCAGTTAAAAAAAACAACCCCATACAAAGTTTTGTAATATACAGTTGACCTGCTCAGGTAATATTAAACAATAATAGAGAATTTTATTTGTATTACAGACTAAAAATAGATTTAAATGAACAAGATTCTTAAAAAACACTGAAGAGAGATATTTAAAGAATTTCCTTTTTACAGTTGTAACTTGGCCGTTTTAATTTAGATCAAGAAATGTTAAGTATCACAACGGATAAAGCTTTGTACAATTTACTATACATTTGAATACACTCATCCCTTGATTAACAATGATTGTAATGTTATATGTTCCATAACAATGTCTAAAAATCTGTATATATACAGGCATACAAATGATTATTCTTTAAATATATGTCTTCAATTCAGTTTATTTTAATGAGACGTAGACTATTAGAGAGGTAATAATTATTATTTGCTGGACTAAAATATATTCGACGAAGTGGACTAGTGTTTAGTCGGTAATATTGTGTTTATCAAATACGAATTATAAAAAAACATTCTTTTTGTTTATTTTTACAGCAAAATCACGCTTTTAGACAATATAACTGCAGAAATTCCTATGCACGGTGGAAGTGTCTTTACTGATTGTGCGTAAAACGTTATTGAGTTTCTAACTCTAAACAAAAAAAACAGGTATCCGTCAAGTTTAAAATACTTTTGAATTCAATGTGTGATAAATTGCCGCGTGGATCTAGTCAATCCTGAATATTGCTGTTTTCATCAATCAATATATCCTGTCGCTATATCAGCTTGAAAACTGCGTATGCGAAATGTTTTTAGGAAGCGAATATGCGGCACTGAAAAATTATACGTATGGGAATAGATAACTTCAATTCTTTCTTGATGTTCACCAAGAATTATTCAACTGTCAATTAATTAATCAGAAACTACTGTATTTCATTACATAATAATTCTCATACTAAACACGATTGCAATCAAAATATTTAACATGTTTAAATATATTATACACATAATATTTCACATGAATGTAACTTATAGTACTAATCATACGTTTCATATCTGCTATCCTAATGGAAATAAATTATTCATATCAAGTACAATTATCTTGAGAAACCGCCAAACTGATGGAATGAATTTATTTTGTTGGTATTTCTCACCGAGACATTTTATAAAACAATATTTTCAGGTTTTTTCCGATTGAGAAAATCAGAATTTATGAAAATGTAACTATGGATTTAAAGTATGCATACTTTATACATAAGGAAAAAAGAAGTAACAATTTAAAACGAGGAGTGGAGCATTTTGCACCGCAATAAATTTGAGCTGTCGTTGCTTAGCGGATTAAATCATTGGAGATAATTACACTCGACACGGTTATAGACAAATTCACTCCATTCGTATTATGCGATTAGTAAAATAAAAGAACAATATAATATTTCGACTGACAGTAACGATGGTCAATTTGTCAACAAGAAATTTAAATTAACAAAAGTATAAGCCATCGACAATTGCAATACATTTCACGGTGGGTTCTCCTAATAACAGATTATTTTTAATATTCTTACAAAGAATGGATCATTAACATAGCGGAGATTGCCAATGCTAACTGTTAATTTAATATTATATTTTAACAGAATGAACTAGAATGTAAATTTACCTTCTAGATCATCATCTGGTTCAAAATTTTCTTCTAATTGGTGCCTACTAGTACCTGGTAAGTCTTGCTGGGTCGCTGCCTTTGTGGTAGATCGTGAAGTACATTGTGATAAAGTAGGGCCAGCGCTAGTCCCAGGTAAGCAGTGATCCTGATCTGAAGGGTTTTTTTTTTGACGCTTTGCCTTCATGTCTTGTAAGGTCTGTTCAATAGAGCGAACATCTCGTTTTAAGCAACTAGGAACTGAAACACAAAATTAAAGGATAAATGTATGTTCATTACATCTTCCAATGTTGAATATGTGGACTCCTATTGATTCCAGTTAGTCAATCAAACCAAAATAGATTAATATTACATAGCAACAGATTTCTTTCCAAATATAATCAGTTTCATGAATTTGTTTTTGTTTATTTGAAACAAATATTATAAATGATATGACTGCCATAAATCACCGATTGATTTGTCAAGTTTTAACATGTGAAGAAATAGTATTAAAATAATAAATATGAGAATGGCAATAGATAATAGATGACAAAATAGCTGGCCCCTGCAGCCATACTGCTCAGCTCGAGTGATTAACCACTTCCCCTGCGAATTATTTAAACGAAAATGTTCCAAAAAAAATCTATTTTTATTTTCTTTAAATTTGAAACATATAAATATTATTTTTACTAAAAAAAAATTTTGTTATTTTGTATTTAAAAATGTTTTTTTTTACCCTTCAAAGTCTATTTTTTTACATTTTTTTATTATTATTTTTTTCTTAGAATATTATATGCCCATATTATATACATAATACCATATCATGAAATAGTCTCTTACAATGTCAGAAATCGTGTAATTACATGAAACACGTTTTTGTGAATGTCGAAAATCTAACGACAATTTTAAAATTGCTTATATGGGCGCACACGTAATTGCGTGAGTGCTGAAATTGGAACACTATTGTTTTACACGTATTCGTGTGAACGCCGGGGAAGCGGTTAAGAGCATTGGGAAACTGATTGGAATATTTTTTTTTTCAATACAATGACTAAGCTTTTCTCATTGAAAAGTCTCAATTGCGAATCGGGCTTTAATGTATAAATAATATATAAATACTATTAGGAACTTATATAATACGCTAAACAAGGATTAGGTATAAGTATAATTAAATAAGTATAATTAAATAAATATATATATAAAAACAATAAATATACAAATATAAATAAATAAATATATATCCAAAAAAAATTAAGTTTTGATAATTTAAGAAATATTGCAATGTTCCATAGATAACAGTACCTTCTCCGTAGTTGCAATTTGTTGACATAGACTCTGGCGTGATTGATATATTGGCATATTTCTCACGATAATCAGTCCCAGTCAATGCCATAGTTTTGCCTTTTTTAGGCATTCCCTTCTCGGGCATGGCATCCGACTCTTGCTGAGCAGCTAGTCGCTATAAAAAAAATACAAAATATATTAATTAAATTTGTGTATTACAATAACCTAATAACACTGTATTATTCAAGTACAGTAAAACCCTAATGATACAAGACTTTGGATATAACGGATGAAATTGTGAAAAATGGCAAGCATCATGCAGAGTATTGTCTGTACACCTACATTGTTATGTATGTTTAGCTTCTACCATTTTTTTGGTAATCAATTTTTTTCATAAAAACGTTTGATATAGGTATTTAAAACCTTTAAAATGCTTGACTTGACACTATGCATTATTCTAATCTGATTTGATTTACATGCATGTTATTTTAGACATCATTTTCAATTTTGCTTTTTTTTTATAATTTATGTTTCCTGATAAAAAGTTATTTCTTTTGAAAGAAATCAACATTTTAACACATTGTTTATGGGCTTTTAAAAAAAATCTGACTTTCCACAGGTTATAAATAATCGATACTAAGGAAGTGCTCTGCACTCTATCACTAAATCAACCTAAATTACATCAGTAAACTTTAAACTGTGGGGTGTTTATCAATAAAGCGAACTTTAATTAAATAAACATAAAAATATATTTAAATGATGTGACTTTACTGTTTTCATAATATACAATAAACCTAGATATCATAAACATCTTAGACTTGGTGGTTAGATAAGAGGATTATTAATCTTAATAATAAATACATGAAATACTCATTATAATATCCCACAAATATTACTTGAAAATATCTAATGTCTCAAAAACAAATAGCAAAAGTTTCCTAAAGTTAAGTACAGCACTACCTACTCGATATTTTTACCGTGTCGCAGGACGACTATTATCAAAGGGCCATGAAATATGAATTTTATGTATTTTTGAAAAAAGAAAGATGTTATTTTATAGAAATCATGAATCGATATTTTGTATGTTTTTCCTACCAACTAGTATAGAAATTTCGAAGCATAAATATAAGAGTTTTTTTTTTTTTAAAGTTTGCAGTAGATAAAGCATGGCTGAAAGAAGACGACACCATGGCATGTGCGGATGTTTTAAGTGTTAACTGATTCTAAAAAACTTTATATAAAAAGGTAACAACCTCTTTACCATCAGTTCAGAGATCATAAATAAAATGTAAAAATTCCTAATGGGAAAACTCGTTATGGTGATAAGTTTTTAAGGGTTCAAATTTTCTTAATTAAATTTGAATAATGTTATCATACACAAGTAATTATTTATATCATAAACAAACAATACATACTCTGCTAATCATTTCATCGCGAACGGATTTCGTCCATCTTCCGCCATTATTTCGCACTGTTCGCTCGTCGTCTGAGGGTCCAGCATCTTTACGATAAATCACTGTGTATCTATCTATTTCATCGTGGCCGTAGGAACATGCGATGACGCCTGCTACTTCAGCAACATCATACCTGAAACATGATTCATTTTTATTTATTTAACATTCACACAAACTTACATAGCTTGAAACCAAAACATGAAGCGATTTATCATTGCACTGTAGCCAAAGGGTTAAATTAAATGAATAAATATTTAAATCAAATACCTTATAACCAGCAAATGAATAAATGACAAGTAATATTGTATTCCAAACAATAAAACTTTGAAATATATATTATAAATAAATTGTATACTCACAGGATATTCCTGCAAGTTCTGTCTAGAGGCTCGAACTCAAAATGGTCCAATTCGGTGTTAGAAATAAAATTTCCGATCAATTCTTGGACTCTCTTCTTAAATAGATTTAGCGCCTCCTTCTCCCTTTGTTTAAGATGTTTAATGTTTTCGGCAGCCTCTGAAACACAAACATTTCCATTAAATAATATGTTAACAAATAGTATGTTAATAAGTGATACAATTAATGCTATAATGTTCTTGTATGACTATGAGAAAGATAAATCAAACTTCCACTATATAGGAATGTGAGGTTTGTTTTAAGGCATATTTTTATATTCATGTATATGATGACTTAGATTATTGGTTCAATTGTTGAAAGACGCGTAATACGGAAATAACGGTAGATAATTTAAGTTGGATCAATTGAATATTCAATATCACAAAGGTTTAACTTTGAAAATCACAAAAATAGAAACATTTATATAGTATTTTGAATCATTTATCAATATGCAGATAACTTACTTACAGTTACTATTGACACCTCAGAATGGGGATGTTAACATTGATTACTATACAACAATAGCTGGGCTGGATTGAACATCATAAGGATTCAGGATAGGAAGGGTTAAAAATGGCAGCTGATGATATATAGTGTAACACCATTCAGTAATGGTTCAATAAAAAGTATTATGCAATGCAAAGCTGCAAGCATCATAATTGTATCGTATGCAATCGCACAATTTATGTTGAATATTGTTTCCTTTCACCAACTTAATAGCTGAACGCAAGCGCAATAAGGATGATACATATTTGTGCAAGCTAGGTTAAATCGTAGTTTGTTCATGTCATTATAGGTTAGATATATGTAATTATAGGTAAGATATATATATTACTGACGCAGAAATAAAACACAGAAACTTAATAATATAAAGTAAAGATTAGAAAGAATAAGCCTTCATATATATGACCTTTAAAATATACACAGCGTAAGTAAATAAGAAAACAACAGTAATAACAAGATTCTCTTCGTGCTGTATATACCTACAAAAACCACGCCGTGTTGAAATAAATGTGTACATATTCCAACCGAATTTACATGTATGCAATAAATAAAGATTGGCAGATTTGTTTTAGCGAAGACTTATATACCAAAGCAATAAACTCATGGAGTAATAAGCAATGTTCTTACGTTTAGTCCTGCGTCTTTGGTCTTGTGATGGACAAGGCGGTTTATCCATCGTCTTTAGAAGATCTTCTAACAAATTACTCATTATTAATGGCAATTGTAACTGTGTTAGAATTTAATGCAAGTTAAGCGGTTTACCGTTCAATATCAACCAAGCTGTTGAGAGATTACTTTCGAGATAGAATTATTGTTCGACTGACGCCATTTGATTGCTCGGGTCCCGCGCATATCCGCGCAGCTGTCAAAGTAATGCCATTGCAGAAAATATTCATATGCGTCTTTCAAAATATTTGTTCAAATCTTTTACAAACATTTAATATTGTGCAATAATTTAAATATCTATATTTAAAGAAAGTTTTTTTTTTATAATGAAACGAAAGGTGTTTTTTTTTGATCTCTTTACAATATTATGGCAAAAACGCTTTTTTACGGCAATTTTTCTTTTCTTATTGCTTATGTCATTTTGATTTTTTAGGCCAGCAATCATGTTAGATTTATTATAATAATTTACTAAATATTATTAAGTAAAAGATAACAGTATAAATAAAGTATTAATAGTGTTGAAATTGTTATCATAATATTATTATGTATTGTAATTAATGAAATATTTCATGTTGGCGTCAATGAGTTTAGGCTAGTAGATATCTTTTATTTTTTACGTAATGAAGTTGATTTTGCCCGAACTCACTCGATTGACTTCTTTCAAATGAAATTTTAATTTTTTTTTGTATCTTCTGATGACGACAACATTTTAATCTTTTTTAGATTGCAAAAGCAAAAAACTAATATTTTATGATTTTTGTTATGTATGTACCGTAAAATGGGCTTCGATTTCTTTCCGACGGGTTGTCATTGCCTTATCTATATTTTGTTATAATGACGCTCACAGTGTAATTATATATTATCAATATTTTATATGTAAAATGACAACGGACCTGTGTTGGAAGCATATAACAAACTGATTCTATTGTCACTTTACTTCAGTTTAGAGCCAATTTAGTGAGTTTTGAAATTTCAGAATACAGTGCGTTTTTTCAAATCTTTTCGTATCTAAAGACTGTAAAATTCTCATACTTCATAAAACTTCTTATTGATATCTTGGGAATAATTTAAGTACTGAGTTAGTTCAATTTGGTTAGTTTTTTTAGTACATAAATCACCAAGCAAAGTAGTTCATGAAATTGAATATAGTTTTGGGGTGACTTTGCCTGCTCTCGAGTTGAAAAATATAATTTGTTAAATATAGTATGATTTAATAAAGATTATTTTTTTTTCAACTAAAAATTGAAAATATTTTTTTGCAGCTGTTTAACTTAAATAATTTGAAATATTGAGAATATTTATTTATTTTTAGTTGATTTCAGTGTGACTCCGCACGTTTCGTAGATTTGCCTTGCAAATATAAACTGCAGTTAGGATCAACGACGATATGTAAATAAATACATACATGTATTTATATTATATTTTATGTATATTTGTCAAATGCATGGTGTATTGGCGTCAGCTCTAATGCCATGCTTTGTATTTTATTTATTAAATAATTAATATTATTATGGTCTAAGATTTCCATAATAATTATTTTAGTTTATTCAACTATAGTCTATTATTACCATGTTTTGATAACTTTATAATATATTTGTCTATTCCCAATTTTGACATGTTTATTAATATTTCGATCCCAGACTAATCTAACTTACTATTTCGATTAAGATAATAATGTTGATATTGCTAGATGACAATTTCACCACTGCTGTGCATACATTATCGTTTGAATATATTATAATTTCATTCAATAACCAATCAATTTAGTGTAATCTATTGCCATCAAACATTTCACCATGGAAATAGAAGTAACTGGGTGGCTGTCAATTGTGTTGGTTTTAAGTTTAACTTCGTTTGGAGTTTACTGGTGCCTCACAATATGTTCCATACTCATATTTTCTGTAACTGGGTAAGTACTTCATATAAAGTTAAGTTGTTCATTGTTTTTATTCAATTGAGGAATTATCGATATATCCGGCAAAGAAAGATCTGACTACACTCCGGTTAACATTTAAAACGGATTATAAATGTTTGACATAATATTATACTATAAAAATATATCAACTGTTTCACTATTTTGTGTTATGAATGTAACCAATTGTCACTTTTAAAAAGAAACATGAATTTTGCTGATTGGCTTTATCATTCAAAAAATATTAATATATAACCTAAAAAAACACTTTTTTTTGCAGATTGATATCCATGCTTTATTTGTCGTTCGGTGGAAATGAATTTAATGTCACTAAAGAAGATCTATTGGATAATCCATTAGAGCAGACATCTTTCACAACATCTCTTACCAAGGTATGCAATCGATTATTTTTAACCTATGTCTTTGTCAATGCATTTCTATAAGTATTCTATATGTCCCACAATTCCAGTGAATATTTAAGTTACTTCACAAATACAGTAAAACCACAATTGAGTGGACTAATGGTGGCAAGGTGAAATTCTATAGCCTAAAGCTGATATCCTGAAATCCTATAGTCTTTTGTTAATAAGTAGAGTATCTTCAACAGCTTTCTTATAAATGAGCATGTTCAGTAATGTTTCCATTAGTAGATTAAAAATGATTTGCGATTTTTAAAAATGTGGACATCAAATCACTGGCCATACTGCATTGAAACTTACGGTTCTGTGATCACGTAGTTATCATACGTACTTTAAGAAAAATAACAGAATGAACATTATTTAAATTTGTTTGTTACATAATTATATCAATTTAAAGTGAAGCCATATTTAACATTACTGACGTAATTTAGTATTACATTCTATTTTCAGGTGATGTATGTTTTCAATGAAAAGGAAAAGAAGAAAAATACTGACAAAAGAATTACCGGTAGCGAAATGGTAGACTCCCATCTTCATGAAATTTTTAGATTAATTGTGAATGATTATATTACCCCGTGGTATAGTGTCATAACACAGGATACAGAATTTGTAGATGCTATTCGTGACACTGTGCAATCATTATCTCTTAACATATCAAACAGGTTAGTCGGTATAACATATATTTATGTATTTCGATACGTTAAGTAAATATAATTTTTTAAAGATAAAAGTTACATTTTTCATGGCATCAATTAGCAAAGCTGCTTTATCTACATATGGTATTATAAGGATTCATGTTTAGTTTTTTTTTGTAATTTAGTTACTTTGAAAGGAAACGCTCATCAGCTCTGTAATAAAATCCGTCAATTTTATTCCCTGTTTTCTTCATAATCTTTGCATTGGGCACTGAGCTGTTTATATCTTATACTAAAATAGTACAAAAAGCAAGTTGTATTGGTGTTTCATATTAAACAAATGTCATATGGTCCTTATTATTTTTCTAGGGTAAAAAATGTAGATTGGCTGTATTATTTAGCCGGTCGGTTGGTGGAGGACTTAGCTGGTCACTTGAGACTATTCAGAAGTGCCGGCGGAGGAGAAAAATCTACAGCCCGTTTTGTTTTGGGTCCAACTCGATGTGGATCGCCCGCCAGATCCCCGGCTAGAAATTCTAATCAGCATCACCGACGTAACAAAAGCGACACAGATGTGGCAATGTTTGGTGGTGTGTCTTCATTTATTATTAATCATTAATATAAATCTTTAGATTCAGCTAATATCTTTAAATAATCAGTTATCATTTAGCAGTTTTTTTTATTTAGTTCCATAAGCTACAATTCCTTAAACTATTCTCAAAGTCAAGACTATGTCAAACCTACTTCACGCAGTAGTCATAAATTTTTATGTGTGTGGATTTTTGGTTGATTAAACTTTAGGAATAAAAAATACGCCAAGATTGTGTTGTTTTAATTAGGAAACTGTAGCAACTGTAGCAATGGGCTTATTGAACATTAACATAGTCAGAATCAATTGGGAACTGCTAAAAAAAATCAAGACAATTAATAAGTAATAGGCATTCTGTGTGTAAAATATGTTCTTTCAAGAATTCTTACTGTTTAAATTTGAACTGAATTACATATTTTTAAATGTGAAACAGCGGGATATATTTTTGAAAGATTATGTAGCCATATTGTAGTTTTTTAGTATATTGTATATATTATTAAAGCGTTCTTAATTTTAAGGCACATGGGATGGTCAACGGAACATGGGGAACTCGAGAACATATTTAGATAAAAATAAATCGTCAAATATGACTTTTGAACAGAAATTTTTTGAACTCGAGAGGGAGATTGAAAAAAATCTTATGTGTCGCGAAAAAATTTGCAGCGATGAATTTATTGAATCATGTGAGTAATACAATTTCCATTTTCTATTTCCATTTAGTCAAAAAAAATGATTAATTCTTTAATATTTTATTTCTTTTGTCTCCAATGCAGGTTTCATTGGTGAAATCATTCAAATTTTGATATATATTGCTCTGGGGACAAATAACTTGAGAAGCCGTGCCACATTCGCTTTCCTGAGAGCTATATCTTGCAGTACTCTTCAATCAATTTTTCACTATGTCACTGATCCAGATACTATTAATACACTTGTTCTGCGTTGGGTAATAATATATTTCTTAAATATAAGTAATAATAAAAATTTATATCTTTGTACGATATATATATTTTCATTACAGCATTTCTCACAAATAATCTTCTTTTAATATTAAAAATTGATTTCACTTATCCAACCAATTATTTTATTCCAATGTTACTCCCCAAGTTTTATAACAAGCTTTATTTACAACTGATAATATTAATTGGATGTATTGGTTCAATACAATACAATTTTATTTTACAGGGTTGCCGTGATGGCTTATCTTCAGAATCCTTCCTGTCCGTGCTTAGGACTACAGATAATGTTAATGAACTGAAAGCTACCTTAGATCTCGTGCAAAAAGAAATACAAAAATTAGTTAGTACAATGACTATTTTCAAACTTACATTTTCACTAAAAATTTTTACATCCATTGAACTTCCAAGAAAACAAATGAACTTGAACATGGTATTATTTATGAGCATTTATATTCATAAAAATAAATGCTAAAGTAGTAACTATTCTATATAAACGATGATAGAAATACACTCAAGTTATTTAAAGTACTGAGATATTTTATGCAATATTTTATTAATCCTTTTGGATCAGAATCCGGATTAAATTGATTATAGTATTTAAGATTAATTTGTGTAAATTCTTAGATATAATATTATATTGTAAAATTAGGTTCAAAAGAAGTGAAATACACAGTTTCAAAACAAGCAGAAGTTACTTGAGCATTCGATTTTATGTTGGAATGATCAAATGCTAATTTTTATATGATATAGCATTACATTTAATTCATCTCAATCATAAAGCTATGTTCTTAGCGCGATGATCAGAATTTCTAAGTATTACAATGCTCAACATTATTTATTACAATGTTTTAATTTTACAGGTATCAAGAGACACAGGCGGTGAATGTGATATCACAGTGCGACAACAGTTGTCATCTTTACAATATTTGATAAAAATGATGAATGGACGATGTTTAGCATTAACTCCTGCTATATCAGCAGCACCTAAATCAAAACCAAGTGGTAGGTATACAAAATAACTTCAGTATATAATCAAAAAACCATAATTTTTAGACGGAGGTTATGAAATCAATGAATATAATATCACAGCTTAAAAAATGTCAGCTTCTTAGAAACACATTATGATTAAATTATGAATTTCAAAATAACAAAATGATACGAGGATTGAACGATCAACGTTCCACGATCGAAGACCCATATAGAGTCAACTATAATTTAATGTGTGTGATTTAAATGAAATACTATTTTTATATTATTCTTTTTAGAGATGAAAAACATAGATATATCGATCTTCTTAGCAGCAAATTTTTTACTCACCATTCTTTGTAGTACAGTGTAACACTTATATATTACTGTTTTTTAAGCCCTTAAAACACGATAAACTCAAGCAATTATAGTTCCACTGTAATTAAATTTTGATATTGCGTAAGGCGAAGTGTAAATATTTTTATTTTTACAGTTATGGCACAGTTACCATTGGGATTTCTGCTGGACAATCATTTGGCTCTATGTTATTTCTTAGACTACGCACAATCGGTTGGTGCTCACACTTACATATTTTGCCTTCTGAGTATTCAAGCGTGGAGAGTTGCGACTGCTAAATGTATTGCTGGTAAGTAAAAAATGGAATGTATTCTAACTTTATTAATTATATTCAATTATTACTATGGTTTTGGTCATAAGGCTTTATATTTATTGAATTTCCACAGTTACATAATATCTCTTATATAAGATATACAATTAAAATGAAAAGTATGTCTATTATTTATTATTTATCTATTTTCATCCGTCGAATAATTTCAGTCATAACGTTTCAAGTACTCACTCACTGCATATGCTATTGCGAATTATTATAAGACACAATCAATTTTAAAATACAATATGAATTTGGAGAAACGTAAATAGAATAAAAAAGTGTCTATGTCACTGATTCTACACACAAATTTTTATTCAATTTTATTTTCAGTCCGAAAGAGTAGCAGCGGATCAAAGAGTGACATTGAGACGATTCTTTTGCCAGTGAAAATAGGAGCAAGAAGTATCCATGAACAATATCTGGCTAAAGGATCCTCCAGCCGTTTGGATATTCCTCCCGCAGTTGTCCGAAGTTTTCTTGCTCATCTTAACACGCCTATCGATACCAGAACAACCAATTGGTTTGATGACATTGAAGACTGCGTTCTGACAAAATTAAAAGTATTTTAAACTATTTTACATTTGTTATATCAATCATTAAGATATTATAACTGCATCATAACAATTATAAAATTAAGAGTAAAACTAGTCAAGTATTTATTTACATTAATTTCTGTATTTGAAAAATATTAAGTTCACGGTAGATACATTATTTATTTAAATATAATGCATTTCCAGCTCAGAAATGACAGTTAACCTAAAAAGTAACTAATGCAAAATTTGTGTTATGTATGTATACAAAACCTTTTACAAAACTCAAACTACATGACTGCTGATAAAATAGAATATTGGTATTTTCAGCAAATAATTTTTTGTATACTATTCTATAAACGCTTTTTATCTTCACGCATATAGAATGAAGATTCATATAAAATTATATCGATAGAGATACTTTAAGTAATATATCTTCTTAGCACATGTGACCTTATAATCGTGAAGAATTTTGACATTAATGATATTAGATTAGTTATTAACAATTTATATTATTCAAGAAGATTATTCTTACTTGTATGATATCATAAGTACTAAAAACAAATGCTATTTATTATTCTGCCCCAAACATAAAATCCTTTCGATAGAGAAATACAACAGATACATTTTTTGGATATCACCATCATGTTTTATTCTTTTCATTTAAGGCGGTGGAAACTGATTTTCATTCTTCAGCGCAATACTCTCGACTGCTTGCAGAACTTGACATGATCGAAGGCATGAACATGTCTGAAAATACCAAGTGAGTGCTAGCTATATTACCATATCTTGAAAGGGTAAGGCATCATCAATTTCACCATAGTGAACCTGAAAAAAAAGCTTTATGTCCTGTCTGCATCTAGATTATAGTGGTACACTAATGCATATGTTTCTACACAAAATTTTAGCTATTTTAAATAAGTTCATTCAGCTCTTTATTTCAAAAACAATTTTGGTGAAAATGGACAGGGTATCAGCAGCTTCTGAATACTTGCTATTTTTTGTTTTTACATTGATATAAACCCTTGACAATTGTTTGTGTGATGGGTCTATCTGTATAGATTATGTCTGTTTTTTACGATCTGAATGACATACTGTTAGCGGGGAAATATCGTTGGAGGTTTTGCAAAAAAATCATTCTTTCAAAAGTATTCCATGTATCCATCGTTGAATTGACTTTCTTATATTTGGCCACATGGCTACAAATTGCTGTTCTTTACGCAGAAATTCATGATTTTATATTTATTAATAAAGTTACCTTGCGATAATAATGTGAAATGAACAAAGTTATCTTTCAATTTTATGTTTATTTAAAAGTTATTTGTTTTTTGTTTCAGATTTGCTGACGAAAAGCGATCCGATAACACTGGAATGATCTCATTTGGCTCCAAAACAAGTCTGAATTCATTGTCGGATGGCCGTCTTAGTGGTATGTTGTTTTTATTTATCTAAAATCTTAAACCAATGTAATGTGGGGATATATGTATATGTTATCATTTCATAACCTGTATATCTAGATTTCGATTGGTGGGAAGGCAGTTGAATACTTGGAATACCATAATGGTATTCTGTTAATCTGTTCTTGATTATTGACACATCAAATTTTGCACAGAAAACAATTATCTATGTTTTTTTTTGACTTTTTATTAAATGAGAATGAAATCCCAATTTTACACTTAACACATGAATGCAGATTTTTATCTTATAATTCGGGTGCCACTACTCTGACACCGTATTTTTAAAATCGGGCTATTTTTTTTTAACCTTTTTGCATTCAAGGCATTTAATTGTCTGTTTATCTGATGTGCTTAGAATTAAGCTTATTTTTTCATCCATTAAATTAAATTCCCTTACAAAATCATTTAAATAATCAAAATAATATTTCTAAAGCATTAAAAATAATCAACTAATGAATTATTAAATAAATATAGTGGAAAAAAATCAACTCATTACTTTTATAAGCTATACTGTAAATTAATAGTATAGTTTCACGCTTGATATTCCAAAAGCTAAAGTATGCCAAGGTGAACTCTTTACATCTCTACTCTGGTATGTTATGTACAACTGCGAAATTTGTAAATTGTACTGTGTCACAAACCAAGAATGTATTTACAATTAATTCTGTAACTAAAATCGTCTAGGATAGCTCTGAAGTGATTTAATTATTAAGTTATTTGATGACTGTAGGGGTGTATATTTACAGATAATTCTGACAATACAGCTCCGAATTCTCGGTCGCAATCTCCTGGATTCAAGACAGCACATGGTATGCATGCATAAATACTGACTTTCTTTTAGTAAAATATTGATAACCATTCAATTTATCCAAAGCAAACAAAACTATTTTATAACTAATATTTTCAATATCAAAAGATATAAAGTTGTATTCAAATCGTCTTTTTAAATTTGATATCTATGGGTTATGATTTTTATCTAAACACAGTCAGTATATTAAAATATTTGATGCATGCTAATTTATTACTAATGTTATAGATTTTTATAATAATGCATTGTAGAATATGGAAATAACTGACCATATAAATGAATAGGGCTTACTAGAAAACTGGAACATTTCCCTTATGCTTTGGTTTGCAGGGATCCTGAAAAGTGGTATTTAATTAAAACAACTCATATTTAAAATCATAATTCTAGTGACTCAACTATGTAGTAGAATATACAAATTTTCAGGAGAACTACAAAACAGTGTCACTTGCTTTTTATGTATTAGTTCTATTCATTAATGGTGTCTTAGGGAAGTTCACAACCACATTTTTATTTAAAAACTTTGCTTACAATCAGCGTTTTGTTTTTACACAAAATAAATAAATAAATATCCTAGACTTTGAAGTCTAGGATAACAATATTCTTCTGTATCTTCTGTTATACATAAGCGAGAAAAGCTATGCCTGGATTTTTGTGACAGCAGATTGAAGTGTATTTAATTTCTGAACAAGTTTTGATATAATATATGTATATAAGCAGGCTGTCTGCCGAATATATAATTTTTTGAGTGTCAATTGGTATTTGGCAAAATGATATCTTTTTTACTTATTTGTAATCATAGTGTTGATCAGGATATTTATGTTTTAATTTTAAAAATTTTGAATGCCAAAAAATGCATGTACTTTTATGATTGAACATTAGCTTACAAATAATTATTTATCTAATAAAATTGTGTGAAAAAAATTTCACCCATAAATATTATTTATCAATTGGAAAATCAATGCATGAAAATTTTCTTTCACATAAGAAACTTTTAATGGAGAATTGTAACTGTTTCCAATCAGCTATGGCGTAATCTGTGTCGATAGAGGAAAAAACCTTTCAAGAAATTATTTGAGCGAGTGTTCTTTATTGCACTTTGCCACATATTTCTAGATGATAATGAAATATTTTGTTTTCAGATCTAGGTGTGGAATGTGTTGAAGAAGGCAGTGCTCCAGTATTAGCTCAGGAATCACAGGAAAATGTTCTACTCTGGGTTCCTATGCAGGAATCGTGTCACCTGGAGACAGTTATTGTTGAAACAGGTAAAAAAGTCCAGCTGTCAGTTCAATTCTTCTTGTTTGCACGCCAATATATAACAAGATCTCTTAATAAATTTTTTTTCTACTCCCATATTTTTCTTGCTGTACTAAAATCACAAAAGATATGTAATATATTTACTACCAAAAGAACATTACCAATTTATACAAAATTGCATATTATCAATGAATAAATAATTGACCAAGAGGTGTGATAAATGCTTGTCATATTTAAATATGTTTAATTGAATGTTTCGATAGGTTTGGTGCAAGAACGGGGGCGGACATTTGGTGTGTACGCTGTTGAAGTCAGACGAAGGTGTGAAAAATCTGGGCGTCAACAGCACTGGCATATATATCGAAGATACAGTGACTTCCACGATCTCTACATTGCTGTGAAGGAATCTGTAATTATTTTAATTTATACATCAATACATTAGACTAAGGTGCTAGATGAAATATCACTGTGATTATGTTACGAGTGTTCTTAAAACTATTTTTCACAAACACTTTTCTACAGACAAAAGAAAAACGTATTTGATATCTTTTACTAACTACATCTACCAACACATCATTACAAATTAGTGTTCAGCATCCATGTCATATCATTGGTTAAACGCCTCTACATTCAAAGTTTTATGTAATGAAACATCATTCATATAGTAAACAGTCATTCATATAGTAAACATCAAAATCCATGTTATTTCTTATATACGATTCAAAAAACTTTGCTAGCAGATTAGCGTTCAGACTTTTTAAATAGTATTAACGCAGGGCTTAAAAGCTTAAGAACACTAATTTCAATCACAGGATTTAATTAAAAATACATCACCCTGCAATACTGTATCATCTGTCAGAAAGATTGGTTCTTAGGTTTGTTCCCAGACTATTTAATTTATTCATTAATTTACCTCTTATAATAAGTTGGTCCGGATATAAAACTAGTTTCTGGTGCATCCGTTGTTTTCTCAGAAAATTACAGCCGTATTCCGTGAGGAAGGAGTGAATAAAAATATATTCGTTGTTGATATTGAATATGTTTTTATTGCAGTATCCTGAACTGAGTAAACTGGATTTCCCGTCGAAGAAAACATTTCAAAATACAACCCGAATCGTGCTAGAAAGAAGAATGGCTTCATTAGGGTCATGGCTTGGAGTGCTTGCTACACTCGGGTGCCCAGATGGACCGCCCCGTTACGCTCTTCTTCATTCTAGTTTGCTTTTACCATTCTTAAGCCCAAAGGGACCTCATGACCGTCAGCAGCCTCAGAAAGCTGTAAGTATTCATAAATAATTAAGTTCTATTCTATTTAGGTACTATAAATGGTTTTTACTCATCAAAGATTAACACAACTTCTTAAGAAATGCTGCCCAAAATAGATTTGTAATAATATAATCAATTAGTCTGAATTCTTTCCTCGTAAACAAATTGCACAGTTCAATGATTATTGGATTCGTTATTGCATTTGATTCCTGTGTATATTGTTTATGAATATTATCTAGATATCGAGAGAAATTCATTACAAATAAAATATGTTCTTCTAAGATTGCATGCTGTTTATAAATCAATAGTATACAGATTTTGTCAGCTACAATTATTTGCTAAGCTTTCTTCTCAAATTTATATCTGTATGCCTAAAAGTATCATTTAATTTTACAGATAAACACGATTTTGGTGCAGCCCCTACGACAAGGAATGCGATCACTCCGCAGCGTCCCTGGACAACTTGTGCACACTGTTGATGATTTTATGGAAGGTATACATCAGATCTTTGCTTCAATTCCACAGCCAACACCAGTTTTCTAGTAGCTTGAGTTTTTTCTAACTCAAAACAGTTGCACATCTGATCCGTCATTATTTGCCGAATTTCAATGGTAATTAAATATTATTTGGTGCTATTTTTAAGGCACATGCATTGTAGTCAATGTTTTAGGTATCTGCTCTGACAAACAGGATGTTGTGCTTAAATTATAAACTATTGAACACCGATGGTGGGCCCAGGCTATTTAATTTAATTTACACTAGAAGCTCTAAAGTCGACCAGTTGAAAACTTGAATTAAATATTTCATTATTACTTTCAAATTATTATTCAGATGCTTTGACTTGCAATATCGCTAAAGATCTTTATTGCTTTCATCTGTGGGCATGTGGTTTTTTTATTAACATTGATTATAGAAAGGGAATCAAATATAATATATTATCTCTTTACAAAATTCCTTTGTTAATATGAAACAATTAATGGAATAATTTAACTGGCAATAGATAAATACTACTCAATATCTAACCGTACCGACTATACTGCTCAAAGAGTTGATTAATTCAATATGTATATGTATAAATTATGTAAAAAAACACTCTAATATGTGGATATCTTTTAGGTATATCAAAAGTTTTAAATGGAGGAAAATCGGAGTCAATAGGGATCCTGCAATCACAAATGCCCACCGTTGGAATTGGTGTACATGACATTGAGGTAATAAATAAAGCAGACTTCTTAATATATCTATCTTTAGCTGCTACTTTTATTTGGCTAAAGATCAGTGATAATTTATGACTAATTCTCATTGCAATAGACTTTCTCATTTCACCATCAACCTTTTTTTAGGTTAGGTCTTATAATCATTAAATCGTAGGACATTTGAGCTGCACTTCTTTCTGCAGTCTGTAATTTTCATTTATACTAAACATAAAGATTTATGATCAATGATTTGTGGTGGTTCACATCAATTGGTAAATTTGAAATGATTCACATTAGAAGTTTTCAAAGAAGTGAACCGAGTAAATAATAGTATTCGTCTGAAGTCACTACAATCAAATAATTCATTACAATCAAAAAACGTTTACAATAATCAAACATGTTAGTATAATACACTTGATTTGATATTTTACAGCCATCCAATTATGGAGCTGAAGAGTTGCCGTTGAGAGTACTTCTGATCCTCTTGGATGAAGTGTTTGAACTGAGATCCCGTAACCGTTGGCTACGTAGGCAGATAGCTGCACTTCTCCGTCAAGTAATCACAGCCATGTTCGCAGATGTGCTTAACAAGTAAGTTTTCCTGTTTAATTTGATCATTTTCAATCTAGTTTTTTTTTGTGAACCACTTATTCTACTGCGAATATGGAGTATCGATTTATGGACTGTAAAATATATGCAAGGTGGATTTTACTCAATCCTGCTATTGACACATGCCAGAAATATCCTACTTCTCCAATTAAAAATCACACCTTGTGAAAATTATTTTTCCACTACAATTTTACTTTTAATCCCACGGGGCTGATCCACCGGCGGCCCTATGAATATATGCAAAGGATCCCCGAGGTCTTCTAGAGAAGAATCTTACATGGATCCATTGATCAATTGAAAAATCAATTTATGATGATGTATGTAATTATCTACCCTTACATAAAAAGAACTTAAAATAAAATACAAATTTCGTACACCAGTGGTAGGCAACCTACTACCCGCGGGTAATTGAAATACCCACTACGACATTTTGAATTACCCACCAAGAAAAAAAGATATTTATTTTTAATTTTTTTATGAAATTATTTATTCGTTGAAAATAGCAGTAATTAAATATATTATGGGAATAATTAATCTTGAATTGAATTCGAATGTTCAGTTCTATGGACAAATAAATTTAAAGATCTTCGCCAGCATCTCGAAACGATCACCGAAAACGAAAACAACATGAATGCAATATCATCATGCGGCGACAACATTAGCACAATTTTTGTTATGCTTATTAAAAAAAATCATTTACTCTATTATCAGCATTCGGTTCCATGTATTCTTGTGAGCAAACATTTACCTAAATGAAATGTGTCCAGAATACGCTGCGGAATAGACTTAGACTAGCAAATCTCGATTCATGTGTTCGACTGAAGTTAACCAAATATTTTCCAAATATCGAAAGACTTTCTAAAAAAAATCAAAACCAAGGTAGCCACTAATACTTTAATTTTTAATATGTTTTAAAATAAATTTCATTAAACGAAAATAAAATTGTAATTTTTTACCCAGTCTCAAAAGGTTGTCGACCACTGTCCTAAACCCTATTTTTTTTGTTGATTTCAGGAGAATCCTCACTTACATCTCATCAATTACTTCTCCGGAAACTGTGGTATACTGCCTCGATAATTTTAAGTAAGTGTTCCGCATGTTTTTTTTTTTCTTAATTATTGTACCTTCTTAGTAGTGTCTCCAGTTTTATTTAATTAATGATGGTATTTTACAATGCCTGCCTAAGCAGGCAGTCATGATGATGTCCATTTTCAGCTGTATCTGCAGAGCTGATAGCCGTGTTTGCAGCGTCTTATCGTATAAATTTACAGATGCTATAATTTTACGATATTTAATATTGATTTCCGTTGATCTTAGGTAGAATGTCAATGATATTTGTTTTATGAAAACAAAGTTCGATTAATTCAATAATTCTTTGGTAATAAAATAAGATGATTTATAATTTGTGCATATCTTTTTTCAGGCGTAATTATTTCACCAAAGAAAATGAAAACCGCAAACCTGAAGTCAGAGATTTGTTGGCGAAATCACGAACAAGAGTAGCAGTCAAAACAGTGCTTCTTTCTGCGAGACAAGGTAAAGAGCTGTTTTATGAATATCCTCCTCAATTTTAAATTTTTAAATGGATTCAAAAACAGTTGAACTTATACACATATCAATTTAAAAAGCATCATATTTTCCGATTCCTCTTTTAACTTAATTTAACTTCTCATCTTGATAACTATTATTATCAAAAAGATCAATCAACGCAAGATATTAAAAATGCTGTTTCATTAATTTATCATAAATATCTTCTCATCGCATTAAAAGTTTAGCAATCGTTTTGGTGGAATAACATTTTTTTATTTAACATATACATTCTTAATTTTGCAGAAGAACTTAAGCACATCATGGGATCGGAAACAACACACCGTGGACTTATAACTATATTTGAACTATTCCAAAATCAAATACTAAACAAAAGACTTATGTCAGTACTTTTACAAGGTAAATACAAGATCACTTTTTAGTTGTTAAATTTCATTTGGTATAAAGGCATTATTTTAAATATAAAACACACTTTTTCTGCACCATTTTGACATATAATTTTATTAAGATAAGGACTAGCTTTTCTTATCACAATCATTTCCAACTGATGAATTGAAAATGCTTTTATTTGAAGTAATATTAGATAAGTGATAAGGTAATAATCCTTTTTATGGATCAGAGTTTGAAGTGACATAGTTATCTTAAAACATGAGAAATTTTGCCGCCTACTCAAGACTTAACCCCTTCCCGGGCACGCCCGAGTGTACTCGGGTATTGAAAGTCGTCAAAAACGGACTTCACCAGATAACTCGGGCAAACTTCATACGAAAATTACGATTTTGATCTAGTCCAAGCAAGGGCTGGACACAGACTAACAGATAAAAATATGATATCACAAATTTGTATGTATTTTGCATTTTCAAATGTGTGCATGTGTGCATATGTGCATATGTACATATGTTAAATCAATTGGACCGGCAAGTGGTTAAAACAGGCGTCAATTTACTTACTAATTATATATGCAGAAAGAAACATGTTATAGAAAGATTTAAATAAATTGATTCATTATTGCTTACAAATAATTATTTAGAATCTTGTACTTACAAATTGGGCTTAGATCTTTATTGTGTACATCTGTGACAAGTGGTTCTTACGACAAGTATATTTTATTTGATGCAAGTATAATAATATTATTTCAATTTTTGCAGGACTGCTGGTGACACTATACCCGGAACAAGATATCAACAGTGTCTTCCAAAGACTTGTAAAAATTAAGCCAGGCAGGGGTCCATTTGTATTCAAAAATTTGTGATATTTGAATTAATAGATCTTATATAATTAGTGGCCTTGTGAATATGCTGAAACTTCAATTTTTTCTTTAATATTACCGATAAGAATTTTTATCTCTTGACTGTTATAGGCATTCAAGAACTTATATATCACTAATAAGCAGGCGGAAGTCAATATTCTTGAAGGTGTAATCTGAATTTTTTTATAAAAACTTATTGTCATGTACAGTACTTGCATAGATCAAATTTGTACAAATTGAACCAAAAATTAACTTTTAAAATAGTCATCATATATCAAGATTAATTTGTCATGTATTAAATCTTGTTTCAACTGAAGTCAAAATTGCTTATGCAAATTTATATAAATCTGAATTTAGCTTCAATCAAATTTGTGAATTGAAATCAAAAAACATATTTAAAAAAATCTACATCAATGTAAATTTAACATGGATAAAATTTTGTTTCAATTGGTTCTAAAAAATACATTCAAAATTCTTTATGTAAATATCTAAGATAGTTTGTGTATATCTAAATTTAGCATCAATCAAATTTCTAAATTCAACTCAAAAATCATATTTAAAATAGTCTACACCAATGTTAATTTAACATGGATCAAATCTTGTTTCAAATGAAATAAAAATTATATTCAAAATTGTTCATGTAAATATCTAAGATAGTCTACATATTTATATGTATATGTAAATTTAGTATCAATCGAATTTGTAAATGTAGCCAAAAAAATACATTTAAAATTGTTTATTATATTTTCTATGTATATCGAAGATAGTATATATAAATCTAAATTTAGTATGAATCACATTTGTATAAAGTCAAAATCATATTTAAAAATGTTAATATAAATATATATCTAAGATAGTCTATACATATTTAGAATTGTTTTTGTAAATGTATATCTGAGTTAAATAAATTTCCTATTACTTTATAATAATTTGTATTATTTTACTGATAGTCAGTTATAAAATTGTTATCTTTCCTTTTTACAATCCTGTCCATTCCCGAAGTACAGAATAAAGATTACACTACAAAAATTATAAGATATATACATAGTTGATAGCTATTTCAGCTTATACCCTCTAGTTTAGTTCTGACAACATATCTTATAATTTTTGTAAAACTAAAATACATTGATATTTTTTCACCGTGTTATAATAGGTTCTACCGAGTAAATGCCAATTCAATCAATACATCTCAACAGAAATTAGTTGCAGAATACTGCTTGTATTAATTTGATTCTTTTTTGAGAGGGTAAGTATAGATAAATAAAAAGACTAAGAAGCTATATAGTAACTAATTTCCTCTTCCTACACTCATACAGGATTGGATAGGTGGGAGGGAGCTAAACTTAAAAAAAAAATATTCTTCGAAAGAAAGATCATGAATAACTGTAGGAAAAGCTAAAATAGAGTAAAAAAATATTGAAAATTAAATCACTATTTTTAACGTAACATAAAAAAATCATTGCAATCTAATCATAGTTCTACTCGAGTATTCAGTCTTATAATGTAGTCATTTCAAGTTTCAAATAGTATGAATGTGTATAACATCTTTGGAAATTCTGGGAAAAATCAATCCAACAACAATCGATTTGAAACTATATTCCAAAACTTGGATAGTTGGGTTCCAGATGGGTGAGTGTCTCATGATTTAAGTGAAAAAAAAATATAAAACCATGTTGTCTTCTGGACATTTTCGCTGGCTAGGAATGAAATCAGCATGTCTTAGACTAGTGATGAAAAATGAATAAAAAATGAAAACACGCTATCTTGAAATTCGATAAAAGAATAATGTATTAATGGTGTAACATCAGAGGACTAACACACAATGAGTTTCTCAAGCCCAATGAATGCCTCAATTTGGAAATTTACTGTTAGCAAATGGATGATTTGATTAAGCCATTCATGGAAAAGAGATGGTACCTAATCAGTAAGAAGCAAATCACACTTTACAATAACGATCTAATAAATATGCAGCTTTGACGACTTGCCAAAAAATATTTGCCACATTGACAGATACTCTCCAAACCCAGCACCATTTAATTAAGATAAATTTTTCGCTTCCGAAGATGAATCATTATAAAATAAATTTATAATTAATAAATTTATTGAACAAACCTTTATAATTTTCTTTTAATTAAGCCTTTAAACGCCAAGCGAATTCCATGGATTTTTGCTGTACGCCACCATTTTTAATCATCGATTTTTACATGAAAATGCCACGTAACATACCCGGAAAATATGTAATTGTATACTTAAAAATTAAGTATTGTGGAAGGAATTTAAAAAAATATGTGTACAGGATAGGAATGTGATAGGTATGAGTTTTTTGCAAATTATACAAAATAATGAATTTCAAATATGTATATTATCGAAAAAACAGGCCAAAATAACAAAAGTACATTTAAGTATATAATTTTACATAAAAAAAAATTCTTTCAGGAAAGACAAAATGATTCCAAAAGTAAGGTCGCCCTTCAAGCTACTAATCGTCTCTATAACGCGTTAAATCCTGATATTGCCTTTGTAAAGGCGAGAAGGTGGTCGATCGTTATTTTGCAACCCTTAAAATAAATTCTGTGTATCCGTAATTGTATAACTTGTGTAATCGTGTAACTTCTGTAATCGTATAAGTAACGTAATAAATTGTGCTAGTGTTATTTGCACTTGTGTTTAACCCTTTAAGATCATTCGTAATCAGAGCACCCTACTTTCTCACCTCCCTGTTCCATTTCCTCATCCCGAGAGTGACCGACAGGGAGGCTGTCCCTCTTTTCCGAGAGGGCCGAGATTGAGGTCGTCTCAATTGGCTCCCAGAACGTGAGGCCGACGTTGTTCGACAACGACGGCATCCATTCCTGAATTTTTCCCATGCTCACTCGATCTCAAAGCGGTCTGGGTTCAAAGAAACCCAGTGGCGTCCAGCAAAATATAACAGACTATAATACAATGTGTGACAGTGAAAGTGTCAGTTTTCCCGAAGAGCGGCTGATGGAATCGGGAATCACGCTAATGTCAACACCAACGATGACACCGACACCTACGCCCACGCCTACCATGAACGCCGCCTACCAAATACGCTACGTCATACGAATTCAGGAGGATGTTCGACGGCAGCTCAAGGGCCGATATTGAAAAGTTCCTCGGAGAATGCAAGGAATACTTCGTGGCAGCGAGGACACACGAAGAAGACAAGCTGGAGAAAGCCGTGTCAGGCCTTAGAGGAGAGGCCAAGCGATGGTGGTCGTCGATGAAAACAAAGCCGAGCAGCTGGGAGATGCTGTCATTCCAGCTGCTGCGGCAGTACGATAGTGAAGATAGGAGGATCATGATAGACCATGAGTTTCGGTCCATCCGACAAACCGAGGACCAGGAGATCGTCGAGTTCCTCGACGAAAAGAGGGCGCTGTCAAGAGTGTGCAGGCCAGGTGCCGATCAGAAGGATCTGGCAAAAGCGGTCCATCGCCTACTAAATCCTCGCGACGTGGACAGGACGGCGAGAATGACGTGGGCGACGCTCGACGAGCTGATAGAGGCAGCTGAAATAGACAATTGAAATATCTACCCTGAGGATGATATCATACATCACCTCGCAGCCACCACAACGCTCACAGCCTCAGTACAGGATGTACGAGGATGAGACAGAGCGTCTGTATGATGAGGAGCAAGGGCGATATTATATCGTCCACCGCGACGGCCCTCGTCAGCGACACGCATCACCGCCCCCGCCTCAAGTACGATGCAGGTAGAGGAAGGAAGCCGACACCTCGGCACCAAGAGGGGAGCAGAGGATCGATACCAGCAAACCCCCACCTAGCGTCCATGAAGGTAGGTGGAGGGATAAGCGGCAGAACAGCCGTCTGGAATGCTGGCGTTGTCAAGGGAGGCACCTGGCAAGGAATTGCCCAAAACAACCGGTGGCCTCTGACAGCAGAAACAACTGAGGGGACCGCAGCACCAAACCGGCCAGACAGACTGCCGAGGTGTCTCCATCATCAGCACGAGGAACATCTGGCAGTCTTCAGTCACGTCGTCCGTCCGAGGAAACAAAAAAATCCTGTTTGGCCGGAGTCGTACTCGGAGTCGGAAATTTTGAAAAGTTTGAACTTTTTATTTTGGCATTTAATATGTCAAATTTGGCTTTTGGCCGCATTGATAGGGTTGATATTTAATTGAATACACATAAATAGGAAAATTAGGGGGAAAAAGTGACGATATTAACCTTTTTTTAGTCGGAGTCGGAGTCGTGTTTATGGTCAATGTCGGAGTCGAAGTCGGACTTTTTTTCACCGACTCCACAGCCCTGGTATAAAGCAACAGCACTGTCTTAATTATGAGAAATATTATGTCAAATTCGTAAAACAATTATGCTATGTCGAAAGAAACCGAAATAAGTATTTTTATAACAGGATCAAGAAGATAACTGTCAGCCCGATATAAATATTTCAGTTCGCCATTGTTTTTAAAAAATGTAATTTCTTAATCGATAAATTGATTATGTTTCTTCACATTAAAAAAAACAGAATACTTTCGATGTTGTAATATTTGATAATAAAATAATTGAATATCTTGAATCTCTAATCGGGATGCGATATTTTTCTTATACGCCATACGTACTACCTCCGCCCAGAGTAGGGTTTCCAATTCCGGGATCCCGAAGATTTTCAATACCTGATGAATCCCGGAACTAGAAAACATAATCCCGAAATTTTCGGAATTGATTTATTTGTTAAGCATAAACGATATATTATTTTTAAAAAATCGTAATATTGCGTGTACGTGTGCACGCGTCATCTTGTCGGTCCCTGTGGTCTAGCTCTAGTGGCAAGAGCTTTGCCCTAGCGATCAGGTGGGCCCGGGTTCAATTCCCGGCAAGATGAAATTTTTTCTATTGAAAAAACTTGAACTGGATGTATGTAATTTTTTGTTGAGTTGTTCTCGACTGATTCATTATTTATATCATCGAGTTTATCTCGTATGACTTTCAGAATTAAAAATATTTGTTGCATTGGCATTGAATGCTTTGAATTCAAGCACATAATATAAATTTTAGTAAAATTCCTTAGATGTTAGTTTACAAGCACACTTGAACAAAATTAACATGGATGTTCATGGACACTGTTAATGTTTTCACTTTATTCAAAAAAGATAGGTTGAGCAACTGAGTAACAAATAGTTCTCGTAAAAAAGAATATACTTCAAGATAATCGCCAGAAAGAGTCGACATGCTCCACGCTAGGAGCGGACATGGTTGAAAAAAATCTTAATTAATTAATTAATATTCTTAGAAAAAATAGATGGCGCCCACCGCCCCACATTATTCTTTAATCTTTTATAGGGCAAAGGCCGAAATTAGTTAGTATATTAACCACTTGCATTAAGGTCAAAATATCCAATACTACCCATAATAAAGTCAATATTTCATCATTAATTTTATCAAGTGGCGGAAAGTTTGCGTTGTTTCCCAAAAATCAATGTCTTCATCCGCGAGTCTTTAATTTCAATGCTGAACCTGTTTTTTAGTGTGAAAATGGACACGTCCATTCTCAGCATCCAATGTGTTAAATTAACAATTGGCCGTTTATGCGCGCAACTAACAGCTTTGAAGCACCGTATTGCATTTGGACCTGAATTATGAAGGCTGTTTTGCGATTTTTAGAGAAAACTATTTTTGTATCATTTCACATTTTACATACATACATACATTTGTAAAAAAAACCCATAAATTATCAGTCTGCTGTTGTCTAAGCAACATTTTATCGTCACGTTTTAATGGAAAAATCTCGAACTTCAATGTCACACAGTTGACTTATAAATTGAAATTAAAAATCGTAAACATGTATTAACCAATGAAAATATTGATGTTTTTGACACAAAAATACATTTTTTTGTAATATTTTTTTTTATACAAAATTTAAAACAGGCATGGGCAACCTTAGATCTGGGGCCAAATTATCATTCTATATCCGTGTCAAGGTCCGGATCCATTGGCGGATCCAAAGGAGGGGGGGAGGGCATGGGTTCCATGCCCCCCCCCATTATATATTTTCATATTTATAAAATGAACGACATAATATTATATACTGATTACAAAATTTTGTGTGGCCGAGTGTGGGAGTCAGATTTGCCTTGTATTTGAATTACGAGACTATCAATATTGCTTAAGGATTATCGCATAGAATTTTCATGTCTTGCCCTTGTTCGAACTTTGATTTATTGTGCTTCATCGTCGGAAAATACAAATGATTTTTCTAGCAAACGCGAATAAATTTATATATTTTTCTTGCACCAAATATAATTTATAAAAATCCGTCAAAGCAATGTTATAAAATTGTGGTTTTAGCACTTAATCCCCTGGAAGCTCTCAATAAGTTACATCTGTAAATTTGCTGGAAAATTATTTTCATTTGCATCCACTGGACGAGTAAATATAGCAAATGTGGAGTATTTGTTTTGGAAGTCAGTAAACCTCTATCAAATTTCTCTATAAGTGCCTTCAGTTTATCTACATAATAATTATATTTCATGTTTGAATGAGCTTATAGACTAGGAAAATGGTTTTTAAAAAATTATATCCCTCCCTGGAACTATTAATTTCTTTCTCTATTACTTTGCGGAGATGAATCAGGGCCGGACAAAATAGCCCGGTGGGCCGGATCCGGTCCATGGGATGGTGTTTGCCCATGTATGTTTTAAAGTATCATCTAAATTAGATTTTCATAATATTTAATTTAACCTATAAAGGGTTAAATGTGCTTTCGGGTCCGATTAGGTTGGGGATCCGTGTATTATGCACTTGCAAAGAAGAATGCAGTAACTCAACATTCCTGAAATTGTGTTATTAATGCCGCTTACTAAATATTTTTGAAAGCCATATATCAGGGGTGGCCAAAACGTCAACCGCAGTCGACAGGTCCCCGCGTAACTTTTCCTAGTCGCCCACCTGTCTGATATGTATACATCTCTGATGTCTTCAAATTTAAAATGTTAATAATAACTTGATATTTTTGGTCTGTAGTTAATATTCGCTCTTTGTAATGTTCATAATATTGCCAGAGAGTATGTAGTGATACAAATTAATAGTTTTTGGGATTCGTCTATATTCTAGTGAAAAAGATATAGTTAGTTTTTTTTTTGCAGAAATGATTGCGTTGGCCATTTGTCATTTCTTTTCTTCTAAAAATTCAATTCAAAATTTTGTGAAAAGTTTGCTTTTTGTGCCCTTCACCATTTTTTGTATTTTGATTATTTTGTAGTCTTATTTATTTATGATTTTTTCAGGTCTGTGGAGTCGGTGAAAAAAAGTAGATCCCGACTGCGACTCCAGCATTTACCAAAACCACGACTCCGACTACGACATTGACCAAAAATAGGACTCCGACTAAAAAAGGTAAATATCGTCACTTTTTTTCCCGAAAATTCCTATTTATATGTATTCAATTAAATATCAGCCCTATCAATGCGGCCAAAAGCCAAATTTGACATATTAAATGCAAAAATAAAAATTTCCGACTCCGAGTACGACTCCGGCCAAAACGCCGCGATGATTCCGACTCCGGCCAAAATGCTCCGACTCCACAGCCCTGGATTTTTTTGTTTATTTGTTTGTTTGTTTGTTTGTTGTTTTTTTTTTTGATTTCGTGTTTATTTGCACCTATTTCAATTTTGCTAATTATACAGTTGTTTCGTTATCATAACGTATGTTTCTTTGATAACTAAAATTAACCCAATCAGTATAAAAATCCAAAAAGTATCACAAAGTTTAGGACTGCATATAAAAATATTAATTTTAGTAACAAGAGTTAGTTGCACGCAAACCGCAGCGCATGTGAGCTCAAGGATACCTTTTATTACAGCAGCTAAAATTGCGACAGCATACTTGACAAGAACATTAATACATATACTATTTTTTCTCGCTGCTTTCAGATAAATTAATATGCATGCTAATACACATAATTTTCATAGCTTAAAAATTGACAGAGAGCTTTGGCTTTTTATGTAAAATTAATTAAAAATAAATGACAGATTGACAGTTATGTAACTAAAATTTTAAATAGTGTCCTATAATATCTGATATTGAAAACCATTGCGTTGAAAACTGTGAAGGCAGCTAAAAGAATGTTACTATAGAGTTTTAAATCCAGTTCATATCACTATATATTTTTTTAGTCTGACAACAAAATAATTATCTGTCAATTGGAAATCAACCGGTCTGTGTTATTGTCTGCGTATCAACTTTACGTAATCGTGTAAATAATATAGTTTTATAACAGTAGTGAATATAGTAAGTAACAATGAATCGATCAAATGATGATTTACAATCTTGGAATACGCCGCAAAATGAAAGACCCGTGATGAACCAACCAAATAACCCGAGAATGAGTCAGGTGTATATTCAAAATTTTATTGAATTAATCTCTAGTGAAATTGAATGCTTTTTGATTTATTTACTTTACTCATGATAATCATTTTCAGCAGGGCTTCCAGTTTTCAGCAGATGAAAAACGTGTTCTCGGTGAATGTAACTCGGAGAGTTTCTATCAACGTTCACTACCAATAGCCACATTCTTAGGACTTGGCACATACTATAGTGTTCAGTTGGGTAAATAAATACGACTATAGTCATCCTTTAATATTCGTTTTACATAGACATAAGATGTCGCGTGTATATTATTACGACGTAGCACTTGCCATTAAAAACACAAATTTGAAAAGCTGCAATACTAGTATTAAATATTGTTAAGTCATAAAATTAACCTAAAACCAAGTAATTTTGATTGAAGCTTTGTCTGACAGAGGCAGGGAAAATAGTCATTTATTGGAATTAATTTACGATATAAAGCATTTTTTATTTTGCTTAGAATGGTTGCAAAGGAATATTTGTATTTATGTTGGTATACATAAAATATACCCCGTAACATTTACGTCTCATCTAGACATTTCCACGATTCATTATGCCTTGCTTGCGTTTGATAATTAGATCTTGCTAATAGGATATAACCGCATATTGAATGTTCTTACTGACATCTGTATTTCCACTTCAAGAATTAGTCACAGAAGTATAAACCAAGCCTGCGTCATTCGCTACTGAATGAATCCAAATGAGTAAATCTTTGTAGTGATCTATAGTACCTCGTTCGCCTTTATAAAAAGATTAAACCTCTTCCCTGCTGAGCCAATTTACGAATATTCCAACAACTGTGATTTCAAAAACTTATTCATCAGGGCTTGTGATAAATACACTCATGGAAGACATCAGATAAAATATTGCATACCTATTTAAATTAGTTATAACACAGTTAATTTATTTTATTTTCGAATAACAATTTGCAACATACGGCAATCAGGTGTCTCAACATTTAAGATGCTAGTATTCAATGGGCTAATTATCACTTGATACTCCTCTCTAGCATTTCCAATAGCAGTTAGAATAATAAAACAAATAACTCGCAGTGAATCCAATAACAGTAAAAAATTTATTCATGAATTTTCGTTATACAGTGATGCGATTTGAATGAATGAATCTGAGAGAGGAATTGATTTCTGATGTTGCTTGCTTGCGCTTAACTGATTCATTTCCCAGGTCTTTTAAAAAATCTAGAGATACTTAAAATTTAGATATGGTCAATAATGCAAAAACTGTGCGCTTGCATTCCTGTCTCCACTGCTCCCCGACACCTTCTCTAAACAAGTCTTGCGCTAGAGTTCTTGCTGATGCATTGTGTGTTTTGCTAGTTTATGTGTCCATATGTTGCTCGCGTAAATTTATAAAAATGAGTGAGAAACGAAGAGACTGCAGTGCTGATACAAACAAAAAATAATCAATTGCTCATAAACTTCATATGATTGAGACAAAGGTGGAAATAATTAGGCAACCTGAAAGCGGTGAATCTTTGCTCCCAAGCCACTAGCATAAGCCTATGATAATGTGTTCAATTTTGAAAAACAAGAGTAACACAGCATGAATATATTGTGCTAGGCGTGTTATCTCGATCCATTGCAATTTCTGTTTCATTTAATAGAATTAAATGATTCCTCGTGTCTTCCAGCCTTATTCATTAAATTATTCTTACCACCGCCTCTCTTTACGTAGGCGCCTGCCCTCCCGGCAGGCAACCACTTTTGCATTTCAGAAAGATAAATTGTATTGTTTGTCTATGGCGTCAAATGTCACTGTGAGTTTATAGATAGATAAATAAATAAATAATTCCACGTAGGAACGTATTTGAAAGCAGATAACATTATTTTAATTAATGTAAAGCTTACGATTTTTTTTGAAATGTTTCGTCTTTAATTTTTAAATTTATTATAATAGAAGATCCTAAAGAATACTTAGCAATAAGTTGCATTTTTGCTCCCAAAAATGAAAACAACTCGATTTCATACTTATTGGGAGCAATACAATTTATCTTTCTGAAATGCAAAAGTGGTTGCCTGCCGGAAGGGCAAGCGCCTACGTAAAGAGAGGCGGAGCTAAGCAGGAGAGGATTGGGTTTCTGTCCCGTGTACCTATAACCATATTTTACCAAAAATTATTCTTCAAATCAAAAGTTTCTAAGATTCTTCAATAAAGCTTTGATTTGCATCTTTGTTTAATCAGCTATTCAGTGCATAAAACGCGTCTATTATTATAATTTTCTTAATTAAAATAGCGCTAAGCGTGTTAACACAACCATTGCAATTCATTTAATGGTTGAGCATTACTTCCTCATGTCTTAAGCCCTTGGCACAGAATTATTCACCATATTGATTGGTATCTTAGAGCAGTTTGGTGTGACGTCAATTTATACCTAGATTATTATTAGTGTTGACTATGATAATTCATAAAATTTTCAGGATATTTACAAAAAAATGCCCGTTTTGGTCCAGCTCCTAAAGTAGTTGCAGCTGTATGTTTTGGATATTTCATCGGAAAGGTATCTTACCAGTCTAAGTGCGCCGAGAAATTGATGCAGCTTCCAAACAGTTCTGTTGGACAGCTTCTACGGCAGCGACGAGATGGCGAACTTGTTGGGTATTTATATTTCTTTTGTTTATCCCGCCAGGATCACCTATCTCTTCATTTAAACATTTTTTTCTGCTTTCTAAATATAAATAAAGTTTCATATAAATTAGAGCTTATAAATTGCATTAAATTATTTTTCTTTCTCAATTTGGCCCCTTCTAAACAGAGAAACTGAACTCATTTTTCTCTATTTTTTTAGAAAGCCAAAAAATGGGTTTCACCTATAATCAATTTTATCTTTTTTTGAACATACATTTTTTAGGTGTTAACTTTAAAAGCAATGCTTTAGTTATCTGATTTATTTTTAAAATATAAAATTGTAATTTTTTTCTAATGTGTTGTTTAAAGTTTAGTGGAGCTATGAACAAGAAAGTGACTTTAATACGTATTGAAATATCTTCATATCCACTTCTATTGACGTGTCTCTTTGATACATAACATATCATTTTGTATCTAATGGCTAATTATAAATATCACTGTTGTATAAAAATTAGTAGTCAGCTATTTCAGCATCACGGTATCGTCAGAACTCAAACTATATCGTTCCGACGATAGCGTGATTGTGAAACAGGTATTAATCTATTTTACAATTCTTGTATAATTGTTACTTTATTATGTCCAGATTGCATTGTTAACTACATAATTGGTTTGTCATTATTTTCTTTTAGCCCAGTAACTCCTAGATTAGGAAACGCCTTACCTATATTCGGTACTCCGGCAGCTGAAACTTTCTCTGATACTGAGCAGCAGAGCTCGTCACTCAATTTGGATACAGACAGAGCAAACTTTTCTAATTCTAATTTAGATGATACCTACAGGACAGCCAATGACTGTAAGTTTGCATTTTTTTTTCATTTATATCAATTACTTCTGAAGTGCTAACTGTCAATTCTTGGTGGAATAGCATTATATTTAAATATATCACAAAAAATTGACTACTTCTACATGTATTTTATAATGATTGGAATTGAAGTAGTATGTAAAAATTGTGTGAAAACACATTTATTGTAACCCTCCTCGCAAAAGCGGGTTCTCCATCAGTACTTTAAATGTGAGGCCCATGCTAGAAGTGCCTATGTTTGATATAGAAACCATTCACTCATTTTTCTCTACTTTTCAGGAGCCAAATAACAGATTTCAGCAGTAATCAATGATACCTATTTTTTAACAGATACAAATTGTCTTTTCATTATCTTCCAATGCTTTGGGTTTTTGATTTATTTGTTAAATACAAAATAGTAATTTATTCTAACGTGTTGTTGAAAGGTTTAGTGGAGCTATTACAAGAAAATGATTTTAATATGTAGGAACTATCTCCATATTTCCTATTATGGTATGAGTCTTTCACACAAAAATACATAAGATATTAATTTTATCTAGTGGCATTCATAACTTAATACCGGCAATAATTAAGTATTCTAATGCTTGACCTGTTTCCAGCATCATACCTGACTTTAGACGATTCTGCATTGCCTCCAAGGACTCCAGGAATATCTTACGATAATCTACGTGAAAAAAATAGAAATGACCATACAGCTGCTAGATCACAACCATACAAATAAAATTATTTAAATCATGATATTACTTCCGCTGCTATGTTTATAAAAAAAATGAATATCAATGGGCTACTATACTAACACTTGAGAGTATCTACGAAGAATACAAGCTTCTTATGGTTTTAGAAAAAAATTTGAATAGTCAAAATTTTACATATGATTCTGTCTGTTTTTAGTTTGTCGAATGCCATACTATAAACACCATAATAAGTATTGTGCATAATTTTTGATAAAATATATTTTAGTGTATATTTATTCTACGCATAGTTCTTGGAGAGATGTGTTATTTTGTAAGAGATAGAACTGATTATCATGGTGAACAAATTGGCTTACGCAAACTAAATAACATATTTTTTTTTAGTTACTTTTTTTGTGTATTTGACCCATTGATATAGTATCAAATTATCGATTTCAGGTAGCATTGTTTGAATGAAGTTAATCAACAATGTTATTAGATACAAATTTAATTAAAAATTTCTTTTGTAAAACAATAAATGAAAACTTTGCAACCATATATGTTTTTTATTCAATCAATCACTTTGGTGAATATTATGTCTATACACATTAAGGATATCTTTCACACGACTTATAGACGTCAATTTCTATTGGCTTATACAGATGTACTCTTGTGTCAGCAAATGAACATAACGATTTTATGATTGCCAATTCATATTAAAAAAAAATTCATGATAGATTAGAGAAGTATTAGTGCAAAAATTATTACTATGTATAAATAATCAAAGCTAGCAGAGTATTTAGATAGTAAAAATGATCCATTAGTTTATTTTTAATATAAACAAATGATTGGCAAATCATGGCAATTGTTTTTTTGTTCATTTATATACTTTTAAATCCTATATAAAACAATAAATTATTACACTACACATCATAAAACAACATTGCAAAAAGATTAATTGCGATAAGTTAATATTAGCTGAGATAATAATGGAATAAAAACTAACGTTTTTTTTCGAAAAAATAAATGCCTTGGGATTTTTTGAGGACACTTTCCAAAGTGGTCTGAAATCCAAAAGGTTAAACAACGACCTTCGAACAATTAAGAAGCATTCTACAGGCACTGCTTTTTCTAATATAAATTATATATATTATTATATCAGAAATCTACTTTTTACTCTTTATTAACTTTAAATGCTGCATTTTTCAATCCATGTTTTTCATTACATACTCCATCATCTAGGGGCAAATTACAGATGCTATCAGCCTTTGAAACATTGCCCGAATATTCATTGCGCAATGACATCAGCCAAAAGATGAAGACATCTATCAGCATTATCCCGGCAAATAGGAAAATTCACTCGCCTGAAATAAAAGAACATTAATATCGCACACTATTCCACTTCCAATGTGGAGAATATGGACTCATAATGAAGAATATCTCAGCGGAATATATTTCTACTAAGAATCGCTTGCGACTCAGTTGCTCAATGCATTTGTTGCAATATCATTGGGCTTAGACTGTATTAGTGATAAGCTAATCGCTCTCACTATACCCCCCCTTTAGGATTGAATCAGTGGGAGGGAATTTTAGACATCGGTGCATTCTAACAGAAACCGTGAACACCACAACTGAAGTCAACAATTTCGATCATGGACTCGAAATCTGGTAATCATTTTTTATATCACTCGTTTGATACAGAAATGATTGAAACAATCTAAACCAATAAATAATATTTATTAGATCAGGACTGGTTTCGCTCATGGCGAGCATTATCAACTTATCACTTCAATAAATATTTTATCATTTTTGTTATAATGCCATTCCACCAAGTATTGACAGTGATTTATTATGAACTCATCTGTTAATGTTGATCATGGATCCGGAATCTAGTAATTACTAAACAGTTTTAATAGTGTTTGTTTGATACGGGAATGATTATAAAATCTAAACCAAATAATAATATAAATGAAATAATAAATTAATAATCTCTCACCTGACTGTCGAAACATTTGACTTGAGTAATAATAACCACAATCAGATTGCCAAATGCGACAGTTGAATGCCACCCAGCGGTCAAAGCCGATTCCATACTTGATGGTGCTTGAGTAAAAGCGAATTCCATTCCAGTCACGGAAAACATTACCTCGGCCAAGGTTATGATTATGTACTGCGGCAACAACCACACCATATGTAGCAAGTTAGGAGGAGCAATCAACAGTATTTTCATACGCTGAAAAAATAATAACATTGTGAGAATACAACACAGATTTGATTCATCATTTTCCAGCATGGCTTTTGTCACAGTTTCTTACATGACGCAGTGAATTGATCATTTAATGCTAACCACTTGACTACCGAGAAAAGTGGTGGCCCTAGTGACATCTAAAGCTTCCTCTAAAAAAAATCCTTTTTTCAATAAGATTGACAGATGACAAAAGGACCATTTTTTTCTAAAGCAGTTTTTAGTATTGCATAGCACTGTAGCAGTGTATAGTATAGCACTTGCTATGCAAAGAAAAATATCCCTTGAATTCCTACTGGAAGTTTTATAGAAGAAGAATATTTGTGGCCAATATATAGATAATGTGTAATATAAGTTTGGGAGTCCTCTTTTTCAAATGATAGAAAAAGCATCCCAAAAATTATTCTGGATTAGATCTAAATGATAGTTAGTACCTTTCATCCTTTGAAGTGATAATTTTTTTTTGGAATTTATTTAGATTCAGAAAGCTTCATATTGAGCTAAATTACCAGGGCTGCGGAGTCGGGGTTTTTTGTTCGGAGTCGGAGTCGTCGCGGCGTTTTGGTCGGAGTCTTACTCGGAGCCGAAAGTTTTGAAATGCTTGAACTTTTTATTTTTGCATATAATATGTAAAAATTGACTATTGGCCAAATTGTTCGGTTGGTATAGTAATAGGAAAGGTAGGAAAAAAACGTGATGAAATATGAAATCAGGGCTGTGGAGTCGGAGTCGTCGCATCGTTTTGGCCGATGTCTGAAATTTCGAACTTTTTATTTTTGCATATAATATGTAAAATATGGCTATTGGCCCGATTGGTTGGTTGATATTTAATTGAATACACATAAATAGGAAAGCTAGGAAAAAAACGTGACGAAATTAAACTTTTTTTTTGACCGACTCGGAGTCGTGATTTTGGTCAATGTTGGTGTCGGAGCCGTACATTTTTTAACGACTCCACAGCCCTGCAGAACGAATAAAAGTGTCGTGAAAACAAAAAAACATTGAAAATGTCTCACTAGAATCATTAAAAAAATTGACTTCAGCTTTCACCGAATTAAATTTTAGTTTAGCTCCGGTCCAGTACCCATACAGCTCGAGAACTGGTTACCTTGTTTGTAATGCTGCAATTTGTTCCTTTGCCTTCCAATGGTTGCTCACTTAACACAAGACCAGTATCCGAAAAATTCCTCATCTAAAGAACTTCGTGTTTTTTTTGCACCAGGAGAATAGCTAATTATCTTCGCCGGTTTTGCAGTCTGGTTGTAAACCAATTAGAATAGAGGTAAGCAAACTGTTCCATTTTCAAATTTATTGAAATACAGGTTGTCCTCGACTTACGACCGAGATACGTTCCTGGACTTTGGTCGCATGTCGAATTGGTCGTAAGTCGAATTTCATACAAAATATGTATGTATGTACTAGTTATTTAATACAAAATACAAGCTCTGTCTACCAATATTGTATCGTTGTACGCAAGTAATTTCGAAATACTCCACCGAGTAAATAAAAAAGGCTTAAAGATGAATAGTCTAGAATTTTTAGAAATAAATAAAACTCTTAATAAAAAAGAAATTTTATTAAATAATATTCTAAATAGGACAGGTTGCTCGCCATTACTTACATTGTTTCCAATTAATAGAGTAATCACTAACCTATCTGATTGATTGCAGCTCATTAGTTTATTAATTTAATAGTTTGTAATGTTTAACATCATTACAAATGTGTTTATATGTTTTCTTTGTTTCGATTCTATAACCCCCTCTCTTGCGTCCCTTATAAAGGAAAAATCCCAATCTGATTGATTACAGCTCATTAATATCAGTATAATTATAGCATTGTTTCGATTCTATCACCCCTTCCTTGCTTCCTTTAGAAGGAAAAAAACCCGAAATCCATTTTGTAATTTCATAATTTAAAATGTTAGAATCAATCTTGCTTCATTACTTAAGCAAACTTTGCGATAGTAAGTCTGAAGATGCATCCGAAAGAGGCGAAACACGTGTCACAGTTAGTAGCACAATACGTAGAATAATCAAAGTTATTTTATATTAAAATGAACTTCCACAAAGTTACCGCCGAAACCATCGAAATATTTATAAACATCCTTATATACTAAAATAAAACATGTGTATTGATTTAAATTAACAAAATAAAATATTTACTTCATTAAAATCTTTCGTCATCTGTGCTTATACAAGTACAATCTATTGGCTCATCATCAGTAGTGGACGAAGAAGCAGTAGTACATAGTCTTTTTAAAAACCATATCCAATTTTAGTTGAGTTGTTTGTTGTTTTTTACCCTGAATATTTCATTGTAGCAAGCAAGATCTTCCTAAATACGGCGGTTTATACTCAAAAATGTTTCTTTATCCGAATCCATTTTTGCAAATTGTTTATGTAAAACAACTATTATAGATTAATGGAATAAATCATAGAGATGACAATTCTGTTAATTATTGACAGAAAATTACCCGAGATTCCCGATATTTTCCACATAACACAATTCCTTCAGCAAAACGATACCCAGTTTAACTTCGTGCGGGAAAATGATATAAGAAGCAAAGCTTCCAAAGGCATTTGTCTTTGTGGTCACAAGGCTAAGAAGGATTCGTTTTTTTACCAAATCTTCCATCCAAATCACCACTAGTTTTTCCATTTCGTAAATGGGTCCAAGTCTTTTTTTTGTTATTATTGTAGATTTTATGGATATTGCTCCTTTAACAGCTTCACTGACTCTTAGTTTATTGTTCAAAATTGTAGAGATTGTTGAATGTGATAAGTGTAGATCGCGAGCTATGTCCTTCACTCTTTTACCACTGTCATATTGTTTAATTATTTAAAGTTTTTTTTCGTTATCTATTGCACTTTTCTTTTTTTGTCACATCTACTCCGTTTGCCAGTTTTTATGGGCCTGATTTATTGATTATTCACTTCAGAAATTAAATTTTAATTAAAATTATTAAATCATTTTATTTACGCATGAATCAGGGTTGACAAAGGCGCACCGCACCGCAATGCAATTTAAAAAAAATGCTAATTATTTTTTGGTCGTAAGTGCGAATTGTCGTAAGTCAAACCGTCGTAATTCGAGGACTACCTGTAATTTGAAGTTGCATGATTACGATGTATTTTTTAAATACAAATACACATTGAGTTTATTTTTAAGCTCTCAATTAAACAAACATTTTTTTATTTGTATTTTCTTACAATATGAATGCAATAGATTTTTTTTAAATTAAGATTACGATATTCTAGTCCAAGGCTGCCAGATTTATAAAATCATATCGGAGAATTTAAGAAAACATACGAGCATTTCAATTAAATTATAAAATAATATGTAAATAAGTATACATTTACATATATGTATGTTCACATAAAAAGTACAGTCTCACTTGTAAATATAATTAATTAATGTAAATTATTTATTAAATTAATGTTTTTAGTATGTTGCAAAATATTGAGCAATCTTTTTTTGAATTCCACAAAATTTCTTTCGAGATTTTCAAGGCTAGTGTGTGAGATAGGTCTTTGACTATTAAACTCGGGACAACATCGTTCTGCTCACAATATATATTTATAATTTTTAATCCATGTCGGCTCCTAATGTGAAGCATATTTTTTTTCTTCAATTGTTCATTTTATAAACGTTTGTGTAGTTGACTTAGTCAGTGCACGCCCGTTGCCATTTTGGGAAAGTTTGGGAAACCCTGGTTTATAGATACAGTTGACTTACGGCGGGGTACCGTTCCTGCGCCTCCCATTTCGACTTCCACACATTTCGACTTATCGAAGTGTGCGGAAGTCGAAAGTTTGCGAGTCGAGATGTTCGTAAGTCGAAGTATGAATGTGTAATTTTTTAAATATTTCTCTTAGCTAAATGAATAAGTAAATAATAACACGATATATTTGGATATAAGAGCTATTTTTTAGTACCTATTAAAGATATCCATGGCTGCTCTTAAAATAGTGCCCAGGTTTGTTTGTACAGTTTTTTTCTTTCTAAATTTTACGACTTGAGCGCGCCCGCAACTGACGTCAAAACCTAAAAAGCGCGATCTTATTTTCTCATTCGCCATACGTCCGAACGGGCGTTAGTCGAGGTGGTCGTAAGCCGAGAAGAGGCGGTCCATAAATAAACGATCCAACACTCCTGGCCTATAATATTCCCAAGAGATCCCAAGCCTGATGCATCAGTGTTCGCAATCATGCAATGGATTTTTTCGTCACACACGCAACATTGCCCAATTTTAAATCAGTCAGAATGGTAAATTATTACAAGATGTTTGATCATCAACGGAAAGCCATATTTTTACAACTAATAATTATATAAGGTACAAATATTAATATCGTACCTTTTTAGTTTCACAAGAATTAAATCACCACAGTTTTCCTAGGCATATTTAATATGTAATATCACTGGCGGATCCAGGAATTGACCCAGGGGGTGGCCATTTTGAAAATAAACATGGTACATTAAAAAATATGAAACTGGCGCTCTGGAGGGGTATATTTGAACCAGCAGAGAGCGCTTAACAACCAACCGGGACGACCTTCATATAAGGAGTATGGTTTTTCAAAAATACTACCAAACTACTACAGTTTTCCATGCTGAGCTTTAGTTGACTAGTGATTTCACATGATCGATGCGAAATGTCCATAATAGCCGTAATAGAATTGTGGCACATGGATTTCCCACTCGGCGCCTAAAAAAAATAGTTCCCACTGTAAAAATGTAAAAATGGAGGTAAAAATGGACCAAGGTGCACAAAAATTGGACTTTGGACGATATAACTCATGAGGACAAGATGCGGTAAGCAGCCAGGCAATCTTAAGTTTGGTGAAAGGTGTCAACCGATTGTTCTTCAAAATATGGCTATTAGTTTTCTTTACAATCGGTAGAAACAAAAATGGGAATCGGTAAAAATTTCGAGGAAATATTTGCAAATGAATGGAATTATGAAGGGTGCGCGGATTTCTTTTGCCGTAACGGTAGTTGTTAAACTAAAGGGTCGTGAAAAAAAAGAGAACTACAACATATGTGTTTATTTGAATAAAAATCATTTGAAAATTAAATTTATATAATTTTTGAATGGAATAAATTCTCCTAAGGTGGGGGGCATGGACCCCATGCCCCCCCCCGTGGATCCGCCTATGTGTATATGATTACTACTTATACTACATATGCTAGTAGTAATTAGTACTAATATAAACATAGTTCAACGAAAACAATTTCAATAATAATGAGCAACGAATTCTGGGCCTTAATGCTAAAAGTGCCTATGTCAGATTTGGACTTTGGAATCATAAAATACTCGAAAATACCCTTTCTTTTTACACTAGAAATCCCTATTTCATTTTATTTAGGCTGATTAAAATTTAAGGACAGCTTGCATCTATGCCATAATAATTTTGCACAATACTTTACACCGAGAAATATCTATCTTCACATAGGTCAGTGATGCACAACCATTTTGGCAGAAGGACCACCTTATTAATTTATGTGTACGTGAACTACATTCGTTTGTTTTTTAAAATAAATTTATTCGAATAAAAAAAAGAATAACAATTTTAAGCACATCTTATCATAGATGACCGCCAATCACAAAGAAACGAATTATAAATTGTTTTATAAATATGAGCGTTGTTTATTGTCATCTTACTCCATCATAATTACATGTTAAATTATCAATATTATCAAATTATTGTATCATCATAAATTGTAAAAATTGTAAGGCTAGGCCATCAATGACGAAATTGACAAATTTATATTTATATATTTATTTATCACGTGTAAATTCCACGCAAAACATGGAAGCAACTTTTTGATCGTGTAAATGCGAGGTGGTGTACTTATAGGTCATAGAGCAGGCATGGGCAACCTTTCCTAGGTCTGGGGCCGGATTGTCATTCTGTCTTCGAGTCAAGGGCCGGACCAAATAACTATGTACACATAAGTTATATTTAATTCAATAAAACACGTTGCTACATCTTATATATTTTTTATTTATATAATGAACGACATAATATTAATATTACTGATTACAAAATGAAGTGTGGCTGAGTGTGGTTGAGTGTGGAAGTAAGATTGGCCTTGTACTTGAATTACAAGACTCTCCATATTGGCGATGATATTGCTTAAGGATAATCGCATAGAATTTTCGAGATTTTCATTTGTTATCCTCGTTCAAATTATGGATTTGGTGTGTTTCATCCTCGAAAAAAACTAATCGCACGTATATATGCTGCTGAAAATACAAATGATTTTTCATTCAAATGTGCGTACATTTGTATATTTTTCATCCACCAAATATAATTTATAAAAATCCGTAAAAGCAGTGGTTTTAGCAATAAATCCCCCTAAATCTCAATAAGTTCCATCGGCAAATTTCGAAGAAAGATTTCGAGGAAATTTTCGCAAATGAATAGAATTGTGAAGGGTGCACGGATTTTTATTGCCACGATTGTACATATATGTGTTGTTTGTATGAGCTGATAGACTAGGAAAATGGTTTTAAATAAAAAATCCTCCCTGGAACTATTAATTTCTTTTTCAATTATTTTGCCCAGATGTAAAATGGCAGGACAAAATAGCCCGGTGGGCCGGATCCGGCCCGCGTGCCGGTAGATGCCCATGTATGTCATAGAGCATCGTGTAAATCGATGGAGAGGTGTTGATATCTTATTATTAAGAAAATTACTAGTCGACGGTGACTATACACAACTAACACAACTGGGTGCCAACATTTTCTGAAAAATATCCAGGATATATGGGATTAAACGATATAAGATTTTTGGACGGTTGGCAACCCTTTACACAACATGCTCGGTTATTTCACACATTGTATTCTGCTGTCAACGATTAAGTCATTTTTCAATTTATGTTCAATTGATGGGTTATTTAGTACTTACCAGGTCAGTATTTACCGAATGAATTGATTCATTGTCGAGGATCAACTACTGACAATAAACGTATGTAGTATTAAATACAGGGCTGTGGAGTCGGAGTCGGAGCCGTGGGTCGCGGTTTTTTGGCCGAAGTCGGAGTCGTGAAAAACTTTTGAAAAGTTTGAACTTTTCATTTGTTCATATAAAATGTAAAACTTGGCTATTGGCTGGATTGGTTGGTTGATATTTAATTTAATACACATAAATAGGAAAGAAAGGAAAATATCGTGACAAAATTAATCTTTTTTTAGTCGGAGTCGTGTTTTCTTTTTGCCTGATTAAATCAATCTAATAAGTTTTGTGAACTAAACCAACGGTCACCAAACTACGGCCCGACGAAGATTCTCATCCGGTCCTCCCCGAATCCTCAATTTTTGTATCCAATGGTAATCTGATGTATCTAATTGGATTCCAATTACAGTTTATTTATCATCCGGCCCCGCCAAGTTTACGAAAAATTCTTGGTGTGTACTTAGATATAAAAATAATGATTAAATTTGGGATGTGTGAATGAGCAAATGAAATTAAAAAAACTTTTTTATACATAATTTTTTATTATAATATTATTGTGTTGTCTATTCATAAATTGGTGCACTTAAATTATCGAATTTGTGTGTTTAAATTAAAATAAATATTTACAGTTTTAAGTATAGGTAACAAAAAAAAGTATAACTAGGATGAATGAAAATAATAATTTGATAATAATAATGAAAATAGTTGCTTATGAATTAAGAAAGATAACAGAAAAAATAAATTGGCAGTAAAACTAGAATTTTGAAGAAGAATTTTCTAGAAGCTTCTAAAAAAGAATTACACATGAGAGCATGAATCTTTTTTGACACAGGTCTGGCACCGCTTCTTTTAATTCGAATAAATTATGCACCAGAAATCTTGTTATTCATCATTTTCTTTGAATGCCGGATTTTTCAATCCTTGATTTCCATTTCGTGCATCGGGTAGCGGCATATCACTGCCGCTGTCGGACTCCGAACCTGTGTCTATATATTCATAGCGCAATGTCATCAGCCAGAAAATGAAAATATCGACCACCATCAATCCAGCGAACAGGAAGAATTCGCTTGCCTAAAATAAAAGAATATAAACATCACACAACTGTCAAAAAGCCAAAAGGCGAAACCCCGGCCAATGCTAACAAAACACATGGAAAAGTACAACATTCAAACAATTCAAATTTGGTCATGAAATTCCATCTAGTATTTTAAATCAAAATCTTATGTATATTACAATATTTTTTTTCCTCCATGATGAGGTTTCTCAAGCAAGGCTTTTCAACGAGAACTCCTTGTTTCTCAGTTGCTCAACCTCTATTTTTAAAAGAGCGTAGCGATATAATGGAAATGACTATGACAAGACTAGTTGTTAGCTAATCGCTCTCACTGCATTCTATTTTAAAGATTTTTATTTTGGGAAACAACTTATCTATATATTTTGGGAAAATCCATATCTCCAAAACATAAATAAATAATTCAATGAAACTGCCTAGTATTTGAATCCGATTGATCCACGACTGAAGACAACGATATTGACACTCGCCACAGACCCGACGTTTAAAATATAATAATATACAATAAGCATGATGGGATTTGAACCCATGAGAGCTGCAGCCAAAGACAACGCTGATCACCAAAGACTCTGCTTCTTATCACAGCCGTAGCTAGAGGCTGAAAGCGATGCCCTAGAAAAGTATCGGGGGTGCAAAATCTACTCCTTACCCCTAGCGTCAGAGGACCTCGCTAGGGCCCTAATTTTTATAATTCCTCGCTTCATATAATTACCTATTGTAGCCTAGCCGATATTAAAATAAAAACATGACGCTAAATATAAACTCACCCGTCAAAGTTGATCATGAACCCGGTATCTAGTAATTACTAATCATTTTTAATATTGTTCGCTTGATATGGAAATGATTAAAAAAATCTAAGCATAATAATAATATTAATTAAATAATAAATAATCTCTCACCTGACTGTCGAAACCTTTGGCTTCAGCAACAATAACCACAATCAGATTTCCAAATGCCACAGTTAAGAGCCATCCTGCCGTCAAAACTGACTTCATGCTCGACGGGGCTTGGGTGAAGGCGAACTCTAAACCAGTCACGGAGAACATTACCTCGGCCATGGTTATGATAATGTACTGCGGCAACAACCATAGCATATGTACCGAGTTGGGAGGAGCGATCAACAGTATTTTCATGCGCTGAAAAAATAATAACACTTTGAGAATATAGCTCAGATTTGATGCGTAGTTTTCGTACATAGCTATTTTCACATAATACAGCAAATTGACTTTTTATTGCTCAAAAGGGTTCATAGTTTCCCCCTACAGGACGCAGAGAATTGACTATTTATTCATTGAGGGTGCTTGATGAAATTACGATATCAAATTTGAATTGATTAAATTTTGATATATCATCATAAAATTGTAGATATTTCCTTGATGGTTATATAATTGTGCTTATGTTATTTTCCTCAACCACTAGTAACAAAAAAAAATAATTGATTCTTACAGGTTTCAATGCATCTCTTTCATCCAGAGTCATGACATAAACTCCGCCCAGCTCAAACACTTCGCTTGCTATCTTCATATCTCCGATAGAGATGTCATAAGTTGTAGGGGACAAGTCATATCTGGTTAAATTGCCCCTTTCTATAACTATTTGCGATTTCTCAGAATCGAATTTTTTGAAAACTACAGGTCTATTTGCTGAGTTTGCGATGAAATTTCGTAGCACCCTATAAAAGATCAAATGTTTCAATTAATTATGTTATTTGTCTTGATTGTTTTAAATATATTTAGCATAAAATCCTCAAGTATTGATTAATCTACATAAATCACATTTAGTCAAAATAGTTTCTGCTGTCAAAATAACTAACTAGTTATTTGTTAAATCCCAATTGTTCACACACGACTGCTGGAAACATTTTTTTTACCAAGTAAATACTCTCATTGACCCTTTGAGTCCCAGACCATTTTGGAAAGTGAGAGCAAAAAATCCAAAGCTAACTTTTTGCAAAAATATAGTAGTCTTTATTTTATTATTTATCTCAGCTTTTTTTGTGATTTCATTTTATGTGTAGTTTAACAAGTAATTGTTTTATATAGATCGTAAAAGCATAAAAATCAAATACCTTTATAATGTGTCAAAGCAGTTCATACCAATAGATCTGCCTCTAGGATTCTTTACATATATTAAACTAGGTTTCCGATGAAGTCTGCCCACTACTCAGTTGCTAAACCTCTCTTTTTTACCCTTCGTACCCTTCGTTTCATACTCTCTTTTTTCAAAGAGAGTATGAAACGAAGGGTACTGTTAATCATGCTGAAGGTATACTATGTAGTAGAAATCCCTGCGCGGCTTACTGTCCTGTTATAAAGAATTTAAAAGAATAAGCTCTCACCTGACAACCGGACTGCCCTTTGAAGACTTGTCACTTTCGTCAATGAACGGTGTTACAGTTTGTCCTATCAAAAGAGACATGGCCTTGTTTTCTTTCAGCGTCCACGTGCCACTCAAATTCTCGCTTAATCCGTTACATTTATTCGCTTCAATTAAATAATTATATGTCCTATTGCCGTCAACTGCAATATTAAGATTCTCGTAGACATCAAGCGGCTTTATCATAATTTTTTCACTGAACATATTGCTTATTGAAATGTCGCATTCGAAGGTGTTGTACATTCTGATGTGAGAAACACCCACAGATGGTAGTACGGGATATGTTTTCTGCAATCAATCGAAAATACGTTTATAAATAATTAAATTTTCAATTAAATGTACACTATAAATAATGATAATTTAATCACTTAAGCCCACGTGGCCCTTGAACAATCCGTAAATTATTAAGCTGGCCCTTCTGCCAAAAAGTTTGTGCATCACTGATCTATTGTTTTTGCACTGAATTATAAAAATAGCGAAAAAAAAACGATAATTGTTTTTTTTATTCGAATTCAAATAATTTTCACAGATTTAAAAAGATCAAAATGATTCCAGAAGCTGTCAAATGGCAGCACTGAAAATTATTATCAATTTACTCTTATGAATGAAGGAAATTTCTTTCTGTGTTATGTTTATCCTAATCAGTGAATATTCTGGCTCAATCGATAGTTAATACTAATTTATTTTTAAAATTTATTCATGACAAACTCTACCCATCTTAATTGAAAAATGACACATATAATTTACACCAACCTGTAGTTCTAACTCCACAATCGCTGACACAATGAAGGCAATCGCTGCCAATATTCCTCCAATAACCATTTTATGCAGCGGCTTTGTCACCAATTTGCACCATTTCAGCGCCGGGTAAATAGCCTAAAAAATCACAACAATGTATCACGACATGTATTGAAAATCAACTATTTGAAAATAACAAATCTTCAGTAATTTTGATACGATATTTGATATGATGAATGATATGTATTTGTATTTAACAACCTATAAAAAAAATACGTATTACGCTATAAATAATAAAATAAATACTCATAAGTTCATTTAAGCTGAGATACATAACAGAATAAAGACTTCCGTTTTTTTTTTGAAAAAATGCCTTGGGATTTTTTGCAGTCACTTTCTAAAATGGTCTGCGATCCAAACGGTTAAAACTCTTTTACCAACCCTTTTTTGACATCCATTTTTATGATGGCATTTATGAAGCATTTTGAAGACCATCCTTCATTCATTTTACAGCATCAGTTCTTTATTTTTAATTAAAAACTGGCACGTAGTACCAAATCCTAGATAAGAATTAAACGAAGAGGTTAAACAATAAATATAATACTGCTTTGCCTTCCAATCATGCATAAGTTATCAAGAGTAGTATATTCCATGCATAAGAATGATGCTTTGTAATTTGGAGAGATAAGCAGCCATGATCACTTTATTGATGTAGAGATAATAATATATGTTCTATTTTGATTCACTGGCATTTCCCTGTATGTATCTTTGCACACAATTTTCTTCGCTATCTCTGCAAGTTAATCTCTTCCTGATCATATCTTCACTATCATCATAAAGTTAAAAATGTAAATGGCATAGGGTATAATATGAACCATGTTATATGCTGAATTAACGTAGTACAATGCAAAATAACTTACAACTTCAAAGAGTGGAATAAATATGAGGATGAGCAATGGGTTCACGACTTGCATCTGATCCGGCTTGAGAATGAAACTTCCCAAAGCGCCGTTCATTCGTGTGGCTTGGAAAGTCCACCTAGATCCCTGAAAATGCAAAAATACTTCCATCAACAAAGTTGTTCTCCAATTTATAATTGTTTTTTTTCAAACAAAAAAACAATCTGCTGGTTTCTCATTTCTTTGAATTTTAATTCGATTTTTTAATGAACCAATCCCGCTCCCAATGTTCATCATATGAACTCTTATTTAAGCCTCATGGAATCTGAGAAACTCATTTTTCCCTACTTGGAGAGTCAAAATATTGTATCTTTAAAGGCGGTTCGGTTTTCTGATTTAATTGTTAAATATAAAATAGTGATTTATTCTAATGTGCTATTTTAAGGTTAACTGTGAGCTATGAACAAGAAAGTGATTTTAATACGCATTGAAATATCTTCATATCCATTTCTTCTATTGATTGAATCTAGAGGCATTCATAACGCAAGATGGTTAAAATCAACATAAACTTGTTGTAACTAAGGAGCCGATTTGAGGCAACCTAACATAAGATATTATGCATAAGATAGATGCATAGGACACGGCCAGTAGTTAGCTTATCACTTTTGGATAATCCCAGCTTTTTGGATGGGTAAACGGTAATTTTATATATCACAGGCATTCTTACACAAATCCATAAATCAATCAATGAGAGTGTCTGTGCTGGGATTTTAGCCATTCAAAGTTGTAAAGGAAAAGAATGAAGTTAAAAGCAGGCAAATCTGAAGGAAATTAAAAATACATTATTTTACCTGTTGATCAAAGAGAGCCCAAAAAACTGGCAGGGGAACAAAAAGAAGTAAAACTTTCAGTAAAGCTTTGACATCGTTTATCAAAGTGTTGTCAAATTTGTCATCTGCATAATCCAACCAGTGTTCCCTTTTTTCCTGTCCCCTAAGCTTAGATCTTCTGGAAAGAGCGTGCTGAAAAAATATAATAGCTGATGTCAACAATTGTAAAACAATCTACAAATAATATCGGTAACATTCTAATATTATATTTCTTGGACACGTCTGGTCACTAAATTGAATCTATAGCCGCCAAGACACTCCTACACAACTGCCTTATAAGGCATAAGTAGTTTATAAATAATATGGCATTACAGTAGAACCTCGATTATCCGGATTGGTCAAAATAAACAAAAATATTACAAATTTGCTTATATGCACGTGGCGAATTGCGTCCATTGTAACCATACGTGATGGAATGCATTCTTAATATTTTGATCGTTGCATTTGTTCTAACAATAATCCCTGTGTATAATACAACCTATGGATCAATGTGTAATAGAAACAATCAAATGCTTATATAGAGAGATGCTACGACGATTATCGCTAGCAGATGAAAATAATGAAGAAGCAGTTATCAGATTTATACTGAATATACTTGTCTTTTCCTGTCAATTATGATTTTTTCGATTATCCGGATTTATCCTTATCCGGACTATCTTCATCCCCAATTAGTCTGGATAATCGAGGTTCTACTTTAGTTAAAAGAAAATAAAAACTGATTTTTCCTGAATTCAATGGATCTCAATGTAATTGGTCAAAAAAAAGCCATAGTTGTGTGGGGTCATTTATGAATGACCTGGCAGCATAAGGCCTATTAGTACATTTTTAAATGCCTTAACAATGCTCATTTATGAAGGTTAATGAAATAAACTAAGATAAAATAAAAAGAGAAATGTAATATAATGTCAATTACTCACACCAATACACTTGAATACTGACACCAATACGTTGCCTGAAGGCTCTTTAATAACATAGAGTGACTTTCCGCAGACGAAAACAACTGCAAAAAAATAGCATAGGTTTTAAATTTCATCTCGTTTGCTTTACAATAATAATTAAGACTGGATTTATAATCTTATTATGTTACTTACTGATAGAGACCACCATGAGGACACCAGGTACGCCAAATGCCAGCGGATAGCAGTCTTGGTCGCCAAAGCAATGGACGTCCACTCTTAGGATAGGCGTGACAAATGTTGAAATAAAACTTCCAGCATTTATAGCAAAGTAAAACAGCGAGAAAAATGTTGCCAGCTGCCTCTCTTGCTGCGGCAACTTAAATTGGTCTCCGCCGAATGCAGATACGCACGGTTTTATTCCGCCTGTCCCCACGGCAACCAGAAGTAGACCAATCATCGTGAACACACTAAAAAATTTCAAACATAATAATGAAGGAATTTCATAAGCGCCATAATGTGATCCTAGTTCTACGCTGATTTAACATAAGGATAGATATAACACGTTGGGAAGACAGCACTTAACTGACCAATTGAAGGACTGTAATCAGACAAGGAAAAAATAATATGCTAGAGTAGACCCTTGTGAATAAATCCGTAACAGAAACCTTGGTCAACTTATTCCGGTCAAACAGTAAGCTGTGTCTTCCCTTTTTTTATCCATGTCCGTTTCAAATGTGGAGCATATGGGATTTTTATGGAGTTATCTAAACTTTTTTTTTCTGCAAGAGCTGCATGTTATTTAGTCGCTCAACCTCTCTCCAGTTTGATGAGAGTGGTAAAAGAAAGGATTAAGTTAGGACAGGACCAATGTCTGCCTTCACTACAAGAACTGGTTGTTACTCAGCCTATCTTTAGTTCGGTGAGAGTGGGGATAGAAAGAAAGGCTAGTACAGGACTAGTGTGGTTAGCTAGTCGCTTGCACTATGCCACCTTTATAGGATCGGATGGAGGGAAAGTAATTTTTGATAATCAATAAATTGACTGAAATAAATGTTGCCCGTACTGGGATTTGAACCCGTGAAGTCCATCACGGTAGCCAACGATGTTGACCTCTGCACCACGGACCTGGCATATAAATCTAGGTAATTATGCTATAGATTGAAAACTCACATGTTTTCCAAAATAATTTTTATAGCGGTGAATTATCTGCGCAAAATTATTTTTTTTATCTTATCAATTTCGAACAATTTTAGTAAAAATAAATTTTGTTTACCTTAGTGGAATATTTAATGGTGGCATCGCAGTCAAGGAAAGCAGAATATTACCACAGGCATACACAATAGAGAGATAGAAAATCGTTCTGAAACAACAAAATTTGAGCAGTTGAAAAATTTCTTGGTTAATAAAAATAATCATAAGTAGGGTTTCCAGTCTCGGGATAAAATTTTGATCCCGGCATCCCGGTACTGGTCCCGGGATTCGGAATATTTTTTTAATGGTCGATAAGTTTTATATTCATTAAATATTAGCCATGTTTATTCATTAGCAGTTTTGCTACTAAAATATTTATATTCGATGCTGTCAATGCATAGCGCAAATAATTTATTTTTCACGAGCATCCGAGTTCTAAAGATGACACGTGCAATATCACGTAAAATTACATTTTTTTTCATAATTAATCGCTTATGCTTGATAAATTAATCAATCCCGTAAATTTCGAGATCATATTTTCTAATCACGGGATTCATCAGGTATTGTTCCCATTCGAATTGATTGAATTCGAAACGTTCCTTGATGAAATACAGTAATTTTTAATTAGTTTTTAATCATTACCTGAATCGACCCAACCAACTGTCTGCAATCATGGCACCGAAAATGGGAAAGAAGTAAACCAGCATGGAGAAGACATGGTAAATAACGACGGAAGTGTCATCTGTGTATCCCAATTTATCGCTTAAGTATAGTACCAATATCGCTGAAAAAAGTAAAGAAAACTAATTTATAATTTCACAGAATTCATATCGTTTTAAGTACCTATAATAGTTAGCAAACATATTACAGCTATCGCCAAGATACGAAAATCACAAATACAATAAAATACATTCATAGCTACGACACTTTGATCATATTGATTAACATTAATTTATCTTTATTTTCTCCACAACTTTTAACTAACCAAACATGCAAAAAAGGCAAAACAATAGTTAATAAAGTACCAAGTAAAGTAAAGAAGACGCTGCATAAATGAAAAAAAAACAGTTCAGTAGTTTGAGTTACCAAGAATAAATATTTAATGACAGTTCTTTTTGCTTTATGGTATAAAAGCAACTAAAATTTCACCATTACACAGTGTTATTTATTTATTTATTCATAAAAAATACAAACTATGGCATTACAGCTTACGCCAATACGCAATGCATTTGACAAATTTATTTACATATATTTACATACATACTTGTATACAAATAATAAAAATTACAAATTGTAGCCATAAGAACAGAGAGAAAAAATTTATAAAATCACATTAGAAAGTTTAAAGATGTCAACCGAGTGAGTTCCGACAAAATCAACTTTTATTCATAAAATATAGTATTCGTCTGAACTCACTCACGTCAGTATGAAATATGTCGACATCCGAAGCAATGCCGTTTAAAATTGTTAAAGCTCTTCCCAGTGGCATTCCCATTGGCAGACTGGTTCTACCCATTGGAAGAACAAACAACCCATGTTCACGATTCCTCGAATAATTATCAGGAACATTCAATTTAACATTTTCAAGAATGGTGGAATTCTCATTTTGGCCTCGGATAAGCCGAAAGAAATATAATGCCAAGTACATTTCTCTTCGAGCATTCAAACTATTGAAAGTGAGCATCCCTAAGAGCAAGTCGGTTGGATAAAGCCATGGGTAGTACCCATATGCCCTCAAATATAGAATTCTCAAAAATTTCTTGAAAAAAAAAAGTTTTGTTACGATCTTATTGCCATTATTCGGAATGTAATTGTTAATGCAAAGTTTTCAATTATTAAGTCATAGAGGTTATTATCAAAATATCTTACTTCGCATTCCATAGAAAGAAAATCGCTCGCAGAATTCATTTGTGATAATAAAGCCAATTGATCGCGGGTAGCGTTGTTTCTGCAAAACAAAAAAAATCGAATGTAGTTTCAAACAAAAGAATAATCATACTAAAATCTCATTCTCTCATAGATTATCCGGACCAATTAGGGAAGAAAGTAGCTTGGATAATGAACAATCAAACAAGTACATTCATCATAAATATGTATCTACAATTACATTATAGTTTCAGTGTCCAATTGTAATAGTAATTCAATAATTTATCAGTTCTTTCTCAAAACTGTTCTTTTTTTAAATTGCGAATAGGTATTTCGAAGACATGTCAATTGTTTTGAATTACTTTTTTGTGGCTGTCAAACCGCTTCAGGACGACATCTAAACAGTGCAAAGTTTCAGAATGAGTAGAACCAATATGCAATTGATAAACAATACATTTGTTTTTCAATTTAATGCATTATATCACGTAGGTGCGTAAATATATGAAATTTGACGTAATTCGACGTGTACAAAGCAACGAGTTTGTGTTTATTTACAAAAATCCCGATAAAAGACGTCTAGCAAAAGTGAGGGAAAGCAAAGTAGTAAAGTTTTCAAGATAACCGTCAAAACAATTGTCATAAATCTACATACCTACTTGTAGTAGTGTATGTTTCTGATTAAATTTTATACTGAACTCTTAATATTAGGTACTGCATTTTCATTGAACACAAGATGCCTATGTTTTGACAAAAAAATGAATTGGTATCTTCAAAATAATACTGCTTAAACTATATATTCATTGGAAATATCATTCCTCAAAAATACTTTGAAATAATTAAATATGGTGGTGAATAGATAAAACTCATTACACTTATGAAAGAGTCTCTAACCGATATTCATTCGATAATTAATGAACTCAAGGTGATAATATCTCTACACAGGTTTACATATTAGAAAATCATTAGTTAAACACATAAATTCGCTACCGCTTGAGCAAGTATAGCATTTGATGTAATGAATGAATTAATGTCAAATAAATTAATAAGAAGTACAAAAACATTGTACTTTATTTATACAAACAAAATATCGTACAATAAAAGATGAGAATCATAAGCCTAACTTAATTATCAATCCAAAGATTTAAGCAATGAAATTGTAACTGTGCTTGCGAAGTGAATATTGGATTCAACTTTTGCAAAGAACATCGCGCGACTAAACGTAAGGCATAAATAATTCATCAATGATAAATGTCATATAATACGCGTGCCGCCGAGGAAGCCTATTACAGTAATTTTCCCTTTAGCGGCTCTTCTTAAACTTTTGATATACATACATAATATGAAACGATAATTTTACTGAATTTTCAATTCCAAGATGTCAGTATTTAGCATTTTCAAAACTGTTATTTTGGTATTGAAAAAAGAGCTTTAATTGGTTCACCCAATCTTGATATTACCGGTATTACCATCTTTCACCGCTTCAGTATCGTAAGGCGACTGGTGGCCGCTGCGTTCGAACGCGCGAAAACAGTCACAAATATTTTAAAATCTTCCAATGAGAATTCTAATGATATTTTTCTTTGCGTAGTTAGTTAGTGACATCTGTAGACTGTATTTTGAAAAAAAGGTTTTTTTAAAGTCGATGTAACCAGGGCCACCAATTTGCTCTGTACTGAAGCGGTTAAATAAAATATTATATACCAGAATTTAATGTATGCTTATAGGCTGCATTTAAAATATATTCCGCTTAAAAAACAACGCATGCGCACACAATCCATACTAATACAAAAAAAAATAGACACTTGTGATGATAGGTAGAACAGAACAGCTGATAGGTAAATTAAATATTTTTATAATGTCTTATTATCAGCTTAATTTATAAATAATACATTATTTATTAAAACACACATATTGAGTTGCAATATTTAATTTGAAATGATAATACATTTGAAAAATATTAAATTCTAAAAATAATAGATTACACATTAAATACATTTGATACATTTATGGGTCATTATAGTAAAATAAAATCAAATATGTTTTCGGCCGCCTTTTGATATAGTTATTTATTATCTTCTTCCATATAATCATTATTAAACTATTAAAAAAATACTTTATTACTCGTCCTTTTTTTAATTAATATAATCATTAATTCGGTTGTAACTATCCAATCTCCAGAAATAATAAAAACATTATCTTAATATAGTTTTCATTCATTTGAATTGTGTTTATTTTTTTATTTAATTACGTATGTCGATACAAGTTGTAACGCTTATAATGTAATTCAACCACTTCATAAATCAGCAATGAATGCATGACTAATTTTGACAAATGAGTAAGTTTGATAAACAGACAATATTGCATTAAATTAATAATTTTTTTTTAATTCCACTCTACATAAATTTTATTGGATCAGGACCGGTTTTGCTCATGAACTGAATTGATAATGCTCGCAGTTGATAAAGTACTAAAAATGTGTTATTATAATGCGATTCCACCAAGCATTGACAGTGAACACCTTAAAAGTGGGACAATATTGCAATCAAAAAAATGATACTAATGTGCTTGTCGACATGATCGTTGTGAAACACTGTTATGATAAATGTTGCACGCTGCGTGTACTCTTTGATAGGTCGCAGTGAATTTTCTATATTTGGTTTTTTGGTCAGAAAGAATTGCCGTCAATAAAATAAATACATGCTAAGCCAAATCATTATCGGGTTCAAAAATATTTAAAAAAAAGAACTCGATTTGACCTTGACAAACAGTAACGTGGGAATTCAAAAAGAAGTACCTATGTATGTACATTTTATAAGTGTAAATTCCAGGGCTGTGGAGTCGGTAAAAAAAAGTTCGACTCCGACTCCAACATTGACCAAAAATACGACTCCGACTCCGGCTAAAAAACGTTTAATATCGTCACTTTTTTTCCTAATTTTCCTATTTATGTGTATTCAATTAAATATCAACCCAACCCATCCGGCGAATAGCCAAATTTAACATATTATTTGCAAAAATAAAAAGTTAAAACTTTTCAAAATTTCCGACTTCGAGTACGACTCCGGCCAAAAAGTCCCGACTCCACGACTCCGACTCCGACTCCACAGCCTTGGTAAATTCGCAGTTTGTACTTTCATATCCGATATAACATATACAAGGCAGGTACATATGAGCACTTACTAGGAGACAGACACTACTTATTTTCACCCTACTAACCACAGCGACTGGCACTCGTGCTGGAAACCAATTATATATTCAAATGGTGTTTGCATTCCAACAAGTAATATTAATACCATTGCCCTGCATAATTTTAAATAGTGTAAACATTCAAAAGATAAAAGAATCGCTGCAAGGTATGCGCATTGTTAAAACAAAAGGTACCAACATAATAAAAATAAAATGGCGGTAAATGTCACAACGATTGACGTTTATATTTTGATAATCCTCGCTTGCGGCAATAACCTGCAACAGGTATCTACCCACCTAAAACATATTCTATTCTCATAATTTATGTTGTAGACTAGTGATGCCTATTTTCATAAATGGTAAATAATAGATAAGTCAAAGCTATCGACCTCACGCCGCGACACACTTTTGCAAGGCCGGCATTTGAATTTCTATTTTATTTTATAAAAGTAGTAGCAATTTACTTATCGGCTCGTTGCAATACCACCAAATGTAAAAATACACACAATACAATCGAAATAAATATTTAGTTAAAATTAATTCGATAAAACCGTTATTGGTAACACACAATATACTTTTATAATAATCCAATATAATATTAAATATGTGCATATTATGTCATTATTAATAATGGTACCGATAATCGGGAGCATTATCAATTAATCATTCATCAATTGATAATGCTCGCAAAGTGCTCGCGAATTTTTCATTATAATACTATTCACCAAGTATTGATATTGTTCATCTTAAAATTGAATTATATACCTATTAATAAATAATATTTTTTTGTACTTATTCCACATAAGATTTATTGGATCAGGACCTGTTTCGCTCATGGCGAGTATTATCAACTGACATTTTAATTATAAAGGATGAAAGGGTAAAATTTGTAAGGAAAGATGTCGATTGGCAACATTGCGACGAACAAAATTTTCCATAAATACCATTATTAATAATGAGATAATATATCCATATACATATATGTATAATACCATATTGGAGTATTATAAAAGTATATCGTGCGTTAGAAATATCGGACCGGTCTCGCTCATGGCAAGCATTGTCAACTGAAACTGGTCCTGATCTTAATAAATCTAATATGGAATAAGTTACAAAAATGCGTTATTATTTTTAATTATAATGCCATTCCAAAAAAGGAAAATTTTAGGCCCTTATACAACTTTAGTAATACAAATATAATACTGTAAAAATGGTTAAAAATAAATAAGTTTTCAATGGATTAGTCGGAAGCTTTATAGATTTTAAAATATAAATATTAAAAATAGTTTGCAATCTGTGAATTGTAAGTCTGATGATAAATCTGACAGAGGAGAATCACGTGTCGCTAAGAGCCATAAAATATGTGGATAATCAAGCTATTTTTTATTTTATAATAAATAGGTTGACTGTCCCTGTGTTATAAGATATGGATAATATCGCAGAATCATGTGTCAAAACAAGGCGGTAGCTTTCTATAAAATATTCATATATTATTGGCAAAAGATAAGTATGTAAACATAATATTGCTAATTAATCTTAGTGCGAATAATATATTATTTCGTGGGCAGTGTTAATCGATGTCAAGATAACAAAAGAGAGAACTTAAGTATCGATTTGTTATCCCGGCTAAAAATAATCATTTCGTTGTTCCAAACATAAACAGGGAGTTCTCGACATGCGTGTCCGGAAATCGAATATGCGAAAATAAAGATATATGAATAAAAACAAATTAAATTAGGTTATTTAAATTTGGAAACATCGGTATGATAAAATAAGGAAGGTGGATATTATCACTTCATTACAAACTGAATTAAAAAAAAATCAGCGCCAATAAACTTTTTTCTTTCAAAATCAAAATGAACGTTTGAGCAGAGTTTGATAAAAGAACATGGCCACTGTTTTGATGTTACAGCTGGCGTCCTATCCACCACAGACAATATAGGTTTGGTGGAAGAATAATCATAAGGAAAGACTTAATCAACTCTTATTGATTTCACGATTATAATAAGCAAGCTTTTAATTCCACTTGATTGCATGTAATTCATTACAAGAATTTGTATAGACATTGACTATGGTACAGTACGGTGATCCAGTGTTTCTTAACTTTTACTTTTCGCAACAAAACAATTTGGATTTTAAAAACATTGTTTAACCGTTGTTAAAACAAAAGAATCATTTTATGAACATACTTTTGAAAGATTTATCAGTAATGAAGGGAAAACTGAGTTTTTTGGATCTGTGGTCAAGTGTCAACATCGTTGGCTTCGATAGCAGAGACCTCAGGCTCGAATTGTTGATTTCTTTTCGGAGATGCGGATGCTGTGTTGTCTTATATTCCCAACCACACAGGACGTAGCGAGAGCGATTATTTAACCACTAGTCATAATATCCTTTCTCTTCCTACACTCCCCGAAAAGGAGAGGTTGAGGAACTGAGTAAGAAGTAATACTCGTTTGAGAACTTTTATCGAGATAAAATTCGTTTGCAGTAGAGATAAATCAAATTAAGAGCGGTTTTTTTTAACGAAAAATAGGAATCTAAAAAAAATGTTTCATATGTGCGACAGATTTTGTTGATGGCATGATTGTGAGACAGGCGAAAGATGAAAAGCAGCGCGCAATTTATAAAACTCTTTCTGTCATCAATTAATTATAATCAGTACCATTCATTTCTGTATTTATTAATTTAATAGTAGCACTAGAAGTCCGGTAGATTTTTTTTTACGAATGCTTATATAATATATGCTTATATAATATTATGATTACGATTTTCGGCAAAATAATTATGGCTGTAAAGAAATACAAGTCGTTAAGAATAATTCTTCGAATGGACTGTAATACTACAAATAAACTGATATACAAAGATATATTTGGCGAATTTGAATCGTTTGAGTTTTGTCGCTAACGATCCGGGCTTCGCCTTTAGGCATCTTCAGAAATTTTAAGTGCACGAATGAACTTGAACTGACATTCAAACTATTCAAATCCATAAAGCGTCTTCATTCGAATTCTCAATTATATAATTGGCAGTAAATAAACACATCATAAACGCATCATGCCACTCCAAGAGCCAATCAATGTCACACAAGATAAACTGTAAAAAAAACACAAATACCCATTCTCCATTTTTCAAATTGTGAAAACATCAACTCTTGAAAACTTGAATTGCTTGAATTTTATACTTTTCGTGAGTTTTGTCGCTAACGACCCGGGTTTCGCCTTTCGGCATCTTTAGGCATTTCAAGTGCACGGATGTACTTGAACTGAAGCGCAGTAAACAGTTTGTATCGTTTATATACAAATAAAAGTAGATCACTAAATTAAAATGTAAATTAGCGAAAATTTTATGTAAGCAATAAAACTCATGGAAAAGTACAAAATTCAAACAATTTAAATTTGATATTGAAATTCCATCAATCATCCTCAGTCTTATTCCTTAATTATATCAACCCTTGAAATGAACCTTACATGTACTTAGGACGTCAACGATTTCGGACGATCTTTGAACATAATAATTCGACTGTAGTCTTTTTATCGCAATGCACACAACTTAACACACGTGCTATCAAAAGGGTGTAAGCTGCAAACGCCGTATTAGTATCGAAAAGTGACACTAACTTACACCACATCATAACATAATTTGTTAAGTGTTGGCTACGTTCTTTTTCCTTTCCATCGTCGATATATAAGTAAGTAAGGTAAAACAATATTTGTAAAAAATAATCACGTTAACTTATCATTTTGTCGAACGACGTGTGGACGATTAAGTATATCCAAATGCATCCATTGTATAAAGCTAAGATTTATTTGACTTTAACTACCCATGTACATGCTTCTTAACAAATCTGTCAAATGAACAAATTGTAACGCTTTGTATTTCTTTTATTGACAAACTTTGTAGCTGTGCAATGGGTTCCACCTGTTATTTGTTTGTGTTAAAAATATTGATCTATTGCTTTTGGCCATTCGAGTGTATTTTTGGCAAAGGTTTTTATTGTGTACAGACGCCGTTTTTGAGTAAATGAAAAGCAGCATTTATGGACTAGCGTGAAATACTGCGGCCGAACTCGCCGAGGCGTGCATCGGGGATGCAATAAAAACGTTAATTCGATCGTTTACGAACACACATCAAGTTGGCATGTGACAGGTATTTGTGTATTTCTCAAAAACCAAATTCAAAAGTTTCGAAAAAGTAAATTCAAATAAATATTGACGTCCCTCCGATTTATTTAGGCGTGCTGAACAGTTTGTGGTAGATTTATCTTTATGGCTTCTTTTTATTCCATCTATGTCTCGGGTCGTCAACCTGGTGCGTGCCTTAATAGTGGGCGATAAAGGCTTCCGTGGTGGTCGATGGGTGATTTTTGCCTTTACCCCAAAATCTTTCACAATCATTGCAAACCAAGAAGTTGTCTGAAAGTCACTGAAAGTGACCTTTGTTTGTTTTTCACGAAAATTGAACCAGACATAAAATATTTAGTAAAACAGAAGCAGGCTCAAGGTTGTCATCAATTTTTCAATTTGTTTTTTTTCTTTATAGTATGTATACGCACTCTTTTTTTGGTGCAATGAAATGTTGGTTAAAAAAACTTGTTTTTTAATATCACCTAAATTCCTTTAAGTATTTTTTCACTCATATACAGGATTGAAATATAGCGATATAAGAGGGCGGTAAGTAAATTTTACCATGAAAATATTAATCGGGTCGTAAAATTCATTAAATATTGGAGTCCACCCAAAAAGATTGCGCGGGGGTTGTTAAATTGCTGCGCTCAGCTTAGGGGAAAAAATGATTTTAACATATTTTTATAATTCTTATTGTATGTGCTACTATTTTGCCCATAAAAATATTTGTGTTGAACATCTCTGTTCTAGTTTCTTGTTATTAGATTGTAGTATACGTTTATACTGATTCATTGTCAGGTGCCATGATTATCTGTCATAAAACTGCACCAGCAAAATGCATACGTCTGACATAAAACTGCACCGGTAGAATGCACGTCTGACATTTGATAGCAATTATGCAGCTGCGTATTCAGTAGAGTTTGCAATAAGTAAATAATAAACAATGTGTACTATATTTAACTATAACAAATAACATTAACTGACGAATGACAAATGAGTATATTTATTAATTTTTAATTAAATTCGTCGGTATATGTAGTCTAATTGCAAGGGCTTTGCCCTATCAATTATGTAGGTAAGTCTGGGTTCAAGATTTTTTCAATTTAAAAATAGATCTTGGACATATTTGTATGTCTTTTTCCGTTGAGTTTTTCTCGATTAATTCATACAAATTTCTGTTCGATTTTATCACGGTTAACATTTGGCACGTTGTCATTAGCTGTAAATCCCAATATTTTTTGCATAAAATCAGGGCTGTGGAGTCGGAGTCGTGAAGTCGCGGTTTTTTAGCCGGAGTCATAGTTGATCAGAGACGTGAAAAACTTTTTAAAAGTTTTAACTTTTTATTTATACATATAACATGTAATATTTGACTATTGGCCGAATTGGTTGGCTAATATTTAATTGAATGCACATATGTAAATAGGAATATTTGGAAAAAAAACAATGAAAAAAATAATAAAAAATATCAGAACGTTTTTTAAAAACCGTGTTTTTTTGAAATCGTATAAAAAAGGTTCATTAGTAATATATATTTATTAAATAAGTCATGGTGTCAATATGTATGTTACATGGGATTGAGTCGTTGTTTCATCTAGTGTTTTCGTAATGATAAATAGCAGGTATCGTGAAAAATGATCGCAACATCATGTCAAACATTGGTGGAAACATAAACTGTAAATAATCAGCAGTATTTTATAATTCAGAAAAAAATCTAAAAAAATGCTGATGTTTAATTTTTTAGCTACAAACCAAAATGTACTAACTACATTAATTAAAATTGTCATACATTGGAAATATAAAGTAGAAGAAGGTACGCAAAATTTTGCTAACATTGCTTCTGTTAAACCAAGCGTAAAATGGCGTAAACAATCCATATATTTTTTCACAGCTTCAAACGGCTGTACTATATAATTACTACTGTATTTTTGTGGTAGTGTGGTCTGTAATAAAAAAAGAGTTTCCCTGAGGCACGTGCCATGTTGGCAACACTCAAAAAAATGACACCATTGTTTTGTTGTCCTAAGTATGCCTAAGAGATGGGGAAAACTGAGTTAATGATGCTCAAATACAATGTGCATATAATTGCATCACAAATGATCTGCGTGTGAATGCATGCATCACCATGACGCATTATACCGAAGAACATAAACAACAACAATATATAAGCAAAATTACCCAAAGGTCATTTATTATGACATTGATATGAAGATGAAATTTTTGAATAAGATCTGCTAACGTTCGAATTATGGCGAATCTGCACTTGCTTAAAAAGAACTTTATATCTTAAATTGCGAGAGCCATTTTGCTATAATATGAAGAGTGGAAGTCTATATAGACATACGGTGTATGAATCACTTTTAAAATAACCATGTAATGGTCAGGACCGGTTTCTCACATCACGATCGTTTTGAAAAAATAAATGGTCTAGTCCATTACATATTTTGTAAGCAGTAAAAAATGTGGGCTTTATTTCGATCGGCTCATTTTTTTGAATTCCTGCCCGCTCCAGTGTGGAGCATTTGGCCTCCTAATAGAGAGATCTAAAAATAGGAATCTGGCTTAGAGGATCGGATGTGTAGGAGGGAATTTGTAGACGACACAAACACCCATGCATGCTTGCACCGAGATGCGAACTCGCGTGGTCCGTCATGGAAGCCAACGACGTTGAACACTGCACCGCGGACCCTACAAAATGGATTTATTTTTTCATTAAAAAAGGCTATCGATAAATTTAATATTCTCCGACTATATCAGTGGTTCTCTCGTCAAAATTACACAACATTACAAATAAGCTGCTGGTGGCCGCAAAAACATCCTGTAGTGGCCGCACATGAGAGCCACTGATGCATATGAATGTACTCAAAATGGTGAATTGCCACGGACCGGCACTCCGCTCTGATCCGAATCGTGTCATATAATAATATATATGACTGTAAAAAATGTATATACATATAACAGTTTGAAAAAAAGCATTTTTCAGTTTCCAAATTAAAGTTCAAATCTATTTCAACAAATAGGTGTTTAGAACGGTATAGTTTTATAATTCAGTGGCGGCTCGTCGATACGCACTGTGGAACTGCATCCCCAAGGAAATGAAGGAATAAGTAATATTATAATATATATTAATTAATAAGCTTCCCCGCGCATTAATACATTCAATAATTATCGTACACCGCTGTACATAAAGTCCAGTTTTCGATGGAATATGCTCGATTTCGTAGATAAAAGCTTGCTTTGGTGCTATCTCCCCAGCGGTGTGACGTCCATACGGATGCGATCTTTATTTCTTATAATTTGATTCTTATTAGAAAATGTTTTAAGGCCACTGGTGGCCGCCACGTACGGGCGTCACGAATAAAGTCACAAATATTGAAAAATTTATTTAAAAAAAAACCTTCTTGTAATAATTCTTATGATATTTTTTCTTTTCATAGCTAGTGACATCTAAACACTGTCTGAAGACAAAAATGGTTCTTCTGTCACATTCAATCTTGTTGAAAAAAGGATTGTTTAGAAGTCAAGCGGTAGATGAGATCAACGCGACTATTTTAGCGGTTAATGATTTATGAAGTACATGTTTTATTTAATTTTAGTAATTTTGACGTTAATAGTACAATATAATCGAAAAAACATATTATTTTTACTTTTAAGCACCCCCCGATATCTTATCCTCGACCGCCATTGGTTGAATTGGGCCTATACCTTGGTATGTAGAAAATCCGTTTCCAAGCGTGTCGCTGTTGATTTTGTATTTGCAAAAGTTTCATCTGCAGTCTGACACTCATTAAGCAGTGGAACGACATGAGAAATGAGAAATCGACCATGCTCGTTAATGTTACGATAAAATGTCCTCCATAATAACGTCCATTATACTCGAATCATTTTTACTTTATTACGACAACAACAAAAAATCTTGAAGTTGTATCACAACTTGACATCATTATCCGAAGTTGATTTCCGAAAAAAAGTTGTAACCGATTTTTTGCTGCCATTTTTAAAGACGAACCAACCATACACAACGTTAAGTTTTGCTCGAATACAATATACAAGTAACTGGAGATTCATATTCAATTTTTAACTGCGATATTTTATAACAACAGTGTCTTACGTTCAAATGGGTCTTGGTTTAGGTCCCAACAAGGTCAATATCGATGCTGTATTTTCTGTTATCACACACATAATAAGTTATTGCACACACACATTTAATAACTTATTATTACCATATAAAACTAGGATGGTGGAACAGAGAAGATGTATTGTGTACCCCGTCTACAACAGTATGTTTATATAAAAAAGTAAACGCAGGGTTAAAAAAATTGCTATCAACAAATGTATAAAGTAATTTCTGTTAAGTTAAGATACATTTTTATTTTTTTCACCGTATTCTCTGTTTGAGGATGTATTGGCTATATCCAATTTACTCTCTCTAATGTCGGAGGCATTCTCACGCATTTGCGCCAAAAGAGAGATTCACTGGTCACATAATATTAATTTCCTACTTATTTAATGAAGAATTACATTTCATCGGCAAAATGATAAGGTTTCAACTCAAAGTATCTATAAAATCGCGAAGAACAATTGTTCTTTTCAATACAAGTATTTCTTTGGCAGGCAAAATAATAATTATGTCCACGCTTTTCATCTATTTTCTCTTTTAGGTTAAAAAAAACAATTTTATGTTAGCCGGGCCGTAGCTCAGAATGCAAACTGAAAAGAATAATAAAGCAGCCGTGTCGATTAACTTTCACCGTGTTTGTCTGCTAGTTGCCTTTAAATCTTAGATACCTGTCATTGTAATGCAATTTAAGTCGCATAAAAACATCGGTGACAAAATCACATTGCTTAGTATGGAGATCGCTGCCTTGGAGAAAGCAGAATTGTTTCGCAAAATTATGTCGTAATTTTCAAAATGGCAACACGTTAGCCGAATATTAATTCATTATTCCAAATTTGAAAACTAATCCATAAGTAATCACAGTCTATACGACGATATATTTATTTATTTGTCTACGTATTTGTATAAAATGACATAAAAATGGAGAAACACTTAAAAAAAATAATCACGATCATAAGAATATAATGAATAAGGAAAAATCGAGGGAAAAAATAAGAACAATGAATCGACACTCATATGAGAGGCTGCGTTTAAAATATTTACTTCTTTTCGTAACATTCGCTAAAACTGATCCTGAGATAAAAAAGCTGAATATTTTTTTTCGAGTTGCCCAATAATAGTTTGATTTGTAAGATAATCAATATCAATTAATTTCTTTCATTGATCTTTAACAGGATGCAATGAAGTCGTGCAATATTTATATTTCAATAATAACATCCTAAAATTAAATACTTCAATGTAATCAGTGTCATGATTATTATGCATACAAAAAATTCAGTGTGTTCATAATATATGGTTCTTTTTTTAAATGAAAAAAACGAATGAATCGAAATTATAACATTGTTTCAATATCACGATCGTTTAAGACCGCCATTTGGTGGGATGAGTGTATTTTTTGAAGCTATGCTTTACAGTTTCCAGCATAGGTTCCCACAATGAACTCATCGGTCTTCCTGGGAGTACTCGAGGGAAGTAAAGGAATCAAGCTGCCCCTGGAGAAATAAAAGCAAATAGCGGGGAAAATTACACGATTCAGAACACTCGCTTATTCAACAAATTATGTTGACATATTCTTTTTTTGAATATTTATGCATTTGTTTTAATTCTTTTAGCATTCAAATTTGTCGGCTATATTTATTTCATCGTTGTATTCGTTGTGTCGTACTATACATTGTATCGTCTTTGATGCATAAATGAAAATTTCTATTCTCTCTCTCAAATAGAAGTGCTAATAGTGTCAATTAGCGACTAATGAAATTAAATGCTTTGGTATGATATTCGGTAAATAAGGCGGGAAAGTGGTAAGAAACTCCTTCCGAGAAATCTTGACATGTAATATACATTTATTAGAAGAAGTTTTTTTTACAATGGTGTTAACCTTGTCTTCTTGGCGCAAAGGCATTATTTTAAATAAAGAAAAAACACATTATACAGTACTACTTCCACATATATATATAAATAAGTATTACTAAAAAGGTCCGTGGCGCAGTGGCAACGGCTTTGACTTGCGTGCCGGACCGCCCGGGCTCGATTTTCGGTACGAGCGGATTTTTCTCAGTCTATAAATCTATTCAAAGGCATGGGTGTTTGTGTTGTTGAAAATCCCTTCCCACCTTTCCGATCCCAAAGACCGACGCATAGTGACAGCGATTAGCTAATCACTAGTCCTGTCCTAGTCCTCGTATCCTTTCCCATCCCTACTCTCTTTGAAAAAGAGAGGTTGAGCAACTGAGTAACAAGGAGCCCTCGTAGAAAAAAAAACATATGTTGAGATAAGCCCCGTGAGGAGTCCATATGCTCCAAGTTGGGAGCGGACATGGTTAAAAAAAATGTGTTCATATCAGTGTAATTGAGATTGAAAAAATATAGGATGGTGGCTCGGTATACTCATCTAACGCTCACGCTATTTTTACGCTCCGACAGAATTCGAGCCCTGGATGGACAATGGAAAAGAAACGCGCTCATTTTGACATCAATTAGCTGCCTACGCGAGGTTTATGTGTGTATATTTAAAATTCGGCAACGCTATTGATGAATAACTATGTATTTATTATTCCGCCATTTTTAGCTTTGATAATTAACTTGGCGATAGGATCAATTGCACAAAGCTGTGTGTGTTTTATTGGATATATTTTTTTATCTTGTGGATCGCTGCACAGCAGTGGGCTAGAAATGTTAACGTGATTCGAAGATATGCAGGATTTCACAGTGATCTTAAACTCAAACGTGAGGAAATGGGTCAAAAAATAAACATCTTTACTATCCACATTATTATGTCAACATATTTTTGATGGGTTAAACGTCAATTTTAACCATTCAGATGCCACTGCGAGTTTATTTATGAATCAGGGCTGTGGATTCGGAGTCGTCGTCGTAACAGCGTTTTGGCTGAAGTCGTACTCAGAGTCGGAAATTTTCAACATAACATGTAAAAGTTGGCTTTGGCCGGATTGGTTGGTCTATATTTAATTGATTACACATAAATAGGAAAGTAAGGAAAAACATGTGACTAAGTTAAACTTTTGTGGGAGTCGGAGACGTGCTTTTTTTCAACGACTCCACAGCCATGATAAATATTATACTTTTAAATGAAACCTAATGCAAAGAAATCTTTGGAATGTCATGTGATTGTTAGGAAATCAGAGCCATTCTATTTTTATTTTAAATCAAGTGGAACGATGTTACTTGTGTTAGCATTGTATTATTGCGAAGGTCGTTTGTTTGATAATAAATCAGAGTGAGAAGAGAATAATCGTTTGAGAGACCGTTTCATATTTCTACACAATTCTGTGTTTCGAATTTTATCACACTAAAAGAGTTTTTTTTAACATAATAATAAAAATAACAACGCTCAACATTTTTACACGGTATTTAACAATATCTTTTTAAAAGATTTTGAAATAACAGGGAAATAAATAATATTTTTATTTTTGTGGTAGCCCTGCAAAATTTTTAATCTAAAAATTTTGGTATTTTTAGCACTTTTCTATGAAAGCCAATAATGGGGTGAGTGTAAAATAATTTTCCGAGTTTTATTTTTATTTTCTAAGAAAAATCGATGAATGAAGACGGTGGCGTTTTAAATGTTAAATTGATACTTTATCAACTGTAATAAGCTTCCTAATATAGTATCCAACTAGCAATTGAATCCTAAAAAAATATCTGATTTTCGCAGTGCTAAAAATACCAATAAACTATCATCTTATCCCAATAATAAACACATCAGTCTTTGACATTATCATTACATAAGACAAAAGAACAATGATATCTTAAAAATCAATGAGAACGCAATTTTAAATCAATTTTATGATTTATTAATTATGCTTATTTATGTCATAAGTAGCAACTATGAAATTAGTAAAACATACAATTTGTCATTGCAAGTAGTGGCGGATTACCCCATAAGCGCAAGAGGCGCGCACTTGGGACCTTAAAAATATCACATGTATTTGGTTTAGACCAGAGCTGTGGAGTCGGAGTCGTGGAGTCGGGGCTTTTAGGCCGGAGTCAGAGTCGTCGTGGCATTTTGGCAGGAGTCTGACTCGGAGTCCGAGTTGAACTTTTTTTAACGACTCCACAGCCCTGGTTTAGACCAGGGGTCGGTAAACTTTTTTGGGAAAGGGCCAAATCTGAAATTTTTTTGACTTGGCGGGCCAGGTACCAAAAAGAAAGATATTTACGTAGGTAATTCGATAAAAAAAAAGATAATCTTCTATTGGATATATTGGAAATATTTTTATTGAAGATTTATACAATAAATTTAAAAAAATATATTTTTTCAAATATAAATTTCGAATTTTTAATTTTTTTTTGTTAATGCGATGAATGCAATTGTTTTTTCTTAGATAAAATATCATCATGATTTATTTCAATGTTTGTACTTCCTATCATTAAAATGGTTTCTAAATGGTTATCCGTTAATAATGATCTGTATTGTGATTTAACATATTTCATTTTTGAAAATGTTCTTTCACAATGATATGTTCTTCCAAATATGGAAATAAATCCTCGTGCAAATGACTTTAATTGACTGTATTCTTAAGTTTAGTTTAATTAAAGCACAAATTTCTTGTTAATTTTTAATTTTGTTTCATGTAAAAAAATCATGTGAACAAATATTAACTCGTGGGCCGGATTGAAAACAGGCGGCGGGCCTGATTTGGCCCGCGGGCCGTAGTTTGCCGACCCCTGGCTTAGACTATTGGTCGGTCGACCGATGGTTCATAAATCATGAAGTACGATGTGCGTGAGAGCAAGGTACTTATTCTGAATTGTCAATAGTGAACTGCGGGGCTAAATTTAAAATTTTGAAAAACTCCTCAAAATTAAATCTACATTGATATCAAATTATTTGTGATTCGTCTAAGCTCGAATAAACTTAGCGACTAATAAACACTTTTTTAACATTCGAAAAAGAGGGCTTCCAAAATTTTATTTCACCTGAGGCTTTTCAAGTGCTTAATCCGCCACTGATTGATTAACAAGTAATATTTGTCATGGCATAACTATTCTACGATTGTTATGAATCACTCGAGAAAATACGTAAAATACAAGCATGATACAACATATTATTATTACCTAGCGTTAGTTCAAGCTTATTCGTGCATTTGAATTTCTCGAAGATGCCGAAAGACGCAACACGGGTCGTCAGCGACAAAACTCATGAAAAAGAACAATATTAAAACAATTCATATTTGATCTTGACTTCGCCAGACCAGGTGGATTGACGGGATATTAATTAGCCAATCGTGGAATATTTCAACTGTCGATGTTCTTACAAAGACTGGTAACTTACATAATATACACGTTCTATAAAGGATTATGTATTAAAATTGAGTCCAGTGAAAAGGGTTGATTTATATTGTATATGTTTGTAAAAAAATATCAAGGAGGAGTCTATATATCCACATTTAGCTATTGACAACATGAAAAACCAATCGAATCTTACACTTAGTTTTTGACACTTAGCAAAAATATTCGACTCGTTTAGTCATGAGTTTTGCAATGTCCTTCGCCTTATAATGCAATAACGGCATCCATTTTATTAATACTAATTATCGTGCGGTCAACCACGATTAGGATGGACAACTATTTTCCTGCTTAACAGTTGCTTTGCTTATGTTTGTAGTCAATACGCGTAGCTTCTAATAATTGAAATATCTATAAATACAGTCAGTTTTCGACTTCGGGGTTCCGTTCTACCACTCAGGACGTAGGTATGTAAGTCGAAATGGTCATTATTTGAATTTCATAAAAACAAATGAAATGATAAAAATAAAAAGTGCGTAATACGTTAGTGGTGTTTATTTCAGAAAATGTTCTATATTTATAATATAATAATAAGCAAATTGTAAAATGATATTCGTTACTTCTCTTACTTCATTTTCTCTATTAAAATTCAAATTATTTTTACGTTTTAATAGTTTGTTCCATATGCCATTCATACATGATGCTACATTTGATCATCATTCTGAGATATAATTTAATATCTTGAAAGATGTTATAGTTTTTCCAAAATTCACTCAATGTCTGGTCTTTTTTTATTGCTTTGATTGCTTGGGAAAAAGTAATTCTTAAATAAAGCAATTTAAAGTTAACAATTCATCCATCAGCTGTAAAATGCTTGCAGTGTTGGGGGGGGGTAAATAAATAACTTGTAAGTTTATGGGATTCGACTAAGTGTGGAGGATGACCCGTTGAGTCGTTGTCAATAATAAGCAATTATTTTTCAATTTTTTGTTAATTTTTAAAGTTAATTTTTTCATTTTGGTCTCCGTCGTAAGTTGAGTTGGTCGTATGTCGAGAACTGACTGCTTAAGAAATTCTGGGTAAAGATGCATTTACAGATAGATAAATATAATAAGAGTGAAAATAATAACCACTCATCGGGTGCAGCACGGAGATTATCGGTATTCCGGGATAAATGAATACAATCAAACACGCGCTAGTGTGCTATTTGTTCATTCAACTATATTCAGGATATAACCGTTTGTTTGATCGTATGCAAATGTCAACGCGGTGGGAAGGGTTGCTTATTGTCGCGTCGTGACAATGGCACGCGCACACTCATTCGATAATGTATGACATACGCAGTAAGATACTCTCGAGCCTTCGTTTGGTTTCGATTATTCGATCATTCGCTTCTGTTTTTAATGTTTTCAGGAAATTAAACTGCAATTATACTACATTTCGACTTAAAAGAACTAGTAATAAAATTATTACTCTCACATTTGAGCGCACACCGATTTGAAAAACTGAGTGCTTATTTAAAAAAATATCAACTTATTTTTTTAGCACTCGGTTCATCAGTTGATAATGTTCAAAATAAGCGAAACCGGTCCTGATCTTTATCAGAATACGTGTTGTAGTAGTGTTATAAAATGTGTTTTATTTATATGTTTATGTGTTAAGAATAATGTCTTTGTGACATGAAGTAACAGATAGCATTTGTCCTTGATATTAAATTCGTATTAAATTGAAATATCGGTAGAAATAAAAGAGATAATTCATTTAAAATCTACACGACAATTTGTTAATGATACATTAAATCATTTTATTGATAAAATAATAACTGTTATAAAATATTATTTATGGCTTAACTTATTTAACGCGATTTTTCCTTATTTTACGAGGAAGTTTGAAATCGCTTAAAATTTTCATGAATAACTTCGTCATCAAATCGGGGTGCTACGGATTTTATTTTAATAAAACATACATTGTATATAAAATCATTTCTAGCCTTGGCTTAGCAAAAGTTTATCAAGTTAAATTACTTTTAATTGTTGAAAATAGTTGGAAAATTGTCAATGTTTATTGTAGATAAGCAAGCGAAAATCCGCTTAACGCTTTTGCTTCAGTTTGCTGATGTATCGTGAAATACCGTCGGCGTATAATGTATACAATCTAAAATATTAATAAATAATGACATTCAAACGTCGTGAAACAAAAAAATACGAATGTTAGCTTTTATCGACCCAAATAATTAAAACAAACTCTCTGATCACGCATTTTTAATTGTAAGCCAATGGAAAGATTTTGCGCGCTGTATTGCAATGTAAAATAACAACTGTCCGATTTTTGGGCGATTTTATTCAACAAACACAAAACTTTTGCTATCTGATGTATATAACAGGGGCGACCAGACTTTTTTTCCCGCGATCGACTTTTGTTTGAAATTATTGGTGGCGATCGACCAACATCAAAAGAAGTAATTTAAATCCTATATTAATCTAATTGCCGACCCTTGTTTGACCCGAGTTTTAGAAAGAGATCTTCGTCGATAGTCGGGTTACTTCGAGATTTTAGCGTGCTGTCCCTGTCACACGACTTGTCTTGCACGCTTCTTGGGACGGTCACTAGACATTTGTACAGATCAGATAGGTGATCGACGCTTTGGCCACCCCTGGTATATAACATTGGCATCAGAAGAACGAAGATTCTGGAATGTCTGGATTAAAACAAAGCTGTAGATTTTTTTTTTATTGAAAATACTCTTCTTTCAACCTTTACTATGATATTATTCGAAATCATATCGTATAATAAATAATGCGATTGTTATTATTTATGTAATAAGTTATTTTAGTTTGTGATGATCATGTATGGAAATTTGGGCTGCAATTTCCGTTCTAAACATATTTTTTTCAAATATTAAGTTCTTTTTTATTCATCGAAATACTGCGGAGTTTTTGGCAGGTAAAACTCGAAAATGGCTAGCAGGAAAGAGGTTAAGTATTATATATTCTTCATGTTGATACGATGGAAAAATAACTATAGATATTTAGCAGTTAATGAGTAACATAACAACGCATTTAACCTAGTTGAATTATGGCCACAAATTAAATTACAATTGTTCACGTAATATCAGCAGTTCATAAAACATAACAAAAAACATTTTAACGCAATTATTTTCAAATAGTTATGTTAAACAATGAATATTTATTTACCTGATCGTTTGGAGACTCCATTGTGATGTAGTTATCTTAACCAGCTTTGTAAACAAAATCAGTCTTTTCAGATATCACAACGTATTTATTTAAAAGTCAAATATTCACATAATTGTGTGTGAAATAAGTTATACACGTTTTTCAAACAATAATATTCAGGTTAACACTTTCATCATTGATAATTAGTTCATTAAATATCTGAAAATATAAATAAACGGGAAATTTAGTTAAAGCAGTGATGCACAACCTGCGGCCCCCAGGAACATTTCTTGCGACCCGCAATTGCAAATTTGAATCACCTTTTTTCTTCAGAACTTTTTCTGGACGGTGGAAAAACAGTTTAAAAAATTATTTATTCAATTTTGTATACACTAGTTTTACCCATGCGGCCCTCGAACTATCTGAGATTTGATTATCTAGCCCTTCTCCCAAAAAGGTTGTGCATCACTGAGTTAAAGCTATGAATTTCACGGCTACTAATGTCAGTGTTTGCTCTTACTCAAATGTATGATTTTCTATTACGACTGACTGCATTTAAAATTCAGTGGAAAATTTGAAATTGGAATACTTTAAAATTAATGACAATGCATCAATGGGTTGGCATGTGTTCGAATAATTGACTTTTCATACGGAAAACAATTTACCACTGATTGTTGGTTTCTTTCAACTTAGATTGTTAAAAACATAACAAAGTTTTTACGCGAAACACTTTTTTACAAAACTATCGAATACTATGCAACGCTACAACCGTGCATGTCGCTTCGCAGGCTCCCGATCGACAACTGAAATATTTATGAACCAGAAACGGCAGCAACTTAACGTCAACTACGCTACGGTGTTGCCAATCATTATTTTCATACCAGGTCCGGCATCTTTTAACTTACCTTGGAAAAGGTTTATCTATAGACCATCATAACATGACCGACGCCGAATTCGGAACTAAAATTGTCCTCAAAGAGTGTACATATATCTTCAAAAAACATTCAAGTAGTATTTTTTTAATAAAAATAAATGTATATAAAGTTTTAAATAAAAAAAATTGGTTGAGCATTGCAACATAGCTCACGCGATGGTGGCGCACTCCCTTGCGGTAAAATTATAATGGTTCATTTATAATCATAACATGTTTTCTCCTTCAGTTTATTGTATTAAAGTAGATTCCTCGTTTGAATGTACATAAAGATTATTTTTCATTTATTATTTGCATATTTTTTCATTGAGTAATGCAACATAACTCACGCGACAGTGGCGCCCTCGCTGACGGCCAAGCTATAATGGTACATCAAAAGCAAGTTGTGTTAACTAAATCTAGGATGTTTCGAGTCTATAGATATGTATCTCAAAAATATCGAGTCTATAAACATATTTGAAGATGAAACATAATAATATTAAGAAACATGTGTACTTTCTTTTGTAAATCTTCGCGTACTGTCTTTTGACTTTTTATTGTTTTCATTGATCAACAAAAGGATGAAAAGGAATTCATTTAAGGATAATTATTATTTATGTTCCTAATGATCGTGTGCAATTGATTATGCTTAACTTTGTATTTAATGAATTTCACATTAATTATTTTCACTTGTTGAATTTGGTATGCTGGCAACACTGATCGTGTCACCGAAACGTTCTCCGGCTTGACTTCGCGAAAGTGGTGGCAATTTGCACTTGAATGTAAGTGGAAAACTCTCAGCAGTGTTACCATACCGTGGATATAAAAGACAAGATTGATAAGCACTATAACGTTGTCAATCAACCAGTTGTTTGCTCGAATGAATTGATCAAGGAATCGTTGTCTGCGTGTATGATCGAGGCTCTCTACGACTAGCCTCGCACACGAATTCCTAACGTGTGCTACTAAGCTAAAAAACAAATACCACTTAAATTATAAATTATAATTAAATATAAGAAAATTATAGAAAATTATAAAAACAAAATACAATCAACCCTCCTACAGCACACTCAGCTATAAATGAGTTTTCGTATTGTGTGTGCTGCAGTCTTAAGGCAAATTTAAATGTTTCGTAAATATGTCATATTGTATCTAAATACAACAAAATCTTTTTTTGTGCGGTAGATGAGTTCGCGGAAAATCGCACAAAAAAGCTATGACTAAATATGGAAACCTAACATGAACAAGGGCGCAAGTGTCAAGGTCACATTGTAATTAACAGGTGAAGCACTGGATTTTGCACGTACGTGTGAATGGACGTGGTACTGGATATGTGAATAACTCGCTGTTAATTACGTCATTACACATTACATAGTCCTAAAAATATTTTATAAAAAAATGCATTAAAAAAACCGCATAACTTTGAAATCGCACAAAAAGAAGTTTGGGAGTATGTGTATTCGAAGAATATTTATCAATAGCTATACGTCTATTTACTTTTGATAAAGTAAGTCTTAAAAAAATCCCTATCTCGATGCTATATGGGGGCTTAGTATGCGTTCATTTTATCTGGCATATTATCGTTTTATTATTATCCAACTATATTTAAAATACTCGTCTGCCAATTGCCACTATTTAGAATCGAAATAATGTAACTAGTTTCTAGATAAACTTCATTTTTACAGTAATTTAGCAGCAAATTTACTGTCCTAAATACAATTTATATGCGTCTAGAATTTGAATATACCCACTGCAGGAAGACACAGTGTAAGTATGATATAAATCTGGGAAGGGCTTTAACAATTTTAAATGGCATTGCTTCGGATGTCGAACTCACTCAGTTAACATCTTTGAAAATTTCTAATATGATTTTATAAATTTTTTCTCTCTGTTTTTATGACTACAATGTTTTCATCTTGTTTTTAATTAATTAGTGATTTTTATTATGTATTTACATGTATGTATGTACATATATATATATAAATACATGTATTTATATTTGTCAAATGCATGGCGCATTGGCGTCAGCTTTAATGCCATGATTTCCTTTTTCTTAAATAAATAAAATAAATAAATATATTCATTTATTGTAAAATTATCTATGATAAAAATTATTAAAGAAATAATGACGCATTTTATATGGCATAACTCTAATTTAACGTTTAATTATTTACGAATCAATTATCTTAATGCGTGTCACAATAAGGCCAAACGTAAAGATATTGCACTTCTCATTTACGTCCTTAATCAACGCTTTTAATATTATTTAAATAAAAAAATAGTCAATTTAGTAGGTATTTTTTTTGTTTTTAGAGCGGAGTCGGAGTTGGTGTTCTAAAAACTGGCAGACTACTTTTTTATTAATTTCCGTTGATCCCAATAATTTTAATGATTTCGCTCCAATTATTCGCCAGAGGTAGTAAAACGTAGTGCGCATTGATAAAAACCTGTACCGTTAACCGACTTTCTTGAACTAACGATTAAAAAAGATGATTGAATATTTTGAATTACATTTAAACGTTTTCACAGCCCTAGCTGTAACGCTGCAGCGAATAAACACAACAATCAAAAGGATGTTCACTTTACCGTTATTGTTTTATTTGATTTTTCTGTAAAAACTGGTGGCCAAATTAACAAAAACCAGTAATTTTGTTGTCTTGAAATATTTACATTACGTTTCATATCGCCAATTCAATACGTTTTTTATTACATATAAACCGCCAGGGCCGGATCGGATCAAACTTTGTTTTTATTATTTACTTAAATACGCCATTTAGGATGCGTAGGTATTTAACGAGTATTGGTTGTAATTGCTTTCAGAGTATTTTCAGGCACGACTTGTTGAAAACATCAATCAAAACATGGCGCTGAATCCATTGAACAAATTAACATTGCAGTAGCTCAATGGTTACGCACTTGAACTTTCTTTCCACTCAGTTAACTTCACCAAATGGCCAATTTTTTAAATTGTCTTTTCAAGATATACATTTATTGGCATAACAAACTATATAAAATACATGGCATTACAGCAAGCGCCAATGCGCCATGTATTTCACAAATTAATAAAAATTACATAACATATTACACAACAATTTTAAAAATAAGAAACAGAACAGAAATATATTATTTACATAAGAAGACAAAAAAATTTAACAAAGCATCAAGTTCACTGCAGACGATGTCCACACCAACAGGCAGCGCATTTATCAGCCGAATAGCCCATGCAACTGGAGATTCAAAAGACCTACGTGACAAACAAGTTTTGACAAAGAAAATTGATTTGTCTTATGTAGTGGTTTCAATAATAATTTATAGATACCACTATCATAAACAAAATTACTTATGTTTATTATTATTACTTAAGAGTATCTGCAATGATATTATTTTAGCTTTTTTCTATGATGTGTACAGGGCCGTAGCGAGGTCCGCTCGCGCCTGAAACACGGAATAGCTTTTTCTTTTGACAGTAGATTCAATCCCGTAATTAATTTTTGGCGCCTCGTCGCCCAATGCGATCATCCTATTCACCAGCCCCTAGCTGTGGCTCTGGATGTGAAATTATACTATTAGGCTATACCCTAAGGCTTTGACCACAGTGAGACTTGCTTCATAATAAAATGTTGCCGCAATGGCTTTAACGATGGCGCCGTCAGAGAAATCGAAACGCAGCGTCATGCACCGTAAACAATTTGTACGAAGCAAGCATTGTTGAATTTTATGCTGATTTGACTTCGGCATTTACGCTGCGCTTCGACTTCTCAAGTCTCGCCACGCTACGCTAAAAAAAGTGTTCAGAATGCAAGCATTTCGTGTTTTTCTGCCAGTTTAAAAAAGCGAAATATTTTTGGTGTTGCCAATGAATAAACTTTTTTGTATGATTCAATTCCCCCTCCCCATTGAATCAGAAACTGTATATATTGACGTTTTTTATTTACATAATTTTATGATTAATTGAACATATTAATGTTTAAATCAAACATCAATAAAATATTTTTCTGTACAACAATAGTCCGTCAGTTTGGTCATCTTAAACTTGACCCACTATCACCATAATAAATGTAGTCGTAATATAAATGTATCTCAAACTTTCGTGGGCAATTTTAGTCTGTGCTTTAATTATATATTATACACATATTACATAATTTCGTGTGATAATTTTCATATAATTTATTAAAAGTATGACATGCTAAGCGTGGATTTCGAATTCGGAACTAAAATTATCCCCCTAGGGTTGATATATTTAATAACCATTGTTCGCAAAAAAGACAGCTTTCTGTAATTGAAGCGCTTATATTATAGTATTTTAAATATTTTCGGGAAACAACGTTTTTGTGTTTCAAGTAAAATTATTTGTTTCCACCGTATTCCATCTTAAAATAAGAACAGAATGGCAACGTTTATTGGCAAATAAACTATACAATTCAATAAATCTAAGCTAAATAAAATTTTAATGATTGGTCAGCTTTAAATACCCGCAAACTTTGAACATTCTAATCCATTAATATTATTGCAATTTTAATTACGTTTTTTTTTTGTATTTCACAGAATTTGTAAAATTGCAGGTATTTTTTCTAGATTTTTACAAAAAGTGGATTTATCTTTATTTTAGAACTTATCACTTACGCGACAGTGGCGCCCTCGCCAACAGCCAAGTTGTAGAGGGTAAATTTTAATTAGTAGGCCAATCGCTCTCGAAGGAATTCTAATATCATACAAATCCATAAATCATGTCGAAATTATCAATGAAACCCTTTAATGAATCAATTCTTATTAGTAGATTCCAAGCTGTATGCACCTTAACCGATTCGTACGAGCGCCCAAGATGATTGATCACTACAAAAACCGATACAAGAGCATGTGTGGTATATAAGGTATTGTTAAAAACGCATCAGCCATAATTTTCTTAACCATCGCTTCTTACACTTTTAAGGTGTTCACTGTCAATACTTGGTGGAATGGCATTATAATAAAAATAATCAAACATGTTTAGTACTTAAATGTATACAATTTATTGGATCGCGACTGGTTTCGCTCATGGCCAGCATTATCAACTGATAATAAATACAACGAAACAGTGATATTTATACAAAAGTTAAGCAATAATTACAAGGTATGACAAAAAATTGGTATTAAACCTAAGCAAATAAATTGAAGCAAAATACAAGCAAATACGGTTTAAAAAAATCATGGCTGCTTTCGTTCCTTTTTTAAAGGAAGCACAAAAGAACGAATCCAATGTAGTGAGTCGATTTCGTTTGGGAACCTTCAGTAACCCACTGTACTAAACGTGCACATGTAATTATGCGATACATTCTGATGCAGGCGGCGTTCGATACAAAAACAATACCTTCGGTAAAATAAAATCCTTGCTGGGCAGTTATTTGGGTATACTTTGGCACGGTCTTCAATCTTACAAAGCGAGAGTATAAAATGAAAACGGCTCGTCGTTGAAAAACAGGAATTTAAAGTATTTTGAAATCGTTACCTTAATTTGAAAAGGTTATATTTGTTATCTTTGCCTAAAACGACCTGTTGGTCTGAAAAGCTTGTTTTTACCGCATTCTATCATGTGTATGAATTTTAGAATTATCTATGGCTTAATAACGGAGTTAGCAGAATTCCAGAGTTGCACAGTATATGCACACTTTTTTTAGTAAATTTATTTGACAAAGTTCTAAGATTGTCATCATTAGATCTTTAAGATCATTATTTCTCAGCAAGGGCTGTGAAAAAATATGTTTAAAAAAAGTAATTTGAAACATTGTTACTTGCTCATTGATACAAGTGAATTTTAATCAATGGAAACTTCAAATGCTCATATCTCAAAACAGTGTTAAGAGCAGTTAGAACCTTTTAAAGGTAAGGTGTCGAATGATAGTGCAACGGTGTAGCCTGGGGGAAACGTTCTAATTTGTTTTAATTGCCAAGTTTCCAAAATATATAGATTTCTAGCGTAGCATTGTCGTATTATTTTACTTAAATTTTGGAAGCCTTGGGCCCGCTATGTTAATTGATGCCGATCCTGAAGCGTTGTTCATATGCTCGAATCTCAGTAAGGACATAAATCTAGTTTCTTTTTTTTTTAAAGGGAAAAAATTGTTCTGATGTCAACATTCCCTTCCGCCAATCCGATCTCAAAGACGGTGCGATTATCTAACTACTATAAATGTACCATTACAACTTGGCCGTTAGTGAGGCGCCGCCATCGCGTGCGATACCCCACCAAAATTGTTAATTTACTTACAATTTTTTATATGCAAGATATCAATGATAACATATTTTTATGGACACATATTTTTCTTAAAACAATACAACTTAAATGGTTTTTGACGATATCTTCTCGGTGGGAACAATTTGGGTTCAGAATTCGGCGGCGAAATGATGATGATCTTTAGTCCTAGGGAGGTTGAGAGAAATTAATAACAATCAGGTCTAGTGGAAAACAATGTATGTTATTGTCAGATTTGCGGAGTCGATAAAAAAAACACGACTCCGACTAAGAAAAGTTAAATTAAATCACGATTTTCCCCCGCCTATCCATGTGCATTAAATTAAAGATCAACCAAACAATCTGTTCAAAAGCAAAATTTTTCATATTATACATGTTATGTGCATGAATAAAAAGTTTTTCACAACTACGGCCAAAACACCGCGACTCCGGCTCCGACTCCACGGCCCTCGTTGGTGTATTTAACAAAAACACAAGTATCGGGGTTTTAAGCATAGTATTTTAACAACTTTTCCCTATATTCTCCCCATGACGATTTGAAAAGAGTTATAACGTTCCATACTCTATTGTGATTGTTCTAATAATGTAAAAAAAAACAATTATCGTTTTCATTTTCAAACTACAGTAAAACTGATTACACTACATTTTTCTGATAAACTAACGTTTCAATTATCATGATGATTTTATATTTTATCTCGAGAATTAAGAACACAAAAGTTAATCATTTATATTTCATCACACATAAATCAAAAATTATCATTTTTAATGACATTAAACACTTTCTTTATAGTAAACACCTACAAGGTTGTGGAAAGATTATATTTACATGAGATTATTAGAGAATACAACACTGTATTTTTATAATATTTAGTGTAAAGTTGTAATTATCAACTTTTTAAATAAAATGACGTTCACTTAGACAAAGTTATTCAACCAAAATACATTCTTAAATACCGATCCGATAAACACAAAAAAATCCAAACATGACATCATAAAAAATATTTTATTAAAATATTATATCGCTATAAAACAAGCTCTTAGCCTTGTTTGTAAAGCAAAATAGAAATTCCAATTACAACTAACGTCAAAATCATTATTTATTTGATTTGTAAAATAACGGCTGACATAGAAATATTTCTTTATTTTTAAATTTTATATCGCATGCAATAGACTCCGTGAGAAATTTAATGACGGCATAACGTTCATAGCCAAAATCTCAAATTTTAATTTGATATTGACATTACCGAGACTTGAACCCAGATCCATCCGATCGCTAGGGTATCGCTATTACTACTAGACCAGTGGTTCTAATGTAAAATTTCACTGTGGCTGCATTGGTAATATCAGCGGTCCTACGGAAATGTCTGGGGGCCACACCAAATTTTTGAGTTTTGTCAGATGGAACCACTCATATGTATGTATTTATTGCGTCTATTACGTTTCTCACTGTTAATTTCACAACTTGGATTTAATAACAGTTTTGCTGGCAAAAACTTATTGACGGACAATTCAATGCAGACTAAATATTTCATTGTCAGAAGACTTTTTGACAAATTAACTTGTAGAAACATTTTAGTTTAGAACCTAGGTAAACTCCTAAGACGCCAATTGTACAAGGGCGCGCAGCGGCCGATTAGTTACTCATACGTATTCCACGACGTTTTTTTTAAAAAAATACCATGTCCGCTCCCAACGTGTAGCATATGGTCACCTCACGGGATGTATCAAAACATATGTTTTTCTACGAGAACTACTTATTACTCGTTTGCTCAACCTCTCTTTTTCGAAGAGAGTAGGGATTTAAAAATTGAGAGGATATGAAGACTAGGACAAGATTAGTGATGTTAGCTACGCCTTAGAACAGAATCGATATAATAATATCTGCTCGCACGGGAACTCGAACCCGTGAGGTTTGACGACGCAGAGCACTGCACCACAGACCCATTATCACACAGGTTCCCAGCCCAACAAATGATTTTACAATACTTAACATTGAAATTCGCTAGGAGGGCGGGTTTGCCGTTACATAAGTACATATGTAGTTGGGAAGTTGGGAAGAGAACATCGTGTAAAAATGGATTTTCAAAAGCTTTGTCAAAGACAAGGCAAAAAAAAAACAAAACCGGATTATATTAATTTATAAATACTATTAATTTAAATGAATTCAATATTATGAATAGAAACAAATAATAATTTTAAAATGGCAATGATTGATTAAATTATTGCTTATAGATCCATAACAGAGGGGGCGGGGCGTAGGTGGCTGCGAAACCGACATAAGTGACTCGATACCATAACTCATCGGCCATCTTATAAAATTAGGCCATGATAAAAAAAAAACGCATTGCAGTTTGGTCACCAATATTCGATAGTATAGAAAGAAATGTAGGAAAAGTTACAAGATACGGTATTCACTGTCAATACTTGGTAGAATCGCTTTATAATAATAATAAAAAAATTAATACTTATTCCATATTTAATTCATTAGATCAGGACGGGTTTCGCTCATAGCGAGCATTATCAACTGATAATTATGTACATAAAATGATTATTTATTTTTATTAAGGTAGTGTGTAATGGATATGTTACAGTGAAACTGTATTCTTATTGAAAATGTATCAAGAAATAGATTTGTATGACAATATGATTTCACTGGTCACGAAGTTTGAAATTATTGGCCATAGTCGATGATTTGCCAGCCTAAAATTTTAGTTTGTTTCAATGAAACAAAGTCAGCTAGTAGTCCCTTTCATAAAAAGAGAACCAAAGATAAACACAGACAGACAATGGGCTGATGATAGGGCGGTCAAATTTGATTTCAATGGCAGCTTGAAGAAGAATATATTTTCACTGAGAAATTCTCAGTGAAAATATATTATATATCAGTGAGAATACAGTTTCACTGTAACAGATACACACTAAATATATCATTTATACATCGTTTCTATCCGCGCACAAAAATACATTTTTGAATTTCGCCTTGCGGATTTCATAGATATTTTTTATTCCTTTGGCTTTTTTTCTTCGCAAGCCGCCTTACTTAAAAATATTATTAAATTTAGCTTCTTAAACCAGAGGTAGACAACCACGAGACCCAAATGCCCTGAAAACAAGTAAAGTTTGCTTGCCAGAAGCATAAAATAATTGTGTTATGCTTATTAAAGATATACAAATACTCACTAAATAGCTATGTATATCGCATACAGTAGATCGTGTCAAATGGCGGTGTTATTGTTTTCTTTCGCGCGTGTCAAGCACTGTATATTTTGACGGGTGTGACTATTGCCTATTGGTTATTCATGACTCATGAGTGCTGTACTCATGTTTAAGTCACGTGCGAATGTATTTCGATATTATTGTAAACTTCCTGACGTGCATAATTAAAATATGTTGCACTTTATCAAAAATAAACTATTCGGGGTACCTGCCTTAGTAAAAATGGCTTAAATTATAATAGAGCTCGATTCAAATACGATACGGAGATAGGCTGTGCCTAGAGCAGTGGTTCTCATGTGCGGCCACCAGAGCGTATGGCAGCGGCCACCAAAGAGAATTATAAAAAAGATTTATATTTAAAAAAATATGATTTTACAAGTTAATTTGTCAACAAAGACTCTGAAAATGAAGTATTTCGTATGCAATTAATACCAATAGTAACTTGCCAAAAATGTTTAGGTCTATTTGACATACCTCAAACACAACAGAATCCACCAGAAATTTCCATAGGACCACTTTAGTTTACGATGCGGCCACAGTATAATTTGCCGTGAGAACCACTGGCATAGAGACTCCAATTCGAGTATCGAATAATCGATACTCGAGAATACTCGTCCATTTTTGAAGTATTTTGAAGTGAGTATTTTGATAAATACTCGAGTAATATACGAGTATTTATAAATGAAGAGTTTTTTCTTCTGCGAGAATTATAAAAACAAAACTTCGAACCAATTTAAAATTTGAGACGTTTAATTCTCTATTATTTTTGAAAAATATGTTTTATAAATTGAAATAAATGGATGAATGAAATTATATAAGCTTATTTATTTATTTGTCATCTATTTATATGAACAAATTTGAATTAATAATATATATTTTGGTACATCTGAAACTACTCGAGTATACTTGAGTACTCGAGTATTTACAAATTGTAAATACTCGAGTAGTTGAGATGTGGGGTATTGTAGTCTCTAGCAGTTCAATTACTACTTATTGAACTTAAAAAAGATGCGTACATTAAACAACAGTTTGAGATTGTTTCGAAATAAAAAAATGACCTCATTATTAAATAGTATTCCTCATTGCATAGTTATCTTCCTTACTTATAATACTTAATCATAGTTATCTTGTTTTTTGGAGGATAACAATCTTACAATCTATCAATACACTCATACGAAGTGATCTGATGTTATTTGTCATATTTTCTGTATCCGATAATTTTATTCATATTTATATCCGTAAATATATGATTTAAAAAAAAAGCCTTTTTTAATCAATTATAATCGTTTTATCACAAAAATGATTGCAAATTAGATAAAAGATTTATCACAAATCAGAAAAAAATCTGGGCTTAAAATATTAAGTAGCCATTGCTCCCTTTAATTGGAAACTAAACGTATAATGCATGATTTCGACTGAAGGTGCTTGAAGGAATTTCAATATCAAACTTAAGTTGTTTGAATTTTCTACCATTCCGTGTTTTTTTTCATTTACGAATATTCACGTTTTTTAAAAGTCCACGAATAAACTTGAACTGACGTGTAGTAAAATGTTTGTATCGTTTATGTATGATGATGTTTAAAGGTTATTTTTGGCAATCTGGTTTAATAATATAATATTTTGATATTAATGACATTGGATCAATTGGATAAGTAAAATTACAAATTCTTTAGATCAAATTACAAATTATTTAGATCTTTTATATGTGATATCGTTAAAACGTGATAATAAATCTCATCACTTGGAAATACCTACTGATTTAAAATAGTGGGTATTAACCGACGTTGCGGGACTGAACTTTTAACCAAAAAGTCTGCTTAAAGAAATGAAAAAAAGAAGACGTAACTTGGAGAGCCAGGCAGTTCAAGTTACATTTAGCATCCTGTGTATCCGTATATAAAAGCAAAATATTAATTCACCGTATACAATAGAGCAACGGTCACCGAACTACGGCCCGCTAAAGATTTTAATGAAACCATGCAAAAATTCTCGATTATTGAAAATAAATTATTCAAATAAGAAAATATATTTTTTTAAAATTTAATGATTTGTTTGTGAATCACAACTCTTTATTTCAATTTATCAATTGGTACCTATAAGACATGATAACGAATGAACAGATAAAATATAATAAGTATGTTCTATTATAAATTTCAATAAAAATTACATTTGTTTACATTATATATCATATTAATTATATTAGAACATTTAAATTATTATTCTAATTGGAATCCGACAATAATTTATTTATCATCCGGCCCGCCAAGTTTAAAAAAAATTAATCCGGCCCGTTTCTTAAAAAATCTGATGACCCCTGCAGTAAAGGATTAGTGGTATAATATTATGAAGAACTGAGAATTTTTCAAAATTTCAGCTTGATATTATTAATAACAGAATTGTTTTTTCTCTTTCAAAGATATCACTGTCACGAAATTTAAACCTTTTCACTTACCGCGCAAGGTTCTCGTATATTTAATTTCAGCGCGCAAAATTGGCAAGATAGACTTACTCTTCCATTTGAAACAATTTGTAGACCGTAATCAATTTGATAATTATACGGTTGTAATATTTTAAAACGCGTTAAATTTACCGGTTAGCCGGAGTCGGTGTAACACGTTTGAACACCCTGCATTCCAACCGGCAATAACTAGGCAATAGACACAAATATGTTTTCATACAAGCGTTGAAGATGAATCAATTACGCAATAATGTAGAACCGCATCAATTACGTAATTACGTTCCTTCCGTCCTTTCTTCTTCTATGGTAATACATAATTATTAAGCCATTAAAATAACAATGATATCTTTATTGATTACAAATCACAATATAACGCAGCAAAATAAAATTACATCATTGACGTTTACATACATATGTACATACACAAATAGTTACTTCCTTCCATGTTGCGGTTGGCCAATATGACAGATATTAACATACATATTATATTATTGCATTTGCAATGTTTATTGCGCGCACAGGTGGATTTATACAGTGACGTTTGCGCACATATCGAACGCACAATATACTAGAAATAATGAAAAGAGGAAAAGAAAGTGGCTTAATTTAAGAATGATTGATATTTTCAATAAATCTTTTATATTTTTTTATTCACATTATTAACTTTCAAATAAATATTATAATCAGAAATCTCAGAAACCATGCATTTCTTTTGAAAATCGCAAAATGTTTTGTGTGCTACATTTATTACCAAATAATAAAAAAAAATCTTATTTGAGAGCTTATTTATTAAGATCGGGACCGATTTCGCTCATCGCAAGAATCGCATCAAATGAAAATGCTCGCGATGAGCGAAACCGGTCCTGATCTTAACACATTGGTAACGTGAAGCTTGGAATACGAGTCGTTTCTCTATGTATTTTGAATTCTCCCATAGACAATGTGTTAGTAAATTAATTTTGGAATAATTATACAAAATGTTTTATATTTTTTTTTAAATAATGCCATTTCACCGAGTATGGACAGCGAATACCTTAAAAGTTATGTTACATTCAGTTCTCAATTGTATACGCCCACAAATTCTCATCGTTTATTTGGCTTCCCAAAACACTCTTGACTTTTTTATATATATAACCATAAGCGCTAAATCACGCACAGAGGCAAATGCATTCCATGTACGTAAGTGTGTTAATGGACGCTCATTATGTAAAATCATTGTGTAATCCAAAATAAAAGCTGCACGGCTAAAAAGTGCGAAAGAAATGTCAGGAATTCAGCTGCAAAAATACAAATGATATATGCAATGGCAACATTGATTTAAATTTTAAATGGTAAAGTGCATCAAGGCTGAAAATAAATTATGTTCCATTTTGATTTGAATATTTATGCGCAATTAATGAATGATTTACGATACGAAAATAATGCATTAGAACAAACTTACAGTAAATAACAATGAAACTCGTTTTAAATCAGCATAAAACTTCCATTTTAGGAATTTTAATCTGAAAAAAGATATTGCAAATAATTAAAATCTATTTACGGTCAATAGATACAACTTTAAACACGCGGTCGTAAAAGTAAAGTTCAAATTCAAAAACAAAATGCGCTTTGTTTGAAATGACTTTTTTGGCATTGTTTGTTTTGATTTAAAAACAAATAATTTTAGTTTATATTTATAATAAGAGTGCAGTTTTTCATTCGTTTAAAATGAAAATATTAATATACATAAAGTAATAAGAACTAAATTACGGTCAATGTCGTATTTTCTAGTATGGTTAAAATATAATCCACGCCATGAGCGAAACCGGTCCTGATCAAATAAATTTTATGTGGAAAAAGTACTAAAAATGTAATATTATTTTTATTATAATGCCTTAAAAGTATTATATTTTTTATTTATTTTCTGAGCTGTAATAATCAGGGCGTTTTGGCCGGAGTTGTACTCGGAGTCGGAAATTTTGAAAAGTTTGAACTTTTTATTTTTGCATAAAATATGTCAAATTTGGCTATTGCTCAATTTGGTTTGTTGATATTTAATTGAAAACACATAAATACGAAAATTAGGAAAAAAAGTGATGAAATTCAACAAGAGTCGGAGTCGTGTTTTTGTTCAATGTTGGAGTAAAAGTTTAACGACTCCACAGCCCTGGTAATAATATTATTAATGCGAGGCTTTTTACGTAGCGTTCAACAAAATGAATCCTTATACAAAAAGGATCGGTTCACATTCAATTTAAATATATTTAATACGTACATATTAGCTTACATCACTTTCTTCTATATATCCACTTGTTGTTCTTGTCTAAAACACAAGCCTTTCATAAACGCATAGCGACATCTATACTCATTCCCGATGAATGTAGTTTGGGTAAATTATGGATATATGGTCACGGGGCAGAATTTTTGTAAAGATTTATGAAAAATAAGCACATTAAATGAAATGAATGTAGGGTTTACGATTTTTTTTGAAATGTTTCGTTTTAATTTATTATAATAGAAGATCCTAAAGAATACTTCGCAATAAGTATGAAATCGAGTTGTTTTAATTTACAGGAGAAAAAATGCAACCACAAACTACACAAATAATAATATAATACAGATAGAGACAGTCACATAAGTTTATTATTTGTTTAAAATAAAAAGAATAATTTTATTATAGGCTAATATTAAAAAACAAATTCTTCTTTCAGAACTCATACAATAATCAGAAATATTTTTCAGATTTAATCATTTTGATTCCACATTTTATGATAATCCACAAGAAGTCAAAGAGTAAAGTCAAAACATAAAATTATAAGCCAGTATGTATAAATTTTTTGAGCTTAGCTCGAGAGGATTGGGATTCTGTCCCGTGACCATATATCCATAATTTTCCGTGGTTTGTTTTAATTACTATTAAAAAATACATAGATGAATATAGTTTACATGCACGTTGAAAAAATAGCAATGTATTTTAGTTGTACAACAACTGTATAATATATGTACAACAACTGTATAATATATGTACAGTCAGAACTATGTTCAAACAAACATTAATATGTATAATGCACTGGTGTATAAGAGGTATACAATACATCTTCTCATCTATTCATCATCCTAATTTTATATTGAAACATATATGTACCTACTATTGATTGTGACAAATTGTTTTCTGCATTTCTTGATATGAAAGCAAAACTGGGTGGTAGATTACTTAGCAGGTTAGTGTTTAATTAAGTTATTTTTTGTACAACTAAAATACATGGATATTTTTGTTATAATGGAGTACAACCAAGTAAATGCCAATGCAATCAATAGTTTATATAATTTGCTTAGATGATACTCATCTGCAAAAACGGGCAATTCGTACAAAATGATCAATAGTTCAAAACTGGTGAAATCGATAAAAATAACGCGCAAATAAGATTACGGACATAATTCTCCGCTATCTAGATATGATAGAATGAATAGATAGCGAAAAAAAACATATCATCAAAAGAACGTTGACGATAAAAGAATCATTTTTAATAAAAACTGAAAAAATACCACCGTCGACGCACTTTGAGACGTCATTTTCGATAAGGAATATTAAATACTGACTAGCAGAATTTTTTGATATTTCGTTTTTTTTATATTGGCAACATAGTTAAGCACCTAGATCAGAAATGAGAAACCGTTTCATGAGAGTATGCTATTTATGAAAAGACTGCATTAAAGTATTACAGCTTCCAACTATGATGCAAGCTACTCGTTAATATACATAGTTAAATATTATACACCAAACCTAACGTCGAGATACAATTTTAGTCTTAACGACATAATATAGCTGTAGTTTTATGAGGTGACACTCAAAAAAATTAATTATATATGCATTTCAAATCTACAACCTTTTTAAAAATTATAATTAGGTACCGTAAGCTAATAACGGAATAATATGGAAAAACGTTTCCAACAATTCAGCTTAGATATAAATTTAAGTATTCAAGACAATTTACTTCAACCAATGTGGAGCAAATGGCTTGGAGCTTTTTTTCTACAACAACTGTTTGTTACCTAGTCTTTCAACCTATCTTTAACTACATTAGAGTAGGGATAGAAAAAGTTACACTGGGACATTACTATGGGTTAGCTAGTCGCTCTCGCTTTGCAACGCATATAGGATTGGATTGGTCGGAAGGAATTTCTAGACAACACAAACACCCATCCCTTTGAACAGATTTGATAGATTGACTGAACAAAAATGCTGCTCGAACTCGCGCGGTCCGTCATGGAAGCCAACGACATTGACCACTGCATCGCGGACCCAACAAGAGCGGACAGTTTTTAATTAAAAATTAACAGAATCGACTGAAAAAAATGCTGCTCGAACTGGAATTTGAGCCCGTGAGGTCCGTTACGGAAGCCAACGGCGTTTACCACTGACCCGACGGATACGCAATTGCAATGAATAGTTTTTTTCGCTGAACTTTTCCGTATCGTCAAATTAATATTGACAACTGTGTTATTCCGCTGATTTTGTATTTAGGTGTGACACAACCGGTGGAATAACCGAGTTATCCCATGAAATATGACTTCATACGTGGCGTGTTGACAATGTTTACCCTTTAGAGGTTTTCTGTTAAATTTGAATTATAATTTTGCATAGCGGTCCGTAATTTCAACTGACCTCTAGATTCTGTCATTTGTGACATTAGGGCACTGATATTTGCGTCATTAAATAGAATTACTATTCACGTCAAAGAAAAGAAACAATAAAAAAGACGCAATATAATTTGAGGCCCTGTTTTTCGAATCGCAAAAAGCGTCGCAAATTTTTGCCGAGATTTCCATATGAGATACGAAAACAATTATAAAAATCTCTTTTTGTGATCAATCATATCGGGTTTACGGATTCCAATAAAATATTCTATCATTTTTGATATTAAGATATGCGCATATTTGATATACATATTTTAATCGTGCAAATTGTGCACACTCTATTAGTTTTGTCACAAAATTAAATATATATTCGTTACTTTATTCAATACATACTTTTAAAACTGGGTTAATTTCAAAACATCGAAGAATTTATACTGCTTCTTCCGCTGAGATAGATACTTTTAAAAACAATCATAGATATTTTTCAACTGCGTTGGTACCGTAAGGCCATTGGTGGCCGCCGCCTACGGGCGTCGCGAACACCGTCACAAATATTACAAAATATATTTTTTAAATCTTAATGTAAGAATTATGTGACATCTATACACTGTCTCCGGAAAAAGAATATTCCTTCAGTCATCAGTCAATCTTGTTGAAAATGGATCAGTTTTTAATTTTATTGATTTATAATATACGCGCCACTTAATGGAACCAAAGTGTCGCGTAAAAAAAGTATTGGGTGTACATACATATATATATTATTTTAATGGATCGCTCGCATAATAATAGACAAATTATTAAAATCAATGTAATACGTTATGTTTCAGAGAGGACATTTCATAGACCCAGATATTTGTAGGTGCATTAGTAGGTAATTTTTGTATAACTAAATAAAATACATTGATGTTTTATAATGGAGATCTACCAAGTAAATGCCAATTCAATCAAACGGTTATATAATTTATTTAGATGATACTCTTTTGCAGGCAAATCGTGAAGAATAATAAATGGTTAAAACTGGTGAAATCGATAAAATAAAGTGATGGAAGCACATAAGATTTCTGGTTATAACATAATCTATAATAACAATATAGGAATTTTTCAAAAATTTTATAACGCAAATGGATGTGGAAGTGTAAAATTCATCTACCAAACATAAAAATACAGAATGTATGGATTACAATGTAGCGAGTATTGAATGAAGCAAACAAAAACAATCGCCAGTAGATATTTAGTTAATATTGTATGATAAAACCATATTGATCTGTCCTTAAAAATAAATTCAAGTATTTATTAAATTTCTACTCGTAGAGTATAAATCAAGATAATATTTGATTTGAAGAACTATTTTTTGATGAGATTAAAAACTTCACTACCAATTGTAATCCAAATAAAAGTAACAACGATAAAAGTGTAATTTTTTTAATCATCCAGGCAGCTCTTTGTTGTGTCTTTTTTTTCATTTCGAAAATTGTTATATTTTTTTAATTTGCGTCATCAGGCGAATTTATAATAAACATAACAGATATTTCATATATTATATGTCGTTATCGAACTCAATTATATTTAGTATAGTAAAAGGAAGAATTTTACCTTGTCATCAGACTCGACATCTTCTTGAACTGCTGGAACTATTTCATCTGGAGAAAAAAAAAGGTTGATTAAATTGCAGTTGTAGATGGATCATAATTATTATTATCATCAATTAACGGTAGTCTCTGAAACGTGATAAAAATGATACCTAATTTTTAGTATAAAATAAACGATGCCGTCAGAACAATCCATTCTTTTTTGAGATCAAATATTTTTTCATAACCAACGGTAAATTTGAATTAAACCATAACCCCTAGCGGCCAAGTGTGGAGTTCAGTCATTCTCAAAGTGGTTTATATCGATTCCGACCTACAGGGGAGGGGGACTATGTTACTGAAAAAAATAATTGATGGTCTATGAGATGTAAATGTAGGTCCACGATCGATGTAAAGTTAAGTCTGACTAAATTGAAGTCACATATTGTAATATGGCTATCAAAGCATCAAGCCCATCCCTCCCAAAAAAATGATTTTTATTTTGTGTCATTTTAATGAATACATGTATAACTATAAAACGTGGCGTATGTTTTATTTTGATTTAAGTTTTTGTTTTCATTGTAGCTCAATATCAGATTGAAAAACACATTCAAAGTTGATATATTAGGAGGTCTACCGAAAACTGATAAAAGTCGCCAAGGGGTCTACGGTCAAACAGTTTGGGGACTTCTGGTGGAGATCAATCTTTTTTATATCATACAAGATTTTATATTATACATACATTTTTTATATCAATCGATATAAGACGTAAATGGTGACTTTTTCACTATTAGTTTTACTGAATACGAAGTACTCGAATAGTACTCATATACGACAAACATTTTAAATGTATTTTGTAGCGTATATTTATGAAGGACATAGTAAAACGATCAACAATATTCATTAATGATGGAAACTATTTAAACACATAATGATTTTAATCGACATCTCGAAGAATGATTTTTTTGTGATATCCATTAGCATGCTATCGTTGAATTGTTTTTTGTAAGTTAAACAATGTTTAAAAAATGCAAGTTTCCCATCGTTAAGCTTATTTGCAATGTATTCATTCTAACCTTGGTCAAGGCAGATAAACAATGTATTCTTAGTCACTTCATTCAGTTCTAAATTCAAAAACTATTCATAGTTTTGTTGCAGTGTTGCTATAAAGAATAACGCAGAAAAAACAAATAATCCTCACATTTCTAGAACGGTTGCGTAATGTATTTTTGTTAATAAGAATAATCATGTAATTAAAAAAGGCCACTATTATTGTACACGTAAAACTAAATAACGATCATTATTTCCGACAGTTCGTCTACAATGACATAATTGCTAATGAGATAAACCCCATATTTATATCATTTTTTTCCGTCATTATTTACGCATATCTGAACGTAGTAGACAATTTTAAGTTCAATTCACAATTATGAGGGGCTACATTCTGCAATACCGGACAAATATATCAAAACCGGTATTTCATTGCGGTGTTGATATTTGCAAAATAACAACAACAATTACGGGATCGTAATACCTGACCGATAAATAAATACCAGAGTAATATATTCAAGTTATATGTATGTTAGAGGTCTGCGCGGGCCGAAATTTTAAAATTGTACCCGGCCTGAACCCGAAAATTTCCGACCTGACCCGACCCGATCCCGAGACTCATTTCCGAACCCGACCCAAGCCCTACAACTTTTTTTCAACTTTTCAACAAAATTTTAATCAACATTTAAAATAATTTAATATAGTTTAGATAAAAAATAATGGCGTATACATCCGGAAGTATCGGATTTATGTTGTATTTTTTGTGTACTCAGGCCTCTAATGTATGAATTATATTCATGAAATACTTTCAATTTAAGTATAACCATGAAAAGGCTAGTGTAATGTCGGAAACTGTCAATCGTGAGCGGACCTTCGTGTAAATTTTTACCATAATCTGTAATATGGAATCGAAATACAGGGATCCCGGTTTCTTTAATACTGGCATTGCCATCCCTATCCCGGATCCTTGACCATTTTCTGTGCACCGCTAAATGTTTTCAATTGTAGTTGTATTTCTAAAGTGCTCAGTTGTATAACTGTATCGCTTATTTTATTAGACCTTTGATATGAATTCACGTATTGAAACTCATATAGATGGGAAACGTATGAGATAACCAGAGAAAGACAAAATGAAACAAAATGATGCAAAGGTAATTCCTTCAAAAATGGATAAACATTAACATTACATCAAATAAAAACATGCTGTTACCGCCAAAGCCATTGAATGTAATAAAAACATGCTAATTAAAACATAATTCAAAGACTCCGTAACCAACGTGCATTACATTGAATGATCTTTAACATGATTCAGTTGTAGATGGCCAAAATCAATAGGGCAATTGTTGATAATTCTTCGTATTGAAATGATTCACAGTCAACGTACAATTCTTTTTTTAAATTTTCTCTTATTACAAATATTAAAACGGTGTTTCAGTATTTGATCATTGTGATTTCTAACAAATTATATTTTTAATCTGGGCTTATTTATTTGATTGTAGTGCTTTGTAAATGCGGATTAAAAAAAAATTATGCTTTAATTTTAATTTTGAAATTACATATTAAATCACTACGAGAAGATGAAAATTAGAAATCGCCATTTTCAACAACTGTCATTTTCACTCGTATCTATTATTGTTTGCTATAAATCCGTCGGTGGCCGTAGAATAAAACTCTGGTGATGACACATGAGACTCAGTGTTCAAGATGATTTGAAAGATTAAATCGATTAAATCTCAGCATGATACTTCAAACTGTCGACGGCGTGCTGGAAAATAAATTGGCAGCTCCTGCATTTACTCAGGGTCAATAATTGTAAAGAACCTTAGATTCTAACAGCTATTGTGAAACAAACAGTTTATGCTTCCTGTCTTTCTTGGCGCGATTGATAAATACGTGTTTGTGTCAGCCATATTTTAATTGTAAAACAATGAGCACGCCATAAAACGTTCAATCATAATTAATGAAGCAAGTTGCGTTTATTCTCTTCACTTTAACTGAAAAGCTTTAAAACAGTCAATATATTATGTGTGTATCTTAATAATAAAAAAATGTTATCAAGGGTGAATATTTGTTTAAGAATTCAGGTTCGTATATTCTGTTAGAAGGAAACTTTTATTCATGAACTAGAAATTACTATAATAGAAATTACTACAATAAGTAGTGATCAAAGTCGTTCAATTCCCGGTACGAGCAGATTTCAGTTGATAAATCTGTTAGAAGGCATCGGTGTTGGTGTTGTCAAAAGTCCCTTCCCACCCTTCCGATCCCAAAAAACGCCACGTAGCGAGAGCGATTAGCCAATCACCTGTCCTAGTCCCCGCACACTTTCAATCCCTTCTCTCTTCGAAAAAGAGAGGCTTAGCAACTGAGTAACAAGCAATTCTCGTATAAAAATAACATGTTGAGATAAACTCCGTGAGGAGTCCATGTGCTCCATGTTGGGAGCGGACATGGAAAGAAAAAAATCCAACGTGCAATGCCTAGTAACGCCATGGTCTGGTCAAACAACTATTGATAAGACAATGTTAGCTATATTATATTCCATTGATAATATTATATAAATCGTTAAGTCACTCTGTGTATAATAAAAAACGATAAGTACTTACACTGTGATAAGGTAATACAATAACTAACAGTTATTGTAAGCCTTTTTACAATTATCCAAAAGATTGGTAATCGATCCGATGTAAATTTAAAATGTATTTGAATTTTATAAATACTACCGAAATATATACACAAATTAAGAATCAATGAATGGTCTTAATGTCAAAAATAAATACGTGTGTTTTAGTATAACTGTGTAGTATACGTGCAAAATCTATAATTGAAATAAAACTCTTAAACTACCAGAAAGTTGTTGACACAAATAATTGATTTCTTTTAATGGATTAATTGTCGAGTTTTTTTACAGAAACTGTAGAATTGATTCCATTTTTTTAAAATAGGTTTCAGAAGATGTACTGTACTATTTTACAATCGCCAAGTCACGTAGCTCAATTTATTCATTGTGAAATTAATTTCGGTATTTCTAAATTAATGTTATATGTTAGAAAAGGGAACCGCAAAAATAAAGCATTCACTGTACTAAATTTTAAGTTAATTCATTTTGATAGATGGTAGTCAATCTGTTGCAGATTTTTCAAGCTAATATACGAAAAAACTAAATATATGTTTTCAATTTATTGATTGAGTAGGCATTTACTTGGTAGAATTCCATTATAATACGGTGAGAAAGATAACAATGTATTTTAATTCTACAGAAATTATTTTATATATTTGTTGATATCTATTTCGGCTTACGCCCTCGTCAGATCTATGTTTTAAACGTGCATTAGAACATGAATGCACAACAAGTGTACCCTGTCTAAGCGGGCTATATATAATAAAAATACATTGTTATCAGTTGATGCGACACTACATCCCTATAGCGTAATTTGTTCTCATTTCAATCAATGAGTTACTGACAAATGTTGGCTATATAATAATACACATACAATTTCAATAATTAAAACACTTGCTGTTTTTTCTTTCAAGAATAACAAAAACGCATTTGGCATGACTTGATAAATATGATTTTTAAATGACAGTTGGATGTTCTTTTTTCAAATATATAACCAAACATTTTCAAAACAGATACTTCAACATCTATGGTCGTTGACACGCAGCACATCTACAGCGCAGCTCCGTGAGAGACGTAGCTTTGTATGTAGAAAGTCTCGTAAGTCAATGAAAAACAATTATAAATCACTGAATATCGATGGATTTATAGATAAATTACGTTAAGTGAACAACGCCATATAGAATGATTGGTGTTGTAGACACGTAGGCAGCATTTTATGTGTCATATATCAGATCGCATGCCGTATCATAAGTATGACTGGCATCTCGTTTTCGGAAGCAAGTAACGTAGATAAAATAAACAAAAATAATAGATAAATCGTCCACTGATTTTGCAATTTGGTGATCCTATGTAATGAATGCTGTGTTTATTGATTCGTATTATTCCATCACATTTTATTAATTGGGTTTTTATCTAAAATTGATAACTGATTATGTTGTAGACATTTGTAATATAGCCTGTCAACTCATGTTCATTTAATATCAGGAAACCTATTATGTATTACGTTGAAAAACACGTACGTGATAAAAAATTAAAAAATAATAAAATTTTAACATGAAATTAATACAGAATATGTTGCCAGCTCCAAATAAAATGGCACGTTTCTTCATACAACAAGTATTGTTCATGCATTCGATATATTAGTAGAACCGTTGTTGATCTGAAAGGATTACCTCGTAGAAAATCAGGGTTGTCAAAATCGTCGAACTAGGAAGTTTTCAAACACATTATTTGTGAAAATGAAAATTAAATGGCTCATTATACTATACATATATTATTTCCATCCACATCATTCAACCATACCGGCGGAAATAGTCGCAATGTGAGAAATGGTGGACCTTTATTTGATTCAGAGATGTAGTTGTCGAATTAAATTACTAGTGTTGATAGCCAATTAATGTTCTTTAAACATTAAATTAATGTGAGCACGCTTTTCTTAATGAATACATCGCAGAAACGAACAATATTTAATTATTTAAGTGGAACGATATCCAACTCTAGAATTATATAATATTTCAGATTTATATCACATATTAATTGACTACAACTCATCTCTTTTAATTACTCTACTCCACTCAATCATGGCGGAGAAGATTTCAGACTTTTCTTTTAAGTGTTTGATGATTGTTTTTTTGTCTATTATTTTCTACATCACACGATTCTTCAGGAATCTGTTGACCAATTTCTGAACAAAAATTCTGATTCAGTGAGCACTAGAATTATTCAAGAATCGACCATCTTAAAAAAACTATTACGGGCTAAATCATATTATAAATAAACAGCAATCACATGAAAGAAGGTTGTGTTGTGTAATGAATAGGTAAAGGGTTATTTATCCGAGTGCTTTATTCTGATATTATTCTATTTATATTGTGTATTGATATTTATTGAAAATACAAAGCGTGTCCCGATCTTTATACATATTTGTCTATGGTTTTCTTCAGTTACGTAATATACTTTCACTAGGTGTCAATTTTTGGACACCATCCAAGTGCATTATAGTATTGTGGGATATTATTAGACACCGTTGCATACTGTCTAAAAGCGAGAGTCAGTTTGAATGAGTATATTCCTATTATATGAGACGCTTAGTATTCTGTCAAAAAGAAATGCCGTAATAGCTAAAAACCGATGTAATGTTAGTCATGCTATGACATGTAAACTGTAAATGTAGTTTTTTATACATGTATTCTGTGCATGTACGATTGTTTTAAATAATTAACCACCTTTCGTCGATTTAACAGATGCATCCATTTTAAATAAGTGCAATGTAAACAATTGAAACTATTTCTAATAGAATACATTTATAAAATCTGCTGCTAAACTAATATTGCCACTATTTAATATATTTTTGAGAAACAATAATAATATTATTTATATGCAAAATTGTACAGTTTTAAAAACTAGTTTACTACGAAGTAAATCAATTAGATTGTTTCATAAATTTCATTAACAGCACGATAATAAGAATTGATTATCTTTTACTATCTTCTCGGTCAAATATTTTATCCTAGTTTTGTTATAATTTTTTACGTGTCAACGGCACAATTTCAATTACTAAATCAATGGCATGTGACTTTCACATCATACAAATAAAGTTTCGACTGTGATATTTTATTTATATAATATACAAAGTATATTTTGTTACTCGACTCTCTTACATATATCTACATACGTACTGTGTGCTATATGTAATATATATTTATAGTACAACAGTGATTATCAACATGGCTTATCCTACAGCAAATCTTCTTGTCAAAACAAAGTAAAGCGTTAATTTATTACGTAAATATAATACATATTATATAACAAGTGTAAAAATGATGAAAATAAAACAGATTTACTCTCACCGCTTTTTCTTTTCACTATCCCATCGTCCAGGGGACCTTTTTTCTGAAGATCCGCCATTTTTATGAGAATTTCACAATTAACTGTGTAAGTTGTGTTTCAGTGTTTATAAACCGACCATCAAAGCACAATTGAATTGAATTTTTGTATTAAGTCTCCCCAACAGATAATCTTTATCTTCCGATTGCGGGCATCAATATCAAAAACATCTAGATATGACTTTAAATATAACGAAACTGTCGCTTTCTTTTGAAAAAGGAACATTTTTTTAGGAATACATAGTCTTCGTGTCAAAGAAAAAAAATTGAGAAGAAAATGTATACTATAAGTTATCAGTAATCAATAGTATTTCATTGACAAACCTATGAGGAAAGAGCGTAACAAACGGATGAATGAAAATAATTTATAAATAGTTTTTGAAAGGTATTGTTTCGATGTCTTAGAGTTCGAAGATTTAAAAAGAGAAATTAAATCATATGTTTTCTCTTCTTCTTCGGGACCGTGTTCACAATTCTCAAGTCCTTAAGACAGCAAACTATTATGCTTTCAATTATTGCTATTAACGTGGTCGAAATCATAACCAAATGAAAACTGCATGACTCGTTGGTCTTAAGAGAAGAAAGTTACAAGGGCTGGTCGGCTGTGCTATGCATTGCCTAGAGAAGGGATGGATATATTCAGTAACGAGCTGTGTGTAGTGTTTAATTTGTTTTTTTCATCTTATGTGTAAAAAATAATTATACATGTAAATGCATGGCGCATTGGCGTCAACTGCTATGCCATGTTTTGTCATTTTCAATAAATACTTCGCTTAACATACATATTGTATTGATATTTAATATTTTTAATATTTTATAATTTTTTAAAAAATAAAAAAAATATTTGGCATTACAGCTTACGCCAATGCGCCAATTATTCTTAATTGTGAAAGTCATACGAGATTAACTCGATGATAAGTAATAAATCAGTTGTGCACAAAATCAACGATAAATAACATACACCCAGCCCAAGATCTCTTTTTCTTTTCAATTTAAAAAATCTGACCTTGCCGGGAATTGAACCCGGGTCTCCAGATCGCTAGGACAAAGCTCTTCTCTCTGCACTAGACCACAGGGACCGAATATATTTAGATATGTAATGTATCTTGGTAAATTTAGGATGTCCCCTAAAGGTGCTTGATGGAATTTCGGTAAATTATGGATATATGGTCACGGGACAGAATTTTTGTAAAGATTAATGAAAAATAAGCACACTAAATGAAATGAATGTAAGGTTTACGTTTTTTTTTTAAATGTTTCGTCTTTAATTTTAAAATTTATTATAATAGAAGATCCTAAAGAATACTTCGCAATAAGGATGAAATCGAGTTGCTTTAATTTACAGGAGCAAAAATACAGCCACAAACTACACAAATAATAATATTATACAGATAGAGACAGTCACATAAGTTTATTATTTGTTTAAAATAAAAAGAATAATTTTATTATAGGCTAATATTAAAAACAAATTCTTCTTTCAGAACTCATACAATAATCAGTAATTCATCAGTAATTTTCTTCAGATTTAATCATTATGATTACACATTTTATAATAATCCACAAGAACTTAAAGAGTAAAGTCAAAACATAAAATTATAAGCCAGTATGTATAAATTTTTTGAGCTTAGCTCGAAGGATTGGGATTCTGTCCCGTGACCATATATCCATAATTTACCGGAATTTCAATATCAAATTTGGATCGTTAAAATTGTGTACTTTTCCGTGCCAATTCAATTTCATTCGTGCACTCGAAATACATGAAGATGTAGAAAGGCGAAACACGGGTCGCTAGCAATAAAGCTCATGGAAAAGTACAAAATATATACGATTTAAGTTTGATATCTTGGTAAATGCTCAAACGTTCAAATTGTATACACTTTAATATCCTTGCATCAGAAACCAACCAGCCAGGTTTCGCCTTTTGGTAATATCAAGTCTTGATTATTGTTAACCATATCCATGAGCATATCTAAGTAAAAAAAATCAACGAGAACTGCTTGTTACTCAGTTGCTCAATCATTCTTTGTTCAGAAGAGAGTACGAATAGAAGGATGTGGCTAGGGTAGAACTAGAATTTAGCTTATCGTTCTCTTTTGACATACATAGTTGGGTGGGAGGCAACTTTAGACATCCCATGTCTTAAAAAATAATTATGAAATTGTCCGTACTGGGACTCGAACCCAAATTCATTCATCACAATTTATATTTATACAGCCAGACATCTAGGCAATGCGGGATTATGTATGTATCATCCATGGAAAGTTGACCTCGTGAATAATTTCTAATGTGTACAATTTACCGTGCAATCAATTGTCCGCGATATAATTCAAAATAGTCCGCTAGCGTTCGGTTCCTGTTGTCGTTTTTTCATATCAAAAATATTGAATGCCCAATCTGTGCATTTATAATTTTCGTAAACCTACATCGCTGGAGATAAAAAGGCAATGCAATAATACTTAATCTTCATTTTTATTGAGATACATATCATAAGTAAACACTCCTCGGCTGAAATGGAATATCACTAAAATTCAGATTGTGTACTAATTTCCTACAATCTTACAAACAATCTTTATCATAATTAGTGTCTTTGCTTTTTTAACAAAAATCCCAACTGATAACAAACGTACAATCATCTCCATTTTATCAGCTACTCACTAATCCAAGAAGAATAAATTCTGAACCAGGGGTGGATGACTCTTTCCCAAAACAGAAAGCCGCGAAAACACTATTACATAATTGCAATTTATATTCTATTATCTATGGACAACAATTAACCGCTTCAGAATCATTGAAGTTTAATAAATATGCGTAACGATTAACTACCTAGTTGACTCTCTTTTTGAAAACTTTAAAAGCATGCGATTGAAAAAACTCTTTTCAGTAATGGAATGATATTTAACCCTTCAGTGCCGCCTGTACATATTTATTTTTCATATCATAAATATTTTTCAAAAACACACAATTATTGTTTCTCTTCACCCATATCTCACCTCTAGTTAATTTAAAGATCGTTTCGAGTCGAAAAAGCAAGCTTATTATTTTAATCATCAGGATTGTCACATGTCAAGAGTTTTTTTTGTTGAATATTCAATTTAACATATTTATGTGTTTATAAACTCCTTTTTACATCTACTTGTCAATTATTTACGCGCAAAATATCCGTTTAAAATATTTATTTTTTTGTAAACTGATATTATTTTTGACAGCTCTCGACACGCCCATTGGACACCTCCAACGAGATTTTATTTTTCTAACATAACGTAACATAATTTTGGAATATTTAACTTTATCCCGGTAAACCAATTTTTACTAGAAATATTCTCGCCGTTGGAGACTTCAAATTTACTCACGCGCCGTTGCGTGTGAGACATTTAGCTGGTAAAGATTTGAATAACTCTTTTCATGACTATTTAATATGTATACGCGATATGTATAACAGAGTCAGGTGTCCGAATGCGTTTATCCATCACGTATGTATTTATGCAAAGTGTACGACAGTTATAATATATTGATAAATTGAAACCGGTAATATTTTAAAGATGTTCAAAAATGATATTTAAAAACAGGACAAGTTCCGCTCAACTTCGGAGCATTTTCATTAAATTGAACAGCCGTTTATGTAAAACTGTGAGCCCAGAACTAATCCAAACGACCTAATCTTTGTATCGAATGATTGTCACTCGTTATGCATAGTGGGAGTAATAGAATCGTTTCGAATCACTTTCTCTGCTAGAACAAATGACTCGCAGTGAATTGAATTAGAATTAAAGCACAATTCATTTGTTTTCGTTACTTATAAAGATTAAGTTAGGTTAGGTTTATGTAAATAAAATTTTTGAAAAAGTAAATGATTGAGAGTTGTTCCTTTCACCGAATGGTTTGGGTCAACCTTTTCCAACCCAAGTCTAAAATAATTGAAGAGATATAAAAGATACCAACAGCAAGATAAAATTTTGAAAAATTCGAATTTCGAATATATTTCAATTCCTATCTTGAGTTATTTGATACTATTTTAGTTAGTGTGGTACTCAACAGTGTGGTAAGTAGAATTAAATTTAGTGTTTTTGTAAATTTGGTTGATATGCATTAAAATAATTAAATTAAATTTATAATTTTTGAATTTTAAGAAAATTGTAAAGACGTAGGTGGGTAGTTTGATGTAGAGAAATCCGTTGTGCAGTTGTCTGAACGTGTGTCTACGCGTGTATTTTTTCTTATTGAATTTATGAAGCGTGTAGAAACTTATTAGAAACCAATTATAAGCACGTTCGAATACTTATATTCAAAAATATTGAGCAAAATAAGAATAGCGATTCGTTTTCGGTAATAGTTCTAATAACTATACATAGTTATGTTGTTATGTGTGTTTCTGACGCCATGTTGACTAAAATAACGTCCATGCACTTACTATTTTACGTTTGTTATGATTTCTGTTTTACGTTCAAAAACGGGAATCAAACCGTTAACTACGCATTTAAAATTACAATAAAAACTCAAATTTCACTAGGATTTTTGCATATATTTTTTATTAACCACGTCCACTCCCAAAGTGAAGCATATGGACTCCTCTCTTAGTTCATCTCAACATATATCTTTTCTACGAGAACTGCCTGTTATTCAGTTCCTCAACCACTCTTTTTCGAAGACAGTAGGGATTGAATGGATACAGGCACTAGGACAGAAGCCGCTAGCTAATCGCTCTTGGTACGCGCCGCTTTTGGGATCGGAAGGTTTGGAAGAGGAAACCAACGACGTTGACCACTGCACCACGGAACCGGCATAGATATGCATACATACCAGCAACTGTGTGTGTATCACAGTTCTCATCGTGGAATCTGATAACCATCATCTTATATCTAATAGGAACAGGTTTATAGTATCGTTACGTGTTATTTACTAGTAAGTTGTCCGGTCCGTGGCGCAGTGTCAACGGTTTTGACTTGCGTGTCAGACCACCCGGGTTCGATTCCCGGTACGAGCTGATTTTTTCAGTCGATAAATCTGTTAAGGCACGGGTGTTTGGGTTGTTTATAATCCCTACCCACCTTTCCCGATCCCAAAGAGCGACGCATTGTGACAGCGATTAGCTAATCACTAGTCCTGTCCTAGTCCTCGTATCCTTTCTATCCTTACTCTCTTCGAAAAAGAGAGGTTGAGCAACTGAGTAACAAGTAGTTTTCGTAGAAAAAACATATGTTGAGATAAACTCCGTTAGGTGTCCATATGCTCCAAGTTGGGAGCGGACATGGTATAAAAAAATAAATATTATAAACAATGTGTGCCAAAAGGATGGTCTTAAAAAAAACATGGGAAGAAGTGGTAAAGAAACGAAAGAATTCTTCTAATTGACACAATATGTGTTGACTTTTTTTGCTCTCCTGAAAGGTAGCGATTTATCGGTAACGCCGTTTTGCCTTGGAAAGGTTGATATACATATATAATTTGATGTTCATGTTACGTCCATTCATCTCTCATCAATTTACTATCTAACTCCGCGGTCACCAAACTACGGCTAATTTTCATCAGGCACTCCAAATATTCCCGATTTTTATTTATATAAATAATTCATAATTATAGGAAATATAAATTTGATGTATTTCCATGATTATTCACAATAACTTTATATTTCAATTCGTCATTTGGGATAAGATAAGATCAGGAAGTGGACCAAAAGTAAATTAAGTTACATAGGTATACGATGTATTGTTCGTTTACTCAAATATTACTTGGATATTCTCATTGATTGAAATTCTAAGAATGTAGTGCACATATAAATTTATATTCTTGTAGGATTCTGGTAAGAATATATAGTCGTCCTGTTAACGATGTTTTAAAAAAAATCAATCCAGCCCCTATTCTTAAAAAGTTTGGTGACCTAACCTAACCTAACCTAACCTAACCTAACTGATCGATTTAATTTTGACAACGATATTTTTAATTAATATTTATAACCCATTCACTCAATGTCAATTTCCCACTTTTGAAATCGACTAAAATCGCACATAAATTCGTTTATCATTACTCAAATTCGAAACTTTTATATAAGATAATAAAGAATGAAAAATAGTCTTCTTTCTCCCTCTGAATATACTGTATCTTATATTACAAACAATCAATCAAACATCATCATTGAGGTGATATTGAATGCATCGCGTGTAATCTCTCGCAGAAAATGATGACTAGCTTATACGAGTCACCGATACTACATACATACATAATTGTATGATGTAAATTAATATGCTCAACTATTATTGCTAGAGTACTAGTGCATATTTCAGTTTCATTCTTTATTTACTATGGAAACTTACTTTGCTAAATATGTTTGAGTCTTTAAATATATATAACATATTATGGAGAATACGTGCATTTGATGCTAATTTCCCGCCACTGGAGTTCGTTTCACTTGATATCAATAAATCACCACAGATACCGTGAGCACGTGGTGATTTAATAAGAAACGTTAAATCAATAAGATGACACATAGTTACAAGTTGACGATAATGCGCATAATAAATATGTTATTTATTAATGAAGTTTGATAGAGATGTACACCGAACATTTTGTAAATACGAAATAGAAAATGCTGTGATTAGAATCACAAAAATGTGGTATTTAATCTATTTTGGAACGTCATCAAGTAATAAAAAATGTAAGTGTAGTATGTAAGTTACTAGCACATTATTCTTTTATGAGAGTCGCAAAACATCTTTGACGTTTCAGCAATATATTTCGGGCTTATCGATATTTCGGAAAAATTTGGCCATTTTTTGATTTGTGATATAAAATAAAGTTAATCGAGATTCTGGAAAATATTCGATCTGATATCTAAATTCTTAATTCGAAACTGTGATATTTGATAACATTGTCGCAAAAGATTATATAAAAAAAGTAGGTATCAATATACAGTATTGTATATGTATACTTTTATAAAAAACGAGTACAGTTATTTTACTAAGTTACAGTACTTTTTGAGAATACGAATCAAACTCGTTTCTCTAAAAGGAATACAATAAATGTATATCAAATACATCACTTCAAATACAGATTATAATAATAGAAATTGAACAATATTTATCGAGTAATGGTAGAGTGGAATCACCCTTATAGAGAATCTACAATAATTTCATTTGTAACTGACTTCATACTCGTGTATAACCGCTTCGCCAGTAAATTCATGTTGTTACAATAATATTATCTGACATTATCTTTAAAATAAACTAATTCATTAGGTACGCAGTTAAAGTAAGTAACCGCTATTTGGAAAATAACGTTTCCAAAATTTTTATTGGTGAAGAATATCCCAATTCATTGGTTCCGACAACTGCGACTACGACCGTTCTGTCAAGGTTTGGAGGTTAATTTATTTCTTTTGATTTTTGTTAAGTCGAAATAATAACTATTGCTGAATACACATTTATATTAAATGCTGATTCTGCACTATTTCTCAAATTGAATTAGTCAAATCGTAATTCATTGTATATCAATCTGTAAAGGCGATTTATTGCCAAAATGTTCTATAGCTTGAAGTTTTAGATAAGTAAATGTCCATCATTATAATAATTATTGCTGAACTTTAGTACGATGTCTATCGAAATAATCGACTTTTTCATATATTATGTATTTCACGACAGCTATTGCTATGTCACTCACGTTGCTTATTGCGTTCTTTTCATGTGCCTAAAATAAATGAGTAAATACTCTTTTGCTACCCTATAAGGACATAGGGAATAACTTTCAGTTTCTTAGAAAATAAATTTGCCGTGGGATAAATAATATTTTTTTAATGATAACATTAATCTATATTTATCCTGTATTATAATTTCTTGTGCAAAATACAAATTGAAAGCTTTATCAATATTTTTGTTTCTGAATTGAACTGGCATGTACTTTCAGTTGATTTTTCTTCGTCAAATATAACCACAAGCTAGGCCACATAATATTCTTGAATTTTCAATATACTATTCATAGTATTTGAAAAATGTCTTTTGATTTTAATAGGCTTAAAATATCTGAAGCAACATAAGGAGTTCCATGGACCTGGATATTAAAATATACCCTCTTCGAGATGTTCAACATGGGTAGGCTGAGCTAAAAACCTGAAAACATACTCACATATCTATTATTAAGTATTGCTATAGTCAGTGGCGGCTGGTGACAGAGTATTAGGGAGTACAAAAAAAGGTTCAACTATTTTTGCAAGAGTTCTTTCCTATTCATTGGATTTTAAATCACTTCTATAACATGGACTTTCAATTCCGATGTTCGCAATACAAACGGAGTGCCAGTCTTATGAATTTTTGGCTGTCCGTAGTACGGAAAAATAGTTGAATCTTGTTTTGTACTCCCTAATACTCTGTCGCCAGCCGCCACTGGCTATGGTGTATATTAGAGTCTCTAGCGGTATTTCATGTTTAACCATTCGTACACATCCTGAAAAAAAATCGTATTCGCTTGAGCCACACAAATTTGGTGAAGAAGTATGGCTCAGAAAAGGCCACCTAAAACTTTTACACTAACCAGATATGTTTAATAAACTGAAAAAAATTGAAAAACAAATGAACCTCGATTATCAAGAAAGGATATGAAAGAAAAACAAATGAGTGACAGATTAGTAGTTAAATTAACTCTTTGTATCCTATTTAGTTTCCCAAATTATACTAATGATTTTCATTATTTTTTTCCAGATAAAACACCTGTCCTTTAAGGTTGATCAATACGTTAAATAATTGACTGTCACTTAGTCAAAAGGCCCTCTAGAAATATAGAGCCGCCATGTAAATGTGAAATAAAATGGGAGGACCTAGCTTGCCAGACCGAGTTGCACAATGCTACTACACTCATGGCCTGTTTTGTTCGTCCCATCCAATAGTAACAATCAGTGTTGCTATATCTTGTTTTTTATTATGCTGGTAAGAATATCTTTGTTTTCTAATTTACAGTAAGTTTATAATCTTTCATTTTTGCACCAGACCACTTCAAACGATCGTTCACTGTTATGCGTGAAGAGTTTTTTATTTTTACTATATCTATCTTCCTAGCAGTGGCAGCTGGTGACAACTATATTAGGTGTGTCAAAAAAATATTTAAATGCAAGAAATCCATCCTCTGTTTATGAGCTAAGTTGAGAAGGACTAAACATAGAAATATGCGACATGAAAGTGCAAGAAGATTCATACTTAATATTTTCTTGGGAATCTGCACTCATCGAACAAAATTTCTCCATACAAATTGTGCGTGTGGTGTGGTTTATAAAATACTGGTGTGATGCCACAAATAAAAAATTCTGCCTGCTGTTTGAGATATTAGAGAGTTTTCACCTATTGTATCATCTGAATTTGACAAACGTGTTATTATAATTTTGGCGCCGTCAACTAAACATGTGAATATCGCCTTCTTCAATATTTGTAGGGAAACTTGCAAGGATCAGTAAATGAGTAAATTGGTATATTTATTTTGATATTATTTGAATATAAATGGGGGACCAATGCACCATTGCACTATTGTATAAATAAATAAAAACAATAGCCGTTCCTGCTTCTACCCACCATAGATTTACAGGCAATTTACGTTTAAGTTTCTCTACAAAATTTGTAGCTTATAGTGTAAAAGATATATTACAAATTGATGGTGAGGTATTATTTACACACCTCAGTACAACTCCATTATATTCAAAGTCCATACCTAACCACCCCAATCGATACCAATTGAATTTTTTTGAAAATTAAATGTGCAAATTCTTAACAATGGTGTAGCGAATTTGATCTCGTAAAAAAATAAACACCAAAATACCTAATAATCTACATAAAATTATTCGGTTAAAATCATCAGTTTTCTTTTATATCTATAGAAATTGCCTTATTGTGTTTGCATGAATAATAATTGCTTAAAATATTATTAATTTTTTTGTTGTATAATTGTTGTCTTCAAAATATTCTTGTTTTCAATTTTCAATGCTTCGGAAAAAATCGAAAAGTGAATATATTATATTGGGCAGGGTCAGGGTCAATTAAAATAACCGGCGCCGTTTCAATTTATCACTACACCACTGGATTTTGCAACTAAGTGACAAATAGTTCCGATATAAAAACTTTATTAAAATATGCACCATTAGGAGTACATAAGCTCCTCATAGGAATTGGACATTTTAACAGATTTATTTCATGTGTAATAATTTTTTTAATCAATGTATGGCTTGTAATTATCAGCCCCTTAAAGAGAGAAACCTTACTTATTTTCCCCACTTTTGAGGAGAGAAAAAACAGGTTTCCACCAGTAACCAATTTTACCTATTTTTAATGGTTTTTTTTTTATCTTTAAATCGATGCTTTGGCTTTCTGTTTTTTTTTTGCTAAATATAAAATAGTTATTTATTCCAATGTGTTGTTTTAAGGTTTAGTGGAGCTACATATGAACAAGAAAGTGATTTTAATACATATTGGAATATGTTCATATCCATTTATCGTATTGATTTATCACTTTGGCACATAACGTAACATATATTACCAAGTATTGACAGTGAACACCCTAAAAAAAAAAAATCATTATTCGCAGGACAGTGGAATAAATTTTGCATATTAGTTCACTACTCAACAAATCAAATAACATGCGGTGAATAAAACATTCATAGAACAGTAGATCAAAAATCTTCTATGCAAGCATACCACACTGACCTATGTCCTCAGTGCTACAATCACAGGGTCAAGGCCATGATGATAATAGCCAGGAAATAAGTTATCAATCGTTTTTTTTTCATTTCAGTTATCCCCTGTTTAACATACCTTTGCCTGGAAGTATTCCAACAAAAGTATCTCTACCCTACAATCATCATGAATCCAATTTTGCAAACAATAATGTCACCAATGCTTCTAAAATTCAAAACGACCCATCCAACGGTAAGACTTAATAAGCATATTTCATTTGTTTAATTCTTCCACCTGTAGATTACTTAAACTGAGACTCAAGCAGTGTGTTATGGACCAATTTTACAACGGCATTGTTTTGGTATCCAAACCAACTCATGCTACATCAAGCAACCTTTTACTCGCTGTAAATTTTCACAATCTCCTTCAATTGGTTTATTATAGTTTTTAATATTCCAAGTAAATTTTCAAATGCGTTTCGAAAATCAACTATGTATGGCCATTTCCTTGTGAGGACATGATTCATTGAACTTTTAATACTTTGCATCGATCGAGCCTTCTATGTATTGTTTTTTTTTCAGTTACAGGCCAAAACAAAGACCCGATACCCAACGAGGTGACGAAACTTTCAGAACTGATGAATGAAACATTTAATCTACCGCATCTCTGGGCCAAGGAAGAGCCTCTTTTGTACATTCAGCAGATTATTTTGAAGACTGGTAAGTGTCAAAATCATCCAATAAAATCTATCCAATGTGATAAATTTGTTGTCTCAATATAATGTATATTTTATTTATGTAGGAGTTTGGCCATGGCGAGAAGAACTCAGGTTGAGTGATGCCTTCAGGGCACCTCTTCAAGAAGTATTCCGGTTACTTGAAACGATCCGCAATCATCACTACTCGGAAACGTAAGTTATTTTATGATGTTTATGTGGTTTGTATTCTTGTGCGAAATCAATGCTTATTTCAAATGATGCCATTAGTCTTGGACAATGTGCAATCAATTCAATTGAAGATTATTTACTGTCTGCAACGATTTATTTGTTTTTGTCCTGTTGCAATCCGCAAGCGAGACGCATTCTCGTATTCTTCACAGTGCTTTGAAATAAATATGTTCAGCGAATTGCTTTGAATAACTAATAATCGATTTATAATATTTATGAAGCCCTCACTTAAGCAATGTGAAAATGAATGATGATTAAAAACCGTCCATCTACAAATACAAGTATGATTCCTCAAAACAGTAATGTAATATTCAGGTCTATATAAACGGAGTCTTGTTTTATAGTTTTTAAAAAAATTGCCAGCTTATCGTAATGTTTGTTTAAACTTTTTGAATAATGTTGAAGTCTTTTACATAGTACATGTGCCATAATAACTGAGGTGATTTTTCATTTAAAGCTTTATATAATCAACCTCCGATTAATTTTACAATTTTTTTTATTTAAAATATAAAGATTGTATTGATTCCATTCTTTGACGTTACAGCTCACTCACTTGTACAAATCTTTCAACAAAAGTCTGGTCGTAAATTTTTTTATATTATATTGGTTAACTATATACACGCTCATATGTAATCCAATGTACAATTAAACCGTTAAGTTTCCATTTGAATTTGTTCCAATTTTGTTAATGAAGGCGTTCATAATAAATTATAATTAAAAACAGATTTATCGACTTGCATTACTCATGCATTTGCAGCGACTAAACATTTTACACCATTTTTAACATTTCATCACTCATACAGCTTTGACTGACTTTGTATTATGATACTTGGTTCAAGAAAATCCACAGCCACACAAATTTAAGCATATTGAAAAACATATTACATAAACATAGATGTATTTAAATTATCTTAGTATTACCTTACAACCTATAATAGAAACACAATTCACATTTTTTTCATTCCAGTTGTTCAAAGTCATCTCTTATCACATTTGGGCTCATTCTTTGAAGAACACTTACCGATTACTTTTCATGAAATTCCTTTGGCTTTTTATTGTATTGTTTTTCTAACTTTATTCATTTCGAGCGTAAATATGCTTTAGCTCTCTTTGAAATATTGAATTTTGAAAGCACACATTTATTAGTTCAATAAAGTATTACCAGCAAAAGAAATATCCCCAATTGTTTTACAACATTCACCTTTGAGATTGATTCTTCTTTGAGTTTATCAACGGTTTAAAGCACAGATGTAACATATCCAAAAAGAAAAGGAGTTCTTGACTATTTCAATTGAAAGTCATGACAACACATTAAAACTAACAAGATGAAATCCATTTAGATTTAAGTTCTTCAATTATAACTAAATTATTATCAGTTATTCATCAAAGAGCTGTTGGTGTTGTGTTTCAAACTTGGTATTAGATGAGATACTATTTCTGGTCTTTAAAAAGTAAATAGAATCTCGAATATGATGATTTTTATATAATTTTTTAGCAACAATTCCCAAATTTTAGATCAAGATTACTTACTGAAGATTCAATATAAATCTTTGCACAGTAAAGGTGTCAAAACAAAATTAATAACTCAAAATTGACATATTATATCTGTGATTTAAATCATTACTACATTCCTCAAAATAATAACTAATCAGTCTTAAAAAAAATGTGAACAGCAAAAGAATGAGATAGTAATCTGTATTTGGGCATATGATAAAAATATATAATCATGTTTTATTTGCAAGAGAACAACACTTATATTTCTTTACTTTCAGAGATACTTCTCTTGGTCAGATATGTTTTCATGTGGAAAATGTAAAGAGGAATGTCGCCAATCATGTGGCATCGCCCATCCTGCCAGAATATACCTGCCTTGTGCTGTCACCGGCAAATCTATGGCAGCAAAATTTGGACAGATTTTCCCTTGATAAAAATATACTGGCAACGGTTTTCAATCATCAGGTGAATAAAAGATTGTATCATAAATGACAATGAACACTGCTCCGGGATGGAGTTATGTGATACAGATGGACTCAGAACAGAGTGTCTAAACAGAATTTTATGAGAACCGTGAAATTGCTCAAGCTGTCATTAAAGAAAGAATTAGTATTTAGTTGCTTGTAACAGATTATTACTTCACCCTTAATCTACATTCAAAAAATTACATTTTTCCATTCGAGTGACTCTCATGCATCAGATGTACCTTTGCTACATACACTATAATACATCTCGTACCATTCTCAACTATTCTCGCTCACATTTTGCCAACCATATTAAATCTGAAACATAACCTCTCTTCAATTACCATTTGCATCGTCTGCGCTAAAATTCAGCCCAATTCAATCTTCTATTCTTCATATAATATATCGTCGCTTCCAATCCAAGATCACTTATAAGGAAAAAATGCGATTTTGAGTTTTGAATACCACTATATGCAAATTAATATTCTACACCAGCAGGCAAAACCCTAAAGACAAGGGACTACTAGGAACGCCTCAATGTGAATTTTTAAAAACACTTTCTCTCATTTGCAAAGACATTTGTGATGTTTTTACCTTCTGAACAATGGCAAATATTCTGATAATCAGTTTTGCATTGGAATCGATGACATATGAGAATTAATGTTATTGATAATTCCTGGCTCATAATGAGAATTAGATAAATTCTTATCTTATACTTTTTCAGTAGATAGTTTTGCTATTAGTGTTAAAACCATAATATAGGAAAGTGAAAGTAAGCAGAAAGTTTTCTGAACTAAAAACACACTGTCGATATTTTGTGCTATCGGAAATATTGAAAAATGTTTTGTAATAATGTCTTTGTATTTTTTTCAGAATCTGCAAAAAGGAAAAGTTTCAATGGCTGAAATGGTTTTTGGCATGCATTTAAAAGATACAGGGATAAAAAGATACCCCTTGAGAGCTAGACCCCGCGCTCTTCAATACGCCATTACTCTTTTTTTTAGCAAACTTGATGAAAGGTACGATTAACCATCTGTTTGAAATAAATTTAATAATATTATGAAATCAGTCTAATCTATGTCATGAATGTGTGAAACACTATACATTTTGGAAATATTTTCTGTTCGGTAAAGTTTTAAGCAAAATTATATAATACGCAATATTAAATTATACTGAAACTTACTGGACAGTTCAGTACAAAACATGTGTTATGAATTTAAAACAATACAAGAAGACTAATGATGGGGTTGAATGAGTGCCTTAACATGTTCACTGCGGAATAATCTATGTTTAGATTGATGTGGCAAAGTTCACTAAGATAATCAAGATTTTGAATTTTGATTTTGATTCTCAACCACTAAATGAAGCAGTTGTGACAACACGCTAAGCGCAATATATTCACATTAAAAATTATACTAGTATACTGTTAATATTTCTGCTTACATTTAACATTTTTTTATTTCTAATGAATATAATCATCTTTATATTGCAGGTTCATTGAAACACTGAAAGAGAAATTGTCATCGGTGTACCCCATGCACCAGAAATGGGATAAAAGTCAACCCCGAAATGAGATTACATTAATTTATTATCCTGGTGAATTTAACTATCGCGAATTCGTGCCTTTATGTATCACGTTCTTTGGCATGTTCCTATATATTTATTTTTCTGTTAGAAAAATTGAATTCATCCAATCAAAGATTGGATTATCAATATCGGCTGTTATTTCTGTTGCTGCCAGCTTAGTTATGTCCGTAGGATTTTGTTTTTTTTTCGGTTTAACGTTAAGTTTTCAAGGGAAAGAGATTTTTCCTTATCTTGTTATACTTGTTGGCTTAGAAAACGTATTTGTTTTGACAAAGAGTGTTATGTCTATAGACTCTAAACTAGATGTTAAGATTAGGCTCGCTCAGGGGCTTAGCAAAGAGGGATGGTCCATTACGAAGAATTTACTCACAGAGATCACCATACTCACAATAAGCTTGTTTACATTTGTGCCCGTTATCCAGCAATTCAGCATTTTTATGATTGTCAGCCTGCTGTCAGACTATTTTCTGCAGATGATATTTTTTACAACTGTACTGGGTATCGACATCAGGCGGAAAGAAAAGTCTCGCGAGGCGTCCGATGGTTACCAATTCAGGGGACTTTTTAACACCGGCCCTGGAAAATTAAAAAACCACGATTTTACCGTTGTTTATAAAGTGGGCAATCAAGAATATTCACTGCTCACTTCCCAGCAACCGATACCCAAAATGCTGAGATCAAAATCTCACCCGAAACTCAACGGATTGACTCACCAGCCGCACACGAACGTTGTCGCAAACAATTATCACAATCCAAAACTTGTGAACTCCGGAAGCAATGAAAAAAAGGTTCCTAAGCGCATCAGACTTGTTAACATTTGGGCCAGAACCAGATTCTTTCAGCGGGCCTTTATGGTGTGGATGATTGTTTGGATTTCGATGATCATCTATAGCTCTGGATTGTTTGAAAATGTTTTCGAAAGCATTCCGCAAACGGATGAAATAAAATCTGAGAAACAAGAACTAAACGGCATGGGTAAAAATGTAGATAACGACATCAAAGTATCAAACGATAGTGCCAAGAAAATGTACAGCAAAAAAAGTGTTAAAGATGCTATATTCATGACCGATAAACATCGAGGTGAAACCTCAGATCTACACCAACAATCATTTAACATGTCCATCATCAAAAATGAAAGCATTCTGGATCCCAATGATCTAGAGAATATTGAATTCAATTCAGAGATATTAAACAAGACCCAACAGTTCATCTCCCTTAAACATCTGGCGTATCCGCAACCTTGGCTCAGGTACTTAATGCTTTATATTGTTACTACATTACTCCAAATCTAGCCCAGCACTAAGAACTGTTTTCTTAAATATTTAGAGTGCATATGCTAAATGTTTTTTTTTTTATTTAAAGGCTCTCGGAGTTCCATTGGTCTTCTGTTTTGGCACAGTACAACGTGTCAGTTTCTGGGCAGTACATAGCTCTGTTGCCACCGCTGTTGGTAAAACATCGAGTAACTCCAGAGGTAGCCATTGCCGTACGGAATCCGGCTGAGAAGGATAGCATGCCTCCTCCATCTCGATGGCACGCTTTGGCGGCAGCTCTAGATCCACTTGACTTGTCAGGTAAGAAACATTTTTATTTGTTTATTCAAATAATGAAGTTTATTTGTATGGTACCATCATCCAATATTTCGACCCTGTGGGAATAAAGGTAAAAAAAAGCAAATTCAAAATAACCATTATTTATCGTAATGTTATAAACACATCACTCTGGCAAAAATAGTTGCGTCAAATTTAATTTCTCGAGTGTAAATTTTGTTTACTTACATTTTTTGAACAATACATTGTTTAGCTGTGTGAAAGGCATAAAAATATATGCTAAAATTCACAGACTAATTTGTGGTTATTGCCAGTTACCAGAAACATTTTTCTGTGCCTAATAAAAAAAGTACATTTTACAAATTGTATTTTATTTTAAAATGACAAAATTTATTTCTTTATAGCTTTGTGAACATGTTGAAGATTTGACCTGTCTTTGTTTACGAAATGCAAACGTATATTCAGTCGGATTACAAATAAAACATTTTACTTCAACCTTAAAATATGACTTACATAGCCTGTTATGTCTCTCAAAAACTGATGCCTCCCAGGGTGGCTTTACGGACCCATGTTGAGAAATGCTATTCTAATTTATTTTAAATTCTAGATTTTGAAATCGAAGACAGAATTCATATACCTCATGTTTCACTGCATTCAAACTGGGGAAGCCCGCAGTCTTCAACGGAATTGCCGTATTATCCTACATCACCGATGGAAATTTTTCTCTTGGCAATGTTATGTGCAATAAGTGTCTTAGTGATTGCATACATGATGGTGGTTTTATACAGGTTGTTACATTTGTCTATTAAACCAATCTAGATATTTCATACATTTAAATACATAAATATGCTCCACGAGTCGAGTAACATAATTTAACAAAATTTTCTCTTTATCGAAATATCCAACCTGAAAATATGTTTATTGTAAATCAGCTTAAATTTAATTATATTACAGATGTGTATGTACAAGAAATTATGCGGAATGGAGAGCAAGTTGGAATATATCAGATGTTGATAAAAGGATAAGAAAACAACCAGCCCTTCAGGTAAATATAATTTTTGTGTAACGGCTCTATTTATCATTTGAATTGTGCACTTTTCCAAGAGTTTCGTCATTAACATCCCGAGTTTCGCCTTTTGGCAACTTCGGGCATTAATAAATTCAAGGAATCAAAATATTCCAATTCTTTAAACGATGCGGTGTCAGATAACACCCACCATTTTAAATTAGTGTGCATTTCCATGTTATGTGCGTCTCAATAACAATTTAATGATTGTCAAATTTCAAAAACAAACAGAAATTGTACTTACAGCTATGCATTCACTTGAATCCAATTGTTTGAAAGACATTAACCAGATTGTTAATGATAACTTTTAAACTTGGCGATATTATTTATTTGTTAAATTGCCATCACCTTTAAAGATAGTGAATAGGAAATTTGTATCTATAATATTAAAAAACAAGTAACATTAATTACTGGTGAAACCCGTTTTTTGGATCTCCTGAAAAGTAGAAAAAAATAAATTAGGTTTCTGTGCCTCTAAGGGGCTGATTAGCTATTCTTTTTAATACAACACTGAATAAATAAATGTGCTACATAGACAACCGTTCAGGTCGGGATTTCACTGTATTACATTTCACTGTGATTATTTATGTTACTTTTTTCCAGCTTATAATGAAAGCTGTTCCGATTGTTATTCCTGGACATAGTCAGGAAGTAGAGTGTCTGGTAACTGACGGCGAATACATTGTGAGTTCTTGTCTCCAAGGGCAGCTAAAAATATGGGATTCATCCAGTGGGGAACTTACGGCCAAAATAGACAGACGGATGTAAGTTCCATTTATGAATACGATCAGTATAAAATTTTATATTTTCAAATCTAACCGGATATTTAAGATCATATAAAATATAACTAACATCTTGTTTAAACATTTAGGTTTTTTAGACTGAAGAACGATATGTATGAGAGATTACATAGGAAAGAAAAAAATCCGGGAATTGACGAAACAGGTAACATACATAAAAGATTGATAATTTTCGAAAGTTATAATATAATCATATTGAAATGTTTTTATTATTTCTATTTACTGTTTTCAGAATCCGAAATCAAAAATAATCCTGACAATACAGCTTCATTTAGAAATGTAAGCATAGTCTTTATTGATTTATTTATTTTTCTTACTGTGATATCCAAACGTTATGTTTTTAAAATTGATACATTTAAATTATATTTCAGAGGTTCGCTTTCATCCCCAGAAATAGTCTTGAGACATCGGATCAGAGTAATATAAACAATAATTCTCCGTCGAAAGATGCTCACGTCAAACGTGTGCAGGACTGGATGACAACTCAAGATAAAATAAAATATGATTTTGCAATGCAATTTAGGTAAGCTTAGGTAACCTTGTAATTGGCAATGATATTCTTGTGAATTTTACAATTTCTAGAGGTCAGTAGTTGGCAGATAGCTTATATAGCAGGACTGTGGAGTCATTGAATAAACACGACTCCGACTCCAACATTGACTAAAAACACGACTCTGACTATGAAATTATCCAAAAATACGACTCTGACTCCAATTTGAAAAAGTTTAATTTTGTCACGTTTTTTATCTATGTGTTTATGTTATTTGAAATAACAACCAGCCAATCCGACCAATAGCCAAATTTGACATTTTATATGCAAAAATAAAAATGTCGAACTATTCTAAAGTTTTTCACAATTCCGGCCAAAACACCGTGACCACTCCGACTACGGTCAAAATACCGCGACTCCAACTCCACAGCCCTGTTATATAGTACGATAACATATACAGTTTCCCGCATTAACACAATTTTTACAATTATTTGGACTTCCGCAACGTTTTTTTTTAGATGTCCATAAAAAACAATAAATCAAAGTTCCACTTTTAATCAAATATATAAAAAGCGGTTGATGCGAAAATGAATTAATTTCATTGTAAATATGCAGTAAGTAGTTGCATTGACTCTAAAACTAGGGTTACTGCTTTTTTGTAAAGAAATTCTAAGTATTTTAGTTATTATACTGCTATATAAATGATCATCATATATAGCTTTCAAAAATATTTAGCAAATAGCATTCATAATTCAATTTCAAAAATTTTGCGAGTTACTGCCTTTCTCCCTTGGAACGGCAGTATAGCAAGCACATTAACATATACCTTTTGCTAGTTTTTTTTGATTCAACAATGAAGTGCCAATTCCAGTTGATGAATTATATTTTCGAATTGAAAATCATGTATCAAATATAAAATTGTATATGTATGTTGTACCTATAAGTGAGATATCTTTCCAGAGCATATTTACTAAGTCAAGCCTATAGCACATAAAAATGACCTTTTCTTCTTTTGTTTTTTTGTATAGACTAAATGTTGTTTGAGATATATAAACTTATTTTTGCTATTTTTGTTTCAGTAAAATTTGTGATAGAATCGATACAAATGCAATGACCAACTTCAACTTCAATGAAAACAGTCGTTGTTTTAACAAGAGTTCAAATTTGAATCCGAGCCAAAACCGCTCTCACTTTGGTGATGGCGGGGATATATTTGTTAGAGATATAAAAGGTGATATAGTAAAAAATCATTACGGGTTAAGTGGGTTAAGTGGGGACAATAGTTTTTTCAAAGGTGAAAACTTTGATACATGTGATAAACCAAGTGCAGTTATACAGAAAAAAAAACCAAACAATTATTTAGGTTTTGGCCGTATGAGGGGACCCAGAACAGTAACTGTTCCAGAAATACAAACTAAGTATCTGTTGAAAGAGACTAGCGGGGTCGATGAGTGTTTGAATTCGGACGGTAATTTCTTATGCGACAGTGACAATGACGGTGGGTCGAACAGCCTTAAAATAACTACTCAACATTCAAGAAGTGTGCCCAGCTCATCACACGCACCTCCAGCTATCTGGTGTATGGATTTCCTGAACAACTTGATCGCCATCGGATGCTCGGACGGCAGATTGGAATTCTGGGAGGCATCCACCGGAAAATTTAAAGTAAGTTGATAGTCACTTTTAAGGTGTTCACCGTCAATACTTGGTGGAATGGCATTATAATATAAATAATGACAAGTTTTTAGTCCTTATTCCACAGTAGATTTATAAAGATCAGGACCGGTTTCACTCATGGTGAGCATTAACAATGTTATTTATATTTTAAAAGCAAAGGATGAATGGAAACTACTAAAGAAAAGCTGGCACTAAGCAAATTATGTTGCAGCCATGAATTATGTTAACAACTGGTCTATCTATAATACATCTACAGCACTTGATTATTTTCAAACATCAGCCCTAATAGTCTGGTAAAGAAGTTGGACTCGTGTTAGTGAATCGCTGCGTTGCATTTTGCGCTAACAAACAACCTTCTCCCGCAAACAACTGGGAGTATAAAAAAACGTTCACGTGACCCAACAATAATGTGCTCAATTTTTTTTTTTTAAAACTTATTTTTTTGTTGATATTATAAGGTTCAATAATAGATGTGTCATTAGCACAATATCTTTTACATATTGAAAAATCTTTTTTTTTTTAATGGAAAAGGCTGGTGTACTATCGGTAAATTTTTTATCATTATCATGCCAAAATCATCTATTTCCAGTGTTTGTCGGAAGGCTATGGAGGGAGTATTAATCATGTACGTCTCATGGAAGGGACTGGAGGCGCTATGTTTCTAGCCGTTGCAAGGCTTACAGGACATCTTAGTTTATTTCAATTACAGTACCCTTCACCATGCAACAATGCATTTAAAAGAAGTAAGTCCTATTTGATTGGAAATATTCACATGTTCTTTCAAAACATATTATACTTTCTAATTCTATTCTATTATGTAAATCTCCGCCCAATATTTGTAACAGCTTTAATAATGTCTGCTCCTAACGTAGAGCATGTGAAATCCTAATGGAGCTTATCACAACAGATGTTCTTCTACGAGAGATGTATGTTAGTAAATTGATCAACCTCTCTTTAACCTATCAATTTGATGCTGACAGTGTTTAATGCGTTGAACAACCTTAAAATATAAAAATATGTTTTTTTTTTATTGTACATATGTGTCTCAATGGTGCGCTAAAAAGGAGGTAGTGAATGTTGTCGGAGAGTAATAATACTACTTTAATAATAAATGCCTATCACAAAAAGCATTGATCTGTGATGTGATATCTGATTTGACAATTTTCAGCTCACGTTCGCACAGGATCTGCTGGCTCTCTTCCAATCGGAGAACCAGTCCACAACAGGTTTAATACGAAGGCCCACATTTCGCCAAATCTATCTCCAAAGTCATCTGGTGCCGCCGGCAAGGACTACACCAACTTCAGTTTTAACATAGCTGAAAATGAAGGTAAGATTTAAATTATCAATTATATTCACAACTGAATTAAGTCGGTGGGAAACATACTGTTGATTTTTAACGTATTTTGTTTTGTGATGTAATCACAAATACACTCAATCATTTTTTTTATACAGTTTTGAAATTACATGTTCCAATTTAAAGGAACCTATCTTTTATTAATTTACACTTCATCGTACTTTACACGTTTTTTTTGCACAGCTGTCTTGCTATACCAGTGGTTCTCACTTAAAATTGTCTGGTGGCCGCACAAAATTTATGTATTGAGTCTTTTTTGTCAAAAATACCTAAGCATATGTATGTGTTTGAGTTTTTGCTAACTAACAATTCTTGATGTACAATACAATGCAGGCAAAATATTAAATTTTCAGTGTCTTTGTTGACAAATTAACTTGTAAAAACACATTTTTATTAAATATTAATACTAACTTTCAAGCTGTTGGTGGCCGCAGGAATTCCTCTGGTGGCCGCACATGAGAACCACTGTGCTATACTCAATTTTTATTGATTTTAAACAATTTTAAAACAGTAAGTCTATCTTCATATGGGACTTTTCGATTTTCACGTATACGGTTTTTGTCGAATACGGAGCCCCTGTTCACACGAGGCTGTCCTCTCGTATCCCGTAATTCTCGTATCCCGTATGCGTTTGAGTATTTTGATCAGCTGTTAGTTTATAATAATGATGGATAAACGTATTCTGACACTTGTATCCATTTAAATGACTCTTAAACAATGTCGCAGAAGATTCTGGGTTAATCCTCAAAACGAGACCGAGAAACAAGATTTTAAAACCATCAAAATCTGACAGATGACGAATGGAAATTTTTTCCCATACAAGAAGCAGTGCCATTGCACCCCATATTCGATACAATCCATTTGATTTCAGTGAGTGAAGAAAAATTTCCCTTAATTTTTTAATTTAGGGAATTTATCTTATAGTGGGTGTGTGAACAGCTGTATGTAACATCCATTGCAACTGATGTCTCCGGTAAAATGTTGAATACGGTATACGGAAAAAAATGCTACATGTTAACCTAGCCTTACTGCTTGCATTCAATTACTTTTCTATTTTTACACAAATAACACTTACTATTGTAAATTTGGAATAATTTTCATCTGTGAAAAGGTTTATTTATTCAATCGAATTCTTTTTAATTCTAAGGAGCTGGTGAACCAATGCAATGTTTCCGCATTGCTGTAACAAGGGCTCATCAACAACCCATTAATGTTCTAGAATGTGATTCCGGAAGAATTTTAACTGGCAGTGAAGATCATACTCTCAAAGTAAGAACTGTTTTGTTTTTCAAATATTATTTCTAATAGCATGAATTAATGTGGTGGCATTACACGAAGTAATAAGATTCAAAGAAAATCAATATGAAACATATACACAGAAGATAATTGGAAGTATTAACAGAGATTGAGTTGATAGCTATTTCGGCTTACGCCATCGTCAGAACTATGTTTTAAACCTGCATTTACTCGTCCTTATATACAGTTGAAGACAGGGTACATAATACATCTTCCACCATTTTTAGTTTTATATGGTAATAATAAGTTATTAAATGTGACAAATTGATTTGATGTATTTCTCGAAGTAAAAACTATTCTGGATTTTTACTTAGTGGGAATAAACATAAAATCAGTATTGTATCAAGTTGATTTATTCAATATTACTTTAACGCTTATTAACAGCTTAAGTGATGAAGGTGATTCGTTAATTTTCGTCTGTTCATTAAGAATGTCATTGGATTGATTATACCTATTAATTTCTAATTGTTCCAATGCATTTAGCTTAGGGCCCTTATTACAAAAATGTAAACAAATCAGCACTGAATTTATGTTATGTGATTCCTCTATGAGATCGTTTGCAAATTCGCAATTTGCAATCCATTAATCTTATCTACTTGCAAATGTGTATACAGTCATTGTGTTTTCTTTCAGGTATTTTCGACAAATAACCTGTCAGCAATGTACACTTTACATGGGCACTGCGGTCCAATTACCTGTGTTTTCATCGACCGCTTCTCACCCATGGTCAGCGGAAGTGGTTCTCAAGACGGTCTTCTCTGCGTGTGGGACCTTATGACTGGTAATAATATGATTTATTTCTTGATTATTAAAGCTTTAAATGTAGATAAAACAATATACTGAATGTCGAATTGGTCTGAAAATAAACGTGAGTAAAACCAATGTGATGTGTAACCAAACCTGTCAAGACTCGCGGGAAGGTCGACAGCTTCAGATACCTCGGTGTGCCCATGCTGGAAGATAGCAGCACAAAAAGAGCTTGCTATTCGCTTAGGAATAGCAAAAGCTATTTATTCAGTGCATACATTCTACTAGTGCTGCTTTATGGTAGCGAATCATGGCACCTGACGAAGACTGAGAAAAACCGTATACTGAGCTTCGAGAATAGATGCCTTGAGCGATCTTTCTCCAGCACAATACATGTGTTCACACTCATCCAATCAGAAAGCTTAAAAATCGAGATTGACCAATATTATTGAATACAAAATAATATTGTTGCACGATTATCACACCTTTTCTTCTCCAGTTTATAATATTAAAATTAAAGTTGATGTTCTTTCACAGTTCTTCATTTGAAGATATTAACTGTAAATGCTATTGATTTCAGGTGCCTGTGTGTACACTATACAAGCTCACGATGGTCCTATTTCAGCCCTCGACTACACCGCCTCCTATGTGATATCAATGGGCGCAGATGAGAGATTATGCATCTGGGACAGATTCAGAGGTCACCTTCTGAATTCTGTACACATTGTAAGTTGGCGACATTGATTATTCTATTTGATCATTGAGTTAATTTTCTATAAATATCAATTCTTTCCTAATTGAAAACACTTGTCTCTTTTAGTTACCTTGGTCATTAACATGTTATTATGCATTCGATGGCCAATTAGCAAAAGTGCAATTTTGTGCACTCCATAACCATCGTGTTAATAAATGTTCATACATTAGAATCAAACAGAAATAGACCTTATCAATATCAGTAGAGACAATTTGCAACCATTTATTTATTATGACTTAGAACTAAAAAATCAGGCTATACGGAATTAGCTATTTAACGCATTGACTAAATACTGAGTGTACTTAACACAAACACTGATTTTTGAAATCTTAGTTGTTGGAATATTCGTAAATCGGCTCAGCAGGGAAGAGGCTAACAGAAGTGTTTCTTATGTTCTATTTCTCTGCTTAAGTGAGGGCAGCTTGGCTCCGATGAGGTAAATCGCCATGGAGATGCAGTGAGGTGTACGGGTAGAAGTGCGTTTGTTACTATGTTGAACCTTTTAAGGAACCATGTACATTACATCGCTCGTACAATCATAGAGCACTTATCATCATACAATTTTCGTTGCCGTTTGATACAAAGTTGCAAGCTTAGAACACGTCAGGTGTTTCTCATTATAGTTATATATTTATATACGTTCTATTGGGTGATAGTAGTAGTCGGTAAGACTATGGAAGCTGCTGTCAGTTAAATGTTAAAAGAAAACAGAAAAATGCTGAATTATTGATTTAAATGTTAGTACCATACTGAGTTGGCTTCCATCAATAATTACATGCAGGGCTTTTTTTTCCATTTAACGCGATGGAACGGCATTCCGGCACCTTTCTTCACGGTATTTTTTTTTCCAAATTTCAAAATCAATTAGACGAAACAATGTTTGCGCTTACGTAATTACAATCTATATTTATATAATTCGTCAAAATAATAAAATATTGTATTGTTATGAACCGTATAAGATGTGTTATTTAATTTAGCAAAAAGCTTGACATGAAGTAAGTTCCGGCACCTTTTTTTCTTTTCAAAAAAAGCCCTGGTTCCATGTTTCATGATAAAACACGATCGCTGCACGATAGTTTATTTACAGTAGAACCTCGATTATCCGGATTTTCAATTATCCGGATTGGTCAAAATAAACAAAAATATTACAAATTTTCTGATATGCACGTGGCGAATTGCGTCCATGTACGTGATGGAATGCAGTCTTAATATTTTGATCGTTTGTTCTAACAATAAGTCCTGTGTAAAATATGGGTCAGTCATCGTCCAAATTCAATACGCATTGAACGTTTGTTTCTTGAAAAATTGATTGATGAACACGATTTAAATATTTATTTTTAATATTACCAATATGTCAACGAAAAGAAAACGTGTTGTAGTTTCATTAGAAGACAAATTGGATATAATCGATGCCTTGAAACAGGGTGAATCGGGACATTTTTTGTCTAATAAATATGGTGTCGGAACTTCAACGATCTTGGATATAAAAAAACAATGTGAAAAAATCTTGAAGTTTACCAATTCTTTAATGTCAGAAGATGGAAGCTCAGAGCGTTGTGTTATGCAAACATCACAAAATGAAGGAGTTGAAGAGTGTATTTTTATGCAGTTCATACAAAGACGATCATCTGGATAGCCAATATCTGGTTCATTACTATGTGAAAAAGCAATATTTTTCAATACAAGATTAAATTGAGATCCCACCTTAAAGCAAGCTCCTCGGGCTGGCTTGAAAAATTCAAAGGGCGACATGGTACCAGGGAACTTTAGATTCATCGGGAAAGGCTTTCTGCTGACATACCTTCAGCAAACTGAATATACTCGTCTTTTCCCATCAAATATGATTTTTTCGATTATCCAGATTTGTCCTTATCTGGACTATCTCCATCCCCAATTAGTCCGGATAATCGAGGTTCTACTGTATATTGTTTCAGGGCCAAGGTGCTGGTGGGTGCGGAATGTTAACCCTGACACATTCGTTAGTTATCACTGGGGGAAAAGGAGGTCTTACCGTTTGGGATGCCAGTACAGGCGAAGCCGTACGAAGGGTGTTCTTAGGTAAGTTGAATAACTCTGCAACCTTTCCTAGCCCCAAACTTTTATACTTACACTCTTAAATTGTGCTTATATGACATTTTATTTGCAGGGCACAACGATGGATGTGTATTTGTGAGACAGATTTTACCATTGAAAGATGCTATTGTCTGTGACTATGCTAATCAATTGAGGATTGTGCGTTTCCCTTTAGTAACAAAAGTAGGAGAGTCTGAAGATATGAAGTCCAAATAATCATCATCGCTAACTTGTAATATACAGTTTGACGTGATGTTGAATCGTCATTTACTAAACTGTCATGCTTGTCATCGAATAGAGGAAACGTATTTCTTTTTAATAATCCATACCTATCAACGAACAAATTGCACTAATGATATCAATTGTAATTGTAACCACACAACTAAACAGTCCAGATTTAATATTGAATGGCAAATTAACAAATTATTATTTAAAAGAATTTTTCAAACCTTCATTTTGCTGTCTTATAAAAAAAAAACAAAAATGATTACTAATACTTAATTTGTTGATTTTTTAACTTTTACTTCAGTACAGTAAAAACTGTTTCATAAGATACTTGATTTATATTCTTTATTAAGGAAAACTATAATAAATCAATCACCTCTCGTAATAACAATAGTCAATAATAACTATTTGATTTCTATGCCGAATATTGTATTTCAATAGATTCCACTGAATTATTCAAGCAGAGTTGAAAGAGAGAGCATTTTAAATTAATTTCTCATATCTGTTCTGACATGCTAAAATCTGCTGTATGTGTGTGTTTACATATGTTTAAAATACAATTGATATTGGAAATATGTTGAAATTCAGCAATTCCGGTATGTATAGGGTACAGTAAATCCTCGATATAACAGACTAACGCAGGGGGGGAGTGTATCTGTTAAAGTAAGTTTTTTAAGAGCACATAATTTACTTCTTGACAAAATAAACATCGCCAACAACGCTTCCAACAGATTGAATGTGTAATAGTATGATTTTTTTTATAACTACGAGGGATGTATGAAGTATGGATGGGATTTTGCGTAGCGCATATCAAATCATTGGCCAGCAAGCACTAAAACAACTGTCATTATTTGCTTAATATTCACTTTGTGATTTAAACATGTTTTTAACTTTTTTAACATATATTGCCTTTTCAAGTGTCAAGGTTTTACTGTATCTCAAAGTCTAATTACAAATAACAACAGAAATAAACGACAACTGGAGTCTGGTGTTTGCAATAGTTGTTATAGTATTATATTGTCACGTTGTACAAAACTGTTGCCCCGTTGTGACAGGCCTTAATCTTCACGTTATGTTTAATATATCATATATAAAGTATATTTTTGACCTTTCTTATAATGTTTCTTCGTATCGCTAATTTAATAGATATTCATTCGTACACGTCTTAATCTAACTTATACATTAATCGCTCTGCATATTGACACTGTGAACTGATATCCAAATAATCATTAAATAAGTTTGCTAACCTCGCACTTTACCAGGGAAGGAAATTGATGAAAGCTTTTATTTAGCACACTCGAAGAATCGTCATTTCATTAAATATTGCCCGTTCCCTTTTTAATTTCACCCGATTAATTCTTCGCTAGATTTATCCAAAATATTTTGCCTTCCACCATATTGAATTTTTTAAAGGTTTATTTTATACAATATTATTTATTCTATCTTTTAAAATAATTGTATTAAAAAAACTGTCCTTCCCAAATGGCAATGAGCAAATCTTTGTAACATATTTAAATAATTAAGGACAATAATCATTATTGGAAATATTTGATAACTATCATTGTTTTAAATTTCATCTTTTAAAATCTACTATGGTTTCATTTATCTCTGAAAAAGCAAATATATTATGAATGCTGTCACACTTTTCTTATAAAAATAATATACTATTATTTTACTTAAAGATGAGGAAAATGCTAAAATTTTGTGTTGATATTATTGACAAGAATTTGTGTATTAAATACAAGGCAACACTAAAATTTTGAAAATGTTTCAGTTGATTTAGATATTCCTTAGAATGATATTCCATGAACCCAATTGAGCCCTTAATTATTTTTGTTCCTTCTGACTTATGTTAAAATTCCTCTCAATCGGATGCTGTTAATAGGCTAACTTTGCTGTATATGGTAGAATAGGGCGTGTCAGTCGTCTCCATAAAACTATTGATGAAATAGTATTATAAGCAATATCTAAATCAATTGAAATGTTATCAATCGTCCAACGTGCTGAATTATCCTCTTCGAGCCCCGGGTATCACCTATGATACTCGTGGTTTTTATAAAATATCAGCCCGGTTGTAGAATTGAACATTTCAAAACCAAAAGTATCATATCGTGATTGAAACAGTCTTACCAACTGAATATATCCGAAAAATTTCATGTCAGTATAGAAGTCACTGTTTTTGAAGGAAGTTGGTCCTTTTTAGCATTTGCAATGCTTCAACACTTACAATACAAATACAACAATATTTTTCTCTACATCATACATTACTATTTAATTTATTGCTTCAATAAGAATCACTTGAACATATTATTTATAATACAGCATGAATAAATTGTTTTGGTATGTTCAATTAAACAGCAGGACTGATATTTAATAACAACCATGAGTATTTGATACCCGGGCCCGAAGAGGTTATATTAATTGCACAAATATTTGCGTAATTCTTTTTATCAATTTTCTCATCAACAGTTTTCACAGAAATTTCAGCTATTCAATTCCTCTTGACAAATAAATAATATCAGGTCAGCGTCTTCAAGTATTATGTAATTCTTTCATTGCGATATCTGAGAGTGAGCAAGTATATATCTGTTTATTTATATTAGTATAATAATTCATGTATTCATAAGCAATTTTCACCGAAGCAGTTCCCAACATCAGTGATTTAAAACTTAAGTCATATTTTTTATTATTAAATATTTGTAATCTCTTATGAAAGCGGATATTTTTGATGCGTAAATTTTTTTATTGCCGGCTGAAGAAAAAGAAATATTATTTTGTTGTTTTACTTGTAACCAATTTTTTCTAAATAAATCTTGTTTATATTACGAATGTATATTTTTTGTGAAAAGAATGTTCTTTATTACAGGGGTAGGAAATGTTGGCGATTTTTCATCTCAACTTTTTTTGGTCTAAAGTACTCTAAATGGAAGATTAATTAAGGTGATTCCATAGGTTTAAAAAAATAATTCCTTCCGTTATTGGAAATGGTATATTATATGTGAATATTTAGTATGTAGCTAGAAATGCCAGTCTGGCTTCTGCAGATACATTATTCAAAGTAGAATTAAAATTCTTTAAGTATAAAATATCATCCAAGTAAAAGGGAACTTCTACTATTTACTACTTCTACTAAAGAAGCCGACATTGATCGTTTTGATGGTAAGTGTAAGAAAAAGTGAAAACTTAATATGAAAAACATCATGACTTCTGAATGCTGATTTTTATTTCAGAATATTATACAAAATTTAACAAAGGTGATAAATTAATTAGAGATACAATTGATTTGCCTATTATAAATATTATAAAACTTAATACTAAAGGAAATGGAAAATGAACATTTTCCTTTATTTTCTTAAAAGTTATACTGAACAATAATTTTCTTAAATTACGAATTAAACAATATTTTTTTGCATAAAAGTTATATGCGTGATGTTCATAATCAAACTCACACCTCCAACAATTACAACTCTTAGTCATAAATCCAGGATTGTAAGTATTTTTTTTTACATTGTAGGTATCGGTAAGTTAAACCTGTTTTTCTGATCATATCACCTTCATCTTTGAAAAATTGGACTTCACATAAATAAGCGGAACTGAAACATGCTGCTTATTTAATTAATATCTCTTATTAATTCAAATAATTTTATTTGTTGAGATTTGGTTAAAAAAAAATGTATTTAGAATTTTATAAATATTCATTCCCTAGTGTTGAACTTTCCTATTCATTTATCTTGCTTTAGATAGGTGTTAGATACGATTTTCCATAGACCTAACACCTGGCAGTAAAATTAACAATATTTACTTATTGAATAAAGGATAACAGTCGTGAGTTGCATGGATCTTGAGCAAATGATAAAAGGTCATTTTACGCTAAGTATTGTACTTTTCTTTAACTTGGTTATTTTGCTGTGAGATTCAAAGTCACATATTTACAATATTAATATTCATATAACGACCAACAATCAGCAAAATTTTCATAATTCATTATTATTAATTTTCAGATTCCGCTTGTTAATGCATAAAAGCTTGTTTCGTTTTCCCAAGATATGAGTTTGATTTTGACCGATGTACAAATTTTTTTAATGAAAAATATAACTTTAAAATGCGAATTATATTTCATAAATTCTGTTAAATGAATTGTATTGCAAAATAAACTCTTCAAATCATTAATCTATCATGACAAGTAAACAATTACAGCAAACATCTTGCAAAATTATCATTTGGCATAACTTCGACATTCTTATGAAAATATTGTGAACCGTTTTTGAAAGGCATCATTCATTATGTGAACAAATGAATGCAGTAGATACTTACTACACCAGAGTATACTATGATAAGGCCAATGTTTTTTTGTTTATTAGAATACATTTATTTGAACTGTGAGTTAGCTGAATCATTTTTACATTGACATAATTCATTTTTAAATATGATTGCTCTTAATGGAATGTCCTAAACACCATGAATATTGAATTCATCGATTGCGGAAAAATCATTTTGATGTAGCGATTCACATCTTTGGCACTATATTTTATAAATAACTTTAACGCATTCGTTTTGCTTGCAAATACTCCAACACTGGTATTCGTATTTCATGTTGAATCTTTCCATTATCATGAAAATAAAAATTCCATAAAAATATATTATTAGGCACAATATAAAATAGGTCACAAAAAACGACAACATATAAAATGGTTTTTATATCATCATCCTAGAACGCTATGTACTCTAAACCAGGGCTGTGGAGTCAGGGCTTTTTGGCCGGAGTCGTACTCGGAGTTGGAAATTTTGAAATTTTTATTTTTGCATATAATATGTCAAATTTGGCTATTGGCCGGATTGATAGGGTTGATATTTAATTGAATACACATAAATAGTTAAATAAGGCAAAAAAAGTGACTATAATTTAAAGTTAATAAAAAAAAATTCAACTAGCAATATTTCCACTATTAGGTCAACGATAGGTATGATCCTATAATACTTGAATGATTTTTGGGTTTTATTTGCACTATGAATTACTGAATACTCAAGGACAATACAATATTTGTTTTGGAACAAAATTTCCTGATTATATTATGTATACCTACACATAAATGGTGTGCGGTGAAGTTAAAAGCAAGGTGTGCTGCTGTGAGAGTGGAAAATAGTTGACATTTGTTCAAATATATAGGACATCATGTTTTTAATAATCTGAATTGAGTATAACCGAAAGCCAATCTAATCATAGGCTTATGGTATTACATACAAGCATTATATGAAAAGCCAAATATATTGTACGGTAAGAAAAATAATTTATGTAGAACTAAAATACATTGTTATTTTTCTTACCGTATTATAATGGAGTTCTACCAAGTAAATGGCTACGCAATAAATACACCAAATATATTGGTTGTGTAGTAGTCAAATTATTAATATCCTATTATTGAAAAGGTACAATAGTTGACAGGCACTAGTTGGAAATATTGGTATTGTGCAATAAGCTGATAGGAAGTACCTTTCAAACCAACAAAATATCCATACAATAAAATATAAATTCCATGTCTTAGATTGAATCAAGATGAGGTAATCAAGTATGCTGCTGTTTTAATTATATTTGTAATACACAGTTTTGAAATCACGAATACATAACTATGATACTTATGCGTGTGTGTGTGTGATTAGCAATGCCGCTCTAGGTTGGCGATATAAAGAAAAAAAGCATAATACAAAACCAATAATACGATTTCAAAATAATTTAAAAAGACTTATAATTCTGATAACCTTTTAGTCCTGACCAGAGATAATGTCGGCTAATACAATCTTTTCACTGATATAACACATGTGTGTTCAGCATATGGCCAGCCATTGACTTGGTGGCCATTTTGCATGACCCACAAGGTATTTATTCAATCAAACATCTAGTCAGGTCAACCTAGTAAAGTAAAACAGGCCGAGACATGGAAGTCGCTACAGAATAAATTTGTTCATCTCGAATTGTACTTGCATCTCAGTATGTCATTGTCATTAGTGATAAGTCCCTCTTTAAATATATATGTTGAATATATCTACCGATAACATCATTTGGCAATGAAAGTAAAAAATGCCAAACACCATTTAAATATACTAGGGGTGTTACTTTTTTTAAGTGAGGTTTTGTGAAAAAAATATTATCTAGTTACTGGACTCTGAATATACTGAATTAAAATTGATTGGTTTTTTATTCCACTGGTAATGCCGCTTGCAAAAACCAGTTAAATAACACAGATTTAATTTTGATATAAAAAAATAATTTCCATTCATTAAAAATAATCAATAACTATCCTGAAGAAAAATGTTAATACTGTGGACATGTATTACTAAAAAATGTGCACAATGTGTAAAGGACAAAAACTCATTCCACACATGAGCCTATTTAACTCACCACCACTGCTATACTAGCAAACATTTTGAAATCCTAGGCAATTAATTTAAAAAAAAGATTAAATGAATTATGAGAGTCTAACAAATATTACCTTGTAGCAACAATCCTTGTTCACCTTAAGTAAATATTAATAATTAGTATATTATTTACAATATTTTTTTAAATGCAACAATTTTTGTCTGATATACTTGGTATTGCATTGGATTTCTTTGTACATAAAAGAAAATTTTAGATTAAAGCGCAATAAAATGTTGATAACTTTACAAAATAAAAAGTGATACTTATGATTTTAATGAAAACAGTAAAACAATAATTAATTAAACCATCAGTTTATTGGGTGCGTGAGATGACATCTTCTCGTACAATACTGTAGTTTTAGTTATAATATGTCCACAAGTGTCTTATTTTTATGGAGTTATCAACGTTTCATCGGCACCAAATAGATCAATGAAATAGTTGTTGCAATTATTGTTTTCACTTATTTCTATAGTTATTTTCAATGGAGTAAAATTATTCAGTGAAGCGTTAAGTCAGTCTTAATTGACATTATGATGCCTATAGGCTTCTGCTAAAAAAGCATACGATTAATGAGGTTTGGTAATTATGTAATATTCACGAAGAATCATTATTTCCCGTTCAGAATGTTTTTAATTCATCTAACAAATTGTCAGTCTTGTGAAGAAAGTCACTAACAGTTTTGTATGTTTGGGTACAGTAAAATTACACTTACCATAAAAATCTGCTGTTAATATTTTATAACATCGTTACAACTTACTTTCAAACATGCGTTTCTCGATTAAATGAGTTAGTGACTTTCTCTTAAACACTGATGACCACCCCTATATTGAGGCCTAATAAACAAATTACATTTGAAAACTATTATACAATAATTGAATGAAAAAAATACAATTCAACCTTTTCGCTACCAAGGAGGTACATTGTTTCTAACCTTAGAGAAAAACATCAAATACCAAATATTGCATAGGCACATTTCGCAACAAATCAAACAAAATTAAGTTTCTACTATATTTATAAATTGAGTTGTCTGCTGCACACACTAGTCTCAAAAAGGAAACCATATTTTATCATCTCATCTCCAATTTGCTTATGACATACGTTTTTTGTTGTATATTTGTATAAAATAACATTTGATAGTGATCAACTGACCATATCTATCATATCAGAAAACAATGAAAATGTCCTTGTAAATTCTGTGATAACGAAAGGGTTAAAAAGTTTAAATAAAGCGAAATAATCATTCGTTCCAACATCAAAAATGGACCATCCCCATAAAATATTTGATTTTATTGTCATTCAGTTGTATTTTGTATCTTATGAGTAAGTCTACAAAATAACTGATATATCAAAAATAAGTACTTAAATACATGAAAATAATAGTAAAAACAAAACGATTATTTCATAAGCATTTTGATATGTACACAATATTAAAATTAATAAATCAAAAAACTAGGGGGTCCATTCAAGAAATCAACAATAACAAAAAATGGGTAACTACATTACATGTATGTGGCTTAGTCCAAGATGAATTGAAATTATTTTAATTTCGAATATGAGAATAATTTACCGCCTTTTTCACATTTACAGAAAAATATTTATATTGAAATGGTGTTACAGATACGCACAATTTTAGTATGTATGATGATTTTTTTTAGTAGACATACAAATTAATGTAATCAAACAATTTTCATGCACATAAAAATTACGACAAAATTTAGGATTGAAAATAGATTGTCTTTTGTCACTTCTTTTTGATTCGACTGGATATCCATTCAAGACCCAGTAACAATCTGTAAGGAAAAAAAAGGTTTTTTTACAACGACATATTTTATGTACATTATTCGACACAATAAATCAAGATAGCGCACATACAGTCACCCTGGAGAAACGTAAAAGGCCCCAAACCATAGCCGGTCGTCCATCCCCATATCATAATATAGGGTGAATGGCTCCTTGGGAGCAATGCAATTTGGCTGAAATCTTTCACCGACTTTAAGACGCCCAGGCTGCATACCACCTTGTCCTAATAAACTAAATTTGTAATCATCAAAGCACATGACTGGTCCCCAATCATCCAAATTCCTATTTTTGATGACTTTCGTCCATTCCAGCCTCGATTTTCGCATTTTTACTGTTAGAACTAGGTTTTTTTTAAATCCATGTTCCCCGAATCTATTGCAGACATTCTGCACAGAACATGCAAAATCAATGGTCAACTGAAGCTCAGCATGGATAAATGTAGTAGTTTTGAACCGACTTTGAATAACCATACTCCTTATATGAAGGTCCTCGCGGTCGGTTCCCTGCCAGTTCAAACACACTCCTCCTCCTTCAATTTGGGCTTTAATCGCGATTAACGCTTGCTTGCGGATGTCCATAATTTAGTCAGATGCGACAAAGTCTGACTCAAAATACTGTTGAAGCTTTCAAACCTTGTTTATTCTTCGAAATATGATTATATATTTCATTTACAATAAGAAAAAGATTTTGAGGAATTATTTGCAACTGAATGAAGTATTGAATGGTGCGCGGATTTCTTTTCGCGTGACTGTAAGTGTGTGGAGAGGTATTGATTAATACACATTTCGGTGACTGAGAGGTATAATAGCATTTGTTTGAAGACTACACAAGTTCTGTAGAGCTTTGAACAATAAATGTGAGAGAATGTTTGAGCAAGCTGGACAAAAGGATTCCGATAAAGATTTGTATTAGCCATAAGGAAAGCTTACCCTTCTCCTGTGAGGGCGCAGCATGGTTGTATATGCCACGGCTGTCTTTTAATTGCTGTCAATTGAAGTTGTTGAGAAATTTCAGCTGCCTTCATGGAACCTTTAATATCCTGAATAAACAAAATTGTACATCTATTAATGCGACAAACGATACTTTTTCAATTTTTCTACCTTTTAAATATAGCAAGCTGTACGCCAATTATTCATAAGAAAAAACACCAATAGTTGTTGTCCTTCATATTTTGAGCAATGGGAATAAAACAATCATAAACAAAAGATGCGAAAAACATATTAAATTGAAGCATTCGCAGTGCATTAAAATGCCAGTGAGTGTTTTCTAGGAAGCATATTTCTTCCAACCATGTCAGATTACAATATGGAGAATATGGACTAATAATACGGCCCCTTAGAGACAAACTTTTAGGGAGAACGCTATTAAATTTATTTGTTAACCCTTTTACGTCCAGCTTTTTTTTTTAAATACAGCAATAAATCAATAGAATTGATTTTGTCAATCCTAATAAATTGCACAATCCACCCCATGCATAAATTTTAATAAAACATGTGTTATTAAAACAACTTGAGGGACACTTGACAAGAACATGGTTTTCGCAGCGCGATCGCGCTGCTTGGACGTAAAAAGATTAAATATAAAATAGTAATTTATTCTAATGTGTTGTTTTTGGATTTAGTGGATCTATGAACAATAAAGTGATTTTAATATGTATATCTTCGTATCCACTTCAACTATTCCTGGCTCTTTGACACATATTTTGTATATACAGTAACAGTTCATTAATTTGAACAACGATAATTCGTAATTCAAAATTTTCATAATTTGCTCGTCCCAATATTGACTTTTCATAGTAAAACGTACGGTTAATTCGAAAGATCGCTTAATTCATAATTCGTAATGTTTTTCGTCAAAATGCACATACGTTTTCTTGTAATTCGAAATTTTGACAGTTTCGACAATTTCGTGAGTTTATTAGGTTAAAAGTAGTCTACACATTGTTTTGAAGAGTAAAGCCTATGTAAACCATTAGTGTAAGTGAGACATCTATATAAAGTGAAGTATCGTATGTCAAAATCGAATTCGAGCATTTATAACATTAGTGCAAGTGAGACATCTATATATTAGTATGTACCTAACTTCACTACAATGGTACATTTTTATAAGTATGTACCTAAACGTCATTCTATTTTACGCGCGAATACCTTAAATATAAGCTAATGAAAATCAATTATTATAAGTGTTTTTTATTCATATGAAATGCCTGTCCATATAAAATCGAAAAAATGGCTGCGATGTTCCAAGCCATCAACAATTGCCGCGAAAATTCAATTTTTTTTTAGAGATCCCGTAATTTGTATTTCGATTTTTTTGGTCAATAAAATCGAAAAAATTGCCGCGATGTTTCAAGCCGTCTACAATTGCGGCGAAATTATTTTTTTTTAGTGATCGCGTAAATCGTAATTTGAATTTTTTCGGTCCCTAAAAAATCGAAAAAATGGCCGCGATGTTCGATCCCGTAATTCGTAATTCGAATTTTTTTGGGAAATCCGGTCCCTTGAATTTCGAATTAACGGACTATTATTGCAGTGGCATTCATAACTCAAAATCAGCAAAAATCGAGTTGTGTTTCTTTAACCTTATGGGGCCAAATAAAGAGCATCTCAACGGTGAATAAATAAAAACTGGTTGTTATTTTGCCTCTATTTTGGAGAGAAAGATTAAATGATGGGGCTAGGACAGAAGTTAATGAGTCTGTTAAAAAAATCAGTTAGATGCAAATAATTATAGTGGGATTCTAGCCCGGGGACACGGTAATCAAAGATGACGTCTTTAACCACTCAGCTACAGGCCCAGCAACTAGTAAACTGACAATGATGCAACATTCATTCATATGCTTCATAATTTAATGTTACGGTACTCTCAACTTTTTGGAGAGTGCATTTTCAATTGTTTCTCCGTACCAAAACAAAGGTGAGAAAAAACTGTGTGTTGAGAACACCTATAACAAATACACAATCATGAATTTTTAAATACATAGCTTCACATAAAATTTGTGTAAAGATGTTTGATTCAATGTCAATTATTAATGCTTTAGTCAACTCAAAACATTATTCATATATCAGTTATTTAATAAATCAATGTATCATTATTAATTGCTTTTATTGCTTAATTTTTTTGTTTATAGATTGAAAAATTCTTACTTAATATTGTGACTAGCTTTATGTAAATATTTATGTTTATTTGCCAATCCGTATCATGAAATACGTTTGCACGATGTTGCAAGTATGAAACATATGTAGAACAGCTAATGGTCCAATCAAGGTTGTTAAAACTAGAGCAAAGAAAAACAAATTTAATTGGAAAGATAAAACATAAATACATAACTTAGAATTGGCATGCAACAGTTTTCTTTCGCGCAAATTACCAAAGTTATTAACTATGAAACAATATATTGAAGCAATAAATTCAATCAATCAAAACATTAATATACAACAAAAAGTTATCAAAAATCATATCAATTGGTAGGTTTGTATTTTTTTTATACTAAGATTAAAATGGATATTTACATTATGTTAACCTCTCGGCGAGTACCGCCCCAACTGTGGGATTTGAAAAAAACGCCTCAAGAAGCGTATCGCCCCACGGTTGGGATTTTGTTCATATTTCAAGAAATACCCAGAAAACGTAAAATTTTTGACTTCTATGAATATCTATGGACGATTTAAAAAATAAAAAAAAAATCATTTTGTAAATATTTGTTTTACCGACCGGTTTACAGTCATTTCAAAATATCACGTGTTCTAAGCGTGACTATGCCAGTAGTAAATTCGGATATATATTGAGCGATACTGTATTGTTTCTCTTTATTGTTTCCCTTTGTTCGTGAAACTGTGTTATATCGTATATTTTCATCGTAAAACTGTGTTGTTTCTCTTTGTTCGTGAAACTGTGTTATTTAGTTTATTTTCTGCGTGAAACTGTGTGCTATTTTGTATATTTTTGCGTGAAACATATTTGAGAGGAAATGGATCGATTTTTGAATGAAGACGAAATCACTCAATTTTTGAACGTCAGTGAGGACGAAGATTTGCTGAATGATTTAGATTTGCGGGCATCTTCGTCTGATGAGGAAGATTTGCATTCAGAATCAGAATCAGATTCGGCTAGTCCACCAACAAGACGTCGACGAACTAATCCCTATAGCTGGGAATCCGGTAACTTTTCACCCGTTGTATTTGATTTTAATGACAATCGATCCGGTATAAATTCTAATGTTGAAATTAGTGATGAACAATGTGAGTTAGCATATTTTAAATTATTTATGACAAACAGTATTATAAATATGATTGTATATCAAACAAATATTTATGCCGAAAAAAATATTCAGAATGTCGCGATCAATTCAAATTTCCGAAAGTAGAAAAATACAACATGCGGAGAAATCTACGTTTTTTTAGCCACTCTTATGTTGACGAGTCTCGTTGGAAAAAAATCATTGAAAAAGTATTGGTCGACTAATCAAATCATTTCAAAGCCATTTTTTAGATGAGCGAAACCGGTCCTGATCTAATAAATTTAATGTGAATAAGTACTAAACATTTACTGTGAACATTTTAAAAGTCAAGTTCAAAATAAAATAAAATACGACGTTCAATGGTTGACAACTTCTAGAAATAGGTAATATTTAATTCGATTTTTCTCATTAACCTGATGATATTTATTGAAAATTTGAACACACATTGTTTTTAATGTTGATAAATATATTTTTGCCATAGTAAATTATTAAAAAAAAAAACAAAAAGAACTCACTCCACAGAGCACAACTTTTTCGTAATAACTTACTCCTCTAGAGGTTAACATGAGTGGAGTGGGTTGCATCTTTTTACCCACCAAGTTGGTAAAAAAGATAATTTGATGAAAACGCTTTATGTTTGAAATGTTGTAAAAATAATATGAATGTACTCTTTAATGCGCGTCCTTGCTGGGCAAACGCAGAGGTCCAGGAGACTCGTATGCGCGTCTTCGTTGGTGCTGTGTTTTTCAGGATTGATTCATTATAGGGATCGAACTTATTACCGAACACACCGTCAGGAGTCACTTTACCGTCAGTCCATTTGATAATTACAGAAAATACAAATTTCTGCTCGAGTAAAATATATATAAAAAAACAAGGCCGAATGGTATTGTTACTATTTTTCGAAAAGGCCAGTATCCACTCTCGCTGTTGGATCAATATTTTGCTATCTATCCTGTATTTAAATCATATCCGCTCCCAACTTGGAGCATATATTTCGCTAATATGCAAACAAAAGTTTGAAAATCTTTGAACTAAAACATTTTTTATAAATGGTAAATATTTCTTAACCCAACAAATCAATTTTCAATGATGTAGCTTAAATAGCATTGGAGTTATATCAATTTCACTGAAGTACTTAATTTTGCAATTGTTTTCGAGTAATCGCCCGGACTGCAACATGTCAATATAAAAAATAGTGCCTTGTAGCATATCTTATGCAATGTAAAACAAATAAAAATTTAAATACCGATACTATTGCAAATAATTAAGTAATAATACAAACACAGCTGGATTCATATATGTTTTAGAAAGAACACTCGCATAGAAAAGCAATAATGTAATACAATGTATACAAGTAATTAAAATTCAGCAACTTAGTAGAACACAATACAGAAATATTTATAAATTCACTGAATAATATTACGGTTCGTGACAATAATGAGAGAATGAAAGCAAAGAATTTATGTATTTAAAATGAATTACATCTTAATTAATCATGCAGTTTTTAATAAATAACGTCAAGAATAATTTGTAACCTGTTTATTTGCAAATACTAGCAGACACGCATGACTCAATTCCTCGTGCGCCAACATTCTATGAAGCTCTTCCCGTGATACAGTCAATCGAGCACGGTCCGTCGAGTCAATAACCATTATAACGAACTGAAACAATGTTTAGATTTATGAGATAAATGATTTGTTATCCTTGTATTTAGGTTGAATTGATTTATGAATCGATAAATAAGATCCGTTAGATCAGTGCTTCTTAACCGGGCGCCAGCGCCTCCTTGTGGGCGTTTTAATGGTCTAGGGGGGGTTTTGAAATTTTTAGCATTTGAGGGGCGCTGCACGAGTTCAAGTGGGCGTTGCGTTGTCTCGTACATCGCAACTTGCATGAACTTTTAATACCAGATAGGAATATTAATTCATTTTTATCAGATGTAGAAAGTGTCAGTCAAAATTTAAAAGAGTAGTTTATTGAGCTACAAAATGACTGTGAAGCTAAAATAGTATTCAATCAATGTGATTATGATGTTTTTTTGGGTCCATTTTCGCCATCAATACCCTCTTCTGTGGAAAGAGGTAAAATTATCCATCGTAGCATTTCCTTCATCATATTTAGTAGAAAAGGGTTTTAGCGCAGTAACGCATATATTAAAAAAATCCCGAAATCAATCACAGACAAGCCAAAGAGGAAATTTGAGACTGTATTTAACTAAACTTGAACCTAACATTACGAAAAAAGCACATGAGGCTCAAGGATCTTTTATTTTTATTTAATGCGATCCTTGATGTTTATAAAAGTAATTAATGTTTATAAAAATAATCATGTTATTTATTTGTTTTTCAATTTTTTTTTGGGGGCGCTGGATAATTTTACTATGGTAAAGGGGGCAATTCTTTCAATATGGTTAAGAATCACTGCGTTAGATAGATCCAAATGATATACAATCAGAAAATATTGAAGTTTAATACTTGATACAATAATAAGACAATTATTCTATCGAGAAAATTTGCTTAAAAATACAATAGGAATAAATTTGAAGATAATTACTATCTAAAAACAATGATGTTGAAATATTCAAGATTCAACACAAAATATCACAAAACAATTTTTTCCTGGACAATTGAACAGCTCAGTTTAGTATTTGGAGAAGTTGTCACTATTAAAGAAAAATAATGTACATCATAAATATGTATATTTATCTTATATTGAATTCATGCTATAAATACAAAAGAAAAAAGGTGTTAAAACATTCTAGGCCATAAATAAGTAGAAACAGAATATTTTGAGCAATGTTGTGATTTTAACTTCAGAAATATTTCTATCAAAAAAGTTGATTTCAATCTGGCAATCTGGCCAGATTGCCAGATATCATCATATAATATAAAGAGCCAATCAATGAAATTTTGATTTGAAATCACAATAATGTTTAATTGATTTATGTATTCCATTCATTGTCTACAGTCTTTTCCCTTATGATGGCAGTCATACAAAAATGCAATCTGTAATGTACATAAAATAATGGATAAACAGAAAAAACGTTTTATACCTCACTATTTGTATAGTATGTTGTCCATGCAGCTCGTAAGCTCTGTTGTCCACCTAAATCCCACATGACGAAACGTAAATTTTTCCATTGAACCTCTTCTACGTTTGATCCAATAGTTGGACTAGTATGAACTGCTTCTCCTAAGAGAAGCTGGTAGAGTATAGTTGTCTTGCCAGCATTATCGAGACCAACTAGCACCAACTTATGTTCTGAAATTAATATTAGTAAAACAAAATGAATCAATTGCAATAACTATGGTATATCACGTGCGGGAAATATTTCACAATATTTTCCAAGTGAGAATTATCATATGTCCACTAATATGTTATACTTATTATAATTTATTATAATTTCTGATTGGAAGCATTGATGTTTGTTGTCAGAAAATTCCTTCTGACTTCCGAAATGTATACCGGGAGAATAAAACTGAAGTAAGTTTTTGGGACAGCAATGATAAATGAGTTTAAATATTTTAGCAACAATCAACAAAGTTACAGTGTGAAGAAAAGGGGCTTATTAAAATATTATGTTTTCTATACCATTCATGTGCCCAAGTCAAGTGGCAGTATTTTAATTCATGAATTATCGATCTGTTTGACGTTAAATTTATTAGTGTTTCATATGACTTTAGTAAAAACAAAAACAACACACCCATTATATAAATTTGAAAAGTAGTTCAATATTTAAAAGTAATTTTGCTATGTGTTTTAACTCACCGCAACCTGTAATAAATGTACACTACGTTCCTTATTATTGTTCTTTTTTTAGTTATTAAAATCAAGAAAATGGTAGCACTAAGATTCATTCTTGTTAAATATGTTGTCATTTTTACGCAGTAATCCGATGAGTCAAAATATTATATTTATACTTACTATATAAAACTATAGCTATAAAGTTATAAATTGTAAATGAATTACCTTCGTTTCCAAATAAACTCCAAATCCTTGAGATAAGAAGCCCCATGTTTACTATCTAAAAAAAATAGGCTAATTATTGTACACGACATAAAATGGGACGTTCATTGTGAATTACACAATATTGGGGTATTTAAAAGTCCTAAAGGGCACTCGTAAACAATTCATTGGAATATAGATTCGTTAATATGTATCTGAGTGTCTACGACTACTTTCTAACATATTCTGCCACTAGACTTTCACAATGACATCGCCATTGATCAAATTAGATGTGTCAATTTGCGAACCAGTGATGCCATAAAGACTTAAAAAAATCCCAAAAATACCATATTGCAGAAAAATAATATTACATACCTGCATATAAAAATAAATTACTATTTTACCACGGCGGAAAATTCGAATTATGTATTTGAATTCATTGAAAAACCTTAAGCTTCATTTCAGAGTTAATTGAAATATATTTTAGATAAATGCGAATTATTTTCGTAGCTATGCTATCTCTTTACAGATAAAGCATCTGGAAATTCTTTGGTTATTGCTGCATTTATCATACAAATTAATAAATGTAATATCTATTTGCTGTCCTTCGACATTTGAATATGTAAAACATTCAAATATTTGTATCCAGTACGAATGAATTATTATGTTGTATTAGGCGCTACAAAATCTTGAAAACATTTATTTACCCTCATTTATACACTGTATATTTTAATAGTTTATTGGGAATATCATAAAAGATCGTATTGAGAGCACATTATTTTATATAAAAAAACATGTATGCATATAAAAACAATGATTTTTTTAGTGAGTGCATATACTTAGTTATTCTTGATTATGTTATTATTATGATTAATGAAACGAATCAGTCGACAGAAAACATCAGCATGAAACATACGAAATAAAAGTCCGAGATAATTATTGTAGGTGGATTACGTAGGTGTTTAATAGATAGTTGGGCTCGAAATGGGATCGTTTAGACCGGCACAACGCCACGCTTTGTGAAATACATAATAGCCGAGGTCGTTTATAAGCGATGATGTATTAAGTACGTATTTCTTGCCTGCTGAGTATAAATGTATGAAATTCGTTCAAAAAAATAATAAATCAAGAGAAATGCATGCAGTGCAATAGTCGTATGTTTTTCACAAAAGAACTTGCAAGTATAATTATGTTGTATGTTGTTTTCATAAATAAAAATAAAAACTAAGCAATACTCTACGTATGTAGATAATACATTCGATGTATTTTAATTTTACGTTTATCGTTTACCGCCTACTAATCCTTTATGAATTTGTTACATGCACTGTCAAGTGAGAGTTTTCATCATTTCAAGTTTTTATAATGATAATAAAACATTTAAAATTGTCAAATCCCCTCACTGACCCATACTACCCTAAAAACTAGCGTAGCGCCAACGATTAGCTAACCAATAGTAGCACGGTGAAAAAATAGCAATTTATTTTAGTCGTACAGAAATTATATTATATATCAGTGATGCACCACCTGCGGCCCTCAATGGCATTTCATGCGGGCCGCAATGACAAACATTAACCACCTTTTTAATTCAGATCTTTTTACGGAGAATGGAAGAAAAATATAAAACGATACAATTTCAATTGTAGAATAAAATCAGTTTTAACCGTGCGGCCCTCGAAGTATCAGAGAATTGATAATCTGACCCTTCTCCCAAAAGGACTAAAATACATTGCTATTTTTTCACCGGACATCTACCAAATAGATGCCAATTCAATCAATATACTAACCAATAGCCGTAATATCGTTTCTACCCCTACTCTATTTGAAAAGGATAGATTGAACAACTAAGTAACAAGTTTCATCTCTTGAGTAAGGCTTCATTAGGAGTCCATATGCTCCAAGTGAACTTCATAAATTTTCTACTCAGTGTCATAGCTTGATTCGGTATGGGAACCAAGAAATTTGACCTTGCGCTAAATTAATCGCAAGTACTGACGGGCTAATGAGCGAGACACCCTACTTATAATTGTGGGTCTGGCCTTGTCAACTCGCGGCACGCGCCTGTGGGTGTAACCCGCGTGGCCCCGGGCCCAGGCCACCGGGACACGAGTGCCCATTCACTGCGTACCCCACTTACAAACCAGCCACGCGTCTCACACATCAAACAATGTTTTATTTATCGCCACAACATTCGTTCACCCGATGTCGTCGATGGTGATCACATCGAATTTTTGTTTATCCTATTAAATCCCCTTCTCAGGATCGAATTTTCGCATATTTTATTTTGATTATAATTTTAATAAAAACTTTTACACGGTTTCGAAATAACACGACTTAAAAAAGTACCGAATGTATTTTTTGTTTTAACGGTTTTAAAAACTAAAAAAAAATGCATGTAAATATTTACCAAAAAATTGCGTTACACTGTATCAAATATTCATATTCAAAACCAGTGAAACAAAACAAACACGAGATTTTGATATTATTCAAGATACTCCCGAAGATGTCTCTCCATTAAATATTTCCAACGATGAGAGTGATTTTTCGCTAGCAAAAAATAGCTGTAATCGAGCATATTTATTATCAAGCAGCGACACTGAATTAATTAATATATTTCTCACGCTAAATTTAATATAAATAAAAATCTATGTAAATTTATTACGTGTATAACATTAATTGTTATTTTTATGTATAAATAATAAATGAGTTCGATTTAAAATTGAGTTTAAGAATTTCGTATTTTGAGTTGGTTTTAAGTAATGAAATATACCATGTTTGTATGGGTACCTTATTGTTTTACACGGTTGCTCTTTTGCACGGTAGTCTTTGGAACGTATCCTCCGTTCAAAATAAGAATCGGGTGTAAATATCTTTATAATAATTATTATCTACTTTTATTATTTTTTTTTATTTTTTTTTTATTGAATTTTTTTTTTTAAAAAAATATTTGGCATTACAGCTTGCGCCAATGCGCCAAATATTCTGAGTTGTGAAAGTCACACGAGATTAACTCGATGGTAAATAATGTATCAGTTGTGCACAAAATCAACGATAAATAACATAACACCCAGCCAAAGATCTTTTTTTTTCAATTGAAAAAATCTAACCTTGCCGGGGATTGAACCCGGGCCCCCCGATTGCTAGGACAAAGCTCTTGCCACTAGACCACAGGGACCGACACAACTGTATTAGAATTTAAAAAATATTGATATGGTTACCCTATTGTAATAGGGTCCTGCCAAGCAAAACTCAATTATATTAATGAGTAATATCATAATGTTACGTACATTCACCGCGTACAAAATTCTAAGAATATTTGGAAAATTATTTTTATGTCTGTGCATTTTCTTCACACATGTCAGTCAAATGAAGGCAAAGTTCAATGTCAATATGCATCATTATTTAAGGCGAATTACGTATATCAGAAACCGTATAACATCGTATTACTTTGTATGAAATATCTGACCCGGGGGTCACAATTCGCTCACATTCGGTCACACTCTATTACTCTTTTTATCATAAATATTATATATAATTTGTTATCTGTGTTTGTTTCTAAACATAATTTTTAATAAAAATGAGTTTGCACTCGTTACACACTGGCTGTAGATAGAATTGCAACAGCGCTGCATGTAATGTAAAAATATGCTACCAAGTGACATAATAAACAAAAACAATTATAATGTCCTATTTGTTGAATGATATAATGAGGTTAAATACTAAATTGTTTGCGTTGCGTATAGGCGGTGCAAAACATGTAGTGGCAATTTACAATGCCCATTTTTGGCTCGTAATGTTTTTAATATTTATAATAAGGGTGGAAAAATACAATATGGCCTTAGGTGACAAAAAGCCTGGCAACGACCCTGGCCGGGTCGATTAAAAAATGTACGGCTAAACTTTGTATGAAGTTTTAAATTTAAAAATCTTTCGTATTTTTTCGTGTTGTTCGACATCACGAAATCCTTATTTGCATTATGACAATGTAATATGAATATATTTGTAGGCATGTAGCTGAGTGATCTACGTAATGCTCTTGGGCTGCTTCCCTAAAAACGGGGCTTATCGAGAGCAGTTAGCTAACAACTACTTGTCTTATCGTTGTTTCCCTAATGGCTCCAAAAAAGAGATGCTGGGCGAAAAGGCACTTCTCGTAGCGCAACTTTTGCTGAGACGCATCCATTCGGAGCACATATTATCCAAATTGGGAGTGGAAATTACGAAAATACATAATGTTTTCTCAGTAAAATATCCCTACTATGTATATTTGTGTATTATTTTTACGTCATTTTCAATCATTAAAAAACCCCGTGCGTGATTAAATAATTAATCGCTGCTGGCAACATTATTTTTTTAACGTTTCTACATAGCATATTTAAAGTTTTTTCGCAGATCACAGACATGAAAATGAAGGCAGCCACCTGCATCTTACTAGCTACCCTTCGAATGGGCGGCAACATTTCAGCGCCGCTAAACTTGTATGTCGGCGCGTGCCCTGGGGTGGGCGATTTTCATCACAATTGATTTCGGAAATACTTCACAGGGGTAAACATACGCTAGATTCCATTGAATTAATTATAACTGTTGGTTAAATAGGTCGATCATTATCATAACATGACTGTGATTATCACCCCGAATTTTTTTATTCAAGAGCCCAATTTGTTCTAGAAATTTGACATTAAAGAAGCATGCGACAATTTTGACGTTTCTGAGTTATGAAGTGGGAATTGTAAAAAAAGCCGTTCGATTCCTTTTTTGAAATTCTCTTCTATGTAATAAACTATGAATACAAAAAATGCAAGTCGAGTATTAATGACGTTGACTTCGATCGCGAGCTCATGGACTCGAATCCTATACCGTACAGATATATTTTTCGATTTATGGGAAGAAGGGGGGGGGGCACTTGTGTGAATGATAATAATTGAGGATTTCGACTTACTTAAGTTGCTCCATGGAATTTTAACACTAGTTAAGTCAGGTCAAGTAATTAGTGCACTTGAAATGCCTGAGGATGCTGAAAGGTGAAACTAGTGTCACCAGTTAGCGACAAAGCTCATAGAAAAGTACAAAATTCATACGATTCAAATTTGAATAACAATAGCTTAAAATGTGTGGAAAACAATTAACTGTTCGACAACGCTTTTGGGTTAGACTTGGTGTTGCCAATCTGTGGGATCTTATTTTATGAATTGCATTAATTTTTTTTTTTAAATCCACTCTGCACTATTTATGCCCACGTGTATTTTTAAAGCTTATTTTATTTTATAGGCTTAGCTTATGGTTTGCGCAGCTGTGCCACGTGACTTAACTAGCGGTCACGTGCCGCTACGCTATGCTACGACGTGCCGGTGGCGGCGAAACTAAACGAAAGATGTGCTCCAAAAAATACGCCCCTTTTCGAATGCTGTATGCTGACAAATTATACAGCTCACTGACATCGAAATAAATTTCCCGCGTTAAGTACTGACATAAATATTATTGTTATAATTTGATCCACTGGAGATCAATGAATGATATTAACATGATAGATAAGTACATTCAAACGTTTTTTCGACTTTATAGACTATGGTTTTGAAATAACTTTGTTTGCTTTTAAGTTTTCGCCATATTTTTGATACTGATTCCTAAGCCTCTTTAGCGATTCTCCTATTTCTTGAGTCTGCGAGCTTAACACATGTATGTACATATGTGTGCTATATTTATATTCCCTCAATCCCATCCAATCCCTAATCGTCACTATTAGTAATTTCTTATCATTGTATCCCTACCCTACTCAAACCAGAAAAAGAGGTTGACCGACTGAATATCAGTTCTCGTAAATACAGTTTCTTTTAAGATATTAGTTAGGATTCCATAAGATCAAAATTACGAACGAACGAATCTCATGAGTAACCACTAAATGAAATGATATGAAGCGAAAATAAATACACACATACACGAGCTATACAGATTTTAATACAAAGTGTGTTTTAGTCATAAAACTACATATTTTTAAATAGTTATTGATTTTCCGATTCATTATAGTGTATAGGAGGTGCTTAATTTTGCATGATAACAGCTTTATTTATAAATTAATAATAAAAATCGAATACATCTAGCCATCTAGGTGGCTATGTATATATTTTATTTTACAATTCAGATAAGCAAAAAGACGTGTTTCAATGACTTATTTTGTTTATAATTTATAGCGTTGTAATTTTATATTCTTTGAAGATACTTTACAATTACAAATGGTAGAGGTCTGTACGGGACACGGGTCTGCAAGTTCTACCCGGTCCGAGCCCGAAAATTTCCAGCTCGGCCCTCCGCGAGCCCGAGGTTAATATCCAAACATATTACCCGAACCCGAAATTTCATATATCTTACAAAATCCGATTTTTTTTTCGGAACTTTTAATTAATATTGAAAATGTGTGTGTAATTTAAACTAACCATAATGGCGTGTTCATCCGAAAATAACGCGACATATTGAATTTCTGAGTACCCTGGCCATATTTCGGCCCGTGCCCGAACTTAAATGTTCGTAAACCGGGCCCGACTCGGTCTGTAAGCCGGGCTGGGCCCAGACCCGCGAGCCTTACCTAAGCCCGTGCAGACCTCTAACAAATAGCAATTTGACAACCGAATACAACTTTTAAAATACGGATTTTTAGTGACTACTAACAATAAATAATTCATTTATTTGTTCAACATGTTCTGATATAAATAGAAAAGATCGATAATTAAATTAGCAAACGTCACTTCCATAATGTCATACTGAAAATATTAAATGAGGAAAAATATGAAGATAACTTACCGCATATTTTATGTTGATGCACTCAATATATAAAAACAACAACGGTGACAGACGTTGACGAAAGGAAGATGATTTCTTTACTAAATTCGTCGACATTCGTGACAAATATCTGCACTGAAAAATATACCTTGAAATAAATCGCATTACTCGAATATTGTTTTTGTATACTGGAAAACACGCTTTTCTTTTCTACGGTTTCTTATGTTATGTTTACATGCTTGGAACTTGTATACGTAGTGAAGACATTGAGACATTTTATAATACCGAAAAGAAATTGCTTTTCGTTGTTAAATGGTCGGTCTCTGTGGTCCAGTGGCAAGAGCAATTGAAAAAAAGAGATCTTGGGCTGGGTGTAGGTTATTTATCGTTGATTTTGTGCACAGCTGATTCATTACTTATCATCGTGTTAATCTCGTATGACTTTCACAATTAAGAATATTTGGCGCATTGGCTTATATTTAAAAAATTAAAGAAAATTAAAAAAAAATCGGCCTCTTAGAAACACAGAAACCGAAATCATTTGTCTCTTCAAATTCACCAGTTATTAATGTTACATATATTTTAAGAGACACATTTTTTTTAGTATTGAAGTATTGAAATCTCTTCGTATCCACTTCCCCTATTGATATGTGTCTTTGACACGTAACGTCATATATTATTTTGTATCTGGTGGCATTCATCACTCAAAAGCAGCAAACATCGAAATACGTTTCTTTTATTATGTCCTTAATTATTTACACTAGAACGCATATAACCAAAACAGATCCCGTAATATCTCGTAGTCCCCGTTTTCAGTGATTGCCGTCGCATTATACTAGATTGAAAACTTGTTGGCGAATTTTTCATTCGACCAGTTTCACCATCTTTTTTGATGATAACATCATTTTTATACAGAAATTAATGAACGACGAATTTCAATCGAAATAATAATAAATTGCAGCCAACACAAAAAAATATATTAATATTTATGACTTGGAGCAGCATACATTTAATTTATATACTGAAACGCATTAAGGTATTTTTTGTAACCATGACCGATACCAATATAGATCATATGATCTTCCGATTGAGCTTACTTTACAGACATTGTGCTACGAGAACCTCTTGTTACTCAATCGTTTTATTGGTGGATAGAAGTATGATCAGTACATATAGGGATAGGACAGGATTAGTGGTTAACTTACAGCACGCAATCTTCTTAAGAATCGGATGGGAGCGGGAAATAATTGAGGCATCAATTAATCAATTTATGTGAGCCCGTAAACCGCAAGCGAAGACAACCACGTTAACCAATCTACTACATATCAGACCGCATATACGTGTACAATTAAAATTGATATTTTTTTTTATTCCACTGGTTGTGTAACTATGTTTGAAGTATGTTTTGCTTCGCTGAGAAGCATCTTCATAATAATTTAGTATGGCTTTAAATGTCAGCCAAATACGTGTGATATCTTTTGATTTATCCGTTGTAGCATCCGGCAAATAAATTAATAGTTGTCTTATTATTCTTATTTATAGTTGTTATGAAGAAATAAAATATGTATAAAAAAATATCTTATACATTTTTTAAGTTCATGTCATCACAAAAGCATGTAAACATCAGGTGTTTTCAAATTGAAGTTGTTGAGCTACAATGGACGCAGGTGATTATTATAAACAAACGAATTAAACTGGATCTATTTGTATTGCGTTTATTTGATACCTATTATGGGGAGATAATAAAACAATAACTGTCCCCTGTAGTAATTGATATGTCAGTTTTGGAAACAATGGCGCGTGTCAGAGTAAATATAATGACTAGAGACTCCAATTACTCGACATCTCAACTACTCAAGTATCGAGTCGTAAAATTTCAAAATACTCGAGTAGTTTCAAATGTACCAAAATATATATTATTAATTCAAATTTATGTATATATGTACATACATATGTAGATAATAAACAAATAAATAAACTTATTTTATTTAATTGATACATTTATTTCAATTTATGAAACATATACTTAACATAATTAAGTATTTCGACTGAGGGTGCTTGGTGGAATTTCAATATCAAATTTGAATTTTTTGAATTTTTTACTTTAATTTATTTTAAATAATCTTATGTTATAATCTGGTCATTAATATTTTCATAAATCCCCATAATTATAACAAACCCACTTAATTCATTGAAACTTGTATTCATTCAAATTTCGCTAATTTACATTTTAATAACCTTTTAACATAGTGATTTACTTATATTTTTGTATATAAACGATACAAACTGTTGACTACGCGTCAGTTCAAGTACATCCGTGCACTTGGAATGCCTGAAGATGCCGAAAGGCGAAACCCGGGTCGTTAGCGACAAAACTCATGGAAAAGTACAAAATTCAAAAAAATTCAAATTTGATATACTTAACAAATAAAAGAGAATGAAAGGTCTCAAATTTAAATTTGGTTCAAAGTTTTGTTATTTTTACTCCCGCAGTAGAAAAAACTCTCATTTATAAATTACGAGTATTACTCGAGTACTTGAAAAATGGACGAGTATACTCGATACTCGAATTGGAGTCTCTAATAATGATGTACAGAAGCTGTCGAAGAACTGAAACATGATGAAACCACCTCTATTTGGTATTAATTGGCAATATCTCTAGCTTTTGTTGGTGCACGATTTCGACTGAGAAGGTCAATATACGCAATACAATAGAAGATTCTTTTTTCAAATGTTTTGTATTTTAGGGAAGGCTTAAGTTCATATTTTATTTAAAATGGTTCCCTGCGTGTTTTATAAACTATATAATATATATAAATAGTTTATATCTGGAGACGAGGACGATGTTTTTAAAATTATAAATATGTACAACAAATCTCTTTTGTTTTATTTTATAGCTACATATGACAGAGAAATACAATCTTACCTGTCGCGGCCAAATGTGTACCGCCCGGTAACAATATTCGTTATATTAAAAACTAATAACTCATTTTCTGTACTTATTCAACATTACATCAATTAGGATCAGGACCGGTTTCGCTCATCGCGAGCATTTCCAACTGATAATAAATACAAAAATACAGCGTTATTTATACAAACACTAAGCAAGACCAATGAGGGGGTATGACAAACAGTTGGTAAATTACGGTAATACAATATGGAAATAATACAAAGACAATAAAACAAAATAAGCGTAATTGATATCAAATAGACTATAATTAAAATGATCCAGATCTTGATAAATTTGATGTGAAATAAGTATAAAAATGTTTTACTATTTTTTAATATAATGCCATTCCAACAAGTATTGACTGTGTACACCTAAAAAGCGAACAGTATTCTTCTTAAATTCTCAAAAAATATAATATATTTTAATTTAATACTTCTACAAGATACCATCTCATGTTTTGTCTTTAAAAATTCTTCGAAAAGGTTGAACTTCCCGACAACTAAAACGAATTATTTTGCAGAAACTGCCTGCGAATAATTGCTGCCGGTTATGGGTCGATTTGGCAAGTTACCAGGGACGGCAGGGATTTCCCCTAGCACACGCTTTTCCACTCGGCGGACCTGTCAACGGCAGGCAGAGCTAGGGAGTCTTCCGCCCAACGAGGGTACGCCTCCAACGGTATCACCCTATTGGTCGGGTTGCTCGTGAAAGTTTGTTTCCAGAACGACAGAAGCACCGACGAGTCCAAATTATTGGGAGAGCTTTTTCAAAATTAAAAAGCTTAAAGAATCTTGACAAATAAAAATAATAACCAAATATTTAAAACATAAAATTAAAAATAACTTCATTTATTCCATGTAGTATGTGAAAAATAGTGGCACGTGCTTCGTGTTTTCAAGAATCATCATCAGACTTACTATCGCAACGTTGTTTTAGGAATAAGGTTAGGACTGGTTTTTTATTCTTACATGGAGGCGGCTATTATATTATCAATGACAATTACACTACCAAATTTTAAATAAATTAGTTGCATTGGTTAAGGTTAATCCCAACGGAAATAAATTTAACAGTGGGGAGCAACTGGCTCTAATTAAAATATCATTTAATTTTTCTTCTGTCTTGTTGATTGACTTCTTAAAATTATAAGCTGCTTTTTTAAAAGCTTTCTTATTTAGCCTATAGATCATTTCTACATTTGTATTTGTGATCGTTTTCTATATACTGAAAAATTATTACTTTTGAGAGTTTTGAGACATCTTAAATATTATTAAATTGTTAACTGTATCTGTCTGTTCTACATATGAAGCTTGGCAGCCTCCACAAAAGAGCTGACAGATACCACTCTGCGACAATGATTTTACGCGATCCTTAATGCTTAGTAAGATTTCCCATATAGTATGTCTTGTCATACTTCGGCACCATTAAGTTATGCTTACAGCCATCCAAAAATATTCACTTGAGCGTGCCTCACTTCGCATAATTCAATATCATGAAACTATCAAAATCAAAGAATAATTAATGCCTTAAAAGAAATCCTATTTAAAATTCAATTTTCAAGAAGATAGACCATTTTAAATTTTAATTCAATTGAAGAAATCGATAAACAAACGTAATTGTATTAGAATTCTTTTGATGATTTAAAATTTAAGCCGATGCTAATTAACCATTATACAAAATGTGGAATTATTACACAAAAATACTTTCAGTTAAAAAAAGCACGATTGCCGATCTTAATTAATACATAAAATCTTTTAGTATCTTTCCCATATCGATTAATAATGTATTAACTAGAAGTTTACTGACGCATCCGATTAAAAGCAATCTTTGACTGTTAATTATTAGTCTATTAATTTTATCTTATTTATTCTTTAATGAAAATTACTGTCAAGACACTGGTCTTGTGACGTTTCCTTCACGGAATTTTCATTTCTTGCGTTGACTGTTACAATTCTCTTGTAAATATTATTTTTATACTACATGAAAAACCATACTAAGAAATGACAGTATTTTTTTTAGATAGAATGCAATAATCGCATCTAAAAATTTCAATAGGCGATAAGTCACACAAAATATTGATGCTCAAATTGTATTTTTACTATATAGAATGTGTAACTTGCTTTTCAACCATTTTATTTGTTTATTCAACCCCGTGACTTAATCTCTTTTAACCCAAAGCATCATGCAGACTCCGCCCACGTCATATTATAGATCCAACTCAGATTTCCACTCTTACACACCATATTTTATCACCCTCTATAAAAGCAAAACATCCCCTTAGGAGATCTCATTTAACGCTAAACAGTCCTCTGGGAACAATTAACAAGTATTTCTTTTTAATTGATTATAATATAACATTAAATCAAAAGGTTATTGAGTGAATTGTATTGATTTGAAAGCTTTGTGGCAACACCATAAGCTTTTACTTTTTATATTGTCGATTATAAAATCCGTCAAAATTCAGTTCAAAATGTCCACCAGTAGGGGTCCTTTACCGGACTCGTCATCCTCACCACCTTTGGGGTAAGTAAATTTTCATTGTTTTTCTAATTTCGATGTTTGTTTTATGTAATTCAATATTAATTATTTGTTGATGCACGAGTTCATTCGAACAGTATTTATTTACCAAAATCATACCTTTCAATTAAGATTGAAAAAATATTGCTTTTGATTAATTTTAATTTAACTAGCCTGTATTTATAATTAAAGCTTTAGTAATACAATTATCATAACAACAGTACATTATTACAACGGCGAAGACATTCCTTTATTTCCTTATCAGCTTAAATATGTTTCCTTTGTGAACGTTGTAATTCACTGTCACATCTTCAATGCAAACTATTCGGTATTCTTAATTTATCTTAAAATCTATTATAATATAAGAGACACGACTTTGATTCTTGTGGAGAATTTCTAATCGCGATAAAAAAAAACTAATTTGTCACAAACTCAAAATATCCAAAATGGTATATAAACTACGATTATTTTTCTCATGATCAAAATTCTACTGTTACTTAGTGATAATTCTTCAATTTCATTTCTGCCACTTTAGCTTTGATTAACAAATCAACATATATTAAGTAAAATCGTCCAGATAAAACTGGCGATGGATTAGTGATGAAATAGTTTAGTTTGCCCCAGTATTCTGTAATCCAACTTTTAAATATAGTGCTAAAAAAATATTGGTTTAATCAACAACAAAAAAAATCGTTTTCCCTGAGACAAGCAAAATTGAATATTATAGGGGTATAGGACCCTTATACAATTTTATACAATGTATGCTGTTTATTAAAATAACATTTTTTTTTAAATGAAATAAAACAACTTAAGTAAGGGGTTCACAAACAATGAATCTTAAGTACATAAATATAATCACGATATATTGAATTTAAAGGCAATATCGATGACATTGTTTCCAAATAAACTTTCTACCATAGCGTTTTCGAGGTAGAACTGCATCTAATTCTAATAAATATAATAATAAATAGGTGTAAACATCGTCGCTGTTTTGACTCTACCTCATAAAAATAAAATTGTTGCTTGAGTCTATTTTCTAAACGATTCTTTGCATTAGATCCCAGTGCGCTGTACGAGAAAGTTTTTAAACGCAAAATTAATAAATAACGATTAATGAATTTGTGTTCAAAAGTATGGATTTCAGTGATGATTTCATTGTTCAACGCCCTGCCTCTATCTCACCATTACGAAGCGTAGAGAGAGCCAAGTACAACTATCTTCGTAGCCTCCTCGTTATTTCATCATCCTATTGGAAGAAAAAGCTTTGGCAAAAGAGTAGCAATTTGTCTTGTTATTTGATTTTGAGACGGATCAAAACGCGAAAGACAGTGAGTAACATTGAGTCAAGGCTGCGATGGTATATATATCATTAATAATAGATATATCAACAACACTTAGGTTAGTTTTTTCTGAAATTTTAATGGTACTATGTCCGTGCGTCGATTTAATATTACGACCCACGTGGCATACAGAATGAAAGCAATGATGCTTGAAGGTTGCGAGCCTTCCGCAGGGTCGCAGGCTTCGCCAGAGGTGTGGACCTCTCCGCAGAGGAGCTGGGAGCGTTGCCATCCTGCGCCTACGCCAGACCTTTGCCGCCGCTATGCAGACCTCTACACGCGCACGCAGGTATTACAATGATTTATCTTCTACGAAGCGTAGGCATCGTAGCGGAATATGAACAATATCATATATATTTAAGAGCTTATAATGTATGCTACTAATTCATCACATGTATGAATTTTCCGACTGTGTATATGTATTGGAATAAAACATAAAATGCAAGTTCCCTTGGGTAGATTGCAGTGACGTTTCCATCTCAAGCGGGTTCCATGTAAAACTACTGGACACAAGTGGTTTACAATATAACATAAACGTTTTCTTATAAACGATATGGACTTAGGATTAACATATTAATGTGTCAGTGATAAGATCTCTTGGTGTATCGTCATTTAGCGAAATATTATCACTTTGACCAGCCCACGAAATCTTTTGCCGTTACGCTAAAATCCAAGATGCCGCAAATCAATAGTTTTGATATTCGTCTTTACGTCACGGCACTCTACGGCAGTGTTTTTCTATCATGGAAACGACGACTCTGGATTCTATCAAACGAATAATGGAGACACAAAATTTTTAAAATATTTACTTTTCAAAATGCGTCGAAACATACAGCATGCATCATAATTTTAATATAAAAATGAAAGGTGTTTTCTTCAAGGTGTATTTTATTGATTATAACAGGGGTATTAAAAGTGAAGTTTTAAAGAAAAATAATCCTTCAAGAAAACTTAGTTAAGTTATAAAAAATAATAACGAAACATTTTATTCCAGTATTTTTTCATACTGTATTTTACCACACAGAGAGACTGGTAAAATACAATATGAAAAATCACAATGTGATGATGAATCTATATACCATAGCCTCTGCAATATTCTGATTGCACACATTGTCAACGAGGTTTTTATAGTCCACTAGATAACTTCTTTTATATAATATGACAATTATAATATCCACAGAGGTATCATTTTCGTTGAAAAAATCGAAAGATATATTACATTTTTTTATACTAAGCCAGAAAGTGTCCAGTTTTTTTTTATCCCTTATGATTCAGCGAAACGCCCGACTCGACAAATCTTTATAAGCATCTGATAATAATGTCTGTCCACTAATTACGCGCATGCTTACATATGGGTTTCAGAAGAGACGCCATCTGAAATCTTATCGTCCATCTTAATAACGGCAACCGACGTATTTAAAGTTTAATTTTAAACCCCCTTAAAGTTTAAATTTTAAACGGGTGTGTTATTTATATAATATCAATAATGTTCGATGCTTTTTATACTGACGTTGGTATAGGTATTTGTAATTCAACAATATCCATGCTTAATAAATATTTCTGAATAACATAGAATTTATTTTAAAAGAACACGATAACGATCATTTTATGTAAGCCTACGCCCTCTCTGCATATGAATTTAGATATACTTTTCTACGATCCTTCTACGCAGCGTCAAGAATGCCGTCGGCTACGAAATGTTGTCGCCTCTACGGTCTACCAAAGAACATCTACGAAATATCAATATTTACACTTTGCACTCCTCAATATATTACTTATTTCCTTCCAGCCACTTTTCAATAGATTTGAGTAATTTATTAATATCACAGCATTATAAGTATATTATCATAGCATTACATTTATTACTGCCATCAAAAATGTTTGTTACGGTGTGACATCATAGTAAATTATAAGCCAAATACATGATCAAAAAATATATTTCCATTTTACAGTTATTTTTTAATCCCCCAAGTCTTGCGTTGATATGGTTATCCGCCACTGAGTTTGGGTGAGGATTCTATTAGGTGCTACTGTTGTAAAGGCGATAAAAACAAAACAAACGGTATTTAGCTGCATCATCAATGATATTATATTTTCAGATTCACTAAACAGCGAGAGTTCGAATAATTCTCTGAATCCTGGATCAGAATATTATGGAGGAGCACCTTACAGGGTCCAGCGAGCTGCGGCCAACATCAGAGAAAGAAAACGAATGCTGAGGTCCGCCCCTAATGGGTATATCAATCACTTCAGCTTTTGACTGCATTCTCTGAAAACTTAAGTTTCAAAATCTAATTCTTTTGAGAAGCCTGAAACCTAAAATTGCTTTTAAGGCATACCGAGGATTTTGATAACATTTATTTCTTTACATATACGCCCGATTCTGTTTTTGCACAGTATTTCACAATGCTTTTAATTAACAGGGCATAAAAAACAGAAATACAAAGGCATACGTATAGTGAAATAGAGAACATATGCCTCGTGCAAATTGAGAATCGGTTTTTTAAAATACTCTTATTCATAACCAGATTACAACTGCCATAATCTGACAATGTTTTTTAGCTGGCTGATAAATAAATATTATATTGATCCATTGAGTATACAATACCATATTTAAACAAATCATCTTTTCTTTATGAAACTTTCTCTGTCTTTGGTTTCAAATATAATTACTGTGCAAATGGAAGACCAATAAACATGTTCGTGATCTTTTTTAAAATACTCATAATTCTATTAAAAAGCAGAACAGATCTGTAAACAATAACAAATAACTATTCAAAATATATGAAAGAAGATTATTTTAAATTTGACTCGTTTGAATTTTGTCTCTAACAACCCGGCTATCGATTTTCGGTATATACCATTCGGTACATATTTTCGGTATAACAAAACTCAAACGTTTCAGATTTTATATTTTAATTCCATTCAGTCGAAATCCTAAAAAACATGATTATAGTTGTAATACGTGTATGAGACAATTCACAAAATCAAATCAAAGGGTGTGTACAAGTATCTTACATAAATACTTAGAATGCTCGATCACTGATAGGCTTTCACATAAATATTTATTTGGAGTTCTTTGGCATTCAGATTTAGACTGCTTTTGACAAGTTATCAATTAACTCAATTAACTCAATTAACTGAGTGTAGAAAATCTAGTCTACGCTTCGTTTTATGTTATCCAACAGAATATATCTGTTTTAAACGAAATATTAGTAATCACTTTTAAGATGTTCACTGTCAAATAAATATATTAGCAATATTATTAGCAAACAAATAAATACATTGAAAATGTCACCATGTCGACTCTCGATCTAAAGAATACTTAATAATGTTTTATTAATGTTAAAATATTTAACGGACCAAACAGCAACCGTTTTAAAGCCGTAAAATGTTTTCCAGTGATTTTGAGTCATATTTGTTTAAATGATTCAGTAAATTTCAAGGTGCCTCTACCTCAAAATCAATTAATACTATCCCAAAATAGTGTAATTGGGGCATTATTTACTACAGTCACGGAAGTAAAAAACTTATTAACAATGATTATGACAACATGTTCAGTGTATGAATATGAACTCAAAATAATAGTCACAGTTGTCATTTTTTATTTATAAAATAAAATCGACACAAGACGAGCACACTTGCAAGTAACGTTCGGCATTTGTGTTTTTAGCAGTATAAACTCGGCCTTCGACGAACTGCGCGTTCATGTTCCGACCTTCCCTTATGAAAAGAGACTCAGCAAGATTGACACCCTGCGGTTGGCGATCGCCTACATTGCTTTACTTCGAGAGGTACGTACTTAAGTAATGGCATAACAAATCGTGGAACTATACTATCACACAGCATATTAAAAAAAATATATGAACAAAGTTTTACATGAAATAGAATGATGGAAATCATTCAGCATTTATATCCAACAAAAAGAAGAAATCTAATTTTATCCAAAATAATTCAGAAGAGTGAAGATCGACCAATTCCTCTAGTTAATTCTATCCGATATCCATAATTTAATATGTTGTATTATGTACGCGCTTGTAAAACATTTCTTTGCTCTTTACATGTGTTTTCATTTATTTTCAAATTCGTAGGTTTTAGATGCAGACTATGACCCTTTGACCTACGTTGAAAAATGTTTGCGAGGAGAAATAAAGCCAGAAAGAGCCCATTGGAATACAAGTGGTAAGAAAAATAATTATATCACTTATAATCTCTCATTTTTAGCTTGTAAAATATTCACCTTTTGCCCAAAGTATGAATTCCATTTCAAAAGTCAATGACAGGTGAATCCAGCAATACGTTTATATACGTTAGTTTAAATTGTAATGCCTGCTACATATTTCTCATATAGAAATAAATTGAATACAATTATTTATCAATTGATATTGAACTATTTATACAAAATTTTGCTTCGTATGCAAGCTATAAAAAGTTGACAGTTTATTCAAAATAATATATCAAACTATAATTTATCGTTAAATCTGTGGTGATATATAACACGCGATTTAAATCATCTTTTTGACGAGAAAATAGTTTATTCTAATATTCTTAATTTTTTTCATTTAGTGCCAATTTCACGAAATTAAAATGTCATAAAACAGGCATTAAGTTATAGTTGATCATTCTCAGCTGATTTACGATGTATTGCAAATAATTTCTAACTTGCTCACATTTTATATTTCTTTTCATAGACTTGACAGCTCGTCTCTCTTGGATAAATTGGGAAAATCTCGGAGTGAACCCTAATAGAAGAAGTGTTCTTACAACATTAGCTCTTTCTGCTGATTCAATGCACATTGGACATCATTGATAGACAATATATGTTTTTTTAAATAGTATTAAGTATTTTGTAAATAATATTAATATGATTTGTTTCACAAAACTATTGTAAATAATTTTGAAATCTATATGCATAAACAATTAACTGAATGGCACACAATTTTATAACTGGAGCACTGTGTTTGGGATGCCAAATTTTGATGGCTAAATGAGTATTTTCTAAAACAGTGATACACAACCTGCGGCACGCGGGCCGCATCCGGCCCTTAATGACTCACCATGCTGCCCGCAATGACAAATATCAATCACCTTTTTACGAACCTTTTATGGACGATGGAAAACAATACAATGTTCAATTTTATATACACTATAAATATCGATAATTTAATTAGTTTTACCTATGTGGCCCTAGAACTATCTGAGATTCGATTTTCTAGCCCCTTTCCCAAAAAGGTTTTGCATCACTGTTCTAAAAGTTTTAATACAACGTGATTGTGCCACACTGTTCATTAGATTAATACTTAACTTTCTCAAATTAGGTTTCTCTGTAATGTAATTCTTTCTCAATAAACATCTACCTTTTCCATGGATTTTAAAACATTAATGATGAAAAACCTGTGATTTGATTAATTAACTGTGAAGATTATTTTTGAACATAAAATTAGAGTTGATAACTCTCTTTCCATTTTTTTTCATCTATACATTGAGAATTGAGTTTGAAGATGAAGAAATCACACATTACTATAACTGAAATAACAGCATTATTAATTTTATATTAAACGGGTATACATTTAGAAAACGAACTGAATATTTATCTCATTTTCGTAAAAATGGTCACATAGCACCATACCATACCACATGGCTTTTAGAGCGTATTTACGAATCCTTGATAAGGGTTGTCACACACAGTTTATAATATTATGTCAATTTTGCACCCCGATTGGATATCATAAAATGATTTTTTATTGAATTTTTCTTATGATTTTATGAATAATTTATATTTATTTAATTGGTTTGAAACATATTTTAAAGGAAAGTTTTGACAGCCCTGATAACTTCCATACACTTTTTGTTGAATATATTTAAGAAAACTATTAAAACGAAAAGTTTATATTCATTTTGTGAACCTTAAGAGATCTCGAATACATATTCGATGTGAAAATTTGATAATTATTATTTTTTTACGTCTTAAACATAGTTTCCCAGCGGTTCGCGTTAGCTTTAGAACGGTTAAGAATTTTATTTTAAAAAAAAATGAAATATTTCGTCTACCACTCGGCTGGAAACTTCTAAGTATATCGGAGGGTTCCGGCTAAATATGATTAGGAAACACTGAACCAAGTATTTATTTTCATCTAAAGTGATAGAAAATCTGTAGAAATGTTAGAAAAAAAATTGGCAATCAAATACGCTGTTATTATAAAATAAGTGTTGGAAAAATATTTTGGCACTTATCCAAGAGTTACAGAGTCATCGGCTATCTCGATCCTTGTCTTATTATCAAACAAGCTAATGGGCTAGCATCGGATTAAGATGTGTTTGGACCGGAGGTTGGTAACCTTATTGCCACTCCCGACCAGCCATACTCAACCTGCGGTCCATGGGCCACATCCAGATTGTTCAGGATTTATGCGAGGCTGAAAACTATCATCATACACTTTTGAAACAACCAATGTTGTTTTCAAAATGTTGCATGATATAACTGAAAAATCAAAGATCAGATACATACTTATGTATTTACTTACATTTATGTAAGGTTTTTTTCCCATTTAACGCGGTGGAACGGCGTTCCGGCACCTTTTTTCACAGATTTCAAAATCAATTAGACGAAATTTTACTGAAATGATATTTGAATATAATTTTATTTAGTTGACATGAAGTGAGTTCCGGCACCTTTTTTTTAAAAAAAAAAGCCCTGCATTTATGTATATATATTTGTTTGCTGGCCATTTAAGGGCTTTGGTGTCAAATTGTATAGCTGCAACTGTGATTATAATATATTATATCATAATACAATAGAGATCAGCATGGGCTCGGGTTAAGCCCGGTACGGAAAAAGAAGATGACACTTAATTGCGTAAATCTGAATATAATAAACTCTATGTATGTACATCCGTTCGAGATAATACGGTGCCTTGTACATTCTTCGTAATTTGATAACTTTATGTTCTCGAAAATATTAAAATTCCTTTCGAAAGTAATTTAATAACCACTGCTATCACCACATTATTTTTAGAAATCAAGTGAACAATTGTGTAGCTAATGCATTACGCATAATATAATATTTCTGATTCCTAATTCAGTATTTATTTAGTAGTTGTTTCGAAAAGTCGACATTGTTTTTTGTTTGTAATTTACGGGTAAAAGAAGTAAAATTTTTAAAAAATCTCAAGACATAACTTAAAGGTGAAAAATATATTTAGTCTTGTGGTAAAAGTGAAGTGTGGAAATCATTTATGGAAATAATAGAGGTGGCTACAAATAAAAAAGTTACGTCCCGTTTTCAGGCGGCGTGTCCCGGTGTCTCCGAGCCTACGGGACGCCAATCTGTCCTGTTTTCGAAAAGAGATAAGTGACTTTACTGCAACAATTGTGGTATTTTGGCGGACAGCAAAGGAGAGGCGTCAATAATGCGTTCACACACATAATTTAACTTTGGTAGAACTTGTCGGGATCGGATGTGAAGCGCATATAGTCCACAGCACATTTAAAACTGCTGCAGGATTGTCTACCGATGTATTTTGAATGCATCGCAGTAGAAATATATTCACATTTTTATATTGTGTTCGAGTGGAAAGTTATGTATGTTTGAGGCGGCGCCTAAACGGATAAATAGTACCCCTTTTTAGGTGTTGTGTACGGTTTTAGAAGTTTACTGAACACTACTGCATACACATGAGAATTGGTAACTATATGTAATTTATTTTAAATACACTCAAAAAAAATTCCGATTTTTTTAGGCAAGGTTGAAAATATATCTGGTATGGGTAAGATATTTGGAAATAAACCTCGGTCCCGGGCCGGGGATAATTATTAAAGTTCGACTCTTGCAAATGTCTGATAGTCTAATATAAATTTAAAAAAAGTTTTTGTTTTGACATTATGTGGTATATTTACGGCTTACTATGTTTCAACCCACACAATTTACATAGTTATTTCGCCCAAAGAAAAAAAGGTTTAGTATGGTTGTACTAACTGTATAAAAACAGTTTTATTTATGTTTATGAATAATTTCCTTACGCTTAAAGTTCCCACATGGAAAACAATTATTATATAAGAATTTTATTACAAATATAATTATTATTCAATGGAACAAGTTGGCAAATTTCATTATATCATGTACATTTTTAATTTCGACATTCGCTCACCTCGATAAGTTTTAGTTCAAAATTGAGTCGATAGAACAATATTACTCTCATTCTAAGCCCATTTTTTCTCCCTAAAATGAGGTAAATTTTACAGCATAATGAAATTGAGCCTTAATTATCTGTAGATAATTCAATGATATATCCTTTGACCTAGGGTCCGTCAGTTGAAAAGCTAATTAAACCCACTTGATGACAAATACACGTAAGTTCTTAGATGAACATGTACTGACATTATGAAAAGGCTATCATATCAGGTAAGCCGATAATTTATTATTGAGGCAATGAAATCCGTTGTATTCAGTGAAATGAATCCATCTTATGAGCAGTATTCTCACCAGAAATACAAGATGAAGTGATGTCAACTCATGAGGATACCGGTAGCAAATGAGAGCAGACAGAAGCTTGTACAGTAGCACTGGAACTAAAGCTGTGATTTCAGCCCAAGTTTCTTTACAAATCGCATTTTTTATACTACTTTCACATACAATTTCATAACATCGTTACCAGGACTTGCCCATAACAATGTTTATTTGATTATTGCACTCATTGTAATAGCTTTAATGAATAATGTCAAAATTGAAATGTGCTATTTGATAATGTGTTTATTTTTGATAAAATTATCAAGGTCGAGGGGATAAAAGAAAATACATACAATTCATTTTTTTTCGTTTATTATTTTTTTCATGCACATATTGTGAATAAAAATAACAATAAGATATTTGCAGGTTCTCCAATTTTAATGAGAAGGTTACGGACAATCCATTCGAGTCAACAAATACATAGAACACAACAAATATTGTATCATTGGAGTACACTAAGATATTTAATATAAGTATTTGGAAAGAGTGCTTTTCTCTAAATCAAATTATAAACTGGATTCAGATGATTTTTTTTGATATATAGATCCAAAATAAACGAACAGCAGACAAAAACATGGCTTATTAGTGAGTAGATTGTTAACAGCTGCTATTCACATCAGAATGTGATGGTAAAAAATAAAACCTTATATATTAATTGTGGCAAATTATCATTGACCTATTATGACAAAAATTAAAAATAAATAAAAGAAAAAAAAAATATGCAATACTTCTGAAGTGAGAAACGCCAAACGGACTGGCAAGAATATTTTCGCCTGACTGTCAGAAACATCGATGTTAGTTAAAGCTTATTAAACACTCTGATAAAATTATTCAAGTAACGAGAACAAAGACAAGATTGCGCCTGCTCTATGAGCGGGCAGCGCAAGACTGGCTTGCATTTAGTACAACGCCTGGCAAATTAAGCCTGGCTTTCGGTGGTGGTGTTATTATGCACCTCTTTAGTGGAAGGAGACTGGTTATCAACATCCCACTGCTCTTCTTCAAGGGCAACCCACTCCTGGCCTTCGGCGTTAGGATTATTGCTCCACTCTTCACCCTGGGCTTTTCCTTGAGCTGCCTGTCCTCCGGCTGGCTTGCCACCTTGGGATCGCTGCGTTCGGGGCTTGCGGACCCAGCCACCGCGACCACCACCACCGCCGCCGCCGCCACCACCACCACTGCCTCCTTCAGGTGCTGGTTCTCCTCCACCGCTTCCGTTTGCTCCGGGTCCAGCTGGTTGGCCGCCACCTCGCCCACCACGTCTTCCTCCACGCATGTTATTACGGAAATATCGGCGCTGAGGTTGAACTCCCTCAGTTGCCGCGCCCCCTTCACCACCGGCAGCACCGGGTTGAGGTGGTGGTCCTCGTCGTCCACCCATTCCTCCCCTGCGTGGACCACCACCCCCTTCTCCACCACCACGTCCTCCCCTTTCTCCAGGCGTTCCGCCTTGCTGGCGCTGATAGAATCTTGAAAAAGAAATAAACAAATGAGTTAATTTTTCTTTTAAATAATTATAAAATATTTATTTCATGTGGTAGCTGTACTAAAATTACAAGAGATTTAAAACTATCAATAAGCAATTGAATCTTTAGTCTGATAAATCAAAATACAGCCACGAATAAGGTTTGTATTGAAACTTTTCCTGTCATTATAAATTAAAACTGATAAATGATAACCTGATTACAAAAAAAAAATACAGTGCTCATAAACATTGCAGTACATATCAAATTTACATAATATCTTGCAATTATGTACACATAAATTTAATCATAAGCGCCGACATACGTGAAACTAACCAGGTAGAAAATTCATCAAGTACTGGATGTGTTGTGTGCATCCTTTTGTTTCACTGATGGTTAATTCCATGGTAACAACATTCACTTTATAGTATTAGGAATTAATCCTATTACTGCCTAATATATAAGAAAAAAGTTTTGAATGTTAACTTAGCAAAACTAAATAGTCAACATTAGTCTTGCTATGGTTGAAGCTAACAATGTCTTTAGAGAAGGTACTTACTGCCTGTAGCCACGGCGCTTTTCAGCAGCATAAGGTGATCCCTTGACTGGGGCTCCTCCTGGGCCAGTTACACTGGCAGCCTCAAAGCCCTTGTCTCCTTCCACAACGGCAAACTCCACCACTTCTCCATCTCCCACCGAACGTACAAGTTTGCGCGGGTTGTTCTTGGTGATGGCGGTTTGGTGTACAAACACATCCTCTTTAGTGTCATTCCTGGAATAGTAATAATAATGTTTTAATTTGGTCTTTTACAGGCAGATATTATAAGTACATCGTTTTGCAATCATAGAAGTTTATTCCTGCAAAGTAACAGTTAACAGATTTGCAGATTTTTTTTCTTTGGTAATCAAGATATGTAATACTCCAATTTTGATAAATAGTAAAAATAAACAAGAAATATATCAAAAACCAAGCAACTGATTTCTAAAGTTTGCACATAATCTTACAAATTAAATGTAATCACAGAATTGCTCCTGTTTTTACTTCGCAGGCGACAACTGGCAAATGTATTAACAAAAAATAACTGGTAGTAATTCTACTGTCAATTGTGAATGTTGAACACATTAGTTTTAAATACTAATCACTGTATAATATATCGCAGGCAATATTTTTTTATTATTAAAATCGCAGGAGTGCAAAGTACGCGCATGAAGCTAATGTTTCAATGTTCCCAAAACAATAAGCATATAAGAAATAAATTCACCTGTTTATAAACCCGTATCCACTTTTTACATTGAACCACTTAACGGTTCCTGACACCTTTTCAGCTGCAACAAAAGAAAATAAAGATTGGTGCCAATGTATGAACAATAGAAAAATATATTTAATAGTTAGTTATTTCTGAATCTACTCCATTTTCGTTGTTAGCTTAACTTTGCATTAATAAAGATCAATTTACAACCTGGTTAAAGAATTAAATGAAGTATTTGAAAATATTCATTAATCAACAATTCATGTATAGGCTGGCTGTATTATGATTGTTCAAATCATAAATATTGATTTGAAGTAGTGCATATCATAGATCTATTGAAATACATAAATGTGCTTAAATTGTTTAAATAAACCATATTTGTGGACATTATTTTTCAAACCATTTTAGTTGCTGAAATTTTTCATAAACCCAAGGTCCTGAAATTATTCTGGCCGAACAGATACATTTGGTTGGTGTATGAAAAACCAATGATTTCTGGGTAACTACACTAACGCGCAATTACATTTTCTACAGGATTCTTAGGTATGATCACGAAAAGTGCTTTTTGTTATCTGTCTAAAACATAGAATGTTGATGGTGTTTGAATTTACAGATACTATGTGAATAATTTTCTAAATTATATGAAATGATAATGGTTATATAATTCAGAACACAACCAAGAGAAAAATATTAACACGGAAATATTAGTGGAATTCTATGTGTGTTAAAAGTATTCATGAATATGAAGGATGGAAAATTATCCCGAAAGTTTTTTTTAAAAAAATCTGCCACTAAAAATATTATGTAAATATTTTATATTATTATTTTGATGTTTACAATGCGTTATTTATATACAATAAGATGAAGGTATAAAAATTTGCAGGACAATTTATAACACATTCTGAACAATGAGAAAGATGAAATTTGTTGATCATTTAATGATGTATCAATCATTAAATGTGAAAATTCTATTTCCAATAATCTTGCATCATGTTTAATTTGTTGATTTGAGCTTATCAAAGTGATTTTTAATTCATTTAATTTTAACACTTGAAGTAGTTTGTGAGCAGCGCAATAACTCGTAATGAATTCATCACAATATTTTGACCTAGACTTGGCACTTGAGGATTCTTCATTCCATTTTTGATATAGTATGTCTAAATATACTTACAAATATGTGTCTTTTAACAGTTCAAAGACTAATAAAAAAAATAGTCTGAATAGGATTAAAAAAAAACCTCTCAAGCAAAATGTCAATTATTGCTCATTCCAAAACTACACAAAAATCTACATTAAATGCATGTAGATAAATTGCCTTGAAACATATTTATCAAACAAAAATCTTTAATATTAAATAATCTCTTGTAAGAAAATTAATATTTCGATTATACGCCAGTACAACCCTATGGAGAATAATCAAAACCATAATTGTTGATAATTTATTTTTAAATAATAGCAATAATAATTCAATTAATTTTAACGGCAGTCCATCCAATGGTTAGGTGAAAATAATATCATTACGTTAGAACAGTGGTGCACAAGCTTTTTGAGAAGGGCCAATTTATCCATTTAAAATTTTTCGCGGGCCGCAAAGGATAAAAGTGAAGAAATATATTGATATATTATACTAGATGAGATATAAATCTTATATTTTATTTTTAATTTAATAAATACATAATTTTATCAGCAACTTCGATCCTTCTCCGTTCCACATTACGTGCAGTTTTTCACGATGGAACTTCTGGATGGAGAGATTTCTGACACTGTATACTGGCAGCAAGCATTTTGATGTCGGGTTCAATGTTTATGGTTGCTATCCTCAGTACAGCACTGGGATTATCATTGTTCAAACGGTTTCTGTGTTGAGACTTATTTAGTTTTAATATGGAAAATGCTTGCTCGCAAATGTAGTGCTTCCAAAAAGACTTGCACAAAACGCAGCGTAGGGTAGGAAACTGCTCTTCGGGGAGATATTTGTAAAAACTCTGCAGATTGCCATCCTGATATTTCGATCTCAATTGATCGTTTTTCTGCAAATCAATCAACTCTAGTTGCAATGATGAATCGGCCTCATTGATGGATACTGAGAAGGGGTTGATTTTTTTTATATACCGTTGCTACTGCATAATTTGTTCATATATCGAATACTATTTTTTATCATATTTAATGAAAAAAAATATATTTTGTATTTGTTATTTTGGGCCGCAAAAAAATCCATTTCGGGCCGCATGTGTGCATCACTGCGTTAGAACAACAGTTTCTTCGGCTTATTGTACGCGGCAAGAAAAATTTTATACGAAAGCTTGGCTGTATTGTCGCCATGAAAATATATACATTAGACTGGAAGAAAATGCGAGCAAAATTCGGTATTTTTTATTACAACATGAATGAACAATAGTTAAATCCAAGAATGCATGATATTAAGTCTGTGTGGAGTATAAACGCGAATGTAAACAACAAAAACACTGATAGTTGTCCGTTCTAGAAAAACGGAAGCTTCTCTGTCAAGAAAAGGTTTAATCGATGATAATATTGAAGCCATCTTGCGCAACATTGAAAGAATTAGCAAAAACATAAATAAAACTCGAAATGTTTTCACGTCTCAATGGGTGTAAAACATAGTTGCATATAATAAATACATGCGACTCTCACATGCCGCCATGCGCAAGGCATTCTAGTACCTGAGAAATCAATAATCGGCATAAAGCTATGCTGCCATTTTGAGAAACGCCGAAAAACTTATTACCGCGTAATTGGTTAGTAATCGTTTGCGACTATTAACAACAATCAAACCCGTCATCAGATATACATTGGAAACGAGTAAATAAATAGAAATCAAAACCAAAAAAAAATCGACCACGTGCGAACAACTAGGCATCATAAAAATGGCGTTGACGAGACCCTACCAATGCACAATATATAAACACAGATTTATCAACTCACCGATGATTTGCTTGGGTGCTGCTGCCTTAGGTTGTTGCGGCGCCTTTTCGGGTTCAGCCATGATGTATTATGGCGAAGGGTGACGGTGGCAAAGATGTTATTACACTCCACAACCTCTCCGAGATGTCAACTTCCGGCCAGTTCTTTCGCTATTGACCGGGCTGGGCGGGTTGTCTGTGTTGAGCACGAAATTTATATGAAATGGTTCAATGTACGCATCACTGCCAAAGAGCATATAACGGCAAAATGTTGTAACTAAAATGTGTATATATAGTGATTGAATATGAATTTTCATTAGTTTTTTAATTGTGCTCACTGTGATTTTATTAAATGAATTGTCATATTGATTACAATCTTGAAAACTATTTTTTTTGTTCTGCTGGCATGGCGATATTTAATCCACAAAATTTTCCGTAATTACGTATATTTTTCACATAAATTGAAAACAATATCTTTTTTTTAACCACCTCATGGAGTTTATCTCAGCATATATTTTTCTACGAGAACTGCTTGTTGCTCAGTTGCTCAACCGCTCTTTTTCGAAGTGAGTAGGGGATGAGGAGTAAGGATACGAGAACTCAGACAGAACTAGTGGTTAGCTAATCGCTCTCGCTATGCGTCACTATTTGGGTTAGGAAAGGTGGGAAGGAATTTTCAACAACACAAACACCCATGCCTTTGAACAGATTTATCGACTGAAAAAATCCGCTCGTACCGGAAATCGAACCAGGGCGTTCCGGCACGCAAGCCAACGACGTTGACACTGCGCCATGGACTGGACAATGTCATTATGTACTTATTTAATAAACTCTAGAGAGCGACATAATTAGTTCGTAATGGCGTAAAGTAAAGCCAACATTGTGTTTTAGGGGCTATGATAGTAATCACCCATATGAATGCTACTTTAATGATGTATCTACCTTTTGTTTATATTTACAGAAGCATTCGCCTTTTATATGCGAGGATTTCCACTTAAGGTATTTGATGGAGTTTCAATGTCAATTTTGAAACGAATGAATTTTGTTCTCTTCCATAAGTTTTGTCTGTTGAAGTAAATTTTTGCATTTGAACACAGTGAAATCTCGCCTTTTGGCATCTCAGGTGCACGAATGAACTTGTACTGCATGAAGATGCCGAAAGGCAAAACTGGATCGTAAGCGACAAAACTCATGGAAAAGTACAAAATGTTATGGTATGGAAAGAGTCTTAATAAACAAATATGGCTTGTTGTTGCTCAATATCATTTTTATAATTCAAGTGATTTTGCTTTGAACAGCGTGTAAAGACCAGGACTGTGGAGTCGGAGTCGGGGTTTGTTGGTCGGAGTCGGAGTCGTCGCGGCGTTTTATCCGGAGTTGGAAATTTTGAAAAGTTTGAACTTTTTATTTTGGCATATAATTCGTCAAATTTGGCTATTGGCCGGATTGATTTAATTGAATACACATAAATAGGAAAATTAAGAAAAAGAAGTGACGAAATTGGAGTCGTGTTTTTGGTAAATGCTGGAGTCGGAGTCGTACTTTTTTTAACGACTCCACAGCCTGGTTAAGACCTGATCAAAATTTTGTATTTATATTAGCCCTCACTAAAATTGCGCATAAACTGAATTTAGTTGTCGTGCATGTCAGTAAATGGATGTTATTAGATCGCCGAGAAGCAATCTCTTGTCAATAATTTTGTATTGTGAGCCGCAGATGTGTGACTGTGTATCTTAGATATACATCGTAATCGTTCGATGAACTTAGAATTTAATTATGCTATTATTGATGCTTTTGAATCCATTTGAAAATTGACCAACAACTTGACATCTATAATATAATGGTTTTACTGTGTTTATACTAGGTGGTTAATAGCAATACTGTCGGTTGCGGCACGTTGTATGTGTCTTTTTTTTAAATGACCACTCAAAAATATAAATATAATATGCATTTTGAACAAAAATTCATTTTCTCAATAATGTTATGATTAGTTTTACAGACTTGGTAAATGAACCATAAGTAATGAAATAATTCTGACATTAGTACCATAGACATTTGAATAGCAAATAACAAGAGTCGATCGGTCGTTTATTGATATTATTAATTTGAGACGTCATCTATTATCAAACACGGCTGAGTTGTTTTTCCCCGATGTTCACTCTGGAATAACACGAATTTTTGTAGAGATATATCAATACAGATATTTGACTTAATGTATAGGTTTTTTTTTATCGTAAGTTATCGTTACTACAATTGATATTTTAAAGTAATTTATTCTTGTTTGAACAATTCTATGTTAAATTTTTAAGCGTCAAGCCAATTGCAATGGTTTTTGCTGTACGCAACCATCAATAATTCCATGTAAACTACCCGGAAAATCACTTTACAATCACCTTATTATTGTAATTTATAGAAAAGTGAAATTTTTTTGATTATAGTGATTTTTTTTTTAATAAAAAGTTGCCACAATAAATAATACTAAATTTTATTTCGCTATGGCAAGCTATTTTGTCAGATCCAAGGTTAACGTTGTTGACTTCACAGGTTCGAGTCCCAGTAGGAGCCGAATTTTTTTCATTTGAATTATCAACTCTGTCCGAAGGCATTGGTATTTTTGCTATCCAAAAAATCTTCCTCAACCAAACTCCCCCCCCCCCCTTGATCCTATAAACGGGACGGGACATAGTGAGTGTAACGAGCTAACCACAAGTCCAGTTCTGGCATTATCCTTCCTTTCCCACTTATCAAACTTAAGAGAGGATGAGCGACTGAGTAACAAGCGGTTCTTGTAAAAAAATATGTTTACATACCTCCATAAGGATTCCATATTGGGAGCGGACATGGAATAAAAGAAAAATACAGCAGTAAACTTTAACGGAGTCGGAAATCCTTGGAGGCAATCACATCTTACTTTCTTCTAAATAAAAACTAACATCAAATATTTTCTGATTTAAATGAAAGATAATAGACATATATTTTTTACCTTGTACTTCTTATATTAAAGAAGCAGTAAAAGAGTGAGGATTCAACTACTGGAAAGAGGAGCGGCATCAAGTGGTGGCTTAAATATTTGAATTATAATTACGAAACTGCACTAGATTTTAGATAATGTGGAGTTAAAAAGCTTTGTATTCTGATTGTATGTACAAAGGTAGAAGTATACAAAATTGAGACATCTGAGATGATTATTTAATGTCAAAAGATAAACAATATTATGTTTATTCTATAGGGGAAAGGTACATTTTTCAAACTAGAATTCTTCAAATAATTATATTTTTTTGAGTAAATAAAGCAAGAAGTTTTCGGAATCAAAAATGTGCTTGCATAAAAAAATGCATTTGGTTAACATGTTTTATTATTCATATATGACAAAATGCTGTTACAAGTATTATCTCATTGTTGTTACAAGTATATTACCTTTATTAATTTCAAATGCGACCTAACAATTGAATTTGTCTGAGTGATAATTACGACATCAACACATTTATAAATAACAAAATAAAAGCATGCATAAGAATATGCAACTTCATAAATGAAAGCTTTAAATAAATATGTCCTTTTATTACAAATAGTAAATAATAAATTAAATTGCAGAGATTCATGGAAATCCAGGTATATTCAGTAAAATATCATAGCCAGTTGACCAATGAACAACCTTGTCTGGAAATAATTCTTCATCTCCATCTTGGAAGTGTTTTTCAATAGATTTTGAACATGAATAGCCAACACGTGGAAAAGCAATATCCTGAAAGTCAAAAGTTTATCAATTTTTCATTAATTAAATCATAATATTTTTGCTTTAATGTATCGATGAGTAAATAATATAATAATCAACATGCTTCCATAACTTAAAACTGTTTCAAAATATTATCATAGAAAAAAAATACTTAAATTGAAGAAAAAGATGAATAATATTGATTTATAAAAAAGGTGACTGCTGTAGTGAGTTGGACGGCTATAGTTATTGGACACTTCAACTTTAACAATCCAAAATAAAGAAGCTTAGAATTCCTGTTGACGTGAAGGACACAAATGTATCGAATTATTTACACCAATTAAAATACTAAGCAATTCTTTATTTTGCATGGTGAAATTTTAAGTGTCCAATAACTATAGCCATCACTTTTTTTAAAAATAATATTATACATCATCAAAACCCCAATTTGAATTGTAATTTTATTTTGAACTGATCATTTTCATCAATTGAAAATGCTTGCAGTGAGTGAAACCGATCCTGATATTTACGAAATATTAAATGTGGAAGTAGTACAAACAAAATGCGTTTCATTTTTTAAATGCCTATCCAAGAAGAGTTGACGGTTCACATTTTAACCCTCTTAGCCTCAGAGCTCTGATCTATCGCCGTATACTTTGAAATATCATATACGATATATAGAGAAAGCAAACATAGTGAAACAAAAAAAGGACATTGGGGAAATGTTTTTTCATTAAAATAAACTAATTTATGAATTTTTTAACAGTTATATTTTGAGTTGAACAGAGTATTTCGGTCCAATGATCATTATCCGACGGCGTGACCTTTGATAAACCTAAGAATGACTATTTACCAATAAAAATATGTTTTGTTTGCAAAATTCCAATATTGATAAATAGCAAGTTGCCTTCGTTGACGAATAATATATACAATCTTTTTTTTTATGTATGTCAATATAAAGAATTATTGATTTCTCTCTCTAAAAATGTTCTCCTTCATCTATTAAAGTGTCCTGAATTTTTTCTCCAGTCCTGTTTTTTTTTCTTTTAAAATAAAAAATATATTATAACCAAAGTATATACTATGTTTTCATAAAAATAGCTCTGAACTTTTTCCTATGTACCCGCAAAAACGGCTGAGGCTAAAAGGGTTAAAGCAGTATCCTCAAGATTCAAAAAATTATAGGAATCAATTTCATTTTCATAAGTTTTCATACTTCAATTTACAGTAGTCAGTAAATCAATGCAAAAGAAGGACAATGTCATTTTAAGGAATATTAACACGTTTACTGCGGAATAATTTAGGTACAAATTGATGTTGTACCGAAGTGCACATAGATACCGACCAAAATGGTGAATATTTTTTTGAACAGTGCTGAAGACACGAAGAATCAATGCTCATCTATTAAATGAAACAGAAATTGCAATGGATGAGATAAAATGCCTAGGGCGATACATTCAAGCTGTGACTATTTTGTGCTATTGTGTGCGTACGCCGCAGTGAACGAATAATATTGTCCGTCTTTGTGCGACAATGCGAGAATACCAGTCGATAGTATGTTTCTTAAGCTGTACATAACTAATGTATGTATTAGATTAGTCATTATCTCGAAACTAGGATTTTCATAATTTTCTACCGTTACACTAATGTAGCGATATCTGCTTGCATTATGCAGATTATTTTCTTTTCAAGTTATTTAAGACTTACATTTTTTCTTAGACGCATCATTGGGCATACATCATACCTTCCATCGCCAACATATAGTACTGTTTCATAAGAATCAGGACTTAAATATGCAAGGCGAGATAAAATAGCCCCTTTACACATGTTGGGAGGACAGAGATTACAGCATGTTTGGTTATCATAAGGTTGCACAACAAGTCGGCCATCATCAAGAAATTCAGCCGGGTTTGTTACTATATCTTTCACTATATTCTGAAAAAATACATAATATGAGAGTTCTGTTATAGGTTCATGAATGAGAGTAGAATAAGCAAAGAAATATTGAAATGTTAAGCTGTAAATTTACTATTATTTGCTATACGAGCCACACCATTGCTTCATATTTTGTTAAAGGGTGTTTTCTGGATACTGTCATTAAAGAAAATTTAGTTAATTATGATCACCGATAGTGACCATCTAATATTCAGAATTGAGATTTGCAAAAGGGGTTGATTTGAATATTATTTCCATTCAAATAAGCTCAGCAGTAAAATGTTAAAATAATTGTTTTGATCGATCAAATTTACAGTTTTGAACAATACTACTTTTCATTATAAGTTTAATAGCATTAAAAAAATGTTATCCATTTACACAATGCACATAAAGTATATATGTACTTACTTTTACCATGTTGCTAAAGTCAAGAAAACACAAGAGGAAAATAAAAAGAAAACATATGTTTACCTGAAAGCCACATTCTTGAAGCCAGTGGTTGATGAATATACTGTTAGAATCACTGATGATTCCTATATGCCAACCATTTGTATGAAGATATTCAAATACTTTATCCATTCCAGGCATTATAGGTAGTTTGCCTATCTGTTCAAGAATCTCACTTTTAGTTACTCCTTGCCCATGAAGATATTCAAATGACTGGAAGAGAAAGAGGTTACATTGTCTTCATAATCAGCATTTCAATGATCATTTTATGATTTCCACGTTGGTTTCACTCTTGTCTAATGTGTTAATTTTTCATCAAAAAGATTTTTTGATTGAAAAAAGTCTCATTTTGTCATATCTATATTGGAAGTAAAATTTACAGCATATGAGTGTGAAGAAATTTATGATTAAGATTACCATCGCATTGTGGCGAAAACGCTTACCTGTGATCAATTTCTATAGTTGTCCAGTGTCATAGATAGTGAATATCAAGACCTTCTCATTAATAAGTTACGATAGCTTAAGCAACTCTGTAAAATTTCATATTGAAACGTTTTTCAACCTACTTGAATCCAATCATTTGTGGCTTAATGACTATTGGATGCTTTTTTTGACGCTTATGTATTTTGAAGGTTTTGTGAATGAAAACTTGAAATTAGAAATATACAGATGGACCCTTTTGCCTTCTGTATACCAATGGGCTTTATAATATTGTCTATTTCAATAGAGTTTAATCAATAAAATCAAAGCTTGGGCAGGGATAAACAAAGATGGTGTATAAAAATCGTGAAATACCTGCTCTCAAATTTAAAAAGGAGGAAAATGAACAAAAGACTTTATTGAGTTAATCTTCTCTATATTTATTCCTGATAACTTTAGGAATCCCTGTCACTCTTCATAATACTTTCAATGCCACATCGGTATCTCATAGCTCTGCTGAATGCACCATATGGATGGTATTCAACAACTTGTTTGAAGACGAGACATGCTACCTTAAAATACTCGTGAATAATCATTATTACATGGTCAAGCTTAGTTTAAGGCCCTTCACTGCTGTTGTTTTTATAGAAAACAGAATGTTTAAAAAAGTCAACATTGAGTGCGTTTTTCTCATTGTCTAAGTACAGAAATTTGTTGAAAAACATTTTATAGCAAAGAAACATAGTGGTAAATGGAATCAACTCGAAAGAAAAATAGATACATTAAGCATACTAAATCAACAATATTTCACAACACTAATACCATACTTGGATGTCATTCCACAGATCCAGTAAATTTTAACAACATTTAGTGAAGCGAATGTAATGAATAATTATATAATAACCTTCGACATGTAGAAAGTCCAATGAAGAGCGCCATTCGAATCATAAACAGGGGTTGAAGGCCTCAGCCGTATGATACTTGCATCAGTGTCATCGTCGATTACGGTACGGTCAAAATCAAACAATGCAAGACGATTCATTCTATTGATTGTTTCCGAGGCAATTTTAAAAGCTGACCATTTTAGGAGATGACCGGTTGTGTAAAAAAATAAAGGTTAACGATTCGTTTTCATATTTTTTTCTCTCTTATTACGAAGACTAATAAAACATTTGCATGTTTTAGAGTAAGTTGATCATGGAAGGATTAGGTCATTGTTTAAAAATGTTATGGACATGCATCACATCGTCAATACAATTTTTTTTGGCATGTTCAATCCAAACTGACAAGCGGGATATTGACAATAAAAATCATAGACAATATAGCTTAACATAAGTTAAACGAAAGAAGTAAAACTATTTGTAAAAAAATTGATTATGGAGGATAATAATATTGTAAATCAAGTTTGCTCAGCATTTCAACTAATTGCATGATTTGATGCTTTCTTTTTGCTCAAAAAACAAATTGTTCACTCAGGTGGCAATTTTTGTAACTGTTTATTGAATTATGTATATGAAAGGCATACAAATATACGTTAATATGTAGGTACTTTATTATATTATTTCATACATTGATATCAGAAATCCACAACAACGGTTTTTGGATTGCAAATAATGATTAAATAGATAAAATTTCTGCAAAAAATATGCTATTTATTGTCATATTAATATTTTTATTACAAATATTTCAATGCATATCAACAAACAAAAACGGTTTCATTTGCCAGACGTATGTATCAAGTACTTAATTTAATTTGGTTATCACGCATTTTATATCAAATATATCTAAGAAGGAATGCAACTGAATTTACTTGAAGTGAAAATAAAAGCTTTTTCTTAAAACATAATATAAATTTGCTGAGCCGAAGAATTCAAAGTGAATGAGCCATTTAATCAAAAGTGTGAGAATTTTGATGTTTTATTGCTTTTGATTTTAGTACGAATATTAAACATTTTTTTACTAAAATATAAAAAAATTAAAGTATAAATTGCTTCATTAATATTCTGTAATGGTACCACTAAAAGAGATGAAATATTTATTTTGTTGAGAGAATAATTTATACAACACTAGCAACACTTTTTATAAGTAAAATGTTCATATTGCAATAGGTACATAAATATATACAAAAAATGTTCGTGAAAATATCACAAATGCGGATTCTGATCTTGTATGCCACAATAAGGATTTTTTAGAGACAACATCAAGAAGACCATTTTCAAACATGGACTGTTTTTTTATTATATTTACCATGTTGGAGTCACAATTATTATAATATAGGCTGTTTATAAGTGATTACATACTTTTCCCCTAGATGGCTACAATCAACATTCGTATGAATGTTTAGCACTCCTATGTACGAGTTTCAAAGTATTGGTTGAAAATATTTTGGTATTGTGGGTATTTCATACACGATTAAGCAGTTGCTAGATTATTTTAGAGCTGGATGGTCGTGGCAAGCTTACATATTGGCAAACAGAAAAGTTTTGAATCTCCGACCGAAGATCGAATAAACATCTATTTTATTAGAGACTAATTATTTTAAGGTAAATATTGCTTACTTTTGCTTTTCTGCCATTGTCTGTTGCTGGCTATCGCTAAAATATTTGTTTTGATTTTTTTATTTTTAAAATACGCTGCGTTAAAAAAAACATTTATTATTAATTTTTGAATCATATATTCATTTGGCTGCGGCGAAAAAACATTTTTCAATTGAATATCAATTATTAAATAGATTTTTTTGTATTTTAAGTTCTAAAACTTTTTAAAACTTTTGTTATGCAGGAGAGGAAAGTTGAAAAATGTTTTGTTATTCAGTATGTTTTTAAGCGATACAATAAATCCGCCTTTTCTATATTATCATGATAATATTTAGCCTACCTACATATGTACAATTTAATAACAATATCTATCTTCAGCCCCTTTACTTAGTATTTAAGTATTTAATATAATTATTCACAATAGTGCATAATTTTAATGGTATAAATAAATTTGTCTACTGTGTGAAAAAGCTTATTATAATTGTTATGGAATATAAATGCGTAATATTGCAATCTTTAGTAATTTTAATCGAAAATAATACAACAATAATATAACTTATCTTTTTATTACTATAGATTCGCATTAATAAATTGCTCAGTATATTTTATTAATATTAATGATGCATTAATACTTAACCCATATAAACCTACCGTTCTTTTAAAGGAACAGTCAACAGTTGATCAAGCAGTTGAAACTCAGTTAATAATGCTCACGATGAGCGAAACCGGTCCCGATCTCAATGAATCTATTTTTTAATAGAATACTCAGCATACGATATACACGCATATTTTTAAACGTATATACATTGTTTAAGAATATGTCAAATAATATCAAAATTTCAAATCAATCTGGGTTAACGTCGATTTCCTAGTGGCATTTTTTTTTTTTTTTGTAAAACTGTATTTTGTAATATATCAACTGATAAGCAAAAGATGCTCGCGATGTACTAATACGGTCCTGTTTTTTTGATAAAATTGAATAATTGACAGTTCTGTTATCACCACATAAATGAATGTATGTATATTCCATTTAACGTTTTTTTGCCTAAACGAATAATATATACGTTTATTTTAATATGTAATCAATAATGCAAACTAGAGTTTTCTTACTCGTCTTCAGACTGTACATACTACTTTATTAAATTTATGTCCTTTTTGTTTTGAAAATTCAAGTTAAACTTTTTCAATATTGTGAATGCGCGTTTGTTTACTTATTTTCAGATGTATCTTCTTGGAATCTAACAAAAAAATTTGGTTCATCAACGACGAAGAGCTCCATTCAACCTCTCATTGCCACCGTATTTCACATCTCAGGAGATGGAAGGAGGCTACAATAATAACATCCAAGAGGCTTCGTGTTCTTATCAGTCCGTCCCCTCAAAGAGGTTAGTGATATTTATCTCATTAACACAGGAAAACGCGGTAATGTATTGCTTGATTGGAAATTAAAAAAACCACTAAACTACGTTAATGACACAGCTCAATTCGTTGTTAACAAAATATTTTTATTCCGATGGCATTTATACGTTTCACTTTCCGGCTCAAACCTAGATTCATCAACATTTTAAATAGCTCATTGTTTTCCATGTTCCAAATACAAAATCTCTATGCGCTTTTTTATAGTGTTGTCATAATAAATAAAACAAATCAATAAAGAGAGTTCTAGGGAGATATTTTAGCACAGTCGTTGTCTAAAATAAAATAAATAATTGAAACTTCCTTACTGTACATTTAGGTGCATTAATTTGACATTTAATTTTATTCATACGGGCACGTTACGTCATTAAGAGTTAACAAATATATATAAGCATATTTTTATCTTGAATCCCGCTATTGAAATGTGATCAAATGAAAAAAGTAGTTTATCTGCCATTATTTGAGTTCCAAATATATCCAAATCACAAATATTAAATTATTTATTAAACTTTCTGCACTGGGACTTGAGTCTGTGAACACCGTCATCTATTTACTATATTCTTCTAGAGCAGTGGTGCACAAAATTTTTGGGAGAAGGGCCAGATAGTTCTAGGGCCGCATAGGTAAAACTGATTTAATTATCGCTTTTATATGTATTTAAGTTTAAGTTTTATTGTTCTTCGATCGTCCGTAAAAAGTTTTGAAGAAAAAAGGTGATTGATATGTATCATTGCGGGCCGCAGGAAATGTTATTGACAGCCGCAGGTTGTGCATGAATTTTATAGAGTACAGGGCGTCGAAAAATAAAGAAATGCAATCGGCCATTTATGTAAGCGCCAATGAGATTTATTTCTTATAACTATCAACTAAAATTATAATGAATTTGAGTGTTATAGCTGTCACCGAAATCCACTGTATCTTTATTGATGAAATATTTACAACAAACAAATTTTATAAACATTGATCTCGGAAGAAATTATTAGAAAAATATTATTATTGACGACGCTTACTTCTTTTTATTTGTAAAAATAGTTTATTTTAAACATACATAAAGATTGCAAGAAAAAAGCTGTAGTGGTCGTGTTGCGTATGTAGACAATTCAAAAATATGTACTTATCAGTCCGCAAAGAATATCATAATCGGTAACTACTGAGTAGAGACTCCAATTACTCGACATCTCAATTACTCGAGTATCGAGTAGTAAAATTTCAAAATACTAGAGTATACTCGAGTAGTTTCAGATGTACCAAAATATATATTTTTAATTCGAATTTGTGTGACAAATAATTAAAGTAACTTACTAATACATTTATTTCCATTAATCCAACATATATATCAACAATAATAGTAAATTAAACGACTCAAATTTTAAATTGGTTTGTTGTTTTTTTTTATAATTCTTGCAGTAGAAAATCTTTCGACGATTATTATTAAAACGAGTATAACTCGAGTATTTTTCAAAATACTCGAGTATCGAGTACATGGGAAATGGACGAGTATACTCGAGTATCGAGTACTCGATACTCGATTTGGAGTCTCTACTACTGAGTGATGAAATCTAATAATATGCGTCTACGGCATCGTAGTATCCGTAGCACTTGCTGTACTTAATGTGACGTAGAATGGTAAAATACGCTTGAAATGTAATTTTGATATTGAATAAATACATATGTGGTGTGAAATTAGTATCACACTTTTTAAGTATACTACATATGTTTACGTACATTGTACGGTGTCCTCGTAATTATATCGATTTAAGATGTATGATGTGGCTTACATTACAGTATTCCTAAATAATAAATAAAAACGAAAAGTATCCGTATTTTTTTTGTAAAATAAAAACATCAATTCTTTTCAGTTTATTCTAAGAATTCATTATTGTTTTTATTCAACTATTTAAGAACATAGGTTAAATCCAGCGAAGATTTCACCAGAACTAAAATAACGTAAGATTCCCACTCATTTCAGTGCCCTCTGAGGTGCTTGATGAAATTTCAATATCAATTTGAATCCTTTGAACTTTGTACTCTTCTATGATTTTTTTTCCATACGACAAGCGCACACAATTGCTGAAACAATTCATTGAAACTTATTAACATAAAAGCTCTTGCTAATTCATCTAGATTGCGTTCATAACAATTAAACTTAGTGATGGGTCACGGGACAGAATTTTTGTAAAGATTTATGAAAAATAAGCACATTAAATGAAATGAATGTAAGGCTTACGATTTTTTTTGAAATGTTTCGTCTTAACTTTTTAAATTTATTGCAATAGAAGATCCCAAAGAATACTTCGCAATAAGTATGAAATCGAGTTGTTTTAATTTACAGGAGCAAAATTGAAAACACAAACTACACAAATAATAATATTATACAGATAGAGACAGTCACATAAGTTCATTATTTGCTTAAAATAAAAAGAATAATTATATTATAGGCTAATATTAAAAAACAAATTATTCCTTCAGTACTCATACAATAATCAGTAATATTCGTCAGATTTAATCATTTTGATTCCACATTTTATAATAATCCACAAGAACTCAAAGAGTAAAGTCAAAACATAAAATTATAAGCCAGTATGTATAAATTTTTTGAGCTTAGCTCGAGAGGATTGGGATTCTGTCCCGTGACCATATATCCATAATTTACCTTATTTTTACATATAAGCGATAAAAACTATTTCCTACGCGTCAGTTCAAGTTCATTCGTGCAGTTGAAATACCCGAAGAAACCGAAAGGCGAAACCCGGATTAATCGCGACAAAACCGATGGAAAATTACAAAATTCAAACGATTAAAATTTGATTCATGCAATATTTTAAGAATTTATTTAAAATCAAAATATTTTTGCTCACTCAATGTATTTTTAATGTGGGCTTAATTTATTATTTTATTGTCTTTTCATTTAAAAGAAGTCATCAAAATTTTATTTTTTATTGATTTAATTCCACTTAATCAGTTTGAACTGTCGTAACATTTCTTAATCCAATTGTTTCGTATACTTAATATTTTTCAGATTGATATAAATAAGCTCGTTTGAAAGATTTGTTGACAGTTGTTGAAATTTCCCTTTCACTGCGGGTTATTATTATATTCTCTGCCGAGTGAAATGTTTCAGTTGTTTTTTAAAGGATTGGTGTAATATTTACTGTCTGGAACTCTTGTAAATCAATATGTTTTTTTTGAATTTGGAAGAAATCAAATAATCGAAAAATATTTTCCCAATATGCTACTATTCATATCATACACCGTGCGTACATATGTATATGAAAAAGGTGGACAACGTATAAAAATTTGTTCCTGTCTGAAACAGTTTGCAAGTATTTGAAATAAAATGAATAAGCAGAATAATTCACAGGTCAAAAATTTATTGCAATCAAAGATGACTACATGTTGACAAAATAGTTTTTTTCATTCGATTTGGCAAAGGAAGTCATGTTTGCACACCCTCAGTGGAGAACATATTGATTGATTGTAAAGAATTTTCAATTTTTAACTCGATTTTAAAAGGGTACATTTACATAAAAAAATGTCGCATTGGATCAAATTATATATACGTAAAAATAAACTCATCAATTGATAATGCTCGCTATGAGCGAAACCGGTCCTGATCTAATAAATTTAATGTGTAAGTATTGAAAGCAAACACCTCAAAAGTGATTATATAAACGTAATAAAAAATATTTTCAACTGGCTGAACAAAAATTTCATTATTGTTTATTAGAGTGGGTAAACATTCTTGTTTTGTGATTCTATAATTGTTGAGGTCTTTGGTAGGATAGGTGGAAAAATAACGTGAAATGATTTAAACTTGTGGTTACCAAATGAAAACGTCTATCAGACACATCGGCAGCGCGAAAAGGTTGGAGTGGGGTGGGTAGAAGGGAAGTTTTTAATAAATCAGACATTACTTAGGTTCCGGAACAAGAAGCGAGTGGTAGGGCCGAGCCTGCGGGCCCGTTTTCATAATTAACCGGGCCCCACTGTTTGATTTAGGGAATACAGTTATTAATAAGCATCCCTCTTGTACTTTGTCTCACTCGATCTCGTGATATTTAAATTGGAATGGCTTGGATCTCACTTCGCATTAATATACTTAAAGTCCAATTCACGTTTGAGTAATTTGAATCGTGTAGAACTGTCAAAAATGACATATATCGCGTTTTCTCGTCAGATTCATTGTAAATACGAAAGTGACATGCTCTTTAAACCAGGGCTGTGGAGTTGATAAAAAAATACGACTCCGGCATTTACCAAAAAACGCGACTTCGACTCCAACATTGACCAAAAACACGACTCCGACTAAAAAAGTTTAATTCCGTCACGTTTTTCCTCTACCTTTCCTATTTATGTGTATTCAATTAAATATCAACCAAACAATCCGGCCAATAGCCTAATTTTACATAAAAGTAATATGCAAAAATAAAATGTTTCACAATTTCCGACTCCGAGTACGACTCCGGCCAAAAAACCCAGACTCCACGCCTCCGACTCCACAGCCCTGCTTTAAAAAAATACTTTTAATACACATCTGTAACAAAAGCAATGGAATAATTGCCAATTTATACATTGAATACGATTAATATCGATAACAGTAAACTGTAAATATATGATTCCATGTTATTTTCTCTGTCACATGACTGCAAACGTACCCCGGAATAGAAGTCAGCAGTTATTTTTGCTGTTCTGAGCAGGGTTGAAGAGTAGAACCAGTAACTCAGGTTTTTCATTCAGGGCCTTCTTCATAATCTTTTACAATATCCAGCTTTTTCGATACGATATTATATATATTTTTGATGGAGTCTGAGATGCTCTGTAATAGATTCCAAAGCATTTTTAGGTAGTTAGTAATCTTATTATATACCTAATATTACCTAGTTTTTGAATGGTTAGTATAATTCTTAAATAACTAGTATTGGAAATTACTTGGTGCCAGTTATCCTTGAATAATGTAGGGCCGCACATAGAACTAGTCGACCACCCAAAGAGTTTTTATCTTTATATTTGATACATTTTTTTTAACGATTAAAATGGCGTATCGAAAAACAATAAATAAAATAATCTTTCATGTCAGTCGATACGAACTCTCAAGCCTACGCGGATTTTAAATGAATATTAGAAACTGATCGATCTTGATTTGATAATATAACTATAAAAATATACACATTGACGTGATCAATGAAACTTAATCTTGTTTTGAAACGAATTCGGTAGGTTTTATACACCTTTCTGCCTAAGTCGGTATTTGAAAGCTACGCCGATCTCAAGAAACGTTGTTTTTATCGAAAAAAATATTTTACCTAACAAACTTTGTCGGAAATAAATGTTTCAATTACACTGCCGTTCTAAATAAGAAAACTGTAAGTGACTCTAACTTTTGAGAAAATTGATATACTTAATGTGTTTTTTTGAAGTTTTACTATTAAGAATTTATAAAAAGCGGTTAATGTGAAAATGAACTAATTTCTTTGCAAACAAGCAGTAAGTAGTTGCATTGACGGCCTCTTTGATAAGAAAACTAGAGTTGCTGCTTTTTTGAAGAAGTTCTTATACTTTTAGCAGATGTCCATTTTTTCCACGAAGGATTTTTTAAGAAGTGTTTTATTTAGTATACTGCTATGAAAATGAGCACATTATTTTAGTATCTTTATTTCATAAACCGTATTTATTGGATTGTGTGCCTTAGTTAATGTTTGTAACATGTCATAATGTGGTATAATTTTAGGTATTTCGTTTTACCATGCTAATAAATACGCAAACCTTGTGATTTTAATCAATTGATGATTTGCTCAAAGGAAAAAAGTAGTATATTGAGGAGTGCAAAGGGTTAAGAAACGTTTATTTTTGAAACATAAGTTTGTATAAAAAAAACATGTAATTTTGATGAAAAGTATTCGAAGGAGAAATCGATATGGCCCTGTTTATTCCGGAAAAATCCGATATCTAGTTGTTATTGAACGGTAGGAGATCGTAGCCTGGCGGCGTAGATTTAATTACGTTGATACAGAAATCTGGTTTAAATATTGACAACTGTAAAATAAAGCCCACATTTTGATATAATTAACTCACTCTGTTTTCCGTTCCGCGCTTCGCCTCGCTTCCAGCAGCTTTCCAACAATGAGACTCGTTCGCAGCTTCTGAACTTTACGCTACTGCCAGGCCCGTCCCTAGGCGATATATTGCCCCAGGCAAAGCTTTAAATGGGCACTGACACAGGAAAAAAAAAAGATTACTATATGCATGCCAGATTCTTATATTACGAAAAAACACATTCCACAGTGTATCAAATTCATATTTATAATTCATAACATTTCATCGTGGCCTAATGCGTTCCACCATATTTTGAAGAATTTTATGAACATTTTTTTTACTTATATCATATGTGTGAGACTGCAAATTCCACATTTTGGAAATACTGCTACTTTCTATGGATTCGGCGGTAGTTTGTTGAAGTTCACATTGATATTAAATTTATAAATAACTTAGATTAATTCATGAATTGTGCTTCTATTCGTGACACGTGTTTCGCTTCTTTTTATTATAATTTTATATTAATGTGTATTGCAATCATTTGAATTCAATTTGGCTACCACTTTTACTCACACGTGTCTTCAACAAACATTGGTAATGTTACCATAGCTAACACATTATTCTCACAAATTTTTGAGACACATTCCACATTCAAATCATCCCTTATAATAATAACCAACCTAATAACAATGCCTACTTTTCAACAACGAATTCCAAATACAAATTAAAATCGCTAGGGCTATAATTTTGTTTTAAATTATTATAAAAATGTGTACTGTTGCTTCATTTTAGTACCTGATTACAACTGGAAAGTAGTGATATGAATAATTTTGTTTATTATATAAATTATTATGGTCCAGCAATCCTTTAACTGTAGCCAATAATAACATTGCCATTTACATTATTTACAACCACCCTGAAGTATGAACATACCATGCTGTCAAACCATTTATAAATCATTTTACTACAAAGTTCTACCTCTTTCTGAATATCCTTTTAAAATTTTCTGCTGTTGCCATTACTTCCATGCTCGTGAGACATAATCTAAAGAATACAAGATAGGTGCGATCATGTCATTGCTAACAGAATACGTTTGATTTAGATAGCATTTCGATTTTAAACATAAAGTTATAAATCATTACACCATCCTAAAAATATTTGAAAAAAATAGCAATCAATTATTTGGCTTAGCAACACCTGATGTATTGTATTAGTGGAAGATTTATTTTTAGTTTACCCTGCTGTTTCATTAAGCTATTCAAAAGTTAATAAAGCTGTTTTAAGAATATTTATTGACAATCTATTTGCGGAATATATCGATTGGCAGCATTGGCATAGATACCTCAACTAAATATGAAGATTGAGTGTCACACCTACATGCAGTATTCGCAAAATAAATTATTATTATGGCTATTGGAAACTACGGAAAAATATAATACTAAAAATGCTTAGTTAAATATATTTTTGGTTTAACTTCCACGTCTAATTTTATGAAGATCGGGACCAGTTTCGCTCATTGCGAACATTTTCAACAGTGATCAACAGTGTCAGTGGTTAAAAGTGAAAAATAAATTATTGTTGATGCTATATTTGTTTGAAATCTCGCTAACATTGCTGTTAAATTGAGCCGTGTTTCGCATTTCGTCATTTTCAGACATTTACAAATTGAAAAGTTTCAAATATTATCAAGCATCTTCAGTCAAAATCAAAAATTTCTGTCATTATTTAATTCCATAAAAACTAAAATTCTGGTGAATTTAATGAGAATCTAAAATGTTATTTCAATTTTAATGTATGATTCCTCGAAAACATCTTTGAAATGAGCCTTGCCATTTTCCAATAAATTTAATAAACAATTCACTACCAGGTATTGCCTGTTAAATAAATTTACGATGCAGTGCAATGTAATGTAATGGTAATATTGAATATTGCTTGATCTGACGCCCAATTCAATTTTGAATATGGAATCCTCGCAAACTAATAGTCTGTCATGCTTCGTGTAATGCTACGGCGGAAAACGTGACAGATTAGTTTACTGCGTATTTCAGTTGTTGACACTAGAAATATATATTTACGATAATGTTTGTTAATCTCGCATATATGCAAAACTGCGCATTTTCATATTGCATCAACGCAGAATCTTATGTAGACTCTCGTTTCAAATTATTATTTTCACAAACGAGATAACATCAAAAATGCGTTCGCGGAAAGTTCGTTTCTATGAATAAAATTGCCATGCAAATAAAACTCGTTTTTACTATCAGCACAACGATTTTATTTACAGCTGCCTCGGTGCAAGGGTTTTCTGTTTGACAAAAGGCTAAAATTAGTTAATGAATGACGAAGCTTTGGAAATTCGTTATGTTTTAAAATGCTGACCAGAGTTAATTGAAAATGTGCTCAATTTTACGCTGAATAAATACAATGCTTTATGATTACTTTTTGGAATTATACCGTTGTTGCGAAAGCAAAATGCGATGCTAAATTTGTATGTGTCAAATGTATCCAATTACATGATGCATCGTGAAAACTAACCATTAATTAAAAACTGCACGTGAATCTAGTTTAGATTAAACACATTCTTTTCATTTCAGTATAAATGTACATTTTGTTTCGAGAGAATTCATTTTAAAGTTTTTTTGCGCGGCGATGCAGTTTGGAAACAGTATATGAAAACATGATAATTTCTTTTTTGCCTTCAAAGCAAGTCTTCAGTTAAAAACCTCATTTATACATATTTCAAAGGTTATAAAAATTTTCTTAATATTGATAAGATATACCCCGAGTAAGCTGCGGTCCACTTTATATTTTAGTGCGACCGATGAACATTTACAAACTTAAATATAATAATCTCAACTAACTACCTACTTAGTTACATTTGAAATTTATAAATTGTAAATGTATACAATATGAAAAACAGTTCTAATCGACTCACTCAATAGAGGTTCATTGAAAAAACGCATTTTTTATCATTTAATTTTACTCTTTCATAATAATAAAAAATGGCGCACCTGATTCTCTTTTTCAGTTTATTTTTTCGAACATATTTTACTTTAAAATAACCACTATAATAAAGCTTCTCGCTAAATACATCTTCCTTTACTCGGTAGCCGCCTTTTTATAACCATGACCGCAACCAATGTGCAACATATGAATTCTTTATAGATTTTATACAAGTAGTTCTATGAGAACTTATTGTTATTCAGTCCCTCACTTGTATTTCACAGATACAGATATAATTATGGAGCTAGAACTAGATATATCGTTAGCCAATGACTTTAGCCTCGGACCGTTTTAGGATTACAAACATTAATCCTGTGTGCCTGTGATAAACACTCGTCGACCACTCGGCTACAGATCGAAAACAAACAAAGAATCGGGTATATATATATCGGTGGCACGTTGTTGTAGCAAAATCAGTGCTGTGGAGTCGTTAAAAAAGTACGACTCCCACTCTAGCATTTACCAAAAACACGACTCCGACTAAAAAAAATCATGTCGTCACTTGTTTTTCCTAATTTTCCTACTTATGTGTATTCAATTAAATATCAACCAACCAATCAGTCCAATAGCCAAATTTGACATATTATATGGAAAATTAAAAAGTTCAATTTTTTCAAAATTTCCGACTCCGAGTACGACTCCTGTCAAAAAGCTCTGACTCCGATTCCTGAATAAAATAAATATGAGAAGCTTCTCCCGAAAACTTTTCCAGACCTGGGATATGATATGACATAGTTTAGTAGAAAAAATATTAGATGTCGCGTGTTGCGTTATCACTAGATACTTCAATTCGGGTACTCGAGTATTTAAAAAAATACTCGAGTAATACTAGTAATTTATAAATGAAAATTTATTTCCACATTTAACCGTTGCGTTTAACTGAGTCTTACCCGTGGATTTAAAGATTTAAAAAAAAACAGACTGCGAACTAATTTAAAATTTGAGACGTTTAATTCTCTATTAATACATTTATTTCAATTTATAAAATTGTATAAATTGAAATAAATGTATAACGAAATAAAATAAGACTATTTATTTGTGTATAATCTATTTATATAAACAAATTTAAATTAATTATATACATTTTGGTACATCTGCAACTACTTGAGTAGTTGTGCCGTTGACTACTTTATGCGAGAATTTCTTTTGTTACTTTTGCTTCGTTGCTTCGTTTGCTTCTTTTGCTTTTGTTTCTTTTGCTGACTCATTTAATCAATGACATGTCTATGATGACAAGTGACAAAATAAAATATTTAAGAATAATCTTTTGATTTGCTGACCAATGGATATTTTGGTACATCTGAAACTACTCGAGTATTTTAAAATTTTAATACTCGATACTCGAGTAGTTGAGATGTCGAGTAATTGGAGTCTCTAGTTATCACGTTTGCTTACTAGCTGTTTTGTTTAGCGGGAAACATGCGCTCAGACACATGTATGAGATATTATCTCTATGAAGCATAACAAATAGTTATAATACTTAAATTAGCGACGGCAATAGTAAGACCTGTAAGATATCATCGCCGTACATACCCGCTGGGCATATTGTTTTCCAACGGTTCTTGTATATTGCATTTATGCATAAAGACATATATCTGATACACAGGGCTGAGCATAATCGTGGTATAAATAGCCTCTATGTGTCCAAGGTTGAGAGGACAGAAATCCAGATGCTTTGGTGGCCACAAATTTACTAACCAAGCGACTGGTTTCTCTCAATTCTCGCAATTCTTAGCGGAAAAACATTATAATAAACATAACAACATGTCAATGTCGTCCATCCACATATCTTGGTTTCCATGTCAAAATTGCATATCGACAAAATCAAAAATTGTTAAATCATATTTTTCGTAACCATATCCGCTCCCAACTTAGAGCATGTGGACTGTTGACGGTGTTTATCTCAACATATGGTTTTCTACGAGAACTGCTCGTTACTCAGTTGCTCAACCTCTCTTTTTCCAAGAGAGTAGGAATTGAAATGATACAAGGACTAGGGCAGGGCTAGTGATTAGCTAATCGCTGTCACTATGCGTCGCTCTTTAGGATCGTAAATAAAGTCACCTTTACCATATTTTTTGACAGTTGTGCTTGTGAAATAGGCGAGAGAACGATTTTTGCAATGTTATTACAGTCGTAAACATTAGTTGAATTGGCATTTACTTGGTAGAATTTCATTGTAACTCGGTGAAAAAATAGCAATGTATTTTTTACTGGGCTAAGTCTAAACATTTTTCTCAAACCAATTGCTTATCACACCTTGACTTGTCTGTCTTACAAAATACATGTGGAAGGAGTACAAAAAACAATGTTTTTCATTTAATTGAGTACTTCCAAATTTTTTTTTGAGTTCATTTGAAAATGGTCACAATGAGTAGGTACTACCTACAATAAATGTGTGTGTGTTTTTGTATATAATATATCTCCATCAACAGTGATATTTACACAAAAGTACTTACTTAACTTTTGCATAAATATCACTGTCTCCATTGTATTCCTTATCAGTTGACAATGCTTGCCATGAGCGAAACCGGTCCTGATCTAATAAATTTTATGTGGAAAAATTACTAAAAATGTTTTATTATTTTTAATATTATTTGTATAAAAGCTTTTATTATTAATATAAATATGCATAGGACTTTTTTCGTCCGTCAAAAAGAAAGTAATGGCTGGCGCACGTGCAACGGAGCTGAGAAAAGAAAATGTTTATTTGATGTTACTTGTATGTACATAGATGGAAATCTTACTTAATTCTTAATATGGCCGACTTTAGGTCCGAATATTTCGACGAAAATAGTTGCGATAGTTAGGTTATCAGTGATGACTAATTCAATCAATATCATGAAATAATTGAAGGCCATTAATCATTCAGACAAAAAAAAGAAAATAATTAGACAATAAAAAAAAAGATTGCATGAAAAATTGATTTCTTCCACACAAGATATTACATATTTTAAAAATTCTTTTCAACACGTTGTTTAACGGTGAAACTCAAAAGTTTATAAAGGTGTCTGTTCGAGGACACGAACCTGACATTCGAATTTTGTAAACAATCAATATGGATGAAAAATTGCTTCGTTGACCCGCTAAATTTTAGGTTAACACTTTTAATAAATTATGTACTTACTAAAATACATTGTTATTTTTCTTACCGTATTATAATGGAGTTCTAGCAAGTAAATGCCTACTCAATCAATAAGTTAACACTTTTTTTTACTTTTACTTAATACACTTTGGTTTGCATTAATCAATCCCACCAGATTTGTCATTTTCGAACCGGTCATAGAAAGTTCAATGCAAAACTATTTACGCTGGGCAATTTGGTTTTTAGGCCGGATTGTACTTGTGCTCACGACCACCATGGAGTTGATGACTGGCTTCAGATAGAGTCCGGACGAGCAGCACTGGTTGCTACGGTCCGTCCTCACACGGGTCCGATATGTCACGATGGCTTGATTGCATCCAATGCTAACTTCGTTGCGTTTGAAAAATTGCTAACTTATTCGGGCGTCGATATAATCTCCATTCTTCACTAGAATCAATTAACTCGTCTATACAACGGGCTTTTAGTATACAGATCATAAACATGATACTTAATATTAATTTAATTTAAGTAGCTGAGCTTGTCACACTGTTTTTTTAGCGCTTGGTCCAAAATAAGTCCAGTTCAGCTTAATTTGGACTCGTTTTATCGTCGATAGCAATGTTAAGGCGGCCATGAAGCATTAAATACATATTCACAATGGGCGTTGCTAGGAAAAAGCGTGAGAATAAACAAATGAAATAGAATACATTTGGCAAAAGGATATTAAGAGTTAGTGTGTACTCGCATTCGAAATAAATTGACTGTTGAGAGACTTCTTCGTAGCCCTATTGTTGGCAGTTAAATAATCTGAAATTACGGACGATCGCAAATTTTGATTATCTTTTACAATAAAGCCTCTATTATTACGAAAACAAATATAACCGTGTTTGAAATAGTTTTACATGTAATTATCAAAAATGAATTATTGTTCAGTCTCGAAAATCCGCCCATTGCCAAAGTATTATGGAAGTCGATCTTAAATATGTTTCTATCATCTCCACAATGATGAATCTAGCACTGGTGAAAAGCGTGGGCTACAGCCATTGTTATAATTCATCGTTATTTATATACATCCGAATACTGACATTTATATCATTTATGATAATTTACTCTTGCAATAAAAAATCATTACTAATTCACTCAATAAACATTTCTGTTTTTTAAAACAAACAGGATTCATTCGATTGTATTGGTTAATTTTGGTTATTCTTCTCACGGCACCGCCTTATATCGATTTTTTATCGGTTATATACTTTACATAACCAGATGGCAAGCGGTGCCACCTGTCAAAAACCGTCGATGTGACCTCGGTACGCAAAAAAACTGCGTTGATTTATGTCATATTCAGAATTTATTAATCAACGTTTCAATTCAACACGATTATTTATTTATTGAAGAAAATACAAAATATGACATTACAGCTGACGCCAATGCGAAATGTATTCAACAAATATATATATGTATAAAAAAAATATATACAACTATACAAAATATATACAAAAATCAAACACATTGTAGTTATCAGAAGAGAGAAAAAAAAATCAAATTACATTAGAAAATGGCAAAGAAGTCAACCGAGTAAGTTACGACAAAATCAACTTTTATTCATAAAAACATAGTACTAGTCGGAACGCATTCACGTTAATATGAAATATGTCGACATCCGAAGCAATACAGTTTAAAATCGTTAAAGCTCTTCCTAGTGGCATCCCCATTGGCAGACTGGTTCTAGCCCTTAGAAGACAAAAAACAACGCGTGTTAACGATTCCTTAAAAAATTATCAGGAATATTCAATTTATTATTAATTATCTTATCATTTTCCAGTTCAATCCGTGTATATATTCCTTCTCAAACAGGAGGTTAAGTTGATATAAGCCAGTTCTTGTAAAAACAAAATCTGCTGATTTGCTCCATATTTGGAGAAGGCAAAATTATATTTCAGTCTAGATTATTGTAGCATATCATAAATAAGACATACTAAGCCTACTAGGGTAGTGCCAAGGGCTTAAATTGGCATACATTAATTTGTGATCGCTATATCTTGCCTGCAATCTGGTAAAGTATTTTGGCCAGGTAATATTTTTTCCAACCCATACTGTGGAAGTTTGTTAAGATTAAAAATGTTACATCTTGTTAGGCATATGGACTCCGAATGCAGCATCTGATGATAGTCGCAAAAGTTAGCCTTTTCGAAGACGATAAGGATATATTTACATCTCGTTTTTCAAACTTTGTAGTCGTCAGAAAATTCATAAAATGATTGAAAAATGAATTAATAACAATTTCAGTATGGGAACCCGTAGCCACCTCAGCCTATTGAGACAAACGGCCGCAAGCGTTGACCACTGTGCTATGGGACCTTTTAATATTTCTAAGCGTTCTCAATTTCATCAAAATGGACGGTCGAGGAAGCATTTTTACGTATACGTACATAACAACTACCCAAAGACTACCGTCCAAATACAAAACGGTGTAAAAAGATAAGGTTCCCTTATAAAAATGTTAAATAGGTTCCATTACTTAAAATCTACTCAAAAAAGTTATACAAGTAATAAATTTACATAGTTTCCAATTTAAATTAAATTTAGCATAGAGATATGTGCTTGATGGAATTTCAATATCAAATTTGAATCGTTTGAATTTTGTTCTTTTTCATGAGATTTGTCGATAAATTCCCCGGTTTCGCTTTTCGGCATCTTCAGGCATTTCAATTGCACGGATGTATTAATACTGATGCACGGGTGCACTTGAATGCATGAAGATGATGAAAGACGAAACCAGGGTCGTTAGTGACAAAACTCATGGAAAAGTACAAAATTCAAACGATTCAAATAGAGATATGTATTCTTTCAACATCGCTACTTGATAATAAACATATCCGTTATATAAATCAGTGTTATCTAATGAAAAATTATCAATATTTTTTTTTAAATCGTTCAAAAAGGGGATCGGGTGTACATGCATCTTTTAATGCCAATTGAATAATTCTTTAAAGTTAATTAAAACTAATGCACGAATCATTATCATCTTATAATATTTGTACTGTAAATTTTACTATAAATCAGTACTGATATTGGCGTAAGTTCAACTGATCTCGCATTAGCTTAGTTGGGCCAGTGCAGGTATTTTCCATAGTGAGTATTCCGTTGCATTGTTTGAACTTTAAAGTATTGTTTCGATTCTAGCATAAAAGCAAAACCACGCAAGAGTTATGGCTGCCATTTTTGTTTTGCCTAAAGGCATCACCTCGGCTGTTGGTATCAGACGGGTATACCCACTCGCTGCCCTTAGGCTCTATAAATATTAGGTAGGTATATGAGGCTCATAGAATCCAACATTACAAATTTTATATTGTGTACTTTTTATGTATGGCCACAGAGAAAAACGTTTTATCATTCTTTGTATATACAAAAATAGTGGCCTCTATGGTTTATTATTCTTACAATGACAGAGCTGTATCCAGAAGTGTAATTTTATATCGCACAGCTTTACGTTAAAAGCTTGGAAGTGGCGATAAATCTGAATGCCAATTTTGAGTAGAGCTGTGGAGTCGGAGTCGGAGTCGTGGAGTCGAGGCTTTTTGGCCGGAGTCGGAGTCGTCGCGGCGTTTTGGCCGGAGTCGTACTCCGAGTCGGAAATTTTGATTTTGTTTTTGCATATAATATGTCATATTTGGCTATTGGCCAGATAAGAAGGGTTGATATTTAATTGAATACACATAAATAGGAACATTAGGAAAAAATGTACTATTATTTAGTCGGAGTCGGAGTCGTAGTCGGAGTAGTGGTTTTTGTAAATGCTGGAGTCGGAGTCGAACTTTTTTTTACCGACTCCACAGCCCTGATTTTGAGCCATATTTATTCTAACGTAGGCTAGTAAATAATTACGTAAATAAATGTCAATTTCGACTGAAGATGCCTTGACGGAATTTTAATATCAAATTCGAATCGTTTGAAGTCACAAACGAAATTCGGTATCTTCAGGCATTTCAAGTGCACGAATCAACTTTAACTGCTTAGCTTTAGCGACGAAATTCACGGAAAAGTACAAAATTAAAACGATTTAATCGTACATAATTGTTTATATCATGTTATTGTGATTTAAATTTACGCGAATCTAAATCTTGATAATATTAATTACGCTCTATATTTTAGTTTTAATTTGTGTAGCTACAAACTTTGCACTCTATCTAAATTAACACTTCAACTGAAGTTGTGCGTCTTTTGCACTTAATAATATAATCTTAAAGCTCAGTTTGAAATTTAGAAACTTCTGATGACCTACTTAAAAAAAGAGAAGCTTCACAGTACGTAGGTACTAAGATTAATTGAGCTCAACGTTGATCTTAATTATAAAATACACAATTAACTACATTAAGTAAATTAACATATATATGTGTACAACGATAAACCTTGCAATTTGATTTTATATATTGTTTGATATGGCAATCAAAAATTGATTACTTACTGTTTATACATCATTATTTTTAATTTGATTCACTTTTTAGTCTACTAAATAGACAGTTGTTATTTGAATTCATAATTAATACGATCGGCCGAGGGTAGTGTTTGATTAAACTTCAATTTAATATTTAAATATTATAGTTTCATTTTTGTGCGTTTGCACAGGGTTTGTAAACTACGACCAGGGTCGAGAATTAATAACAATCTGCTAACATCACTTCGTTGAGTTCAAATATAAATCCCACAAGAATATACCACGCTCATTATAACATTTAAAGAAGAATATTTATTCATAAATTATTATTTTTCTTTATTACTATATCATCACTGAAATGAACTGTAAGTATAATTATACAAATATATTCTGAAAGAATTGATAACATTGAATATTTCATAAAAAAATTGATGTGTGTAAAATATTATTGAGTCAGTTTATACATATTATATAGAAGCCGTGGTGAAATTTACTAAAAGATTTTTTACATAAAGGACAGTATATGTAAAATATAATTGAATTAGCATTTACTTTGTAGAACTCCATTGTAACATGGTGGAAAAATGCATTAGAACAGTTGTAAATTAATAGATATCATCAATCCAATGACATTTTTAATGAGCACACTAATATTAGTCCATCACCGTTACTCAGACCATTTCGGAGGGCTTAAACAATTTTAACTAAATAAACTTTATACATAACAATTTACGTTCATTGTCACTCAATAAAAAACCCAGGCTAGCTTTGAATTTGAGAAATACATGAAAATAATTGTGTCAGTATAAAGTTAAGGTGGTAAAACAGAAGATGTTTTGTGTTAATTTTCTACAGCAGTATATATAGATTAGTAAATGTACGTTTAAACATATGTAGTTCTGAAGAGGGCGTAAGCAGAAATAGCTGTCAAATATGTATATATCTTATAATTTTAGTTGAATTAAATACTTTACTATTTTTTCAGCGTCTCGTAAAATATACGTCTAAATTATTATCTTATTTCCTGTGTGAAACAGCTACTTGACAACACATATCTCAAATGAGCATTCTTATTGATTGTTGCAAAGTTGATTGCAATCAAATTAGAATAAAAGTTGATAAAAATCGTTATTTTATTCGATTACCAAAAACTACCATATTTGCTCATTTTACACGAAGAAGAAATAACATAACATTCTTGGTGGTCACAAAGTTGTCAATCCATGATGTCTAAAAGAGTAATCCACAATAAGTCCAATACAAAAAAACCAAATCTCTATCGTTCTGTCAGTCTGAATCAATTTCAACTTTATTTACAATCATGCCCCGTGTGTGTCCGTTTTTTTAAAGAATCATTACTTTTAATTGTCATTAATAGAATGTAAATAAAATTCATTTTCTAATTGAGAATGCTGTAGATTTTGCATGATTGCTTTTGATGATTTTTTTTTTTGAAATAAGTAAGAAGTAACTGAATGAATTATCATAATTACACTAAATATTTGATAGATTTAAATATATATCATCACTATAATATCATTATAAATGTAAAAAAATAGCACTCTACATCCATACATATCATGACCAACATCCGAAGTAGAAAGCAGCGATTGCAGTGTTTAAAAATTAATTTAAGGTACTGAAATTTGTCTATATCTGTATCCATGAAATATAAACGTCTAAAATAATTTGATTTTGCTTCCCATGTAAATTATTTGTAATATAATACTAGAAATTTTATTGTAGACATCGACATTTTAAAGCATCTCCTATATTCCTGATTCTATGTGTTTTAAAGTTTTAATATTTTGCGCGACACAATTCACACACTTGTTTTTTGACTACAGACATGACTATATGTTAAGTCTAACAAAACAAATAACACATTGAATAAAACAAGCATTGCATTAAGCTAATTCATTACTGAGATTGTATATTGATGACTTCTCTCAAAGACGATACTAGTAAATCTAAGGTATGCAATATTATTGCTGTTAGTTATAAATGTGTCATCCTCTATTTACATGCACGTACGTTTATATACGAAAAGCGATATTGCCTATTGCTGTAAGATATTCTAAAGCTTTTGATTGTATTAACACATACTCTTGTGCGATACTTAATTAAATGATGCTGACTTTAAGTATTTAGAACAAGATACGTAGAATTGTAATATTGGTTTATTTATCAATTTACTAGATGGATAAAGTACTTATATTTGCAATGATAATGGGTTCTATTTATGAGACACCGTAATATTTCTCCACGCATCAGTACAATTATTCTATTGGTGCAATCTCAGTGATTGGTTCCTGGTTTTATACATTTAGGTAATTTCCTTAAATGTGTTTAGTTATTGCAAACAACGTGGAGCTTTCAGCTTAGTGCTAATTCTATTTCCCTATGTGGGTAAAGCAAGATAAATTTCCTGCGTGCATTATATCTAAGCCAGCTTACATTTTTGAATTGCTAAAACATTTAATGAAACCTCCTGACTGATTATGGATGTTCAGTAAACGATATCTCCAATTCTCTATTTTTTCTCATCCAGACCCTTGTCACTTATTCAATTTCAGCATTAACTCTATGCTGCTGTTCCAAGCAAAAAGGCAGTAAGTGACTCTGAAATACTTTTGAGAAAAATGACATAACGTTTTTTTTAAGTTTAAGTATTTAGAATTTATAAAATGCGGTTGATGCGAAAATGAAATGTTTCTTCGTAAAAAAGCAATATTTAGTTGCATTGACAGCTTTTTGTCTGGAAAACTGGAGTTGCTGCTTTTTTGCTAAGAAAATCTTATAAATTTAGCAGATTTTTATGGTGTTTTAGTTATTACACTGCTATAAAAGTGAGCACCATTTCTAGCTTACAAAATATTTATAAATTGGCATTCATAACTCAATTTAGAAAATGTTGATATTTACTGCCTTATTCCTTGGAAAGGCAGTATGGCGATATACCTTCTGCCAGTTTTTTGCTTGAACAATTAAGTACCAAATCCATTTGATTATTTATTGAAATTGAAATGCATGAATCAAACATTTTATTGTATTTGTTGTATCTATTATGTAAGTGAGATATCCTTAAGAAGCATATTTACTTAGTCTGCAATTTTTTCATCATTCTAAGTTAATAGGGATATCTCTTGAAGAGTAATGTGTGTGCTTCTTTTTTAATTTTACTGGCCATATTAAAATATGTCCCTTTTAATATTGCTGTTAACTGCGTTTGGTTGCCTGCTTTAATGAGCATTCTATACCACTTTATTTGTGAGATTGCTGAAATTTCGATGCGTATTTATACATATGTATTGCATTTTTATAGCTTCTAATTGCTGTATTGCGTATGCAAATATGAGCCTACTAAAAAATTCGTTATTTTATATCGTCGTGTGTTATTAATCAAGTATTATTCATTTAATCATCAGATACAATTACATTAGACCATATGGTGTTACAAGTATTTTTTTTTATTTCTTATTTATAAAGCAAACGAGTTATGATAAAAAAAAACCACTTTCTTGTCGTTGTATAATTATATGGATTTCATTATAAATAAAAAAAAATCTTATTCATTTAAATAGATCTGAAAAAATTGGCGTGGGTACTGTAATAGTGGGTAATTAACTATCAATCAACAATCACTTTTTAGATCAGTTTCTTATCAACTGATTTTCTTAACTTTTGTATAAATATCACTGTTTTATTGTATTCCTTATCAGTTGACAATTCACGCCATGAGCGAAACCGGTCCTGATCAAATAAATTTTATGTGGAAAAAGTACTAAAAATGTATTATTATTTTTAATATAATGCCTTTCCACCAAGTATTGACAGTGAACACCTTAAAAGTGAACTGATTTTCTTTTCTAAATTCAGTGTTGCAAGATAAATATGATAATGGTTATCGTGCACATGTAAATTTTAATGAATTAAATGCGCGCGGAAGTAAGGATTGTAATACCGCACAAATAGCGTAACCGGTACTTTATATAAAATCTGGTGTTATAAAAAAACGGCCAACTCAGATCGTAAATTCGATAATATGTGAGACTTTTGCAAGGAACAACGACTAATAATTGAGATATGTCACTACACATGCTTTCAAGTAAAATATTTCATGGTGACGTCAATGACGTCTGGGACAATAAGTGGCAGTCTGGCGAATCATGAACACTGTGTTACATAAACCTTTTTCATTTGATCAAAAATCATATAAACTTTCATTTTATTTCTGCCTAATTTTCAATACTGAAATAATAGTATTTCCTTTCGTCAAAACAGGTATTTTAGTATTGGATAAACATCCGAAACACCTGAATCCCGGATAACAGCTTTATTTTTAAAGCTCGTCAACATTTTGATTTGCCAACTTAGCCTTAATATAATTATTTACTGAGACTATTTTTTTATAAATAGTTACTTAAGCTATGTAGTTACTGGCCGAATAATTTGCTGCTCCAATATTTAGCTTTATATCATTTTTTTATACATGGACACCTTTCTTTGAAAAGGTTCTAACTGCTTTTCGAGATATGAGCGTTTGAAGTTTCGATTGATTAAAATTCACTTGTAACAATGAGCAAGCCAAAATTTTAATTAGAACCTTTTCGAAGTAAGGTAACGACATGTCAATTTAAATAATTATTATGAATTTGAAAAAAAATTGAATCTGTTGGATATACGACAATAAAATGCAACATAAATACGAAATCTACCTTTTAATGATTTTTTTTGATAAAAGAACTCTTTGCATTCGCTTTTAAAATTCCGTAAACTGGAACTAGTTTGCAGTGCTATTTCTATAAAATATCTCTGTATTTCGGTTAAATAAAATAAATATTTTATTCAATATCAATTCCTGGGAAATACTACACCTAAGTTTTTATTTAAAGAAGCCACGTCGCTGGTTGTTCACTTTTGTAAAATAGTAGACGTTTCAATATTTGATGCAGTACATATGTATCATAAAATAATAATATTAATAATAAATAAGTAAAGGAAAAACTCCAGGGCATAAAAATAATATTTACGTTCAGACGTTAACACCTTTGCGACCGCATTTCCTCTGCTTAAGGTCAAACCACACAATATCTATGTTTGATTAAAACATATTATTAACTGGCTTTTATAAATCTTTCGTTGATATTTATGGCGTTAAGACAATGCACGAGGTGCCCTGTTTAGCGTGATCTTTGCAACAATGGCTGTATTGGATATTTTATTAAATCGCTATTTTGTTGTGTGACTTATTGGAGTGTGGCGCAGTTTTTTATTGACATATGAATGTAATTATTTTAAAGACTATTAAGTTGTTGTAAAATGACAACAATTATTTAAATGACACTTAAATAATTTAAGCTATTCAATTCATTGAAAATACAAGAACCATTTTTGACGTTTAACATAACGTCAATCATAAAATGAAGGATTTTTAAATTAGTATTTTTTGGTGATATCTTTCGATCGATTTTAAGTGTGGTACCTACTATGAAAATTTTCAGCCCAAAAACCGTGAAAATAATGATATTCAAATAAGATAACGGTTTCAAAGACTATATACGCAAATTCAATTAGTCGAAATAGTCGGTATTTTATTTAATATTCTAAAAGGATGGTTCACTAGAACACGAGTTGTTATGCTGTTTAGTTAAACTCATCTTTTTTCGATGTTATGTACTATTATCAATTAACATGTACAAAATAAAAAAAACAAAGGTGTAACCGAACAAACCGTTTAAAAATAAATTTACTTTTAATTTGGTATAGAACCGTAAGAATTTGTAATAACCACAATGTTCGTATCAGTTGTCATGAAACAAAATTGTGTCCTGTGTAATTTTGTACGTACGATCAACAAAATTCATTTTCTCTTTTAATTAATCTCACATCTTGAATACTTCACATTGATAATTTTTTACTGAGACAAACTAAAAAGATCTTAATGACGAATTAGGCAATGACATATTTTTTTTGAAATATCGTACTGTATTAGATATGAATATAAGTGAGAGAAAAATGTGTTGGCTTGATGCCAAAACAATTATCTATCGATAAATTATATGTCAATATAACATGTTTTTATTCATACCGTGCTTGACCCACCGTTTTCCCAAAAAGATTATCTCCATAGTCATAAAATCTAGACTCATACAAGAGTTTAGATTTTTTCTTAGACTATATCAATATACGTATATTTGTAGTATTATAAATACTAAATAATCACATGTAACATATTAATAAGCATCTTTAATCTGCAGAGTCTCCAAGGTATAATCCGCAATACAGGTTTATAATACAACTAATGAAATCTAATGTTACAGCTGAAATAATTCGATAGTCAAAAAATGCATGCAGTTATTACAGTACAGATACAAAGGCTGTTAAATAAAATAACTTAATCAAAGCATTCAATGACGGATCCACAGCTCTATTCATGTAACGTGGAATACGGACGCAATCTGTCTCGTATTCTCTTTGTTCCATGTAACTTGAAATGAGCCTTTGAGAGGGGAAGTGAGCCAAGTCTAATATGGCGAATCTTTTTTATTGTTCAATTCATTTTTACATCGTTTTTTGTGGTATTATCTAAACATATTAACATTACGTGGAAGCTTACTAAAGCGTGGAACAGAACAAATTATTTCAGGAAATTAATTATTGAAATAGTGTTGTAGAAAAAGTGACATTAGTTCACCGCTGACATATCAGTTGAGCCCTCGAGAAGTGAAGTGAGCCAAGTATAAAAAGTATGAATCTTTTGATGAAATTAGCACAGAACATACTTTTATTTAAAATAAAAACGCTATTTCATTGTGTTTTTAATAATAGCACTTCACTTGTAGGATGCTTAAGACCTGAAGAATCTGATACTGCATATATATTATTTTTTCCAAAAATGTCATTGCGAATGCGGCCATTAATGATGCATTGTATATGTGGGCAACGGATTTAAAAAAAACTTATATTAAACGTGAGGCAGGTAAGCTCCTCCTTTTAAAATTAAGAGAATAATAATTCTAAAGTATCGTTATAATACAAAGAACACTGCAATTAAATTTGAATAGGTGACGTAATAAACCTTTTTTTTTATTCAATTCATGCAAAGATGCCATTGTCGGTTGCAAATTACCGTATTGTATAAAATCATGATTTTCGTTTCATGTCGGCATATTAACTTTGTGCCCGTCAAGTATTTCACGTGATGTGCAATTTAATTCGAGTTGAAATGTATAAATACTTTATCCATAAATTGCGTTATGTTTAACATTCAAAATTGTCGGATTCTGTAACGTGTTTCACACACTGTGAAATATTATGTTTGCCTTGTAGGGGTTAAAAGACCCCGGGGGCAAAGCGCATCGGGTTCTTTCCGCTCGCTAGCGGTCCCATCCGAGGCTATCGCGATCCACCCGCGGCTCGGTCCGCACGCCGCCTGGGTCACAGCGACCCCACAACACTTTATAACATTTATTTTATTTTTTAATCTCAATATCGCAATGATAAAAATAATTTCGAAAAAAATAGCACGACATCCATTTTATTAATGTGGAAAAGGCACTTTTTGCAAAATATCACTATCACTTAAATTATTATCGCTTTATAAATAAATTCGTGTTATCCCTAGAAGGATCCTTAAAACTATTTCAGTACTTACATTACATTAACTAAAATATAGAGAAATTAACTAATCAATTTTAAACACCGATAACGCAATAATTGTCGACAAATTATTAATAAAGATATATTACTATATGTATACTATGTATGCCTTAATTATTATTTTTGCTATTTTGACTAACAATAATTATTAATAACAAAGTGTTTTAGTCGTTTTTTTTTGTTTATTATGTATGCATTTAAATATCCGTAAATGTTCCATTTTTAAATTTTTTTATCAATGCTATTTACCATTATAAATTCATTTGTTTGAAATTGACAGTTGGAGCGATATTTTGAAAACATACAAACAAAGCAAATACAATCGTATTGGAAAAATAAAACTATGGTGTACCTACATATGTTTCGACGAAAAATGAAATAATTTAATTCGTGTGCGCTGTGTTAATATAAAACTCGAAACACTATTGTAGTTTTCGCAACATAGTCTTCGGAGTAGCGGTTCGTAAAATCCGTGATTTATGGCTTTCAATCGCCATCTTGGAAATAAACTGAAAAAAATGTAATAAAGTGCGATAACTATACCTACATCAACGGCATAAAACTTTTTTTATTAATAATATATCTGTGTTAATAATATAATACAAATGATACATTCCATTACTATTGGCTTACAATAAATGGTATATATATTTATAAAATATTTGTGCAACTCTAATTCTCAAGTTTATATGATGTAGTAGGTACAGTGGGATGTTATTTTCTCCTTTTTTAAACCGAACAAAAAGATTGCAACGGGGCATGTCTCGTTTTAAGTTCCCTCGAAAATAAATTTTTCGCGGATATTTATGAATTTATTATCTACACAGTTCAAATTATTGGATGTCTATGTGTTCAATGTTATAAAATGGTTTGGCTTGGAACACTTTATAGACGTCAACAAAAATCAATCGTATTTTTAAATATGGATCGTTTTAAGAGAAAAATAGTGTCGCCAGTTTCATGAACCTATTTTTCTGTCAGTTGGTAATAACGCGATTTTTACGTAGTAAAGTAAACTATGACTGATGAAGGTAATTTGTATATGAAAAAAAAAGCTTTTTTTCTATATCCAAACAGATATGGTCAAAGCCTTGGAGGATAGTCGCAAACTGAGCGAGCCATTATGTTTTAGTCCTGCGGCTATTTTTTGAAATACATATTTAAATTCGCCTGAAGGTATGATTAGAATGCTTTACGATCTCTGAGAATTTATTCGAGATCTCTTCTAGCCAAAGGTATCGCTGAGCTTACATTTTTTGCATGTGTTTGAGAAGAGTTCGTCAATAGAAGAACCGCAATCAACCTCTGGCCCGACATTTAAAATTAACATATTTTTATATACCTAATTAAACATAACGAACAATATGAGTAATTGTATGATATAATGATTAAAATGATATGTTTGACACAATTCCATTATAATAATTAGGTTGCCGCCAAATTAGCCGACTGGCCAATGCTTTTTTAGGCTTTTAAGTATTCGGTTGAGCGGTCATGGGTTCGAATCTGCGAATGAAAAATTTCACACATAAATTTATAAATTTATATTCGAACGGTAGGATGAATTTCGTGTTTTAATTCATTTTTACGCAAGTCGAGTCGACAAGTCCTTCCTCAACATTATTCTTAGCAAGCTGCTTTCTTACCAGTTTTCGAAACACAACTTCTGTTAAAATGCTCCAGTGAGAAATAATATTTCATATTGCTTGTGGAAATTGCTTAAAAATCTTTTACCGATTTTACAAAGATTTGCAATTTTGTAAAATGAAATATTTTTATAGATTCTTTGTCATTTGAAGTCTTTAATTAGGGGTTAATTTAAGAGGCTTTAAATGTTTTTGCGTTTCGTTAACTATTTTAATTCTGTAACACTTTTTTTAAATTGGTTTTACCTATTTTAATGATGATAAATCAAGAAATACTTAATTGAGCTGATCGTTCAAGCTTTGTATTTTTTTAAATGCCTTATTTTGTGTGGCTCGTTTTGTTATAATATTAGTTTAGAAATCTTTAGAATGAAACTTGCAATGGTTTCGAAGCGCCAATCACGAAGAGTTCTTTAAAAAATAATAATTCAATACCATGCCGTTTTGATTTATTTTTGTACCAAATAACTGAGCTAATTATTGTTGTTCCAAGATTAATAATTGAACTTGAAAACACCTGCATTGGGACATTTTTAATTTATTGATAATTAGTTGTAATGTGATTATATCTATAAATATTCGACGTAACCTCAACTAACTATAGCGTTCAATCATCGGATCTTTTTTAAAAACAAAAATTGGTTCAAAGAATGTTCTTTACAATATTCCAACAACACGGTCTAACAAAACGAACAGAATTATTAAGTTTTACATGGCTTAAGATTTAAATATTATCTGACAGTGACAATGAATAAATATTTATATACATACTTCGTTGAATTGAAATATATAAAACAACGCAAGATAATTATTCAATGATAGTACGTACAAACGAAATTAGAAAAACGTTTATTTTTTATAATATTTGTTGAAAGTATTGGAGACTTTCCCTAGTTTTCTATGTTGGGTGTTTCATTCTACTTCTTGTTTCTTTTACTAAAACAAAATATAACTTATTAATATTATATTTAAGGCATTTAAAAGTATACATAATAGAGATGGTTTGACTCGTTTGTATAGTTTTTTATGTCGATATATTAAATAAATATGGTAAAAAGCTAATAATATATATTTTTAAGTAGGTTTAAAATAAAGCTATAGGAAACCCGTGCCCGACTTAATAATTTGGAGATTCCGACAAGATTTTGTGTTCAAATATGTAAAAAAATGCTTAACATTAACATTATTTAACAAAAATATATGCAGAAAAAATTATGTTGAATTAACTTCGACGTGACTTCCTATCAACAAAAGATTGTTTTTAAGTCATGTCTACTCCCAATGTAGAGCATATGGATTTCTAACGTAGTTTCGCTCAACATATGTTTTTTACGAGAACTGCTTGTTTCTCTGTAGCTCAACCTCACTTTTACAAAGAGAATGCGGATAAAAAGAACAGGACTAGTGGTTAGCTATTCGATCTCGCTACGGCCTTTTTTGGGATCGAATGGATGTGGAGGGAATTTAAGACAACAAAGATATACATTTCTTCCAACGGAAATAAACTAATTGATCGAAAAAATGAAAATGTCTAGACTGGGAGTCGAACCCGTGAGTTCCGAAACCGAGGCTAACGACGTTGAAACAGACATATGATATATGTATATTATATACAGGTATATTATATTATTTATGGCATTCAAAATCACTCACAGTTACTCCTCGTAAAAAGAGCTAGTATTGAATTAACCAGGGCTGTGGAGTCAGAGTCGTCGCAGCGTTTTGGCCGGAGTCATACGCGGAATCGGAAATTATGAAAAGTTTGAAATTTTCATTTTTGCATAATATTTCAAATTTGGCTATTGGTCGGATAGGTTGGTTGATATATGTGTAAATACAGATAAATAGTAAAATTAAGAAAAAAACGTGACGAAATCAAACATTTTTTAGTGGGAGTCGGGGTCGGAGTGGTGTTTTTGATCAATGCCGGAGTCGGAGTCGTCATCACGCTTGCCTACACATCAATAAAAAAAAATGCCTGTTATAAATATGATTCGGTTGATCTTATTTTAGTGTAACCCTAGAATATATTTTTTCTGTACACTTTAAAATATTAACGATATTATTTGAAATCATATTTAATGTAAAGTTTCATATTCGTGGTACGTTGTAGTTATCGAGTTGTATAATTTCCGAGTAATATAATATTATTATTTATATATATGAACTACTCCGGCGTTCTGTTAGTTAATACGGAATAGCCCGGAGGCACGTTGGCAGTCGGTCGAAACGCACTATATGAGTTTGGCCCGAGGGGAAATAGTGTACCTTGAGGCTATTGTTTCTAATGGATGTTTAAATGTACACACAAAACTTCTCATTTATATATGTAATGTGCTTGTAGTATGGGTCGCAAAACGGACGAGACTTCCGCCAGAAATATGATAGCATACAGGCGAAATTTTACTAAAATTGGTGCACCGATTACAATACAATTTTGAATTTGGACAGTTATAGACGTTTCGCAAAATAATTTTGACAAATCTCTCGTGTCATTCATTTGACATTAGACCACGCGTGAATAAACTGTATTAACATACATTCTTTGTAAATATTGCCAGTCTATTAAAATAAATGATTTATCATTCCAATTTGTTGTCACATTGCAATCGAAATTGAACAGAATTTGACAGATAAATCGTTTTCAGTATTCAATTTGGCTTACATGTTAATAATCAAACGACTTTAAATTATTATTAGTGTAACTAAATTTGACGATAGTTAATAAAAAATTTAAAATAACTTTGATTATTCCATGTATTGTGTTACTAAAGGCATCTTCGGAATTACTATCACAAAATTTGCTAAAGTAGTATAGCATATATAGTATAGTTTGGGATTTTTTCTTTTTACGGGAAGCAAGGAGGGGGCTATAGGATCAGCAAAGCAAACTAATATTTTTACTGCTAATTAAGTTAGCAATTACAAAATATTAATTATTGATGTACAATCAATTAGGAAAGGGTTAAACCTGTCATTGGATATAACGTAAGCAGTGGCTCGCCAAGTAAGCAAGTGTGAAGATGCATCTGAAAAAGGCGAAATACATGTCACAATGAAAAACACAATACGTGAAATAATCAAAGTTATTTTAAATTTTATATTAAAATGAACCACAAAGTTACCGCCGATTCCATCAAAAGTATTGACGATTGTTAGTACTCAAATTGGTGGCTTCTCAGAGAGCGAGTAGATCTCAACGTCTAATAGATTTTCAACTGTGTATTATTACTTTATTAACGTCTCCTAAGACACACTTACGGAATATACCCAGAAAATTTTAATACCCTTGAAAGATTGATCTATCAGTTATTCAACAAAATACATATTGATATCGATGAAAATGGACGAGCGATTCTAGAAGACTGCGAACGAATTTCTGTTAACTTCATGTGATATGATTCTATTATTTATATGGACGAAGAGGAGAATGAAGTTACTTGGAATTAAAAACTAGCACACAATTGCTATCTGGCTTCCAATGTGCCACATAATAGACAATAGTATTTAATTCCCGACCAATTCTTCGAAGGTATCACACGCTCAATTTCTAAATTAAAATAGCAGATATCAGTGGCAAAACATTGTTTTTCTGTCATTCTGCTTATAAAGCATCATCACAGATATCTTTAAAAACGATATTTGTATTAAATTAAACCATGGTTAAGTGTTTTTTTTTATTCATTTAGGTCACTTACAGCAGGGAATATAAATGTGTATTGATTGAGTTGTCGATAATTTGGTTGAACCACATTACAATAAAGTCAAAAAGTAGAGTATTTCTTTTCAATATTATTGTGTTATGAAATTGAAATTTTTGTTCAGCATTGCGATAGTTCCAACAATGATTTTTTTAGCCTTATTCTAATCCATATAGTTTAGTAAAATTTTAAGTCAAAAAATTGATTATCCACAATATACAGAAATTAAAGTTCACTATATTTTGTCTGAGGCACGCGTAACTAATTTTATTAATTTGGTCGATTATTTGAACCTACAAACACATTTTGGTAGTTAATGGAGCATCTCTAAAGATGTTCTTAACGAGAACCTGCTGTAAGACAGTTGGTTAGCTTCACACTTTGGAGACGGTATAGAAAGAAAGATGTACTACTAATTAGTTATTTGAACTCTGTGTTGGGTGCTATGAAAACGTTCTTGCTTTTGAATTTAGAATACGAATCCATAAATCGATGAATAAATTCTTATATTCTGGTAAATGAATCCGTAACTCTGCAACCGAATGGACATTATCGTTGAGACAACAGACAGTACTGGGAATTCCTGGGGTACGTATTGACAAGCGATTTTTTTGGTTCTCACGAAGTTTTCTTTGATACGTATGTAATTAATATTTTCTCCATTGAATATTTTTTACCATATTAATATTCTGTCGCCTGGAGCTGGCCTAGACTAAGTTTTAGAATCTTGTAATTCTAAGGACGGTTCGGCTAAGGATCTTGAGAATCTTTCCACGGAAAGGGTATGATTTCTTCTCATAACACTGTCCAAGCTCTTGGAGCTTAATCGGCCCAGCATGAGTGATAACTGTTTTAAAACATTATATCGATGGAATAATTAATATTATATAATTGATGATTTTGAGTGTGATTGAAAAAACAATATCTTATTTGAATCGTTGAATTTAGCCTTGCTTCCATACGGTTTAATTGTTACAATCCGGGCTTCAATTACTGGATATCATGCTTTCAAGTAAATAACTGTGGGAAAAGGAATGTCTAAATTGTTAATAGAAATTTCGTGTGTCAATATCTCACCTGAATGCATATTTTTGAAATATTCAATATAACGATAGCGAATGTTCCGATTTGGTAACATTTATGGCCACCCTTTTCTTATAAGAGATTAAACGAAAAATCAGTTTAAAATTCTCGCGAAGAGCGATACTGGTCATGATCAATAAATTAATTGTGAAAAAAAATATTTATATAATGCCTTTCCACCAAGTATTGACTGGGAACATTTTAAAAGTTATAAAAGATTAAACGTAAACTGAATAGTTTTTTTGATAAGCGTTTGCTTTCTTTTAAACATTCCTTTAATAAGTTGTAGTATCATAAAAATAAGGGAACATAGTTATTGGTTTCGAAAAAATTACTCTTTATTATCTGGATAACTAGCATCACTCAGCTTTAATATTTTCCATCCTCTACGAAATCGCCAATATCGTATAGCCTGAGCCAAGCCACGAGAAGTAAATATGCCGACCTGGAAGGGTTAAAAACGCCCATGGCATTGCGTTGCCTCATTGGAATGGTTTACAACACACCAAGACTTCATTCGATGCAATCACAAATAATTTGTGCCATTATTGCCCTCCGGCCCTGATCACAATCCAAACTGACACTTCCGCTTGAGGAGCTCCAGGCATATGATCCTCGTTCTTCATAATTTGACAGATGCTCCGTGTATCACTTGGATATGACTAAAATCTGGGGCAATATTTCTCATAATTTGGTAGTTATTCTTGAAAGAACTGTCGATTTGTAAGAAAACGATTGTATAAAGTTTCCGAGCGTAATTGCTATGATGTGTTTACCAATCATTTACGGCTGTCACTCACGGGTATTTACCACGGCAATTTTAGTTAACCACTTAGTAATCATAATCACACAAATGTGGATCATCGTGTCACTTGGCCACGAGTCGTACTGTAACAATTAATTGACAGTTAAACATGGCGCCACTGTCTTTGCTAGCTGTCCAATATAATATACTATATTTATCGCCCGCTGATAATCTTCTTTCCGCAATATAGTAATTATTTGTCACTTTCTTCCGAGTGATGTACTGTAATCTTCATCATCAATTATTGTTGGCGCCACTGTCTATGCGATCTGTCAGATTTTAAATAGTTAGTAAGACGGTAGTTCCAATTATTGCCGCCAATTAAATAAGATTATTTACTGTAGGTATCGAAACATATTATGTATAATAAATGTCTAAATATGTGAACCAAGGTCGAAGAAAATGTTTTTTTTTCTTTATAACAGCTCTCAGAATAAAAAATATGTTTGCTAACAATCAACAACAGAAGATAGCTTTATTACTTATTCTTATTAGGCTTTGACATCCATAGACTCGTTTTATAATTATAAACCGATATTTTAAAGTCAAAAATATTTTTTAAGAATGTTTCTGTTCAATTTGATTTTTATCAGCATAAACTATTTACTAACTGGGAGAAACCAACCCTGATAATTATATACAATATTTTCAACCACGTCTCCTACGAGCATGGAGCATAAGGTCTTAATATGAAGCATAGACACGAAACGTATTATAGGAGAACTGGTTGTTATCCAATCTTATATAACTTCTCTTGTTCGGGGAGATTAATGATAAGAGGATATAAATAAACTAGTCGTTAACTTATTCTTCTACGCCCCGTCGCTAATATTGGTCGGGTGGGATAGGAATGTAAACAACACAGACATCCTTCACAAATCCATTAGCAGAAAAAATCAATTAATGATTATTTGTACGGGGCTTAGACTTTTCGGGACTAGGCATAACTTTTAACCGTAATGATTGTTACAAATTAAGTTTTATTTTTGATAATATTATATATGTAATGTCTCCGATAAGAATTGAAAGTTACATGATTTAATAGTATGTACTGAAAAAATCGCTTTTTCAAAAAAAAAAAAAATTCTACATAAATTATAACATATGTAAATAGTATATAGATATTTCGGCTTACGCCCTTACAGAACTAGTTAATAGTTCTAACGTTCAAATGTATTCATCTGACAGTTAACAGCCGTTGTAAAGTTATAAGTTTCAGTTTGTTTGTAATAATAGAAATATATTAAGTTATGCTAAGTACCAGTTTCATTAATAAAGCATTTCGAACCGAACTTTTTCCTTTTTCAAATACCTAGTTACGTATTCATTTGCTCGGCGACCCCTTCGGGCTGGTTCTCGTAGCAATGTTGTATTTCACAGTTTTATGAAGTTTTATTTTTTCCTCATATAAAGCATCCCGGTGTAAGTCAGAAATTAACAGCCAGGGGCGACTCTATATACTTACTATATAACTGTCCGGGAATGGTGCCCAGAGCAAATCATGCAAACATCGCCCCTGCGTTACCCCCAGGGCGGATCTACATTTTTGATAGGCACACTGTTGTACTTGGCTTCATTTTGCTTTCAATATTTCGTGTGGTGTTTTTCAACAGAATTTCTTATTCCGCCATGATTGTTTTTGCTTCAATGCAATAATAATTGAAATGGTCACACCAATAATACAAATCTCATTCTGGAATATATACAGGGCTGTGGAGTCGGAGTCGTTGATTTGCGGTTTTTTGGCCGGAATCGGAATCGTCGCGGCCTTTTGGCCGAAGTCGTACTCGGAGTCGAAAATTTTGAAAAGTTTGAACTTTATATTTGTGCATGTAATATGTAAAATTTGGCTATTGACCGGATTGGTTAGTTGATATTTGATTACACATACATAAATAGGAAAGCTAGGAAAAAAACGTGACGAAATTAAACTTTTTTTATTCGGAATCACAGTGTTTTTTGACGACTCCACACCCATGATATAATAGAATAAATATATATTTATTCAATATCCGCTTTTTTTTTTAACTTAACTAAGATTATGCACAGTCCATACTCCAATACTCCATTGGACATCGAAATATCGTCACTTTAAAACTACTTAGTTAATTAAACACGCTGAAAATCAGTTTTACGAGATGGTTCTTTATATGAGGCGTCTAAAATAATTTCACATTTCGTTAAAATCCAACTATGTCATTTCAAATAATATGTAATGATATATGTATAACATATAGAACCCCACGAAAACGCGTGGACAATTTGTAAACTCTTCCGCTTGTCATGGAAATCACTTGCACAACCCGATATGTCCAATTTAAGTTTTAATTAGTGGACTGGCTCGTTCAAATATTCAAATTATTTTAATTTGAAATACTGTTGATGAAAAAGATAAAAAATATTTTTAGTGTCAAACATAAAAACGACGTTTATTACTAACATTTCAGTGTATAATTAATATAATACCTATATTACTATTTTTAAAAAAATGGAGAATTGGAGTTTCTTCAAACGATATTTTTATTTTTTTCAACCATGTGTCTCAGCATAAGTATTCTTACCATTACTGTTTGCTATTCAGTTGCTTTAGCCAGGTTTCGCCTTTGGGAATCTTCAGGCATTTCAAGTGCACGAATGAACTTTAATTGACATACATATGATTGTTAACATTATACAGGCGTGCATTGGCTTCGGTTGTGGAATGCACGGGATCGAATCCCAGTCCAGGCAGTTGAATTTTTCAGTGGAACTTTTGATTCCTGTTTGGACGCAATTGGATGGATATCTAATATTTCCTTTCTTTCACACCCATCAAACTCTAAAAATGCTACATAGCGAGAGCGATTGATCAACCACTAGTCCGGCTATATCCTGTTTATCCAAATATATGCGAAAATAGGGGTTGAGCAAATGTGTAAGAAAAACTTTTGTTGAGATTATCTACATCAGGGGTGGCCAGACTTTTTTGCCCGCGATCGACTTTCGTTTGAAATTATTGGCGGCGATCGACCAACATTAAAAGTAGTAATTGAAAGCCTATATTAATCTAATAGCCAACCCTTGTTTGACCTGGGTTTTAGAAAGAGATTTTCGTCGATAATCGGCTAATTTCTTGTCTCGCACGCTTCTTGGGACGGGCACCCGAGATATGAACACACCAGATAGGCAATCGACGCTTTGGCCACCCCTGATCTACACATTTACATAGTTTAAATTAGTTTAATAACATATGTTCTTTAATTTTATACCAATTTCTATTGATGATCACAGTGTTTGTCGTAAGACAATAAGTGATTGTACAGTGCTGAATTCATAAAATCTTTATATATTTATTATCATAAATATATTCGAATAGATTCTCGATGAAAAGGTAGCACCCTTTAATATTGTGTAATGACATAACAAGCTATTAATTTGTTATAATGTTGTTTCAAATACTCCATCGTTATTGTTATTGTATATGACTGAAAATGATTTGCACATTTGCGCTTGAACGCGTCGGTATTGCAGTTTCCTAAAGGATCTGTGTATGATTGAATCAGTGCCATAGACAAGAGGGGTTTTGTTTTCAATTTAATTGTAAACATCCTTAAACTTTCTTAGATTGCTGTCTGTTGTCTTTTTAGAGATCACAGGTGGACAGCATACGGTGACAAAAATTACAATGTATTTTAATTCTACAGAAATTATTTTATATATTTGTTGATAGCTATTTCGGCTTACGCCATCAATTATGTTTAAGCCTGTATTTACTTTTCTATAAAATAATTTCTGTAGAATTATAATAAATTATATTTTTTTTCACCGTATTATAATACTGTTCTACCAAGTAAATGTCAATTCAATCAATAAACATATCTAATAGTCATTTTGTAACTTATTTACAATAAGAGACTGTCAAATGCGGAATAATCTTGAATAATCATTTTAAAAGAATTCTTATGCTAAAATATTGATACGAAACTCACAACTTATATTTCATTTAATAAAATATGCATTTTTTCGTTAACTGTATTTTTATGAGGGATCTGGACGTTTTTTGAGTTACACCGCACCAGATCCGCTCCGACACCTAAATACTTGCTCCAGCTCCGCTCCGTGCTCCGAATAGTTCTAATAGGAGGCTTATTAATATAAAATTTTAAATAACTTGATTATTCCACGTATTGTGCTACTAACTGTGACACGTGTTTCGCCTCTTTCAGAGGCATCTTCGGACTTACGTACGTCCGTAGATGACATTAGTCCGTGGATGCCTCTGAAAGAGTCGAAACACGTCTCACAGTTAGTAGCACAATACGTGGAATAATCAAAGTTATTTTAAATTTTATACTAAAATGAACTTCCACAAAGTAGCCGCCGAAACCATCGAAAGTAGGAAGCATAATATTTATTAGTTCAAATTATATAGGTCCTGAAAAAAAACTTTACTTGCCCTCATATCAAATTATACGAGGATATGAATTTATCATAAAATGGGAAATACATTTAAAAAAACGTATATATCGGAGCTGTAGAGCATAATAAATTTCCGTGTTCCGGCTCCGTTCCTGTTCTGGCCAAAATCTTGTGGATCTACTGCTCCGCGCTCTTGCTCCACGCTCCGCTACAGATCCCCGATTTTTATTTGTGACAACAGATTATATCAAGATGTGACGTGTAACAACGTAACAATGGTGCAACATTTTACTAAAATGTATAATTTTAATAATTAGGATATAAATAAAATTATATCAAAATAGGTTGTGTTTACATGTTTAATTTTAGTATTTATTACGGTGGTTTACATACAGTAGAACCTCGATTGTCCGGACTAATTGGGGATGAAGATAGTCTGGATAAGGACAAATCCGGATAATCGAAAAAATCATAATTGACAGGAAAAGACATTCAGTATAAATTATTGTTAACAATCGAATTTGGACGATGACTGACCCATATTTTACACATGACTAGTTGTTATAGCAAATGCAACGACCATTCCATCACGTACGTAAACAGTGGACGCAATTCGCCACGTTCATATCAGCAAATTTGTAATATTTTTGTTTATTTTGACCAATCCGGATAATCGAGGTCCGGATAATCGAGGTTCTACTGTATATCAATTTCGAAGGAAATTCGCTGCTACGCCATTGTTCTCATTTGCGATATAACTATGACGTTGAAAGCTTATCGCAAACACTCTATATTATAATACACAATTTAACGTCCATTGTTATTAGCAAATCGCAGTGTTAGAATAAATCAGTGGTCGCGTACCTTTTCAGAAATGATTCAACAGTTTTAAATTATTGCGGAACATCTAATTTATAATTTGAATGAGATTTCACTGATGGATATATATATGGTGCATGTGAAACTACTCGAGTATTTTAAAATTTTACTACTAGATACTCGAGTAGTTGGAGTCTCTACAGTCCTGCCGTATAAGCAAAACGACTTCAAACTGCGATTTAACCGGTCGTTATCTACCAAAGCTGAAATAAATGCAATTAATTATTGTATATTTGCTAGCCATAAAACTAATATAATAAACCTCCAACTTAATATAAAATAAATACTAATATTGAAATTATTGACTCCATTTTGAATATTTGTCGAGTAATGATTGCGTACTAATGATTTACTTTAGTTTAAAATTTCGTCGTAAATCGAAGCAATCAAAATAGTGAAATGACTTTGAAATCACAATTTATTTATGTTTCATTTCACAGAATGCGACGTTTGCCGTAAGCTGTGATATGCCAGCTGTAACTTATGACAGCAGTACCTACCTAATAATTTTGGTGAAAATGCATTATGAGATATGATGAAATCAATTATGCATAGCCCATATTCCACATTTTATTTAAATAGTCTGACCGGTTTTCTTAGTCAGTTGGCATTATTCAACAACATACCAATTCGCGATGATAGTTTTTATAATACATAGATTACATCGCACCCAATATAACAATATCTACGCAAATTTATAATTGACAGTCTTTCAGAATTTTCTAGCCTATGTCAATTTTTTAACATGGTTAGTATTGCGCTTAATATAAATTAAAATACTGTGTATTAAGAATGTCTCATTCAAATGAAATATTTGACATAATATTTTATCAATTATTAATACATGACACTGAGCAAACATGAAGATTTCACTCTCTCTTAAAACCATGGCTGTGGAGTCGTTAAAAAAACATGACTCCGACTCCGTCATTGACTAAAAATACGACCATTCTTATTTATGTATAATTAATTAAATATAAACCAACCAATCCGGCCAATAGTCATATGTTACATATTAAAATGTTCAAACTTTTCAAAAGTTTTTCACGACTCCGACTCATTATCCAGCCGAAAAGCCGCGACTCCATGACTCCGACTCCACAGACCTGCTTAAAACTATTTAACACACAGATACCAAAGCCCTCTTATGGAAATTCACTTATAACACATTGGCTACACGCTGAATACACGTCGTTTTTGTATGTGTTTGTACTTCCTCCAGGGCTGTGGAGTCGGAGTCGGAGTCGGTGCGGCGATTTGAGTCGGAGTCGGAAATTTTGAAAAGTTTGAACTTTTTATTTTTGCATATAATATGTCAAATTTGGCCATTAGTAGGATTGGTAGGGTTTATATTTAATTGAATACACATAAATAGGAAAATTAGGCAAACAAAAGTGACGATATTCAACTTTTTTAGTCGGAGTCGGACTTTTTTTTACCGACTCCACAGCCCTGATTTCCTCCGTAGCCAATGGGTAAAATTAATCTGCCTTATTTATATCCACTAGATATTTACCATTTACTAGATATTCACAAGTTAAACCGATAATAGATCGATGTTATTCCTTGGCAGTAATTTCCATTCTATTTTGGATAAACATTTTATATGATATACTCTTTTCGAAGGATAAACATAAAATAGTATTTCATGAACTTTGATATTAATTGTAAATTAATATCGGAATATTTCCATTCTTGAATTTGAAGATCGAAGAAATCCTGATATTATACTGCGTATTTTACTTCAACTAAGATGTATTTACACTACCTTTTTACGTTTTCGTAATGTATGGTTCGTTTGTGTATAGTTCAAACGTTCTTTTTTTCAATTTTCCCGAGTGTTCAAATGTAAAATATACATTGCCCCGGTGAGGAACTGTCCGACAACAAAGCTCTGGTATTGTCAATCCCCCTGGCATGAGATTAGAACGAAGGGCTGCGAGAAACAGGCCCGCGGCCCTAGGCGGTGCCGGATTCGCCTCGAGGGTTTATCCTCGGGTATACCGACGTAGACGAACGCCGTGGGCGTCGCGGCAGGGCCGGCTCCGGTGACAATATTTACTCTAGCCGCTAAATTCTTCTTATCCACCCAACGTCAGTGATAAATAAAAAAAAAATATTCACGATACTGTTTTTAAATCATAATGCGCAAAATAATATATTTTCATCAGCGCTACTACGTATACTAATACTAAATGAATAATCTTACGCATGTGTGAAATGCTAAAAATCATTATGGAGTATTACTAAATAAATAATTTGAAAAACAACATGTTTTATTCTTCTTTAATGCCTGTCCGCCAATTATTGACAGCGAACACCTTAATATTGAAATAGTATTAATCTGTTTTTTTAGAGATACTTAATCAATTATTGGACATAGCTATTGGAATGGCAAAATGGTCAACTTTACAACAATAATGCATTACCAGTAAGTCTGCGGATACAGAGAATACTGTATTTTTCGTTTTGTATATTAGATAGTCTTATTATCATATCTGTGTGTCTGTAGGTCACTCTTTTTTGTATTTTTAAAACGATGCTTCTAAAAATATTTTACTTCTAGTCTCCACATAATTGAAGCTTATGTTATACAAAGCAATTGGCCCGTGCACAAATGAAGCCTTTGTGGACAGGTATTTACTAAATACGTCCCTGAGAAACTTGTGCTGGTTGTATTATAATAATTATTATGCATGCTTAACGGCGTGCTTCTAATATTTTATGAAGGGGGTAATATTTTTAGAAAGTGTGTCCGTTGATTGGTTTCATATATTCAGATCAACGATAATGTTCTAAATTAAAAAATAAATAAAATCACAGTGTGTGTGAAAGAGAGATTGAGAGCCCTGTTAATGTATCATATTATACTTTATGTCGTGGAGTAAGTATAATTTGTCATTTGTTGAAAACTATCAAATTCATGAGTAATAAATGAAAGTAGTTACAAATTATTCGGCTTTATTTATATTACTTTTCTGTGCAAAAAATGCAATTTTTTATCATATTAAATTTATTAGGATTACGATCGGTTTCATTTTCAACAGATCATTTTCATCGCAATCATTTTCAACTGATGAATTTCGTCAAAAAAATAATCAATTGAAAATGCTCACGATGAGCGAATCCGGTCCTGATCCTAATTTTAGAGTAAGTACAAAAAAATGTATTAATTTTTTTAATAATAATCACCATATTTTTATTTGTTTTGCCCTTATATATGACCATAAAATATTTCATTATAATATAAACTTTTCGGTCCTTTCAAAAAACATCTAAAATTCATGTACTAAAAAATATACATTAATGATGTGAAATTTTGGTACAATATTTATTTGATTGACGAAACCGTAATATTAAGCGTTTATATTCTAGAAACTCTTTGAGGTCGACCACGATATTATTTTTTTAAATATTGTTACATAAAACAGAATCTATCGGAAAAACTGGCCCCGATCATGCTTTTAACATTTCGGAAAATCATTTTGTAAATATTTTTAAGTGTTGACAGTTAACAAAATTCAAGTGCATTTTCTTTACTTAATTAGTGTTGCGATGCAATGCATACGATTGTGCGACGAAGATGTTCATTTACATTATTATAACGGTTTTAATGAAAGATGTTTTTTATACTGGCAATATATGTAGGATTCGCGTCGGACGTTGGTTGCATAGGCTGTCATTTCGGCGTGATTTACAACCGACATATAGGTTTCTGATTTAATGGCTTAGAGCTTAGACCAAGCACACAGGCACAATTCAGCTGGGGCTAGGTTCCGCCACTGAGCATGTATGTATTTGAAAAGTGTAGGCGTATGTGTGCGTTGTGGACTGTCTGTACCAGGGCCCGAGGCCCGCGGGTCCCCCTGCGTCGTTTTGTGTGCGCATGGAATGATATTTAAGCCGGCGGAATTCGCCCGCGGCTCTCTCTTTTTAATGGTGCCCCCTGATAGTCTCGCAGGTAGCGGGGCGCAGGGTGGGGCGGGCGGGGGCAAAGCGCCTAGGGCTGACGTGGGCGGCTGTGAAACTGCGGCTCGCTTCGATCACACCACCTTCGCGGACGAGCGGGCGCCCCCCAAAAAATGCACAACCGACAAATTCCAACTTATCAATGTGATCAATTTAATTTCACTGAATCTGTTGTCATTGATATTGGCTCAATGTTTCATAACACATTCTATTAAATTGTGTATTGAATAATATACAGGATTATTATTATTGAAAAATATTTTTACCTTTAATATTTTATTGGTTGAATTGGCATTTACTTGGTAGAACTCCAATATAACACGGTGAAAAAAGTGACAATTTATTCTAGTTCTACAGAACTTATGTTAAATATTTTTGATAGCTATTTCGGCTTACGCCACCGTCAGAACTATCGAACATCGTCAGAAGAATTTCAACGTGTATAATATTTTACTTACATTATGTATTCGAAGACGTATGCGTATATATAACGGGCAAGATTTGCAAAAGAGAAAGGCTCATCCCATTTACTGAAATAAATTTACTTGGTAAAAATCTGTCACGCCTTTTACTTCTTGGCTACTTACAGTTAAAAAAATACAAAGTAGTTCTGTAGGAGTTTGTCGAAAAAATCAACATTTTCGAATCGAAAACAATTTCTCATTTTCTCGAACTCGAACGGTTTGGTTTTAGCAACAAGGACTACGGGACTATTTCTCGTAATACTATATTTTGGATATGCATTCCAGATATTTATGAATGTTAAGTAACTTCTGATTACCTACTCGAAGAGATTTAAAAAAAATCGAATAAGAAACGACGTTACTGAAACATGCTCTTGGTCTCAAGAACATCTTTTATTTTTGACTTGAACCCGGGACCCTAGGAAGCTAATATTGTTGGGTATAATTACCTAACGGAACAGTTTTTTTTCTAGAAAATGCTAGAATTTTGTGAAAAATTCATTTTATATAACCAGTAATTATGACAATCAATTCAGCTGACGTAAATTACACAAGTCAGCATTTAAAATGGTTTATTTTAAGGCATAGACTCTTATGCCAATTATCCCAGTAAAGATGTACATATTATTCACATGTCAATATATTTCGCACGCACGACCGGATCTAAAATTTTCTGATATTAAATATTGCAAATTTCACCAATGGCAACTTGACAGACTTCTTTGCATACAGAATTTTGTATTGGTGTTACAAACGTATTGAATTGAAAAGTTTATGTAACTTATTTAAATATTTGTTAACTATTTATGTACCTACCAATCAGTGTCCGTGAATGTTAAATTGCGATTCGCGAAACGTTGAAGGATCTTTGATAGCCCGCAGGCCATGCTTTGTTATTAACTTCGCCATGCCAGCCCGTTCGTATTTTTGTTTTTGTTTAAAGACGGGCACACCAAAGTGTCACCGAATTGAAGGCTCACAGCGAATAAGCCACATTCATCAAGCTTCATCAATCACCTTCATTATCATGAAGTTTGTCCGAGAATTATTATATTGTATTCTTTTTCTCAGAGCAGCAACACCGGAACTCCCTCTCGGATGTTGGAATAACGAACTAGCAAGTTATAATGAAAAGATTTGATATTAATTTTGAAAAAAGAACTTTATTTAATAGGCCGGCTGCCTCGCGAGGAAAGCCATAATTGCCTCGCGGTTATGTATATTACCGCCGCACAATATATTCAAATATTACATTGGATCAACATCACTAGTGTATGTAAATTATTAATAAATGCACAATTTCTTATTAAGAAACGAATATAGTTTTCGCTAAATAACACATAATTTATGAATTTACTATTTGCTCGAGCTAGTTGTGGCCAATTGATTCAATCTGAATATTCCATATTCAAAAATAGCTGAACGCGATATTTCATTATTTTATTTTTTGAAGGGAGACGACGTCCATAAATTAACGATTTAAGATTATTTTACGAGTCATGTATCTAAAACAGAGTTTCCCAAATAGGGTTCCTCGAAGAAGCTTATATATACTATAAATAAATTGCGATCTGAAAATATTGTTGTTCTGTATAAATATAAATTGTTGTGAGCTACACTTTGACAGGAGAATTGAAAAAGATTTACTTCTATTCGAAAGTTTAGAAATTTATTCCACTGTTATACATATGTATGTAATATAATCTGTAATTTATGAACAATAACAATCAAAAATGTCTTAATTATAATGTCACTATATCCCCCCGAATTAAACGTACCTATACAGCAGGGGTCTCCAACCTTATTGGACCCGAGAGCGCATTTAAAGAAAAATGTTGGGCGGCGGGCGCCACCTATGTTTTCTAAGGATATTATAAAAAGATAATGATTTTTTCCACCCATGTCCGCTCCTAACTTGGATCATGAGGACTCTGTACGATAATCTTAAAATATGTTCTTTTCTACGACAACTATTTGTTACTCACTTGCTCAACCTCTCTTTTTTGAATAAATTGAACTCGTTGAAAATATTTTCAGTGTAAATTTTTTCTTGCTGTGCTTTTTCTTGAACACAACCTGCAAAACATGAAGCTATTCATATTGTATTTAAGTGGCAAATAAAAGGTTTGACAATAAAGAAGACCATTGGCTCGATAGTTGTAAACTGTAAATCTCTCTTCAAACTGTTTTTGTTGCACTTGAATGTGTATGACGTTTAATTCACTGCTATCTACCATTTCTTTCATATTTGGGTAATGCACGAGAGACTTCACATGTCAATGTGATATCCCAAAACTAATTTTGCAAAAATGTAAAGTTAAAAATGTTTCTAGCTAACGTTGGTGTGCGCATAGAAATCGGTCGGCGGGCGCCATGGCACCCGCGGGCACGGGGTTAGGAACTCCTGCTATACAGGGATGCACTGCATTCATTTATGCAATACATAAGACAAAACCAGCAGTTATTTTCCCTTGGAAAATATTACTTTTAAAATATATCATCTGACCTTGACTCAAGATTTTTGCAGGCAACTCATTTACTGTGTGGTACATTGAACATATTCCAGGATTTCCGCTTTTACATATATAAAAGGGTCAGGGACGCACCTTAGGAATCGCTGATCTAGTGTTAAAACCAATCTTGTCGGACTATTAATTGAGATGCGGAGTTTTTTTTATTATGGCCATACAGTTTGAATTTAGAATTTAAAAAATGGTTACGTCTAAAACCATTTTTTATTTATTCTATTTTCGAATTTGGAACGAAATAATAGCGTATGAATAATCTCGAAAGCTTAAACCAAAATGGTTCCTATTATCGAATTGTTATCAAATAATAAACGTTTGTTTTTGCAAAATTATTATTTTTGAAAGACACCGTGATTGGTAACGATCACACAACTGCAATGGTTTCATAACGGAAAATTTCGATTCGGCAACCATCGGACGAAATAATTTATTCTCACGACTGGTGAAGGAAGCCATAGAAATTCAAAGACACCCTCAAATTACCAGTGACTATGACGGGCTTCGTGTCTGGAAATACGTTGAAAAGGATTTAACTTACTTTTATGAATAACAGTGCACCGGTTCGTGAAATCCGTGGAGAGTAGCATAGTGCTAAACAAAATTGATTGTCGTTCTGGTTCGTTAATTATAAAAATACGCATTCAATAATTGTAGTTGAAAATGTCAACGCGAGCAAACGTCGCTGCACTGTATGTGATATTTATGGCTTTGGTTTTTTTTTTAATTCTTTAAATTTAATGTATTGTTCCAGGCGCAAATATGAAATGAAAGCTGAAATGGATTCTGTGGTTTTTGAAGCAAGAGGAAATATTTCAGGACCGATGCATCTGTCATCTCGACCAAAACTAAGGTGAGCCTAAATATCTTCATTCACTAAAAATCACGTTTTTGTTACCTGGCTTACATATGAAAGATACCTCGCAATATTTGATTGGATCCATTGGTTAATCTTGTATCACCACGTTAACAAATTGTGAATTATTTATATTGAAAGATTTGAGTGGAATGCACCAAATATTATCATATACAACGTTCCCTCTGCGCTCGCGCGCGGCCGCGCAATTGTTCAAAAACTCTCACGCATAGGTCCCAGGTTGACTCGCACTCTAATATTTGATGAATTTAACGTCCTGATAAATAAATATAGCTTAAAATTTCTAAAAGATCCACAACATAGAGAAGCCTTAATTAATTAAGCATGTAAGTAACATTTGTCTTTTTAATCCATGCTCGCTGTTATGTGGTGCATATGGTCTCTTATAAAGCATTACGTAGCAAGAAGCACAGTAGTTTCTCGATTATCGAAATTATGCCACGCATTTGTTGGATTGTCCTGCTTAGCCTTTGAATATCCTGCGCAACTAACCTCTCGGCTAAGAGGGAACATTGGTTGATTGATTGAATTGATTGAAAAGCACATTTTCTGATACCAAATGGGATCCAAATGAGACCTACGAGATTGTTCCATTTAAAGGGGAATGTATATCTTGACACATTGTAGTGTGTCAAGATCATTGTTGAGTAACGTTTAAAATGACCTTGATGATTGTTTAATGTAGTGATTCACCAACCACGTCAAGCTCTCCAAGTCCTACTTCTCCAGGGTTGGGTCAGCGGAAACCAAACGGAAATTATGGAATACCACTTGTTGCTCCCCTAGAACGATATACTGCACCAGTGCATATTGATGTTGGTGGAACAATTTACACATCTTCTTTGGAGACTTTAACCAAGTAAGCTTTTCATTTATCACACACATTTTACTGAAACTGTTAGAACCTGGACTACCCCTACCCCATAAGCGCAAGAGGCGCGCGCTTGGGGGCGCGGGATGTTGGTGACTTGTGGTCCAAATCTTGAAGGGCTTCAATAAAAACTTGTATTTAATTTTACCCATATAAAATGTTTTTAAAATAAGAATCATTTTCTATTTTTTTATAATGAAATAAAATTTAAATAGCTTACATCACATTGCTATTTTCATTTATATGTTTTAACTTTTAACTAAGGACTTCGACTGACGGTGCTTGATGGAATTTCAATATCAAATTTGAATTGTTTGAATTTTGTACTTATCATGAGTTTTGTCACTGATGACTCGGGTTTCGCTTTTGGGCATCTTCAGGCATTTCAAGTGCACGGATGTACTTGAACTGTCAGTTCAAGTACAGTACAATAGATGCCGAAAGGCGAAATCCTGGTCGTTAGCGACAAAACTCATGGAATGTACAAACTCAAACAATTTAAATTTTACCTTTTATTTTATTGTATCTATTTATTATTTTGTTTTAGTTTGAATAAATAGTTTTGAATATTTTTCAATTTATGTTACATTTGATTTGACTTTGGCTTATAAATGTTATATTGTATTATTGATGCCCCAAGCGCGCACCTCTTGCTCTTATGGGATAATCCACTAGTTTGACAGTTTTAGTTTTTGTTGATTTATAATACAATAAATTTGTCACATATTGCATCGAATTCTAATATACCTTGAAAATTTATTGAATTTTGATATTGACAGTAAATTAAATACAATAAGAAAATTGTATGATTTATTTTGATTTTGTTATAGTTATAATATCCTCTCGAAGGGATGGACAGCACCAGAAAATGTAAATTTCTTATAAGATAAAATTTTGTGTTAAGCTGTCAGTAACAGAAAGGAAAATGATCCCTAATTATAAGCTGTCAGGTTTGTACTTTTGGTACTCCCACCCTTTTCAAACTTGTATAGGTACTGCCAACATAAATTGAATGGACAATACAGTTGAAAAGTTTAGCTTTTACAGCAATGGCATCTGTATTAAAATGTTATAAATTAATGCCACCCTCAACCAGTAATTGGCCATAATGTTTGTGGGTTCATAAGTTAATTTAAACAACAAATTAATATCAAATCTATTAGCATTATACATGTACATATATCATAGACAAATATTTTATATTCTTTTCTGAATTAATTCATTATAATTCTCAGCTTTTCAATTTACTTTAACAAGACTAAACTCTATGCTATTTATAGCATGAAATTTAGTAGCATTCTTGATTTGATGAGACAATCTAACGAATTTATCTTACAATGAGTCTTGTAAGAATAAAATAACGTATGTTGAGATTTTAGACACAAGAAGTAAACATGAATTTGCTTAACTTTTTTCAGGTGTCCGGAGTCAAAGCTAGCAAAACTCTTTAATGGTACAATGCCGATTGTCCTAGATACATTGAAGCAACATTATTTTGTGGATCGTGACGGAGAGATGTTCAGACATATCTTAAATTTTATGAGGAATTCTAAACTTCTGTTGCCTTCAAATTTCACACATGTGGACTTACTGCTGGAAGAAGCGAGATTTTTCGAAATTAATCGTGAGTTGTGAATTGTTTATTTTTTATCATCAAATTGCTATCAATCTTAGTTATTTAGGCATTCCTAAATAAAATACGGCCATGTAATGTTACTTATCCGGTAAAATATCCATCAAGTAAAAGTCCTTGTGCAACCATGCAGTAACATCAGTCTGGCGTTCAAAAAACCTATTTTAGAAGCTGAATAATGGAATTAAAAGTTTCTTCTATGCTTGGAAACATACATTGATTTTATTCATTTCATTAGCTCTACTAACTACCGTTAATGCATGGCTAAGCTGGTGTATTTCAATTTGTAGCTGGTGGTTAAATATATAACTAAAAGATTCTTGTTACAATAAATAACGTTGGTGATTTATATTGAACGGAATTTAATAATCTTAAATAACTTTAATTATTTCACGTACTGTATTACTAATTGTGACACATGTTTCGCCTCTTTCAGAGGCTTACTGTCGCAAAGTTTGCTTAAATAATAAAGCAAGTTTAATTCTAATATTTTAAAATGATAAATTACAAACTGGAGTGTGGGATTTTTTCTTTTTATGGGAAGCTAGGAGGGGCTATAGAAACAAAGCAAACAAATAATTATGCTACTTATGACGTTAGCATTACAAAATAATAACTAATAAAATGCAAGGATAGGGTTAATAATTTTACATTGATTTTTTCAAAAGAGTGTAAAAGCATTCTTTACGAAATTATTATCTTATTTTTAAAGATTTAATAACTCTAGATAATTGATTATGGAATATCAAATTTCAGCTATGATTCAAGAACTTGAGCAATTGAAGAGGCGTCAAAAGCTACGAAACATCATCCCCCAATCAGCTTCATTAAGAGCCATGTCTGCTGTAGAAGAAGCCTTCAAAGCTCATGATCAATCAATAATCTTAAGCTCCCGACCTGGCTTGGCAGATAGCATGATGCTGTATGGAGAAGAACCTTTGATGAATCATGTCTTTCAAGAAAAAGTAAAACGAGAGGGGTAACTTATAAAATTGAATGAAAACAATAATGACAAAACTCTTCTTTGTAATAAAAGCAGTTTGATGATTAATATTAAATAAATAATTTTAAGGAGGAGAAACTATAATTTTATTAGAGATTCACGTATTTTTACAGAGTTTTTCAGTAATTCAGTTATAGAAAAATACAAATTCCTTGATATTGATAATTGCATGCTTGCAAATAGTGAAAAACAATTTGCTTCCATACAACTGAATTTTCCTATTTATAAAAATAACGCCTAACTTGTTACCACTAGAGCGTAAGGTTAAGCAGTTCTCTGATTCATTTGTTCTTCACGCATTGCAGACATCTTTTTATTATAATTTATTTCAACTGCCGCCTGCCTCCATTATGTTGGTAAAATATTTCTATCAAAATATTGTCATTCAAAATAAGTCCTAGCACCAAGAATCAACATGAAAAAAAACCTTGAATTGTTTAAATAGCAATAATATAAATGTGTCAAAAGTATTATTTCTTTAAATTATTTTTGATCACAATCTTTAAATATTCATGATAAAAATAACCTTGGTTAAGTAAATCCTAAAAGTTAGCATAAAGATTTTGTTGCATTTAGAATATTCATTTAAATTTAGAATAGATTGAACACAATAATTGGTGTCCAATGATAAATTTATAGGTAATTTATTTTATGCTTTTTGCTAATGTAAGGAAATTTACAGGTCTTTGGACATGCAGAAGTTGGACACTACCTTTGAAATCGATCAATCCCGAACGTCATTTTCAAACTTCCACCGAAACGTCCAAGCAGAAACTTCCTCATGAGGTAATAATGATAAATAATGTTTATTTTACTACTACTAAATATTGTAAAATAAACTAGTTTCTCTTGAGTATCATTACTAATAAAAAAATGTAATGATTAATCAAAATCTACTGTACATATACATCAGGGGTGGAGAGACTTTTTTGCCCGCGATTGACTTTCGTTTGAAATTATTGGCGGCGATCGACCAACATTAAAAGTAGTAATTTAAAGCCTATATTAATCTAATTGCTAACCCTTTTTTGACCCGGGTATTAGAAAGAGATTTTCGTCGATATTCGGCCAACTTCGAGATTTTAGCGTGCTGTTCCTGTCACACGACTTGTCTTGCATGCTTCTTGGGACGGGCACCAGAGATTTATAAAGATCAGATAGGCGATCGACGCTTTGGCTACCCCTGATATACATCATAGTTTTTATTGAAAAAAGATATTAATCATACAGTTAAATATGCTATATACTTCTGCATACTTTCTGATGATAATCATGATATTACTGACTGAATAAAACATATTTAACAGTACTACTCTGATAAAGATCGTGACCAGCTTCTCTCATTGCGAGCTTTGTCAAATGATCATCACTGGCAATCTAATAACTGGCCATCAGTTGACAATGCTCGCTATGAGTGAAACCGCCCTTGATTTTTCACAGAATATATGTGGAAGTAGTACTATTAAATGTGTTAAATTTATTTTATTTATGCCTTTCCACCATGTGACAGTTAACACCTGTTATTATTAACTGTAAAAATCGTCAGTAAATTTTTATTTTATTGATATAATTTTTGATAAAATTACAGGATAAATGATGATGCAACTCTATCTTCTGTTGCAGTAAAATCTCTTAAGGAGGTGTCATCAAAAAGTCATCCTAAAGTTAATTCAAGAAATATAAAAAGGCCATCAACTTAGGATCTTATACTGTTATTTGTTGATAAGTTAGTATAAGTTATGTTTTCTGGGAATAATGACGCTTTTATGTATCTTTAAAATTTCATTTTTTTTGCATCATCACCCGATGACACTATCATCATTTTGAAGTAAGATTATAACACCGATAACGTCACAGTTACTCCCTCCATAAAAATTATAATTTTCATTGACATTTTATCCAGTTAAAATAAATTAAATTAATGTATAGTAATAATGAAAATAATTTGTGATATGATCGAATAGGAAGTGAAAAAACAGCTTATTGATCTCGGATGGTTTTTGGTAAAATAATGTTTATATAAATAAATAATAATAGTTAGTAAAACTATACATCCATCCAATTCTCAATATTGCATTTAACTTTGTCTATAATTTAAAAAATATTTTACCTGATTATATTAATATCGTTTATAAAGAAACATTTCAACTTTCCATCTTATATGTAAGTCATTTATTGCATTATTTCTTAAAATACATATTGTTATTATATTGCTGAGATAGTCAGTAAGAATTGAGTGATTTAATTTTTTTGCACTGTTCATTTGACTTGAGTTGAATACATATAATTATTAATTAAGCCTTTCGTGTGCAGTATTCTGTGGTATAAAATAATTATGAATCCAACTTTTACAATCATTATTTTTTGGCAGGTCTTTTAAATAATTCAATAATCTGGCTACATCGGTAATTGTTGCCGCAAGTATATTTTGTCTGTCCTTAACAAGTAAATCTAATGTCTGAGATAAGATAAATCAGGCCTTGGCTCGGTCTAATCGAAGATTGCCATCCTGTGGGCATACCAAATTTTGACTTATAAAGAAAAACTAAAAATTATGTTAAGTAATAATATTGTAAGTTATGCAGGCGTTTAAGAATTTAAGTACAGTTTTGGCTTTATATGATGTTTATTAAAACTATTGTACACATAGTTTAAACTAAAGATTACATCTTACATGTCTTTTTCAATAACCGGTTTTTAGGTTAAAAAAACGCCTATTAATACAGCTTTGGTAATAACCTTCAATTACTTCTAAAAGATGGCGGTATTAGCCTTTTACCGGTTGATCGATTCAAAGTTATTGTGATCCTTAGTCGAGACTTTATACTGTAAATAAATGTAAATTATATGCTATATTAATTACTTGTATTATAGTAATTTTTTCTGATATTATTCAGGAAAAATGTAAAGGACATTATTTCATAAGAAATAAACTGCAAAATATTTGCAACCTTTTTTGTTACTCTTATTGCATTAAAAATTGATGGTTAAAAACATTGTTAAGTTATATCTATTTTAATTTAATAAATCATTTGTGATGTTGATTGATTTTTTATCAAACACGGTCAACATGAATCGCATTGTTGAAAAATTCACTGTGGTGATTTCAACTTGTCGACTAAATTATGTTAGTTCATATAGTGAAACTTTGTTAGAAAGCTACACTGCCATTTTCAGCAGATCTTTTGTAGCTACATCTTCTAGGGATGCAAAACATTTTTTTCTCGTATACATTTCATATTTTAATTGTCCATAATAATTTATTTTGAATGCACTAAAATTGTAAACTACAAATTGATCTAGAAGAACATCGATCCTACACTTATAAACAGATCAGGATGATGTGGTTATTCTGACTGACGAAAAGCTCTAAGTTTAAGGCTGTAACTACTCAGGTAAATAATGATCAGCTGTTTTGCAATGCAGCAATTGCAGCAGGCGAAATAGCATGCCTAGAGCAAAATGCACACACAGCAATTGTTGTAATTAATGCGCCAGCAAAGTTTTCAGCACCAAGCATGCTAATAAATCAATAATTCAGTTTATCAAATATGAATTTATTCACAAACTAAAAACCAAGTAATAAGTGTTACAAACATACATATTCTACCAATTCAGAGACAAAACTATAAAAAATTACAATTTATCCGAAATAGCCGTATATCATAACTGTATTTTATAATGTTTTATGCCTTTATTATGTAATATAATGCACGTATAATTTGTTTGTAAAAATGACACGCAAAACAAAATAATTTGATATTTATGAAATAATTTATGTAAGCGTAATCAGAACTGAACTTCTACCAGTGATGTTGTATGAAAGAATTAAAACTAAAGATAATAATAACACAAAATATGATGAAACACAATATTATCATTGTTGTCATTTCGTAAGAAGTACGGATTAATAGTAATTAACACTGTTGTAATTACATTGTTATTTTAGAAATGTACTCAATTTTTTAACAAAATTTCACATAAGGCATTGTCATTTGGGACCACAGAAATTATTTTTGATTCAATAGTTTTCGTTAGCAATTTAAATATTAATCACGTCATACTTTTGTTAAACTTGCCAGTATACATTTAATAAATATAATATATGAACTTAATTTTGATTTTTTTGAATTCCTTACCTGTTGAAGTTTCGAAGATGAAAATTTACACATTCAACACCCACACCACAAATGCTTTAAATATTTAATTTCATATTTATTACATGGTATAATGCTCCTTGCGCGACACTACCACCCTTGTTAGAAGACTCAATCCACTTAAAACAGTTGATCTTTTACACTGTTTTTTCATGTAACAAAACATACTCTAATTAACTCTAATCACAAATACAATGCTATTCAACAAGATTTCATTTCTTAGAGATACTTTGACTAATCTATTGTAAAATAATTATACACCATCCAAGATTTCATTTCTTAGAGATACTTTGAATAATCTATTAAAAAAAATAATTACTCAGCTTCCAAGATTTCATTTCTTAGAGATATATTTCACTAATTTATTGTAAAATAATTACTCAGCTTCCATTTTTCCTATTCCAGGGATGCAAGAATAAGGTTGAGATTTTTTTTATGAGCGTCATTTTAGAAGGGAATTTTTATGGGTTGGATAAACTGAGATGGGTGTACAGCCGTGGGATGTAAATTTATGTTTAGAGACTCCTAGGCTCGGGGATGTCAATATGTGTTAAATACAGGGCTATGGAGTCGGGGATTTTGGCTGTAGTCGGAGTCGTACATGGAGTCGAAAATTTTGAAAGTGTGAAATCTTTTTATTTTTGCATATAATATGTCAAATTTGGCTATTGGCCGGATTGGTTGGTTGCAGTGGCGTATGGCGACAGAGTATTCCAGCCAAAAATTCATAAGACTGGCACTCCGTTGGTATTGCGAACATCTGAATTGAAAGTCCATGTTATAGAAGTGTTTTAAAATCCAATGAATAGGAAAGAACTCTTGCAAAAATAGTTGAATCTTTTTTTGTACTCCCTAATACTCTGACACCAGCCGCCACTGGTTGGTTGATATTTAATTGAATACACAGAAATAAGAAAATCACCAAAAAAGTGACAAAATTTAACTTTTTTTAGTCAGTCATGTTTTTGGTTAAATAAATGGTTTTGATTAATAAACTCAGTGTTATATGTAAATTATTTATTTATTTATTTAACATCATATAATACTACTTTGTTAATTGGACATTGTATAATAATATATTGGGCTTATTAATTAATAAAAAGAAAATTATATACTTTATTAAGGACTTAAATCAGTGCTGTTGCAATATAATGCATATTTCCACTAATCAAAACAACAATTCTACAGTCAAGTCTAGCCTGGGAGTGATGTGCTAGTTGTATTTTATATGTATGTACATTATATGGAATAAATGTCAGAATGGAATAGTGCTGATTATTAATTTGAACTGAAAAGCTCTACAGAAAAAAACTGGATTCATTAGGATTGTTCAACGATGTTGCAGACAACAATAACTGGCACATCAATAAATTGTTTTTAGGTTATCAGCAAAGAAAGGTAATACAAATAATTATTTCTTTCTACAACTCCATGGCGTCTATTATGCACCACTTTACCTGCTTGGCATATACGATCAATAACTTTTTTATGTTTGCAATGATGGTGAGACTAGAAATGCAAGAAACACCAAAACAAGACTTAAATGCCATGCTGGAGGTTTTTTTAAAATTTTTACAGTGAACAAAAAGGACAACAAAATACAAATGTTTTTTTAATATTTTGACTGTTGCATATGTAAAAAAATACTGTAGCATAAATAACAATTTACATTTTCAGAATTTGTCTTATTATGCATTACCGGTCAATGTATTATATTTGAAACCATCTGACAGGCGCTTATATTTCAATTATTTCCAATAATTCGTTTAAAAATAATATTTCTACATATTGATCGTTGGTTATCTTGTTTCTTTCAACATTCATTTTTAAAGATTAAGATATTTACAGTGAATAAAGACAATGGTGTTTATTAGAGGTGAAGAAAATGATTGCGAAGTTAAGATGATAAATGAAGCCTCAATAGTTTAATTATGGGCATTCGCAGTGATAAGGCTGCATCCCCAGTAAGAAAGTCAATAAATATATTTGTTTGATATATCAAGTTAGGTTCAATGCTGACCCTTCCAGGTAAAAAGAATAGATTTATTATGCTACAGGTCCACCGATTTTCCAGGACGATTCAGAATATTATATTTGGCATTAGCCCACATAGTGTGAGATGACAATCCAAATGGAGACCATCCATAAAAAAAAAAAATTTTAGTCAATTTGTTTACCACAGAAGTTTTATGTTTCACATATTTCATACAGATAAAGTGTGGTGTAAAATATTTTTTTCATCAAAGTTCTTTTTTTATTTGGTATGCTGATGAAAAAATAAAATTAAATTACCACTCGGCCGTCGACGGAATTAACTTCCAAATTATAATGCTGCTTATTATTAAAATTTTCCCTATTTAACATCACAACACCGACTAGGTAAAACATTCCAATTATATTCATACGATGGACGGAGTGAGTAAGTTGATTTACATAATTGTGATCCATCAGTTTCTGATAAGACAGAGAACATTTCTTCCATGTCTTTGATTGACTGCTTGTGCCTGATTAAATATGAATTATTGCATCCTCTACTCGACCATTCTGTATCAAATCTGACATCATGAAAACGGTCTACTCGCGATAAAGGAGCTGTCCATACTCCAACAGAAACATCTTCAGAATTGTAAATTCTGTAAAAGAAAAGCGCAAAAATATGAGATGGGGTATAAAAGATTTTCACTAGGGGAAAAATGAAAAAAAGTATATATTTTTAAGTGGGTTTAGCATCATTTTTCAGATAATTTCATTAAAAGAAAAAAATACATGAATACAAGTACAAAAAAATATTTCTGGCCTAGATACATTAGGGTAACAGAAACTTAACTCAAGTTATGAATGCTAATAGATACAAAATAATATGTTACGTTATGTGTCAAAGAAGCATATCAATAAGAGAAGTGGATCACTTTATTGTTCATAGCTCCACTTAACCTTAAAACAACAGATCAGAATATATAACTATTTTATGTTCAACAAATATATCAGAAAGCCAAAGTATCGCATTTAAAGATAATGAAAAAATAATTTATATCTGTTAAAAAATAGATTTTTGGTGAAAACTGTTTTTTGCCTCTCCTGAAAAGAAGAGAAAAGTGAGTTTCTCTCTCTAAAGGGCCGTTATCATCCAATTCGATGCAATATATTATCTGTCCGAAAGTGTGAATAATGAAAACCAATAAGTCTGCTTTATATTATCACTGTTCACATGCCCTTTTAATTACTATGGTAACTAAGCACAAATTTGTACACACCGTAAACAATGGGTAAACAAAAGGATTATAAAATACTTACTGCAGATAATGCGAATTTTGGGCAATAAACTCCACGATGTCTGCAGATAGAACATAGCCTCCTCCTAAGGCATACGGTAAGTACTCTTCACACAAGAACCAATTCTCTTCAGCCCATCTACCCTTTACTCTTACATGTGCATTTCCTTTAAAGTAGCCCCAATATAAACCAGTCACAGGTGCGTGAACTCTCTGAAAAATTTATCAAATCAGTCATTAAACGCATGTATTAATAAATTATTTATGTTTAGCAACTAGTGATCTTTTGCTTCTTTTCATGGAGTAAGGATAGAATGATGTGATTAGGAAACTATTTGCTCTCTCAACACCCTGTTTCTAGTATCAGATCAGAAGGGGTCGGTTGGAGAAGTTAGAAAACATGTCTCTGGATAATTCTATAATAAGTATATTAAAATTCTGAAATTTAAGCCATTAACCTTGAAACCGAGGTAAATGAAGGGCCAAAATATGAAAATGATGAAGATTGAATTGAAATTGTTGCTCCATTTCATGCAAAAGGAAATAAGTGTAATGACCAACCTTTTCAAATCTTTTGGTGAGTGTCGAATATTTTATAGAATTATTAGGATGTATCATTTTTTCTTTTCTAATTTCCAGTTCCTGAATCATAGCATCGATTCGCACAAATGAATCATCGTCACATTTCAACAGGTATAATAAATTCGGATAATTTTCATTAACCCATTTGATTGACTGTAAAAGTTTTTCACTAAGAGTTGCGTATTGATCTTTTAAATGAGGCAATATTAATAAATCATTATATTCTAATTGTTCATTTCTTAATTGTTTCCGAACATTATCAGTAACAGAGGATACGCCAACAACAAAATGATGCCGTAGATGGGAATGCATAGCAGAGTTTACTATTTTTGTACTGTTATGTGATTTTTTATCATATTTATCATTATTTTTTAGTTTTAACCATGTATTTCTGATGGCATTTCTGCGGTCTATATTGTCAGGATTTGAAAATATTAACGCTATATATTGCACTGAACTTTTGTGAATATTACCACTATTTTCTGATGTAGACAATGTATCAATAACATTCTCACATATTTCAAAATTCATAACGTTCAAGGCAAACATACACCCTGCTACGAAAGAAAAGCCGGCAATTAGAATATAATTTCGGTATCTTGTCAATGAAAACATGACAGAAAAAAAAATATATGGGCTAGTATGGGCTTCGTAGATATATTGGGAACTAGGTTATATTTCGGTGTGTATATTTAGATGTGTTATAAATTTAATTCAGAAGTCATCGCTTTGTTTTGTATTTCACTGATGACATTTGTGATGACAACGGGCGACTCCATGTTTTACCAGTGCGGCCAGATTAAAAAATATATGTTTAGATACATTTACTATCGGCTCAGAATGTGTTCAATTAAACGTAAGTATTCAAATAAATACTTTATATGTATAATTTTAAGCAGTGTTTAGCTTTACTTCAATTTACGCTGATATTTGCCCTAAAAAGTATTGAATATTATTTTCACAAGTCTAATGTAATATAATTTTCTCTACAATAATATCACCTACGCCTGAAACGATTTATGCACAGCAATAAAAAGCACAACTTTGGAATCATAACCCAACAGTGTGTGTTTTGTGGAAAGCTCACATGTTTATTCAGTAGCCAATTATTTGATAAATGTTCAACAAATGGTTTTTGGAAATAGCCATTATTTGAATCACATGTCCTACAATAGTAATAATCCACGTTACAAAGAAAAAATCTCTACACAAATGAAAATCGATGATGAGATTGAAATATTCATAAATAATAACCTATTTAATCAATACGTCTTCAATTATTAAATGTGTGACACACTATCACCGATGCAAATTTCTTATTATTTTATCAAATAGCGTACTATTTCATATCTTATGTTTATTTTTATTTATTGGCAAAAAACTATTAAAAATACATGGCATTACAGCAAGCGCCAATGCGCCATGCATTTGAGAAATTAATAAAGATTATATAAAATATTACACAAAAATAAGAAACAGAACAGAAACATATTATTTACATAAGAAAACATAATTTTTAAACAAAGCATCAAGTTCACTGCCGAAGATGTCAACATCAACAGGCAGCGCATTTATCAGCCGAATAGCCCTTGCAACTGGAGATTCAAAAGACCTACGTGACAAACAAGTTTTGACAAAGAAAATTGATTTGTCTTTGTTACGACCACGTAGGTAAAAGCTGGGAGCATGCAAATTTAAATTTTCAAGGATGTCAGAGTTATCAACTTGGCCCCGAAGAAGAAGAGAAAAATGTTTTAATATTGCAATTAGTCTTCGAGCTTCAAGTGAGTGAAATGACAGCATTCCTAAAAGAAACTTGGTTGGATAATATTCCATTAATGAATTGTCATACGGAAAATAGTTGAATTTTTGAAATAATAATAACGCAGAAATTTTTTATGAACTCGCTCCAGTTGCGACTTAAATTTAAATTCATATGGACCCCAAATAATAGATCCATATTCTAGTTTGCTTAAAACTAAAGAAACATAAAGAGTACGAAACACAGTAGGGTTTTCAAATGGCTTACTTTGCCGAACTATGAATCCAAGAAGTTTACTAGCCTGCAGGGTAATTGAAGAAATGTGGGAATGAAACGTGAAAGAAGAGTCAAATGTTATACCAAGATCAACAACTTCAGACAAACGCTGTAAAGTCATATTCGATATCTCATATTTATATTTGATAGGAAATTTTGAACGAGAGAATGAAATGCAGAAACATTTCGAAATGTTGAAGTCAAGTTTGTTTATTAAGGACCAATTTACAATTGAGTTTATATTATGCTGTAGAATAGTACAATCCGACTCATTCCTGATGGTTGAAAACAGTTTTAAATCATCAGCAAAGAGCAGATACTTTATTCCACTCATACTTAGCACAATGTCATTTATAAAAATGAGAAATAAAATAGGACCAAGGTTTGATCCCTGTGGCACTCCAGAATATGTTGGAAAAATTTGTGATACGCACCCAGCATATTCAACATATTGGCGTCTATTTGACAAATAAGAATGAAAAAAATTGATAACCTTGTTCGAGCTTCCTATTGCTTTTAATTTATTTATTAGAATAACATGATCAACCCGGTCAAATGCTTTGGAAATATCCGTATAAATGGCGTCAACTTGACAATGAGAATCAAGAGAATGCAAAATATACTCACTATACACCATAAGATTGGTTACAGTAGATCGCTTTGATCTAAAACCATGTTGGGCATTAGTTAGCTGACAATCAACATGCATATAGATATATCTATGCAAAAGTGATTCAAAAAGCTTGGCTGGTGCTGATAAAATAGCTACAGGCCGAAAGTTTGTTATCTCTGACAAAGAGCCTTTTTTATGAACCGGTCTTATACGGGTCAAACTCCAACATTCAGGAAAAGTGAAGGTACTTAAACTTAAATTGAACAAATACAGTAGTGGGGTAGTTAAAATTTCCCTGCAGCCTTTAAGTAACCACGGTGGAATACCATCAGGGCCCACTGAAGATTTTGGGTAGAGACGTGAAAAAGCATATTTCATATCGGACTCGTCAAAATTGTTGATATTTAGTGTTGGCCAGTTAGAATGCACATACTCGGATTTAGAGTGGGTGAAGTTTGGAGGAGTTTTTGAGTAAACCGACCTGAAGTGATTAGCAAATCCTTCAGCAATAGACTGGTGACCATTCAACACACTACCATTAAGAGACATAGATGAGAGCTGAGCAGAAGAGTCACGAATATGGCGGACATACGACCAGAAAGTTTTCGGATCAGAATTGATATTTCGACCAATCTGACTGATGTATGATTTGTAGCTACACGAAATTAGTTCATGAACTCTTCTACGCTTCTCAGAAAAAAATATATAATCACTATGACAGTTGGACCGTTTCCATTTCTTATGGCATTCATATTTTAATCTTATAGAATTCAATATTTCAGATGTAAACCATTTTGGATATCCACGTTTCACGCCAGAGTACTCATACACATTAAAAAAAATCATTGAAAACATTATAAATATTATTATAAAAGATACATGTTGCTTTATTTACATCACTGATTGAATACATATCACTCCAATCCAAGCTGTGTATCCCGTTGTACATGTGCAATAGGTCACCTCGGCAAAAATTCCATGAAACTCTAGTATCACAGATATCAGGGTAATCATCACCCTCAACGTATCGCCCACGACGATAAGCGCATAATCTCTTTTTAAAAGCAATAGGAAACTCAACCACTATAGCTGGGTGATAACTGTCCTCAAGGACTAGAGGGTCATCACTTGCATACACCGATACACAGCAATCTGCATCAGCCAGCACCAAGTCCAGGACTCTTGCCTTCACATTTTCAATCTGTGAGAACTGTTTCAGATTCACACAGCTTAAGAAATGAGCAAACTCAAATCCTACTCCGGGTGCCGACGAATACAAATTGAAATCACCAATGATAGCAATAGAATTTCGCACTGACAAGTTCAAAAAAAAGTTGAAAATTTGTTCATATGACTCAAGTGAGCACTTAGGGTGAAAATAAATACAACAAACCCTCAGAAGTGACCCACCGCACATCACTTCAACAACGACAACATCAACCTGGACACATGGATTACACTCAATCCTAGTAACACTCTCAACACAGGCAGTACGTATGGCAATGAGAACACCACCACCTCTTTGGCCATATCTACGATCTTGACGAAATACGATATACTCATCAGTGAAAAGTTCAGCGTCATTAACAGATTCATTGAGCCACGTCTCACTCAGGCAAACAACTGGATAGCTGTTCGCCAGTAGAGCATTACGAAACCCAACAGACTTGGTTCGAAGACCCCGAACGTTCTGATAATATATATTATCACTATGCTTTCATAGCCAGCGATACCGGCCAACTAAACAGCAGGTAGGTACATGATAATTAAATAAACAAATAACCACGATGATGATTTGAATAAAACAAATAAATAACTTGGCAGACACAACTTCAAAATAAAAATTTAGGCATACTGTGTCTTTAATCCTTAAATCTGGAACATGATAAAATGTTTAAAGGTTTCTTTTATATTTTCTCCTTTTCAAATGATGAAAAATTAATATTTGATATTGTGGTATATTGTGTCTTTAATCCTTAAATCTGGAACATGATTAAATGTTTAAAGGCTTCTTTTATATTTTCTCCTTTTCAAATGATGAAAAATTAATATTTCAAAGGACTATGTACAAAAAGATTAGGTAAATTATGGATATATGGTCACGGGACAGAATTTTTGTATGGATTTATGAAAAATAAGCACATTAAATGAAATGAATGTAAGGCTTACGATTTTTTTTGAAATGTTTCGTCTTTAATTTTTAATTTTATCATAATAAAAGACCCTAAAGAATACTTCACAATAAGTATGTAATCGAGTTGTTTTAATTTACAGGAGCAAAAATGCAACCACAAACTACACAAATAATAATATTATACAGGTAGAAGCATTCGCATAAGTTTATTATTTGTTTAAAATAAAAAGAATAATTTTACTATAGGCTAATATTAAAAAACAAATTTTTCTTTCAGAAATCATACAATAATCAGTAATATTCTTCAGATTTAATTATTTTGATTCCACATTTTATAAAAATCCACAAAAACCCAAAGAGTAAAGTCAAAACATAAAATTATAAGCCAGTATGTATAAATTCGTTGTGCTTAGCTCGAGAGGATTGGGATTCTGCCCCGTGACCCATAATTTACCAAAGATTAGTATAATTTCCAGTTTATATTAAAATTAATGATCTAATTATGTCAATTTTGCAATCATCAAATGAATTTTTGTTGAATTTTTCTTATGATTTTATGAATAATGTGTATTTATTCAGTTGGTTTGAAACCTATATACATGCATAATAATAATTATTAACTTAATATTCTGAATATTTTATGAAGAGTTTTGACAGCTCTGATGACCTCTTTACACTTTTTGTTGAACATCTTTTAAGAAAATCATAAAAATGAAAACTTTATGTTCATTTTGTGAGCCTTCAAGAGATCTCGAATAAATATTTGATGTGATAATTTGAGAAATATTATTTTTTGATGCCCTTAACATAGTTGCCGACCGGTGGGTTCTTAGCCGTCAGAGCTTTTACACAATATGCCGGTGTGGTGGGTCGTTAGCTTTAGAACGGTTAAATAAATAAATGTTAAAATTATGCCTTTTATTGAATATAAACAAAAAGTTGATTAATTTTTTTAGTTGATCCAACAGTTATTTTTTTCAGTTCCCAAAACAAAAATTTGGTGCGGTCACGAGTAGGGTTTCCAATCCCGGGTTCCCAGATCCTGATATCCTAGAATTCCGAATACTTCCGAATACGCGATGAGCCCCGGAAGTAAAAAACATAACCCCGAAATTTTCGGGATTGATTTATTTATCAAGCACAAACGAATTATTATTAATAATATCGTAATATTTAGTGTACTTGCACGTGTCAACTTTGGAACACCGGATAAATACGTTATTTATTTCCATTAGCGTGTCTTCTCCAGAGCTCCAGGATTGCAGTCCTGAAATCCCAGGATCAACATATTGGCCCGGTATTCGAAACCCTAGTCACAAGACATTTCCATATTCCGTTGATGTATCTTATGCTGCCAAAGAAAAAAAAATGTTAAAACCACTGCTATTGAGTAAGAGGTAGTTGAGTATTATTTGTTTTATTTAGCCATGAAATTTGTAAAATCTCGAATCCTCGTATAATTCGGCACAAGTCAAGTTGGCACATGGTACGGCGACACATGTCATGTCGGCACATGACAGGTTGACACATAGACAATTCGCCACCTAGACATCTATCAAAATTTCCTTTTTAAAATTTCCTTTTAAGGTTTTTATTGAGTGGTAATGAACGTACATTAGTTTTATATCAAGATGATTTTAGTAAAATGGCATTAGCTATCTGTAATGATCTGAGTATTGATGTTTGTTTTCTCATTACAATGTCATTGGATTGATGGTATCTATTCATTTCTAATTGTTTTAGTGCATTTATCTAAGGGTCAATTAATTACGATCAATTGATCGTAATTCTGTACTGGGGAGCTACATATGGCTATGGCTGGCTATGATAGATTGTATTAACGACATGATTTTTCATAATCTAGCATGCAAATTTTACGTAATTATGTAGGCATTCACTTCCCCTAGTGTGCCAGAAGGTGTTTTCTTCCATAAAACACCCCCTTCATGCAGTATTTGACGAAGATCGAATAAAAAAAGGAGCGGTTTGTCAAGTTGTCTAGGTGCTGAAGTATCTATGTGCCAACTTGTCATGTGCCGACTTGACATCTGCCGACTTGACATGTGCCGGCATGACTTGTGCCGATTGGTCTGGTCACCAAAATCTCAAGTCATGAAAATAAATTTTTGAAATATAGACAAGATCATGAGATATATATAGTTATCTATGGATATATATTATGAAGGTGCTTATTCTCTATGCCGCTGGTTGATTGATGGGACGTATGATAGCAATATTGAATGTTTTCTTTTTTGTTGTAGTGTTCACTATCGTAACGTCGTTCTCATAAGCATCTCATAAGTCAGACGTTGATATTTAAAGGTGAAGTGAAAATTAAGTTAATTCTAGTGTATTGAATGTATTTGTTTTTAATTAAATCTGTGATAACGTCATAATGTTCCTTGTTTGACGCATGTATTTTGAAATCGTGTAAGTTTTTTCACTACGGTATTACTGTTATAAACAAGTTAAAACATAACAATTCATTTCTTTCGTGAATCGTAGTTTACCGTAATATTGCTGTCTAAACAATACTAATATATTCACATTTTTTCTCGACTATCAAGCTTTGTAACTAGAACATTTTGTTTTTGCATCGCCTGGCATCGAGGTAATTTCTTAGTGTTAAAAATCACTGCGGTTAATCAAAGTAATCGTCAGCCGTTAAATCTAGGCAGTCACAATCCATGATGAATTTATATTAAAGTATTCGGTGTAATTAAAATTGTGGGTGATTGACCATATGATAAGTTTTTGCTTTTTATAAAATACGACATCGACACACTCATTAAGTATTTGCTACTTATATAAAAGTTACTATATGTTAAGACATGTCAAATTTTATTTCAGAAATTACATTGAAAGAAAATGGACTTGAAAGATTCCAATCAAATACTCAGTGGTACACTAAAATGCTCTTAAAGAGAGAGAGCTTGATATACTGATATCTGGAGAATTGTCTCGAGGCGTGTACTTGGAGTACTTTAAAAGTGTAAGTCATGAATTATTCACGCTTAGTAAATAGTATATTTTATAAGCACATTACCTGTGAGCTATCTATTTAATCAAAGCTAGAGCATTAGATGGTCTCCTATGAAGCACCTTGTCCAAATTTGTTTAAACCAGAATTCATTTGGGCACTGAATGGATGGTAGTAAGAGTTGAAAATATATCTCGTATATACAGGACTGGTAATGTAATTCACTACTAGTTCCTGTAAAAGGTTATTTAGAGAAAAAATATTTATCATTCTACATGCTCATTTATTTAACTTAAATGTCCCGTATCAATTCTTGTCAATTATGGCAACCTTAATGATAGCCCTTGAGCATTTTCCACTTGGTCATGTGACTGACAATGAATTCTGATCATAAAATTCATATTTTTTAATGATCTGATCGATTTTTTGTTTGCAATATTGCCTGCATAGTCGTCAATATAATCAGATATATAAAAAAAATAAAGGGTCATAAATGTCTTAGTTGTAAATAGTCACCTTATTCTTTCATGTGACATAATATTGGTTTCCATTATCATAATCATATCCCAGCATTGTAAGATTTGCTCCTAGCTGTTACAGTGTAATATTTATTCTATGTTTACAATATGTTATAAATGATTAAGTTGTTTAGAGAATTCATAATTGTTACATTATTATTTGTGTATTATGTCCTAAAACAGATAGGTCACATTATGTCTATTTTTATTATAGTGTTCCTACAGATACCTCATTTAATTTCGTACACTTTATCTTTTTCTTTTCGATTAATGACAATATTATTTAAGAAATGCATTTGTAGGGATGCATATTGGTGTCTTTTGAATTATGATATTTGAATACCACTTATTAAAAAACGTATTCAATATTAAATTTAATTAGGTAACATAGGTGGACTTATTTTTTATCTGTCACTATTTATTTTTCAACTGAAAATAAATAGGTACTTACCCAAATTTTGTTGTTGTGTGTTATTATTCAATGGCAGGCCTCTTGCTACCATTTAGCATTAGAAATTATGAAGTGTATTAACTTTCTTAATAGTAATTGAAACTTTCTTTTTTTCCAGAAATATGGTGTTATATGGTAAATCATTTATTAGAGGTATGATATTTGCATCTACGACATGGGCAATATCTATATACCTCTATTGGGTACTCACATCATCTAATGAACAACGTAAATAACTCTTTTTTTTTAAATATATTATTTTTAGAATAAAATTTTTTAAGGAACACCTCAAGAATTTATCAATTATTGATCTGAGAAGTAGAACCCCTGAATGTTTTAGGATAGCTCTATAGACATCTATATATTTCTTGTAATCATGAGCATTCAAGTAAAGATGCCTAAAAATTACACTAAAAAAATATATATATGTATGTACATTACCTATAGATTCATATGAAGTTTGAATTTTGTTCTTTTCCATGACAAGTCACTGTCATCATTTCAAATTTGAAGTGACCGTCCGTACAAGTTTTTTAATGCACTTGAAATACCTGAAGATGCCGAAAGACGAATCCCGGGTTGCTAGTGACAAAACTCAAATTTGATATCGAAATTCCATTAAGCACTTTCAGTCGAAATCCTAAACAAGATTAATATTTTAATGATTTTAAAAAACTGATACCTTCAGGGTTCTCTGATAATTAATTGATTTTATTATTATTTCATGTTATTTTTTAGAGTCAAGTTATTCAACACATAATGTACCCCAAGCTGCATTATTTGATATTGATTCAAATAGAGTAATTAAATATCATACACCTCCTCCAAAAACACCATATGATAAAAACAATGTGCTTTTCGAAAGAGCAGGTAAATATATTTTGAAATACTACACTTAATATATAAATTAAATAATCATTTTAACTCTTGATTAAACTTTTCTAAATCTGTTTAGTATTGTAGCATTTCTTAAAACCTGCGTTAACAAAATAGATTCTACGATTATATATATTTTCTATTCAATTGATTTCAGACAGTGGGTTTGGATTCATTAGGACTTCAGAAGACAAAATGATAAGGGATCAAGGCTACAAGACATATGCCTTCAATGTCCTTGCATCTCAGCGCATTGCATTTACGAGAACATTACCTGACACCCGAAACGAATTGTAAGCAACACTTATCATGTGCTGAATATAGCAGACTTATTACTATTCAATTGTCCAGAACATAACATTCGCAAACTCTATTTATGAAACGGTAAGATAAATAACAATGTATTTTAGTTCTACACATATTATTTTATATATTTGTTGTTGTTGTGCTATCAACAAATATATAAAATAATTTATGTAGAATTAAAATACATTGTTATTTTTCTTACCGTATTATAATGGAGTTCTACCAAGTAAATGCCTACTCAATCAATCTATTTATGAATGTTGCTTGTGGGAAAATTTCTAAGAAAACATAAAATTAAAATTTAGAATTCTGAATACCGTGTTCAATGCCATTTTGTTACACATATTAGCTGAGTTCATATATTATCTATGGAACTGTAGAGAAGTATTGAATACAATGTATCGTTGGTTCTGCAATATTCTATCTATTAATAACTTCATTTATGATTATATTCTGTTTGTGGTGGTATTGATTATTGACCTAGTTTTATGTTGTTTACAATATTTTAACAAAAATGTTCCAAACAAAATCAATTTTATTTTCTTTTAATTTGAAGCATATAAATGTTTTTTTTCCCTTCGAAGTCTATTTTTTTTACATTTTTATTTTTTTATTTTTTTCTTAGAATATTATATGTACATATAATATACATAATACCATTTCATGAAATAGTCTCATACAATGTCAGATAACGTGAAATTACATGAAACACGTATTTGCGAACGCCAAAAATCAAACGACAATTTTAAAATGCACATATGGGCGCCCGCATACGTATTTGCGTGAACGCCGGGGAAGCGGATAATATTGAAAATATTTATTTTAATGAAATTCATTTAAGTACATATATGAAAGTGTGTTTTTTGTATACTTAAATATGCCAATTTTGTTTTGTAGTTTTCTGTTAAACAACGTAAGTTCTGATGTGCTACTGAAGATGGCAGTAACTTACACACAGCCATCGTTTTTTATTTAGTTAAATACTGGGAAAACTGATTCACGGTTCTAACTTAAATGTTTCATAATAAATTTTATTTTATATTTCAGATGCAAAAATAAAAAATACCCTGAAGACTTGCCGAGCGTATCTGTGATAATATGTTTCTATAATGAACACTTTCATACTTTAATGAGGTCTGTACAGTCGATATTGGATCGTGCGCCCAAACATCTCCTGAGAGAGATTATTCTTGTTGACGATTACAGCGATGTCTATCAATTACACGAAAATGTGGAGAGCCACATTTCAAATATAACCAGACATCTTAATTCTGAGGACGATGACTTCCAAAATTACAACAGAATCAATTTCCATCTTCCCGTTCAAATAAGACTGCTGAAGACACAACGGAGAGAAGGACTTATAAGGGCTAGGTTGGTTGGAGCAGAAAACAGTACAGCACAAGTAAGCAATTTTTTTTTATATCAGGTTTTTGTCTTGTTACTGACCAAAAATTAACCTTTAAGTTAAGTGTTCCTTTACCTTATTCAAACCATCACCCTTTATGTCGCAGTAAAATTATTTATTTCATGTAATAAAGGTCAATCTATATTAAAATCATTGTTTCTCTATGACATTGTTTGTTTCATTGTTTGTTATTAAAATCATTGTTTCTCTATGACAGTAATATATCACATTATTTGCCGACATAAGCATTTCACCTTCATCATCTACCACGCTATTTAAGAGTTAATTTTACTATGGAATAAATTTTGTTTTGTGTTCTAGGTAATAGTATTTTTAGATTCACACATAGAAGTGAATACAGAATGGCTTGAACCCCTTGTGATCAGGTTATCAGAAAACCTCACCGCGGACAATGTATACTCGAACAGAGTAGTAATTCCTGTTATAGACGTCATAAATGCTGATACATTTGAATACAAAGCCAGCCCGCTGGTTCATGGCGGTTTCAATTGGGGTTTACACTTCAAATGGGATAATATACCGAAAGGTGTTCTTAAAAGTAAGTTATATCTACTGTACTAGGTATCTCCATGTTTTTTTTTCTTTTTATCTTCGACCTTGTTCGCTCACAGTATGTAGCATACAGATTCCTAATAGAGTATTGATGTTTTTTATGAGAGCTTATTATTATTCAATTGCTCAACCTCTCTTTGGAGAAGGTAAAGATATAAGGATTGGGCTAGGAAATGATGTCGTCACTTAATTGCTTTGATATCCCCGTGTTTAGTATCGGATGGGTGAGAGAACATTATAGACAGCCTTTGAACATAAGATTTAAATATCGAAAAATAATTATGTAAAAGGGGTTATTATTGAAGAAAACAACATTTTCCATTCTGTTACACACACCATACAATTTAAAGAATCAGGTTTTAAAAAGTAATAAAGTCATGCTAATTCGGTTGCAAATTTACATGAATTTTTTAGTTTGGCATGCTTATATTTTTTCAGCATTGAAGCAATAAAACAAAAGTCAAATTTAAAAATCATTGACTTTATTTTTTTATTTTTCAAATTGATTTTTGGTTTTTTTTTCTCATTCATTCTGGCTAACCCCGTGTCTTATGTGAGCGACGCGAACCGGCAAGCGAATTTAGGCGAATCCAGTCAATTTAAAACGTAGTTGATTAAAGGTCTTATGTGCCACTTCTGGCTAGTATGGCTAGCCACTTCGCGAGCGCCAGAGTTACGGCGCAGCGATTTATCGCTGCTTGTTTTAGCTCCAATTCAATGTACCGTACCCTTTACGTACGGGGAGATATCGATCAAACTATTGTTTTAATATGCACTAATACACGTTTATCTATGAAATTATAACATATATATTCTTATAAGTTGTTTATTTATATAGTTATATTTGTTTGAAAGTACCATATCTAATACCAATGCCTTTCGTGCTGTGCATTTTTCACGTTTTTTTTGTTGCAAATAAAAAAAACGATTTTTTTTTAAATTTCCACACGTATGTATATATCTAGATTATATTTGCATAGTTTATATTTAAAAAAAATAATAACACATTTTTAGTACTTTTTTCACATCTGATTTATTTCATCAGGACCGGTTTCGCTCATGGCGAGCATTATCAACTGAATCATCAACTGAATTATCAACTGAACATCAGTTGATAATGCTCGCCATGAGCGAAACCGGTCCAGATTAAATAAATCAGATGTGGAAAAAGACTAAAAAATGTATTATTATTTTTATTATAATGCCTTTCCACCAAGTATTGACAGTGAACACCTTAATAGTTTATATTTAAAAAAATATTCATATTGTTATTTTATATTGGATAAGATTGCATTTTCTTGTCAAAATTAAAATTTATGCAAAAAAAATATGTATTTATTTTATCTTTACAATTTTTAATTTTTTTATATTGTTTTCTTTGATTCCTTTAAATATAAACTGTTTTTGATGTGTATTATTTTATTTCAATGACTTAATTTGAATAATGTAGAAAATATAATTGTTTTTGGCAACCCATAAACCATTCCCTTTTTTTTCGAAAATTCGGTCCGTAACCAAAGGGTTAACATTCATCATGTCGGACGCAAACGCTTTTTATTTGAAAACTGATATCGTGAAAGAAGGTGTCGCGATTTCACGGCAAGCTACCTACCTATCGTTCATTAGAATAATATATCACACTAATCTTATATGTATATAAAACCGAAACGGCTATGTATGTATGTATGTTTGTGGGTCGGGAATTCCCCCTTGCATTGTTGGGCATTGCTATAAAGTTGCCATAAAAACGAATATGAAAGAAAATATGTTTGAATTTTTATCGGCGAAGATATTTAGTCAAAATGTAATAAATTAGTCATCTACTGAACTTTTTCCGGCTTTTATTAATATGATAATGTTTATTATTTACGTGAAGGTATTATTTGACATTTCTTTGACAGCAAATTAGATTTTTTCAATCAAATTAAATAAAGTTTGTGATTTTATTTTAACTCTATTTTGGATGTTAGATTTTGTGATGATGTGAAATAAAAATATGGTTGACACGGCACAAACACACAGTGGATAAACACAAAAGTTGGAATATGTAAATGTGACGAGGACAAGTTGTCTCACAGTGTCAATAAATTGTGTGCTTCTTTGCGTGGTCAATTGAAACAATTCAAATTTGAATATTTTCATTATTACTATTTTTCATAGTCAAACTAAAACAAGCACCACTTTGGTTTTTGATATTTGCGGGTGTTTAATTTTAAAATCCCCGTATACAACACTTTTTGCAAACGTGTTCTAAATTTAATCAATTTAGTGGTCGGTCTGACAAGGGCTTGAGTCGAAATAGCGATCAACTAATTATTATATATTTTTGTAGAACTAAAACACATTGATATTTTTTTCACCGTATTTTAATGGAGTTCTACCCAAGTCAATGCCAATTTAATTAATATGCTCTTGAGAGTTGGAACTGTTTCACGTGATCGTAATACAGGTTGAAGCCATTGCTTAAAATTAACTTATAATTTGTTATTTTTGTAATGCACATATATATTAAATATACATTTTTCAATAAATAAACGATTATGATATCTTTTGTTTTTATTGTCCGACATTATTTGGCGTCCATTTGTATGTTAACTGAGTAAAATTTCTACATCTGTCATAATATGACGAGGCCCGCCGCGTCAAGATCGTTTCAAAATATCAAATCAACCGATCGCGCGAAGTAAACATATGCGGTAACGCGCGGTAAATCGTCAACATAAGACGCTCTGGTGAACTTGGACCGTTTGATATTTGTAAGCGATTTGCGCGCGCAACGAGTCAGGCACTTCGATGCGACTTACGACAATTTGTTGAAGTTATTACCTATGCCGTCCTGACCGCATCGCTCCGTCTACATATGACACTTGCATGGGCCAGGACCGTTTGATATTTTAAAACTCTGCCGCTTTCAAAGCTGCGCCGGATCGCCTCGCGGAGATTCGCCCAGCTAAGACGACCCGTAAGCGATAGTCAAAAGTATTATAACAATAATTTCATTTCATGTATCTCACTTTCATGGTGATCATATGAATTTTATGACATTATTATGTTGGTTGATTAGTGTTGTGATGACATCACATATTTATGAGATTACTTAAATTGCAGACAAGGAGGATTTTGTAAAACCTATCAGGACACCCACCATGGCTGGCGGACTGTTTGCGATATACAGAGAGTATTTCAACAAGATGGGAAAGTACGATCCATTGATGGACACGTGGGGGGGAGAAAATCTTGAGATGTCCTTCCGGGTGAGTGACTACGCTACTTACATTTGATGTCACTTTCACAATAGTTTAAAAAAAAAGATCGATTTTCATATATTTTTATTGTATGTAAAGGCTTAAAATTAAATAAAGGTTTTACACAAGGAATACATTAGGGAACAGTACAAAAAAAAATGGTGAATATTTTATATTCATATTTTTACTTATGCATTTATAAGTTACATAAAAATCACAATAATTAGTTTGCTGAATTGCCATTTACTTGATTGAACTCCATTATAACATGGTGAAAAATAGCAATGTATTTTAGTTCTACACAAATTATATAATATATAGTTGATAGCTTATTATTTCAGCTTACGCCCTCGTCATAACTATTATTAGATTAATTGAACATTAAATAGATTAAACTTAACCAATTATTGCATGAAATAGATTTATAAGTTTTGACAATCAAGATATGACAGCTATTTTTTTTTCAAAAATGCTCCATTTTCATGGTTATTGGAAATCTGTTTAAAAAGAGAATTTATTCTATATATCTTATGAGTTTACATATTATTGCATACCTATGAATTATTTATTAAAGTACAAGTTTAAGATGGAAGCATATTTTTTATAGATATGGATGTGTGGAGGTGAATTGGAGATCTTGCCGTGCAGTCGAGTTGGCCACGTCTTTAGAAAAAGACGTCCATATGGCTCTCCAGACGGGACAGATTCTATGCTTCATAATTCAATGCGGCTCGCTCATGTCTGGTTGGACTCTTACCTGGTATGCATGTCCAATGATTATTCTAGAACTATAGTCTTTCTTCTTATTCTAAATGGGACATCAACAAAACTAATACACATACATCAAAACAATTAATTTTATGAAATGCTCAATTGATTCTCCGGCGCACACAAAAAGTGGATTCCTGATCTTAACCATCTAACTGATAGCAGAAGATAGTCTCATTACTTCTATGTGATATAAAGTATGTTTTTTTACGTTTGATTCTAGGATAACTATCTGAAAAAGGTTCCCAGTGCTTCTTCTATAGAGTTTGGTGACATATCGGAGAGGCAAGAATTAAGGAAATCCCTTGGATGTAAATCGTTCCAATGGTATTTGGATAAAATTTATCCTGAGATGATCCTCGATTCAGATAGTGAATCTAAAGTAAAAGAAAAACTCAATGCCATATCTGACCCTCAAAGAAATATATTCCAGCCTTGGCACTCCAGGTAAATGAATACTGTTTCACACTCGTTGATATATATTTTGTATTGTCTTGTAGGACATTGCAGTGAAAATGAAGTGCCTTTTCAATAGCATACTTAATAGCCCCAACGATTTCATAAAATCATTAATTATCAAATTTTTGAAAGCTTGTGTTACATAATATAGCTGTAGCACTTTGATGGTTTTCACTGTCATTACTTGGTGGAATGGCTTATACAAAATAAAAAATAATAAGACATATTCCTCAGTAAATATTATCATTTTCGCTCATCGTGAGCATTTTCAAGTGTGTAGCAATTTAAATGTTTTACTAATTTTTTTTGCAGGAAACGGAATTATACTGACAGCTTTCAGTTGAAACTCTCAAATTCCACTCTATGCATCCAAGCCGCCAAAGACATCAAAACTAAAGGAGGAGGATTAATTTTAGCAACATGTATCCGGACCCCAAATCAGGTAACCAGATGTTTATACAAGCCTTTTTGATGAATCATAATTATTGTTGCAAGCTCTCAATATATTGTATAAATATTCAGACCTTTGAAGTTCATTATCTCTGTATGCATGCTATCCAATAGGCATACCCTTTCACTGCCCAAAACTAGTTCTCGACATTCGTACTAAAATTGTCCGAAACCAGTGTAAAGCTTTCCAACAATAACAATGCATGATAATTAGTATTTTTACAACTGATATAATTCATTTTTCCAGTGTTCAACTTTCTGATAGGGTTGTATAAGTAGGAGGGAATTTTAAACACCCATTCCTTTAAACACAGACAACTCTCTTTTGATCTGTGATCTTTTCTTTTCTTAGGATATAGTATTTCAAAACTGTAAAGAATTTGTATTCATAGTTACGTAAACAGACATTTATATCTAACATTTTTTGAATAAAACTTAATTTACCTTTTGCTAATGCTACTTTTATCCTCATAGATGTGGTATGAAACAGTACTTCATGAGCTCGTCTTGGGAAGGATGCTGTGCTTAGAGTCGGAGCATGGTGGCGATGGGTTAGCATATCTGTCGAAATGCCATGAAATGGCTGGAACACAAGAATGGCGTCACAAATCAAAGGTATTTTAATTATTTACCAGTTTTTTTTTGTGTGCAAAAATCTCCCATACCACAAATATTTTGTAAAGGAATTGATGCAGACTGTGCACATATAAGATTAGAATACTTATCATTGTATTATTGCTGCATTTCTAACACCATGCACTGGAAATAAATTCTTGAGTAACAGTGTATTAATTATGGTAAGAAAAATAACAATGTATTTTAATTCTACATATTTTTTTTTATATATTTGTTGATAGCTTTTCGACTTACTCCCTCGTCAGAACTATTTATAACCAGAGTTCTGACGAGGGCGTAAGCCGAAATAGCTATCAACAAATATATAAAATAATTTATGTAGAATTAAAATACATTGTTATTTTTCTTACCGTATTATAATGGAGTTCTACCAAGTAAATGCCTACTCAATCAATAAAGTATTAACTATTTGATAAATAATGTAAACTTGAGTAATAATGATGATTTCAGTGTTAGAGGTGAAAATATAACTTTCAACAATATGACAGCTAGTTTTAAGTTGGTACATGCGTATCTATTCCAAGCTGTAGCCTATAAATTGCAAAAGTTCTAATTTGTTATTCATGTATTTATTTTCAGAATGGTTCACCTATATACAACACTGCTGTTGGCACTTGCTTGTCGGTGGATGAGAAATTAAGAGGATCTCCAATCGTTATGAAAATATGTTCCAGCAACAACAGAAACTCGTGGGACTTTTTACGTAGCAGTTAATACCCTAAGTGCAATACTCAATAAGAGATTATATTATTTATAAACTATAATGAAGTTCTGCAATATACTATAGTGATCGTTAACCCTTTTACGTCCAAGCAGCGCGATCGCGCTGCTTGGTACTTGTGCTAAATCATCCAAGCAGCGCGACCGCGCTGCAAAAACCATGTTCCAGTCAAGTGTCCCCACAAGTGATTTTAACACATGTTTTATTCAAATTTATGCATGGTGTGGATTGGGCAAGTTCTTAGGATTGACAAAATCAATTCCATGAATTTATTGCCTATATATATATTTTTTAAAGGTGAACCAAATTGTAAACATATCTCACCGACGAGCTCATATTTCACAAGAGTATTCATTGAATGACTGTATCGTTTGTTGTTTTCAAACATAATATTCCGTAAGGAATCCGGCATGAATGGGATAGAATATATGCAGTAGAGGCTCGTGAATAATGTGTCACATGCTTTGTAGATATAAAATATAATAAATTATCGGGATATTTGACGTAAGTCATCTGTGTTTTATATGAAATTGCTCGGAAATTGCGTAAGATATTTAATTTTTGTGAAGGTGCTGTAAGTCCGCAATTCCTATGGACGAGCCACCACTGGAAAGTTTTATGTACATATATAACCCTGTATACGTATTTTGAAAAAAATATATTTCTATTCATTTATTCAAGAGATAAGAAGGGCACAAAATATAACTTGGGAACAATAGAGAATATATAACACAAATACTTTTACATTCCATTCATCCCTTTTTGAACAGAAAGATCATAAAATTCGTTACACTCATATACTTTATTATTGTTTACTCGGTACATAAATTTCAATAGAAAACAAACTCTTGCAAATGAACGTTTTTGACATAATGACCAGCATTTTTTTTTAATTTATGGGTTTTCGAACTAGAAGGACAATTTTTTTTCAGTGTTCGCGTTTTCTATATTCTTTAGTTTACTCCGGGCGTTTGTTGAATGATCATCACAGTATCTTTTTTCGTTCAGTCAATCAATCTAAAGCTTGTAATTTTTTGGTTGTGAAAAATGGGTGAAAATAATTCCGACAGTGAATATACTGATTTATCGACTTCGGATAGTGATAGTGATAGAAATATTGGTTTTAGAACACAGAGACCTGCTTTACCTCTCATTTCAGACAGTGATAGTGATAACAATAGTGATGAATGCTTTCGAGAAATATCGGAAAATAGTGATGTTCCATCTAAAATTTCAATTCCTTTTTTGGAAACGAGAATGGAAAATCTGGAAATATTAAAAAAATTACCAGGACGAAATCTTCGTGAATGTGTCGTCTGCAGTAAGAAAGATGGAGGACCTATTAAAAGATCAAATATGATTTGCGCAAAATGCGAAAAGGGTCTTCATCCATTATGTCTTGGAAAACACAAGTGTTGACTTTTTATTGTTTTTTAGTTTGGTTGATTTAGAAATTCTTATCAAATAATACAACTTTAACTTTTATTTTTTTTAGTGTTTATACTGATGGACAATAGTTTGAAGATATATTCTGCAATATAAGTATGTGAAATAGCTTGAAATATAATAACTTTTTTTTAATTTTAATTTTTTTTTTTTGTCAAATTTGTATTAATTTCATGTTTATTGTATTTTTTAGGTTGTTCCAGTAAATTGAAACATTGGTTTTAGAGATTGTATTGTCTAAAGTATTATAAAACAAATGTAAAATAAAAAAAATCAGAAATATAACTTTAAAAACTAGAAAGTTATGACAATTTTTGTAAAACACCTAAAAAACCTAAAAAATAGCTAGGTAGTTTTAGCAAGTCCTGCAAAAAAAATCTGGATGTAAAAGGGTTAACTGTAACTTACACACTTTTCTCATACATGAAATACTCAAAATATATACACAAATTTTAGTTTTATAATTCATTTTTTTTTCTCTGCCACACTTGCCTATGCGTATGTAAGATTTTGTATGTTAAGGTATTTGGTTCTAATACAACAGTTTATTGTTATAGTATGAATGACGAGTTAATTACCGCATTGTTTTGATACGTTTCTCTCGTTTGGGAAACTTCTTTAGACTGACTAATTATATGAATTATTTGGTTTTCGGGTATCAATCTATATTTAATTAATACAGGCTGTTGATCAGTTATAAATTAATGAGGCCATCTTTGTCTTTTTATTAGCACATCCCTAGTTGAGATGGAATTCTGGTAAAATATTGTGACCCTTGAAGGTGACTCGAACTGCTTTCAATTTGCGCCCATTCAAGTTAACAAACTAACAATACTGACGACTTTGGTTGTGTGTGTGAAATAAGCGAAAAGGGCGATTTTTGCAGTGATATTAAAAGAAAGAAGTTGAATACATATATTTTGTAATGGAAACAACGATATTGTATATTTTGATCAAAATTTGATAATTGTACTAAAATAATGATAAAAGCGATGATCTATTACATCTTTTTACTAGTAATTATCATTTTAATTCGAAAAGAAAATTGAAATACAAATTATTGTTGCATAAGAAATTCACAGATATAGATTGAACCCAGGTTTATCGTTCACTGACAATATATATAAATTGAAATTGGTACAGTCAATTCGGGTATCTTTGGACACTTTTCAGGTGTTTTTTGTGATATTTTTATTTTAGTTATAGTAAGTTGCATTTTCAGACTATTATGTGTTCTTACCACTTCCTTTATATAATTTTAAATTCAAATATTATGAAAATACTAGGAAAAATAACTTAAAACTGCTTTTACGGGCGGTCCAATGCTAAATTTATAATTGAGTAACATTGGATACCACCACTTTCGATGAGCGAATTTTAGCTGAATCATCAAGCTTGGTGACATTGAATTGAACTTTTATAAAGAAGGATAGTCTGTCAACTTTTTGCCCATTCCTCCCTATCTGTAACACATGGCTTAAGCGAAGCCACCTGTTTCGAGAAAATAAAAAAGTCGTATATTTTCATAGTTTTTTTGGTTTAACAAGATAAAAATAATTTGAGAGGTGAATGTGGCTCTTTTTGTTTACTATGTATAAGACAAAAGATCGATTTGTTATATTCATCAATCGCAAGAATCATCATGATTACTAGTCAGCAGAAAAATAAATAAACGGTACTTGCTCAAGTTTTGTCCAATGTTATATTGAAGTCCAAAGTTACCTGAATTGACTGTATCTTATTTAGGATTTCAAATTCCAATTAGTATCATTTTGATGGCATATCTCCCACTCCTTTCCTAACAACATCCATTTAGCCTTACCTTCTCAAGACTATCTCAGTGACTGAATAACAACATAAAAACTAATTAATATATTTTCAATCCTTTTTTTTTCTGTTTATATGTTCTTATTTTATCATAGTGTATCTTTTTTATTTTATTTTTTTAATCAATACTCTTATTGTAACTTATTCTTGCCATTTTGTAAGAATAAATGAATCTGCCCCATATGTTGTCATTCATAATAAGTTTTTCAATTTCATATTGAATTAATCAAATTAATCAATATTTAATGATATTTTAGTTTAACTTGAATATAGTGTAGAATAATTATAATGTAAATATTGTAGAACTTCAATCTCTGCTCATATCACTTTTACGGTGTAAACTGTCAATTCTTAGTGTAAAAGCACCAAATGTTTTTGTACTAATTCCATATTTTTAGAAAGATCAAGAACGGTTTCATTCATCGCAAGCATTGAGCTTGTGATGAGTGAAACCGGTCTTTTTTATTTTTTCTACTCACATATATCTCAATAAACGAAATAATCTTATGGCATACCAAGGTTTGTCACTTAGCACAAATTTAATTATTATAATATAGTGTGTATTAATATTATATAATTAATTTGCTTAATTGAATAGATCGTGTTATATTTAATTACTACTCTGTAAATATTGTAGAACTTACTGTACCAATGTATTATAGTAAATATTATGGTATTGTGGCTTAACCAAGGTTTGTCACTATGTATAATATCAATTATTCTATCGCACCTCTGATAAAATAGTCATTAGTTAAAAAAGCAAGTTTTTAAGATAACCCATTCATTGTTTACGGTGTGCAAAAATTTGTGTTTTATTATAAAAATACCCCGTAAACAATGTTTTAACACAATGGGTGCGTCCCAACATGACTCCCGTGTCCACATAAAAATTAGAACCACGCGTCGGACAGGGGTGCTGTGTTGATGTAACTTTTTCAATGTTTTCAACCAAATCTCCAGTCTGTCTACAATTATTGTTATTTAGCCTTGACACTGTAAAAAACCTTAAGTGCTCTTAAGTACTTGCCCCGGCTTGGACGTTTCGAGACATTTCATTAAAACTCTTGTAAAGACTGGTTCACACTCGTGTAATTGGAATACTTCCATAAAACGACTTATAGTATCTTGTTTGAATTTTGTACTTTTCCTTGAGTTTTGTCGCTAAAGACCCAGGTTTAGTCTTTCGACATCTTTAGGCGTTTCATGTAAATGGATGTACTTGAACTGACGGTAAACAGTTTGTATTGTTTATCTACAAAAGTAGATTAATTGTTATTTACATAATCTATATGAATTAGCGAAAATTTTATGTAGGATTTTCAATGAATTATATCGGGTATTTTGAATGTATCCAATGAAAAGATGGACGCCATATATTTGCTGAATTTTTTTTTTATCAATCAGCGAATCGTTGGTTTTCTGGCGCGTCTAATTATTCGGCAATACATGAAAGACAAAAAAGCTAAATATGGTAAAAAAATTTACATGCTCGGAGAGTCTGGTGGTTTAACCCTGAAACTTACTGCTTATGGTGGATCAGCAGAAGGAATTGGGGGGTAAAGACCATATGAAAAAAATCCGAAAATTAATTGAAGGTAAAACAGGAATCGGCTATAACAGTGTTCCACTGACTGAGGATTTACACCTAGAAAAACATTTGTCATAGGAACCCTAAGGAGCAATAGGTAATCAATAAGGTAATCCTAATACCAGGGGTGGCCAAAGCGTTGATCGCGATTGACTGGTCGATCGCGTAGCGATTCCTAGTCGATCGCCTATCTGATCTATACAAATCTTTGGTGCCCGTCCCAAGAAGCGTGCGAGACAAGTCGTGCGATAGGGACAGCACGCTCAAATATCAAAGTTAGCCGATTATCGACGAAAATCTCTTTCTAAAATCCGGATCAAACAAGGGTTGGCAATTAGATTAATATAGGCTTTCAAATACTACTTTTTATGTTGGTCGATCGCCGCCAATAATTTCAAACGAAAGTCGATCGCGGGCAAAAAAGTCTGGCCACCCTTGCCTTATATGCTTGTCAGTAAAAAAACTTAAAACTGGTGAATGTAAAGCCAGTACACGGATACGGTACACCGTCGATAAGTCGTAACCATATCATCAGAATTTGATGACGATATAACTGACACGACCAATAGATTTCGAAAGTTGTGGAAAAAACCTAAGATGGTAATTGAGTACAATCGTTTATGAGTGGAATCGACTATCATGATCAGATGTTGGCATATTACCCGTATCAACTTAAAACTACAAGGTATAAAAAAATGGGCATTCATTTATTACAGACAAACTTTTGAATGCGCATTATCTATATAATTCCGAAAATCAAAAAATGTCCTTGTACGATTTTAGACTATCGGTAATTAGAAAACTACTTGGCCCACCTCCGCTTACCTTGTTGAAGCAACCTAAAGCAAATATTCACTTACCAAGATTCTGTGTAAAGGATAGTCTAGGAAACACAAAGAGGCGAAGGTGTAAACATTACTGGAATACTACCAAACAACGTTATTTCATTGTCTTTCATTGGCGCGAATAAACCTGACTTGTGTTTAGAACCCTGTTTTCGTCTATATCACAAACAAATATAGTTTTTGTCAGAGTGAATCAAAACTTTATTCTATAATTATATAGAAGTGTTTTTGATTTTGTGTACTGATGGATAGCCAGATCTGAAAAGGTTGTTAATTTCCCTATTTGAGAAGAAATACAACTCGTATTTATGTATTTTTTGCTTGCTGTCTGTGTGCAGCGTTTTGCTCTAAAATTGTAATGTTGTACATGCAACACATACTATATATCGTCATATTAGGATATAATCAATAAAAACTTTAAAATAAAAAGATGGAAGTTTTTTTTTTTTTTAACGAAATCAGATCAGTTGAAAATGCTCGCAATGAGCGAAACCGGTCTTGATCTTAATAATACTAATGTGGAATATCTTCTGTTTTAAGTTATCACTATTTTATTGGAGGTGCTCAATATATAGAATAATTTTTTTATACTAAAATTGTAAATAATGAAGAATTTTAACCTGCTCTTACAAATATTAATTTGTAAACATATAGCTTGTGGTTTACCAAGGTTTTGTTATTGCATACAATTTCAATTGTTATACTATAAATATGGAATAAATATTATAAATTTACTCATTTCAATGAATCTTGTTACATTATACATATTGAGTTTCTGTTGGTTTAAAAACTTTTGTTAGAAAAATTTTAATTTTATATTACATAAAATATCTGAAGAATCACAATGCTGTTTTTAATTTCAATATTCATAATAGCTACACATAATTCGCCAATTGAGGGATGTCGTCCTTTTATGACAATTGTCATAATGATCAGCAGGTACTCAACGGTAAGTTCCATAATTGATTTTTCATTGTATGGATTTGTGTTCACCTGACCGATCATAAAAAAATACAGTTTACTAGCTTAACACTAGTCCTATTCTAGCTATAACTATTTATACTCACTCTTACGGTATTTGTAGAAAAACTTCCATCAAGATATTCTTCACACAGAATTACTTAGCTTAAACTTTCTTTTACGGTCTCAAAAAAACACATGCGATCCGGTGATGTCATCATGATGTCACTACAGTATGATTTTTGCAACAAATCTTGAAAACACCACCTTTTCATGAAGCGTAGTGACTACACATCACCGGATTGGATGGTTTTTTCGACCGTAAAGGAAAGGTTTAAGAAAAAATCCTTCAAAACATTTATGCGAAAGTTTTTCACTGCAGAATGTGTATGAGTTCAATTTTGATTCAAGAGGATTATATCATCAAAATCTATTTAGAAGGAAAACTGTGTATGAAATTTATTTATAAGAAAACGATACATTGTCTTTTTAAAATAAGTAAATACTATTGCAGAAGAAAAAAATCTTAATTAAATATGACAATTAAGTTGAGAAGAAGTAACTTATTTGAAAAACAATCTATTTTTACATCTTAGACCTTATTTGCGCCTAAGGAGGAAGATTCCCATCGACCAGTCAATAGCTTTGCTCTCCCATTACATACCAGTATCCTTCAGTTTTACTATGTACACCATATGGATAGTATCAGACGATTATCTAGGATGCTGGAATACCACCTGTCAAAAGAATTCAAGACCGCTGTCTGTTTCTTTCTCACACTAGTAAAATATTTCATCAGTTCAACAATTCAGTCATCAGCAGGCTTATCGAAGAGGAATGGATTGAACACGTCACTCAGTTTCCCAAAGACACAATATGTTTAACAAAGATATCAAATTCATTTTATAACACTGCTTATTCATTGATTGAAATATCAATGTATTATAAATAATATATGAAATTTTGGTTTCATTCAGAGTTTGAACCAAATTCATTGCTTCATTGCTACCACCAAGGCGGTCAATTTTTTATATATCTTAGATGTAATAATAATAAAAAACATTCAAGATTTCTGGAAAAAATGTTTTATTTCAATAAATTCTGTATAATTAATTTACAGCACATTAATTATATGCATAATTTACCAACTATGATTATAGTATCTGAAAGTAATTAACCAAAAATAAATTTCAAGAAAATAATATCCTATAAGTAGAACGCAGTGCTCGAAGAGAATTTAACTTTCATTTTATTGACTCATAAGGATCCAGGCACTTGGTGTTTTTATTATACACTCTTTTCCTTGTTAAGTTATACACTAAAAACAATAAAAAACTATTATTGAAAACACGGAGTAAGCTAATACTTTTTAATTTAAGGTAATGACATAAGTTTTGTGTTGGTTAACTATATAATTAACATTGGTTGGGTAAGTTTGATGGATTCTCGATATATCGTTTTTTATGGTTCAAGTGAAATAGAATGTAAACTAAAGCGCATGATAAAATTTATCTTGTTCTTAAAAGAAATCATAGTTATTTACACTGACGGATATTGATATAAACTGTTGTAATAAAATTAACGAGGTCTACGTTATCCGGTGTGTTTTACAATATTCGAAGACACAGTAATAGATGCATTTAATTCAAGGATATCATAGGATTGTTTTCATGAAATAAAAAAGTTTGATAAGAGCAATAAATTGGTGCAAAACAATAAGTCGAGATACTATGTAATAAGGATTAACGATCTTTGAAAGATTCCACGTATAAGGAATGTGACAAGAAGGGTTTTATAGTTTTTCTATTGGTTTCAAAATAAATACGACTTTGCAATGAGCATTTATTTATCAAAAAATGAAGAGCAAATATACCATTTTATCTTTGAAAACAACATGGATCTTTACACTTTCACTTCGAGCACTTGTTATGTAAGTATGACAATGAATGATAATTAAAATTAAACCGGTAAATTACATTTTTAACATAATTGTACCGAAATACCATATTTATATTTTTATCACTATCGCAAATCCTTAATTCTATCATTAATCCTGCTTAGTCTAGGTATAAAAAAGATTAAATTACATTTTTAACAATAAGTTTTTTTTTATATTATAATGATATTTTCAAAACCATAATCTTTAAATTTAAGTTTATACATTACAAAATTATTTTTTTTAAAAATTAAGCAATTTTCCTTATGAAATACTTTATACATTACTGCGATGTCCGAAATAAAGATATTAGATATTTCTGATAATTGTTGACAAAGAGATTTTTGAATTAAAATAGTTACAAAAATTTAATCACACATAAAATATCAATATGTATGTATATAGGTAATCAGTCTAGAGATTATTTTCTATAATATTAAAAAGCAAAATGGCCGAATGAATGAAATGTATTTAAAATAAAAAGTAAAAATTGTTTTATTTATAACATTACTATGACAGATTACATTTTTTTAAACTTATTATAGATGATGGACACTGAAAATGTGAAAAATATGCGGAGTAAATAGAATAGAAACTATTGATTGAGTAGGCATTCACTTGGTAGAACTCCATTATAATACAGTAAGAAAAATAACAATGTCTACTAATAGTTCTGACAAAGGCGTAAGCCTAAATAGCTATCAACAAATATATAAATTAATTTATGAAGAACTAAAATACATTGTTATTTTTTTTTACCGTAGAATTGAAACTGTTAAAAGAATACTATAATTTGATGGTTAGTCTCCAAATTAACTCTAAAAGAATCTCCAAAAACAATTTCATAATTGTCGTTTTCCGCATTACATGATTTTGTTTCCAAAACACACTTGAAGATAGCAAATTAACCAACAAATAACTCTTGAAATATTGAAAGAAAATCATGGTGGAAGTCAACTGATTGTTGAAAATGTTGAATCGTATTTATAATTGTATAATATTGTTACTTCTGTCATACTTTTCACACTCTAAGCCAAAAGTTTTGCCAGTTTTCTCACATAAAATCAAGTTCTACGCACTGTATTTAAATATACTACTTATGAAATGTATCAATAATATTAAATTTTAAAGTGAATCAGCACTTGCATTTTAATATTACTACCAAAATAATATGAAAATAATATTTTAATCACTGTGAAAATAGTTTTGATGATACTGAATGGATATCTATTTCAGAGATATGGCATGAAAAATCTGCATCATAGAGTGTAAACAATACGCTAACAGTTATTGTAAATAAATGGTAACTTAAAAATTTTCATGATGTTTAAGATTATATGGTAAACTTAATCAATTAGTTAAAATAAAATTAGCCATATACCGTTTGGTAGTTTTCCTCAAAGTTGGTGATAATTTACTTTGATTAATTCATATTATGTTAGATACTTGCCAAAACTAACGGAGCGGCATTCATTTTATTTCTGTACTTACATAGGTATTATAAGTAATACATATGTAATCATCTATTATGTAGTAGTATGCATTGGGTCTTAGTGGAATTTTTTAGTTTGCTGTTATCAAAAGTTATCAGCTTAAATTTTAAAATGAAAATATGTTTTATTCAAACAATAGTGTGAATCTGTCGAGGAACCAAATAAACAAAATATATATGTACCTAAATGGCTACAGAATTACACATTTATATGTTATTATCGTATTTAATTGTGTTACTGATTTAAATATTTAAATATATATTTACGAAATGGTTAATTAATTATTGTAGAAATACCAAAAATGATAATCAATGAATATCATTCTTAAATACATGAGTACTATAAAATAAAATTCATATATTTTGTAAACTAGTCATATTATAGAAATAAATGGTAAGTATGTATCTGTAAATGTATAGTCAATATTATTTACTGATAACTGCTTGTCAAATTATGTCTTAACAATTATTTGAAACCGAGCTTATGTCACTCTGGCAAATTATTTATTTTATACAATCTTGAATAGAAATGTTTCTGAGATGAATATGTTTTGATAATTATAATGCAATTGTTGTGATTTAAATTAATGGATGCTTAATTATGACATTTTTTTGTATGAAAATCGTGTTTTAAAAATGATGATTAAATAATCATATTGTGAGTAATGCTTATAATGGTATTGAAAATCACCAATATTTAGTGATAAAATGAAATGATTTAAATCATAAAATGGACATGTAAGGATATTTTATAAAAAAATATGTTTTATTTATATCTTTAAGGGTTTAAGTAGATTTAATTACTATAAAAACTTACATTTCAATTCATATCATGATTTGGTCCCGTTTAAAAACACATCTTTTAATGAATTTTCGCAGTTGTAAGTATTTTAAAAAGATTTTCAAAGGTCTTGGCCAATATCGTAACACAGTGTTTTTTTATGCAAGCTTTTGGACTTCACATTATGAGGATATTTAATAGAACTCTTTTTTGACAAATTAGACTGTTATGATTCCGTCTCTGATAGGTAACTTTAATTTATAACAACAGCAATAAGAATTTCACTTTATTTCAGTTTATTCCGTTATATTGTCCAATAGAAATTTTGATGAACTATGAATTATTAAAATTTTAAACTTCACCATTTTTGTTGATTCAGTTTGTTTTTTAGAATGTTTATATGTTTGATTTCAAAGCAGTGAATTAATTCACATAACAGTCTCCATAATGTGCGGATGAAATGTTCTCAGCGAGCTGTTCTGTAAATGCTATTGTGGGTTGATTGTCGATACGATTAGGCTCTCTCCTTGCACCACAGTGAACGGTTTTTCTGCCATGTCGGTAGCGGGAAATTTGAAGTTTAGGTCGTCATTCTCACCGAAAATAACAAGCTGATTATCAAATATTTTATCTGTTTGTGGTCCTCGTTTGTCTTCATTGGTGTAATATTGAGCTGTGCGTCTTTTCGAGTAGCAAATTCCGCCTGTCAAACCGGCGAGGATAATCACCACCAATAGCAATAGCGTTGCAATAAAGCTCAATCGACCTTCTTCGGCCAGTATACCTGCCTCTCCTTGCATAAATCTAGCGCCACTATCACCGCACCACTCCAGCTCAGATTGAGTCAGCCAGCTTACTCTGTAACCTTCTAAACCTTTGGGTGCCATACATATTAATTCACCTAATGAGGCGTTCAGATATGTAGTCTTCAAAAACAAAAACATGCTCCCTATGTTACATAGATCACACACCCACGGATTCCAATCCAAGTCGACTTTAGGTATTCCTTCCATTCTCATCAACGATTTCTCATCAATGCCGGTGAATTTGTTATGTGTTAAGATTAATTCAAGTAAATAAGGCGTCGGTACAAGAACTTGCTCAGGGAATGTTACGAAATTATTTCCTGAGAGGTTCAACGATCTTAGTTGTTGGTTATTTGCAAACATACCGAGTGGCAAGTCTGACAATCCAAGGTGTGCCAGTCCCAAGTCACGTAGATTCAATAGTATCTGAAGAACAAACGTTATGTCTTCTATTCCAATGTGATTCCCGCTTATATTCAAAACCCACAATGAGTCAGCCACCGGATGAAACGATTGCACGTCCAGCTTATCTAGTTTATTATAACTTAAGTCTAAATAATTAAGTATTGATAGATTGGTGAAAGCAGTGGTGGTAACCATTGCCAAACGGTTACGAGACAGTGAAAGACTTTGTAATTGGTTTTGATTCTCAAATGTTTTTTCTAGTACTACAGGTAATTGATTGCTGTCATATTTCAGAGACTGTAACTTCCTCAAATCTCTGAATTCGTCAGCCATGACATACTTAAAGTTATTTTCACCCAAATCAAGGTTGGTAAGGCCGGAGAGAAGGTGGTACAGCTGAGTATTTATCATTCTCAATTGACAGCGGCGACACTTCAATATTTTCAATTCTTGTATGTCTTTGAAAACATCTGGAACTAGTTCACCGAGAGGGTTTCGGCTCAAATCAAGCTCTCTAAGTTTACCTAAAGATCTAAAAAGTCGGGGCACTAAGACGGATATGCGATTATTTGATAGAGATAAGATTTTAAGTTCAGACGCGTGCCTGAAAGTTTCACTTGGCATTTCTTCGATGATGTTATTATCCAACCGCAAGTTTTCCAGGCTTATGAGGCCGCGGAAATTGTGATCTACGATGCTGGATATGTTGTTGTTTGTGAGATTGAGAACTTTCAAGTTCTGCAAGCCCCAGAATGAAAATTGTCCTATTGTCGGAACGTTGGAAAGAACAATGTGTAACTCTTCAAGTTTTACAAACGGTTTCGGCTGAGTAAAGATAGGTCCTATTGTAAGGTAGTTCATTGAATATTTATCCGGTGCAGATATAACGATCACTTGAGTTGAGAGATCCATTTGGTCTACAGGGATGGCTGTCATGTCTCCTTTTACGCACATGATGCTGTTACGACCTTTGTCGTCTACGAGGCAGCGGCACTGGTCTGGACACGTCGTCATAGCTGCAGCAGTCAGCGTCGTCGATATGAGCATTGCCCACAGTAGCATCATTCTGAAAAAGAAAAAGACATATAATTATTTAACCCGTTGACTGATAGCATCTCATATGTTGAGACGTCTGATTGCAGTGTGCTGCAAATTGATATTCAAAAATAAATAAAGTTTGACATGGCTTGGTCTGATAACCTCCATTGAGTGTATTTAGCACTTTGTTAACGGGCTTTTCAATTACCATACTAATTACGCACAAATTTGTGTACACCGTAAACAACGTGTTAATACAACTATTTTTTGAAATCAATAAATTAATTATGGAATTTTTTATTTCTAACTCTGTTTAAGTACTAACTTACTTGATATGTGTAAAGATATGAACCAGTTTTCATCGCAAGCATTTTCAACTGATCAGCTGACAATGCTCACGATGAGCAAAATTGATCCTGTTCTTTATTCAAATACATGTGCAAAATTGTTTACTTTGGTTGCCGTGCTCCTTGGTTAGAGTCTCAGTCAATTGAATTATTGATTTCTATTTGAAGACATGGTTGACTGCGTTGCCTAAAAATTTCTTCTCTCATCCATCCGATCTTAAGCAGGGACGGAGCGATATCGATTAGCAAATCGCTTGTCCTGTTATATAAAACTATATCCTTTCTATCCATAATCAAAAATCATCAAAAAAGAGAATTTGAGCAACTGAGTAACTAGAAAAACTTTGCTTATTAAGATAAACTACATTTACTCTTATTTTAGATTCGGCAGAGAAAAATTGATTTTATTGTGAAATGTAATCGCTGAAATCAATTCAATTAGAACTCAAAATATCTTCTTTCTATAATTGTAATGGCAATATGGTAGGTAAAACAAAAAGGAAAACAAACCATTTACCGTATAATTTTTACTGCTTTTTAATTTACTACCTATGTTATTTATGTGGGAAGATGAATCTTTTTGTCTAGTCCACACATGGATTGTAAATTTGGTCAATTGAGTCCACAATTGTTATTATTACCATGGGAGTCACTTATGGCCACTTAGGTAATATGGGAAACAAACAAAATTAAATAGGTCAATGTACTATCTTGTCATTTGGTTATCAATAATACAATGAAATCACATTTTATACGGAGCATTTTAACATTTATTTTTAACATAAACTGGTTGTAGGCTCCTCTTTCATCGGACAAATAAGGGAAAGAAAGATGTAATATAAATATAGCCAGTTTTAAAGTTGATATTCAAAAATTATTAATTAAATTATTAAATTATTAAGGGGGGCTTCACATCAATCATGTTTTTTTTTGTTTAACCTTCGCTACACGGTGATATGTATTTACTACAACTCGACTCTAATAATGAGAATATTTCTATTAAATATAATAGATACTGATCTGAGAATTTTTGTATTCCTCAGTAATGTTATTACGTATTAAATAAAATTACAGTTATGTATGGTTATTCATTTGCAGCGATGGAAATAAATAATTAGTGGAAGAATCGGGCAAAGAATCACCCATACACACAAACGTATTCCAATTTATGCGCGTGTGTAAGCGCGAGTGCGAGCGTACTTTTGCACGTGTTCAGCTCCGGCGCGAAAGCGCATGCGTAGAAGTGATCGACTTCGAACTAGCCATTCATTTCGTCATTACGAATTCGACTGCCGACGGGTGAAGACGTCGGAGCGGCAGCTAATTGCGATGTTTTTTTCTTCTTTTCAGACACTTAGATTACAAAAATTGTTATATTTCAACTTCAACCATAGTCAATCAAAGCAATGTCTAGAAATATTCACATTTTTCCGGTTTTTAAATAACTTTTTCATATGGTGTAGTAAATACATATCACCGGAGCTCGCGGAAGTTTTTAGCACAGTATGGGGAGGGTTAAATAGAATGGCTTGCGAGCGGTCCTCGTAAAAAATACTACAAAAGTATGAATGTTCCATTAAGCCTCAAAGAGCGTGAGCGTAATAATAATAATGAGGTGATTTTTTCTTCTCCCCCTTGTTAACCCTTTCGCTGCTGTAAAGAAACAATTACCCGCGGCACTCGCAGCGGCGCCAGACATAATGATTATTAAAATTGCCCGAAAAGGCTTTAAGGCAAATTAATTTCAATTACGCTCCCTGACAATAAGCGAGCGGCAACGGACGATCTGTTTTAAACATAGCACTCCAAATCTGTGTCTTAAATTCCATTTTCACTGAAAATTACTCCTTATTCATGTTATATTTAATTTATTAAGACGCGATGTGTTATTTTATTACTATATAATTGTTTTCTCGTTTATAGAATCTTGATAGTCGTATTTTTTGTGCGGCCCACAATGTGATCAATAAATCGTTTGTTTTTTGGGATTCACATATTTTTGAATAGCTTTTTTTTCCTACCTTTACTTTCGTGCTAAAACTATATGTGGAGTCCGCTAGGCGGGCTCCTAGTTTCCTGGCTATTTTATTATCTTGCTGACTTAGTCTTTGTTTTTCTTTCCCGCATGTTAGTTAGCTAAGAATTGTATTTCTAAGAGATTCTATCAGCTGAGGGTTTTGTGTGGGAAAAACACGTAAGAAAAACCCCTTACGAGAATGAATGATTTTGAGAATCATCAAAAATGGTTCAACTCTTACCAAAAATTGCTCGTAATGTTACGTTAACCTAAACTTTTCTTATAATATACATGCTTTCATCGCGATAAATACCTGTCTTCGTCGCTCCAAACACGTGTTACTCGTAGTAAACCGAGCCGGTAAGAACTGACCTGCCCTTCATGCGCGCAGCCATGCGGCATTGTGGCTGTGACATGATGCGTCAGGTTAGGTTGGATGAATCGTGTTAAAACAAATAAATCGTTCTTTTAAGCGGACCGTGTAAAGAAACAGATGAGTGTATGAGAAAAAGGTTTTAAATTTTACTTACTATAAAATAAACACAGGCCACTTGGAAATTAATACTATTTTTGTGAGCATGAAGTTGTCGAGTTTCTTTGTTAGGTTGGCAAAAAGTAAAGAATGCAGTAGGATAGTCAATGGATGGAGATAAGACTAATTCAGACGTAAAACGCAAACGGGCTCGAGCGCCATAAATCTCTTTTTTTATTGAAGCCCCCGACCTTACTTTATGGAAGAAGTAGAGATATCGCGATCAAATTATGGATAATAGCGTCTGAAATTTGATAATAAAACTATTATCAAATAAAGCAGTGAATAACAGCGATTTCGCAATGATGAATAAGGTTGCGTAGATAGTCCCGTGGTACCAGACAATGCCTCGGGGATATTTTCCTAAAGATGAAATACAACCGCAAAACGGGCAGTAAATTCTTATGGCAGAATTAAATTATAAAAGTTTTCTGACGGAGAATAAATCGTGCTGTTTTAATTAAAATTATGTTTCTGGTTCTATTTGTATAAAACGTTTCGTTCAATAGCCGAGCATTTAAAATTAGTTAGCGTACGTGAATAATAAAAAAGACATACAATTTTGACTGCCGCAAATGCAATAAGATTATTTCATAACGACGACGATATTGTAATCTCGCCTTTATTATTATTTTTACGTCTTTCTGTCGCTTATTGATCAAATATATTAAACGATATAGTTTCCAGCTTGTGCCATAATCGAATGAGTCCTCGAACCGGCCCGAAATTAATAAAAGCATATTTTCAAAACCAATTACTGCGAGATTAAAAAATATAAATCCGTTTTCTTCCGCAACCGTAAAAGAATGTTCAATTACGATTTTACGCCTAATACAGTGAAGTATTTATTTTATATAAAATAATATCTTTGATTGTGAAAACTTTTGATGCAGTCGGATATTGGGAAACCGTGGATGTAAATGTAAACAAAAAGGTTAACCAGTATAGTCTCGGAAAAGATAGTATTTCAGCTTACTTAACATATAAATAATTGATAAGTTATAGATATTTGAATCAAGACGTGCAAATCAGGATTACGCATTTTCAAGGCTGTGGAGTAGTTAAAAAAAACACGACTTTGACTAAAAAAGTTTAATTTTGTCACGTTTTTTCCTTTCCTTATTTATGTGTATTACATTAAATATCAACCGAACAATCCGGCCAATAGCCAAATTTTAAATGAATATATAAAAAGTTAAAACTTTTCAAAAGTTTTTCACGACTCCAACTCCAATTTCGACTCCAACTACACAGCTCTGCTTATTATATGTTTGTTCCGTGGCGCAGTGGTCATTGTCGCTGACTTCCACGACAGACCTCACGGGATCGAGTCCTAGTACGAGCGGCATTTTTTCAATCGTTTTATAGATTCTGTTCAAAGGCATGAGTGTTCCACGTCCCGTCTTAGCTGTATCCTATCTATCCCTACTCTCATCTACCCGAAGAGAGGTTGAGTGACTGAGAAACATGAAGTTTTTTGTAGATACCGCCATTATGAGATCATATTATCCACATTGGGAGCTGACAAAAATGAAAAAAGATTGAGAAACAATGTTTTTTAAAATGGTGATACAATAACAAATTTCGATTTGCGAGGCTTTATTCAAAATTGTATTGGCTCTATTGAAAAGTGAGTATTACGACGTAAGCTTTTACTGCCAAAAAATCATACGAAAGTGATTATATGACTTAAAATCTGTGATCGGATATTTTACCGGCTAAATAAATACAGCCAGCCTTCCTACAGCATCAAGATATGGATTTTTTTGAATTACTTTATCAAAAGTAAAGGGACGTACAGCTAGCTACTGATAAATATTATTCGAATGCACATATTTATGTATAATATTACATATTTAAGAAACATATAATTTTCCTGAATACTGCAGCACACGCTATAAAAAAAAACCGCTTTATAGCAGAGGCTGCTGTAGGAGAGTTGACTGTACCCGAATGAATCCGCTTATATCTGTGCTCTTTTAAAAAAACGAATAATGGTATTTTGACATATTGATCAGAAAAATCTTTTTGTTATTGCGACTCCAATGAAAAAGTTATATTGACTCCGCTAAAAATTAACCGGAAGCGTAGACGTAACATTATTTATTATAGAATTTTATAGATTCATTGTGCTTAAATAAGTTTCAGAGCAGAGTCACCAATAATATCGCAAGAGTTTGCGCACCATTTTGTCAGCTATAAAAAGAAAAATCGCGTACCTACGAATAAATCACGATGCCGTCAAAAAAATCACGTGAAATCGAAATCACTGAAAAAAATCGTTTAAAACGAGGACCAGGTGTACTCTATTTATCATCATGAAAAATATTTTTTTCATAATAAATATGAGAAGAATGAAGCTGTTTCAAAGATTGAGTCATTTTTTTAGATTCAGGTGCTCATTTTGTAGTTGATTTTTTTAAAACTGATTGTGAATGGTCACAGAAGAAGATGGAATCAGAATTAAGCAGAGGTTCATGATTGAAAATGTCTGTTCACATTTTTCGTACAAAATCTTTAAGTTGGTCGAACTTGTCTGAATTAAGATCATTGTAAAATTTGCAGATTTCGTCAGAACGGTGTAATTCTCTTAAATCAGTGTTACATTGCAGATCAATAATCTAAAGTTTTAGCTCTTTCAATACAGTTTTAATATCTATTGAAAATGGATCGCTTACTAGCGCCAAACTTGTCTAAATTTTCAGTCACCAAATTTCAAGTCACCAAATCTTTGTGAAAAATCGTCATTCAAAGCGTCCATAACACGGAGTTAGGAGTATTTAAGTGTATCACGATGTCCAGAGTAAATGCAAAATCACAAATCCCTAATCATCAGTATCGGGAAAGTCCGTAACATTTTTTCATTTCCAAAAATAAAATTATAATATTTTTTATATTCCGAACTCTTCGAAGCACTTTTTCCAAGCAAAGCCATCGAATTGGATTGTGAAAAGAAATATCTGTCTACTTACTCAATATCTTGTAGAATTCTTATTTGAGTTTCATTATTTAAAAAAAAAAAAAAAATATTCTTACTTCAATATTCGAATTAGGATTTATGATGGCGGGCCGCATTTTGCCCGTGCCTGCCTTATAGCATGGCAATATTAGCCACCCAAGCTGTGCAAAATCAGAATAATGCAATTCCAGATTCAGCAGTGCGGGGTCAACCAACTTATGCAATTATTGTGCATGCATGTGTGCTTATTCTTGCATGTATATCTATCTACATATGCATACGGATCCTTGTACGTGAGTCATCGCCATAAGGCAATGGGTAAAACAAGATGTCACAAACCCCTTAAAGGGATGCATAAATAGCTTTTTTTTCATTATCACTATCTGTGAGATTTTGGTTTCGTTAGGCGAATGCAAAATAATAATAATTTTACTGATAATTTCGACTGAATGTTTGATGGAATATCGATATCAAATTTGTATTCTTAGAATTTTATACTTTTCCATAAGTTTTGTCGCTAACGAACCGGGTTTCGCCTTTCATCATCTAATTGTAATTTACCCACACAGTTACTTCATTGAAACTAATTTGACACCAAAAATTTCATTATTTTTTACAGACTACGATAGTATCAATTAAAATTAGTGACTCGTCAGCTCAAGCTCTTGAAATACCTGAATGCCGAAAGACGAAACCCGGGTCGTAATCGACAAAAAAATTCAAACGATTCAAACTTACTATATCATATCGAACACTTAAATTGTGGTAATTGGCAATCAATAATTGAAGACATAATAAAATTATGTGTAAGTATTCTTCTTCCAGAGTTTTTTTCTAAAGCCATATAAAGATTGTTTTTTTATCTCCGGGATGCTTGCCATTTTGTAGATACGGACTTATATTGTATTAATAGCTCTTTGATTTTGTATTTAGAAAACTGTAGATTGATAAAAATACAACGTGGTTTGTAGTTTTACAATTTAAGATTCAAAATATAATCACGACCGTTCTTTTGGCAGTGAAGAATGATTTAATGTTTTCAAATTATTGCTTCAACACCGTTCTTAAAGCGAACACAATTTAGATACGAATTTACGAAGTCGTACAAAATAAATCACTCTTTAAATTTGTAGACTCAGAATGTCAGCCGAAGTTATCTGTTGTCGATTGTTCGGCGAAAAGTTGTAATACTTATCTTTCATGATCGGAAAAAACCGCGCGATTTACCTGTCGGAAAGAGCCGCGGTGTCGTAAAGGCGTCGTATTTAAATATGTACACATCTACCCGCAGTGCCCTTGTTTCGGGAAAGAAAAATAAACTTTTTATGTTTGTCGTTTTTCACAAAAAAGCTTCGCGGTAATAGCTTTGCTTCTTATTGTCAATTTAATGGAGACGCACTTCAACGCAAATGTATTCTTTATTTTTTCTAGTTGTAAAAACCGACGATGAAAACAAAGCGCCGGTTGATAATTTAAAAATTATTCGAATGTAATATGGGGGCACTATTTGCAAATGCGGCTCGTTCCCAAAAACCGTAATTCCCGGGAAAATTCATTTAAATGTTTAACGTGCGTCAGTTTTGTTGTCTAGTTGATTGTTAATGAAGAATAGTTAAAATATATTACAAAAGTGAACTTACTCATTTCTTAAAAAATGAAGTGTATTTTTCTTTACAAAATTACATTCACCGTTAATTTTTCATTTTTTGTGGAACGAGCCGTGTTTCAAAATAATAACCTCATATGAACTATTATTTATAGCAAACGAATTTTGAAAGAGAAGTCAAAAACAAAACTAAAAAAGGAACAAGCATAAAACACATGAAATTCTTATATTTCCAAATATATTCTTATAAACATCAGGACGGGTTAGATTTCTTTTTATTTTAGCCCACAAAATGCATTTGAATATGAATTTAATTTGTAATTTATGATTCTTGTTTAGTGTCATTTTATTTGTAAGAAATTATCAATATATTTTTTACTATTGACGTTTTAACCCTACTTATGTGTGACTCATTTTTTTGTGAAATTTCTCAAACTAGTTTTTTATTATATCTGTTCGCATGTTTCTCTTTTTGTTAAAAATATAAAAACTTGCTTAATTGTTACAGCTGCCAATGTTCTCGATGAGCGAAACAGGTACTGATAATTATAAGAGTATATTTGGAAATAGTATTATATAGTATTCCACCAAGAAGTGACAGTTAAAAACAGGGCTGTGGAGTCGGAGTCGTCGCGGTGTTTTGGTCGAAGTCGAAGTCGGAAATTTTGAAAAGATAGAACTTCATTTTTACACATAATATGTCAAATTTGGCTATCGGCAGGATTGGTTGGTTGATATATAATTGAATACACATAAATATGATAGTTCTGACGAGGACGTAAGCCGAAATAGCTGTCAACAAATATATAAAATAATTTCTGTAGAATTAAAATACATTGTTATTTTTCTTACCGTATTAAATATGATAGGGAGCAAAAAAATGTGACGAGTCGAGTGTGATTAGTCGTAGTCGTGTTTATGGTTAATGCTGGAGTCGGCTTCACAGTCCTGGTTAAAAACTTAAAAGTAATATCAAAAATATTTTAGAAGGGAAAATAATTGGCCAAAAGCTTGAAGATCGTGCAAATTAGACCATTTGTAATTGTTAATAAAACCATTTTGAGCACTGATAGTTAAAAGATATCTCCAAAAAAAATTGTTGATTGTTATTGCGTTATGGAAGACGTCCATGGCTGCCTGCAAATGTCAAGTAAGGTTTGTATGATCATCCAATTCGTTAATCGTTTCTTGTTAGTTTATTGACTGATTGTTTTAATCAAGCTTTTATTACTGTAAGTTTCAGATATTTCTCACTCGTTTGGCGTGATATAATCGAAATGTTCATTGCTGAAACTCCATGTTTCTCGCTTTGTGCATGCATCATAGTCAAACACGGAGTAAATAATTTATGGGAATCTTAGACTGTCGGTCGCTAAGTGTTAATCACGGTGAAGTTACATACACGTATTTGTGGCTCGTACGAGGGTTATAATCCTGGACGAATTCGAAACTACTGAGAATGCCAGTAATTAAGTAAGTTTGTACGAGTGATTTCGATCCTCACAGCGCTCAAGTTTGCCGGCTTAGTGACGTCGTGTAGACCCACCATTATGAGAATAATGAAGGCTATAAGCTTACAACTGCCCAAGATTTAAATAATGTTTAAAAAATCATTAGACAATGTGTTAAACACGCATTTTAATAATAGGCATCAATCAATGCCGGTCAAAATACTTCTTCCTATCCAATTTCGCGAAAATGTGCGAAAATTACGTTTGTCAAAAAAACCAGGGCTGTGGAGTCGGAGATTTTTGGCCGGAGTCGGAAATTTTGAAAAGTTTGAACATTTTATTTTTGCATATAATATGTAAAAATTGGCTATTGGCCGGATTGGCAGGGTTGATATTTAATTGAATACACATAAGTAGGAAAATTAGGCAAAAAAAGTGACGATATTAAACTTTCTTAGTGGGAGTCGGAGTCGTGTTTTTGGTCAATGTTGGAGTCGGAGTCGGAGTCATGGTTTTGGCAAATGCTGGAGTCGGAGTCGAACATTTTTTTACCGACTCCACAGCCCTGAAAAATCTGTCCCAATATATATTCACTCTTTTAAATTCAAAGCCAATGAACGAAAAATCTTATTTGTATTGCAAACAAATGAACAAGTAACTCATCTGTTTTGTGCCAGCTGTCGCATCGCGAACTAACGAGCGTGGATGTGAGATATTATAACCAAATGACCTGACTTTGCCTCAAGGGAAATTCCTTTATTCGAACGATATATTTTATTATTGAATCTTATCCAGAGATGGCATTGCTGGTATTTAAATTGAAAAAAAATATATATTTCATTCGGAGAATCGCTCCAAAACGGCAGCGCGTATATCGTACGTCATGGGCGTGTGAAGGGTTAAGCGGTAAATGATTTTTGAACTTATTTAACACATGATTTTTTTAGTAAAGTGAGTTTATATAAAATTAACAATATGATCCGTTTGGCATATTTTTTAAATCGAAGATAGCGATTCACAAAGAGAGAAAAATATGTTTTTGTTTGATTTAAGTAATGATACAGAAATTCGTATTTGTAAAATCAGTATCGATACAAAAAATAGTATAATAGTAGTTAGATTAATTATAAAAGAAATACTAGTTTATATTCAATTTATAATTGAAAACATTATTGTTGTCAATTTTAATAATTTAGTTTTAGCATTAAATTTAACAAAATTCTGAGATTTGCGATAGTGTTTGATATTTTTAATTGATTCGGATTTTAATAATATCAAGTAAAATATTTTCAAGAACGATTTAAAATTAAATCAACTGTAAAGATTTTGTTCATTATGATAAATTGTGAAAACGCTGTTATTAAACAAACTGATAAGGCATTTTTCTTTATCAAATGTTGATTTACCAAGACCTTGGGTGGGGAAAACACGACATTGGATGACATTGGAGTGAGTAGGACTTTCTGAATGGATCCTTATTTCAGAAGCCATCCTAACTAACAACTGTATCTGTCTATAATAGTAAATATTTTGAAAGCAAAATACAGCATTCTCATCGCGTAATGCACATCATATACTTAGAGAGGATTGAGCGAACTTTGGCAGGTGGTACTGTCATATGCTACTTAACATGTCCGGTCCCAATTTAGTTTGTCTCCGTGGAAGTTTTTCTACGAGAGATTTTCGTTGTCTTTATTGTTAGACGATAGAATGAATATAAAGGATATAACTTGGCTAATCGCCCTCGTTGATTGGATGGGTGTGGAGGGGGGGGGGAGTTTTAGACAACACAGACATCTATGCCATGCGTGAGTTACGCAACCGAAGCCAAGGCCGTAAACACTCGACTACAAACCTCGCATTTTATATACCATAAGTAATGATCATTAAAACTACCTCAATTAAAATTGCTTGGATAAACGAGATTTTTCTTACACAAATAAAGTACTTTTAATGTATTACCTGTCACTTTTTGGTGGAAAGACATTATTTAAATAAATAAAATATATTATATAGTACTACATCCATATCGAATGTACAGAGTCAAAAAGGACGAATCCATCAGTTTTTTCAACATAGTCTTTTTCGATAATCACAATGTACACAACTTAATACACGTTCTATCAAACGGATGTAAGCTGCAAATGCTGAATTAGTTTCTAATTCAACTTTTAAGTTTAAAAAAGGAGGGCTCGTGAATTTGTTTACGAGGAAAAGTACTTTGTTATTTTTGAGTTACGTTCTTTTGCTTTTTAAAAGTCTATATACATATATTCTGATAAAGGTCAGGAGAATTTTCGCGATGAGTTGAACTGTTCCTGATCCGAGTTTCCATTGATTTTTTAATACTTTCTTATGAAGTTACAGCCAAAGTAATGAAACAGAAGATAAATGCGCTCTACTCTCGTTCAAGACTGTAGAAACTTTTATTTTCCATAGTTATCGAAAATACTTCAGTAAAAAGTAAAAAAGTCACTTAATGTAGGATATCTTAAAAACAAACGCACGTAAAGTTTGGCGAAACTCAGAAAAGTTTATGCAACTCTTATGAGGGCCAACTTTACTTAAACTCAAGGAAGAGGGCAAAAGAAGTATGTTACAATAAAACTGGATTTCGCACCGTTATACAACACGTTATAATATATTATACAAAACAAATACGAATACTTTTTGTTTCCAGTTTGTATTATATTTGCGATACGGGTGTATTTTTGAAACAAGGTATTTTACATTTCTTCCAACGTCGAACTGAGGGATGTTAATTATTTATATATATGTACATCACACAAATCACATAATATAAGTTAATTTTCAGTTTCAATTTGAAAAATTACATTGGAAATTGGCAAAGATGTCAACTAATCGAGTTCCGGCAAAATCAAATATAATGCAAAAAAAAAATAGTACTCATCTGAATTCACTCACGTCTATGTGAAATATGTCGACATCCGAAGCAATACAGTTTAACATAAATAAAGCTGTTCCTCTTGGTAGTCTCTACTCCGCGTAGGAACAAAATACTCATGTTCACGATTCCTAAAAAAATTACCAGGAGAATTCAATTTTACATTTTTAAGAATACTGGAATTCTCATTTTGGCTTCGGTTAAGCCAAACAAAATATATGGCCAGCAACATTTCTCTTTGTATTCAAACTGGTGAACGTGAGCATGCCTCAGAACAAATCGGAAAAATTGGAAAAGTCATCTATGAATCTATCTGTCGTCAAATAAAGAATTCTCAAAAATTCATTCTGTATCCTCTCTACCATAAGAGCATAATTAAGATATCTCAGGATTATAAAAAGCTATAGTATTTTGAAAAATACTCGAGTATCGAGTACTTGAAAAATGGACGAATATTTTCGAGAATCAAATATTCGAGCTTATCTCAACAGCATTTGCTGCTTTTTACACTTCATATATCTCGATTCAATTACTTGTTTTTGGATTGCGAGTCCATACGTGGGGCTCCAATATTCTTTCCTACTTCGGATCGTGTCCACGGTGGCTTAGTCTCCACATGGAAGGTACATACATCCATGGAGTCATGGGTATGTTTTATTGAGGTGTGGGAAGTTGGGACAACCTATTCGCGGAGATCGTACAAGCGGTTCTAAGCACGTGCGGTGAACGGTCGGTCGTTGTGTTCGCGAAACGTGTATCCTGATTTAAGAGGGATTGTTTAGGCTAATCCAGTGGCATCCGTGGAGGTAGAATTAATCGACAGATTTATTAATCTGAATGGGATCATCGGGTTTTAGAGTTAATACAATCGAGAATATGGACTGAACATGCTTGATTGAATTTCAATATCAAATTTGAATCGTTTGAAATTTGTACTTTTTCATGAACTTTTTCCAGGGTTTTGGAGTCGGAGTCGGAGTCGTCGCTGCGTTTTGGCCGGAGTTGTACTAGGAGTTAGAAATTTTAAACTTTTTATTTAAGCATGAAAAATTTGGCTTTTGGCCGGATTGGTTGGTTTATATTTGATTGAATACACATATATATAAAGGTAGGAAAAAACGTGACGAAAGTAATCTTTTTTTAATCGGCGTCGGAGTCGTGTTTTTTTTAATGCTGGAGTTGGAGTCGTGTATTTTTTTTAAGGACTCCACAGCCCTGGCTTTTTTCTCCAACGAACCGGATTTCGCCTTTCAGCATCTAATTGTAACAGAATTAATTGAAAATAATTAAAACCACAACTTTCGCAAATTTATTGAGGTAACGATGAAAACAATTAAACATAGTGATCTACTTTAATTCTTATATATAACCGTTTTTTTAACCATTTCCGCTCCCAATTTAGAGCATATGGGCTGCTCACGGAGCTTATGTCAACATATGTTTTTCTACGAGAACTGTATAACCCAGGGGTTCTTAACCACGTGCCCTAAAAGCCATTTTCATGTGCCCGGCAAAAAATTATAGAAAGAATAATAATAAAAAAATGTTTATTGAAATCACAAAAATATAACCACATCCATCTTATTTTTAGATAGTCAATATGATTTAATCTTAAAATCGAACGGACTGAAAACATTTATTTTCGGAATTTAGCTGACTATGAAATGTATCCTCTTTGGAAAAAGGAGCTTAGAGGATAACGTCCCGTTTTGGTTCCATATATTTGTGCAAATCTTTGTTTTCCACCATGAAAATAATAAAATCAAAAACAAGATCTCGTTCAACGCTTTACATATGTTCTCCTTAAACCTGTTTTTTTAAATCCGGCATGCGCCGTCATCCCTTTCCTAAATCTCAAATGCGCCTGTCACCGCAATAAGGTTAAGAACCCCTGGTATAACCGATACGAACTATTAAATATGCGTCAGTTCGAATCCACTCGTGCACTTAAAACGCCAAAAAGATGCCGGAAGGCGAAAGCCGGTTCGTTAACGAATAAACTCGTGGAAAGAGTACACAATTGAAACAATTCAAATTTAGAGTTGAAAGTATTTTTTAGTAGTTTTAAGTTAGTGTAGGTCAGGGGTGGCCAAAGCGTCGATCGCCTATCTGTACACATATCTGGTGCTCGTCCAAAGAAGCGTGCGAGACAAGTCATGTGACAGGGACAGCACGCTAAAATCTCGAAGTTAGCCGTTAATTGACGAAAATCTCTTTCTTAAACCCGGGTCAAACAAGGGTTGGCAATTAGATTAATAAAGACTTTCAATTACTACTTTTAATGTTGGTCGATCGCCGCCAATAATTTCAAACGAAAGTCGATCGCGGACAAAAAAGTCTGGCCACCCCTGGTGTAGGTCATAGTTGAGTAGTTTTGTGTGGTCCGCGGATGCCAAAATTACGATGGCCCACTTTCAAATAATGTTTACAACCCCTGCTGTAAGATTAGGTTTCAAGTCAAGTCAGGTAGTGCTTGACCCTAATTGTGGTTAGCCACATTATAAGTGCATGATCTCAAGAGTGATATTAATTTACCAAGGATCAGGTGCCAGTTGTAGTAAATGAGCATTTTATACTAGAAATAAACGTTCGTATTTATGAAGCTCAGCTACCACATTACAATTTTAAGTAAGTTTGGAAATCGACTATCACGTCGTAACCTTACTTTGAAAAGGTTCTTATTGACATTAATTGACCTTTAGGGCGGAAATGCTTGTATTTAACGCATTCTATCATCTATATGAATTTCAGAATTATCTATGGTTGAATTCCGGAATTGCACTGCTTTTTTTAGTAAATTTATTTTACAAAGGTCTAAGATTTCCATCATTAGATCTTAAAGATCATTCTCAGCAATAGTTGTTAAAAAAATATGCTTAAAATAAGTAACTTGAAACATTTTTACTTGCTCACTGTTACAAGTGAATTTTGATCAATCGAAACTTCAAACGCTCATATCTCAAAACAGTGTCGAGTGCAGTTAGAACCTTTTCAAAGTAAGGTGTCGATGTGTTAATGCGCTATACCCCCTGGACAAGCTTCGGCTATATTGAATATTGCAGAACTTGACATTGCCCGTTTTCATATTCATAAAATGCATGAATTGAGGTGTCTAAAAGCAAACACCCACATATTGACACACATTTTTTTGTAAGATTTTCTCGGAGATCACAAGTTATTCCTTATTATTGTGTGAAATTTATATGTTGCTTTTAGACGCCTCAATTAGCTGCATCATTACCAGTTATAAAAATTTGTAAAAAATTAAGATTACTGAAATTATCAGAAAATAAGATTGCGCTTATCTAGCGCAATGTGTCCAAATGATTATGTGTTTTTTTATTTACACAAATAATTATTGAATTTAAGTATATTCGTTGAAAAGTCAAAAGTACAGTAGGTTCATCGTGATAAAATATCAACAAATATATTATATATTTATTGCCTACCACAAGTTAGTCAAGCTGACTAAGCCAACAACAACAATCTAAAAAACACATACATACAAAACAGAGGTAAAAATAGTGAATATTGGGTTATACAGTTGGTACACTTTAAATATGGAAAAAGAGAAATATTTTGAAAATCATAAATTTAGAACACATATTTAAAATTAATAAATACAGAACAAACTGTGAATTTAAAATATGGAATGTTCTAATATGAATTATTCAAAATGCAGACGAAGCAATTTGTTTTGTAGCATACGCCACTGGACGGGTGAGAAGGGAGACAGAAAAAGGGGAAGAAATCACACGCTGATCGGGACCCTAAATAGGGGGAGGAGATAAAAAGAGGGTGCTGTACTCTCTTTGTCCCCACCCCGTACCTTTAATCCAGCAAAGAGACTCAGGGGTAAAACAGTACCCCGTATGTACATATTTAGAGAGAGTATACTGTCGGCATATATAGTGTTAAATCGCTGCTGGAATCAATATATTTATATGAAAAAATCACGTAATTGCCTAGGGTGTTATATGCGACAAGTAACTGCTGGTGTAAACTACCCTCAAGCTATGTCAAGAACATATTTTATCACTCTCATTCTAGAGTAAAAGGTCCATATTCGCGAAGACTAGGATTGGTTTCGTATAATTGGAAAACATAGTCCATAAGCTGATAATTGCGCAGTTTCAGAAGTGTTTTACGACTGTTGGCCTTCAACCAATCGCTTGCATTTCCGTTACGATAGTGTCATGTTCAAGCATTTTACGAGTTTGGCTCTGAACTCTGTCTACGATGCAAACTCATCAAACGTATCTAGCGAGCCGGTATTCCGTCATTAAATTAAAAAACGGTAACGTATCGATTAATTACAACAACAAAAAAACCAAGAATAATTATATCATGTTTTAAACCGGAACACGTTAAAAAAGGTTTAAATTATATTGTCTAAAAACCAGGTCCGGGTTCGCTCGTCGAGTGCGTTATAAACTGATGAAACAGGTTTATTTATAAGTGAGGATATCTACTAATGAGTGCTTGATAAAATTTAAGCATGAAACTTGAATCGTTCGTTTAAGTTCATTCGCGTATTTGACAAAGTCGAAGATGGCGAAACGCGAAATCTGGATAGTTAGCGATAACGCTCATGGAAAAGTACGATATTCAAACGATTAAAATTTGAAGTATATTTATATCAAAATGAGACAGACGACGTATAATAAATGATTGATGTAAGAAAACTGTAAAAAGAATTTACAGATAATCATACTTAACGTTAACACTGCTTACAGAATGTACAAAATTGTAATTTTTCTAATTGGACATTATATGTTTAAATTAAATACTAATTACTAAAATAATTAAAAGAGCACATAAACAAAGTGTGGAATCAAACTGTCAACAATTAAACTGTTGATAACTTGTTACAAAAGAATAGAAAATAGCTGGGAAATACAAATTAATCCCAGATCAAAAATATTTTTAGTTAGCACAAATAGTCTGAGCTTTTATTTATTGAAATATATTATTATGTCTTGCTACCAAGAATTGGCAGACACACATTAAAATTGGATAACATTGAATGTATCAACCAGTTGAGAGATAGCTGGTTAGGCCATTTTATAGAAGAAGAAGCCCTGATAAATTCTCGTTACAGTTATTATGCACCGAGCTCGTAGTTTGCAAAGTTTTGCTGCATTGTTGCAAAACGGTTTAGAAGGAGACAAAAATAATATGTATGCCTATATTGTGTGTTCCAAGTGTCGGGGTGATGAAGCCCGCGTAATTGCGATTTGGCACCCCCCCCCCCCGTTTTCATTTGGATTCAGTATGCAAAATTCTCAATTAAGGGCGGCTGATTTAATTTCGCCCCAGTGGCGTGCGACCGGCCACCCCACCCCCCTAACCCGCTCCCCGACGGCCCGACAGTCCAACGTAGGTCGTGTCTCAATTTTAAGATTTCGTAAAATGAATAATTAAACGCAAATCGCTGGCGTAAAATAGATTTCGTGGACATTGAAAATAAATTGAACTTTGTGAATGATTTTTACAAGCGCCCGCTGCTTATATGTAACAGCTTGACGACAAGTACAAAAATGAGAACTGGTGATTAGTCAATTGTTAAAATTTTTATTAAAAAGTAGTTTTGTTACGAAATGACCATGTTCTCTATAAATTGTATTAAGATTCACATAAAAACAGTTTTAACCGTTCCTTCTGTAGGTAGTATGGGGTGATGATGTATTTACTGTATAAATCTTATGTAAATATATAAAAATCTTGTCTTTGATTGATTGTCAGTGGTCAAGTGGTCAACGTTATTGGATTATTTTGAGGTACTCACTGACTCGAGTCCTAGTATAGAAAGTACAATAAAGTGATTTTAGAATCGGTTTATGAATTTCAGTTCGCAGGTATAGTTTTTTTGCTGTTTTTTATGTTTCTCTACCACTCTCTAACTACAGGGCAATGCGGGAGCGCAAAGCAACCCCTAGCGCAGGACTTGTGGTTTTCTAATCGTTCCCACTTCTCGAGAGTTTGAGCAACCGAGTGAAAAAGAATTCGCGTAGAACACATACAGTTGACATAAACTTTTTTTTACCACTTGCCGGTCCAATTGATTTAACATATGTACATATGCACATATGCACACATTTGAAAATGCAAAATACACACACACATTTGTAATAACATATTTGTTATCTGTTAGTCTGTGTCCAGCCCTTGCTTGGACTAGATCAAATCCGTAATTTTCGAATGAAGTTTTACCCGAGTTATCTCGTGATGTCCGTTTTTGACGACTTTCAATACCCGAGTATACTCGGGCGTGTCCGGGAAGGGGTTAATTCCATATGTTGTACATTAGGAGTGGACATCATTTTAATCTTTGCAATTGTTACATTATCAAATTCAATTAATTAATTATTTTATGCACAACCGGAACAAAAATTTCCGAAATTGATCAAAACAATATTACCTAAAGCTCTTCGTAATTCTTTCGATACTGGAATAAATGTAAAATCTCTTGTTTCAAATCTTAAATCAAGCCCGTATCCTACATAAAAAAATAATATAAATAGTGTATTTATTTGTTTCATAAAATACATTAAAACTTGTTGTTTGTGGGAAATCCAGTTTTATTGTAACTTACTTTTTTGCCCTCTTCCTTGAGTTTAAGTAAAGTTGGCCCTCATAAGATCTGTATAAACTTTTCTGAGTTTGATCAAACTTTACGTAAGTCTGTTGAGAAATTTTAAAGATATCGTAAATAAAGTTTTAAAAAATGGCGATATGGGGCGCAGCGTGAACAATTAACCAACTACTAATCCTGTCCTAGTCCTGTCTAAGCCCCGTGCTTCTACACCTACTCTCTTCGAAAAACAGAGTTATATCTCCTGAGTAACGAGCAGTTGTTAAAAAAACTTAATATTCGCTATTTCATCTAGATTGGAATAATTTCAATTAAACTTAGTGACCTTCTTTTATTCTTATATATAAGCGATATAAACTTTTTCTACGCAACATTTTATTAACTTTTTTTAAATTTAGAATCACGGCAAATCTAGCAAATTCATCAAAAAAGTCGCGGCAACCAAGGGGTTAAATAGCGTAAGTCCGAAATCACGTATGTCGACGACTTATTCTATTGTAAAAGTAAAATTATTATCTACGACAGAAATTATTTTTTTTAACGCCATCGCGTATTCACCGTGAGATTTTTGATCATACATATATGTATATATGTATGATCAAATTTTTATTTCATGCATCTATGATCATATGATGTCACTAAAGAACATGTTAGCATATCTACCATTATAAATGAACAAAAACATAAATAGTGGAACTAACTCAGGAAAGCGAAACGAAACAAGGGGCTTCAACGGTATAATGCATTGTACATAATAATAAATTATCGATTTTTTAACACATTTATTCTGTGACAGATGCAACGATTTTCAAGTCTTTACTTTAGAGTAGTATTTGGTTTGATGTGGCTATATGTTGATTAGTAAGTTAAAGCAACATACAGAAAATCGTAGTCGATAGAGGATTTATAATTTATTTTCAATATCAGTTGAATACTGGAACATAATGAATTTATTGACAGAACCGTAGCTATGGGCTGGCGAATGTCGATATGTAAATAAATATAAAAGTTGTTTGATTTAGCGTAAGAAGTTGAAAAATATCAGACACGAGTCGATATTGATCTTGGAAACAAGTGTATCGACAGCAAAAATCATGGTGGAAGACGTGGTACTGTAGTATTTTTAATGATGTTTTAATGAATACTTGTAACTATGAATCAAATAAATATTTATTTTCATGCAGTTGAAAACTGTTTTAAGCAATCAAAAATATCAACAGTTTAGCTAGTCACCGTTTGTGATTAAAATAGAATTCTTCGTGAATTGTGAAAGTGTCTTGTTTCACCATTTACAAAAGATTCTAACGGTATAGTGGTTCAATTGAATATTGTTTTTGTATTTTTTTAAATGTTTCTAAACCTTGTGTAGGATTCTATTTATTGTGGTATTATATTGAAACAAGTGACCGTTATAAATAGTAAACAAATTTTACAAAAGTGAGCTTAATATGAAACAAATGATATCCTTTTAATTTTTTGAATAATAATTGATTTGTGTCTCCCGTGATGAGTTGTATATCAAATTTTACAACTCTTATACCATAAAAATTATCAACTTTTTTAATTTTCCCCAGTCTTTAAATATTTGTCAGTCAAAGATTGATATTCTAGATTGGTTTCATTAATTGATTTCTTAAAATTAAATAAATATGGCTTTTATAAAAATCATCAGTTGTGATAGTGTGCCGGTTTAAGCGTGTTAAAAAGAATGGGGTACACTATTGCAATAAAGGGGTAGAACTTTCAATGTCCTCCGCCAGCGGCGAATACTTTCAAAATCAGAATAAGTGATGCGATTATGCAATAATTATTTTCTCTTTTTGCGTCGTTTGCAAATTGTAAATACACTGATAGCATTCTGATCCCACTCCTCCATAGCCATACTTTAAGGGAAAAGTATGTTTTAAAAAAGCAAAAGCCTGAAGAAAAAGTTATTAATAAAAGCAATATTAAGTTTAGAATTATAGTGTATCAAACCATACATTGAGAAATTTTTAAAAGAAATTTTTGTTATTAAGCTGTGGAATTTAACATGTGAAAAAATTGATTGGGGGTGGATATAACGTCGAGTGCCGTATACCATGTAGAAACCAAATATTTTACTTGATATTTATGAATATTAAATTATTGTTTACTTCAAATACGCTAAAGTATATTCATATGTGAAACAAACTTTTGCTGTTAAGGGTTTATGTGTGTAACACTTCAATAAACTTTGATGTCCTTCATCCATAACTTAAAAGTGTGATTGTTACACTTGAATTATTATCAAACGGGAACCATGAATCTGCGCCGTAAATTAGTTGTGTGGGAAAACGAGTTCTGCACAAAATCTAATGCAGAACATTTTTTCTGGAGTAATTTTTTTGATCGCGATGAACTTTGTAACAATAAATTGGAATGATAACTCATTGTATTTCAAGTGTTCGTATTGTCATGTGATCCTGTTAGCACCGTGACCAAAACAAGCGACGTTAACCACTAGGCTTCTTAAGTCCTAGATATAGTATTTGAATATTTAATCAATGCAGTTAAATTCTTGTCATGCATTAATGAAACCTTTAAGCAAATTTAAGAGGTAACTGCGAAATAGCGAGTAAACTCTCCTACATAAAGAGATTTTTTGTAAAATATACGTTTGCATTAAGGAAATTGAGTCAGATATTATACGTACAAAAAGGGTTGAAAATTCGAAAGGGAATTAATTTTATGCAAGCCTTTGTGCCTCGAGTACTGTTCTCTAGACTAGTGCATAATATAACTGTTTTTAAAGCATTGTTAGCTGTGTTTATCGGTTCGCGTAGATACAGCTTAAGCCAGCACTTTTAATACTCTTTAGATCTTTTTTCCGCGAAAAATGATCTAAGTGGATTTCGTGGCAAAGTAACTCGTGATTAAAACTTTAATGCTTTTATCTAGTATTTGAATTAAAAATAAAATAATACCAAGATCGAATAAGTCACGCCGAAATGTAAATTAAAGTCATAAAGATTACGATTTTTCGCACTGTAAATAGTTATAAAAACTTCCAGTAAAAGCGAAATTTTGAACATAAAACTCTACTGAGAAATAGTGAACATTGTGGAAAAATCTTAAAATAGTCTCAACGAATACTTATTGCCAATTAGTCAGTCAATAATAAATTAAGATAGGGTCTGGTAGGGATGGTTTTAAATTGTTTAGTTAATTTGCGATCATCTTTAAACGTCGTGGAGTCGGGGCATTTTGGCCGGAGTCGGAGTCGTGTTTTTTATCAATGTTGGTTTCGGAGTCGGAGTAGTGGTTTTGGTAAATGCTGGAGTCGGAGTCGAACTTTTTTTACCGACTCCACAACAGCCCTGCTTAATATTTCAATTACACCCAACCCGGGGATTTTTGTGTGGTAGCCACTTCCGCAAAAACTCGCACAAAAAAGCTATGACTTAATATAGGAACATAATGCATACGTACAAAGACGCACGTGTCAAAGTCACATTGTATTGGATACTACCCATGGCTTTATCCAACAGATTTTCTCTTAGGCATGCTCACGTTCAATAGTTTGAATACTCGTAGAGAGATGTACCTATTTCTTGCGACTTATCCGAGGCCAAAATAAGAATTCCACCATTCTTGAGTATGTTAAATTGGATGTCCCTGATAATTTTTTGAGAAATCGTGAACATGAGTTGTTTGTTCTTCCAAGGGGTAGAATCAGTCTGCCAATGGGAATGCCACTGGGAAGAGCTTTAACAATTTTAAACGGCATTGCTTCGGATGTCGACATATTTCATATTGACGTCAGTGAGTTCAGACGAATACTATATTTTATGAATAAAAGTTGATTTTGTCAGAACTCACTCGGTAGACATCTTTGAAAATTTCTATTATGATTTTATATTTTTTTTTCTGTTTTTATGACTACAATGTTTTCATCTTGTTTTTAATTAATTAATGATTTTTATTATGTATTTACATGTATGTATGTATATATATATAAATACATGAATTTATATTTGTCAAATGCATGGCGCATTGGCGTCAGCTGTAATGCCATGATTTGCTTTTTCTTAAATAAATAAATTGTAATAAACAGGTGAAAAACTGGATTTTTCACGTAAAGTATATTAACAGCGTGATGTTAATTACGGTATTAAATACATATGTAGGTTGAAATAGTCAAAAAAAAAAAATTAAAAAAATAAAAGAATCGCATAACTTTGAAATCGCTCAAAAAGAGGTTTGGGTGTAGTATAAAAAAATTTGAGCCAAAATAAATCCGCACAGAAGTATGAAGAAAAAAAGGCACTTAAATCTTCCATGTAATGCGATAATATATTTTATTATTCCTTTGAGCATTGTAACTGAATTAAATTTGAATTAAAATGTTTTGACGTTTCACCGAAAAGCTTTGAAATTTACCGTCGTAACTTTATCATATTATTGCTGTCATCTTAGGGCAGTAAAGATTATTACCGCCGCACTTCACTGAAGCATTTGAAATAAGTCAACCACATAATTAGGATAAGTAATACCCGTCATTAGCGTGTCCGAAGATCAGCATAGTAATTATGTTACATTCTTTTTTATATCACTAAATGATTAATCACTTTTAATGTGTTCACTATCAATATTTGGTGGAATGGCATTATAATATTTGTCGGTTCCTGTGGTCTAGTGGCAAGAGCTTTTGTCCTAGCGCTCAGGGGGCAAGGTCAGATATTTTCAATTGAAAAAAAAGATTTTTAAGATTTTTTTCTTAAAAAAAAAAAAATAAAAATATTTTATGAAAATTCAATAATAAAAATAAAAATACATTTTTTGTACCTGGACTTGAAATTTATTAGATCTGGACCGGTTCCGCTCATGTCGAGCATTATCAACTGATAAGACATACAATGAAACAGTGATATTTATACAAAAGTTGAGCAAGAATTACAAGGTATGACAAACAATTTGCATTACAACTAAGCAAATAAATTGAAACAAAATAGTCAATAATTAAAATGATGAAGGCCTCTTAGCAATGCAAGCAATTTTAATTGCTTGCATTCCTAAGAGGTCTTCAAAATTTTAACTAAAGTCTATTTTGCTTCAATTTATTTGCTTAGTTGTAATACCAATTTTCTGTCATACCTTGTAATTCTTGCTTAAATTTTGTATAAATATCACTGTTTCGTTGTATTTCTTATCAGTTGATAATGCTGGCCATGAGCGAAACCATTCCTGATCCAATAAATTGTATGTGGAATAAGTACCTACTAATTAGAATCGTTTATAATCGCTTCGTCGTATATTCCATGAACACGATACTAATAATGATTATGACATCTTATATGCGTATATTATTCATAATTCATAAAAGCGACTGGGTTTAAGTGAAACTTGTGGGGGTATGTTTTGAATGTAATTTATATACATATGCATAATTCTAGTTAAATAAGGGTTTTCGGGGAAATAATTATCAGTGAGGTGAATGTTTGCGCAAATGTTCATAATGCCTTCCTGAATATATGTAACTTAAACCGCCTATCGACCAGGCCAAAGTTACGTCCGCCATAATGGAAAATGTTGGCGGGAAACTTTTTTTTTAATTTTTTTTATCGGAAGCCACTACTTTCGATTTATTTAGTGGTAGGTCTGTGTAAGTTAATTTGAATATGAAATTAAAATGATATCTTGGTATAATCACGTCTTCTGTAGCACATAGTGACGTGTTCCACCCCTTTAAGAAGCATTTTCAGAATTATTATAGTAAAGGTTAATTTTATAATGAGTTAAGTATTTATTCTAATCCTTACATTATAAGTTTCGAAATGGAGGTAAAAAATATCAAAACATATTTTATGATATGTAATATTAGACTTAGAATTAGAGGTCTGCACAGGTCCGGCCCGGATATGAGCAGGTCTCGGGCATGGGTACACAAAAAATAAAACATAAATCCGATTATTCCGGATGTATACGACATTATTGTATCACGCTGACTTGATCTCGACCAAGGCCAATTTTGAGGCATTCGATAAATTTGCAACATCATATGGGGAACGGAATACTCTTGATTCCTCTTCAGATTCAACGCGAAGTAGATTAAACTTCACGGATTCTCAGTATACAGATACATAGGATACTTAATATCATTCTAACAAAGTGGCTGAGCAAGTCACATTTTCTTTTTTTTTCCTTTCTATTTTTCTTCTCTTTAAGCGACTTAGTGCATGGTTAAAAGATCAGTCCCGTGCAGCTCTGTCTCGGGCCAAGTAAGTGAAGAGTATTTTTTATTTTATTCTTGATCGTATAGCGTTATGGAAGGCGGCTGAGAAAAACGGCTGCACACACATAACGGAAGGGTGGTGGGAGAACCAACTTGTATACCCAAATATATCTAATATACATACATATTATAATTTGATGAGTTGATATAAAATTATTTTAAATGTTCATTCAAATTTTGTTGAAAAGTTGAACAAATGTCGTGCTCTGTGTAAGACGTTCGGGAATAAGCCCCGGGCTCAGGTCGGGCCGGGTCAGAGACTTTTGGGCACAGGCCGGGTAGAATTTTTAAATTTCGGCCCGTGCAGACCTCTACTTAGAATCAAACTTGACCTAATTAAATTTGAATGTGCACGACTGTTCTTATACCTACCGCCATATAATACGTTAAGGATATCGGATGGATGTTAGGTAATCCTTGAATAATTTATTGTAATTAATAATAACTTAAAAGTTCAATAACGTAGTTTTTTTTATGTAGCGCTCGTGTCGAATATTGCCATAAAATAGCAGCGTCTATACCGCCCGAAATTGATAATTTTGTTCATTTTCAAGGAAGTGTTCCGCTAATGTAACATCTGAATATTTTTTTTTATCATTTACAAACACTTCTGTTGCGAGCGAAGCACGTGCCGCTATTACGAGAGCGTAAAGGATCCGACAGGAGTGAAATATATTTCGAGGGTTTTTAACCCAAGAGGTTTTTATCCTTCGCAAGGATTTTAAAATTATCCAATCACCGCATTGATATGTTCTTATAAAACAATTTCATACATATTATTTGACACTTAGTGACAGTAGTGTCACTAGAAATAATCTCAACCACCCTTATTTGAAAAATACCTCTTACAATAAAGAAGCTGAGGATTACGACTGTTATATCCAGCGGTGTAGTGGTAAATTATTAGGTACCATGTCGGTCATTAATTTATTCCTTTTTTTATATCCGCCCGAAGATAAAAAAACCGCAAGTTTTAATAATTAAATCAATAAAATGCCCGGGCCGTGGTGCAGTGGTTAACTCGTTGGCTACCGTGTCGGACCGCCCGTGTTCTATTCCCGGTACGAGCACATTTTTTCAGTCGATAAATCGATTCTGCTCAGAGGCAATGGGTGTCTGTGTTGTTAAATCCCTTACCGATTCCAAAGAGCGACGCATAGTGACAGGGATTAGCTAATCACTAGTCCTGCCCTCGTCCTCGTATCCTTTCCATCCCTACTCTCTTCGAAAAAGAGAGGTTGAGCAACTGAGTAACAAGCAGTTCTCGTAGAAAAAAAAACATATTTAAGATAAGCTTCGTAAGCAGTCCATATTCTCCAAGCTGAGAGGAAAAAAATCAATGAAATAAAAGCGCAATTGATTTTCTTAAAAAACTGTACTCGTTAAATATATGTACATGAGAATTAAGTTACAAGTCAAAAAGGTGGCAGGGCGGCGCCCTGGCTCATTTTCAGATACTAGGTCGCTGATCTGGCCCCACTACACCACTGGTTAGATCTATCTATAACTGTTTTTCTATTATTGGAAAAAAATACATTTATCAAAGTACCGCTGTATATGTGAGAATACAACTGTGTTTTTATTTAAATCGAATTCATGTTTTCATGTTGAAATTTTAACGATTGATATTTAACAGAAAGTCAGCTTTCTTTTAAACTAGCTTAAATAAAAAATCCGTTTGAGTATGGTACAGAAATATCAATAAACGTGAAGTACAAAGCATATCAGGGTCAAACTTGTATTATTTCAAAGCGCTGAGGAAATAATAAAAAAATACATGTAGGTATATAAAAGTACGTAAAATATAAACATAAATGTATTATACGTTATGATCACGATTATCAAAAAGTAATCGTTTGACAATTTCAATTATTATGTGTGCGTACGTGTCATTGCAAGAGAAAATATAAATTATATTAATAATCATAATGTATTTTATAATATTTTTTTTAATACTAATAAACAAGAGTATTTACCACATCCAGCTCAAAATAGACGACCAAAACTAAACAGTTTTTGTAATATACATGTATTATGAGTCACTTAGAAGTGAATCAAACACTAAGAATCGATTTGCCCCAACGATTCGATCTTATTGATTGATTCGCACGATTCAATTTCGATTGAATTCCCCCGCGAGTCACTTGCTTTATTACTATTCTTGGTATTGCCAGAGCAGAGCAAGAGTGAGATGGCAAAAAATTTGCGACGAGTTTAACTTCATACAGGCGACCGAATGAATTTTGTTCACTACAAAGATCAGGTGATTTTGATTGATTCATTCATAACAACGTATGAAAAATGTATGTTGAAGAAAAAATATTACAACACCTACGTTTGTTGATTGTGTTTTTTTTGACGTGGCAGAACATTTGATGCAAGTGGAACTACACGCTAAATCAGTCTCTCGAGGGTACAACATGTTATAAGCTGTCAATTTTGCTGCCCTAATTAAGAAACATGGAATGGCGAATATTGTACATTACTAATGCAGCCCTGGGAGCGGATCAGGTGTACACGTTTTTGTGTAACAGAATGTAAGAACACTCACCAATCACTGCTGTCCTGCCACATTTAATGAATAAAACTTTATTTTTCTGCCTTTATTGCGCCTAATTGAACAAAAAAAGATTTTACGCTGCGCTGTAAATGGATTTGTCCCATTTCGCTGGAAATTTGCTACACCGGCCTAACGTTCATATATCAAAATGTAAAAAATTACCACATTTTTTTTGAATAATAGGAGGTATTAATTTTCGTTGAAAATCGCAGAGATTATTATATTCTGGGCATTGCGGAATATAATTGACTTCAGAGAGACCGCTATAATTCATGGATTATAATCAAAAATATTAAGAACACTAACGTTAATTATAAGTAGTCTAGAAAGATTCCTACAACGAGAGTGGCATAGTGATATAATGTTGAACTAGGGCAGGGGGGGGGGGGGACAAACTTTTTGGATGTAGGGCCAATTCCAGGAATTTTAAATGAGCAGCGGGCCGCAAGAATTTATGCATAAAAATATACCTAAAACATTCCCATTTTCATTCAAAAATAATATTTCTATATTCAGTTCGTATTTATTATTGTGCATATAAAATATTTGAACGTCTGAAGTGCATTTATTTGACATCGTAACTCTTTGTGATAAAATTTACCACCGGGAAATGTGCTATTCAACGAATTTTATAAATGTATTGTGCTTAAATAAGTTTCGGAGCAGAGTCACCAATAATATCGCATGAGTTTGCGCACCATCTTGTCAGCTATAAAAGAAAAAATCGCATACCTACGAAAAATCACGGTGCCGTCCAAAAAATCACGTAAAATCTAAATCACTGAAATAAATCGTTTAAAAAGAGGACCGAGTGTACTCTATTCATTACCACAAAAATTATTTTTTTCAAAAAATATATGAGAAGAATGAAGCTGTTTCAATGATTTTTAAATTCAGATGCTCATTTTGAAGTTGATATTTTTAAAACTCCTTGTGAATGGTCATAGAAGAAGATGGAATCAGAATTTAGCTGAGGTTCATGATCAAAAATGTCTGTTCACATTTTTCGTGCAAAATCTTTAAGTTGGTCGAATTTGTCTGAATTAAGATCATTGTAAAATTTGCAGATTTCGTCACGACGGTGTAATTCTCTTAAATCAGTGTAACATTGCAGATCAATAATCTCAAGTTGTAGCTCTTTTAATATTTACTGAAAATGGATCGCTTACTAGTCGCAAACTTGTCCTTATTTTCAGTCTTTAATATTTTAAGTATTTACATATGTCACCAAATCTTTGAGAAAAATCGTCATTCAGAGCGTTCATAGCACGGAGTTAATAGTATTTAAGTGTGGCACGATGTCCAGAGTAAATGCAAAATCACAAAGCCCTAAGAATTATAATATTTTTTTGAAAAAATATTTAAAAAAATATTCTTACTTAGAATTAATATTTATAATGGTGGGCCGCAGAAAACACTCGGCGGGCCGCAGTTTGCCCGTGCCTGAACTAGGGTATGTATTTTTTAAGTTCTTCGCTCTGCTATGCCAAGAATGAAATGAGGACTAGGTAGTTGTTTGATCAAATCGAATGAATTGAAACATCACAAAAATACATGAATTTCAATACAATTTACATGATAATTTTAGTTAAAATCTAGTGTCTCTTTCGCTTATAATGAAGTCACTCGTTTTCCAATTTTAAAATTGATTGTTCAATAGTTAGCAGTCATAAAACAAATGATTCACGGGGATTCGATCGACGAGTCATTTAATTTCTCACTCTAAAACTGCCTTGTCAATATTAGCGAGAGCGAGGAAACAAATACGAGTGGTGTATCTATCTCGTACTAATCAGCTTATTCAATATATTTTTTTAAATACCGTTGTTTGATGCGATTGAAAGAATAATTAAAAATAGAATAACCATTTTGTGTGAACTCTGCTTGAATATATCATAAATATAAAATAAAAATTGTGTAGGTACGCTTAAATGAAATTGATAAGAGATTAACATGGTATCCGAAAACGTGTACGGTAATGAAGTATGTGATTTATTTTTTTAAATAAAAATGAACTCAAAGACCATCGTTTTATATGGATATCAGTAAAAATATCAAAATTTCAAACACTAGGGGAGAAACGGAGCGGTGAAGTTGAAACGAACAACATCGCCGATGTTTTTTCACTTTCCTCTCACGTTCCAAATCAATTGAAATGCTTTTATTTTAAACTTTAACGCCGCCATTCCTACAAGATTTTTATCTATGATTGTTACGTGAGGAATAAAGAATTTTTGACGCCATTTTTATACGTCCGCCGCGAAGGAGAAATACTTCGAAAACACATTAAGCGCTTTTCCCAAGTTGACACAATAAAGCTATTTAAAATAATGGCCGATATTTTAAGTTTTTGTTTTTAATTACAGATGAGACTGTCGGCGTAGACATCTGGATTACAAACTAATGCTTCTTTGAAAGAATCTTTTTTTTTGTTTTTATTTGAAAGGTACAATCAATCCTTAGTCAGTATGTTTTATATCATTATTTTAAGCAATAAACTTAATGAGAAAATAACAGAAACAGCAAATTTACAACATATGTTTTCGGTATTTGTCTCGAACTTATTAAGATATACATATTAAAAATAAATTTGTTAAAAAATAAAATTCTTCAATGTCAGATTTCAAGAAATATATGATAGAATAGAAATGAATTTAACTACATATGTACAGTGAAAGTTTCAGAAGACTTTATATTTAATTTTAATACACGATACGAATTGTTGAGGCAGGTATTTTAAAATACACACATCCCTCTATTTACGCGTTATAGTTTTTTTTACGAACCGACGTAAATGGAAACCGCGTTAAAAACGGCAAGAATTTTAAACAAAATTATGAGATAAATTTAATGCAAAGAATATCGCGTAAATGAATAAATCGATGGTCCCGGAAAATCCGCGTTAAAACGGTCTAAAGTTCGCATTTGAATATTTTTTAACGCAATGTATTAATGCGCGCCATCAATTTATATTGATCGTTCTTGACCGTGTTAAAGTGAGACAGCATTAAAAAGTACCGCGTTATTCGGGGGATGAATGTGTATATATATTTTATGTTGAATGTATTTTTAAACGCATTTACAACCCAAGCAAAATATTATGCAGTCTATTTTTTGAATCACGTATTTTATCTGACAACAATGGCACTTTCACAATGCGATATGTGTTTAATTAGTTTTTACGAAACGTTGTTGGGTTTTCGTAAAAGTATGCATTTCCATTTTAATTGAGTTAAAAATGCTCTGTCGATTGAAATGCTATGTATATTCTTTTGTTCACAAAGAGCTCGTAGCTTCGAATCTCCAATTTAAAATTCTCCCTCACACATACTAAAATTTGCGAATAAAAATTTATGTTTCGGGAAAGTCACAAAAATAATACATTTAGATTGAATTAAAATCACACACAGGCATCAGGCTTGATTATAAAAACTAAGATCGGTAGCGTTATTGTCTGCCGCAGTAATTTAATTACATCACAACTGTCACCCACAAAGCAAAATGAAAAGCCTACTTGAAACGTACTGGTTTCAAAATATGAGTCCTATGTGAATGAAACGTGAATAATGGATCTAATATTGCTTATTGGTCTTTAAAGTAGAGTTATTGCTTTTTCTAAACTATTTTTATATAAGTGATGAACATTATATTCATATTAACATATCTAGTGCCACGAGCCGGTGCAGCGGAAATAAAATAAGTCTCTTCTAATGTGATACTTTTCCACAGCTATGCTACATATTACACGTTTTTGACTGCATATAAATAGTAAATAATCGAATAGATTGCAGACTACCTAAGGCTTAAATTTTTGCAGATTGATACAGTTTTTTAATAATATATTATATAATCGCCGTTAAGGTAACGACTATCAAGTCTTAGTAGAAAAGCAAAGTACAAGTTTCACATATATTGTATAATGATCAAGTCTTCGGTTTCAATTGACATTGTCCGCAATAAGCGAAACAGTTAGACAACACCATCCATGTCTCTGAGTAGAAATCAATAATTCGATGAATGACAAATCCAAAAAATGACACTGTCTGGACTGGGATTCGAACCCCACCGCTCCGCAACCGAAGCCAACGACGTTGACAATCGACCACGGACCGACAAATATATTATACAGGAGTGATACGAAAAGATTAGGAACTTATACGATAAGTTTAAGCTCAGTTTTGTTACAAGAATTGAGTTTATTGTGTCACTTTATGCATTAATGCCGCCCTGTATAAAACGGTATGTGAAAAAAAGAGCGCTACAATTCGTCGCCGAAATAAAAATGACTTAAAAATGTTTTTAAATTTTTTCCCTTTAACTTCTTCATCTAACATCCTCCAATAATTGTTCCAGCATATTTTCTCATCAGCTGACAGAAAATATACCATTTGGGTTGTCATTTATCGCACTAAGATAAAATAAAATAATTTTAGGTAAATTATGGATATGGTCACGGGATTTATGAAAAATAAGCACATAAAATGAAATGATTCCTCATGTTTAGGTATTTGAAAGCAGATTACATTATTTTAATTAATATAAGGCTTACGATTTTTTTGAAATGTTTCGTCTTTAATTTTTAAATTTATTATAATAGAAGATCCTAAAGAATGATTCGCAATAAGTATGAAATCCAAATGTTTTAATTTACAGGAGCAAAAATGCAACCACCAACTACACAAATAATTATATTATTCAGATAGAGACAGTAACATATGTTTTTTATTCAGTACTCATACAATAATTAGTACTTCAGATTTAATCATTTTGATTCCACATGTTATAATAATCCACAAGAACTCAAAAAGTAAAGTCAAAACATAAAATTATAAGCAAGTATGTATACATTTTTGAGCTTAGCTCGAGAGGATTGGGATTCTGTCCCGTGACCATAAATCCATAATTTACCTAATTTTCTATAACATATCGCATAGGTTTGGTTTATATTGAAATATAATTTTGTATTAAAATTATGTTATGAGATATGTGGGCTACAAAAGGTTACCAGGGAAATACAACGCCATCTTTAGATCTCCATTGTAGTTCTACAAGTTGTCTTCTCGGGGATAGGAAGACGAATAAAAAAACATATTTTTTCTTAAAAAAGCTGTGCAGCTGCACGGTCTTTAATGCCTTACAGTACAACGACACGCATTGTGTAGTGAATTGTTATGAAAGGGAGTGTACTCTACCCCGAATAAAGCACGGCAAATGTTTTAAACGAAATCAAGTTTCCTCTTCTTTTGTCTCGGATATGTGACCCCAGTGTTACACTTTCAAGGGGCAGTGAACGGCATATTTATACTAAACACTACCAATAAGCATACGTATTGATTTTAATATATAATTTTTTAAGCGTTTCGATTTCGGCAACTAAAGGGTTAGCAAACTTTGAATTAAAAAGTCAATATTTTAACTACAATTATAAAAAAAATATGGACGTTGTACGTACGTTTTTTGAATATGTTGCCGACAGCTGCAGTATTAAACTCATATATATTATTATTGAAAAGTGCTATCTTGAAAAACACTTTTTAAAAATAAGCAAATACCTCATCCTTTTTAGTTCCAAACATACGTCATGTATCCAAGTTGTCATACTTATTTTCAAGACCATTGTCCCATTGTAGTATTTTTTTACTGTTTGTTTATTGATTATCCAGTTGAAGAATTGATACATGCCTTGTCAAAAGAAATAAAGTAAGTCAGCAAAGTCTTAATTAATTGATTAATTAACTTCGTTATCGATATGGAAATAGTATTTAATAATTCTAGAAAATTCCTACTCCACTTGAATTGCCACCACGTTGAAATCGTGTGACGTCACAAAGGCACACGTTTTCTAATATTTTACACTTATTTCATCGCTATGGTTTACCTTTCGAGTATGTATATCTAATAGATTGTGTTGAATAATGTATAAATTAAGTTTACGCGATTTTGAACCCAAGAAACAGTTTAAATAGCTGTAGTGCGAGAGTCAATACTCCATCCGTGTTCATGACCGCTTTACAAGTCATACGCGCTACAGCCATGCCGTCTTTGACTTCTATTGCGACATTCGCGGGAAAAAAGTTAACATAAACAACTAGACAGTAAAACTCATTTAAGTTAGCTGTTTATTGTAAAGATTAAATTACAGTACCTACATACATCAGGTCTCGCTCCTTTTGATTCATCCATGTTTGTTATTTTTAAATTGCGTCATAACAGGATGGTTTATATTATCTCTATTTAATTTCTCGCGCCGACTGGGAATTTTGCAACGCCATTGCTGGGGGCCATTGTCCCGTTAGAAATGAAAAGGCGAATTTATAATGGTTCTGCGACATAAAGCAATCACGTGAATTAAATCGGACAGCATGCACGTGCCTCTTCAACACCAGGACACGTCTATAACACCGACACCTGGCTTCTGCGAGTCGTTTTTAATTCCAAACTACGCAATAAAGAATTAATGCACGAATGTGTCAAAAACGCAGCACGATCTCAAATATGAGTATACTTGTTTCTTTGAGATTTTGTTTGGAAGATGTAAGGTGTCCTGAAAATGATATACCGAGAATATTGTTGATTTCTTATGCATCTCACCACTTCACTTGGGATTTGTTTTTCAACACAACTGCAGCATTAACAATGCAGTCTAGAAAGATTGCATAGTCTTATGGTAGAATGTCTACAATATAGTTGGAGAACCTACTGAAATATGCTTCCTTTCAGGTAATCAAGAATGACATTTTAACTGAATAATTTTACTCATTCATTAAATTAAGTTAAAATTCAATCGAACCGTTACAGTCAGTATTTGTCATGAGGTTTACTTTACCGCTTTCTCGCTTATAAAAAGTCTTCAGTTAGTAAAATATTATGTTCGACAGAGCTGAATACTAAACATCTTGTAATAAAAAGATTTCAAAAGCATCTAGAAAGATGTAATTAAAGATTCATTCAGATAAAGGCTGAGTGTGGAAAATAAAATGGAGTAATTCTTTCCGTGGTGCAGTGGTCAGTCGTTGGTTACCGTGTCGGACCACCCAGGTCCGATTCCCGGTACGAACAGATTTTTTCAGTCTATAAATCAAAGTCAATGGGTGTTTTTGTTGTTAGATCCCTTCCTAGCTTTCCGGTCTCAAAGAGCATTTTAGCTAATCACTAGTCCTGTCCAAGTCCTCGTATCCTTTCTATCCCTACTCTCTTCGAGAAAGAGAGGTTGAGCAACTGAGTAACAAGCAGCTCTCGTAGAAAAGCATATTTTGAGATAAACACCACGAGGAGTCCATATGCTCCAAGTTGGAAGCGGACATGTTAAAAAAAATCTTTTTACGAATACTGACCGCAAAGGCTCATATCTTTTTCTTATCCGTAATTTTTGATTTTAAGATGCCATGATCGGAGATACTTTTATAATTATTTTGGTAGAGCACATAAAAAAGCTACGCATTAGTACGTTTGCAGTCACCCTGTGAGCGTATCATGAATGCCTAACTACGTTGGAAAAGAAACGGGTTACCTTTGTCTCGACGGCAATGAAAAAAAACTAAAAAAATTGAATTGGCAATAGGCACGGTAAATTTTAATTCGCTTTTTGTTACGCTCGGTTCCACAGAGGTCAAACGGGCCTGGGGTGGATAGAGTACTTGGCTTCGATAAGGGGTTGATTTTCAAAGTAGAATATATTTATAGGCAATAGAAACGAGAAACGCAATAATAGCACTCTTTCGATAAAAGAGACAAAAAAACTTATCTTTAAATAACTGAGTGTATGTAAGTATCGATGAATACACCGGATAATTGAATCTTCTCATATTTGTTTTACATATATCTAGATATATATTGAGAGGTATTCTGTGTCGAGTGATAATTTTTTTTATTTTATTTGTCTAGACCAACGGTCACCAATCAACGGCCCGCGGGCCAGATCCAGCCGGAGATTTTCACCCGGCCCTCCAAAAATTCTCGATTTTGAAAATAAATTATTCAAAAAAGATTTTTTTTTTTAATATTCATGATTTGGTTGTGAATTCACAGCTATTTATTTCAATTGATCACTTGGAATCTATAAGATACGACAACGTATGAACCAATAAAATATAATAAATATTTTCTATTACAAATTACATTTGCTTACATCAAATAATTATATTATAACATATAAATTAATATTCAAATTGGATTCCTACAAATTTTTTTATCCGGCCTGCCAAGCTTAAAAAAATTTCAATCCGGTCCGTTTATCAAAATGTCTGGTGACCTCTGGTCTAGACGTACCACCACATCCTTTGTCGATTGATTCACACCAAGAAATAGTTATATACTGTTGGTTGGTGAGCCCTATTAAAAAAAGCATTGGAAAAGATCTAGATTATAAAAATTGTGAAATTTCAAAATTTTGGCCCGTGCAGACTTCTAATAAGTGTACGTATGTATCATAGATTCTAATTGAATTTTTAGGTACAAACTTTTTCTCGGGCTTTGTTTATCTCTTTCTATTTAAATATGGTATTTGGGTCGTGAACAAACAAAAAAATGGTAACATCATTGATTTTTATCATAAAACATACGATACAATTTTTACCTAAATGCGAATAAAAAAAACTAGATTATTATATAAGTTTGTGCAAAAGGGTAAGTTCTATTATATGTATAAAAACAAAAGATTTCTTTTTATATTCATACTGTAACATTTTTTCACACAAATTCATTATATCCCTATACAGGGCATTTTAAAGAAGTGACAAACGAATAAAGACTTTAAATTTATATATCAACCGCAGTGGCGGGTTAAAAATTTTTTAACGCACCAATGAAGCTTTATGCGTTCCACGCAATCGATTTTGGAAAAAATATAAATATCATACAAAGTGGATTGTCTTCGATAATTTAAAGTCTTATGATGTATTAGTGTGTTCTGGCATATTTGTGTGTGTGGCACCTATTGTTCTCATGGGAAAAGGTAAAGAGTTTTCTTAAAATTAAATTTTGTAATTTTATTTTAGGATAATAATATTATTTGGGCCGATTGGAGGTTTGTCATATCAATTGATTGTTGACCAACGTTTAATTACATGTTTCTGTGACAAATACATCATTAAAGTATAAAAAATTCATTTATTAGGCAACCATAACGAAATGCCTTGAATTTATGTATATTTTTTAGGCGTTTTATTTCATTGTTTTGTCATCCAAAATCCTCCAGTTGACATAATCTTCAGTTGAATTAATCTCTAATTGGCTTGAATACATGTGAGAGAGAGATATAAAAACGCACCCTAAAAATATAAAAAATCTGTATACTAAAATCTATACACCTCACTAAGGGAGCGAATATTAAAATAATAAAGTTTTTACGTAGTTTTAAATAGAAAGTAAATATTATCACTTTCTTTTGCGAAAATTGAATAAGCTGATTCGGATTCTCCGGATTATAGAAAGGCTTAAAAATGCTGACACAGACTTAATAATATTAATTACTCAAGAAGAAAAAAATACGTAGGGTGGTACGTATAGTTATGACCACCTACAAATATTGACTTCACACAAGATTTATGTTTTTTAATGAAGATAAAGAAAAAACATGATAAAGTATTATTTCTTCAAATAATACTGACAAATTAGGACTGGTTTTGCTCATCGCTAGCATTGTCAACTTATGAAATATACAATATACTTAATGTGTTTTATTTATTTTAATGATGCCTTTTTACCAAAAAGTAATAGTTAACACGATAAAAATGATTTTGAGTTTTTCAATTTGGGAAATTTTTTTTTCTTTTCACCCATTCGATCCTAAAATAAGAGCAATTGGCAAAATTTTTGTCTGTTCCCATGCCAATTTTTCCATTCTGATCCAAAATAAGTTTAGCGACTAAATAACAAACGTAATGTAATGTGTAAAGATGGCGTGAAAAATACTTTTTTGCTGATTCGTGTGTAAAGTACAAATGTTATATTAAAGTAACTTTTTATTGAAAGATTTTCTTCCACTTCTTCAGAGTTTATAACCCTGATATGCTGAAGACTATAAACTTGCATGCTCTCAGTTTTTACCTACGCGGTTGTAACCAAAGCAAAACTTGATTGTCGCGTTGGTCATTTGAGTCACCAGTCACAAAGGCTGTTCGGCTGCTCAATACACTGCCTATTGAGGTGGGCATTGTCAGCAATGAACTTGGCGCTTTATTTTTAATTTTTTTAAACTTTTTTATAAATCACTTTTAAGGTGTTCACTGTCAATACTTGGTGGAAAGGCATTGTACAAAAAATAATAATACATTTTTAGTACTTTTTCCACATAAAATTTATCTGATCAGGACCGGTTTCGCTCATGGCGAGCATTGTCAACTGATAAGGAAGGAGCATAATATTAGTTTGCATTGCTAAAAGGTCTTCAACATTTTATTTATAGTCTATTTTTCTTGTAATTTGCTTCAATTTATTTGCTTAGTTGTTTTACCAATTGTTTGTCATACCTTGTTTTTCATACTTAACTGTTGCATAAATATCACTGTTTTATTGTATTCTTTATCAGTTGACAATGCTCGCCATGAGCGAAACCGGTCCTGATCAAATATATTTTATGTGGAAAAAGTACTAAAAATGTATTATTATTTTTTATTTTTATAAATAATATGTAAAATAATATCTTTATCTTAATTACACCAGTCAAATGCATTGCGCATAGGCGTCAGCCATAATGCATGCATTATATTTATGCCATTAAACAACCAACAACCTTCATATTATTTTTGTTTGTTCGAAATAAAAATTTCATCCAAAAATGTCTGTTAACACTCTATTTCTTGGTTGCCCTTTTCTACGGTTGATTTACGAGTTTGCCAATATGTTAAATGTTTTCACAATAACATAATTTATATACGGGCATTGTACGCTGCTTTCAGCGGAATGTGGGCAGTGTGATTGTCGACTAAAATATAATGCATGCCTTTTTTGATAGCTTTCCATACAATATTGTCTCACGGAACCGGCGAGGGAATTGACCGGAAATGTACAATAATTGGCCGACGAGAGATACTAGCAACATAATTTTATTTATGTGTCGGCTATGTGAGAATACAATTTTCGATGGATTCGTCGGTAACTTGAAGTAATTCATTTTGAATGTGGAATTGATTACTTTATTAAATCGGTATGTAGAAAAAGAAATATAATTTCTTTAACACGTTGAATAAATCAATTTATTTCTAAAAATTATAAACCATTCATTTTTAAATTATTAACAGTAAAGAAGTATTATTAAATAATATTTCTAATAATAGGTTTAATATTTCCTAATTGATTGCATCTCATTAGTTAATAGTTTGTAATTGCTAATGTCATTAGTAGTATACTTATTTGTTTGCTTTGCTTTGTTTCTATAACCCCCTCCGTAAAAAATAAAAATCCCAAACTCCTTTTTGTAATTTTAAAATATTAGAATCAATCTTGCTTTATTCACTAAGCAAACTTTGCGATAGAAAGCCCGAAGATAGCTCTGAAAGAGGCGAAACACGTGTCTCAATTAGTAACACAATACGTGGAATAATCAAAGTTATTTTAAATTTTATATTAAAATGAGCTTCCACAAATTTACCGCCGAATCCATCGAAAGTAATATGTAATACTTGTTGTCAAAGCATTTTAGCACTATTTGTTTCGATATACATATATTTATATAAATGTAAAATATATTTACGACTCTTTAATAGTGACACGTGTTTTGCCTCTTTCAGACGCACCATCAGATTTGTCATCATCAATCACATAGAGGCATCATCAACACATATTATTATTTGAAAAAAATATGCGTCTTTAATAAGTTTTCTCCGACTTACACAATTACATTTCAAATCACATGAGTCGACGACTTATTGTATTGCCAATTCGGCAGAAACAAGTGGCCTTCGTCGTTTCAGTTATATAAATATGTAATAGTTTTAAAATGTAAAATCGAGTTGCACTTTGCTCGGTGGATGGCAGGTATGTGGGAAATTATCGACTCTGGCTAGCATCCAAAAATATGGCGTTGTAATGTCGCGCCTCGTGTGTCACTTTTGCAAAAAAAAACGCCCTCAGAGCCCCGTGCCGACTAGCCAGAATTTTTCTGCAGCGAATAAATTACGAGAATGTATTATTTTCTCCCTTTTTGCACCGCCCAAGAACACTAATGTACGCCACCCGATTCAGTAATATCGACGCGATTGCATCTTGGCACGCCTGACCTAAATCACAATCGTGTTTGACTATACATTTCATATTTTATTTGCATACCTTATTCTCCTGAACACTAAATTGGATCACTTTTTTCAATAATATGCATTCATAAATATTTCTAGTACGTTCCTCGCGTTCAAAGAAGAACAGCGATCGACTTTGACATAATTTGGTCACATTGAGAATAGAACAGAAATGTTTATTGCAAGCAATATCGCTGTAAAGGCAACAGAGCACGTATTTGGACAGATCAAATCATAAAGATGCCGATTAAGGCAATGTTAAATTACCTGTGCATCGTCACATTCTAAGCCAGGTATTTCTCAGAGTGCACATTTGGCCGAGTACAGTATTGATGCACAAAAAGTAAAAAGCAGACAATGCACCAAATTCATTAAAAAGAAGATGTAGTACTTTCGACGGATTCGGCGGTAGCTTGGAAGTTTATTTCAATATATAAATGAGACTGTTCTACGTATTATACTGCCATTCGTGACACATATTTCTTTTCATTCAAAGGCATCTTCAGACTATCGCAAAGGTTGCGTAAGTAATAAAGTAACAGTGATTCTAACATGATAAATTATAGCTCATTAGTTAATAATTTTGTTATGTTAACGTCATTAGTTGTATAATTATTGTTTGTTTCTTTCTATCCTCTCTTCTTTGCTTCCAGTTTTTATAATGAATCCTGTTAGAGTATTAGAATCCCTTTTACTTTATAACTTAAGCAACCTTAGCGGTGAATCTGAATGTGATTTTGAAAGAAGCGAAACACGTGTCACGAATAGGACCACAAAACGTGGAATAATCAAAGTAATTTTATATTTAAGATTTGTGTCCATTGTCATAAGCAATCCATTTGGGGTATCCGTTTTAATAAAATATGTTGCAAGCTACTGGATTTTTTTTAAATAACTGCCTCAAACTCTTAATTATATTTGACTACTAATTATTTGGTCAGTTTCTAATTCGATAAATGGTCAGTTATAAATACTTAAAACGGTCAGTTAAAAATAATAAATGGTCAGTTAATAATAGCTTTTGGTCAGTGTTTTATTATAAAATGGTCAAAATAACCGTTTTTAATAAATAACTAACCATTAAAATATATTACTGACCGTTTTATTTAATAACTAACCACATTCACACTGATACAATGACAACTGACCGTTTAGAATATTAACTGACCATTTTGATTTTTAACGGACCATTTATTTATTTAACTGACCAAAACTTGAACTAGTTACTGACCCATTAAATACACGCCATTGTATTTATAATGAATCTAAACTCTAATTCAAAATAGCATAGAAGCTTTCTCTTTATTATTTTAATTAATATAATAAATTAATTTGACACGCTGTTATACAGATGAAATATTCAATTATACTGCAATCTGTTAATATTAATAACTTAATATTCAGTCAAATGAAGATAACTATTCAGTGACTGCATTGTTATTAGATACGAAAAGTAATTTAAAAAAGGAGAGCGATTATTTATCAGAAACAAATATTTATTTTATTTTTGTGCTTATGTTCTTAAATGAGTCATCGACTGATAAAGAAATATGATGTTTCTATTCCTTGACCTCAAAACCCCATAACAGAGTAGCAGTATACTGCCATTTCAAGAAAGAAAGCAGTAACTAGCAAAATTTCAGAAAATGGATTGCGAATGAATGCCATTTGCTAAATATTTATGAAAGCTATATTATATCTGGTGCTCATTTTTATAGCAGTATCGTACATAGCTAAAATACTCTCAAAATCCTTTGTGAAAAAAAAGACGTATCCTGAAAGTATAAGAATTTCTTGCAAAAAGGCAGTACTCTAGTTTTCTTAGCAATGAGGCAATCAATACAACTACTTACTGCTTGGTTGAAAAGAAATTAGTTCACTTTCGCCGCCTTTTATATATTCTAAGTACGAATACTTTAAAAACACATTGTCATATTTGAATTGTTTGAATTTTGTACTTTTCCATGAGCTTTGTCGCTAACGATCCGGGTTTCGCCTTTCGGCATCTTCAGGCATTTCAAGTGCACGGAAGTACTTGAACCGACAAACTTCAAACAATTAAAATTTGATATTGAAGTTCCATCAAGCACCCTCAGTCGAAATCCTTAATTAAAACACATTGTCATTTTTCTCACAAGTTTGTCAGAGTCACTTGCTGTCTTCTTGCGTCGAACGGCAGTAGAGCTTTTATCACTTAGTTTAATATATTTTTTAATCGTTTTCATAATCAATCGCTCACTTTTCATTGATCAGTAATTAAATACGAGATCAAAAACCTAAATCACATTAAGTCTGCCACTTGTGACTGAAGTGTGTTCATACCTTGGCATATTATTTCATATGCTATACCTAGAGTTAAAATTAGACTTAAGTCTTGATATAACAAGCAATACGCATTAATTGCATTAACAATCCAGATGGTTTGACGTTTCTAAGTTTAATACTCGAACCATAATAATTATGGTGACCGTACGTCCATTATTTAAGAGGACCACCATTTATATTGATAAAAAATTTGGTCAGTACTACTTTCACAATTTTACATAATGCGTTTCACTCATCACGAATTTGCGGAAAAAATGTTTTTTTTTGTAAATATAATGCCTACCCCGTTAACAAGTGATAATCATTTACTATCTAAAATCGCCATTTTATATAAAAATAAAAATTTCACACACTTCATGTCCCATAGAAATATACAAAAAATATTTTATCATCATTCAATAGCGGCGTGGCGCCGGTGTCGTTGATATTAGTTATCACAGTGATGCATATGGAGTATGCAACTCTTATAAATAGTATATCCGTAAGTTACTAATATAATGTTCGGCGAAAAACCTCAATTATAAATATAAAGGTTGAAAGCATCCATTTGGACGAAATATGACATTATGTACATTTTCAATACAAATAATTATACACTTAAAAAAAGTGTTTTTCAATCTGTGTAACATTTTGTAATTTTTGTCCATTATTTCCAAAAAAATATGGTCACCGTATATATAGAATAGATTACGTGCTTTAAGAGTTCAACATTTAGTGCAAATGAATGGAGGATAGTCACCATCTTCAGACCGTCTGTTGAATATTGGATTAGCAAAGTAATCAATTATAATTTAATATTAAAAACGAATTTCACGCAGCTTCAAATTGAGAATATTTTTTTAAGCATCATTCACATATAGAGATATTTTTGCCGAGATAAAGTTGATGTTGAACCGAAACTTCGATATTGTATTAACTTACTAAAAATAGTCTGCGGAAAAATTAAATGGAACAAAACTTAAGCTCTTATGGTTGAATTAAACTTGCTGCTATCGCTTCTAAGTTTCTTATTGAATTATCTTAACGTTACCGGTGCATCTATTGAGGATAATACAATTTCATTTCATCAGTGGGTCGATACTAGAGACTCCAATAACTCGGCATCTCAACTACTCGAGTATTAGAATTTTAAAATACTCGAGTAGTTTCAGATGAACCAATATATATATTATTAATTCAAATTTGTGTATATAAATAGATGAGAAATGCATAAATAAGCGGATTTAATTGATTATGCCATAGATCCATAGTCGGCAAATCAAAAGATTATTTTTCAATATTTTATTTTGTCTCTTGTCATCATAGTCGTTGATAAGACATATTCGCACAACATTGTCAACAGCAAAACTAATGAAAAGTAAATATTACCTGACAATAAAATCCACGCGTAAGACTCAGTTAAGCGCAACGGTTGAAATTATACTTTTTTTTTTTTAATAAATAAATACAATTTGAAATTAAGTCTTCATTTATAAATTACGAGTATCGAGTACTTGATAAACGAACGAGTATTCTCGAGTATCGAGTATACGATACTCGAATTGGAGTGGTGCTTATTTTGTGTTAAGCGATGTGCCTTGTGTAGTTCACTACGTAAATTGAATTACATATCTCCAATGCCTGTCGGGCTAATAACAGATAGGTTACAAATTAATTCGCAATTAAATAAACAATATTTTTTCCACTAAAAAGAAATCAAATTTGAATCGTTTGAATTTCGTACTTTTCCATGAATTTTATCAATCCGGGTTTTGCCTTTCGGCATTTTCAGGCATTTCAAGTCCACAGATGTATTTGAACTGACGCGCAGTAAACAGTTTGTATCGTTTATATCCAAAAATAAAAGTAGATCACTAAATTTAATTGTTATTAACGTAATCTATATGAATCTATTGAATTGGCACATACTCGGTGGAACTCCATTATAATAATAATGAACAAATATATTAAATAATTTCTGTAGAATTAAATTACATTGCTATTTTTTTTTTACCGTATTACTTATGACCAGATAATAAACATAGAAACAAATCGGGGGTTTTATCCGACCTATTATTATTGAATTGATTGATTTCAAGTGTTTGAGTTTATAATTAATGATATTTATTTAAAGGGATATAACAATGGTGAGTTTTAAATTATATCAAGCACCTTCAGTCGAAACTCTTAATTAAAAAGAAATCAGTTTATTACCAAATACAATTTCACGCATATAAAGAATCGCTTTAAATGACAATGAAAAGAATTTTCAATAAATTCCCAGACAATCATATTCAGTTTATTGATTGATCGTTCATTACACAATCCTTATTGTTCTATTGAATAAAAAAATGAAATCAATAAATTCAAATTATGAATGATCGTAGTAAAAAAAAGCTCCACACGATAAAAAAAATGAACATAAATGATGGTTATATATTTTTTTATATTATTTACAGTCATTCATCAATAGATTTTTATTTGGATTCCCATTGAATGGACAAGTATGTCGTATGTTTGAATACGCCCCTACCAATTTTGGATTCAATAACAGAGGTTGGAAACCTTTTTTAATACGACACCGCTGTGAAATGTACCGGTATTTCATTCTAAAATAGCAATTGAACCGAAACTACGCCATCGTCAGAACTACAGTCGCAAACAAAGAAATTAGCGCTAATTTCTTTGGTTGCGACTGTATGCTTAAAGATTTTCGTTATCTTTCTTGTACAGATTTAAAAGAGATTGAACATATTATATCCAACAATATTCTATACGGGTCCGGAGTCGAGTGTCAATGTCGTTAACTTAAGTCGTGGATTTCATGTGTTCGAATCCAATTCCAGGCAGTGTCATGTTTCCATCGAATAATTGATATCTGTTTGGAGAGATGGTGGTCTATGTTGTCTAAAATTGACTCCCACACTCTTCCGATACTAAAAACGGAAAGTCGTGAAAGCGATTAGCTAACCACTAGCCATATTATTTATATCTTTACTCTCTTCAAAAAAGAGAAGTTGAGTAACTGAGTATCAACCTGTTTTCTTGAAAACGTATGATTGGTAATTTTCTAATGCTTTTATGAATATATAGTAGTATCGAAATTTATATAGTAGTTCATAACTCCGTTCGATAGTGTACACAAATCTGTATACAAATTTCTGTTTTCAAAATATGTTACATTATATGTAAAGCTTATAACATTAAACATGTCTTATATGTACGAATGAGTTTTTTTTTTGAGTATCATAAATTACTTATAATATACATACTATGAATTTAGTCAAGGTACATTATTTACAGTACCCCAAACCAGTAATGATTGGGTAAATTATTGTGTCTTCGGTGTGATGAATAAAAAGAATATGTCGAATGAAAAAAAGCTCTTTTATGGTTGCAATCGATAAATAATAACGGCTTGAATAAAATGTTTATTATCTATGGTTGTCATGCAGAAGCGAGAGAGCGGCGCTGGGGAACATCTGCTCGAGGGAAGAAGTGCATCTGCCGCGGGGGATTTTTACACTCAGCCACCGAGCAACGGGTTCATTACCGGCCATTTATTTTTTATTATCGCCACTCAGCAGAAATAAAAGTATCTAACGAAATTACATTTGTTATACCATTCTGCCAAAAGAATCTTGCAGCGAATTCATAAATGTCTTACGACATTATTTTATAGATAAAATGTCTCTTTCCGGGCCTGTAGCCGAATGAAAATCGTTAGATACGGTTGCGGCGTACTAGGACGAATTACTGTACAGAGAAGCAATGCTATCAAACAATCCTCTTTAAATAAATTATCTTGAGATATACTCGAATAGATTTTCATATGCTCCAAATTGTTAGCGGCCATTGCTAAAAATAATATGATTTTGTGTACAGTTAACAATCTTTCATGGCGGAAGTATTTTTAGCTACTTATTAGTGTCAAAACGCGTCTATTGTAGTAAGAGAAAAACATTAAATATTATTTTCCAAAAGTATTTTAGAAAGAAGATGTACATATTTAATTATTATATTTAAAAGATAAATTTTGTTCTTAAATATAGATGACAAATTAACAAAGCAACAACTATATTAATATAATTAATAGTCAAGAAAAAATAATTATAAAATGCGATATTTTCCATTCATAGGTACATTTTAAAGTCCAACAAAATTCCATTGATATTGAATGAATGCATTCATCTAAGAAATGTCAAATTCATTTTCACGTACACCAAAAAAAAAATATTTACTAATTTGTAGCAAAGTATAATATATATTGAGTCCTTGACGGAGTGTCAACGTTGCAGAGGCCATCGGTTCGAGTCCTCGTCCGTGCAGTTTTCTGTTTGTAAATATGGATTTAGTATGGTGGTCCTTTCTATCCCTACTGTCGTCTAAGAAGAGAAGCAACTGCAGTTCGTAGATGGCTTCTGTTGAGATACTTTATGATTCTATAAGATCGGAAATGGCTTTAAATATACTTATATACGAGTATAATTTAGGATTACGACTGAAGGTGCTTGAATTTCAATGATAAATTAGAATTTTGTACATTGTGTACCCTTCGGCATCTTCAGTCACTTCAAGTGTATGAATGGGCTTGAAATGAGTCAGTTTCGAATTATATATATATATATACGTATTGTAAACTTCATTAATATGTATGTGTGATCGGAGCTTGATTTGTTTTTTTTTTGTAATACAGATTATCCCAGAAACATGCTTTACTAAAAGTAGAGTAGTTAAAATAAAAACAAAAACTTAGTACATTAGCTTGTCCTTGCCAATTGAAAATAAAACTAAATGTGTGCCATCTATGCTGTGTTGTTTTTATCTCGTCGTTTGACGAAACGTTTACGGGGATAAAAAGTCGCCGTTTCAAGCCGGGAAATAAAGACGAGGATAAATAATAAAACAAAACTGCAAGGATGTGAAAAACTACTAAAGGGAAAGACATTTTGCTGAAGATAATACCTAATGAACATGGGCGGTCGGTCCATAGAGTGCCGCTGAAGAGCCGCATCACTTGAAAATCACCTGAAAAAGAAAATATTCTCCCTTGACGATTACGTTTCGTTGCGCGTTACGCCATGTTGAACCGCGCAATTTCTAAACAATGTAAAAGATTCTTATGAACATTTCACTGACTGACTTTTTAAAAAAAGAACGTCGCAAAGCGGCCACTATTATAAAAGATAGTATTTTTTTAACAATGCCCAGTCCCAGTGTCGAACACTTTTTCATCGAACCAATCAGACATGCGTAAATTAAAATAAAGATCGTTATGAAAAAAAAACTATATAATCAACAATAATACCTGTTGTAAAAATTAAAAAAATATTTGCGCTACAGATAAATCATATGCAATTATATCTGTAACACTTTCATTTGTTTACAGTATATCGCTGGCGCAATAAAAATACTTATCAGTAACATCAATATACGCATATACAATAAAAAAAAAAATTAGTACTTATTCTACATAACATTTATTGGATCAGGACCGGTTTCGCTCATGACGAGCATTGTCAACTGATTTACAGCGTTTAAGTAATAATTACAAGATATGACAAACAATTGGTATTATAACTTAGCAAATAAATTAAAACAAAATGTATGAAAAAATAGATTACAATTAAAATATTGAAGACCTCTTAGAAATGCAAGCTATTACATCAAAAATCGATTAAGTATGAATAATCATTAGCAAAGTAAGAACCAAAATAAGTGCAGTTAATAAATCTTAATGTCTGTAAACAATCCAGATCCAATCAATTTTATGTGGAATAAGTACTAATAATGTTTTATTATTTTTATTATAATGCCATTCCACCAAATATTGACAGTGAACACCTTAAAAATACACATATACAATTATTGAGTGTTTCGAATAGTATTATTGTTACAAGGTAAAAATAAAATATATGTAGCTATTTCGCCTTCACTCTGTCGTAATGACTATTTTGTAAAAACTTTATTTAGTTTTGTGAAATAAATACATATACTGGTTTAGAAGAGATAGACAATATAGCATCTTACCTGCTCTAACACAGTATTACATATTCAATGAGAACACAAAGATTTTCTTTTTACATTATGCTATTAGTGTCAGTGATATGGTTATTATTGTCCAGCTGAGTTGAAGCTTAAGCCAAGTGAATGTCAATTAAATCAATGATATGATTCACTGTCAATAATTGGCAGAAAGGCGAAAGTAAAAATAAAATTCTTATTCCACAGTTAATTAAGTTCAGGACCGGTTACGCTCATTGTGAACACTTTTAACTGATAAGAATATAGTGTCCGGTCCGTGGCGCAGTGTCAACGTTGTTGGCTTGCGTGCCGGACCACCCGGGTTCGATTCCCGGTTCCAGCGGAATTTTTTAGTCGATAAATCTATTCAAATGCATGGGTGTTTGCGTTGTTGAAAATCCCTTCCCACCATTCCGATCCCAAAGAGCGACGTATAGTGACAGCGATTAGCTAATTACTAGTCCTGTCCTAGTCCTCGTATCCTTTCTATCCCTACTTTTTTCGAAAAGATCGGTTAAGCAACTGAATAACAAACAGTACTCGTAGAAAAACATATTTTGAGATACTCCGTGAGGATTCCATATGCTCTAAGTTGAGAGCGGACATGGTTAAAAAAAAATATACACCATCACAGTGTTATTTATACAAAACTAAAAAAGACTGAAAACGTTGTAACAAACGAATGATAACATAAAACAAAATGAGCGATTAACGAAATCGGTCCTGATCTTAATAAATTAACTGTTGTAAGTGTGGTAATAAGTACAAAAAAGTTTTATTTTTTTCTAATATAGTTTCCAAATACTGACCGATTAACACTTACGCTTATAAATACTCGGATAGCCAGATCTGAATGTTGGGTATAAAAGCGCTGTTTCAAATGCCCACTGAATGATGTAGGCCGGGTGGTGATACGTTGAATTATCTTTTTTTTGATACGCAGTTCTATCGCGTTTTACTGATGCATCATGATTCGCGATTGGTGCGGGATTGGATCGGTGCACAACTAAATGACGCGCTATAGTCGACACCTTACTTTGTAAAGGTTCTATCCGCATATACAATTCTGTTGAGATAAACTCCAATATTAGTTCCATGAAATAGGATTAACGTTGAGAGCGGACTTGTTTAAGGCTTACATGTTTTATATATCGACACCCTACTGTGAAAAGGTTCTGCTCTTGACACTGTTTTGAGATATCAGCGCTTAAAGTTTCGATTGATTAAAATTCTCGTGTAACAATGATCAAGTAAAAATGTTTCAAATTACTTATTTTAAGCATATTTTTTCACAACTGTTGCTGAGAAATAATGATCTCAAAGATCTAATGATGACAATTTTAGAACTTTGTCCAATAAATTAAGTGTGCAGATGCAGTGCAACTCAGAAATTCTGCTAACTCCGTTATTCAACCATAGATAATTCTGAAATTTATATATTTAGAATGTAGTAAATACAATATTTTCCGACCAAAAGGTAATTTTAGGCAAAAATGTCAATAAGAACCTTTTCAAAGTAAGGTAACAAAATGACGCTCCCTAGTGTCAACAGTCGTTGACGATTTGCGATGAGCTCTCGTTCTTCTGCAATGATTCCAACGGTAAAATTATCTCCGATGAATAGTCGAACTCGTTGGGGTTAAACAAAAAGACAATCAAAGCACATTCGTATTAATTATTGCGTATGAAAAGTATTGATAACCAATATATCGATACTTTATTTTGTGAAAAGTAACGATATATTGGTGACATTTTGGAAAAAAATTACCTTTGATTGGAAAAGTTTGTAAAAAACCGTAATCTAGCATATATGATAACTTCATTATAATATATTATTGAATTACGGAGTTAACAGAATTTCGCAGTTCATCTGCACACTTTTTTTACGAAATTTATTTGATAAAAAACTAAGACTGTCATCATTATTGCCATCATTAGATCATTATTTCTCAGTGGAATGGTATGAGTTGTGAAAAAATATTCTTTAAATAAGCAATATGAAGCATATTCTGACGAAGGCGTAAGCCGAAATAGCTATCAACAAATATATAAAATAATTTATGTAGAATTAAAATACATTGTTATTTTTCTTTCCGTATAATATGAAGCATGTTTACTTTCTTATAATAAATAACATGTGAATTTTATCTTATGAATTCAATAATATGATCAATCCAAACTTCAATCGTTTATATCTCAAGAGCAGTTAGAACCTTTTTAAAGTAAGGTATCGATATGTAGATGCTACGAAATTTAGAGGAATAGTTGATTTTATCGATAATTAGTAAAATGTTTCGGAGAAAAGTTTCGAAGCCCTATTGACTTTTCACTTAAAAGCAATACTGTGGAGTCGGAGTCGTGGAGTCATTGTTGTTTGGCAGGAGCCGTAGTCGCGAAAAACTTGTGTCGACTTTTTATTTATCCATAACATGTAAAAAAGGCCGAATTGGTTTTGTTGATTTTTAATTAAACTTATCTTAATTTAATTTAACACACATAAATAGGAAATAGTCGTGACAAAGATAAACTTTTTTTAGTCGGAGTCGTGTTTTTATAACGACTCCACCCTGGCTAACAGGTAAAAAAGTATCGTTTCAAACCATGGAGTAACCTTAGGCGTCCACTTTACATTGTGGTAGCTCAAACCTATTTTAGAAGCGAAAAAACAAAGATAATAATGTTTTTATAACGTGGTAAAAAAATATTTTACTTTTATTAATTTAATTTTAACGACACAATTATAGCTATTGCTTTTCAATTTAACATAAAATATCTACATATAATTTATTTGCAATAAAGTTTCCTGGTATTCTTTGATTGAAAACATTGATTATTTCAAATTTGAAAACATAGAACGATTGTTTAATGTTTTCATTTCTTTATCTACACTATGTATAATAAAGTTAAAATTGTTTGAATTTTGTACTTTTCCATGAATTTTGTCAGTGACGAACGGGGATTCGCCTTTCGGCATCTTCATGCATTTCATTGCTTTGAATACAACATATCGATAATTGCCAAATTATTACTGTACATTTTTTGGTTTTTGAGGAAGTACACCAATTAAACCTTTTTTTATAAAATAGTTGGCAAAATATATTATTATTTAAAACGTCAATTGTTACCCAAAAAGCTTGAAAAGGGTAAATTTCAATTAAAATATTGGTCAAACTGTCATAATTTAAATTTGAAATTAAGCCCTCTTAAATTCATTATTAAAAAAATGTGTGAATAACGTTTTTTGTTTGAAAATAAATACAGTCATAGCAAACGCTTTGTTTATTGGTTATGTTTACGAGAGTTTTTGCTCATCTTGATGGTTTTAAATTAAAATGAAAGGGTCATTATTTTAATGGAAGTATACAGTTACATCAAATATCCGTTAAATGTAATTCTAGAATCAGGAGGGTTAATAATAAATACTACTATGGTTATTTGAACAATGAAAATATTTTTATTTCGTTTAACAGGAGTTGAAATTTAAATTTAAATTTCACTTTAATAATTTAACGTTTTTAGTGCCAAGTGAGTTGCCACATTTTTATGGTGCTAAGAGATATTCCAGGTTATCAAATAATAACTTTTAGTATATATGTACGTAAATATATCTAAATTTCGTCAAATAAAGCAGCACATGAAATGAAGCAATCGGTCAAAATGGCATTTTTGTATCAATCTAACAAAAGCGTAAAGGGGGAATGGCAGTGACGTGTATTTGGGGCGATTTAAAAGTCTCACATTATTACTAAGTACATAATATTAACATTTTAATGATGGGAAGGATGATTAAGTCTATTTCAGGTTATTTAAAATGCTGCAAATATTTTATAGCAAAGCACACTTTTCAAAGGTTGAATAAAATAAATTTCATAACTTTTTAACATACTATTAAAAAAATGAAAATCGATTCACGGAATAGTTTCAAAGGATTCTTCTCGATTTATGACCATTACATACGGCGAAAAAGCATCACTCGCATAATTCTTTAAATCAGTAATTCGTCATGTAAATATTACAAACTTATGACCGTACATATGTATATTCTACACGGATGAAAACATTTTCTTATATTTAGTTAAAATTAGAAAAACTCTGCTTATATTTAATTCGTAAATATACAAGGTGTCCATGTTTTAACACGGTGAAATAAATAGCTATGTATATTAGTTCTACAAAAACTGCTGATTTCATCCCTATGCCATATCATCTAATCTAAATATTTTATTCAATCCAAATTGACCTTTTTTTTAATTGAAATCGCCCTTTTGCTACGAAATGCTTATAAATACTTGCAGATGTTTATTTTTCACAAACTATTTTTAGAGTATTTTAGTTATTATACTGCTATAAAAGTGAACAATGTATAAAGCTTTCAAAAATATTTAGCAGGTGGAATTCATAACTCAATTTCAGAGTTACTGTCTTCTTCATTGGAAGGGCAGTATGTAGACTTGTCGTATTTTAGTAATACCCGCTGGTTGTGTTGGTCCAGCACGGCACTGGAGTGACCGGAGGGTTTCCGATACCGCTGACAAGTCGCATGACGGGTCAATGTTAAATTTAATGTCCTGCGTATAATTACGTCAGCGATCATAGCACTTTATTCTTCACTCCACATTAGCTTTTCGTTTATTCAGCATTTATTCAGTATTTCACGTCGGAATTATTGTCATTATGGGCTGAGGAGCATACATTAGGAGCTCCATTATTCTCTTGGTTCATGACGTTAAATGTATTTTAATTTTGTTTAAATATGCGTGTTTTTGTTTTCCTTTAAGCAGGGATGGAAAATCTTCTCATGTTGTAAGGATACATTAATTACGTTGTAACTATATAAGGCCTCTGTTTATTTTATGTTTTCATTCCGTCTCGACCATTATAAAAATGGCGTAGAGATTTATTGCATCTTCACCGTGCGTGAGCAACTTTGAGGTCTCAAAGGGCGCGACACGTAATATTTTTAGCTAACGAACATCTAGTTCTATGCGTCCACCTATCCTTTACCGGAATAGATGTTGTCGAAGGTGTTCAATGGGCGTGTCGAGGGCTGTCAAAAAAATGTCGCGATATAATTTACAAAATAAATAAATTTAGCGCGTAAATAACAAGAAGAATCAAAAGGGGGCTTATAAAAAATATTTGTGAGAAACATATGTTAAATGTTCGATACAAACTCAATAATGAACAAAACCTTTGACAGCCCTTTACTGGAACTAATTGATTAATTAGCTCGGGTTAAGATATGGGTGAGTAGAAACCATAAATGTGTATTTGTGGTAGGATTTATTAGATTTTTGGTAGTTTGAAAGCAGACGGCCTATGGTAATAGAATAATATCAACGAACTAGGCACTGAAGCGGTTAAGAAAAGTTGAGAACTCCGTGTTATTCTCGTCTGTCAGTTTCGGACACAGATAATAATAATAAAAGAACAAAACAAGAATATTATAAAATATATTTGAATGGATTTCGGATACCGCAAGCGAATGAGACGGCCACTTATATTAAATATAATCAATATAATACCAAAATATTAAATATGAGTCCATGAGTCTCAGAATCGGATCGAACATCTTAACCATATTTAAAAATAATTATGATTCATTAATAACAATTATTAACAGTTTACACTTGAATTCAAGCGAGTTTGTTCGCAGCTATAACAAATATTAAACAATCGTTAATATCGATAACACAACATTAAATATTTATTTTCTATAAAAAACAAAAATTGGTTATTAAAAGAGTGTGAGAGTTGCAAGTATTGAGTCGTCTGTTAGACTTCAAAGTTCAACAATGTCCAATAAATTGTTCGCTGTATTTCTGATTTGGGTCTTTTCTGTAGTCTACAGTGTTGTCATTGCTGATAGTACTAATAGCACCATCGTTACCGGAACCGACAACGGCACTAACAGCACCAACGGTACTGACAACACCAACGGTACCACCAGCATCAACGGAACCGTCAGCACCAACGGTACCGACCGAATCGAAAGTATTGACTTCTACAATGATACCGAAAGCGAAGAATTCATCAACAATGCTACTATTTACAATATTACCAACATGAGCAACAGCACAAATACGCAGAAGCTAAAGTTAACATTTTATATCACTAAAATGTCTCGGGAAACTAGGAATTTTCTCAACACGCAGTTCAGGCCCACCTTTTTTAAACTGAAAAACTTCCTGGAGGTGGAGTTCATACCGTGGGTTAAGCCGGAAAGCATCAAGGACGAGACGGTCACCCATCATCACGGACCGAAGGGTTGCTTTGGCAGTAGGTTATATTCTTGCGCGCTGGCCAAAACAAAGAACGACCAAATCAAACAGGTAAATGTTTATGACAACGTGACTGTCATTTAAATAGATATTTTAAAACTATATCTGCGTCAAATGTGGACCATTTCAACTAAACTTGCTAAGCTAAAGTGTTTTCCAGGACTACGTGTTGTGTTAATCCTATCTATAGCTTTCGCATTCATTGTTTTCCCGAGTTTATCGTTGGCTTTAAGACTTTACTGGTATGGTTGACCTTTTTTTAAGCGGTCCTCAAAAACGATCAATCGGTATTCAATTGTGTGTACTATACAAATAGATATTATTATAATCGTTTATGGGTTTGTATGAAAAATATAATCTATATAACTATCATCACTATGTAAAGTTTAAAGTAAAATTTTCAGTCAGTCCCTTAAATAATGATAAATGCGTTTTCATTTCTAGCAGCTACGCGGTCAAGATCTAGAATCCTTTACTTGGTACATTCATACACTGACTTTTTATTGGTGCATATCAGGCGTACGTTTTGTAAATATTTCTTTTTCTCGCTTACTCGCGTGAAGAAAGTGAGCGAACATACTGGCGTTTGCTTTTTTATCCTTGCTGCTCACACATAAGTGAGTATGTGTGAAAGAGATAGTGAAATATCAAACGAACGCGTATGATGCATATGTATTTGTAATGATTTGATTTCTGCCTAACTTTAACGATTTTAAAAAGCAAGCGCGGATATATCAATTTCTTCTTGTATGTATGAATCAGAACAGCTGAATGATCATATCATCAGTTGATAATGCTAACGATGAGCAAAACCAGTTCTGATCTCAATAAAATATGGGTCATAATATCACCAAGAAGTGACCGCCAAACCTTAAAATTGATTCTTTAATGGAAATCATTCCCAATGACTCCCAAGCAGACAAATTAAAACCTTTACTTATCATTCTGGGTGAACAACGCTTAAAAAATAGTTCTTTTTGTAAAGGCAAATTGTAACAACGATCTCGATAATTGAAAGTGCATTTATTTTTCAGGTTGAATACCTAAACTGCGTGATGAATCAAAGATTTACCGATAAAAATTATCGTTGCATCCATAGCTTGGGGATCAATGAAACCGCAGTTATTGATTGCTGCACATCGGGTGAAGGACACAGCCTCCAAAAAGACGCTGAAAGAAGGACTAAGAATATCGGAGGGATCCATGAGCTAGCCATCGTCGTTGATGATACATACGATGAACGAGCCCAAGCATACGCCATGAGGAATTTCAAGAAGTTCACATGTCATCTTCTTGAAAACTACAATCCTATAGCATGCACAGAATTTTTATTTTAGTGAGATAAATATGTATCAAAATACTAGCGTGGGTTTATTGAACACTCTTTTAGTATTTTGTGTAATATAAAAGAAATGTTTTTTTAAATTTATTATACAATTTATTCCATTAGTAACTTTCAATATTTACCACAATAATAAATTTACAAAATAAAATCAATTGCGAAATTGATACAAAAAATATTTTTTAAAATTAGAAAATTATTGTTGAGCACATAAAAAAAGTATAAGAAATTTCTTCACTGTCTCCATTCGTAAAAAAAGGCAAAATATATATTTTATTATTTCAACCGTTGTAATTGAAAATGAAAATCCAGTCAATCAAAGCAAAAAATACAATTTATATGACCATCGTTTGTGTTTTATTGATAAGAATACATATTGCTGTTTTTTTTTCTAATGGCAACATTATATCATATGCGATATTTTGTGATGAGAGGTTTTATACTATTTTTTATTCCTTGACTCTCCTTACCTCGTTTGTGCAGTTCGCCACACAAATACATAGTTTAACCCGTTGACTGATATGCGTTGCAAATTGATATTCAACAATAAAAGAGTGTCAACAGTGGAAAAATCACAAAAAAGATATTTACTGTCCAAATATGTATGCCGTATTGGTACTGATAACTTCATCAGTTAATTTGCCACAAATACAGTTGAATTATTTATGAAAATAGTCGCTTAACGGTTCAGAAAAACTTTGAAACTGTTAAAAACGTAAAGTTTTTTACGTCTCATTTTATTCACTGCGTTTGAAATTATCAAATGATCATATATTATATATTAATCTTTGATAAAGGTGTCGTGTTGTATGGCAGATTTCGTGAAATTATGAAAACGAATTGAAAAAAAGAATGGTGAAACCTCAACCTCACGGTTGACGAGGGATTGCTCTTTTATACATACAAATCAAAACAAAATTCTTACAATACATTATTTATGATGCTGCTCTCAGCGCTGACGATAAAACTTCATTCATTTATTATATTCAGGCGACAATAGATTCCACTGCGCGTGATTATGGATCAAGAGTCAAGCCACTTCTACAAGTTAGTATACCACGACTACACTTCTTGTAACAGCGGTGCGGAACATTTGACCATCGCTGAAAATACGCGCAACTCGTATTATATTAACTCTTTTAATAGCGTTAACGGCATTTGTTTTTTTTATTCATATGCTTTGACGACATGTATAAAACAAAGAGCAATGTAAATGATGAAAAGACATTTTTTTTTCTTTCCATGTCCGCTCCAACTTGGCCCATATGGACTCCTCAGGGAGTTTATTTCAATATTTGATTTTTCTACGAGAACTGCTTGTTACTCAGTTGCTCAACCTCTTTTCTTCGAAGAGAGTACGGATGGAAAGGATACGAGGACTAGGACAGGACTAGTGGTAAACTAATCGCTGTCACCATACGTCGCTCTTTGGAATCGGAAAGGTGGGAAGGGGTTTTTTAAGCAAACACAAACACCCATTGCCTCTGAGCAGAATTGATTTATCGACTGAAAAAATCTGCTCGTACCGGGAATTGAACCCGGGTGCTCCGACACGGTAGCCAACCACGTTGACCAGTGTACCACGGACCGGGCGTAATGACATTACAAAAAATTTAAAAAGCTGAGATAAATAATAGAATAAAGACTATCGTTCTTTTGCAAAAAAGCCTTGGGATTTTTATGAAGATAGATATTTTTTTTTAAAAAGACGTTATTGATACAGATTACCTTTTCCAAACTTTTTTGTTTTGTGTGTGAATTTTGGTGTGAGGGTAATTTTCGCAGTGTTATTAATACAAACTTGGTAACTCGAAAACGTATATTTTACAAATATTCAATTTTGCACGTAAACGACACTATTTGGCAATCTCTGTGAGACTTACTGCATTTCTAATTATAACCAAATTATTTTATAATGTACAAGTAAAGTGTTTAGTTTCAAAAAAGTAATAGGACTCGATTTATATTTATTTCAGCTCTAGCCATCGTCGGAACTTACCTGTCATATAATTGTGAAAATACATACAGTAATTTGTTAAAATTTTACAACGAACATCGGATTAAATGGGACATTTTTCCGTTCAAATGGGAACATTGTTCCAGTCATCAGTATGCATGTTTAAATTCTAAAGCCAACGCTCGTAAAAATTGTTCTGCGTTTGATTAATACGAAGCTTTAGCAGTTTTAATTAGAGCCGGCCGATGAATTGACGCTTACATAAATATAAAATTTAAGGCTAAATGAATAATTGATAATGTTTGTGGGTCTACAGAATTGAGTCTGTAATCTTAGCATTCGCCCGGTCCGTGGTCAACGTCATTGGCTACCGTGTCGGACTGCCCGGGCTCGATTCCCAGTACGTGCAGATTTCTTCAGTCGATAAATCAATTCTGGCAAGAGGCAATGGGTGTTTGAATTGTTTAAAAAATCCCTTCCCACCTTTTCGACCCCAAAGAGCGACGCATAGTGAACGCGATTAGCTTACCACTAGTACTGTCGTAGTTCTCGTATCCTTTCCATTCCTGCTCGAAAAAGAGAGGTTGAGCAACTGAGTAACAAGAAGTTCTCGTAGAAAAACATATTTTGAGATAAACTCCGTAATATGTCTATGTACTCCAAGTTGGGAGCGGATATGGTAAATAAAAACTTAGCTTTCATTGTCAATCATCATTCCAACCAGTGACGGCTAGTGACGGGGTGCTGAGGGGTGCAAAAGGAAGATTCAACTATTTTTCCGTACTACGGAAGAGAAACAGTTGGTATTGCGAACATCTGAATTGAAAGTCCATGCTATAGTAGTGTTTTAAAATCCAATGAATAGGAAAGAACTCTTGCAAAAATGGTTGAATATTCCTTTGCACCCCCCAACACCCTGTCACCAGCCGTCGCTGATTCCAAAATTAATTATGTTATGAGTATATTTAAGGGCTCGGAAAGAATGTAATTTTACAACATACCTAAAAAGGTTTGTATATGATGGTATAGAAGTAGTAAAAATGTTAAGTGATACAAGTGTTTCTCAACCATGGGTTCAGCGCGACTGGGATGCGGTGCGATCAGCGATCACGCGCCGTGATAAAATACGACGACTACACGCGTGTGTACGCACATAGAACGGGTTGACTAAAAAAATACTTGTTCTCACCATTTGGTCGCATAGCACGTCGCTTGGAAGTTTTTTTGGTAATTTCTTCTCCACCCCAATCCATACATTGTAAATTTATTGATCGGCCATACTTCAGGTGCCTACGTTTCATTAATGAATGATACGGCACGCAAATTCCACGTTTTTCTGATAACTTTAAAATGAAATTGTGTAGGTGGGACTTTTTTGTTCGTGATCAAAAAACAAAAGTTTTAGGAATGCTGCTTTGTTTCTAAATGATTTAACCAGCTGATGAATTTCAATAGACCCCTCAAGTTAGGAATTTTTGTACGGTTACAAATTTGAAATAAAGTGTTTCAAGTTATAATTATTATTTTTAAGATGTTCTAATTTCTAGTATGTTCTGCAAGATGAGTCTCTACCATCACATGTTTTGTTGTGGGTCGTTTTAAAGCTCTTACCCGTAGTGCGGATAAGGTGTAACTTTTTAAAGCATGAATTTTTTTTTATTTTTATAATGAGTAATTATTGCGACACACTGATGTGGCGCTGGCATGTTAAGACTGTTAACATGCAACACACCAGTGTGAAGCTGGCGTTTGAGCGGTTAAGCATTGTATTCACGAGGTTAACATAAATTGATGGATATAATTCACATTAATTTGTCTCTAAATCAATTGATAAAGTACGGTTTGTATATGTAGTTATATTGTTATAGAATGTTGTCTTTTGAAGTTTTGACAATGTTGTCGGTCGCATTCTTAAGAATTCTTATGAAAGCATCAGGATAAAATATTCAATGTCAGCTGTTGCCTAACACTCCGAGGACAGTGGCCTTATGATCAATTTCTAAGCAAGAATTCTGAGCCGAAACAAAGGTTTAATGTTTAATCCTACGGCTTGTGTAAGAAGCCATAAAGGTTCAGCAATACCTTTAACACATCAATAGTGATGATAACGAATTTTATTGTAATACTTCACGGCTTCCAGGACTTCGCTTTATCCAATTTTCAGTACAGAAATTGATTTGTAAAAGAAATACATTTTTATTGATTCAATATCCGAAACTATTCAATTAATGTTCCATCATTTTCGGATTATTGGGTTACAAGTGTTAATAATGAAATCTGTAATGGTTGATCACCACCAATAATAACGGATGCGTGGACGAGATGTCAATGCCGTTTCGGTGCTCACGGGTTTTAATCCGAGAACTTGCAGTTTCATAAATGGATTGCAAAATTTCCGATCCCAAAATAAGGACAAGACGTTGGACAACTGAGAAATAGCAGTTATTATAGAAAATATAACGTTAGCGCTACCAGGAGTTCGAATACTTCATATTGTAAGCAAATATAAGAGATATTTAAAAATCGATTAAATGATTCATTTTTTTTCTTTTCATCGATATCGGAAATTAAAATCGATGATTAAGAACTATATTAAAAATATGTGTATGGGTTATTCAAGAATAAAAAGGACAGTATTATAGAACGGGAGCTAATTGATTGATTCAAGATTGAAAACATTTGCATGTATTCTGTCATATCAATGAAAAGAAATGCACGTAATAATGTATTATGTTATTGTGTCAAAATATGATTGGTATATCTGTTCATTATGAATATAATATCGCATTTACCGAGTTAGTAACATCATTTAATATATATTTTTTTGATTAACGAAATTATTTCGTGTGGCGGCAGCCATCGCAAAATCCACTTAAAATATTAACGAGATGTTTTACGAAGACAAAGTAAATCCGGAAGGGAATTCGAGATGTCACAATGTGAACCAAACAACCTCCACCTTGCACATATTCCCTTTGTTAAACATAATTGTCTGTAATTAATTTGTACGCACATAGCGCACGCTTAAAAGATTCCATTTACTTTCTTCTTGTCAGCAAAGTAGCTTTTGTTGCTTAATTAAATATTCTATATTTCTTTTTTAAATGATAATTCACACATGTTTGAGAGAATCAAACAAATATGTTAATAATAATTTTTTGAAGGATATCGGACACGAGTTTTTACAATGGTATTTATTAATTACAAGTTATTACAATTTTTTTGAGCCATGTCCGCTCCCAGCTCGGAGCATATGGACTCCTCAAGGAGTTTATCTCAACATATGTTTTTATATGAGAACTGCTTGGTTACTCAGTTGCTAAGCCTCTCCTTTTCTAAGAGAGTTGAGATGGAAAGGATACAGGACTAGTGATTAGTTAATCGCTGTCACTATGCGTCGCTCTTTGGAATCGGAAAGGTGAGAAGAGATTTTCAACAACACCTATGTTTTTGAACAGATTTATCGATTGAAAAATCCGCTCGTACCGGGAATCGAACCCGGGCGGTCCGGCACGCAAACTAACGACGTTGACACTGCGCCACGGACCAGACAATATATAAAATACCATTTCAACTGTCAGAACTGTGATTTTTTAGCCATGCTTAAAATCGTAATATTATTTAATTTAAATCGATTCTCTTAACGATAAATTCTTTTGTAGTAAAATGTTCTAAAAATGGAATGGATAATAAAGCATTCTAGATCAGTGTTTGCCAACTGGTGTTACATGAGAAAGTTTTGGTGATCAGTAAAGTTGCAGGAACTTCATTGGTGCTTAGAATCCATAAATATTTAAAACACCCTGGAGCAAAAATATTAAAATCAATCCTTTTAATGCCTAGCTTTTGTTGTGTTTGTTTGTTCATTTGTATTCTTGTACAAGATTAATAAAACAATTACTTACTACAATAAGCGTTATGAAATGATGTTAAAAAAATTAACCCTTGTATGTTAATAAAAAATGAAATACAGAATACCGTTTTGGCGAAAAAATAACTTTGTGTTTTTCGCGTGCACTTTCCAAAATGGTATGGGATACAAAGGGTTAATATATGATAAAAAACGCTATTTTTATTGTAAATATAATCAGAACTGTATCTTTCATTTTAGTTATTTTATTTTTCTTGTACCGTTTGAAAAAACATCTTAATGGGTTGCGAAATTCTTAATTACGAGTATAGTAGTCCGCTAGGTCGTTTAACCACTAGAGTGCTGAGGAGCGCGATTACGCCAAAGGTTTGCGAAAAAATATCTTATAGAATGTTCTTTTGTTTTATAAATACATTTATCATGTAAAAGTTAGTGACATTTATAAGAAAAACTGCCAAAAACTGCAAAATATATTTTTTAACAAAGTGTCCTTTTTACCTATTTTTTAGCAAACTTAGATAATATATTTAAAAAATGGCTCAGCACTTAAATGGTTAAAAGGTTGGCGACTGCTGTTCTAGGCGATTACTAAGTAAAAAATGAGAAAGTTTTCAGCCGAGCAAGAATAATGAAATATAGTTGATAACTGTCTCAGCGATGGTGTGACATCAATCCATCGTTCCAGCTTCCCAATTTTAATTTAAAAAATAAAACACTTCCACCATCCTTCAATTCAATGGCGACAAACAACGAGAAGATGAAAAAGTCTGCGATGTGTTTTTATTGTTATGGACCAACTATAAATATAAAACAAAGAATGAAAAAGACATTATTCCCATCTGGGACTTGAACCCTCATCATATTCTTGCCAGGCAGTCATTTTGCCATCACCCTTCTGCGAATGATCTAATTTTATTCCCATGAGCCATGAAGAAGTCTCAAAAATAAAAAAAATGATAGTTTCAGATTTCCGCAATTTACTCTGAACGGAAAATAACTTATTTAATGTAATATTTTTTTATATTCTCCACTCATAATAGTTTACTTTAAGTCATCGAATGAACGATATATCACGTTTGTTGTAACGTTTCGGACTAGAACACGATGATTGAAGTGACGTTTGCTTGGTAGAACTCCAAAATAATAAGGTAAACAATGTTATATAATTGTCGAGAGTTCTGATGACGTCATGTTGCTGAAATATTAAAATCACAGTGTGTCTCAAAAAAGACTTAAGGCTAACCCCAAGTACATCTCTTGATAATATATGATATTGCAACTTAACGACATTCGCTTACTCCTATCACATACTTAAAACATCACACACTGGGAAGCTTATATATTATACACGCCGCAAACGCACATCAGCGACACCGGCGCCGTGTCGCTAGGGCGTAGCAGTGAAATATCTGTTTTTTTTTCAAAATTTATTTCTATGTGCTACGTGTATATTATCAATAACAAATAATAACTAAACATAAAAATGAACTCTAAAAATTACATAAAATAACTAAGCGGCAACTTCAGAAAGTTAAAATGTTAATAAAAATAATAATACATTTTTTGAACTTATTGAGATTTATTAGGATCTGGACCGGTTTCTCTCACCGTGAGAATTGCCGACTGAAGATAATGCTCGTGGTGAACGAAGCCGGTTCTGATCATTATACAACTAATGTGGAAAAAGTACAAAACATATATTATATTTTTTTAATATAATGCCATTCCACCAAGTATTGACTGACAGTGAAAACTTTAAAAGTGAAGTAAAAATATCTTTAGCTAACTTTAATATATTATAAAGGGTATTTCAATAGGGACGCTCAAAATATGTTACTTTGTCCTTCTGAGTAGATTATTCATTGTTTAGTGGCCAAATTTGAGTCAACCAGTTTGGTAAATAATCGGCCAACACCTACCTGTACGTCATCAAAATACAATATCTGGTGAAAACATTGCTGCTGTGTGTGAAAGTGTACAGGAAAACCCAAGGCAGCTTATTTCTCGTTGTTCACAAGAACTTGGCTTTTCTGCGACTTGAACTCGGCGAATTTTGAATCGGGCCTTATGTCTGCACCCGTATAAAATCCAACTAACCAAGGAACTTCAGGTAAACGACCACAGTCAACGCCTGATTGGGTTCTGGAGCAGTTGGAAGTTTACCCAAACTTGTCAAAAAAGTCAACTTTAGCGACATGGCCCATTTTATAATGAATGGATATTAGCAGACATTTGATGCTATATTCCATATTTAATGCCGTAAAATATACTTACAAATGAAATTAAAATTCAGTCAAAATCTCACAAACAACTTGTTTTATTTACATTTCAAAACTAAGCGTCCTTATAAAAAGACCCTTTATTATACAATTTCGCTCGACTAAATATATTGGTATAAGAAAATACTAAATTTATCTCAGTCTCGTTTGTTTTCAGTATGCAATTAAAACTGTTATTTTGTGTTTACTTAGTGCAAGTTTAGTATCAAAATCAGGTTAAACTAAGCCGAGCGAATAATCCGATGGGTATATTAAGAGAGCGATGTAATCCACGCTCTATTATCACAATAGCATCTCTGATTTTCTGTCAAATATCTTTCATCCACTCGTAAGTGCGTTTTATCTTTAGCATGCTTATTCATAATGTCGGATTAAGCCTAAACCTCACTCTCTCCGAGCTACGTGAAGTGTTCGTTAACGCCCTAATCTCTATATCTGCGGCGATAAACTTCCCGTTGCCTGAGTCTAGTTTAATTAAACTCTCCTATATTAACTATATTATCATGAATACGCACTGTTAAATCTATAACCTTTTGGTCCACGAATAATATAATTATACGGTGTTTCCTACGCTGTGGGACGCGGAAAGCTTAGTTGCACCAACCGCCACCATGTACGGAGTGTCTAGTTTCAATTAATTGGTGAGAGTGTCTCAGGAGCAGTAATACATTTGTGGCTAAATTTTATGTATGAAAACTCTTCTATCAACCTGATGGATTACGTCGCCCCGGAAGGCCGTTGATGACCATCCATAGGATGTACTCAACGGAGCTAACGGGTTGCAGTGATGACCTGGAAGGAAGCAAAGAGGTTGGCAGATGTCAGCGAATCTTGTAGGCACCGTGTGGCGGCCATATGGTCCTAATACGGATATGGGGGAAAAACCTTCTTAAGTGGTGAACTTCAGGCTTTCCGTATGCTGTTACAACATTTTGTCATAGTACAATGCTCACTTTTAAGGTGTTCACTGTCAATACTTATCTATTGTTTGGCATACCTTGTGTCATCACTGTTTTATTGTATTCCTTATCAGTTGACAATACTCGCCATGAGCGAAACCGGTCTTGATCAAATAAATTTTATGTGGAAATAATACTAAAAATGTATTATTTTTTTTATAGTACAATGTGTTAAGAAGAAATAATAAACAGAATTGGCGATTTAAAGCTTTTGGCTTTGGCGATTAACTATTCGGTCGCTTTTTTAATATGTTATTAATTAAATCTATTTTATTTACATCCATGAATCAGAAGTGCTTGTTACCCATTCGATCAATTTCTCTTTAGTTCAGTGAAAGTAGTGATAGTAAGGATAAGGCTAGGACAGGACTAGTGGTTATCTAGTTGCTCTCGATACACCTCACCTATTGGATTGGATGTGTGGGAAAGATTTTAAGATCACACAAACACCCATGCCTTTAAGCAGAATCGTTAAATTGACGTTGAAAATTGCTGCACGATGAAGTCCGTTACGGAAGTCAAAGACGTTGACCGCTGAATCACCGACCTGACTATAAATAGTCGTATTTAAGTTAGTGGGTAAATATCTCGTAGCGGAAATTCTAAATACACTCAAAACTCTTTTTGTGCATTTTTAAAAATATTTTTGGAATTATTTCAACGTACACAAATAATAACATAATTACCCGCGCGTTGTTTACATGATGTACGTGAAAATTCCATTGTTTCACCTGTTTATTAAAATGTGACATTGAAACGTGCGTCTTTGTGCATGTTATGTTCCCATAGCTATGTTGTTTTCCACAGAACGCATTTACCGCACAAAAAAAGTTTTTTATGTATGTGCACAGCTCTGAACGATTGCTTTCAAAATTCCCGATGCACCGATGAAATGTCGGTGTGATTTTTGTTCGAAAAACATTTGCAGACGCAACAAGACGAACAGCAGTCGCAGGTAAATGAAATACGGCAAAACGATATGTCGAAGCGATATCGTCAACATGATTGAAAGGGTTCAAAAAACACGAAACACGAACGCATTTATGCCCTTGGCATTCGTACCCCGATACAATTTGTAAAATCAATATTGGCAGTAGGCACATAAAACAAACGATTGATGATATCGAGTTATTCCATTTGTTTACAGATTTAGGTGACTGAAAGAACGTTGACTTATTTGAAAAGCAGATTGGCACTGGGTTTTATGAAATGATTTATTTCGAATACTATAGGCTTATACAGAAATTGTCGATTACTGTGGCTGAGATGTACAGATGCCGTTTTTATCTCTTTCGATATATCCAGGACGAAAATTGGTACTTCGTTCTTTTATGCCAGGCGGCTCAACACGAAAAAATATCACTGAACCTAAAGGTTGCCTAAACCTTCGCTATCCATATGAAACGACACATAAATCATCAAATTACGTATACGTGTATTTTTTAATGTATTCCAGATAATTTAATCTTACGCCTTGCCACTAACAGCCAGCGCTTCTCAATCATCGTGATGTTGACGCTCTATAAACTGCCAAAATTCAGCAATACCTTCTGATAACAATACATTACCACATAAATCTCTTCTGGCTGATCCCCACATTCTCTCTACTTGCTGGATGTTTGCAAGTGTATCGGGGTTTATAAAATTATAGTAAGTGTAAAAAATGAGCACTGATCTCCGAGTATGCACTCCAGGAACCGCTACCTACTCAGCAACCATCAGCAAAGAACACTTGGCAAACCCAGCGTGTCCTGACCTCAAATGAAGGCGTCATTAAATGTCCATTACTACACATAATCTCCCGCGGAATAATATTACGTAGCGCACTTACCCGATTTTTTTTAATAGTTTTACATGCTTTGGGTGTTCTTATGCAACTGGCTGCAAGGATTGAATTCTTTGTTTTTATTTCAAAAATCAAAAATGACAGGCAACCTTTAGGTTCAGTGATATTTTTTCGTGTTTAGCCGCCTGGCATAAAACAACGAAGTACCCGAAAATTTGTGATAAAATATCAAATACAATTGATATGACTCGATAAATTTCTATATGACAAGTTTTCAGTTTTCTCTTGAAAAGCACACTGAGAATTTGGCTTAAACATATAAGTCATAATTATATTTGATTTGTGACTGAGGTCGAATACAGATGAGAATTTTAATCGTTTGGTTTTTGTCGCTTACGACCCGGGTTTCGCCTTTCGGCTTTTTCGAGAATTTTAAGTGCACGAATGAACTTGAACTGTTGAAATTCCATAAAGCACCTTCAGTCGAAATTCAAAATTACAGATGAAAATATTTATAAAAATAAAACACATTTCATAGTAATACTTTCGTACATAAATCAGGACCGGTTTCGCTCAATGCGTGTATTGTCAACTGATGATATATACAGTGAAACAAGGCTACTTATAACCAAAAAAGAAAAATTAGAAAAGGTATGACAAACAATTGAATTAGGAAATGTGATAATAATTTAAGATAATCGCACACAAGAAGAGCTGAATTGCGAGGAGTGAAACCGGTCCAAATTATAAAATGTTCAAAAAGTAATAATATTATGTACGCTGTAAGCTTGGTTTGTTTTTTTAATTGGAAATTTGATAAGCCAAGAAACAAGTAACTCTCTCCGCATATTTTCTAGGCTCAGTGAGTTAAAAGTCATGAAATATTTTGTAAGTTAATTCATAGCCACTACCAATGGGTGTTGAATAAAGATTCCCAAAAGAGCATGTCAACAGAATTTTTTTGCAGCTATTGTACAGTCGTTTAACCTCTCGTATTGGAAAGCGTGGGGATACAATTAGGAGGGTGATAAGGCTAGTGGTCTATTTTTTTACACTACCGTGTCGCTTTTTATTCGAAAGTAACGCTAACTCTACTCAAAACCGTCCGCCAAGTCTGTGGAGTCGTGTTAGCTGCCATTGTTTTTGTTACATTTCACCTTCATCCAGTCGTGTGTTGTATTGCTCTGTTATGATAAGTTTGGGGAGCGCTGTAATTGGGTGTTGGAGAAAATGGGTACGCAGAGGGGTTTACGACCTTCTTCCCATTAGCGAACCATTACCTTATCTTTGCCCGATGGAGACGGATAGTGCAATTATAAAGGTACTTTGAATTACCATTGTAATATTAAGTTTGGTAATACGCAAAAACAGCCTATCGGGGATTTCGGGCGGAACGTCGTAAATTATATCGTAGCACGGCTGGTTTTGCTTGCTTGGTTTGAGTTGGGTTTCTGAGCTTGGATACTGTACTCCAGTCCAGAGATGCAGCCGATTTCAATTAGGCGCGACATAATTCTTTTCAATTTCTTTACTGTTATGTCCCCTAACAATGCGCAGGGCTTAGTTATTGGCACTAACTCACACTCGTATCTCTAAGTTAAATGAATATCTCGATTAAGACCAGGACGGAGCCGGAGTCGGAGTCGTGAAAAACTTTTGAAATGTTTCAACTTTTAGTCTAACTAGTTTATTGATTGAGTTGGCATTTATTTGGTAGAACTCCATTATAATACGGTGAAAAAAATAGCAATTAATTTTAATTCTACTGAAATTATTTTATTTATTTGTTGATAGCTATTTCGGCTTACGCCATCGTCAGAACTATGTTTAAGCCTGCATTTACTTATCCTTTACTGTTGTAGACAGGGTTCACTATACATCTTCTTCTCTGTTCCATCATCCAAATTTTACTAAAACTAGAATGGTGGAGCATTTTTCTTTCATTAATTGCAAATCCAAAATAATATGGATACTGACTGCATGGTCAAAGAAGTGTCATTTTTGTACAATGTAATTTGTCTTTTACGCGGGTGAGTGAAAAATGTATCTTCTACTCTGTATAAAAAGAATCCTGCATCTTACATCAATTAAATTAAGCGCGAGGTTTATAAACAACCTCAATGAGAAAATAGTTTTAATCAATTATTACTAAAAGTAATAATCAAAATCATTCAAATAATGAAATATCGTTGAATAAAATTCACTTCATAAGGGATTTATTTTGAATGTATGTGTGTAGGTCTAGGTACCTACATATATTTCATAGAATACGTATATTATGCGGTGGTGTAACGCCGTGGCACCCTCCCAAATCTTGTTTGTAAAAGTTCGATTCCGCGGAGAGTTCTTTCCCGGCAATGAGAAATATAAGCAATTTAATTATTTATTCGATGAATGTTATCTGAAATTATTGAGTACCTATTCATTTCGCCATATCAATTTAGCCTAAGCCATGTCGATTTTATTGAAAGGTCTGTCGATTTTTCAAGATAAATTGTTATAATTTTTCCAACACCATTGTTTTTAGAATATAACAGGAGGTAATTTTCAAAAGTGGTCACATCCATTTATTGAAAAACTGAGAATGAGAGATATTTTCATTACTTTTTCCTCATAAATTTGTGTCTCATAAATATTTATAAAATATGTTTTAAATTAAAGAATTACGGATAATGTGTAAAAATTCAAACTTTTCCATGTGAATAAAAAAAGGTTTCAAAAGTTTAATCTAAGACTGGCAGTTGAAAATATTTTGAAATTAACCACTTTTGAAAATTACCTCCTGATATATCATGTCTTGTCTTTATCAATTTGATATAAATGACCTTGTTTTTATTTATATTTCATCCAATTTAAATGCTTGCAATAAGCAAAACCGTTTCCAAACCCTAAAAAATCACCAAGAACCGGGCATTTACAATCAAAAACAATTGACATTATTTATTTTATTTAAGTTGTCATCGACGTAATGTCTTGGAAAACCAAACTTCAAAACATTCATTCAAATAGATTTATTTAAAAAAAGATAAAAGTTATATCCCGACTGTGTTCAAAGGATTTGCCGATTGTTTTCAAAACATTTGTTACGATTATTTACCAAAAGTTTTTCGGTAAGTATATAAGCAAATATTTTCACTGTAAAAACTTTCTCTTTCGGGTGAAAATTCTCGGGATAATCTTCCGGCTTTGATTCCGCCATAGTATATGTTGTTCCGTTAATCACACAAATTCGGGGAAGTAAAACTTTCATATTAGTTCGCCGAAGCGTTATATCTTACTTGATTTTATGGGCCGACCGCAATGTTGCAGTGGGTGTGCGTTGGGCTTAAAATTGGATTAAAAAAAACTACGCGGAAAAGAATTTTTTCAACATAAACCTTTCTCACGTATTAGCTAAAAAAATACATGTATTCCAAATATAGTATTTTATAGAGCCAGGCAGTATACTTAAATTGCATATTATATAAAATATAAATAGTTTAACTAGCTGATTTAATAGGTGTCGGGTATTTCATGATTCGGTTGCGTTGCTCGCTGGCTCAAATCCTTGCACTGACAGTAGGGACTCCCATTACTCGACATTTCAACTACTCGAGTATCGAGTAGTAAATTTCTTAAATACACGATTACTCGAGGGACTCCAATTACTCGACATGTCAACTACTCGAGTATCGAGTAGTAAAATTTTAAAATACACGAGTACTCGAGTATACTCGAGTAGTTTCAGATGAGCCAAAATATATATTAGCAATTCATATTTGTGTTTATAAACAGATGATAAATAAATAAATAGGCTTATTTTATTTCATTAATACATTTATTTCAATTTATGAAACATATATATCAAAAATAATAGAGACTTAAACGTCTTTGAAACGTCAAAATGTTAATTTGGTTTGAAGTTTTGTTTTTTATTCCCGCAGTAGAAAAATCTCTCTCTGTTTCTGTGGACGTCGATTTAAAAGTTAACAATCAATTAAATAGTGCCATATAGTAATTCAGTCCGCTGTTTAAAATAAAATAAAATTTGGAACTAAATCTTCATTTATAAATTACGGGTATTACTCGAGTATTATACAAATTACTCGAGTACTTAAAAAATGAACGAGTATACACATTCGATTATATAGCGGGGTGTAGTGAGAGCTATCAACCAACCCCTAGTCCTGTCCTTCTGTACATACTATTGCCGAAAAAGAGCAACCGAATAATAACAGTTATTATGGAAAAACTGCTGTTGAGAAAAGTTACATTAAGGTTTCATGTGCAGGAGAACGTTAAGAGCGAAAATGGCTAAAAATAAACAAATTTTCTCAACTCTTCTTTGAAATGAAAGTAAATTAAAGATCGTCATATCGTCGGCATATTTTTAGTAAGTTTACCATTTGTGTGCAGGAGACATCTAAAATTGAATATTTCAACTTACAGAAAACAAATCTTCTAGAATCTCCTACAATATCTCCTCCTCCAATCTCATACAAAAACAACTAGAAGATTTTTTAAACTGTCTCCTGAGCACTTCTTCATTTCTTCTTCGTTTCCGAACTCGTCTCGAGCGACGATATAGTTGTGACACGTAAAGAAAAATATTACACAATTTTTATATCTGTTGACCATATTTTTTAAAATTAATTATAGTTATTAGAGGTAGCGACTTAAAACGCAGTTATCACATCCGGAACGTCGTGTGATTACCATCAATCATGGGCAGATGACATTACGAAATACCAAAAATATTGTTAGTGGCCCTGGTAATTAGAAATAATTAGGTAGCACTGTGTGTGAATATTCAGTTGGTAATACTTTCTTTGCATTCCCCGAATTCGCGTGGTTGCTGAGAAGCGTCACACCTCGTTCCATAATGAGGAGTGAGAAATTCAATCGTTAAGGCGAATTCAATTAAGCGAGCCCACAGGATCATTAGTGCCCGACGCGAACTTTATCGTTAAACATTGCCAGTTGGTTATTGATAATTAATATTCAGCAGCAATTAGCGAAAATTAAAAAACGATTACTCTTGCAGCTGTAGCCGCTTGCTCGATGACAATTGCATGATCGATTCGCGACTTGAAAAGTGCGTATGTATGTTCGTTTGTGAACATTTTTACCAGGACGTAATGAATGTCAACGAATTTCTATTTAACTTTTAACGTATAGCCCTACCAACTCGCATTGCTTAGTTATTTATTTGAAACGATAATGTCTCTTAATTGATATCCGTTTCTTGTAAGCACTCATTATATTGTTATATTTTTGTTGTTGTTCTATGCTGTGTGTTAAAACTGTCACTCCGATATAGTGAAAAGGGTAAAGGCATAGAATAAGCTGTTTTTATCCTTCTGTATTTTTTGCGGACCGGCTACGATCGATATAAAGAGTCCTCCATTAACACTCGCTTAGCTATGCAGTAACGATAGGCAACTGAGCTACGGAAATGAATAAAGTTAAAGGGGCGATATGATATCATTTATATACATCGAAGCAACACACTATTATTTTTTAGCTATTAAACTACGTTTTAATAGTAATTCTTAACTGTAGACACTAATGTTAAGCCACGTTGAAATAATGGATGGCTTTTCTTTTAGTATGGAAACTGTGCTAGGTAATCTATAGATGCATTGCATTGGCGCATTTAAATGACTGTCATTAAAATATGCATTCCCGCACGTGCATCGAATATATAAATGCAACGTGAAATCAACACTGTTTATTAATAAAGACAGCGGCAATTGAAATGAATATTAATAACATAAAAGTACGTTTTGGATCGCCGATATCGAAAATATATTTACGTGTGTAAGCCTAGCGGTAAGATCTAAGTTTATCTACCAGAAGAGACAAGTTTTATGTCCTGGCAAAGTAAATATCAATCTACATATGTTTTGATAATTATACATATATATACGGCTTGTGACGTTTTTTCTCTAGAACAACGAGACAATTTAATTTAAATAAAAGTGAATATTAAGGATTAAGTAATGTAATACTATATATATATCAATTATATATCGATCACTCTGTTCATTAATTAGACATCTCCGAATTAAATGTAATCATAAGTAATAAAAAGCAACATTCAATATTATTGATTTTCAGCAGAGTTTCATATAATTATACTATCACAATGTAGTGAAAAATTAGGTACCAATAAAAATATAATAAATATATTACAAAAATGTAAAAGAAATATACTAGAAACAACACTGAGTTGTTTCAATGATTTCGATTTGTACTAGAATAAGTTCTGACAATGCTGCGATACCGAAATAACTAATTACTATGCAATAATTTGTGTATCTCAATACGATGGAGACAGACATGCAACATTGGAAATATCTCCAGTTCGATTTTTTTTTCCATTTCTATCGCTGTTAATTTCCTCGGAAAGTTTGACAACCTTTGATGTAGATAATATTTTATTCAAACAAAATGTAAATTGAAAACACTATTTTATTCCGATCTGCAATCCCGCGGCAAGTCCCAGAGGGGTTTTCCGAATCTCGGGCCCAACTGCCGGAATGAACGTGACATACATTCTGTATGGAAACGAGTTATCAAGGAGTGCGTAGGTGAAGTATTTTATATCAAACTTTCACCCCGAGCCTGCCTAAACAAAAATTCCTTCATTTTCGGGAAAACATGATAAATATTTTGTCACTGATTTTTTTTTTATTATATTTGTGGACTTAATTTTTTTTGACCGTGTTGGTGCTTGTTTATTCCCAAGACTAATCCAGAAGTATTTTTTACAATTATGTACTATTTATATATTTTTAGCTTTATCCGCTCCCAATTTAGAGGATATGGACGCCTCACGGATTTTTCTACGAGGACTGATTGTTACTTAGGCGCTCAGCCTCTTTTTTAGAAGATAGTAGGAATTGAAAGGATACGAGAACTAGGACAGCACTAGTGATTAGCTATTCTTTATCGCCATGCGTCGCTTTTTAGAATAGGGATAGTGGGAAAGGTTTTTTAAAAACACCAACACCCATTATTAAAAAAACCTGCTCGGACACGGACTCGTACCCGTGAGGTCCGTCACAGAAGCCAAGGACGTTGAGCACTGTACCACGGACCCGGCTCTAAATATTCCTATCAAGCTTTTAGAATATGTTTCTTATTCGGTGCGAAAATGTTTCGAAAAAAAAAGAATATCATTTTACTTAGACAAATGAAGGTGTTTTAATATGGATAATGCGGTTCGAAACAAAGGATTTATATTAAAAAAAAAAAAGATACACAAATTCTTTCTTGTAAACCCTTTGTACAGGGTGTTTATTATTTACCGGAACGATTTGTATAATAAACAAGTTAGATTCCAAGTTAATCCAGTGGGATGACTTGCGATTTACATTCCGATGTAATAATGTTTTCAGCCACTTTTTAAAATAACGGCGTTTGCGTAAAAGTTGACCCCCTCCGCCACGCAGCTGACTTTCGGCAGAGGAAATATATATTTTTTTTGCCTGACACAATAGTCTTTTGTATAAACAAGTTAGTCAATATGAATACTTCAAAGGCTATTTCTGAGAATCGCAGAAGGAGAATACATTGAAAAAAATATTTTGTTATTTTCGTGTTTTATTAGTAAGCGGTATTGGTTGTTGTTACATTTATTAAATCTATTTTGAAATGCGATAATATTGAATTGTTTCATTGGCTATTGGGGTTTATCGATAACTGTCTTGCAGAAATAAAAGTTTGCCGTTTTGTATAGATTCGTCCTTTGTAGTCTGCTGATAAGGTTTACTGATTCGAATGTTTCGCTTTTGGCAATAATCAACAATGTTGATATTTTAATTAAGCTATTGATGTTACAGAAATAGGGTCATTTCTATTATATGGTGAAAAAAGTAAAAATATATTTTAATTCTACATAAATTACTTTATATATTTGTTGATAGCTATTTCGGCTTACGCCATCGTAAGAACAATGTTTAAACATGTATTTACTTATCTATATATACCGTTGTAGACAGGGCACACAATACATATTATATCTTCTTCTCTGTTCTACCATCCTAATTTTATATCGTAATAATAAGTTATTAAATGTGACCCATTCTATTTTATATTTTGACTGAAGGGGCTTCAATACTTAATTTGATTTATTTTTACCAAGACTTTCGTCAGTAAAATTCCGGGTTTTGCCTTTCGGCATCTTTAGGCATTTCAAGCACATAAATTAACCTGTACTGACGCGTAGTAAATAGTTTTTATCACTCATACATAAGAATAAAAGAAAGTCACTAGTTTAGTATGTTTAAGACTAGGCGTAATAGGGGTGGGGTGTTAAGTGACAAGTCACATGGAAAAGTACAAAATCTTAACGATTCATATATCGAGTTTTAAAGAAGATTTTGATACCGCATGATGTTGTAGGGCAGTGGTGCACAAGCTTTTTGAGAGAAGGACCAATTTATCCATTTAAAATTTTTCGCGGGCCGCAAAGGGTAAAAGTGAAGAAAAATATTTTATTATTTATTTAAAAGTATTTTTAGGTCAAGATAATCGATAAATCAGTATACGAATTTTATTTATTAATCTTATATATAAAACCGAAACGGCGTATGTATGTATGTGGGTCTGTAATTCCCTTTTGCATTGTTGGTCATTAAGTTGCCATAAAAACGAATATGAAAGAAAATATGTTTGAATTTTTATCGGCGCAGAAATTTAGTCAAAATGTAATAAATTAGTCTAATACTGAACTTATTCCGGCTTTTATTAATATAATAATGTTTATTATTTACGTGAAGGTATTATTTGACATTTCTTTGACAGAAAATTAGATTTTTTCCTTGAATTTGGACATTTTAATAGGCGAGAATGGATGGGGCGTTGTCATCAAATTAAATAAAGTTTGTGATTTTATTTTAACTCTGTTTTGGATGTTAGATTTTGTGATATAATTATGTCGAATGAAATAACATTAAATAATTATTGGTCGGTTAGTCCGAGCGACGCCGGGTAGCAATACTAGTATTATATATTTTCATTATTTTCGGATAGTTTTTAATATCGATTCACAAACGTCATGCACTGACAAAAATCCTGTAGAACTAACAATAAAATCCGTGTGTTGAAAAAAATAATCTAAAAATAGATTGCACCTGCATCGCAAACGATATAACACATTTAAAAAATTAATTTCGGTCACAAAATTATATCCATGTGAATATAATCATATTAAATAATAAAAAAATAACATTGATCTTTTTATATACCGTTGCTACTGCATAATTTGTTCACATATCGAATACTATTTTTTATCATATTTAATGAAAAATTTGTTGATGAAGTATTTGTTATTTTGGGCCGCAAAAAAATCCATTTCGGGCCGTATGCGGCCCGCGGGCCACGTTTGTGCATCACTGTTGTAGGGTATCCGAACTCTCTCGGACGATCTTATTATCACCTCAATCAATGATAAAAAGACCTAAACGCGTTATATTAATACGCGAATAAATTCACTAAAATGTTATAAAATGTGGTTGTAACTGCAATGTATCTGTGTTTGTAATCGACAATGTAATCTGATTTGAAAATAAACTAGCCGACTCTCCGATAGAGTACGGTCAAGAGAATACCGATTGAAATCTTTACTAGAGATACCTGTCTTCCCATCCTGTCCCTAAGTTCCTTTCATCGAACGCTATGGAGGATGCTGACAGTCACAGTCAGATCGAGACAAAATACCAGGTTGTCTCAATTTAAACTTTGAAAGCTCATGCGACATACAAAATACGTTTTTTTGCAAATTATTTTATTCTACTTATATTTTAAAATGATCATGCGCTTACCATTATTTAAATTGAAATATTTGTAAAGAAAAGTTTTTGCAGCTATTTACATTGTTGATTGAATAAATTACCGTTACTGTAAAATGAAAATTGTCAACATTGTCATTTGACAAGCTCGATTGCTGCCAATTTTGAATTCACAGTTATCTTGATGATACATAATTAATTATTCACGTTTGGTGATGGAATACGTTTATTTCACGAAAGATTGACGGGGAATAATATATTTTGTTTTTCATGAAAATACGATAAATTTAATATTTATGACACGGCGGATTCATGTAGAGTATATTAATATGCCGGTCAGATGCGAGGACACACGGAGTATTATTATTTCATACAGCTTTTTATCACCAAATGGTTCATGCACTTGTTCACGATTATATTAAATGATAGTGTATCGAGAATGGAAAGAATAAAATATGCATCAGGGGGCTTCAACAATATATTGCACGAAAAAAGAATTCATCTATATTTCAATCAATTTAACTGGCCATTGATTGATGGGCTCTATTAAGGCAGTATTCTGGTCTAGGATTCTGAAAAAGCCGTTTACTTACCGCAAATTAGTTGCCATGATATCTCATATTTCAATGAAATTCGATGTGAACTTTTTTTGTACATTTCTTTATAGTATATACTAGGATTATAAAAAAATGTCAACTCTTACTATTTAAAAAAAAATCGCAAACAGGGAAAAATCCTCCGTCATTTTGCGAAAAAAATATTGTTTTTCTTGGTTCTAGTATATACTAGAATTTCATCTTTATTGATTACGAGCATATACTTTTTTTTATTTCGTGTGAATAGAAAAGTTGGGATCGTGGCAACTATGGAGCGCCATTTTTTGGAGACCCCCACTTTACCAGCCTGTAACCTTTTAGGTTTTTAGTTATTTTGTTTGAATATTTCTGAGTATATTTTTAAAACATTAATAAATATCTCGTAAAAAAATGAACGGGAAAATTGTTATTACTTTTCTTTACATAGCATTTGCAAAAAGACCTAAAATTTCAGCCTCTAGACCGGAATACTGCCTTAATGGGGTTTTTATTAATGGACGGTAAATATGTATATCGACGCTTGATTCTCTTTTTGCACGGATTTTTATACGGCTTAAATATAGCATGGTTGTCACTGAGACACATATAATGCAAAAAGAAAAAGAGTGTATTTGGTTCCACCTGAATTATAAAAAGTCATTAGTCATAGATATTTAAGTACTACGCCATCGTCATAATTGTAATGATTTTTTTTTTTTTTGTAAAAACCATTTATAGTAATTGAAGATGGAAATTTCATATCAAATTTGAATCGTTTGAAATACCAGCCTTAAATGTATTTAAAACGCATCAGTTCAAGATCACTTGTACACTTGAAATGCTTGAAGAAAGATGAGTTTTAGCGACAAAGCTCATGAAAAAGTGCAAAATCCACACGTACAGATTGTATAGTAACTAAGTCGATAATTTTTTTATTCTTTCACATTCAGTTTAGTAATTTATATACAATTTATATTAAATGACCACACTAGTGCCGTATGTATTTTTTTTGTAATACCAATTTGAAATCATGTGAATTTTATGTGTTTTAACTACAAATAATTTTGAGAGCTTTGAAATCAATTTGATAATGTACATATTTACGTAACTGGGATATTTTATTATCAGTATGTATATATAATATTGTGAATATCAATTTCTAGATAATATCATCGAAAAATGTTAAAAATATGGTGCGTAGTTACGTAATATGCTCTTCATATAATAACGGTTTATTGAACACTTCTGATATTCAGATTTGTGTGTCGATTTTTCAATAGCATGATACGTTTCAGTGTTAAGTCACGAGTTTCAAAAAAAGTCGCACCACCTATTGACTAAAGCTTTTTTGCGTCTATATGAAGTCGTTTTTATTTTATTTGAATTTTCGGTGCATTCTACGTTGATTTATATCATTTTAAACGATTCAATTGTTTTGTATTTTTTTTTATTATGCGCATCGTATTTAACAGGCAAAAGAATTGGCCAACGATAATACTTTCAACCGTATAACGTAATATAAATCAGTAAAAAATTTCAAACGAATTAGCGTTAATTGCTAATTTTCATAAAAATAGGTGGAATTAATGAAACTATATATACTATACTATGAATAGGTCAATTATTCTGCGAGCTGAGATACATAGTATATATTTAAGCAATGGTGAAAGTTCTGAAACAGACACAAAATATTCTAATCCGAAGTTACTCGGCTGCAGCTTTTTTTTTGATGAAATTAATTTATTCATCGCTGGATAATTTGTTGGAGCTCAATCGCCTTTTTCAGACATAAATAAAATGATGGGATTAGAAAATGTCTAGCAATTAGTTAATAACTTTCTCCAGACTTTCTTACGAGGAAAAGCTTAAGTGGATGGGAAAAACTGACTTTCTATAAATCAGCTGAGAAAAATATTTATGAAGTGTCCGATTTAAGAATCAAACTAAAAACAATGATTTTGATATCATTTTTAAAGTGGACACTTCTTGTTCAAAGGCAGTATTTTAAATTTCATTCGTGCACATGAAAAGTCTGAAGATGCCGAACGGCGAAAGCCAGGTGGTTAGAAACAAAACTCATAAAAAGAGACAATATTCTCACTCAAATTTGATATTTAAATTCCATTAAGATCATACTTTTGATGGTTTCAACGGTAACTTTGTGGAAGTTCATTTTAATATATTTTTTTAAATAACTTTGATTATTCCACGTATTGTGCTACTAACTGTGACACGTGTTTCGCCTCTTTCAGAGGCATCTTCAGACTTACTATCGCAAAGTTTAATTACTTAAGCAAACTTTGCGATAGTAAGTTCGAAGATGCCTCTGAAAGAGGCGAAACACGTGTCACAGCTAGTAGCACAATACGTGGATTTATCGAAGTTCTTTTAAATTTTGTATTATCACTTAAGATCAGTCAAAATTCTCGAAAAAAGGATAGGTTTCACTCATCGCTAGCTGTTCTTTGTAAAATTATATAAAAAAGTATGCCTAAGTAGTACTAAAATAATATCTCACTTTGTTAGTACAAAAGAGTATTTTTTTGTAAAATATATTTTTTCTTCGTCAACTCAATGTACATAAATATAATATAACGTTAACGTCGAAAAGGAAATGGTTGTTATGACCTTTAGAGAAACAGCAAAATGCTCTCTCTTGAAAAACGTAAATTTAACCTTCTTAAGTAGGCAGACAAAATATTGTAAATCGACGCACCGCTTTATTCGATATTCGTATTTTCTTTTTAGGTGTCATATTTTTCGGTTTCTCAACAAGGAGTCCTAATTGGTTTATATTGGCATGCGAAAAACCAAAAACCTGCCAGCCGCAAAGCCGGGGCGATTTTTTCAGCGAGTATTTCGGCGGCTGCTCTATAGGTGATAAGAAATAATATTAGCATATTAATTAAAAATTGAAATGAGAAACATTATTAGCGACGCCCGAATTATTAATAAAAAGAGCGATATCGTCGCGAGGAAATTGTCAAGGGCGATATAAATTTTGACCATTATGAATTGATATTAAAATTTATTAAGTTTTAATTATTACTATCGGCGAATGCATAAATAACAAGCTTGATTTTATCTTAACCTTTTAAAGCCCTACGGTCCTGTATGGAACCACTGATTATGGTGCACTTCGCTATCCGATTACACATATTTATGATAATAGTTTTTATCATATTAATATAAGCGATCATAAATAATGTCTTTGAGAGACTGATCCATAATTTTCTTTTCGGTTTCGTTCAATATTTTTGTCACAATGAAGAATATAAAAGTCTGCGTTACAAGGTTGACTTTTGGGGTATACGTTGTGTTATATCCAGCGGACAGTCATAAATCAGCTATATTCGCAACATACAATATATTTCAATGCAAATACAGATTTTTTTCCATACCTAGAAATTTATCCTTTGGATAGATTTATTCTTTTTTCAAGATAGCTGTAGCTAAAATGGATTCGTTTATTTGTTTACCTTCATAATGAGAAAGCGTACAAGTTGCGGTGCTGGTCTTTATTTTTAAATTATAAACAATCTTTTATTTTGCTAATGCTTTTTATTTTACCCACATAGGCTGACTTGTTTTAGAGATATAATTATTTTTATAAGAGCTACGGTTCATGCGGATATATTGTAAAAAATGGTGGGGCGCTTAAACGTTAAAATTTAATTTTAATCTCTCGATCGAAGAATCCAATTGATTTATTCAAAATTAATTCAGCGACTTCTCACCACCATTGTAAAACGATTTGCAAATACTTTTAACCATCCCCTGATCTACAGAAAGCTTCTCAGGAAAAGATTTTTCCACATAAAATATCCAATTAAACGATAGCCTTGTTTATTCATTAGACGAAACACGTGTCACTTTTGTTACTAAATGCTTGAAATCCTCAATTAAATAACGTTATTTAATTGAGGATTTCAAGTAAAATGTCTTGATGTAATTTATATATCAAATTTGAATCGTTTGAATTTTGTACTTTACCATAAGTTTTGTCGCTAACCTTAGACCTTAGTTCAAGCTCATTCGTGCATTTGGAATGCATGAAGATGCCAAAAGGTGAAACCCGAATTGTTGGCGACAAAATTCAAACGATTCAAATTTTGAAAAGGTTATCGATTAATTACCGCTGAAACAAACGAAAGTTTAAAACGTTTTTTAGCTAGAAATAGTTGTTAGTCAACAGCCCGATCACTGATAGGAAACTAAAGAAAACAAATGATCAGAATCACGGAGGAAATTTTTATTGAGAGATGAATAAAAATAAATAAAAATATACACTTCATACCAAAGACCATTAACTATTCTGTTTGGATACCTATCTTTTTATTTCTATACCAAATGTTTTTTTTCTTTGTAGGTAGGTACTTTGTACTTGACTGTGTACACTACAACTGAGTAGGACACACAAGTTAGGGGTCTGAATCATCAGTCATGGGCCATGACTTATCGATCGATTCATGTTAATAGACATGGATTTGTGTTGTGTTTGAATTAACTGCTACTTTAAGCGGAGCTTTCGGGTAACGAGTAGCTCTACTTCATCTACTAGCCCTTTCTATCAATAATTCTTACCCGTTGTTAAAGGGAGAGGTTGATGAATTACAACCGATTATCGTAAAACAATTAATTTTGAAATACTCCAGTGGGCGTCCGTATCGACATCGCAAGCGAACTTGTTTACTTACAGTTGTAGACCAAAATACTTTATTAAAAAAAAAACATTTTGTGTAATATACAGTTTTAGCTGTTAATTTTTGGCGATAAAGAAAATACTTGAATGATTTATTAAAAACGTTTTAAATACTGGCTACAAATATGTTGTACAATTATCAAGAACGGTTTTGCCTATCGAGAGCATTGTCAACTAATAGTTTCACCAAGAATTGGCAGTAAAAAGTGTTTTTTTTTTGTACAACCATTTCTTACTCCACATTGGATGCTGAGAACACGCCTAGCGTGTCAATTTTCATACTAAAAAACAGGTTCAGCATTGAAAGCGTTAAGGTGCTACCTGTCACTTCTTGGTGAAAAGGCAATATTTCAATAACTAAAACAAATTATATAATACTAATTTCTACATGTAATCTGATAAATATCAGGACCGGTTTTGTTCATCGCGAGCATTATACACTGATGCTATAAACAATGAAACAACGTTTTTTATTTATAACAAAAAGAAAAACATAAGACTAGGTATAACAAACGATTGGTTTAAAAATAATCAAAATTAGTACTATATAAGGTTTTTTTGTTTATTTGGTTTTCATCTCTATTGTAAATTAACTGAATTTAATTGCAATTACCCGAACCGAAAAACATTGCATTTATAAAATTGTGCCAAGTTGAAATTTTTGACATTATCTGTCGAGACAAAAATGATCGAGTATTATTTTATTTTGTTCACGCCGCAACAAATTTACGCGTATATTTTATTTTCGTCTGTCAACCATCAAGGGCAAGTAATAAAAAAATTTAAGTGATGTGATTCAAATTTTAGTGTGAGAACGTCACTTGGATAACAAGTTAGACACTGTTTATATTATTTTTTTTGAAGTTCATTAACACGCCAAATTAATTTCGGGTTGGGTGCGAGCATGTTGGATGATCATTTTTGACAAAGCTAACGAATCCCTATTACAGCTCACCAATGACTGGAGCGCTACTCACTTGATAAAACGATTCATGATTGGTTTTAAAAATATACAACAGAACTGTCCTCCGATGGTACTCAATGTTGCATCCACCACCGTCTAGTGCGGACTTTTAACCATTACTGAGCGTTGTGAATAACACAACGTTGAGCATTAACGTAAGTCTTGGTTGTTATGCACTTAAATATGCTAGCAAAATCTGCAGCTGCATCACAACAGTTAGACCTGTAGCTGGTTTGGTTATATAAGTGATGTTGACATTCTACACTTATCCAGATGCAATATCTACCAGTCCTCGTCAAATATACTTCAGCTCAGATGATACATCACGAACATATATGTTTCGCATTGAAAGGGTGTGATTAAATCAAAAAAGAATTCATAATTATTTTAATGCAAACTTCATTTTTTTTAAATTATCAATTTCTTCCGATTCATGTGCTGAGTGATTAAACATCTTTTATTTGTCAATCTATTTTTACGAACCTAAGCAATCGTATATTTTTTGTGGATAATATAACTGTATTCCAATTTTGAATTTCAAAATAGACGAAACAAAAATTTTGATCCATATTCGAAAATATTTTCCAAATTTTAATTTGTAATACTGTATTTGAGATTCAAGAATTTGCAGCTTTCCAAAGTAGAATCTCTAACGACAGTTGATTGATTTTATTTAACACAAGGACATAAACTTGCCACTTGACAGAGCTTTCAATTGCAACATCCTTCAAGATGATTCCAGTGTAGTCAAGTCTACTTGATAAGATATGCGGAAGAACTTCCAATGGAGACATATAAAGCATATGTGAAACACGTGCGTTGAATTAAAAACAAAACTAGTTGTAGAATTTTTATAAGCGCTTCCTGTTACTCCAAACAAAATGATATCCCTCAAAGGATATTATTCAAATGATTAATACTATAATAGTTTTGTTTAATACTTCTGTATTTACAGTGGCGTGCAAAGGTTTCGACGACGGAGATAAATCCTACCGAAAATCATGGAAATAAGATTTTTTACAAATTATTTTTTGATGTTTTTTCAACTCCATTGATCCCAATGTCGAATTGACGGATATGTTAAGCGTTGAAATGATCTTTAAGTCATAGATTTAAATTACAAAAAAATATGAAAATTGCACATTCGTAATTGGAAAATTTACATATTTATATAAATTTATATAAATAAATATTACTCATTTATGTCTGCTGAAAATAATATTTTTTTTTTGAATAGTTTTGGTGTGTTTAGAATAGTAATAAGAATCTTCTTATTAGAATTGTATTAAACATAATTATATTTTTTTAAATTTAAGTCTTGATTTTAGGTTGCACGAGACTTCTTTCTTTGCATAATAAGTTGTGCTTTCAGAAAATAAAATAATTAACCTGTTAGAGCTTTGTGACTTCCTTACTAGCATAATAATGTGATAGAATAAAACCTAGATACTAGAAGATGTATACTTTTGTATATAGTCGGGTTAGTCAAAGCCTATTTGAATTGTACGCCAATGTGTATTAAAGATACACAGTCCAGTGAAGTTCATACACCTTTTGATCGGTCATTGCTAGGGTTGTCACTAGTTTTTCAATTGGATATTTTTCAGAATAGTATGTCTATATTTCCAGAAACATAAATATTATTTTTTTATTGGCAAAAAAATAATACAAAATACATGGCATTACAGCAGGCGCCAATGCGCCATTCATTTGACAAATTAAATAAAAATTACATAATATATTACACTTTTAAAAATATATATGAAACAGAACAGAAACATATTATTTACATAAGAAGAAAAAAATATAAACAAAACATCAAGTTCACTGCCGAAAATGTCCACATCAACAGGCAGTGCATTCATCAGCCGAACAGCCCTTTCGACTGGAGATACAAAAGACCTACGTGACAAACAAGTTTTGACAAAGAAAATTGATTTGTCTTGGTTACGTCCACGTACGTAGAAACTGGGAGCATGACTTATTAATTATAATTGAGCACGATTAATTATTTATATTTTTTTTTGTTTTTTCCCGTTAATAGTTTGAACGATGTCTTTCACTTTTTTCTATGTACAGCGCCTCGTCCTAGTAAAACATTGTTCCAAAGCGCACGGTAGAACCAATTGTGTAGTAGGTTAAGTTACAATTGAAAATAACTAAGACACTCCTGGCAATTATTTGAAAGTGCGTCACGCTGCTAAGTAGCTGGATACGATAAGCTGTAATCCATGACGGACGCTTGCAATGAAAATTATAAGTCAATTGCATCAACGTAACATATGTATATGTTTCAGTTTGATAACGTTTTTATTTCACTGGCTGTGTTTATAATATTATAGTTACATGATACTCGCCCCGTTGAGAAGTTTATATCGCAAGAGTTATGTTTATACCTAATTTGTAACTTATGTTTGTTATTACAATTGTATTTTTATTGTTTGTGTCTAGCTGTCGCGTTCAGTATAAAGAAAGTATCTTACCCTATATTTTTTTTTCTCTTCATGGGAAGAGAATTAGTATCAATGTCTACGTTAAGAGTAAAAATTGAATGATAGAGTTGGACTGAAGCTGTTCATCAAAAGGGCGAAACACGTGTCATGAAGTTATCGATCTTCGTTATGCACTGAATATAAATTTCCATAAAATTAGAGGCGAGAATGGAAAATTTTACACTTTTAAAATATAGTAGGAATGCATATTTATTTTGAAACTGTGTCAAAATATTTAAGATATTTTTGATAAACATATATGTAGATATAAATAATAGATTTCTTGTTGATTTATTTCTTGTTGATCTCTTTTTTCCTACGACTTGTAGCGAATAAGTTTTTTTTATGTAGTAACAATCCCATTATATATAAATGTTCATAATAAAACTTCCTAAAAAATAGCGTTTTTTCTTTTCTCCTTATCGTTAAAGAAAAAATACGATTTTAAAAAGTCAAAAGCTTCTCACAAATTACCATTGTTAAATACGCCGCTAAATTTAGAAGCCTAAATATCTTTAGAGAAAGCTTTCAGAGCCGAATTTTTTCACTCTAGCAAACTTCTGTTGTTACAATCGTCAGGAGCAAAAGCTCGCACAAAATTGCACCGCAGTGTAAATAATGATACAAGTCTGAAACTTATGTTTTTTATTATACCTATTAAAAAAATCACCGCTAATGTTGTAAATAGACATAAATAATATTGGTTTAAGTGGGCAACGATAAATTCTTGGAGCATTACCATTAGCGAATTTAAATTATTAAAGAATGACTAAGGTGACATCTGTCCCAACGCTGCCATTGTAAGTTTTTTATCCGAATGATTTTTGATAAATAATATAATATCTAGTTTGCAGCTGCATATAGACATACATACTATTGGCTTAAGTGGGCCACGATAAATTCTTAAAGCATTACCATTAGCGAATTAAAATTAAAATTATTACAGAATGACTAAGGTGACATCTGTCCCAACACTGCCATTGTAATTTTTGAATCCGAATGATTTTTGATACATAATATAATATCTAGTTTGTAGCTACATATAGACGTATGTACATAATATTTGTTTTAGTGGACAACGATACATTCTTGGAGCATTACCATTAGTGAATTTAAATTAATACAGAATGACTAAGGTGACATCTGTCCTAAGACTGCTATTGTAATTTTTGAATCCGAATGATTTTTGATACATTTTACAATATATAGTTGGTAGATATACATTATAATATTAATCTTATATGTATTAGCTAGATAGTTTAGTGGTAGGTATATTTTTCCATGTTACAATTTCAATTGTTGATAACTATTGATTTTTTCCCATTTTTCAGTACCACTGAAGTCAGAAAATCGTAGGGTCTTTATATCTACTCGAGCATAGAATAAAACTGTGATTCGCTATCATTTTGAATGGTTTTATTAAGAATTTTACCCATTTTATATCTTTTCATATCAATTCATCGTGAAACCCCGTATTTAAATGAAATGCAAACTTTTAAGGTTTTATTGATATGAATATCATTAAGTATTTCGACTGAGGGTGCTTGATGGAATTTCAATATCAAATTTGAATTTTTTGAATTCTCATCAAAAAATTCATATTTGATATGAATATCGTTATAATATCTACAACAATGCAATCAAATACATTTAGGCATTTTATACTTAAATTATAGTGTTGTTGTTAAAATGTTGATTTGATCGTAAGCTGTCATCTTTTCGCCGAATGAGAGATTCTTGATTTTGAAATGAGATATTCATTTTTATAATTTACGTACCTATCACATAATACTTGTTGTTGTTATATGCATGTAATTTAACTTTAAAATCTGAAGGCTTTGAATTGAAAAAAAAAACATTGAAACAAATTTTCTTCCTCAATTCTCGCCAGGATAGTGAACGATGTTAGTAATTTATTTATTTTTCGACTCTGTGGCGAAAGAATTTTTTTCGATCGCTACCAGAAAAGAAAATATTTAATAACATCAGTGTGGATGAATAATCTCTCCCACAATATCTTGTTTCTTAATTATTTTATTCAAAATTTATTAAAGCTCAAAAAACTCTCGTTGAAAAATATGGGGATACGATGATTTTGCTATCAATTCTTCCCGAGAGTCATACAGCTGTGGTCTGTGGTAATTGTAGTGTAATTCTAGTGGAACTAGGTTCGAATCTCAGCTTGATCAAAGTTAATTTATCAAAGGGTTTTAATGTCTTTTAAATTCGTCATTTATTTTATCTAAAAGTGTCTCCAAAAGTCTAACTATCCGTATTGGAATCACAGCTTATTTATTGTGTGTTAAATTTTAGATTATTTTGTTGTTAAATTTATTTAGCTTAAATATTATATCAAGTATAGTATGAGCTTTCAAAAATTAAGCTTGCTAGAACATTTGAAATAGTGGAAGCAATGAATTATTGATTCAATTACAATTTTGAATAGTAAAGTGGTTTTGGTAATAGGCTTATTTAGTAAATTTGTTTATTTAATTTAAATTTGAACTCATGCTATAGAATATAGAGGTTCGACTATAGAAATGTAAACGCTCTTGTGAAAAATATCAAAATGCCGCAAACGCAGTTGTGATATTGTGTTGTTTTTTTTTTTTGAATATGTTTTTCAATAAAATATACGATTTCAATAATCAATCTTGATAAATTCGTAAAAAAAATTAAGTTTTGTGAAAATCTTCACAGTAATTTCTTGGCGGATAATCAATAATGCGGAATAATCAAAATTGCATTTTAATAAAATGCATTTTTGATATATTATTTCCACAAATATTTTGAAAAGATCGGAACCGGTGTCGCTCATCATTTTCAAAATATTTTGAATCAGTTGCAAAATGCTTTCTTTTCGTAAAATAAGCACTCATGGTATTTTTTAATTAATATCCTTTTCAACTAAGAACTCTCATAGAAGAAACAACTTTTGTTCCACACTGCTAAAAATATAGAATCCATTAAATAGAAGTACATATGTTGTGTGCCAATAGCATGTAAATCTGTATAATTAATCTGACCAAATTTCAGAGAACTGGCACTAGCCGGGGGACATTAAAAAAATGTGAACATTAAAGCATTGTTTGTTTACATTAACGAAGTGTGAATAGATATGACATGGGACAGTGTTTCTCAAAAGAAATTTCACACTGAAATACATTTAATTTAAAAAAAATGTTTCTATGTACTCAAAAAAGATTTATTTGAATTTGTTTCACAATGTCACCGTAGTAAGCAATATTCTCATTTATTTTTCTGCTTCGAGAATAGTTTTCAAAAATAAATTTATGTGTACATTAAACAGTTTTTTTGTTACACTAAAGGTTAAGCAAAAGTTTTTGTGGTACAGATTATTACACAGTTGAAAAAGTTATTCAAAATTTTTCAATTGATTTAAGGATTTCTACGTGAAAGCATATATTCCTCCCACACTCATTCGATCCTAAAATCAGGGCATAGCGAGTCGATTAGCTAAAATCTAATCGTGTGTTAATCCCATCCTTCTATTTATACTTTTTGAAAAATAAAGGTGGAGTAACAAGAAGTTTTTGCAGGAAAACGAAAAAACTTATATTGAGATAATCTTCATAAAAAACATGGACATACTATAAAAAATAGTAATTTATTTTAGTAATAAATAATATATATATTTTGAAGTTATTTCGGTTTAAGCTCTCGTCTAAATAGCTATCAACTAAATATTTTTTAATTTTATGGAACTAAAATATGCTTTACTATGTAAATGCCAATTTAATCAATAAAAAAATCACTTACCAAGTCAAATTCTTTATTATATATGAGAGAAATCCTAGAATATAATGCTGGATAAGTATGGAAAATAAGAGTACGCCAAGTAAAAAATGAGCCATGCAAATTGTATTTTTTTTGACATGAAAAAAAACGCGTGCACAAAGAAAAGCCGCAACATTTACACAAAAACGTCGGGTAATAGCCAGTGAAAGAAGTTTTCTTATATTACCAGAAGAAAATATATGGGCAATGCTAAATGTTCAAAAATGACTTCGGATGTTTCTGTCTCTGATGAAAAATTTGTTAATAGTTATATAAGGATACACTTTTAATTTTAACTTTAATTAGGCGTGTATTTAATGGGTCAGTATCTAATTCAACCTTTGTTCAGTGAAATAAATAAATGGTCAGTGAATAATCAATATGGTCAGTTAATATTATAAGCGGTCAGTTGCCATTGTCAGTTATTAAACGAAACGGTCATTAATGTATTTATAATGGTTAGTCATTTATTAAAAACGGTTGGTATTTAAACTAAATGGTCATTCATTTAAAAAAATGGTTAGTTTTGGTTTGACAGCTTGTGAATTTTATCAAATATGGTCGTAAGAGGCTAATTTATAACAAGGTACATATATGAAAAATGAACTCATTAAATGAAATGATTTCTTAAGTTCAGGCATTTGAAAGCAGATAATATTATTGTTGGTCCCTGTGGTCTAGTGGCAAGAGCTTTGTCCTAGCGATCAGGGGACCCGAGTTCAATTCTCGGCAAGGTTGGATTTTTTCAATTGAAAAAAGAGATCTAATGCTGGGTGTATGTTATTTATCGTTGATTTTGAGCACAACTGATTTATTATTTATCATCGAGTTAATCTCGTATGACTTTCACAATTTAGAATATTTGGCGCATTGGCGTAAGCTGTAATGCCAAATATTTTTTTCTATTTAAATAAAAAAGAAAAAATATTATTTTTATAAGTGTAAAGTGTACGACTTTTTAAAAAAAATTTTCAACTTTAATTGTAAGAATTATTATAACAAAAGATCACAAAGAACACTTTGAAACATTAAGTATGACATCGAGTTGTTTTAATTTAAATGAGCAAATATGCGACATTTATAATTCAGGTTGTCATTTAACAATTAGCTAATCACTAGTCCTGTATACTTTCCATCCCCTACTCTCTTCTAAAAAGGAGAGGTTGAGCAACTGAGTAACAAGCATATCTCGTAGAAACATATATGTTGAGATAAACTCCGTGAGGAGTCCATTTGCCTCAAGTTGGGAGCGGACATGGTTAAAAAAAATACTGGCCATTTATTATATTTTACCGACCGTTTTAAGTATTTATTACTGACCATTTATCGAATAAGAATCTGACCAAATAATTAGTTGCATTTTAATTAATAACCTATTCAAATAACTATGGTTTATTTTTCGTTTTGATTATATGATTAGAGTCTTATTCTTTGTTTGCATGAATTGTTTATTTATGTGAAACTGTAAAGACAAATGTTATTATCACTTTAGATAAGCTTTACTCCATGAGAACATTAAATTTGTTTGTGGAGAGAAATGACGTGGAGAAAGGGGATGGTTACTCTTGCTATTCACCATTTAGTATGAATGACTGAGTTTACTCACTGTTACATTCTATTCATAGCTGCGTGTGAACTTGAGTTCTGATTGAGAATCACTGTCGCTGACTGAGTCATAAAAACAGATGTTGACTTGTAAGCACGGAGTAAGTAATTTTTGCGATGTCTGGCTGAGTGTGAAATAATTATTAATAATAATAGCTACATTGAGTCTGGCATTTTATTCAAAGCACTCCCGTGTTGTAGGACCGTTTCGTTAATAAATTAATATATTCTTTAGATTTACGTAAACAAACAGCCGATCTACTTTTTGCACGGTTTCAAAATAGCGCGGATCAAAAAAAAGTACCGATTAATATTTGTGTACTGTTTATTTGCTTTGGCGCAGTTTAAAAATGCCAGTATGAATTTGTTCTATTTCAGTGCTTCCCAAACGGGGGACCGCACAAAGCATGTTTTTTGTTGAGGGGGGCTGTTGCATAAAAAAGTTCGGGAAGCACTGTTTTATTTTTTAAGGAAATTAATGAAATATCAGTGTTGAGCTTTGTAGTGTTGTAATTTTTTTTTGAATTCATGTCCGTTTACAATGAGCAGCATATGGCCTCCTAATAGAGGTATCAGAAAATATTTTTTCTAGAAGAACTGCATGTAAAGGATAAGTCTAGGACAGGACTCGTGGTTGGCTAATTGCTCTCGTTGCGTCCCCGCTCATAAGATCGGGTGTGGGAGGGGATTTTCAGATAACACAAACACCCATGCCTTCGAACAGAATCGATATATGGACAGAAAAAATGGACCCTAGATGAAACCAGGAAATATTGCAGTACGTTCCATATTTTTTTACGATATAAGTGTGAGTTTATTATTGATGTGTTATCGTGCACTAAAAAGCACGATTATTCCGACAATATTGTAAGCTAGCAAATATAAGATTTTTTAGTGAGGGTATATAATGTTTGATTAAAATCGTTAATCCTTCGTTTCGTCACCACTGCACATAGCTTCGAGCAAATATTCAAACCACTTGAAATTCTTCATGAACCATCTCAGATCTTTGACGCACCCAATCCTGGAATTTGGCATGCAGCAAAAACGTCTCAACTTCTGAAATAATTTAATAAAATTTATGGTCTCGAAACAGCTGTTGTGATTCAATTTGTTTCTCAAACTTAGTTATGATCTCGTTGTTTAATTGGAGAAGTTGGAGAATTATTCAAAATACCAAACAATGTTGTACAAAATAAACAAAGCCTTATGAAAATGACTTTCCGATAAAAACAATATCTAATGTTTATTCAAAATGTTCGCTCCATCTTAAGGGCGTTAATCGGTAAAGTTTTGTCAAAACGCTAATAATCTTTAATCTATATGAGTATTCGTTGAAAGATATTGTTTAAATTAAATTTATGTACCCAATTAACCTCACAATAATTTTCCATTACATTAGAGCATTTGAAACAATATTGTTTACTGCTACTTCTTGATATAATACCAGTGTGAAGAAATCAAGTTTTCATAAAACATGTAATAAAAAACTATGCCAAGTCTTCAGTAATACCTCGCTAAATTTATAAATAAAGCCGTCAGTTTAATTAAAAACTAAGTATGTATGTGCGTCTAACATTTATATTGAATTAAAGTCTACTATTAAGTTATGTATTATATTTTGTTACAATATTATTCAATATAATCAATATATATGATTTTAACTGAAAAAAGCGAGAGATATTTCTTAATCCTGACTATCTAAAACCTTTAAAAGAAAACTGAACTTAACTTAACTCGTTAAAAAAAGCACTTGTCGTAAAACATATGTTAAGGATTTTCTCATTTTAAGCGGAACAGATTCACGTAACGATTGTTAAATGTAAGCTTAACTACCTTATTAATGAAGTATACATAAATATATTATGTATAATCATAGCCATGGAATATGTATTTCAACGTAGGTAAGAAACTTTTCTTGTTCGCTCTGACCGCAGTTAAGATACTTCAATTACTTGCACTTAAACAATAATAATTTAAAATGGAGTTTTTCTCAAGTGTTTTTGCAAACTCAATATTAATTTATCAAAACTTATAGTTTTAACGTGTTTACTTCAATACTTGGGCTGGAAGAATATTTTTCCCACTTTGCATGTGAGTCAACATTATAATTAAAAATTCCCCATTTGTTGTATGTATATATTTGTTCAATTTTATATTGTTAATAATCATTCTTACTTATTGGTTTTTAATAGTAGTTTATGTTGAAAGGAGGTATTAAAGATTTTAACTACAGTATATTTGATATTAATTACATATGTTAACTTTTCCTTAGAATTATTTGCATATTTGTATTTCCAACTGTTAGTCTTTTATTAGTCTTGCTTAGCTTTTGTATAAATAACGTTTTATTTTTGTATTCATTATCAGTTGACAATGCTCACGATGAGCGAAATCGGTACTGATAAATCGAATGTGAAATAAGTACAAAAAATGTGTTACTATTTTTTAATGAAATAAATTTAATATGTTTAGGGACCGAAGAAAAACACGAATTAATTAATTGTCCATGTTTGCAGAGTATCAACTTTAACAATTAAAAAAGTAAATTTTCGTTAATAATTTAAAAGTTATTAAATAAACCTTCAACAAAAAGGCCACATTTCATAGTCTGCAAAAGTCTTGTTTGTATTGGACCTTCATTTTTATTACGTGTCTTTGTGAAAAATGAATTAATATTACTTTCGCTGGAATATAAGCCCCTATGTACGGATCGTTAGTTTTCCTTTCGGCGAAATATCTTGAAAGGTTTCAGGATTTTTGCAGTGCATTGAGAATATTAAGGGTTTAGTATTTGATGGGTCGAAACAATCAATCAGAACTCATTTGTACTGTTTGGATTATGGCCCTAAGCCTTGACTGCTGCCCGCTAATAGCAGAGAAAAGGCTTACGAAAATACCATTCGCATGTATGGTTTCTCATTTTTTCTTTCATTTGAGTTATCTTGGCCCGCAGTTATCGATATATTTCAATTTGCGCTAAGACCCTTGATAAAGAACAGCATATAAGGTGATATAAGACCAAAGCCAAAACTAGAAAATCATAAATAAATACAAAATCCAAAATGGTGGTTGGCTTGCAAAAATACGCTATTGTTCTTCTGAATATGTTTATAGATCTGTGATCTGACATTGACGTCAAAAAGTCAACAGAAAAATTACATTAATCATTGTAGAACTGGATTCTCAGTGTACAGATACATAGGATACAATATCACTTTAACAAAGTGGCTGAGCGAGTCAAATTTTCTTTTTTTTCCCTTTCTATTTTTCTTATATTTATGCACTTTAGTGCATGGCTAAAAGATCAGTCCCGTGCAGCTCTGTCTCGGGCCAAGTATGTGAGGAGTAAATTCGTTTCTTTTCTTGATCATATAGCGTTATGGAAGGCGGCTGTGAAAAGCGGTCGTACACACATAACGGGGAGAACCAACTTGTTCACCCAAATATATAATCCTTGTAGAACTAAAAGAAATAATTGCATATGATAATTTAATTTTTTTTTTGAATTTACAACATTTTTCGCTTCTACGGGACCGAGTTTACAATCTTCAAATTCTAAAGACTATGTATGACACTTACATGCTATCGTTTTGTATCTACTTGACCGAAACCATAACCAAAAACATTTTTTCTTAAAACTGTTCTTGATCCTGGCAATATGAGTCACCAATTACAAGGGCTGTCTGGCCTATCAATGCATTCATTGTCATGAGAAGTGGGCTTAGTATTAAATTTGAATTGTTTGAATTTTGTACTATTCCATGAGTTTTGTCGCTAACGACCCGGGTTTCGCCCTTCGGCATCTTCGTGCATTTCATTCCACGGATGTACTTGAACTGACTTAGTATTGCTGCATAATATTTGTGAATGCATATCGCATCGGCGTCGGCTGTCCTAGCATATACTATTTTTTTCATTTTAAAATAATTAATTCATTCGAATTTTACGTTTTAGTGAAGTGTATATTCCAAAAACGTTATTGAGATGTTTCATTGTACGCTAGTACGTGCGTTGCAAGCGCTTATATAATATTCCATATCGTTACTAACTTTTCTATGATAAAATAAAGATGATACTAAACCAATATCAAAATAAATTGCTGTTTAAGCCGCACTTCAAATAAAAAGAGCAAAGGAGGATTAGAAAAACTTTCATCTAGCAGTATAGAAATACGCACAGATGGCGATGCTTCGATTGGAGTTTTAAAAGCGGATTTCGTTGCCCCATATTCGTATAAATCCAATTCACTTGTACGCCTGTACGCGTGTTAGATTATATGAATACAGTGCTCTTGAAAATAATCCAATATCCAAGATCCTTGAAGTGGATCGAGTTTTGGCGTATCCGTTTTTGAATCCGGTGGCGGACACCAGGCCCCGCCGAGTACCAGATGCTTCTACATCTCATCTCAATTCAAAGCATCGGCATACACTGCGGAATTAAAAAGCACAGCGTTCAGTTCCGTTGACCGAATCGTTTATACCTTTGAGCGTTACGCCTATTCGGTTGTATTTTACACAAGCTTAAATCCACGAACGAACCCTTCTATTGATGTTTTAGTAGATTTTTAATCAATCGTATAAATGTTAAGAATTACTAAATTAAAAACATTGCTTCAGCAACTCTCCCTGTTCAGATATGATAAATGAAAGATCACTTTCAAGGTGTTAATATTTGTCGTTATTTTGTAGGATGGCATTTTATTAAAAAATAAGACATTTTTTTGTACATATTCCACATTTTAATCAAGACAGGATTCACTCTTTCTTATAGGTTGAAATTTCTCACGATGGTCTAAATCCTAATAAATTTAATGTGGGAAAAGTTAAAAAAAATCTTATTATTTTGTTATGTAATAAAAGTTGATAAATATGGTAGAATCACACATAACAAAGAAAATAGCGAAACAGTAAACTATTTTTTTTAAAAAAGTCTGCAAAAGTATTCGTAATTTTGCTTAATGTTTTCGGGATGATAATGCAAGTGTTCAACGAAATGATTTTCTCGATTGATAAATAAATTTATTGAAAATTTTTTATAAAGTGGCTAAATTTAAATTGTCTTGAAAACATGACAATATCCAAAAAAGTACCTTACCTAGTCTGAAATGGCATCTGTCATGGAATCGTATATTTAATTCTTTATGTCAAGTCCGTTTGTGTATGTTAGTTAAATAAACTCGACTACCGGTAGAGTATTATTATTTATTTGTATAGATTAGGGCTTGGAGATGCCGGAGGGTCGTCCATACATGAAACACGACTGTACCTTATATCAAAGTCTATTTAAATGATATTTGCACCTAAGGGTCATCTTAAATCTTAAGTGAATGGGCGAGAAAGGAACCCATATGATAATATATTGCTGTTGCTACGATACGAAACTTCTTACCTGTAAAATTGGAATTTAAACTGTGAAATACTTTGAAATTTTGAGGCTTAAGCGGTGCTGCCTAATGAATTGTTTAAACGTAGTTTATACCTAATTTATATAAACTTAGAAAATGAAGAGAACGATAGAATGCTTTGTTGGCTTTAAGAGGTTTATGCTTGAATTGGTAAGCAAAGCCTCTCTTTGCATTATACGTAGACGCACACACATATCTAGAGAGAAATTCAATGTTTGAACTGTAAAATATAATAAGATAAATTGTGTAAAAAAAGACAAACAAGATTTTTCGAGTGTGAGGTTAAAATAAACTTGAACTTTCAGTATGTATTTCAGTTCGACTTTCGCCGTTATACAAAATAATTGTAATCATTTTTAAAGTGTTAAATGCTAATTAAAAAACCACGCGTATCAATTAATTATATTATTAAAATCAAATCTTATATTACCGTCTTAGCAATGAAGTGCTATTGAATCAGTTGATAAAGATTACGATGAGCGAAGCTTGTTCGGAGGATTTTTAAAAAAATATTATAAATGCTTAAATGAAATCAGTATCAATGTTAAATTTGGAATTGCTTGAATTTTGTACTTTTCCGTGAGTTTTGTCGCTAACGACCCGTGTTTCACCTTTCGGCATCTTCAGGCATTTCAAGTGCACGGATGTACTTGAACTGACAAGTCACTTCACACAATTACTTTATCCAGTCAGTTCAAGTACATCCATCCACTTGATAACATAACATTAGTGTAACTGTATAACGCATAGAATTCTACTTGATGATAAAATTCGTACTGCCTCTACACCTAAATCCCTTTCATATAAAATATCACTAGTATAGATTTCGTATTCCTCAATCAATCATTACCTCATTCGACATTCTTACAAAAATAGTTTTCCATAGATAATAATTTATTTCATTAGTTAATCTCTCCCGGAACGCTTCATAGTCTACGGACATGTATAAATAAAATATGCGAAATCACGTCCCTTTAGATGTTTAAACAATATCCAGGCACCGTACGTTGGTAATTGGCAAAGTTGAGAAATAATAACTTACGAAGTTTTTAATTGAATTCAGGTCATAATTTTTCATCCTGACCGACGTACAAAAAATGCAAATGGAGACATTAATTTGAGAACTAGGCTAAAAAACAAATTATTTTTCGCTAAAAGGGTGATGACTTATAAAGTTTTTGTAAGCTTTTAATCAACCTTATTATTGATTTTTTATTTTCTAAAATTATAACAAAGAGTAACTTTAAATCTAGTTTCCGAAATAGTGATTTTGGAATACATACTTATTATGTCAATCTGTTTATTACAACCAGAGCTGTGGAGTCGGAGTCGTGGACTCGGGGCTTTTTGGCCGGAGTCGGAGTCGTCGCGGCGATTTGGCCGGAGTCGCACTCGGAGTCGGAAATTTTGAAAAGCTTGTACTATTTATTTTTGCAGATTATATGTCAAATTTGGCTATTGGTCGGATTGGTAGGGTTGATATTTAATTGAATACACATAATTATGAAAATTAGGCAAAAACAAGTGACGATATTAAACTTTTTTAGTCGGAGTCGTGTTTTTGGTCAATGTTGCAGCCGGAGTCGGAGTAGAACTTTTTTTCACCGACTCCACAGCCCTGATTACAACACTTGTTTGCTAAAATCAATTTTATTTAAAACTGTGGAAAATTATATATCTGATTTTAAGTGGAAAGTTTCATTTTGTGGTTTATCAAATTATTTAACCACTTAATAGTTTTTAATTTATTCCAGGCCCGTAGCCTAGTGGTCCACGTATTTTTTTTCCAGTGGTTCGAAGCTCCGAGATTAAAAATTTTCGATACGACTTACACATTCGAGTCTTCGTATGAGTAGATTTTTTCAATCAATTTATCGATCCTGTTCGAAAGCAATGCATGTTTGTGTTGTTAAACATCTTGAAAATTTCGGGAATATGTTTTATAATCTCGGGATTTATCAGGTATTGGAAATTCTCGGGATCCCGGAATTGGAAATCCTAGTCAATACTATAAGCAGGGCAGGGCTATTTATATGAATCGTTTAAATTTGATATTGACACTCCATCAAGCAACTTCAGTAGAAATCTTGAATTAAAGGGTTTATTTATTTGTTTACAATTAATAAAGACAAGTGAAGGCTTCGTGAACAATCGATGTACGAAAAATTATAATTGATTGATTTCTTACAAAAGAGTTTGATCTTTATAAAATATATTTTTTACAGTCAGAAATAATTTTGACGATGGTCATACAGTGAAACCCCGATTCTACGTTTTTCAAGGGACCGTATAAAACAAACGATTAATGCGGGAAAGTTTTAAATACGAACTAAATGTCGGGACTATAGAAAATGAACGCACCGCGCGGGAAAACGTATAATGCGAGTACGTAAGATCGGGGTTCCACCGTATATCATATAATTTCTGTAGAACTGAACTACATATATACTTTGCTATTTTTTCACCGTATTGAAAATTATGTTATTTACTTGAAAAAAGAAGTCAAAGGGAATAAAGCCAATTTGTCTACAAACTGCAACGTGCTGCGCTGTTGCTATGAATAAATTCCTTTTTAATATGGGACGTACATCTATTTCTACCGGCTTTCAATCTTTTGTAGTGTCAGCAAGAATAAAACAAAATATGCTAGTATTGTCAAGTTTGTGGTCATTCTTCACAAATATTTATGTCGCGTGCATATGAAATGAAGCCGCATTTTTAACGGAACACTATTACACTGTAGGTGTAAAAAATATAAAATTAAATCTATTTAAAAATGCACGTGGTGTACTGCGTTTTTAAACATGGGATAATAATGCCTTAACACATTGCACGACGGGCTTGCGAGTGCAAAGTTACGTTTCATTCAAATTGTGATTTTTAAATTTCGCATATTTTTAATCAGTATTATAGCAAACATCATATCAGCTCGGTCATTTTTGGAAATCAGAAATCGCTATAGCAACCGGTGTATATTTTTTTGACGGAAGAGGTTGTAAAACGGAATGTTGACAGAAAAATATTCAATACGATATATAATACTTACATGGTAAATTTCAGCATTTCTATTTCACTTAGTATTACACTATAAACCAGTGATTCTCATGTGCCACCAGAGGATTTGGGTGCGGCCACCAACAGTTTTATAGAAATTATTGATATTTAAGAAAATGTGGTTTTACAAGTTCATTTGTCAACAAAGACTCGGACAATGTAATATTTTGTAACAATTAATACCAATATTAAATTGAAAAACAAGTACATATATGTCCATTTGACATACCTCAAACACAACAAAATAAACACGAAAATTTGGTGCAGCCATCAGACATTTCCATAGGACCGCTTATGTATACGATGCAGCCACGGTGAAATTTTCCGTGAGAGCCACTGCTATAGACCACTGAAATATAGAATTTAAATAAATATTCATCTGGTCGGTGGTGCAGTGGTCAACGTTTTTGGCTACCGTGTCGGACCACCCGGGCTCGATTCCCGGTACGATCAGACCTTTTCAGTCGATAAATCTATTCTGCTCAGAGGCAATGGGTGTTTGTGTTGCTAAAAATCCCTTCCCACCTTTCCGATCTCAAAGAGCGACGCATAGTAACAGCGATTGGCTAACCACTAGTCCTCGTATCCTTTGCATTCCTACTCTCTTCGAAAAAGAGAGGTCGAGCAACTGAGTAGCAAGCAGTTCTCGTAGAAAAACAAATGTTGAGATAAACTCTGTGAGGAGTCCATATGCTCCAAGTTGGGAGCGGAAATGGTAAAAAAAAACAAAGAACAAAAAAATACTACTTTCGATGGTTTCGGTGGTAACTTTGTGAAAGTTCATTTTATTATAAAATTTAAAATAACTTTGATTATTCCACGTATTGTGCTACTAACTGTGACACGTGTTTCGCCACTTTCCGAGGCATCTTCAGACTTACTATCGCAAAGTTTGCTTAAGTAATGAAGCAAGATTGATTCTACACACGTGTCACAGTTAGTAGCACAATACGTGGAATAATCAAAGTTATTTTAAATTTTATAATAAAAAAAATACTTTTTGCCGGCGGAGTACAGTACAACATACATTTAAATATGATTTATATCTCTGTATGTCTGTAGTCTTTACGCTACGCACACACACACTCATTCTCTGCGCATTAAGCATGAATTTAGACGAGTGGCATTGTCATATGGTATTTTATAGCTAAAAATAAAATGTTTAATTTACATTGAACATATTTATCTATGTGTATAGTATACGCTGGCATCATAACGAGTAAATGAATATTTATAATTAAAAGTTACAACCACATTTTGTTTCCTTTGGTCGTCAATGTGTTACGCCATAATCCCACGTGTAGGACAGGTCATAAAGAATTATTATTACTCAATAACCATATTCAATCGCTTAGATTTCCTGTCAGCTATCTTTGTCATTAATAAAAGTCGGAATCACTCATCACGTGTATAATAAACCCTTTGTCGCTTCCTGTATGAACTTGATTCTTATAATAGTACTCAAATATTAAAAAAAAAAAATTAGAAGTTCAAATTTAAAAATTTAATATTCCTTGCTTGCTATTGGACGACTGATTTTTTTAAAGAAAACGAAAATAACAACGGGTTAAAAAGTGGATGAAGTTGTTGCGTATTTTCCACATGGACGAATCATAGCTTCAACATAGTTCAGGCGAGAAATAAAGAAAAAAAAATGAAATCAATATTTTTTTGTAATCCATGCCCGCTTTCAATATGAAGCATATGCCTTCCGAACAGAGGTATAGCACATATTCTTTTACGAGAACTGCATGTTACCCAACCATTCTTCAGTTCTGTGAGAATCGGGATATAAACGAAACGGCCAGGACAGCGCCAGTGGCTAGCTAGTCGCTTATCTCAACATGTTTTTCTACGAGAACTGCTTGTTACTCAGTTGCTCAATCTCCCCTGATCGAATAGAGAAGGAATTGAAAGGATACGGCGGCTAGGACAGCGCTAGTGGTTAGCTAGTCGCTTATAGGATCGAATTGATGGGAAGAAATTTCAAGACAGCACATACACCATTCGAACAGAATCGATAAATGGACTGAAAAAATGTTGCTCGTAGACCTATGAATTCTGTCACGGAAGCCATCGACGTTGACCACTGCACTACGGACCCTACTACTATTTTCAAAGGAGTTATTACAAAGGTAACGAAGCTAAATACGGAGAGCTACTCGTCTAATTGATATAATTAGATAATAATCTGTTTTTCCATTCGCGAATATATATTAAAACGCTTTGTGTTTTAATTTCATAGAAATCATACAAGCAAAGTTCACTTCATTTAATTAATTACGCGGAAGATGATTATTTTAAACTTTCTACGCGAGGCAGTTAAACAATACTTACACTCGTAAACGGAAACACGTGTAGCATTTTCGATTAACAGATGCCATGACGTTACACCAATCAACTAACTTCTCAGCTTACAAGAATATTAATTCCGTTAAAATATTAACAGAACGATTAAGTTACTTATTTAGTTTCGGAATTGAGTTACACATGGGGTATCTGCGAAACCAGCTATTTATTCTTGATTGGATTCTTGAGTCGTCGTCTTTCTGGGAAAACATTTAAGCGGGAATATCGGTTTGTTAAAATTGATATTCAATGATATAATATATTGCGTGGGTAGTTAGTATACAATCAATCAATAATAATCACTTTCAAGGTGTTCACAGCTGTTAATACTTGGTGGAAATGCATTGTATTTAACAATAATGTTTGAAATAACGTAATACAAAATTTGATCTTGTAGCCGAGGGCCTCAACTTTATAGGTAGTTTGTCGTATTTGTTTGCCGCGGTCCACGGGCTTGAGTCCCGGTACGGACAATTTTTATTAATTGTTTTTTTTACTCAAATGTCATGTCTTTCTCACTTATTCGATTCGAAAAACGGGTCAAAGTCATCTTTTTCCCAACCTAATCCTTTTATCTTTAACCTATTGGAATAACAATTTTCGTTGATATGCTCAGTTACGAGTTCATATGTTCCACGATGGGAGGGGACATGGCTTAAAATACAGATGACTGGGTATCGATTAATTCACGTAAATATTGTATTAGGATTTCAATTCAAAATGTTGTATTGACTTTTGAAATAAATAAAACATATTGTTTTAAGGAAAATACGTTCAGGGACGGTTTCGCACCTATCAGTTGATAGTGCTCACAATGAGCGAAACCAGTTATGATCATTAATTAATGCGTGGAAGTAGTACACAAAATGTATTTTATTTATTTAAATACAATGCATTTTAATAATAAGAAATAATAAACAACAATAATTACGAGTTATATTTGTGAGAGAATTAACATTTTAAATAGTCGGAGGTAATTGTTGCGATGTTGTAAATTGTCTGATTTTTTTATTCTCGTATTTAGCTTCTTTTTCGTAGAATATGACGTCTAAATGTGATGGAAAACTTCAATGTCTGTGACAATAGCATGTTTAAATGAGTAAGATAATTGGATAATTTGCTTCACAGTTAAACATTTAATTAATGAAATCTTATTAGCTAGATTTTTTAAAACATTTCAGTTAATTAAGTTTTTACTTTTAACAACTGTAAAGAGTGGAAAGTACCCCAGTCGTGTCCTTATACATTGAACTGTTTTTTTTCTCAGTGAATTTGTTTATCTAAACGTAAATGTTTTACTAAGCAGTGTGAATCTGATATATTTTTAATCCCACAGAAAGCTTTAGTGCCAAAAATAATGTTTTGAGTTAAAGATGTAGTTGATTTGATGTATTGAACCTGGTTTTACTTAAAAAAATGAGAAATCACAATGTTTATAACTTCATTCAAACGGTAATTTAAAAAAAAACAGTTGGGGTTGTAGATGTATGGCGTTTTTTTATAATACAAACGAATGGCTACTCTATAACTGTTAATTCTGTATAACATGTAATTTTACAGAAATCCTCAGGAATTGGAGATTTAAATTTAATTTGAATAAAACAGTAAGTATTCTCAAATTCTAAATTACAGCGAATTTCATTCCGTATGAAGCAGTGATGTACAACCTGCGGTTCGGAATGAAATTCCATGCGGCCCAATATGACAAATATCAATCACCTTTTTTCATCAGAACTTTTCACGGACGTTCGAAGAACAATATAAACTAATAAATTGGTCAATTTAATATACACTAAAAATTACGCTAGCTTAATCACATTTATCCATGCGGCCCCCGAACAATCTGAAAATTGATAAGCTTGCCCTTCTGCCAAAAAGGGGGTGCATCACCGGTCTAAAGCCACTGTGTCTGGCATCGCGTGCGGCGTTATTCTTCAAAAGAAGCCTTCGTTCAAATTGCACTCATGAATATTTTACAACAATAATAATGTATCAAGCATAATATGAGGTCATTATATTATACAAATGGCGTAACAAAGTAAAAATAAAGCTGGAATTTTCGTTAAGTTTTCGCATACCAGTTGTTATACTGAAACGTTTTGTTTTTACCGTGACTTTTCTATAGTAACATTAAAGGGTTACATATTTTTGTCCCCGCTAAAATCGATTTTGTTATTGATTAATGTGACATATTTTAGATTAGTGGTTAACAACTTGAATATAGTCTTTACCCTATTTTATACTGCTCGGCGATTTTCTATTGGTATACATTTTTTTTTAAATCCATTACTGCAGACAACTTTGCAAGTTTGAATTCGCACTTTCATTCCTATCTCTTAACTTTTTATAAATGTAATAATTTATCCAAATCTTTCAGAATTTAATAGTGGACGCAAGATTACCGAATGTGACCCGTCAATTAAAGACTCTCAAAAAAGCTTATTTTATACTAAGCTAAGACTTTGGACCTTTTTATTTCTTTAAGTTTGATAAATGTATCGACAGTTATGAAAATAATTATTTACGTTGTTCAACTTTATATGAAGAATTTGATCCTATTCCATACGGTAATCTTTTTATTTGTACAAAATGTACATGAACGCTGTTGCAAAAGTATCGATGTTTTTTTTCATCAACTCTTCAACCTCAGGCGAACAGTATGTATTCTGTATATTTTAAATATCCAGGATATTAGGAATCAAGTAAAATTTTTCAATATACAGAACCATACGAATACCACTATTATTAACACATGCAATTGTTTTCGACCCATGTTTCCATGCTGGGTGCTTTAATTCCCGTCTAAATAATATTATACAATCTATGTAAAAATAAATCATAGTTGATAGATAGACTGGTCTGATAGTCAGTGAAAAGATTTTTTTCCATTGTATTGTCTTCATAATTGATTGCATTTTTTACTTTTTAGCGTCTGTTATGGAAACGATCCATAATTTGTGAAAACGTGAAAGGATTCGAAAGTGCCGAAATGTATTTTTTTATTGATGATAAATATCACAACTTTTTACTTTATAGTTGCAAATAATGCAAGTTAGTTTATTTTAAGAAAAATTAAAGTAAAGAAACTGATAAAATAAAGGTCTAATTGGTAAATATTGTTTTTAGACTGAAAGGTGGCTACATAAGTAAGAGATATTTACAATGTGAGTGATGAGTTCCTCGCCTGGTCTTCTTTGAAACACTAAGCGTATACATTGCTGGGCTTTTAAATAATAACGTAAACATATTTTTTAGTATCTATTTAGTCTGACGTTATAGCATAGCGTAGCGAAACACGCGTCACAGAAATACACGTATAATAGATAAACGATAATGGCGTATACATCTGGATTAATCGGATTTATGTTTTTAATTTGTGAATACTCAGGCCCGAGCCCGGCCTCGGTCCAAATTGGAACCTTCGTTGCCCAATCCACGGGCCGGGCCGGTCTCGGACCCGTGAAATTACCCGAGCCCGTGCAGACCAATCACGTTTAATAACAATTTGTTAGCACCGTATCGGTTGGCATATTAATTTATCTTGACTAATTGTTTTGTATTTGTTTCTTTTGTAACTTTCATTGCCACGTAAGCTAATCTAAATTTAGGAATCGGATACATGCCCATATGTCACAGCAATATAGGTACTTGACGGGCTATCTACGCCTGACTTATTGTCTGAACCAGCTGTATTAAGTCAAGACATGGACAGGCAACTGTCTGCTCTGTAGGGGAGTGGACGGGGGTGATGATTATCAGTGACAGATCGGTTTATTTCGGGACATCTCACGACTCCCTCGAGCCGCGAGGCACCGTTAGGGGTAGGTCGATTCGCCCCACTGCGTTCTTTAATTCATTCATGACAAGGCACTTGAAGAAACATTTCGAAGGAGAAAAAAAGCTCTCACTTTTTAGGCACCGATTTTTAGGGCAACATAATTATCTACTTAGTACGTATTGCCCTCCGAGACATAATCATCTCTGCAGAAAGTCTTTACTGACAGTGTATTGCACGTAATTATTGTGAATTTTGCAACTAAACAAAAAGCTAATTTTAAGAAATACAGCCTGTTTTTTGTTTGGGGACTTTTTAAAAAACAGTCAAGCTCAAGAATTTTTACTTAATTAATAAAGTATCAATTTATATTTTATGAGACAATTTATTGCGTTAAGAATGGATGAACAAATGCATTCAACACATGCGTGTATAACAGAAAATCCATAATACAAATTCGTTATTTAAAATTATTGCTTTTTTTTTTTTACTTTTTTAAGCCCGCTTGCATTGCATCATATGGATCCCTCACGGATTATATGTTAACGTGTGGTTTTTTTTTTATTAACAAGAACTGCTTGTTACTCTGCTGCTGCTCAACCTTTCTTTATTCTGAAGAGGGTAGAGATTGAAAGGATACGAGAATTAGATCGCTACGCGCCGCTTTTGGGATCATGAGGCCGGGACTGGATTTTCAACAACATAGGTCTACTCATGCCTTCGAAACAGATCGATAGATCGACTGAAAAAATCTGCACAAATGATCAAACTTACCATGTAGAAAAAAACAATAATCACTTGAAAAAATATGTTTCTAAATGTGGTTAATAATTAACATGAACGATTTGATAAAGAGGAATAATTCAGTTATATATTACCTTTCTCCAGTCCTAACAAAATAACGAAATTAATTAAAGGAACTTGAAGCTCCATCATATAAATGTGTAAAAAAAACTCAATTCGTAAGTGCATGTTTTGCTTCATTTTTGGAAGTGAATATCGTTCGAAAACATAACATTCTCTCGATGATCATTACTCTGTATACAACATGATTTTATAAAAGGATTTTCACTTACGAAATTAATATTAAATTCTGGTACTTTTGCTGAGATAATACTCATCACTTGTGTAATGTAATTAGGGAACATAAAGCACACGAGTCGCCAGTGACATACCCTCATCCCTGAGGGCACGTAAACCTCCGGAGTCTCTAAATTATTCAAGAAGATGTCTAAATATAATACAGAGTTTAACTAAGTTTCACGCGGATAACTACCCCTCGATTTCAAAAGGAACTTTTCAAACTTATCACAAATAAAATTCAACAGTATGCTGTAGTTATTTTTCGTTCTAGACGAGGGCAATACAGGAAGGATAAAAAATGACAATGCTAACGATAAAAAAACCGTTCTGATCATTACAATGAATCAAAAAGTAGTAAAAAAAATTGTAGTTTTATTTAATTAAGTTCAGTTTTAAGTCAGTTCAAGTATATCCGTGCACTTGAAATGCCTGAAGATGCCGAAAACTAGCGACAAAACTCATGGAAAAGTACCCAATTCAAACAATTAAAATTTCATATTGAAATTCCATCAAGCACCCTCAGTTGAGATACTTAATTAAGGCATGTATTTAATGGGTCAGTAACTTATTCAAATTTTGGTCAGTTAAATAAATAAATGGTCAGTTAAAAATCAAAATGGGCAGTTAATATTATAAACGGTCTTTTGTCATTGTATTAGTGTGAATGTGGTCAGTTATTAAATTAAACGGTCAGTTATATATTTTAATGGTTAGTTATTTATTAAAAATGGTTAGTATTTAATTTAAATAGTCAGCTATTTTTAAAAAATGATAAGTTTTAGTTTGACAGCTTGTGAATTTTATCAAATATGGTCGTAATAGGCAAATTTTTGACATGTTATTTTTATTTTAACTGACCATTTATTATTTTAACTGACCACTTATTATTTTTAACTGACCGTTTTAAGTATTTATAACTGACCATTTATCGAATTAGAAACTGACCAAATAATTAGTAGTCCTTAATTAATCTAAAATCCACTTGTAGCCTGAAAAAAAAACAGACCAACGTAAATGTCTCGATACTATTTATAAAAAAAGTAAAACAAAATTGAATTAAAAAATTAATATTTACATGGCGCAGGAGTCATTGTTTCTGAAACACGGCGTATAGTATTCAAAATCTAAATTAGAGAGAGAAAGATTAGACTCGGGTTAGAATGTCGAAGATTTTTGGTACAGATGAACTAATAAGGTGGTGTACTTAAGAATAATATTATTGGGCCTCAAAGGATCCGCGTATTTTCAGCCACTTCTTCATTATTGGAAAAAAAGTTTAATATTTTCATTAAATAAAGAGAATTATGGCAGCCTTTTTACTTAAATTTCTAATACTAATTTGTATAAGAACATTAAAAAAACTATACCAAGCAGAAATACAGCAGAGTATTACTAGTAAAGTACAAATTATTCAATACTTTAGTTTAGATGGATTCAGCGGAAACTTTATGGATGTTAAATTAAATATAAAATTAAAAGATAATTTTGTTTATGCCACGTATTGTAACACGTGTTTTGCGTGTTCAATTAGCGTCTTCAGACTTACTATCGTAAATTTACAATACTTAAATAACTTTACGATGGTTTGTCTGGAGATGATACGAAACACGTGATACCCATTGTTACACAATACGTGTTTTCAATGATTCAATCTAATTTTAGCTAGATCGGCACCGGTTTCTCTCATGGCGAGCATTATCAACTAAGCATTATCATTAGTTGGTAATGCTCGCCATAAGTGAAACCGGTCCTGATCCAATAAATTTTATGTGGAATAAGTACTAACAATGTTTTATTATAATTTCATTCCACCAAGTATTGACAGTGTACACATTAAAAGTGACTAATTTTTTATGCTATTATACATATTCTATGCTTATATCATAAGTAACAATGTATGCTTCAAATGCCATCTTATATTTCTTATAATGCTCGTTAAAGTGGTAAAGATGTGGTATCGCAAGGTTTATTTCCTCATTTTACTGAAGTAACCTTGCGATAGTAAGTTTGAAGTTGCTTCTTAATGAGGCGAAACACGTGTCAATATTTATTGCACAGCACGTGGAATAAAAAAAGTTACATTTTAATTTTATATGCAAGTTATTTGTTTACGTTAGTCGGTCTTACGACTCTAATGATCGAATTAAAGAGAGCAATCGACTATATGACTCTTTCCCACGTGTAGCGGATATAGTTTCGTGGACTTTCATTTCTTACCTAACCTTTTAAAGCCCAACGGTCCATATGGGGCCCGTGATTATGGTGCACTTCGCTATCGGATTACACTGATTTATGAAAATAGTTTTCAACATATAAATATTAGCCTTCATAACTAATGTCTTTGAGATACCGATACATAATTTTAATTTCGGTTTCGTTAAATATCAATATCTGCGTTACAAGGTTGACTTTTGGGATATGCGTTATGTTATATCCAGCGGACCGTAATATATCAGATTTATTCACACCATACAATATATTTCAATGCGGATACAGATGTTTTTGCCATATCTAGAAATTTATCCTTTGGGGTGACCGATTCTTTTTTCAAGAAAGCTGTAGCTAAAATAGATTCATTTATTTGTTATCCTACATAGTTAGAAAGCGTACAAGTTGTACAATTCTCGGGCGTGTAAGTTAACAAACATGCGTATGAATTTTGGGCGACACTATGTTTGTTTCAAATAAAGAGTTTAATTCAACAATCCATAAAAAGAAAACAGTCACAGAGGCAATTTTTTGCTTATTCTTTTGAATGTTAGTTGTTCGATCGTCCTTTATAATTGACTGTACGACTCTTCGAGGTTCCGGCTCGAGATGTTTGGAGTTTAAAAGAAATCAAAACAGGAAAAAGAAGCAGAGATGAAAGGTGGCTTTCGATAACGAACATTTCACAAGTATATGGATTTGTTTACCAAAAAGTTTTCTACAACCAATTATTATGGGTTTGTGACAAGTATGAAAATCTTTTGCGCTGTCATTTCCCAGCTAATTAGACCGTACAGATCAATGACCCGAATCATAAATTATCACAGAAATTGATTGATCTGGTTGCTCAATTAATAACTCTATAGCTTTTATTGGTAGAATTACACTCTGATAAGCTACAAGCTATGTCAATTTTAATGCAAAACTCTTCGCGCTGGCAAGTTGGTTTTAAGACTGGATTGAACTTTTAGGAACGCCAAACTTGACTGCCCTCAAATGAATCATCCGAACGAACAGAACTGTTTGCTGTGGTCCGTCCTCACACGGGCTTAATGGGCCACACTGACTTGAATGCAACCGCGACTTACTTCACTGCATTTAAAATAACATCGAGAAAATTAGCACATTTTGCACGACGGGCTCTCGGTATACGGATGATACACAGGATACAGTGACAGTAGCACACCAGTACTCTGCTCGAGCCATGAATGTGAGGGGTAGACTAGACCTTTTCTGTCGATAGTAAAGAAAAAAGCAGCCATGAAACATTGGCTGCATATACAAAAAGGGTGGTGGTGGGAAAAACAACTTGTTATAAGCTATCTTACTGTTTATTTGTGAGTCTTATAACTACCAGTGGTGATGGATTATTATTGGATTATTTGCTATTCCCACTTTTCTGAGATTGTTTTTCATAGTTTTTATTTTGATTTCTGATCAAGTTCAGTGTTTTTTTTCCAAACGTCCTGTAATTCTATGTGAATAAAAAAATTATGCTTGACCAACGTTAAGCCTTAAATAAAATAATTGTGGTATCTACTTTAAAACATGTAACAAAATAAAAGGACACCGAATAAATTTATATTTTAAATTTATTTACACAATTTTTATCACTTTCCTAACAAAAGATATAAAATTTACCAAAGTGGTGATTCATAATTCTCAAGGGCTTCGTCGTATAGTGGTTCCGTGGACAAAAGTTTAAATTCCCAATACGTGTACGAAAACATTGATATTATAAACCAATACAGGAATTTACATTCAAATTAATTAAATAATCTGTACTGTTTTCGAGTATTCTTACACGACCCCAAACCTAAAAACAATCCTCTACTCACATAAATTCAAAATTGTCGGTATTCTACATCTATACACATACAAATTCTTAAATTTGACTACTAACCTATTCCTAAATATTTTGAATATATGCTTCAATTTATAAACTGTTCGAAACCAACTTTTGAATTTGACGTCGGAAAATATTATTATTTCTGATCTGTTTTGTTTCTGAGTGTTGCCAGCTTTTGATTATTTTAGAGAACATTCCTCTGGTTTGATTAATATATTATTAATGTCAAAACTCTATGACTAGCAAATGCCTATATATCCCACCCCCAAACCACATTGATGATATTGAAATTATACGCGCAACAAAGGCGCCTGCCAAGATTTAAATATTTTTGAAGAAAATTAACAGCGGTAGCTTTGCGGAATTTAAATTTAATTCTATACTATCGATAATGAGATCGAAATATCATGTTCTATTCTAGTTTTTAATATTTTTTTTATAATTTTAGCTGTCATTATAAACATACTAATTTTATATCATAAGTAACAATGTTGATTTCCTTTGCCACAGCTTAAAGTTCTCATTCATTCGTTATTACTTATAATGCCCGTAAAGCAGTGTAATTTTAAGACAAGATTCAACATTTCGTGTTTGCTGCCTCATGTATTTTGACATTCCATTTACAATCCATAGAACACGTCGCATTAAAACACGTAGCAAATAAACACCGAAAGTTTTAAATCTACTTTAGGTAAAAAGACAATAACAATAAATATTTAAGCTCCATCTCTAACAAAACCGTTTTTTAAACTAAACAACTTTGAAAGCTTCGTACATTTAAGTTTATTTGAAGAGAGATAGATCTGTTTAGTTTAGGTATAATGCTTCGTGTTTGTTTTTTTGCACCGCGTACAAGACTCAAGTCGCATGTTCAATACAAAACTTTATTTTTCTTTCACGATTTGTGATACCTTTAATAAATAAGCCAGGCGAACGAAACCATTGAGATTTACACCGATAATCTCTTCGAATAACGATTGTTCTTAATTGTACAACATAGTACGTTAGTAAGCAGTGTCATGGCCACATATTATAATCTAAGCCACGATGGTGCAATACGTATTTCTAAACTTATATATAAATCATTGTTAATACATTAAAATGTCACTTAATTGGAAAATCTCTTTGAAATAAACCTAAAAACAGTATTTAGTTTCGCAATAAGTATGCTATTACATTGACTATGTCAGAACGACATAGAGGAACAGAATCGTTGTGAATTCATCACATTTTTTTTTCATATTTTAAAATCGAAACCATTTTTGAATTAGTCAGTATAAGCATTGTTCAATGGAAGTGATGTTGGTCTAACTTGATTTCACAACGAAGCGTAAAAACTAAGTAAAAATAAGGAATGGATATTAATTTTCTTCTGTTTTGTTATGATTGCGTCTCGAATTCAATAGACGTGTGAAGAAATTTCCATTTAAGCTGTCCAATTATTAAATTGTATTCTATGTTTCTATTTTTCAGTACGCAATTCCGTTTTTTGTTGTTTTACCATTCCACAGATATCTTGTAGAAAGTATATAATATTGGTACAATTTATCATTTGAAAGTTTTCATATCGCTGAAATATACGGAACATTTATATTACTATTCAACGGCGTCTTCGGTTATTGTGCAGTGCCAAGAAGCGTTTGGTATAAACAAGGAAACTTATCCATTTAATGTGCAATTTCTATGGACGGAAGATGCTGGTGGAACACGCTAAATCATCAGGTCACTATTTTAAAGTCATATAAGCTTTCCAATGTGTTTCTAAATATATATTATACACTGAGTACCCAATCAAAATAAAATTGGTAACGTAATTTAATAATGACATTAAGTGGTCTTTCAAGTTTTAGTATTTTCAATATACATATAAAAAGCTGTTGATGTGAAAATTAACAAATTTCTTTGTAAAGAAACAGTAAGTAGTTGCATTGACTGTCTCTTTTCTAAGAAAACTAGATTTTATGGTTTTTTGATAAGAAATTCAAAATATACTTTGAACAGATGTCCATTTTTTTAAAGGATTGTTTTTGTCTTTATACTGCAACGAAAATGAGTATCAAATATTGCTTTCATGACTCAATTTCAGAAATTTTGCGAGATACTGCCTTCTTCCTTAAAACGACAATTAACCCTACTTCCTTTTTAAATCCTAATTATGAAGATAAAACGTCACCATCGTTTTGAGGTGTGACGTAATATTAAATTTAAATTGATGACCACACCGTAATTTGCAACAACCCTACGCCAACAAACATTACATTTGATTGCGATCACATATTATTGGTAAAACATTATTTTAATTAGGTAAAAATATTTTTATCCCTACTACCTACTGGAGTTATGTCAGTTGGTTGATGGCTTATTCGATTTCACACCATCGTCAGAACTATGCTTAAATTGATCATAGTTTATCGTTATATAATATATAAACTGGTTAAGCGGAGATATGCACTTTTTTATAATCTTGCGTTGTTTATACATCTTAAATTAAATTCAAAATTAATTATTCAGCGTGATTATTACGATTTGAGTCGTTCTAGGAAAAGGAACACACGCGGCAATATTAATTGATAGTAAAAGCAAATGCGTTGAAAATTTAGTGATTGGGAGTAATTACGTAAACTTCTTGTAGTAGTTTCAGTAATGGTGATGCATTAATATTAGTTTGGTCATTAAGAAGGATATTTGTTTGATTATAACTATTAATCTCCGATTGTTCAAATGCGTTGAGTCTTAAGCTCTTATTGCCAAGACGTAGACATATGAGGACTAAATTAAAAGTTATGTGATTCTTTTAAAAGCTGGTTCACGAGTTGTTTTTTTACTAAAGGGTATTTCAATAGGGACGCTCAAAATATGTTACTTTGTCCTGCTGAGTAGATTATTCATTGTTTAGTGGCCAAATTTGAGTCAACCAGTTTGGTAAATAATCGGCCAACACCTACCTGTACGTCATCAAAATACAATATCTGGTGAAAACATTGCTGCTGTGTGTGAAAGTGTACAGGAAAACCCAAGGCAGCTTATTTCTCGTTGTTCACAAGAACTTGGCTTTTCTGCGACTTCAACTTGGCGAATTTTGAATCGGCCCTTATGTCTACACCCGTATAAAATCCAACTAACCAAGGAACTTCGGGTAAACGACCACAGACAACGCCTGATTGGGTTCTGGAGCAGTCGGAAGTTTACCCAAATTTGTCAAAAAAGTCAACTTTAGCGACATGGCCCATTTTATAATGAATTGATATTGGCAGACATTTAATGCTATATTCCATATTTAATGCCGTAAAATATACTTACAAATGAAATTAAAATTGAGTCGAAATCTCACAAACAACTTGTTTTATTTACATTTCAAAACTAAGCGTCCTTATAAAAAGACCCTTTATTTTGGCATTTTAACCCGAATTGCAATAATCATTCTTGTTTGTCCTATGTAGAGCATATAACACAGTATACAAGAAATTTTAACTTCAAATTAGGAAATGTTGAGTATAGTATTATGTTTCATAGTATCTTAACGTACAAATAAGTTATGTTAGCAGATTGGGTAAGTTATGGATGGTAACGGGACAGATTTTTTGTAAAGATTTATGAAACATAAGCACATTAAATGAAAGTAAAGCCTACGATTTTGAAATGTTTCGTCTTTAATTTTTTAATTTATTATAATAGAATATCCTAAAGAATATTTCGCAATAAGTATGAAATCGAGTTGTTTTAATTTACAGGAGCAAAATGCAACCGCAAACTACACAAATAATAATATTATACAGATAGGCTAATATTAAAAAACAAATTCTTCTTTCAGAACTCATATAATAATTAGTAATATTCTTCAGATTTAGTCATTTTGATTCCAAATTTTAAAATAATCCACAAGAACTCAAAGAGTAAAGTCAAAACTTGAAATTATAAACCAGTGTGTATAAATTTTTGAGCTTAGCTCAAGAGGATTGGGATTCTGTCCCGCGACCATATATCCATAATTTACCGCAGATTGGTTACCGATATCAACTTTGAGTACCGTATGAAAAAACTTTTTCGTTTCAATACGTTATCGATTAAGATGAAAAATACATCCACTTATCTACTTTAAAAAGTAATCAGAGAATATTGTGACACCTATCGAAAGATCACCAGTTTGACTGTGATATGAAATAAAAGCAATAGCAAAGAAGCCACAAATACAAACTTGCTTAGCGATAAGCACGCGACAAGGTCTTTCGATTCAGTAAAAACACCGTCGGAAGGTAGTTTAATTATTGAAAACAACGATAAATTTGGACGTAATTCAAATTCACATCTTTATATATTTTATTCATTTGTCAGAAGTAGCAACAAATTATAACTATGTAAGGCTTCATGGAGATCCCATTTAGGTACAAATGGAAAGGTACTTTTATCTTCAGTCATAAGGGTAAATATTCTAGTTTCCTTAAGATTATTACAGCGGAAACGGAAACATTTGAGAGTTTTGTTACATACCTTCACTATACAGTAATTATGTAGAGCAAATATTTTGAAATTATTCGCCTAAGCCTTTATCAGGGATATCAAATTTATATTAAAATTATGACTAATTTACAAATGTTTAGCTTTAATTTTCTTCTGTTATGTAAAAAGCCAGTGGCTGAAAATTTCAATTCAGAAATGGTTATTAAGGATTTTCACTGAAGGCGCTTGATGGAATTTCCGTATCAAATTTGAATCATTTGAAATTTCTACTTTTCATAAGTTTTTTCGGTAACGAACCGGGTTTTTCACCTTTGTAAATCTTCATACGTTTCAAGTGCACAAGTGAACTGAGTCCAAATCCCGATGAGAACTGTCAAAAACTGTCAGTTAAAGTTCACTTTTGCATTTGATATGCCTGAAGATGCCGAAAGGCGAAACACGGGACAATTGCGACAAAACTCAAAATGACAAGTACAAAATTCAAACGATTCAAATTAGAAATGGATATTAATTATATTTGATGTAGTGTAGCATCAGTAAGTACTGACTGTGCTGCTTTACGGTTGCGAGTTATGGCACATCACAAAAGCATAGGGTAATCGTATACTGTGCTTCGAAAACAAATGCCTGCGGCGAATATTAGGAGTACGGTGGTGTCACTTTGTCAGGAACACGGAAGTAAGAGAGCGGACAAACCAGCCCCTTATTACGTTCAAAATAAAAAGGCAACGATGGACCTGGCTTGGACATGTGCTGCGGATGCCCCAGGGGAGCCTGAATCCAGCCTGCCTCCTTTAACAACCTGATGGATCCCGACGCCGTGGAAGGCCTCTGATGACCATCTATAGGATGTACTCAAGGAAGCTACGGGACTCCGGGATGACCTGAGAAGATGCGAGGAAGTTGGCGGGAGATATATGCTCCGAATAGGGAGCGGTATTTTTGAAAATAAGTATTATACATAATAATCCAGCATTGTTCAATTTTTTTTTGTACGTAGTCTTCTGTTAGCAGTCCATTTTTGAAACGTTAATGACACCTTATGTAACTGGTTGTACGAAACATAAGTTTTATCGACATTATAGAAAAATACTTATTTCAAAATATTAGCTATTAACTAGGAATTTTTACGATTAGATATATGATATACGAGAACAATGCAATGAACGCTTCTAGCCTTTTTTCCATCAAAAATTTAATCATATTAAAAAGCAGTTTTAATGACGTTTGTCATTATGCAAATGTCAAATGTTTTGTACTGGTTTCGACGAAAATGACATTATTGTTAACAAATGAGGCATATTTGGTGACCGAGCAAATACATTAGTGGGAAATAAAGCACGGGCCATAAATTTGCAGTCGATTTTGATGTCACAAAAAAACCAAAAACATATTCGCAAATTGGATGGCTCACATAGTCTTTCAACACTTTGATACCCGAACCACACCAGATGAAACTATTCCGTATGCCCGGCTTTTTTTTAAAGAATAGTTTTTTTTTGATAAGTCAAATCTTCTTATTTGTTTGCTTTGTTTTGATTCTATAACCGCCCTCCTTGCTTCCCGTAAAAAGGAAAAATCTCAAACTCAATTTTGTAATTTTATCATTTTAAAATATTATCAATCAAATCAATCTCGCTTCATTACTTAAGAAAACTTTGCGATAGTAAGTCCGAAGATGCCTCTGAATGAGGCGAAAAACGTGTCTGAGTTAGTAGCCCAATACGTGAAATAATCAAAGTTATTTTAAATTTTATATTACAAGTTCATATACAAGTTAAATTGCTATTCTATAGCTATATCTGTGCACTTGAAATGTCTGAAGACGACTAAAGGCGAAACCCAGGACGTAAGCGACAAAACTCATGGAAAAGTACAAAATTCAAACAATTCATATTTGATATTGAAATTTCATCGAGCACCCTTAGTCGAAACCCTTAGTTAAAAAATTATCTAATCGAAAAAACTGAATGGGAAGAGACTTCAGGGCGTAAAATAACATCTCCAGGGCTGATGGCAATGTGGTACACGGTTCGCAAGTTTGAAAGCCTGGTGCCGAACGCTGAGCTTACAGGTTCCTTTGATAATCCTCTGATCGCTGACTTAGCCATTGGATGTGTGTTGTGTTTGAAATAGACTGATGCTTGTTTATAGAGCGACCTAAATTTTGACAGTGACTGCGAGCTGCCTACACACAGTTGGATGACTAAACACAAGGGGATGCCGCAAAGGACGTACTGATTACATGGTCAGGTTAAATATGATAGTGCTGTGGGGTAACAGTGGTATAGTTTGTCTATGGTCAGAAAATCTGTAACTTTTACAAAGATGGCCGATTTCATTGATAGCTGTTATGCTTTCAAAATGTGAAGCCAGCAAAAAAAACTGCTGAAAAAACTTTTTATCGTTTATTTTGAGGGTCATAAAACCATCATTATCTCCTTGAGGTGCTCGTGACATACGATATACGCACTGTCATTTTGGAGCGATTCTCTGAATGAAATATTTTATTTTTTCAATTTAAATAGTAATACCACCTCTGGATAAGCTTCAATAATAAAACACATCGAAAATGGAATATATAACTGGAATAAAGGGATTTCCCCTGAAGTAAAATAAAGGTTCTCGCATTTCATTATAATATCTTACATCCACGTTCGTTAGTTAGCGACGCGAAAGATGGCATGAAAAAATAAGATTATTTATTTGTTAGTTTTGAATTTTTATCTGTAAAGAGTGAACATATATTTTTTGACCAAGCATGCTGCTGGACAAAACGTAAGTAAGTAAGTTAGTTTTAGAATTATTCTATGGCTGACATATAAAAGAGTGACTTATTTCTTCGTCAAAACTTGTTGTATTGTGAGGATTTCGATTAAAGGGGCTTGATGGAATTGCAATCAAATTTGAATTGCTTGAACTTTGTACTTTTTTTTGAGTTTTGTCGCAGTTTCAGTTCAAGTTCATTCTTATACTTGAAATGCCCGAAGATTCCGAAAGGTGAAAGTCGGATTCAAATGATTTTAATCTAACGTATTGTATTTAAATAAATGAACATTATCATAGAGAAGACCAGGACTAGTTTCACTCATCGCGAGGATTTTAAAATGATGATCAAATAAAGTATACATTGATGCTTTACGTATTTTCAGCGTGTACCGAATACAAAATACATTCACAAGTGAAAAAACTATTTTGATTGAGAATATACTATTTAAACATAATGCGTTTCCACCAAGAGTTGGCAGTTAGCACACGAAAAGTGACTAACGTATAGTGTTATTTTTTCTTGCTGAAATGTATTTTTATTAGTCGCAAAAACCACGAATACTATAAAAACAAAATAAAATCGTAAATTTCGTATCAAATACTATGTCAAGGTAGTCCTTCGACTTAGTATAAGAAGAAGAAGAAGAAAAAGCCGAAAATGATATATCGTTATTATTTAAGAAAAACCCCAAAAGGGTCGCAATCTCAAAGAGATACATGCGTAACGGTTCCAAATCTGTACAAAACACGAAATATCCCATACGGTTTTAATATAGTATAATATATATTTTGAAAGATGTAGCAATTTTTTTTCGTCCAACCGAATCCCATAAACAACTTATACTTTCCGTTGTTTTTACGTAAAACATTTTTTTATAAAGTAATTACATTTCAAATTCAAATATCGAACGACATTTATATTATTTAAAAAGACTGTTGATTCACTTATAATATCAGATGTTTATAAATCCGTTTATCTTTATTTTTTTTAAATGACATTTTTAGTCATTAGGAGAATATAAATTTAATTTCGTTTTCTGACAGCGGCAATGGTCAACGGCAACCTTTATCAAAATACGAAACGATTTCAGCCATGTTTCTCTTCCTTTGATTTTCTTGTAGCAATAATTGGACAAAATTATCTTTGTCACAGAATGTCATCTGTTATTGCAGTGTTGCCAACATAATTGAGTTAATTTAATTTGTGCTGAGTAAACTAATAATTGATACAGATAGACGTTTGACCTAAAACATGACACTTCATTATTAATTTGTTACGAGTCACCCAACATAATGACTAGGTTTTTTTGTTCAGTTTATCAAATGAAATTCGTTATGCTATTGTCGTTGATAAGTTTAATATTGTATACTTTAACTATTATGTTAATTAAAACTTTTATGATTAATACAATAAAACGACATTCTTTTAAATCGAATTTAAATAAGTAAGTTTAACTGTTGTCAATCAAAATAAGTAAGTCGCCATCGTCATGACCCGTCGACTAATTAGCAGTGAAAAGTATGACACGACAAATCCACTTGTCCCTTTTACTGTCTTTTAAAGATGCCCTGCTACGTGAAATGGTTACCATTTTTATTGATAACTAAGCAACGATTTTTAGGTGGGTTGAAAGATGTTTTATTACTCAGTTTTATATGTGTTTGGAACGACAATACACGGTTTTTTCAGCAGCATTAATAATAAGATAAGGTTAGCTAAAATGGTGGTTAATAAGTGATAAAATCTTTTTGAATTCGAATTCATAAATCGATTGAAAATAAATTTATGGAAAAATACTCAATTAAAAATGCTTATTGACAGTCTTTGGAATGAGAGTTCATCTCAATTAATTATTTCCGACATTTATGCAATCAGCTTTGCAGAGTATTGCTGTAAATGTGATTTTTTACGTCATACATACTCTATAACGTTTCAATATTGAAAAAGCAAACCAATCATATGTTTAATATCAGCTGGCAGCCATAATTTTTAAGCTTTCAAAACCATCTCGATACTTCACGCAGAGTAAAGTTCTAAAGCTTGAATTTATTATTTCTAGAAATGAAAAGCTTGTCTAGTGGATTGGCAAAACCTCTAAATGTGTTAACAACTCGTCAGAGAAGAGAATAAGTGATATTAAGTTGTTCACTAAAACTCAAATACAAGCCGCTAATTAGTTTTTCTCGAGTATTAGAGATTCGCACCCTACTGCAAAGACCAAGCCAAAAGTTATACCCTCTAACTGGTGTTGTGGTCATAGCCACGACGTGCGAGCTACTACACAACGTAAATGTAACCTTGAAAAATAGATTTTTTAAAAGTAAGTTTACTGCTATGTTGGGAAAAGTTTCATGCAAAATTGTGTAAGAAAAGGATTCAATGAAACATGTAAACATCAAATATGAATAGTTTTAATACACTTTTACAAATTTTGATGCGGCTTAACGCAACTAATAATCGTGTCCGTCAATGTTTCGCACCGAAAATTTATCCAGATAAGTCGAAATTTCAATTAATATCAAAGATGGATTACTTCGACTTACTACGCATCGTGCAATAACCTGACGTGTCAGAAAGCGTTTTGATTATCTATTTCAACTATCGGTATTCTGCCAGAATGACAAAAAATAAAAATATACTGTTCCTGATATGGTAAAAAGCTTTTTAAATCGAAGGTAGGTACATGTTTTGAGTTATTGATAAAAAAATATTTATTATTTGTCAAGTTCATCTTCAAGCAAAGCGCATACATATTTAATTTGTCTTCAAATACACAAATAAATAATAAATATTTTGATGGAATCGTTTATTGAGGTTAACATGCATTCGTTTATGTATGAACACTTATAATTTTTACGATATATATATATATAAACTGTGATTGACATCTAACATACATTTAATCTAAATCATTTTCAACTTGTCAACTGTCACTTCTTGGTGGAAAGCTTTATTTAAATATATATAGCACATTAAATCAAGCTATTTCCAAATAAATTAAAGAAAACAAGATTTCCGCTTTGATCCATGCGAGCTTTTGAATTCGTATGTGTTTCTTCAATACAAAGAAGAAGATATTATAGATGGAAACAATTAAAAAATTTATCCGAATAACAGTTGCAGAATTTTCATTTTGTTCGTTATGTAATATTTGTTTGAAGTCACCATTCGCCTGTCGTGGACTGGAATGTATTCCAAAACAATCAAGCCCAACTGAGCTCAACTTAGGCATGTTCGATATTACAAAGCGAAAAATAAAACATCATATTCCCTTAACACGTTCCATAATCGAGAGAGTTAGTTTTCTCAGCAGACAAGCCGAAAGTAATCATGTAATATTTGCCGTACAATTGCCGAGTGTATTTTTAGTGAGTTTCGCCTTATTATGTTGAACAATATATCACATTATTAAATTGTTTTCTGTTCAAAATATCGCCAGTCTGCGTCAGATTCAGCATTGCAGAGCTTGTAATTCTCTCAACAGAGAAAAAAGTATCGGAAACTTATTTTATATAAGTATTAATAATGATCCGCTGAAAGAATCCAGCATTATTTTTCAATCGAAGCTTTATGAAGTTAATTAAGGACACGTGGGCAATATTTTATTAATAATAACCGGTGTATGACAGCCAATTTCAAGTAACGAAAGAATTCATAGGAATCAAGTTATGCTTTTTAACGTATTTATCTGTTTTAAAAGACAATTTTAATTACATTAAATTTGTAACTTTGGTCGGTCAATCACGGGATTATTTCTTTAGCTAGAACAGGAACGATATATAAAACAATAACGTCACCTTCAGATTATCCTAACATAGTTTAATATTACGTAATACTGCTAACAATATTACGTCAGTACGCTTTCTTGCTAAGTTGTATTTAATAGAGTTACAATGTTTCCACTGTACGTTGACGATATTGAAAATTGAATTGATAGATTTTGCTTGTTATAATCGTATTAATCGGAGATGATTTTTTAATCTTGTCGTGTATATTATGGTTTCCAAGACACGTAATAGAAATCTTAGGACTGATTTGGACATTTGTTTTGGTATATGTGCTCAAAATCTCGTTCCTTTCGTTTCGTCAATTAGTTTTATATTATCGGTGAATAGAAAACAAACTAAAACAATTCTATAGCCGCAGTATGTTCAAAATATAAACACGCATAATAAATAATGGTGACTTACAAAACATCGATAACTTCCATTTTTATAGCATTCCCGACTTCTTCCCACGAATCATTTTTTCTAAGAGACACTTATGATATTCGATAAATCGTCTGTAAGATGAATACAGTTCCTAACTAAATTTCAATAAATGTTCAAAATTTTCTAAAGCTGCGAGCGCACGGCAATTCGTAATTGCGCACACTTAATTGAAAAACCCGACAGATTGTGTGCGTGCGTTCACACAAATCTTAACGTACACATTAAGGCAGAGGTTCGCAAACTGTGTCCCGCGTGGCTTTTTGATGTGTCCCGTGAGCTTAAGTCGAAACTGAATGTTTTTCCATATACCCAAATTTTCGAGCATGGGATGCAAAAAAATCATTTCAAGAAAAATGGAGTTCACTTTATTGTGTGATTTAATAAAATAGCATTGTTTATTTACAAAAATAAATATATCCATTATAAATGATTATAATATAAAAAAACATTATGATGTAATGTCATTTATTTTAGTGTTATTGGTTATAATCGAGTAGTAAAATTTAAGTCTTTACACAAATCATTAAATGCTCAGAAATCAGAGTTAAAATAAATATTTAATCAAAATTCAGATTTTTATCAGATTTTTTTGGTGTACATAATTAAAAAGTGTATTATTAACGTAGCTTAAATTAAAAATTAAGACAGCGAAAATTTTTTTTTTACCATGGGTGGCCCGGCCAATAGAATTGATATTATATAGTATGTGAAAGTAGTACAAAAAAATGATTTTATATTTATTTAAACAGGGTAATTTTTAATATTTGTGTTTGCATGAGGCTCATTTTTAAAATCACCGTTTAAGAGAAGATGGCCTTAGAAACACTCATTTAACCCATTTGGAATTTATACAATTTGTGTTTGCAATTCTTTACCGTATCCAAAGTTTTATTCGGTAACGAAATTTGATGTCTTGTAAACCAAACTATAAAAGTAATATTCCAGCCGCATTATTTATTTGAAAGAAGACCATATATTAATTTGTCTTGACAAGCGAGATAATGGGAAATAAACTGAAAAGTTATTTCTTCATCGCGAGCAGGAGTGGCGTTGTATATTTTTTCACTAGATCTGTGGAGTCGGAGTCATAAAAACGGAACGACTTCGGTTACTTTTTAATATCTCAGTTTTATTTTGTCTTTAGTGGAGTGGTGGATGTCGTTTGCTTGGGTTACGGAACTCACGGGCTCATATTCGATTCTAAAAACAGGGCGTTTTGAATCATTGCTGCTCTTGAAAAAGTCGAGTTGTAAACAGTTTATGTAGGAACGCTCTGTTGTTATTTGATAAGTCAGTATAAATGCTGTTGTAATTAAAAATAATAATTTGTATGGTTCCTATTTCTGCAACAGAACCAAATGTATGTAAATCTTACTGACAAAATATGTATATATTTAAGAATTTCGACTGAAGGTACTTAATGGAATTTCAGTATCTGATTTAAGTTGAAAAACATTAGTATGTGACGACGTTGATAGAGAGAGAAGGAAACTTTTTCCTCCAATTCTAAAGAATTTTTACGCCCTAAAATAGTTTGAGTCCACTGTGGGAACGGATAAGGGACTTGGCTTTTTTATGTAGTTACAGGTTGGAGCATTTAAACCTGGACCTTTAGCGACGAAACTCATGGGAAAAGTGTAACATTCAAACGTTTTAAATATGTCTTTCTCGTGCTTTGACTGCAGTACTTTATTGCTAGAAACAGTAAAGATTTTAGAAGAATTGTTGAAAAATAAAGTGAAAAAAACAATTTAAAAGAGTCGGAGTGAGTCGGATTGTTCAAAAACACAGTCGCGTTTTTATTCACAATCATATATCGGAAAATTATTTGACAGTATTTAAAAGTAAAATTTTTCTGAAGACCGTACTAAATGATATTTTATGTTGCACTCAGCTTACGAAGGATAAAAAAATCTTAGTAAAATCTTTGTTGGAGTCGGATTGTGTCTCAATTTCGGAGTCGCGCTTCTTTTGATGGCTTTACAGCCCTGTTTTTTACCAATCTTCGTGAGATTTGAGACAAATATTTTAAAGGAAAACATAATTTTTCATGAGGCTGCATTTCCCACAGGGGTTCCTCTAACGCTTAGGGCTAGCCCGAGACCATATTTAACGCTGAAACTTTTCGGCTCGATTCCATAGCGCAAGAAAACTTTATATAGTTAATACAGTCAATTTCAGCCGCAGGAAAAAACACCATGCAGCAGTTTATACGGGGAATAAAAACGATTAAAAATGTATTTATTCTGTCAATAAGCGGATCTCAGGAAACTTCCTAATTAGTATACTTTTCAACTTTTTTGAAGAGAGAATTAAACTCAGGGAAAAGGATGGAAAATTAAAGAGTTTGAAGTACCAAATTATTCATGTTTAATATTTCAACGTAGTTATGTTTAATAAAAATTATAAAACATTTTTAGTACTTATTCCACATAAAATTTATTCGATCAGGACCGGTTACGCTCATAGCGAGCATTATCAACAGATAGTGCCAAAATAAAAACCAAAATACTTTGTTAATGATCATTCATACTTAATTGATTTTTTATGTAATAGCTTGCATTGCTAAGTGGTCTTCAACATTTTAATTATAGTCTATTTTGCTTAATTTTATTTGCTTAGTTGTAATACCAATTATTGTTTGTCATACCTTGTAATTCTTGATTTAATTTTGTATAAATATCACTGTTTCGTTGCCTTTTTTATCAGTTGATAATGCTCGCCATGAAGGAAACCGGTCCTGATCCAATAAATTTTATGTGGAATAAGTACTATTTATTATTATTATTTTTACTATAATACCATTCCACCAAGCAGTGAAGACATTGAACACCTACAAAGTACATAGTTATGTTTCCATTTTTATAGACGACTAACTATTATATTACTAAATATACATGTAAATATAGTGTGTTTGACTAATGGAAAAAAATGTAATTATATTTCATGTACGACGCGAAGTTACAAGGCTTCAGTAAAGAAGTTTGACAATTTTGACAATTTAATGAAAGTTTAAAAATGTAGTCACTTAATATTTTGAAGATTTTTTCAACTGTCATATCAAGTCAATCTAAGTGGTTGAATTTCGAAATAAGATTAATGTCATATTTCTTGAGACAAGTTTATCATATCATTTAATTGGATCATTCAAAAGTTATTCGATCAAACCACTTCTTGTATGCTGCTATAGAGATATTCTTTATTCTTATTCTATCCCTATGGGAGCATATGGGAATTCAAAAATGTATAATATATATGTATATGATGTCTTCGTTATTTGAATTGCCGGGTTCGGAAAATAAAGAGTGCGAAGAAACCACTCAATACAAAGAAATTTTCAATACTTACTGTATTTGTTTCTTCTGTTGAAGTGTTATTTTTTATTTTAAGTGTTGTATCGGCGACACAAAAATATTTTGATTGATCACTTTTAAAATGTTAGCTGTAAATTATTAGTGAAAGACGTTATATTTGAATAAACAAAACATTTTTTTTTTAAATATTTATATAAAGCATTGAAAATATTATACAGTTTCCTTTAGTAATGCGAAAAAGTGTGTTTTATTTATTTAAAAAAAAGATTTTATTTATCTAAAATTTAAATCGAATCGAAATTATTAAAAACATAAGGAGAGATATGATTGAGGATTTCGACCGAAGGCGCTTGATGAAATCTTAATTCAAATTTAAATCGTTTGAATTTTATACTGATCCGTTAGTTTTGACTTTCGGCATCTTTTTGCTTTTCAACTACACGAATGGACGCAGTTCAATTTAATTTTAAATTTGAATTGTCCAAAATTCAAACGATTAAAATTTGATAAAGAGATACAGTTTTACAAAATTCAGTGGTGAGTTTGAATGGAGATGGGGAGACAACACCAATAGATATCCATGTATGCAGATAAGGTGGGCATCGATTGATAGAAAACGATGGCGTAAGCCGAAGTTGCTATCAACAAAAAAATTATAAAATAATTTCTGTAGGATTAAAATACATTGTTATTTTTTTCACCGTATTATAATGGAGTTCTTCCAGGTAAATGCCAGCTCAATCAACAAAAAACAAGGCACAGCACTGATTAGTTTTAAATTAAGAAAGTAGATGAAGACTTATGTTATTTGATTTGAGAAAATTATTCACATTTTTGTATCTTTGGTAAGTCTTTTTCAGTAAGCCAACTAACTAACGCCCCTGCTTTCTGTTTTATATATATATATATTTCTTGTGTCGTCAATATAGTGAGCGTCGTTTTGTTGGGGCATCGTCTTAATGGAGAATGATATCACTTCGCCACTATCTGACGTCTGACGCGGCGCGCCAAGAAAGCGACGAAAAAATGATCAGTTATAATTTTTGGCCTCGAGGAAAGTTTTAGTCATTTATCTTTTATGACGTTCGACCCGAGAAGAAGTTTAAGTGTGCGGTAAATCATTGAGTTGCCTCCACGAGGGGTGTGGAAAAAGTGGCGCAGGGAAAACGCATAATAACTGTATAATAAATTGATGGATGATACGCTATTAAATATTGCCGGGCGGTTAGGGGCTCGGGGTTGAGAGTCTAATCCGATGAAGAGATAGGGATGCCGTGCGATAACGCGGGCGGGCGTATAGCGAAGAACTGTCAAAGCTATCCACTATTCATTGCTTCGTTTTTAAATCTCAGTTTTTCCAAAACGTCATCTTTTATGAGATCACGTTTATAATCGCGGTGTACTAAAGAATATCGACAACAATTCTCGGTTAATATATGACACTTAATACATATTCATTATACACATTTTCGTCTAACTAAAAGTGATTTTTCTCATTGGACGAGTGGTTTGAAGTGATTTTTGAGTATTAAAAATACATAATGCATATAACTGTATACATTTAGTTTGAGAAAAAAATAAGTTTGCCAAGTTAATGTTAAATCAAGATAAATTTGGGTTTCAGATAATCATACCTATTTTTTTTAATAAATAAAATCATTACTTATATAGTTCTAATTCCACATATATTTTGATAATGAGCAGGAACAGTTTCACTCATCTTGAATATTGTTAACTGCATGCTTGCGATGAGCGAAACCAGTCCTGACCTTTATAAAAATTATGTGAAAACAGTTATGTATAATGTGCTGTATTAATTTAAATAATGCTCCTCCACTAAGAAATGACAGTCAACACATTAAAAGTCATTGTTAAATTGTAGGTAATATTTAGTTATCATTACTTAAATAACCTACCGGCAGTCGGTCTGTAGACGGTTCTTAAAGAGGCAAAACACGTGTCACTATTTTTATGATAATACGAGAAATAAAAATTATTTTGTTTTATAGTGACACAGACTTCCGCAAAGTTACCGCTGAACCCATCAAAAGTGCTCAGAAGCTATTTAGTTACAATTTGTAGAGTATAATATAAGTTAGATAGTTTTAATTAATCAGCATATTTATATTGTTTTGCATATAAAGCACAGTCTTCAATTATTGCGCGTGTACAATTATTGTGGCGTAGCACTACGGATGCCTAAACTGCTACGACGGCGTCATAATTAATCTAAAAGTTACGCCTACCACGTCGTAGACAGTAGATAGCTCTGGGTGCGTTCCTGACTCATCTAAATAACTCCACTGAGATAATTAATCAAATCTAATCAGTAATTAATAGGTAATTAAAAGACGATTATCGTTATCATTGACGTCACAAGGCCATGTCAGATGTAAACATGGTCGGAGTGTCTGGAGAGATGTTATTGTTATCCGTATGTAAATGTTTAGATCAAAGATTTAAGTACGTTGGTGTTTCCATATATTTTCTCTAAAACAATGAAGATTATTACTGCCAAAGTTTTAGATTTACGCCTTAAATGTCCATTGTGTAGTGTGGTTCAATCGCAATTGAAATTAACAAAAAATCATTGTACATATATACACTGCACCTGATTAGTATATATTAAAGTAATTTATATTTTGGAAATGTTGACCACATGAATGTTTAAAATTTCAGCCGTTAAACATAATGAAACCAATTGCACTAATTACAAATTTCGACTGATTCAATTTCAATATACAATTTGAATCGTTTGAATTTTGTACTTTTCCATGAGTTATGTCGCTATCGACCCGGGTTTCGCCTTACGGCATCTTCAGGCATATCAAGTGCACGGATGTACTTGAACGCGTAGTTAATAGTTTGTATCGTTTATATACAAACATAAAAGTAGATCACTACGTTAAATTGCTATTAACGTAGTCTATATGAATTAGCAAATATTTAGTGTAAATGAGTTTCAATGAATTAAGTGGGTTCGTTTATTATTGCGAAACCCGGGTCGTTAGTGACAAAACTCAAGAGTACAAAAAGTACAAAATTTAAAAGATCCAAATTTTAATTAGTAACATTAAAAAGGTGTAAATCATTTGGTATATATGATTTGTTACCTAGTTAGATTGTGATATTATCAGGTTTTGTAAGTAGTTTTTCTACAATGTTTCTGAAATGAATAGTCAATTATAAATAGGACAAGTTGCCGGTCACTGCAAAATTTATTTCCAATGAGTTTAGCCCTTCTCAATTGATTGGATCTCATAAGTTAATAATTGTGTAGTGTTAATGTCATTAGTAGTATAATTGTTGTTTGTTTTGTTTCTGTCCTACCCTCCTTGCTTCCCGTAAAAAGTAGAAATCCCAAACTGTATTTTGTAATTTATCATTAAAGAATATAAGAATAAATCTTGCTTTATTCCAAGAAACCTTTGCGGTAGGAAGTCTGATGATGTCACAATACGTGGAATAATCAAACTTAGTTAAAATTTTATATTAATATTAAATGAGTTTAAAATCTTTTTAAATAATATTTTTTGAAGCCGGTGACTTTATATGATAACTTTTCTTCTACATAACAAATAATATTACTAAAACCTTTTACAAATAAACGATGAAAAATTCTCGGTCAACATTTTTGATCTCCATTACAAACAAAATAGTCATACATAAAAATATTTGTACGCTGTTAAAATTCAAACTATAAAATAATATGATTACGATTACGTGAAATGTCGACCATTAAGATAATATGAAGTAACAAATATTGTGTTTGTACAGTTTATGATACCCTTTCAAAGTATTTAACGAATATGACACATAAAAGAATATTACAATTTTATTCATGAGGCTAGAACAACAAATCGCTATACACATTTAGCTGGTGTGTTTTTAATTCGAAAATTCTAAATATTAAAAAAAACAAGAATTTTCTTTACCGTATTACAAATAATGTGTGTTTCTTTGTTTCCGTGATATAAACGTAATGTTTTTTTTTAGTTTTGAGTCATTGTTTGCAAAAGCCATAACCACAAAATAAAAATAATAATACATTTTTAGTACTTTTTACACATAAAATTTATTTGATCAGGACCGGTTTCACTCATGGCGAGCATTTTCAACTGATCAGTTTACAATGCTCGCCATGAGCGAAACCGGTCCTGATCAAATTAATTTTATGTGGGAAAAAGTATTAAAAATGTATTATTAATTTTACTATAATGCCTTTACACCAAGTATTGACAGTGAACACCTTAAAAATATACTCCTAAAGTTTGTTAAAAGAGTAGTGCATGATTTAATCGGGACACTATGCAATTACTATAATCAATAATTTTTCGATGTCGATAGTACTCCTATCAAAATGATGAAAACTATATCTGCAACGATGCCAGCTTCAATCTATTTAATTGTTGACTTAACAAACAGAATGTGGAAGATAAACAAATAATGAAATTTCAATAATTAGCAACTCAATACATTAAAGTGCAGCTTGCTATTGCCACAAATACAATAACAGATAATGTATTTTTTGGGCAGTGAAACATAAGCTTTGATATTAACCGTGGCGCTGATGAAAATCTCACTTGACAATTGTAGTATAATTCATCACCAACGTGAACAGATCATAAAATGAGATGTAAAAAACCTTTCTAGACTCTTTGATGGTTGTCTGGAAGACACTCGATCTCAGGACCGCCAAACTTCACTGTCCATACGCGACAAGATAGCGTTATCTTATTTAAAACGCACCTCGTTCAAACGTACGTTTCAAATCAAATGGTTGCTTTTTACATTGCAAGTTTGAGATATTTTAGATATGACATAGTTTTGATAAAGCCAGTTTGTAATGAACATGAGGGCGATCAGGTTTCGATCTCTTTCATGCGTGACTTAAAATATAAATAATTATAGGAAAATTATCGATTTGTACATACATATATATTTAGAACGATGTATAAAGATACGTAAAAACATAATATAATATTTTTTAATGCAATCTATGCCAATAAAGACATACCACTGGGGTATTTTTAAACCCCCTTCGGATCACGCGTTATTTTTAAGGGACCATCTTTCGAGGGATAAACGTGTGTTTTCGCTTTATAACTTTGTTGAGATATTCAGTAAATCATGTTATATTTGTGAATAGCCTATTCATAAAACAAAAGCAGTATAACAACCACGGCGGTAAAAATAAGGTATGGTATAGCTTTCAAATAAATAATTTAGTAACATAGTATGTTAGTTACTCTGCAAATGTGTAGGTTATGTTGGCGTAGACTTTCCTCGACCACAGAATGTTGCCAAGCGTTCATGAGCTCTGCATCAATGTCTGAAGGTATTCAACAAACTTTGGAAAGCTATCTATCAGAGGTGTAACGTATGTATGTACTAAACGCGTAGGGATTTCAATACCAGTTTTGATTATTCAAAATACCGGTATGGAAATATAAATATGTTTTTCCGTGAAAGATATTTTCTGCGGTTGGATTCATATGCACTATTCGACGAGATCGAACTTTGATGAACCTTTAAGGGCTATATTTTTAAATTTGAATCGTTTTAATTTAGTATTTTTGCATGATCTTTATCGCTAACGGCCCGAGATTCGCTTTTTGCCACGAATGAACTTGAGCTGACGCGTAGTAAACAGTTTGTATATATATTATATATAGGAATTAAAGTCAGTCACTAAGTTTTATTGCTATCATCGCAATCTGGATGAATTAGCATTTACAATTTTCAGACGATTTACATTTGCTATTGAAATTCCATCAAGCACTTCAGTCGAAATCCTAAATTATAGCTGTGTATTTTAAATATGTAATTGAAATATCAAAATACCGGAATTGTGATCCCACTTGGCTATTATTCACTATTTTTTAGTACCGGTTATTAGGTACGCAACTACCGGTGTAGCTATATTCGTCAGGTATTGCTGTCCCTATTTACGCGCTCAAATATTGTTTACATATGTAGTTATTTATGCTTGGAATTATTCGCTAGAAATATCAATTTTGCCACCCCCGTTGTGGTCAAAGAGGATGAAGTCAGAAGATTAATTGATCATTTAATAAATTTATTAAAAAATAGTTTGTAACATTTCTTCAGTCTACTTAAAAATAAAACCATCATAGCTGAAACGAAGAAAAAGAATGCCACGTGAGTGGTGAACGAATGTTGACGTGCGACATTGAAATATTGCTATGTCTTGCACAACCAAATAAATATTTTGATAATCAGCTATCCTAATTGTTGTTTGATATTATTTTATTTGTTTTCCTTTGAATTTTTGACTCCTCTCTTTAAAATATTTACTTTAAAAGTATGCGACTATTTAAGTCTTATAAGAGTTAAGAATCATTTTTATATCATCCAATAACGTGAATATAAATCGATTTATCATGTGCAAGGCAAAACATGGTGAGTTATTGTATTATGTTTTGCTTAAAAGTATAGATAAAAACGGCAACTAATTATTTGGTCAGTATCTAATTCGATAGACGGTCAGCCAATATTCAGTTTTGGTCAGTATAGCATTGGAAAACGGCCAGTATTTTTTTGTAAATGGGCTATTATATATCTATAATAAAAAGTTGTTAGACGATTAGGTTGATGAGATTAGATTTAATACAACCATATTCTAAGCTGTGAAACCAAAATTAGTTATTTATTTCAAATGACTGACTATTCAATTCGAATATTAACCGTTTTACATAAATTACTGTTCGTTTCCTTTAATAATTTACCATATTTATACTGATTATGTAGATACTGACAGTTTATAATATTTCCTAACCATTTTGATATATTAGTGACCATTTATTTAATTTACTGATCAAAACAAAAATTAGATACTGACCCAGTGATTAATTATTCATTTAATAATTAAATTAATGATTAATTATTAAGAATTAAAAATTTGATACTGACACACCTAAAAAATTAACTGATGATGGTGAAAGATCAGAGACTGTTTTCCAAAGCTATCAAATTTATTTTTGTATTAATATAAAACGTTAAATTTTCATATTATCATGCTATTATATTTCTAAGTAAATTCCAACTTGATTAATAAATTATCTTTTAGAATAATAAACAACGTTAAACGAAGGAAGCCTCGGAGTAAATATTATACAGTTTGCCGTTTATTAATTTAAATGATAAATGGACTATTTGTTTGGCCCCCGCTGTAGTTTCTGCCGCAATTATGCGATGATTAAGCTGATTTTTATTATAAATAATGACTCCGTCAAATATATGTTTTTTTTTGTAAAACACATTGGGAATAGGAGAGCGACGATTTATAACACTTTGCGGAAATGCGAAATGGCACCATTATAAATCTAAACTTTTGACTGAGCCTCGCATTTTATGTCTAAGCTAAACTCGCTAAAGCTACAACATTGGTAGTAATACCCGGCATGCGAAACATCGGAAAACTTTTCTGAACTATGTACGTCTTATTTGTGGATGATATGGGCCTCTTATATAAAATCTGGAACACACATCGTTACCTTACTTTGAAAAGGTTTATATTGACATTTTTGCGTATAATGACGTTTTGGTCGGAAAAGCTTGTATAAACCGCATTCTAACATATGAAGAAATTTTAAAAAGTGGTCAAATCCAAAATAGTTTTTTTCAACTGCTAGTTTTAGATTAAACTTTTGAGACCTTTTTTATTCACATGGAAATGTTTGAATTATTACACATAATCCGTAATTCCTTAAATTAAAACATATTTTAAAAATATTGATAGTAAACACAAATTTATGATGACAAAGTAATGAAAATATCTTACATTCTCAGTTTTTCAACATATGGATGCCTACTTTTGAAAACTACCTCCTGAGATATGAATTTCAGAATTATCTGTGGTTGAATAACGGAGTTGAACTGCATCTGCACACTTTTTTTACTAAATTTATTTGACAAAGTTCTGAGATTTTCATCATTATTTCCATCATTGGATCTTTAAAATCATTATTTCTCAGCAAGAGTTGTGAAAAAATATGCTAAAAATAAGTAATTTGAAACATTTTTACTTGCTCATTATTCCAAGTGAATTTGAATCAATCGAAACTTCAAACGCTCATATCTCAAAACAGTCAAGTGCAGTGTCAAGAGCAGTTAGATCTTTTTAAAAGTAACGTGTTGATAAGGTAAATATGTAAGCCTTTAAAAAGTCCACTTTCAACGTGAATCATATCTCATGGAACTCATAATGGAGCATATCTTAATAGAATATTTCTATGAGAAATATTAAGTGGTACATATATAGATAAGACTACGACAGAACGATTAGTTAGCTAATGGCTCTCTTCACAGTCAGTTTTTTTTAACATAACGGACATGATATACCTTCTAAAAGAAATCAATTAAATTTAATTATCAAAATATACAAATTAACAAAATTCATATCCATGAACACTTCAACCGATGCTAACGAAGTTGAACATTCGACTTGTATCGTGACGTGTTTAGTGTTTCGCCTCTTTAATAGGCATCGTCAAACTTCTGAAATCTAGAAACTGTTTGTAACACAATACGTTGAATAAACATAGTTATTTTTATATTAAAATGACCTTTCACAGAGTTACCGCTGAATCCATTGAAAGTATTAAAATTAATCTGGGTGAGATGTGTTCGTCTGAATATAATTTTCAAAGAAGTGGGAAACAACCAGTGATATTATAAAAAAATCTTATGACTTTTTCAATGGTTGACAACGTTTTTACAGATAGATAACAACGGTCAGGGTTGCCAGAGGTCCCGATTTGAGCGAAACTGTTCCGAGATACAAAATACTTATTGAAAAAAAGCTATATAAGACAACTCTTAACGAGTATAACGTGGAAAAATAAGTGAAAAAAATATTGCAGAAATCATGGAATCATTTTTGGTTACTGTCCCGTGACTGTAAATCTGCAAGCCCTGTCTTCGGTACAACATTCTAAGCATATTATGACAAGTCTCGAGCCGATATGCTGACTATTCATTTTCGATGACGTGTCAAAAAGAACATAAAATTAAAATAAAAGTCCCGGATATTTATTGACAGAAGCATTTGTGATGTTACTCAGTATCAACTCACGGTACAACAGTTTCGAAGTACTGTAATAATGAATGCAACTCATTTAGATATACAACATTTCATTTCAATGTAAATAATACTAGAAGCCAGTATTTGCATTCAGAACATGCATAACTACGGCATACTGTCATTAAATAACAAATTATATATTTTTTTAAATGAACGAATAATTTTCACGTTTATGTCATCATACTTTCTAATTCAATTGAAATATTTTCAATTTTTGCTTGTCCAATGTATTCGGTTGGGCAGTTCTAACTTAATGGTTTGTAAATCTCTACATGTAAACATTTCGTTGTTCTTTTCCGCAGTTAATTGCTAACTTATTGATTGAGTTGGCAGTTATTTGGTAGAACTCCATTATAATACGGTGGAAAAAATAACAATGTATTTTAATTCTACAGAAATTATTTGATATATTCGTCGATAGCTATTTTGTCTAACGCCATCGTCAGAACTATGTTTTAAACCTTACTTTACTCACCCTTATATACAGTTGTAGACAGGGTACACAATACATCTTCTTCTCTGTTCCACCATCCTAGTTTTATATGGTAATAATACGTTATTAAAGTATAAATAATATGTAAAATTCATCAAAGGGTATAATTAATTTTAAATTCTTTAAATAGAAATTCGCAAATGTAGATCAATAATTGACGTATTACATACATTGTATAAAACGCACGAATGTCAACAAAGTTAATTTTTATACAATTCTTGAAGCAGGACGTAGATAGTAATTTTATATAAAATAGTATTGAAACACATTCATTTAATCTCTTTTCTTAAGCCGTTTGACCTATATACACGGCTGCACAATTAGCGCAAGAAAGTTTGTGTTGTTAATATTATGTACGCCAATAAAATAACATATTTACGCCAGTTGTTAATTGTATTATTATTGTGTTTAAATAGCCACGCAGCCTCAAAACCCCTGCGCTTATGTATACCAATATTGATCGAAAATCAGTGTTTGAAATTGTAACAACCACGATTCTAATATTTGTATAATTAAACAAATGCGAGTGATTATATATTTACCAATATACTAAACTATATCCACTTTCTATACAAATCAAATCAAGTGAGTAACATAGCATTTGTACACAAGTCTCATTGAAATGATTTTAACTTATAGAGAGAACGAGCAGTAAATATTTTGAATTGATTTCAATGAGCATACGTGCTCTAAAACTAGTTACATTACCGTCTAAGTAAATTCTTATTGAAGGTACTATATTTATATAAGGTACTTACCTATTAGTGAAACCGACTTACGATTAACAATCTTACAACACGAGTATTTAATGTGGTATTGTAATTAATCGTTTTATTTTCAATGTATTTGACGTTCACACTTTTAAATAAAACTTTCCATATACGTGTGAAGCGCCGCAGGAGAATAAATTCAATACAAACTTAAAGATTGTGAAAGAAAAGCAATCATTAATTTACAAGTCATTGTCGTGTAAAAATTAGAGAAGAGAATGTCTGACATATAAATCGATTTCAAAACGGTCTATGATTATTTTCAACTATGATCGGTTGATAAATGCTCGTGATGAGCGAAAACGGTGTTGGTTTTTATAAAATATGTGGAATATGCACATTATTTTTTCAAAAACTAGACACCTTTCTTTGAAAAGGTTCTAGCTGCTTTGAATACTATTTTGATAAATGAGCGTTTGATGTTTTGATTGATTAAAATTCACTTGTAAAAATGAGCATGTAAAAAGGTTTTAAGCATATTTTTTCACAACTGTTGCTGAGAAATAATATTCTTAAGGATCTGATGATGACAATCTTAGAACCTTGTCAAATAAATTTAATTAAAAAAGTGTGCAGATGCAGTGCAACTCCGAAATTCTGCTAAGTCAGTTATTCCACCATAGATAGAAGCAAGCTTTTCCGACGAAAATGTTATTTAAGGCAAAAATGTCAATTAGAACCTTTTCAAAGTAATGTAACGATATGATGCGTTTCCACAAGAGTTTTAACAAATTAATTTTGTAGTTTTGGAATGAAGAAATGACAAAATACTAAGCCGAAGTATAGCTGAGAAGAATGACTTTTATTCGAATGAAAAACGTCACAAATCTTAGAGATCAGCCTCCGATAGTTCATTCTTTTCATAGAATAATGCAGACAGCACAATACACATTGGTAAAAAAGATACAACACATGATAGCATTAGAGTATCACCGCAAATAAAGTAAAATACTTTCAACTGATGGATTAATATTGGCTTAACTTTATTTGTTGTCTTTGGAAATATACGCCACATTACTGCCACACGGAACGTTGTGATAGTGTATCATCAAGATGTCATGTTGGCGCTTAAAATCTCCAAAAAGTTTACAAGTCAACGTGATTTCTCTGCTATTGGATGGTGCAGGTGGGACTAAGGCTCCCTTGGTCTGTTAAACCAGGGGTCGTCAACCTTTCTATGCATACCGCCCACTTTTGCTTACTTTCCATGGTGAAATTGCCTCACTGCCCACCAACATCGCTATATTATAATCCAGTCTATAGGTGATAAATTTCCAGAAGCTTTGAAAAAAAAGTGATTACAACATTCTATTGCAACAAAAAAATTGTCCGTATACATACTGTTATATTAAAAACAAAAAATAAATACAAATCTTATTAAATAATTCATTAGAACCTTGAGCCTGATGCTATGAGACTGAATATTTTATGTCTGGTTCAATAGTTGCTAAAAACAAACGGTCTCGTTTTTTAGTGATTTTCAGACAACTTATATAAAATTAAAAATCACTTTATTCCATGTATTGTGCTACTAACTGTGACACGTGTTTCACCTCTTTCAGAAGCATCTTCAGACTTACTATCACAAAGTTTGCTTAAGTAATGAAGCAAGATTGATTCTAACATTTTTAATTATGAAATTACAAAATGGATTTCGGGCTTTTTTTCCTTTTAAAGGAAGCAAGGAGGGCGTGATAGAATCGAAACAAAGTAATCAAATAATGATACTAATGTGCTGCAATCAATGAGATTGGGATTTTTCCCTTTTTAGGGAAGCAAGAGAACTTGTTATGTCATGATTGTGAAAGATTTCTGGGTAAAATAAAAAATTGCGCACCACGGAAGCCTTCACCGCCCACAAGTGGGTGATGCGGAATAGGCTGACGACCTGTGTGTAAAACAGTGGGTATCCAAAAGGAGGGCTGCATAGTTAACTTAGAATGACAAGATTAGTTGCAAAGACTCCGCGCAAATGAATCGTGTAGTTGTGATTAATGATATAAATAAAAAGTTTTTTTTTTTTTTTTTTAATTTTTAATGTGTAAAACAATAAATGAAATTTATATAAAATATTACGTTTAAAATACGGTATTTTTTTAAGTCTTAATTTCTCTAAAAGCAAAAGCTTTACAAATGTTAAGCACAGTTTAATATCAATTCCTGAGAAAGTATTTTTATACAAATGTAAAGACAAAAGAAAACTTTAAAAGGTTTTTCGTTATATCTAGCTTCTTGTCAAAAATCATTCTAGATTAGTTTGGATTTACACGTTTCAATTGTTTAGCAAACATAGATTATCTATTTTACGTACAGCGCGCAAACGGTAGAGGCAGTTTATGTAAATTGAGTTTAATAAAAATTACCTGGCTGATGTTGAAGCCACCTTCGCAGTGTCTTGAAAGTGTTAAAACGCTGGCGTTTGTTTACCAGATGAAAGTCAAGCTGAAAGAAAAAAAAAACCAAAATAAGATTATCATAATATTTTGAAGGACAAACTTACTTTTAGCACAGTAATATACGGGTGGATAAGTAAACCTTGAAAACAGACGAAATCTTTAGAGTAATATTATAATCAAGAGATAAAACAGCTTTGCCAAAAGAAAGAAGTTTTCGAGTTTATTTTGTATGAAAAAGTTTTAAACAAAATTTAGCTCTTATAGTTTTTGTCGATTTATCCTGCTTTACCCTTTTGTACGCGCGTTGAAGAAGTCGCGATCAAAAATTGATCTTTCCTTTGGGTAATTTATAAATCGTATCCATTATATACAATATATAGAAATGCTAATGAAATTTCGAAATAACCGCATTAGATTAACAATTTTACACTTACATATATATACATATATTTCTATGCATCTTTTTCCATATCACGATTCGGAGCAATTGGGCCACCACATGGCGCCCCTAACGGGTCGTCTTAGGTGGGCGAAGCGATCCGGCGCGCTTTAAAAACGGCAGAGTTTTAAAATATCAAACGGTCCTCGCCCATGCAAGTGTCATATGTGGGCGACGCGATCCGGTCAGGACGGCATATGTCGTAAGTCGCCTCAAGTGCCTGACTCATGGCACGCGCGAATCGCTTGAAAATATCAAACGGTCCAAGCTCACCAGAGAGTTAATTGCGTCTGGCCGAGCGATGGCACATACGACCTTTAGTCCGCTACGTTTAAAATTAGTTGGTTTTTACACGTCGCCGCAGCGCACCGCAGCGCTTCGTCTCGCCTACCTAAGACACGGGGTAAGTGTGAGTGGCAGCGTTTTACAGTGCAATGGACATTTAATATTATACTTTCAATGGATTCGGCGGTTATTTAATGTAATATAAAATTAAATTAAATTTTGTTTCAAGTAAATTAAAGTAATGTTAAGCAATATTGACACGTGTTTCGCTTCTTCAAGAAAAATATTCAGACTTACAGAAGGTTTCCTTAGTCATATTTATTAAGTAACCTTGCAAGTCTAAAGATGCTTCTAAAATAGCCGAAAAACATAATTTTCATTATGCCTTACGGCTCAAAGGTTATAACTTTGCGTTTCAGGTAATCTTTTTCCAGCTGTTAGTAATAGTTAGTTATCATTACTAAAGTAACTTTACGAAAGTAAGATTAAAGATGCTTTTTCAGGAGCTGAAAAGCATGTCACCATTTGTTACACAATATGTAGATTGTATTACCAATTGTTTTTCATACTATTGCTTAGCTTTTGTATAAATAACGCGGTTTTTTGTATTTCTTATCAGTTGATAATGCTTGATTATTTATTTATTTATTTATTTATTTAAGAAAAAAGCAAATCATGGCATTACAGCTAATGCCAATGCGCCATGTATTTGACAAATATAAATACGTGTATGTATTTATATATATACATACATGTAAATACATAATTTTAATCATTAATTAATTAAAAACAAGATGAAAACATTGTAATCATAAAAACAGAGAGAAAAAAATTTATAAAATCACATTAGAAATTTTCAAAGATGTCAACCGAGTGAGTTCTGACAAAATCAACTTTTATTCATAAAATATAGTATTCGCCTGAACTCACTCACGTCAATATGAAATATGTCGACATCCGAAGCAATGCCGTTTAAAATTGTTAAAGCTCTTCCCAGAGGCATTCCCATTGGCAGACTGGTTCTACCCCTTGGAAGAACAAACAACTCATGCTCACGATTCCTCAAAAAACTATCAGGAACATTCAATTTAACATTTTCAAGAATGGTGGAATTCTCATTTTGGCCTCGGATAAGCCGAAAGAAATATAATGCCAAATACATTTCTCTTCGAGCATTCAAACTATTGAAAGTGAGCATCCCTAAGAGAAAGTCTGTTGGATAAAGCCATGGGTAGTACCCATATGTCCTCAAATAGAGAATTCTCAAAAATTTCTTCTGAACCCTCTCCACCATATATCATCATGAGTGAGATCGGTCTTGATCTCAATAAATCCAATGTGGAAAAAGTACTAAAAATGTGTAATTATTTATATTTTTAGTACAATACGTAGATTAAATAAAGTAAATCTTTTAGTTGTATGCATAAGTTTGCTATAAAGAAATGTCTCGCTTTGTTAAGCCACTTCGGTTGACTTATATGATTGTAAACTTATCCGATATAACATTAAATCCTCCGTGGCGGTATAGTCTAATATTATAATCTATTAAATTCTCACTTCCCATATAATGATGTTCCAAGTTTATCTTATGAATTATTGAGACCGTGTAAGAGTGGACCGCAACAAACAGCTCTGCTATGAAAGTATCCTGATGCATGCAACCACAAGTGCAATCCGGTCGATACACATTAATGTTGATCAGTTTTTGGCAATGTGTGTTGATTAAGAGCCGTGAATAAAACTGCCCGGTCCGTGGTGCAGTGGTTAACGTCGTTGGCTTCCGTTGATTCCCGGTACGAACAGTTTTTTTCAGTCGATATATCGATTCTGTTCTAAGTCGTATCCTTTCAATCTCTATTAAAAAGATAGGTTGCGCAACCGAGTAACAAGCAGTTCTCTTAGAAATACGTATCTTGAGTAAGCTCATTAAGGAGTCCATATGCTCTAAGTTGAGAGTGGACATGATTAAAAAAAAAACAATTTGCCACAGCAGCAAATTTTTGGCACCATCCGATAACAAAAATTAAGACAATGAAAGAAAAAAATATTTTTTAATTAAAATGTAAAATTATAATTTCGCTTTAGAATAAATAAACCACGCCGAAAAAACCGCAGGTTGCGTAATACTTCTAACAACAATACAAGTCCCGTTCTTCGCAGTAGTCCCGTCGCGGCTTGAAATAATTATTTTATTTTATACCTCGGCAATTAAAATTATTTTTTTGACGTTAATCATCTCACGCTGCTATCAGCGCTCGGGGTCTATTTAGTCAGGCGCTTGTCTATTGTTGCGACGATAGAGGCGGGAGTTCAGGGTCGAGTGTTGCGGAGCCGGAGGGGTGAGCTTGAAATCTCAGTACCGGAATAAAATAACAAATAAAGTAAGTACTCAACGCCACGCTAATCTCCCAAAGCCCGGCATTCGGCCGGTGAAAACCATTTAAGGCAGAGCGAAGAGAAAATTACCCTTTAGGGTTGCCTTACCGCCGTGTTCTCGCACCTTTGTTTTGTACGGTCAGCATGCCACCTGGCCTCTTTTGTCTCGAAACAATCTTATGTTTCAATACTCCAAGGCAACGACCTGTTTTTTCACTATTTCCTTTTAGTTTAACCCTAATTCGATGGCATATCATTTTTATATTATTAATTTGACATATCTGGTAGACTGTTCCCCAGTAGCTCACGTGTTATAATCATTTTGTCATAGCTGCACTGAACTTTGATACAACACATAAGAATAAATTACATAACAAGAAAATCAGAAAACCAACGTAATGCCTTTAAAAATGAATGATAATGAAAAAATATAATTCTATCTTACGATGAGAAAAATAACAATGTATTGTAATTCTACAGAAATTATTTTGTATATTTGTTGATAGTTATTTCGGCTTACGCCCTCGTCTGTTCTATCCCCCGTCAGAACTATAGTTCTGACGAGGGCGTAAGCCGAAATATCTATCAACAAAAATATATAATAATTTCTGTAGAATTACAATAAGCATAATTTCTGTAGAATTACGTAAGCCGAAATAACTATCAACAAATATACAAAATAATTTCTGTAGAATTAAAATACATTCTTATTTTTCTCACCGTACTATAATCGAGTTCTACCAAATAAATGCCAACTCAATCAATAATTATATCTGTCAAAAATGGGGTTACATTGATAACTGTTGAAAACAGTTTTTTGTTCTCCTGAAAAGTCGGAAAAATAAGTTACTTTGCTCCGCTTCTAAAGGGTCGAATTATTATTATCATTGCTATATTTTCTGAAATTACCTTTACTGTGTAACGCTTCATTACTTCATTTGGCAATATTTTCTTTTTATAATGTTTTTTTACATCTGATGGTTAAATAATTGTTTTTATAAGCAATTTAAAATTAGTAACTTTGTGTTGTATTAACTGTTAAAGCGAAACCGGTCCGGTTGTTTTTTCTTTTGTTTTTTTTTGAATTTTTACTATGGATTTGGTGTTGTTCTCAAGATACATGCTAGGTCTCTCTAGTTAACAAGACTATTTTCGGTAAATATTAAATTATATGTTTGTCGATCATAGAGAATCCACGTAAACGCGTTGACGAAGGTCACAGAAAGTCTTGGTGGTTTAACCAATACGGCGTGTCAATATTGAATTGGTTGACGCACATTACCACTTGCTTAGCCATAGAGTATCTATAGTTACTTGAAAAATTGCAATTAATTAAATAAAAGTTAAAAATAGTTTCCAATTGTAATTTATTTTTATTTTTTGGCTTCTAAAATAGTAAGTAAGTGGTTGACTTAGATTTAAAATAATATTTGCCAAGATAGCGTATGACAGAGTAGTACTAGTAAATATAAATATGACAAGTCAAGCTGTTGAGGATCCGTAGTCGAATGTCACCATTGTTGATTTCGTTTGCGGATGGCACGTGTGCAAATCCAATCCGGTCGATTTCATTTTTCTATCAAGTCATTAATTTCTACTCGGAGACATGGATGCCTGTGTTGTCAAAAATTCCCTCTCACATCCAATTCTAAAAACGAGACGTAGCGAGAGCGATTGGCCAACCGCTAGTCCTGTTTTGTTCCTATCTTTATATTCGAAACAGGGAGGTCGAGCAACAGAATAATAAGCAGCTCTTGTACCGTTTTTGTTTTGTTCATATATGTATATTTATTTGGTCCTTAATAAAAAATAATAATCTGCGTCTGAAAAAAAGATTAAGTGATTCTCACGCAAATACCGGAACAAGAAGGTAAAACAGTTGGCTCTTATTTTATTTATTAAATATAGAATTACTCGAATTTATATAATTTTAAATTATCTGTTGACCAAGCATCTTAAATAAGTATTGATAGTGTATTTCATTGCAAGTGACCGTTTTTTTAAAAATATATTTGTAAGAGGCCTTAAACATGTTAATAATAGTCTATTTGATATCAAGTATGTATATTTTATTTAAAAGTGTTTGTATAACCTATTGTATGTCACATCTTTATTAGTCTTGCTTAGTTTTTGTATGAATAACGCTGATTTTTTTGTTGATTGAGTAGGCATTTACTTGGTAGAACTCCATTATAATACGGTAGGAAATAGCTATCAACAAATAAATACGATAATTCATGTAGAACTAAAATACATTGTTATTTTCCTACCGTACTGTATTTTTGTATTTATCATCCGTAGCAAATGCGCTTGATGAGCGAAACAGGCTATGATCCTAATAATTCTCATCTGGAATAACTATAAAAAAGTGTTAAATTTTTTAATTCAATGCCATTCCACTAAGTATAATATTAACAGTGGACACACTAAAAGTGTTAAATAACTATTATTGCTTTGACATTTGGGTGTGCGAAAAGAACTTTTCATGTGGTTTTATTAGTTCACAGGCAATTAATTATTTGATAATTGACGGGAGCTGAATATACATACATCAATTAAAAAGTTGGAAGCGGCTTTTACTTTTTCTAATTAATGGAAAATATATGGCCCACAAACACACAAGTGTCCGGGAGATGTTAACAGCTTGATAAAAACCAACAGATTTAAAAGTAACTTTACTGGATGAGATGGCGCCTACGTGATATTGTACGAGTGTGAAACCAAATAAAGCAATGTTTTCACAGTGTGGTATTTCATAATAAATAGATACAAACTAATTTCTTATATTTGTTTTAAAATATGAACTTACTGAGTTATCCATTATCTTTAGGCCTCAAAATCACGGATGCAATTGAACTTTTAGTGTTAGATTATTATAAATTAATTGAATTTAGCAAATTTTAACAATGTATTTTAGTTTTTTTTAGAACTTAAATACATTGTTATTTTTCTCACCGTGTTATAATGGAGTTCTACGAAGAAGATGCCAATTTTATCACTTATCCATGAGTTTAGTCCCTAACAGCCCGTGTTTTGCTTTTCGGCATCTTCATTGCATTTCGGCAAGCATTTCAGGTGCACGATTGTATTTCAACTGACGACACCCGGGACGTTAGTGACAAAACTCATGGAAAAGTACAACATTCAAACGATTCAAATTCCACCAAGCACCTTCAGTCGAAATTGTAAATTAAATTTTATTTGTTAGCTGAATTAAGTTGTTCTACGCCAACACACTTGAACTTGACATTATAAAAATATTATAGGGTGAAAATATATCAATATATTTTAGTTCTATATAAAATTATTGAATATATTTTTTTTGTCCATATCCGCTCCCTTTTCGGAGCATATGGCCGCCACACGGTACTTCCAGGACTAACTTTCACCCGCCAACTTCTTCGCTTCTTCCCAGGTCATTTCGGCGTTCCGTAGCTCCCCTGGGTACATCCTAGGGTTGGTCATCAAAGGTCTTCCAGGACGTCTTACGTAGTATATGTATATCGTTGATAGCTATTTCGGCTTACGCCCTCGATATAACTATGTATATGTATTGGCAAAAACCTATACAAAATACATGGCATTACAGCAAGCGCCAATGCGCCATGCATTTGACAAATTAATAATAATTACACAACATATTACACAAAAACAGAAACATATTATTTACATAAGAAGACAAAAAAATTAACAAAGCATCAAGTTCACTGCCGAAGATGTCCACATCAACAGGCAGCGCATTTATCAGCCGAATAGCCCTTGCAACTGGAGATTCAAAAGACCTACGTGACAAACAAGTTTTGACAAAGATAATTGATTTGTCTTGGTTACGACCACGGAGGTAAAAGCTGTGAGCATGCAAACTTAAATTTTCAAGGATGTCAGGGTTATCAACTATATAACTAAGTATAATAGTTATTATGCACCATTATTTTATTATCACATGTTAACTTAAACCAATCACTTTTATAAGCGAAAATAACTAGATAGCTATATTTATATAACTTGTTTAGCTTGTACGTCATATGAGACACCCGTTTCAAGAGCACTCATGTGAATCAATCTATTGAAATTGGGCGAAGAATTCGATGATGATTGTTTGTGAAAGATAATTCTAGAATCCTTATTGATTTGATCTTTTTTTCACAAACTAATGCTAGTTTTTCGCTAGTAGATTTTTTGCTTTAAACGAAAAGTTTATCAGCTGTAATCTAAGTAAATATTACCTATCACTTAACTGGTAAAATAATATGTAATTACACTGTCTAATCGTCTATGCATCAAACCATTATATGTGTGATTGTGACATCTAAGTTTGAAAAAGTTTGACATGTGAAATGGAAAAATACAGGTTTGTTGGTTATCGCCCGACTCTAGGAAAGCCGATATGGTCACACTTAGCTTATCACTGTCAGTGAATTTGTCAAAAAGAATACAATATTTTTTTTATTAATTATTAAACTAATATTAAAAAATCAAGTTAAATATTCTTTCGAAAAGAAAGGACTCTTTTTATTTACTATTTCTCAATCCGATTACAGGTTTACTGAGCAATGAACTAAATCAGTCCTGGTCATTAAAACGAAAGTAGTAAAACAGATGATAATTATAATTTTGTTTTTGCACATATATATATAATGCTTATTTACCAATAATTTACGGCAAGCTGACATACAGTAGTTTTCGTTGACTAAGCTCAGTGGTCTATCAGAATGTCAAATGTCAGAAGTCAAGGCGAAAAATGTTTTGTAAGAGGTTCACCCAGTGCAAGGTACAAAATTTACATGATATTTCGTCTTTACGCCTTTGTCATAACTATATTAACGTAGTCACACAATTCATATGCCGAATAAAAACCGAATGTATTTCTAATGATTTCATCAACAACAACGAGTGTATATATTATATTAACATAAGGGAGAAAACTATTTCTACACGTCAGTCCATCCCATCCGCTCATTCGTGCACTTGAAATGCCAAAATGGGAAACCCGTGTTGCGAAACTAAAAGAAAAGTAGATAGAAAAGTAATTCAAACGATTTAAATCCCACCAAGTACCTTCAGTCGACATCCACAATTAGTGAAAAACTTGATAATAATGACCAATTTCTTGACGTTTAAATTATGAGCGGCAAATGAGATGAAATGATCCATGAGTTAGATACAGTATCATATTTTCCAGGTCTTTAAGTAGCCTACAAGTGAAATGAGATTATTAAAAACACATTCATAAAATATATGTATGCTCTGAGCTTGTACAAAAGTTTCATAATTTTGCTGCTTCAGATGGTATGTTTGCGATGAATTAATCTCACTTTTTTTTATTACATTATTTCCCTGAAATATTTTGTCTGTTCATTAATGTAGGAAGCTTCTACGTAATGTTAAAATGTTTAACAAAAAATATAAGTAAATATGTGATTGAACTTAAAAGTCACACTTTAGTGGCTCGTATGCTTGAAAGTATGAAAAAACCATATCCAAACAATGGAATGATAGTAAAAGACCATTTGAATGAATAAAAAAATCGTATGAAAGTGATATGAGCAAGCGGCTCTGGGATGAGAAGTAGGGGAGGTTTTTTTTTATCATGCCCACTCGGCGTCAGGAGCTGGATTGAAATTTGAATAATGTAAAGGGTTAAAGAAGCGCATCGCCGGGGCTAATCACAAACATGCCGCAAAAACGAAAGCCACGGATACGATCGCTAAACATCTCTGCTTTTTTTTTGGGGCCGTTATCTCGCTTGAAGCGGTGCAGAATAACTGCCGCGCCAAACATAATGTAGATAAATGACGATTATAAATGTTTTGATTTTAATAAACCCACTTTCAGCACAGTAATTATTTAATGTTATTATAAAATAGCCGATCCTTCAATTGAGTGTTAAACGTCCACGTACTTTCGATTTGTTTGAGTTGGGTGTGTCACGGATTTGAATCGTTTGAATTTTATAGTAAATAGTTTGTATCGTTTATATCTTATATGTAAAAATCAATGTTTGTTTGTTTTTTCGTATTTTATGAGCTGCCATACCGTGTTGTTTTTGTGTAACGTATTGTTGCACTTGCGCAAAGGTTATAGGCATAGTACAATCAACTTTCAGTAGATTGCGCGTGTGTTGTACCATAGACGATCGGAAAAAGACAAATTGCAAATATCAAACGGAAAATGTCATCGTTACCGATCAATTTAGTGAAATTAAATTGAAATTATTTATCTAACATATTGTGCATCCAAAAACACTTCAATAAGCGGGAATAAAATAATAAAGCTACGAATTTTGTTCATTCGAAGGATTCGGCGGTAACTTTGTGAAAGTTCAATTGTTATTAGCGCAATCCAATTGAAATAGCGAAAGTATTCATGGTAAATTGCATCACGTTTTATTAAAACAATATGACATAATTTATTATAGTTATTGATTGAGTTAGCATTTACTTGGTAGAGCTCAATCATAATACGGTTAGAAAAATAACAATGTATTTATTATAGTCTAAAGAAAATTGATTTCATGGTGAAATTTGACAGTGTTTCAAGGTTATCTAAATTACACTTTCTATTATGTCATTCAAAATCGACCTTCAATGGATATATTATATATTGTTATATGTATTTAAAGGCAGTACTCACAAGGCATACGCGCTGTATTGAAAGCCTTGGCGGAAACTTAAACACTTCGATTGTCATTACAATATTTCACAGCAAGTATTATCGATAAAATATAGCCACCGCTATCTAACCGAGTATAGTTATCGTTAATCTCGACCCGTAATAACCGCAAGTCAAAAGGCGATAATTCCCCGATACTATTTTAGAGGCTTATATTTCAATAAACTTTGCAAGATTACTGCCTATACAAGGGAGAGACAATATCGCAGACCGCGGAACGTTAATGCTTTCGTAGAGGGACAAGCTGGTTAATGGGAATGACAGCTCATCATGGGCAATGATTCAATACAGTTCGGAGACACAAGATTTCGTCTCAAGGTCGACTCGTAAGCATTATACACATCTGTAAGTTGTATAGTATTTGTAGACTACACGAAATTGGTGTTTGTCGACGGTATAAATTAATTTAACCTTCGTAAAACTATCGTTGAAAAATGACTCCCAGGCCGAAGGGGGGTTAAAAAAGATCCTAGTGTTTTGGCCTTATTGGCATAGACTGCAAAAAAAATGATTGATTATGCTTTGACGTATATTCATACAATCTTTCTGGAAAAAAAAACATATAAAAATCCCTATTTTTTCATATAATTATTCATATTTAAGTCGCGCATGAAAACGACGACAATTCCACTCCAACGGCTATGGCGGACTAACAAGCCAATAGACGTGCACGAATTCACATTACCTTATATCTTACCGCTTATCGCCTTTTATTGTTGCCAGCTATGAAACACTCCGTCCATATTATCTATGACTCACTATGGTCACGTTCTCTTATCGCTTATTAGACTGAAAAATTCCGAATTCTTCTCTTTTTTAATCGATTACGGCGCAACTAGCCAATAGATATCATTTTTTTCTGCAAAAGGTGTAAAAACTATGATTTAAGAATACCAAACGTTTAGACATCGTATCATTAGTATTAAGATAGATATTTAAGGTAAAGTAGCTGTTGGGACAAAATCTATAGTGTTCGGGATGGCTAGGTTAAGATTGCCTTCCCGATGGGTAAGACAGTTTACCATCACTGCCTCTTTATCCTAAATATATATCACTTTTAAGGTGTTCACTGTCAATACTTGGTGGAAAGGCATTATAATAAAAATAATAAAACATTTCCATCTAATTATGGTTGACAGACATGTAGTTTTATTTATTTTTATTAAATGCACTTAATTTTGGGCTTTTACTTTGTTAATGTTAATTCATAGTGATGTGTTAGTTTTGCATTGCTAAGAGGTCTTGAACATTTTATTTTTAGTCTATTTTTCTTGTAATTTGCTTTAATTTATTTGCTTAGTTGATTTACCAATTGTTTGTCATACCTTGTTTTCATACTTAACTTTTGCATAAATACCACTGTTTTATTGTATTCCTTATCAGTTGATAATGCTCGCCATGAGCGAAACCGGTCCTGATGAAATAAATCTTATGTGGAAAAAGTACTAAAAATGTTTTATTATTTTTATTACTAAATATATATCTTAATATTAGTGATACAATGTGTAAACTTTTGGTATTCTGTATCATTGTTCTTTTTACACCTTTTGCAGTAAACAAATATTGACTGCTTACGTCGCAATTAAATACAAAAGAAGATAAGTCGCATTATTATTGGCCGAAGACTATTTATACAACGCTACAAATTGTCAGTACTCAAAACTTCACTGCCCATACGGCCGCGTAGCGTAGTTTTTTTGCCATAATTATCATTAACAAATAATAGCACGTTGTTTGTGGTTATTTCACATTAGATTTATTTGGATCAGGACCGGTTTTACTCAAAGCAAGCATTATCAACTGATCAGCAGTTACTGTAGAATAAGTGCAAATTTTTTTTTTTTAAATTTCATGCCATTCCACCAAGTATTGACAGTAAGTACCTTAAAACTGATTATAATCATTGTTTATTTTAAACGGTCGAATAAAGAATAGAAAAACCTAATATTTATTTTATTAATGTAGAGTGCCAAAAATACTTTATTTGGAAATAGATGTTAAAATAATGGCGCAAATTATTTGGATCACCGCACTGAAAATGTTTTGTCACACGAGTGTCGAAAAAAATACTTCTTAAACATGATTTGTATGATGAATATTTCAATGGGTCACTTTCTGTTTTTTTTTAATTATTTTATGAGTCATGTGTTAGAAATACGTTTTTTTATCTATGCGGTATGGCCAGAAAAAACGCTGAGCTTACAAATGGAAGTAATATCCATTACAACTGTCAATATTGAGATATTGATACTTGAGAAGGGTTTGAAATCTGATTTACTTGTCGAAGAAAAAATCACTGATTTTTAGACAGACAACCTTGAACCAAAAAAAATGCTGTGAATGAATACTATTTTTGTTTTCAATAACCAATCATTACTCAATTACGGCCCGACAATTGGTACCCAAAAGTATAAGATCCCCTTTACTTGTATTAGAAGTCTGCACGGGTTCGGGTTTGGCCCACGGGCCGGGTCGGGCCGGGTAACGAGAGGTTGGATTCGGGCCCGATTTTTGGAAATGGGCTCTGGGCTCGGGCCGTGCCGGGTGAAATTTTAAAATTTTCGGCCCGTGCAGACCTCTAACTTGTATAAACAAAGTTTCTGTATCAAAAATACATTTGAGGAAAATGTGAGAAATAAGCATCTTTATTTGCTTCTGAAACAATTCATCGAGTTATCATCATTCTTATTCATTATTCGAGTTATCATCATTATAATCTTTCTTATGGTATTTCTGGCGGAATTATAACGTTAATTTAACATGTTTTGGTTATGTCTCTATCGATAGGTTTTTTAAAAATGTTCTTTTTTTAAATAAAATTGGGAAAATAAATGAATTCTCGAACAAAAAGGAGTTTTTTGAGCTGTATGTTGTTGCAAATATAAATGATGATAATGTCATTTCAGAAATACGATATATTTTATATAATAATAATAATATGATTAATAGGTGTTTAGTTATCGCGATATCGTAAGATTAGTTTTATAATTAAGTTCTATTAAGGAGTTCGTCCAACTAAATATAATATGGTATAGTATTTTGCGATAGGCGGTGACATTGTGAAGGTTCATATTAATATAAAATGACTTAGATTCGTCATATTATAAAGCTTTATTTTTACTATGACTACAGTACAAATGATTAAAATGACATTTAGTATGCTATCTAACGATAGAACAAATTTATTTATCCGGTTTCACATAATAATTTAAAATTTGATTTGAATCGATTTGAAAAAACTTTGGCAAAGAGTGTTTGTGTTGAAAACCCCTTCCCATCTTTCGTATTCCATAGAGCGACGCATAGTGACAGCGATTAGCTTACCACTAGTCCTGTCCTAGTCCTCGAATACTTTCCATCCCTAATCTCTTCAAAAAAGAGACGTTGAGCAACAAGCAGTTCTCGTAGAAAAACAAATATTGAGATAAACTCCGAGAGGAGTCTATATACTCAAAGTTGGGAGCGGACATGGTAAAAATCACAATTTGTTTTGGTAAATTATGGATATATGGTCACGGGTCAGATTTTTTTGTAAAGATTTATGAAAAATAAGCACATTAAGAAAGTAAAGCTTACGATTTTTTTTGAAAAGTTTCGTCCTAAATTTTTAAATTTATTATAATAGAAGATCCTAAAGAATACTTCGTTATAAGTATGAAATCGAGTTGTTTTAATTTACAGGAGCAAAAATGCAACCACAAACTACAAAAATAATAATATTATACAGATAGAGACAGTCAAATAAGTTTATTATTTGTTTAAAACAAAAATATAAATTTTATTATAGGCAAATATTAGAAAACAATTCTTCTTTCAGAACTCATACAATGATCAGTATAATTCTTCACATTTAATCATTTTGATTCCTCATTTTATAATAATCCACAAGAACTCAAAGAGCAAAGTCAAAACATAAAATTATAAGCCAGTATGTATAAATTTTTTGAGCTTAGCTCGAGAGGATTGCGATTCTGTCCCGTGACCATATATCCATAATTTACGTTTGTTTTTTGGTATCTCCAGACTTACTTTCGCTAAGGTTGCATTAATCACTGCTAAGCCTTATTTAAAATTGTATATTATTTTATAGTTACAACAACCCTATAAAACTCTCGCATGTTAGTAAAATAAAGGGGTTTAAATGCATAACCGCCTCTTTCCACAAGTCAAATTGTTAAGCAATCGAAAAAACGATTTTAATCTTCAAGTATAATATTAGAATAATTTGCAATGGGAACACAAAACGTTTGTATGGTGACAGGGCGGTAGGTCAGTGTCCCCTGGCTCGTGATTGGTGCATTTAGATTGTGGCGGTTTTGAACTTCACATATGGTGGAGAGAGGCGGTTATGCATTTGATCGTCATTTTCGATGTCGATTTTTATTTGCTTAGAGGTAATTTTTCGTTGGTTTGAAGATTGCAGGGCATAGAACGTAAGAACCGGATCATTAATCAATTATCTCAAAAATGATAATTTATGGATAGAGGCGGTTATGCTTTTACACCCCTCAATTATTGTATGTAATAAAAATATGTAGAGAATAATACTATGAAAAATGAACAAATTACGTAAACTTGTTAGCTTTATAAATGTATAAATTTCCCGAAATTCTTTTTACGAAGCATGTTCATATTCGCCATTATTTAGAAAGATTTCCTAATACTGTTTACTCAACTATTCCACCGTACAAAAAGTTGTAACACTTTTATCTCCTCGCTGCAAAGTATTACCAAGTGTGTCGGCGGGAAAGATGTTTCCATGAAAGTTTTTGGACGCCTACGTCGCGACGCTATTAGGGCGTGTCCCAGCTAAAACCGACGCTAGGTGGCAAATTAATCGCCGAAAGAACATATCGTATGATTATACCGTTTCAGGCGGAACAACGATGAATACCGGTAATCAGAGGGGGTCTCATTTTTAACAGCGTTACGGCAGTTCAATAGTAAGTATTTAGCAAAATATATATAATTTTTAATTTATCTTATATTTTAAATTTTAATAAACATTTGGCATTGCAGCTAATGCCAATGTGCCAAATATTTTTGATTGTGGAAGTCATCAGAGATACACTAGATGATAATTAGGAATCAGTCGTGAAAAATTCCGTACACTGATCGCTAGGGCAAAGCTCTTGCCACTAGACCACATATGTATATGTACAAATATATAGATATGTATAATTGTATTTTATATGATTTAGGATTTATAGCGAAGGTGCTCGATGGAATTTCAATAACATATTTCAATCGTTTGAATTTAGTACCTTTCCATGAGTTTTGTCACTAACGACACGGGTTTCGTCATTCGGAAATTGAACCGAGCCAACTTCACAGTACAAGTTCATTATTGATCATGAAATGCATCTCCATGCCGAAAAGCAAAACCCAGGTCGTTAGCGACTAAGTCTTTTGCAGCATCTTTATCCGCATCAGCTGATTCTCCAGTGAATTTAATATTGTGTAAAGAATACCTTGGTTTTAAATTTTGAAAACCAGCCGTTACTTGCATGAAACACAGTGTGAGAATCATCTTTTAGTCTAGCCTTCCAATCCTTATGCAAACTAAGAGCCTTAGCTTGAATCATCGAAGTACTCAGAGGTATGTCTTTTTGATTTTGGTCACTAATCCAATACGAGAAAGATTTCTCCATTTCATCCATCACTATGCCGTGCCTTTTGTAAACAACTTTTGATGATATATGGTGGAGAGGGTTCAGAAGAAATTTTTGAGAATTCTCTATTTGAGGACATATGGGTACTACCCATGGCTTTATCCAACAGACTTTCTCTTAGGGATGCTCACTTTCAATAGTTTGAATGCTCGAAGAGAAATGTATTTGGCATTATATTTCTTTCGGCTTATCCGAGGCCAAAATGAGAATTCCACCATTCTTGAAAATGTTGAATTGAATGTTCCTGATAATTTTTTGAGGAATCGTGAGCATGAGTTGTTTGTTCTTCCAAGGGGTAGAACCAGTCTGCCAATGGGAATGCCTCTGGGAAGAGCTTTAACAATTTTAAACGGCATTGCTTCGGATGTCGACATATTTCATATTGACGTGAGTGAGTTCAGGCGAATACTATATTTTATGAATAAAAGTTGATTTTGTCAGAACTCACTCGGTTGACATCTTTGAAAATTTCTAATGTGATTTTATAAATTTTTTTCTCTCTGTTTTTATGGTTACAATGTTTTCATCTTGTTTTTAATTAATTAATGATTAAAATTATGTATTTACATGTATGTATATATATAAATACATACACGTATTTATATTTGTCAAATACATGGCGCATTGGCATTAGCTGTAATGCCATGATTTGCTTTTTTCTTAAATAAATAAATAAATAAATAAATAAATAAATAAATATATTTCCACAATTTTTTTCATATTCCATAATTTTATCTTTATTTTTTAATATCGAACATATCGTAGACCTGTTTATATCACACGAACGACCGATTGAAGCACAAGACTCTCCATTTTCAGATCTTTTATTATATCCATCTTCGTTTCGATTGTATGAAGTTATGGGTTCTTACGTTCGGATGCATTCGGATGCATTCGGACTCGCTCGCGTTCGTATGTTAATGCATATGTGCGAACAGGACGTAACACTTTTCACAGTACGGACTTTTCAAAAATGCGCGAAATAGCGAATTGTGCGAAAGTCGAATGTGCGAAAGATGAGGTCCGCCTGTATTTGATTTAACAATTATGGATGTCTGTAATATTACAACTCCTCTCCCAGTCGTGCCCTGATTATGACAGAATACTTTCCTATCCCCAATATGTATAAACCATTCTTATACCTCATATATATGTAGCTTTCCCTTCTCATAAAAAAGAGATTGTGTCAAGGAATAACACTCCTTGCAAAAAATCAGTTCAGATGCGCTGCTAAAAAAATCATAGGCTACAAATTGAAAGTAATGTCAACATTTGATAAAACATGACTATTCATCATGCTAACCGCAAAGTTATTATTTAGCGTATTTCAGTTTGCCGCTTGAGGCATTAATTGATATAAACGAATTGCAATCAGTTTGAAATCTAAATACCACAATGCAACATAAATCAAACTATACCATGGGAAGCGACGAGAACATAGCAAAACGTTCACTAAGCCGTCAAATCGTTACCTTACTTTGAAAAAATTCCAATTGCCAATTTTGCCTAAAATGATCTTTTGGTCGGAAAAGCTTGTATTTACCGCATTCTATCATATAAAGGGTATTTCAATAGGGACGCTCAAAATATGTTACTTTGTCCTGCTGAGTAGATTATTCATTGTATAGTGGCCAAATTTGAGTCAACCAGTTTGGTAAATAATCGGCCAACACCTACCTGTACGTGATCAAAATTCAATATCTGGTGAAAACATTGCTGCTGTGTGTGAAAGTGTACAGGAAAACTGAAGGCAGCTTATTTCTCGTTGTTCACAAGAACTTGGCTTTTCTGCGACTTCAACTCGGCGAATTTTGAATCGGGCCTTATGTCTGCACCCGTATAAAATCCAACTAACCAAGGAACTTCAGGTAAACGACCACAGACAACGCCTGATTGGGTTCTGGAGCAGTTGGAAGTTTACCCAAATTTGTCAAAAAAGTCAACTTTAGCGACATGGCCCATTTTATAATGAATGGATATTGGCAAACATTTGATGCTATATTCCACATTTAATGCCGTAAAATATACTTACAAATGAAATTAAAATTTAGTCGAAATCTCACAAACAACTTGTTTTATTTACATTTCAAAACTAAGCGTCCTTATAAAAAGACCCTTTATTATATGCATTTCAGAATAATTTATGGCTAAATAACGAAATTAGTAGAATTTCGGAGTTGCACTGCACCTGCACACTTTTTTTTACTAAATTTATTTGACAAAGTTCTAAGAATGTCATCATTAGATCTTTAAGATCATTATTTCTCAGCAAGAGTTGTGAAAAAATATGCTTAAAATAAGTCATTTAAAACATTTTTACTTGCTCATTGTTACAAGTGAATTTTAATCAATCGAAACTTCAAGCGCTCATATATCAAAAACAGTGTCAAAAGCAGTTAGATCCTTTTCAAAGTTAAGTGTCGAAATGTTATAAATTTAATGACATTGGCGAGTATCAAACAACATCATACCTACTGAATACTGATATAATGCATATAACCTTTTTGTGCAAAGTTTTGTAAATGCTTACATTACAATATACCGACTAAATAAAATGTATCCAATTATCTAAGGAAACAGTTAAATGGGTGTGCATTCGTGTTCCCGGTTAAGGCCGCCATTTCGGACTTTTGATTACACAAAACGCACCCATAAAAACTTTTAATATTTTTGTATAATGTGTGTTCGTGGTAAGTATATTTTTTAGCATGTATTAATAATTAAATCGAGAGGGTATGGAATATTACAATATTAAATAAATGAGCGAACTTTTAATTAAAACTATAGTGACCATGAGCTTATTGCTACTTTTAACATACATATAAAACATTTTTTTGTGCTTTTATACATACATATATGTATTTCAAAATACTACAAAAATATGTTTTATTTGTTTAAAGGTAATTAATAATTTTATTTATTCCACGCATTGTGATACAAACAGTGAAGTGTTTCGCTTCTTAAATAAGCATTATCAAACATCTGAAATCAAGAAACTGTTTCTAACATAATACGTAGAATAAACAAATCTATTTTTTATTTTATATTACAATGAACTTCCAAAACGTAAACACCCAATCCATCGAAAGTTTAATATCTTCCTATCAAGTATGTCAGACAGTTCACGCCTTAGAAGTGACGCAGGCTTAAAGCCTCAACTAGGAAATAGCCTAATCGTATTATGGCAGCGCGTTTCAGAATAATTTTAATTTTATTTTCATTACGGTTCAATAATTACAATACTTGACGCAAAAAGAAAAGTGTGAAGTAGTTTCAAAAACGGAAAAACTAAGCTCTAGTTATATGTATACAGTGAAACCCCGATTCTACGTTTTTCAAGAGACCATAAAAAAATGCAGGAAACGACGAATGCGGGAAAGCTTAAAATATGATATAAAAAAGTTAAAAAAACTTGAATATTTTTTTTTTGACTCCTTCGACATTACTTCTTTGCAGTTTGGTCAGTTACTTAAATTTTAACAAAGACCCTTCAAATTCGCATATTTTTCTAACAACAGATTCATTTATATCCTTGGAGTGGAAATTTTTTTCTTCGAATGCCAATAACGCTTCTGTAAATGGCGAAATAAATCGAGGAATTCGATAAATCGGGGAACGATTAATAAGCAATTTTTTAATATTATTCTTTTTTAATATTATCTATTATAGGTGTTTGGCCGAGACTGTAGAAAATGAACGAACCACGCGGGAAAATAGTTTATGCGAGAACGTTAAATGGGGGTTCTACTGTATATGCATAATTTATTTTAAATAAATCTGCCATGTAATAATCATGCGTATGTCAAGAAGTTTTAAAAACGGAAAACACGGAAACAACGAGTAAACGAGTTTAAAATAAATCTGGGATTAATAATACTTGCCATGAGCGAAACCGGTCCTGACCCAATAAATTTTATGTGGAATTAGTACTAAAAATGTTTTATTATTTTTATTAAAAAATTACATGTTCATATAAAGAATGGTATCAGTAGTGAAAAAATAACACGACACCCTTTTTGCACGCAGTCCAAGATAAATTTCAGCAATAAGGGATGCCATTAAAATTTGTACAGATATTTAATTTTTACTAAACATTTTATATGCAGTAATATATATTTTATAATTAGGGTTGGTGGTTTTAAATGGAATTTCAAATTAAAAGGCAAACAAAACTTTTCATTTGAAGAATTTTGAAAGTGTTTTGTTCGCGGAGCAAGTCTGTCTCTCGTAATTGCTACGAAGAGATGATTGCCCAAAACAATTGAATTTACTAAAACAAACCGTTTTTTTTGTGGCAGTATTTTCGTTGTTTTTGAAAAACGTTTCGTTATTTGAACGTTTTTCCGAAAAGAAGCGCTAAGATAAATATATCTTTCTTTTTGCGGTTTTATTCGGCCAGTTATCATCATCAGCTATCATATTTAAAATGAAATATGATGCCTATTAATCCTCACGGAAAATGGACATTCCGCTAGAAATTTTTAGATGATTAAGGGAAGTGAAGAGATGGTGATGAGAAAAAATACGAATGGATACTTAAATAATATTTTTTTATTATTTTGAACTGAAAAAAATATAATATGCACAGATAAGTTTTATTTATATTGATTAAATTGGCATTTGCTAAGTGTAATAATAGAAAGCTATTTAGAATCAAGCCAGTGTTAACTAACAGAACTTATTAATGCATGATATTTGATTGGTTATTTTGAGTAATAGATAGAGACGAATTTTTTTTTCGAAGACTTGTATTTCTTATACTATTAAAAATAATAACAAATTTGAAATTGTTCTTCCTTAGTTCATGATAGGAATTATTCATCAGTTGCTAATATCCACGATGAGCGAAACCGGTCCTGATCATAATAAATCTAATATGGAATCAGTAAAAATGTTGCTAATATTTTTAATACAATGTTGTACTTATTCCACATTAAGAATTATTCATCAGTTGATAATGCCTATAATGAACGGATCGGTCCTGATCATAATTAATCTAATGTAGAATAGGTACAAAAAAGTTGCTATTATTTTTGAATACAATGCCATTCCACCAAGTATCGACAGTGAGTATGTACCTTAAAAGTGTACTTATACTACCATAAATAAACGATATTTTTCTTTCAATGTTTGCTTTCAATATTAAGCATATACAATAATTCAGCAAGCGGTATTTAATGATATCTATGTAGTTGTTAGTAACTCACTTTAAGTAATACATTTCTTTATGTGAGTATTTTTTTGTCAAAATCTAATTTTTAGTAAAAAAAATATTAAATGATGACTAGGGCTTGCATTACCGGTTAGCCGGTTTACCGGTAAATACACCATCGGTAATTACCGGTAAATTGGAAAATTTACCGGTTTTACCGGAAATGATTTTATCGCGAATTAAGGACAGATACAGGCATATTATAACGAAAGTTTATTGTGATATGCATGCGGAATCGAGAGTTTTGTTTTTTTTCGACTCTGGAAATATTGATACAATGTGTTATCTCAATTTGTCACTTACAGGAAAAAAAATTTTTCAAGAAAAAATAGTTATAGAACATGCAAAACATGCTTATACTAATATTAACAAGCAAGCCTTTTAATTTTTACGACTTTTTTATTTTTATTTTATTAATGCTATATTTTTGTTTTGATTTTACGCGAAAATTAAAATTTGTAAAATTTGAAAACACAAATAAAGATTGAGGGGAGGGATACATATTGAGATACCTCATTCAATAAAATAAATTTCTGAATTATTTATTTTATAAAATACATATTTTTAGATTTTTTTTTTGATAGCCATGAATAAAACATCAGTATGGCAATATTTCAATCGAGTGAAAGGTGACCAATTAGGAGATTGTAAAAAAAATGTTTGTTTCATTTACCGGTAAATAACCGGTAAACTAGTAATGGGTGAAATTATTTACCGTTTACCGGTTATTGACATTTGACGGTAAATTGCAAGCCCTATTGATGACCATTGCTAGTCTCGAGATGTATTGACTGTATGTATAATATACCTATGCAGAATTTTATTGTAAATCTTCTAAAAATAAAATATTTTCAGAAGAAAACACTGCTTAGAATTTCAATTTAATAAAATAAACAAATTAAATTCGGTACGCTAGTATTCTCTTCACAAGTAAAAAAAGAACACCTTATTTGATCATTTCGGTAATAAGACAATGAAGATTTCTTTGAAAAATTTAATATTGATCCAATTTCGGATAACGGCGTTGAAAAGTTGAATAGGAATAAAATTTAACATTTCAACATACACACAAAAAAGATATCGAAACGAATTGAAGTATAAAACACGTAATCCATACTAATTATTAAAGCATTGTGGAATATTTCTGTATGAAATTGTATGAACTAATCCAATATGCAAATATATTAAATTGTTATTTATGTATTGGCTTAGTGTACGTGTCAAATAAATTCGTCAGGAGTAATTTGTTGATAATAATTTATTGAAAGGCCAGGATTATTTTTTTATTATTTATACACAGATGTGGCGAGACGCTATTGTGACACCACACCAATTACCGTAGTAATAAAATCATCCAAATATCAAATTTAAAAGCAGGTGTTTTGCGGTTTATTTAAACAAAAATTTGACACCTCGTTCGGAATTTAAAAATGCCACGGACCGAATAAAGCATAGACAATAATACAAAAAGGAGGGACCACTCAATTTTTTTTGAATTGTTTTGGTATTGCTAGTTTGATTGTTTGTTAGACTTTTTGCAATTTGAGGTTGTAAAATACTATTTTGTTTTTGATGAAAATATAGGTTTTTTAGTAATTGACTTATATACCTGTCAATTATTGGTGGAAAGAAAATACTCTTGGTTGATCAGTTGAAAATGTTCGCGATTTGAAAATCCGGTCCTGAACTTTACAAAATATATGTGGAAGCAGTGCAAAAAATTGTTTGTTGGAATTTCAATTTCAAATTTGAATCTTTTAAATTTTGGACTCTTAAATGAGTCCAAAACCAAAACCGAACAAAATTGTGTTATTTTTGCGTTGGATGATTTCAAAGTTCTTCTAAAACAATAGTCAACTGTCAGGAAGCGAATAAAAGCAGATATGGGATAATTTTGATCGATTTCCCATTGATTGTGGTTTGTTGGATAAGTTTGGCTTTATCACCTAGTACCATTGAAACACTCTCTCTAGTTATGAATTTAGTCCGATTTCTGAAAATCGATACATTTTATTACTAAAACTTTAGTAATAAAATTCACAAAAGATGGCGTATGATTTTTTATATTTAAATAATTCAACATGACATAAGTTTTCTGTGTGTTAGTGAAAATAAGAAGGCAAAAAAGAGAAAGGAAGTTTCTTTAATGCGATCTAAATATTTTATTTGCAAAACGTATCAGTCCCAAGAGTTTGCCCTTATGAGGACTAAAACCTGGCAATTGCATGATTTTGTGAATGTCATTATCAAATTAAAAAATATATTTTCATATAACATTTTATCTATAGAGGGTCATAGAGAAGAATGGTCTTACGCGATTCTCAGATGTTTTTTGTAATAATTATGCAGGTAAGAGATCGTTGGGTTACAATGATGGTCTTTTGAGAGATTTCACAAACGAACTCGCGAATAGCGGGTATTCTTAAATCCGCATGTTACAGAGACTACGCAAGAATCGTGGACCATCACTTATTTGCCTTGATGACTTATTTTGAGTAAGTCTCCAGATGTTTGTGGTGAGCAAACGCCCATACTAGGTTAGTGTACCACCATTATTGGGTAAGTTAATACTGTCTTTAAGAGAAGCTTACTTTTAAGGGTAAGTTTGCTCCTAACATGAAGCATAAAGTGCAATGAAATTTCGCTTACAAAATTTCCTTGAGTGTAAATAAGAAGTGTTATTTTTTGTTCATTTCAATTCAACGAAACCATTTTCATTTTAGAAAAAATGTAAGATTTATTTTAAGAACAGATACTCCACACAAAAAGTGTAGATGTCAATTCTTTAATACAATGGAAAATAGATATATTATTATCACATTCATTGTTTTCCCGCATTTGTTGTTGGTTTTAAAAGAGGCTTTAAATATGATGAATCTGGGTTTTGCGGTATAATAACAGCTTGAAAATCATCGCTCACTTTTCTTGCAAAAAACAATAACACCCTTATCTCTTGAGCCACGCAGAAGCCGAGAGTTGATTATAAAATGTACTTGATTTTGAAACTGGGGAAAGTTTAAAAGAGACAACATAAAACTCTTACATTATATTTATACGAAAAGAGACGGTGAACAAAAGATGATTCGCATTTTTAAATCACAAAGGTAACGCGATATCAATTATCCCGTCATGCCAACCTATTTAATTTGGCAATTTTTGTCTCACAAAAAAATATCTTGCGTAAAAAGTGATTTAATAGGAACAAAAGTGATCCTGTTCGAGATGAATTCCCCCGGAGAGTGCTAATTTTAGACTACCCAAATAGCAATTCACGTACGATCATATTACTATATTTCTTAATTTAGTCATAGCAATATTTTTTTAAAATAAAAAATTGTTATTTTGTTCCCTTTCAGTTTTTGTGACAACGACGACATTTAATGAGAATGAATTTTACCGAAAAAAATGTACAAGATATTTCAATTTTAATATACATACATAGCTTAGGATTTTGACTGAATGTGGTTGATAGAATTGTAATCGTTTGAATTGTGCTCTTTTCCATAGGTTTTGTCGTTAACTATTTGTGTTTCAATTTTGGGCATCCTCAGGTATAAAGCCCAGGATCAACCTGAATTGAATTGAATACTACACTGGTCAGTTCATCCTTGGAATTGGAATGCCAGGAGATGCCGGAAGGTGAATCTCTGGTCGTTAGCAAAAAGGCTCACTGAAAATTAGAAAATTCAAGCGATATATAAGTATAGCAATCAACCAATCACAAAATTGTTGTATTCGGTATTAGGTTTGGTAAATAATACCGATTTTTTGATGGTATTATTGTGGAAAGTTTTATCAGAATCAGGGATGTTTTTCTATATTTTTTTTTCTGCGAAATACAATAAAAATAGAGAATCATTTTAATGTACTGAGGAAATAACTTTTCCACCTTATTGTTCATAATATCAAGTACGTGAAAAGGAAAATTGTCGTAAAGAAACACCAAGGCAGTTCCAATTTCTCTCTCGCTGATAGTACATAGATAACAGAAATGTTTTAACATGACTGAAAAATGTAGCTCGACTTGGAAAGCTTAATGTCTTGGTGTTTTATTTTGTCTCATTTTTATTTTCTCTTTTATATTGTAAATAAAAACTTCTATGATAAAAAATGGAAGTTTCCGAGTATTCCTTTTCAGATTGAGTAATGACATAATGATTACTTAGTAAGAAAGGAATCATTATTATTAAGGTACGCAAGAGGTTAAAATAATGAAAACACTCCAGTTATTTGCTTATAACATCAAACTTCATTGAAAAATCAAAATACTTATATTTAATTTGAGGCATGGAATCCATCACAAACTGGCGTAAGCAAGAAACCACTAGGACTAGTTAAAAACTAGGATGGTGGGACAGACAAGAAGATGTATTGTGTACCCTATCTACAACTGTATATAAGGATGAGTAAATACAGGTTTAAAACATAGTTCTGACGATCAACAAATATATCAAATGATTTCTGTACAATTAAAATAGATTGTTATTTTTTTCACCGTATTATGATGGAGCTCCACCAAGTAAATGCCAATTCAATCAATCACAATATATCCTCTTAATAAGTAGAACACATTGAATAGTACTATTTCTACATGAATAATGAATGATTCACATATCGCGATTATTGTTAAATAATGATCACGATTAGCTAAATCGGACCTGATCTTTGTAAGAATACATGTAGGCAATTGCAATGGTACTATATAGTGTGCTTTATTTAATTAAATAATTTCTGTATACCAAGAACTGACAGTTAATACAATTAAATTTATAGCATTGTTATTCCACGTGTTGTGTCGCAGACAGTGACACGTGTTATAATGGAGTTTCACTGTATATTAATGGAGTTCTACAAAGTAAATGCCAACTCAATCAAAAAACAAGCAACCACTACTTACGACGATTAAAGAAAAAAGTACTGTATGATTAATAACATCTTCAGCTCGATGAATGAATGGTGTGTGACCTGTGGTGGGTCGGAAAGTCGTTCAGTTAACGAGATTAATTCAACAAAATAATCTTTCTTTATTCGCAAATTCGCTGCGCCTAAATAAATCTGTCAAGCGGAAAATAGTTCCAGTAATCAAAATTCAAATTGCCTCGTCCGAGTGAGTGCGTGCCGGGCGGGGGTGGGGCGGCTGGCAAGTTCAGGGACACAAATAAACGCCGGTTCGGCACTAACAAACTTTGATACCGCATTAATTACACTCGCACACTCGTCTTAGCCACGCCACGCCACGCCACGTCGCTTTTCCTCCAAAATAATTATCATAATAATTCTGAGTAGCGAAATATTCGAGCTGTTAATAATTTCGCCTAATCCCACTCACTTACTGACGCAGCTGACTGACGTTTTTCCCTACCGGATACTTTGTCCTGATGATTCCCATTTTTTCAGTGAAACCGATCAAGATTTTAAATGTAAGATAATGTTAAATAAATAAAGATAAGATAATGTTAAATGATAATGTTATGAATTGACATATTTGGGATGATAGTTATCTGTTGACAATTCTCGCCATGAGCGAAACCGGTCCTGATCAAAAAAAAAATGTGTAATAAGTGCTAAAAAATGTTTTTTTTATTATGCTAGTAATATTCCATGCCGTTGCGCAAAATATGTTTGATTTTGAAATCTACTTGATTCGAGAAATCATTGAAAATTTAAGAAAAAAACAAAAATTCATATTTTTCAATATTTTTACCTTAGAGGTGAACATTTAGATATCTAATACTTTCGATGGATTCGGCGTGAAATTTGGATAGCAACCTTTGCGATAGTAAGTCTGAAGATGATTCAGGAGGAAACGAAACAAGTGTCACAATTAAAATTCTATATTAACTAGATATCTTAATCTTATAAAAATATAGACGGCAGTAGTAGAAACTGATTCATTGTTATTATAAAATACGACGGCAAAAACTTGTTTTTGACGTCTTACAACATTCTTTTTGATCTAGATCTATCCAGTGTCATGGCTTACTTATATAATAAATGGGAAATCTTACTTTCACTTCGTGTACCTTCAAGGTTGCGCCGAAAACAGTTTGGGATAGACGAATTTTAAAGATTACCGCTATTGTTGGCAATGTATGTATATACTTACCAACAATACATAAACTATGTTATATTAGACATTTTTATGTGAATTAGTTTAATGTTCTTCTTCTAAGAAGGTAGTAGTTGTTATTCCAGTAGTCTCCGAACTTGGGTACGTGGCTTTTTTATATTGACAGAAAAAAAATATCTCATCAGTAAGTGGTCTAGATAAATATTTTTGTGATGAACAGTAAAAAATATAATAATCAATATATTTGAGACTGTTCATTTTATTCTATAACTTATTATTCTATATATTATTTTATACAACGCTTGTCACTAACCCACCTTTCCTTAAATAATAATTTATTTATTTAAGAAAAAACAAATCATGGCATTACAGCTGACGCCAATGCGCCATGCATTTGACAAATACAAATACATGTATTTATATTTATATATATATATACATACATACATGTAAATACATTATAAAAATCACAAAATAATTAAAAACAAGATGAAAAAATTGTAGTCATACAAACAGAGAGGACAAATTATTAACATCACATTATAAATTTTCAAAGCATTCAACCGAGTGAGTTCCGACAAAATCAACTATGATACATAAAAAACAGTACTCGTCTGAACTTACTCACGTCCATGTGAAATATGTCAACATCCGATACAATTTCGTTAAAAATCACTAAAGCTCTTCCCAGTGGAATCCCCATTGGCAAACTGGTTCTACTCCTTGGAACAACAAACAACTCATGTTCACGATTCCTCAAAAAATTATCAGGGACATTCAATTTAACATTCTCAAGAATGGTGGAATTCTCATTTTGGCCTCGGATAGTTGAAAGAAATATTTGGCAAGGTACATTTCTCTTCGAGTATACAAACTATTGAACGTGAGCATGCCTAAGAGAAAATTGGTTGGATAAAGCCATGGGTAGTATTCGTATGTCCTCAAATAGAGAATTCTCAAAAACTTCTTCTGAACCCTCTCCAGCATAAGAATATATTTCGTACCTCTCGGGGCCCAAACAATCGACCCTTTCTCAAGCCGGCTACGAACTAAAGAATTATACGTGGAATAATCAAAGTTATTTTAAATTTTATATTAAAATGAACTTCCACAAAGTTACCGCCGAAACCATCGAAAATAAAGAATTATACATTAAAATACGCAAATACCTACTTATTTCTAAGATAGATTGGCATCTATCTTTACTCTCTTCAAAAATAAAACAGGTTTAACTATATATAGAACTTCTATCACCCCCTTCCTTGTTTCCTTTAGAAGGAAAAAAACCCGTAATCCATTTTGTAATTTCATAATTTAAAATGTTAGAATTTATCTTGCTTCATTACTCAAGCAAACTTTGCGATAGTAAGTCTGAAGATGCCTCTGAAATAGGCGAAACACGTGTCACAGTTAGTTACACAATACGTAAAATAATCAAAGTTATTTTAAATTTTATATTAGGTTTAACTACGTTTTACATAGTTCTTGTCAAAAAGATTCAGATACTCTACATTGGAAGTGTTGCTTGATGCGAAAGCTTCTTGGAATATTGTGTGCCTGAAAATTTATTGGAATTTTCCAATTAAAATACTGTTTTCTCTAAAATCTGATTGATCAAATTGAATAAATATTGTCAATAAGTTAATAATTGTTATATGAAATAAGGATTTTAAGATTCGGAAGCTATGTTGAACACTTTACATTCTTACACTATGAATGATTTTTTTAGCTCACCGCGAACGAAAAAACTTACTCTATATTTTTACGTATCGTTCGCATAAAGTGTATGTAGCGAATTCTGATAGGTGCGATTTCTAAATTATGCGTTTTTTTTAATGCAATTTAATATTTTTTTTGGACTATATAAACGTATATTTGTGTTAGCGTAATTAACAGCGCGTTGTTCCCATACTGTATGTGCAAAATCCAGCGTTTCAACTGTTTATTTCAATGTGACCTTGACACGTGCGTCCTTGTACATGTTATGTTCCGTATAGGTCATAGCTTTTTTGTGCGATTTTCCGCGGAACGCATTTACCGCACAAAAAAAGATTTAGGCGATTTTATTTTAAGAATAGTTTTTTTTTCTTCACAGGGTGTTTCCGAACAAATAAGTTTGGATACCACTGAACTAGACAACGATAAAATAGGTTAAATTTTGTTTTATGTTCTAGGCACATTCGGCTATATTAAATACACATTAATTTGGCGGAGTTTCGAAATAGACCTGGTCCATTTACGTATTTGAAATTGCCGCCGCTATTGTTATGAAGCACGCGTCCACTGAAACTTGTGCAAACATGAAAGACGGGCTTCACAAAAGCCTCTTACTAGAAATAACCCAGTTACTTAACCAGTTAGGTGCCGGCTAGGATTAGTATGGCCGTGCATGGAGTGTCGTGATTTTCTTTAAAAAAATAAAACCTAATAAATATATACTTTTCGACATATTTTAATTGCACATCACATACACTTACCATATAAATACACGATGTGTCATTTACGCCATCATTTATTCAAAAACCAAAACAACAAACGTTTCACAAAACTTCAGGGTAATCAAATCACTCACACAGAAAATACGTGAACGTGACTTTAAATCGGAACTGATTCATAATAAATTTAATCTTAAATGTAAATAAAAAATACGTTCAAAATTCTTAAAGCAACTTAATAGTCTTCCACTGAGTGGTATGCCTCAAAACAAGGTTCTACGCATATCTGCTAGCGACACATTTCAACACAACGAAACCGCTCTTTTTAAATCGATATATTTTAGATTACTATACAATATCTTTAAAGTTGAAGTATTACGTCACAATTCGAAGAGATGTCACTATATGCAGGATATTTTAAAATTGTTATAAACGTTGCTCGTGGCCTTTAAACTACGTCTCAAGTACTGCAAGTAAACACGCACATTTTGTATGGCTGGCCCTACGAGCACGGAAATATTTGCCGTGTTAACACGGCCCGGCATCCAAGAGATTAAAGATATTTCGCGCTCAATTTTTCCTTCGAAAAATGAGATTGAAGGAATGTGAATAAAAAAAAAACGCACCAGTATAATATATCTGACAGCCCGTTGCCGAATGGTCAGTATTTATGCGCTTCAACCGTGCACGACTCCTAATCTCCGGAGAATTTAACTGAATTAATTTTGCAATCGATTTATATGTTGCATGTGTACGATTTATAAGACAAGTAGATTGGAATACATTCTTTAAATATGTTTGCTCATGAAGTGCGCAAAGTGGCATTTTTGGAAAAAAATGAGTTAGATGCATTATCATATTTTTCAGCAATTAAAGTATCCTAAAAGTGTGTTGAGATTATTAAAAACACACTGAAATAGTGTTTTCTTCATAAAATAAAGTGCTCTGAGCTTTTACAAAAATCATTTTGGTACTTTCACTTTACTTGTAAAGAGCTCAAATGATATTTTTCCATTGAACTAATCTCACCCCTTTTATAGCCCTATTTCAATCATTATTACACTGAAGTAATTTTTTCCGTTTATTAATGTAGTAAGCTTCCACGTAGTGTTAAAATGTTAAGATATTTCTACAGAAAAAAACGAAGTAAAAACGTTATTGAACTTAAATGGCCAATAGAAAAGTTTCACCATTGTTAGTAATGGCTCCCTTCACCTCTCACGGGATCATATCATAACTATGAATAGGGTATATCAACAGAAAATATTTGTTATTCAGTCGCCGAAAGCTAATTTAATTCACCAACCTCCTGTTTTTTTGATATGGAGGCACTTAAATATCAGACATCCGGAACTATGCATTCAATTTTGATTAAGAAATGCATTTATAAAAGATCTATTCCGGGATTCGAAGAAAAAATTCAACAACATTAGCCACTCGGCTAAGTGCGATTTTCAGGCTTCGTTTTAAATTTTTAGTGTAAAAATTGATGAGAACGGGAGCGAATGATTATAAAAACCGGCGACCGCAAATGTCAGAATTTAAAATTAATACAAGCCATACTGACTGCATTGAAAAATAATTTGTTTTCCCCTGAAGCGGGCTGCCTGGCACGTTTAAGATGTCACGAATATTTACCCTGAAATATAATTACGATCGGAATTTTTTAAGCCATCATTGCAGGGCTTGTTCAAGGCATACGGCGAAGGGTTTTCTCGATAGACCCAAACGGATCGCGAGTTATTTCAAACATCTGCTGTCTATGAATCAAAACATGCTAAAGATCAAATCAGTCTACCCACCAGCAAACTTTTTTTTTTCAGTTAACAATTTACAGTCGAAAATCGCATAAACTGAATAAATCCACCGGAAAGAGTTTTATTTAAGAATTGCGCGCAAAATATTTAAAAAACAAAACACCACTTTCTTGGTATTTGGAAATTGTAGGAACTTACAATATCATAAGTGTAGGACTTATTATTTAAATGAAATATGTGATTAAAAAATAATAATAAAAAAATTGTACTAATTCCACATATTTATTAATTAAATGGTCATTTTCAAATGATCTAAATATCAATGTCAACTAGGCCAACTTGGTGACTTTAACCGTGGCAGGAGAACTGGACTGGCACAACATGGAGACGTACACATTCTCGAGTAAAACAAATTGGGACACTGACATTGTTTTAATTAATATGTCTTAAATAAGACAGTAAGCTTAGCCGTATAAGATTCATTGATCAGTTTTAAGGTGTCTACTGTTAATAATGCTCACGATGAGCGAAAACGGTCATAATAAGTCTACAATCACAAAAAATATGTTATTATTTTTCAATCAAATGCCATTGACAGTGAACACATTGAAAGTGAAACATGTGATATAAAATAACTTTGATTATTCCACGTATTGTGCTACTAACTGTGACACGTGTTTCGCCTTTTTCAGAGGCATCTTTGGACTTACTATCGCAAAGTTTGCTAAAGTAATGAAGCAAGATTGATTCTATAACCCCCTCCTTCATTCCCGTAAAAGGGAAAAATCCCAACTTCCATTTTGTAATTTTATCATATTAAAATATTAGAATCAATCTTGCGTCACTACTTGCAAAGTGTCACAGTTAGTAGCACAATACGTGGAATAATCAAAGTTATTTTCAATTTTATATTAAAATGAACTTCCACAAAGTTACCGCCGAATCCATCGAATGTATTGAAACATGTGATTTTTAAGAGTTTACTGATTTCAATATCTTTATTTTTACTATGACCCTTTTAGTCGTTTTTCTAGTTAAATCATTCGGTTTTTCAGAGCCGGTTCGATCACGTTGTGTGAGGGCATCTCTTCAAAACGCTGTCAAAGTCTTACATGATTGATGGGTCCATGCAAATCCCTTAAAGTCATAACTGCTTACTATACTTTACTTGCCAGAATGTAAATGTTGAATTATTTCAAGGATATAGAGTTTTCATCACATATTCATGGTTTTTTTTACGATTCGAATTATTTAAAGACGCCTTTTTTTACTCTAGTTGATAAGAATACTTGTTATGGAAATTTCAAATAATGGAGTGTTACGGAATAATATTTTTTTTTCTTTCGCTTTTTTTTTGTATAAATTTATTATTAGTATGCAAGCCAAGCTGTGTTAATTTTTTACGAGTTGATACGTTTTAGCAACTAGAACTTCCGCTCGTTAAAATAAACAAGTTAAAGCAAATGTGACACGTTTCAAAATATTTAATTTTCCTTTATTAATATAGTCGCATAATACGTCTTTTATTAATTTTGTCCATTTCATTAAAGTGGCAATCTTAGAGCCTATAGCTCTTTTTAGCGTTATGAGGTCATATCATGTTTGAACATACACGAAGTGAGATACAATAAATACATCATTCTGTTTCATTCACATCTTAATGTAGAAAATCATATTGGTACAGCAATATTAGATGAAAATAAATACAATACATTTTTTTTTTGAATCTTTTAAATTTTGTACTTTTCCACGAGTTTAGTCGACAACGACCAGGGTCTCGCTTTTAGGTATCTTCAGGCATTTCAAATGCACGAATGAGCTTGAACTGACGCGTAGTATGTATCGTTAAAATAAAAAATAGATCACTTCGTTTTATTCAGTCATTGTATTTATGCAAGCGGACTTTATTATTTCTTATCACGTATTATACCACATAATTTTTAATTGTAAATGCGTGTTTAATTCAAAATATTTATCTCAATGTAAATATTACGGCATAAAAATACAGTTTTTTTGTAATTCAAACTTATAGTAATAGTCAAAAAGTTACATTTGAAATTTAACGTCTCAATAGATGTCAAGATAAATTAACCTTCGAGAAAAGTATACGGAAGGAAAATTATCGCATATTTTCCGTCTATTTTGGAAGAAAAACTATGCCCAAACTAAAGACAAAACTATTTCGCAACTCGGTGATGTCGAACACTTTGCATTCGGACACCATTAGCCTGCAAATCGGCGAGATTTTTTTTTTTTAAATATGTTTACATAGGGATTTTTATCGTTTATTAGTTCAAACAGAACAAGCAGTAAATTTTCCATTGAGTATTGTCTTTTATAAAGAGGAAGCAAATTGACAAGTTTGTCTGTGGACTTCTAATTAACTTTGTAAATATAAATTGAAGCCGTTAGTAGAGACTCCAATTACTCTCAACTACATACTCTAAATAACTAAATAAAAAGGCTTTATTTTTTTTCATTGATAAATTTATGTATGTCAATCTATAAAGCTTATATTTCAAAATTAATAGAGAATTAACGTCTCAAATTTTAAATTGGTTCGAAATTAGTTCGGACGAGTATTACTCGAGTATTTTTCAAAATACTCGATTAGTTTCAGATGTACCAAAATTTATATTATTAATTCAAATTTGTGTATATAAATAGATGATAAATAAATAAATAAGGTTATTTCATCTCGTTAATACATTTATTTCAATATATTTCAAAAATAAAAGAGAATTAAGCGTCCCATATTTTAGTGTGAGTTTTTTTTTCATTGAAACATTTACATATGTATGTCAATTCATAAAACATAAATTTCAAAATTAATATAGAATTAAACTACTCAAATTTTAAATTGGTTCGAAATAAGTTGAGACGAGTATGACTCGAGTATTTTTCAAAATACTCGAGTATCGAGAACTTGAAAAATGGACGAGTACTCTCGAGTATCTACTATTCGATACTCGAATTGGAGCCTGTAGCCGTTGGTGAATCAAAAAAGGTGGTGCATCACCTTATAAGCCTAGTGCTACTTGAGTTAGAAATTTTACTTATCTCCGTAAATTTGATTCTGAGTTAATAAAATAGTCAATGAAGTAGATACTTTTTATTTGAGTTGGAGGAGTTGTGAAAGTATATCAATTTAAAATTATACCATCTTCTTTGAGATGATTAATGGAACTTTAAAAAGCACTTTTCTCATTTAATAGTGTTTTAGTTTGAGACGTTTCAGATTTGTTTGATTACTTTTATCTCTCTGAATAAATTAAAATGAAACGATTTATATTTTCTTCGGAAAACTTTTTATAAATCAGGTTTTTTTCAAAAAACATTATCCGACACGTCAACGTAAGTCAACTTATTCCACTTGTAATTTAAATTATGCAGTACTTTTTAAGAATAGGTGAACATAATACTCTTAGCCTCTTTGTCAATCAAGTCTACCAATTATTATAATTCTATATGAAAGTCAATAGTTACAAATTGAGTGCATTTAAATATTTTGTTGTTCATATATTATATATAATATGTTTAAGTATTCGAGTTATCATAGTAAATTTGTCGATAGATGGTGTTAGTTATTCAACGCAAATACAGTACGGCATTATTTGGTATTGATTTCGAATAAACTTTTACGTATCATTCAGCTTGTGCGGAATAATCAAAAGAGCTATAGGAAATATGTATTTGTCTTTCTTTTTGTCATTCAACGCTTAAGTATAAAAACGTAAAATAAGAAAACGCTTTTTGTAGAAATATTGTAACCGTTATAGTTGGTTTACTTATACAGTTTTGACACAATTTTATAAAAAAATAAACATGCATACTTATATGCTAAGATATTAGAACCAGAGACTTTCACATTTACTTGATATTTCAAGTGTTTTAACTAGTACATTTGAATCGTTTGAATTGCGTATATTTCCATGAACTATGTCGCTAACGATATGGGTTTTGCCTTTGATTTAAATTTAATATTGAAATTCCATCAAGCACCTTCAGTCAAAATCCTATAAAAATGATTAAGCTGTTTTCAAATATTTTATTTAAAAAGCTTTGATATGAGTTACCCACAATAAGTTCTGCTGGGGAACTAAGCAACTTCTTATAATTTTGACAAGTCGAAACCTTACTTTGAAAAGGTTATAACTGCTCTTGACACTGTTTATTGAGATATGAGCGTTTAAAGTTTCGATTGACCAAAATTCACTCGTAACAATGAGCAAGTAAAACTGTTTCAAATTATTTATTTTAAGCATATTTTTTTTACAACTCTTGCTAAGAAATAATGATCTTAAAGATCTAATGATGGAAATAATGATGACAATCTTTAAGCTATGTCAAATAAATTTAGTAAAAAAAGTGTGCAGATGCGGAGCAAGTCCGGAATTCTGCTAACAGCGTTATTCAACCATTGATAATTATGAAATTCATATATATGATATAATGCGGTAAATACAAGTCTTTTCGACCAGAATGTCATTTTTGGCAAAAAATGTCAATTAGAACCTTTTCAAACGTAAGGTAACGAAGTGTCACCTGGTAATTTGCTGGCTTTTAATAACCGCTCAATTCTGGGATAGTAAAAGTTAAACAAACGATAAATAATATCCTATCACTGAGCCTTCGTTACTGATGATGACATTTTGGTATGTCGGGTGAAATGATTGCAAAATCAAAACCTGAATAATGTAGTTAAATCATATAAATTATGAATAGTTCAAATACATTGTGTTGTATTGAAATTATTATTTATTAAATAGCTGGCAACACAAAGCGATAAATTTCCGATTTGAATGAGTTGAGTCTTGGAAATCTTCCCGTGCTAGATTTAAAACGGTGAGCGATTCAATAAACCCGACCCAATAATTCATCCGAAATGATCCCTCCGATGGAAAACTAGCAGCAGAAATAAATCTTTGATAGTGGCTGCGATGGGGATGATTTACTACCCCATGAATAATACAAGACGACGGGACGATATTGGTCCACCCCCCCGTCGCAAAATACTATCATGCCGGGGGGCGCAAAAAATAGTTTTCTGCAGAATTTAATAGATGCCCCGTGTCCACTTAAAGTGCCGTTTCGACCACTTGTTGGAAATCATTCCGTAAATTTTATATGCTATACCGTATAAACCTGGAAGAGATCATAAGAATATATATTAACAATTTTAACTTAGTGGTGGAGTGAGTTGATTTTAAAGGCTAGGAATTCCATTTGCTTTTTTTTTATTTATTAATAAATAATATTAATCAGCGCAGTGGTCGCTATCCAGTGGCGTCCAATGAAAAATAATTATATGGGGAATAAGAATTCAATACATTATAATAATACACTCTACATCGGATAGTTTACAGCGTTATAAATTAGCCGAAGTGGCTAAGTAACGCATTTTTTTTAAAGCAAACGTATGCACCCCCTAAGCTTACTTTATTCCACGTATTGTGTATCAAATAGCGATTTTTTCCGCTCTTTAAGAATCATCTTTAGACTTAATATCATAGGGCTAATTAAGTGATCAGACTAAAATAGCCTTGTTGTAGTAAGTATGAAGATGCTTCTAAAAGGGGCGAAAAATGTGTCTCTATTTATTACACAGTACTAGGAATAAAAAAAGCTATTGTTAATTTTGAATTCAAATGAATTTTCATAAAGATATTGCCGAATCCATCGAAAGTATTCACGACTATTCTTCGTCGATGATATTCTACTCTTTGATGAAGTTTTTCAAAGCTGACACCAGTTGGTGAAAAAAATAGCAATGTAATTTAGGATTTTGAAAGAACGTGCTTAGTAGAATTTCGATATCAAATAAGAATTTTGCAATTTTCCATGAGTTTCGCCTTTCGGAATCTTCCATCATTTCAAGTGTACGAATTAACTTGAACTGATTTATATGTCTATTTTGGCTTTCAACTAAGTAGAAATAGCTGTCAATTATATAATTTTTGTAGAATTAAAAAACAATAATATTTTTTACCGTTTTATAATGGACTTCTATCAAGTTAATGCCAATTCAAACAATTAATCAATAAACTTTTATTTTATCATTTTGAAAATAAGTCGAATTTATTTACTACATTTATCGTTTGATTGATGTGTGACACGAAAAGTAAGAATGAATTTTATTTGAATATTGGGTCGTTCCATAATTAAAATTGTTTTCAATTCGCATTTTAGGATTCAAACAAAAAATGATTTTACATTTTTTAGGCAGGATGGAATCTGTAAAGCTAAACGAGGTATTATTTGAGCACCGATATGATTTGATTGAACCCACGGGAGAATGGCGTCGGATTGAAAGTTTTGATTGCAGTTTTAGTTTGACTGATGTCATTTTTCAAACAAATCTCCCGAGAAAAGTGACGACGCGATTATGCACAGTGGCTTACGGTGGTGAACCCTCCGACCGCCTAAAAGGAAAACGTCGTAATATAATGATTATACTACTAACATATCGTATTTCATCGACTATACGAAGCATGCTCTTTTTGGGTATCTGACTTCAGGCTGTTTCTTTTAATCTCTGTAAAAAAATAGCATTCGTCACGTTCTCTACAACTAAAAAATGGTAGAATATGTTTCACCTTCTCGGAATGAAAAATTTATACAATCTTTTGAAATACCGGCTTAAATATATAATTGAAAAATAGCTCTCGATTCGATATAGTATATGTTTCAGAAAAATCCGACACTGAAACTCATGACACCGATGGCGAATATTATAGTAGAATATACGTAAAACTTTTTATATTTTTTTATGAAAAAACCGTGCTTTTAATAATCGAAGTAATACAGTGAATACAGTGTTTACAAGTTACCGGTTCTCTACACACTATGCAAACAGATGATTTTAAATGGTCCACTATTTGGCACAGCAAATATATGTAATTATCAATTCTAAAGTTTCCACTGTCAAAACTTGGTGAAATGGCATTATATAAAAAAATGATAACATATTATTGTAGATATACCACATTAACAGGTGATCAGTTGATAATGCTCGCTATGTGCGAACCAGCCATGATCATAATAAATCAGATCGGAGTAAGCAACAAAACTGTGTCATTATTTTAAAATATAATTCCATTCCACCAAGTATTTATTGTCAGTGAACATTTTAAAATTGATAAATGTCATATCATGAAATTATCATGTCTTCAGTTGAGTATGCTCGCGATGAGCGAAACGGTTGTGATCATAATAAACAGGGCTGTGGAGTCGGAGTCGGAGCTTTTTGGCCGGAGTCGGAGTCGGCGCGACGTTTTGGCCGGAGTCGTACTCGGAGTCGGAAATTTTGAAAAGTTTGAACTTTTTATTTTTGCATTTAATATGTCAAATTTGGCTTTTGGCCGCATTGATAGGGTTGATATTTAATTAAATACACATAAATAGGAAAATTAGGGGAACAAAGTGACGATATTAACCTTTTTTAGTTGGAGTTGGAATTTTATTCACCGACTATAATTTGTAATGAGTACAATTTTTTTTTCACATTATTTTTTTTGCGCATTTATTGATTTGGATAGATTGTTCGATTAAGTAGTTTGAATTGTTATCAATCACACATAAATGCATCAAATATTTACGCGAAAAGTGATTGATTGAAAAAAAATATATCTTTCAGTAAACAGTAGAATAAAGATTCCGATATTTACACAATTTTTACCGTTTGTAGTTAGTGTCAACGTTAATATTCTAAAAACCCTATGTGTTATAGAATCATACAATTGTATCGTTCCATTTAACTTGATTAAGTATCATAACATTGACATATTTTTTTATATCCTTTTTTTATTCCAGAAAAAAAAATGTTTGCCCTAACGCTGTCATGTTCAGCGTGCTGCAATGTTTTTCATTATACATAGTATGTCGTAATTTTACTGTGAAATTATGTAAATAAAAAGATAATGGTTTGCACGTACATAAATTATCGCGTGTCAAAATGTATGGAAATATTAATATTATATATCAACTTTATGTTCCGCAAGTCACAAAACTGGGTATTTTCTTTATTTATAGCCAACACACAAGTTGTGAAACTTAACGTCGTAATTTGGCTGTTGTTAGTTCATATCGAATGCAATTTATTGAAGTTTACGAAAACTTTTACACGGGAAAATCGTGTTTATTTTTCTAAAAGTCGAAGATATGAAATAAAAGATACGGAAGTAAAAATATATGTTTGTAATCGATATATACAACTCGAGACTACGTGGAAAATGGTTTTATCGCTCTATTTTTAGCTCGTTTTTTATTTAGATCAGTGATATGTTGCCGTAAAATTCAAGAATGAAGCTGTAAAAAAAATTATCCTCTTTCAAATATGCAGGATTACAAATCCAACTATCGATAATGGTTAGCTTATTCACACTTTTACAGCTACTTGAGAACTTAATTGATTGTACAAGTATAGCATTTACACGATTAGGACACAATAATATAGAAGTTTATTATTTCGCCAGGCATCTTCGGACTTCTGAAATCTAAAAAATGATTGTAGTATCGTGGAATAATTAAGTGGAATTATTTTAAATTTTATATTTAAATGAACTTCCACTGAGTTACCGCCGAATCCATCGAAAGTATGGCATTTACTTGGTAGAACTCCGTTATAGCACGGTGAAAAATAGCAATTTCTTTAGTTCAAAAAAAATTATACAACATATATAGAGTTGACAGATGTGTGTTATTCGTCTCTAATTGGCTGTGGTAAAATATTCTTTTTTTGTACGATAAAAATAAATTTATAAAAAAATTGACGAATTTAGTTTACGTAAATCAAGTTAGAATTATTTTTCTCAGTGAGATAAATGTTATACATATTGCAAATACCGAGCGAAGCCGGGTGGAGCCGCAAGTAATAAATAATGCCAAAGTGAGACGATGATGAAAAAAAATATCCGCAAAATATAAAGAATGACTTAGATTCGTTTTGAAATAATAATATAATGTTTTTTTGTGAAAAATGAGGTTAAGATATAAACGCATCCGCAATATCTATGAGAATGGATGGGCGGCCAGGTACGCCTCATTGGATTTTATGACGCCTTTTATCAACGAAAAAAAGAATATGTTCACCTTGTACTCTTTCTAATATTTTGACAGCCGCGAAAGTTATTGCTGCCGCTAAAAAATAAAACGTTTATCGAAAAAATATTTTTCACGTATAGACGCTACAAATTTTATTGCTGTCATTACTGCCTTTTCCACATTATTCGTATTCGCCTTTTATTCTTTTTTCTTTAAGAACAACTGTGAATATTGAAGGAGTTGTATTATTATGTCCATTCTCATAGATGGGCTTTTAACATGAAAACTTAACCACAAGTTGGCAAGGTTTCAGGAGATGGAACAAAACATGTTTAATTTATGACTTAAGTCAAAACTAAAACTGATATAAAAAATTTCGACTGAAAATTTTTGATGGAATTTCAATACATTTAATTTAACTTTTTCATGAGTTTTTTAACAACCCGGGTTGTGTCCTTGAAGTGCTTCTCAGCAGGTTTAATTTTTTCCAATTTAAATCTAAGATCATGGACTTGGTCTGGTGTATGTGATTTCTCCTTAAGTTGTTTTCATATATTGAGTTTATCTCGTAAGATTTTCATATTTCAACAAAATACAATTTGTGGGCAACAATATGCGAACACTTGTATTTTCTCATTTGAAATATTGTAATACATTTATAGTCTAGTTAAAAATCACAGTGCTTAAAGTGTAAAGTTCTGAGACTCTAAGTGGTATTTATGTACTTTCTGGTCGTACAACTGACTTAGAACATGGACCAATATGTTTGTGAATATATATTACAATACTATGTAATACGTATTGGATTAAATATCACAATTTCATAGACGATTTGAATTTTGTGATGATCAAATTTCAATGATTGTAGTGCTTAAGAAATATTACGTGGTGTAACGTTATGGATAGATACTACACTAAGTTGCCTCAAATTTAAGGCAGCTTAAACAATAATAAAGTCTTATTTATCGGTATTCGATTGAATATCGAATTTCAATGAATACAGTCTCTCACAGTGCATTCCTTAGTAAAATTTATACGACAGATATTTTTAGCAAAGATATGATAGTGTTTATGTAAATAATTGATTGAGAAGGCATTTACTTGGTAGAACTCCATTCTACGGTAAGAAAAATAACAATGTATTTTAGTTCTACATAAATTATTTTATTTATTTGTTGATATTTTATTTATTAATTAAGAAGCGGTTATGTATTGATTGTTATCTGATCATTAAGAATGTCATTGGATTGATAATACCTATTAATTTCTAGCTGTTTCAATGCATTTAGCTTAAGGCCTTTATTACAAGTTTTGCGATGGTTGAGCAGAGAGGGAATGTACGGTGTACCCTATCTAGCCTAGGTATAAAAGCTATCTCTAATACACGTTTAAAACATAGTTCTGACGAAGGCGTAAGCCGAAATAGCTATCAACAAATATATAAAATAATTTATGTAGAACTAAAATACATTGTTATTTTTCTTACCGTATTTATGTAAATTCTTCAATGATTTCATTATAACCAATAAAGAAAACATATTTAATTCAGCGTCGTCAACGAAAGACTTTTCCTGCGAAATACTTAACTCAATAAATTTTAATTCAATAAATTAGTCATCTTTAACTTAAATCTCATTATGAAGTTTACTTGCATGCTCGCTTCCAATGTCGAGCATATGGACTCCTAACGTAGTTTATCTCAACTTTCATATCAAGAAAAACAAGATGGGTGCGTAGAGCCAAAAGTGTGCGGAGAATGTCCGCTTTACTCCATTTTATTTGACTGTGAAGAATTAAATATATATATACTTTGTGTACACTCTACTAGTATTATTATACAAATAATAATGAATACCAATAAACTCTGTAACGCACTATTTAAGATATTTCAAAGGTATCTAGGAGAAATTGGTTGTTCATTTCCGCTCTCAATGTGGAACATATGAGCCTTATCAAGCTTATCTTGATACAAGTTTTTCTACGATTACTGCTCTTGCTTAATTTCTTGCTTTCGAAGAGAGTACGGATATAATTATTGGACTAGGACATGTAGTGGTTAGTTAATAACTCTCGCTATGCCCCGTTTTTAGGAGAGGATGGGTGTGGAAGGTAATTTAAGACATTTATGCATTCGAACAAAGATCGATAATACGACACGGTACAGAAATTATATAATATAATATATTATATAGATATTTCGGCTTACGCTTTTCGTGGATGGCGCAAGCCGAAATATACATAAAAAATATGTTTTCTGTAGAATTAAAGTACATTGCTATTTTTTCACCGTGTTATAATGGAGTTCCACCATGTAAATGCCAATTCAATCAAAAAATAATACGATTGTAAAATAAAAATGATCTTACAAATATTCGAGCCAATTAGCTCCAAGTGAAATGCGTTTCCGTCGAAAATTTACAGTTGAAACAACGAAGTTTGCTCTGACTTTGAAGTGATTCATTTCGTGTCAATTTCCTGCATGTTTATTTGACTTATAATTGAAAAGTATACTTAATCAGAACTTTTCCTTTCTTTTTCGTTGAGTTCTTTCATTTTCAAAGACTTGTCAATAATGACATATTATTAGCGAACTCATATACGGCATATATGAAAACTTTGACGTAATGAGCATAAGTCAGGCGCTTAACTTTTTGAAAAAAGAACAAATTAGTATTATTCTACTTCTTTGAAGTCAATCGTTCACGCCCCCCTTTCAAGGTTGAGTTAGATAAAAAAGAATGGCATTTTTTTGAAAATGAAATGTCATTTGAACCCCTGATGCAGAACGGCATCCATTTTAACACTTCGCATCGTTACCGCAGTTGTGTAAGAGTAATAAAACAAGTACAGCTATCTAAATAAATAAAACACATTATATGTTACTACTTAGTAAGTATGACGATGATTCTTGAAGAGGCGGAACCCGTGCCACTGTTTGTTACACAATACGTGGACTAAAAAAGTAATCATAAAATTTTATAAAGGACATACCTACATATTTTTTGAAATCGATAAAAAATATTTTGGCATTACAGCTTATGCCAATACGCCAAATATTTTTAATTTATTCAGACGAGATAAACTCGATGATAAATAATGAGTCAGTCGTGAACAACTCAACAAAAATTACATACACTCAGTCCAAGATATCTTTTTTTCAATTGTTAAAATCTGACTTTGCCGGGAATCGAGCTCGGGCCTACCTTATTGCAGCTTATTAAGGCGCTTGCCACTAGGCCACAGAGACCGACATTTTAAAACGCTTACTGTCAGTTCTTGGGATAAATGCATTGTTTAAATAAATAAAACACGTCATATACAGTTGAGAATGCTCGCGCTGAGCGAAACTGATCCTGATCTTTATCAGAATATATGTACCGTATAATGTGTTTTATTTACTAAAATAATTTATTTATATATTATAAGTGACAGTACACATTGGCTACGGGGAAATTAAAATACATTGAGAAACGACGCGTATTCCGCATATTCCGCATAATCCGTCATCAATGTGTTAACCAGGGCTGTGGAGTCGGAGTCGGAGACGTGGATTCGGATTTTTTTGGCCGGAGTCGGAGTCGACGCGGCCGGATATTGGCCGGATTGGTTGGTTGGTAAATAATTGAATACACATAAATAGGAAAGGTAAGAAATAAAAACTTTTTTTTAGTCGGAGTCGTGTTTTTGGTCAATGTTGGAGTAGGAGTCGAAGATGTAATTTTTTTAACGACTCCACAGCCCTGGTTGTCAACACATTAAAAGTGATTAAAGTATACCTGTGCTTACATTTTTTTTATAGGTGTCAAAAAATCATAAATAACCTCGAATTCCTTTAAAGTCACGTCGTGAAATTATGCAGAATTAAATCTATAGGTGCTGTAGCGCATCCTAGCGTTAATAAATCAACGGGCCAAAGACCAACATAATAGACAAAATTGTACGTGTTATGGTCACACAAACGTACCTTAAAGACATCGAAGGGGAGAAAAATTCGGCAAATGGCCGAGTTCCACGGCGAGGTGTACGTGCCGCGGAACAATTATTAGCGTTATTTATGTGTTAATTCTTTACTTAAGCTTATGTTTGCCGCTCTTGGCATTTATTTGCTGAAATGCAAGTTTTATTATTTTGGCCCGTCGGGCGCAAGTTAAAATATACAGATTTATGGAAAAGGGAAAGGTACCAACTCGTGAGCGCTGAATAGTAGACCAAATTTAAAAATATAGAAATTGACAAAATTTGAATTGTTTGAATTTTGTACTTTTCCAAGAGTTTTGTCGCTAACGACATGGGTTTCGCCTTTCGGCATCTTCAGACATTTAAAGTGCACGGATGTACTCTAAATTATAGAAATTGATGCATTTTAAACGATTCCCAATATACTGCCCTTCCAAAGAACAAAGCCGTGACTCAAAAAAATTCTAAAATTGAGTTATGTACATCGCTTTTGTCATATCTAGTTCTGACGATGGCGTTAGCCCAAATATATATAAAATAATAACTGTAGAACTAAAATAGATTGTTATTTTCATCACCGTGTTATAATGGAGCTCACCAAGTAAATGCCAATTCAATCAATCAATATATCCTCTAAATAAGTAGAACACATTGAATAGTACTTATTTATGCTTGAATAATGATTCGCACATCGCGATTATTGTCAAATCATGATCGCGATTAGCTTAATCGGTCCTGATCATTGTAAGAATACATATAAACGCAATGGGACTATATCATGTACTTTATATAATAAAATAATTTATTTCTACCAAGAACAGATAGATAATACAATTAAATTGATACCATTGTTATTCCACGTGTCGTGTCACAAATAGTGACACGTGTTTCGCCTCTTAAAGAAGTATCTTCAGATCTATTGCTATAGTAGTTTTTATCAATCCAAATATAATGTGACAGCCGATGTTGAAAGAATCATTATTCAATTTTGAAAACATAGTTTTGAGTTTATCGGTATTGAATATTTTCGATTATCACATAAATATCGTAAATAAGAATTAAAAAAGTTGTTTAAGATCTCATATTTAAGCGAAATTTTACATAGTTATTTCCGAATCAAAGTATTTTTTTTATTTCATATTGTAGAACCCGTGCGTGGTTGAAATTGTTGAATAAATTGAAAGCGAATACTTGTATTTACTGATATCCAATAAAAATCACTTTTTTAAGTTTAAAGTGGGTTCAGTATCTAAATAGTTAATTTATTTAATGTTTTACAATTATTATGAATGCTCACTGCACTCACATTCCGTGATTTATTCGGCATAATATATGTGCATAAAAAATCGAGTAACATAAACTTGACCGCTTTTCCCTATACACACTAACCCTTAATGCATAGATGCCGAACCTTTTGGGGGTTAATTATTTATTTAGTTCACGCGCAGCTCACTACTTAAGCGATATTAATAATCAAAAATGTTACAAAGTATACCGGGTAAAGTATTTTTTATGATATTAAGAGTCGTGTAAATTTTTCAAACCGGTTTAAATTTGACTTTTGTCACTTTTTTACTCGCTGAGTGAATCTTAATCTTTGTAAGAAAGGTGCAAAAAGATGTTTTTTTTTATGAAACATATAGGATGAATACATATTTCTTAACAACTAGCGCTTAATTAATTATCTTCACTTATAGGCAAGAATCGTAGTGCAGTGGTCCATGTCATTGGCTTCCATGACGGACAGCCCGGATTCAAGTCGATTTTGTTCAGTGGATTATCAATTCTTTTCGAAAGCAATGCATGTTTGTGTTGTTCAGAATCCCTTCCCAAAACTTCCATCACAAAAAGCGGCTCGTGCTGAGAGCGATTAGGTAGTCACTAGTCCTATCCTAGTTCTCTTATGCTTTAAACCCCACCCCTACTCTATTCAAAAGAGAGATGTTGAGCATCTGAGTAAGAAGCAGTTCTCGTAGAAAAAATATATGCTGAGATTAACTCCGAGAGGAGTTCATATGCTTCACGTTGGAATCAGACATGGTTAGACAGAAAAAATCGGCAAGATAAATAGCGCTCCCTTATTTAAGCCACCACAATCAAAAATACGTCAAACAGCGAAATTAAAAATTAAAGTTTTGCCCTCCAGATTTTTTACTGTGCTAAGAGATATGGAACTAGTTTTACACTATACCGTAGTGGCGTAGTACTTGTGGAACTAAAGTTGAATACATTTATTATAATAAAGTACTGCAAAGAAGTGCAATGTGTATCGAGGAATTTTAGAATATTTAATGTTGAAATTTCATGCGACTTATAGAACGCTTTATCTTGCCGTTTGGTATTGTGTTTGACGATTATGAGATATGACAGTTTTGCTTCATATAGTATTAATGATACACTATCAAACGTTGTACTCAAACACAATTTTGCACTTATAGCAGTTCAGTTGCGGTAGTGCGAAATATGAAAATTGGTTACACAGCAATTTATTTTAATTAAAAATTAGAATGAAAATTAAAATACATTGCTATAATTTCCAGCTTGTGATAATGGAGTTATATCGATCAAATGGCAATTAAATCAATGAAAATTGTTTTTTTGGATTTTTCTGATTATGTAGGAGTAAAGATTGATGATAAACAGTTTGATACGTTGAAAAGGTAGGGAGATGTTACAGATTTTAAAAATAAAGTTTTCGAAATATTTTAGTGCTACATTGCGACAAAATAGCTGTAGAACTAAAATATGTATTTTAGTTCTACAGAAATTATATGATATATGGTTGATTGCTATTTCGGCTTACGGCATCCTCAGAACTATGCTTAGCTTTAAATTAACTTACCTTTATAAACCGATATGGAAATATCATATAATTTCTTTAGAACAAAAATACATTGCTTTTTTTACATCGTGTTATAATGGAGTTCCACCAAGTAAATGCCAATTCAATCAATAAATTGTGTAGTAATTTCACTTCGAGAAATAAATCAAATCAATGTGTCACATTTAAAATCTTATTATGACCATATAAAACTAGGATGGTGGAACAGAAAAGAAGTTGTATTGTGCACCCTGTCTAGAACTGTATATATAGGATGAGTAAATGCAGGCTTAAACATAGTTCTGACGATGGCGCAAGCCGAAATAGCTATGAAAAGATTTGTAAAATAATTTATGTAGAATTAAAATACATTGTTATTTTTCTTACCGTATTATAATGGAGTTCTACCAAGTAAATGCCTACTCAATCAATAAATTATAAATCAATGTGGACAAACCGAACGACTGTCAAAATTCGTTATTTGCACAGTGTTGCACCCGGTGGCGCTCCCAAAAAAATGGTTTACGATTACTACTAAATAGACGAGGACGAAAAATATGAGTAATGATTGTAATTTTACCGATAATGTTATTTGACTTTTGGTAGATTCGTAATTTATGAGTAAAAAGGTAAGAGCTTGGGATGTAATTTATGAATATTAAATCTGTACGCAGACGGTTCAAAAATAACCGATTTAGAGCCAACGATATGTATCTTTGTAAATATATCGACCATAATAAGTTTATAGGCCGCTTTTCTAGAGTCAATAAATTTTGTATTATAATATTATAATAGAATAGGAGAATTTTGAATGTATTACTAATAAATTACTTTTTCATGGAAACTGGTTAGCTGACTGACGATCGATCAAGCAAACTTCAATTAGGTATGACTGCATTATATTTTATTCCAGTAGCCTTCATATATTGGAAGAATACAAAACTTTGAGCCGTGTACAATTCTAGTTTAACAACACTGTGATTGCTAGCTTGTTACTGAAAATTATTTTTTATGAATTTTTGTGTACGTATTTTTCGCCTTCACTATCATGGAGTTCTACCAAGCAAATAATAATCATCAACATTAACATGACGATATTAATCCAACACTTATCTTCACCCTCAAATTTTAATTTCCGAACCATTTACGTGTTGAATATAAATATATATTATTTGTTTTATGAAAATTTCATACATCTCAAATTTTGCTAGTTGAGTTGAAAATAACTGATTATTACATTTGAATAAATCAGAATAAATTGCAAACTTACATTTTCAGCATGAATCCAACGTACAAATGTCAGTTTTCTGAAAGAAAAAATAAACAAATTGATTAATCAAGTTATAAATACAATATACATATATAATAGATTTTCAAATAAGTCCAGAACTAATAACCGAGTGCCATGAGATTGCTATTTTAATAAAAATAAATTATATAGTATTTGTAGAAACTATAATTCTTTGCTTTGTTTTCACCGTGATGTAATGAAGTTCTACCAATTCAATGCAGCTCAATCAATAATTTCTCATTTACAGCCAATTTAATGCCTTCCATTGGATGACCTGTCAATCGATTTATTAAAGTACTTTTCTCTGGATGATATCGACGTTATGTCTTCGGAGCGACCAATCAGGTGCTTGCTTTATCAAACTAATCAAATCAACTTTCTGAAAGTATTTGCGTAACATATCTAATGGTATTTTTAAAAGTAATTTATACTACATCTATTTATCTCAAATGTGTGTATTAAGCAAAAAGCTTTCATCCGATGATACGCTATTTTGATATGTAGCTGTACTTCCTAAGCAATAATAAACGATTGAATTTTGCTTGCGTGTTAAGGCTATTAAGACATTTGGAAATACGTGTGAGGTAAATGGTAATAAAAATCGTCGGAAACGAATAGGTTTCTAGTAATAAAATAAGCACTCTAGCTTCATCCAGTCACAATGAGCCGTACTTTGAATTTACATATAATATAAATGAAAATAAGCTTTCCATGGTAAATATATTGAACAATATAAACAAAAAAGCGGTAACGGAACAATAATACACACTTTAAACGACCACGATAGTAAATGCTACAAAAATAACTCAAACCTATATAAAATGTGGCTTTGTAATATCATTACCTTACATTGAAAAGTTTCTAATTGACATTCTGGTAAATTATGGATATATGGTCACGGGACAGAATCGCAATCCTCTCAAGCTAAGCTCAAACAATTTATACATACTGGCTTATAATTTTATGTTTTGACTTTGCTCTTTGAGTTCTTGTGGATTATAATAAAATGAGGAATCAAAATGATTAAATCTGAAGAATTATACTGATCATTGTATGAGTTCTGAAAGAAGAATTGTTTTTTAATATTAGCCTATAATAAAATTATTATTTTTATTTTAAACAAATAATAAACTTATGCGACTCTCTATGTATCTGATATATGAATTTCAGAATTATCTATGGATGAATAACAGAGTTAGCAGAATTCCGGAGCTGCACTGCAAACATTTTTACTAAATTTATTTGACAAAGTTCTATGATTGTTATCATTATTTCCATCATAAGATCTTTAATATCATTATTTCTCAGCAAGAGTTGTGAAAAATTATGTTTAAAATATGAATTTCGAAACATTTTTACTTGCTCATTGTGAATTTTAATCAATCGAAACTTCAAACGCTCATATGTCAAAACAGTGTCAAGAGCAGTTAGAACCTTTTCAAAGTAATGTGTCGATTTGTCTTATTGTCTAACAATGATTTTCTAAAAATATTTAATACTAAATATATCTTATTTGTGTATTGCTTCAAATCTCTTTAACGAAAACACTAGAAATAAGGAGTGGGGAGATTTTATGCTTGACCGGAAATTGGGATGAAGATGGCTCACAAATTAATTAATAATAGCTTGTAAAGGGAGGTTTTGGTAAACATTATTTACCAAGAATTCGCTGCTAATAAGTTGCTGATTGATTCCTAAGAATTCAAAATTATTTATTTTCAAGACCTCTTCGTTTACGTGGTATAATATTTATAAATTTTAAAAATAAGGTTATCGTAATCGATTAAATTTGAATCAGTAAAAAATGTTCGGATCGCGAAGGAGAAAACATAAAAGCACCCGTTAAAATATTTAAAATTCAAAACTCATTTCCGTTATGATATTATTTATATAAACAGACATTTACTGAACGTGTATTTTTTTAGGATCGAATCGCCATTAAAATAAAGGATACAGCAGGAATATCATTCACTTATATTTTGTAACCGACAAAATATCGTGCAGTTGTATATTTTAAATAGTCTTTATTATATTTTTTTATCTCAACTTTAACTGGATCTTATTTAACTTAGTTGCTCGCCCTCTTTTTTGCTATGAGAATAGGGCCAGGATGCAAAGGACTAGTGGTAAGTTGATTTGGATCGATTGAATTGTATACTTTTCCATGAATAACTGTCACTTACGACCCGGGTTTCGCCTTTCAGCATCTCCAGGCATTTGAAGCACACGAGCGAACTTGAACTGACATTGAATAGTTTGCATCGCTTATAATTGTTATTAATGCAATCTGGATCTTCATGCAGTTCAAGTTTACGCAATTTAAAATCCTGAAGATGATGAAAGGTGAAACCCGGGTAGCTAGCGATAAAGCCCACTCACTGAAAAGTACAAAATTTGATATAGAAATTCCATCAAACACCTTTAGTCAAAATTCTTAATTATTACTCGCTTCGTTTCGAATATCAGCAATCTGCTCTTTTACGTACGAAAAAAATGTTCTTGTTCAATCTTTTTCACATTAAAGATTAATGTAATGCATTGTTACAATTTTGACTGTTTTATATAATCAAAATCATAATTTCTTCGAACATCATTTTATACTCAGATATTAAAATATCTTTTAATTGAAATTTGCAAAATTTTAAGGAAGTTTATAAAAAGATTTAAGTTATTTCAAAACTTCTCGCAAGTAAGATCTCATGGGACTTGTCGTTTAAATCCAAAGTAATTTGGGTCAGAAAAAACAATTAGTGCCTTGACATTGATATTCAAAGTTAAACTTTCTGTTAATTTTATTCTAAAAAAACATTTTTTCCAATTGTTACTAGAGAAGAATTATTTTTTCATAAAAGAGTATATTTTAATCACAAAAGCCTTTGCGATGAAAATATTAGTTGGGTCTCTTTTTCAACGAAATTGATTAGCAAAATTTATGTGACATCCAATTGTTATAAATATCGTTAAATGATTATATTATTTTATCGGGTCAGATGATCTTTATTGGACTCTTAATTTTGCGAGCGGTTAATAAATATTATGCGGACTTTTTTTGCGGAATTTGTAAATTATATATTTATTCACTTTCAGCGATTTTCATTATATTTTTTTTTAAATAAGCCGAAATATCTATCAACTATATTGTAATCTATGACCAGTTAAATATATATCTTTAATTTCACACATAAAATTTTTTATTTGGTTTGTATGTATGAATTTATATGGTCTCATTAATTTATTTTCATAACTCCTAATGATCGCACTTACCCTGTTGGATTCTATATTGTAAATGATCATTTTTTGTGAGTTGGTTTTTGATGGAGTAGCTTGTATTGCTAAGAGGTCGTCAACATTTTAACTATGGTCTGTTTTGTTTTATTTTACATTGTTTTAATACCAAATGTTGGTCATACCTTGTAGGTCTTGCTTATTTTTCATATAAATATTGAGGTATATTTGTATTTATTATCAGGTGATAATATTCGCGATGATCGAAACTGGTCATTATCTTATAAATTTTATGTGGAATAAGTTCTAAAAATGTTTTATTATAATTATTATATTTATATATTTTTTGTAGAACTGTAAATAATTGTATTTTTACCATGTTATAATGAACTTCTACCAAGTCAATGCCATTTTAAACAAAAAAATAGTAGTATAATAACATATGTAACACCGAGCTACAAGAATTGTCTTAATTTTAAAAGTACGCCTTTGTTCGTAGATAGGCTCCTGTGTTTCCTAAGCCTTTGTGTGATGCAGAGGAAAGAAGGAAACACGTCTGAGTCAAATATAATATGACATGGATTCACAGAGCGAGACTAAGCGATGGTAATCTTCTCCAAGATATGTAGTAGTTTCTGCGCGAAGTTTAAAAGCAGAAAACATCGTAAATACCAATTATTCGAGTTAACAATGGCGATATATTTTTCCCTTCACTAGACGGCTTTGCAAGACTTAATTAATCGACAAATGTAGGCAGTTAATTTTGCAACGTCGATGTAATGAATTATGTTAAGAGACTCCGGTAGTTGTTTGGATTGATCACCGTTTGTAAAGGGAAAATATAATTTAGATTTTTTTCCGTTTAGTAAATTACAGATTCAACCGTGGAATTTTAAAATGTTGAAAAAAGCCGATTGTAAAAATAGTAATGTTTGGCGGTCCGTGGTGCAATGGTCAACGTTGATTACCTACCGTGTCGAACCGCACGGGCTCGATTCCAGGCACTAGCAAAGTTTTTTAGTCGATAAATCGATTCTGCTCAGAGGCAATGGGTGTTTGTGTTATTAAAGTCCCTTCCATCCTTACCGATCCCAAAATAGCGACGTATAGTGACCGTTATTAGCTAACCACTAGTCCTGTACCAGTCCTCGTATCCTTTCCAACCCGACTCTGTTCGAAAACGAGAGGTTGAGCAACTGAGTAATAAGTAGTTCTCGTAGAAAAAACATATCTTAAGATAAACTCCGTAACAGTCCATATGCTCCATTTATAAGTTGGGAGTGGACATAGTGTCAGATATTTTTTTTTCGGTGTTTTGTCTTCAAAATCAATTTAAAATATGGAACGCCTCACATTTATTGACCAGTTGGCTACAGGTCATTGACATATGAATGTTTTATTTTGCATGCATTAATTGCTCAACTGTCATAATTGATTGAGATTGCAATAATTTATGAACGGTAAACTGCTAGTGTACATATTTTAACAAAATTTATTTCAAATAATAAATATTATAAAGTACGGTAAATATATGAACTTTACCGTGTGTCACGAAAATCACAAGAAAAAAACCGATTAATTTAATGCCGATACATTAAATTTTATTGCACTTATATTTATTACAATTGGTTGTTGAATGACTGTAATTAGCTAATTGGTTTTAATTAGAAATACGATAGCTGCGTTAGAACAAACAAACTATCACTGAAAATGTTAATTTAAGCGTGAAATACAAAAACGTCGTTCACTATTAACAATGGCAAAGTGGATCTTTCTCTTTTCTTGTATTTTAGACGCCTCAATTGTACGTAATTGAGAACACAAACTAAAACATAGTTTTTTTTTTAAACTTGTTGAATGTTTGTTTTTGTTAGAGCGATGGCGATATCTATATACATATATAGAAATCTTGTGTCACAAATTTTCGTATTACTGTGAACAACTACTGTTCGATATTGTTACCACAAACATGATTCATGGCCCATGCTGTTATCTGAACCGTTTATCGCCTTGCATGGCAGATGGAAAATGTACAAAGCGTTTTTCTAAACATTTCACCAACGACACGATCACAAATGTCGACGGATATCCAATATGTCGTCGAAAAAATACTGATAATGGCGGACAATCATTTACGCTAAATTTAAACATCGCAGACATGTGAATAAAGGCAGCGATATGGCTGTGTTACAAATTATAAATACCGATGTGAATGCTCTTCGATTGAATGACAACGATAAAATAATGCGCTACCAAATTGCCCGGTACATCAGCTCCAATGAAGCTGTCTGGCGTATCTTTGGTTTCCCAATTAATGAACGGGACTCAACAGTTATACATTTAGCCGTCCATCTTGAAAATGGCCAGCGCATATTTTTCACTAACGAGACAGTAATTGAGCGTGCCATAAATCCATCAAAAATTACATTCACCGAATTTTTGAATTGTGTTATAGCGGATACTTTCGGTGCCTCGCTATTTCATTTGGAATCAAACAAAAAAATGGATGCCACGCAAGCAAGGCACTCCGATTGTTGCGTGCCCTGGCCTATTCAAATCAAACCATTTGGGCACAGTATATACAGTCAATCCAATGCAAATCGAGTGGTTCTATCTGCAACTGTTGTTGGTTAATATCATTGACTCATAGTCATTTCAAGATATACGCAAAGTGAATGGACAACAGTATCCAAAATATAAAGATGCATGCCTTGCACCCACCCGGCTTGCTCAAAGACGACAATCACTGGGACTATATGATTGCTGAAGCATCATTGGGCTGTAAAGCAACACAAATTTTTCTACTTATCGCTATAGTGTTAACTAAATTTTTCCCGGGACGAGCAGACATGTTGTGGGATAAGCACAAAGATTCAATGACTGACGATATATTGCATCAAATTCTTCCACGGTGCAACGATCTAACGATTACATTCCGCGACACTTTGTACAATGAAGTATTAATTGCTATCGAGGATCTTTGCGTTGTAATTGCCAATTTACCACTCATTTCGGTATGAGTTCACCAAATCGAAGTGCTTCTGATTTAATGGACACCGAAATGAATCGTGAACTGCAGTACGATACTGCAAAAATGGCAGCGATTGTTATTTGCAATGTCCCACTCACTACTGACTCATGAACAAAAAATCATTTACGACCGCATTATGCTAGCAGTTTCGGCGGGACAAGGTGGATTCTTTTTTTTTTGGAAAAAAATCTTTGTTGATATTAAAAATACTTGACTTCATTTATTGTACAAAAGCGGGAAAAGTGTTTGATTTTGGGTATTTCATTAATTACAATTGAAAGAACTTTTGCATTGGTGCTTAGTCTCCTATAAAGTAGTATTAACATAGCGTAGTCTCAGCTTCTTCGTTATAAGGGGGTCGAATGTACATCCAAAATAGTTAAGCTGTATAAAAAATTATACATACTAAAATTTTCTTTTTATGAATGAAATAAATTATTCCGTAGAGCTTTTATCGTTCCTTGAACCGTGGGCCGGCTAAGTTCTAATGACATACAGCCTGTCAGTTGGTACAATTATCTACCTTTTACAATCGCAGCGAAAGAGACACGTTGTCACTTGTCACATTGGGCCACTAAAATGGTTGAAACTCTCAAAAACAAGACGCCAGATTACACGAGACAGTCCTTTCACATCGTAATAAACTCGCGTCCAACGGTTTAAAATTTTAAATATACAAAATAAATAGTTATGAAGTTTTTTTGGTTTTTAGTGTCAATAAAAACACTTCAAAAATGATATTACATGAGACTGCACATTTTCGTATACTATCATGTTTCCTCGAATTAAAGAAATGGCTGTACACAATCAAAACAAATTATTGATGAGAAATTTCTTTGGTTCCGGTTAAGATAGTCTTTGTGTGCGGCCCGAGTGCCAGCGTTTTTTTTTGAGCGCAGCGTACAGTTTAGCACAGACAACACAAATGCCAGTGGCCTCATTGGCTATAAAAACAGTGGCGGTGGGAGTCAGCCAATGAGGCCACCTGAATTTGTGCGTCTGCTACGGTGTAAAAAACTCTGCCACCGAGACCTCACACTTATGGGCAACATTTTTGTGCTTTTGCGTATGTAATTGTGTGATTTAATGTTGACAAATTCGATTTTTCAACGAAAAATGCTTATTACCCAGTTGCTCAACTTCTCTTATCAAAGCGAGTAAATTATATAAGGTTGGTAGGTCTAAGACAGAATAAGTGGAGATATTAATGTTGTTGCTATTACGAGTCTTTGAAGGATATTATGGGTGGAGGTAAATTTAAGACATCTATGCAATCGGACAGAAATCAATAGTTCAATTTGTAAAACTCTCCGTGCCAGGATTCTAGCCCGCAACCAAAACCAATGTTATATGTTATGAAATAAATAGGAATTGTTCTTGACTTGTAGTCTATAGCCAGCTTAATTAAATGTATAGTGGCTGAATACAGGTTGACTGGTTTACTGGTATATTCACAAAAAAAAAACGTAATCTGGTATATGTACACATTTCTTAATTTTGCGCGCGAGTAGAGCGTAGACGGCTTGCTCTACGTCGTAGAGAAAATCTTTCGGATCGTTCCATTTAAAACAGGTCTCGCTTAGTTGGGACAAAGTGAGAAATGTACAAACGAAATTTTGATGGGCGGCAATAAGCAAGGTGACGCAATGGCTTTAAGGGAAAGAAACTCTTGGAAATAATGACAGGGGAAGATTTATTTCGCGACAGATTTCGGTTTGGGGGCGCATTAAAACGAGATCAGCTGCTTGGAGATAAATTCAACGGTTAGCCTACGGGGCTTGCTATATTCTGAAAACATTCTCAAAGCACTCTCTGAAGGGTTTTCATGGATGTAATTATTTTAAAATATAGGTGATGCTTTCTAAAACGTATCCTTCTACGAATTGTAGCTGATTAAATTTGACTAAAAAATATTTAACCATACTCTTGTTTCATCACGTTTAAGGCTTAAACTGTAAATTCTGAAACGTTTCACTATTTTTTCCCCCTAGTACGTGGAATAAACCTTTTTTTAAATTCTATATTAAAATGAGATTCCTCAAAGCTACCGCTGAGTCAATTGAAAGTATGAAAGTATTTATTTCTGGTAACTTTTCTGTACTATTCAAACAAATATTTTATGAAGATCACGACTCATTCTTATAGCGAGCGATTCAATCATTTTAAAATGCCCGCGATGCGTGAAACCAAGCCTGATCTTTGTAACATACATAACTAAAAAAATTTTTTTTATTATAATATGGTTGATTTTAAGTCATAAGCTTAATAGCGTAATATTGTTACTTTGTGACATTTTTGTAATCATCGGGTATAAAAAAAGTAAACATTATTTGTTTATATCGATATTTTCTAATATATATTAAGTCAGGAAAGCTGATTTTTTTAATGGGAAATCAAAAAAAGAATTCATACATTGCGATATTTTCTCTCAGATTTTTCACAGAATATCGATGTTTACTTTGTCTGTATTCAAGCATTGCTTTGCAGAAGAAAATATTCTGCCATACGCCTATACATCAGGTCAAGTAATATGAAGCGCTTATTTCAGCTTTCTTTGATGTTATTTAGTTGATATGTTAATATAGAAACCATTCAATTCGTAAGAGATGGCGAAAGAAAATCCAGAACGTTGCCGATAGTAAAAAAAAGATAAAATTTGAAATATAAATGGTTTGATAATTTTTTTTTACCATGTTTGCTCCTTACTTCGTGCATATGGTCCTCTCGGAGTTTTTCTCAACATGTTTATTTCTACGAGAACTATTTGTTACTCAGTTGCTCAACCTCTCGTTTTCGAATAGTGTACAGAACGAAAAGAATACGAGGACTAGGACTTAGCTAATCACTCTCGCTATGTGCTCCACTTTTTTTTGGGATAGGAAAAGTGAGAAGGGGTTTTTAACAACACAAACACCCATTGCCTTCGAACAGAATCAATGTGTCCATTAATGTCCGTCACGATAGCCAACGACGTTGACCACTTCACCACGGACCGGGCATGATAATTTAATAGATACTAAATATGAAATATTTGTAAAGTGAACCATTATCATTTGAAAATCAACAATTTACTATTATTCATCTTAAATTATTGGAAACCTTTATTATAAAAGCTTTTAAATATGGGACTTCCGATTTCACTACTATTCTTATTAAGTCATTACTGGTAAAATTTTATAAGCATATATTATTTCAAAGACGTGAACACATTATTCTACTGGTTGTAAATTTCTCATGCAGCGCAGAAGGTTTTAAATTTGAAAAAGTTTAATCTTAGATTTTTAAAGGCTAATAAATTTAGAAAAACGGGCCATTAGAAACTTTATAAGATTGGAAAGTGTAAATTTTATTTTCTAACTCAAACTGGGGTACATTTTGAGCTAGAAACCCATTTAGGATTATTGTATCAGTAATAATGCTAATAATTATTAATTATGTTTACACTACTTCCAATAATTTTGCATAATTAGAAAAAAAATATTGTTCGTATAATTAAGGATTTGGACTGAGGGTGCGTGATGGAATTTCAATATCAAATTTGAATTGTTTGAATTTTGTATTTTTGTCGCTTAAGACCCGGGTTTCGCCTTTTGGCATCTTCAGTCTTGAACTGACTGACAGTTCAAGTACATCGGTGGACTCGAAATGCCCTAAGATGCCGAAAGGCGAAACCGTTAGCGACAAAACTTACGGTATAATTTAAGTATATAATTCAAACAATTCGAATTTGATGTTTATATTGTTTTACTTAGTTAAATAAGTATAAAACATACAATACCGTTCGTTGCATGGAATCGTTAAAATTTCATAAAAAAACTTACTTAGAAAGAAAACATAACATTGCACGATTTTATTTAAAGTAAGAATACTTTGATCAAGGAACAAACTATTAAATATTTTACTACTTTGTAATCCATATTTAAATAGACTGATACTAAGCAATTCAAAATAACTTTTCTCTGGATTTTTAATTGAAGTGTCCCTTGAAGTTATTAAAATTAAAGCTGATAAATCTCAAGTCTCACAAACAATTTTAGCTTCTGCGTGAAAAGTTTATTGGCTATTGAAATCAATACCAAATAAGAGTTTGTATATTGGTTTATATAAGAAGATTAAAATGATCAGTTTGAAGAAAAGATTACCTCTTCACAATGTATTTTTATATCCACAAAATTTTTGAGAATAATTTATCAATATTGCGGATTTAGTAGTGATCTATTACTATGATTTTTTGTCATTTTTTATTGCCATAGGAAATACAATAGATCACCTAAAGCAGTGGTCTCCAAGCTCAATAAAGATGTGAGCTACTTTCTGAAATTAAAATTGTCTGATGAGCCACATATACACGAGGGCTATGGAAGCAAAGTTAGGTTTTAACCAAAAAAGCATTATGTAGAAAAAAAACTCTTAACCTATCTTAATGCCGTTAAATTCAATCCAGAATTTGTATTTTCCCTATATATAGTGTTAAAACATTGTATATTTTTAAAAATCCAATTATTTTGCCACAGTTTTTTAGATATAAATGTTGATAATGTAATTTTTCAAAACTGCTGATTTTGCTCCCAAGCGATTGATAAAATTTGATTTTAGCAAATGTATAAATATGGGAACATATCCTACGCGAGCTATTGAAAATTCCACCGCGAGTAACCGGTAGCTCGCGAGCGACCGCTTGGCGATCACTGGCCTAGAGAAACAACTCCGATGAGCGTAATTATCAAAGTTAAAATTTTGCCGAAAGTTAATGCTATGACAGCGCATCGCAGTGACTTAACACGATGTCTCACCGGTTCTACGGCGTGTCGTAGCAAAGATCAGATTTGAAAAAGTTTAATCCTCCAGTTGGCAACAATGCCACCAAAACTGCGCTTTAATTAAACAATATATTGTCGAGACGGAAGGGGAGTGGTCTCGCCGTCAAAGCGGTAACTTTAAACAGAATAATATACCGACTCTTTGTCGCGATATTTATTACCGAGGATTGTTTCGCTCGCTTTGAATAAAGTTGGAAATGTAGACACGCCCTGTATATTCAATTCATGTAGCAGAAATAATATAAGCAATGTCAAGCGATCTGTGCAAAGAGCACTTTCCCCCTTTGACTGTTCTGCTACGCCAAATTTGAATTAGAAATACACAATTCGGTAAATTTGAGACGTCTGGTTACAATATAAACAAATATATTTTGGAAGTAATAGGAAACATCGGGCCTTGTCTTCGGAATATAAATGGAAATCGGCATATTTTCAACAGCAAAAAATCGTCTAACTGGCAGACATATCTACGAAGCACAAGGCTTCTTAATCGTTTTCAAATTATGAGCCACTCACTAACTGTTCTTAAACATTCAGGCATCCTATTTTTGTCGTTTTACTTTGTTAAATAACCCATATATTGCCAAATATTATTTTGGTGGTCTATCAGCCTATACAAATATTTAAGTAAAGGCTAATATTTATTTATAAGTATTCACATATCACATCATCCACAAAAATTGTACGTACTATTTATTCACAAATATTGTTTTAGCTGACTGCTTAAGAGGATGGGAAATTGGAATCCACTTATTTTTCCTTGTAAACCGCTTCCACTTTATCCTTAAATTATAATATAATTAGAGTTTACTCGAGAGAAAGGTAAAAAAAAATCATTTTGAATAATATTGAAATTTTCTGTTTTAAGGTAACTACTAGAAAAATTATATCCGTCATTATAATTTTCAAAAACATGAAATAACTTCTGGTTGTAAAAGTTCTTGATGGAAAAATGTCAAATACTTAAGATACAATGTTTACTTTGCCACCAGTTTGATACAAGTTGTGGTGGTTAAGTCTGCCTTTGACATAATTTATAGTTAATTTATCCAACAATGAAAAATTATTCATTACCAAAGCAAATTCAATAAAGCTAAACTTTTATCCTTCCCGTTCAAATCTGTTTTTTAACAACACACTACAGATGTGATGCTCATTTAAAGCTCAACTACCACTTAATTCACGTTGAGCTTTAAGGTGTTTTTTTATTACATGGTATAAACTTTTTCCACGTGCTTCTAATGAGTTTTTTCATATTTGCTTTGGTGACGTTGCTTTGTTTAGTCTTATTTTTATTCTTTAAATAAATGGGTATAAATTGTTGCTTGGAACTACTAAATAAAGCAGTGGCACTCATAGAAAATTTTCATGTGGCCGCATCGTAAGCATAAGCGATGCTACGGAAATATCTGGTGGCCACACCAAATTTCGTTTTGAGTCTGTTTTGTTTGAGGTATGTCATATGGACCGAAACATATTTTTCAATTTATTATTGGTATTAATTGCACACGAAATATTTCATTCAAAATTAACATGTAAAATCACATTTTTTTTAAATATCAATATTTTCTACGAATCTGTTGGTGGCTGGACATGAGAACCACTGAACTAAAGTAATCAGAAAAATTCGAATTAATATGTAAATAATATGAAAAATATTTTAATGTAAATTTCACTATAAAACTAAATTCTATAAAATGTTGAAATATAAATACTTTTATTAAGTTGTATTTAGATAAAAAAAATATTTCCATGGTCAAAAATAAAACTAGAATGAGCATTTCATAAAAGTTTTATCTTCACTTGAACATGCAACATATGAAAACAATTGTTTTATATTTACATTAAACGAGATTAAATTTTGAGATGTTTATGAATTACTTTGTATATACTCTTCTTCCAGTAAATTTTAACAGACAATTGAATCAAATATAAAGTGATTCAGGAAAATTAAACAAAAAATTTAATTGCTAGTAATTTCTTCTTTGAATCAATGTTAATGGGTTACCATAGTCAACTCAGCCTCATACATATTGCAATAAAGATTTCGCGAATGATTATAACTACAATACTGCTGTCACAAGTAACAGACGGTGAACGGCAAAGGAAATGATTATTCTAAAGAGTACGATAAGCTGTGATAGCAGGCACAGTCTATGTTAAGTTTTTGTTTATATGATCTCTGGTTCACGCTCTTCCAGCATGCATATATCGTTCACTTAATACATCAATATTAACGTTGTAAAAAAAGTATTGGTCAGAACCAGTGGCGGCCAGTGAAATGAATATAAAGGAGTGCACAAAAAGACAGTTTATGCAAGAAATCTATCCTCAGTTTTCTTAAGAAATGAGTTTTGGAGAACTAAAACCAAACTTAACAAAACGCTACAAAGGCGACTAGCTAGTGGAATTTTATACATGCATTCAGCAACGCTCATCATAATTTGGCATTCTTTTAGGGATAGCTAAGCAAAAAAAAAAAAACTGTAAATAAATTTTGCGTGTGGCATGGTAAATACTGACATAGCGGCACATTTTTTGTGTCCAATTTTTCTAAAATTATTGAAAATATTTTTTTTTGCCTCATTGTCGGACTTTATGTATAAATATGATAATTTTGGCGCCGTCCGCTAAGCTTGTGCGAATAATCACTAAATGTAACATTTGTATGGGAACACGCACATGATTTTAGAGTGTATACTTATTCTGATATTGATTATTGCTTGTATATAAATGGGGGGGGCAGTGCACCACTGCACCATTACAAAAGCCGTCCCTGTTCAGAGCACAGTTATTGTTTCATTTCGCAGAATATGCCATTTTCAGGTAGCTGTCACTTTTAGATTACCTCTATTATTGCTACTGATAGTTTTCCCTGTGACGGCCGAGCAGCTGCCCGTTTCAATCAAATCTATATTGGGTAGGAATGTGAAAAAGCGAGCTTTCTATGTTATACGACAAAATAATTTCCTTTCATTTAACATATCAATTGAGAGAACTTGAATTATTCAAGGTTTGTACATTTTCGTAATTTACTTTTAAGGTGTTCACTGTCAATACTTTTAGTACTTATTCAACGAGTGGTAGTGCCACCTGTAAATATTCGTTTAAAACTCACGCTCACACATTCTCTATCTGTTTTCGTATAGTGTGAAGTGCCTTCCTTACATACATAACTGTATCGAATTATAGTATTTAATATGCGAATTATAAAATAAAAGCGAAAATGATACAAGTCATCTGTGGAAGCGTATAATTTTTTTAACTATTATTTTAAAGCTTTTAGAAGAGGTTTTAGTGGCAATTAAAATCGGTAGACTTACGAGCCTGTAAAGGATTTTTTTACGGTCAGTTTCGTCTATATAAAATATAAACTTTAAATAATCATTATTTATTGAAGTGTTTCTATTTCTCATAATTTTATTTATTGCGTATGTATAATATATGAAAATTACAAAAATAAAAATTAAAGATTTATTGCTTTTGCAATGTGACAAAAGGAAACAAAATTGAAACATTGTAAGAAGAAAAAATACAGAAATAAAGAGTAAAAAAATATATTGTAAATTCACTTTTAAGGTCTCCATTGTCAAAACTTGGTAGAATGAAATTGATGGATGATGAAATTTATTGGATCAGGATCAGGATTATCAACTGAAGTAATGCTCGCCATGAGCGAAACCAGTCCTGATCCAATAAATTTATGTGGAATAAGTACTAAAAATGTGTTATTATTTTTATTATATTGAAAATTGGCAAAGATATCAACCGATTGAGTTTGGACAAAATCAATTATAATTTATACCATATTCAATAACGTCGATAATGATAATACATGTCGAAAATGTAATTAATTAGTTGGTAACAATGAATTTGCCATGTTAGTTTTTCACTGACAAACAGCGGATTTCCCTTTTTGGGATCCGTGAAACGATTTGCGATTCCTAATTAAAAGTTTATGAATCCGCTCAAACAAACTGTGATCGGGTCGCGCATATTAATTTTGTCCACCGACAGTTATCAGCCGTCCGAGGCAAAAAGTGAACCGTTTTATATTTCTAAAAAAAATACGGGACCAGATATTATTTTGCTAGCGTTCTGGGACGCTTATTTTGAAACGAACCGAAAATAATAATTATTTCAATCGGTAAAATAATAATGGTACATTGTGCGGAAGTGATGTTTTACGATATTGACGTCGAATTTGATGAGAATTCGTGATTGAAACTAGAATGAACTGTTCATATAAATTGCTGAGAGAATATTTTTCCGGAAGTCAATCATCGAGTGGTCAACTTGTTTGGTTGCGGTACTCCCGTATTAGAATCCCATATAAACAATTGATTTATGCTCGTAGTAGAGACTCCAATTACTCGACATCTCAACTACTCTAAATAACCAAATAAAAAGGCTGATATTGATAAATTTATGTATGTCAATCTATAAAGAAAATATTTCAAAATTAATAGAGAATTAAACGTCTCAAATTTTAAATTGGTTCGAAATTAGTTCGGACGAGTATTAATCGAGTATTTTTCAAAATACTCGAGTAAGCTCGAGTAGTTTCAGATGTACCAAAATTTATATTATTAATTCAAATTTGTGTATATAGTTAGATGATAAATAAATAAATAAGCTTATTTCATTTCATTAATACATTTATTTCAATATATTTCAAAAATAAAAGAGAATTAAGCGTCCCATATTTTAGTGTGAGTTTAGTTTTGTTGAGTACGAGTATTACTCGAGTATTTTTCAAACTACTCGAGTATTCTCGAGTATCGAGTTTTCGATACTCGAATTAGAACCTCTTATTAGGATAAAAGGTTTTGGCTTGGAATGAATAAGGTTCAAAACTGATTATAAAAGAAGCATTTCCGTGTTATCAATCTTTGACTATTTTTAACTTCTTAACAGTTTTCACTAATAAAACATTTGTCACTTTAAATAAAAATCTAATTTCTTTACTCTGAAAAACGTTACGTTGTAACTGTGAACACATTGGCTAATAAGGATCTAATTAGTTTGAGTCTTTGACGCGGTGACGGCTGCGTACAGTTGTTTGTTATTAGATTTTGGTAAATCACAATGAATCAATTATTTGTATTCATACGCATCGGCAATCGTAATTTATTTATTTATTGTCACTTATGATTCAATTTATGTGATGATATTTAATGTTACAAAGCTGTTGTAATATATTCACTAGATAGTTGTCCCATAAGCACTATTTGTATTTACGCAGCCGCTGAATTCAAAGCCATCTTTTGTGACGTAAGAAAGACCAAGGCGCATAATTGAATGAACATTCGTATGCAAAATTGAATAGAAAATAGTTTCTATTGACAGATAACGAGAAAGGTAAAGGTGTATTGCTTGGTTTAAAGTGGTATCAGGTATATTGTGTACCCATATACTGAGAAATCACCTCGAAACTGGAGCGTTATTTATTCGCCATTGAAATCGAAATGCAGTAAACAAATAAGATAAATTCTTTACCCTAGTGAAATATCACAGAAACTCGTGAATTTACTTATTTTATTCGGAAACTTTCATCAAAATTTATCGTTGGATATTCTTGATAAAGGCGTGTAGCCGAAAAGTCTATGAACTACATTTGATAATTCCTGTAGAACTAAACTGTTTAATGTTTTTTTTATATCTTAGATATATGCAGGCTAATGTAGAGTGTAATTTTACTAAGCTTCATTGTAAATCGATCGATCTTTTTGTCAAAGACGAAACGGATTATTACGTCATGTATAAATTATCCTGTTTTTTTGTTATTTTTGAGCATTAAGAATGATAGTCTTTGATCACTTTATCGGTGTTCACTGTCAGTACTTCATGGATAGGCATTTTTTATAAAATGCCGCAAATTGGTCTTATTATTAAAATTCCCCATTTGATAATTTATTCGTTTTAATTTCATTGTTAGCCAACGGTCTCACTTAATTGTTTTTTTAATGTGATTGTAATGTAGTAGGGCTCTATTTATAAGAGATCTTAAGCTTTTAATTATTTTTATTTATCAATTATCAATTGTGTATATTTTGTTTCATTTTCAATTAATTTATTGCATATTTCTAATACCAACTGTTTTCTACACCTTTATTAGTCTTTCTCAATTTTTGTATAATAACTGTGTATTGGTGTATTTTTTATCATAAAAATAATAATACATTTTTAGTACCAATTTCTAGTGACAATGCTCGCCATGAGCGAAACCAGTCCTGATCTAATAAATTTTATGTGGGGAAAACGTACTAAAAATGTATTATTATATTTATTATAATGCCTTTCCACCAAGTATTGACAGTGAACACCTTAAAAGTATTTTTTATTATTTGAAAATGCTCGCGAAGAGCGAAGCCAGTCCTGATATAAATAAATTAAGTGTTTACAAATTACACAAAAATATTTTATTATTTTTTTAATAATCTCCGATAGTTGGACGAATAATAGTCAATCTCTTGAGTCTTCTGCACCTATTCTTGAAAATTAACATTATCGTAATGTTTCATTCTAGATATCAATCTGATATATCCGTTAAACTTAGAAGGCTCTTTGCCGATGTGGGAAGATTATCAGTTGAAATTTATCGTAAAGTAATTTTTCCTACGACAATTATCAGATTGTATAATTTGTGTGGTATTTGCATGGTGTTTGAATGGGGGGCTAAGTGCTCACTACCCCACAGCAGATATGACTTCCAAATGAAGTAATCCCTTACTGGGGCTTGGCAACCTTTGACAGCTACGGGCTGAAGTCAGAATTAATAAACGGAATGAATAGGAATTCTTCCAAATTCAGAATTAAAGTGCATAATATCTTGGGTTTACTAAATTATATTTGAACATGTTTTTTTAAATCGTTGTGTGGAATATAATCAATGACCTCCTTAATGGAGGAGTATTGGGAGATTTTTTCTACCTCAACTTCTTGTAGTTACTCAACCTATCTTTAGTTTGTATGGATAGAAAAAATAAGGCATGGACAGAACTAATGGTTAGGTAGTTGCTCTCGTTACGCACCGCTTATAGGATCAGATGAGTGAAATGGACCCATTTGATGGATCAACACAAAATGAGATTCAAACCCTAGAGGTTCGTCAGTAAAGTCGTCAATGATGATCACTACGCTACGAACCCGACATTGGCTATTTAAACCTTTTTTATATAATTAATATTTTATTCAGTGAAATTTCATTGAATTGTACGATACAATATGTAGTTATCAACTTAATCCTATAAGAGTTTAAAACTAATTAACCTGTAAATTTTTATCTTGAAAATACCTTATGTTACAGTGGAGTAACACAAGTTTACAGTTTGTTGTTAAAATGTATTTTCGAAGCTAAAAAATAGCAGTGCATAATGCAGCTATGCTTGGAAATATATGTATGGTGTCATTTTCACCACTACTTTAGTAAGTTTGATAACTCAACTGAGTATTATTACTGCATGTCTTAGTAAGAGTTAAATGCCATTCATCTGATATGGTTGTTTATTCATTTGATCGAACATTTTTAAGTCGTGTTTTGAGCTAAAAAGGCTTCTTCAGTTCACACCTTTTTCCTTAATTCTTTTAATCCGTTCACCAACGTGTAGCGTTAATTGTATAAAACTCTAATAATGCCATTATTGGAATGATTGACAAGCCCGTGGTTCACAAACGGTTCTAACGCTGAGTGTTTGGTATACCCAGCGCGAGATTATAGTAAACTGCCGGGGGATAGAACTGAAAAGTTTGACAGTTACGTACATATGTATATTACGATCTCGAAAACTTCCAGAAACTGCCGCAGATAACTTCTACTGTATAATAAATCGTAAGATCTTTACGTAAAACTTATGTAGTCGGTTAATGAGAGTAACCTTGGTTTACACATTAAAAACCGCTGCGGCAAGCTATAGCCGGGCTTAACGATATTTCTTCGGATAATCACGACTAGAGTTATAGCATGTACGTTTTCAAAACGTAAACTTTGATATAGCGGATAACATTGTTAAAATCATACATTAAACATATTAAAATTACTTAATATCCCCCTGATTGTGTAAAAAAAGAGACACGTGCTTCGCCTCTTGGAGAAGCATCTTCAGACTATATTGTTGACGTTTTTTAATAATAAAAATCATTTATTTATAATTTAAATAAGTCAAAACGTTCTGCAGATGGCATGAAATCGAAGTCAAAAGCAAAAATATTTAAGCACCCAAAATATAGATACTGCTATGTTTTATCAAAAATTTTTTTTGTCGATGATAAATGTAAATTTGCGTCAATTAGGAAAACATGTATTATTGAGTGAAATTTAAATATACACATACCCGTAATTATTTTATCAGTACAAGTAAAAAATTATCATATTACTGTACCAGTGATGGTAAAAAAGTTACCATGTCTGCTCCTAACATGGAGCATATGAACGTCGGAGTTTATCTCAACATGTTTTTTATTTTTATTTTCTACAAGAACTGCTTGTTACTCAGTTGCTCAACCTCTCTTTTTCGAAGAGAGTAGGGATTGAAAGGATAAGGGGTTTAGGAAAGGACTAGTGGTTAGCTAATCGCACTCGCTATGCGCCACGCTTTTTTGGAATCGGAATGGTGGGAAGGGATTTTTAACAATCACCCATTGCTCTCGAACAAAATCAATTTATCGACTTATAAAATCTGCTCGTAACGGGAATCGAGCCCATGTGGTCCGATACGGAAGCGAACGACGTTGATTACAGACCGGGCGATAGTATGATAATATAATAGTATTAAATGATGTTATTCTTTCAAAGCTTATTCAATTAATTATGAAATATATTAACTTAATGAATAATAGGGCTCATTACACCATCTTTTAGCAGTTGGTAATACATTTTTTATTATTTTCATGTTGGAGAGTTTCAAGACGAAAAAAATTCACGTTGTGCTATGGCTAAAACAGAGCCAGTTCGTATTGAGTAAATATTTATTAACCTTTTCCGTGCCTCACTCGGCGAAATCAAATATTTCTAAAAAAGGATCGCATTGTGTTTTTACAACGCGGGCGGGCATTGTGTACACCGAGCACAATGTTGTAATTTTCTTTCATATTTGGGGCGAGGAAACAACTCCAGAAAAAGAAATGTTGACACTAAAGCATAACATTACGAACGGAAGAGAGGACGCGGTGTAAAATGCGAACTGAATTAAATATAACTCGGTGCCGAAAAACTCATGCGCGACGTTTGGATTGCGAATTTGTAAAGAGAGTTTTACTTGATTCCAACTTTGTTTGTGAGAATATTGTGTTATTATACTATGTACGATGAGATAGCAATTTTGGAAATATTTCCGATACAATCATGATTGTGACAATTCTGAATGGGATCTGGCTTCTTTCGGAAAATACCCCATCTGTTTACTCTTTAATCTGGAGTGGCAGCTGGTTAGCAATAATTCTAAGTACGCGGACATAATCGAAACTTAACTTTTTTTCAGCGCACTGTATTAATTTATTAACAGTACTGAATCTGTGATACGTTCAGTATTTGGCGTACTTCGTATGAAAGTATATGAACAAGATTTTTTTTGACCATGTCCGCTGCCAGTTTGAAGTATGTATATCAACTCGTCACGGATTGTTTTCTATGAGAAGTGCTTGTACTTGTTACTGGGATTGTCACTTTTTTGGGATTGAAAAAGATAATAAAGACAAGCAATAATTTACGGATTTAGCTAGGTGCTCAACGACTCACAATTAAAATCTCTCCCACAAATCCGATCTTAACAGCGTGATTAGAGAAAAAAATTGTTGAGTTCTTCTATCCTTACCGAAATTGGGAAGTTGAGCGAACGAATAACATAACATTTTTTATAAAAACAACTTCGGTCGAGATTCTATGTCGGAAGAATTTCATCACTATATTCCGATCGAAGACTACATTGAAGCGATACGGATATTCGAATAGATTTTACAATTTACATATGAAATTATATTGAAGTTCATAGGTAAGGTGGATTTCGCTGTTATCCCATTGGTGAATAGAAATAGGCATTGAATTTATTTCTACCTTTTGAAAACATCGTCGTCTGTAGTTAAGCGGTCAGATTTTCGCTTTCATCAGATGGTTTCAGGATCACGACAAAAGATATAAAATGTTAAACATTTGGCACCCTAAGAAAGCTCCAGTAAGTTTATTTTATTCTGCTTGAATGTGTTTAAAAATGTCGCCACAGGGTTGTTTGCTGGAAAGACATGTATTGAATTTTTGAACTGCTTATATCAGGGCTGTGGAGTCGGGGTTTTTTGATCGGAGTCGGAGCCGGAGTCGTCACGGCGTTTTGGCTGGAGTCGGAAATTTTGAAAAGTTCGAACTTTATATTTTTGAATATAAAATGTAAAATTTTGCTATTGGCCGGATTGATGGGTTGATATTTAATTGAATAGGAAAATTAGGAAAAAAAATTGACGAAAATAAACTTTTTATAGTCGGAGTCGGAGTCGTGTTTTTGGTAAATGCGGGAGTCGGGGTCTGATTTTTTTTAACGTCTCTACAGCCCTGGTTTATAAAATTATAGTTTTATATCTGTTTTTCAATTTTCATTTACTGATTGATGTTCATCAAAAAATGCATAAATACATAGTGCGAGTAATTTTAAACAACGTTTAAGCACAATGTAATAGATACCGTAAGTTTCTTTACTTACAAGGCAATGGAGGTGCTTCAAAATAATCCGCGTTAAGCCGCCCAACAAGGGCACCTTAGATATGTAAATTAAAAGGCGGTATCTACCCGAAACGCTTCGCAGATTTTGAAGCCAAACTTAAATCCAAGACATAAATTTGATATGCTTTAGAGTGGTCAAAAATTTGTACCTTGAATTTGCACCGAGGCAGGAGGTAATTATTGATTTAAATTTAAGTAATTAATATAACTAAAAGGTTTTTGGAAGGGCTACGGCCGCTTTATTTACGTATTAATATTTTGAAGCAGCTGTCATGCAAAATGGGTATTAATTTGTTGTGATGTCGAAATTTGAATATCATCAATGAACAAATGTTTTTTTTAATTTTTGATGGTTTCATTTGAAACATTAGCACTGCCGAGAAAATAATATCAAGAGAAATTATTCAGTTTCGGGTAATTTTCAAAAAGAAGATAGGTTCCTGCATATTTCACATTACAAATAAAGCTGATTTCGCTCAGCACGTATCTATTTTCAACTAACACAAAAGTGAATCACCAAATAGTCGGATTACCACAGCAAAATACTGTACTGGTGATTACTGATAAACAAATTTTATTTGATATTGATTTTCAATATTTTGTGTCACTAAGGATCCAGGTTGCGCCTTTCGACATCATCAAAGATTCAAGCTCACTAATAAGCTTGAACTGAACAGTGAATTTCGGTTCAAGTTCATTCATACACTTGAATGACGACGATACCGAAAGGCAAAACTAGGGTTGTTAGTGACCGACAAATCAATCGAAAGTAGATTATAGTTGGTGTAGTGGTTAATCAATTGGATTATTAATGATGTTGACAACTCAGCCATGGAGCTGACTGACCATGGAACTGACTGAAAAAAATAGCATTGTATTTTTGTAGAACTAAATTACATTGCTATTTTTAAGCCGTGTTCTAATGGAGTTCTACTTAGTAAGTCTCTAGTAATAGAGACAACGTCCGGTGTGTGGTGCAGTAGTCAACGTCATTGGCTTCCGTGAGAGACCACCCGGGTTCGATTCCCGGTACGAACAGATTTTTTAGTCGATAAATCGATTCTTAGAATGTGTGTTTGTGTTGTTAAAAAATCCTTCCCACCTTTCCGATCCCAGAAGTGCGTAGCGAGACTAATTAATTAGCCACTGGTCCTTTCCTAGTCTTCGTATCCTCTCAATCCCTACTCTCTTTGGAAATGAGAGGTCGAGCAACTGAGTAACAAGCAGTTCTCATAGAATAAAATAAAACATAAACATAATAAAATCTTTTTAGTACTTATTCCACATAAATTTGACAGTGATCAGTTGACAATGTTCGCCATGAGCAAAACCGGTCTTGATCCAATAAAATTTATGGGGAATAAGTAAATGATATTTTTTTTTATTATAATGCCATTCCACCAAGTATTGACAGTGAACACCTTAAAAGTGACACATATATATGTATATCTCACAGATTTTTCTGACGAGACATGACTGTGAGTTCATTTTATAACCTATCGCTTGCAATGGGTGAAACTGGTCCTGATCTTAATAAATCTAACGTGGAATATGTACAAAGAGTGTGTAACTATTTTTTAATAAAACGTCTTTCCGCCAAGTATTGACAGTGAACACCAAAAAAGTGAAAAATAAAACATGTTCAGATAAGCACTTTCAGGTGACCATATGATCCAATTTGGGAGCGGAGATGGTAAAAAAAATAGAGGTTAATATAAAATTGTAAGCAAGGCAATTTTCAAAAAGTTCCTCACTAAAATATAATATAAATAATAATAAACTAGAATAATAAATCTCTTATATTGTTAACTTAATAATTACTGCAATGACAGTGTTTAATGGCTTGAATCAATAACAATAATTTGCGCATTTATCTCACAGCGACCCCGTAAATTTTAACTCCATTACGGCGTGTTTTCAAAAGCTTGTTACTGAGGCAATACGCTCCGTAGTTCCCTCTACGTCGTAGAGAGAGAGTCGTAGCATTCCCCCTCCCCCCGCCTATAAAGTAGGCGTCGGCCCCGTTCTGGTTTAGACAGAAAACCATTTTTCTACCAGATGCGTTAGAATAATGGATTTTGAGCTGTCGGTATAATGTACGAAAATAGTCGTTAGGATCATGCATTTTTTAAATTAAATCACACATTTACATGATAAACGCGGTGCCGGGAGACGTGTCGATCTTCCCACCAGTCGACGCCGCATCGGCTTCTTCTTATCGTGCCCTATCATTTGCGGGAAAACAATAAAAAAATATAAATAAATGCTTCGACTTACGAGAGAATACTCGCCAATATCATTTAATTTATAACAGCTCGACATCTTACTTTGAAAAGGTTCTAACTGGTCTTGACACTGTTTTAAGATATGAGCGTTTGAAGTTTCGATTGATTAAAATTCACTTGTAACATGAGCGAGTAAAAATGTTTCAAATTACTTATTTAAATATTTTCGATGGTTTTGACGGTAACTTTGTGGAAGTTCATTTTAATATAAAATTTAAAATAACTTTGATTATTCCACGTATTGTGTAACTAACTGTGACACGTGTTTCGCCTCTTTCAGAGGCATCTTCAGACTTACTATCGCAAAGTTTGCTTAAGTAATGAAGCAAGATAAATTCTAACATTTTAACATTTTAAATTATGAAATTACAAAATGGATTACGGGTTTTTTTTTCCTTCTAAAGGAAACAAGGAAGGGGGTGATAGAATCAAAACAATGCAATAACATAATGATAATAATAAGGTGCAATCAATCAATTAGATTGGGATTTTTCCTTTTTAAGGGAAGCAAGAGAGGGTTATAGAATCGAAACAAAGCAAACAAATAAATATATTTCTAATGACGTTAAACATTACAAACTAATAAACTATAAACTTATGAGCTGAGATGGAAATAATGATCTTGGAAGTTATCTGTTCTACTGATTATCATTAGTTGATAATGCTCGCCGTGAGCAAAACCGGTCCTGGTCCAATAAATGTTATGTGGAATAAATAGGTACGAAAAATGTGTTATTATCTTTATTAATTCAGTTTACTATAATTTGACCAATTTACATTATTGACAATTCACAATTTTCAATATAGTTGAGGATTTTGACTGAAGCTGCTTGATGGAACTTCAATACTAAATTTAAATCGTTCGTGAATTTTGTACTTTTCCTTGAGTTTTGAACTGAGGCAGATAAAGTTCACTCATGCGCTTGAAATGCATGAAGATGGCGAACGACGAAACACGGGTTGTAATCTTTCGTTTTTATAAGTGATAGAACGAACAAGGTAGATGAAAGGACTTGTTGTTAGCCAGTCGCTCTTGTTACGCCCCGTTTATAGGATCGGATAAGTAAGAGGGAATTTTCAGACACCATAAACACCAATGCTATGGAAAAAAATCGATAAATAATCGATTACGAAAGAGTTGCTCGTACTGGAACTCGAACCCATTAAGTTCGTCACAGAAGTCAACAACGCTGATCACTGTACCATGCACCCGTTTTTTTATCAACTAGAAAAACCCATATCGAGGTGTCGAAATATTTATAAATCAATTTAAAAAAAAAACGATCTTTTTGGTTGGCATAAAAAAGTATACTACCAATTTAAATTGTTATCGATAACCAACTTTCCGTTGAAACCACTCTCTACCCTTCAAATAATTAATGACTATTAAATTTGTGGAGTTTGGTAACGAAAGTTAAACAAATTTACAACTGTGCTCTAAATGTAATCATGTACCATAACATTAAGTGAGGAGTTTATATCAAAAAATATAAAGAAACTGTTTAATATATTTTATGAGACATATTCACGTAATTAATGATGATATATTTTTATTTTTCTTACACAGTATCGCCAGAATATATTGTAAATTTGTCAACCGTAGAGAATTAATCGAGAACGTGAATGCACACTGAAGACGCCAAGGGGTTTTTTTACATCCGGCTTTAAGGATATAAAATACAAAAATAAGGAATAACAATGAAACGAAACAGGAGCTGACAAATCGTATCAGTATTATTTCAACTCAATGGAATTCACGCCAGTCATTTTTTTTAGAAAATGTTGCTGAAAATGAAAATGGCACACTTATTTTTATCTAAATACAATGTTGTTTCAATTGTAGAAATTTAAGATATTAATGGAATGCAACACGAGTCCCGTTTACATAAAGCATATACCGAGAAGAAATACTTTAATAGCACTTTTTTTTTAAACTTTTAATAACTGTCACGTCGTGGTGGAAAGGTATTATTTCAAATAAATAAAACATATTTTATAGTACTTCTTTCACATAAATTTTGGTACTGGTTTCGCTCATCGCGAGCACCAGTTAACAATGCACGCAATGAGCGAAACCGTTTTTTATCACAATATACGTGGAAGTAGTACTATAAAATGCGTTATAAATTTTGAGTATTATAATGGATATATTACTTTCAAACATAGCCAACGTTGGTACTACCCAAATGCATAGATCTTTGTGATGTTTTCATACCATTTAGCCCACCCTATAAACGGGTCTAAGACAGAGCTTACTCTTCTTATGTATGTATATTCGTTTTAGAACTACTTTTGCATATATGTTGTTTTATAAGATGAGGACCGAGCATTGTCCACTGTTTTCATTACATCAATAGAGTGTCATTGACTTCGATTACAGAGCACATGGGTTCTAGTCCCAGTACAAGCAGTAATAATTTTATTTATAGATTTTTTTTCTCCCACTTCAGAACCTACAAACAAAACGTAGCGAAAGCAATAGCCATGTACTAGAACTATATGTCTATTCCTACTTATGTTGTAAAAAAGATGATGAGTTCATGTAAATGGTGCTGTTCATAGAAATTTGTAGTTTTAAGATCACCTTTTTGATTTTGAAATATGTGCGCAGTATATTCAAGTTTAAAAATAAGCTCATAAACGATGCTTTGAATTGTACCTATATAACTTTATACATTTGTAAGTATATGGAACTAAAATATTATTTAAGTTTATTTATAACATCTGTTTAACGATTGAAAGCTAATATATTCTACTATACGTACTTTAATAGGTCTGTAAAAGAGTGGTATTCGAATATGTGTAATGAATAATATATCTCAAAACATCAAATTTGACTTGTTAAACTGTGCCATCGATAGAAGCATTCTATGTTAGCGGATGTGGTAAAAATGCTACAACAAAACCTTTGAAATATCTTAAATGGTGCGTCGCAGAGCATCTTTGTATGATTGTTTATTTATACGATACAGTAACTTGCATAATAATACTGGCAGGGAGTACACGCAGTGTATTGAAATTTTTCTACATAACCAGATAAAAGTAACGAGGACATTCTCCGCACGCTTGTAGGTGCGCGCATCCTTCAGAATGTTTTCCTCGATTTAAAAGCTTTATACGGGCGTTGAATAAAACAACCAGGAAATCAAAAAAATAAGCTACTACGTTTTGAATAAAAGGATTTGATTTTTTCTGCCTACATTAAAAAAGAAAATCTTGATAAAAAAAACAAACAATCAACGATAGCCGTATACATTGTTAAGTCATACGATTTCATCTAACATATACACCAATCGAAAATTACTGGTTACAGATTTGTATAGTGATATTCGTGATAGATGATTCGAACGAAATTTATAAAACTTAGTACTTTATTTGGCAGAAGAATTTTTAACCGACAGCATCGTGAGTTATGTATGATTATTTATTAAGCAATTATAGTTACTGTGTTTTTCTTTTTAAATAGACGCGTTAATTTATTACTGAATTGTGATTGATTGGAAAAACACGAACATAAATATTTTAGTAATTTTTGATAATTATTAATCATCAATGGATAGAGAATAAATTAAGAACTTTTACTGAAGGTGGCTTGATCGAATTTCAATACCAAATTTGAATCGTTTAATTTCCATGAGTTTTATCGCTAACGAAATGGGCTTCGCCTTTCAGTATCTTCAGGTATTTAAAGAGCACGAATGACAGTTCAAGATCAAGAATTAGCTAACTTTGAAGTAACTTCTAAGTCTATTTTTAAATAACTTACAAGATTGAATCAAAAATGAAATATAACACATTTTGCATGCGCACTGCAAAGTGTTTTTTTTTCATACTATGCTAAGTAGGTAGGCTACACACAAAATTCGTAAATGCTCAATGATTACCACTTTCAGAAAAACTCACTTTCATCAGTTGCATCTCATAGCTTTCACACCTTACTGACTGGTGTAATTTTTTTTTTGCTGATACATAATTTTACAGCAAATTCTACAATTCAATTTACTCAAAACTAATATTTAAAAAAAAAGATTCGTTATTTACAAACCACATCATAGAGGAATTGCATAACATAAATTTAAATTCAGTACCGATTTGTTTACATTTTTGTAATAAAGGCCCTAAGCTAAATGCATTGAAACAAATAAAAATTAATAAGCTTCATCAATCCACTGATATTCTTAATGTTCAAACTAAAATCAATCAATCACCACTTGTTAAGCCGTTACTAAGCGGTAATATAATTTTAAATAAATCAATTTGAAACGATACTAATTTACATTTATCCTCACTTAGTAAAAACCCAGATTAGCTTTCACTTCGAGAAACACATCAAATCAATGTATTACATATAATAACTTATTATTACCGTATAAAATTAGGATGGTAGATCAGAAAAGAAGATGTAAAGTGTACCCTGTCTACAACAGTATATATACAGATGTATAACATGATGTCAATGCATCTTAAAACATAGTTCAGAGGATGGCGTATGCCATAATAAAGAAGACTACCAATTAAGCAATGATTAAATAGAATACGGTGAACAAATAACAATGTATTTTAATTATACAGAAAATATTTTATCTATTTGTTGATAGCTATTTCCAAAATGCTAACGATTTACTGCTGCTTTACTTCTATACTGTGCTAAAAAATACATTATGATATGGCCTTTTGTACGACATTAATGGCTTCGCTATCGCAAGGTCTCTTTAAAAACATCCTGAGTTGATTTAATAGGCGTAATGATCGGCGATAAATGAGATGGAAAATTTACAAATTAATCCCAGTAACAGCGATAAATGGATAGCTAAACCTATTGATTTCCACTAAACGATAAAGCAAATGGGCCGGATATTTGGGACGGCCAATGTCTAAACTTGTACAAATCTATTCGACAGATTAAATCAACTGTAAAAATAGAGCCAGCCGATATTTCCAGATGTTATTACCAGGGCTGTGAACTTGACAAGTAATAACATATCCATAGCAATATGATTTATTTAACTGAGATGATTTCTAAGCCATGATTGATGAGTATCTTTTTGTCTTTTATTTTTTACTATCAAATGCAAACGCTTAAACTTTATTTTCTTAGACGTGCAATAGCCAATCCATTATAACTGATTAATTAAAAGTGAACGTGATACCATATTTATGTTTCCAAGCAAAATAACATTTTATTAAAGTAATTTTTTGTTTCTAAATAAACTTAAATAATAACGATATAAAAATCTTAAAAAATTATAAATGACTTACATATTTTCTTTTTTATTTAATTGCGACGAAACTATTTGATAAAAATCATAGTTTTTATTTGCGAAAGGTGTAAGAAAACATTGATTTTAGAATACCAAAATTTTACACATTGAATCACTTATATGTACTAAGATAGATATTTAAGATAAAGTGGTCGACTTTTTCACACTCCGGCTGGTAAAAGTAAATTTAACATATGTATGTATATGTTCGCTGAATCTTCAAATTTAATTCGAATAAAGATCAATTTTATAATAACTGCTTGATTTATATAAATTTACGGTTCGTCGTTTCCAATCATTTAAATAAAAGATGACAGATGGAGTTGAATAGACAGCCCTGACCGAAACAGGTGGTCATCTTTAGTAACGACCTCTAATATATTATAAGGGAGGAAAGCACTTATTAAGGCGTTTGTTGTACGAACATAAAACCTTAGTAGGCTTTAAGAGAGGGTTCCTATTTAATATTCAATATGCGTTCTATTAATTTCCAGCGTAAGCTATTTTCCAACTTTTTTGCGTGGCTTAAAATCGCAAAGTTTCTGTGCTGAAATTTTACATAATAAATTTGATCTTTCATTTTGCCAGTTTTTTTTATGCACAGCATTTTCTCGACATATTTGTGAAAGTATGGTGAGGAATTCAAACTATTTTAAAATTAATGTTTGATAAAATCTAAAGTGAAATTTAATTTAACATTTTTAATACATGATTTAATGTAGAAAAGTTTCAGGTGACTCGAAATAACTTCGCGAAAAGACGTTTCCTTCGTGCTAGTGGCATTAAAACGCTATTTGAAATATCATATTAAGCTGCACTCAAGGCTCTTTATTAACCCGTAACACGCCATCCTAAAAAAATATCATGTGTAACCGTGGAGTAACTTTAGTCGACCACTTATTTTTTTTCACTTTTAAGGTGTTCACTGTCAATACTTGGTGGTAAGACGTTTTATTAAAAAATAGTTACACACTTTTTGTACATATTCCACGTTAGATTTATTAAGATCAGGACCAGTTTCACCCATCGCAAGCACTATCAGCTGATACGCATTATTGACAGCGAACACCTTAAAAATAATGCAAGCAATGAACGAAACCGGTCCTGATCTTAATAAAACTAATGTAGAATAAATACAAAAAATGGGTTGGTATTTTTTAATTTTTTAAATTGTCATTAATTATTACAGCCTATTGTAGATCTGTAAACAATGTTATTTTTCCTTTAATAATATGTATATTAATCAAGGTATCATTTAATTTAATTAATTGATATGGCTCTACTGACTATGGCTAAGTAATGGTTTTCATTCATTACAGTTTAATTTAATTAGCAATATATTAGGTGTATACCGTGCATTGGTTGTTTTCAAGCTTTGAATTGTTTCTTTCGTATTCGATACTTTACCCAGAAGAGCTTATTTCCTGATACCATGATGTACAAATATTTATAAAAAACGAATAAAATTCTTTGAAAGTGAGGTAGAATTTTTGTAAGAGATACGTGTGATTGAAATTTTTGCTTGAGTTTCCTTACAAGCTTATAGACTAATGATAGCTTGAAAATTATATGACACTGTCATCTTCTAGTAAAATTGCTTAGTAGATAAGTTAAAGTTTGAAAGTCATAGAATATTTCGCTTATGCTCGTTCACTCATTTTGTTCTCGTTCAGGTTCCCCGTCTTTCAAACAGAAGGCTGTATTTTCTCAATGGTGAACGGGGGGTGGGAACCGAGCTACCCTTACTTGTAAACTAGTTTACGTCAAAGTAACATTTTTGCTGGTTTACAATGTAAAACGTTCATTTACATAACACACGGACAAGTATTCAAAAAGAAACATAACTTTGAACGAATTTTTTTTTTCCTTCATTTTAGCCAAATAAAAAATTACGTCGCTCAATGAAAACTTTAATAATATTTCAAGAGAAAAAATAATGTTTACTTTGTAAATCCAGCTTTTTGTGCTTCTTCGTAAATATTTTTTGATCACGTTACTAAATTATTGAACACGAGTTTACGATGTTGCTTTACAGTATGAATAAGTTAGGGCGATAATTTTATTTGTGGAAATAAACAAAGAATAAGTGAGCAATTATTTACGTCACGAAAAACAAAAATAGTGGATTTATTTTCTTTTGATAAACATCATTTGAAAAAAAGTTTTTTAATTCAGGAATAAATATATATTTAATCAGTTTGAATAATTTTACTATGGGGTGCTTCATTGACATTTTTGAAAAATAATTAGCGTGTTTTTATTTCTTTCTTCTAGGTCTTAACCAAATCAAAAGAAACAGGGTGTATCGAAAGTGAATAAAAAGTAGTTCTTTTTAGATCCCATTTGAATTGATTTATTTCCTCTGAAAAGACAATTTATTTGGGTAAGAAATATCCCCACTTGCACACGCTTATTAATAAATATAAAATTGACGAAAAATATAAACGAATAACTCATTGATCACTTTTGAGGTGTTCACTGTCAATACTTGGCGGAATATCGTTATAATAAAAATAGTAACACATTTTTAATACTTATTCCACATTCGATTTATTACGATCAGGAACGGTCTCGCAAATCGCTAATAAATTATCAACTGATAATGCTGGCGATGAGCGAAACCGGTCTTGATCTTAATACATCAAATGTGAAATAAGTACTTTAATTGTGTAATTATTTTTACAATAACTTATTGTTGGCCCGATACAGATTGGCACGTATCTGATTTCTTAGAATATGAAATGATGTTTTTTGGAAAAGAATTTTTGAAAAAATAATGTGTGACTTCATCAGCCGTTTAGTATATGTAAGTGATATAAAGTACCCTGTGTATCCGTATACTGAAAATACACCGTAGTGGTATATTTTAATCTACTACAAGTTTAATCAAAAGAAGAATCAAAAGTATACCGTACCACATATGATGACGCAAATTTATCGACTGCCTTTAAGTTGGCCATGGTCGAGATCAGATCAAGTCAGCGTAGTTTAATCATTCGGCATTTATCTCGGGGCACTCCAACGGTAGTATGTGACCTCGAGTATGCCGACGAAGCTGTCATCTTTGACAAATCAGTTGAGGGTATTCAGGAAACAATGGATAGACTGCAGAGCAATTCGTATCGCGTTGGGCTTAAAATCAAATCGAGGAAAACCAGTGGTCAGCAACAGTGCCTGACCAGACTACTCTTTTATGAGTGCAGGACAAGCAATCGAGAGATTCGATGGTTTTAGGTACCTGGGAGTACACATCACGGGAGATGGCAACCCGCGAAAAGGGCTTGCGATCCGATTAGAGATAGCTGGAGCAACATTCAATTCAATGCGGAGTCAGGGACTCACGGTTGTATTCGGTCAGAACCAAGTGCTTCACGGTTGCGAGTCATGGTACATTAAGAAAGCACAGGGTAACCGTATACTGCTGTTCGATAACAGATGCCTGCGGTGAATATTAGGAATACGGTGGTTTGACTTTGCCAGAAACACGGAAGTAAGAGAGCGGACAAACCAGCTCCTTATTACGTCCAAAATATAAAGGCGACGATGGACCTGGCCTGGACATGCTCTGCGGATGCCCCAAGGGATCCTGAATCCTGCCTACGTCTTCTATCAACCTGATGTATCTCGACGCCCTGGAATGCTTTTGATGACCATTCATAGGATGTACTCAGGGGAGCTACGGGACGCCTGGATGGGAAGAAGCGAGGAAGTTTGCGGGTGATAGAGAATCCTGGAGGCATCATGTGGCGGCCATATGTTCCGAATAGGGAGCGGATATAGGAAAAAAACTTCAACATAATACGGTAAGAAAAATAACAATGTTTTTTAATTCTACAGAAATTATTTTATATATTTGTTGATAGCTATTTCGGCTTACGCCCTAGTCAGAACTATGTTTTAAACGTGCATTAAAACAAGCATACATATATACCTCACATAAGCAGGGTACACAATACATCATCTTCTCTTTATTTCATCTAATCTTAATTTTATATGGAAATAGTAAGATATTTTATGTGACAAATTGATTTGATGTATTCATGAAGTCTCCAACGGTATGTCATTCGTAGCGTCCTGATAGTCATTTCTACAGGTGAAATTAGTCCTTAAAAATGTTTTTTTGTAGAATTCTTTTTCGCAGATTTAAGCGTAAAAGACTATTCTTCAAATCGTCTTAGTAGGAATCAAAGCTTACGAAGTAATTCTGTGCGATCTGATTTGAGCAATAAAAACATATTTCAAGGATGAGAAAACAGCTTAACTACATTTATGCAACAAAAAAGGCCACAAAAAGCATACGTAAATTGATTGCCCAAGTGGAAAAATGGAAGAAAATACGTTCTAGTCGTTAAACGTATTACAGTGCAGCATTAGACGTGAAGAGCGACGTAAAAACAAGCTTAAACGATAACGATATTGACAGTGTTGCCACGAGTTGTTGTGTGGTATAAAATAACGTATATCGAAACAGTAACCTTCAATTATTGCACGGAAAGAAAAATAACAATGTATTTTAGTTCTACATAAATTATTATATATTTTTGTCGATAGCTATTTCGGCTTACGCCTTCGACAGAACTAAAATAATTTATGTAGAACTAAAATACATTGTTATTTTTCTTACCGTAGTATAATGGAGTTCTACCAAGTAAATGCCTACTCAATCAATTCAATTATTGCCGTTAACGACACAATTTTACAAAGCTCAAATTAAAATTAAATAAGAAGGTATGTTTGCTTTGTGAAACATCAATTCAAAGAATAAATAAAATCGATGATACAAAAATTGCTATTCAAAAAACATTCAGAAACTGTATAATATATTTAATAAAAAAATGTTACATCAAACTATTCATGTGACCGTTACTATTTGAATGTTGACAATGTCTCAGTTTTGTTGTATATTTTTTAATGTGTTTATATAAATAAAATATATATTTCATGTCAATCTTTCAACATATATTAAATTACTTTTAAGGTGTTCACTGTCAATACTTGGTGGAAAGGCATTATAATTAAAATAATAACACATTTTTAGTACTTTTTCCACATGAGATTTATTTCATCAGGACCGGTTCTGCTCATGGCGAGCATTATTAACTGATCAGTTAATAATGCTCGCCATGAGCGAAACCGGTCCTGATGAAATAAATCTCATCTGAAAAAAGTACAAAAAATGTGTTATTATATTGAATTGTTTAAACGCGGAAAGAAGCCAATACTTATCACTGCGGATTTTTTTTGTCTTCATACCCACTAAATGAAAATATATTTTTTTTAAATATTATCAAAAAAATATAATTTTTTAAATAAAATAAGGTTCTGGCAATACTGGTCAATAGTACAATACATAAGTAGTTAGTAATCTAATTTGAGACAAGAAATTTCAATTAGTGGCGTTTCCATTATCTGTTACGTGTTTGTGGCATATCACTTATGATTGTTTTATTAGATTATTTCCCTCTAAATACAATGATGCATTATTCAGTACATTATAATATATTATAAAACACATCAAAGTATACATTTATAATCATTAGCATTCCATATGAATAGTTTTAATCAATAACCATTACTGAATTCAAACTTTTACTAAATATGATTTATGAAGCCACTTTCATTCGATTGATTTTAAGTATGAAGGATAGTGGAGTGGGTCTACGATATTTACAATATATACTAGAACAGTGATCGCCAAACGGTCGCTCGCGAGCTACCAGTAGCTCACGGTAGCATTTTCAGCAGTTCGCGTAGGATATTTTACCATGTTTATAAATTTGCTAGGATCAAATTTTATCAATCGTTTGGTCGCAAAAAAGCAGTCTTGAAAAATTTTAAGCAAATTTAGCATTATCAACTGTAATAATAATAATCAACTATAACTACATAATTTAAATATGTAAAAAAGTGTGGCAAAATGACATTGTGATTTTTGTGATACATACATATCGTGTTTTTAACACTATATTTAGGGGAAATACAAATTCTGCATTTAATTTAATGGCATTAAAATAGGTTTAGAGTTTTTTTTTCCAAAATGCTTTTAGGTAACTTTTTAAAAAGTAACTTTGCTTCCAAGGCCCTCGTGTATCGTGTATAAGTAGCTCATCAGACAATTTCACCACTGTACTAGAATATCTATATATTTATATGGCACATCTCGTATATTGTATATTTTCTGTAAGACAACATAGTTAACCGCTTTTAAATGATAACAAAGAGTGTCTCAGCAACAACCGCCTAAATTCTAACAAGATAGTTACGAACAATGCAAATATATGCCAATGTGAAAATTCTGTTTTTCAATAAGATGGTCAGTTGATTTTATTGATAAATTTGAAAATCTTTTTAAGTAAAGCATCAATATGTGCGGTCACAATCGACCACGGGTGTTTTTGTTGACCTTTACTTATGGAGTAATGGTCATGATCAGAGTTTCCCAAATAGGGTTTCGCATTTAAGCCTTAAAATATTGTTTTTTTATATTATATGGTTTTGATTAAAAACAAATATTTTTTTTAAATATATAAACTTTTAGAAAAAACTGGTCTAAATAATCGATCATAATTATAATACGGCTACGGTCTGTGTTGCAGGGGTCACGGGTTCGAGAAACAGTACAAACAGCATTCTTTTCAATCGATTTATCGATACCGATAAAAACCATGTCATCTAAAAACTCATTCTCGCCAACCCTATCCTATAAAAAAGGCGTAGCAAAAGCAACTAGCAAGTTCTAGCTTACACGTCCAAGTAGTAAGCAGCTCTTGTATAAAATATAAATGAATACGTCTATTGGGAGGCCATATGATCCACATTGGGAGCGGAAATGAATACAAAAAAACCTGTTATTTTCATAACCTTATACCGAAATGTATCCCCTTCGCCATTCCGTTTTTTATAAATGCTTCGAATAAAATTTTCCCCTTACCCAAGAAAAACTGTACTTCAACAAATGACAAAATTAATTGTTTCTATGTAGTATTGAAAATCTTGAATAAATGGCGTCAATCTCTTTCTGAGGAAATTTCCCACCGATTAGGAAGCTCGGTTAAATCAAATATTTAGTAATTAAATGAAGCACTATACTAAATGTATTCCTGTTTGTTAAAATTAGCTTTTTTATAATGTCGTAATGTTATATATTTTACATATTGCGTAACACTTTTGACAAATTTTGGATAAAAACGATTGTTTTGCGGGGAAGTCATGCGTTTTGCAGCGAAGGCAACCATAAGAAGGGCAATATCTTATTAAGCCCGGAGCTCCGGCGGCCAGACTGAAGCGACTTTGTGTACTCAGTGTGTGTATACTTTGCGGAAGCGCTGCCTTAAGATTGATTGATAAAATTAACTACGGTAGGCTCTTTGTATTGCAAAGCACTCAAGGAGAGTTGACCCTGATTTTCTCACCATCCGATATTTTGGCATCCCCAAATAAATACGGCATCTATAAAGGTGCGGCAGATGACTGAATTGGGTGGAAATAAGTCTTGTATTCTTAGTAAAGCGGATATGATTTTAATAACAATGATTATACTCTAGATACGATAACTTTGTAGGAAATAGTTGTTGGGATGGTATTACAATTAAAAATAATAACATATTTTTTGTCCTTATTCTTAATTCGAGATGTTTCAATATAAAATAGCTTTAATTATTATACGTATTGTGTTACTAATTGTGACACGTGTTTCATCATCATCGTGTCATCTTCGGACTATCGTAAAGTTTGCTTAAGTAATGATGTTAAGATGTTTCAGTTTGCAAAAATTTGAATAGCTTATTTTTTTTTCAAAATATCAAGACGATTTGGAAATCACATAGTCATGCTAATTTAGCTTCTTTATGGTTATTATTCAGTACAAGATGTCTTAGGCTTTGATAAATTGATAACACGAATGAATGCAATTCAAAATTATTATTCATCTTTCAATATGTTAATATGTTATTTGAACCGTTTTAATTTTGTACTTTTCCATTAGTTTTTCGCTAACGACCCGGGTTTCGTCTTTTAGCATCGTCAGGCTAGTTCAAGTTCATTTGTGCACATGAAATGATATTAGATGCCGAGAGGTGAAAACCGTGTCGCAAGCGACAAAGCTCACGGAAAAGTACAGAATTCAAATGATGCAGAAAAAAAATATTATCAATTCAATTCTTTGAAAAAGACTGTTCGAAATTGGTTATTTATATTTCTTTATAACAGATAGTTAAATTATTTATTATAAGACAAATACGTTGATTTTCAATTTACTACTCGTCATTTTCTCGAACAAGGGAACGTTTATTGCAAGTCGACGATATACAATCATACCGTCTGAATTGTTCAAGACCAGACTCACAACTCTTTAAAAATCATATATTGAATGAAATGAGAAAAAACCGCCGAGTATACAAAAATCGAGATGACATAAAAAATCATCTATTACTATAACCAGCGCGATATGTACGGTTGACTCATGTTATGTATACCAAAACGTTTCTTTACGTGTAAAGCATAAAATATCTGTTTATTTATTGGAAAAAAGAAAATAGTATACATGGCATTACAGCTGACACCATTGCACGTGATAATTATACTAAAAATAACATATAACACAACAATAAAAATAATGACACATTTTATGTACATACAATTTATTGGATCAGGACCGGGTTCACTCATGGCGAGCATTATCAACTGAAGTTGATTGATCATTTGATAAAACTCGCCATGAGCGAAGCCGGTCCTGATCGCATAAATTTTATGTGGAAGAAGTTATAAAAATGTTTTATTATTTTTACTATAATGCCATTCCACCTAGTATTGTCAGTGAACACCTTAAAAATGATATAACATAACATTAAAACAAATTAGAAACAGAAACATATGAAAACAGATATAAATACATACATATGTATATTAATAACATTAAAAAAACATTTAAAATAATGTACCAAGTTCACTGCTGAAAATGTCCACCTCAATAGGCAGTGAATTCATCAGCCAAACAGCTTTGCAACTGGTGACTCAAAAGACCTACGCGGCAAAATTATATATTTCTTTGATTTTGTTTTCACATTATTGTAACGTCTGGCCAGTAAATAAATATAAAAATATGCTGATTCCTCCTATTACAGGCAGTAAAATGCACATAATGTATCTTTTCGGCATAATTCGTCGGAATATGGCTATGACCCTCGGTTTAATGTCAATGTAGGGCAGTTAATGGTTATGCTAACGTTATTTCGCCATACTTTGGTGGTTTTTTTTTGGGGCCAGGTCTTGCGGGGCCGATCGCCTAAGCTGCTTCATGGAATAAGTGTATATAGACGCGTTAAATAGGGCCATTGATTCGAATGTGCTAATAATCTTATCTGGTATAAAGAACGCCGTATGTTTTGGCAGAATTGACCCATTTTTTGTAATATCTCCCCCAAGACGTTTTTCGTTGAGACAATATACATTGCGATGGCAATTTTGAGGTGTATTACGGACTAATATGCCAAAACGCACAAAAAAGATGTAAATAATAGGACAGGGTCTCCCTCCTATTTTAATAAAATATAAGATGTCTATATTCATGATAAATCATCAAAATTGCCTGCTTCATTTTATATCTGAAATCACAAAGTTTTATGAAACATGTCTTTGGCCTTTTTTTAAAAAGCTCCTTTTCAGGCATTATTTCCACCTGATTTTAAACATATGAATTGAAATCTTTAGAGAAAATTGCTTCTAACATGGTGAGAAAATAGCAAATTATTTCAGTTGTGCAAACATTGATTTATATAATACACAGTTGATAACTATTTTGGCTTGCGTTCTCGTCAGAACTATAGAACCAGAAATGGAGTTCTACCAAGTAGGTGCAGGAATACAGAAATACTAAACAAAGTAATTAACTTAGATAAAGTAGTTTTAACTATATTTATATTAGTTTGTAGCGTCTAATACGTGAAATTCAACCTTTCAATATGCGTGCACCCGTGAAAGTTGGAAAAATATTTCACTTTTCAATGCACTTTTCGCGGACCGACAATAAACTCTTGAGGAGCGGTGCCAGTCCATGGACCAATAGTTGTAGAACACTGGTCTAATACATTGTATAACCATCATAAAATTCATGTTTAAAGCTCCTTTCTTTTACATTCCTTATTAAGTGGTCTATTTTATGGGTGAGAAACACCGTTTTGGCTTGGCACAGATGGGGTAAATTTAATAATGAATATTTGGCCAGGCTCCAATCATAGTGTGTGCGTGTATGGCACGAAAATAAAGAAAATGTATTGTATTGCAAACTTTATAGGCTCCGGTGGTGCCTACGCGGTAGGAATTCTACAGTAAATAACGTACTATACACTCAAGGATGTGTTCATAACTGGTCACTTCTACGTTGTAGTAGAAATGTTTACCTATACGTGTGGATTAGAGACTCCAATTCGAGTATCGAGTACTCGATACTCGAGTATACTCGTCCATTTTCCAAGTAGTTGATACTCGAGAAAAAACTCGTTTTAGTAATAATCGTCGAAAATTTTTTCTACTACCGGAATAATAAAAAAAAAACTTCAAACAATTTAAAATTTGAGTCGTTTCTATATTATTGTTTAAATATATGTTATATAAATTGAAATTAATGTATTAATGATATTCAATATGTTAATTTTTTTATTAATGATATATAAATTATTTCTTATGATATTTCTTTTAGGAATGCTGTCATTTCACTCGCTTGAAGCTCGAAGATTAATTTCAGTATTAAAACATTTTTCTCTTCATCTTCGGGGCCAAGTTGATAGCCCTGACATCCTTGAAAATTTAAATTTGCATGCTCCCAGCTTTTACCTACGTGGTCGTAAGAAAGACAAATCAATTTTCTTTGTCAAAACTTGTTTGTCACGTAGGTCTTTTGAATCTCCAGTTGCAAGGGCTATTCGGCTGATAAATGCGCTGCCTGTTGATGTGGACATCTTCGGCAGTGAACTTGATGCTTTGTTTAAAAATTATGTTTTCTTATGTAAATAATATGTTTCTGTTCTGTTTCTTATTTTTGTGTAATATTTTATGTAATCTTTATTAATTTCTCAGATGCATGGCGCATTGGCGCTTGCTGTAATGCCATGTATTTTATATAGTTTTTTGCCAGTAAATAAATATACACAAATTCGAATAAAAATATACATTTTGGTACATCTGAAACTACTCGAGTATTTTGAAATTTTACTACTCGATACTCGAGTAGTTGAGATGTCGAGTAATTTGAGTCTCTAGTGTGGATGTAACGGAACTGGAACAATGATAACCTTTTACCGACATCAACATATTTACCGTGAAAGCTTTAGAATGATCCCAGAGCTAAGCTGGCTATATTGGTGACTATCTTTGCATAAAGTCGATATTTTAATGCCGGTAATACTGTGTACATTTTCTACATAAATCCACTGAAAATCCTTGTGGCGAGCGAAATCAGTCATGATCACCATACATTTAATAAGGAATCAGCACAGTGAATAGTTTTTAATTCAATTTAATCCATTGTCATCAAGATATGACAGTAAAGTTGACGCTTTAAAAGTTTTACACATATTATAGGATGTCAAGATATTTCACATTGCCGTGAGTGAGTTCAGGCGAATACTATGTTTTATGAATAAAAGTTGATTTTGTCGGAACTCACTCGGTTGACTTCTTTGACAATTTCCAATGTGTTTTTATGTATGTTTTCTATCTGTTCTGACGACTACAGTGTTTTCATTTTTTGTTTTAAATTGCAAACGCAATAAACTATTATATGCATGGCGCATTCGCGTCAGCTGCAATGACATGTTTTGTATTTTCTTCACTAAATAACTTGATTATTTGGATGATTTAGTATCACTCACATTGAACACATCCAATAGTTGTAATACAGGTTTTGACTGAATCGTGCGTGATTGCATTTTAACATCAAATTTGAATCGTTTGAATTTTGTACTTTTCCATGAGTTTTGTCAATAACGAACGTGCGGCATCTTCTGACCTTTCAAGTGCACAATTGAGCGTTAAATTGCCTGAAGATTCCAAAAGGCGAAAACAGGAATTATATAAAACAAAATATGTTTATTGAGTCTTCTACAATTTCCTATACTAAATATTTTAAAATTAAGTGTTGCGCCTATTACATTGGCATTGTACACTTTTATTATAGACGTTTATTTCTATTGGTGGATACCGTTCTGCCAATCCAATGATGTAAGCGCTTCTTGGTGAAAGCGAGACTGCATTGCATTGTATTGAGAACTTTATGTTACGGGCATACGGGTTTATGCGAAAGGAATTCACCATCATTAGGCAGGGTCACAAGGAAGAGACGGCGCCATATTTCTTCAGCCCCTAGTCATATACAGCATCTAAACTTGAGTCAAGTCTGTTACATAACATGAAAATTATTCATAATGTTATTGTTGTTTTGAATCGCATATCGAACGTATATTTCGGAAATTAGTCGAAGAGAATGAACAACTCTAAGAACGCATCGAAAAGGTTTTGAATATTTTTTCAATGATCTCATTCAGACTTGTATTATTATGCAGTCGTCATAGTAAATTGAGTTTGCAATTAATTCAATAATATTGAAAAAGATTTTCATGCCAAATTTAATATAATTTGTTCACTTCTAAAATGCATGCATGGTTTTTAAAGAGGGTGTGTTACAAATTAATACCGTCAAAATCTACAAGCTCGTCTCTCATTGAATCTGTGCGAAAAATATAATGACTTTGTGGAAGTTTTGTAGTTTACCGACAAATTGTATCAACAAATATACAATATTCATTAATAAAACACAGTATTTCCACATATATTTTGATAAAGATCAAGACGAAGAGTGAAACTGGTATTGATCTTTATAATATATACTATGTGGAAATAGTACTACATTTTACGTTTTATTTATTTAAAAAATGCCTTTCCACCATGAAGTTAAAATACTCAAAGTTCATAGTTATTCCGACATCCCGATTTTACAAGTGTGTATCGTCTGACAATAAATTGTAACATAGAACTTTAAAGCTATGCCCGATCCCAATGCGGAGCATATAAAGTTTTCTACGAGGATTGCTTGTTAATCAGTTGCTCAACCTTCCTTATTCGAAGATAGTACGGAAAGAAAGGATAAGACTGAAACAAGATTATCGGTTAGCTAATCGATATCGCTACGTCCCATTTTTGGTATCTGGTAGACGTAGGAGGGAATTCAACCCATCCAAGCCAAACAGGCGTTAGTGAAAAATCGCTACTTTTCACGAGAGTAAATAGAGTGAAAGAATATTGTATCAATTGGAACTACTTTGTTTCTTTACCATTTTTTTGTAGAACATCATTTTGACAGTCCGTGCATTTTTTTAGATAACCTAACCTCATATTTAACTCAAAATCACTTAAGTGTTACTAACGCCCTTGTGGCTTGGCATGGACGATATCCTCAAACAGGAATCAATAATTCGATTGAAAAATGAAACTGCGAGCTCCGCAATCGAGAACCAGCGACGGTGACACTTGACCGCCGACACGAAAAGACCCAAGGTGTAAATTGATTTCAAATAATTATTTTTAATACCTTCCGTAAATAAAATTGTTCAACCGTAGATAATTCGTTAACGTAACTTATCTTCTCCTTACAGGCGTATCTTGGTAGTAGAGATTCCAATTCAAATTTCGAGTACTCGATACTCGAGAACACTCGTCCATTTTTCAATTAATCGATATTCGAGTATTTTGAAAAATACTTTTAATAAAAATACGAGTAATACTCATTTTAGTAATAATCGTCGAGAGTTCTTCTACTGCATGAATTATAAAAATAAAACTTAACCAACAATAATATTTGAGACGTTTAATTCTCTATTATTGTTGAAATATATGTTGTACTAAATGTATTAATGAAATTAAATAAGCTTCTTTATTTATTTATCTTCTACTAACACTTTTTTTACGGTCCTTTTCAATTACCATACTAATTACGCACAAATTTGTGCCACCGTAAACAATGGGTTAATATACACAAAATCCAATTAATAATATATATTTTGGTACATCTAAAACTACTCATATACGAGTATTTTAAAATTGTACTACTCGGTACTCGAATAGTTGAGATGTCGAGTAATTGGAGTCCCTACTCGGTAGTGATAGAAAATACGTACGGTGACCAGCAATAAATTATAACCGTATTAAGTCTGCGAAATCAATAAACTTAAGTGAGCTCACTGCCGGCAATATAAATGCAAGTTCCAATAAACAGTAAACCTGTATCATTTATACCTTATTCACAATGAAAATAGAACTCAGAGATTCAGGCGATGGTATGAGAGTTGGCCCGTGATGCATATAAAAGCCGATTTAATCATTTAAATGGATTCCGAGATGAACAAAAAAAAAACAAATAATGCGAACCGTTAAAAAAATGTATCACTCATACGGCAATAAAGATATACGTTTTTAATTTGCAAACGAATTTTATTCAACCTGTTTTATTGGAAATAATTTACGGAAGAGGGATATTTACCAGTTTTGTCTTTACACATAAAACACAATAGTTTTGATGTCACAGCTATATTTTTTAATGTTTGCACAATTTATTTACTTATGAAAGACAACGGCTTCGTATAATTAGTAGAAAAGTTAGTTAGTAGATTAGTATAATGTCTTTCCTCACACGGCTGTGCAGTGCTAACATCTAAATTACGAAATTACCATATAAATTTTATCAGTTGATAATGCTCACGGTGAACAACACCGTTCTTGATTTTAGTAAATCTCATGTGGAACAAGTATATAAAATGTGTTGTATTTTTTTTATTATAATGCCACTCCACCAAGTATTGACAGTGAACAGTTTTTGATTTACGAATTTTGAAATTTACTATAGGTATCGAATTTACAACATCTAAAATTGATATTCAAATCGCCGAGTCTTGAGTCCTGACCGACCATACGTGCCACCAAGCGCTTACAACGGAGGCCTTTAATTTTAGAGTTCCTAATGTGACTCGTCAGCGAAAAAGTTTGCGCCGACCTGGCCTATGGGGGTGCCTTGGTGACGATAGTGTGGGTTAGGATAGCGATCGGAAGATGTTCTCTGAGTCACCGTGTGCTAAAGATGCGGCCACTTAATGAGCGGACATAAACAAGTTAGAAGAAAATAGCAAAGTTTGTAACGAAAATGATATTTGTTTGAGTACAAGCCGCGAAAGCCCAAAAAGCTCGTAGAACGCATTTCTGATGAACTTTTGATTAACTCAAAACTTTTTAGGCGGAAGATATTATAAAGTGTCCACAATTAAGTTGCCGTATCTCAAAAAGTAAACGGGCCCTCGCCAAAAAGTCAACAATGCATTCGTTTGAGTGAAATAAATAAATAACACAAAAGAAAAGAAAGTGGGAAAGCTCGAGGAAAAAGCAAAACTTTTTGAGTTGTATTATTCGGTTGGTTTGGTTCCGAGCTGCTAGCTGATGTCGGAAATGGTCAAAAAGTTTCGTCTCTCACTGTGACAATACATTTTTATGCCATGTATCATCTTCTGCTAGAACGAATCTCAAAGTTTATTACACCGCACTTTACTCAACTCGGCCGAGATTGCGAAAAGATTTATTTCTTGGCGCTCGGTTTAAGATAAAGACAGATATTTTTGCATTGTAGTTGCTTACTGTATTCAAATACGCTGTGTATGAAACGCCTATCAGCGAGAAGTAGCAATTTTTATTGTGAAGAATTTTTCGGTAGATTTAATTTTATTAACTGGCCGTGGGGAAATCGCGACCTTATTTCTGTTTTTAAAAGTAAAAACGAGAAAATAATTTATTAACTGATTTCTACGGTTAAATAAATAGACAAATCCAAATATGTATATATAATACATGGCACATTGGCTTCAGCTGTATTGCGATGTTTTGTATTTTCTTCAATACATAAATAAATAAAATAAAGGAATGCTTTCTTTGCTTTCATCCTGTAAAAGTCAATGCTATCCAACAAATGCGTGGCCGTTGGCGTCAATATGAAACTATGCTATTGATTGAGTTGACATTTACATAGTAGAACTCCATTATAATACGGTGAGAAAAATAGCAATGTATTCTAATTCTAAAGAAATTATTTTATATATTTGTTGATAGCTATTTCGGCTTACGCCCTCGTCAGAGCTAGTCAGAAAAGAGCAGAACAGAATTAGTTCTGACGAGGGCGTAAGCCGAAATAGCTATCAACAAATATATAAAATAATTTCTGTAGAATTAAAATAAATTGTTATTTTTCTCACCATATGAAACTATGCTATCTCAAAAATGCCTAATGTATCTGTCCTGGGTATTCAAAAGGCAATTGAATATCTGCATAGCAACTCATTGCAGGATACTGAAAGATTAAACTGCATCAGAAACTCGGTTTATACATCACTAGAGATGAAAATCCGCGTAAAAAGTTTGAGGTCCAATCAAGGAAAGCTGGAGAAACAATAAATTAAATAAAGAAACTTTGACTCACTATAGTTTTACTAGGTTAGAATCAGAAGCCAAATGTTCAAAACTTGCATACTGAAAGCTCTGTTTTGCGGCCTTAGGTCATAGCAAGTTACAGAAACACAGAGTAACCGTATACTGCGATTCTAAAACAGATGCTTCCGGAGAGTAATAAGAAACAAATGTTTGTTGTACATCCAGTACAGTTTGAGAAGTATATTCATCGGTGATAAAAGCGCCGGGCTCAGAAGCCGTGAAATAGTGATATATTGAAAATATTATCGTAAGGCTAAGAAGCTTAAAAGAAACGTTTTTGGTTATACAATTTGCCATTTACCGATTGTATCGCTGTATGAAATAGAGTTATTAAATACGAACCTCGTATTCAGTTACAGTCAGTGCGGCTTGATTTGAGATAGTTTATTGAAAAACGTAAAAAAAGTATGCAGAATTTAAAGAATATATTTTTCTTCTCAAAATATCTATCAAATAGTTAAATCATTTCTAATTAAATCAATTCAAATTAAATAAACACATTTTTTGTACTATTTCACGCATAATAGTTACCGGGACCTGTTTCACTCAAGTGAGAATTTTTAACGAAACGGTTGTAGTTAAAACATTCAAAGTAGTTCAATCAAATTCTTACCTGTGTGTCCGAAGCCATATTCAAACATTTTTTTTTTAAACGTGCTCTAAACGTCGGTCAAGTGAGTTACTAGTTACAGGGACTATTTAGCTGATCAAAGTATTCAAATTAAATGCAAAAGCTGTAACGATGTAGTCAACTAAAGTCTAGGCTCAAGAGAGATCCCAAAATGGGAGCGAATGCGTTAAAAATTTTACAATATTGTAAGGGTTATTTTAACAAAACCCTCAGTTAAAGGATTGGTCAGGTTGGAAAATCAGTCTTGCCCAGATTACACATACTGCTTTTGGGTCTTACACACTTACGTGGCTAATAGAGAAGATTGACAAGCTTAATGAAGATTATTGTGGACGTATTGAAAATGTTGTTTTCATTATCAAAGCATACAAATTAGTCACTGGTAGTTTATACAAGCAACCTTCTTCAACTTCTACGGAAACCGACCGATATCGATAATTTATAATATAATGATTATAATATCTTTTGAAAAACACACAAAGTAATTTGTTAATTTATAATTAATCGATCCAATTCGTTAGAATTAATTCTTGTGATCGTTTTCATGCTACAATTTAAATGTCATATTAATACTTTCGATGTATTCTTATTTATTTGATGGAAGTTTAATTTAAAATAACATTTAATTAGGCATCTTCGGACTTACTATCGCAAAGTTTGCTTAAGTTGATTCTAATATTTTAAAATGATAAAATTACAAAATGGAGTTTGGGATTTTTCTTTATTTTTATTTCATTCATTATTAATTCTTACATAATCTTGTAGCCATGCGATTACTGGTGTGAAACATAATAGAAACAATGTAGAGATTATAGCTAGGGAAAAAATTATTATAAATATTAGGATTATAGCCTGCAAACTCCGTTAATTAAACTTACGACTCTGATCATTTGGATACAGTGCTGATTTTATCCATATCCGCTCCCAATGTTCTGCATCTGTACTTCTAATCTAGTTTATTTTAACGGAGCTGCTTGTCACTCCGTTGCTCAATCTCTCTTCTTCAAAGTGAGTCTAAATAAAAAGGATGGGACTAGGACTGTAATAATTTTGCTAATTAAAGACGGATAAAATTAGTAGCAAATAAGTCAAATAAAACTGAAATGACCGTAAAGTTAAATAAAATGTTTGTTATAAGCCGACATTTGTAATTTATTTAAATTGCATATAGCTGCAGCGGTATTTGTAGTGGAAATGCACAGAAATATGCAAATTCGTAGTTCCTTAAACGCATTTCTCGCCAGAGAAAAAATACGGTGCGCGTATGAAATAAATATTTTACCATTTTCAAACGACCATCAAAGCTGTAAAAACGATAAATTATTCTATTTGGTGAGTATTATATCTCTTTGAGAAGACAGATTTAAGCGTGGGATTGCGAAGGTTTTTTCCATGGGAAAACTGTAGGAGATACGTTTTGAAATACAAGTATTTTCGATTAAATTAACATATGTATACAAAAAACATATACCCTCGAGGTAATAGAATAATAATTGAATCTTATTTGAACTGGCAATTCGATAATAAAAACAAACAGGGGCAAATTTAAATTATTTTCTCAAGAAATCTTGGAGATTAATCGAGCTTAGCTTAACAGTTTGCCAATTTTAAACGAGTAACTTTCCTTACCAAGTTCACCATTGTTGTACCCTGTTGTACAAACTGTTTACAACCCGTCAGTTCAAGCAAATACGTGCACTTGAAAAGCCTGAAGATGCCGAAAGGCGAAACCCGGGTTGTTAGCGACAAAAATCATAGAAAAGTTCAAAATTCAATTAATTCAAACATAACTTAATGTTATTTTTGTGAATACTTGTCATAATAATTTTGCCATTTTATTCTAAATACATTTGTATGTACTAAAAATTATACAAATATGGAGAAAATGAACAGTGTTAGTGTATGAAATTTCATTACAAAAAAAAATAGCACATTTTTTGTACATATTCCATATTAGATTTATTAAGATCAGGACCAGTTTCGCTCAACGCAGGCATTATCAACTGATGACAAATTATATTATCAGTTGATAATGCTCTCGATATGTGAAATCGGTGCTGATCTTAATACATGTAATGTGGAATAAGTACAAATATGTTATTTTTTATTAGAGTACTATTCATATTGACAGTGAACACCTCAAAAGTGATATTCCATTACATATTATGAAGATGTTAATCGCAGACAATATTTGAATTTAAACAATTAATTTGATATTTTTTTTAATCATATTTAGTTTTGAAAATAATAAAACCATTATTTATGAATATATTTCTAGTCACCTGTCAAAAACTGACGTAACTGTATTATCAAATTTTAGCGGAGTGTTTTTCAAAGTTTTATTAATTGTCTTCGAACCATTTTACATATTTTATATCTAACTGGAATTATGCTTATAGTTTTGGATTTGACTTTGGACAGTTGCGACAAATATTTATATTCGTTATGTTTCGAGCCAGACTTTGAATAATTAGAAAATATTGATAAACCCCTACAGAAAATTTCGAACCCAATATTGAATAAACAAAAAAAAATATAAATAGCAAGAAAACGGCAAATAAAATCCATTTTGTTAGTGTGATAGATTGAATACAAATTCACTTTTAAAAGGTTATCTGCCAATTTTTGCTGAAAAGGCAATGCATATAAAAAATAAGACGCATTTTTTTAGATAATTCAACAATTTTATGTTACCATAAGCATCGGTTTTTCTAATCGTGAGCATTTTCAACCGACGAATAGATACGTAAGTCATAAAAATTAAAAGGTTTTATATTGTGTTTAAAAATATAAAACACTTATTGTTTTACTGTATTGTGTTTTAGTATAATACTGTAAATAAAAAATTATAAGACACCGTCTAAAGCAGTGATGCCCAACCTTTTTGTGAAAATGGCTAGATAATCAAACCTTAGGTAACGTATAGGACCTATACTATAGGTAAAACTGATTAAATCATCGAAATTTTTAGAGCATTAGAATTTTTTTGTTTATATTGTTCTTACTTACATCTTCCGCTAAAAGTTCTGAAGAAAAAATGTGATTGATATCAATCACTGTTCTAAAGCATTTGAAAATTATCTGTAAAACTAATAAACCATATTTTCCAAGTCAAATCATGGTTTATGTCTACCGGTCTTAATCCTAGTAAAACTAATGTGGAAAAAGTACTGAAAAAAAAATGTTATTCTTTTAAATCTAATGCTTTTCCAAATGTGGCGCGTAGCGAGAGCGATTAGCTAACCACTAGTCTTGTCCTCTATCCTAGTGCTTGTTTCCTTCAATCCCTACTTTCTTAGAAAAGAAGGGACGTTGAGAAACTGAGTAACAAGTAGTTCTCGTAGAAAAAAAGCATGTTGAGATAAACTCTGTGAGGAGTCTTTATGCTCCAAGTTGGAGGGAAAAAAATGCTCTTTCACCAATTATTGCCAGTAAACACCTTAAAATAATTAAATGAGACTTAAAATGACAATTCAGAAAAGCTTCGAATGTTATACAAAATACGACAAAAGGTACATGAAAGCGTTCGGTATTTATAGAAGAGGTTCGGGCTAAATTGTCAGTTTAAAAAAAACATTATTAATTCCCTTCAGTCAATTAAGCGTTTTATTATGTAAATAAAAGTTGGAAAAAATTACTCATTTATCAAAAAGAACCCCGATAAAATTGCAATGAATTCATATTATCGGCTATAGGCTTACTTAACGGTATTTTCACAAGCATCAAGCCCGTAAACCTTATCGTCATTTTCCCTACCCTTTTCCTTATCCTGACGTACATTTTTTTCGCTCACAACGCGCTCACAATTTCTCCCGACGAGTGAAAAATCGCAAAGAAGCGCGCAAATAAATTGAGTCTAAAGTTTATTTACGATCGTCCGGAGAGGAAATTTTATCGAGTTAGTGAATTTCAAAAAAAAAAAAAATTTAAAACTTTTCATCGGTGACAGTTTGTTGTGCTGTGCCATGGAATAAAGAAACTCGCCACTGTTAAAAAAATATAAAGCTAATTTTCGTGAAATGAAAAATTTATGTCTATTTTTCAATCGGTGTATTTTTTTCAAATTGCCTCCTTACAAGTTACGAATGGTTTTTCATTTTTTATTCCCAAAAAACTGGCATGCGCACTTCTGGTAGAAGTACATTACTTATTTTTTCACCTTGTTATAATGGAGTTCTACCAGTATCAGTTCTAAGTATTCTTTTTATTATTTTCGATGGTTTCGGCGGTAACTTTGTGGAAGTTCATTTTAATATAAAATTTAATATAACTTTGATTATTCCACGTATTGTGTAACTAACTGTGACACGTGTTTCGCCTCTTTCAGAGGCATCTTCAGACTTACTATCGCAAAGAAACACGTGTCACAGTTAGTTACACAATACGTGGAATAATCAAAGTTATTTTAAATTTTATATTCTTTTTATTGTTTATGATTAAGCGCCGATAAAAATAGCATATAACTATTTTTAGTTTTACTCCGAACGTGTGAGACACCACTTTTATGGTGGTATCAGTCTCAATTCTTGACGGAAACGCATTCGATTCAAATTGATAAAAAAACGTTTTTGAAATTATTTTCTCATACGATATTGTATAAATATCAGAACCGTTTTTTAATTCTCGAGATGGGTGAAATCGTTCCTGATCACAATAAAATATATAAGAAAATAGTGTGTAATTTTTTTAAAAACGATGCTTTTTCACGATGAATTTATAGTAAACATATTCTTACAATATTTTAGTGCCATAGTATTCGGAAATTTTAGCACTTTAATTTGTTATTTAATAAAAGTATTAAAGTACTAATTATTTATGTAACATAATACATATTAAAAAAACTCTATCCAGTGAAGCGTTATCAGTGAATATTAAACTTGTAAAGTGAGAAAAAAAAAATATTTTGAAACTCATTACAAATTCATATTGAAATGATGTACAGTAGATTAAACTCTACTCAGCGATTGGCGTAGGAAAGCGATGGACTGAAGTGAGTCGAGGAGATTGATTAAGACAGCTAAGTTCTCATAGGACTGTAGTGCCAGAAAAGAAGAAGATAATTCTCAATAAATACATGAATTGCCGTGCGTAATTTACTGTTTTATTTTTTACCACAGTAATTCATATTCTAAATAGAAGTTACGCACATTCATCGCAGAAATGACAAGATGGATAAATGCGATTCTTCAATAAAACAACGTCACAAAAATAATAAACGGTTCGAATTTGAAGATGCAAATTAAAGCCGATTATGCCATAAAAGGATGGAAATGACGTATTCGCATTCATAAATAATACCATGATCGAATTACACTTATCTCGGAAAATTGCTCGGTACCCAGTTTTTCACAACGTTTCCTTATTTGAAGACAGTAAGGATTTAAGAATAAGGCTGGAATAAGATTTAATAATTTGCTCCCGAAATCGGAATTTTTGGCTTCACAGATATCCATGTATTCGAACAGAAATCCTAAATTGAAGTGAATTGAACCTGTGAGCACTGCAACCGAATCTTATGATCTTATGATGTTGACCACTCAACTAAGACTCCAATAAAAGCAGTCGAAACCTTTTCTAAAATCTATAAAACTTTTGCGGTTTTAGTTTAAGTTTGTAAGATATCTTAGTTTTTCATTTATAGAATTCCAGCAATTCTTTTGAATTTAATTTCGGCGGAGTTTTCCCATGTTTGATTCAAGAGGACTCAAATAAAGCTACATACAATATTATAGGGAAGTAAAGGTTTTGCGGCAAGACCTTCTCAACCGCACTGTGATGATTACAAGTAAACAGCAAAAGGCTTTGCAAATAAACTTAAAAATAGCATAAATCCAATTCGAGCGATACCGTTACGTCACGACCCATCTTTTGCATTTAGTGCAAACATAATTATAAAAATTAACGACGTCAAAGAGTGAATTTTGATATTATAAGTATATTGATTATAATTATTATGCTATCGCATTTTACAATACGCCTGTCTACTCTCAACGTGAAGAACATGGTTTACTAAAATATATAATCTCTCATCTGTAGGTGTTTTACGAGAACTGTATGTTATTCAGTCGCTCAATACCTATTTTTTAGAGACTCTTGATGTAGCTCGGAAATTAATGGTTATTGCATTTCCACGGTCCGTTTGTCGGATCAGATGGGTGAGATGGAGTGTAAATATTAAAAATCATTTTACAACAAAAAAAAATAATATATGAACAGAAATTCGAACTTGCTCGACTAAGTGTCTGGTTTGTACAGTTAATTAATAAATGTATGCATACCGCTTTTAATGTGTTAACTGTAAATTCTTGTTGGAATGATATTATTTAAAATAAATAAAACAAATTTTATAGTATTTCTTCCACATATATTCTGACAAAGGACATGACCAGTTTCGCTTAACGCAAGCATCGTCAATTTATGACAATGTGAAAAACTGCAACACGATGAAGATTTTAGCTAACGTCAAAAGATATCAAAAACTTGGTAAAAAAAATGGTAGTCTGTAAAGTCGGTTTACGGACGATAGTTTAACGTGACAGCGTCATAAGAAAACATTGATGAAATGATTGCATACTTTTATGAATAAAATGGAATCATTTTTATTGAATTATCATTATTTTGTATGGATACGAAGAAGGAGTGAAATGAAATCTACAATTTTTTATTGATATATTTTATTCGCACTCATTAATTCAAGGATTAATTACCTTTACTGCCGCAATTGTTGTTGTAATATAAACAATGAAAACCACACTAACATTTCACTTCACTTTATAAACAGTTGTAAACAGATCACGTGTAGGTACTGTAGGTGTATAAGTTGTGTGCTGCCGCTGTCTCTTTTCTACTCAGACGCATCGACCAATCGAGTGGAAGAGAGATAGATGCGGCACAATCCGAACGGTAGGCCGATCGTGCCTCTCTATCGTTTATCCGCGCTCTCGCTCGCACGCTTGCCTTCGGCGTAACGCGACAAACGGGACAATGAGTCATGTTTTTTCGTACGTGCAGCGGGCGTTCATCGATTTATAAGACGTTGTCACGTCAAAAAATGCAACAAAAACACCCATGGCATCTCAATGAAATGGAGCATGCATTTATTTTTACTACTGAAAAGGTGAACCTTGGTTTAAATTTGTCACGTAACGCTGATGTAAACATTATGGTGACAATAATACTTCTACGATCGAGTAATACCTACGACACATTTAATGATCATAATCCGATTAGATTTATGGCTAAATACATAGTGATCTGTAATCTATACGGTGATAAACGGGCTTATTTATAAGATAACTGGCTCTGTTAAAGAGGATTAGAACTACCTACATAAATAGGAAATAAAGTTTTGTGTCTACGGTGTAATATTGCATAGTAAGATACGTATCTATCGTCGCAGTAAATAAAAACACAAAATGTTGCGGTTAAAAATTTTCAACCTTTTCATTCAGGAAATATTAAAACTGCGTTTTTTTGAAGAACGAGCTGAAAAAATCAATCTTATCATTTTATTCTTAAAATTTCATTGGTGTCTAATAAATTTAAAAAAGCGCTAATGAACCATATCTTTGATTTATTGATTACAAACAACTTAAAAGAAAACTTATTTAAGTTCATTACCAATCAATACAAACCCAGAATAGCTTTCACTTCATGAAATACACAAATCATTTTTTTTATTTTGATACTTTATTAGTTCAATATAAAATTAGGATATTAAAACAGAAGAGAAAATGAATTCTGTTATTTTTCTACGCCAGTATATATAGATGAGTAAATGTATGTTCAAACATAGCTCTGACGAGGGCGTAAGCCGAAATAGCAATCAACTTAATATCTTAAAATTAAAATAATAAAACATTTTTAGTACTTTTTCCACATAAAATTTATTTGATCTGGACCGGTTTCGCTCATGGCGAGCACTGTCAACTGATTGTCATTGTGAACGGAAATGAGAGGTCGAGCAACTGAGTAACAAGCAGTTCTCATAGAATAAAATTAAACAAAAACATAATTAAATCTTTTTAGTACTTATTCCACTTAAATTTGACAGTGATCAGTGTATTATTATTTTTATTATAATGCCATCCACCAAGTATTGACAGTGAACACCTTAAAAGTAACTTAATATCTTATAATTTTTGTAGAACTAAAATACATTGCTATTTAATCACCGTATGATATCTTTAATATTTTCTTTTAAAATACTAAAATCTCACTCAACATACGAAATTAAAGTTGGTCAAATTAATTGTAACTTTAACATTAACAGATTGCCCACGCCATGTGAAGATTTACATACCATTACATGTACTAATACACTGAAATAAAAGTCGTTTTGAATTTCGAACATTTTAGTACATACATGGCGCAATTTTTTCCCCCAATTTCAATTGCTGTTATAGTTGTTTTCGTGTCTCATAAAAATTATATAGTTCCATTCAATGGCATGACAGCCTTTTGCGTGCAATATTAAAAACATGTAAATGAACAGCAAGAACTGTCACTGTCATCTAAATTAAACTGTCAAATAGTTCACGTTGGCTTATTTGACATGTTTGCCGCAGATGATGAGCACGCAAAACTAAAAAATATGAAACGAAATAAACTATTTAAATGTATGTATACCATAACAGTATGTATCACTTTTAACTCTTGGCTGCTGGCGGCTCATATGCTGAGAAGCCTGATGGCAAATTGATATTCAAAAATTTCAAAGGGTTTTTTTTTAACCATGGCCGCTCCCAACTTGGAGCATTTGGACTCCTCACGGAGCATATCTCAACATATGTTTTTCTACGATAACTGCTTGTTATTCGGTTGCTCATCCTCTCTTTTTAGAAGAGAGTAGGGATGGAAAGGATATGAGGACTAGGACAGGACTAGTGATCAGCCAATCGCTGTCACTATGCGTCGCTCTCTGGGATCGGTAAGGTGGGAGTGGATTTTTAACAACACAAACACCCATGCCTTGGAACAGATTTATCGACTGAAAAAAATCCGCTCGTACCGGGAATCGAACCCGGGTGGTTCGGCACACAAGCCAGCAACGTTGACACTGCGCCACGGACCGGACAAAGAGTTTACAGTGTTAAAACTATCGCGGACAAGATTTTTTTTATTTAAATAGGTACGCATTATTTGTTCTGAAAATCTCCATAAGTGTATTTAACACAAACACTTATATTTTTTATTGTAATTATAGCTGATGAAATATTTGTAAATCGGCTCAGTAGGGAAGAAATTAAGGTGTCACTGTAACTTGTTGACACCATGTGTGAATTCGAACCTATGTGTTACCCGCAAGTGAATACGATTGTTGATCACTCGACAAGGTGTTTGGTTTGTATAATTAATAAATGCACACTTATCACTATTATGTTGTTAACTGTGTCACTGTGATTAACTGTCACTTCTAAGGTGAAAGGCAATATATATGTAAATAGATAAAACACAATATATTTTACTATTATCACATGTATTCTGATGAAAATCAAATTAAGATTATTATAAAATTAATAATACATTTTTAGGACTTTTTCCACATAAAATTTATTTGATCAGGACCGGTTTCGCTCATGGCAAGCATTGTCAACTGATAAGTAATACTATAAAACAGTGATATTTTTACAAAAGTTAAGTATGAAAAACAATTGATAAAACAGTTGGTAAACAGTGGTTGCTTATTTCTTTTACCAATTGTTTGTCACACCATATGTGGAAAAAGTACTAAAAATGTAATATTATTTTTATTATAATGCCTTATAGGTGTGGACCTTGAAAGTGATAAATTAAGATTAGTTCTAAATCCTCGCGATGAGCAAAACTGGTTCTGATCTTTATCGGAATTCATGTAGAAATAGGATTTTACAATGTGTTTTATTTTATTACAAAAATATAGGGTATTTAAACGTAGATTTTCTAAATTGGTTCTTTTAAGATTTGACTCACAAGTGCTCCGCCACTTTGAAAATGCTAAGGATTTTTTTTATAAAGCAACAAACCAATCTCAGCGCTTTCCTCGGTTAAAATGGAACCAATTCGCAAAATGAATATTTTGCTTCGTGCGGACGGGGTTGCGGAATGTGGCGCGTCTAAAATTGCAGCTTTTTTTGCATCGCCGAGTTAACGTGTCAGAATAGAGCCGGTTCTTTTACAATGCGCATAGTTGAGGGGTGGCTGTGCCGGAGTGGACTCCGCAAAACGGGTGGATAGAAGGTCGTTAGCTTACTTTGAAAAGGTTCTAATTGAAATAGTTTGTATTTACCGCATTCTATCATATATGTACATATATTAATTTCGTAATTATCTATGGTTGAATAACGGAGTTGGCAGAATTCCAGAGTTGCGCTGCATCTACACTTTTTTTTACTAAATTTATTCGACCAAATTCTAAGATTGCCATCATTATTTCAATCATTAGATCTTTAAGATAATTATTTTTCAGCAAGAGTTGTGAAAAAATATGCTTAAAAATAGTACATAATTTGAAACATTTTTACTTGCTCGTTGTTTCAAGTGAATTTTAATCGATCGAAACTTCAAACGCTCATATCTCAAAACAGTTTCAAGAGCAGTTAGAACCTTTTCAAAGTAAGGTGTCGAGTTGCCAAGAAAGCTCTCTTTTCGCGCAAATGAAATTTAGGAGATAAACAACGCGACTACGTTTGCTGGTTACATTTTTTGAAGCAAGGGTCGCATTTTGAAGCAAGAGACTACAGCAGGGGTTCTTAGCCCTGTGCTCGCGGGCATGATTTCCCCCACGGAGCTATTATCGTGCGCCCTCCACAAAGTATCAAACAACTAAAAAACCCAAATTTTTTCAGAATTATATTTGACTTATTGAAATTATTTTTCAAAGAAGTTTTCATTCCAATATAACTGTACAGTTTTTTAACAACTGTTAAAGGAAATTAAAAAAAATGTACATGCATCTAACACATGCGTAAAGCTTCTCAGGAAATAATGATAGAAATTAATAAATATGAACAAAGTACTTAAGATTTGTGGTTTTAAAAATCCGGACATCGCCCGTCACTATTCTCCTCAATCCAAAATGTGCCCGGAGTTGCAATAAGGTTAAGAACCTCTGGACTACAGCATCGATTACATAATAATAAAAAAATGTATTACGACTTCAACTAAAAGTCAGAAGACCGCACTAACATATCGGTAATCTTATAACAAATTAAATTTGTATCGTTTGAATTCGCATGTTACCACGGGTTTCGACCTTTTTTTCAACATCTTTCGGCATTTTTAGTTGAACAATGTTGATATATAAAAATAGCAAGTAGTTAGGATCAGGGCCGCTTTCGCTCATCGTGAACATTTTTAACTGAATCATTTTCAACATACATAGGTGAAAATGCTCGCGATGTGCTAAACCGGTCCTGATCGGAATAAATTTAATATGAAATAAGTAAAAAAAGTGCGTATTGTCAGTGAACACTTAACACCTTAAAGGTGACAAGTAATATAACTCAGTTTGACGGTTGTTAAACTGCATTTTCAGCTGAAAATTTGATATAAATGATATTCAATTAATTGGATAAGTTAAGTAATCGCATCGATACAATTGCTATTTATTTATGTATTTTAAATGTGATAACGTTAAATAGTGACAACAAAGCTTATTACTTGGGAATGCTACTGAGCATGAAGATGCCGAAAGGTGGAAACCAAGTTGATTGTGAGAAAAGTTATGGAAAAGTATACAATTTTGGTATTGAATTTTTATCAAGCACCTTCACCTGAAATTTAAAATTATGATGTAGTGTTTATGATTTTTAAAGTGCATCGTAAATGTACGTATGTAGGTATATTGTTTTGTAAATGAACTAAAAAATGCAGTTAGAAGATCAAAATCATAGTCCTGAAAGCCACCTTTACATTAGGTTGCTATATTTCATTCTTAAAATAAAATCAATTTTCTACAGTCCACGCGGCGTGCAAACAATTGAGTTCACAGAAATCTAGGCTCACTCATAAATAAAAGTCGGATAGGAATCAAGGATGGGGTTAGGAAAGGGTTAGTAGCTACCTTATCGTTATCGTTACACCCCATTAGGATCGGATAAGAGGTGAGAGGAAATTAATGAATCATTACAAAAAATGTATTATGTTTATTTGGACAATTTAATTTTAAAGCGCAGATGGAATTTGCGTACTTATCTAGTATGAAATTGATAACTGAGCAATTATCCTGTGCGAATTTGTCATGTTACCTTTGTAAGAAACGCGGTTACGGTCCCAGCAAAAAAGTGTTTTTATGTTGATTTATAGCATATTTCATAAAAGGTTTTTTTTGTACCGTAAAGGAAAGGTTAAGAGGAATGAGCATATTATTAGTCCTTTCGATAGATTTGATAGGTAACTTTTTAGGTATAAAATTTAAAATAACATTCATTATTCCAAGTATTGTGTTACTGATTGTGACACGTGTTTCGCCTCTTTCAGAGACATCTACGGACTGAATATCGCAGATGCTTGCTTAATTAAACGAAGTTATTTTTAATTTTATATTAAAATGAACTTCTACAAAGTTACCAACTAGCTTTTCAGTGTTCATTTAACTATACAATTAAATTACCAACATTGTTTATTCCACATATTGTATAAAAATGAATAACGTTAGTAATAACTTAAGTAACTTTTTGAGATTCAGTCTGAAGATGCAACTTAAAGAAACGAAACACATTACAATTATTGTTACGTGGAATAAACAAAGTTACTCTAAAAATAATAAAACATTTTTATTATAATGCCATTTCACCAACTATTGACGGTGGACACCTTAAAAGTGAAAAAGTTTTTCATTTCATTTTATATCAAAGACAAATTTAGCGTTATGATTAGTAAGATTTTTTTACTTTTAATATATAAATAGATATGTACGCGGTTTTATCCTGTATGGGCTTTATATATCAGTCTTCTTTAGCCACATGGAAAATTTTTTCCATGTAACTAGCATTTCGTTACCTTACTTTGAAAAGGTTGCAATTGTCATTTTTGCCTAAAATAACCTTTTGGTCGGAAAAGTTTGTATTTACCGCATTTTATCAAATACATATATGAATTCAGAATTATCTATGTTTGAATAACCAAGTTGCACTGCATCTACACACTTTTTTACTTAATTTAATTCATAAAGTTCTAAGATTGTCATCATTATTTCCATCATTATATCTTTAAGATCATTATTTCTCAGCAAGAATTGTGAAAAAAATAAGAAATTCGAAACATAATATAAGATTTAAATATCTTATACTATTCAACTAATTGTGACACGTGCTTCGCCTCTTTCAAAGGCATCGTCGGATATGCTATCGCAAAGTAATGACGCAAGATTGATTATATTTTAAATGATAAAATTACAAAATGGAGTTTGGGATTTTTCCTTTTTACGGGGAGCAAGGAGGGGGTTATAGAATCAAAACAAAGCAAAGAAATAAAAAAATAAAATTAACTTCCACAAAGTTACCGCCGAATTCATCGAAATTTGCAACATCTTTACATGCTCATTGTTACAAGTGAATTTTAATCAATCGTAACTTCAAACGCTCATATCTGAAAACAGTGACAATACCAGTTAGAACCTTTTAAAAGTAAGGTGTCGATTTGGCGTTTCACATTTGGAGCATCAAATATGATAAACAGAGAATAATTTGCCTCGCTCAGCAAAGCGTTGCCGCAATCACGCGTGCTTATGTATTTTCCCTTTTTACCTTATTCGCGAATCTCTCTCTTAAAAATTTCATGCGGTTTTTTACGCCAGTTTTGCGTCGAAAATTTCGCGAAATTAGTGCAAAAAGTATGATAAAACGAAGAAAACAATTTAACAACAAGTCCATACCAGCTTTCCAGAAATCACAAAAAAACACTTTTCAACAGTCGGAATAAATGTTATATTATTAAGGATTTCGACCGTTATAAAATTTTAAATAACTTAGATTATTCCACGAAATGTGTAGCTAATTTCTACACGTGTTTTGCCTCTTCTGACTTACTATCTCAATGCTTGCTTAAGTAATAAAGTTCATTCTAATATTTTAAAATGATAAAATTACAAAATGGAGTGGAAAATAGGGTTTTAAGATCAAGGCAAAGCAAAAAAAAATTTTTTAGCAAACCAATGAAGTTAGCAATTACAAAATATTAACTAATGAGATAAAGTCAATTAGAAAATGGATGAACTTGTCATTGGAAATAATGTAAGCTGTTTTTTTTATCACTGTTTGACTGAACTGTTTTTTAATCACTTTGAAGGTGTTCTGGAAATACTTGGTGGAAAGTGATTTTATTAAAAAATAATAAAACATATTTTAATTACTAATTCCGAATGTATTCTGAAAAACATCAGGATTGAGAATGCTCGCGATAAGTGAAACTGGCCCTAATCTAAATAGATAAGTATAAAGAATATTTTGTTATTATTTTTTAATACTCAAATAAAATTTGGAAAGTGATTAATATTGTAGCGGTGGTATGCATTGACCTATATCGCCGCGTGCAATTTGCATTTTATTGCCATTTTATTCAAACTTTCTATTTTATGTTGACTGTAAATAAAGTGATAATTAAACAAAAGTTGCAAAACTAAATGATAAAGGATGCTGTACTTTGAACACGGCAGAGAATTTAACGAGAAAAGTTCTTAAAATAAATATCAAATATTTATGACTTCTTGATAACATTTTATATTAAAAACATAATAATTAAAGTTTTAACTGTAGCTGTAACTTAACCAGAGAAAGTGCAGTGGTGCAAGTGATTTTTTAACCAAAAATATTGAAAAAATCCATTATTCCTGATTTATTCCAATGACAGGTGAGGTGAGTTCATCTTGGATAATGTAATTAGGAAAAAATAGTTTTTTTTTTTTTTTTTTAAATAAAAGCCGATCTACTATTTCCGAATCATAACCATTATTTATTGCAATTTGTTTTATTGTATTTAATTCAAGATCGTAGTTTGCATTGTTAAATGTACTTATTTTGGTTTATACATTGTTAATTATTATTCATATTAATCGATTTTTGATTGGTAATAGCTTGCATTGCTAACTGGTCTTCAACATTTTAATTATTATCTATTTTTCTTACAATGTTCTTGTACCAATTGTTTGTCATACCTTATAATTATAACTTTAACTTTGTATAAATATCATTGTTTTGTTGTATTTCTTATCAGTTGACAATCCTCGCCATGAGCGAAACGGTTCTGATCAAATAAATTTTATGTGGAAAAAGTACTAAAAATGATTTATAATTTTTATTACAATGCCATTCCACCAAGTATTGACAGTGAATACCTTAAAAGTGACATACATATATATATCTCACAGATTTTTCTGACGAGGCATGACTGTGATTTCATTTTATAACCTATCTTTTAAGATAGGATGCGGATAGGAGCATCGGACTAAGAAGAACTTTAAGGTCATAGCTTTCTATTCGCCTCGTTTTCAAGGATAGTAAAAGGGGGTGGGTGGCAAGATAGAAAATAGCGCAATCTTTTATATATGCAAAATCATAGCTCGATTGAAATATTGATGTACGAGAGCAAAATTCCCCTAAATTCATTCCTTTTCAAATAATTTTTGAGTAATGAAAACATACGTGCCATAAATATACATCGAAGATTCTTTATTTAAAATTTATTGTACTCTTTAAAATGGTATTACCCCAAGGTGATAAGTAAAATGGGTGGTTTCGGGAATCTAAAAGCGTCTTTTTCATCTATTAAGTCTTATATAAGTATTCCCTTTATCGCCAAGTTAAACCATTAACCTATCGCGCTAAATTAATGATCTTTACGCCACTTTATCTTAACTCTCCTCCAACACAGTGGTTCATAACAATAATAAAAGTGAGCTTGGCTTCGGTTAAGAAACTTAGGGAGAACTTGAAATAACCAAATCACAGACTCATTTCAAATAGTAATTAAATAATATTTAAATCGCTATGTAAGCAATAGTGAGTTCTCTACAAAAACTGTAAATAATACGGTAAAAAATAACAATGTATTTTAGTTCTACATAAATTTTATATATTTGTTGATAGCTATTTCGGCTTACGCCTTCGTCAGAACTATATTTATGTATAACTAAAATAATTTGTTATTTTTTACCGTATTATAATGGAGTTCTACCAAGTAAATGCCTACTCAATCAATAAAAACTGTAAATGTTTTGAAAAACGAACTAGAATCTATATTTTTGACTGACTTATTAATTAATCTACTGACGGTTTTTGTCATCATTATCTACGGAAAAAAATGTTTTTCATTTTTTATAAAGACCAGGACCGTATTTGCTTATTATTTTATTCAGGGATATAAATTTATTTTTAAGGAACTTCAAATTTTGTATTACTGATTGGAGTCCATTTATTTATTTTGTAAGGTGTAGCTTTATTTCAATTATAAACCATTTGATGTCGTTAATGTATAACCTGTTAATGCTTGTCATATGCCCTTAAAAATTGTTTGTTATACCTTGTCATTAGTCTTATTTATTTTTATATACTTAGCTTTGTTTATATTCATCATTTAATTTTGCCGAAAAAGCATCCTCTGATCATTATGAAAAATGTGAAATTATTACAAGCATAATGTAAAAGAACTTTCCAAATATAAACCAAGTAAAAGTTAAAACCCTTCAGGCGGATATTTAAATGTTTGTAGATGCACATAAAAGCAAAAAAAAGATAGAAAATTATTCTATAAATTGTTAAGACACTGTAAGTGGTAAGAAGCGAAGGTTGTGCACAATAAAAGTAATTATAAATAATATATTAACCCTTTGAATCCCAGTCCATTTTGGAAAGAACATGTGAAAAATCTCTAAGCATGTTTTTAGCAAAAACTGTAGTTTTTACTGTACTTTTTATCTCAGCTGATATTTACTTAATCAGTGCTATTTTTAAGTAAACTAATTTTTTGGTGGAAATTTTAATGCATAATGGTTTTATATAGATTTAAAAATCGTACAAATTAACAAAAAAGCAAATGCCTTTTAAGCGTGTTAAAACAAACTCTGGTATTTTGCGTTTGTATTCTCGGGGCCGATAGATCGGTCTCGTGCGACTATCAGTTGATAGTGCACGCCATGAGAAACGCCCGAAACTGGTCCTGATCCAATAAATTAAATGTAGAATAAGTACATACTAAAAATGTGTAATTATTTTAATCATAATGCCATTCCACCAAGTATTGTCAGTGAACACCTTCAAAGTGATTTTACATTGCCTTGTCATAGTATCACGAGTACGAGTAATATGTGGTTTATTTGTTACCTATTTTACAAATCCTTACCTATTGCGAATTTTTTCAAGTAAAATAAATTCAAAACGAAAGGTGTCATGGCAGATAAAGATTTTTATATTTATTTACAAAGCGAACGCGAAAACATCCGCATACCAATTGGTTGACAAAAAAAGCGTTCGCTGAGTTCTTCGCACTTCGCACGACTCGAGTCGTTATTAAGATTTGCACTTTTTCTTTATTTATTGAGCTGTCGACAGCAGTTTTTTTTCTCATATGAAGTAGTGTATCGGTGAACTTTTGAAAATCATTCACGACAGTAAACTTTATCTCGCCTTTAATAAAAGGAAACGCTATTGTATCAACTTGTGAAGAAGGATATGAAACGCGCCCACTTTTTGAATATCATATTGCAATAGCAACTATGACTTTAAATTTGCTTTAATATTTAAGTATAATACAACAGTTTTTTCATATTGGCAGGCTACATAAAAATTCCGATACCATTAAAAGTCATATTAAAAGAAGTCCACATATTTTTCTTAGCATGTTTATATAATGATAAATATAATCAAATACAGTAAAAAAGGATCAATTGAAAAAATTTGGATTTAATCAAAAAGTGTTTTTCAAAAACACCGCCTCTCCGCCTGTGTTCACTATAAGCTGAGAGGCTAGCTGCTCGGAAATTTCAAAGGCTATACTTATTAAACAGTTGTTAAATTGATCAACTATAAGAATGCGCGCCAACCTAGGACTAGTGCGCGGGGGCTTTAAAACTGATGTGCGGCTGCGGCAGCTTCGAGTGAACATTGCTCCCCACTCCTATATTCAGCCTTACAACGAAAATTATTTATAGAATTTTTACCAGAAGATGCTAACGATGACATTCTGTAGTGTAATAGTGCCACACATATTTACATATTTACATGTTCAAATGTTTTTTTTCAGAGCTGTGTAGTCGGATTCAGAGTCGGAGGTTTTTGGCCGGAGTCGTACTCAGAGTCTAAAATTTAGAACTTTTTATTTTTGCATATAATATGTAAAATTTGGCTATTGGCCGGATTGATATTTAATTGAATACACATAATTAGGAAAATTAGGGAAAAAAAGAGACGATATTAAACTTTTTTTAGCCGGAGCCGGAGAGTTTCACAGCCCTGGTTTTTTTCGATACTATTTTAACGCCTTATGAAGTTTGCAAAGCTCGTAAAAGTGCATCACAAAAATAAATTATTTAAATTATACGTATAAAAGATTATTCTCCAATTATTATTGCTCGTTATAAAACTAATAATTTTATCATACAATTTATACTCTACAGCAAGATCAACATTTTTCACTAACCAACAAAACTGTGTTACTGTAGTGTTTTTTTGGTAAAACGATACCTACCTGCGTTTCGAACCACTGGCCTTTTGCAAATAATAATTACGGAAGTGGCGGAAAGATTTCCGGCTGCAGGATTTTACGTTTTTTGCGGCCACCGCTGTCGCCCGTTAGACTTCGCGTGAAAAGGTTTACAACTAAGTCTAATGACTATTTTTATCACGGGTAGTTCCAAGTAATGTAGTATACAATAATAATGCAATCATTGTGAAGGTAGGAAATGAAACAACACAATCATAACCTTCGAAAACATGTGTAGGCAATAACTAATCCACAAAGAATAATATTTTCATATAAAATGAAGTAGGTTTGCTTGAAACGTCTTCTTAAGCTTTTACAAACTTTAAAATAATGACAACCATCAACACATCATAGTCTAATATGATGTGAAACTTTTAGTTACCTGCGTTTAATACCGCTGTTAAAAATATTGGCCGCCCCTATTTTCGGTCCTGTCAGTAATAATATTAATAATCATTTTGTATTTAAACGTTAATGGTCTGTCGCTATCACTAATATAATTCGGAAATTAGTTTTCAAAGGGACTTTAAATTACTTTCTTAATAAATCTGTAATTTTGAAAAGTGAATATTGAAAACTTATTCCTGGAAATCTTATTTAAGATCGTTAGTTTGATAACAAATTGAGAATGAAATTAATGAATTTGGTTAAAGTTTTTTAATTTGAAATAGTGTTTACTTAATCTTTCAACTGATTTGTTGAAGTGAACAACTATCAATCTTTTACATACTAGCCGCTTCGAAAATGGAATTCATAATATCGAAATAGTTAATTGATAAATTTTTATATTTTTAAAGTTGTTTAAATATATCTAGACAGAAGCACGAATAAAAATGAATCTTAACTTTTTTGATTTGCATATACATATATCACGAAGTTAAAATAGTTATATTTTTAACGAGGCATTTTATATTTTAGGTAACACACAGATACTTATAAAATCGCTACTTCTCCACATGCACCTTACAAAATTTTCGTAATAATATTTGTAGAGAACAATGAATGGTGGCTGATTTCAAGACAGCCGAATTTGTGACTAATAAATCTTTTTTTATTTAAAATTAATTACGCCAACATATATAAAGATTTTTTCTTTTACGATCAAACGATCGGAACTTTGGATTACCGCGAACATGCAACGGGATCCGGAAAACAGAAAAAATGGTTTCCGAGAAATCTGCTGGGGAGTTCCGGAACGGAGGTTCTAGCTATTACAGCTTTTTTATATTAACATTAGCCATTAGGAAGCTTGCAGTAAAGCTTTTTACAATCTTCTTCATAGCCTTGGCTTAGTTTTTCTGTTAAAAAATATAAAATTCATTACAGTGTTTTTACTGTATCGAAAATGGAGAAAAGAATTCGTGATTTGTTTTATTATCATAAATTGCAGCGAAATCTTCAACTGTACTTTGGCCACGTTGTCATTTTTCCGAGTAAAACTATTATAATACAATGAAAAAAATATCTATTACTATATATTACGAACTAGTTTTGACGATGGCGTAAGCCGAAATAGACGAAAAAGAGGGATAGAAGATCAACAAATATATAATATGCCTATATTTAAAATATATTGCTATTTTTTTCACTGTAATCAGTAAAATTATTATATGTTTTTATGTGAAGCATATAGATTGTAAATATCATATAATATATCAGGAGTGGCCATGTGACTTTTTTTTTAAATAAGCGGCGATCGACCCACAAAATAAACTGAATTTATTATTATTTAAATAAAAGAGGAATCAGAGAAGTGTACATCACAGTACACCAGACAGGCGGGCGACTTGGAATAGCTACGCGTTCGACGCTTTGGCCACTCCTGTGATATATACAGCATTTATAAATACCAGATGCCAGTGCCAATTGATCGTGTCAACATTCGCGCATTGCGCAGAGGTAGAGAGTGTGTGTGTGTGTTGTGAGGTTTAAACCTTTGTCATTTCAGTTAGAAATATAACATATCATTTCCCTATATTCACAACTTTTTTCAATAACTTTCCAAGAATAATCATCAGTTTACGCTTGATTGTAATAAATAAATTTCGTTTTTAAGTGAATTAGAAAAAGGACGATTCCAGTTACCTGGGGATGAAAATGAAAAGCGATGAAATTCAGGCTAACGGATTAAGAATGGCTGCATCCTCATTCTATGAATGTTTTAAGTTGGGGACTTACGGTTGACTTATGTTCGAATAAAGTGCCAATTATCCATTGTATGGTTTTACTTAATAGATGAAAGTCACTGCAAAATGTGAAAGCTTATATTTTCCGCATAATGAAAGCTTGAAGGTAGAGTACGGTGGATAAATGCTGAGATACTATTAAACCCTTTTAAAGACCAAAGTTAGTGCTTCAGATTTGGTAAGGTGACGTTATACTTTTTTAAATTAATAAAACAACAATCCATCAGTAAAATGTCACTGATGTTTATTTATTATTCAAAATTTTTGATACTTAATTTATATTAAAAATTATTTTACTTACAGTCAAAGTACATTCAATTGATGGGCGTATTTTAAGCACTTACCTGAAACAAAAAGAAAATAAAGCATCAGTACAAAAAAATATTGATTGAGTGGGCATTTACTTGGTAGAACTCCATTATAATACGGTGAAAAAAATAACAATGTATTTTAATTCTACATAATTTTTTTTATATATTTGTTGATAGCTATTTCGGCTTACACCCGCGTCATAACTATGTTTTAAGCGTGCATTAGATATGTTATATATACCGTTTAGACAGGGTACACAATACATCTTCTTCTCCGTTACACCATCTTAATTTTATATGGTAATAATAAGTTATTGAATGTGACAAATTGATTTGATCACAGCAAAAAATGTATCATGTAGATTTAAGAACAATAAAGAGCATAAGAAACTACGAGATACTTTCGACATGAAAAACTCAAAAGAGCGATGGTTCATGTATTGTAATAGTATAGGAAAATTAATGTCTTTTTTAAAATAGTTCGTGACACTTGATAATATTGGGTAATATTTCATAATCCTCCCGAAACTAAATATTGTACATTGCTATATTTTAGGTTAGTTAGGTCAGGTGATTTATGCAGGGTTTGTTTTTGATAAAGCGTTTTCAATATAGCATATTTGACATTTTATTTTGAAACGATTGTTTTGTATTTTAGATTATTTAGACTCCCAAAGTTTACTCCAGTTTAAGTTGATTTTAAATAGAAAATAACAATAATGTTATTCCTCTCGCCGGTGAAATACGGTATGACACTTGTTTTGCTTCTTTCAGGCAGTTTTTTATTCTAAATATCTCATCAAACAAAATTAAAATAAGCAAACCGCCTTAGCGGTGTGAGTTCTTTAAAAATATAATAGAAATGCTTGGCTACCTTTGTATCACAAAGAATAGTACTGTATACATCGATGTACGTATCTCAATGTTTAAAATGAACAATTATTGATAGTAATTGAACAAATTTCCTTCACAAACACACATAAACAATATTATTTTATAATTAACATAGTAATTGTATACCCCATTCATAAGATTTTATCTCTTGGAAAATCTGTGTTAAGACAGAATCAGCTACATAAATAAATTATGATTTAGTCTGAAACTATCGAATTCATCAGAAAATATACGGTTCACTTTGCGGCTTCCAAATGATTTCAGTAGCTCAGCATAGATTTAGCCAAGGATTCAATGTTCAGTGCTTAATTAAGTGCCCACGGGCTTGGATCCTGGAAATTTGTAAGACTAAAAATATAGCTTCTTTACATTATATTATAAAAAAAACGAGACAAAGTGTGAACGATTAGCTTAACACAACTAATGCCACAGCCTTTTTATTCTATCTATATTCATTTTGTGAAAAGAAATGTTGAAAAACCGAATGAAAAGAAGTTTTCGTAGAAAAACTAATTAAAATGAAAAGTATAGAAAGTTTAAATGCTTTTAAACCTTTATTTCCACAATTCATTTAAATGTTACATAAACACTGCTTTATGCCTCTGTGGTTGGCAGTCAACGGTACTAAAAATATGTTTTTATAATGTGAGGTCTTGCAGAGGTGCTTATTTGTAATATAACTGCAGCTTTGGGAATAATAATACACGGTGAAAAATGGCTTGCATGTAGTTCAGATTCTTTGGCTTACTGAACTTATACTACGTTGTGTAATATTCCAATAAAGCATAAACAGCGGTTATATTTCATTTGCGAGACTTGTGGACAGTGTGGAAATTTTATTAAAGTATATACATACACCATGGCTCTAAATATTAATATGTCTTCTAGTCTTATATGTATTATATTCAAGTCTGATGTTTTCTAATATAAATTTCTAAAAATCTTTGATTACTTCACGTATTGTCATAATAATTTTGACACGTGTTTTGCCTCTTTCAGATGCATCTTTGGACTTACTATCGCAAAGCTTTCTTAAGTAATAAATTAAGGTTGATTGTAATACTTTAAAATTATGAACTGCAAAATGGAGTTTGGGATTTTCACTTCTAACGAGAATCAAGGAGGGAGTGATAAAAACAAAACAAACTAGTAATTATGCTACTGATGACGTTTACATTTTAAAAATATTGACTAATGAGATGCAATCAATTGGGAAGGGTTAAACACATTGGAAATAAATTTAGCTGTGGCGAGCAAAAGATATTATATAATAATACTTCGTTTCTGTTAATACTTCTAAAAACTCTAAACTATTTAATTTCCAACCCTTTTTTGTGCTCAGTGGAGTATTTCAATATTACTATAATTAATGAATTACTGACGTTTTCTATCTAAGCAGTGGTATCGGAGTCGTGATAAATAAAATATTTTTTATGGCGTATTTGGAGTGACCAGAAATATACCATATTTATTTATTTATTTATTTATTGGCAAAAAACTATTAAAAATACATGGCATTACAGCAAGCGCCAATGCGCCATGCATTTGAGAAATTAATAAAGATTACATAAAATATTACACAAAAATAAGAAACAGAACAGAAACATATTATTTACATAAGAAAACATAATTTTTAAACAAAGCATCAAGTTCACTGCCGAAGATGTCAACATCAATAGGCAGCGCATTTATCAGCCGAATAGCCCTTGCAACTGGAGATTCAAAAGACCTACGTGACAAACAAGTTTTGACAAAGAAAATTGATTTGTCTTTGTTACGACCATATTATTCTTTATCTGTAATGATTGCTAAAAATATTGGTGGTATGGCGGTGAAGCATAAAATTAAATACACTTAACACTTTTTAATCCCAAATTTTTAAGCCCGAAGTTGTTATTTTAGTAATGAGTTATGGACAGTAAAACTTAAGTTCACATGATTTTGGCTTGCTACATGTTTAAAACAAATTATGTTTCAAATTTATTTGACCTAAGTCAGAATGCTACTGTCAGTCTGATCGAATAATGAGAATATTATATATTGTTTAGATTACAACTCATGCAAATGAAACCGGCATTGTTTTTGTTTTTACACGAGCCCAAAACACTCGCAAATTGTAGCACATACAATTCTAACCAAAACTTAAACATTGTTTTAAGCTAGTGATCCAAAATTAAACTATTTCTGAGTATTATTCTAGAAAGAAAATAGTTGAATTATACAATTAATGAATTGGTTCGTTTTGGATTCTGTCATTCAGTAGATAAATTTTACGCTAAGTGTCGGAATGTAGACTAAACGGGGCAATCCTTAATTTTTAATTTGGAAATAATATTAGAATTGATAATTTTTATGTACTCAATTGATTTGTACAATAAATAATGATATATGAGAATTTGCATCAATAGATCGACCTTCTGATTGTACATTAGTTGTATGTGGAGGTAAAACTGAAAATCTTTCTAAAAACAATGGAGAAATATTAAGCTTATAAAATCATTATTTGTTTATGTCATACTGCAATCGTTCATCTTTTACTCTATTATGTTTTTATGCACACTCGAACAGAATTTGAATACCAATTATTTAAAAATAATGTAAGCCTGGAAAATTAAAACTCAATCAACCAATAATCTAGTTACCGTTATGGGAATACACCAATATAGCGTAACACTCGAGGGAAATTTAATAGTGAACAAGGTCCAGCGAGAAATAGATGATGGTGGTTAAAATATATTTCAAGTGCTGGTTTCGATGTGTAGAGTTCTGTATTTCCGTGTTGTGGCTAATACAACTCTATTGGACGAATCGAATGATGGAAAGCTTCCGGTGAACAAATTCTGTATCTGAAGAAGTCAGTATCAACTAGCTGGGTATCATTGCATTGAAAAGGGACTTATTCATACACCAAGCTGGGCTTTAGCATCACAGGGTCCTATCTAGAAAAGCTTAGTTTTGACGTAAACATAAATATATATTTCGGTATCACATTTCATTTAACTTATTTAGGCAAGAATAGGTATTTAAATTTTTTGAAACACACATGAGAGCTTTGAAAACCAAGCCTTTGAAGGGCATTTTGGAGGAAGATCACAAAGACTTATTCAATTTAGTTAAGTTCAATAAACAAATTTTGCTATTTTTTCTTTTGTATAAATAGGGTTCAAAACATAGTCTGCATTAAATAAACAATTTTTTACACCTTTTAAGATATTTAAATGATGCAAATAGATAATTCTGCATTTGCTTCAAATTCTTAAAGATTGCTGTTTTTTTCGTCCGAACAATTGGTGTTAAATGTACTGACTGACCATTCCCATATTTGTTTGTACGGAATAATAAAATGATTTTTGGATGAAAAAATGCAAACTTTGCGACCCGAATATTGTTTTACCACGCGCACAATGAGCTGTTCTATATTTCTGCATCTATATGCTATTTTCCAGGACTGTTACCTTTACTTCTTTATGCCTCATATATTTTATAAGTAGTTTATTATTCATCACTAAAAAAAACAGGTAATTTGCATTTTGGCTTCTTACTTGGTATCTTCATGTTTAGATAATTTTTTCAAAATTTCTTCGAAAATGATTTTTTGTGAGAGATTGTCGTTTATGTCATATATAGATATATGATTACGGTACTACAGAAACCGGACTCAATTCAAAACATGAATTTGTGTAGTTGTAAGCCGACGCAGAATGAGTATAGACAAATTGTAGTGACTTTTCCATGACGTAGGTACTCATATGTATTTGTAAAAAAATGATTGCTTTGTGTTTTTACTCCTATGTTACTACTGTTGGAAATATTTACGATTTCCACGAATTTCAAGATGAGTTAAGCTTGTTGGACAGGAAAATATTCCAAATTTAAAAAAAAATGGTTTCGTGGTTATTAAATTTGTAATAATTGTTTTGGATTGAAGCCGTGCTTTGATTGGCGGTAAGTTATTGTATGTTATGTCTTCATAAATTTTTGATACATAAACCATAGTCTGCAGCGATACATATGTGAACCTTTACGCACATACGACGCAGCTTAAATTGATATTTAATATAATAGTATAAATAATTACTCTCGCTATTGAAGGGGTGGAATTATAACAATACACACCAATTGGGTTTCTTAAGAGCCCACATGGTTATTTATTACAGAATATTCAATCTTCGATAGATCAAAAATATTATTGATTGAGTAGGAATTTACTTGGTAGAACTCCATTATAATACGGTAAGAAAAATAACATTGTATTTTAGTTCTACATAAATTATTTTATATATTTGTTGATAGCTATTTCGGCTTCTCCTTCGCCAAAACTATGTTTTAAACGTGTATTAGAGATAGCTTATATTACCAGGCTAGACAGGGTACCCCATACATCCCCTCTCTGCTCAACCGTACCAACGCCACATGGAACAATTTAAATAAGTTTAAGTTATTGGTCGGGCGTAATCCTGAGAACTGGCTAACAACAAATGATAATTAAAAAATCCATTTAATTCAATTTTACCGCTATTGCTCTGTTTTTCGTAAGTCATGATTCCATCGAAAGAAGTATCAGGAATTATTGGCATAAGAATAAGTAAAAGCATCTCAGCCACCAAGAATTTAAATGGCTTATTTGAATTTTAATCAAGCTTCTTTTTTGTCGAGTTTTTAACGATATTATTAATTTATTGAATTCCCAATTCTGTATTTTTTATATGAATTGAATGATGGCGAATGATAAAATTTCTTAAATATGAAAGGTTACATAAAATGAAAACAATAATAAACATTTCTTGAATTTTGTATTTACAACGTTATTCCGTTTCGCGTGGCATTCCTCCTAACGGTAGGCAGAAGTGAAAAATTGGGTCGATTGTAAAAACTTAGAAAGAGGTTGTAAATAAAGAAAGAAAAACACGGCCGGGGAAATACAAGAAAAGCTTGTGGCTGAGCATTTCCTTCTGCTTATAGATCAATTGAAAGCGTGCGAAAAAATCCGCACAAGGCAAGAGCTTTGCCCAAATTGAACTCAAATACTCCCGCAGAATCGGCTGTAGGGAAAATTACGCAAACTCAAGTGGAAATTTCGCGAAACAAAAAATAACGCCCTAAAAGTGTTAAGACAATTTTTCCTACGATTGGCGGTGACCAAATTTATATTTTTTATAAAAAAAAAACAAATAATATTATTCACTTAATAGTCCGTCGATTGCATCCGTTTACACAGTATTATATAGTTCAAAGGAAAATAATGAAATGTATTGGGTAACAACAGAATAGATACCGTGTATACGACGTAACCTATTTAGTATCAAGTTAACAATTTTAGACTAAGTATACATCATAAAAATTATGTAATATGCAAGTAATTACGACAAGCTTATAATTGATTGAATTGGCATTTACTAGGTTGAACTCCATTATAACACGGTGAAAAAAATAACAATGTATTTTAGTTCTACAGAAATTACTCCACATTTTTCTTGGTAGCTATTTCGGCTTACGCCATCGTCAGAACTACTACGTTCTGACGATGGCGTTAGCCAAAATAGCTATCAATAAATATATGAAATAATTTCTGTAGAATTAAAATAAATTGTTATTTTTTCACCGTATTACAATTTTATAATTTGGAGTACCAATTTATTTTATGTGAATCAAGGCGATAAGAGGAGTTTCAAATAATAATTAAATGAGGATTGCTTAAACTGCCATTCTGTATTTGGAAGATCATGGTATACATATAATTTTTTGTCAATTCACCTCTTTCGCCAGATTCTTGTCGCCCTGGTACCGATTGCCTGCAATTATATATAGATGCTCTCACATTGTAGTTAAGTTTCAAATCAAGGACTACTATTAGGCAATCTTTTATATCACAGATTAATTCAATGAAGATGTGAGGTGATAACTGAAAAAACTTTATTAAATGTCAAAGTTAAACATAGAACAAAAGGAACTCTTTCCAAAGAAAACTGGTATTGAAATTTTTCATGGCTATGAACAAAAATGAAAACAAGTTTTAATTTATTTCATAGTTTTGAACGATTTATCAACTTAGTGAATAAAGTATTAAAATGAAATAAGGAACATGTGAACGTCATAATCTCTACGTATAAAATATTATACACGATCATAGATTTTTTCAAAATTAAAATAATACCTCAAAATCACCTTCATGAAAAAAACACCGCGTCTTGACTTAGATTAAATTTAATAATTCATGATGGTTGACATCTTATAGTTTCCAAATTTAATACAAGCCACTGATTCCCTGTAACACATTTTCAAAGCGCATTTTGAATTATCATACCGATTTTTGCGTGGATTATTAATTATTACAGGCAGCGTCAAAGAAAAAGAAATCTATTATTCAAAGGTTGTTTGATCCAATAATTTTTTAAAAAATGGCTCGATGTAAAAAAAACTACGTTTAAATGTACAAGTCAACGTTTATAAACAATATTCTGTATATTATAACCACGGTATCAAACATTCGAAACAGTTTTACCGATGGTTTGACGTGCACTTAGCGAAATCCCATGCACAGATAATCATTACTTCACATTTTTTTTGCTGTAGGTATTAATTTAATTTAAAAACTTCAATATCATCCAAAAACTTGATTTAATTTTCGTTAGCTTAAATATACTTGAATATAATAAAGTGAAACAAGTATTTTGTTAAAAAAAACACCTAAATTATAGTTTAAGGCTGTTTCGACATAGCGCCATAGTCAGAAAAGTTAATTAATTATGTTCATAAGCTTTGATGTTAGTTTTTAGTTTACTAAGTTACGATCTTAAAAGTTTACGTTAGACGGTATTAAGCTTAAAGCTGTTTTCAACTTTTTTCAAAAACAATAGTTTATAAATTTATAATGGTTTACATTTTGTGAGTGAGTTTTTATTATTATTAAGAAGATCCAATTTATGTATAAAAAATACATGTGTGTGGTAGATACGCGATTCATTGTTTTCTTATCGGATTACTTCTAAGTAATTAATCGTTAATCGATAGCCTAATGCGAATGAACCGTAAGTGGATAATTTTATCTATATAAAGGGAAGATGTGAGAGACAGATTATTTTTTTATTTAACATAAATATACTGGGTTTATTTTACTCATAAATATACTGGGTTTAATCCCGACTATAATAGTCGATGAAGAGACTAATCAAATTCCTTTCATTTTCATTAGCTGTCAACTACTTAATATCTTTTATAATCATCCACGCAAATAATGTAAGATGTGTTTTTTACGGGAACTGCTCAGTTCTCAGTCGCCCCTACCTAGCGCCTTTTCCGATGAGATAAATATTGAAGAATTTTCATAGAAAAGTAATGTAAGTAATAAAAAATGCTTATCTACGCCTAGTTTTTTCAGATTAAAATTTTGAGCGGAAGTATGAACATCGCTGGCATTCATACATTTGAATACAAATTCACAATCGCTTGGGCTTAAGCTGTCATTTGCAAAACACTTGTCTGTGGTTTTTCAAATATTGATGACCGAATTTGTTTTACCTTACTTTTCAAGAAATGTGAAATCAACTAATAACATATAACAACCCAGTCTCTCGATATCTTCACTCCTAGTAAATTGCAATCTGGCTGAAATATGAAAATGCTTATGTTAATGAGATTAACATTTAAAATTACGAGGCATTTTAAATGTAGTATCGTATTTTTGTTTTCGATCCGGGACGTTAGCTACAAAATTCACTTCAAAGTAAAAAAATCAATCGATTCAAATTTGATATTCCGTCAAAGACTTTCAGGAGAAATCTTCTATTCCTTTCTATTTTTATTATCTTTAAGCAATTTAGTAAAATCAGTCCCGTGCAGCTCTGCATCGGATCAAGTATGAAAACAGTAATTTCTTTTATTTTCTTGATAGTAAAGCGTTATGCAAGGCGACTGTGAATAACGGCTACATGAACACAACGGGAGGTGGTGGAGCAACCAACTTCTTCACCCAAATATATTTATCAGATAAAAAAATATTGTTGATTTTATTTTGCAGATGTTAAAAAATAAATCACAATACCCGTTTTTTATGTAACAATAAGGTAAACCCATATTGAGTGTTTCCTTGCAAATTGTGGTTACCGCAGCATTTATTGCACGGCAAAAGAACTCAACAAAAAGATTGATACACGAAATTCGATTTGGAATCCGTTCTATCGACGATGTGAGGAGTTGGCAAAAACCTCCCTCAACCGTCGACTCTTATTCTGTTCGACTTCTCACTCTAATCATTCGACATCTCCCCCCCACCCCTCGTCGGCCCAGCGCCATTTCTTCTCTTGAGTTCCTAATCCAATAAGGGCGACTAAATTATGTTCTCCAATTTTCGACTTGCAACAATTTGAACGATTCTAAGCAAAATATTTCCTACGCCTTCGCACGCAGGGATGAGGGATTGCAGTCCCGAATCAATATCGGTATTTCATATTTATTAAATAGCAGCTGAATAAAAAACGAAACAAATCTTACAAGTTTATATTCAAGCTCTTACAATAGTTCTTATTACACCAGTAAGATTTTTAACATAATTATAAAATTGAGATTGGACGTATAGAATACTACTAAAATTAAGCTATTGCCACTATACAATGAAGGTCAAAAATAAACGTAACAATAAACAATTTAGAGGGGATTCACGTTTATCACCACTTAGTAAAAATTAAAAATCCACATTAGCTTTCATTTCGAGAAATAAATCAAATCAATGTGTCAAATTTAATAACTTATTATTACCATATAACATTAGGTTGGTAGAACAGATAAGAAGTTTTATGTCCCTGTCTACAACAGTATATATAGATAAGTGAATGCACGTTCACACATAGCTCTGACGATGGCGTAAGCCGAAATAGATATCAACAAATATAAATATATATAATAATTTCTGTTGAATTAAAATACATTTTTTTCTCCGTATTATAATTAAGTTCTACCAAGTAAATTCCAATTGAATCACTAAATTTAGAGGGTTGTTTTTAAATCCGGGAAAATATCAGACCCCTCCCCTGTTTCGGCTATACCGGTATTGCAGTCCCTAGCTGTCACCAAATCCAATTCAGCTGCGAATGAATTATCGCGTTGTTTTTTTTTTTTTGCATAATTTTGACACAAATACAAATTTGCTGACGCTGGGTACAAAAAACTATCAGTATTGCAAGGGAGGAATTTCGGTAAAAGCTTCCCTAAGCCCACCAATATACACGACAAAATCCTTGTCCTGCAACCTTATGAAACTTTTCCTTATTTGAATATTTAAATGTAAACTTTTATCGCGTTGCTTTTATCATCTTTTTTTGTAAACACATGTTTCGCAGACTCATTTTTTAAAAGGCTATCGTAAAATATAAACATGAAATGTGCGATGTATTTATAAATGCGTTTAGTTTACATTAATATAGCCAGTATCGTAAGTTGAATCTTACTTCAAAATTGCGACTCAATTTCATATCTGATCGTCATAATCTAAATTGAAATCCGTCAACATGGTAATATTTTTTAAATAAAAATTGCTTCCATCATAGAGGCAACTGAAAGTATGGACGAATGTGCAAAGCGATTATTACAAATATTTGAGAACGAAAGAATAGAAATTAATGTCTTTACACGTATTTTTTTTACTGTCGATGTTTGCTGTGTAATCGTTTGATTTTATGAATGAAACAAAACAGTGCTTCTTAATCTTTTAACTCACAGCATGTGAATGTATGGCGGTAGCTCGCACGCCACAAATTTTATTGTAAAAATAAAACGTTAAAAATATATCTTTTTAAAATGTTTATTTGTAAAAACATACCGATTACGATGCGATTGTGCCGTCAATTATACATAATAACAAAATTAAAATATTTATGACTCATCTCGACTCATCATCAGACTCGACAATAGATTTTAATTAGTAAAATCCCGCTTAAAGCGAGCGTCTAAAGACGACATTTTTTGTATGGCTGGCGTGCCGTTCACGGAAAATTTCGAGTCTTAATGCGTCTGTGGCAGCCATCCGGTTAACGGAGGCTGGCTTGTGAACTGTTTGAAAAATGTTAAGCAATAAGCAATATCATAATAAACATAACAATTTACTCATTTAAAACTTCTCTTCGTCTTTCCACACAATTATTAAAGGACGCAATGATTTAAATGTAAAGTGGGCTGCGCCAAAACAAAAATACAGTCAAAACTTCGGTAAATTATGGATATATGGTCACGGGAGAGAATCCAAATCCTCTCGAGCTAAGATCAAAAAATTTTTACATACTGGCTTATAATTTTATGTTTTGACATTACTCTTTGAGTTCTTGTGGATTATTATAAAATGTGGAATCAAAATGATTAAATCTGAAGAATATTACGGATTATTGTATGAGTTCTGAAAGAAGAACTTGTTTTTTAATATTAGCCCATAATAAAATTATTATTTTTATTTTAAACAAATAATAAACGTATGTGACTGTCTTTATCTTTATAATATTATATTTGTGTAGTTTTTGGTTGCATTTTTGCTCCTGTATATTAAAAATTCGATTTCATACTTATTGCGAAGTATTCTTTAGGATCTTCTTTTATAATAGACTAAACATTTTTAAAAAAATCGTAAGCCTCACATTTATTTCATTTAATGTGCTTATTTTTCATAAATCTTTACAAAAATCTGTCCCGTGACCATATATCCATAATTTACCAAAACTTCTACAGCACCCTCTGCTAAAAAGCGGGTTAATATGTGATATTATACACAAATATGTGCATTGGAATAATATTTATCAGTAACTGTACGTCCCTTTACTTTTGAAAAAGTAAGTCATAAAAAAATCCCTTTCTCGGTGCTGCAGGAAGGTTGACTGTTATACGTTTGTCAAAGTCAGCCGATGACGCGCAGGAGGTGCATTTTCTGTAATGTCCAAACAGAGCCAAACCAGTATTTATCACGCCACACTCTAAATATGTATTGAACAGTTTTGTTTATCAGTGCTTAGATCTTCCCAGAGACGATTGTTGCCGAATGAATGTATCGACTTGCACTAGTTTGTCGCATGTATATAATAGCGTCCAGTATGGTTTGAGTCCTTACCAGCCCAGCTCTTAAATATGACACTAAATTCAATTATCGATAGTCTTCTCGCAAAAATAGCCTTACATTATACATATATCACATAGATATCGTTTGCAGATCTGAACTGATGTTTATTTAGGATGAATGAAATGTGTAATAAAAATAAATATATCGTTACGACAATAACAATTTTATTTTCAATTCTTGGTGGAAAGGCGTTCTATTTAAGTAAATAAAACACATTGTTGTACTATTTTCTCATACATAATGTTGGGCTTAGAACCGGTTTCGCTTATCGCGAGCATTATCCACTGATTAGTTGAATTATGTGGAGTAAAAATAAAAATTTACGGCCAACCCTTTTACAGTGAAAGTGGTTTTTTATAGTTTATGCTGCAGTCATTTATATGTTTCATAAATATGTGCATTCAAAGAATTAACAATTTTTCCGAGTTTGGCAATCATTCAATAGAAATCGATCATAATTTAAATCAGAATAGTAATGTAGAAATACTCCACCAAGTAAATAAAAAGGGTTTAAAAATGAATAGTTTGGAAGTTTTAGAAAAAAATAAAAGTACATATTAACAAAAAAGAAGTATTATTAATTAATATCCTAAATAGGACATGTTGCTCGCCACTGTTTACATTATTTCCAATTTAAGGGTTTAGCTCAAGCCTACCCGATTGATTGCATCTTATTACTTAATATTTTGTAATGCTAATGTCATTAGTAGTATAATTATTTGTTTGCTTTGTTTTGATTCTATAACCCCCTCCTTGCTTCCGGTAAAAAAGAAAAATCCCAATCGCCATTTTGTAGTTTTATCATTTTAAAATAGTAGACACAGTCTTGTTTCATTACTTAAGCAAACTTTGCGATAGTATGCCCGAAGATGCCTCTGAAAGAGGCGAAACACGTGTCTTAGTTAGTAACACAATACGTGGAATAATCATTTATTTTTTATCAAGTTATTTTAAAATTTATATCATTCGAAGAATATTTATCAGTAGCTGTACATCCCTTTACTTTTGATAAAGTAAGTCATAAAAAATCCCTATTTCGGTGCTGTAGTAGAGATGACTATACTATATTTAAGAAAAATAAAAAAATATTGAAGTGCCTATAGCTTGTTTTGATTGTACACAATACACTAACAAGACTATCTTTTTGGGGACGACTAACTCTCAGTAATTAAGGACAATGCGAAATATTAAAAAATGTATTATTATTGTCACGCCGGGCTGATAATTTCGCTCGGCGCGCCAGATTTTAGCTCGTGGCGTTCTCTCTTGGTGCACACTGAAACGACAATTATTTATTCATATTAATATTCGGTTGAGTCAAAATCCGCGAAGCGAAATTCTCGCTGCGGGAAATTTCGTTATCCGTTATTCCGTTGCTGTTGATAATCTTATTCTTCATTTCTTAGAGTCAATACGACAAATTCAATATTGCATTTTGTATATTCTTCGGGGACGTTAAAAATAAAGCGAGCATGGCTGAATGTAAAATTAAATTTGATTACTGTGTAAATACTAAATTTCTGTTTCAATACGGCTGACAAGTGTTCGCTGATTGAAATGACATTTCCTTTCATTGCGTGCGTAAGTCATATTGTGTTACGGAAGTATTAACGGTACAACATAATACAAGATAAACTAAATTCGTTGATAAAAAAAATTAAAATAACTTTTATTATTCCACGTATTGTGACTCGTGTTTTGCCTCTTTCAGAGACATAAATAATAACATAGGGATATCTGAAATAAATCAGGTCATTAGTATTTGCGATACTACATTCAAAAATCCCGATAATTACAACAAACCCACTCAATTCATCGAAACTCGTTTACATCAAATTTTCGCTAATTTACCTTTTAATAGCAATTCAGCTTAGTGATCTACTTTTATTTTTGTATATAAACGATACATTTTTTTTACTGCGCGTCAGTTCAAGTATATCCGTATACTTGAAATGCACGAAGATGCCGAAAGGCGAAACCCGGGTCGTTAGCGACAAAACTCATGGAAAATTACAAAATTCAAACAATTCAAATTTGATATTGAAATGTCATCAAGCGCCCTCAGTAAAAATCGTTAATTATATTACAAATCAATTGAGTAAATATCAGTAATTATAATATTAATATAGTATAAACATTTATAATAACTTTGATTACTCCACGTATTGTGTTAATAATTGCGACATTAATTCGCCTCTTTCAGAGACACCTTTGGACTTACTATCGCACAGGTTGGTTAAGTAGTATGCTTAGGTTGATGTATAATATTACCAGTTTAAAATACTCGCGATGAGAACGGAACGAAACCGGTCTTAAAAATATTAAGGATAAATGGTATAAAGCACCACAAAATTGACAGTCAGCACATTGATATGCACAATGTTGGATTGTGCATATCTGAGAAAGATGGAAAATCTCCGATGTTAACAAACTAATATACGCGACTAGATTTTGTGATTATTCAATAGATGCATCGACGGCTACTTTGTTGTTCACATCAAATACAATATATAATAAAACTACCTACATTCAATATATTGGACTTTGTTTTACCACATCTTTTTTTCCGAGGCAATATTTCAGAGCCGAATCGTAAAAATGGGACAGAATTTAGAATAGGTTTTAATTACTCTCATGAACGTGAGAACCAAACATAAATAATTGTGGTTCATGTTTTCAGCAATAAATCTTTGGGCAATAATATCCCAAATCCAAATAATTACTCCTCACGCTGTATCCATTGAAGCTCGAGCTTCTAATTTATGTCTAGTGGGTCGGCATTCGGCACCAAGTAAAAAATATAACTATCACATGGTATTTTTTATATACATATATGTAGTTAAGATAAATAATAAAAGCACGTTTCCGAAGTTTATACAAAGGCACTTGATTCTTGGTGGAAATCTACAATGTTTTTATATAATAATTGAAATATAATAATAACATACAATTTTAATTAGTCAGTCTGGATACAATTTAGGAGGGTATTGTACTAATGTAGCACATGTAAGATATAGCAACAAAGTAATTTAAAAAAATAAAACCCATTCTTTCTTACAAATTTTACACACTTGACAACGATTAGAACCTGTTTCACTCTACGATAAGATTATTACTCGGAGTGAGCGAAACCGGTCCCGATCTTGATATAAAATTTGAAGTGAGTATTTTTTGTTAGTATAATGCCTTACCACCTTAGTTTTACAGGGACAATTAACCGCTTCAGTACCGAGCAAAATGGTCGAATTGATCACATCTACCGCCCGACTTCTAAAAAGTCCCTTTTGCAACAAGATTGAACGATGACAGAAAAACCATTTTTTTCTATAGATCGTATATAGATTTCACTAGATATGAAAAGAAAAAATTCATTAGAATTCTTACAGGAAGGTTTGTTGTATATTTTGCAATATTTGTGACGGTATTCGCGACACCCGTACGCCGCGGCTACCAGTGGCCTTACGATACTGAAGTGATTAATCACATTAAATGTTTAGCTTTAAATTTGAAAAAATAAAATGAAAATGATAAGTAATATAAAATTTAAAATAACTTTGATTATTCCACGTATTGTGCTACTAACTGTGACACGTGTTTATTTTGTTGTATCGCAAAGTGTGCTTACGTAATGATACCTCTGAAAGCGAAACACGTGTCACAGTTAGTAGCACAATACGTGGAATAATCAAAGTTATTTTAAATTTTATATTAAAATGAACTTCCACAAAGTTACCGCCGAAACCATTGAAAGTAAGAAAATGATAACAATTGAAAAAAAAATCGAATATTTTTTCTGACCCTTTTAAATAGATATCTTAAATCAATTAACATTGTAAAATGGTAACCAAATTCACGATTGGCAGTGAATGAAATTTGGTGTCTTTCCAAATCGAATGATTTTATTATTGCAAACTACAAGAGTCAAAGCGCACTAAACACTTAACCATTTGATGGAATTATGCCTGAGCTGGCCGAAAACTCAATTTCAAAACTAAAATTTATTCCTAAATGGCACTAGGTAATTTAGACAAACTTAGTTACAGGAATTACTTAGAAAAGCACGAACCATTTGATTAATTCACTAAATTACTGAAACTATGTTTCACGCTCCGGGCGACATTAATATATTATTATATTAAGTTAACCGTATTTTATACAGAGATTTCAGTGTCATGAAATATTTACATTCTAATATTTCACAAATTAAACCACGGGAGTACTATGTATGTATGACTTTCTTTTTAATTCACGAATATGGTTAAATTATTGCATGTGACTTGCATGTAAAAGTTCAATAATTAAACCATGTAATATGGCAAAATTTTCCTGCATGTTGTACTCAGTTATGGGTGTCATGCCGCATACAGATATTCGTGGTAATTTAACGTGACCTTGAGTAAAACACGTCCTCGGCTGAATCAATAAACCTCTGGCGATAACAGGTTAACAGATAAAAGGATTCTGTTTTTTATTACGCGGTATACCTTCTTCAATTCATTTTCATTGCAAGCACACTAAATACAATGAAAAATTCTATTATGTTAAAATGCAATAAAATACAAAAATAGATTGATAATAAAGTTTAAGATGGGATAAAAGAACCTGACTGAGCTTTCGGCGTCGTAAGAAATGAATACTCTCCCCCACTAAAAGCTTTATAGTACAATTGAAGAAATGAAAAAAAATGTGGGATAAAACCACCTAAATACCATAAATTCCATTTTCTCCAATACTAAAATAACCGTCATAATCCGGAACGGTGACAGTCGACCGTGAGGGGTGGAATGCTTTGGGCACATTCTATATATGCTAGCGTTCTTCACAAGGCCAACATGAACATTTATTACACTGTAGTTTGTCTTGGAAAACGCGGTATCTGATAAAATAGCAATATACATTTATACTGCCTTTCCAAGCCAGAAGGTATAAAGTGACTCTGACAAACATTTGAGAAAAATGACGTCATGTGTTTTAGAATGTGGAATTTATAAAAAGCGGCTAATGCGAAAATGAACTAATTTCTTTGTAAACAAACAGTAAGTGGTAAGAAAACTAATGTTGTTGCTTTTTACTAAAAAATGAGTATACTTACAGCAAATGTATATTTTTTCACCAAGGAGTTTTAGAGTATTTTAGAGACATAAAAGCGAGCGACATTTATAGCATTCAAACATATTTAATAAATGGCATTCACAACTAAATTTCAGTAATTTCTTGGTAGAGCAAAGTGAGTTTTTTTAACCATATCCGCTCCCAAAGTTTGTAAGTACATAATTTATGCTCACGTTGGAACTGGTTCTTATTTAGTTCAAGCTCGTATTAAAATAGGGTAGAAGGTTTAGATTACAAAATAGCTAGTTATGAGCTAATTGTTATGCCCCGTTGTAAGTGGTAGGAGATAGCTTCACACTTCACTTTCGTTGTTTTAATTAATATACATTTATACTTGGTACAACAAAATTATAATTTAGGTGTTTTAGCACTTGTGTTAAAGCGAGGACATTGCACGTATTAAAGTGGAATAAATTGTCTTTAAAGTTTTAAAAAATGTTGCGACGAAGTTCTGTTGGAAAATGTTTTGCATTACCCTAAAGAAATCTAAGCATAGCACATCCTCCACCGATACATGTAAAAGGGTGAAATTCGTTTTTGAAAAACGCTTTGTCATGGCAAAGATCACGGTTTTATTACTCCCAACATAAACCATAAACTATAGTATAAAATAGCACAGGGATATTATATTATTCAGGGATTCGGTAACACATCGCTGCGCCGAAAAACGGGTCCAAGATGGTTGTCCTACCTACACACGCTGTGTCACAGCAGCCTTCCACAACAAGCTAATCTTCAAGCTCTTAAACCAATCCTTAATCAATTGCTCAGTAGTAATTGAAAAAAGAAAAATAAATATTACTCGCCCAGCCGCATCATACGTCTTTCTAGTTGAGTACTTCGACTGAAGATGCTTGGTAGAATTTCAATATCAAATTTGAATCGTTTGAATTTTGTACTTTTCCATGAGCTTTGTCGCCAATGACCTGGGCTTCCTTTTTGGCATTTCCAAGCATTACAAGTGCACGAATGAACATGAACTGTCGAAAATTTACTTTCAATTTTATTAATTCTTCCGATCTTGGATCTCTCGTCTATCTCGAGCTGTCAATTATTGGTGGTAAGACGTCATATTAATAAAGAACACTTATACTCATTTCACATTTTAATCACAACCGGTTTCGCTCACTCAGTCATTGTCAAGTAATAGTGCTGGCGATGAGCGAAACAGGTCTAAATCATTGAACATACATATGTGACATGAATCACTTGTGACATAAATTGTTCACTGTAAATACTTAGTGGATGGCATTGATATAATAAAAATAATATAACATTTGTTCAAGACCAGTTGATAATGCTCGCTATGATCGAAACCGGTCCTGATCTTTTATTTTATGTGTAATAAGTCATGAAAATATTTCATTATTTTTACTAGGCATTTTCTTTTTCTACGCACTAATTTCTATAGCACGCATACAAAACATAGGAGGAAACTCCTACTTGAACGATTCTTTGTTAAGTATAAACAAGCAACTACTTGTCAACAATAATGCTTTGAATATTTGAAACGCTCTCCTGTAAAATGTAACATATTTGCAGATACAGGATCGATTAATTATATACACAAGGAGTGTCATATATAACAAGATGTCTTCCCAATGTAACGACTTCACGAATACAGACCGCGAAAGCCTTTAAAATAACTAATTAAACTATTATCGATTATACGCTAAGGAACTAAACTATATTGAATTTATTACTAGTAAAATTAATTAAGCGGAATTGAGAATGTGACTTTGTGTTTTATGTGCTCGATAATCAACTTTAAGAATGGCTTCATTTATTTATAGCTGTATGTTATTACAAGGAAGTTGTCGTCGATGTTATCACCGTGAAATAAATCAAAATCAAGGCAAAGCCCTGTCAACGACTTAACTATTGCCAGTATAATAAATACAGTAGAACCTCGATTATCCGGTTCTCTATTATCCGGATTTTCGATTATCCGGATTGGTAAAAGTAAACAAAAATATTACATATTTGCTGATATGCACGAGGCGAATTGCGTCCACTCTTTACGTACGTGATGGAATGTAGTCTTAATATTTTGATCTTGCGTTTGTTCTAACAATAAGTCCTGTGTAAAATATGGGTCAGTCATTGTCCAAATTCAATACGCATTGAACGTTTGTTTCTTGAAAGATTGATCACGATTTAAATATTTATTTTTAATATTACCGATATGTAAACGAAAAGGAAACGTGTCGTAGTTTCATTAAAAGACAAATTGGATATAATCGATGCTTTGAAACGGGGTGAATCGGGACGTTTTTTGTCTAATAAATATGGTGTCGGAACGTCAACGATCTCGGATATAAAAAAAAAAGTGAAAAAATCTTAAGTTTACCAATTGTTTAACGTCAGAAGATGGAACTTAAGACCGTAAAGTTATGAAAACATCACGAAATGAAGAAGTTGAAGAGTGAATTTGTATGTGGTTCATACAAAGACGATCATTTGGACAGCCAATATCAAATGCAAACGCTCCTGGATTCCAAATTTTGAGTGATGACGAAATAATTGAAGAAATATCAATCTAGGAACAAGATCAAGAAGACGTAGAGGAGATTTGTGAGGGGGGGAGGGGTATTGGTCCTACACATTCTGAAGCTTTTCAGTGTCTAGATGTCTCCATGATGTGGCTTGAGAGTCAAGAAGAGTGCTATTCAAGAAAACTTATGTGCCTTAAAAGTATTCGTGATTTGGCAGCATCGAAAAGAAAAGCTAGCTCTAAGCAGAAATCGATAATTGATTTTTTCAATAAAACATAATTTATTATTAAAGCTATGTATTAAACTAAAGAAATAAAAATGATTTATACTGAATATACTTGTCTTTTCCTGTTAATTATGATTATTTCGATTATCCGGATTTGTCCTTATCCGGACTATCTTCATCCCCAATTAGTCCGGATAATCGAGGTTCTACTGTATATAATACATGATAAACCAAATGGCGTCGAACAAGCAAAAAGTGCTTCGATGCAAGAATAATTCATTTTATAGTAATCTAGTTTTTACCGTGTATTACCATTAGGGTGTACTGCGACTGTATTTATACGTTTGTAGAAAATAAAATCCTACATCTAAAACTTTTTTGTGCGGTAGATGCGTTCCGCGGCAAAACGCACAAAAAAGCTATGACGTAACCACTTTAGTACCGTAAGTCCACTGGTGGCCGCTGTGTATGGACGTCTCGAATATTACAAAATATATTTAAAAAATCTTCTTGTAAGAATTCTTATGATATTTTTCTTTTGATAGCTAGTGACATCTATACACTGTATCTAGAAAAGAATATAGTTCTTCTGTCATCAGTCCATCTTGATAGAAAAAGGTTTTTTTATAAGTTGGGCGGTAGATTTGTCCAAAGCGACCATTTATATCGGTACCGTTAATAGGGGGAATATAAAAAGTACAAGGACGCACGTGTCAAGGTCATATTGGAAGAAACAGGTGATACACTGGATTTTGCACGAGCTGTATGTGAAAAACGCGCTGCTCATTACGTTATGGCATAAATACGTTTATATAGTCCAAAAAATAAAATAGTCGTCGCGGTGATTTGGCCGGAGTCGTACTCGGAGCCAGACATTTTGAATTTTTTATGTATGTTTATAATATGTACAAATTTGTCTAATAACCGAGTTGGTTGGATGATATTTAATTGAATACACATACATATATGGGAAAGGTAGAAAAAAACGTGACGAAACTTTTTTTAGTCGGAGTCGTGTTTTTTGTCAATGTTGGAGTGGGAGTCGTGTTTTTTAACTACTTCATAGCCATGCCATGGTAACAATACATTATACAGTAGATGTTCGCTCGTTAAATATTGAAACAATTTCGAATTGATTTAAAAATAAAATATACATTAAGTGATCGATTACAATAATTAAATGATAAAATTAATCATGTGGCTTATTTATGAATTTTACATAGTAATAACAATTGTGTTACTGCCGCATACTGATATAATGAATACTTTTTTAACAAATGGAACGCACTGTATTTATACCCTATCGTTTTTGGTCAGGATTTTTTTGATGGATCCTAAAATAACGATAAATCGGGGTTACACTGTATTAAATTATATTTATATTACAGCCGAAGTGAGGTTATTACAGTTTTCAATGAATTATGAAAAGGTTCGATGACCTTCAAATGTCCGCAAAAAGCCTTTTGTGAAGGGCCTACCGTAAATCTCCAGTCGAGCCACGTCTCGTAAACTACCTTACCTCTGTAGAGTTGTCGTCGGATTTTTTTTGTGCGTATTTCTCCAGAAATTCTTTTACGCGTCACCGAGACAATGACCTTTATGCTGTATTTTATAAATAAATCTAAATTTTTGTAGAAGCCTGCCGTGTAAGAATTTGCGAACTGTTTATGGGATTATGGAGGGCACTCGGTTGGGTGTTGACACTCGGCTTCGGATCTCGCGGGCTCGGATCCCAGTGTAGAAGTTATGTATATAATATGTTTTCTTATATAAATTTAAAATTATTAAAATTTTATCTGTTCAAATGCATGTATGTGTCCAAATCTCGATCTCGATCAACCTATCCGTGTCGTGTGTGGCTATCGTGTGATTGTTTGTTTTTTGGGTGATTGTGCAATATCTGTGTCGCGTCTATCGAATCTGTCAAATCCATCAAATCTATCGAAATGAAGTAAAATCTAGCGAAATCTATCGATCCCATCAGTGTCGTGCGTGTCTATCGTGCAATTACCTCCTGCTCGGTGTGATTTTTCAATTTTTAAAAGGCAAAAGTATAGGCAGCGCTCAATACACCTTCAGCGCCTTCACCTTCAGTCCACCTTCAGTGGGGCGAAGCGATTACTATAAGCTAACAACTAGTCATGTCTGTCCGAAAAAGGGGAGGTTGAACAAACAGTTCTCGTACAAAAAAATATATGATATAAACTCAACAAAAATCTACACGTTCCTCATTGGGATTTGACAGGGTTAAAAAATGAGTCGATTCATAATTTGTATTTAATTAAGTAATTTAAAATAGATGTAATGATGTAAGTTTAAGTATTCATTAAAGCATTCCTCCTATAAAATTGAGTTTCAAATAACATTTTAATTTTCCCAAGTTCCGCTCAAGCATTTTTCAGGACACTTCAAATACAGTAAAACGGAATTTAAAAATTTAATAAAAATAAATCTAATCCATTGATTTGAGCTGGCAACAAAATAGCTGATTAAAATAACAATGTATTTTTCATCGAAGATGGAACAGTTTAGAATGACTGTAAAGTTAAGAAGAAGAAAAGTAAATAAAAAAAAATGCAATTTTTTAAATGAAAAATAAAGTTGAAATTACGGTTAGGTGACACTGTTTTTACAAAATATCACTTATTTATTTATCCATTCGACAATATAGCATCGTTGAACGTTGAACTAACACCGATTTAATACCAAAATTTAAGCCTAATGAAATCATATTAAACACAAATAAATGTCATATCATTTTCACCACAAAGTAATTACAAAATGAGCTCGTATTGAAATAAATATGTACTGAAATTAATTCTGACGTGGTTGCGAATTGCAATTTAACTAGTAATTTTTGTTCTGGGAAATAGTTTGAAAGTCTGAAGAAAATTAAGTCAATTTTCAGGTGGGAGGTAACAATTAAGAATAAATAAAATCGGCTGCAAGAAATTTCCTTCGAGACAAATAAAATGAATTACGAAATATATATGGAATTATTTAATCAGTGGAAAGCAACGAGGATCTGTCTTAAGGCTGGTAGGAGATTGGATGGAATTGGGGTACGTTAATAAAAGGCGTACAGTGGATTTCCCGTTGCGTCAAAAGCTACAATCATGGGTGGAACAGAAAATAAGAGATTATGATAATGACATGGGCTGCCGTTAATATTATTGTATCAACATTAGTTTCACCAATAAAGCAAGCGAGTTATGGTGATCATAAAAATATATTCAATATTTATGACTGAATGTGCTAGATGGAGTAAAATTAAGGTTAGACTATGCGTACTATGATAACCATATTATTTTGATGAAAATAATGTGACGTTGCATAAGTTTTATTTTAGTCACTTTAGGGCATAGGTTCTCAACCTTTTTTATGTGGCGACCCTTTTTTATAAAAGCCATGTGACCCGCCCCGCGACTTTTTATGCAATTGAAAAATGCATTTTAATAACGTAATTAAAAAAACAAACGAATATGCATTATGGTGAATAATTATTTTTTAATTGACTGTATAAGTTGGCGACCCCACAGAATACCAACCGCGACCCTCTTCGGGATCGTGACCCATGGGTTGGGAACCAGTGATTTAGGGTGTCAACTGTCGCTTTTTAGTGGAAAGGCATCATTTAAAATAAATGACACACATTTTTAAAGTAAGTACTATTTCCACATTTATTCTGAAGGTTTGCTATCAATGACCGTTAAAATTTAAAAAAATAAGAACGAACTGACGAAAAAAGAGACTATAGCCTGGAATAATGTATCCATGACCAATGTACTATAAAATAAATAAAATTTAAATGCATTAATTAATTTAAAACCGTTCAGCAGATATTACTTTTTTTAAGTTTTACATGGATTGATATATGTATTTATACATCAGCTCAATCAAAAAATGTAGTAAATAAAAGACTATCATAAAAAAATTAAAGTTACATTTGAAAATAAATATTTGTAGAACCGATTTTACTTCTATTTTTTTGATAAAATAATGTTAAGGTGATTATTATCACTTCAAAATAATTAAGGGCTCAAAGTTTTCACGATAATCTGTTAATTGCTTGATTTTTTTTTGGATTTTCCCGCTGTATAAGTAGAAAAGTTGTAAGTTTTAAGGAGTATTTAAAATAAGGGTTAATGTTAGTTGGTTTTTTTTGCTACTTCGGCAGTTAGGAAATACTATACTGTAAAAGACTGGTTGTCGATCAACTAACTACTCACGGCTTTTTCTCGAGACGATAAATAAAGGTGCGATCATAAGTTTTAAGTGTATTTAAGACAAAACGAAAGCTTTTCACGCTGCGGTAAGCTTTTGGCTCAATTAAAAAGACAATAAATTTAATAGATTAATTTTTGGAATGGTCGGCAGCGGCAGAGTGAATCCGGAATGAACGCTAAAGAAAATAATGGCTAGGTAAACTTTCGTTTGATTTAATTTATCCAATCACAGAAGAATACTCTTTTCAGAGCTACGGAAGAAGTTAAAATTTATTACCAATCATTATATAATGAAAAACGGTTGATAAATAATGATGTGATAACATTGAAATGCACATTTTAGAAGATACTAAATGATTCTCTCCCAATATGGAGCATATCGAGTAGCTCGAATTCTCTTTTTTTGATTGGACTTCCCGCTTTCACTAGGTCTTTTTTTATGATCGATTCAGTGGATTCAAGCGAGTTGACACTGAAATAAAGAAAAATGAGCTCCACGAGCTTGAGCACACTATTACAGGAACGGAAAATCTTTCAAATCTACTATGTATCACATTATAAAAAAAACTCTAATATAAGTTAAACCTTTCTTTACAGAAAGCTTTTAAAATAAAATTATCGTAAAGGCAGTTAGTAGGTGTTGAAATACTTTTGTTTCGTTGTAATTTAATAAGCGCATTTGTAAGCTGAACGCCCTCGCTAGGTGGGGGATTCATAGGGTAACAAATTATACAACTTTGCCCACAGAACATGGAACGAATCTCGGTTCTAAGCGGTCTCTCCGTACATAGCAATTCAAGTTAGTTGAGACGCAACTTACTTCACAGTATGACTAGAACAGAAAAAATATCAGAGGTACCTAATTTTGCAGGACACACCACTTCAAAGTTTAATTGTAAATACTGCAGTTCATAACCGAAATATGTAAGATTGCTGAATTCAAAAAGGCTTATTTTTTGCGAGGCATGTTGTGTATAGTTACTTACTCTGATCCAGTGGCGACTGGCGACAGAGTATAAGGGAGTACAAAAAAAGATTCAACTATTTTTCCGTAGTACGGATAGCCAAAAATTCATAAGACTGGCACAACGTTGGTATTGCGAACATCTGAATTGAAAGTCCATGTTATAGAAGTGTAATAGGAAAGAACTCTTGCAAAAATAGTTGAATCTTTTTTTGTACTCCCTAATACTCTGTCACCAGCCGCCACTGCTCTGATCCACCTAGCAATGCTTACCCATACGTTAATTGTATACGGCAGTATCCTTTGGCGTAAATAACGTTAAGTAGAATAATTTATGTAGAACTAAAATACAGTGTTATTTTTCTTTCCGTATTATAATGGAGTTCAACCAAGTAAATGCCTACTCAATCAATAACGTTAAGTGTATCTACAGATTAGCTGGAAGTGCATAAGAAGTAACTCCAAAAGACTAGGTTGAAAAAAAATACAATATTAACAGTTAAAATAACCATTTATACATCCACCATCGGTGGGGGATCTTCCATCGATTTAATTGTAAATATGTTCGAGTTAACAGAAATACTAAATATTTTTAGTACTAATCCGCATAGAATTTATTTAGATCAGGAACTGTTCCGCTCATCGCAAGCGTTATCAACTGCTAATGCTGCTCAATAATGTAATGCTCGCAATGAGCGTAACCGGTTCTGATCTAAATAAATTGAATGTGGACATAGTACTAAAAATGTTTTATTATAATGCCATTCCACTAAGTATTTACAGTGAATACCTTAAGAGTAAGTTTGAGTTCTTAATTCAAGTCTTCATATAGTTGGCTTCCCGATATACTCTTCATAAAATTAATGATTAAAGACAGAATAAGAATGTTTATTTATTGGCAAAAAACAATATAAAATACATGGCATTACAGCTAGCGCCAATGCGCCAGGCATTTGACAAATTAATAAAAATTACATAACATATTACACAAATATTTTAAAAATAAGAAACCGAAAAGAAACATATTATTTACATAAAACAACAACGCATAAAGTTCACTGCTTGAACAAAGCATCAAATTCACTGCCAAAGATGTCCACATCAACAGGCAGCGCATTCATCAGCCAAATAGCCCTTGCAACTGAAGATTCAAAAGACCTACGTGACAAACAAGTTTTGACAAAGAATATTGATTTTTCTTGGTTACGACCACGTAGGAAGAAGCTGGGAGTATGGAAACTTAAATTTTCAAGGATGTGTCAGGGTTATCACCTCGGCCCCGAAGAAGAAGAGAAAAATGTTTCAATATTGAAATTGATCTTCGAGCTTCAAGAGAGTAAAATGAAATGTTATCTATATCTAGTTGTGCGAGATCTACTTACTTAGACGACGCATTTATCCAGTAAAATCCCGTAACAAACATACAGTATTGCGAGAGGATACGATTGTATTAAAAAAATGCCTTTTTATAAAAAAATAGCTCTCTTTGTCACGATAATCATTTAATATTTGCGTAGATGTTTTTTCAATAAACTCGTAGTAATTATTTTGATTAGAGATAACATTAATGGATAATTGGAAGCTGCCTGCATGTATATGCATCCTCATGGTTGATGATCACTGACCTAGACAGATTTACAAGGCTGGGACACGGCGTCGCGAGACATTTTGAAAACAATGGGCGATTAGAAGTTAAGAGATGATGTCTTCAACTGTCGCTTACAGGCTCTTGGGAACATAGATAGGCAACTTTCGTGCGATAAGTATACATTAAGACAAAAGCTTTATTTAAAATATGTGTCATAAGGAACGAGTTGTTCTAACAAGATAAAGCTCTGTAGTTCTGAATAAACGACATAGTAGATTATATTACTAAATATATGAATATCTCATTCATTCAGACACATTGATATGAAAAGTAAAATGGTTTTAGGTATTTTATAACCATTGTTTATTATTTATCAATTAATTAGTCGAAATTAGTTTGTCCTTAATAATCTAATAAAGTTTGTGTTCAAATATGATGTGATATTTAAATAACAAGTCAATAAAAAATAAGATTGTGTAATAGTTTGATAATAATGATTAGAGGACAACGGAAAAATTATTTAGTTATTAGTTGAAAATGTTCAATCGATCCTGAGCAATTTATAAAACTAGAAGACTTTTAATGCAAATTGTCTTTTATTATATTATAAATAAACATTTTTCCATTCATAATTAACAGAGGGCAACATCTTATCGATAGTGAGGTTGTAATATATATAGGTATTTGAGGCTTAAGCAAAATGTCATAAATCTTTATAATAATGATTTTTCATACTAATATTACAATTTAAATTGGTTGTATCTTTTTTTGCCATAATACTTTGATACCTTTAAGCTATATATAATGACGAATCAATAGTATTTCACAATACTGACTGACAAAAATTGTTGAGATACAGAAATAAATTTATTCATTTCTTTACTTTTGTAATAACTGAAGTAATTTAGTATTAACCGTCACTTCTTGATGGAAGAACATAATTTAGAATAAATAAAACACATTTAATTTGATATAGACCAGAATCGGTTTCATTATAATGACATAAGGTGATAAAAAAAATCTTGCGATAGTTAGTCTGAAGATGCTTCTTCTTCTGAGAGGAAAACACGTGTCACTTAATCTTACTTACACAATGCGTAAAATAAATGTAATTTAAGATTATAATAAACTTCCACCAAGTTAGCGTTGAATCCATCGACAGGAATAGTTTAGAGTTAACTTTTGAGACCAAAAATAACAACGATTTAGTCAAAATCAATTTGAAATATCGAATATTGTAATTTAATTTAACCATTCCTAGTTTCTTAATCACGAATCAAATTATATTTTGAATTGTGTTTTTGTATGATATTTAATTGAAAACGTGTCTTAATTATTTAAAAAAAATATAAATATCACAATTAAATTACAATAAATAATTTTTATCGAGTAATACATATTTTTTACTTCTTTGCTGGATGGCTGAGGATAAATATCCGAGTCGAGAGTCACTTCTTGAAAGCATATAATGAAGACCAGAGCGCGAAATTTCAGTAATTGAACCATTCATAATGCGCCCCCTCGTGAGAAGCGCTCGAAGCAGCCGAGTCGCATAGAGCCCATTGTTGATTCCGCTAATTAGAGTGCGGATCTGTCACAGCTTGACAGATGCCCCACCTCAACCCCCGGTGCTTGTGCCCGGTGACTAGCACGCGATGTTTCATTACGTATTACTTACTGAAAATTAATATCGACGATTATTTATCCGCGAAGGAAAGATAAATAGTAAATTCAGCTTATAAGCTTTTTTAGTCAGCTTTTTCTATCGAAATTTATGGCGATATTTTTATGTGGTGCAGAAATTCCGTCGCATTAATCTGATCATAAGAATGCATTGTAGTGATATCTATTAACTAACCACTTGTCCTAACCTGAACTTATCGTGTTATCATTTAGTCAATTTTAAAATAAGTATAAAATGCAATTTTAAATAAATCAACTCAAAACAAAACTTATCTACGTTAATTCTCACTCAATGAAATCCTAGATTAGCTTTCACTTCAAGAAATACATAAAATCAAATTGTCACAATTAATAAATTGTTATTACAATATAAAATTAAGATTTTATAACAGTAGAAAAGATGTATTGTGTACATTGCTACACCAGTATATATATGTAGATAAGTACATGTATGTTTATTTATTTATTTATTTTATTTATTTATTTATTTAAGAAAAAAGCAAATCATGGCATTACAGCTGATGCCAATGCGCCATGTATTTGACAAATATAAATACGTGTATGTATTTATATATATACATACATGTAAATACATAATTTTAATCATTAATTAATCAAAAACAAGATGAAAACATTGTAGTCATAAAAACAGAGAGAAAAAAATTTATAAAATCACATTAGAAATTTTCAAAGATGTCAACCGAGTGAGTTCTGACAAAATCAACTTTTATTCATAAAATATAGTATTCGCCTGAACTCACTCACGTCAATATGAAATATGTCGACATCCGAAGCAATGCCGTTTAAAATTGTTAAAGCTCTTCCCAGAGGCATTCCCATTGGCAGACTGGTTCTACCCCTTGGAAGAACAAACAACTCATGCTCACGATTCCTCAAAAAATTATCAGGAACATTCAATTTAACATTTTCAAGAATGGTGGAATTCTCATTTTGGCCTCGGATAAGCCGAAAGAAATATAATGCTAAATACATTTCTCTTCGAGCATTCAAACTATTGAAAGTGAGCATCCCTAAGAGAAAGTCTGTTGGATAAAGCCATGGGTAGTACCCATATGTCCTCAAATAGAGAATTCTCAAAAATTTCTTCTGAACCCTCTCCACCATAAGAACACATTTCGCACCCCTCGGTGCCCAAACAATCGATCCACTCTCAAGTCGGCTTCGAACCAAAGAATTATACATTAGTATCAAAATTTTTACTCCTGGAAAGACCCTGGTAGTGCGGAGGATAAAGCCCAACATTTGCAAAGCTTTGTTGCAAGTAATCTTAATGTGATTGTTGAATGTTAGTTTGCTTTCAAATTGTACGCCAAGATCTTTTACTGATGAAATTCGTGAGAGAATTCGACCATTCATTAAATATTGAAAGAATAACACTCGTGAGCTCCTCGTAAACGATAAAAGATTGCATTTATCAATATTAAATTCAAGTTTGTTACATCTAAACATAGTTCTGACGATGGCGTAAGACGAAATAACTATAAACCATTATCATATAATTTCTGTAGAAATAAAATAAATTGCTAGTTTTTCACCGTGCTATAATGGAGTTCTACCAAATAAATGCCTATTTAATCAATAATTATTTTTGGGAAAGATTCTTTTGCTCTCACAGTTCGTTTTATTAAATATCCCTTACTCTTGTAACGTGATACACTGTGTAAAAATACGAAGTTTGCACAAACAGAACCAAGCCAGCATGTCAAAGGCCAAGACCTAATGTAGCCATCGCTTAAGCAATAAGAATTTTAAGGCTGTAATAATCCTTTATACAAGTACTTCTGGGGGTTGATTGCTGGCTGTCACGTGATATATTTTTATGAGCATTATTAGGGCATGAAAAAATCAAGAAGTATTCCCCTAACTTACAATAGGAAAGCAAATACAATGGGTGACCATTTTGAATTAATAGAATAATGTTAACAATATGTAGGTAAATGTAATATAGCGTCATATCCGCCTACTTGAAGGCTTTATTGTGGTTTATTTGGTGTGTAATCAATAATATTAATATATTATATACTATGGCAGAAAATTCATGGGATCGTCCTCAAAGAGCAGACATAATTTAAGAAAAGATGTTTAATAGTAATCGCATTTAAGAAAAATCAGGGCTTTCGAGTCGGAGTCGCGGTGTTTTTAATCGTAATCGGAGTCATTTTTAAAAAATTTTGTTTATGCATATTAGATGTAAAATTTGGATTTTGGCCGGATTGGTTAGTTGACATTTAATTATATACACATAAATAGGAAAGGTATGAAAAAATGTGACTTTTTTTTTTAGTCGGTCGTGTCGGTCAGTGTTGGAGTCGGAGTCTTGTTTTTTTTAACGACTCAACATACCTAAAATAAAAAATAAATAATCTGACTGCTGTGAAATCAATAAACTGTTTCGACTGTATTGGCATTGGCACTCAGTAGAACTCTATTATTTTACGGTAAAAAAAATAGTATATGATAGTTCTACAAAAAATATATATGTTTTATTAAGTAGATAGCTATGACGGCTTACGCCCTCGTCAGCAGTATGTTTAAACTTACATTAACTTAGCTATATGTACAGGCGTAGAAGAGGGATAGAATAAATATTCTCATCTATTCTAACATAGTAACTTTGAATAGAAAAATATGAAATTAAACGTGACAAATTGAATTCGGTGCAATTTCGACGGTACCTAAATGGAAGTTCATTTGAAGATTAAATATCTTTCCACGTAGTGTGTAATTATTATAAACTTTAAAATAACTTTGATTAAAAATTCCACGTATTTTGCTACTAGCTGTGACACGTGTTTCGCCTCTTCGCACTTCTAATTCTACAGAAACTATTTTATATATTTGTTGATAGCTATTTCGGCTTACGCCCTCGTCAGAACTATGTTTTAAACGTGCATTAGATCAAGTATGTATAGCCCGCTTAGATAGGGTACACAATACATCTTCTTCTCTGTTCCACCTTTTTAATTTTATATGTTCATATGTACTTGTATATATACTTGATGCAATGCACGTTTAAAACATAGTTCTGACGAGAGCGTAAGCCAAAAAAGCTATATACAAAAATATTTTAAGAAATCTGTAGAATTAAAATACATTTTTTTTCTCACCGTATTATAATAGAATTCTACCAAGTAAATGCAAAATCAATCAATAATATAGACATCTTCGGACTTACTATCGCAGAGTTTGCTTAAGTAATTACTTAAGTCATTTTAAATTTTATATTAAAATGAACCACCACAAGGTTACCGCCGAAAACATCGAAAGTATTAGTGGTAATTATTCATGACACGTGCTTCAGAGGCGTATTCAGACTGACAATATCAAAGAGTGCTTTAGTAAGCTCATTAGATAGTTATTTTGTATTAATATTATGTGTATCTTTTAATGATATCACATCTTGGTTTATTGAGTGGTTTGCTAAAATAAATTTAGCAAAACCATTTTTTCACGGTATCAATAAATGAAGTGTAATTTAAAATATTGAATTACATTATTTAAATAAAACTGACCGAAAAATCAATCAAAAATGTTGTGTTATGTATGTACTTAACGAGATGCATCTCTCTTTGACATTTTATGATTAAAGCCGAGAGGTGCATCCAAATAAAACGTGTTTGAAACAATTCCTCGTACTTGCTCAAAATGTAGATACGGAAACTTTGCTTAAACACAGAATAGAAGATTCGTTAATATGGCACGGTGGAATAAAGTTTCAATCTCAAACGTATTGTGTATATATGTGAGAGTCCCGCACGTTAAAGTTGAACGATTACATTGGGTCAGTCATGTCGCTTGCGGTTGATGCAACACCGAAAGTGTGTCATCGGCGGACATGCACGAGCTGAATTTATTTGCGCTAAAATTTGTCATTTTTATTATCATATGATACATATAAAACAGAATCATATCCACTACTCACGTAAAAGTCGTTCATATACTCCTAACAGAGCTTATCTCTATATTAAGAAGTTGAAAAACATGTTTTGTACATGGTTACTTTATTAAGATCAGGACCGGTTTCGCCCTTCGCGAGCATTTTTATCACTGATTTTAATGAATTAATTGTAGAAGATGTGCAAATAACGTTTTAGTATTTTTTTAATGCCTTTCCGCCAAGTACTGACACTGAACAACTTAAAAGTTATCTCCATATTAAAAATACTAAAACGAATTGGTACTAAGCTTATTCCACATTAAATTTATTTGGATTATGACCGGTTTCGCTCATCGCAAGTATTTTCAAATAATGAGTGCATAATTTACAAAAAGTATCTTATTATTATTTAATATATATACATTCTACCAATTATTGACAGTGGACACCTCAAAAGTAATCAGTATATGTTTGTCTTAGCTTGTTACTAATTATCTCGATATCTCTTTTTTAATAAGAGGCTAACAAAGCGATTTGGCTAGGCAGTCTCGCTAAGCTAAACTTGTATGATCGGGAGAGTGAGTGAAAGTTTTAACATCACAGAGATTTATACGCTTTAACATAAATAATCGATCGTTTGAAAAAACTGCCTCAAGAACCATGAGATATGCGACCGAAGCCAGCAACGTTGTCCACATGTCCACGGAAATAGAGATAACTAATTTACAAATCAATCAAAACCATAACCTGACACGATGGCTTCACTGCCTGGCTATTTCACGTGGCAATAAATAAAGGTGCTAGACACACTCTCTGAGAATTTAATGGAACAATGAAAAGGGGAAGGATTACAAAAGATAATTGGTCCCGCAGTTAGACCGATCCCCATGCCGTTTTGATAGCTGCGGGGTTGAGTTACATTATATTTTATAACTTAACGACGTCACAGGAAAGCGAGTAAGAAAAATAAGGGAGGATCCCATCACGTGACCATTATCCCCACTCCAAATGACAGCTTGAAACTATTGTTAAGCTCAATAGTAAGTAGACGTCAATGGCAACAAAGATATTTATTCAACGAATGACTCAAAAGTCAAATGCATATTATCTGAAGTTGCAAATTAGCTTCCATAACTGTATTACAGCGATACAATTTGCTTCTGCGAAACTTTACGAAAATTCATCAAAGTTCGCCTAAACCGAATACGTACTCCGCCGAATCGAATCCTTCTCTCGATTCTATCTGACACGGAACTCTCTCTTGAATATCTTCAATAATGTCCATAATTATCCGCAAGTTTTCATAAAGCATTATTATGTAAGTCCATCCGCTTCAAGTTTAATGGATAACTAAGCTTTCCGGTATACCTTAGGATAAGGATGTCCAGGATCGAGATTTCTGCTATCCGGATATTTGGGTTTTTTAAATATAACAAGAGTAACTGTTGATAAAATTTGATTACTATGTAGTTCAATTTGGTCTTTTCTTGACGTTGTTCATTTAAAAGCCTAAAAAAAGACAATCCACGGCTTGACAAAAAAATAACACTTGAATTTGTATTTTAATATGAAACTAAACGATACGATTGATTTGATCGCACAAAATTTTCAAACGCACAACAGGGACACATTTTTGAAAAACTGACATAAAAGAATATCAATAGAATACTTAAAAAGCTTATTATTTATTTTCTGACGCTAATGAAGAAGTGAATGAATGAGTAATATATGAACGTCATTATAAAATAGCTCATATAACATTGTACACATAACCCTTTTGAAGCTGTGGATACGTTCAAAAAATCCTGCGTGGAAAAAAACCGTGTAATAAAGTACTGCGCACGGTATTGAACCAATCTGACTCAGTGAGAACTCACTTGCACTGCACATGCTTTAGCGATTGTGGCTGTGACATAAGAACGCTAAGACATTGATATTTTTTGTTTTGTGGGAATCGTATCCGAACAAATTTATTCGTGTAGAAATATAGTATTCGTTCTTTTTATTGAACCGTGTTATTTCAAAATCGTATAGAAAAGATTTGATTGCGTTGGTATTTTATGAAGCATATCGAGTATCCGGATACTCAATACTCGCGTGTTCGTCCCGAACCTATTGCCTAGTTGAGTTGCGCGAAACGTCAAAGTTGAAGCTAATTTCTACTTGCGTAAAATGATCACAGCCTGAAAGTTATGTGCTACTTATGAAATACGTGGAAGCATTTAACCAAAAGTCAGAACGATTTTGCTTTAAGGCTTGACATAACAAAATTACCGTTCAAATACCTGCTAGTACATTATTTTGTACGGAAATTGGTATATAAATTAAAAGAATATATGTATGTATTCATAAAAAAAATATTCAAATAAAGTAAAGCATTTCAAGGTTTGCAAGATTTTGTAAGCCTCGTTCACTCTCAATTTTTAGAAAATTGAATCGCAGCGTATCTAAATAATTTGTTTTTCAATATCTCGTCACAAGTTAGTGGCTCAACTTCTCTCAGCACGAGGAGAAAGAAAGGGTTCAAGGATGGAGTTGGATAAATAAAATTAGTTATCTTGTCGCTATCTCTGCGACACTTTTAAACTACAACATGTGGTATATTAGGGGATGTTAAAACGTCACATGAATTCATTCTGATGCATAAAAATATGTATTAAATAATTTGTATATTTATAACGCATATATTCATATATTATATTCTGGTTTTCAACAAACGTATTAATTAAGATTCGTAAAAATTTTATGCAAAGTTAAAGCATTGACTTGTTTTGTTATTGTATAATCTTGGAACCACCATAAAGAGAATAAAGCAAACCTGATTTCAAATGCTTAGTAGAGAAGAAACATAAGAGTAATAGAATTCAAGATCAAAGCAATTAGAATTACTAAATACCATATTTTGAATAGTCAACAGATGTAATAATTTGTAAATCGAACAGCCGTGTAAAGAGCAAAGACGTCGTTAGATATGCAAATTATTGACAGCATATCCACATGTTGTGATTGTGTTAAATGAGTTAAAAAAGGTTTAATTTTTTTTGCAATATCGACAGACGTATGTTTAACTTAACGTTTTGAATAATTCATAAACTCAATGTTATGAATGTTTATATAATCCATTTGATGAACAACAAAGTTTATCAAAGGATAATTTACTAAAACGGTAATGTTTATAATTACTGTAAACAATTTTCGTAAGTGTATTATTTCTGAAAAAAGTTCTGTTTTTAACTTCTGATAAACAAACGAATATAAGCTATACAGAAGTGTTTCACACGATCATGCAAAACAATCAATAATGTTACATTCGATGCTGTTATTTGTATTTCGAATTGAAAAATCTTGATGGGATGAGATATGAATTTCGTAGCTCACGCAGTTGTGAAATGATAGACAAAGAAAGAAATAAATGGGATCTTTATATTAATCTTTTTCATCTTGCCGATGCTTGTCGAGACATTCTTTCAGTATGTGCTGATTTGAGTGCCGATGTCAAAGTTCTAGCCAGCGAACGAATCCAAACGACCTTATCTTTTTAGTGAACGAAAGTTAGAGTTTGCCTCAATGACGTAAGAATCGTCATGAATCACTTACTTTCTCACTATTATAGAGGTCTATCAAAAGCAGATATGAAAAAAAAAACTTTTGGAGAATAATATAATATTAGAGCAAGCTTTTCCACTCTAACACTAATCATTCAATAACATGCGGTGTGAAAAACAAATAACTCACGGCGAATTCAATAAGAATTTGACCGCAAATTACTTGCACTGCCAATAAATAGCACGTAGTGACAACACAAATGACTCACGAAGAATATTATAATAATTTAACCGTTTTTCATTTGTTTTTCCACTTTTATAGTCATTTGAAAATAGAATGCGTGGTGGAAAAACAAACGATTCGCAAAAATCCAATAAAATAGTAAGTCTTTTTTTCGATTTTAGATTTGTTTTTGATTGAACAATTCTTATAGAAATAGCCACGCCACAGCTGGCAATATAAGGCTTGATCTGATCTAGTCAACTTCACCATGTACCACACAAAACTCTTTATTGAACTAAAACTAGTAGTATTTAAATAATTAAATTATACTAGTAATTATTATATAAAGTTGCTAATAAAATGAAAATTTTTTAGCTGTGCATGGAAGCTGTCGATAATACCTGTCCATAATACATAACCGAGGTGTCTGTCTGTCGTAAAGGTTTTATAGTATCATCCAACAAACAAATAATCTAAACAATAATACTCAGTGATTTGTCGGCCTAGTTAAGTATGACTACAAGAATGCACTTTGCACAAATTACTAGGCTTTCAAAGCGTGAATGGAGGGTAATGGATCTCAACTTTTAAAAGCACTTTTATATGCAATTTTACTTCTATTACACTAGAGTGCATGCAACTATGTCTGGATGAAATTTTCCTTTTCCTCTGATATCTAAAGCATAAAATTTTAATCACTTAAAAGGTGTCAAATGTCATTTCTTGGTGGAAAGGCATTACTTAAAAATTTTAAAAACACGTTTTTTAATTACACTTCCATGTGCAATTAGATAAAGATTATGCCCAGTTTCGACCACCGCGAGCATTATAAACTTATCATCAGTTACTTGTTTAAAAACGTGCGTTTATGTATTTAAAATAAAATAGTGGCACGAATAACGTTGCAACGCTATTTTGTATAATTCAGGACAAGAGGCAGTGATGGAAACTGTACGGGTATACACAATTTTTTTCACAATGCATATTAAAAAAGTTGATCATATTTTTATGAGAACTGGTTGTTCGTCAGTTTATTCACATCTCGTTAAACGTAAAGAAAATAATACAATCTAATTGAATGGTCTTTTCCTAGCGTTTACATAGTAAACTGAAGAATTTGCGTAAGTCAAGGAAACATCACACACATACAGGACTTTGAAACAGTCTTGGCAGAAAAATGAATGAACGAATTTTTAGATTGCGGGACGTTCACTATTCATTCGGCGATTTAGAATCTTTACCTTGAAGGCGATGTATACAGATGACACAGAAAGGTAGGCAACCACTTCAAAAAAACTAAAAGTATTAAGGCTACGGCAAATGTATGTTTTGTTTGAGATGACAAATACAATTTATTAATCCCACTTAACACATCGACACCTTACTTTGAAAAGGTTTTAACTGATTTTGACACTGTTTCGAAATATGAGCTTTTGAAGTTTCGATTGATTAAAATTCACTTGTAACAATGAGCAAGTAAACATGTTTCAAATAACATATTTTAAGCATATTTTTTCACAACTCCTGCTGAGAAATAACGACCTTAAAGATCTAATGATGGTAACAATGATGACAATCTTAGACCTTTGTCAAATAAAATTAGTAAAAAAAGTATTGAAATTCTGCTAACTCCGTTATTCAACCATAGATAATTCTGAAATACATATATATGATAGAATGCGGTAAACATAAGCTTTTCCGACCATAAGGTCATTTAAGGCAAAAATTTCAATTATAGCCTATTCAAAGTAAGGTAACGACATGTATTGTATTTTAGAAAGAAGAAAAAATATGCCAGTATGCTAATTTATTGTATTCACTGAATTAACGTTAAATTATTCCAAGTGGAAAATCAAATATAACAAAGCGATCGCTCTGAATAATGACAATTTCGAGAAGACTCAATATAATTCAATTATTACACACTTTCAACATGAAGTCTTTTCAACAAATCTCGGTCGAGAACACAGTTGAAAAAAGCAGAAAAACTTTTTCGTTTCAAAACGGATTACCACAACGTAAACGACGAATCCGCAAAAAAAAAGATAATTCGTTCATTATCATATTTGTTTTTCCGATGTTGCCGCTGAGGCCAAAAGAAAAACAGTATGATTTATGTTTAAAGTTTCAACATAAAAAATAATATCACGAAATTTTACGTGAGGAATGGATAAATGTGCGTTAGCCGGGATCACAAATCCAATTCCACAGACATCTGAGCAATAATATTGTTTTGTGGAACTATTATTATAGTCGAAGATCTGGGTCTCGTGGCTCGGGAATAAGCATTTGGGTGCATAGACACGCGTATAAAAGGTACGTGTTTTATATTACTGTAACAAAAAAAAATTATCAACTCGCTTCACATGGAAACACGGTTAACACGAAACAAAAAACGAAGGGAAATTCGAAAATAGTTCGCAACTTTTATGAAAAATAAATGTTCTTACTGTAGCCTGTAGAGCTATTGATTAATTTTCTATCAGGACTTTCTTTTAAAGATGACAGTAGCCGCACATACCTTCACGAATAGAATTAATTTTTTTTTCGTAAAAATTACGGAAAAATCATAACAAAAATCGTTAAAGTTTTTTACCTTCACATCGCAAAGACAAAATTTAAGAAGAACAAATTGCCCACTTTGTGGTTGCGAGTCATGGCACATAACAAAAGCACAGGGTAACCGTATACTGTGCTTCGAAAAAAGATGCCAGCGGTAAATATTAAGAGTACGGTGGTTTGACTTTCTCAAGAATAGGAGCGGACAAACCAGCCCCTAATTTTGTCCGAAATAAAAAGGCATGACGATGGACCTGGCTTGGACGTGTGCTGCAGATTCTCCAGGGGACCCTGAATCCTACCTGTCTCTTCCATCGAAGGCCACTGATGACCATCCATATGATGTATTCGGAACGGAAACGACGATGTTGGCAAGTGAGTCCTGGAGACACCGCATAGTTGTCATATACACCGAATAGGGAGCGAGTATAGAAAAAAATGCTCACTTTTTTTTGAAACGAATATATAATTTGGACGACTGAATAGGAAGTGGACTAACCTTAGATTATACCAGAGTCAAGCTAATGCTACAATAGTAAGATTGTAATTAATACTTAATGATATGAGCAAACTTACCACTAAAAGCAAATTGCTCCTCTTTACAGCAATAACTCGTCCAAATATGGTGTACGCAATCCCAGTATGGGCTTTTGCTCACCACACGTATCTTAAAACTATCCAGATTATTCAAAATAAGTCATTACAGCAAATATATAATGTTCCGTGGTAGCTGCGTAATTCGTTGTTACACAGAGATTTAAGAATATCTGCTGTTTGCGAGTTCGAATGTGAAATCTCTCAAAAGATAAGTACCTGCATAATTATGACGAGAAAGCATCTACGAATTGATAGTTCCGAAGATGGCGTACGTCGAAAAAGCGATCAACTATGTACAATATAATTTCTGCACACTTAAATACATTTCTATTTTTTCATAGTGTTATAATGGAGTTTTACCCAATAAATGCCAATTAAATCAATACACCTACGTATCGTTTTGAGCGGAGAACAGTACTCCGCGACGACCCTCAATTGATTGAAAAATATCATCCAATGAATAAACTTCTCGCATCACAAAAATGATTTCTTCTGATTGATGTGCTTATGTAATGTTTATATGTATGGTATATGGGAAGGTCATTTTTATATACGTTTATTAATGCATAAGCTTACTTTTCGAACTGGCTTCACTATGGAATGCTCACCACTTCAGCGATCACGCCCTTATGTCAGCAACAGTGAGAAGAGAATTTAAATTTACAATAAACTTAAGATCAGAGACAGAGGAAATTGGATGAACTTTGAACTCAGAAATTAATGCTTTATCAAATCGATAGAAAAAATGGTATCTTTTAATAGTTTTCAAATGTGTGAACATGCCTCTATAATTCCTTACAAGGTCAAGCCACCCATTACCATACATGAAGTGAGTAATCAGAGGTTTATCAATGCGATTACATCGAATGGTTTTTCAATACCCCTCCAATGCCGTGCAATGTGTTCATGCTCGTTCATGATCAAAGATATCTAAAAAATATTTAAAAAAAATCTAATCATGAATGATATTAGCCCTTTGAATCCGTGACCTCGTGATCAAGTGGGGCGAATACATAAGAGGACTAAACACTTCGCTACAGGGTCTACATTTATTTAACAGACACAATTAATTTCATTCATGTTTATTCTACCAAAACAAAAACAAATTTTCAGCTATCTTTTAAAATCATTTTTAAGGTGTTCAATGTCAATACTATCATCGGTTTGTAATGCTCGCGATGAGCGAAACCGGTCCTTATCTCAATAAATCTAATGTGGAATAAGTACTAAAAACGTGTTACTATTTTTATTTATTTTAAGAATTGATTCTCAAAAATAAGATATAAAAAAGATTACCGAATCACTTTCATTGCACTTACTTAACATATTTCTTTCTTCACGCACATGATCATGAAAACAAATTAAAATGTAAAGCAGGCACCCCCGTTAACGTTTTTCTCCCTTAAAAAACCTTTTATTTACGTATACAAAACACAATCAAAATTTATATTCTTATTTGAATTTATTGATCGCTTCCTTTCACGGAACGCAATGGGGCTCGGCATATTAGTAGCTATATTATATTATATCTAGTATGTGGAATTTTACGAGCCAAACTTCCTACAATGAGGAAATAATAAAAAAATGTTTTTTAGTGTCACAGGGAAAGCAATAAACCGAGAAAATAAGCGTGATAATATTATTATTATGATCGGATTTTTCAGCTTTTGACATTTACGCTTGCTTAAAAGAGTGAATTGTAATATATTATGAACACCCTGTTAATAAAAGTCGAAATGTTTTCCGCGTTGTTTAAAACAATGTATATTAACTCGGCTTTAAGAATTTCAATAATAAACGACAAAGCCTCAATTCAAGCATTTATTTTTTTTATTCTTAAGAAAGGCATGTGTATTTTTTTTTACCAGCGCTTCTTGTTTGTATTATTTCAACCTTGCCAATGATTGAGGCTTAAAATATTCTGTTTAAATATAATTGTATGAAATTCTTTTTGCGACTGATGTGAGAAGCGAAATCCGTCGTGGCTGGTGCCCAAAATAATGCGGAATATGGTGTTAAAAAAGACAGACAAAAGTCAATTTTTTCGGAAGGGTTCATTAAACATTACAAAAAAAACAAACTCACCCTGTCAGCATTTCTAGGCAGTGTTGTTAATTAAATTCTATGATTGCAAAAAACACCATCGTGCGGCCAAGAAAACAACCTCCAGCTCAAACAGAAGCAAGAGTAAGCTAGCACCAGAAGCAAGAAAGGTGCACTGGAAAGCATGCGCGGAAATAATTGCTTTTTAGTATTTGCCACAACAGAAACCTTTTTATTTATCTCTAGATTTGTACTTAAAATAATGCAAATTGTATAGCCTTCAAATTAATGAAATGTGTTTAAATATATTATATATATACCATATTTAAAATAATAGGTTTCTCCAAATAGTCAGATGTTAAAAAACGGCAAATGATATTGCAAACCCAGTTTACTTGATGGGAAAGTACCATATTGCAAATGGGTGTAACCGAACAACGAAACAATAAAACGCCCACATTTTAATTTGCGACACATTGAATTGCAAAGATACAGTATCTTAATAAAATTATGAATGCACGTAAAAAAAGTTCAAAACTAATAGTTTAAGGGTTTACTATAAAACTTGACACTTTTTGATGAAAAGCATAATAAATAAAACATTTTTTTTTAAATATTGCTTTCATTTATGTATAGTATATTCTGCTAATGATCACGACCGGTTTCGTTCATTAGTTAATAATGATCGCGATGAGCGAAACGGGTCATGATCTTTGAACGACGATTTAAGTTTAAGCAATCTATTTTTCCATCAATGCTTAGGTAAATTATAAATCTTCGTTAATGGAGTAATTTCAGTGAATTGATTGTGTTAATTTATCATTAATCCTTTCAAAAATATTAATACATTTTTATTACTTATTTCACATTGAATTTATTTAGTTCAGGACCGGCCCAAATGTATATAACTTCAATGTGGAGTAAGAACTAACAATGTGTTATGATTTTGTATTATAATGCCATTCCAGTATTGTATTGCCAGTGAATACCTTAAAAGTGATTCATTAATTCTTTCCAAAACGCATAGCCCTTGTCCATTAATCAAAATTTCTACGGTAAAAAAAGAGACTTGGAACTTTTTGGAATCCATTCTGAACGCGAAGACATTGTGCTCTTCTTTGTCTCGCTTTGTGCGTATCAAAAACTGACCGCCGCAGAAAACAACGCCCCGGTTTCATTTTAAAGTTTTCACTCGTAAAAAAGTGGTACCCTGAAATTTAGTATTGTGGATTCACGAGTCACGACCGAAAAGGGTCATGGATGTGTCAACACGGCGACCTTTTCGCTCTCGTAAAGCATACCCTCGTGTTTTATGGCTTCTCCTTATGAACGATGTACATTTTATAAAATTATACAAACGATTAAGCATTTAAAACCAACCGTTAATGGACGAAAATTTTCAAAAGGTGAGCCAATATTTGTGGCCCAAATCGATTACGTGACCCTCGGAATACTACTGATGACTGAAAAATTACAAATCCAAAAAACATTTCCATAAATTTTAATAATATTAAAATTGCGTGGTAAATTTTATATCTCTTCATACTAAATCTTTAATCCAATCAAACCAAAATTTTCCTATTTTTACTGTTGGAAACAATTTGAATGCAAACCAAACATGGTCCACGAGTACATGGGTACGTATTTAAAGGGATGAGGGTTTATGTGAGGACCCGGTTTTGATGATGGGGTAAATTGAGAAGAACGATTTCATAATATATATGCTTTAAAAAATATATTTCAACTCAATTGAAACAATGAGTCGAGTCGAAGCTTTGCTTGAGAAGCTGATTTTAAAATTGATCCTAAGCTTTAAAGTTAATGTATTATACAAGGCATGAAATTGTAGTTGTCACTTTTACTCATGCGGCTCTCGGACAAACGATAAATTGGCCCTTATGCCAAAAAGGTTCTGCAGCGCTCCTCTAGTGGCAGATAAATGTTTTACAATTTTGCCAATGTTGCATTGGCTAAATCAAACTTGAGTAATCCATGGTTAACTTTAAAAAAATCATTTTATTCTTTTTTCTGCAATAGAAGCGATATTGTATTCAAAGATTCCTAAACTGGGAAAATATATTTACATTTAGTATTCACTTTCAAAATTAAGTTTTTAATTTGGCATTTGAATGTGTCTCTTATGTTTATTACACTTTCAGATATTTGATAAAGCTATTTAACTTTCTAATAAAGTCGTATAAAGTATATCACTCATGGCAATTATAGTACCGTTATTGAATGAAAGTAATGGATTCAAATATCAGCGCGGTTCGACATCAGCGCCTATGAAAAAAAGCCGCTGGTACTTATTTTGTTGGAAAAATTGTCTAAATTCATCGAACGAGTCATAAATACAAGCAAAAAATATCGACGAAGAAAACGCAATTAATAGTAGCCAAAATAAAAAAGTGATTGCCTGTCAGAATAAATTCATCGTGAGAGAATAAAAATGAGCGAAATTGAGTGGAAAAATATATCTTGGGCTGACACAAAAAAGTGCAATGTCAGTTTAGAATTAGTACACTAGGTACGTCGCTCGGTGGTCATTAGGGACTCCAATTCGAGTGTCGAATACTCGTCCATTTTTCAAGTACTCGATACTCGAGTTTTTTGAAGAATACTCGAGTAATACTCGTAATTTATAAATCAAGATTTATTTACAAATTTCATTTTCTTATTTAAAAAAAGTATAAATAATATTTAATCGTTGCGTTTAACCGAGTCTTACGGGTGAATTCTACAGTAAAGAAATATTTTTTTGCCGTTGATTATGCTATGTGAGAATTTCTTTTGTTACTTTTGCTTTCGGTTCTGCTGAATTTTCTTATCAATGACAAGTTTATGACGAAGAAAGTCTGTGATGACATGGGACAAAATAAAATATTGAAAAATAATCTAAATAATATTTTTACATAAATTTCAATTTTTATTTATTTTTTTTGCATCTGGTAAGTATTTGAGTATACTTGAGTACTCAGTAATTGGAGTTTCTAGTGGTCATCAATGAAATGAATTTTCGCAAGCGATCCAGATGATTTATTGTATACTCATAAATATGACATAATGTGTGTCCGGGAAGAGTCGTCAGTTAACACCATTTAGGGGATTATACCCTTCCGATCGTAGTAATCAAGAGTATATAGTCAATATGAGTTGATTATTCAACGCAATAAATTATTTCGTCTGTATCTTATTCGGTAAACGGTCAGTAAATATAAAAGAAATGGTCAGTAATATAAACAAAAAAAAACAGTAATTAATCAATTTAGGTCAGTATATTATTGGGAAATGTAAGTATATGTCGATAAACAGCCTGTAATTCGAATTGATAAGACGATTGGGTTAGGGCTAGGTAATAATAAAACATTTCAAAAAAATCGTAAGCCTTAAACCAATTGTCAAACTAAAAATTAGCCATTTATTGAAAATTACTTAATATTTAATTCAAATACTAACCGTTTTAAATAAATTACTGACCGTTTAATTTAATAACTGACTACATTTATACCCATTCAGTGGATACGACCGCTTATAATATTTACTGACCATTTTGACATATTATTGATCATTTATTTAATTTACTGACCAAATTAGAATTACATACTAAACCTTTAAATACACGACATTAGTCAACTAACTTTCATATCAACAAAAGAGAATAATCTATGTGGGGTGCAATTTAGCAAAATGTGTGTCAATGGCCATGAAAGTTGTCAGAAACCCGCTACCCTAGATTACCGTTATAAATTTTGACGAAAAGGATCAAATTTTATAGCGGCGACAATTTAATTAATTTACGATAAATTTATTCAAGTATTATTCAAAATAATGGTTTTCAATTTTTGATAAATTTTGTAGTTTTTTTGCTTTCGAAAAGTCTTGTGACCAATTAATAAAAATATATTCAAGATAAAAATAAGCTCATTTTGAAAATATTCAAGCTTGAAAAGTGATGAAAAACATTAGGTTTTCCCAAGGCTTTATCAACTTATTTAGTATAAGTAGAAGTGATACGGAATAATTTAGTTTTAAATGAATAACAGGAATTGGTTGTTAACTATTTTGGTTTCTTGCCATCGCAAATTTTTGGTGAAAGTAACAGTAAGTTGATTGAATTACAATAATTTGCACACAGAAAAGGTAACAAAAACAATCATAAGTAAACGCTTCCAAAATTTCTTCGATTTTGGTTTAGAAATTATTAAATTATTTTTTTGCGTTAGCAACACAATTCTGTTTGAGAGCCGTTTATGAATCATCTGATTAAATGATGTGATAGACTTGAATCGGTTTCAATTATTTTCATCAAAATTAAATTTATATATTTATCTAAATGACTGATACGATGCCATGATATTGATTATAGCTCACCTCTTGCATAATTTTGTTGGCACGAAATGGGCAGGGTCAGACTGAGAAGAAATTAATGCCCGGAAAAATTAAACGCCTCCGCCTCTCAGCTGCTGAAAACAATCTTATTAATTCTGGAATTCGCAGCAAGTCTATTGTAATGGGATAATGGGCCATCAAATCACGAGATAACATCAAAATTCCATGGGAGTTCTACGAGATACAATATTATTACAAAGCCCAAATAAAATACAGATGCAATGATACAATGATTATTGCCGCGTTAAGAAATTCGCATTTATTTATATTCTATTTTTATAGTACTATTCATTGTAATAATTCTTGGAGGTCTGGCTATTTCACGTCAATTAATTAACGATTAATAATGAGGAATAAGAAAATCTTTTGGTATTTTAGAAATTGTTTTGTCTAGTTAATTATCATGAACAAAAGTATTAAATGAATACTTTACCATCTGTATCTGGTTCTAATCGTATTCTTTTGTGTATTGTTTTAAAAATAAACAATTTTCTTTTATTACAGAATCCATTCGCGACATCGGCTTAAATTTTCCATATTATCAGAGATAATTTCACAAAGTCGGCCGGCATACAATATTAAAATCAACTTTTAATTCGATTCGATATTCCAAGAATTCAACCTGTGACTTATGGTTGCTATGCACAGCTGTTACTAATATGTAACAGACAGCGACGATTATCAAGGAGCGTAGGCTGTGATTTATATTTAATTATGAGTATTATCGTTTGATCGCACATTTTTTACCACTGAAGGCATGATTTTCTTAATTATCAGATTAAATTGATTTATGATGATAATTTTCAACATATGAATATACGCTTTCATAAATAATGTCTTTGAGATACCGATCCATAATTTTATTTTTGGTTTCTTTAAATATTTTTGTCACAATGAGGAATATAAACATCTGCGTCACAGGGTTGACTCTTGGGATATGCGTTGTGTTGTAACCGGTGGATCGTAATAAATCGGCTTTATTCATACCATACAATATATTTCAAAGCGGATACAGTTTTTTTCCATATTTAGAAATTTATCATTTGGGGTGACCGACTCTTTTTTCAAGATAGCTATAGCTAAAATGGATTCTTTTATTTTTTGCCTAGATAGTTAGAAAGCGTACAAGTTGTGGTGCTAGTCAATGTTCGTAAATTTAAAGCAATCTTTTATTTCACCCACATTGGCTGACATATATATATAACTATTTTTATAGAGCTACGCGGTTATTTTGCAGAAAGTGCACGGGAGTTTAAAGGTTAAACATAATTAGCAGCAGTTTATATTATTTATCTTTAGTGCATTCAAATAAATCATTGTAATATCCCAATAGTTAATTATAATGCGGTCATTTGTGAAGATGTTAAATTCGCACAGGTGCTTAAAATGTATAATTAAATGTCAGAGAAATATTACGTAAAGTTATGAATCCATGTATAAATTATATTTTCTATCATCTTCACCAAGACGCTGTGGGGTAGATTACCATTTATAAAATATAATAATTTATAAAATATATCGATATTTTTTTAATTAATTAGATCATAAAAAACGAGCCAAACATCTGATGGTGGCCTACTACTTTGCCAAATTAATAAGCAGTATTATTTCTGTTACATCGTTACGCAATAAATTTAATGAAATGAGAGATTGCAATAGCTATACCGCTATTTTGTTGTTTTAAGAAAATATCGGTACAAAAATAGATCTAATGAGCAGAACACGAGACGAATAATAAGGCTGGTTTTCATAAATACTTAATGTATATTGTTTCTTTGATAGATTTAGAATTAACTAAGAATTTTGACTAAGGGTGCTTTATAAAATCGTAATAAATCAAGCACATATTTTTAAATAGAATATTTGCCACTTTTAAGATTTCCAAGGTCAATACTAGGTGGAATGGCATAATAATAAAAAAAAGTTCTTTTCCACATTAAATATATTTGATAAGAACCGGTTTCGCTCATGGCGAGCATTATCAACTGAAATCGCTCTTGGTCATGATCGATCTTGAACTAATAAATGAATTGTGAAATAAGTACAAAAAATGTGATTACTTTAATTAGATTATTCCAGGGCTGTGGAGTCAAAGCTTTTTGGTCGGAGTCGAAGTCGTTGCGCGGTTTTGGCCGGAGTCATACCCGGAGTTTGAACTTTTTAGTTTTGCATATAATATGTCAATTTGGCTATTGGCCCGATTGGTCGGTTGATACATAATTAAGTTAGCATAAATAAGAGAGGTAGGAAAAAAAAAATTACGAAATTAAACTTTTTTTAGTCGGAGTCTTGTTTTTGGTCAATGTTGTAGCCGGAGTGTTTTTGGGAAATGCTGGAGTCGGAGTCGTATTTTTTTTACGATTTCACAGCCCAGGATTATTCGCGTTGAATTGGGTCGGAATCACGATTTTTTTTTTTTTGATATTCGTTAGACATAATATTCAATAAATAGTGAAGTAGCTTTTGCAACCTGTCTTGTCCACCATAAAATATTAAGTACCGTACAAGTTTGATAAAACGGACAAAATATAACATCCTTTTAATGTTGTAATATTTAATTTAAGTGTCGCTGCAAGTAAACACTGATCTGCATATTATGATATAACATAATACATTTCTCACTCAGATTCGAGTAATTATTCTGATTTACATAACTTCACAGCAGTTAAATAATGTACATCGAATATTTATGTCACTCCCCACAAAGGCTATGTCTAGATATATCATCCGAAGAAAAACTATTTAGATTTTCTTAGAGTTTCCAAAAAAAAATGTCTTTTTGATAGCAGATAGTTTTCATAACTTCCTCACCATTGTTAATAAATTTTTTTTCGCTATGTCCACTCCCAACTTGGAGCATATGGACTCCTCACGGAGTTTATCTCATAATTTATTTTTCAGCAAGAACTGCTTGTTGCTCAACCTCTCTTTTTCGAAGAGAGTAGGGATGGAAAGGATACGAGGAATAGGACAGGACTAGTGATTAGCTAATCGCTGTCACTATGCGTCGCTTTTTGGGATCGGAAAGGTGGGAAGGGATTTTCAACAGCACAAACACCCATGCTTTTGAACAGATTTATCAACTGAAAAAATTCGCTTTTTCGACCGAAAAAAAGTACCCGGGCACACAAGCCAACGACGTTGACACTGCGCCACGAACCGGACCGGTTTATAATTCGATCTTCAAATATATTTAAAGAAACTTCATTGACTTTGTGATTACCGGGTTTTGCCTTTCGGCATCTTCAGGCATTTCAAGTGCACGTATGTATTGAACTGACGCGTAGTAAACAGTTTGTATCGTTTATATAAACAATACGAGTAGATTACTAAGTTAAATTGCTATTAAATCATTAAAACTCATTTACATAAAATTGTCGCTGAATCATATTGACAGTGAACACTTTAAAAGAAGCGAATAATCGATTTAAAAATATTTTTTTGATTTATTACTATTTAATTTTGATTTTGCTTAATTTTATATACCGAACGAAATGCGGTTTTGTTAAAACCGATATTACATTCGTAATAATTTAAATATGATATGGCCTGTATTCATATATTAATATTATGAAAATGTTTTTGTAATATTCTGGTCTACAACTTGCATGATAACTGCTTTAGATATTTTTTTCTCGAATTACAGTAAACATCCTTGAAAGTGTCAAATATCATCTCCACAATACAAGAGTGGTTACAGTATGTGTGTCAAAATAGCTGTTCTTACGAGTGGCTAAATGCTATGAGAATTGACCGCAAGAAATGATTGTGATCATATATTTGTATTAATTACATGTGGCTCAGAAAGGGACGAAGTGATACAATTTATAGAATAAGGCATTTGGCTTAAAAAAAATTGTATAATCTAGGATTTTTTTTTTTTAATATCCTCCTCAATCTAGATTCTAACGGTGGCCAGTCTTTGAGACTTCGCGGATCACAATTTTGTTCAAAAAGTGGTTTCAATAAAAAAAAAAAAAAACAATATTTTATTCCTACAATAACTTCAGGGTCCAACAATTTCTCGTCTGGTGATCGACCCTACATTTTTTTTTCAATATTAAATCTGGTGGATTTGCAAAGCTCTCCATATATTCGTTACTGTAAGCGTGCGTATGCAGCTATCCTTAATGGAATTACAATAACGCAAATCAATTTTAATTATCAAGGCTACTGGACAATATATAAAAATGTTTTTGACCAAAATAAAATCACCAGCCAGCACGCGTTAAAACTGCCAAGAATGGTTTTGGATTGTAACATGTTTAAATATTTGACCGGAATTTTCGTCCATTAAATATTATATTAGTTGTAACGAGATTGTTATAATACATATTAATATTTCTGTAATATTCTTTCTCAGCAAAAAACTAATAAAATTTCTAAAAAAACAACCGATGTTGAAATCAATGTTTACGTTTTTTTACGCTTACGTAGGCCGATTGCCGTTAGCTGTTTATTTACGTCTCACGGCAGGATAATGCTTTTATTACTTATAATACCAAAAATGTGTTTTTTTTTTTCAATAAAAACTTATCTAGTATTTCTCTTAGCGTATATGAATCCGATTTTAAACTACTTTGTGTTACTGCAGAAGCAAAACAATAATTCTACAATATTGGAAAAAGGTTGAGGTGAAAGAAAAAATACATAAATAATGTGTCTCTGCTATGTCTAGAGTCTAGACAATTTATAAATCAGAAATCAATTCACAGTTTTTATCTCTGTATGTAAGTATTGTGTATTTTTATATTCATAAAAAAATTGTTTCACTTCAGCCGTTTATTAATATTTTCTTTCGTTGAGGAAAAGCTCTTTTTTTAATTTGAAAAATGCTTTTCACTGTAGAAAGAATTTTACAGAAAATAAAAAAGGCATATAATATATGCTTGATTTTCGCATACTCATCGACCCAGATACCGCCACAATTTTGGCCTTTATGTTTCCGTTTCTCGACGCTGGGCTTACTTAAATGTATTTTACTGTCTATTAAAGATGAAGAAAGATGAATGTTTTTAAAATGGAACAAAACTTTTAATATATAATCGAGTAAAATAATTATTTTCAGGACCGGCATAATTCGATGACATCGCTAAAATAATCACAGGTTGAGTATGCCCGGTTCCGATACAATAGGAATTACGCTGAAGCAAAGGCTTTTTTGCTTTGGGTAATAAATTATTTTAGTACATATGAGGTATAATTTGTATTTGAGAGAATATATAAATAAATGCTCTTAAAACTTTGACTTGTTCAGTTACAGCTAGAAATTGAAATACTACACATAATATATAACCACTTTTAAGGTACGGAATGAAAAATAACAATGTATTTTAGTTATACATAAATTATTTTATATATTTGTTGATAGCTATGACGAAGGCGTAAGCCGAAATAGCTATCAACAAATATATAAAATAATTTATGTAGAACTAAAATACATTGTTATTTTTCTTTCCGTATTATGATGGAGTTCTACCAAGTAAATGCCTACTCAATCAATAATACATTTTTAAATAATAATAATAAAGGAATACAGTAAAACAGTGATATTTATACAAAAGTTAAGTATGAAAAACAAGGTATGAGAAACATTTTTTTTTATTACTAGTATAATAACCGGTATTTTGGTAAATTTTTCAGTTCGAGTATTTTGGAATTAAAAACTAAGCAAATATGATGTGGATATTTAATTGATTTTGATAATACAAAATTAAAAAGAGCGTAGCATTTTTGCATGCCATATTTTCAGGCACGCGTTGGTCCTTGCAAAAAATCCCGTTTACGGTGATTATTTAACTGTTTCTAATATCGAAAATTGATCTTTTTTTGTAATACTGGTATGAAAGATTTTATTTAACGGGTTTTAATGCGCATACACTGTTGCTGTATTGAGCATTACGGTAAGCGAATAGATGGTCCAAATAATTAATGATCTAAGAGAAAGTAAATAATATATTGTTTCCGCAACCTTCTAGCAGAAGACTCATACGTTTGCTGTGTAATACTTAAAAGTCATTTAACGGCTGCAAAAAAATCTCGTATGTATTTTTTGAAATAGTATTATTCTAAACACTAGTGGACAAATAAAGAGTCAAATAAATTAATTGTCAAACAATAACCGAATATTTTGAAACGAACCCTTAATATTTATTGAATTATTCGGCATTTACCATTACTCTACTGTTTAACAATCTATGAAATCAATTCACGAAAAGAGAAGTACGGATTATTTTTTAATAATATTTTTCTTAATTCTGAAAAAAACGTTTTTGGAGCAAAGGTCAAAAAAGATGATCGCTGGATAGTAATTTAATCAACATTCTCAAGGAAACGATATAAAATTATACCAGGAAAAACTTGAATCATGAAAATAACGGAAGCACCATTTAAAATTTTATTATTATGATAGTCTCGGAAGAAATATGAAACCGATTGGATTAAATTTCAAATGCTTCATAAACTTACCACGACACTTCAATATCCGTTGCAAATGGAGACGAGGTAAAATATGTTAAGTGCTGTTTTGAGAAAAGGTGAAAAAGGTTCAAGGGCAAGTCGAAAGTGTGACAGACCAGTAAATCAGTTTTTATTGATCATATTATCAACGACGGTTTTGCAATTTTAAATGACAAAATTGAGAATCCGAGTTTACCCAGAATGGACTGAATTAATACAGACAACTATCATATAGTGCTAAATTTTCAAGGTCAAATTAATTTCGCATATATGTAATATTATACTTAACACATCGTTATCTTACTTTGGAAAGGTTCTAATTGAAATTTTTGTCTAAAAAGATCTTTTGGTCAAAAAAGCTTTTATTTACAGCATTCTATCATATTTATGAATTTCAGAATTATCTATAGTTGAATAAGGGAGAACTTTTTTATCACATTTATTTGACAAAATTCTAAGATTGTCATCATTATTTCCATCACTAGATCTTTAAGATCGTTATTTTTCAGGAAAAGTTGTGAAAAAATATGCTTAAAATAAGTAATTTCAAACATTTTTACTTGCTCATTGTTACAAGTGAATTTTAATCAGCCGAAACTTGAAAAGCTCATATCTCAAAACAGTGTCAAGAGCAGTTAGCACCTTTTCGAAGTAAGGTGTCGACATACAAAAATATAACACGTCCAGGTGAACAAACTTAAAGCAAATTAAGTCATATAAAATACGTCTCCAAGAAAGTGAGAAATGTTATATAAATACATAAATATATTGATTGCGTTCAATTTACAAAATCCATTTTTTTTGGTTGCTTAACTGGTTGTCTGATGTGGGTTCTTAAAGCACGGTCCTTGTATCGACGCTATAAAAGATTCTACTGAATATATTGAAAAATAATCCAAAAATCCACAAAAAAATGCAACAAAAAAATTCGATTAATTTTCCGCATCTGCATTACAACAATAAAATTTTGAAACAAACATATTTTTAATACGTTAGTTAAATTTAAATTTTCTTTTGAATCTACGTAGGTATTGAATGATCGATTGATTTATCAAAAAATCTCTTAAAATTAATTCAATACAGATTATCTAAATACAAAGAAGAACTGGAGACGCTTAAACTACTTATGTGATTATTGCAAATGAATACAATTTATCATTGTGTTAACTGATCCTTCCTTCCTTCCTTCCTACCTTCCTTTTCATACATAAATTACTCTTGAGTAAAAATATGTACATATATTAAATGTGGTAGTAGTACAAAAAAATGGTGTTGTGTTTGTTTAAATATAATTCCTTTCCACTAAGCCACGGGTCATCAACCTTTATGTCAATTGCCCACTTTTGCTTATGTTTCATGGTACTAACATCGCTATCTTTAAATGCAGTATATGGGAGAAAATATTTTGGGTATAAGCAAAAATCGCGCACCACCCATCACGGAAGCCTTTATCGCCCACTAGTGGGCAGTACGGGCAAAGTTGACGAACCGTGCAATAAACATGCACATAACATTTAAAGTAAACTGTTCAATGTATAAGTATTCTTATTTAACATTATTTCATTTCAATTTAAAAAAAAAATCTGGCTGTCGGTTGACGTGCATTTTTTATTTAATTCGGAAAGTATTTGTAAAAAATAAAACAATTTCATGGATTTGGTGTAACACAGTGATGCAAAACCTTTTTGGAAGAAGGGCAAGATAATCAACTTTCAGATAGCTCGAGGGCCGCATGGTTAAAACTACTTAAATTATCAATATTTTTAGTGTAAATGTATACTATATAACATATTTTGTTTTATCATCTTCCGTAAAAAGCTTTAAAAAGGTGATTCACAACTGTCATTGCGGGCCGCATGAAATATCATTGAGGGCCGCAGGTTGTGCATTACTGGTGTAGCATATATTTTCGAATAAAAGTCCTTACTCATAAATGATGATGTTAAGAAATGAAGTTTTGTTGGAAAATATATGTTATAGAGGTCAGCTTTACCGGTTCGACTTATTATATAATCCTTTCGGGTAATTTAATCCATTTTTCATTCCTCACAATAGTGGAACAAACCTGCCTCAGCCATATAGCTTATAGCGCCGGATGCAAGAAAACCCCGCAAAAAATCGCAAAGGAAATGAAAAAAGAAGGAAAAAAACGAATTTATAAAACATCTCACTTCATTTGCTATGTGTGGAGGATAAAAATGAACGAAATAAAAACTCTTCATTAAAACTATTAATTTTATTTAATGTTCTTGTGAAAGGGCATTAATTTTTTATGGGTGTTAAAACTGCGGTTGTTTATTCATCCCACTCATTTATGCCAAGCATAATATTGTACAAACGAAGTAATTTGTAGCGCAAAGAAAAATATAGATTTTTTCAACGAGTCTTTTGAACATCCTTAGGCTGAATGTATATTAAGAGCAAATACAGTGGAATTAATGCAGAAATTCTCAAGCTATGGGACGCGTATTGTCTATTTTGCTTCAATTTATTTGCTCAGTTGTAATACCAAATGTTTATCATGCCTTGTAATTCTTGCTTAGCTTTTGTATACATACCACTGTTTCGTTGTATTTCTTATCAGTTTATAATGCTCGCCATGAGCGAAACCGGTCCTGATCCAATATATTTTATATGCACTACGTAGTAAAATGTGTTATTATTTTTATTATAATGCCAGTCCACCATGCATTGACAGTGAACACCTTAAAAGTGATGTATTTATTTGATGCAGCTTCAAGTCTTAATGCGCTTTAGCATCAAAGTTCTCTCATCTTCTTCGTTATTTAACTTAGTTTTCATATTCAACATGCATTCCCTTCCTACCTTTGTGACAGGAGTGCACGATTGCTGTAGTGGTGAAGCCATTTCAAGAGGTCAGCTTACTTTTTATTTTTATCTATGGAGGGCCATTGAGAAGAATGGTTCTCGGTCTATAACAATTCTCAGATGCTTTCTCGTCATAATTTTACGTGTAAGAGATCGTTGGGTTACAATGATGCTTAGCAAATAGTTACAAGCTATTCCAGAAACGAGTATTTTTCGTCCTTACTGTATCGTTATATGAAAACACTCCAAAAATTTCTGTCATTGACAATTATTGTCCCCAAGCCGCGAATAAGATATTTTATACCGTAAACGACTGCCTGATCCCGTAATAAACATTTGATACTGCTATCTATCCCCGCGAAGAATTAACTTTCTCCATAAGATTTCAATACCAGTAAAAGTAATGTTTTACATACATAAGATAAGTGGCAAACAAAACATTTAAAAAAATCCGTTAGTCCGATAATCGGTGATTTTTTTTCTGCCAACGATGGACTGAAAGTAAAGCATTATCAATACTCCACTTTAAAAATCAATAATGTTTGCATATTTTTTTTGTTTTATTTTTAATACCGAGATTTTTTATGTTAAAAATAAATACAATACCGATTGGTACCTGTGGTCTAGTGGCAAGAGCTTTGTCCTAGCGATCAGGGGGTCTCAATTGAAAAAGAGATCTTGGGCTGGGTGTATGTAATTTATCGTTGATTTGTACACGACTGATTCATTATTTATCATCGAGTTAATCTCGTATGATTTTCACATTTAAGAATATTTGGCGCATTGGCGTTTTAGCGTAGGCTGTAATGCCACATATTTTTCTTTTTAAATTTAAAAAAAAAATCGGTCATGCAGACTTTAGATGAGAGGTAATTCGGTTACTACATCCTCGATTTGAATGTAAAGGGATGAAATTTAAAATCAAAGCCAACCCTGTTGGCCACTCAACTACCAGCCTGGAATACTATACTAGCCGAAGCTTATACCATAGTCAGTACTGAAGCGGCACCTATTTTTCAATATTTAATTTAATATATAAAAATAAATATTTGTTTGTTTGTTCGCACCCTTTGCCCTGCCATACCGCTCATCCGATCGCAATAAAACTTTGACAAACTTTTTGCTTGCACTTACGCGGAGGTTTTTGGCATATTAAACTTAGCTTACAGTAGGTGTTTTGTATACAAATAAAGGTTTTTTCATATTCATACGCTGACATACCGATCATTTTGACAACCTATTGTTGCACTTACGCCAAGGTTATGGGCATAGTACAGTTAACTTTCAGTACGTGGCGCGTGTAGAAAATCGGCAAAAGACAAACAGCAAACGTCATCGATAGCGATCAATATTAGTGAAATTAAATCGATATTATTTATCTAAAATATTGTGCATCTGAAAGCACTTCAATAAATGCAAACATTTTCTTTCTTTGAGTGGCATTGCAAAGTTTGCCAGGTACCTAGTATAACATAAAAAATGGTTGGCAAATATATTTTGTCACGTGATTTTAAGGCAGGGATAATCATTTTTTAATTAAATTTAGACCCTAAAACTCTAAGAAAAGCTTCACCATCACTGGTATAATCATTTGAATCCAATCATGCGTCATACAAAGGGAAAGCTTTAATTTAACTTTTTACCATCCAATCATCAAATATACTCACACAGTGAATTTGTAAGTTTATAGCGATTTAATATATTATATATATACATAGTAACCCCTGTGAATGGTGAATCTATGCTTATTTAAAATTTTAAGCCTTGCAGATGGCGAAATCCTTAATTCGATCGTTTCGCGATGGTCGATGAAAATGTTGTCTCTTTTAAATCCAAAAGAGGTGGATAATCGGAGGCTTTGTTTTTTATTCAGGCCCCGATCACGGTTATTATCCGGGTATCTACGCCGCCCCGTGTTTTACTAATCATCGGAAACCTTCCCCCTTTAAGCCATAAGTAATGAACATTTTCCCTTTTTCTTGTCCACGCCATTTCTTTTTAACAAGGCGATGTTGCTGAGCTGTATATATTTTATTTTATTCAAAACAGTTAAAATCGAGGGTCAATCGGATATATATAAATACAAAATACAACCATGTCTTTGGAACGAAATATAGCAGTGGTGCCCTGTGGTTCGATTTAATAATGTTAAATATTTGATGCGTACAATATATATTCATTATGATCATTGCAATAGCTCATAATTGGTTGTGAGTAATATTCAGTAGGGTTGACAACCGTCCTGGAAGTTTTTCCAAATAAGGAATATTGTGATATTACATACATATTCTGCAAACCTTGACCACCACGTAAAAAATAGCATGCCGATATAAACCTATCATCTCCATTAATTATTAACTTATAAACAGTATCTGAAACTTGACAATCAAACATTATGTGTTAGTTTCAATTGTATTTTTATGGGCTGTTGAAACTCAATATGTACCAACATCATGTAAACCTTTTATCTGTATGTGTCTGCTTCTTAAGTGATTCATACGTGTCATCCAAAAGGAAAAAGCGAGACGGCATATTGTCAAAATCTAACAAAAAATACGTTAATTTATTATACTTGAAGACATTTCACATGTAATGATTTATTATATAACTATAAAATACGGTAATTTACGGCTTACTTTTCGAAGTGAACATATGCGTTTTCGATTTAAGACACCACATATAAAATATAAATCCGGCAGAGACGTATCTCGATATTTGTCAGTTTTGAGTTATGAATGCCACTAGATACAAAATAATATGTTACGTGTCAAAGATGCAAATGCATAGGAGAAGTGGTTACGAAGTTATTGAAATCGCTTGCTTATTCATAGTTTCACTAAACCGTAAAACAACACATTATAATAAATTACTATTTTGTATTTAACAAATAAATCAGAAAGCCAAAGCATTGCCTTTAATGATAATGAAAAGACAATTTGTAGCTAGCTGTTAACAACAGGTAATATTGATTACTGGTGAATAGGTTTTATTTATATATTTGTATATAACTTCTTTTTTATAGTTTACTAGTATTGCTACCCAGCGTCGCTCGGACTAAGCGACCAATAATTATTTAATGTTAATCATTCGACATAATTATCACAAAATCTAACATCCAAAATAGAGTTAAAATAAAATCACAAACTTTATTTAATTTGATGACAGCCCCATTCTCGCCCATTAAAATGTCCAAATTCAAGGAAAAAATCTAATTTGCTGTCAAAGAAATGTCAAATAATACCTTCACGTAAATAATAAACATTATTATATTAATAAAAGACGGGAAAAGTTTAGTAGAAGACTAATTTGTTACATTTTGACTAAATGTTTTCGCCGATAAAAATTCAAACATATTTTCTTTCATATTCGTTTTTATGGCAACTTAATGACCAACAATGCAAAAGGGAATTACAGACCCACAGAAATACACACGCCGTTTTCGTTTTATTTATAAGATGTAACTATTCTTATTGCGCATTCCTTATAATGTACTTCTCCGTGTGCCACAAATCCAGTGCAATAAAAAAATAGTTGTGTTAAATTGGGCAATTCAACAGTATACATTTCAAAAAAACTGTTTGTAAATAAGTCCTTCAACCAAAAAGTTTCACAGTATGTACCGATAAAAGGAGTATGCGAAGTAAATAATTAATTACCCTTTGATGACATTGGAAACAAAAGTATTAAAAAAGTCCATTCCCTTGGCCGTCGACCTAGATATGATGTGAGTCTACTCGACTACTATTATTAATAAATTGATGATTTTACTTTCAAATCTGATTTTCCTTAACATCTTCAGCTGATATCGTTAGCATATTATTATTCGGTTCTGTTTAATATTGGAGAATATTTTTTTAATCTTTGGCTAACCACTCAATAATAAATTGACTGGAGATGCTCTTGACTGGTTTGGCCTTTATATTCAAATTCTTCTGTGTAAGATATAAAAATAATTTGGTTCGATTTTATTTGGGTATTTCATACTAAAATTAAACGATAATGGAAACTGAGTTCCTTTTGACTGTCCGACTTTGGTGGATAAATTATTTATTGTCATTTAAGGCAGAGAAATAAAATAAATCATACGATTGCCCGGAATAAAACATAAACTTGGGTCTTGCAAGAGTAAACCGAAAAACAGTTTATTTTGAATAAATAAAGTCCATTTCCATCGTAATATAGACCGGTATTGATTTATAAGAAAATTTATCGATCACTCAACCACCTTTGCCTTTCCGGGAGAGTAGGTAAAAGGCTGATTGTTAGCCATTAAAAAATCTGCTAGTTATGAGAATTTTTGTAAGCCGCCATAAAGGCGGTAATGAAAATGATAAATTTATATGATTATCGCTGTGGCCTTGGGGTTAGAACCTTTAATTTTATTCTAAGAGTCAATTTTCACATTCGGCACCTATTTAAATTTATTATTTTTTGTATATCATGTCCTCTCACAACTTTAACCATATGGACTGCCAATTTTTAATGGTATTTATCCCAACAGTAGTTTTCTACGGGTATTGCTTATCACTCAGTGGCTTAGCCACTCTTTTGCGAAGATATGTGGGATACAAAGAATATTACTAATACTTTCGATGGATTCGGCGGTAACTTTGTGGAAATTCATTTTAAGAACTGTCGTGACATGTGTTTCGTCAGACTATCTTACTATCGCAAGGGTTGCTTTAGTAATAAATAAAGATTGATTTTAATGTTCTAATATGATATATAATAAAAACGGGAAGCGAAGGGGGAATCAATGTTAACTTCATTAGTAGTATCATTAATATTTTTTTTGTTTTTGTTTTTATCCTCGCCTTCTTGCTCCCCGTTTCAATATATCATTCAAGAGTATTCAAATCAATTTTAATTTATTACGTAAGCAACTTTTGATATAGTAAGAATAGGACTAGGTCAAGACCAGTAGTTAGCTAATCTGTCTCAGTACTTCCCGGTGTGTGATGGAATTCAAGACAATACAAACATCCATGCCATCGAACATAAATCAGTCACTCGATTAAAAATGAAACTGCCCGGTTTGGTATTCGAACCCGCGAGCTCTGTAATCGAAGCCAGCGACAATGACACTCTACCACCGACCCGACATTATTACGACAAATTTAATGTAAGTCATTTCTACGAATTTGAATTTGTTGAACGAGTAATATCTAGGGTGATCACTAGCTTTAATACTTACTATATAGAATTTTATACACGTTTAAAAATCTACCAAACATTCTACCAAAATCTTAAAAAGAGTTGTCATGTTAGATAAATTCAAATGAATAGTACTTTAGTATACTCTTATAGTCACTTTAGCTTTACTCTATCTCATTTTTAAAGAGGGATTCATAGAATACATCTCAAGTGAAACAACTTCAAATGTAAAAGATCAAACGAATACATATTTCTTAATAATTAATTACTTACTCTATTGAACTAGAATTCTAAATACATTTTCACATTATTAATATGGTTCTTTGTAAATAAAATCGAGTGCGATGAAGACGACTTTGAAGAAATCAAGAAGGAGCAGCAAGTAGATTGAATAAATGCTAAAGCTCTGTGAAATAATTATTAACAAAAATACAATAGTTATTCCATCCATTTTTAAAAGTATACGCATGTGAATTGTAATAATCTATGAATCATTTAAACGATTTAAGGAAGTTTCTACTGATTATTCAATGTGAAGCAAGATAAGCATGTGATGTTTTAATTCTCTTTTCTCAAAAATGACAATACAGTTTTGTTATTCTACTTGTCACGTTATTCGGTGTGACACGTGTTTCTCTTCTTTAAGATCTTCAGACTGAATATATGTTTTACATATAAATACACAAACGGAAGAATAACAATTTAAAAAAATCAAACAACAATAATTGTTTTCTATTAAAAAAAAAACTTAAAATAACACGTGTTTTAATTCCATATTTAATCTTCATGAAAAGGGAGTTCAAGGAAGTCACTTACATATATGAGTTTTATGTTATATATTTTATTTCTATACAATATTTCTAGTCTAACCATTTATCAGATATGCTTATTGATATAAAATTAATAATATAGGGTCTTTTTATAAGGACGCTTAGTTTTGAAATGTAAATAAAACAAGTTGTTTGTGAGATTTCGACTAAATTTTAATTTCATTTGTAAGTATATTTTACGGCATTAAATATGGAATATAGCATCAAATGTCTGCCAATATCCATTCATTATAAAATGGGCCATGTCGCAAAAGTTGACTTTTTTGACAAATTTGGGTAAACTTCCAACTGCTCCAGAACCCAATCAGGCGTTGTCTGTGGTCGTTTACCTGAAGTTCCTCGGTTAGTTGGATTTTATACGGGTGCAGACATAAGGCCCGTTTCAAATTCGCCAAGTTGAAGTCGCAGAAAAGCCAAGTTCTTGTGAACAACGAGAAATAAGCTGCCTTGGGTTTTCCTGTACACTTTCACACACACAGCAATTTTTTCACCAGATATTGTATTTTGATGACGTACAGGTTGGTGTTGGCCGATTATTTACCAAACTGGTTGACTCAAATTTGGCCACTAAACAATGAATAATCTACTCAGCAGGACAAAGTAACATATTTTGAGCGTCCCTATTGAAATACCCGTTATAATGATACCATTATTGTGTCGTAATAACATGACAAATAAGCTTTGCCAAGATTTTAAAATTACAGTTATTGACAGTATAAATCGACTTAATTCAGCATGTGATGTGTTTGATGTTTAAGCTGCCTACCTTTCCATTCGATATTAAAATGGGGCATATTAATTACGTTTATCCACTAGTCGTTGTTATCCTAACCTAATCCGTTTACGAAAAACTGGCTGAGCGATTGTATAGTTATCAATTCTCGTTCTCGTAAAAATATTTGTGTCGAAATGGTTTATATGCTAAAAATTGGAAGCGGGCGTGTGTATAAAAAAGAAATGATTTGTATGTCATAGCAAAAGTATTATGATACCTCTTATAACTATCATATTTGGTTATATTTAAATGTGATATAATATATTCATTGTGCATTATATAACCATTTTCAAAAAATTTATTTCGATCGTCATGTTTGTACCGTTTTATAAAAAAAATATCTGTCAGCATTCAAAATTGCGAGTTTATTGGTCCACTGGGTACGAAAGTTTAGCGAACCCTTATCTAATATATTATGATTAGTAAGTTTTTCAATTTGCGCTAGGAGAATGAGATTCTTAAATTATACATTCAAAATAAAAGCTTGACTGCTAAATTTTTATAACAACAAAGGATCTCGAAAAAGTGCACTAGAGAAATTGGAAATATTCTCAAGAATAATTCATTTGAATTAACGAAGTGCTTCTTGTGTCACTATTCTTTAGCTCGCTTCAATTAATTATGCAATTAACTAATTACTACTCCTATATTTCTAGAAGTAAATCTGTCTTTAAAATATATTTAGTTTTCAAAAGAACACCTCTTATTTGCGACTGAGCAAAAATTAAGATTGAATTAAGATAAAGTTTGTTATTACACTGGTTGTGTTAATTTTGTGACACGTGTTTCACATCCGTGAGAAGCATCTTCAGAATAAATCTAACGTATGATTATAATTTTTAACGAATATATTGATTTTAATTTTTAGCCTATGATGCAGAAATGATTTATAACAGAGTTACCAACGAATATATCAAAAATATTTGACTTTAAACTTTTGATGGAAAGATATAATTTAAAATAAATAAATCTTTTACTACTTAAACATATAATATTATAAAGAACGGAACCAGCTCCACTCATATCGAAGATAGATAAGCTTGTATGTTTTTTCTAGGCTACGGAATAAGCAAGGACTAGAATAAAATATAATAGTCCTGACAATGAAGTGATGTCAAAAATCATTCGATATTATCTTTTGGTAATCTTAGGATACGGTTTTTTTTATAATGTAGCGAAATATGATATTCTTTTATTTTAATGACCTTGTCAAACCATGTTCGCTCATGTGTCACATTTACTCCATAAAGATTTATTCAACACAAGATATTAAACCATAACGGTACGAGCTAATTACTTTAAATGGAGATATCAGGTAAAATCTAATTGAATCATTAGCAACCAAATGGGATACCGTTATGGGATTTGAATACCAAAATTTTGTTGGAAGGGTTTCCTTTGGCATGTTAATGTCATCAATTTTAAGAACCAAGGCGCAAATATAACGATTGTTAGTATAATTAAATTTTCTGTACATAAAAAAGTATCTTTTTGATAATTAATCGACGATATTAAAATCGTATGAATTTATAAATGTAGGAATAAATAAAGAATATTTACATAATCAATTATTACTGTTTTATTTAATTTATGAAATGTTTACTGTAGAAGTGTAGAGTCAACGAACTTATTCAGTAAAATAATAATATGTGAAAAATTTAAATTTAGAACAGTTGATCGTTGTATTATAATGACATATTTTTTTAGAATGAATATTTAAATAATATTCGCCTTCACATTAAACATAACGTACTCCGACGTTAGGGGTAGGTTTAACCGAATTTGTATAAAAGAGAACACCTTCCGAGAACAGGCATAGAATATTAAAATTTTAAAACTTACAGGCTTGCAGGTATGACCCAGGGGACGGCACCACCGAGTAATGTTTTTCAGGGGGGCAACGTCGAACAAAAAGTAAAAAAAAAAAAAACTAACAAAAAAAACGGCACTCATGTAAATATCACGATTATTAACGTACTGTTGCTATTCACTGACAGATACAATTTTCGAACACACCGATTTTTTTTTTATATATATTTATATAAAAACGTCACTGCACTCGAAAAGAATTAATTAAACATCGCATAAAAAAAAATGTTTTAAGCCAACGTTAGAATTGTTGTGTAAAAAAATACAGCCACATATTTTTTAGCACTCAACCATTCGTTTTGTTCACAGAAAATTATTTTTGTTTGTTTTTCTTTATTTTGTGTGAATAATGCATTCGCAAAATGTTTCACGTAAGTTTTGATGCACGGCGCGTATGACGGAGCGACTGTTGGGACACGTCCACTACCCTCGAGCGTCGCTGGAGGAATGATATCGGAGAGCTAGGCAAAGAGCGCCGCTACCGATTCATACGGCGGGTCGTTTTTACGGGAATTGCAACCCAACCTGAAACTAGAAAAAATATTGTACAATTTTACTAACCTACTTTAAAGTAGCGATAATCTTCCCATTGTTTTTACTTAATAAAATTTCTCAGTTTATTTATCATTCATTAATTTTGATCTAATTTATTTATTGGCAAAAAACAGTATGAAATACATACATGGCATTACAGCAAACGCCAATGCGCCATGCATTCGACAAATTAATATAAATTACATAACATATTACACAAACAATTATTTCTTTCATATTCCTTTATCTTTATTCGCATTGAAAAATACGGTTGTTCATTTGACAAAATAATATGAATTTATTGTCTGTTAAATTAAATTTATATTTTTTTTTTGCATGTAAATTTATTTGAAATATATTTTTAAAATAGTTCATTTCCCACTCAAAGACAAATAAATATAATACAACAAATCTGAATCGTTTGAATTTGCTGCTTTTCCATTAGTTTAATCGCTAATGAATTGCGTTTCGCCTTTCGACATATTCAGGCATTTCAAGTGTACCGGTAAAAACTATTTGGTTATTACGGCTAATCCATTTCAAGAAGTGTGGTCGTAAAGGGGTGATACCCAATTGTATACGACTCCGACTCCGACTAAAAAAGTTTAATTTCGTCACGTTTTTTTCCTACCTTTCTTATTTATGTGTATTCAATTATATATCCACCAACCAATCCGGCCAATAGCCAAATTTGACATATGATATGCAAAAATAAAAAGTTCAAGCTTTAAAACATTTCCGATTACGACTCCGGTCAAAACACCGCGACGACTCCGACTCCATAGCCCTGGTTTTTAGAGTAGCACAGGAATTAGTTTATAGTAAATATATCCGTTTCGAAAAAAAATACTGTTCCTATATAACGATGAAGTTTTTTTTCAATTTATGATATATAATAATTTCATATCTGTATATCAAAAACGTCGAGATATTACGCGCCCACAAATATAGCGTTTCACGTGTAAGCTTCCAATATAATTGCAACAGTAGCGAGACGGGTGTGCGAAAATGACAACAAGAATACGTGACTACCACTTAATTTACGCGCCAGCTTTATAAATAGCATGTATTTGATATAGAAACACTGTTTAATATTTCGTTACCTTACTTTGAAAAGGTTCTAATTGACATTTTTGCCTAAAATTACCTTTTGGTCGGAAAAATTTGTATTTACCGCATTCATATGTATGAATTTCAGAATTGCTTAAGGATCGCAGCAACCGCCCCACCCTTCTCCATACAATTGCCAGCAATGGCCAATCTTCCACCCCCGTCCGCGGATGTTAAGCGGTGCATCCGTGACTTGCGCAATACAGTCACCGACGCATCCCACGACTCCGACGTAGAATTTCGCATTAACGTCATGATTTGCAATCTCTTACAGCTCCTTGTTGCGGAAAAAGTGAAGCTGTCAGACGATGCACCCCTGACACCACCCGATCTTTTCATCAACACCTCCGACGATGACAGCAACCCCGCAGACTCCCTGGCTTCCCCAGCAGCACAGATGGACGACGGAGGATTCCACAAAAAGAAAAACGACATTGCGCAACCAACAGCCGTAGACCCCTACCCACTTCTACCGACATCGATGCAGATGACGAGGCAATCACGCCCGTCAAAGGCAAGAAGCGAGCAAGGGCATTGACATCGCCGTTGCAAAATGATGTTCGATCCCCGCCTGCCAAGTTCACCATGACAGCACCGCCACCTGCTCCGACACCAGCCACCGCACCCCAAATCGCTGACCACCACCGCTCCGAAACCATCATCCATTCCTTCGGTCATAGTGCACAATAAAGCGGACTTCGACGCGTTCCGCAGGGAACTGCTTGTGAATGGTCATATAAGAAGATGGAAACTGAATTAAATTGAGGTTCATGATCCAAAATGTCTGTTCACATTTTTCGTGCAAAATTTTTAAATTGGTCGAATTTGTCAGAATTAAGATCATTGTAAAATTTGCAGATTTCGTCACGACGATGTAATTCTTTTAAATCAGTGTTACATTGCAGATCAATAATCTCAAGTTGTAGCTCTTTCAATACAGTTTTAATATCTATTGCAAATGGATCGCTAACTAGCGCCAAACTTGTCTCAATTTTTCGTCACCAAATCTTTGTGAAAAATCGTCATTCAGAGCGTTCATAGCACGGAGTTAACCCTTTGGTTGCCCACGTCTTTTTTGATTAATTAGCGAGAACTCCCATGATTAAGTCATACAAAATACCTTGATATAATGTGTTCGATAATTTTTAAACAGTGTGTAGCACTTTTTTAGACATATTTTTTTCTCGTTTCGATTTTTTGTGCTTGTACATTCTTCTAAAGGCGGCGCAAAAATAAAAAATAAACATAAGTTTATTTATTGAAATAAATTTTTCGAAAATCACAAATTATCTTTTTATTGCTTTTGCAATTACGAATAATTAATGACCAAACCAATATAAATGAAGCAATTACAAAATTTTAATGCATTTCTTAATAAATCAACTTAATACAAATCTAATTTACGTTTATCCCCACTTAATAAAAACTCAGATTAGCTTTCAATTCGAGAAATACATAATATCAATCTGTCACATTTAATAACTTATTATTATCATATGAAATTAGGACGTTAGAACAGAAAAGATTTATTGTTTTTTTCACCGTGCCAAATTATTTTATAAACCAATAATTATTTGTGTATGATATTATTTTATTTATTTCGTACATATGATGAATTATACTTTATAACAAGGTCATTTAGAGCGTCCATAACACGGAGTTAATAGTATTTAAGTGTGGCACGATGTCCAGAGTAGAGACTCCAATTACTCGAGTATCGAGTAGTACAATTTCAAATTACTCGAGCATTCGAGTATACTCGAGTAGTTTCAGGTGTACCAAAATATATATTTTTAATTCGAATCTGTGTGACAAATAATTAAAGAAACTTATTTAATATTACTAATACATTTATTTCCATTTATCCAACATATATTTCAACAATAATAGAGAATTAAACGACTCAAATTTTAAATTGGTTTGATTTTTTTTTTATAATTCTCGCAGTACAAAAAACTTTCGACGATTATTACTAAAACGAGTATTACTCGAGTATTTTTCAAAATACTCGAGTATCGAGTACTCGATACTGTAATTGGAGTCTCTAGTCCAGAGTAAATGCAAAATCACAAATCCCTAATCATCAGTATCGGGAAAGTCCAAAATATTTTTTTTTTCCATTTCCAAAAAAAAAAATATAATATTTATTATATCCCGAACTCTTCGAAGCACTTTTTCCAAGCAAAGCCATCAAATTTGACCGTGAAAAGGAATATCTGTATACTCAATCAATATTTTGAAGAGTTTTTATTTGATTTTCAATATTTTTTAAAATATAAAAAAAATATTCTTACTTAGAATTAGGATTTATGATGGCGGGCTACAGTTTGCCCATGCCTGCGTTAAGGCATAATATAACATTTTTTAATGCAATATATGTCAATAAAGTAATTCCACTGAGGTATTTTTAGACCCCTCTTCGGATCACTTGTTATTTTTCAGGGACCGTCTTTCGAATGTTATCCGCTTTGATTTACCCAAAACTGTTCGCTCATTAAATATACAGTGAATCTATGAAGAGTTTTCGTCGAAACTCTTCAATATTCCAAATATGTTGATATTCAATTAGCAAGTCAGCATGCTTTGAATAATAACTAAAAGGTATTGGCCTGAAGTTAGCTACAGTATAAAATCCCCTATTAAAGAGTTTATTACGACCCCTAATTAGAGAGCCGAACAAAGAGAAAGAACTAGGGTTCCATTCGTAAACAATAATCACACTTCACAATATCAATCAACACTACAAAACCTTATAATTAACGCGCTGAAAGCCCCAATATATTTCGAATATTGTATACTATATGGTTGTTTACAACAGCTCACACACTACTTGAAAATCTGTGCGTGTTGAAACTATGTATATACTGTAATAAAAAAATTTACGAGCAACGGAAAAACACGGCAAATAAAAGGTAACTTTGGGGATAAAGTTTTTTTTGTTTTTGTATTTTATGATTAATGTTTTACAAGGCTTCTGTCTGCAGGCTCCTCGATCACGTCACGATTTTAATAATCATTTTTTTTCTTAACTTTCTGAAATTTTCAAGTTTTATCTAATAATAAAAGTTTTGTTCCATCCCTGCCACCTCTATAGAATTAGTCTCTTTTGGACTGCCATTGCGTAGATATAAAGATTTTCATTGCATCACATAAAAACGCGTTTTTTCTGTGAGCCAAATATTTATTTTCATATTAGCAACAATAATCTTGTCGATACAAATGTTTATCGAAAATGCATTGACCATTGGTACCACTAAAACAAAAAAATGTATCTTCAGGTGATGTAGGAATATTTTCAAGCTTCTTTTTTTCTTCTTCTTGTATTCTTGGTGATAGTCAAGTCATCGATGCTCGTGCTTGCCAAATTAACAATAAACTGTTTGGTCCAATAACCAGAATGTGTTGGAGCGTATTTTTCCTTTTTATTTTGTTTCCATTTCTGTAGGTATATCGGCCACTTAGGATAAAACTTACCTTGATTTTGTCCGGCTTTGAGATATGAATGACACTGGATACAACATAATATGTTATGTCACGAACATACATATTTCAATGCGTATTATAATCACTTTTCTGTTCATAGCTACACTACGCCCGAAAACAACACGTAATAATAAATAGTTTAAAATACAATACTCTGTGATATCTGTTTTTTGGCTCTCCCGAAAAAAAGTGAGTTAGGTTTATTTGTTTCTTCTTGGCCAAATCTTATATATAAAACCGAAACGGCGTATGTATGTATGTGGGTCTGTAATTCCCTTTTGTATTGTTGTTGCAAGTTCAAACAAACGAATTGATTTCGCTCGCGAAAGTTTCGACGGTAAAATTGTTTCGTTATCAATGTGTGTGTAGAGACTCCCATTACTCGAGTATCGAGTAGTACATTTTACAAAATACTCGAGTACTCGAGTAGTTTCATATGAACCAAAATATCTTATATATAAAACCGAAACGGCGTATGTATGACTGTGGGTCTATAATTCCCTTTTGCATTGTTGGTCATTAAGTTGCCAGTTGTTTCAACTTGGCCCATCTGAATTTACGCGCCGAGGTGAACATAGCCCCAAACTGGTCCGAGCGAAGCCGGGTTCGAATACTAGTATTATATATATGTGATGAAACAATTTTCTCATAAATATTTAAAATATGCGCTTACAACAACTTGCTTATATTCAAACAGTAGATATTATTAGTAATAGTGGGATTATATACGTACAGTTAAAACTTTCCATTTTATTTTATTACGAATTGAATTCGATGTTATCGTATTCTCGTCATCATCCATTGAACCGATTTTGAGATACACATTGAGACGGCGAGGGCCCCTAACTGTCTTAGAGTATCGATTGCATTTGCCGATACCTTAACGCTCATCATTTCATTGATAATATAATGATGTGACGTCGTTACTTGTCGCACCAACGTGTGGTGACAACTACTGTTGAACCGATGTAGAACACCGGTGGCAGCCACAAGTGGCGACGTTTATGTCCAGCAAACGTGTTAGCCCCACGCCACACAGAAGCAACGCGAAGTGACTCGAATATAATTTATTTAATTTGCAATAATACTGTAGTATGAAATAAAAAACTCAATGTAAAGTCAATTTTACCAAGTGTTTGATGTAGTCCTTTTAAGTACTTGCTAAGCCATGCAGCTACTACATTTCCAAGGAAGAAGGCAGTAACTCGCAAATATTTTGAAATTGAGGTTTGAATGCCATCTCCTAAATATTTTTGAAAGCTATATAAGGTGGTAATTTTCAAAACTGGATAATTCCAAATTTGTTTTTTTACTGCCAATTTTAGATTAACCTTTTTTCTCACGTGGAAAAGTTTTCATCTTGACACATTATCTGTAATTCTTCAATTTAAAACATATTGCTAGTAAACACAAACTTATAAGGAAAAAGTAATGAAAATATTTCACTTTTTCAGTTTATCAAGAAATGGATTTGACCAAATTTGAAAACTACCTCCTGATGCTTACTTTTATAACAGTCATGAGGAAATGTTTAAATTGTTGAATTTTTAGATAAAACTAAACTAACTAAACAAAAAATACTACCTAACGGATTCCAAAAAGGCATTAATTGATTTGATAAAATATAGATTTTTTTTTTTTTTTTTTAATTTACTATGCGTTCTTTTGTATTTGAAAATCCTACTCACAAAAAATATCATCGCTTTTAAAAAAAATTCGGTACTGGAACTTCAAAAATGCATTATGTCATTTGTCTCAAAAGTTTGTCTAATATATTAATTAGAATAGTTTGAGCCTTGTAATTTACCGTGAGTTGTGTCACCAACGTCTCGTGTTTCATATTTTGACATTTTCAGGAATTACAAATACACGAATGTCTCGCATTCAGCCCGGATCGATATTTGAAAAAATCATGGAAAATTGCAAAATTTTTACAATTTTAATTCGATATTAAATTCGAACCTTTTGTCGAAATTGTTAATTAAACAATAAAAAAATCTGATCGAGGATTCGAGCCCACTGATGAGAACGACTTTAACTACAAGCTACAGATTCAGTCAGAATATATGTATTTTGGAGTTCATTTAAAACCAAAATTGCTTAATGCGTGTATAATAGTTTACCATGAATGTAATCAAGAGTTTGTAAATACAACTAAAAAAATGCCCAATATAAGGTAATACACGTTCAGTGATGGTATATTTAAGTGAGTTCCAACAATATTCTATCGAAAATCAGCCAATTTAAAGGTATCCTACATGGGGCACGTACTCGAGAGCTGGCATCTGGACGTTTGCGAATTACAGTTATAGTGCATTCGACATATATAGGTATGTAGTATTATTTGCCTCACACCGAATGAAAAAATAGTAACGGGTTTTATTTACAAGATTACGAGTTTGGTACTTACCTTTTAGCTTTAACGTCACTGCAAACGATTTTGAAGAAATAAGAAAGTGATTCAATTGGGCACACCATAATAAACTCTACCTACATACATATATCTAAAATAAAGATTAAATTATGAAAAATCAATTTCTATTGTGAGCCTTATTATCAAATTATTACTTTATAAACACTTGGCAGAGTAATAAAGCGCTAAAGTAATTATACTAGTATGGTTCTGAATTCTGATAGTGCCGTAATGAAATCATTGGTTAATTGATTGTCCAATTGATTTATGAATTTAAATTCAACGACTCGAGTGTCTGTCAACTTAACGCAACCACGGTCCACCAGGTCCAGAAAATGAGGAATCTATTTGTAACTACATATATAACAAATGTAATATATACTATATTATCTGACAGAAGTTTGTACGAAGCAACATTTGATTTAAACGTATATCTACACTCATTACTTTTTTTCCTCGGTAGATACATTCCACAAAAGAGTGTAAAAAAATAATGTTTGTTGCCTGAATTTAAAAAAGAACCGAGTTATTTCAATAAGAACAATAGTTATATAGGTATGGAAAAATTTATGAGGATAGGACATCGCTAGAAGTGTCGCTACCAATGCTCACAGTTTACTGAGGCCAATCCTCACTAGTGAGGTCTGACATGCTTTACGCAAGCGCTGTATCACACTGGTTGTGGCTGTGACATGAGAATGTTTTTTCATGAACATATTCTGTTTCTGAGAATCGTATGAGAACAAATAATTTGTTTAAAAATATAGCAGTTGTTCATTTTAGTGGGATGTGTTATATCAAAATAACAGTATAAAAACTCGTCATAAAAAATACATGATAAATTATACCTTTAAAATATAATATTATGTTCTTTTTTTATCTTCCGATATTGTATTTAAGGTTAAAAAATAATGATTTTTAATTTGTTTGAACTTTTAAAAATTATGACATATATTTCTGCAATAGCTTTAAAAAGAGCAATGTTTGAAGTTGTACCATTATCTTTTCTTTTTTGAAATTCTTTTAGAACTAAATTCATAATTTTTTGGTTTTATAATAATAGAATTCAACCAAGTGAAAGCCACTTGAATGTTTTTTTTATTATACATAGCTTGAAATCACGACTGTAATTATAAAAGAAAACTAATTTTTCAAAATCTTTGAAGAAAACGAGTTTACTTATAATGTTGGATTAAATATATGAGGTATAAAATTTTTATGGAAAAATATTGGAACAGTGTTAAAATCAGGGCTGTGGAGTCGGAGTTGGAGTCGTGGAGTCGCGGTTTTTTTTTGCCGGAGTCGGAGTCGCAGTCGTCGCGGTGATTAAGCCGGAGTCGTACTCGGAGTCGGAAATTTTGAAAAGTTTGAACTTTTTATTTATGAATATAATATGTAAAATTTGTCAATTTGGGTGGATTGATATTTTATTGAATACATATAAATAGGAAAATAAGGAAAAAAATAGTGACGAAATTAATCTTTTTAAGTCGGAGTCGGATTTTGGTAAATGCTAGAGTCGGAGTCGCAGTCGTACTTTTTTTAACGACTTCACAGCCCTGGTTATTATGCTTTGATTACATTCGCTCACAAGTGAATATTCGCTTTTCGGCAGTTATAATTTTGAATATTTTATTTGGCGTTTTTTAATAAAATTGGTATTTTTACGCATGAATACAGATGTGATATTAATAAATAAATCGCGATAAATTCCAACAAAGTCCATATAAAGCATATTATGGTTTTATGTGTTTATCGTAAAATGAGAAGTTATTTCCGCAAAAGAAATTTATTGCAAAAATGGGAAGCCGGCGAAATCTTTGCGCATTTGAGAAAATTATTTCTATTCCAAAGTGGGCCGAGCAACCAAATCCGAATTACACGGTACGGTTGGCACAGCGGCGTATAGTAAAAAGATATTATTGAGACCGTACGAAGATTATCCTGGATGATTATCTGCTATCGATTCGAGCTGGTTATATGATGTATATACGCCATTATTTACTGTCCATCTCCCTGGGATGTCGCATCAAACATCCGAAGGTGAAATAAAAAAGACAGATTGCTGGGACAAAAATGAAATGTTACAATCGGAAAAGAAATAAAAAGGTCCAAGCTGGAAGCATATAGCACAAAGCTGACGTTGGCAATCTTTTCTTCAATATGGGCCCCATAAATTTTACGTTAAATAATCAGGCCGCAAGCAAATTTTATGCTATACTAACTATAGCTCCTTTCATTCTGATTACTTCGAATGGGTACATGCATGCTTAAAAACACCGCAAGGCGAAACCCGAGTCATTAATGACAAACATATTTTACCGTCGTTATCCTGGCAGAAGGCCTTTAATAAAAAAAAATTGTTTCAATATAATCGACCTTTTCTAATATCATGAAATTTAAACATTTATATTTTTACACATAACACATTAATTGTTAAGCTTACCACTTTATGACATTCGTTCATCATTTAAGAATTCGTCCATTATTTAAGAAGATGCCTCTGAAAGAGGCGAAACACGTGTCACAATAAGTAAAACAATACTTGGAAAAATCAAAGTTATTTTAAAACTTTTTACTAAAATGAACTTCCTCAAAGTTACCGCCAAATCCATCGAAAGTATTTAAGAATTCAATTAAAGTATAAATAATACCAAAGAATTGCTATTTTTTTATGTTTTTTTCAATTTATATAAAAAAAACAGTCTACTTTTTTTACGTAAACACTAGATTGAATAACGTTGAGCTTGTTTTTTCAGTTGATTGACCATGTAAACATCTATCGATCTTCATTCATACATCCGATTTTTGATTTAAGGCCTTTCATAGCATTCCGACGAAATATGCTGTATATAATTTTAATGGAATTCACTTTTATGAAAATAAAATAAAAGTTATTTAACCCAAAATCATTTAGTCTCGCAGAAGAAAAAAACGTTGAGTGACTGGTTAACTACCAGTGCCTTTTACCTATAATAGATGTTATGTTGAGTCCCTTCATTAAGAGTATATTTATGTACACAATTGAGAGTCAACACGGCTTGAAACAAAATGTAGGTATATTGGTAAAAAGCTTAGCTTTATTGAATTTCTCCTAGACAATCCACCGCAGATCGGTTTCCCCTTAACACTCACCTTGCGCTGTAATTAAGTATCTAAGTTTTTAATTAAAATCAATACTTAGGCTTTCAGCCATACTATATTGTTTCTTGACTGTTCTAAGACTAGCTTTAATACCATATCCAAAAATAAAACAGAACACATAATCTATTACTTTCGATGGATTCGGCGGTAAATTTTAGAAGCTGATTTTAATATAAAATAAAACATAATTTTCACTATTCCACGTGTTACTTATTGTGACACGTGTTTCGCCATCTTCGGACTTAATATCGAAAAAAATTATTAAGTAATGTATTATAGCAAGATTGATTCTAATATTTTAAAATAAGATTTATTCTAATATTTGAAAATTACAAAATGGAGTTTGTGATTTTTCCATGTGACGGGAAGGAAGGAGGACGTTATATTTAGAATCAAAGTAAAGCAAACAAATAATTATACTGACGTTAGTATCACAAAATATTAACTAATGAGATGCAATTAATTGGGATGGGATAATCCCATCATTGAAATAATGTAAGCCAACCTGTCCTAATTAGGTTATTATTTAATAATATTTCTATACTGTTAGTAATTTTATTGATTCCTAAAAAACTATTCATTTTTAAACCCTTTTTATTTACTCGATGAAGTAATATTTAATTGATAATATTTCTAGAATAGTAATATACTGGTTAGTAGATTACAGATTGACAGCATAGAGTCGAGTCACTACTTTTTTAGGTTTCATGATGAAGCTTCAATATTTTATTTAGCAAATAATTTTAATATAAATATAAAGTTGTGATTATTCTGATTTTGCACAAATACATTTTGAAGGATTAATACACAGTGACAATTGATTGCATGACAAAAAATCTGCATTAGTGAACTGACAGAACATATACATTGCTGTTTTTTTGAACACATCTGTATAATAAATGCACCCGATATTGATTTATTCAACATACAAATTGATATCCAAACAATTCATTTTGCACTCACCTCCTTTCTATCAATTTTCTAACTTGTCAATTTCTCGCAGTAGGGTGACGAGTTAATGCCAAAAGAATATAAGACAGCTGGAGTAGATTATAAGTTTCATTATTGGCTTAAAATATTATGAGAAGCTTCGTTTTATAAAATGTTTATTATTATATGCTTAGTATTTTATTTTGAATAATATTATAATATTGGGGTTTATCAAGTTAAATCTCACGTCTCTTACTTTTTATTTATACCAGTATTTAAATGTTTTTACGAACAATATTATATTGTAGAATTATATATTTATTTAAGAGCAGCAATGACTAAACTGTCAGGATTTTTTAAGAAAAAATATGTATTAATTTACGGAAAAATAAAGTGTGTAAAAATTAATAATAATTTCTTTAATAGCTGACGTGGGAAAAGAGTAAGAAACTATTTTCCATATCGTTACCATACTCTTTGGAAAGGTTCTTATTATCATTTTTGCCTAAAATGACCCTTTGGTCGGAAATATGAATTGCAGAATTATCTATGGTTGAATAACGAAGTTGCACTGCATCTGCACACTTTTTTTACTAAATTTATTTGACAAAGTTCTAACATTGTCATCATTATTTCAATCATTAGATATTTAAGATCATTATTTCTCAGCAAGAGTTGTGAAAAAATATGCTTAAAATACGTAAATCGAAACATTTTTACTTGCCCATTGTTACAATGGAATTTTAATCAATCGAAACTTAAAACGCTCATATCTCAAAACAGTTTGATATACTGCACCATTTTTTGTAAATTTTAATCACACGTTTTGAACTCGATGAGATCTTTTTTAAATCAATCAAGATCGACTCAAGGAGACGCAAAATCACATACACCAAGATAAAATAGATAGTTTGGTAAAAAATATAAGAATTTATTGTCGTTGGGATTCGGGCCTACACTCATCTGACCACTTGAGTAAATTTCTTACCCGTTGATGACAGTAACCAACTTTCAATTTGTTTTGAAATAATTAGTATATATGTAATAATAAATTCATCGTATGTTGTATACATCAGAAAAATAGCTCCAATCAATGTAAGTGTCCAATCTGTCATTTGGCTCTCCTTATTTGCTACTGTTGATTTGTCGTTTAAATACCATAAATAATTCAAATAAATAGTAAACTATAAAAAAGTTTTTTTTTATAATGTAATAAATTGGTACATTATTTTGAATGTTTTATTTTGTTCAGTACAATCGTTTTTAACGCGATTTCCAGTTTCTGATTATCCCAACTCTTCTTTCAATTTAAGATATTTTTTTAGAGTAGGGTATTTTATTTGTTCGACAACACTTGAATGCGAATGAAGATTTCAAAACTATCTAATTTGTATTCAATATAACATATAAGTAAAAGCATACAAAATTGAATATATGAAATCGTGATATATTTTAAAAAAAATTTAGATCGATGCAAATTTGAATATGTAGAAGTGCCTATATCAGACTTTAGGCATTAGTACCATCAGAATATAATTTAAAATACGCTTTATTTTTATACTATCAATCCCTATGGCATTTGATTTAAAATGAATGAAATATAAGGACAGTTAATATGTATGTAAAAATAATTTATAGTTTAAAAAAATCACCACTGCACTAGATGACATAAGTAGATTATAGTGCAAAATTGATATTTTGACATAGACATTTTCAGTATTCCTCCCACATATAATAATTAGAATGAATCTCGATAAATAATTTTGATCTCTGTGATGCAATACATACTTGAATGTAAGTGAATAAGCTTTTTTTAAATTTGGAATACCCCGTAATTACAGAACTCATGTTGGGTTTCACGATTTGGATACTGGCGTGAATTCCACTGAATAGCTAATTCACCAATTCGGCTTCCAAATTCAAAATCAGCTATATCGCCGCACAGCTAGTTTCTGTAAATCTTGTCAGTCGCAGCATTGGTTGTTGAAAATATATTCAACCGGGAGAATAGGTAGGTACTGGTAATGCACGGATGGTTTGTTTTATTTCAAGTCATGGCTTAGTGTCAAAGGAATTTTCTCTCTGTTTTGGCAGAGGTGGCGACTGAACTGTTCTTTATACTTTACACGAAAGTAAGTAGCCCCGAGGAAGCACAGTGATATAACGTACGCCATCTATGCGTGGACCCGGGAAATATTGTAGTTCATAAAAATATAAAGACATTAATGTAATTTTACTCACAGTATCACGCTACACATTGCTTAAAAAATAATTTATCAAATAAAATAACTGTGGTTAATAGAAAATTAAATTGATAAATTTTTTATTCCACTTATTGTATAACAAGCCGTGTTTCGCTTCCTCGAGAAACATCTTCAGACTTAGTATCGTAAGTTTACTTTTATTTTTTAATAATAATATTTTTATGGTTCAAAAGTTGTATTGATCTTCATTGACGGTTTCCATGACGGACATCACAAGTTCGTGTCCTAGTAAGAACAGCACTTTTTTAATCGATTCTGGTTGAAGGCATGAATGGGTGTTTCTTCATATATTGTCTAAGACAATCTATTTATCCAATCTCATCCCATAAGCGGGGCGTATCCAGAGCGTTCAGCTTACCACTAGTCTTGCCCTAGCCGTATCCTTTCTATTACTATTCTCATCAAAAAAAAGAGAGGTTGAGATAAATCTATATGATTCGCATTGAGAGTTGGCGCAGATATAAAAAAATACGTTATTTAGCTTGACGATGATCCTCAAAATTACGAGACACATGTCACTGCTTGTTACATAATACGTGGAATAAAAAAGTTATCAATTTAATTTTATAATAAAATGAGCTTCCCACAAAGTTATCAGCGAATCCATCGAAAGTTGTTTTTGTAAATATTAAATAAATAATGATTTACCAATTGGTGTAGTGACTCTTCTTATATGATTTTATTTTTTATAAGGCTGTCCGCTTACAATGCGGAACATATTTTATTGAATTTTAATGAAACATCACATACAATTTGAGTAACGAAAATTGACTGCGTGACAGTCGTTCAACCCTTCTCTTGGAAGACGATACCGTAAGAAAATGGGACTCAAAATGGACTGCTGTTTAGTCTATAGCTCTATACGCCCGTTTGGATGCGTACATAAATCAATGTATGAACTTATATATTCAGGGACTCAAACCCTTGACAACACAGCCTTATAGGAAACAATCCCAAAAACAATTTTCGCAGATTTGGATATCAAACACTACATTAAAAATTTTGAATTAAAGAAAATCTGCAGATCACAAGCACTGATTAAAATATATTTCTATATATGCAGAAAATGTATAATAAGTTACATCAAGTCCTCGCTTAGTATTTGATATATTTCTTTTGTTAGCACTAGAGCAGTGACGCCCAACCATTTTGAGAAGAGCCAGCATATCAATTTTCAAATTGTTCGAAAGCTGCATCGGTGAAAATGATTAAAGTATCATTATTATAAGTGTTAAATTAATTGAATATTTTATATTTTTCATCCATCAGCCGTAAAAAGGTGAATGATCTTTGTCATTTTGGGCCGCACGAAACGTCATTTCAGGCCGCAGGTTGTGCATCACTGCGCTAGAGCTTAAGAAAAGTCTAAGCCTCTTAGACTTAATTTAACCAGCGTCCAAGCGATGCTTTTTAGTGTTAAATACTTTTTTTCAATAATCTCATTACTCCTATATAAATTGAATTATGATTAATTTTTGGTAAATCCACTTATATAAAAAAGGTACTTTGCACCAGGAAAATTACAGTAGGAGAATATTAATATATTCATAAAATTTTATTATGTATAAACCGCAACTATTTCTGAAGTTTATAATAATACAACACTTTGCTGTCAAAGTAATTACTCATGAATAGACTGATATAATCTTTAAGACGATCTGGCAGCAAAGGCTGACTCAGTATAATGATAATTTAATACATGAAAGAGTTTGATGGCTGCTGGCCGGAATGTGACAAGTTACGTCGTTTTATGATTATGACAATCATAAATAAATGAAGTGTAAATCTGATTTATTACCATTCTTTTTTTGGCATCGACAACATTGTGCCCGCGCGCATCTTACGGCCTGCGATATATATTTTTATTTTTCATCAGTCAGTTGAATGCAAGCTTAATTCAAGATACAATATTAGTTATATAATATGTCATGGAGCTACACAATAAAATAGGAAGTAATTTTCAAAACTGATTTTTAAATTGCCAAATTCGATACCTTACTTTTAAAGTGTTCTTACTGTTCTTGGCACTGTTTTTAGATATGAACGTTTGAAGTTTCGATTGATAAAAATTCACTAGTAACAATGAGCATGTAAAAATGTTTCAAATTACTTATTTTGAGCATATGATTTTAAAGATTTAATGATGGAAATAATGATGACAATCTTAAAACATTGTCAAATAAGTGTGCAGTTGCATTGCAACTCTGGAATTCTGCTAACACATTCAACCATAAATAATTCTCAAATTTATATATACATACATATGATAGAATGCGGTAAATATGAGATTTTCCGACCGAAAGGTCATTTTAGGAAAAAATATCAATTAGAAACTTTTCAAAGTGAGGTACCGAATTCTATATTAAGCTTTTGAGAGCTTTTTCTTTATATAAAAAAGTTTGCATTTTTACACATTATTTGTAATCACTGATTTTTAAATATATTTTTAAAATATTGGCAGAAAACGCAAACTTATGAGGAAAAGGGAATGAAAATATCTCATTTTCTCAGTTTGGCATCAAATAGATTTGATTTTAAAACTATCTAAGCTCATGATGATAAAATATAAAATTTGTGAAATCAAAAAATAAATTATAGAAAAATTATTTAGTGCATGAAATATTTTTACTGACCAATTAATAAGTATAATAAAAATTTCAGACCCTAGTTTAGTTACCTACTTTAAAACATATAGAAAAGTAAAATCTTTAAATGGTTCTCATGGGCATTAATGCGCATTCTGCATATTGGCAAACTACCAATTGTGCCTTAACCAAGTTTTGTTTTTAGCCGAGTAATTAAAAGAAAAAATAATACTCATCAGTAAATTTAAAATATGGGTCCGTGGTGCAGTGGTAAACGTCACTGGGTTTCGTGACGGACCTCACGGTCTCGAGCCCCTGTACTAGCAGATTATTTCAGATCATGTTAAAAGGAATGGGTGTTTGTGTTGTAAAAAACTTGTCATCTTCGGCCATATCCGCTCCCTATTTTGTATATAAATATGTCTACAGTGGGGTGCACAGATTCCGTTTCAACTTACCCGTGATATTTTTTACACCCTTTGACGTGCCAGCATCCGAAAGCTTAACAGAGTTCAATGGAAAGTAATCTGTAAGAAGCTTGTAAAATGATTATTATATAAAAAAATAAATCGGTAAAAACTATTTATATTAAATTCACTTCGAAATTTGGTAAATAAATAAAAATCAAACATTCACAGTTATAATGTATTTGAATAATGTACGAGTATTCAAAAGCTTAGCTGATTTAAATCACTGTATGTCTTGGTATATTGTTATTGATTATTATAAATTGCAAATATCAAAAATATTGCCTTATTATGTAATACACCTTAATGTTACAATAAGTCTAAGCTGGTAAATTGTTAGGAAAAAGTTTCTGACCCCTGAGCTAAGGTCTGTTATTTTGGGGTTAGGCTTTGATAGTAATTGATTGATAGGGTAGACAACCTTTCGGCACCTTGTTTTATTATTGTTACGTCATAAATTATACGTATCTATTGATATTTTATGCCCACAAGTGTTAATCAAATATTATAGAGACACCTGTTGCATAAATGTGTTTTTAGGCAAAATTCTATTCTGAGAAATCGAACAATTTTTTTTTTAGTTTAACGATAATAGGAGACATGTTTTTGTAATCATTTGAAGTGGTTTTCATCTGAAATCAATTAGAAATTATATTTAATTTATTAAAGTTTATGATTAAATGACAAAAATATAAAACAAATGTCTAATATAATAAATAGCCGAATGATTTTTTTCTTTTTAGTCTTTAACCTCTTAAAGCCCTACGGTTCCGTATGAGACCAGTGATTATGGTGCACTTCGCTATCGGATTACACTGTTTTATGATAATAGTTTTCAAAATATGAATATTAGCTTTCATAAATAATGTCTTTGAGATACCGATCCATAATTTAATTTTTGGTTTGGTTAAATATTTTTGTCATAATGAGACATATAAACATTTGCATTATAAAGTTGACTTTTGGGATATGCGTTGTGTTAAATCTGGTGGCCCGTAATAAATCAGTTTTATTCACACTATACAATATACGTATTTCAATGTGGATACAGATTTTTTCCATACTTAGAAATTTATCCTTTGGGCTGACCTATAGCGGTAGCTTAAATGGATTTGTTTATTTGTTTAAGTTGAAAGTTGCGGTCCTGGTCTTTATTCTTAAATTATTTGCAATATTTTATTTTGTTAATGCGTTTTATTTTACCCACATAGGCTGACTTGTTTTAGAGATATAATTATTTTTAATAGAGCTATGTATTTGATTTAGTTACGCAATAATTGATATCAATATATTATGTATGGAATGCAAGACGAAAATGTAGATGAATCTTTAAATAGTCCTGCAGGATTTCAAAGAGTGTGTGTCCTGAAATATAGCCATTTTGGGTTATAAAATGAATTAGGTGTCAGACAAAATACCTCTAGGGACGCAGTGAAAACATATTTATCTCAAATCAGAGCTGTCAGAAAAAATGCTGTTTTTTTTCGCGCCAAGACAAACGATCTTTACAAATCTTGCGCGCTTATGTGCGGCATAGACACACATATGGATACATAAATATACGGGAACAACGCTGTGCCGCATACATTTTGGCGGAAAAACTTTGAAACACAACGTATAAATATAGAAAATACTTACTTATCCCTGTAGGCAAAACTTTTATAGAAATCTCAGAGCTTTTGAAAGAAAAATAAACTAATTTTTGTTAAATCTACTTTTCGTATAATATCATAATTCTATCAATCATAGTTAAGTAATTTTTTGTAGATAACGTTATGGTTCTAAGAATATGATTCTTTCGAGGATAAAGCTACATATTTATTTACGAATTACTTTGCAACAAAATAATTTTGATTCGGGCGTTTCTTAACATTGATAGCGTAACCGTGTTTTGAGATAATTGAAACATAAATATATCTTTCGTTTAAGGTGTTCACTGTCAATGCTTGGTGGAATAGCATTATGATAAAAATAATAACACATTTTTAGTACTAATTCCACATTAAATTTATTTGATCAGGACCGGTCTCGCTCATGACGATCATTGCTCATGTTATCAGTTGATAATGCTCGCCATTAGCGAAACCGGTCCTGAACCAATAAAATTAATTTAGATAAGTACTGAAAATGTGTTATTATTTTTATTATAAATATATCTTAGTAGTAGGCCCTTTTCAAAAATTATCAATTTTTAGTGAACTGATTTAGAAGTGACCTGATTGTATTCAATTGATTGCTTTGTTTTGAGAGGAAGTGACGAAAGGATTTGTTTGTAACATTGAGTGACTGATCAAACTGATTTATAATTCAACTAATGTTTCATTTACATATTTCTTTTACTGTTTGCATATATTACTTAAAAATAGGAGTAGGAGTGTCAACGTCGTTGGTTTCGTTTGCGGAGTGCCAGTCCGTGTCGTTTAAAACTCCCATTCACTTGAATCTTATTCTAAAAACGAGACGTAGTTATAAAAATTAGCTAACCATAGTCGTGCCATATCCATTTATCCTTCCTCTCTTTGAAAAATAGTGAAAAAGAGTCCAGCAATTATTTTAGAAAAACTTCTGTTGAAAGAAACTTCATTTGAGTTTTAATGCTACACATTGGTTAAGGACATGGTTTCAATTTTAATAATAATAAAAAAATCATAGCAAAACTGTCGCCATACAAATAAGAGCAAACAAAAAATTTCGACATAAAGATAAAAAAGATGGTAGTTGACCAGTTGACCTTGAATAGTGTGACAGTAAATATATCGATTTGCACTCCAGCAAACACGGCATCACAAAAGCAATTTTCGCACAAAGCCTTGCCAAAAACTTAAAATTCAATCCATGTAGCACCCACTTCCCCTTTTTCGTAAGAATCTATTAAAAAAGAGGATATTTGTTTAAGCCGATATTGTTGTGAGCATATTTGGCAAACAGCTCGCGGAGCTGCGATATCGCGTCTGCCGGATTTGCATATCGTCACCACACTAATCCAACTTAAGCCACTTCATTTCGAATTTATCGATAGAAAGGCAAAAATTCGCGTAACGTTATAAAATTGCTCCTGCATTAGGTTTTTGTAATTTTAAAAATAAATATATCTCTTCTACGTTGCGAACTTTTATTCGGAGACACTTTAGCTGCCAGCTCAGCGATGCTAAACTAGCAAATTGGAGGCTTGCCAGAATAATGCTGTGGCGACTTTTTTTAACTTGCTGTTTTTTCCATTATTAATTCTAATCGAAGGATTAACCTGTTATATGCTAGTAGATATAAGAACGGTCGTGCAACGAGGGCCACGTTTTTCTTCAAAAAAATAGCGACATTGATTATAATACAAAATATATCAACTGTAAGTATAGTTATTTGATTATTAGTGATTAGGTCGCTGTGTGTACATATAACATGTTTGAATTTTAAAATCGTCGACCTTGTCCAGTATTAGTGAAATTATCTACCAACAGAATCTGATGTAAGTTATTTTATGTATTAATTTTCTTCATTGATGACATCATTATTTGTATTATGTAACGAATGTGTTACAAGGCAGAATGTGGTTTGAGTTGCAAAGTTGCCATCAAATTTTAAATTGGTACATAATTAATTACTTTTCTACTAAGATTTAACTCTTTAACTCTATTTTATATTTGATATATTTTTCAATTAATTCACAATTTTATTGTGTTAATAAAGTCAAAATACTAGGGCTGTGGAGACTTAAAAAACAACACGACTTCGACTCCGACTCCAGCATTGACCAAAAACACGACTTCAATTCCAACCCCGACAAAAAAAAATTTGTCACGTTTTTTTAATAGCTTTCTTATTTATTTATATCAACTAACCAATTCGGCCAATAGCCAAATTTCACATGTTATATGCATAAATAAAAAAAATTCCTTTTTAAAACCTTTTTAAATCCGACTCCGAGTCCAACTAGGAGTCCAGCGAAACCACCACGACGACTTCGACTACGGCTAAAAAAAGTGACTCCACTACTCCGACTCCGGCTCCACAGCCATGGAAAATACATCTAACTAGTTATTACTTACATAACAACTGGATGTGGATGGACTCTACAGTGTACAGACAGAGAAACGGTAAAATTTCGCACAAACATGTAAATGGCTATCCGAGTGCTTGCGTACTCGTGTATCCAAGATTCACCACAAACATAATATTATCTTGGAAGAAAAACAACACTTATTCATTTTTATATGTTGAATAATTTTAATAGTAAATCAAAACCAAAATTTGACAGGAATGAATTTTTTTTTATTTCAATTAATAAAAATAAGTTTACAAAATTGATAATATTATTAGTTTAGAATCACTGCTACGGTATGTTTACAATAAACGTGTAAGTATGGCAAAGCTTAGCCTTGCAAACCGAAGCATTCTATCTCCCCTTGCGAATGGAGCCTTCATTGTTGACGTTGGGGGATAGAGATTAAATGAGTATATTACCGATGATGGTCGAAACATATTTTTTACATGATATTTATGCGTAAAAAACATAAGAAATTTATGCTTTGTTTTTTTGCCGCTGAGTTATTCTACTGTGGAATATAATATAAAACGGTATATTTTTCTCGATCTTTGGTTCCATCTTCTTTCAAACGTTGGCGAGTAAAATGCGGGTCACCAGAGAGACACGCTGGTTCCCACCACCACCCGTCGTGCTATACATGGTCGTATTCCAAAGTGCTCATTAGCGACAAATAAGGCTAATATATCCAACACGCCGGGACTGTGGTCAAGTGTCGACGTAATAAGCCTTGAATGTGGAGCTCATGGGCGAAAATCCCAGTACAGACAGTTTTTTCAATCGGTTTGTTTTTGCCTGACCAAAACATGGACAATATTCGAAAAACAGATGTTGAGCAACTGAGTAACAAGCAGTTTTCAAAGAAAATGTTTATATAATCTTCATATGCTTCATATTGGTTGTGAGCATGATTTTAAGCACCGCGCTGTGTTCAAAAATTTAAAAAAATCTTCATTCTGGTTGTAATGCAGAAGAACTCGAATACATTGACGCGAAGAAATTGGCTAGCTCGACTCATAAAGATTGAGAGATAAATAATTGCACCACGGCAGTATTGTTGATAAAATTTCTCCTTGGATATTAGCAATATCCAACGAAATTCAACGAAAAGACCAAATCGGAGGCGTTGACATTTCTTCAAGAAACGCTGGTTCAATATTACAATGATTATGTGTGCATTCAGTTCAAGATAGGGATCCTCAAGCCTTTTGTTCACTCATTAGTGGCACGTCAATGTGAGGAATAAATAAACGCATGCACGCAATCAGGTCACGTGACCTATCTAACAGTTCGTTGTTCGCCGAAATGAGATTTTCGCACTGAAATAAACAAACACAAATAAATGAAACAAATGCTCAACAAACAGTCACTCTCATCGTGTTGTCCAAATAAACACAGGGCCCTAAATAATGCGCCCTGAAATAATATGGCACGAAAATGGACATATAAAGATGGCACCGGAGGTGTACCCCGTCGTAAGGCATAATATTGTTTGCGAGTCGCAGAAATCGAATCCACACAGATTAGCGTAATCACTCGAGGTGATAAGACATCACAAACATACACATCTTATCGTTAGGGTAAAGCTTCAATCACGAGACTACGGATGCCGATTGATAATAAAGTTGCGCGAGGAAGGGGCTGGTAAAGCCAAATGCTAATAATTCTGTAATATAGTTTGTTTTTTTCAAGCTGTTCGGCTTACAAATAAAAACTAGATACTTGATTATTGAATATATGTATAACTTCTATAGTTTTATAATTATAAATAATTATTATTTGTACATAATTTTTACCAATAATCTCAGTTATTTATTTACCTGCTTAAGAAATGCGTTGCAAACTTTTTTTTTATAAAAGTGTGCTTAACAATCTTGATTCCAAAATAAATCCACTTAAAAATGAAAATATTATCAGGTACAGCTAATTATAATTATTCTTAAATATATTTCAGGTCTTTCCAAATAAACCCTTTATATATCCCTTAATTTATTTTAGTTTTAAGATCAGCGAATTTCACGTGCGTCACGTCTTTTTTATGAAGCTTTATAACATCTATGACGGACCAATTTAGAGTTCATCATGTTTTATTATATGTAGGCGATTATTTTCATTTTTCAAATAAGATTTAAACCTGTCTCTTCAAAATACAGGTGGCTACACGTTTTGTGGTAGCGTAGACGCAAACTCATAAATATGTGAATATCCTTTTAAGGAATGCAATAAGCAATATACCAAACGGTTTTCTTTCATGATAATTGTTTACTTTTCAGAGCATTTACCGAGAAAGAAAAATGAACACGAATTCCCCAGCAATCTCATTCTAACTCCGAGTTGATAGTTTTAAGATAGTTTATACTACGGAAACAGTACTTTGTTAAAATTAACTTTGTGTGAGAGACCGGTTTAACAAGTTGTCACACGCGCGGATTTTACATCAGAATTACCCTGTCATAAAAACTTCGAAGAAAAGTTCTTTATTTTCGCAATCGCTACAAAATTAGCTTTCAGTATAAATTTTCCGCATCCCGCTTCCGCCGTAAATTTATCATTACTACCGACAAATAATTACTTTCTCAATAGTAAAAGAATACGTTATATATTTTTAAATTTATAATATTGCTCTAAGCCAATCAACTTCAACGTGTAAATGAGTAAGGTTATATTCAATCACACCCCGCCCACCGATTACTTCCATATAATTATTTATTATATCTAGGGACAAATGTTGAATGTGTGTTTATATTTTGTCATTTTGTTACAATTGTAAAAAGCTATAACCAATATATCTACAATAAGCAACATATTTTAAAATAAAATGTACTAAAATTTAAAATAAATGTATGTACGTGTAACACATATAATTTCAATAGCAGAATATTTATACTTTTATTATTATCAATTTTTATAATTACAACTTAAATATTATAAATATACTGTCACATGTGACTATGCGTTGTGTTTACATTTGGTATTAGAAAAAAATGGTTTTAATTTTGTAGTGAAATTTATTAGTGAAAAAACCAGGGCTGTGGAGTCGGAGTCGGAGTCGGCGCGGTGTTTTGGCCGGAATCGGAAATTTTGAAAAGTTTGTACTTTTTATTTTTGCATTTAATATGCAAAATTTGGCTTTTGGCCGCATTGATATGGTTGATATTTAATTGAATACACATAAATAGGAAAATAAGGGGAAAAAAGTGACGATATTAGCCTTTTTTTAGTCGGAGTCGGACTTTTTACCGACTCCACAGCCCTGGATAACTAATAAATAGGGTTTCGCCTTGCAGCATAATCAGATTTTTCAAGTGTACGAATGAACTTGAACTGAGGCGTAGCGCATTTTTTATACAGTTTTTATTACATTACGAATACAAGTAATTTCCTTCGTTGAAATATCGTTGATGGTATAGATTAAATAGATAACATTTAGGTTTTAACGATGCGAGCTGAAATAACCATTTCTGTAGGTCCCTTAAATGTATATTACATCGAAACGTTGTTCGGATCGGATGTTGTGTTATTTTAAGAATGGGACTATTATGATTGATAGGTTTAAAGTACGATATTAAAACGATTCATATTTGATATTGAAATTCCATCAAGCACGTCTAGATGGAAATATTAATTAAACCATTACTATACATGAAGACGAAATACTGCATTTGACTATATTCTGCTTAAAAAGTGAACAAATAAATTATTTCGTATGCATGATGTTATAAAAAGCATTGTTATTTTAATATCAAATCCAACCTCATCTGGATATTTCCGTATATTTGGTTCACTCTGTATCATGGCACCAATCTAACAAGCGTGGAAGTAGATATAAGCTGAAATTCTTTGAGGCAAAACAATGGCTTTGTTTATAAGGGCGTCTATTCAAAATTTTGTGGCCACAAACCGTATCTTATCAATAATGAACAGCGATGTATATCCGTATTTTAAAGTTGCGTATTAAAACTAGCTAACTGATAAAAGCTGCTGTGCTTTTAACCGCTCGTTTTCGGGGCAGGGTTAAGCTTAGAAAAAATAATTGAAAAAAAACAACATGGATCTTAAAGTGTTCTATCAACATACACTCGAGTCTGTCACGCTTATGGCGTGTAAAAATTAATTTGGTTGACTTTAAAATAAAATCATAGGCATTATAAAACACCCGGCTTACTTTATACAGGTATGTGATATTATATATACGTAGGTAAAGTTTGGTTGTATTTATTTGTTTGAAAAGCTTCACCACTTCAATAGGCTGTAAGTCGCTGAAAATTTTATTTCTTAATATTTTTATATCGCCAATGTAAAAAAAATCTCGATACGCGTTGGTTGCGTCACCTTCACGGAAGTTGTAGTAAAAGCTAATTTACAAAACATGGTAGACTAGCAAACCTTCAGCCTTGATAAAAAAAATCCAATCGAACAAAATAAAAGCTAATGCATGGCTTAATAATTTGAAATATCTCCACACATTCTTGTTAATCACGTAGCCGATTGTTAAAACATAACGATTTTGGTTTTTTTTTGTTGTTGATAAATACAGATTTTTACCCCCAGCGGACATTTTCATTCATTGTAGTTGTAGAAATTAATTTTTCAACTACTTGCTTGGTTGTTTTTTTCCATAGTAGTAAAGTTAATGAGATAATGAGTGGATGTGATTTCGTGTAGAATATAACCGAAAATAATTTGTGGACTTTTCCTATTCAGAGTTTAAAACTCGTCACTTTGTAATCGGATGCACGCAAAAAAAAACATTGTCTTCTCGGCTGCAAGACTCAAATTTGAATACTGATAGTATTCTACGTAGGTCATTTGGCGTGATTAGTTCTATAAAGATGTTCACAAGTATGGGAAGCACGAAATTATTGATCGTATAGACCGATACAGATTGTCGCCGATTTCTCAAACGTTGCACAAAAACAAATAAAACTAAATTATCGACATTTCTCAGTCGGGTTATCAATTTTGACAACGCCAAGTTATGGGACTAATAAAAAAGAAAGCGGAAATTACTTCGGTCTCGGTGTGTTTTTTTTGCAAGGACTCAGCTATAAAGTTATTAAATATATTTTTTTTATTTCAAACGAATTCGCTTGAATTTCTGTATTATCGATTTATTGAAACAAACAAACTTTATGTTACCAATTGCATTCATTAGGTTTTATCATAACAAAGACATTTTTTCTCTGTTAAAAGACATATTACGATTATTCAGGTAATAATATTAGGGTTGTTTACATACAATGAAACTTCAGTCTATAAGAATAAGCAAATAATGTACGGTAGATATTTATTTTATAACATTATACAGAAAAAATCAACCGTCAATAATGACACTATTATCTCGCTCATTTTTAAAAGTTCGCGCTGGGCGTAACTGGTCCTGACCCTAATACATCTGCTGTGGAATAGGTACAACAAACATGTTGCTAATTTTCAATATCATGCCACTCAACCAAGTATTGACAGTGAACATCTTAAAAGTGATCAATGAAGCTAGTACGGATAAATGACTATCTTGTTTAAGAAATATAACAGTGTTAAGTGTTCCAAAATATTTGGTTGAATAGATAGATAGTATTTAATTGTGCAAAAAAAATATTTTAAAACGAAGTTCAGTTATCCTGCCGCGGTTTAAGCCATCAAGTTGGTCATACCTTTATTTGTCTTGCTAAGCTTTTGTATTTATTATCAGTAGATAATGATCGAGATGAGCGAAACCGGTCCTGATGCTAATATACCTAATGTGGAATATGTACAAAAAGTCGTTTATTGTTTTTGATTATTATACATAAAGAGTGAATATGCTCAGTATTGGAAACAGACATCATTGAAGCGTAAGTTGCTCACGTTAAGATGACGTATTTTTAAAATGGATAGAGCAAGATTTGAAACTGCGGCTTCTTAATAACTATTTCTATCGTCCGTTTTCAGTATAGAAAAGGATTAATGAAGAGTATATTTGCAATGATATTTAGTGAGGATGTTTAATTAGTGAATAGCTACATCGGTGGAATAAGTAGCATGTTACCTTGTATATTTGTTTATCGTATCTGAAAAAAAACACGCGCCCATATAGTGTTTGTTTTAAGCAATCTTATTTTTTCTATGTTCGTCCATGCGAAACGCCCTTGGCTTAGAAAATATTTTTACAATATCATAAATTGAACGCACCTGTGGCGTGTCCAATAACTGTAACGTTAACACTACTATACATTTATCAGAAATTGTTAATACCTTATATGAGGGCAACACTGTTAATTAATCGTATAGCCATTTTTAGATTAAGAGGGTGAATTATTTGTGTACAAAATAAAAGCTTTTTTAGCATTGTCCATTTTCGATGTGTAATATGTTAGTCACTAATGAAATATTAACAAAAAAAATATTTCTTCCTACGACGTATAACGATTTTTATAGCACGTCAGCTCTTAATGTAGAATATACTATATATATTTATGTACACGCAAGCATTTAAGCAAGAAGAGTTTAGCTGACAAATAGTTTTCAGTCAGTAATTTTTCTCGGCCTGTTTTTTTCAGAGAAGTGAAGAAGTTAATTTTTCAATGTCAGTATTCGTAAGGGGTTTTTCGTTTTTTTCCATACGTATAACTGAACAAGAATACAGACGAGAAAATTGTTTTTGAATTTGTAATTTGTTATTTTTTTTATTACTGAACGGAAAAATATCAAATGAAAATATTTATCTTTTATTCTTGTTCATTGTGATACCTTCATACAAAATTGATACAACTTTTAATAATTTTTTTTTTGAGAAAATATAATGTATTGTTTACATTGTTTACAAGATAAACACTATAGCTATTCGAAAAGAATGAAAAATGTTTATTATTTGAGCATCCAACTGAAAATAAAAAAAGGATGAAGTTGTAATTACCAAAATGTTCGGAGAACCAAAAAATATACCTCATATTTTTATGATTTATATATTCCCTGCATACAAAACGGCGAAGAGATTCTTCCTTGCTGTATAAATTTCCCGGATTTCTCTCGTGGACTTCTCGCCAAACGGGGCCATAAAAAGTATGTTTTCAAAAGTACCCAAACAAATATACCGAAGTTCTGACACATTTATTTACGAAAAAATGTACAATAACTAAAAAAATATATATTTACATGGTGACTTGAAAACTTGTTACCCTCAAAGTTGTGATTTTTTATTGCATCTGGGACAGAAAGGGGTTTTTTTAAAAACATCAAACTTTTATTCGCGAATAATGAATTATGATATTTTTAATAATAAACTATTTATTCCTGAACAATACAAGAGGGCTCAATACAAAATAAAAAAAGTAAAACTAAATTCATATTTTTTTTAAAGCGTCAAAAAATATATGAAAATGAACGATTGATACAATACAGAAAGATAAAAGGAAGGATGTTGGGTTTAGCCTTCACATAAGAGTCACAGTTGTAAGCTTATTAGCTTTGCACTTTGAGTTGACGTACCGCAAAAGAATATACCAGTATGCGCGAAAGCATTTTAAATTGATTGAGCTTTGAGTTACAGAAAAAAGGGCACTACAGTGGAACCCCGGTCTTACGTTCTCGCATTATACGTTTAGTACCGGCATTTATTTCACATATAAAACTTACCCGCATTCATCGTTTTCAGAATTAATCGTTTGTTTTATACAGTCACTTGAAAAACGTAGAGTCGGGGTTTCACTGTATTCATACTTACTGTAAAATTATTGTATGTCTAGTTTTTGTCGAAATTGAGTTAGCATAAATCAATCGTTCGTCACCATTGTATATTTATCCTGTAAAAATAAAATTCATTCAAGCAAAGTAATTGAAAAGATATGGTATTCAAACATCTAAAACGTTTCAAATGGCAGTAGGCCATCATTGCAGCCCAACGATCTCTTACCTGTAGAATTATGACGAGTAAGCATCTGAGAATTGTTAAAGACCGAGAATTATTCTTCTCGATGGCCCTCTATAGATAAAAAGAGAAAGTGAGCCGACGTCTTCACCTGGCTTTAATAAGGATTTAAACCACTACAGCGATCGCGCACTCCTGTCAGAAACGATGGGAAAGGAATGCAACTTGAATATGAAAACTCAACTGAAAGACAAAGAAAATGGGAGAACTTTATTAGAACATTGAAATTTGAAACTCCATCAAAAAGATATAAAGAAAAACATTCGAATACACATCCATCTCTACTCTCTTCGAAAAAGAGAGGTTGAGCAACTGTGTAACAAGCAGTCCTTGTAGAAAAAACATATGTTGAGTTAAACTCCGTGAGGAGTCCATATTCTCCAAGCTTGGAGCGGACATGGTAAAAAAAAAAAAATATCATAGAGAAGTCGTTAAATTGTATATTTTTTGGACTGAGATATTTGAAATATTCAGACAATGTTTTGATCAAAAAATAAAATTGATTTGGAATCTTTATATAGATATGGATTAAGCTAGCGAGAAGCGACCATATATAAATCAATAAAATCAATTACCTAATGGTAAATAAAGCGTTAGTGCCACCCGCTGCTGCCAGAGAAAGCTCTCTAGAGCTTTCGTTATTCTTGGTAACGCTTGCGGTCAAGGTTTCGAATCGCCGGAGAGACACTTTCATTAATTTTTCATTTTCAATCGACTTAAAATTGTCTCATCTTTTTTCTTTCAATCTACCCGTCCTTCAAAAAAGGAGGAGAAAACTATATACTAAGTTATGTGCTAAAAATAATTCAAGATAAATTCTTTTATACTATCTCTACGCTTATACATAAATTTAAGCAGTAATATAGCACATTTTTTCTATAACATTTTATTTTTTTAAAAAAACAATAATTTTGCCCACATTTAGAAAGCTCTTGCTTTCATTAAAAACAAAAGACAATGTTTTCTTCAAATGACTAACGCTAAATCAGTGGTCGAGGAGCCTACGTTGTTGACTTCAGTCGCGATGCTCACCGGCTCGGATCCCAGTGCAAACAACTTCATATTTAAAATTTTATTTTTCAATTGATTTTTGTATATCTGCTTGAACGCATATGTGATGTTCAAAACTCCCTCTACCAATCCGATACTGCAAATAAAAGAGTTTGGGCAACTAAGTAACAGCCAGTTCTCGTCGAAAAAAGTTTTTTATACAAATATTCAAAAATAAATACATTCTACGTTAATCATGCGAAAAAAGACAGCAATGGTTTGCTAGTTTTGAGTTATTTTGGAACGACATAAACGTTAAGGGGTTATACGCAGTTAGAATTTTCAAAAAACATTTGTTTTTTCATTTTCGGAATGTACACATATTTAAATATATTTTCTGAAAATTTGAAGCCAATCTGATCAATATTTTCGGAGATATACCTAAATTTGATATTATACTGGAATTGATATTATACTGGAAAAATTGTTGATATTGTTGTAAAAAGTTCATACTGTAAACAGTGTGAGGTTTGGAAACCTAAAAAAGGTGCTGATGAGTATAATGAGTGGTATAATGAACACAATGGTGCTTGTTCTGCAAATCATGAGGGCTCTTCAGGTAAAATGGAAGCCGATGCGGTTATTGAAATGTTTAAGCGTTCAATAGAAAAATTGAAAGTTCGTTATAGAAACTATATAGGCGATTCTAAAACATATTCTGGGATCCTGAAAGCTGTTCCTTCTTACGGTGAAGTTGAAGTTGTCAAAAAAGAATGTATCGGGCATGTTCAGAAGAGAATGGGTTCACGCGAACTTGTAAACAAAACTACAAAAACAGCTGAAATAGGTAAAAAAAAAATTCAAAAAAAAATACTTTTAGGGAAAGGTAAACTCACGGCTAAGGTTATAGATAAGTTGACAGTTTACTATGGTTTGGCAATAAGGAGAAATTGTGATTCTGCGGATAGTATGTATAATGCAATTTGGGAAACACATTATCACTATTGTTCAACTGATGAGAATCCTCAACACGAAATGTGCCCAGGTGGAGAAGGTTCATGGTGTAGTTGGCAACAAGCACTAGCAACAGACAAATTATCTACTTACACCCATGATCATGTCAAAAATCACTATTGTACTTCATGAGTGCATTAGGACTTTCATTAGGCACCGCAGCTCATGCTTAAAGAGGACGCAGAGTGTGTAATGATCTCTGACGCATGATTTCAGATAATCCAAACCGCCGAAATGGAGATCACCGCCAAGCGGCTTTTTTTAGAGGTCGTTTGGAACATCTTCTACAGGATCGGTGCACATTAATATTTTTACATGATTGACACGCTATTGTATTCTTTAAGGTAGGCTTTATTTGAATAACCATAACTTGTAATTGATAAATAAAAACTGTGTCTATAAAAAATTCATAAAAAAATGTTTTATTTTAGCCGTATAACTGCGTATAACCCCTTAATACAAACTTTTAAATAACGCGTTAAATAATATGAAACAAATAAAGCGATAAAAGAAAATTTATACTCTCCAATGACAGAAATAAAATTTTATTGAACTTTAAGCACCACATTTATTCGGAAAGGTTGGAGCTTGATAAATTTCAGATTTAAATTCGTAAGCTAAGCTATCCGTTCTTATTCGATACATACGACATCAGTGAAGTATTGTTAAGTTTGTTTTTAAGATTAACACGTAAATTTGAAAGATTTTTGAATATTTGAAACAAGATTTTTTTTATTTTCCAAATATTTTCTGCTATCCGGTAGCAAAAATACTTTTTTTTGTACAGTAATCGTTTTTTTACTGAATGTAAAAAATCGTTTTGATTTTATACCATACGGATATCAAATTGAGGATTTAAAGAATTCATAAGTTTAGCCCAAATATAATTTGTGTCGATTTTCTTTCCATAAATACCAGAGCTGTAGAGTCGGAGTCACGGACAACTTTTCATTTATGCAAATAACATGTAAAATTTGGCTTTTGACCGGATTGGTTGGTTGATATTTAATTTAATACACATACATAAATAGGAAAAGTAGTAAAAAAAACGTGACAAAATCAAACTTTTTTCGGTTGGTTTCGTGTTTTTGATAGATGTTGGAGTCGTAGTAATGTTTTTTTTATCGACTCCAAAGCCCTGATAAATACGCCTTCTTTTTTTTAGGTTCATGTATTTTGTATTCGTATTGAAACAATCAATAAATGTGTAAGCGGGTCTTAGTACTTCCTTTTGTCAAAAAATGACGTGATTTAAAGATTTAAAGCTCAATTATTGCTTTATTCTTTATCCTGTAAAGTAACTATTCGGCCAAAGCACTTCTTAATTGAAAAGTTTGGTCAAAATGAAGAAAATAAATCTTTATTTTTTCATGCTAGAAACGTAAATAGTATGTATCGACAGCTTTGCTTGAAAGACAACACTTGTTCAGCCCCATGCATTAACCAGTTGATCCTTTCCAGTTAAATATTTATAGTGAAAATTGTTCTGTGATTATCGTGTATATATTTTGAAGTATACTTATTTATTTACTATTTTTTCGCTTTTAATTACAGTTTGAAGTGGTCCATTTCTTGGCATAGCATGATATTTTTAGGAATGTGTGATAGGTGTTAATGCTAGTGATATGTTTAATATGAAAAATCTGATTCTTAGAAACCACGCATTGCGGAAAACGCCGTGACAAACAATGACAGATTATTGATTGTTTTATACGCACACATAAATCTTCAGTTGAAAATTTCACCAAAGACATTTTTCCGTCGCAAATTGGACAAAATTGTCTTTGGCTTCAGATTGGCGAGCGGATATTTCGGCACACGATGTAAACACGTAGCGGAAAAAAGCCTATTACATTATATTTTGTGCCTGTGTATCAAACAAACATTTGTTATGTTATTGGTGACGTAATAAGATTTGTGATTCTGTGTTTTTTCCCGTTGTGCTGCGTAGGTCTACGGCGTAGTCGGATGATTTGTCGCGTTTTTGGTGGACTATAACTACCCACGTGAGGAAATATTTTATTTCCGTACATGCTGTGGCAATAATCCTGTTTTTGTGACGAAAATAGCATTATTTTTGTCGTCAATTAAATATTTTGTATTCAATATTAAATGAATTTATGTTATTTTTTTTTTGTAATTTGCAGCTGTTTTCATAGCACATAATAAATTATTTATGAATTTATTCTTAACAAAATACAATTGCATTATATACTGTTTAGAAAACTAAAAATAACATTCAAAATTTAAACAATAAGAACGTCGAATTATTTTTTTTGTAAAAAGAAATAATAATAAAACTGCTTATATTTTTTCATTCTTCGCTTCATCTTTATAAAGCACGGGCTCTCAACCCGTGGGTCGCCAACTTATACAGACACCTAAAAATAACATTCACTATAATGCATTTTCGTTGTTTTTTTTTAAATACCTTTTACTTTTTTAACTGCATGGGGGTCGCGGGTCACATGGATTTTATAAAAAAGGGTCGCCACCCGAAAAAGGTTAGGGACCTATGATATAAAGCATCAAAAACTGATTACAACCAGATATCATACTTGTGCATAATACAATACCTATTATGCTGTGAAATAAATTGTAATTTAAATTAAAAAAGGTATTCTTTTTGCATATATTTTTTACAAAGATAATACAATTATTTTATCTTCGCTCCGAAAAAAACAAAGTACTTAACGTGCTTTCATATTTATTCAAAAAACCACTCGCAGCAAGATTTTAAATCTGACAATGACTGACAGAATGAAAATAAAGCACGAAGAAAACCGATCATTTGAATTTATTTATAACACCGATTCAATTTGACAACCATAAAATTCCAAGCAAAACAAATAAAAACAATAAATATGCAAAAAGAATTCGACAGCAATGAAATTACATCTTATGCAAATTTTTATATTTTACAGCAAACAAGCAACAAATTATCGAATAATATTACGTATTTCTTTCTATCTTTAGATACATATCAATTATAACAGATATTTCTTCTGTGTGGTAGATTAAATTATAACTATTACATAGTTTATTAGGCAATGTGTATTTTAATCTTTTCGGCATATTTATAAAGAGGAAATTAAAAAAATTGTTTATAATACTGGTTTATAGAAGTTGGTGATCGGATAATTCATTACTGGCAATGCTTTAGGTGAACACGAACAACTATTTTTGATAGTGGCAAGATAACATAAGCGGAGTTGTTGTTTCGAGTGGTTTTCAGGTGAAGAAAACATACGTTTTCCCCCAATAATGCCTTTACTTACTAACATAATACAATTACTCTCATTCCAAAGAAACGACGATTACATTTTTTTAATATGCTGCTTTATCAAATATGATTAAACAAATATATATCGTAAATAATGTAGAATTGTTTTATCAAGCGACAAGGAATTTAAAAAGTAGCCCTTACTCTTTGTACGATTCGGGATAGGTCATGGAAAAAACATATTTAAGTGACGGTATACAGTCGGTGGGAGTACTTCGGATTCAATAATAGTTCAGTTTATTCTTCAACCAAAACGAAGTGTCGGGAGTGAATAATTTATTTATTATTTAAAAACTATTTCTGCCTTAAATTTACATATTAAATGTTGTGTACTGTTTAATTCGCTCATAGTGAGTTGAGGGCTCGATAATTATGAGAGTTTCCTTTTCAATTATGAAGGCCACAGTTCTCAAGCCTAAAACTCTATCTTCTGATATATTGCTTACTACTCAAGGACATGAATATTTGTTATGTTGATATTCCGGTACTGAAGAAAAGTTCACTGTCTACAATTTAAATGTATGTAACGGACGAGCGCTGAAACACTTTCATTCATATAAAATATAGCTCTACGAGTAATGAATACGTCTTTTAAATGAAGTATGTGAGTTGGCAGTGAGTGTATGACGGCGCGTAAAACGTTGATCCTTTGGAAGATATTCATTTAGCGGTATACCGGTAGGTGAAACTGATGATGAAAACAAATAAAAATGAACATATCACACGCCAGTGGAGGCTTTCAAACAAATAATAACTAACACCGTGGAAAAAAAAACAACAACATTAAAATTTATTTCAGTAGAAGATAATACAAGGATTTTGCATTAAAATGTTTTCCCTATATTCCTCAAAGACTAGAAAGTTTTAAATACAAAAAACAAAACGATGTATTATTTGTAATGTTATATGAAATATTCACACGAGTATAGATTCGCTTTTAAATATCAAATCTGACACCAGAGAGAAAAAAAAAAATTAGAATTATATGACTCATCTATAATATACATCCGACAGCTTCAGTTAATAAACACAAATTATATTACTCCTTTCACAAGTTTTTTAGCAATATTGATAGTAATAATTACTGTAATGTCAAAAACAACACAAACAGATCAGATCAGTAAATCAGATTTGATGTTTTAATATGCAGGTTTTAGTAATGGAGATTAAATAAATTAATTAGTAATTGTACCAGACTCTTGTAATAAAGTGACTCCGGATTTGATCCTAACAATATAATTTATGTTGAAGTAATACAAAACAAATATCTCTATTTATTAACGTAGGGGAGAATATTATAGAATTACAATGCTACGAATTATGCATAGATCAATTTATTACTTTCGTTAGACGGTTACTTTGTGGGAGCTAGAAAATGACTTATTCGAAGTATTGTTCTACTTATTGGACACAATACGTGGAATAATCAGTTATTTAAAATTTTATATGAGTTTAATTTATTTAATAATAATTTGTGTAATTAAACATAAATTCTTTTACCAATAATTGTTTTGTACTTTTACTATCGATGAATTCGGTGATAATTTTGTGAAAATTCATTATAAAATAATTTTGATTATTCCGCGTATTGTGCTACTAATAGTGACACGTGTTTCGTTTATTTCAGATGCATCTTCAGATTATCTTACTTCCCACGAATAGTGGCACAATACGTAGAACAATAAAAATTATTTTTAATTTATGAATAAGCATGTTCAAGTATATTTTTTATTTGTTGAATAGGCTCGATAGAAAATTGTGTGTTATGTTCATAATGCATTTCCACCGAACATTTACAAGGTGGACTTCGAGGAAAAAAAAACAACATAATATTATTAGAATTGGTGTTTTTAAAACGAAAAGCATATCTTTGATATCATTAAAATGGAGCAACTATGGCATGTACAAAACGGAAATGGCGAAAAACAGAAATATGAAACAGTCCGTTTCATGAAAGCATTCCACGAAATCAGCTTAATTAGTGATGTGGGAATTTTAAGCTTCCGTTACCGGTTATTTCGGTGAATTTGCATATTATTCGATAGCAACGTGTGTAGTATTATACCATTTCTATGGTGGACACTTTAATATTAGCCTCTTCGGACCCCGGGTAACACCTATGATACTCATGGGTTTTTTGTTAAAGATCGGCCAAATACAAAAAAAAAAATCATGCTGTATTATAAAAAATATGTTAAAGTAATTCTTATTGAAGCAATAAATTAAACAATAATGTAGTTATGACGCAGAGATATTTTTGTATTTGTATTGTAAGTCGACACCTTACTTTGAAAAGGTTCTAACTGCTCTTTGACACTGTTTTGAGATATGAGCGTTTGAAGTTTTGATTGATTAAAATTCACTTTCAACAATGAGCAAGTAAAAATGTTTCAAATTACTTAATTACTTACTAGTTGAATAATAATAATCTTGAAGATCTAATGATGTAAATAATCATGACGTCGGTGACTGTATTGCGCAAGTCACGGATGCACCGCTTAACATCCGCGGACGGGGGTGGAAGATTGGCCATTGCTGGCAATTGTATGGAGAAGGGTGGGGCGGTTGCTGCGATCCTTAAGCAATTCTGAAATTCATACATATGAATGCGGTAAATACAAATTTTTCCGACCAAAAGGTAATTTTAGGCAAAAATGTCAATTAGAACCTTTTCAAAGTAAGGTAATGAAGTGTCGAAGCATTTTAAATGCTAAAAGAATCAACTTCCTTCAACAACAGTGAATTCTATACTGATCTAAAATTTTTCGGATATATTCAGTTGGTAAGATCGTTTCCATCATTATATGATCCTTTTTTTTTGGTACGTTCAATTCTACAAACGGGCTGATATTTTATAAAAACCATGAGTATAATAGGTGATACTCGGGGCCCGAAGAGGTTAAGCGAATCTATTATAAGCACTGCGTAGAACTTTTTGGTTTAAAACATATCGACAGCTATTTTGACACGATGTTTGCTTTTTCACGTACCCTGCTGATGAATTGCGCTCGTCAGTAATAATTAATGAAATGACAGCGGACTGCTAAATTCGAATTTAAATTGTTATCATACCACATTTTATGAAATTAGAATTTTTTGAATTTTGTACTTTTCCATGAGTTTTGTCGCTAACGACCCGGGTTTCGCCTTTCGGTATCTTCAGGCATTCTAAGTGCACGGATGTACTTGAACTGACGCGTAGTAAACAGTTTGTATCGTTTATATACAAAAATATAAGTAGGTCACTAAGTTAAAAGGTTATTAAAATGTAAATTAGCGAAATTTGAATGAATACAAGTTTCAATGATTTAAGTGGGTTTGTTATAATTACGGGGATTTTTGAAAATATTAATGACCAGATGATAACATAAGAATATTTAAAATAAATCTAGGGTCCTATCCGACCTCTCGTTAATGAGTTGATTGATTTCAAGCCTTTATTATTATATTACATTAATGATAGTAAGTGAATTGATATTTAATAATAGCAAGTGCTTGAATTGTAAATAAATGACAATTATTAATAAATGACAATAAATTAAATGCCTGACTCAGGCATTAAGTTGTTACATACTAACAGGGGTGAGTTTAAACTATTTTATCAAGAAATCTTAGAGATTAATCGAGCTCAGCTCAACGGTCTGCCAATTTTGAACGAGCAACTTTATTTGCCTAGTTCACCATTGTTGTACCCTTTTAAATAATTGTTAATTTTTACGACAAAACTCATGGAAAAGTACAAAATTCAAAAAATTCTAATTTCATATTGAAATTCCATCAAGCACCCTCAGTCGAAACACTTAATTATATCAACATTTTATGAAAGTAACGAATTTTATTTAATTCATAATTATTATAGTGTTTCCGTTTAACAGCAACATTTTTTTAACGATATAATGAAATCAAATTGTAGAATATTGTATCTTAAAGGTATTGTTGCATAGTTTACTCACCAATCAATACAGTCATTAACTAATTAATAAAAATATTTAAAAAGTAATAATTCAGGAAAAATTTTACAAGCCAGTAAACATTCTCAACTGAAATTTGAATTGTTCAAATTTTTCTACTTCCATAACTTCATCTGTGCATATTTGACGTACGGCCTGAGTGGTAGCGTTTTTTACAGAGTAGCGTGCTATAAGAACCGGCGGGTGCGGAGTGTTCGTCAATTACGTGAGCCACATAGGCCACCTGAATTTGTGTATAACGCGTTTGTCCACTGAGCTGTACGCTACGCTGTCACTCAGGCCGTACTCTTAGGCATTCAAGTGCTTGGGTGAATTTGAACTGATATCTAAAAAGTACCAAAACGTAAAGAAAATTAAGTGGGAATTTCATTAAAATAGTTTTCATAGAAATATTCTTACTGTTATTTCATTGCTACCTTTAATTTTTTAAATAGATTATATCGTTAACCAATTTTTATAATGTTCATATTTCCATGGCTTTGGTTATTCAACACGACTGGCCCAAAAAAAAAGTAACGTTTAAATATATCTTGATCCGTTTGAAGAAGCTACCAAGAAAATAATACTTAGTAACTATGTATAATAATATGAGTGCAATCAAATAAATAAGATATCTTATTTACTCTCATACCTGTACAATCAATTAAAATTAGAATAATATTGTTGATTGAAACAACACCAGCTGTTACTGTAACCCCTTCACGCAAATTAAATGGTTGAACGTGAGTGAATGAATAAATAATAAGACAATTCAGTATATAGGGTTGACACTGTATAACCGAATTGCTCTTTGATCTCAGACAGCTTAAACTAAGTTTTATAATCTAGCCATACTTACCAGCTTGTTTTATTATTTTATTTTAATTATTTGAATATTTCTATTACCAATTGTTTGTCAAACATTTATTAGTCTTGCTTGGTTTTGTTGTAAATAACTCTGTATTGATGTTTTTCATTTAAAAATGCTCGCCATAAACGAAAGCGGTCCTAATAAATATAATATGGAATAAGAACAAAAAAAAAATCTTTTTTAATCTAATGCTTTTCCACAAAGGAACATTGACAGTAGACAACTTAAAAGTAAGTTATCTTTATATCTATTATTTTTGACAATATTGTTTTCATAGTAAATGATTGTACATATTCTAAAACGCTTTATTATTTCGGATGAATATGACTGTCCATAATTACACAAAATTCTTTTCACTGCTCATATTATTGAGGCACCATAAGAAAGATCGGTTCCTTCGGTGCTCCTCGTAATACATTTGCTGCTTTGAATGTCTTTTCCGCGCCTTTTCCACTAGGGATCAAGACTACATTATCACTTAAGTACTGATTTCAACAATAATTCAGTTGTTAATTTGATGATTGAACTTTCTCCTGTTCATATTGTTAAATCGTAAAAGAAAAAAAATATAAATCAAGAATGTTAAAGCTTTTCCTACCGTTAACCTCACATTTGAATTATAAAAAAATATATTATTAGCACATTTATTTATATCCAAATGCAAAAACTTTAAATAAGTAAGATACCAAGTTCATTCTTAAATGATTAAAAAAAATTATACTATTCACGTCTGTCATATAATATAATTTCATAAACATAAAATCAACAACTTCTTCAGATGTAGTTTCTGATTGCCGCCTTCTTTTCCCCATGGAATTTTGTCTTATCCTTTTCCTTAAAGTGTGTTGTTGAGTGGCATTAATTTCTTAAACGATTACTGCACCACTGGTACTTGGATTTTTTCTTGAGATTTTTTTTTATTTCTTCGCTTAACTATCCAACTATAACAGGAAAAATATACATACAGTATACACGAAGGTTTATCAAATAGAACATCAAGAGATTGTACTTGGACACTTATTACAACACAAATAAGAATTAGTTCTCTCGTGTCTTTTTGACAGTTATTATAGTAATGTCTAAACCTGTATTGGGAGAAGTTTATGTAGGAAAAAGGAAACTTCGTATAATTGATACAAAAACTGTTTTATAGAGTTCCAGTATTGTGATTTGATTCGTGTAAAACTGCAAAACATTTAAATTATTTTGAGTTGGGCAACAATACCGTTTACGATTGTCAAGTTTATTCATTGTGTTGAATGATTTGAATGGGGCTTATGTTGTATTAATATATTGTGTTTTATTGAGCTCCGATTTAGCGGATAAAATAATTTTCGTTTAATTTAATTAATAGCATTATATTAAATGGCGTCAGAAGTATTTGGCTCTCTCAGTGTGCAAATGCTTTGAACTGAAATTATGGAGAGCACACACTTACTACAGCGTTCCGAAACCAGCGTAAATAATACTTGATATGGTTTATGAATGAATACATAAAATATTTTAATACATATATCGATAAGTGGAATTATCGCACATAATGTAATAAATCAGGATTGTAGTATTGTATAACAAATTTTAAATCTCCCTCTCCAATGACGCATAAAGATAATAATTTTAAATTCGATTTAAGCAAGAATGTTCAGGCGAAAATTGACGACTTAAAATGACTGCATTATTAACTAAAACGAAATTAAGGAAGGAGATTTTCAAAAAGACCAATGAAGAGAGAATGAGTTTTCACCTTTCGCATTATTTGTTTAAATATTCACTTTAAAGGTGTTCCCGCCAATACTTGGTGGAAAAGCGTTATATAAAAAATACAGCTTTTCAGAATGCATTAGGGGATTATTAAAAACACTTGATGTAATGATATATTTACTGATAATATGACATGTAATTACATACTGAGTGTAAATAAATTTTTATTTTTTGTAAAGATTTAATTCACACCATCACGTAGCTGGAAGCAGGTACAGAGCTAGGCTATGAAATTTAAAAAAGAATCTAAAGGTTTTGGTGTTATAATTCGATTTGACTGGGTACATATGTAATTTGGTTTTCTCACTAACTAAAAATATACGCCAGAATCACAGGAAAAAGCATCGAATATCTACTTAACAAATATACATATTATACACATTTTATTAAAGGATCAAGAATTAATTATAGGTGAATGCAAAATATTTATTAAAATACATTAGTATTATTTAGGCTGCATAGGTATGTATTATAAACCATTTCGAAGTTCAAGGTATACAAATTTACTTAAAAACTATTTGACAATAATTATAGGCACTACACATACTATAAACGACATGTCTTCGGTAATTCCACCATCGTATTTATATTGGCTCACAGTTATATATTATAATATACACGTGTAAGCGAACCAATCAAAATTCATTGTAACACATCAATAAAAACAATTTTCATATTTCTCAGTTTTAAGCGTAAAATATCGATGCGTTACAGATACGTAAATCTAGACAAATATATTGGGTTATGAACCCCTTATCAAAAGTGGAGTAGCTTTCAAGTATTATACTTGCGCCGCAGCAGCTACGTTTTGTGATATCCGGAAACGTTGAATAAATATAAATTTCTCTAATTTTCAACAATTTAATTAAAAACAATCAAGCAATGAAACAGTCGCAGCCTCTTTGTGGCACGGAATAATGTCTATATTTTATTTATTGCATTTCATATGCTATTACAGTCATCCAAGTGGCGTGGCATTGACTTATTATTAATTATATTTACATTGAATGTACCTGATATTTTTTTGAGAAATCGTGGACATGAGTTGTTTGATATTACAAGGGGTAGAACCAATCTGCCAATGGGGATGCCACTAGGAAGAGTTTAACAGATTTAAGCGGCATTGCTTTGGATGTCGACATATTTCATATTGACTAGAGTGAGTTCTGACGAATACTATTTGCTACAAATAAATAATTGATACAAAATACATATGTGTTACATCTCTACATCTCATAAGATTTATCTAAATTATATTTAATTTTCACATATTTATAATCTTTTATATTTTTCAATGAATTGTGTGACTTATTAGGAGTCGCTTCTCGGTATCTTCTGACATATCAAGTGGAAAAATGAACTTCAGATGAAGTTCATGGAAAAGTAAATAATTCAAACGATTCTAATTTTACATTGAAATTCCATCAATGAAATTCTAAATTAAATTTGTACTCATTTTTAAAAAGGCAACGTCCAGTTTTTTAAGTATCATTCCACAAATTTAAAGCATGATGGGGACTAATATTTTCATTGGATTCGACGGTAACTTTATGGAACTTCATATAATATCAGATTAAAAAAAACTTCCACTCATTGTTCATTCCACGTATTTTACTACAAATAGTGACACGTGCTTCGCCTTCTTAAGAAGTCCGATAGTAGAACTGATGGTGCTTCTTAAGGAGGCGAAACACATGTCACTGCTTGAAACACAGAAGGTAGATAAAACTAAGATACTTTAAATTCATATTATGATAAGGACTAATAGTATTTATTTACGACGAAAAAACTGAATATATTTTTTATAAGCTTAGAATAAGTTTTTACTATTCAAAAATGCTACATAACCGTAGAAAAACTTTTTCTGGAGAAACAAAACAATTTTGAAACGGGCTTATTTATTTTGTGTGATCCAAGCTTTTGGTTTTGTAAAGTAACTGAACTTTATATTTTTAAAACTATTTGTTCTAAACATTTTTTTCGTAAGATCCAACGTAGTGTTGTTTTCATATCTTGTTGACAAAGTGAAAACAAAAATAATCTGAAAATACAGTCAATTTATTTCGGAAAACTTGGTTGACAAAATTATAATCAAATGTAAATAATGTTATTTTTACGTCTTTATGGCTTAAATGAAATATCAAAAATAGATTGAGCGTGACAATAAATATTAAGTTGTATGTATTTCACACACAACGCTATAAACGCAAGTGTTTTTTCAGAAAAAAAAGTTATTTTAAAATTACATTCATAAATCACGAGACTGGCATATTCTATTATGTCTGAAAAATACATTTTTTCGATTAGATTTGGCAAGATGAATTATTATGTTAGAAGATGAAATGAAATAAAAAAGGCGACGTTACTATTCTTCGTAATAATATTATTTATTGAATAACAATATACTCCATTTGCGGAGTAGATTTGAGTGGCAAAGAAAACCTTTTAGTTTTTTAAGTCCTCGCATATTTCATTTTTACCTTTATTCGGTGTTTGGTTTATACCGTGTCGTTATAATACTCGAGCCGCGCTACACATCCACCCTAAAATATTGAGTAGTCTTACGATAAATAAACTATTTTTCACATGTTTGTCAGGCGGAAAACGTGACGAAATCTTTACGATAATAACGTTTTCGGACAACATTGTGTGACAAGTGTTTGTTGTTGATTTCAATTGGAATAATATGTTATTAGAAAAATCTTCCTGACATATTCATTTGATTAATATAATACTATTATTGCACTCCAATGAAAATAAATTAAAACTAATTTAATTTAATACTAATAATAAGTGATTTCATGGGGCCCAATATAACAAATATCAATCACCTCTTTTCTTCAAAACTCTTAACGGACGATGTTAGAACAATGTAAAATAATAAAATTTTCAAATTTATATACACTAAAAATATCGATAATTTAACCGCTTTTACCCTTGCGGCACTCTAACTATCTGAGAACTGAGTATCTAGCCTTTCACACAAAAAGGTTCTACATCGCTGATGTAGAGTAATTTTACCTTCAAAAATTTAAATATACTCATAAAAAAATACTTATGCCACCATATTTTTTCATGACTTATATGACGAGAAAAACAGTTGAAACAAAACATTTTGAAAATTATAAAGCTACTCTTATTTTTGTTGATCGTATACCGTAATGCGTTGCGGTCGTGAAACAGCGGCTGCATACACACAGCGGGTGGTGGTGGGACAACCAATTGTTTTTTCTTCGGTTGCGTGGTTGCAATAAAATGTCAAATATATTTAAATTCACTTCTAGTATTTTGTAATATACCGTAAATATATCAGCAGGCTCATGAAACTAAATTTAATTAAATAGACGGTAAGATTTACCTATTTATTTATTTAGTTATTTTAAGATTTAGATTAAGTACAGCTTTAACATTTTGATACAAAGTCTATCAAGCTAGATATATTTTTTATGTTGATCAATTCATAAATAATGTATTAAATAAACTTCATTTGTGTATTCCTGCATCTAAGTATTTTTTAGCCTTTGCTCTATTGATACGATTTTCTTTTAAATATTAAGGTCCTGAAAGGTTTTCGAAACAATGTATTGAAATATCGTTATTTTTCATAGCATCGTGTATTTCCAATACGGTATTCTCGATTGTATATAACTCAACGTTATTGTAAAAAATGAAATTATCGTTTTGATAAAAAAAAATACGTTCGATTGAATAAAAGGTTGGATGAGAACTACCTACTTGAATATATTTTTTTATTAAAAAACGCACTTGCAAAATTTATTCATTGCGTATTGTGTAGTTGAAAGCTTGGTAAAAAAACGTTCTAGATCGGGGATTCTTAACCGCGTGTCCGCGGACTCATGTTCGTGCGCACGGCAAAGATTTTTTTTTTTTATTTTAAATTGCAAAAATATAAACATATCTATGTTATTGTGATAGGTGTTGATATTGTTAATGTCTTTAAAAACTACGCGAAAGAAATTAGCATTCCTTCATAGAAGGTATCAGCAATAATTACTGATAATGCTCCAGAAATGGTCGGGTGCAATAATGGATTAAATTCCCATTGCAAGAGAGATGAATCCTTCACGTACTTTATGAATTATCATTCATATTTTTCTTTTACTTGTCATGAATGTCGTTCTGAAAATAATCAACAATATTTGAACAAATCTTTTATCTCACAGAATATTAAAAGCCCTTGTAAAAAACTGATATACCAAACATGGTTTTATCAGTGTAAAATGCTCTTCGTGAAATGCTATGTTACACGAAATGTGCTTTTTTATTTCTAGGATTTTTTTAAATTGTAAATAAATGCATACATAATCTTCCGATTTAAGATTAATAATTTAGTCACATAATATAATGAATGTAAAACATTTAAAGCTGTCAAGGGAACAATAATAAACTTAATACATGCATAAATATGTACTACAAAATTCTTGTTTTTTAAAAATTCGGCCTGCGCCCGTGACTCATGTCCAAAATCTCAAATGCGCAAGTCACCGCAATAAGGTTAAGAACCCCTGTTCTAGATTATAAAATACGCTGTTGCCAATCCCCACAGTACGGCTTTGATATAACAAAAGCTAAGGTCTTGCGAGGTGTGAGAGATATAAACGTCTGCTAGAAGTCCTGTATAAATGGTTATCTTTTGTGCCTCTTTAGTTTTGCGGTATTGGCTTTCGGGATAACATGTACATAATATATTCCTGGGAATTTCAATTTTTCACGCCTCTGTCAAAATTTTCCCTCTGGGGATTAACAATATCAGTTTTATACACATTATTTTGAACAATTTTGATTATAATTTTCAGAGCTTAAATTATTATACACGTGTATAATTTGACGATTGGCTGAAAATATTTCAACGATGCCGATTAAATTAATAAATCAAAACAATTTATCGTGCTAATTAATTTCAGAGCCGATATTATGTTACAAGGAAAACTAATAATATTTTGATTCGATATAATAATAGCATTGGAATTCTATAAGCTTCCTTTGATGACACATACCAATAAAGAAATAAACAATCTACACGATGAAATTGTAAATGTATTATAGAAGAAATAAGGTTGAAACTTTTTTTTACAAGGTAATACAGTTTTTCAGTTGATATCCATTTGATGAAGCTTTAGGTCCTAAGGCGCGTTTTCGTCAAAGTTCTTGCAATCTGTGTCGTCTCTGAATTAAGTTTTTAAATTTAATTTAAATTTCCTTCCTACTTTGCTGACAAGAAGGCGTGGTTTCTGTATCTGCGAGCAATCCACAGTGAAGCCAGTTCAAGAGGTAATCTCATGCATTTATATGTATGTTTAATAGATATTATGCGTACCACTTTCCAGTAAACCATACAAAAATGTTTATATGAATATATATGCATTACATACACACACACATGCATGCGTCTATACAGCACACTAAGAAGTAAACCGAAAATAGTTGTCGTGATGCGATAAGTCTTATTGTTTGTTTGTTTGTTTGTTTGTTTGTTTGTTTGTTTGCTTGTTTGTTAAAGACTTTCGAACTATTCAAACTATTTCATTACACTAACAGGCGAATGCGTTATCGTTGGCATAAACATACTTATATTTTAAATAAATTATTGAATTTTCATATTGAGCAATCACAGAATGCGAATAAATGCTTTTTCCGTTATCATCGACTTATTAACTAGTAATTTCAATAAACACGAAATTAAATAATCGTTTATCTGCCTAAAAACGATAGCCATATTTTCTCAGCAATAGTGGTAAGTTCCTTTTGAACTAAATAAAATAAATCGTTTTTTTATGAACAATTTTTTCGTGCAAATTTTCACATTTTTGTAAAGCCTTGCCTGTGGGGAGATAGTTAAAATAATTGTAACTTGCGAGGAGTGCGATAGGGCGGCTAAGTGCGCGGAAATCATTTAAAATAATGATCCGAAGAAGAAACCTGGATAACCGACAGCGGCACCATTGTCTGAAAAATGGAAAAAGTGGAGCTTGCTGTTCGTATTAGGCACTTGCAACCAAAAGGTTAACAAAGATCCTATTAAAGATCACATGTGATCAGCCCAGGTTTCATTGAGAAACTGTAAATTGGAATGCGATAGCCGCAAGAAGAGCTGTTAATATGAATGTTCATTAAACAGAACTTATTCATGACACTTTTGATATTTTTCGACTAAAATGTGCCTATTGTAACGGATATATATGAAATACTGCTGATATCGCATAGTCAGAGTTATATTTCTATTTAAATGGCAGGCAGATAGACTCACAATTGAGAATTGCAACATCTGTCATAAAGTATTTATTTCTACAATATTTGTAAGAATTGTTTGATAGCTATTTCGGCTTTACTTCTAACGGTTAATAAAACAACCAAAATATCTATCGACCGAATTCTGTAATTCTTATATCACTTAATAATTATAAATTTTAATATACCGTATTAGAAGCCGACCAAATAACTATGACTAATGACTGTTTGTAGTTCAGTTGCTCAGATTCGCTTTTTGCCAAGCAGATAAGGGTGAAAAGATGGGGATAAGTTTTTTGTCTGCCAATGGGAATGCCTCTGGGAAGAGCTTTAACAATTTTAAACGGCATTTCTTCGGATGTCGACATATTTCATATTGACGTGAGTGAGTTCAGACGAATACTATATTTTCTGAATAAAATTTGATTTTGTCGGAACTCACTCGGTTGACATCTTTAAAATTTCTAATAAGATTTTATATTTTTTTTTTCTCTGTTCTTATAATAAAAAATTGTAATTTTTATTATGTGTATACAAGTAAGTATGTACATGTGAATAAATTTGTCAAATGCATGGCGTATTGGCGTAAGCTGTAATGCCATGATTTGTATTTTTTATGAATAAATAAATAGTAAACAACTCTTGTAACTCTACTTTCCCAGGATATGCAATTGTATACCCATCATCACCCGTTACGGATTTACAGGTCTTTCAAATTTCAAATAGTTACATCAAGTGTCTTAGGATGGAATTTTCAAATGAAATTATAAAAAAACTAATAGTTGGCTGATCTCTTGGTTAGGCTCCGCTTTTGGAATTAGACAGTTTTGATTAGTAAACTAAAAATGATTAAATTTGAACATAATTTCATTAATCTCAAAAATGCATTTCAATGACTATTTTTTCAGTAAAGACTATTTTACTTAATGCTTGATTCGGCTTTTAATGTGTGTTATCAACAAAAATGGGGGTGCAATGTTAACAGTATCGCTTCGGATTTCGAAATATTCTACGTGGACATGAGTGAGTTCAGATGAGTACTATTTTTATGTATAAAGGATAATTTTATCAGAACTTACTCGGTTGCCCAACTCCCTTGCTGATTTCCAATGATATCATCGTGTTTATTTATTATTTATTTATTTTAAATATAAATAAATGTATCAGCTTAGTTTCACTTAAATTCTTCATAAATATGAGCATGTATTCTATATCGAAAGCCGATGATATTTGTATAATATATATCTAAAGATAAATAAGTGACAGAGGCTTGTTAGGGTAGTATAATATAAAATGTTGTTAAGAACCCGTTACTATATCCCAGGAGATGAGTTCCGATAAGCTAATAGATAACCTTAATAATTCATGAAAATGATATATTACTCACCCCACCGTACAGGTCATAATTCAAAATGTTGTAATGTTGATATCGTAATAATTTAGTTTACATACAAAAGCATTTACTTTACTTTCGGTAAATATAATACTATATTTGTGCGTGTAACCAAGAATATCTTTAATACTCTAATCATAAATGCAGTGTGTTTAGAAATAAATATAGAATTTGTATGTTATATTTCAACACAAAATAACATTTCCAGTATAGATAAGGTCAAATCGTTGAACCAGTAACTAATTTTATTCTATATATTCAATTCCTTGATTGCCGAAACGATTAAATTCTTTTGAAATGCACTTCAAAACTATAACCTTATAATGAGAACTAAATTTATTCTTTGCATGTATCTTTTTTGGCGGATAATCCACTGATTGTAAGCGAGTGTCTTATTTCTTTTACCTTAATAAAGAGTTGTATATAGAACGACTTTATTTTTTCATTTAAAAAAAAAACTCAATCTGTCCGATTTAATCAACATAAAAAAGAGAGATTGACCTTTAATCCTACGGCTCCTGTTCAATTTGTCGATTAAGATTTCATAATATATTCTGTAAAAAAGCAACGGAACAGTTTAAGGTATCGCCATTATATACAAACAATTTGAAAGGGCCAGATAAAAATATGCAGTTCAAATTATAAAATCTGCAACGACGTCTTGGATGTAACATAATGACATCTATTTTTTAAACCGATCTCGTTTTCTGATATGCAGAGTAAATCGATGCTGAAAGCCACCATTCTCAGTGGCAATAATAATGTAAATTTATTTAATTATACTTACGATAGATTCAGCGGGAGCTTTTTTAAAATTTCTTTTTTTAACGAATATCATCCAACAACACTGAAGAGTTGCTATAAATATTATATTAAAATAATTTTTGGTAGCGTAAAATAAAATGATCTTATACTTTGGTATTCCTTTGTGTATTTTAAATATAAAAAGTAGCAATGTATCGGTACTATACCACGGAAAGAATTTATTTCTGGCAAGACATTAGCAATTTATAGCCCTTTCAAATTGTGTATCGAATTGGCAACTATACAAATATTTCCCCAGACGTATTGTGGATATACTCAGAGTAGCATTTATTGCATCGGCCGCCCAAATCTATCACACAAGTTTTGTAGTGATATTGGCTATTATATACTATAAAGGTAATTCATATTTCTCAACAATCTTGAAGAAATGAAAAAGGATGCATTTCATTAAAAAAGATAACCACATTTTAATTATGTCGAAACAAATTGATTGGAAAGTTTAAATAAGACAATTTAAGCGTCCAAATATTTTACATTGTTTTTTTTTAATATGTAGCATTTAGTATTGCAATGAAATTTGTAATATTGAAAAATAAATACACCCTAGTATGATCCAACGTTATCAGAATCTAAATGCTCTACCCATTCGTAATGTAGCAATGTCATATAGTAATAAAAGCACGTGCATTTTGTATGTCAAAACGGTACCGTAAACCGCTTTTAAGAAAGTAATATGCGTAGCGCATTCGTTTAAATTGAAATTTTAATTCCTCCCTTTACTTCCCTAGCCCAATTTTTCGCACTTTCCGAAGATGAGATGAGAAGAAAAGCTCTTGTTTTCCATTAGGAGTTCATAGTGATTTTGAAAATCACCTTACATTGAATAAATTAACAGCTGGTTTGCTCATTGTAGGAAAGTCAGTATAAAAGAGAGGAAAGAAATGAAAAAATGATACTTCAAATCTACATATGTAAGTCAATTGGTACGAGCAAAAAAGCATAAAATAGCCTCTGCTTAAGAATCCATATGTTTCTCATAAGGAGCATTATGTGTTATTAACACTTGCTGAACCATATAGAAAAGAATGTCAGTTGAGTTATTAAGAACTAAATGATACTTTGTTTATGTTTCCAAGCAAAAATACTGCAATTAAAATTATGTCCACGCTTCTAAAATAGGCTTTGGTGACAATTTATAACTGTATACTGATATCACTCAACGGCGACAGAAGAGATATTCTAGAGCTAAAAAGTTATCGTTGCACGATGTCTAGCTTCGGTCCTGTATATAGGGCAAAACAAGGCAAGTCAGTTCAAGACAAGGTTAGGGGCGACGGGGCACGATAGGGAGGCGTGCGAATGATTGTAGTATTCTCAAATAGTCTTCAAAAGACTCGCATAAGCTTTCGTTTAACTTGCAAACATAACAATGTGTAGCTTTTGGCACGTGTGAAAACCCCTTCTATTGTATCAAACACAACACAATCTTGGAATCGTAAAATTTGTGCAGAGGTAAATATTTTTTTATTGTTGTCGCGATTTGTATAATGCGGTGACGAGGTAGAGTTATACGCGGTGTGTTTTTTTATGTTATAAGATTTAAATTATACTTCACGAATATTTACTAATTGACTCACTATCGCGCCATTCAAATGAGAGTTTTAGTTTTTTCTTGACAACTCTTATAGAATTGACAACAAGATAGGAAGCTTTACTTGACTATTTAAACCAGTGTTCTTCAACCACTGGTACGCTGACCGGCACCTGTCGCAAGAGCTAATTACCGGTCCGCAAACTGATAACAAGAAAGCAGCAACAGATTTCGCACATACCAAAAGTTTTTAATTCTACTATATACTTAAATTAATAAAATCTATGTAACATTGACTTGACATTACAATTGTCACATTTTGAATTTATTATCGAAAACAAACATGTAGAGTCAGTTCTCGACTTGCATCAGGTTCCATTCCGCCACCTTTGACGTAAGTCAGGAATTCAAATGTTCGTCCAATTTTGAAATTATATGGGTGACTCGAGGTCAAATATTAAAAAAAATAATTGATAGAAACTGGAGATTTCTTTTCTTATTTATACTTCGTCGTAAGTCCGAATTGAGGTACATCGATAACTGACTGTAAATATGAGTATATGGTTGACGCCAGTCCGCGAAATTTTGTCCAATTCTCATCGGTCCGCGAAAGTAAAAAGGTTGAAGACCACTCATCTAAGCAATGATATACATTATCAAGTCATTTCAATGGCAGTTGTTGAAGGTATCAAGCATTTAATATTGCAAAGTGTTTATTTGTAAAACAATGATACAAATATTAATGTTGAATATGTAATCATTCTGGTGGATAAATTGATTTTGCAAAATCGATTCCAATAATAAGTTTCCATCTAACATTAAGCATACATATCTTACGTTCAAATGAATATAAATGAAAACATGGGGTGAAAAATTTATTTAACATATGTGTATGTAAATTAGCGCCAAATTCAAATGAGCCCATTCATAGTTGATAATTGACGATTCAAAACGTGTATCTATCTTGAATACTGATCGTCATTGGATATTTTAAATACTTTCTATTATTTAGATATTTTGTTTTGATTTGGATGCTGTGGTGTTTCATAAACTGGTGGGAAAGTGTATGCGTGTAAATGCTAGCCGTTAGACGTTACCTTTAAAGGGGTGAATATTATAATGTCTGAAGGAATGAAACATCACAACATCGAAGCTTGGCTAGTATAGTGCGGACTGACATCAATAAATTATTGACAAGTTTTATTGGCAGCTTGCAAATACCTTTATTTAAACACAATCGGTGTGTATTTCAAGTTGTACTGTTGGGAACAGAAGGCGTTTGTTAGTTGACTGGCAAAGCTGATCACCGTTCTGTTTTGCGATAAGTGCTCAAATACCTTTATTGATTGTCCCATACTGGTTCTTGGTGGAAGATCCTTTAAAAATAAAGCTTTTTTTAAGCCGTGTCTCTTCTCAACGTTGAACATATAGTTTCCTAACCGAGTTTATAGCAAACTGTTTTTCTATGTGAACTTCTTGTTACTCAGTTGCTCAGCCTTGATTTTTTTAAAATATAGTAGGGAAAGAAAGCATACGAGGGCAGGACTAATTGTTAGCTAATCACGCTCGCTACTTTTGATATCAGAAAGTATTTTTAACACAAACACCCATGCTTTTTAACAGGATCGATAAATCGACTGAAAAAAAATCTGTTAGTACAAGGGCCCGGGAGATCCGTCCGCGATGCAACTGACGTTGACCACTGCACCACGGTCTCGGCATTTGTTTTTACCAATTATAAAATATAATCAAGACCGGCTTCACTCATTGCTCATTCTAAGTTTGAAAAATTGCATCGGTTTTTTTATATGTACATATATTGTGTACCTATAAAATTATTTTTGACTTGAAAAAGTGAATAAGTTTTTTTTATGTATTTTAAGATTTCAACTGAGGGTGCTAGATAGAATTTTTAAATTTAAATCGCACTTAAAGTGCATTGAGATGCTGAAACCCACGTCATTAGTAACGAAACTCAAAAAGTAAAAAATATGCGTTTGAATAAAAATAAAGTGTACCAAATGAATTAATATTGATTTCAAATTGAAACAAAGCCCGAAAATTGTCACGATATCAAAGATATTTAATCAAAATATATGCGTGACGGTTATAAACATTGAACACAAAATACCCTCTACGAATTTAATACATTATGCGATGTCCATCAAAACGCTTATTAATTAACCATTCCGATCGAAGATCAGTATAACTTCGTCTTTGATTTCGAATATTTCTATTAATACTGATAATAATAACCTATCAATAATATTTACCTGGGGCGGTTGGTAAATATTTAATCTGTGCGAGCAAATAGATAAACGTCTGCGTTAAGTTGGTTGGCTTCGGTCTCACGGAAATCAAACAGCACCCGCTATTTTGCGTGATAGCTTAATCACACATTTTGTTGCCATACACGAAAATAATATCACATTATCAATTTCTATACAACTTGTGTCGAGATTTCCGTCACCTGTGTTATCACCATGGGAATCTGTATTGTTTGATACCATGAACGACGTTAATATATCGTTATTTTGACAACTTCAGTCAACTGATAAAACAAAGTCTTCTCCATTATATCAATATTTATTAAGACGTACAAAGGTTTCTTTAAAAATCTCCTATGTCACCGTGGAGTTACATTAGTTCACCGCTGTTGAAACATATTATAGAAGACATAAAATTAAAGTAAATAATTTTGTTATTCTTAAAAAAATAAACATCTTATCATTTTCATTGTAATTTTAATATTATTTATTGCAATAGCTCAAATGGCTTGAAGCAAAATATTTGTTATTTTTCGTACAAACATTATACTGGTCTACTGATGTCCAACAGAAATAGTTTGGTGGGCCGAATAAAATATTACTGGTATTTGGTGGGCCGGACAAATAAAAATATAAAATATAAAAAAAATTATTTAGTAACCGTAAAAAAGCTAGCTTTGTTTACTTTGGTTGCGGCGGTCTCGGCTTTGAATCCCAGTACGGACAGTTTTATAGATTGATATTTAATTAAATTTATGAGTATTTATTTGAAGGCATGAATGACTGTTGTTTATTAAATTCCCTCGAACCCTTTCGATCCTTAAACAAGTGGATAGCTCTCTATTTTAAAAAGAGAGGTTGATCAACTTCGTAACAAGCAACTCTGTAAAAGAGCGTCTATTGAGAGAATCATTAGGAGTACATAAAATTTACATTGGGAGTGGGCATAGATAATTTAATGTAAATTTTTCCTATTTATTAACACGGATCTGTACATGAAAAACAAAATGTAAACTATTATGTATAGATAGTTATAAACATTTATTGGGTCACAAAAAGTCTGGTAAAGGTAAAACGAATACTTATATGTTACTTTGCTGGATATATCAACGATAATGATTAAACAATTAAAAATTTACTATTCTTGGAATGCCGAAATATTTATTTATCTTATAAATCTGAAGAGACGACATAAAATTATACATTTACCAATGAATTTCGAAGTCAATTGACAAGTATGATGCTGCGAATTCTATAGGGAGAGAAAAATTCTATATGTCGAATTCACAGGTAGGAAACGCTTCTAAAAACTCGTCTATTTTCTGTATATGTCAGTTTATAGCCAAAATAAAATACAATTTGAATCAGTTTCGTGTAATATTCAAAATACGAGATACTTGCGATGAAATCATAATAGAGCCGTAAAATAGCAACGGTCAGTCCAAATATTTTACTAATTCATGAAATCTCAAAAAAAGACGTAACTTTACCCAAATGGGCGAGTAAAAATTGTGATCCGTATATATAATTTACTCGACTAAAACGTACACTTCCTTTTTGCGCTTAGTAAAGTGGTATGATTAATTTAGATATTTGGGTAAAATAAAAGCTTTTGACCACACGACGGATCTTCGGGTGTGTATTTTGATATTAATGAGATTTCCCACGCTCCGATATTTTCCGGTGGCTCCCTCCAACAATCAACCGGTCCTGACCCACAACAGCTGACAGGATAATGCCAGGGCTGTCAAAGGAAAACTTTTCGAGAACGTTCACTGATTACACCCCTCTATTAAAGATAACCGAAAACAAGCTGACTTAGTGATTTTCATCCACGGTGATATTTTATACGATAAACAATATCATTGTTACTTTACAGTTTGTGGGGTATTTCATTATAGAAAATGAGTTATTGAACTCCAGATACAATAATCATAAGTCTTTAAAATAATTATAATGTCTGTTTGTATTGATGTCTACAATGCTGATTTATACGATAAATAGTTTAATTTTCCCTTTTTACTTTATAAAGTTTAAGATTCCAGCAATTAAGCGTTTTGACTAGTGGGTTATTATAATTATTGTACATTATTAAAAAAATATTTCACTTGTTTATAAAAGTGCACTATATTTATATGAATAATTATATTATATCTGAATCGGTTTTTTTCTGTTCACACTTCACTGTTCACTGGAACATATTTGTGTATGAAACTATGGGTATGAAAATTTCTTGTCTTAGTAATCGATAACATGTTTTCGTAAGTATCAGAATTTTTAAAAATCTTATTCTCGGTAGAAGCATGCAATTAATTTACGAATTATATTATTGAATAGTCATAATAAAATGGAAACGCTCTCAAATTTTACATTCAATAAAACACCGCCTTTCCATAAATTGATTCCGGAACTCTAGGATTTTTACTCCGACCACTGGATTGCATAAGTCTTATTTTTATTGGAGGCCATAATAAAAAAAGAATTTTTGTTCCGCATATTCAACATATTTTCAAGCGTTTTGATTTTTATCGATCGCATTATTTATAACATAATAGAGTTTAATTATCCAAATACTTCAAATTGTAAGTTACCATAACTGCTTTTAACACGATAGCATAGGCTTTGTATGTTCACGAATAAGATTGTACGCAATGAAAATTTTACAACCCTGTTGGGGAGTTATGATATTATCCTTGCACAAAGCACGCACTCGTCATTTCCGCAAACAAAATTCATATTTGTGGGAAGTCGGCAGATTTTCAGCCCTTTTAAATTAACAAAGAGCGAAAGCCATTCAGTCTAGTTTATTTGTGTTATTGTGTTTTATTGTGCTGGAGATCTTAAGGTTTGGACCCCGGAAACGTAATTTATTATCACTGCATCCGGTTGGAGAATCGTATTAATTTTATTGTATTGTTTACTTTTTGGTGGATGTATTCATAAGAATGTATTATACAACCCTTAGAAAATAATTGCACGTAATGTTAGACTTTTCTTTTCAAATATTACTAAATTCTCAAACGATTTTTAATAAGAATTTACAATAAGTGTCATAAGGAATTGAATATTTATAAATTAATCATTATAAGTGCTAAAAATACTACAAGTCAACATTCGCTTACTAATAATAATACGCCGACATAAAGAGAGACAGTACGTGTCTGTGAGTGCATAGATATTCAGAAAAATTGGAGCACATATAAAAATGGTTAACCATTATAAACCGACTTCCAATTTACAAGAGTTAGCCAGCCAAAGATGCCCAAGAATTGGCTATCACCATTTGGCTCGGTTACCGTTATTCAACTTGAAGTAACATAGTAGTTTTCCCTCTAGTTACTAAAAAAGCTATAACCGCATTTGATACTAAAGCTTTTTGCTTAGATGACATTGTCTGTCTCTCAAATATGTGGCTATCATTATTAATATTTTTGCTTGTATATCGTTCCTTTCACACGCTCAGTATCTGAATGCTTAAGTTGGTCATTTATATGCTTACAATTTTAACCATTTTCAAAAATTATCTCGCGATACATTTGGAATAAAGATGATTCTTAACGGCGCGTTGTCATTATTAATATGAATAAAAATACACATCACCGAATCAATCAGAAATATTAATCGCATATGTATTTAATTTGAATTATTTGAATTTTGTACTTTAATATGAGTTTTGTCACTAACGACCCGGGTTTCGCCTTTCGGCATCTTCATGCATTTGAAGTGCACGGATGTACTTGAAATAACACGTAGTAAACAGTTTGTATCGTTTGTATATATTTTGGCTAAAAACACGATTTGAATATGCCGAAAGGCGAAACCCGGGTCGTTAGCGACAAAACTCATGGAAAAGTACAAAATTCAAACAATTCAAATTTGATATTTAAATTCCATCGAGCAACCTTAGTCGAAACCCTTAAGCATATGCATTTGTAAGCTATAATGCTATTAACGTTTTATATAAACTTTTTTTGAAGTATACTCTCAAAAAATGCTTTTATTAGTCTAAATGGCAAACACTCGATTTTGCTAACGTCGATTAAAGTTGCCAAAAAACTTTTATACCCAGAGCGCCAATATGTTTCAAAGTACGAAGTGTGAACAGAAATTTCCCTAATCTCTTCGGAATATATGCCGTACAAGGGGCAAAGAAAATGGATCTTTGTAAATAATACAGCATACAATATAACGGTAAAATTAAGCCTCGGAATATACTAAGAAATAATCGTTTGGTTGGCTTAGTATGATGGAACGTTTTAAATAAAGTAATGGGAATACACTTCTCAGTTAGAGGCTGTAAAATGCAGAAGTCACCAAAGTTTTTCTATGAAATTCGAATAAACCAGACGTAAAAATTACCATTTTATGGTGAACAATAATTATGGTAAAGTATTTTTAAGAGATTATAACTGATTAACAACACGCTCGATGCTCCTCATCAAATCAAATAGAATGGTTTAACTACCAGTGTAACATATACATTTTTTTAGGCGAATTTACTGTATATCAATCGCTCAGCCGATCTCTTTCAGAATAATTATGACGGATAGTTGGGAAAAGTGTAGTATTATTAAAATAGCACACTTAGTTAGTGATTCTTACTATTCTTTGTTCTATATGAAAACATCACAAACATCTGTCCCTTCGGATATAAATCATGTACCTAAATAGTATCTGACGCAAAAACACGACATGCGTTGGTGAAAGATACCATGATTAAAATAACTATTTTATTTTAGTTATCATACAATGGAAAATATTAACAATGTTCACTGGACGAGGAAAAAATTTGTAATCATACGATTGTGGTTCAAAAAGAATATAATTTTATTCGAAGACGTAAAAACTGATATCAGCGGTAAAACGATAAATTATTGGGAATAATTTATATACTACAAACATGTAAATTCTAAGCCACATGACGTCTTTTTTACGTGTTTTGTTAATATACTTTTGAAAAAATTAGTTAATTTAATTAAGGATTTTGACTGAGGGTTTTTGGTGGAATTTCGAAATTCCTGAAGATGCCGAAATGCGAAACCCAGGTCTTAAGCGTAAAAACTCGTGGAAAATTAGTTAATTAAAATTTTTATAAAAGAATATTATTTAATTTGTTCAACATCGAATTATTTGTAGTAGTTTGCTCATTTTTTATTGATAGATAACAAACTTTATTCATTATTTATTTAATACTATCATTTGAAAACTATTTATAAAAATAAAAATCCGATCTGACAACAAAACCACTATTGTAGATTATTATTTATCAGAAAATTTAACTTTAATGATTAGTTTCTCCAATTGAACATTTATTTTATTCTATTTCTAAAATATTTTATTTAGTTTGTATCAAATAAGGCTTGAAAGCATCTGGTTAAATGTTTGCTCTTAGTTTTCTTTACTACCCGTTGACATTTCCAGGCTCAAAATGTCTCTCAACTGACTACCATTATGACTTTAACGTTTTACTCTCAAAATTTCACAACCTATTCTCTATTGCTATCAACTCAATCTCAAGATTACAAGATTTATTAAAAAATCTAAAACAAATTTATTTTAATTCGATAACAGAAACAATTTCAATGGTTTTTATTGTTGCCTAAGACATTTCAAACTTAATTTCATTGATCACTTTTAAGGTGTACACTTTCAATACTTGGTGGAAAGGCATTATAGTAAAAATAATAATATTTTTTACTAATTTCATTGCTTCGATATAAATCTATACATTTTGTTTAAATTTAATGTAAAAAATAACATGATGAGATGATTAATTTAGCAATCATTACTAAAGTATTATGACGAATGTATTTCTGAAGATTATTCTTTAATGGGTGAAATACGCCACTTATTACCGTCGGACAATATGTGGAATAAAATTAATATTAATTTTATTATATATTAAAACGAACTTCTGCAAAGTCTCCATCGAGTATCCATTAAATGTATGTAAAATATATTATTTTTTAATTATGAGAAAAAAAACCTCTTTTATATTCAACCTTATAAATAAAAGTTATTTTTCTAGAATTAGTTAATATTCAAATGAAGTAGATATAAGGATGGCGATATAAAAGAGATTTAGTAAGATAATTGATTCCCCTTAATTTTGATGTAAGGGTAAAAGTAAGCTAATGTAAAAAGTACAGAAATTTTCGCCTTTCAACACAAATCTATAAATCAATTATGGATGAAATGTCTCGTGTTGGGCTGGACACTTTTCGTCATGATTGGCTACAAAATTTGTTGAAATGCTTTGTTATTGAAAATTTAAAAAAATTCTCAATGTCTCAAAAATCTAAAGTAAAAGTTGTCCATTTAATCCGCTACGTCTTTCAAATGTACTGATAACGGAATATAGTTGCTTTTGTTATTGCGGAACTGCAGTTTTTTTGTTGGTCTAAATCTGTCAACATATATTGTATGGAGTTAAGTAAAAATCATATATCTTAAAGATACGCCGCTGATGATGATGCTGCCTATAATCAGATATATTTATTTGCTTACCAGCTCCCAGAAAACTTGTGAGAAATGCTTTTAATGCTAATAGCTATTGAATTATGCTATGACTCTTAGACCCAAAGGTAAAGTGGAGCTACAGGTGTTTCACTTGGTTATTTTGAATAATATAACCAGTCCAGGCGTCTAAACAGCCAAATTTACATAGAAATTTTCCACTACCATCCAGTTCGCCATATAATAAAAAACAAAATATAACTCAATTCGATTATCATAAAGAAGGATTTTTTTTATCATTGTTCTTAACTGCAAGACAGTCAGTCTTCTTAAAAAGTCCCACCAGAATTAGTCATAGAATATTCCAAAACTATGGTGGAAAAAAAACCAAGCTAAAAGGGGTTTAGTAAAATTTTAGTGATTATGAGTTATATATGAAGAGTCACAAAAGAAATATGTGTAGACTGCCAATAGGATGTTCTTCAAAAAAAACTCCAATACATACACGGGAAAAAGTGGTAAAGAAATATATTTGTTCTTATTGGTATCATATTTTTTCACACTTGTTACTCTCCTGAAAAGTAACAATTTTATCTTGCACTCTTTTGGCGTGGAAAGATTTATGTTATGTAAATATTTTAAAACAAACATAAAAACATTTTTTTTTATTATAATGCCTTTTCACCATGTATTGATGATAGTGAACACCTTTAAAGTTAATATAAAATTGTAAATAATTTTGATTATTCTACGTATTATGTCACAATTAGTAACACAATACGTGGAGTAATCAAAGTTATTTAAAAATTTATACTATAATAAACATCCACAAAGTTACCGCAGAATCCATCCAAAGTACCTTAAAAGTACGCATACAAAACACAGTCAAAAATCAATAACATCAAAAATCTCGCCCTTCGGACAGTAATTCAACTACAGAAATGCATTTTACTTATTTATTTTTGACTTCATCTGAATCTACCCCAGACGGGAAAGCGTTCACAGCGTTTCCCCTCCTGATTCTATTACCAGATATAAATCAATTCCTTTCGGAAGATTTGGCGCAATGGGATGGTGAATACAGCGCACCTACAGACCTGAGGAAATAAAAGTATCTCCGGTTTTAAGTCCACAAAGAGATGTTGTTAGGGATCATTAATTTTAACGTTAGCTATCGACTGTTTTCTTATCGCCAAGTGTAATACGAAATCGATTCTGTCAAATGTACAACTTGCTCTGCAATACACAATAGAATGGCTCCCTAGAGAGGTGTCACTTTCAAAATATGACAATAAATGAAATAATAAAATATTTCAGGAATACGTCGTAATGCTTACCTACATTATCGACGTGTGGAAACCTCCGTTATTATATTGCATCGCGCTACTAAAAATCTTCCAGTAAAATAAAACAATCATAATTCTGATTATTTCTATCAATAATGAGATATTTCTATGAGATGAATACTTCTTCAGAAATCTTGTTCGGATAAAAATATCAATCGAACCCGTTTACTCCTTCGGGCTAGAGACTCAAATTCGAGATTCGAATACTTGATACTCGAGAATACTCGTCCATTTTTCAAGTACTCGAGTAATACTCTATTTATGAATGAAGAGTTTTTTCTTCTGCGGGAATTATATAAACAAAACTTCGAACAAATTTTAAATTTGAGACGTTTAATTCTTTATTACTTTTTAAATATATGTTTCATAATAAATTGAAATAAATGGAGGAAAGAAATTACATATGCATATTTGTTTATATATCATCGATTTATTTAAACACATGTGTATCAATAGTATATATTTTGGTACATCTGAAACTAATCAAGTATTTTCAAATTTTTTTACTCGATGCTCGAGTAGTTGAGATGTCGAGTAATTGGAGTCTCTACTTCGGGCAGACCGGCTTGTTTGCATGTGGTGTAATAAGGTATTCAAAAAGATGACCGTGCCATATGGATAACAGGTCACTTTTTTTGCACACTATTCGACATGAATTTTACATATGTTTATTACGTTGTCAAAAACATATAATGATATTTTAAAATATTTTACCAATTATTTAACATCAATTTAGCATGAAGCCACAGGTGGTTCTGTATCTACCTAATAAGATATTTTCACAGGTATGTAGATAAGTTAAAATTACGTAAATTTTAATTGTGTATATTGAATGAAATGAACATGCGTTAAGAAACAAGTTATACAGAAAATTTTCATACAAAACAAAGAAATAAATTCTTCTTTGATCTTTGCACGAAAAAATATAATATTTCATGAAAATGTAATATTTTTATATTTGAATAAATATTATAACAATGATGTTGAATAATCTTTTTTTGTGTCGACAGGTACGAGGTAATAAAGCAGACCCAAACAGAAAAACAAATTACCATAAAGAATGTCTAAATTATTTATATTCTGTCTTGTTTTTTTTTTTTTTTTAAAAAGCTCTTATTACTTTCATAGCTGCTGTAGCGCGGATTAATTTAGATTCAGCCATTTCAGAAATACCGTATCTAACAAAATTGTTGAAAAAAATAATTTCAATTATCATAGTCTTTAGAAAATCAAGTAAAGCGAACGACATCTATACAATATTTAGATGCAAATAAAAGCGTACAAATACATATACACATCGTTGTATTGAGCGAAGAGCTTGTTCGTTGTATGGCTCATTGAAGATTCCGCAATAAAATTATATAAACAAATTAGTTCATAATAACTTTTAAGAAAATAAATTGACAATGTATACTTACTTAATTGCTTTCTCGCTTAAATGTTTCATAATAAGTATTAAAAGATAATTGGGAAAAATCAAAACATTTTAAATACGTTTAAATGGTGTTCTTTTATCAGTTTGCTGCATAATATATTGTATAAGTATAAAATACAAATTTATTTATGGAAATATAATTTATCTTATGTGGTTGTAGTCGGTTATAATTTATTTTTCAAATATTTTTGGATTTAAGGTCAAGTGAAATATGATCGTTTAGTTAACTTTACCTTACATTTATTTTGCGTCAAAATCAACATACCATATTTAACAACTGTTGACATATTATTTGATAGGCCTTTTCGGCATCTCACCATCGTGAAAACGTAGCGGGATGTCGAACCAAGTACGTTTCTCATTAAAAAATCACAACCAGTTCTCATTGAAAAATATAATTAAGTAAGGATACTCTGCTCGAAATGTTAGCTATTTTTTTTTTTAAAAATTAAAAAATGCGGCTTTATAAATATAAATTATATGGACAAAGGTTTTTTTATAAACAGATCCTCGACGAGCAAAACTATTTAAAAACTTCATTTATGAATAAACCAAAATGACAACGTCTCTTTGAAAGAATGAATATTTACATTTAAGTATAGCTTCGGAAGAGCTTGAAATCTCTACTGTTGATTAAAATATAATAAAAATATTTAGAACTGATTCACGGCTTTGTTATTAGCAATGCGGAATTAAAATCACGCAACGCTCGGTTTTACAGACTTTGATAAATAATAAATATTTGTATGTATCGATCGAAATGGCATTAATTTGGTGAGGCGCCTCTTAAATACGATCATAAATACCAATACAGCTCTACAAGAGTTTTGTCGTATAATTTAAAGGTATTTTTGGTAAGATTCTTTCGTCAAAACTATGTGAGCGAGGTGCCGAAATAGCTAGGATTTTTTTTCATTATTTCTGTATTCATTCGACAGACGAGACTACTGACAGTAAACTATAAACTATTCATAACTTTTATCGTTATACTATCAAATATATGTTTTGTGACGATAAAAGAAGATATAGTGATCATGGATGGGATACATGTACCTAATAATATTAAAGCACTGTGGTGAAATTAAAGGGGTCGTATTGGTGCTGATGATTTATTAAAGTTCTCAAATTTACTAAGAAAAATTCTGCGAGCAAAATTAATGTCCAATATTTTCTTTCAGTTATTAAGTAGCACACAATAATTTTTAACGAATATTTTTTATGATACCAATTCAATTTTGTCGTTGAAAATATCATGTCTCAAAAATGAGACAAATTATCATTTTTTAACGATTTTTCTGACGATTAAATTACACAACACAAGGTATTCAATAAATAATTCAAGACATCGCCGATTGAAATGTTTGTTTATTCTATTGTTTATTAACGGTAATTTATATTTAGAACTATGATTAACCTTTTTATGGTTAGACTTTTTTGAAGGAATTAGCCAAAATAACCGCAGTTTTTACTGGTTTGTATATTTTTCGCAAAAACGAATACAGATTAGAGATCTTAATTTTTTTATTAGTATTTTTTTTCCAAATATTTATTATAGAATGCTTTTCACATAAGAGTACATTATTTCTTTTCTTTTTAAATAAAGACAACAACCAGAACACCTATTGTTTATTGCATGAAGCGTTATCAGACGAAGTGAAAAATCATCGTGCGATGGTTGTGCGAAAACAAAAGCGCATAGATGAATTAATTAAGATCTCTAATATGTCTTCGTTTTTGTAAAACATCTAAAAACCGGTAAAAACTGCTCGGTTATTTTGGTTAATCCGTTCAAAAAATAAGATCGTAAAAGGATCATGTATGATAAAATAATTTTCTGACAACATTCTAGTATGTAAATATCAAAGAAGATAATAGAATACTTGATTGAAATCCCTTTTCATTAAGCACAGTAGAGCTTCCATATATTTTTTAGTGTAGTTGAAGTTGTAAATTCATCAAGTTAACGTTTTTCCTAACAATCTTTTAGACTGAAGTGCTGAGTTGTTTCATCCAGAAGTTAACATATAAATGGGAAAAGCTACCCGCAAAAGGTTAAATCATTTATCACGACCGCCTCACTGATCAAAATGCATACGCAAAACGTTTGCGTATGGCACTAGGTGTTCAAGAAAATATGTTAAATACAAATACATAATAAATAATTTTATAAAATTAAGGTTCAGTTGTAATTTTTCATTGTTTGACACAACAATCTTGAAAACGGTTTCAAGAAAAAGTGTTTTAATAAAAAAAATTTTCAATATATATTTTAATTAAAAAAAATAGAGTTGTGAAAGTCATACGAGATTAACTCGATGGTAAATAATGTATCAGTTGTGCACAAAATCAACGATAAATAACATACAACCAGCCCAAGATCTCTTTTTTTTAATTGAAAAAATCTGACCTTGTCGGGGATTGAACCCGGGCCCCCTGATTGCTTGGACAAAGCTCTTGCCACTAAACCACAAGGACCGATTTTAAGTATCACCTAAGGTGTTTTTTTTAAACCGAAAACTGGTTTTAAAGATCATTGTCTCTCTTCAGGGCCGGTAAAGATTGGACGAGGGAATGGCTAGTGATTTATGAATAATTCTAAGAACCGCGTGGTCAGCGTGAACTATGAATTAAAAACGCTTATAAATCCCAATGATTAGGATGCCATCTATTTTTTTCGTACTGACTTAATGCATAATTGATCATGCACATTTCTTTGCACGATTAAGATTTTACATATTTTTTTTGCACGTTTCAGTAACTTTTTTAACGCGATTATTTTTTTTTCACGCAAAATCATGTGTTGATTGATGACGTTGCTCTGAAACTAATTTAAACACAATGCGTTTATTAAATATAATGAATAGCACGTTTACCGGTCGTAAATTTCTTTCACAGAGAGTTACTATCTCAAATAAATACACTTCACACGTCCAAATATTTCAAACGCAAACAAAAAAAATGTGCAAATTTTGAGAATAACTAAAGGTTTTTTTACGCAATTTTACTACTTTCTGCAAAGAATGTATCGCGTAAAAAAAGGATTGGGTGTAGTCTATTCAGTTATTCGAACCATAGATCTAGCAATCGGAAAGGAGTATCAAATGAGCATTTACTTCGGGATGGAAGTATTTATTTTTCATGTGTATAATAGAACTAAAACTTTGTAAAAACCTTGTATAAATGTGTATAAAAAATGCAACTGAACATAGATTGAATATATTACCCATCCGTGCGGTTCATCGTGACCTCGATTATTTGGGTTTATTCCAATTGATATCCACTTTCGTATTTCAATGGTTATTTCGTTGTATCATTACTGTATTTTCGTGTAAATACAATAATGCACTCAAATAGTGTATCATGCTACATCGTTACCTTACTTTGAAACGGTTCTAATTGTCATTTTTGCCTAAAATGACCTTTTGGTAGGAAAAGCTTGTATTTAGCGCATTCTATCATATACATGAATTTCAGAATTATCTATGGTTGAATAACGGAGTTAGCAGAATTCCAGAGTTTCACTGCATCTGCACACTTTTTTTACAAAGTTCTAGTATTGTCATCATCATTTCCATCATTAGATCTTTAAGATCATAATTTTTTTAGCAAGAGTTGAGAAAAAATATGTTTAAAATAAGTAATTTGAAACATTTTAATCAATCTAATCTTGAAACGCTCATATCTCAAATCAGTGTCAAGAGCAGTTAGAACCTTTCAAAGGTGAGGTGTTGACAAGTAAAACTTGATAATATAAACCTCAGCTCAGTAAATTTGCTAGAATGATTATTAAATTATTTTCACTGCGTATTTCAAAACATTGCATTCATAATTCAGCTATTTCTTGAATATATTTCAAACTGTTAAAAGTTTCACTCGTCTCGAGTACTATCAACTGACAAAAAAATACCAAAATAAAGCGTTCTTTATACAAAAACTAAAGCAAGAATAATACAGGTATCGCTCAGCTTTTGTACTAATCACGCTGTATAATTAGTATTTATTATAAATTGATGATGGTCGCGATTAGCAAAACCAGTTCTGATCTTAATATATCTTATGTGGAAAAAGTACTAAAAACTTTTTATTATAATGCCATTCTATCAAGTATTGAAAGTGAACATCCTAAAAGTGTGAAAAACTAGTGAAGTGACAGTATAAATCATATATTATATTAAGTAAATATACATGATTCATAATTAATTAATACTTTGAACCAATTTACCATTTATTTTTTTTATATAAAAACAGCTTTAATTCCATGCATGAATTAAGTCTGTGATGTTTTATAACACGGGTTTTCAACCTGGTCCGTATCGCCCACTAGTGGGCGGTTGAGGCCTCCGCGGTGGGGGCTGGGCAATTTTACCTTTTATCCAAAAAATTTGGCTCACAACTTCTGTTTTTCGGTATAGACTTACCCATGGACATTGGGAGAATCCTTGCTCATACCATTACATAAAATCTTTTATAACCAGATGGATAATTTCTGATAATTTATACATTTTATGTTAGAATATTATTAAAAATGTAATATATTTGTAATCTCGACAATAATAAATATATAATAGAAAAATATCTATTTTAAATTGTACAATAATTAATATAAATTAATAAAATACAAAATTCTACTAAGGGTGTTGCAATAATAATTATTATTAAACTGCGGAAATAAAACCGAAGCCGCTGTGCTGTATCTACGGCCGTGGCACTATGCATATCGTAGCGACCGCGTAGCCGATAGTTACAGCTCAGCAATACTAAGCGTAGAGCTCAAACAAACTCAAACAATACTGAACGTGGTCGAGGTAATCAAACATTATTACCAATGATAGCGACGGTTTACACTGCGCCATGCAAACTACTCTATCAAATGCATTGAATATTAAAAATATACATTTTGGAAACGCATCCACATCCGATGGAAAGGGACAACTGTGAAAAATTTTGGCAAACATTTAAAATCTTGATGGTATTTATAAAATATTTTTTTTTTGGCGCATTCGACAATCGCTTTAATTGGTGATATTTTGGCTGCGATACTGACGATATGTTGGCTTGTTGGTGCATTTTAAAAATGGATGTTTAGCTTAATAACTAATAGCTGGTCAATCAGTAGATGGATGCAGTAACTCTCACTTATCTTTATTGAGATAATCGAAGCCAAGTGGATATACTAAAAATACTCGTTTTTCTATATTTTTGATATTTGTGACGCTACCATCTTTATGCTTTGAATGAGAGACTTTTTACATTATCACGAATACAAGTTTTTAATGACATTTAAAATATTTAATTTTTTCTTTGGTTTATTTTTATATCTATAACCGTTCCCAATATACAAACAATTTGGCCTCCTAATGGAGGAATTTTAATAGCTCAAATTACTTATTTTAAACATATTTTTTCACAACTCTTGCTGAGAAATAATGAACTTAAATATCTAATGACGGAAATAATGACAACAATCTTAGAATTCTGTCTAATAAGTTTAGTAAAAAAAGTGTGCAGATGCGGTGCAACTCTGGATTTCTGCTAATTCCGTTTTTCAACCGCAGATAATTCTGAAATTTATATATGTATATGATAGAATGCGAAATACAAGCTTTTCCGACCAAAAAGTCATTTTAGGCAAAAATTTTAATAAGAACCTTTTCAAAGTAAGGTAACGAAACATCAATCATCTTTTTTTCTTCAGATTTTTTTCCAAACGATGAAAGAATTTAAAAATTTCAATATTATATCACTGGTGAAGAGAAACTGAGAGTTGGTATTGTGAACATCTGAATTGAAAGTCCATACTATTGAAGTGTTTTAAAATACAATGAATAGGAAAGAATTTATTGATTATTAGTTCTGACGAAGGCGTAAGCCGAAATAGCTATCAACAAATATATAAAATGTATGTAGAACTAAAATACATTGTTATTTTTCTCACCGTATAATAGGAAAGAACTCTTGCAAAAATAGTAGAATCTTTTTTTGTACTCCCTAATACTCCTGTCACCAGCCGCCACTGTATACAATACATCATCTTCTCTGTTCCACCATCCTAGTTTTATATGGTAATAATAAGTTATAAATGTGACACATTGATTAGATGTATTTCTCGAAGTGAAAGCTATCTGGGTTTTTACTAAATGGGGATAAACGTAAAATTAGTATTGTATCAAGTTGATTTATTTAAAATTGCAGTAACGCTTCAATATACGATATTTTACCTTTTATTTATGGAATTAATAACAAATTTATAATTTTGTATTTTATTCATAAATCAGTACTTAAAAAACATGAATGAATTAACGAGTGGTCTACGTGTTAGAATATTTGATATCTAATACAATTTTAAATACTGAATTTGATCGCAATTACTTGGCTTAAGACTGCGTCTGCTTCTCGAATGAGTAATATATTGAATCAAAGTCAAAGTCGAGGATCCTGGTGTTAATGAAAGCTGTTTTAATAGTTATGAATAATTAACTTGATTGTCTACATACACACTCCAGGTAGGTTTGCGCCTTAAGCCTTCATACACTGAACATCTGAAACTATATACCTTCTATTCTAAATCTGGCATATAACCAAACATATTGTTATCTTTCCTGCAATTTAATAATACAATGTTCTATTTAGCGAAACAATGAAGCTTCATTTTGTAAATTTAATGAAAACACAGGTCATTGTTAAATTAAATTAATTGAAAATATTGATTTAGGCATAACTCTATTGCATTTAAAGCCGATCGTAAAATTGCGTGGCAAAATTTGAGCGTTGAATAATAAAATATATTACGTGAAACCGAGTTTGCATCGAAAAATAAAAATGATTAATCAAATTACTTAAAAAATAAACACTGTTATTTGTCAACCTTTGGCAGAAAACTACTTGTACACACATTTGTATGTAATACTCGCAATGAGCGAACCCGGTTCTGGTATTCACACAATATATGTGGAAGAAGTACACAAAATGGTTCATTATTGATTTTAATATTAAATTACACATACAATAGCATGGGACTGTATGTATTATTAATAAAGGAGAGTGAATTACTAAATACCATTTTATAGCCGCAGCCTTATATCACAGTGAAAGTTTGAGCGATTGAATAACAATGAATTTTCGTAAAAAACAAAATCTGTTGAAATTTACGATTAGCTTTTCAAATTAAGCATACTGGGAGCGGACAATAATTAAAAAAAATCATAGGTAATAGGTAGATATTATTTGTTTTTGCAGATATAAAAGTTTCGATTTGCCGAGGCAAAGATATTTAATCGTATTTTTCCAGCTAGTTTCAAAACTCAATGGTTATATTACGACGTCAATTTAGATTTATATAATCCAATCACACGGTAGTAAAATAAGAAAAAAGTTATGAACAAAGCTAATTCCGGTTATATGGGGAGAAATAAAGTTTATGAATCTGTGACAATTTCACGTAGAGGATTATCGGATGGCAATGCGACCGATCCATAGCAAAGTGATTATTGTTATTATTGTGTGCTTTAGGGCTATATCTGTATCTAAAATTACATATTAATTAATAAATAAGAGATAAAGATGATTTAAATGACATGAAATTGTGGGAATAATTATTGTTAAAGTTAAAGTTTTAAGTGCAAATTAAACTAACAATACACAACTTTTTAAAATCAAACGATACAAGGGGTGTATTATATTCTACAGAAATCATTTGTGTACAATACTACTCAAAACCAGTAAAAGACTGTGCAGTGGAGTTATTGATGGTGATATCAAAGAAACAGACTACATATTTGGTGCATTCAAAATATTCGTGAAAATAGACTTGTCATTTTCAATAAAAAAATATATATCAGTATTCAGAAGAAATGGACGACGGCTGACGGGTATTTTTCTATTATTTCCAACACAGTTTATGTATTCATCAATAATATAATTTTCTTGCTTGTATATCAATCAATTTTCATAAGAAAACATTTCGTTGAAATACTCAATTGTAAATCAGTTGCCTGATATCAAGATTTGATACAGATTGTCTAGAGAATTCAAGTGAATCAAAAAGTAATTTTTTGAATCGGTTGGATTTTATACTTTCCGTGAGTTTAGTCGCTAACGATCCAGGTTTCGCCTTTTGGAATTTTCAGGCTTTTTATGTGCATGATTTGATATTTCAATTCTATCAAGCACCTTCAGTCAAAATACTGAATTAAAAAAAAGTTTTTTGTGAAAATTGAGTTATAATAATATTTTTAAAAGAAAAAAGCTTTAAAACTAAGACGTAAATAAATATAATGCTTAAATGCTTCTTCTTATCCCATTCGCATTCGTAGAAAAAAAACCTTTAACCCTTACATATCCGCTTTGCTCGAGCCTCCTCGACGTATTATTGTATCGCCGGATTGGCGCCAAAATATAACGGTAATTTTTATATTCAGTTATATTATTAATGATTGCTTTGTTTCTGTATATCGTTCGCGGCATGAATGATTTTTCATTTGAAAAATTACCGACCATAAAAATTATGTAATTCTTCCGCTAGCTAATTCCCTTATTTTTTCGGTTCGTAAATATGTCAAGGCCATGTGAAACTCATAAACTTAAAGACGACAATAGTTGATTGCCCAGGGATAATAAATTACACAAGTACTACACAGTGGTGTGACCAAACCAAAGAGAATTTTCTTCGAATCTGATTTATATATAAAATAGAGTTTTTTGTGTCGGTAATATGCTCTGAATCTCGGAGTTACGGGACGCCGATATTATGACATGAGAAGAAGCGAGGAAATTGGCAACTGATAGAGAATAGAATTCTTGAGGCACCGTGTGGCGGCAATATGCTCCGAATAGGGAGCGGGCATGGATAAAAAACGATAGGATAACGGATATTGAGAAGATTTTTTTTTTATTTTAACCTGTTTTTTATAACAACACCTTTAGTGATATATTGATTGAGTAGGTATTTACTTGGTAGAACTCTATTATAATACGGTAAGAAAAATAAAAATGTATTTTAGTTCTACATAAATTATTTTATATATTTGTTGATAGCTATTTCGGCTTACGCCTTCGCCAGAACTAGTCACCTTTAGTGATAGTTCTGACGAAGGCGTAGGCCGAAATAGCTATCAAAAAATATGTAAAATAATTTATTTAGAACTAAAATACATTGTTATTTTTCTTACCGTATAACACCTTTAGTATTATCATAAGTGACAAGTGTTTCATTTTTCTCAACTCATGGGAATTTGAAGTAAGCCGTTTATATTCTGAAACCAATATAACAAATACATTTAGGTGATTATACCGCTGGTCTAAGTTTACTTGAGACTGAATAATAAAGAAAATATTATAAATTGTAATATTTTCTATACACAGTTATGTACAAAGCTTTTAATTAAGGACCATATCAAGTAGAAATTATAATTCGATACAAAGAAAAGATTGTTAAATAAATATTTTAAAAAAATGAGACACTAATTACATCGAAAATTTAAACATTAACGATAGTTGATATAATGTGTAATTTTTTTACCGTCGTTGAGCCTCTTAAAACCATTAAGTTTTTCTGTGTATTTTATAGTAAAATAATAAATAGGAAACTGAGAAATAAGCACGCCACTGTGTACAAACGATACATATATGAGTAGTTCAATTTATAGCTGAACTCTGGAATAATACAACGATTAATTGTAAGTATTCATTCATCACATTTTCGGTAGAAAATGCCATTCACGTGGAGATTAGTTTCTAAAGTATATTTACGCTATTCATTTCTCTCAATCAATGAAAGTTTGCCGTTAAGTTTTTTTTATATCATACTAACTTGTACCCGGCATGCGCTGCAATGCCACTCAAAGAAATAAAGTGTTTGTGCTTTTAATCTGTTTATTGGAGTGTTTTTTGATTCACAACATTTTTTGTTTTTCTTTCTGGCGCGTATGCAAATAAATGAGAAGGTTTCCCAACACGTGAGTAGTACATAAATAGCTGTCTATGTGCAAATCATGGATTACTGTGCTTTACTTATAGTCATTGCAAATACGAGTTGCGCCGCACACTGCAAACGTTTAAATCCGAATTTCCTATCTATCTGAATCATTGGGATGCGTAGCAACAGTACACCTTCTCCTTTAAATCTATGAATTGAATTGTAAAATGGTTGGACTAGTTAAAAAACCTTCGCGGGCGTCATATCTTTATGTATAATATCCATATATAAATATGATCATCAACAGAAATATTTTAGACATGTCCAATGTCACTTAACTATCAAGCTTTTCAGCCTGACCAGCTCGTATATGGCCCAAATGGTATGAGTGCAATTTTTTGGAAAGTCGATCATACAATCAGTAGAACCTTTAAGTCCAGTCAGTGTCTTTCAAGTTTTCAAAAAGCACTTGTCGATAGCAAGCAGATTTCAGCTGATAGAAGCTATTCAATTATTTGTATTTCTTTATGAATTTACAACTTGTTTTATATTGTCTTGTGGGAAAATTCACTCGTGAAAGTTCAGGCGCGATTAACGTTGTAACTGTGCGGAATACATCGCGTAAGAAGGCTTTGAGGCAGAAGCCGTTGTTGTTGGGTACAACGTAGGGTACCCTTGGGAATGTTGCTCAGAAACAAAACTTAGGTGTAGTTACAGTCCAGACTTATCTTCTTGTAAACGTGGTTGATTTTGTACGTTTTTGAATATAACAAAATTTCATTATATTCTTGTATAATTTTATAATAATTATCATCTCAATGCATAAATATATTGTTGTAAACATAAACAAGATGTATATTTATATAAAACTCTGGTTGAATATTTATAAAAAATCTCAATACTATGTAATTGAGGATATTGACTGAAGATGCGTGATGGAATTTCAGTATAAAACTTTACGTCATTTCCCGGGTTCTGCCTTTCTGCATCTTCAGAAATTACAAGTGCACGAGTAAACTTAAAGTGAAGAGCTTTAACAACACTTTAGCGGCAAAACTCACGGAAAGTACAATATTCAAACAATTCGAAATGGTTTTTAAAAAGTACTACAATAGTAGATATTTTCAAATAGACAACGTGAAAAATGACCATACGGTTGGTACAGACAATATCTTAACTAATGGGGTGTTAATGTTCTCCTTGAAATTGTGAAAATAAAACGACATTGTGGTATTCAGCAAAACGGTTAGTAGTTTTAGTAATGAAAAAAAAAGTGGAAAACTGTATTTTTGTATAAGATTATATGCATTAAAAAAATATTGCTTGTGTATCTTTTGAGCTAGCAACATTTCATTTAACAGTCAGCAGTTGTATCTTTAAATAAACATTTTTTTATTTTGATTTGTTCTAATAAGATTTTATACATAAACCTTTGTGTTTTAAGAGAACTCTAAATTATCCCAATATATATTTTCATGTTTATGATACAATACAATGCACATGCTGTTGAAATGATTTTATTCGATTGAATCTTTGGTCAAGTGTTAAAATCATTGGGTTCCGCTGCGGACCTCACAGGTTCGATTACTAGACTGGACAGCTTCATTTTTCAATTAATTTTTTGATTTCTGTTCGTTTTTTCACTAACAGTCCTAAAAATGGTATGTAGCAAAAACTGTCTTAGCCCAATATTTTTTATCTCTATTCTCTTAAAAAACAATAAGAAGTTTAACGACTACCAAGCAGTTGCCAAGCGAAAGAAACTATATTAAGAGTCCATATGGTCCATACTGAGAGCGAACCTGGTTAAAAGAATGATAAGAAATTTGATCATGTCTTTCTGCAAATAAACAAGAAATAATAAAGTATTTATGTACCTATCATATTAGGGCTTGCAATTTACCGTCAAATTCCAATAACCGGTAAACGGTAAATAATTTCACTCATTATTTACCGGTAAATGAAACAAACACATTTTTTACAATCTCCTGATTGGTCACCTTTCACTTGATTGAAATATTGCCATATGGATGTTTAATTCATGGCTATCAAAAAAATAAATATTATATTAAATATATTTTATAAAATAAATAATTCAAAAATTTGTTTTATTGAATGAGGTATGTATCCCTCCCCTCAATCTTTACTTATGTTTTCAAATTTAACAAATTTTAATTTTCGCGTAAAATCAAAATATAGCATTGATAAAAGAAAAATAAAAAAGTCGTAAAAATTAAAAGGCTTGCTTGTTAATATTAGTACAAGCATGTTTTGCATGTTCTATAACTATTTTTTCTTGAAAAGTTTTTTTCCTAAGTGACAAATTGAGATAACAGAGTCGAAATAAACAAAACTCGATCCCGCATGCATATCACAATAAACCTTCCTTATAAAATGTCTGTATCTGTCCTTAATTCGCGATAAAATCATTTCCGGTAAAAACCGGTAAATCATAGTTAACCGGTAATGCAAGCCCTATATCATATATAATAAATATCTACGGCTCATTTTGTGAGCTCACTGGTAAATATTATTTTATTCTATTACAAAGAGTAGTTGTGTAAATTTTTTTTAATTGATAAAAGTAATTTAAATTCCAGTAAATAACAAGTAAAAAATCTATTTGTGTACTAACTATATGTAAATGCATTGATACGTATAATATATAGTTTGCGGTATGAAGTAGGTCAGAGCTTTTGTAAGACTTCAAACTAATACCTTTTTTTCTTTTTGCTGAATTTTATGGAAACGTTGGAACGTAAGTTTTTGGGAAATCGTGTTTTTCCGACCTATATATCTACTGCACACTGAAGTTCTCTTGAGAATATGCAAACTGGAAATGAATTATATCATCGCGATATTCAATTTAAAATATATTGCACCATCGTGATCTAAGTAATTGAAACCAATACTATTTTCACTCTTGAAGTGCTCACTGTCAAATTTTTGGTGAAATTGCATTATAATAAAAATAATAAAACATTTTTAGTATTTATCCCACGTAAAATTTATTAGATCAGGGCCGGTTTCACTCATAGCGATCATTATAATAGATGATGTGTAAAATATATTTCGTTTGGCTTATACAAGGCCAAAATGAAAATTCCACCATTCTTGAGAATGTTAAATTTTATGTTCCTGATATTTTTTTGAGGAATCGTGAAGATCAGTTGTTTGTTCTTTTAAGAATAGAACCAGTCTGCCAATTGGGATATCACTGGGAAAAGCTTTAACAATTTACGTGAGTGAGTTCAGTCATATACATTTTTTTATGAATAGAAATTGATTTTGTCGGAACTCACTTGGTTGACTTCTTTGAAAAATTTCCAATGTGATTTTATTTATTTTTTCTCTGTGTTCTGATGACTACAATGTTTTCATCATTTTTTTACATTTCAAATGCAATAAACATAAATAATTTATGATTTCTGTTCTGTATATACAAGTATGTATGTATATATATTTGTCAAATGCATGTCGCATTAGCGTCAGCTGTAATGTCATGTTTTGTATTTTCTTCAATAAATTAATATACCTATTATGCATTGATTATAAAGCACCATTATATTGATAAACTACTAGATATCTTTGTCTGTCAATATTGGTTTTCATTACATCAAATATGCTGCCCATCATTCGCTTACACTGACATTAGACTTGCGGCGATAAATAACAACTTGATGACTTTTGATAAAACGGCAAGTTCATAAAAAACAAATCATTGTAATGCATACTTTTTATTTATTAAGTTCAGGACCGGTTTCGTTCATCGCGAACACTGAAGATTATGAAGCTTGCGATGAGCGAAACTGGCTTTTCAATATTGTTTTGTTGTAAACAATAAAATAATGTAAAATATGATAATGATGTAAAATAAGCTATCAATTCAAATTTTAAGCCCAAAAAATCTCCGAATTTATTTTAATTCACGTATCTTTTCAATTCTTATTCTCTTGGAAACAAAAAGGTTGAGTTATTAGGACTGTGATATTTCACGTGATTGTCCTAAGCATATAAATGCGTTACGTATAGACAAATGAGTGAAGCCAAATAGGTATTCAATTACACGTTAAAATATTTATACAGTCATGAAAAACTTTCAATAGCAGATTCTGTCTACATATATGTAAAATGCCAAGTAGTCAATTATTCATAATATTAAAATTTAGAACGAAATTTCGGTGTGCCACATTTACTGGGACTGAATAATAATATTTTTCAAAAAAAGAAAAAAAGCGAATGGATCGTAAAAATACGGAAATATTATCGTACATATTGCAACCCTTGCATGGAGGATTATTCATCAGGGTGAGTCGTGAAAGGTATTCGGAAAACACGATATTTTATGACTTCTGGACTCAGGTGTATTGTTATCTGTGCAATAAAAACTCTGCCGGTTTATTGTTTCAAACATTTTTTTTTTATTTCGGAGAATTGCGAAAATATAGCGAGGAGAGTTTTTATTTGCACGAAAGTTGGGAGCGCAAAATCGAGTTGAGGAAATGCATTTATATATTGATGAACGGTCACAGTAGAAATAACAACGTAAATCTTTTGATTTCTTAAGTGTATTATACTGCCCCCACAAGCATAAAGACAGTTATTTTCGATTGAAATATTCGTAGATAATGAGCCTTTTATGTTTTTCAACTTTTCATTTATTTTTTTAACCACGTCCGCTTCCAACTCGGAGCATATGGACTCCTCACGGAGTTTATCTCAACATATGTTTTTTCTACGACAACTGCTTGCTACTCAGATTTTCAACCTCTCATCTTTGAAGAGAATAGGGGATGGAAAGGATACGAGGACTCGGACAGGAAGAGTGGTTAGCTAATCGCTGTCACTATGCGTCGCTCTTTGGATAGGAAAGGTGGGAAGGGATTTTCAACAACACAAACACCATTGCCTTTGAAAAGATTTATCGACTGTAAAAATCCACTGGTATCGGGAATCGAACCCGGGCGGTCCGGCACGCAAGCCAACAACGTTGACAATGCGCCACGGACCGGACACTTTTCAATTTAGTAGTCAAAAATAAACAGTATGTCAATCTTTCAAAAACACTATAAATACCAAGGCTGTGGAGTCGCAGTTTTTTAGTCAGAGTCGGAGTCAGAGTCATCGTGGTGTTTCGGCCGTAGTCCGAGTCGGAGTCGTGAAAAACTTTGAACATTTGATTTATGCATATAGCACGTAACATTCGGCTATTGGCCGGATTGATTGGCTCGTATTTAATAAAATTCACATAAATATAAAAAGTAGGAAAAAGACGTGAGAAAATTTAACTTTTTTTAGTCGGAGTCGTGTTTTTGGTCAATGTTGGAGTCGGATTAACGATTCCACAGCCCTGATAAATACAGACTATATTGTGATTTTGCTTATGAAGTTTACTATTTTATTTCTTAGAATAACTATAGTTTTCGCGATAGCTTTTAGGATCAGATGAGTATGGGTTAGAATCTCAGAGATAATTCACTAACACACTTAAAATAAATTACCCCTACTGAAAATAAGGGAGAGAAAAAACTTACACCTTTTTATCAAATTGCACCCGTTTATATAAAATACAATACTTGAGATATTGACTTCAAAGTCATCTTCATAAAAATCGTAATAAATTGTGTATGTTTCAAAATGACGCTTCAAAAATTAGATACTATTATTCACTTGCTATAAATTTCTAGTTCAAATTTGAATCGTTTGAATTTTGTACTTTTCCATAAGCCCTGTCGCTAGCGACCTGGGTTTCGCATTTCGGCATCTTCAGGCATTTCAAGTGCACTAATGAACTTGAGCTGACGCGAAGTAACTATTCTGTATACAAAAATATAAGTAAATCACTAAGATGAATTGTTCTTAACGGAATACGCTAATTCATTTACATATACATATATGAATTAGCAAAGATTGTGATGAAAATAAATTTCAATGAATTATGTGGGTAAATTATAATTATTATTGTTTTTGAATGTAGTATCGCAAATACTAATGCACACATAATAACATGGAAATTTTGATAAATATAGTGCGTGGGCTTTATCCAACCAATTACTAAAGAATTGATTGATTTAAAGTATTATGTTTATAATTAATAATATTTATTTAAAGGGGGAATTAGAATGGTGAATTTGGAAGATTGAGTTGTGAAACTAAAATTGGTAAACTATTGAACTATTCAAGTGCACGAATGAACTCAGGGAACATGTCAGTTCAAGTTCATTTGTGCACTTGAAATGAATTAAGATGCTGAAAGACGAAGCCCGGGTCGTTAGTGGCAAACTCATGGAAAAGTTCAAAATTTTGACGATTCAAATTCCATTAAGCACATTCAGTCGAAATCATAAATTAAATCTCTAGTTTTTGATAAAATGGTATACAAATAATTGACGTGTCTAAAAGCAAAAGTCGATGTGTCTACTTTGCGTATGTGATAAATAACGTTTTTGTGCTTTCACGCTGAAACTATTAGTTTTATCGATAGTTTATTTCTTTTCTTTGTATTGTATTTAAAAAAGAGTACAATATTCCAGTTTACGAACCAGTCAACCGAATATTTCAATAGATATAAGCGAAATAAAATTGAACATGTTGGAATTAAATTTATCGTTTACTGTGAATGAATTTCCGTGAGGTGTAGAAAACTTTACATATATTGTGTATGCTTTTATTGAGATGCGCAAGTTATCTATTATGTGATATGATTTGTCGTATGTGTTAATATTTTTTTTTGATTCTGACAAAATGTGTAATCAGTGTCAATATGTAATTAATAAATCATCAAGTTTTGCTTTTAATATATTCATTGTTGATAAAATACGATATAGCCAAAATATCTTTATTAGAAACTATCGTACAAATGCCAGACCCTCAACTTTGCGGTGCTGAATTTTCCTGCTGAACTTAGAAAATCATTTCATGAATAGCCCGTAGTTTTTGCGGCTCTTAGGTACGGCCGGATTACCGAATTTGTCCAGCATTCGTCCGAAGCAATATGGAAGCTGGGAAAACTTTCTCGCTGCGGAAGAAAAATATATAAAGCAGAACACGTTGTAATGTTTATTTTCAATTACGGGGCGAAGTTTGTAGTCCGCTAAAACTTCTCATCGAATAGGCCACGTACCATAAAATACAAACATACAAATGAAGTCAATCGTTTCGTTGCCGGATTTCACGGGATCAGTGTTGGACGAGGGATTTTATTGCCTACTAAAGGGCAGCTTTTAAGGTTGTATATTACCCACGCAGAATAGCGCACATTCGGTTTTATTCCGTGAACGGGGATGACTGATAAGGGGATGTTTATGGAGGCGCTGTTCAAAACTTGGCTCGGGTCAAATTCATCTATTTCGTTATTATGTATATAGTCGTAAGAAATTACTTATAATAAATATTTCATCACAAATATGCATTTTTTAAGCCATGTCGGCTCCCAATGTCAGTACTCTTATCTTAACCTAACTTTTTCTACGATTGCCATTAAGTTTCACAAGCGCTCTTATGTTAAGATAGTGGATCACGATATTGGTTAGCTAATCGCTGCAACCCGGTTTTAAAATCAGATGGGTGAGAGAAATCAATAAAACAATTGAAAAAATCAATCAATAAATCTGCCTTATAACTATAAGACCACGAATCCAATGGTTATTCTAAAATATTGGGTATAGTAATTTTTCTATATTAATTTAATAAAAAATATATTATTTCTGTTTGAAAACCAAAATTCGTTTGATGATGCTTTCAAAACTCACTTTATTACAACAGTAAATTATTGTTATCAAGCAAATCAAATTCGAGCTTATGGGTGGCAAAGAATGAGAGACAAGAACAAAATGTTCCGTCATTATTTATTATATCACACAAAGTTTTCCATTAAAATATGTTAAAACGATTTGATGCTATATTTTCACTAACGATTATCTCAAGATAACTTGAAATGGAAGTCGTTTTTATTTTATATTGGTCACATTAATGTAGAAATGTAAAATCTTTAGTATTAATATAAACAATGTTTTTAATGAGCTTAGCAGCAAAAAATTGAGTGACGCTATATTTTCATAAATTACATTTTTGAATGCAGCAAATTTGGTACCTACAAATTTTCAATTGAGTGACATCGCAATTTGAATTAATAAACAATTAATCTCATATATAAAACCGAAACGGCGTATGTATGTATATATGTATGTAATTCCCTTTTGCATTGTTGTTGCAAGTTGCAATATAATAATGTTTATTATTTACGTGAAGGTATTATTTGACAACAAATTAGATTTTTTCCTTGAATTTGGACATTTTAATGAGCGAGAATGGGGCCGTCATCAAATTAAATAAAGTTTGTGATTTTATTTTAACTATATTTTGGATGTTAGATATTGTGATATAATTATGTCAAATGATATAACATTAAATAATTATTGGTCGTTTAGTCCGAGCGACGCCGGGTAGCAATACTAGTATGTAATAATTTTCAGCTTTATTTTACTTCCTAAGTTAAGTAGTGTAAAACTTAAAAAAGTTTTTTGATTTCTTTAAAACTTATTTTTATATAACGGAATTTAAGCTTTCATTGACACCCTCTCCCCCAAATTAGTCTGTTATATCGAGGTTTTACTGTACTTAGATTTTATAAACAGACATTCAAATCATTCACCGAGGTGCGGTGTTAAATCAAGCGTGTGGATTATTATATTGAGCTCAATCCTAATTGGTACATTTATTGACTGCAATTCAATGTTGGTGTGTCAACGTCGTTGGCTTTGGCTACAGAGGTCACTGGCTCGATTCGCAGTCCGGGTATTTTATTATTGACTTCTTTACGAAGACATGATGTCTGCTTTGCTTAACAAATCCCTCTTGCGCTATCTTAAAAAAGGCAATCGCTTGGATTTACTAACTGTGTTGTCCTAGCATTTTCGTACTATCAATATTCTGTTAAAAAGAAGTGCTATGGCTACTGAAAAAACAAGAAAAAAAATTCTGTTGAGAATAAAATTTATCAGGAGTACATATGATCCATACTGATAGCGGGCATGCTTAGTAAAAATGGCTATTAAAAAGAATACCCGCAAATAAATAATATATATTTTTTTAATGAAATCTTATTTTGAGAAAACGTTTGATAACTAGTGGAAAACAGTGATTTGTAGTTTTTGGGGCACGTGTGGCAACACACTAAAACTGTTCAATTGCACTCTACGTGCACTCAATTTGCATTCAAATTAACGCTGATAGAATAGTGATAACTTATAAAAAGAAATTTAGCAATTAACAATGATTTGTTTAAGGTTTTTAAGCAAACATCAATAAATGATGTGCTTATTATTTTCACTCACCGTTGTAACTTAGTGATTGAAAATGAATAACATTAATATTTCCAATTGAATAGGTCCAGGGTTCGACGAACTTTCCAGTGAGAAGTGCCAAGCTGTCAAGTAAACAAAAAAGCCTCACATATGAAACATGCAGTTCATGTTTTCATAAAATTTATTTGAAAATTTTGATATTTATTTTTATGTTAAGAAAAAAGCTACTTGTTTTCAATTTTAAGCGTTTTCTTCTAATGCTATTTTTTATTTAATTTGTGAAAAAGATTATTTTTCCCATTTCGACATCTTACTTTGAAAATGTTTTAATTGCTCTTGATACTGTTTTGAGATATGAGCGTTTGAAGTTTCGATTGACTAAAATTCAACTGTAACAATGAGCAAGTAAAAATGTTTCAAATTACTCATTTTAAGCATATTTTTTCACAACTCTAGCTAAAACATAATGATCTTAAAGATCTAATGATGGAAATAGTGATGACAATCTTATAACTTTGTCAAATAAATTTAGTAAAAAAAGTGTGGAGATGCAGTGCAACTCAGAAATTCTGCTTACTCCGTTATTCAACTATAAATAATGCTGAGATTCATATATGTACATGATAAAATGCGGTAAATACAAACTTTTCCTACCAAAAGGTCATTTTAAGCAAAAATGTCAATTAGAACCTTTTCAAAGTAACGTAACGATTTATAAATATAAAGTCAAATATTTCAATAAGGTTATTCTCGTTTGTAAAATTTAACTAAAAATTGAAGTACACTCAAGAAAAGCTGTGAAAAATGTTTTTCCTGTTGGATTTGAGCCAACCACTCGTTTCAAGGTACGCGTGCCAACTTGAAACTATTTGAGCTCGGGCTTAGATATTGAAATCTAGAAACCTACGAAACGTGTTTGGAATCGGCCTTTACATGTAACCAAACTGTTACACGTAAAATACGAAGAATTATTCTATTAAATCGATTTTTTCACACAAACTTGGTGCATTATCAGATTCTTGGTTGAAAGCGTATTAAAATATCAAAAACTAGTAGTAGAACTCCCTTAGTGGAGGACTTTTAGTGGAGTTTAACTCAACAGCTGTATTTCTACGAAAACAGCTTGTTGTTTAGTTACTCAATCTCTCTTTTTCTAAGAGAGGAAAATTGACAAGGACAAACCCCAATGTCAATTTATTTAATGCTTTTAAGGTGTTCACTATCAATACTTGGTGGAATGGTATTATAATATGAATAATAACACATTTTTAGGACTTATTCCACATTGAATTTATTGGATCAGGACCGGTTTCTGTATTGGCGAGCATAATCAATTGATTATTTACTATTAGCTGAACTGGATTGAGATTAACTATAACTGAGTAATGCTCGCCATGAAACCGGTTCTTATCCAATAAATTTTATGTGGAATAAGTACTTAAAATGTATTATTATTTTTATTATTTAATGCGTTTGATAATGATGGCGTTGGCTGCAGATTTAGTGGGAGGATTAGTGCTGTTTGGCTTTCTTTTACTCAGGCATACTTTAAAAAATGCGAATGTCGTAATGGGGACTTTCAAAAATTGATTTATCATCGATTTATTGGCTGAGACTAAAGGACATAGATTTCTCTGATATTTTTGATACATCTCTATTTCCTTGCAACTGTGTCCTGAAAACAACACCTATAAATATATCAACATTCTTACTGCTAGTCCTACTTAGAGACTAGAGTTCTTACTGTCATCATTCCATGACTTAATATTATGCTCCTGAGATTTCGCATGTTTTAAAAATCAATCTGAAAACGACGCGTTCTCAAATAAATCTTCAGGGAGCATTCTCATACAACGTGATAAACGTCCTGCTGGGTATGCCCACTAATTTTATCTAGTCTTTGTCAAGTTGTCCAGCGCAGTTGTGCTTTCAACTTGCCATGGTTAGCAACAAACTAAATGTCAGAGGGGATGGTGTTAATAAGTTTAAACATGCCATATCTAGTTTATTTATTATATCTACAGATAATGGTGCCTAATTTATAAAGGTAAAAAAATGATAAATGTATTTATTGATTCAGTTGGCATTTACTTGGTAGAACTACACTAAAATGCGACGAAAAAGATAACAACAAAAATAAAATTAATGTAAACTAGGATGGTGGAACAGAGAAGAAGATGTACTGTGTACTCTGTTTACAACAGTATATAAAGGATGAGTAAATGTACGTTTATAGATAGTTCTGAAGATAGCGTAAGGCAAGATAGCTATCGACAAATAAATAAAATAGTTTTTGTGGAATAAAAATCCATTTTTTTTGTATGATATGTATTTGTATGATTGGAATTGTATCACATTTTTCGTGAATATTTAAGAGTAAGTAAGTATTTGAAAATATTTTTTCGAGTCTGTGGTTCAATATTCGACGTCATAAGCTTTATGTTCGAAAGCACGGGTGTTTGTTGTGTTGTCTAAAAATTCCTTCCTGCCCCTCCGATTCTATTAGCGGGGCGCAACGAGAGTGACGAGCTAACCATTAGTCATGTCCTTACCTTATGCGTATGATCTCTACTATTATCGAACTAAAATAAAGGCTGAGCGACTGAGTAACAAGACAAAAGTATTTTTGAATACATCGATTAAGTTAAAAAGAAGAAATTAACGAAACAAATCCGTTTCAAAGTAAAGACCTTTTATTTACAAATATGTACAAGCCGTTATGCTTTTCTGAATGACCTTAGACTTGATCAAAGTGCTATGTTTCAAAGCAATAATAACGCTTAAATTAAATTGGCTTCCCTGCAAATTATGTACAAAACCTCTGGAGATTTTAATGCAAGAGTATTATTAATATTAAAGGGGTCACTTTTTATTCTCCTCGGCTTATAATCGGTGTACAAATGACTTTATAAATCGCAGTAAGTTAGACTTTACGGTTTTAATGGTTCAGGTAGAGGGCGGTTTTTTGGCGGGTTATTAGCGGGCACGAGCTTTTTTTTAGTGAAGGGTTTTTAACTGGGCCGTATCAGACGCGCAAAGTAACTACGCCCGCGGCAGGAATTTGTCATTTTGCGCGAAAAAAAAATCCACCCTTAAATGCTTATGGAGAAGCATACGCCGAGGATTTTAAGCCATCTAGGGGTTCCTTCCCATGTGCGTAAAATTAAAACACTAAATAAGAGACACGAAAACCAAATTTCTATTACCATATAATAATTGCCAACTACTAGTAGTCATATTGACACCTTACTCTGAAAAGGTTCTTACTGCTCTTGAAACTGTTTTGAATTATGAGCGTTTGAAGTTCCGATTGATTTAAATTCACTTGTAAAAATGAGCAAAATGTGACAAAGTTCTAAAATTGTCATTATTATTTCCATCATAAGATTATCAAGATCATTATTTATCATCAAGAGTTGTGAAAATTGTTTTACTTGCTCATTGTTACAAGTGAATTTTAATCAATCGAAACTTTAAACGCTCATATCTCAAAACAGTGTCAAGAACAGTTAGAACCTTTTCAAAGTAAGGTGTCGAAGAACCAACGATCATTTGAATTCAAATAGTCTCAATTTAACAGCAAAAATATTTTTTTCCCTGGTGTAAAGGTGCAAACTCTGTTCGCTGTGCATTGTAGGCTCTCACAGCTTATGACAAAGCCCTTGGTCAGATGGCAATAAAAAGGCATGACTTACTACCTTTATACAGCCTCACTTAACCGAGAATGCCACCAAGGTGCCTATCCATTCCCGGTTTTTCTCCCAGAGCAGTTACGGCGCAAGTTTATACGACTGGTTTGTATTTGGGGGTAGAAAGTTTATCCGTATCCGCTTTGGCTTAAACTTTAAGCAGAGCTCAAAACGACAGCCAAAAATTTAATTTCATGTCGGATGTTTTACAACTTCTAAACAAGAAGGAGCTTCACTTAATTATTACAATGTGAATAGAGAAATGTAAAAACGGTTCATATAAAATCCAGTGGCGTGAACGCTTATACTTACATAAATTATACAGATATGTATATAGAAGTAAAAACTGTAAAATCCTTTTCACTACTGCCTTAATACCTGAAAAACTGATGTTCATCAAACATATGTAAATAATTGGTCAGTTCCTTATTTTCTTTTTGTAGTTCATTAAAAAATGGTCATTAAGACCAGTATGCACTAGTCAGTTTTTATTATATATACTATAAGATGCATTAATATTATGCTAAATGTATCTTATAACTTCAAAAATATTAAGTATTTCAGTATAGAGTCAAAAAATCGCCATACTTATGTAGAAAAAAAAATACAGATTAATCGGCGAGATAAAAAAAAGGTTATGGTTTCTCCAAAAGAAATGGTAATTTAAAAATATTGAAATACGATTCGATGATCGCGACTGTTTTTACACGACACAAAGGTTATCTTTTTTTCTAGATGAAATTGAGAAAACTCATAGCTATTTTTCAAAATCTTGATATTTATCACTACTCAACTAGTAGAAATTGGTATTAACGAGATGATAATTATCTGGGAGACAAAAAATAATATTTTTTTAAATTTAATTTTGTATTTTTAATTAATTTTAACAGATTATTTAACATTTTTGAATACGAAAAAACATAAGACAAGTGATTTTTTATTGAATTCTATACCATAAGTTATAAATTTTAGAAAATTTACTTTTCTCAAATCTAGAGGCAAAATACCTGAATCGACTGGAAGGCATTTGGCCGAGTAAGATAGATAGTATTTAGACTTCAGTCATGACAAGAAGAAAACTATTTTCTGTTGAATATGTTTTATTATAGATTACATATATGTATATAAGCATTGTATATAAAAAGCATGAAATACCAAATAATAGACTTTTAAAAACTGAATTCTTTCATTTTGAAGTCATATAAAAAACGTGGTTAGCGGCAAATGGCATATCTAACATAATGAAACAAAATCTGTGTTTATATCGATTGATTTTTTTTTAATGAAAAATAGCAAATAAAAATATGCTCCTTCAGTACATTATGTATGTATAAGGTCTCCTTACACAGATTGATATGTATGTTGCAGTCAGCAGTAGTTTTGGATTTGTGGGTAACCGCAGTACTAGAATAAGTGCGGTCGATTAGATACATTTAAAAACATGGAACCCAGTAGTTAGATGGTTTTTAAATTCACTTTAAAGTCCTCAAAGTAGGTGAAGCCGAAACTGCCGCTACAAGAAACATCTGCAAGCACTGGAACGTCACTATTCTCTAGGTAATTAAATCTTTCGAATGCATCCAGAATCCTTAATTTCGACAAATACAAAGCTTCTGTTGGCAGGACATTGTATGCATGTGCCAAGAACAATATCGCGAGCTGAGAACGGATTTATTCCTTAAAAAAAAGCCATATACCATAATAAATACCAGAGCTAAATTAAGATACTTCAGAAAAGTTTACTGTCACTTCTTGGTGGGAAAGCATTATTTTAAATAAATAAAATACATTTTTTAGTACTTCTTCTACATACATTCTAAACATATCAGAACTGTTTTCGCTCATCGAAATCATTATCAACTGACGAATATGATCGGAAAGGTTACGGAAATGGTCAATACACGTTCGTACAATGTTGACAACAAAGATGAATATTTCAAAATAAAACATGTACCCTAATTGTACGAAAGATGAACGTGCGACAGTCGAGGGCCACCTATATTATTATAAAGTATTTTGTGTTAACGCATAACGGTCGATATAAAATGAAAGGTAAAAAAATATCAAAACTCGCTGGAAAATATCTTACCCAGAAAGAAAATCACTGACATAGAGGAGATCATGGCCATTTAAAAAAAAACAAATCATTTTATATTTACTGTTCAGTTTTTTAATGTCTGTTATTTTATATATAGATTATGTTGGAGATGTCCGCTAGGTATTTACGTTAGTAGACTGAAAGTTCACTGGAACAATTTCGCAAGTATAATATCGATATATTGAACACATTTATAAGGTTTTTTACTTATTCTGGAAACAGTTATACTACAACCAATATTATTATTTAATATTCAAGAGAATTTTGTGGATTTAAAAATAAAAAAATAATTACAAGTGACAATATTTTTCTTTTTGATATCTGTGTTTCTTCATGTTATTGATTTTTGCCAAAATGTGTTTGACATCTGCAGAATCCGCTTAGAATTAAATATAAAAACTCATATTTTTGGGTTCGACAATAATTTCATGAGCTTTGGTGGCTATGAAGTTTGAACGGAAATATTAAACTTAATCTGTACGTATTAATTATTCAACGTAACATCTAAGCCATTAACTGCTGTTGAATTGAATACGGAAAGTTGGATTTAACCGAAATACCCTCATTGTTCCCATTTGCATGAAATTACCGAAACTTTGTCACCATTATACTTATACAAAATGCGTGTATACCAAATAGCCAGGACCTAGTTATAAAACACAATCAATGTTCTACATTTGCGAACATGTTGTGGTCGATCCAAAACCTGATTTCAGATTAGAAAATAACGTATCGTATGCCGGAAATAGAAGTGTAACGTATACAGTTAGCGCCATATTGATCGTAAAAGAGCATAGCCTGATAGTGCAGGATTGAGCAAACTTTTGTGAAACAAAGCCTTCTCCAACCTTACACACCTATGTTTGTTTCACATAAATTACAGCGCTTTTCACAGTAATCCAATATAATTTGACACTCGTAAAGTAACAAATCTTGACGACATCAATCTGTTTGGATCGTTTGAATTTTGTACTTTTCCATGAGTTGTGTCGCTAACAACCCGGTTTTTGCTTATTCGTTTCAAGTGCACGAATAAACTGAATAGCTAAAAGTTGTGTCACTTATGTATAATATTATATCTACAAATAAAACTAATATATCCAATTGCTAACATCGCAATCTGTATGAATTAGAAAATGTGTTGATGTAAATGAGTTTCAATGTATTTAATTAGTTGTAATTGCATGGCTATTTTAAATGTGATAAAATAATAAAAAAAAACACCAGCTTATATCATGGAAAGGCTCACTAATTAAAGAGGTGGGTTTTATCCGACCCGTTATACATTTATAAACTTAGTTGCTTACTATTATTCATATATACATCAGGAGATAGTTTTCAAATGTGGTCAAATCCATTTGTTGACAGACTGAGAGAGTGAGATATTTTCATTACTTTTTCCTCATAAGTTTGCGTTTACTAACAATATTTTTTAAATATGTTTTAAATTAAAAACTTACAGATAGTGTGTAAAAATGCAACCATTTCCATGTGAATAAAAAAGGTCTCAAAAGTTAAATCTAAAATTGGCAGTCAACAAAAATTATTTTGGAATTGACGAGTTTTGAAAATGACCTCCTGATAAACGAAAAAAACTATTTACTACGCGCTAGTTAATGTTCATACGTGCATTTGAAATGCCTGAAGATGCCAAAAAACTATACCCGCGTCCTTAGCAACAATACTCATAGAAAAGTAAAAGATTCAAATTTGATATTGAAATCTCATCAAGCTCCTTCAATCGAAGTCCTCAATTACGTCATTCTGTTTTGATTGGAGTGAACGTCTATCGACATTTTTTTTTCTGGGAACTATTCGTATGTGTTCATTTCGAAAATTTCAACCTGCATCAAAATTACATATAAGGGAAACTTTTAGTACATACGTTAGTGTCAAAGATAAAGTGTAAAAAAAACGTTCAAAAGTATGATATATTAAGAATTATGTATTTTTGAAAGAATGTAATATTCTATTGCTTGGCTGTAGCAATAAAATACATTATCAAGGAGGATAAAAGTGGGCAAGGTACATTTCAACAATTGAATGTATTGGAAAAGTCATCTTTTATAATATACTTATATATGTTATTAAGCCATGAATTTTTGCAATATAAAGCATATAAACAAAAAGAGCTAATTATAAAATCAGTGGCTCACTAAACCTCGTTTTTGTATAGGGGGGGACTGAGATTTTTTCACAACACAGACTTCAATGTCTTTTAACAGAAATGTTTGAATACATTGAAACAAATAATAATTACGTGAGGGATTATTTGTGCGGCAATATTTTAATTGAATAATATATGGAAAAATTTTCAAACACTAAAGTAACGTTGCGATATTTAGCCTAAAGAAGTTTCATAAAGAGACAAAACACGTGTGACGTCAATATTTTTCAACCGATACGTGTAAAAAACGTGATCAGTTTTGATTTTTCCGGTATAGCACTGGAAATGGTTTATTTATTTGTAATCGGCCATTTGAAATAAATTTTCATGCATCTAGCTGGGGTTCAAATTGCTTCTACGACAGGATTTCACTTTGATGTTTTCGGGGACTTATTTTGAATATTAGCTCCAATACCGACTTGGTGTGACTCCTGATCGAGGGAAATGGTACGCGTATCATAATTGGCATATTCTTGCGATAGGAAACGGAGTATCTGTTTCTATCTGTATATATTTCATAAGTGAGAAATTATGGATTATATTCATTACTCAGTTAAAATTGTGTAGACAATAAAGAAATTTTAACAAATAACCATATCAATAAAGAGATATGTATAAAAGAGGCAATTTAGTTACGTATAAAGTCAGCTTAAAATCAAAATTAAGTTATTCAACAGAATACAATCAAAACTTATTTATTTTTCTAATTATACACTTCTTTGCTTAAGTTTTCGTGTGTAATATTGAAATGGTTATGTAATATATATTTAAATTTCAAAAATCTAATTACACTTTAATATTGACTTTTAGATTAAACGTCTGTATTATCAGTGGTGTTTTGGTAAATAAAAATGTACCAGGTCGGTCATTGATTTCTTCCCTTTTTTTTTTTTTATATCCATCTGAAGGAAAAAAAGCCCGCAAGTTTAAATAAATAAATCAATAAAAAAACGCGCTCATTGAATATATGTACTTTTTCTTATCAGTTGATAATGCTCGCGATGAGCGAAACCGGTACTGACCTTAATAAACTCATAATGGTGTAAGTACTTTAAGTGTTTTATTATTCTTATTAATAGCGAGATACTTTCTTAACGGCTCGGATATACCGTGTAAGACGTTTTGCGGTCATATCACAAAGAAAAACCACGCATTGGAGTACTGGTGGTTTTGGATCTGACTTAAGGAAAGAGAGAAAGGTAGCGAGTCCTTCCACGCGTAAAGACCAGACCAATGATGCGAAAGAGTTTTTCATCTGAAGGTTCTGCATGGTAACGAATACAAAGTAAACTGAAATAAAGTTTACAATAATATATTTAGCTCTACAAATATCAGTCGTGAAGGTAGAACAATGAAGAAGAAACATGATATTTTTAAGGATTTCTTCGTTTGTTAAGTTGTATAAACATGTTAAGATTATCATAATAACCTAACGCTTCAGTTTAGATGTGTGTTCAGTGATTTTTCAAATAGTTAAACATAATTTACTTTTAGGAGATTAACAGCTAAAACAGTTGAAAACACAGTTGACCTAGTAACACAAACATAACCGGGAACACGTTTGTTCTCATGTAAAAATTTTGATTATTTATACGGGTAATATTTTATTAAAACTCCAAAGAGGCTTGGCGTTTTTTTTTTATCTCTAAGCGTGATTATAAAAATAACAGTGCAGCATAAAGTGTTTTAATAAGATGTTATCGCGCAGGATAAAGTGACGTCATTTGTCTCTACAAGATATTACTTGCATGTGTGTTTGCCGTCACAAATTATTACTGCATATAACACAGACTTTATCACGGATGTGTACATAAAATGGACACTTCATTGGTCAAATACAATTTTATTCAGTATATTTTATTGGCAGGACTTCTTTTATGTTCCTAGTCAATTTTTCAACCTATTAAGTCTATGTCTTTGCGCTTGAAACGGTGAAAAACAACATGTGGTTTTATTTTTTTTCACAAACATTAAAAATAAAGATAATTATTTAGGCTTTATAAAATTTCTGCAAATATTTTTCAAGCTGTGTCAATAAAGTGAGACATTCAAATCAGATTTTTATACAAGCAAAAGCATTTAGGAAAGTTATTCTTAACTTCATTGGACGTATAGGTGGAATCATAGCCTATCAATTTGTTAATTTAACCGTTTTTGACGGAAATAAACGTGGCTTTTATCAGAAATATTATACGTATACTACAAGGCGAATTTCTTAAGCAACTAGCAATTTGTAAAAGATTTGCATTTATGAGCACTTGCTGTCGTGAAACGCCCAAAATTTAAAATTAAAAAAAACGACGTGTCACAATGATCGAGCAAATTATATGCACTTAGGCCCAATAACAAGTCTGAGTTGATTTTTTTTTATACATACATACGGCCAATCAAATAACAGCAATATTTTATTTACGATTTTAGTTGAACAACGCTAGCTTAAATAAACTATCACCAAATTTCCGGTACAAACCCTGTCAAAGGTAATCTCAAACGTTGCTTTTGCTTGGATGTTTGTGACGTGTTTTCTTCACGAATTGATACCTATTTTATTTTTCAACATTTTCCTCAAGTGTTTTTAAATTTAACTAAAAAAACGCGAGCGCATTGGCAATTAGCTACTATGCAAAATATATTGTTTCAAAAGAAATAAAATATACAATACAAGTATTTTCACGCTAAATATCAACGTTGCGATCCTAGCAAAGATTGCTTTGTTAATGGTTGCCTAATGAATACCTTTTGTAAATTTTCATAAAAGTGACTAGTCATTGGGACAGGGTAGTTTGCACAAATAAAAGCAAAAAACCAAGTTGTTGGGAAGTACACGATTTATTGCGGTTGCTTTTGTGTGCTTTCTGAATATGAAATGAATAAAAAACTTTTCCGAAAGCAAACTTACATCTCTCTAAAAATGACGGCCACGAGTTGATAACGGAAGATTTTGCACTTCATAACATTAAATCTACCACGTTTTTGTAAAATATCAATTTAAAAAAATACTCTTCCTGAATACATTTATTTTTTATCTTTGTAAGTGCCATTCAATTATTAAAATAATCATTCATATATCGTAAAACATTTACGATATACTAGATGTCTGCACCGGACTGGTTTTGGATTTCCCGGCGCAAATGAAGGTTTGGGATCGAGCCCGGGCCGGGCTTTGGCATGGTTACTCAAAAAGACAAAACATATATCCGATTATTCTGAATGTATACACTATATCTATATTACATGTATTAATTATTTTAAATGTTGATTTAATTTTCTTTGAATAGTTGAAAAAACTGTCGAGCTCGAGTCGGGTTCGGGTAAGATATTCGGGAATGACCTTCGGGCTCGGGTCGGAGATTTTCGCGCTAGGGCCAGGTAGAATTTTTAAATTTCAGCCCTTGCAGATCTCTAAGATATAACCAATTAAAAAACCTGGAAGCTTGCGGAGTCCCACGGAGTTTATCTCAACAGGTTTTTTTCTACGAGACTAGTGGTAAGCTAATCGCTCTCGTTATACGCCGCTTTTTGGGATAGGAAAGATGGGAAGGGATTTTTAACAAAAAAAACACCCATTACCTTCGAACAGAATAGACTGAAAAAATTTGCTCGTACTGTGACTTTCGATTGTAAATTGAAGTTTATCTAGTCGAATAGTGAGCATTTTATGAATCAAATAATGCAAGGTTCAACTTGTTCATATATCATATACTATAAACAACTGAATATGTAAAGTAGGCGGGGGATGGCCACCTGGTGGGTTTGTCATGTACTGACATGTAAACATTTGTTTTATTTTTATAGCCATATATAAAATGATAGTTTGAATAAGAGATCTCATTATGTAGACTGATTTTCTAGTGTAGTATGTATTGTATATTCTGCAATTATTTGTACAGCAAAAGTTTTAAGCGGATCCTAGACCGTACAGCAATTATCCCTTTCCCGGTATTATCCCATAACGTGGTGACCAATGTTTTTAGAGAATACCGGCTAAACTTTAGCCGGTAAATTATTCTTGTTTGAGTGTAAATCATCATTTGATACCCAGGCAAACGAGTATGGAATATTTTTATGAAATGAACTATTTGAAAGCAAAACATATGAGAAATAATATTTGAATATTTTAAATTCAAAAAATAAGTATTACAAATAAAAAAGAATTTTAATTCTGTTTTAATTAAAAAAAACTCTAAATGTGAAACATCACATTATCGAAAAAAAAATACCAAAGCTATAATAATAGTACGGTAAGAAAAATAACAATGTATTTTAATTCTAGATAAATTATTTATTTATTTGTTAGCTATTTTGGCTTACGCCCTCGTCAGAACTATAATAATAAGTTTAAATAATTGGTTTTAATGAGAGAAAGCTCTTGACATAATGTCCAGTTTCAACGGAGGGAACATTGATTCAAAATCTAGTATTCATGCATTTATTATACTAGTCACTTATATATATATATTCATTAAATTTCTACTTTTATTTTTTTAATAAAAAACCAATTTTAGCTAGTTATCGATAGCTTTTTCATAGTCTAAAGGTGTTTTTTGAAAGGGTGAAACCCGTTAAGTTACATAAGCTAGAATTTGTATTCTTCTTGTTCGTGGAATATTGAATTACAATCTATTCTATGCCTTCCACTTTCCAGTGAGATCTTTCACATAGTCAATCATTAATTTTACCTAGAAAACTAACTAGCACTTATTTTTTTCCTCGATAAACGGTTTACCAAAAATAATCGCGTCACAGGATGACGACCAATAGCCTTGACTGGATATTTAGAATTGTGATATTTGAAGGTCCTTACTTTTTAAGCAAATTCATAAATTACCACGCTAACTGACTGTTGTGGAGATAGCTTATATGGCCTATTTAGTGAAGAGCGGTTGGCAGAAGCTGTTTAGTATTCACTGAAGGTTGCCAAACATACCTTTTATTTGTGGGCGTGTCCTGGACACTCAAGGTGGAGTATTTCCCATCTAGGCACTTGACTTGCCAACCTTACTAGTCTAACCGGCTAACAGTTAACCGAGATGAATGCCGAATGAGCATGGATGTTTGCTGCGATCCATCCTCATACAAAACAAATAGGCCACGCTGATTTTATTGCAAATAGGTTAAGTTTTAGATGGTTTAATTTATATTATCATATGGTATACGGAGCATACTTTAATCATCTTTCGATTGAACACATAAACGATAAAACTCCCAATTACTAGTTTATAAATGCCATATTAGAAACGGACATGGTGATAAATTCTATTAAAAAAAGTACGCTGCAAGCGTCTTTCCTAAAAAGATTGCTTATTTTTTCGAGAAAATTCTATTAAAATAAACAAACGTTGTACAATATATCAAAGTCTCCCACTTTCAATTTCTTAGATGAATCGCTCAGAGACGCTATGGGCTGTGGGACCTCCTTTGTCTGGACCGATACAAATCAGCTTTGTACAAACTTGAAAACGGGGACGTGGTAGAAGGGGAACTTAGATAAGGCATCCGAGGGAGTGTTCTTGGGCATTGGGAAATTTTACAAACAGTACAGACAAATATATTTCTAAAAATACACAACACAGAAATTAGACTATCGTGTTTTATTGAAAGGTAAAATTAAATTTAAATCGCTTATTTTTTTTACGATTTTATTCAATATGTTTCATCACAAACAGTCATATATGTACATAGCATCTTCGGGCATTCAAGTAGAGATTTGGAACAAGAAGAATCTCGCAAAAATAGGGAAAGACAAAATTGCTTCATCACTGTGGTTGTCTTAATCGTTTTTAAATTTGTTTCAAGTGCCATTGAAAAATTTCCCGTATGCTAATTATGTTAATGCCATGAGAAAAATTCACTCCATATAGTTTTTATATGTGATTATTGTTTGATTCCTGATTGGTGTACATTCACTTGTAAGAAGTCATAGACTGTCTCACTGTCTTCACTGTCCTGGTGGAAAGGCATTATAGTAAAAATAATAATACATTTCTATTACAACCATTTTTGTTATAAACAATTTAATTTCGTTTCTGTGATTATCTTCTTTCATACACCATTTGTTTATTATATGTAATTGTCAATTTGAAATAAATAGCATATTTTTTTTAAATATTTTTATCAGCTAAAAAATGCTCGCGAAGAGCGAAACCGATTCTGTTCTTTATAGAATATATGTGCAAATAAAGAAACTTTTTTGTATATTGTATCGGATCTACGTATGTAATATTTCTTGATACTCAAGTTATCACCACCAGCCGCTACGACGTCACACCGTTCTTAAAGGGTGTATCCTGCAGCGAAACAACTTTATTCATTTCACTATAATATTACAGTGCACGCACATTGTGCATAAATTGAAATGAGATACGGTTACTGTACGAGCTTTTATGACTTGAGATTTTCTAGTTCTCCATGAAACGCCTCGAACTATTTCAAACTCGCAGTATGTCTTAGATGCGCAATTTGAAATACTTCTTCCGCGTTGTTTAACTTTCGGTTCTGTTTGGCTTAGTTAACTCGGCAAGTAAGCATTTTTAAGTATTTTTTTACAAATGATACAGAGCAAAACCGGTACCAATAAATAGAATATGTGCTACTCAAGTCTTACAAAAAATACGGAATATATCATTCGTTCATTTTACATGACTTGTCACTTCGACAGTTTAATTTGAAAATGTTATAACTGCTCTTGACACTGTTTTGAGAAATAAACGTTTGAAGTTTTGACTGATTGAAATTCACTGAACAATGAGCATGAAAATTTGTTTAAATTACTTATTTAAAGCATATTTTTTCACAACTCTCGCTGAGAAATAATGACTCTAAAGATCTAATGATGACAATCTTATAACTTTGTCAAAAAAATTTGGTAAAAAAATTGTGCAGATGCAGTGCAGTTCTGGAATTCTACTTACTCCGTTATTCAACCATAGACAATTCTGAAATTCATACATATATATGATAGAATGCGGTAAATACAAAATTTTCCGACCAAAAGGTCATTTTAGGCAAAATGACAATTATAACCTTTTCAAAGAAAGATAATGGCTTGCTATCTACAGTCTACACTACACCACTGTATACTCAAGCACAGTTTCTTAATTATACTTTGTCGAGCAAACCTTTTACACGGTATACAATAGGGTATAACATCTAAAATGAATTGCATTTCTGCGAAAATACCATGCATTTTTTGACACGTATCTAATTCGTGTAAAAGTATTTGTTATTTTATTTAAGATTGATGAAATAGAATCACTTCATCATCAAAATATTGTTTCAAAATTATCTATGCATATTTTGATGAAAGTTTGCATTAAAAGAATTGATTAGATGTGAGATTTTTTCGCATAAAGGCAAATCTTCTTTAACCTCTTTGCCAAAACCAAATATTATCCGACAATAAATACTAAGTTTAATGTAAAATATAGTACAACTAAATTATATACAATATTTGAATGTATTTACATCTCTTTTTCGGGAATTTGTATTTTACATCACGGGTTTCAACAAAACCTTATTTGGGAAAAGCAGTATTCAATTCAATCGATGAAGATGGTTGTATAAATTTTCTTGAGCCTCCAGTGAAAACCGCTGGATTTAATTATTTCTCATATTAGATAGATTCACATATTTCGATGAAAAAAAAACGATACAATATCATTTTCGACTCGTTATAAACTTGAGTGAGGTACACAATTATAAAACTACAGTTGGACTCGATTTTCAACAACGTAATTGTAGACTATGATTAAATAAAGCTTAAATATTTTTTTAAATTTGAAGATCGGCTTAAATTTTTCTTAACCCATTCCATTCTGAAATTTTGCATGCTTTAGCTTTTGGCTCGAGGCTTGCTTTTACGCTTTTACTGGGAACCAGGATGTTTTACTTTGCCTATGAGATAACGCAAACTGTATGCAGAATGTATTTGTTTATTTAGCAAACTGGTTCTTGCTGAAAGTACAATGGCAGTTTCTTCGTCGAAAAGAAAAGCTGACAAACACTTTTTTATGAAATTATACAGGCACTACGTAGTGATTTTTATTTTTAAAAAGAATGCGTTTATCGATAAGACAATAAAAGACTCTGTGCTAGGGACTCCAATTACTTGTCATCTCAACTACTCGAGTATCGAGGATTAAAATTTAAAAATACTCGAGTTTCAGATGTACCAAAATATATATTATTAATTCAAATTTGTGTATATAAACTGTTGATAAATATATAAATAAGCTTATTTTATTTCATTAATACATTTATTTCAATACGGAAAGAAAAATAACAATGTATTTTAATTCTACATAAATATTTAAAATTACATTTATATATTTAAAATTACATTTAAAAATTACATTGTTATTTTTCTTTCCGTATTATAATGGAGTTCTACCAAGTAAATGCCTACTCAATCAATACATTTATTTCAATTTATGAAACATGTATTTCGAAAATAATAGATAATTAAACGTCTCAAATTTTTAGCTTGGTTCAAAGCTTTGTTTTTTGCTCCCGCGTTAGAAAAACTCTATCTGTTGCTGTGGACGTCGGTTTAAAATTATACAATGAATTCAATAGTGCTGTCAAGTTTGTCTGTCCGCTGTTTGAAAAAAATAAAATTTGGAAATTAATTTTCATTTATAAATAACGAGTATACTCGAGTATCGAGTACTGGATACTCGAATTGGAGTCTCTACTCTGCACCTACGTAAATATTTGATAGCATCACCCAAAGCAAATGACTAAGAAATCGTTTTATTGGCATACATATATTATATAATTGTCTACTGTTGACTTCCTGGCTTAATAATTCCTAGTATTTAACCTTAATACAATTAAATACAATTAAAAACTTTTTACGAATACTGCCTGCAAACTTTAAGAAGATTAGTAAGCAAATGTTTACCTAATTAGATTGCGACCATGCCGACCAGAGCTCAATTTGTTGCGATCATAATAATGGTTATTTATTTCAATAATACAAAAGTTCCGATTTCATCTTCCATAAATTTTTCTATTAATCTGGGTTCGTAGGGTAGTTTTTAATACGCGTTTAATAAGTGTGGAATCGAAGAATGACTAAAAAAATTAGTGAGATTTTAGCTGGTTAACTTCATTTATAAGATTAAACCCTTGCGTAGCTACTAACTACACACAAATGAAATATTTTCTAAAATGTGTACTGTACTTCAACATTGTTTTTAAGCCAAACAAGTAGATTCTGTGGACTGACTTATTACACGCATAACTATATTTACTACCCATGTGGATGATATGGTCACCACACGACGACTCCATGATTCCCTGTCACCCGCCAATTGCTTTGCTTCCTTCCATTACATGCCAGCATCCTTCAGCTCTGCCGAGTACATCCTATGGATAGTACACAGCGGTCGTCCAGGACGCCAGAATCTTACCGGAAGAAAGAAGATTCAAGTTGCGCTTAGGCTATCCGGGCGCGTGACCCAGTCAGTTCAATTGTTTATCCTTGACCGCTGACGCAACAGGGTGCCACCCCTTACTAAATCGTCAAGCTCCTAGTGAAATCAAAATACCTCAACAACAGTTTATGACGCCAGGTATCCATTCTCAAAGCTCAGATCATTTTTGAATGTGAGTGTATTATTTGATATTGACTACTAATTTTAATATATGTATGTATGTTACTTGGCAGTAGACTCCAGTTCGAGTATCGACTACTCGATACTCGAGAATACTCTATTTTTCAAGTACTCGAATCTCAAGTATTTTGAAAAATTCTCGTAATTTATAAATAAGTAGCTGTACCCTGCGCGCGTTGCTACGCCAGCAACTAAAATAAATTTGAAGGAAAGACATTACAAAAATATTCAATTCAATTTGCATGTATTCAATACTCGATAAATTTGTAAAAATTCGATATCAATTGTTGGGGGAGGGGGGGTTGTTTGGCGTGGTGGGGTTTGGGGGGCGTATAGGGGGGGGGGTATGCCAAAAACCTTCGAAGGAGTGAACTCGAAAAATTCGTAAAGTTTCAAAAACAAATTGGAGGGTGGGGGTTGGGGGGTGGTTAGGGGGAAGGGTTGGTAGGCCAGAAACCATCGCGGGAGTGTATTCAATAAATTTGTACAGTTTCACATCGATCGGTCGAGCGGTTTAGTAGTCCATAGCGGACATACACACAGACATTCATTTTTATATACATATATATAGATAGATAGAAGATGTATTTCCAAATTTTATTTACTTATTCCAAAAAAATATAAATAAATATAGATTTTCTTTTGTTACTTTCGCTTTGGGTCCTGCAGACTTTTCTTACCAATGTCTAGTTTATGAGACGAAATAAAATATACAAAAAATAATCGAAACTAATTAAATAATATACAAAAATTTGAATTAATCAAATATATTTTGGTGCATTTGAAACTACTCGATTTAATTTTATTACTCGATAATCGAGTAGTTGAGATGTCGAGTAATTGGAGTTTCTACCTGGCAGATAAAAGCTCTTAAAATATATTTTGGAACAACAACGTTCATCCGTGTGTAAAAGTACTTTTAATATTGATTCTATTAACCTGTGTGGGAAATTTGTACACTGGCTAATCAGTTGTTTATTTACTTAACTTTTTTTCGCAATAACCAAAGTGGATTTTATTGTATCGTGCGTTAAAAAGGCGTTATTTTTATGTTAATTTTAACTGTTGTTATTCTCGAGTTGAAACATTAACTTGAATCGTTACAGCTACAAAATCTTTTCTTTTTTAAATACATAAATAACTTACACGTGCTCTTGAATAACCTCACAAAGCATCCAAAATGCTGTAAAATATATAAATTGAAAAAATAATTGAAACAGATGGGCTCCGACATCATAAACAAACACATCTACAATATTTTTTATATGTAACTGAATCCGACAAAAGAATTGTGTGAATGAATACCTTTTACTTTATTTTCAAGATTTTTTACTCCATTTATTACTCATAACAGAAAATCAATAATATTTATTTTTGAGTTTATAGTTTAGACTCTTAGTAAATTTAATAATTCAAAATTATCAATAAAATGAACAACAGCAATGTTTATGTATAAGTGTTTCTGTTTATAAAAAGAAATTCGAAATACGTTTATTTATAAAATTATCGCTAATAATACATTTGGTAACATACAATTTGATAATCAACAAACAACCACGAGGGTTTTCTGTATTACCTAAGTTATTACGTTATAATTTTATGGATATAATTCATTCAATATTTTAATATCTATTGGTTTTTTAATATTAGAATGAAGGCATATTGTGTATTCTAGCGTTATTTAACTTTCGATAGATTCGTCGTTAAGTTGGACATTGGTTTTTTAATATTAGAATGAAGGCATATTGTGTATTCTAGCGTTATTTAACTTTCGATAGATTCGTCGTTAAGTTGGACACTTCATTTTTAATATAAAATGTATTTGTTTAAATCATTTTTAATCGTATACTGCATTGTAGGTTTTGTTTAACAATTTGATATCTTGGATTTATTTTCGTTGGCTTCTTATCAAAGAATTAAAATAAAACAAACAATTGAAAATGCTCTCGATGAGTGAAACCGGTCCTCAACATCAACAAAACAGTAATAAAATTAACTCCTTTCACTTAGAGCTGCCATTTAACACCATTTATTAAAAATTACAATATGTAATAACATATCGATTCTAGAAGAGGAAAAGGACGTAGCCCCTCAATTTGTTCAATATGGTCTTTTTCCAATAGTCACAATGCACGCAACTTAATCACGTTAGATATGTATGTACAAGAACCGAATTACATAGAATCAAATTTAGCTGTTTAATAATAATAATATAATTAATTCCGTGTGTGTTACTTCCATTTGCCTTTCTAAAGTATATATACAACCTTCTTGAAAACAAGCTTATGATTCAAATGTATTCAAAATTTTCCACCAAATTGAAAGAAATTGTATCGTTTTTCCGTTATTACGAAAAAACAATTTCACAAAATATATTATATAATGAAAAAAAAATTTTGATGTCACATATTTCTTGCAACGCTAATGAAACCGTTTCGGGGCGAATAATATTTACAGGTAGTACCTACTTAGAATAATTTTAAGATTGTTTCTTTTTTTTCAGCAAAAAAAGAACATACTAATATTTCCTCCCCTGTGATTTCTTGCAACAAAATCAAAGCGAAACTCCTTAAATATTCAGTTTATTATGATGGTGTATTCATCACTTTCACGGGATCTCCTTCCGTTATGTTGTCATTGTGTTGTTCCGTATTTTATTTTATCGTGACATTTTTACGGCGTATTCCCTGGGAAATATTTCGTTCCTTGCTTAAGATATTCCAACGTTGTAGCTGTCAATAATATTTATTTAATTTATTTCACAGTAACGATAAGGTAACAGAAATATTGAAAACACTTTTTGGACTTTTATTTATCTATTACGGTAATACTATTTTTTAGTAAGTAAGTAAGGGAAGAAAAAAATATTTGAATCCACGTTTGGTATCGACACTAATCCCGATATTCGATGCAACAGTGTGTTTCATCGATGCAAAGAAACGACTCGTAGTGCAAGTGCCAGAGATCTTAACCACGAAAGCCCCTTTTGTATGTAAGCACGCTAGTATATTCGGTATTCAACCCTCTGTATTACTTAAGATTCTTTGAAAATTTCTAATGTGGTTTCATTATTTTTTTCTCTCTGATCTGATGACTACATTTTTTTCATAATTGGTGAATTTTTTCATTTATAAAAAAATAAGAAAATACAAATTTGTCAAATGCATGGCGCATTGGCGTCAGCTGTAATGCCATGATTTTTATTTTTTCGAAAAAATAAATAAGAGCAATGTTTCTCTGTATTAAAAACCATCAAAGTTAAACATTCGACTATGTAATGCATGTAAGAAAAAATAATTGGCATGATAATTATTTGACACTTTCCTTCTTATTATACTGATGAAGATAAACTTCAAAATGTTGATATCACGTGGTTACACACTTTTGGTACAATTTTACTGACGTGACGTGATGTTGATGTGGTAAAGTGAATATTTTACCAGTACCAAGGATAAATTGCAGGGCTGTCGAGTCGGTGAAAAAAAGTCCGACTCTGACTCCGACTCCAGTATTTACCAAAACCACGACTCCGACTCCGACTCCGACTCCAACTCCGACTAAAAAAAGGTTAATATCGTCACCTTTTCCCCTAATTTTCCTATTTATGTGTATTCAATTAAATATCAACCCTATCAATGCGGCCAAATGCCAAATTTGACATATTAAATGCAAAAATAAAAAGTTTAAACTTTTCAAAATTTCCAACTCCGAGTACGACTCCGGCCAAAACGCCGCGCCGACTCTGACTCCGACTCCGACTCTGACTCCACAGCCCTGATAAATTGAAAGTATCCAATTAGTCTTGAAGCAATCAACTAACAAGAAACAATGTAAAAAATAACATTTCCTTTGCTTGTCTCTTTTTAAATATCCTGTTTTTCCAACACTTCCCAGCAAGTAACTGTATATTTTCACTGTGCAGGTTTGTCTTGCGAACATAATTCATGGCATGATTGCAGATAATCTAATTTACTCTAAACTTAAAATAATATATATCATAAAATAAAATTATGAAATGATTGTATTTTTATTTAATTACAAAGTATATGCATATAAGTCACAGTGTATAACGGACATTGTCCATTTAATATTAATAAAAATAATAATACATTTTCAGTACTTTTTCCACATAAAATTTATTTGATCAGGACCGGTTTCGCTCATGGCGAGCATTATCAATTGATTATTGACTATTAACTGAGCTGGATTGTGATTAACCATAACTGAGAAATGCTCACCCACTAATCTGATCATAAAAATGGAGCGTAGTAAGAACAATTAGTTTACCAAAAAAATACAGGTAAAAACTACAAAAATATATTTATGTTGATATTAGCTCACTACGAAGTCTGCATGCTCTTCATAAAGAAATTTGCTTAGAAATTTCGCACAAAAGAGATTGTTCTACTCTGTTTTATTTATTTAGAGGTTCAATCCTTTTTATTTTAAAGCGAAATGTAAAATATCCGTGATTTTAAAACCATTTTAAATTCATTTCACACAAATAAAACACATTGAAATGGGTGGCCCAAGCGCAAATTCAATTATTAGCTTTCTCCTTTTTTTTGTTTTTCCGACAAGACCAAAACCACGGAAAGCACTTCAGTAAATCAAAGGTGGAACAAGTCCAAACATTATCTAATTTACTCGTTCTCAGATTGTTTCCCGAATTGTAATTAATTTCCTCTGGTGCGAGGGTGAGTCGCAAATCAAAACGCTCCTTAAATCAAAGTCAAACAATTTAATATAGTCTTCATTTGCAGTTGATTGTCCCAGGTAAGCAAACGTAATTAAAAAGGTACTCCCGACGGACTCTGGGAGGATTGCGGATTCGCAGCTGTAGATGATATTATGGTGATAAATTTTACGGACACTGTAGCTTCATCGCACAAGCGTGCTGTCAATTTTTTTTTTAAATCATACTGTTTTTGTTATCTCGATGCTTTTCTCCATAAAGGGAAAAAAGTCTACAATCGTGCAATCATGCCGTAACACGAAAAATGACAAAAAGGATTGGATAGCCTGATGATACTAATACAAGTTATTTTCAAATAACCTAACACATACAATTCGATGATAAACAGATAAAAACACAGTATATTGTGGCAGAACCAGTTCCACCCACCGCAAATATTATCAACTGATAGACAACACATTATATTCATATGGGCTTCAAAATACTAAGTTGATAACGCTTGCAATGGGCGTAAGCGGTCAAATATAAAAAAAATGTTTTAATTAATGTACATGGTGCCTTTCTATCCACAATTGAAACTTGACAGTTTAAAAATGAGTTGATAATATATTTATAATAATATTTCTTCTTTGATTTTATCACTACAACATGAAGTCTTAGCCACTTCAAGTACTGGCGCCTATACTCAATGTAAAAAATGTTCAGTAGTTTGTTAAAAGGAACTAAATGGTGAATGTTGGAAACAAAAATAAAACTTGTGTACGCACACAATCGCGTCAGTAATTATAATAATTATTCCATGTAACATTATATATCACTGTCAGATGAATTCAATCCCAAGAACAGTATCCGTGAAAATAAATGAAATTCAATAAATCTGAGCCATCCGTAGAACAAAAAGCCTTTTATCGGTCAGTTAGTTTTTCGCCGCTTAGCTGCCATGGGTGAGCTAGTGTTTATTGATTTATGGATTAATTGAATAGGTTTTCCTGCACGTCACTGATTCGGCCCGTTGGTGAAAAGGGTTGTGTGCCCCTCTCGCCTCTCCGGGGAATAAAAGAATCACTTCCCTGCATATTTAAAGGGCGCTTCGTGGCAAATACGTACCTACTTCTTTGTCAGTGAAAATCTAAGTGCCTGTTTTATTTGTGAACCGGTCCTAAATTATTGCGAGCAACAAACGAAGTGCGTACTCCGTGAACGGAATTTCAAAACGCACGGATAAAGTTTTGTCTGTAGTTTATCTATTGTGCTATATTTTAAGCTGCGGGAACACAATAAACATCCGAACGCGATTGTCCAGACAGGACAGCGCTCTGTACTTGTGTCCCGTTATTCTAAATCCGAGTACTGAGATAGGCGAATTGACATATCGTACTTCAATCTATTTTAACAAATTTTACAACAAAAAGGAAAATTATAGCCAAATTTATTTAAAAAGGCTTTCAAATTTCACGGGTTTATACATTAAAAAATATTGTATTACTGGCTTTGATACCTTTTTTAAGTTAAATTCTACATTGGCTTACAATTTTACACTCTACAACTAAATAATTAATATATAACACCGGTAGACAAAAAGAGAATGTCATATTATTTAACTGTTTTATACCAAAATATACACGCGTTACAGATGGATTACGCGGGAAAAACAAATATCATAACTACATCAAGAAAATCGCAACCAACTCACCTTTTTGCATTTTTTCCCAATGGAAAAATTTATTTTTCTTTTACTTTAGTATAGTTTCTTCACCTTTGTTATACCCGATTCATTAATCTAAGCTTATTGTTTTTCTTCCTTGTACACTTTTATTTCTGTAAAAAAAAAATATATTTTCCTTTGCTTGTTTCTAATTTGTAAGAATTGATATGGCTTTTATTCTGTTTACGGAAACAATTTCGCTGGCTCAATTGAAATAATTACCGGGATTCCCTTCTAATTATGGTTGACAGACATGCAGATTTATTTATTTTTATTAAATGCACTCATTTTTGGGCTTTTACTTTGTTAATGATAATTCATATTTAATTGATTTTTGATGTATTAGTTTGCATTGCTAAGAGGTCTTAAACATTTTATTTATAGTCTATTTTTCTTGTAATTTTCAATTCATTTGCTTAGTCGTTTTACCAATTGTTTGTCATACCTTGTTTTTCATACTTAATTTTTGTATAAATATCACTGTTTTATTGTATTCCTTATCAGTTTACAATGCTCGCCATGAGCGAAACTTTATGTGGAAAAAGTACTAAAAATGTATTATTATTTTGATTTTTCCTTGTTAGGTTACCTGTAAATAGTTCAGAAAAATATTTAAAATGCGGCCCAAAAAGGAGAATGTCTCATCTCTGTTTGCAGAAATAGAACGGAATTTTGTGGTTGAGCTATTTTTCATCTATATTTTCGGACAAAAGAACACCGGACATAATAGATGAAATACTGGGGATCAGAATCCTTACAGTTCACCCAAAACCCATACTTTGCTTTTGATCAAAAGATCTTTCGGTAAATTAGTTTATTTTGACTAAATCCCCACATTTAATTTGGTGACTATAATACTTTATTGTTGTATGCTTTCGTTTGACATTCAAAGCTAATTAAAGATTATTTTTTAAAAACTATATCCATTGAGTGTTAAGGATATAGTATATATATGGAGTTATGTTCATATACAGAATTTGTTTTACCAAAACCACTTATTAACTAGACTCTTAACCTTTTTTTCAGAGAGGCTAAGCATAGACAGACGGAGCTAAGATGGAAAAGTTTAACTTATTGATTCAGGTTTGAGGATTGGAAAGTTATAACAGATCTTAGAAATTACAGAAATTATTATCTTTTGACATAAATAAATGAAACGATTGAAAAACCAACTCATGAGACTGCCCGTGCGGGGATTTGAGTTCATGAACACCGCTAACAACGCAAGACACCGACGTTGACCTCTCGATCTATGCATTTTTTTTGTTTTGTAAAACAACTCCTTTTCTGCTGTGTTAAATAAGCTAAAATTAGCACGCCACTGGTCCCTTACCTTTCCAATAACGTAGATGATATGTAGATATGTAAGTATTACAAGGAAAACCCCTCAATACTTTATCAATAACACATTAAAATATTAATCGTTTGCACTTTTCCATGAGTTTTGTCACTATCAGCCCGGGCTCCATCTTTCGTCATCTTCATGCATTTCGAGTGGAAAGTGAAAAGATTCAAATTTTATATTGAAATTCCATCAAGCATCTTCAGTCGAAATCCTCAATTAATAGCACGCATTTCTTCTACCAATAATAGTTACTCCCTCACATTGGGCCTGAAACTATTTTGACACGGCAAAAGTTTAATATTTAATCGGTTGCAAATCGTTACGGAATCAAATAATGCAGGGCTATTCAAAGATTTTTTCATTCTGAGCTTCCAAAATGTTCACATGTATGCATGGCACTGTTCTTTTCCTTTTTTAAGCCGTTCTTCTATAGAAGGTACCTCCTTAAAAGGGGAAAAAGCCTTAAATGTATTTTTTCTTAGATATATACAATAGTAAATAGAATAACATAACAAATTTAGTGTTTATTATATGTATACCTAATAATAAAAGCTGGCACATTCTCCTAGCGTCACTAATATTTTTTCAAACATTGCCTCTTTATATGTGTAGCATTTGATATCCGAATGGAGTAGGTAACCCAACATTACTTGAATAAATCTATTATATTTATAAGTATTAGAATGGAAAGATCTGCTTAGTTGAGGACCAGTAGTTCATTAATGGTTTGATAGTTTGGATGAGTGGGAGAGAATGTAAAAAAATACATGCGTTCATACATTTGAGTACAAATTCATTGATTGATAAATACATTTGCCATATTCTCAGAACGGGGATTCGAAACTACGAACACTTCTATCTTCCCAACAACTTAAAGCTCCATCAATAGAATGTTCGAAAAAAAAAATGGACAGTAGCAGAACATTAGTTTAATTGAAATATTTAGTTTAAATAATTAAAAATTCATCAGTTTTTATAATAAGTTTGGTAATCATGTTATTAATCATTTTATCACTTTGAAATTTTATTTATGGTAATATTATTAAATAAATTTTGAAATTGATTAGCAGTACATTTTTAAAAACTACATCAAATATTTACACATATCGGTTTGCAATAGACGCTGTGGGTATACCTCAACGTTCAAACACGTAGGGCTGACAGTGATTTAATATATTATTTCACTTATTGCCTGTTTAACAGTGACACCTTTTTCACCACTTTGAAAGTCATCACCAGCCTTACAATCTCATTTATATGAAAATGATCATTCATAAACATATATTATAAAAAAAATAGACGTAATTTTATATTACGTTTCTTAGAAATAAGCTAAAAGCATCAGAAAAAGATAATTTAAAATATTAAGTGACCAAAAATAGTGCGCATAAAAAAATGAAAATACAAAATCGTGCAAGTTCATGCAAAAAAGCACACTAATTATTGAGGTATTTCTTTAAAATATTTTTATATGGCATGATAGTTTCGTTTTACTCTTCCCAGTTGATTACAGCTCATTAGTTAATAATTTTGTAATGTTAACGTCATTAGTAGCATGATCATTTGTTTGTTTTGACCCTATAATCCCCTCCTTGCTTCCCATAAAAGCAAAAATCCCAAACGCCATTTTGTAATTAATCATTTAAAAATATTAGATTCAATCTTGTTTCATTACTGTAGCAAACTTTGCGGCAATAAGTTATTATTTGTATTTAAAAACTTTTGTTGACCCAATTATTTTTTGTCATTGACCTGAATAATCTAATTTAAATGAGTCCATCAACTCGAAATATCGATGCAGGTAATAAGTATTGAAAAATAAATATATATTTTTTAAATTTTATATACCCCTGAAGCAAATATCTAACACAGGCCGTTCCAAATGTAGCTCATACTTTTATTATTTCACGATGGCGAGCCGTCGGCTTTGGTAATTCTCGCTAGGTAGCAAAAGCCGATTAAATCGGCTTTTGGCACCCAGAAGGTTAAAGACTTGATAAAAGACAATTATAAAAGAAAATGAGTCACACAAAACAATGCAATTATATTATTTGTTATGTTAATGTAGTTTTTAATAGACTTAAATAAAAGAATGGCAAAAAAATATTCATATGTAAAAAAAACGGTTTGGGCTTCTTACAAATCATATACTGTTCAAATCAGTACATATTACGAAACGGGTTTTTAAATACGAAAACAGTTTTCAAACCGTCATTGATGCATTAAAGATGAGCTTACAAATTAGATTAGATAATTATTTCAGAAGAAAAATAGCTGTGATAAATTCGAGCCAACCCTCATTGCATTGTACCGGTGTCTATATTTGTCTGAAATGCAATATGGTGGATCTGTGTTGACTCTTATGGTAGGGGGTGGAAGTCAGCAGAATTATGGGACGATAGACCTGATGCAGAACAATAGACGTGGAACCCGTTTGATTCGCTAATTGGATCGTTGTATTTCTAATGACGTTGTTGCATGTTTTACTCTTACATAAAACAATAGATTTTGAAATCCTACATTGAATCTAAAGTTTTCAACAAATACAACATTTTTTTGCACTACTTTCACATTTTTTGTAATTATTATAAAAAATAATTTATTAAAATCAGGGCCGGTTTTGCTCGTCGCGGGCATTTTCAAATGATATACATCAATACAAAGTTATCTTTACAAAGCTAATCAAGACTAATAACGGAGTAGTAAACCCACCAAATCCATCGAATTATGCAAATTGTTAGGATACATTTGTGATTCCCGATTTTTGTCCATTCTTTTGTTAGAAATCCTAAAAAAATAATTATTGACAGCTGTGTGTATTTTATTATTGGTTAACAATCTTAATTCGTTATTAAAAAAATACTTCATAATTTTTTTAAAGTTTACGTCGCCATACGTTACACAAAAGGGGAAAATATATTTTTATTTTTCCAAGTGCCGTAATATTATATATGGGCTTCTATTGAGGAATAATAACAGAAGATGTCTAACAAAACTTTTGGGGCACTTGACCTTTTCCAAAGGGTTAAAAGTGGAATTTTAATATGAGATTAGCAGTGTGTCAGCTGTTTTTTCATTGCATTGTTTTTGAAATCGTTTTATAGAGTGAAACGACTCTCGCACAAACATAACATTTTAAATTCGACGTGTCAACGTTTTCATGTAGTTTTTTTTGGTTTTTTGCGGCATTCTAACAGTGCAAAGGTTCCTCACACCCGATACTTAGCGTTACCTTTTGTTACTTATAAATATATGTTTGTTATTTGTCGAACCTACCTCAAGCTTCCCTATATCTAAACTCTTTTTTAAAGTAATGCTTACAAATCAACCTTACCACTAAATTAAATACCTTCTATTGATTGAGTTGGCATTTACTTGGTAGAACTTCATTATAAATAATAAGCCAAAATAGCTATCAACAAATATATAAAATAATTTCTGTAGAATTAAAATACATTGTTATTTTTCTCACCGTATTAAATACGTTCTGCTTAATTTTTTCCAGGGCTGTGGAGTTGGCGTCGGAGTCGGAGTTTTTTGACCGGAGTCGGAGTCGTAGCGGCATTTTGTCCACAGTCGTACTTGGAGCCGAAAATTTTGATCTTTTTATTTTTGCATATAATATGTCAAATTTGGCTATTGGCCGAATTGGTTAAATTGAATTGAATTGGATGAAATTAAACTTTTTTTAGTCGGAGTCGAAATCGTATTTTTTTAGCGACTCAACAGCCCTGATTTTTTCACAGTGAATGTTCTTGTTTCAAAATAGAGTTCGGAGTAATACCTAATTAAAATTTAAAGATTATTAATTTTTTTTTTTCAAATTTCTATTCATACGAATGAGAAATAAATTGTATTTTAGTTGGAAAACTTTTGATCTTAAAATAAATGAGAGATAATACAAAAAAATAATTATTTTTATTGAATACCGTTTCATGGAAGTGCGGATATTATTTTGCTGTTATCACAAGCTTTCAATTTCCGCTTTCATGTTTCATTGAAAGATTTTATTTAACGTAAAAATAAAACGAGAGTCAATATAGAATGCTTTTAAAGCAACACAAAAAATAATAAATAATTCCCTAGAGAAATGATGTGAATAATTTTAAATCTATATGAGTCATTATTCTGCGGTTATTTTGTTAAAATTAATAATTAATTATCATCTCAAATGTTTCAAACAAAGAACCACTATCGGGAAAATCTGGAACATCTGTCTCAAAGAAGTGTGACATGCGCCATACTTAGTTACACATGACCTAAAAAATAAAGTTATCGATTTTTTTTTCATTTAGATGCTTAGTTGTTTGGGTAACGTATTTTTTAAATATTGAACAACCTATTCAGAATTCGATTTAAATTTAACATTAGATTTAGAAAAAAAACTCACCGTTGAAATAAAGTAATTCGTATTAGATATTGTTTGTTTTCATTTTATTTGAGATAAAGAAAACACACATTATTTAAGCAGAGAAATCTTTGTAATGTATTTCAAAATCACTCATGTAGTAAGAAAGATGTTACGCTCTTCGTTGAATATTTGTACTTGTGTTATTCTAATATTGTATTTGCGACATATATTATAAAATAAACATACTGGAATATGTTGAATACTGAAAATCCATTAGTCGCTAAAAATAGATGTATACACAAAACCAATTAAACACTCATTTAATAGTGCAAAATCAGTCAAAAAACACTGTTAGATTAACAATTAACCATCGTCATTTTAACGTGTCCAATTATCGCAAGTATCTAATTGAAAACAATAAATAAACTGCGCTTTGAATGCGAAAGCTTTTTAATTAACAAATAAACGACAACAATACTTTTGGAAAAATAGCAGCGGCTGAATTTAATTCGGAAGCAAATTTCGTTGAAATCGAAATAATTCAAATGAAACTGCTTACTGTCAAATTTTAGGTTCTCTCGTTTTACTCGCAGAAATTCGACACGTGTTTTAATTTTGATGAAATATCAAATATTTTTTCCGGAAATGTAATTAAGCAGACAACTAGTAATTTATTTTAAAAAAAAATAAACACATATCAGGGTTCAGCACAAGGGTGTGACACCGGGGGACGGTTAGTGACACTTCCTATTAAAGGCAGCATAATTAAGCTACCTACAACATTTTTTACCATGTCGGCTCCCAGTGTAGAGCATATGCTCTCATTGAGCTAATCTCAACGGAAGTGTTTCTACTAAAATGGTGTATATCTTAGTCGGGTAAAAGATAAAAATACCGGAAAGACCAGGATGGCACTAGTGGTTAGCTTGTTGCCCTCAACAGCTTGTTGAACAGGTGGATGGAAGGGACATAGCGAAATTTTGATATCACAGTCATTCATGCCGTTGAGCATAAATCGATTGGAAAATCAATTTATGAGGCTTTCTGAACTGGGAATCAACTAAGTGAACACTTCGTCGAAAAACAACAACTTAGATACGGGCTTCAACAATACTTAAAATATATTTTGGTGCGTGACTCTTACAATATTGTGACAATTATTTAACATATTTTTTGTTTGCCATAGAATGTTTTTAATAAATGTATAAGAAGAATAAGCTGGAAATGATACAGTTAGAGCGATTTAATGCGTTGCCTTTTGATTTATGATATGCGGTAAATAACATAGGATGTGAAAATGTACGTGGAAAAACAAAAAAAAACATAAAGTAAAATGACAGGCAATACATATTTACACTAAATAAAGAATGAAACTTTTGTCAGGCGCATGCGGGTAGGTAAATACTGGAAGACGTTCCTTTGTCGTCTGTGGACAGTTGGTAATGGATTCCCAACATGTAGGGCTTCACAAACTTCTCTAATTTACAAAAAATCTTGTATCGTGCATAAGATTTCATATACTTTCTTTTTATATAGAAAAGAATCCTAAACTAGTCGTAGTTTGCTAGGAACTATGGGGCAGTTACGTTTCCTTGAGAATTTCTTACTTTTTCAATTTAATGTCGAATGAACTAGCCAAAGCCCTGACTCCAAACCACTAGTCAAGTGAATTCATTACCGGACACTGTGATTTTGCTGACATTTTTTTAAAGCAAAAATGTCAAAGCCATTTAGTGAACATTACAATATACAGGTCTAAAAAGATCATATTGGCCCTTGAGAGGTAAAGTGAGCCAGGTTTTAAATAAGTGAAACTTGGACATTTTAACATTACACGGAAGTTTACAACATAAATAAACAGAAAAGAGTAGTTCAGGGAAATCATGTTTGAAATGCTGTTATAAAAGGGGTTAGATTAGTTTACCGCTGATGTATCATTTGAGCTTTTGAAAAGTGAAACGAGTAAGAAAATAATTAAACTTTTGTGTTATCACTAGCACGTGATTACTACCACTATAACTGATCAATCGAATCATTCTGCTTATTATGTAGGCCGTTTATACATAAATTATGACATATTGATGTTTGCAAAAAGGTTGAAATTATGTCACGCAATTGTTGGATTGGCCTGTTCATCATTTGAATTTTCCACGCAGCTAACCTGTCAGCTTAGAGGGACCATTATTCCCAACCCTTTGTAGCAGTATCGAAAACACTAAACCGACTCCTCTCAAATATCCGGCTGGCTATATTTTTATAATGAAGCCCGTCGGATGCAGGGGTTTTGTTCGTGGCATTAAAAGTTGTTAAGAAAAGCACAATACATGGAAAGATATACGGGCTATTTTCGCAAGCCACCCGTGGGAATAGTGTATGGCAAACAGTCGCTTTGACCAATTGACTCGGGTCTTTATGTTCTTTAGCATTCAATTCGTTCATCCCTGATAACTAGAAACTCCAATTACTTGACATCTCAACTACTCGACTATCGAGTAGTTTTAGATGTCCCAAAATATGTATTATTGATTCAAATGTGTGTATATAAAAAGAAGAAAAATACACTGTCGCTTGTCATTGATAAGATAAGTCAGTAGGCCCCAAAGCAAAAGTAACAAAAGAAATTCTCGCATAGCATAGTCATCGGCAAAAACATTTACAAAAAATATACCTGACAATAAAATCCTCGCGATAGACTCAGTTCAACGCAACGCTTAAACATTTTTTTTTTTTTAAATAAGTAAATAAAATTATGAAAAACCTCTTCGTTTATAAATTACTGAGCATTAAATCGAATCCGTGATAACTCGGCACAAGTCAAGTCGGCACATGGCACGTCGACACATGTCAAGTCGGCACATGACAGGTTGACACATAGACATTTCGGCACCTAGACATCTTGACAAAATTACCTTTTTGTAATACAGTGAAAAAATGTATTTGAGCTCTACAAAAATAATATATTGTTGATGGCTATTTCATAATAATGCTTGAATTGTGACAAATTGATATAAGTTTTTCTAAATGAAAGCAAATCTAGGTTTTTAGTGAGTGATAATGAACGTACATTAGTTTTACATCAATATGATATTAGTAAAAAGGCATTGGCGATCTGTGATGATCAGAGTATTGATGTTGGATTAATGTTTGTTTTCTCATTAAAAATGTCATTGGATTGATGATATCTATTAATTTCCAATTGTTCTAATGCATTTATGTAAAGGCCAATTAATAGTAATTCTGTACTGGAAGCTAGACATGGCTATGGCTGGCTATGTTAGACTGTAATAACGAAATGACTTTTCATAATCTAGCATGCAAATTTTACGTAATTATGTAGGAATTCACTTCCCCTAGTGTGCCAGAAGGTGTTTTCTTCCATAAAACACCCCCTTCGTGCAGTATTTTGACGGAGATTGAATAAAAATAGGAGTGGTTTGTCAAGTTGTCCAGGTGCTGAATTGTCTATGTGCCAACTTGTCGTGTGCCGACTTGACATGTTTCGACGTGCCATGTGCCGACTTGACTTGTGCCGATTGGTCTGGTCACCCATTAAATCAAGTGCTTGAAAAATGGACGAGTATTCTCAAGTATCAAGTGTTCGATACTCGAATTGGAGTCTAGCTATTTAGATATTTTATCTCGCTATTCGTTAAAAGGATCGGATGGGTGCAAGGGCAAGACAATAACAAATACATGTACACATTTTAGCACACATTCATACGTGGATTGAAAAATGAATATATGGGACTGCACAAACGAAGATCCGTATCCATGAATACCGCAACCGTATAAGACGAATTCATCAAAACGTCAAGCACTAGACTACAAGACTGGAACCTTCCTATCTGAATTAATTTTTTGTAGCTCTTTTGTCAATTGTTTATAACTGAAATAATCTAATCCATAGAAAGGCAAAATTATATAAAATAAAGACAGAAAAATGTTATTTTTTCTTTTTTTTTAATTTGAATAAAATTTGTTTCCACAAGACTATTTATCACTAAACAACAATTTATTAAGCGAAGAAGTAAAACGAATTATTAAGAATCATATCATATACATACAATAGGTAGATCTAGACATAATGCAAATTACTTCAGATGTAAATAAATACCAAGCGAGCAGAATTTTGTCATCCTGAAAAGATAAATTCTTAAAATCCCTCGTGGCTAACATTTTTAGTGATTTAATTTTATGCTTGGGTGGCATTAAGATAAAATCATAACGCCTTGATACATCTCTTTGTTTAGTAATAATAAAGAAAACAATATCAAAAAGACTTGACAAAAAATATTATTATTTGTTATTTTATTTACTATTGTTTACGAATTCAAAATAAGACAGCCAAAAGAAAGTCGGGTTTTGCAACTTTTTATCCAAACAAAATTAAAAGAGTACTTATTATTTTCGTTGATATGTTTTTGATTATTGACAGATGGCTTTTTTGCTGTAGTTATTTGAACAGCGCTTTTCATTTATAATCATAACCAAAATTATTTTGGTTGAAATATGTTTAGTGTTTTAATAACAGAAAATTTGAGAATTTTGATTTTTTCTCGACTTGTGGAAAGAATTGTATTGATTTACCGTATGTATCGAGGATTGGAAAGAGAATTTGCGATTTATTTTAAGTCTGGCTCCTAACCAAATTCTTCAATAAAAAGAATTTTTATAAAATAAAATTAAAAAAATATCCGTTACTGAATGGCTCATTGTGCTCAAATTAAGAAGTCATTGCGAGTCAGTGGTGCATTTAATTTACAGAATAGTATTTTAGTGTATAATATGATAGTCATTAAACTTGTTGGGCGCGTTTGATGTGTCAACATCGTTGGCTTAAGCCTTAAGCCACGCAGCGTTTCTGTTCCATTCCAGGCAGATTCATTTTTCACACGAATTATTTGAGATTTGAAGATATAAATATCTGTATTTTATAAAATGCAGGGCGCTATTGCTTAGCTAATCTCTCTCGCTACATCCCATTTTTTTTGGATGGCACGGGTTGGTGAGGGGGCTTTAAACAATACACAATATATCTTTATAATTTGGAGTAGGAATCGAGCCCGTGCGAGCGGCAACCGAAGCAAACAACGTTGACACTAGACCGCAAAACGAATACATCCGCCATATCAATGTTACAAATATTTATTAATAATTATGCTATTTTATCAAAATTAAATTCATGCAACTATGAGTGATGTATTCGATGAAGTGTTAATCCTAAGCATGTTTGCTTAGTAGGCGTGCTAACATTTTTTTTTATATTCAAATTTATTTAAGGAACTAAGGAAATTGTCAAATGGGTAGCGTAGAGGTTTTAATATTTTTAGGTGTTTTAAATTGTTAGTTTTTACATACAAAATACACAGCAATATCAACACGTGTGCTGCCGAAGTATGCAAATTGTATGGCACTTAGCTTCAAGAAAAAAGCATCTCATGGCAATTTTCGCTGTTTTTTGTTTTTTGCTAAACATACCTTACTAAGCAGAAAAATCTCTGCACTCACCATAAAACATCATCGAGTGAATGGAAGTCCTTGATATTTTTTTACAAAGCGCGTTGTATCTGTTTTTTTTCAGAGTAATATAGCGTAAGAATTACAAAGTTTTTTTTAAATAACTATTATCATATTTGCAAGGAAGGCACACATCCGTTGCAGCTGGTACTGGCCTTAACAGAAAATTTTGTATAACCCTAAAACAATCCATAATTCAATAAATTTAAAAGACTATTATTCATCAGTATAACTATGTAAAGCAAGCACTTAAAAATAATAGGCATCAATCGAAGCTGGTCAAAATACTTGTAAACGAAATCAATTTGAAATTTATGATTAAATCAATGTAAAATTAAATGTTAAATTTCATTACATAAAACAATGTAAAATTAAATCAATTTTGTTAAAGTTTGATATCAATATATTGAAAAAAAAAAATCGCAAATTTAAATTTACACATTAAAATTCAATACCAATGAATGGAAAATCTTATTTTTAATGCTAATAACTAATGAATTAACGTGTGTTATACCAGCTTACGCGTCGCGAACTAACGAACGTAGGTGTGAGATATTATATTGAAATGCGGTAAAAATGATTTGGCCTTGGTGGGAATCTCTCTTTTCCTGTGATATATTTGGCAATTGATGTCTTTTATAATTGAAGCTTATCCAAAGATGGAAGCGTTCCTAGTATTAAAATTGAAAAAATATTTATTTCATTCAGAGAATCGCTCCAAAATGGTAATGCGTAAATCGTACGTCACGGGCATCTTAAAGGATAAAACGGAAAAATATTTGTTATCTTAAAACCCACGTAAAAAAATTAGGAAAAGATAAATCGGATGTATTGCCAACTGACCCGCGGCCCTCTGTAAATACACTGTCACATTAGGTATATCGATTTATTTATTATGTGTTATTTTCCCACCGTCATAATACCGCCCCGTCTATCACACTAATATTATATAAGTGGATGTACAGTATATCGCCGCACAGGCAGCCCGAGCGAAACATAAACACTACCCCCTCCCGGACTTCTCCCCGGGGCGCCTAAATCCATAGCGTTAAACCCCCCCCCCGCATATTTTATATTTTTGCTGTGGGTAGACTGAAAACCGCGGAGTTGTACACCGCAGATTTTTCCACTTATCAAATCTATTTTATGGCATCTGACAACGCGCCAGAGAAGAGAATAAAAATTAATGCTCGAAATCTCTATTCTGGCAACATTCTATGGTGTGTTCACCCGCGCACTATAAAGAGTTTCTATAGTAAAATGTGTATTTTCAACTCTTGCTTAGCCATGCAGTTGTCATAATTAGTTGAGTCATTGCAATTAATTACATTCAAGTGAAATTAATACCACGAATACTTTAAATTACGTTTCCAGCCGCGGTAACAATGTTTACTATATGTTTTTCGCCAATTGAGACTACCGTGGTTGTCGTCTAGTTATGACAGAGGCAGACAGCATCCGTCCACGGCGTTCGGTAAAGGAACATAGAGACAGGATGGGAAAACTTTACTCTATCATAGAGTCGGCTAATTTATTTGAACTCAAAGAATGTCAATAACAGATAACACAATCAACGAAGTTAAGAATTTAAGACCAAATCGATGTGTTAATATACTTCAGTTTTAATGTGGTCAACTGATTGTGAGGCCTCAGTGGCAGCGTTTTTTACAGCGTAGCGTTACAGCGCAGCGGACAAGCACGTACTATAAAAATGCAGTTAGCCTCATTGGCTCTGCCTCCGCCGTTTTTTTATAACCAGTGAGGCCACCGACATTTGTGTATCACGAGTTTGTCCACAGCGCTGTAAAAAACGCTGCCACTCAGGCCTCACATTAAGAAAGCTTCACGGATTCACACCATTCCATCCCCGCCTCCAATTTCACATATATGTATATACTACTAATAGAGTTTATCTAAACAGAAGTTTTATACTGGAACTACTGTCTTATTTAACGGTTTCTTAACCTTTTTTTTCTAAAGAAAATGTGAATATTAAATAAAAATAATAACACATTTTTAGTACTTATTCCACATATATATCCACTATAACATATCAGTTGATAATCCTCGCCTTGGGTGTAACCGGTCCTGATCCAATAAATTTAACATAGAAAAATGTGTTGTTATTTTTACTATAATGTGATTCCACCAAGTATTAACAGTGAACACCTTAAAGTTATGAATAATAAATTGTGTAATGAAAGTTTATCGTTGTCGCTTCTTACCGTTTTTTGGATCAATTGGATGCGGGGAGGAAATTTTTAAACAACCTAGATATGAATGCTTTGCAACACAAATAAATAATTCGATTGACAAAATATTCTGCCCACACTGGGATTCTATACGTGATAGAAGAAAGCAGAAAACTCGTGGTTAGCCGATCCTTTTCGCTCCGTGGTAGGGAATTTAAGTCACTATAAAGCAAATTATGAAACTGATCGTACTGAAAATCGATCCTGTGATCACCGCAACTAAAGCCAACTATTTTGCCCATTCGCTCCCGAATTTAATATATATGTTACAGTGAAACTGTATTCTCAGTGAAAATGTATTATTCTTCAAGCTGTCATTGAAATTAAATTTGACCGCACTATCTTCAGCCCAATGTTTGTCTGTGTTTTTCTTTTGTTCTCTTTTTATGAAGGGAACTAATTGCTGATTATGTTTCATTGAAGTAAACCAAAATTTTAGTCCCCGCAAATCATCGACTTGGGCCTATAATTTCAATGATCGTGACCAGTGAAATCATGTTGTCATAAAAATCTATTACTTGATACATTTTCACTGAGAATACAGTTTCACTGTAAAATATATACATAATTAATTTTTTTTATCTAATTACTAATATTATTTATGTAGCAAAACATATTTCCATGCCAAAATTCGATAGATTTACCTTAATGAAATAATAAATTCGAGCGAAGCTTTATCGATAGCTGAAGAATTTTCTGATATTATCAACTTGTGTTTTCCAAAGTAAAATATGCTACATTTTGGCTAAAATATATCACTTTTTGATATAACAACTTTGCGGAAGGAATTCCAATAATTTCAATATATCTGTAACGATAATAAACTATTTCCATTGCATCTTAACAAGATTAAAGCCATCTTTTCCAATAAGGTTAAGCTCTTTGACAAAATTGTTTACGACGCAGGCAAAAATTCTTCATTGATAACCTAATACATATTTTCATAGGTATTTTTAAACGAAATATTGGTTTTCGCCTGCCACTGTCAAACGGTGGTCCGGCGGAGATTATTTTCAGTATAATCCTGAAGAGTGTTTTCAAAATTTAAGCGACATACATTTTTACCGTTGTAGCAAATTTTATTGATACACATTTTATTTTATTTTTTTCCATTTGCGTTCTTCATTGGAAGCACATCGTATTTTGAATATTAGCTGACTTAATACAGATAATCATTTGAATGGGAGTTCATCCAACCATTAGACAAGAAGTATTTAGCCTTTACCCCGAAGCCGTGTCCATATTTTTTTCCTAAATTTACTTTCCTGCTGAAACTACATGTGGAGTCCGCTAGGCGTATTCCTAGTTTCCTAGCTATTTTATTGCTAGGGTGGATACAAACTTAGTCTTCATTTCCCTTTCCCGCATGTAAGCTAACTAAGTAATTTATAAAAAAAACCCTTTACGAGAATGATTGTCATGGAATCATTAAAAAGGTTCAATTGTTACCAAGAATTGCTCGTAATGTTTATGTAAACTTGAGGAGTTAACTTTTCTTATAATAGACGTGCCCAGTCCCTAACTGAATCGACGAGCTTGGCTCGTAGCTTAAGATGTATCTATTAGGGCGTTAATTTGGCATGGCTGGTGGCTTCTTCCACGCTTGCCTCTACTGTTGAAGAAATTGCTGTAGGAGATAGGTGTCCATTTTGTGTTTCAGAACGTTATAAATGGCTTTCTAGCCTGTTTGCGTATATTATAGTTTTCGACAATATCAAGCCATCACGTTGATCAAAGATGAAGTTGGTTTTCCCATGATTATATGAGTTTATTGTTAATTGTTTCAGAAATTTTAATGTCAGGCCCTTTATTATTCAAGCTTTGTATCGTTCAACGCTTTTTTCGTCTAGCGGTGTTACGCATTGATATAAAATGTGACCTTGAGAAATTTCAGGAATGTCGTACATGAAACCTGGAATTACGACTGTTTACAAACAATCTGCACGATAAAGCAAGTGGGACTAGAATATATACATGAATAAAATATTGTTTTTAATTTCAGCAATGATTTCTTTACGTCAATGAATGAAACAAACCTTAGCTACAATTTTCCGAATCATATTTTTAACCTCTTCTTGTCCAATAAAATTATACCCTCTATCAATATTTTAAATATCTCAATGAAATTGCATTGCATGAAAATGAAGAACCACTATATTTTCCTGTGGCAGAGGCAAAATATTGAATACATTTATGCAGTGAAGGAGGAAAGTGGATTATCCCTATTTGGATTACTTCGGGATATAGTAATATTTTAATGGGATTATATTATTCTCAGCCTAAATATTTTTTTTTGCTTCGTATGTATTTTCACTAAGATATTCAATAAGTCGAGCGAAGAAAAATGCTTTAAGATGTTAAGTGGCCTATGTGCGAAGGTGTTTATGTAAACTTTATGACTTTAATACATACATAAGTGGTGTATTTTTTTAAAAGATAAGTCAATTTATAGCAAAGTCCATAAAATTCTGCTTGATGAAATGTTGGCGACGTCTCCCTCAACTCTATCATAAATATATATATATATAAATATAAAGTTTAAATGAATTCATATCGTCAATTAATCTTGCACTATACATAGCTACGCTACGCTTACATAACTGTTGACTATTGAGGACAGTCAATGTATGATTCATAAAACGTTTTGTTTCTGTGTTACTAGTTACTTAATTTTACTCAATATATAGCGCATATACTGCCGTTTCAAACAAGAAGACAGTAAGTGACTCTGACAAACTTTTGAGAAAAATGAGATATATTGTTTTATGAAGTTTTCGTATTAAGAATTTATAAAAAGCGGTTGATGAGAAAAGGAACTAGTTTCTTTGTAAACATGCAGTAAGTTGTTGTATTGACTGCCTCTTTGCTAAGAAAACTAGAGTTGATACTTTTAGAGTATTTTAGTACTACATATACAAAGCTTTCAAAAATATTAGAAAATGGCATTCATAACTCAATTTCAGATAATGTTATTGCGTTCTTCGTTAAAAGAGCAGTATACTAAGCTTGTTGGTCTGAAGATTTCGGGTTCCAGTTCTAGTAAGGCTTTATACACTTTCATTGTCCAAGGATAATTTGTTCCGAAAAATACACCGTGCGGCGAATCCACTTAAAACATGGACCAAAATAGTTATATTATACCTACGTCGAAATATTATTCCCAAAATGAGAGAGTATTCGTGTGAGCGAAACGCCAAACGCAACGCTAAAACTGGAAAATATTACGTTACAGTTGGTGACTGCGTTATCGCACATTATTTTTAAATTAAATAACTGTGGAGAGTCAGACAGCGAGAACCTTATGTATTTTAAGCTCTTCTCTTGTAACTTTGTTGATTATTATTATGGTCGTTTTTTTTTTTTTTTTTTTAATATTTATCTAAATTGCACTGTAGAAAATAATTGTACACCCAAACCTTTTTTGTGCGATTTCAAAGGTAAACGGCTTTTATTTATTGCAATTTTTTAGACTATATAAACGAACAAACGTAAAACCATAATTAACAGCGCGTTATTCACAAACTGTACGTGCAAAATCCAGCGTTTCACCTGCTTATTGCAATGTGATCTTGACACATGCGTACTTGTACATTTTATGTTCCCATTTTAAGTCATGGTTTTTTTTGTGCGATTTTCCGCGCAACGCATTTACCGCACAAAAAAGATTTAGATGTACTATTTAAAGATGCGCTCCATTATATCGATACCTCACCGTTGGATAAAATCTATAATTGTATTAAATATTAATCGTGTTTGTTTTATACGGTGGAAATCATGTATGCGTGTTTTAGTCGGCCATGTATGAACAGTGGTATAACATAATATCTCACCTCGGTATTTAATACGGTTCGTTACTTCAGTTCGTTTGACACCCACCCGTAAATTATCTGGGTGGAGATTACAACAATAATTATTCTAGCTGACTGCCATAAATATATTTTTAACGCTTAAATCCCAAAAATAAAAGGGTCACTTCAACGGCGTAATAAAATATTTATTTCACAATCGAATATGCCACCAGGTGAAGTTGATTGATTTGAAACTTTTTGGTACGATCTCTATTTCGGAAATTTTAAGCGTACAGACATGAAATTTGAATCAATTAAATTTTGTACTTTTCCATAAGTTTTGTCGCCAACCACCTGGTTTCCGTCTTTCGGCATCTTCGTGCATTTCAAGTGCAATAATGAACTTGAACTTGCTTAGTGTGTATCGCTTGAATAAAAGAATAAAAGTTATCTACTTAAAATATTATAAATATATGCGATAAAAACTATTTACTACGTGTCAGTTCAAGTTCCTTCGACCACCTGAAATACCTGAAGATGCCGAATGGCATAACTCAGACAGTTGGCGAAAAAACTCATGGAAAAGTACATAATTCAAACGATTCTAATTTGTTTTTGAAATTTCATCTAGCACTTTCAATCGCAATCCTAAATGAGTCTAGATAACTTTTAAAATAGGCAATTTATATTCAGTACGAAATTTCGTACCTAATTCAACGAAATATTACATACATACATACATCCATGTCCAAGAAATTGAAACCATCTGACCTTGCTGGTACTTGAACACAAACTCACCTGATCATTAGGAAAAAGCTCTTGTCACAAGACCACAGAAACCGACGAGCGAAGATCTATACATTTGGGTAAAAATAAACATTGATTGTGTTTGAAATTATATCTATGATAATGATACATAAAGCTTTCATAATCTTATAGTACTAATCCAACATATATTATGATAAAAGTTAGGAACGGTGTTGCTCATCATCAGTTAACGTTGCTTGCGATAAGCAAAATTGGTCATCATAAATCCGGTCCAATATATGTGGGAATAATACTATAAAATATGTTTTATTTATTCAAATAATACTTTTCCGCCAAGATGTGACAGTTAACACCGTAAAAGTGGCATAAAGCTTTATTACAGTCATATTAAAAGCTGTATCAAGTAGTGCTATGTATTAACTTTCCCCCCCCCCTCTTCCCGATGTTTGCGATAAAATTATATATGCTGTGTTTCCCCCCATTTTTTCTTTATAGGTTAAAAAAGCAAATATTTATGCAAAGGATTTCTTTCGGAAAAACCAAAATATTTGCGAAGCCTCCATTGGATCTTGTGATCTTCAAAGGTTTAAAAATTTACTTTTAATATCATGCTGTTATTATTTTACGACCATCTTTAACAATGTTTACCTACCTGAAAGTGAATTTTAAAATGCGGTCGCAAGATGAATCAATATATTTTGAGTTACCAATTTTTACTTTTTAATATGTATTTTCATTTCATAAACAAACGAATTTGGAATAAAAAAATCTAACGTTCAATATTATACCAATTTATTTTTATTGAATACAAAAAAGATTAGGCATTTGATTGAAGAAAAAACTGACATTACGATTTCCAATATTCCTTGATGTATAAATCCTGTCCGGTCCGTGGCGCAGTGGCAACGGCTTTGACTTGCGTGCCGGACCACCCGGGTTCGATTCCCGGTACGAGCGGATTTTTTCAGCCGATAAATCTGTTCAAAGGCATGGGTGTTTGTGTTGTTGAAAATCCCTTCCCACCCTTCCGATCCCAAAGAGCGACGCATAGTGACAGCGATTAGCTAATCACTAGTCCTGTCCTAGTCCTCGTATCCTTTCCATCTCTACTCTCTTCTTATGATAGAATATAAGTATTTTATTTTCAAACAAAATAGTTATCTTTTTCAGGTGAAATTGAAGATACGAAAGAGTCACGTTATTGTTTGAATTGGGATTAATTTGGTAGAATTCCATTATAACACTGTGAAAAAATAGCAATGTATTTTAGTTCTACAAAAATTATATAATATATGGTTGATAGTAGAACTGACCTCTTCCGACATATTTTGCGATAGTTTTTTTAATTTCAATCCTATATGATTTAATGTTATTTCTGTTGAGTCATCATTAACATGGATAGGCACAAGTATAGAAAGTTCCGTCTAATAACTTTGTGTGTACGTTTCATTTATGTACCCACACAATTCGGTGTGAATAAACTCCATCGATGAGTTAGGGTTGTTCGTATTATGTATCGTAGTACAAAAGTTATTACACACCTCAACATAATCATCCCAAAAAAATCACTTTTTCTTAATGTCACAGAAGATGTAAAACTGCTGCCAATACGTGACCACTGTACCACGGACCCGACAATAAGTCGAATACTTCATTGATAACTTAAAAAAATTAACAAACATTTCCTGCTCATTTTCTCAATTTTTCATTTTCGTTTCCCCTGTGGAAAAAAAATCATAGTAAAACATGCTGCTGCGCTGAATGTAATAGAATTTTCTTCTGTTATATAAAATAGATTATTTATACAATTATGACAAGGTGTATATATTTGAGTGTTTTATTAGGAGAAAAGAAAATGGGGTAGATCAGAAGAAACTACTACGGTGAATTCTCGAATAGCATTGATATCATCGTATTTTGCTGCGAGAAATAATTACATTGCACGTAATTACAGGGCTGGATTCGAGCAATCCCGTAGGGTCGAATAAACATCAGGCCATATTAATATGAACGAATTATCATTGTTTACGGGTAAATACATTTCATAAATAACGATAACATCTACCTTAAGGTTTTAATTAAGTGAGAAAACTAAATACACTGAATAGGACTTAAATATATATATTTGGGTGAACAAGTTGGTTGTCCCACCACCCATCCGTTATGTGTGTGCAGCCGTTTTTCACAGCCGCCTTCCATAACGCTATACGATCAAGAAAAGAAACGAATTTACTCCTCACTTACTTGGCCCGAGACAGAGCTGCACGGGACTGATCTTTTAGCCATGCACTAAGGTGCTTAAAGAGAAGAGAAATAGAAAGAGAATAAAAAGAAAATGTGACTTGCTCAGCCACTTTGTTGGAGTGATATTAAGTATCTTATGTATCTGTATACTGAGAATCCGTGGAGTTTAATCTACTTCGCGTTGAATCTGAAGAGGAAGGACTTAAATATAGTCATATTTTATTTCAAATATAAAATCATTATTATTCTGTTAGCTACTCTATAAAAATTGACAACAAGTTCAACATTTTTGTTCAGCTGGTTTTTTATTTGCATATAATAATTCGGACTCTTAGGATAACAGATACGTATCTTGACTTTTTCTGGTTTTGTGTTATAAATGCCACTGGATACAAAACAATATGTAACGTTATTTTTTAAAGGGACGTATCATCGACAGGAGATTTGGAAAGGAACATATTTCAATTCGTTCAATTTCTTGTGTATACCTCCACCTATTTTTAAAACAACTCATTATAATAAATAACTATTCTTTATTAAGCAAATAAATCGTAGATTCAATGTATGGTTTATAATTTTTTTTTAAATAGCATCTGTTAATATATTGATTGAATTGGCATTTACTTGGTAGAACTCCATTATAATACGGTGACAAAAAAAGCCATATATTTTAATTCTACAGAAATAGTTTCAATAGAAATTTTCCCCCGTATGTTAAAAAATACGCAAAACCTGTTTTTGGCTCGTCTGAAAAGTAGAGTTTTTTCTGTCTCTAATGGGCTGAATTATATTATAGTTGTTTAAACTTTTAATGATTTTCGTTTATTTGTCACGAAATTCTGATTCTGATTCTGATATTATTTGTGGCAGCTTAATATTTTGTAACAATATTTTGAGAACAGCTCACAGATAAATGATATCACATATATCCATGTACTAGATCTCAAATTCGAATTGATTAGAACTAGAATCAAGACCCACCTGATCGCTAGAACACAAAAGCTGAAATATAATTGTTTCTTTTTTCCTGAAAGTACAGCCCTGCAATAATTGAGCAGCGTTTCGAGTAGGATACCGGATAAAACGTGAAATAAATATGCAAATTTACACAATGCAAAGATAGAAAAGGGGAAATAATTGGGACATGAAATTCTATCAAGATTTTAACTACCTACTTACCACAATAATGCTATATTCAGAATATATTAAAATACTACTTGTCTAACATCAACTGAACTAAAATACACGAACTTTACGTTTAAATCAACCACTTTAAACTCGGGTCTAGCTCATTTTCGATGATTATAAAAAAATAATACTGTAATTAAGGCAATTTTGTACAGGATGTACTGTAAACAAGTATTCAAATTTTGTATGCTTTTAGTTAATAGTTTTTTTATTTATGTGCATTACAAAAATCACAAATTATAAATATATGTGAAAAAAGATTAAAACATGGTAAGAAAAATACCCGGTCCGCGGGGCAGTGGCAACGGCCTTAACTTGCGTGCCGGACCGCCCGGGATCTGTACAAAGGCATGGGTGTTTGTGTTGTTGAAAATCCCTTCCCACCTTACCGATTTCAAAGAGCGACGCATAGTGACAGCGATTAGCTAATCACTGGGCCTGTCCTTGTCCTCATATCTTTTCCATCCCTACCTCTTCGAAAAAGAGAGGTTGAGCAACTGAGTAACAAGCAGTTTTCGAAGGAAAACATATGTTGAGATAAATTCCGTGAAGAGTCCATATGCTCCAAGTTGGGAGCGGACATGGTTAAAAAAAAAATATTATTTTTTACAAAAAGAAAGATAGAGAAAAAATAACAATGGAAATTGGTAAAGACGTCAACCGAGTAAATTCCGATAAAAACAACTATGACACATAAAAATATTACTACTCTGAACTCACTCACGTCCACATGGAATATGCCTAAAAAACGTTAATGCTCTTTCTAGAAGCACTCTCATTGGCAGGTTGGTTTTACTCATAAGAAAAACAAATCATGTTCATGATTCGTAAAAGAATTAGCACAAAAATGAAGTCTTTTTATTTAAAATAATCCTCTTCAACCAATAAGTAACAGTTAACACCTTAAATTAACAAGCTAAAATTTACGCAAAGTGAACCAAACAAGTCATGAAATTTCTTTACCATAAAACAATTCTTGTGGATCGAAAAACCTTTATAATATATTATTTGTACTAAGTTAGTATAAAACAGCGTTGGAAATGTGTTAATGCATTCGTTATTAATAAAAACATAAAACGTATTTAGGTGCAACAACTTGCATTGTCAGTCGTGCCACTGAAATGAATACAAAAAAGATTATAATTATACCATGTTTATGTTTATATGCAAAAAACATTATTCAGTACTAAGTTGAAGCTTTTAAAATAGGGTTTAATGGAAATTCGCTACTGTAGACCAATGTTACTTACGGTGACATACGTTATTTTTTAGGATTTTATTAAAACAGGTTTACTGTTAATTCTTGGCAGAAAAGTACGTTATTATTATTCCTGTTTTTTTATAAAGATCCGACAGGCGTCGATCAACACCAGAATTATCAACAGAATATCGTACATTGGTAATAATATCCAAATGATAATCTTTAATAATTGTTTGGTATGAAAGGGTAAATTAAAGCGACTAGTAATTATTTGGTCAGTTTCTAATTCGATAAATGGTCAGTTATAAATTCTTAAAACGGTCAGTAATAAATACTTAAAACGGTCAGTTAAAAATAATAAATGGTCAGTTAAAATAATAAATGGTCAGTTAAAAAATACTAAATGGTCAGTTAAAAATTATAAATGGTCAGTTAATAACTAATTTTGGGTCAGTGTTTTAATGTAAAATGGTCAGTTATATTCTATAAACGGGTCAGTAGATATCATTTTACACCGATAAGATATTGTGTTTATTACTTCGTTGTGATAGATGTGTGATGAGAGGGACACAGCACCGACACGACTTAACTTTACCACTGAAAAAAATACGTTTGTCTACTATTACTGGCAATACTATTCGAGCGTCAACACAAACGTCAAAAATACTATCTACTATTTGTAATGCTTGTCGCGAGTTACTTCGAAGGGAAAATTCAATTTATAGATGGCTTTGGAACAAAATTTGTCCTTAAACAATTATACCTGAATCGGTAAGCATATCTTTAATAGTTATTATTATTGTTCTCGATATTCTTATTTAATAATAATTTCCAAATTACGTATATGTTATCGTATTTGAATATGGTTTACACAAGTATTCTATTAATCAGTATTTACATTATGTCGATTTCTCATTCAATGTATTTTATTGTTTACAGAGGAAAGAATGTTAACCAACAAGGAATTGTATGTTGTCACAATGGCATCTCCGCAGGATTTAGAGTTGCGAATACGTAAGTTAATCATGGTACCTACATGAAAACCTTGTCATCTTTCAGTATTTACATTATGTCAGTTTCTCATTCAATGTTCTTTCTCATCCACAGAGTAAAAGATGCAGTCTAGACTCTAGACAGACCAGAAATGCGTGATATAAAACCGAATCGAAATAAATGAACACAGCGAGTGGCACACACTAGAGAATGAAATTGAAGTCATGCCACGGGAGAAGCCTACACATACAAAAAAAATCTTTTATATCAAAATTATCCAAGCTAAAAGAACAAAATTGTTTAATAATAATTTGACTAGACTAAAACGAAATCAAACTGTCAAACGTCAATTCATTTTTACTTGCGTTATATCAAGGTGTGCAAAATCATGTTTTTAAACACATTATGTATTTCAAATTCATCTGTAAAATCGCCAAGCTAGATAAAATAATAGAGGAACCCCGCATTCAGCAATAAACTTCATGGTATTTAGTAAATATTAGCCCAGCTGAAATATTTTACGTACCAAGACCAGATGTACAACTGAATATATTCATGTTAGGTCAAATGACCTTTTGCATAGAGTTGTAATCACATTGATCGCATGCGAATTCATGGGATAAAATAACTGACAGTTGTGTTTCAAATGCACTACGGACAGGCTACTTAGACAAAAAATACTCATTTAAGGATAGCTATATTGCAGGACATGAGAGATTTGGTCCAATGATTCAACAAGAAATGGATTTGGAGGGAATTCAGAACGGAATTCAGAATTTGATAAGTTATGACGATGTTCCAGAAGAAGATGTCATGACTGTATTCGAATAAATTTGAAATAAATGTAAAATTCCTATATACAAATAAATATTGAACGAAAATGTATAAATCTACTTATTGTACTTGAAAAATAAGCCCTCCCCCGATAATATATCCCTAATTCGTATTTCGGACCAAAAAAGAAAATACATGTATAAGGTGGATGATTTAGCTAAAAATCAACAAATTCGCTTATCGAAAGTGGTGGTGTCCAATGTTACCCTATTATAAATTTAAGATTAGACCGCTCATAAAAACATTAATGCTTTTTTGTATTTTCATAAATTTTGAATTCAAAATTATATAAGTATTATTAATTATATAAATAATAAAACTTACTGTTTCTGAAAATAAAAATATCACAAAAACACTCGAAAGGTATCCAATTTTACTCGAATTGACTGCAGATTAGGTTGCATATTTATAAATATGTCATGGCCTGTAGCGTTTTAGGCTCTGATTTTAATTTAACATAATGTACAATTTAATTCAATCGACACATACTGGTTTTTTAAATAGTTAAATCTGAAAAGAATATAATTATCTTATTATTGTATCAGTACTGAATTTATTTTCGGAATTTTAAAACGCATAGCAACTACCTAAAGAGAAATGTAAAAAAAAAATATTCACCTTACTTTCAAATAATAATCAAGAAGTTGACACTTCGAATTCGCACCGAAATCTTTACTGCAAGATTGCCGGAATATTGTTTATGGCTGTGGAATTTGTTTCTAAATATAAGCTTTTAGTAAAATTGTTCTTTCTATTTTAAGCAAATAATTAAATTATGTGACTGCCTCTATCTGGAAATATTATTAGTTGGTATTTTGTGGTCGCAATTTTTAAACTCGTTTTCATACTTAATGTCACAAAGTATTCTTTGGGATCCTCTATTATAATTATTCGAACAATTAAAAACAAAACATTTTAAATACTATCGTAAACTTTACACTTATTAAAATAATATTATGTATATGCTTCCAAATACCTGAACGTAAGAAATTAGTTCATTTCATGCGGTAATTTTTCATAGAACATGTCACAAATTTGCCTCTATGGTCGTAATATTTGATAAAAATAACAAGCTGTCAAACTAAAACTTATCATTTTTTTAAAAATAACTGACCATTTAAATTAAAAACTAACCGTTTTTATTAAATAACTTACCATTAAAATATATAACTGACCATTTTATTTAATAACTGACCACATTCACACTGATACAATGACAACTGACCGTTTATAATATTAACTGACCATTTTGATTTTTAACTGACCATTTATTTATTTAACTGACCAAAACTTGAATTAGTTACTGACCCATTAAATACATGCCAATTAAAGCTATACACATTTGAAATTTTCATACCGATAAGTATAATACAAAACCTCTTTTATTTTTAGGTTTATTTTCTGTGAAAGCTGTATCACGTTTTTGCTCATACTAATTATCTATAATGATGATATTAAAAGCATGCTCACTTAACATTGTTTCATATTGTTAGCTTCAAATAAAAATTACCATCGATATATTATTGAATGAGTCAAATGGTAAGCATGCACTTTTAAAATAAATATTGAGAGATTTTAGCAAATTTTTTAACCTTTATTTATTTCACTTTTTTTTACAAATAGTGACACGTGTTTTGATTTTTTAGAAGCATAAGAATATCTGGAATACGTGGAAGAAATAATAAAAATAAAGTTATTTTTAATTTTGTATAAAATTGAACTTTCAAAAACTACCGTCGTACCGTCTAACAACTAAATTCTGAACAAATTTTATACTTTTTATATTATCTAATGATAAAACTTCTTAGTAATTAATTAGTTAATTTTTAGTAAACAATATTTGTTAATTATTGATGAATTCAATTTTTATGATACATACAATATATATAAATATTACATTGCTATGTCTCTTTTATTCTGAAACAATTTCGTATCAATAATTAATATTCTTGGCCCACTTTTCTTTATTTTATCTTTAAGAAATAATACGTTTGTTATTCCGCTTCACTCATTTACGCACAAATTTATGCACATAAATACATATTTCTGTAAGTTAGACTTATTACGAAAGCTTTATCCTACGAATAAATCCTATTCTTTCCAGTTACTTAATAAATCAGGAATATAAGTTGCTTATTAGTACCTATTTGATAAAACTAATATGTGAAAACATTTCACCGAAATCAATACCGTAGACCCAAATCATCAAACAATGTTATTGCATTTTTGTGTATCAATTCTTTGATGTGTAATATTATCTTGAAAACCCTGAACAAATTTATTAAAATATGTTCATATATATTTTAATTCTACTGGCGAATTTCTGTATTGGTTTTTCAATTTATTTGTGTAAGAAAATGAAAACCGATACATTTTAATTATCTCAAATTTGCTATCAATATTATTGGCAAAGGCTTCGGTCGGTGAATGAAATTTTTCAACAGTGCAATTAAAACAAATTACTTGTGTCGAATCAGAAGGTTTAAAAAACTTCAAACGAAGTACAAAAGTTATAAAAGTAATCAATTGGCAAATCAAATTATTGAAACAACGGTAACTTTTCACAATTTGAGCCGTAAAAAATAGAATGTGTGATGATTTCGCCATAATTTTTCTGTTATACTAAGATACATATTATTACAACTCAACATAATATCTCCGCAAATATTTTGTTGATTTAAGGAAAGGCTTCGCTAATGGCAAGTATTTTCAAATGATGCTTTATACATTTAAATATTACAACTGGTGTTTTATATATTTAGGTAACAACCTAAAAGTGAAATATGTATTAACTTTGTCTAATGACGCATTTGCTTTCAATAAATTTCAAAAAAAAGTCCAACTCGAGCACAAATCTCTTTATTACGATTTTAAAAATCAATCTGAATTTTTGTTTTCTTTTATGTAATTCTCCCGCCTTAGATTTTTCAATTTACATTTCGTTGCTTATTTGAAATCTTTAACAAATCGCTTTAATTTTAATATCAATCGTGAAACGATAATGACATTGCATGCTGGTTTTTTACAAATTCAGGGCTGTCACAAGCACGTTTTCTTTTGAATATCGTTAAATCGTTAATAGTTGTAAAACCGATTCAATATTGGACCGCTTCAGAAACTATGTAGGTCAACGCGTGTATGGAATGAAGTATATGGGATAGGACCCTAAAACAAGCAGAAATAAACGTGGCAGAGAGATACATCGAAACTTGGCGGAGAGTGTTTAAGCAGGTTGAAAACCACTTAAATACGCTAAGGGATCAATATTCCAATTTTCGATCCACAATAAAAAGTACAATGACTCTCTGATTATCAAAAGTCAATCTATTATAATAAAGATATTTTTCAATTTATCCCAAAATTGGTAAATATTTGCAAAAAGTTTCGCTGTCATAGACTCTAATAATAATTTATTCTATTCTACGGAACAAAAATCTAAAAAGCCACCACAATAGAAATGCCTGCTTCATCAGGCCAATCAGACACTAGGTGGTAAAGTAAAATATGGCAACGGTAGTTTTAATTTGGCATTTACTTGGATAAATAAACACAACTCCACTCTTCCTGTCGGTTAAATATGTAAATCTCTAAACACTTTATCTTTCATGTCCTAAAAAATTTGTTATAAACAACTTGGCGTTAGTGTTAAAGGACGGTTGACATGTTGCACTGACTTCTGGTGTTGGTTATTACTCAGGTAAAATGAGTCATGCATGGTATAGAATATATACAATACAAGAAATCATTTGAATGTAATGCTTTTGGCTTTATTGTTTTTCATTCAACTTGACTAAATGATGCTTTCAAATTGAAATACCATTCAGTATATGAGCCATTTAAAATTATAGTGTAATAAAATGAGTAATTAAAAATATTAGAAGGTGAATAGCAAAATTTTCTCATTTTTATTTTAGGAAATTGTCCAGCAGAAAATTTGGCAATTTTTATGTAAATGCTGATTCTTGAAAACCCTAATATCTCTTTCAGCTTTGAAACGTTGTAAGGGGAAGGAAACAGAGCAAACAAACAACGATCTTATGCCAGAATAAATTTTGTTTGTTTACTTTGTATAATTAAACGTGAATTGCATCCGTTTTTGTTGTCTCACCTTGCTTTTCTTTATTGTAGTATCAATTTATTACAGACTTCGCAATCATTCAATGTGGTTTATGCAAATATTAAGGATACTGTTATTTTTTTTAATAAATTTCTATGCCATGTGGTCGAATCCTTAACGGAACATTTAATTGGTTGACGCCAGTGTGCCATGCATTCGACATAATTTATGTATAACAGAGCATTACAAATATTATTCAGAAAATACACCATACTATCTACGAAATTATAAGAGTAAAAACAAATTTATGAAAAAAAACACGTCAACTTCAAAAGGCAGTGCATTGATCAGCCGAACAGCCCTTTGTGACTAGTGACTCAAATGACTTTGACTCAAAAAAATTGGCTTTGGCAACGACCACGTAGGTAGAAACTGGTAGGTAACGTTCATCACGTTCCTCTATCCCTCTATCTTTACGCTTACTGAAAACGAGAGGCTAGGTGACTAATTAGCAACCAATTTTCATACATGGTACATACAATACTTGTATTGTTTATACTCTTGAAAATTATTTACCGCCAGTTCAAAATCAGTTCAAATCCCGTCCACTTAAATGCATTACGATATCGAAAACAAAAGTCGGGTAAGTGAAAATACACAAAACTTCAAACGATTTAAATTTGATATTAAAATTGCGTCAAGATCTAAATTTTAAGTCTTAATATGATGAGGCTTTTTGAAAAGCTAACCGAGCATACGAAGTATAAGTAATATTCAAAGATCCTTATATGGCAAGTAAATAAAATCAATAATAGACTTCCATTCGACAATTCAGAGAAAATATCTCTCAAAGTAAAATTTAGCGAAGGAATCACTTGAAAATGTTCACTAGCCAAGCGAAACTAACTCAAGCACATGCTTGAACTTAATTCGTACAATATTTACTAAGCCCGTTTGCTACTAAATTTTTTCAATACTTGTATTATTGTCTTTCCAAAGAGGATTCGCAGTCAACATTATAAAATGTATTGAAATGATATTTTATTTTATTACTTTTTCACGTTATCACTTTTAGGGTGTTCAATCTATATACTTGGTGGAATGGCATTATAATAAAAATAATAATACATTTTCAGTACATACATATGTACATATATCACATAAATTTTATTGGACTAGGATTATTTTATCTTGCTAATGATAGTTCATACTTAATTGATTTTTGATGTAATAGCTTGCATTGCTAAGAGGTCTTCAAAATTTTAATTATTGCTTATTTTTCTTGTATTTTGCTTCAATTAATTTGCTTAGTTTGAATAACAATTGTTTGTCATACCTTGTAATTCTTACTTATCTTTTATATAAATATCACTGTTTCGCCGTACTTTTATCGGTTGACAATGCTTGCCATAAGCGAAACCGGTCCAGATCCAATAAATTTTATGTGGAATAAGTACTTAAAATGTTTTATTATTTTTATTATTCAGTGTTATGTTGTTACAAAACAAAAATCTTCTTGGATTTATATCCGTAGCGGAAATTTTGATATACGCTGTGTAGTTTAATACAATATTTTAACGAGATAACCCTGGGGGTGGTTTCTGTTTGAAGTACTATAAAAAAGGCTTCAATGGACGTTTATTATTAGATTTTCAATTAAAAGTCTCTTCGTAATTCTGTACAAGGGTTGCTATGTAGTGTAAAGTAAGCATAGCGTTTGTGGTCCGAGTCTACGGGTGAATCTAAATGAATACTTGGTGGGAGGGGCGTTTCATTGAAACGTGAGCTTTACACATATTTAATTTATTTACTTTCCTACCTGTATTTTGGACATACAGAATATTTAAATAGTAACAAAATACGAAAAAACATATTCCTGGAGGCATGCCGGACACTTTATTTTGCTGAAAAAAAAACATAATTATTTTGACTACCGTATGTGTTTCATGGTATAATTCAACGGATTTTCTTTCAAATATGCATACTGTGATATAAATCGTAGATATAATAATAATCATATACCATATACCTACACTCAAGTATTTTTTTAGACGGTGGATACGTTCCAAAAAATATTGTGTAAAAATAAACTTTGTTACTTTGAACAATAACAGCACTTTTTTGAACCGCTCTCATTAGCATTGGTATGATTGACAGCGGTGTTGATGATGTACTGTTGTAATGGATGGGTATAACTGATAAACCCTTACACCGTATGCGATTCGATGTCGCTTGTTGACACTATTTTGAAATATTTGTGCGTTAGAACAAACAATCGGTTTAAAAATGTCGTTAAAAAATATGTATTTCAATTTTTTTTTTAATCCTATTATTTCAAACCCGCTTAAAAAAAGAATTTAATGTAAAGGCAACTGTAAGATAAATTTATAGACTAAACAATCTAAAAATAAATGAATCATTTAAGGTAATTTAACTTCAAATCATGAGCACATCTTATGTTCGTTAATGTGTGTATTATACATATGATTTGAAATATCAAAGCACTTTTTTTTTGCTGAAAAAGTATTGTCAACAATTTATAGAAAGGTCTTATATATTATCTAGGTTCGAAAATTTCCTATATCTATTATTTATACGGTCAAACAAGCAAGAACGAGTCTCTCAATATGCATATTGCTAATTAATTAGGTCAATCCAAACTCTTGTCAACTATAACAAATTATGATTCGAAAATTAAACTGTATTTTCATGCGCATAAGTACGTCGTGAGATTGTGAAGACGAATAAAATAAATAATGAATCATATGTAATAATTTTTCATTTTATTTCGAAGACGCGCAGTAGGCTGTTTCAAACAATATATAGAAAGGTCTTTTTATTAGAGTATTTATATAGGATTTATATATTAAGAGTATATGTTTATGATGTAAATATAAAGTGTTTTAAAGCAAAAATAGTTTTAAATAGTTTGTCAAAATTGAACGAAAACTTTATACTATACATTTCTTGCGAAACTCGACTAAAGCATGAAAAAAAACTCTTATTTATGCCAAGGAAATCGCGCGTAGAAGCAGATTCAATTATATATTCATTTTTTTTTATTTTAATTAGTGGTTGACTGGTATATACGACAGGTATATATAGCTATACGACAGGTATATGTTGATCTTTATTGATACGATGGAAAAATATTTATTGATTATTTAACCATGAAACACAAAAACGTCGCTTACCACTAAATTCGCAAAGTGTACCAATGTATTGGATTTTTGCACTTATAAACCCCTATATGATATCGCTTTTATAATTCTTAATATTCGCAAGACATCTGTTAGCACTTTTCAGTTAAATAAAAAAAATTTGATGACACATTTACATAATTCAAATCAAATCTTAAAATACTATATTAAAAAAAAAACAGTACTTTTCTTAAAGATTTTAAAGCTAGTGATAATGTTATGACAATTGCTATCAAATATCAAAAAGGAAACCTAGATCAAAGAGGTTTTTACTTCTGCAGGAGAATCTTTCTAATTTGGTTTAATGCTAAAAGCTTTTTAGTAAAATAAAGCGTCTAAAGACTTCTTTTATAAAAGCTTTCAAAATTGGTTGTAATGTTGTTAAAACATAGCATTTAATAAAACACTGTTAAATATCTGCAGACCAAAATAATATTTCACGTGTGGTTCACGATTATACAGTCATGAATCCAGCGCGGGGCGCTTTATCACTCGCAATAATTATACATTGTGCCGCATTTATTTGGTCAAAACTGGGAAACATTTGCATAATTACTCACAAATAGTTGCTTCTGCTGTAATTTATGCGAAAAAGATTAATGTCGGAAATTTATCTAAGAAAATTTTCGTTCGAAAAACGAAAACAGGATTACGGAGCGAGCTTAATTATTGTCTGAGAAAATAATTTCATTTCAAAAGTCTTCAAGTAAAACTGTTACAGCGAATTTGTACTGTACTTAGTTTTTTTCGCATCGTGTTAAAACTCTGCTTTTTCGAGAAAACAAATCTATCATGGCTAAATTTTAATTTGATTCTCTAACTCGTGATTGACAAAGCAGTGTAGAGGAGGGAAAACAAGCGATTTGCGATGATTATATTTCAATAAAAGTGAACAGGTGACCCTTGTTGGCAACAAAGGTATGTAAGTTCATTTGGTATTTTTTGTAAGTTTTTTCAAAAATTATTTGACGTACTACATACAATTAAGATTCCCAGGACGCTTAACAGAAACCTTGTTCTAATGTATGTTCTAACTGTATAATTATTTAAGAGTACATAAATATTTGCATCAAATTATTGATTGATTTTGCATACTCGGTGCCTTCCAACAAAGCTTTGCTATCATTTACTATAGTGCTATGAAAATAGAATTCTAAATCAGGATCAAACTTTAAAAAAAAATGCAAGATAAAAAAAAAACTGACGATAAACACAATATTAAACATAGAAAAATATTTTTTCCAATTAAAAGAGTTTTTTTATGGGATTCGGGGAAAGTAGAGAATGAACTAATAAAGATTGATTCTTGACATTTTATCAAGCATTATTAGTTTTGCAAATATAATAAAATAATCTATGACTATTTTTTATCATAAGCAAACAACACAAATACGAAAAAACATTCAAAGTGGTACGATAAATTTTCACACAGCCGTATTAAAAAAAATTCTCGCAACAACGTTCATACAAACATTGATAATAAATATTTCCATAGCGCTGTTCCATAGGGTGGCTTATAAAAATAGGGATTACAATCCGGCGGTATAATTTCAAGACTAGAATTTGACGGTCATATCAATTTTGAGATTTGATTGAATGAAGTTGTGATTTATTGTATACTTAATTAGTTTTATCATTTAAGTTACAAGTTATTAAAAAAAACACAATTAATTAATAAGCCATACATAAGATGTAATATTACGTAAATAAACTTCATAATATAACGTGACTGCCTTATTCCTTGGAAGGTAAGGGTTGATGAATCAAATTTTTGCCCACGTATCCAGAGCTTTTTTTATTACTTGTAGGGGCTTTCCTTTTCATCAGAAAGGGATTCAATCAAACACATGATTCTTATGGACTATTTTTGATGTGATTCCCAATCACGACCGAACGAGAAATATACAAAATATTTGATCAAGCTATATTTTTTAATAGTACTGTTCTACGCACAGTAATTACGTATATAATGAAAATACACCCCTCAACCATTCTGATTTTTGATGATCAATAAAAACCGTGTTCGATTGCGTAATTGATGAAAACAATTTTCGATTATTTTAATTACGTGATATTTTATTCAACTTAAGAAACTTAAGGAATTTACCGCACAATTACTGAATTACAATTGTATGTAACCTACATCCAATATTTGTTTCTAAATTTATCTTGATTCATGCCGCTAATTTGATGTGTGAATAAAGTTCCCCTTAAATAAACAGCTTACTCATTCTCTCTAATCAAGCTTTGAGTAGTTTCACTACGCTAATTAATCTCGATATTAACCTAAGTTAGATTGTAGACCAGTTTTATCAAACACGCGGCCCAATTGAAAATATTCTGCGGCTTTATTTGAGATTTTTTTGTCGTAAATTTATAACGTTTTAAAAACAACACATGAACGCACGTGGACTAGATAAGATCAAATTATTTAAGCCATTTCCGCTCATAATTTGATTTTAAATTTATTGACTGAATTGGCATTTACTTGGTAGAACTCCAATATAATATTTAACTCTACAGAAATTATTTAATATATTTGTTGATAGCGGCTTACGTCATCGTCAGAACTGTCCTTTGTTCCAGAAATCCATAGTCCATAATCCATACCAGTTGTTTCTCTTCAAGAAATGCTTGTTACTCAGTTTCTTTTTTTCTAAGGAGAACTATCAATTCGCTTTCGGATCACACGAGGGGGATAGAATTTCAGACACGGTAGATATCCATACATTCAAATAAAAATCCATAAATCAGTTTACAAAGCTCAAGGCACCGGCATTCAATTCCATAAATACCGCAATCTAAACAAGCGAAGTTCATATTTTATGTATATGTTGCGTATTTTTAATTTTAAAAACAAGTGTCACATTAATTAAAATTAAGTAGCAAGTTGTTTTAATGTGTGTGACCCAGCAAATACCAGTAAGTAAAATTATATGTGACCCACCAAATGATCTTTGTTGGACATCGCTGGTTTAGACCATCTATCGGGCTTTGAGTTTATAGACACCTTGCCAGTATCATTACAGTGCGAAGCTTTTGTTTTCTTCTGTGCTCTGTACTTACATCGCACAATTTATTTATCATTGTGAGAATACACACATCTATATACAAAACTTAGGAAACGGAAATATTGTAAAAATAATATATAGATAGCACCACACAGCCGTGATTCGTTTATGATCATTTTTCAGAAGTCTGAAAAAAGTGTTATTTATTAATGTAATATTTTTCTCTCTTTCTCTTATCTCTTTGAACTCTAAGCTATTCATTTTTTAAGTTCGCTTAACTATGCAACAACGATAATCATTTGAGCCATTGACAGTAATAACAATAATGCTTCCAAGTAGAAAACCTTATCTAAAACTATTTTTTGGCTTTTAAGATAAGTTTTATTGAAAATTAACAACTGTAGATTCATATTTTTTCATGGTGATAGAAGGGATTTGTTTTGGATATCCTTCTCCAAACTAGAAGATAAATAAACTGGTGTAAGTGAGTGGGTGACTGAAAATAGTTTTAATTTTAGTAGTAATACAGTTTAATTAATTATCTACATTTAAAAGTTTTATAATTTCACTGCGTATAAAATGACAGAACAAATCGTGAAGGATTCGAATGTGCTCTGCGTTTTTTGTTATTGTCCAATATGATGTGTTTATGATTCTAATTCGAACTTGAAAAAGTAGTTAGTGCGATGTCTTCTCTACTTTGGTTAATCTCAATTGATTAACTTAAAATGAGTTTAGTTAATTTAAGAATCGGAAAATCTTTTATTAATTAAATTAAATAAATAACGAAATTAAGACAACAGGTCCTAAATGAGATATTTGTATATGTATAAATATGGTAACCGATTTGTAATATTTGCGTCTATTTTATGGTTCCCCTATACCAAAGTCACAAAAGTAGGCAGTAAACAAAAGAAGTTGTAATTTTTTCTTCTGTTCTTCTTCTTGTAAACAGTAAGTACCTAAGAAACTAAGTGCGTAGGTGATGTTAGACTTCTCATGATGTATTCGTTTTATAAAGACGGGAAAATAGTTTTGGGTACACACTGCCGGATTTTAAAATGAATCGAATCGTTTTTTTAGTACATTTGTAAGTGTAGTAATGTAGTGTAATTGTAGAGTGAATAACGGACTTATCTTTTTTGTATCTACGAAAGTCACATTTTCGCGTCTACGGACATGTTAAAGTCGTTCCCTTTTCCCACAATTCAACTTTGACAGTAGTAAGTTGAGTGAGAAAGCAAATGAGTCAGAGAGAATCGTTACAATTGAGCGCACATTAAATGATTGAATTGATTTTTTCTTTGTATTTATAAATATAATAAAATTGTTTTCTTAAACGAATAAAAGGCTTTTATGTAATACTTCCAGCTTGAATTGTAAAAAGATCACGACTGGCTCCACTCATCGCAAGCATTATCAGCTGGTTGATAAAACTCTCTTTTATTTATTTAAAATAATGCTTTTCCACCAAGAAGTTACAGCTAACACAATAAAAGTGACAATACAATTTATTTTCGGTTTATTTGGAACGGATTATCGCAATGTCATATTTTTACTTTGTGTATCATTCAAAGATGTCATTTTTTCAGATATTTCAACACATAGATATTATTTTTAATGAATAATACATCCTTTTTTGTTAATTTAACTGGAGACTTAATTTGATCTAGTTGTTAGTATACGCCTTTAGGCAAATCTGCTTGCTCTTCGAACTAGTTATGTCACTTTAATTGAGAATTCGCTTATCTCAGAAACCAAATCCGATAGCAACGGCTGTCGTCGTAAAAAGCGGATCATCCTTATTCACATCAAATGCATCTTAAATTAGGGTGTTCTATTCAAAAACTGACTTTGATCATTCCTTGTCTACAACTTCTGATTACTTTACTTTTTCAAGCCATGCTCGCAACATACGGATTGCTAGTGGAACTTTTCTGAACAGAAATATTTTATATGAGAACTGTCTGTTACCAAGTGACTCGTACTCTTTTTATCAAAGCTTAGAGATAGATGATAGAGCTGAGGCAAGATAAGGCTAACCTAGCACTTTTGCTTCGATCGGGAATTTAAAGAAATAAACAATATAACTTTAAAGGTGTTCACTGTCAATACTTGGTAGAATGGCATTAAATAAAAATAGTAGCACATTTTGAGTATTTATTCCACATACATTTTATTGTATCAGGACGGGTTTCGCTCATGGCGATCATTATCAACTGATAAGAAATCTTGTATGTTGCTTCAATTTATTTGCTTAGTTGTAATACCAATTGTTTGATATACCTTGTAATGCTTGCTTAGTTCTTGTATAAATATCACTGTTTCATTGTATTTCTTATCAGTTGATAATGCTCGCCATGAGCGAAACCGGTTCTGATCCAATAAATTTTATGTAGAATAAGTACAAAAAATGTGTTATTATTTTTATCAATTGATAATATATTCGAGAAACATTTTTTTCTTTTCGATTAATTTGAAAGTTGACGTTAATTAACGCCGCGTAATGAGAGCTCAATAAAGTAGTTCGAAAAGGATGAAAGAAAATAATGCATTTAAAGGACTCTAGGGGATTCGAGCGCACGGACAATTGGGACGAAAGTCCATTAGCGTTTTCCTCTCGGGTACCATTTTGTATTACCAATGGTTTAAATAAGCTAATTAAAACGTTTTATAAAAAATGTTGTTTTGGTTGCATCTATCAGCAATTACGAGAAAAGTTGGCTGAAAATGTTGGTAAACCCTTGAAAACCGTAAGCTTTTCCTTGAAAATTTCATTGGTGAACTGTATTGAAATCAGAGACTAAAATTACAAAAAAAAAAACGGAAGTTGAGTCTTTTGTTCATCATTTCATTATATTGTAGAAATTCTTTTACGCGTATTTGTATCGATATTAAGTCAGCTGACAATAACACAAATTGTTGAGTGAAGCATTTCAACGGAGTACAAAAATAGTACTTGAAATTTTATTTTACTTTGATGAACAAAGATGAGTAGTATTCGATTAAGTAAATCAAATGGATAAAAATAATATAATCTTATCACAGTACGAATTGTTTCAAGTGGGATCTTGCACGGAAATAATGTTGTATACGATTTTTGAATTTTTTTAACAGATTCCCGATCCTAAAAACAAGGCGTCGTGAGAAAGATAAGTAATAATTAACAAGCAGCTTTCGGTGAACTTCTTTTCTTGAGATTAATTTCATTACAAGTACATATGCTCCATGTTGGGAGCGAATAGGCTGACAAACATTAACATTCATATCGGTGATGCATAAGGATCCCACGATAACTGCAAAGCAATATATTTACAGAAGAGTGATGACCCAAACAAATACTATCAAATAAATACGTGAAAAAAAAACATTATCAGAATTTTGATTTTTCCACTACTTATGGAAATAATAACGTCTTGAAAAATCTTTATTTGAAAATATACACTGAGTATTTTTTCAAATATGAGCTATAAGAATATTCGCAAAAAATACTGATAAATATTAAGGATTTCGAATGAGGGTGCTCGATGGAATATCAATATCAAATTTGAACTTTGTACATTACCATGAGTTTTGTCTCTAACGACCCGGGTTTCGCCTTTCGGCATCTTCAGGCATTTCAACTGCTCGGATGGTCCGGAACTGACAGACTGTCAAATTTTAATCTGATATGTATACATATATATTACGTAGGTACAAATAACAAAAATATTATCAAAGATCTGAAAAGGCGTGATATATTTATTAGTTCTCGGAAAACTAAATACATTGGTATTTCAAAGCTATTGTGGAATTCTATACAAAATGAAGTATTAACATCTCTTTTAAAATGTATACTTAGATTGACGGCAAGGAGTGAAAAGTTATCTTAATTGTACTTGATGAAATTTAAGCATATTGCTGAAATCTCGTGCGCACTTCAATTCTAATTTGAAACAATTTTGTAAAATTATTTTAGTTTTGTAAATTAAAATCACGTATAATTAATTACAAAAGCGAGGGCACGCAATTTCTCAACGGTGACAAAACAAAACGTAAAAATAAAATTGCTACATTAAAAATTGAGCAATTAATAAACAGATTGTGAATGACACAGTGAATGTTTTCGCAATCATATTCCAAGTGATATCAAAAAATAATACAATAGAACTCAGGACCAAAGCATCAACGACAGATGTGTGCTTTTTTGTGTTTCTGTATTCAAAATAATTAATCTCGACTTTTTTTTTTTCAAAATTATTCTCATATCTAGATAAAAAAAAATGCTTTTGTTCTAAATTCAGTTGGCATTTTGAAAAATATAATAAATATTGTATTAAGCAAAAATTTGACAGTAAAAAAAACGACTCCAATTTCAAATAGCATACATACTGTAGAGTGTAGAGCAGTGGTTTCCACGTACAATTTTACTGTAGCCGTATTGTAAACAGCAGGGCCCTACGGGAATGTCTCGTAGCCTTACAATTATTTCTTTTGAGTCTGTTAATTCCACATCATCCATGCATTTAATAACAGTTTTGCTAGCTAATATTTCTCGATGCACAGTAAAAAATTCATTTGAGTCTTTATTGAGAAATTAGCTTAAAAACATATTTTTTTTAATACCAATATTTACTATGAAGCTGTAGGTGTCCACATCAAAATCCTCTGGTGGCCGCATCTGAGAACCACTGCTATAGAGTTAAATAATGAAAACTGAAAATAAAAAAACTCAATTAAGTAAATAGTACAGATAGGTTTTTAAATATCATTAACGATACATTATCGAGAATTTACATATACGATTCCCAAAGACTAATTATAATACATCTGAAATACGCCTGAGGTACATTTTTATAAACAATTTAAAATACGTCCATGTTATCTTTATCTCTCGGAAACTTTAAACGGTGTATTCAGTTCAAGCCGTTAATGATTTATTGACTGGTCATATACAGTACAATATCTGTGCTAAGCGCCTTAAAATTATTCCCGAAAAGTTACCTAAAAATCGATATCATTGCATTAAAATGATCTAAAGACAAAATATTTTATGGTATGAAATCTTTTCATTCGCTGAATGACACCGCAAAGTAAATAAATGCAATATAGTTATCAATTACTTGTTCGTGAGTTAGTTAATATCCGTAATATTCGACTAGTTATTTCTCTTTCACTTTTATTTTCGGTATAAGAAATAGCAAAATAGGTCAAATAATCTAAGAACTGAGCTTATTTATCTAACGTTGATAAAGTAGGTCCCCTGAGAAAAAGAGGCGATCTTGGTGGACTGGCAATGTGGATCTTCGCGGACGTTTTTCCCCATCCCCTCTTCTACGCCGAAAATCTCGTCATTTATTTTATGTTGCAAGAATAAAACACCTGTGTCAAAGCAAGCAGTAGCTCACTTTTCCGTAGACTACAGCGCTATAAATGTGTATATCATGCATATTAAAATCTTAAGAGACTTTTCGCATTTGTAACGTTTTACGTCACACCCCTTTTATGAGTTTTCTCTATGAAAAACCCCATTTTATTTATCTAAATAATATTATACAATATAGGCGGCGTTTTTTTTGAGCTGCGGCAGATAGTATTTATTCGCATTTAAGACAGACAAAATGCTACCGAAATCAATATGCTCGATTCGTTTTAAATAATTTATATTTAACGTTGCTATGACTTCAATTTAGTTGACTTGATTAAGAGCTATTGTGTGATATTATTCGTAAATACATCAGTTTAATATTTGTTAGTTAAATTAAATAACACCATATGCTACGCCAAATTTCAAATCCGACAGTCTCTCTTCAGTAAGTTTGCAAAGCTCAAGAGGCACAACGATAATAATGTGCCCCTGAGCTGCTTTGTCGATCAATATGGAGCTTTACTGAATTTATTTCTTTATCCCACAGAGAGAAGTAAGGCGCAGAATATATTAATGAATAAAAAGAGTTATAATGAGTTATCAACGTATTAACGACACCATTCTTCGATAAATCAACCAATTTTAATTTTTAAAAGTGACAAACATCTATTCTTTATTCTTTTTCTCATGAAATGTAGTTCTATAGAGTGGTCACGTTCTTCAATCATGAAGTACGTGGTGAAGAAAAATAAGATTGAGAAATATTGTCTTGGCAAAATACAGATGTATAAATAGTTGAACAAACCAATCGTGAATATGTATATTTGCTTGGCCATGAGAATCGTGCTCTATGTAAATTCACGGGAAAAATATTATTTGGGGAAAAAAGTTACATATTTGATATATTAATAAATAGTCATATGTTCAACCATATAAAAATATGTATTCAACCTTTCAAACGAACTTGCAATCAAATATTCTGAGAATATTAAAAAGTTACTTAAATTAAGCAAAAAACAGGATTGTACAAATAATTTTTTGATATCAAATAATATTCAAATAATATTCTAAATCAATTATTCGATTTTTTTAATTTTTATAATGGTGGCAAACAATGTTTCGTTTTAGAATCATCCATCATATAAATCATATTTAATGGCTCTTTCGTAGATTTTTGCTAAAATTAAAAGAAGCTTTGAATATTAATATAAACAAATGGTGGGTTTATAAACAAAAAGAAATAGTTTCCAAAAGTAGTAATTATTATTGTCATTGAAGGACGTCTACGTTTTAGTTTTTACATATCTCAAATTATATACTATTATAAGACCGAATTATGATAAGGTATGAAGTTTGTATTGATGAAGATATTATAATTATTAATGCATCGGCACTATTCCTGCATTTTTTAATTGTAATGTACACTAAGATAAAAAAAATCGATTGATCGATTTATATGATGAGCTTTTCGTAAGCCGTGCTTTTTTTTCATTGACTGTATTCCAAACAGCACGTTGAACCCTCATCAAAATATGAATTAGATATTCGCATCATAGGCTTTCTGTGAATTGCTTGTAATTTGTAAAAAAATCGCGATCGCTGAGATCACCGAGCTTAGAGCGCCAAATAATTGAACGTCATACAATTATTAATTATTATTAATAATCAATAAGTTTATAATTATTATTTGCGCTGGAATATGGACTGAGTAATAATTGACATTAGTGAAAATAAGAGCTACTACTTTGTTCATTACGAACGTCAACATGATAAAGCCAACACCTTTTGTGGCCAAATCAAATTACGTACGTCCATTATGAATGTTATACAGCATACGGAAGCCATTTCTTGTTGAGTGGGGTAAGTATGATCTATATTAGATATTAATATTAAAATATATTTACGTTAAGTATTTAATGCAAGCCTGGACAGAGCTTTTAGCTCGAGAGCTGCATTAAGAATTGAAAATGAACTACAAGCCACGTATCCACCATGGATATAAATTACGAATATTCTGGATAGTTTTTTAATATTTAAATCTTTGATTTACTACAACATTGTGACACGACTGATTTTATTGAATATTTAGAAGTGAATGTAAATTTTTTGAAAGTGTAATATGTTTTTTTTTTGCATCGCTTTCCAAAGATATAAATAGGTTTATTCCACGGCCACATAAAAATCTGTAGCGGGTCGTTGTTTGCTTGGTACTGTTTAATTGTCCTTGAAAAATTAGCAGGACGATTGACTACTACAGAATTTGAAATAATCTTAAATAAACACAAGTGAAATTGCGATTGTTTATTGTTATCATGCGTTTGTTTGTCATATGCTCTCTTCAAAAACTTCTATTAAAAAGTATTTTAATCAGGGCTGTGGAGTCGGTAAAAAAAAGTTCAACTCCGACTACGGCTCCAGCATTTACCAAAACCACGACTCCGACTCCAACATTGACCAAAGACACGACTCCGACTAAAAAAGTTGAATATCGTTACTTTTTTTGCCTAATTTTACTATTTATGTGTATTCAATTAAATATCAACCCTACCAATCCGGCCAATACCCAAATTTTACATATTAAATGCAAAAATAAAAAGTTTGAACTTTTCAAAATTTCCGACTCCAAGTAGGACTCCGGCCAAAACGCCGAGACGACTCTGACTCCGTCCAAAAAGCCCCGAATCCGACTCCACAGCCCTGATTTTAATATATTTTATTCAAAAAAATAGGGATAAATCCTTGTTCATTTGAAACATATGAGTGAAAAGTTTCATTACCAAGATTGCATTTTCCATTGAATGAATAAGAAGCAATCGTTCCTGTCGAAATAAATAAATTCTCCAGATCAAAGAAAATCTCTTTGGCTTTAGTTACTTGTGTTACGCTATGTTTACACGAGTGGAAATATTGATACATATTAAAAATAAATACTTGGTCAGTCATGATCACTCGTTCGCGATGGCAGTAATTTTGATTCCGAGTCAAGGAATTCGCGTATGATGGTGGGTTCTCGATGTACAATATATTTATAAGATACTAGTATTGCTACCCGGCGTCGCTCGGACTAAGCGACCAATAATTATTTAATGTTATATCATTCGACATAATTATATCACAAAATCTAACATCCAAAATAGAGTTAAAATAAAATCACAAACTTTATTTAATTTGATGACAGCCCCGCCCCATTCTCGCCCATTAAAATGTCCAAATTCAAGGAAAAAATCTAATTTTCTGTCAAAGAAATGTCAAATAATACCTTCACGTAAATAATAAACATTATTATTAATAATAAAAGCCGGGAAAAGATATGTAGAAGACTAATTTATTACATTTTGACTAAATGTCTTCGCCGATAAAAATTCAACCTTATTTTCATTCATATTCGTTTTTATGGCAACTTAATGACCAACAATGCAAAAGGGAATTACAGACCCACAGACATACATACACTGTTTCAGTTTTATATATAAGATTAATGAAATGTTGCCATATGAGCTAGAAGTTAACTTGGTTAAAGTGCATGGCTTGAAATCACACCCTTGCGACTGTTTAAGCTTATAAAAAAAATGATCAATTCAATATAATTTACTACTTACTATCTTGTATATATAAATTTGAATATGAGTAGACAGATTTTTAATAGTTTACTGTATTTACCATAAACTGATAACGTTGCAAGAAGTATAGTGAGTTCCTCGAAAATTCATTGAGATCCTACCATTTGATCTAGTATGCATAAATTGAGTGTATTATTATGTTTGCAGTATGGATATGTTTGTACACATGGATATTTTTATTATCCTAGTCATTTTGTGACTGACTGCAGAATAGGTCACCCTAAAACACTTACGTTGCTGGTTAAATGAACTATAAGGAGTTCAAGCCAAAAGAGCACATAACCTATAATTACTTTCTTTTTTGTTTGATAATAAGGTTGTGTGATTAAAAATACTTACTTATCCGTGGAGGGAAATCGAAATTGAAAATCAAGTAAAAAAGATTTAAAAACTTTTTTTAACATATCCGCTCCCAACTTTGAGCAAATGGATTTCTCACGGAGTTTATCTCAATGCGTTTTTTTCTATGAGAAATAATTATTTCTCAGTTGCTCAGCCACCCTTTTTTAATTAGAGTAGGGATTGAAAGGATACGAGAGCTGGTGGTTAGCTAATCGCTCTCACTACTAGCCGCTTTTTGGGATCAGAAGGTGGGGAAAGGATTTTTAACAGCACAAACATCCATTGCCTTTGTCAAATATTGATGTTAAATATTGCCGTTCGATAGTAGATGTGACAGTTTTGAAAACGGACATACATACGATAAAATTATTTTTCGGCAATATTTCATCGCGTGTATAGAAGGAATATTTTTCATTCATCCAAAGATGGTACGTAAAAAACATGTTTTGCGGAATACATTATCCTCTTCAGTGGACAGCATCAGATGAAAAAGAGAACCGATACGTCTTTAAGCATTTATTAAAATACAAATTGAAAGACCAGTCGACTGTGTAGAGTTTTTTTTATAAAAAATTTAAATCAAATTATATTGATATAATGCATTGGCGATGCTTCATAGAGCATTCCTTTTTATATTTCAGATTATTATAATTGAATAATCATGGTTGAATAAAAATTAATCGAGCGGTTTATTTGTTTTATTGAATTCTTATAAATTGAGCCATTGAACTTTTTTTTTGTCTGTAAAAAGATATATATATAAAATTAAACATACAACATCAAATCTTTTGTGAAACGTGTTGAAATTTGTACTAGTCCATAAGTTTTGTCGGTAATGATCCGGGTTTTGCCTTTTGGCAACTTCATGCATTTCAAGTGCACGAATATACTTGAATTAACATATGTGTATGCCTGAAGGCAAGTCCGGGTCGTTAACGATAAAACTCACGGAAAAGTACAAAATTCAAAGGACTCAAATTTTAAATTGATTTTCATCAATCATTAGCAGAAAGCACGAGCAAATTATTTCAAATCTTTCATCTAACTTACTTATAAAAATACAAACATTCAAAAACAAGCGTTGTTGAGAAATATAAAATTCATATACATAACTGCAACCGCAAAGTAATATGTGACTCCGGTTAAAAGATATGAATATTTTCAGATCTCAAGAGCATTTCTAAAGGTATTGAAAATTGACTATACCAACTAGATTGCAGTAACAGCGAAGTATTTATCAATTTATTGAAATATATATCATACTTTAATTTAATATATTGAAGTAGTTAACATTGTAAATTTGTATGAAACATTCAATAGTCCTTTTGTTAAATTTAATTTGGTGCTCAACCGTTATTGTTATTTGAAATTTCATCGTTCCAAAATGTAACTTTTTTCTTCAGCAAACCTTACGAGAATGAATAAAACTACTACAACGGCAGTGAATATACTCTTATATATAATAATAATGTTCTAAAAATACAATGCCGTTGAAATTTGTCGTAGATAGAAAAAGACAACATTTTTTATGTAGTTCTAATGAAATGTTTTTTCGTATGGCATATTATATTATAAATGAATGCGAGCTAGCGGTGAAACGCGAACGAAAAGGGGTAAAGTAAAACTGTCAAACGGACAAGGGGCCCAGTGAAGCGGACAAATGATAGGACGCTTATCCTCCTGCAACTTGATAAAAACACAAAAATGATCGTTAACTCCCTTAATATATGTAACTATCTTAATATAATATCAGTATATGTAAGTATTACTTTCATCATCGCTTTCCGTAAAGCAATATCAGGCTTAATGTGTGATTGCAATTGTTTTTATTTAAATAATACCCACTTTCAACTACATATGTATGTAACTCAAAGCATGTCAAATTCTAATTGATATTTTCAAATTTACACATTTTGATAAAAACTGATAAAAAATATGTTGTTATGACAACAATGAGAAGGTAAGTGTTAGTCGTGAACTAATTCTAACCACATGTACTTTCTTGTCAGTTTTTGGTAAATAATGATATATTGTCACTGGACAGAATCCCAATCCTGTCGGCTAAGCTCAAAAAATTTATACATACTGGCTTATAATTTTATATTTTGACTTAACTCTTTGAGTTCTTGTGACAGAATCCCAATCCTGTCGGCTAAGCTCAAAAAATTTATACATACTGGCTTATAATTTTGAGCTCTTGTGGATTATTATAAAATGTGGTATCAAAATGATTAAATCTGAAGAATACTCCTGATTATTGTATGAGTTCTGAAAGAAGAATTTGTTTTTTAGTATTAGCCTATTATAAAATTATTTTTTTGATTTTAAGCAAATAATAATCTTATGTGACTGTCTCTATCTGTATAATATTAATAATTGTCTCGTTTATGGTTACATTTTTGCGAAGTATTCTTTAGGATCTTCTATTATAATAAATTTGAAATTAAAGACGAAACATTTTAAAAAAATCGTAAGCATTACATTTATTTCATTTAATGTGCTTATTTTTCATAAATCTTTGCAAAAATTCTGTCCCGTGACCATATATCCATAATTTACCCAGTTTTTTATAGGCATGATTAAATGCGTAGTGTTCTATTTAATCAGTGCATAATTTTTAGTCTATTTTATTTCCCTACTTTTATAATCATCTACTCTTCAAGTGTGGTGCTTACATACTCCTAATGGAGTTTTTCTTCTACAGAAGTTTTCTACGATAACTGTTTATTACTCAGTTGCTCGGCTTTTCTTTTTCGAAGGAATGATTGAACTAAGACAGCGACAGTTTTTTTCTAATCGTTTTCTAAATTTGGGACAACACAGGCATACATGCCTCGGAATAGAAACTGGGATTCAAGCCCGTGAGCTCCACAACTAAAACCAACGTCGTTGACATCCAAAATCACTTACTTACGTTGCTGTAACTTTGTTGAAATATTAGCAGCTATGTAAATGAAATCGTAAACCGCGTTACCTATTTCAAGTGACTTATTTGTCATCCTGTATAGTATATAGGTGATATTATGCTACTCACTTAAGAATATACAATTACATTTATTTGTTTCGTGATCTGACGTTTTGGTAGGCAAGTGATCAAACTTTTTAGAGGTTCTTTATTTTCCATCAATTTGTCTTCGAACCCTTGACGCCTGCTATAAAGTGCATTTCACACACTATGAAATTTCATAATCTCTACATTGTAATTGATTATGACTGTGAACTGTTTTTAAAATCCGTTTGTCGTTACTAGTTCAATTTATTTCTGTCAAATACTTTTGAAATAGAATACCTGTCAATATTCATCGGAAGAAAGTCACCAGATAGGCTGGGTCACAAGAAACAAGAGGTTTTCAGAGAGCTCCTGAAGGGTAAGGCAGCAGTCGCGTCGCTGCTTTTCCGGCTCGCTGTTTCCGTCCATTTGTAGCGAACGAAATCGAATGGCATGGGCTCAGAGATCTTGTCAGTGGGGTGGGTATTTAAATACCCGATATTTTTTTATAAATCACTGACGTTTTGTGTCAAAGAATCGCGCTCAATTCTTTGATGTTTTTTTGTAATTGTTTCGGTATTTTTTCTTTATTTTTCCTTTTTTGCATAATATATTTGACGTAATGTAGAAATCTAAAAATAACAAAATAAAATATATGGATTCTCGTATTATCAAATAAAATACACGTATAGAAAATGTTTGTATCGTATTTCGCTATTAATTTATCTAATCCAGTGGTTTCCAAACTTTACGCTACTAGAATTTCCTTAAAAAGATGCGCATCCCCAAATTATAATTTATGAAGAATTTAAAGAGTTTTAAATAAAAAAATGATTTTTTTCTATATTTTTTTGGCTTCTCCACTGGCTCACGCCCTCCAGGGTGGTGGGCCTCGTAGTTTTTATACCGCTGATCTAAGCATTAATAAAAATAATAATACATTTTTAGCATTGTCAACTAAGCTCTGAGTTCTGAGCTCGCCATGAGCGAAACCGGTCCTGATCAAATAAATTTATGTTGAAAAAGTACTAAAATGTATTATTATTTTTATTATAATGACTTTCTACCAAGTATTGACAGTGAACACCTTAAAAGTATGTAGTTTATTTTTTTTTGTTCTTAAATTTATTGTTACAAATTTCATTACACCAAATGTTTAAAAAAGATTTCTAGTGGAGCATCTCAATAGTGTTTTTTCAACGTTGTGTGGATTTTATTTTTTGGATCGATATCTCTTTAGAATAGAGAAGTATGGGGCTGTGAAAAGACTTGTAGATATATTAGTTATTGTAACTAAAAGTAGAATTCTAAATATAACTTTTGTGTCGTTATTCACATTCAGAATTCGTTTCGTGGAATTGTTACATGTTGTTTTATTTGCGGTCTATTCTTGTTTTATATTAAAGACATAATTTAAAAGATATTTCATAGTCACGAATTTCGTAATCGGTCCGAAACTATTTTCTCCGAATGCGTATTTATTCTTTGACTCGGCAAATTCGCCATCCGCCGAAAAGCAATTATAGTTAAGCGCTACTTTAAAAATATAATCGAAAACAGGAAAACCCATATGCAAAAATACGCAAAAAGAGGGTAATATTGATTGAGTTTCGCATACAAATGCTAAAGGAAATATTCCGATTTGGTATTTTTACTCTCAGCCAATAAATTCGGCAACAATAGTGTGAAAGGTGTTGCATTAAAAACCCGACTATTTTTTGACAAGCTAACAAAATATTAATTATCGAAATACAGCGATCAAATCCACGACCAAAATTCATTGTATAAATCAGAAAAAAAAGATTTTTAGGTAGGTATGTATTGCATTGAAACATGTGGGATTATTAAAATATAAAAAAATAAAAAATACGAAATATTAATGATTTATTGATTCGTATGTATTTTCACAATGATTTACATTCAACATGTTATCAGCATTTTCAATGATCGTTAATCGGTTTTGTAATAGCTTGTTGTTGAATTTTTAAAATTACGTTGAATTTGTTAATTGTCAATTCTTGGTGGAAAGAAAAAAACAATTTTGAAGTACTTTTCGTAGCGCACAATTATGAAAATGCTTAATATCTTTAATGAATCATGATCTTTTTGAACATAAAGGGAAATAAATAAAATATAATTTGTTCGTCGTATTTCTACATTTATTTTGTTTATATTATGACCGGTTTCGCTGATCGCAAGCATTTTATTTTCACTAATATGTATATATCTCAAGTGATCGAAAATGTTCACTTAATATATGAAATAGCTACCAACAAATATATAAAATAATTTCTGTAGAATTAAAATACATTGTTATTTTTCTTACCGTATTATAATGGAGTTCTACCAAGTAAATGCCTACTCAATCAATAAATATGAAACGGGAATTCTAAATGTTGTTCATATTGTTTCTTGTTTGTATTTTTCTATATTACCTAATATGTATGTTTAAAGGTCGGTGCTATTAATACATTATTGGAGAAACGCGATGGCCTATTAAAATAAATAAATCACAATTTTTAGTGCAGCTTTCAAATATATATTGCAATTATTTGAACATTAAGCTTTCGATAGATTTGACGGTAACATTGTAGAACTCGTTTAAATTCAAAAATATAACTGATTGTTATCCACGTTAATCTGAAGATGTTTCTCAGAGAGACGAAATACGTAAAATAATACATGTTATCAATTTCAATGTCATATTAAACATTTAAAAAAATTGCCGGTCTTACTACCTGATATTTTCTTATAGTTGTAATAATCTTTAAAGTTTCTTCACATAATGAGATTTGACGGCTTATTTAATCTTGAAGCGCTTTTTCTTGCTTGTATTTTTCTAAAGAGTTTTTAAAATATGTTTTAAAGTTTCAGCTGGGCTATGACGTATTTAAGTGGTGTTAATAGATATGTTATAAAATTAACACGAAAAGTTTCAAGAAGGTTTATACATTGTCGGATACTAAAGTATACTTACCTGAGAAGTTTCACTTTAATCTTGGCTAGTGGGTTACAAACTTCGAGTAGCAACGCTAAATGTAAGACGGTGAATAATAATAATTTGTCTAAAATTTTTAATCATAGATTATTGTGATCTTTTCGCATTAAACTCACAGCTTTATAAGTCTTGCGCTAACTCATAATTCCATATAATATATTCATAATAAATCCTTTCAGTAAAAGCATATCAGTATCGTTTTTTTAAATAACTATTTAAAGCAAACTTTTAGGCTAAATATTAAGCAAGAGAAAATGGCGATTATTACATTAAATTAGTTAAAAGATATTTGAGTGGAAGCATTAAATTTAATAAAGCTATATTAAATAATTACCTCCGCCAGCGTATTCTGTAGAGCAATCGTTTTCTACAGTGAAAATAATAAAACAATCACTTGTATAAATATTATCTATCTATCTATATATATAAAAATGAATGTCTGTATGTATGTCCGCTATGGACTACTAAACCGCTCGACCGATCGATGTGAAACTGTAAAAATTTATTGAGTCACTCCCGCGATGGTTTCTGGCCTACCAACCCCTCCCCCCAACCACCACCCAACCAACCTCCACCCCCAATTTTTTTTTGAAACTTTACGAATATTTCGAGTTCACTCCTTCGAAGGTTTTTGGCATACCCCCCCCCCTATACGCCCCCCAAACCCCACCACGCCAAACAACCCCTCTCCCCCCAACAATTGATATCGATTTTTTACAAATTTCTCGAGTATTGAATACATGCAAATTGAATTGAATATTTGTGTAATGTCTTTCCTTCAAATTTATTTTAGTTGCTGGCGTAGCAACGCGCGCAGGGTACAGCTAGTTGTTAGTATAAATTTCAGCTTTTGCGATAATATTAATTAAAAATTTAAACAAGGAAATCTTATATATAAAACCGAAACGGCGTATGTATGTCTGTGGGTCTGTAATTCTTTGGGAATGATATAACATTAAATTATTATTGGTCGCTTAGTCCGAGCGAAGCCGTGTAGCAATACTATACTTGATAAGCGTTACCCATTCGGAAATTTGTTAAGAATCACAGTACGCCAGTGTGCTATGTATGTATATATGATTTTATTTTGATTATTGTGTAACGCCGTAGACACACACACTCTCTCTGTTCGCGTGCTTCAAGTATATGTGTGAACTAGAGGTCTGCACGCGATTTCAAAATTCTACCTGGTCCGATTCCAAAAAGCTCTAGCCTTGCCCAGCGCGAGCCCGAGGCTCATTCCGGAAACCTAGCCCGAATCCGACCCGTACCAAACATTTTGTCAACTTTTTAACAAAAATTTAGTATCAAGTTACCAAATTATAATATGTATGTAATTTAGATATACGATAATGCCATATAAGTCCAGATTAATCGGATTTTTATTTTATTTCTTGTGTACCACGCCCAAACCCGGCCCGGGCCCGAATCCAAGCATACGTTACCTGGCCCAAACAAACCTCAAGTGTGAACGTATATTTTGAGATTAAACGCACATCACACACACACTCACTCTTTATATGCATAGTTCGCGTCAATCGTATATACACCTGACGCGTCGAGAATTTGATAGATAATATTGTGTATAATTAAAAAGTCGGGTAATCGAAAAGGATTAAAATGGTTTGATACGATGAAAAATCAAAATTTAACAATTATCTTTAATCAATTTCTAATGCATATATATATTCGTAATCAATCGTTTTTATTCTTACCATGTTTCGCAAGTGTTTTTAAGACTGATGTCTACGTTTTCCTAAAATCGTAATCCCAATGGATTGAAGGCCAAAAGAACAATGATAGAGAATATTTATTTCATGTTAAATTCTCTTGTATTTTCCAGATTTATGAAAAGAGATATAAGTTTATTTGAAAAACTCTACAAACGACATTTCCCACATACAGACTATTTATTTTTGCGATAACGAAGACGGATTATATAAAAATATATATTTCATAACTGGAATTGGATTTGCCTAACCTTATTTTTGTTTTCGTTCAGAATGCTTAGTCACCATACTAATATAAGTCACTGCCTCTGTTTTACGGCCGTTATAAATTCATTTGTCGATTAAATTTTTTTTGCGAAAAACCGATTTTCTTTAAAATGGATACCTATAAAATAACTTTTCTGACAAATTCCTACGGTGGCATGTTTTCTAGTCATCTTCGAAAACTTTCCCTGTTTTCAGTCAATATTTCTAAAAGGCATTATTAAACACGTATTAAGAAAAGTTTTTCACGAAAAATGACATTTATGAAAGACATTTTCAATATTATAATAAACGCTTCGTCGGAAAAGTTTTCGAGAAATGTCTTTATTTGAAATTTGTTATCAAGCGATAAGTGTAATTTTTAATAAACCATGATTGTATACAGATCTGAGGAATTTCATTAAATAAACTTTCTTTTATATCCCGTGTTTGAATTCAAATTTTTGACTGCCTATAATTTTTTTTTATTTATGCTTCAAGTAAGTTTGTTACAATATTTTCTTTCGAGATTTTACTGTGCTGCTTTTTAATAAGATATTTTCCACATTTTTTAGTATGTGGACTTATTTCAACAGAAAGTGTATCCGTGGGTAAGTTCGAGAGACTCCAATTCTCGAGTATACTCATCCATTTTCAAGTACTCGTTACTTGAGTAGTTAATTGAAGCTTAATTTTATTTTTTTTAACCAGCAGACAGAAAAAATTGATAGCACTATTGAATTCATTGCTAACTTTTAAGCCGACATTCACAGCAACAGACTTTTTCTACTGCGGTAATAAAAAAACAAAGCTTCTAACCAAATTAAAATTTGACACGTTTAATTCTCTATTATTTTCAAAATATATTTTTCATAAATTTAAATAAATTATAAATGCAATAATAATTATCACCTATATACACAAATTTCAATTAATAATATATATTTTGGTACATCTGAAACTTCTCGAGTATTTTAAAATTTTACTACTCGATACTCGAGTAGTTGAGATGTAAAGTAATTGGAGTCTCTAATTCACAGTAATATATATAAATAAATACAATACTATGGGAGAAGACTATAGGCATCATGTAGGATTTTACTTTTAGTTTGACGTAGTTCGAATCACGGATAACATTAAAATAAATCTAGTTTCAACGAAGACGTGCTCCACAAGTCATTCGGATTGAATTTCGATCAGTAGCATTCAAAAAAAAAATGTTTGAAAAGTTAATAAATTTATATGTGAAAACCACTTTGCAAATCACTACTTGCTTTATCTATATATCTTTCGGGAGAGGGTTGGTTAGTTGACGACCAACGAAGGTCGTAAAAATAATCGGTCACGTAATCCATCGGATTCTGAATCACCTTTCTTTGCACATTATCTTTATGAGACTTTTGTCTAAGAAAGAAGACGTCAAATGATTACTTGATAATGTTCATGGTATTATCGAAACTGATATTTATCTTTATTTTATACACTGCAATCTATAATGTGATATTTTTAATGACATTCTGCTAAATTCTGATAACAAGTTTGGATAGTTTTACAAATAAAAAGAAAAACAAATCATAACTAAATGATAAATCAGTCGAGAACAACTCAACGAAGAATAAAATACACCCATGTCCATGATCTTTTTTCCAATTGAAAAAATCAAACCTTGCCGGGACTTGAACCCAGGCCCACCTGATCGCTAAGGCAGTTTATATAACATGTGTTTCAAAAATAATTGAGAATAAAACTTCTCATATTTCAAATTGATTCGAAGTTTTGTTTTATAATTTCCGCATTAGAAAAAATCTTCATTTATGAATTACGAGTATTACTCGAGGATCGAGTACTTGAAAAATGAACGAGTATTCTCTGTTGTTGTTTTAAGAACAATTAAATTTAAAAGATTGAAAGAGAACTTAAATTGAAATTTAAAGAAAGTAATATTTATTAGATCAGGACCGGTTTCGCTCATGGAGAGCATTATCAACTGATACTACCATCAATTTTTTCTTTATTTTTATTATAATGTTAAATTCATGACTTCGTGTTTTAATTATGCATAATATGCTCATTTTGTATTGCAAATACACTTAACTAAGTTTTCTAACTACATAAGTCTCTTATCTTATTAAACGCTTATTTATAATATATTTAGGCATTAACTCTGCTATTTAGGAGTTCATATTATAATATATGCATCAATTTTATTTCATAAATACTATAAATCATCTCAAATATACCTGTCAACGCCACAGCACTTTGTGTGTATATTTTTTCGCACTTTGACGCATCGATTATTCTAGCAATGCTCTTCTTGTTGACATATTTCTTAAATATAATATATACCCACGGGTAGTGTGCTAAACGGATGAAATAGACAAAATCCAAGGAGTACATTGTGATATGCGATCTCCCTCTGTATTCTTTTGGTCTATTGATTTCTTATACGGTATGTAATCCATAAAGAAGGCGTTTTGATATCATTCCAGCCAACACAACGCTTGAGCTCTGTCACCTGTATTACAAGAGGAGATACGCCAGATTAGATCGAAATACGATAAAATCTTTCGAGATAAGTTGTATTTATTTATATAATGTTTGCATGCGTATATCACAGACATAAAATCTCATATAAATGAGTCGAATAGTATCAAAAGTAGAACTATCCACTTTTCAACTTTTCAATTTACACGAACAACGTTTTGTTGGCTTTTTGAGCTTTATTTTTATTTTTCAATTTAAAAAAGCCCATAGAACTGAAACATATAATTTCTATGAGCGGTGACACTACAACATGGTGATGACAGCTCTCAGGTTGGTCGAAAGTTTGATTGACCATATCATTATACTTATGTTTCCAAAGTCGTGATCCGTTCTGATTTTGACATCAACCATCATTTTCTTTCACGTTTTTATACCACATTTACATGATTTTCGTACAAATATTTTATTGGTAGCCATACATTATGACCAAAAGAATAAGGTGACACCATTGGTTCAGTTTTGAAAAATATGGAATAGAATACCAATGTCGGGTCCGTCGTGCTGTGGTAAACGTCGTTGGCTTTCGTGGCGGAAATCATGGGTTATAGTCCCAGTAAGAGCAGCATATTTTCATTTATCGATTCTGTTTGAAAGCATGGGTGTTTGCGTTGTCTACAAAAACTTTTTCTTATCCATCCGATATTATTCAATTCATTAATGGAATATTATCCAACCAAGTTTCTTTTAGGAATGCTGTCATTTCACTCACTTGAAGCTCGAAGACTAATTGCAATATTAAAACATTTTTCTCTTCTTCTTCGGGGCCAGGTTGATAACCCTGACATCCTTGAAAATTTAAATTTGCATGCTCCCAGCTTTTACCTACGTGGTCGTAACAAAGACAAATCAATTTTCTTTGTCAAAACTTGTTTGTCACGTAGGTCTTTTGAATCTCCAGTTGCAAGGGCTATTCGGCTGATAAATGCGCTGCCTGTTGATGTTGACATCTTCGGCAGTGAACTTGATGCTTTGTTTAAAAATTATGTTTTCTTATGTAAATAATATGTTTCTGTTCTGTTTCTTATTTTTGTGTAATATGTTATGTAATCTTTATTAATTTCTCAAATGCATGGCGCATTGGCGCTTGCTGTAATGCCATGTATTTTAAATAGTTATTTTGCCAATAAATAAATTATAGGAGAAAAAACTGTACCACTGGTCCTGTTCTAGTCTTATCCGTTATATCCCTACTCTCATCGAATTTAAGTGAAATTGAGTGACTCAATAAAAAGCAGTTCTCGTAGAATATTGTTAACCTTTTGCACTCTGATCATATTTTCTCAGGACTAGTAAGCATCTCTGATTTAAAAAAATGTGTTGGTTAAGTAAGTGATAGTCTTCAGTAGGGTTGGATGAAGCGCGTGATCAATTTTAAGCTACAAAAATATTTGTTAATTAATGAAAAATTTGCCATTAAACTTATACCAGCGCTGGGCCAGGGAGTCTGGCCCACGGAATTGCCTAACAGATTGTTTTCGGCCGGGCTCCGTGGCCCGCGGAGTGGTAAGAGTTAATATTTGAGGTTCTTCCACTAGATATCCATACGCTTAGTAGTGGACATATAATATCAAATAAATATCAACTAAGCCCTTGTCTATTTTTTTAAAACGGATCGTAAATAAGGTGTCTTTTTCTAAAATCATGGCATTGTAGTCGTCCTAAAATATTATAAACATTTTTAAACACAGATAAGTCTATTGTTTTTGTCGGGTTGTAGCTCTCTGTGATATTTTTCCAAACATCATATCATGATGTTCTGAAAATGCACTGAATAGATTTTGAAATAACTGAACATGATATTGACAATGTGGAGTCCCCGTGTAACACGGTTTTTGTTCATTTAGACAGTATTGCAGTGTTCGTAAAGCCGCAGAGTTATGACGAAATTCCTGGGGACAGGCATTCACAACACAGCACCATTCTGCCAGATACTATCCATCGCAGGGGCTCTCAACAAGCCGTCCATCGTGCAAATGCGCCACCGGAATTTCTCCCTTTCGACTAAAACAATTTTTTATTTTACAACATCAATGTTTTAAGTATAAAAATAATAAAAAATAAGCACAATGTAATTTTACACTTAACAAACAATTGTTTGCTAGATGTGTTTTTTCCCAACTGGTGGTCCGCAGGCCGGTGCTGGTCCATTGAAATTTTCTGACCAAATACAAAAATATTAAAAGCCCGACTGCAATATATTTATGTGGTTTTATAACTTCTTCTACAAACGGAATAAAAAAATGTATCATTAATAGCTTGCTGGTAAGAGGGAGTAACATAATTAATCACTACTTATTTAAAGAATTTTACAATACTTTTTAGATGTTCACTGTCATACTTGATGAAAACGCATTATCACAAAAATAATAACACATTTTTAATACTCATTCCACATTGGCTCACCGCGATCATTATAGACTGATGAATTTGTGATGATGAAATTATTAACTGATAATTTTATTATAAATAGAAGACTATTTTGCTAATAGAAGAGATTTTGACTGAAATGCGGTGTCAGTACAAGAATGATTGAGAAATATTAAGGTTCTCACTTTGATCAGATTTCAAAATTGGTGCGAAAACTATCAAGTGCCATTGATAAGAATATCGTTCGATACTTTTTTTGTAATATAATATACAAAACTGTTGAGCACTCCTGATCAATAATATCACTGGTGTATCAGACCTGGATTTGAGTATGGCAGTAAACATATAAAAAGGAAAATAAACACACTCAACCTCACTCTCTGAGACGACACTGTAATATTTTTTTGATTACTTATTTATAATAATGTTCATTTCCAAATACCTTGAGTTAAATATCAAAATCAATATCAAAACACCTTTGGTCATAACTCGGAGAATTGAATGTATCCTTTTATTCTGCTTCGAATCCGAGACTCCGAGACGCTAAATTAATAATGGTAACAAAAATAGATATTTTCGCTTGAAAATAAATACTCAAACATAACTCATTTGTGTAGATACGATATTGCAATACCTCAAATTAATATTGAAAGTAACACGTTAAAATAAAACGATTTTATTCCGCGTATTGTGTAACGAATAGTGACACGTGTTTTTCTTTTTTAACCTATAAAAGCCCCGTAGTAAAGGTCCCGTATGGGACCAGTGATTATGGTTCACTTCGCTATCGGATTACACTGACTTATGATAGTAATTTTGAACGTATGAAAATTAGCTTTCATAAATAATGTCTTTGAGATACCGATCCATAATTTTATTTTCGGTATCGTTAAATATTTTTTTCATAATTAGGAATATAAACATCTGCGTTACAAGATTGATTTTTGGGATATGCGTTGTGTTATATCCGGCGGACCGTAATAAGTCAGCTTTATTCACACTATACAATATATTTCAATGCGGATACAGATTTTTTTTCCATACACAGAAACTTATCCTTAGGGCTGACCGATTCTTTTTTCAAGATAGCTCTAGCTGAAATTGATTCGTTTATTTATTTACCCAGTCAATTAGAAAGCGTACAAGTTACGGTACTGGTTTTTGTTTGTAAATTATAAGCAGTCTTTTATTTTGCTAATGCTTTTTATTTTACTCAAATAAAATGACTTGTTTTTGAGATATATTTTTTTATAAGAGCTATGGGTCACGCGGATATTTCGAAAAACAATAATCAAATTAAAAATTAATTGTACGTATCTTGTCGCATTCAGGGTTCGTTCCTGTTGTTAAGTAGCAAATGGCTGATGCGCTTAAACATCCCCGCAATTGCCCCAGGACTGCAAACTGAAATTCGCGGATGTCATAACAACATAACAAAGGAATCTCTTTGGCATCGAGACAAGCTGAACTGCACTCGTGTATATGGCTGACTTAGGCCCAAAGTAATTGCTCCAATCAAGCTGGACGCAAGACAAAGCGAACCTTTATGTCAAAGGTATTGTTCCAAATCAATTAAATTGTATTTCTGCTGTTAAAGCGATTGGGTTACTGATATTGAGACTTATCAAAGATTTAATATCAATATGGGCTGTTCAACATCAAAACATCGATTTGATCAAGCATTGTCGTAGAAAGCGCTATTGTTATAGTTGTTGACGTCTCCTTCACATCTGGTTTTAATTAATTAATAAGATATTAACTATCTTTAATTTCGTAGCTTATGTATTGATTCATCAATTTATCCGTGACGAAATTCATATTTTGTTAAATTGATTTTTTTTTCATAAACGAGACAAACATCAGTATGAGAAGTCAATGAAAATCTTTATACATATAGTTTTTAAAGTAAATTTAAGCTTTCGGCAAACAAATCTTCAAATGACAACGAAGATAAATGCGTAATTTTATTTTAAATGCTTGTTAAAAAAACCATCTTCGTGGCAAATGAAGAGCATATTGACTCGTAGTAATGCATTTTAAAATGAGGATGTTCAATTGTAAGAATTGATTGTACATAGATCAGTGGTGATAAATTATTACCAGGTCATTAAAATTTTGCCAGCAATATTGTTTAAAAAGCAATTTCGTTGACTTTCTCACCAACCTTCGTTTTGATAGCTATTAAATATTTCAAAATATTGATTAATTGAAGCTGTTTTGTAACAAAATGTGACAGTGATGTGTGTTCAAAAGATAGCCAAAATTACCTTGATCGTGAAAGATTCAAAGAGACAATTCGATTGCAATAAGTTAGTTCAACAATATGTTCACAAATCATCTGCAAATAAATTTTGCTTCTCAAAAAATCATTGTATATATGAAATGTTTTTGTACTTCTTCCGTGTGGATTATAATATTCAAGACTGGTTTCACATATCACGGCAGACTACAAACTGATAAATTTAGGCAGGAGTACTTATTTTAACACTCGCGATGAGCGAATAAACGTGTTTCATTTTTTAACCATACCACATATATATAACCGACAGTTAATTCACACCTCAAAAATGTTATTAAAAAAGTTTCCTTTTTTGTATTTTACAGTTCTCGTTTGAATATAATTTTTTTTTTTTTTATAATTTCTATTAAGAACCATTTTTGGTATTTTTTGACTGCTAAAATTATGAAATTCTACCACTCACAGCTTTGCAAAAAAATGGAAAAAAAGTATTAGTCAATATTGGCGTTATGAAAATATAAATTTACGCATTTTCGAGAACTTCAAGTTTTGCACTTGTCTCTAATCTCAAAAAGCTTAGGTCGGGATTTTACTGCTAAGCCAACATATTGGTATAGACCCCACATAGATCCGCTAGTCTAACCGATATAAGTTTAGATTGCATAGTGGAAATTTAATATAGCTCACAGCTAGTTTCATCTTAATGGGTAATTAATACCCCCGCAAGTAAGTCCGGCATTAGAAGTTATCTGTGCACCGAATACGGTTGTTGAACTTCTGTGATGTACGAATTATTATTGCATATTCTGTTGGCGAAAATCGTGCAACTTCCGCTGCATAGATTATTTGACAAGACTTTCTTAAAGGCAAGCTGTTATAAAAATGAAAATAACAGTTTTGATATCATGTTCACCTCAAATGCGGAATTTGTAATAGAGCATCTTACGAAAGAGTAAAAATATCAGACAGATAATGCCTCGCTTAGACCAAACGAGTACGCTGCCGAGCAACAATATTGACCGAGTAAGTGTCTAGGCCAGTGGTTCTCACGTGAAATTTGGCTGTGGCCGCATCAGGAACATCAGCGGTTCTACGGAAATGTCTGGTGGCCGCACAAAATTTTTGTGTCGAATCCTTTTTGCCAAAAAGACCTAAACATGTATGTGTTGAGTTTTTGCTAACTAACAATTCTTGATGCACAATGCAATGCATACAAAATATTTTATTTTCAGTGTCTTTGTTGACAAATTAACTTATAAAAACCCATTTTTATTAAATATCAATATTAACTATGAATCTGTTAGTGGCCGCAGCAAAATCCTCTGGTGGCCGCACATTAGAACCACTGGTCTAGGCGCATATAAGCTTCTTTTTTTTTTTTTTTAGTGAGTGGTATATTTTCTATTCATTTTTTCATATCAATATTGGTTCAGCATTAGCAATAGTCGTCATATTATGATGATAGAGCTACTGGAATATATTTTGAAGAAATGAAAAACAATTCTGCGAAATCAGTGTTGTGAATTAACATCAATAACTTCTTTACTCGACACTGAAATTTGTTGAACGGTTGTTTGGACACGCTGAATACGCATGTGAGTACATGCTAGAGTCAGTATAGGTATCTCTACGACCGAAAAAAAAGAAACGGTTTCTATCCACTCGCTCGCTTATTCCACTCGTTGACTGACTGACGAGATTGAGTACTGTACTCTGCGTTCGTATTGTTGTTGTTTTTGGTGGATAGCGTATTTAGTAGGTGTTCGAGTGATATAAGTAAGTGTAAAGAAGACAAGAAATTGGATTTTTATTAGCATGACAGCTAATAAGGTATAGTCTTTTAAGGCATTCGAGATCAACTAGAGGGGATAATGACATCACAATTCGATTGACAAACACCACCATTCAAGATCTCAATTTTAAATTATGAAAATCTAAGGTAGATTACATACCAAGACTAGAAACCATACTCATCCAATCACTACGATGAAACTCTTCCCATTATACACAAGAAATATAGAAAAAGCAATTATTGAAAATTTCCATTCGAAAATGTAACTTTCTCCGCGGCCGCGAAGCCAGCAAGCCGCGAAGCCAGCAATAATACTCCACTCTTTCAAATAAGCAAATGGCCTGGTACAATCAATGATTTTCCTATTTAAAATGAGACGAATTTTTATGTTCTTGTATAAATGACGCCACACTTTCATTTATCCACATTCGTATTATAATATTTTGTTATAATAAAATATGACAACAATTACCGACACAGCTTACATACAGTTAAAAAATACGATTGAAAAATATTGTCATTTTTTTTTTGATAATAAAATTAAATCTCCATCAATAATATTTTTTTTTTATCCATTTTCACATGAAAACTTATATCGTAGCCTTATTGAATATAAAAAGGGTAATGTGATTTACTCAAAACTTAATCTTGCGTGATAATCTTGTATGAATGTAATTTATCGTCAAACCTTCAAGAATATCTATTAAATAAATAAAATATTTAAAATTTGTGGCATCTCACCACGATTCCGGTGATATTATACGGGCCTGTTTGCCATTGAGGTATATGAGTGAGCTTTTTTTCAAGAAAACGATAACGTGAAGCAAGTCGAGAAAGTCTCTCGGATAAAAGTTAATGCAATAAAAAGTTTTGCGTCAGATATCGCGCTCTGTATTATAACCTAATAATAATATATCACATCAAAATGAAATATTTTCATATAGTCTACGTAATTTATTACGCCTTTGACATTTACAAAGACTCTACGCATTTATTATATTAAACTTGACAGCGACATCGAAAACATGTATGTACATACGCCAATCTTGGCAGTCAAGCGGTAAAAGCTCCATTTAAGTCCCGGAAATGTCAACATCATGTGCTTAGTTGAGTTTTATAGGTCTTGGACATGGCCTTACTAGATTTCATTTCTATTCGAATAGATCTCGACTGATTTTGCCAAAAACGATTTAAAATATTAGGCACGTCTTTAACCTTCGTAGGACTATCCTTGAAAAATGACTCTCAGGCCGAAGGGGGTAAAAAAAGACCCCAGTTTTTTGGCCTTATTGGCATAGACTGCAATAAAAAAATAATCGATTATGCTTTGACGTATATTTATACATCTTTCTGAAAAACAAATCATATAAAAATTCCTATTTTTCTTATAATTATTCATATTTAAGTTGCGCATGAAAACGACGACGTTTCCACTCTAACGGCTATGGTGGACTAACAAGCCGTGCTCGAAGTCACATTATCTTATCGCTTATCGCCTTTTATTGTTGCCACATATGAAACACTCCGTCCATGTTATCTATGACTCACTATGGTCACGTTCTCTTATCGCTTATTAGACTAAAAAATTCCGACTTCTTCTCTTTTTTAATCGATTACGGCGCAACTAGCAAATAAATATCATATTTTTTTTCTGCAAAAGAATTTTCATAAAAACTATGATTTAAGAATACCAAAAGTTTAGACATCGTATAACTAGTATTAAGATAGATATTTAAGGTAAAGTAGCTGTTGGGACAAAATCTATAGTGTTCGGGATGGCTAGGTTAATAACAAATATTTTTATTACCATATATAAAAAAGTAGAGTTCCGCAACCATTCTACTAAAACAGTAGCGTCAAATGATTTGCTTATTACAAAAGGCATTATGCTGTATTTTTTTTGTACGAGGGAGTGGAAAGCTTCATGCAAAAACAAAGAACACTTAATTAATAAATCAATTTAAAAAAAAAATGCATTCCGGGCTACTGATGGTATGGTAAGGGAGCTGTAATAAATTTGTGCAGTACCATGTGTCACGAGTAGTTTCCAGTTACTCGACATCGCAACTACTCGAGTGGTACAATTTTAAAATACTCGAGTAGCTTCAGATGTAGCTAAATATACAATTTGAAAATAAATCTTCATTTGTAAATTACGAGTATTAGTCGAGTATTTTTCAAAATACTCGAGTAATACTTGTCTATTTTTTTTTTGCATTTCCAAGCTTAAATCAGTCCCTAGACCGAGATTCAGCATCCATTAAATTTACTCAAAACACTACGGGATTGCATACAGACAAAACTCATTAGTCTACGGCTGAGTATTAATAAGGCCATTTTTAGTTTCCGAAGCCTGTATTCACCGCTTTTAGTTTGGTGAGGCTGTCAGAAACTCCTCTACGGTTGCAACTAGAGACTCCAATTCGAGTATCGAGTACTCGATACTAATGGACGAGTATACTCGTCCATTTTTCAAGTTCTTGATACTCGATTAATTTGTAAAATACTCGAGTAATACTCGTTATATATAAATGAAGATTTAATCTAAAAATGTATTTTGTTTTAAGCAGCGGACAAAAAAACTAGATAGCACAATTTAATTGATGGTTAACTTTTAAACCGAGAGAGTTTTTTCTACTGCTCGAATACAAAAACAAAACTTCGAACCAAATTAAGATTTGAGACGTTTAATTCTTTATTATGTTTGAAATATATGTTTCATAAATTGAAATAAATGTAATAATAAAATAAGCTTATTTATTTATGTATCATCACAAATATAGTATAGACACAAATTTAAATTAATAAAATATATTTTGGTACATCTGAAACTACTCGAGTATACTCGAGTACTCGAGTATTTTAAAATTTTACTACTCGATACACGAGTAGTTGAGATGTCGAGTAATTGGAGTCCCTAGTTGCAACGTTGCGTAGAGTTAATGACGTAATACTATTGCCAGTGGGATAGTCAGGATAACGATGCCTGTGAATGTTGTCTGTTGGCAGCTAATTACACAAATACTGCTGCGATTGTCATTTAAGCTCATATGCAATACAATTGAAGACGTGTAATTGAAGCGATATTTGCGTGAAGGCAATAGATCGATATCACCTAACAGCTCTTGATTCAACGGTGCTACTTTATGATTTTATTACTCTTATACTGTCAGTATTACTTTTTACTGTAAATTGTAATCAATCAATATAGTTTTTGGATATATATTTGACGGAGCTTCAATTTCTAATGCGTGTTGGTGTCAAAGTTTTCCCAGTATCCTTCGTCTCTATGCTTAGTGTTTTTTTTTGTCACGTAGCATTCCCTTCCTATCACTCCTAACAGAAAGGCGTGATCGCTACAGTTCAAGAAGTCAGCTTACTTTTTTGTCTCCACTTATGGAGGGTCATTAAGTAGAATGAATTTTGGTCTATATCGATTCTCTAATGCCTTCTCGTTATAATTCTGCAGACAAGAGATCGTTGGGTTACAGTCAAGGCCTACTACCTTATCAAACTTTTTAGAGGTTTCACGGACGATCAGTCAATATATAAATTAGATATATCCATAGGTTCCCAAGCTTTTTAAGGTGGCGACCCCTTTTTATTAAAGCCATTTGACCCGCGATCATCAAGGCAATTGAAAAGGGCATTTTTAATAAAATAGGTAATTAAAAAAACAGCAAAAATGAATATTTTTTTAGTTGCTTGTATATATTGGCGGCACATAGGTTGGGAACCCGTGCATTAAACTCATGCGTGATTCGTGAGTATCTATAATGATCTTTACGAAGTTTTTTTTCTTGTATTTCTCCATTAAGCTATTATATTAAGAGACATCGCATCTGTAGCAGAAAATATTCACAATTCCATACATAAATAAAAGCGTTATTTAACTTAAAACAAATGGGAATACCACATGCTCTCTTCCGGCATAAGAAAATAAACAGTTGTTTTTGATATAGAGAAAATTTTATTTCCCAATACAGACGTCAGTTTCAGCGGGCGTAACCTATTTGATAAAAAAACGAAACGGCATACGATGAAATTTTAGATGTACATTTTGGTTGCGAGTGTGGTGTTTTGAAATAAATAGATATCAGAACTATATCAAAAGAAAACGCATGAAGTGATAGGGTGGTTTTGCATAGGTAATATGATTTTTTGAACCTCAAATTCAAATTTTATTGATTGAGTTGGCATACACTCGGTAGAACTCCATTATAATACGGCGAGAAAAATAACAATGTATTTTAATTCTCCAGAAATTACTTTATATATTTATTGGAAGCGATTTTGGCTTACGCCATCGTTAGAGCTATTTTTTCAACCTACATTAACTCATCCTTATATACAGTTGTAGACAGAGTACACAATACATCTTCTTCTCTGTTCCACCATCTTAGATTAAAATACATTGTTATTTTTATCACCGTATCAAATTCACATCTTTCATCAAGTCTTGGGATGTTGAGAAAGGCTATTTTGATTGCAAGTGTCAATAGATATCATACATATAAGTATATGATAAATTATATAAGGCGCTTAAAAACATAAACAGATTTGTCTTTTTTCAATGCTTGCGATAAACGACGCTCAAAAAGTAAGAAAAGTCTACTTTTTGTATCATATTCCGTTTCCAATAAATAACAATTTAATTTTTTAGTGGCTACTCAACCGTTAATTGCAAAAAACATAAGCGAAATAAAATTTTACGTATTGACGTTAAATTTATCGGTTTCTGCATTCGATTTCAAAAGCATAAGGAAAATTCAAATATTTGTTTTCGGGTTTTGAAAGTTAAATATGTTCCATGCCTCATATGACTGAGATAAAATAGGATAATAAATTAAATTATTAATTCAAATATGTATCTTATGTATATCTTTCTTATTCAAAGAATGTGTCATTGCTTAAAAACTGTTAATACTGCAGTGTACAACATAACGCAATCCCTTGTTTAATTGATTCGGAACTTATTTGGTTGAACTCCATTAATAGAAGGTGAACAAAATATTAAAGCACACTCAATCCTCTTTTTGGACGGTTTCAAAATAGCATGTTTTTTTTTGTTTTTTAAGACGGCCTAAACAATTATACACTGTATCATAACAGTAAACGTGCACGTTTATTATTAAGTAGCGACACTAATTGCATATATTTCTCCCCGTTGGATTTAATTTAAATTGAAAACTACTTATATTTATAATTTGTATAACTTTAAAAATATAATTTATAAACCAATTCGATTTTGAAATGATTTTAAGTAATGGAACCTATCTACTTTATTTTTACGGGTACCTTGTTTTTTTTACACTGTATCTTTGGAACTTTCATGCAAAAAAAAGGATCAGGTTCTACAAAAAAACTTAATTTACAACTAAAATAATTTGACAATCTTACTACACGTTTTTCAGCATTGTGATTTAACAGATACACGTTCCAATGCTGTTGATCCAGAGCGGGGATTCTTAACCGCGTGCCCGCGGGGTCATTTTCGCGGGCCCGGGAAAGAATTAAAAATATTTTTTAAATTGCAAAAATATTAACTTATCTATGTTATTTTGAGAGATGATGATATTTTAAATGTCTTTAATAATTACGCGAAAGAAATTAGCAAGCCTTCATAGAAGGTATCAGCAATAATTACTGATAATGCTCCAGCAATGGTCGGCTGCAATAATGGATTCAATTCCCGTTGCAATAGAAATGAATCCTTCACGCACTTTATGAACTATCATTGTATTATTTATCAAGATGCATAATGTGCCAAAATATTTTCCTTTGAACATGTCATGAATGTCGTTCTGAAAATAATCTACAATATTTTAACAAATCCTTTATCTCACAGAATATTAAAAGCCCTTGTAGAAAAACTGATATACCTAACATGACTTTGTCAATGTAAAATGCTCTTAGTGAAATGCAATGTCAAAGATTACACGAAATGTCCTTTTTTATTTTTAGGATTTTTTGTAATTGTAAATAAATGCATACACAATTTTCCGATTTAAAATAAATAATTTAGTCACACAATATAATGAATGTAAGAAATTTAAAGCTGTCAAGGGAACAATGATAAAATTAAAACATACATAAATATGTATGAACTACCAAATTTTCTAAAAATCCGTTTTGCGCCCGTGACTCATTTCCAAATTCTCAAATGCGCCCGTCATTGCAATAAGTTTAAGAACCCATGATCCAGAGTATTTTTTTTTTTGTGTAAAAATCTTAAATGTATAAATAATTAGTATTCAAAAACCGCACTAAGACAAAGTTTAGCCGCATAAACGAAATCACGAATTCACAGCGTAAATCGAATACCTATGTAACATCAGGAGACGATGTATAACCACAAAATAATCATTTCCATTACGTGCATGAAACGAATATTACAAAAAAAAAACTTTCCTGAATAGAAAATAGAAATAACCAATGCTCTGCAATGCTACAAAAAATATAACTATAAAATTTTTAACAAGGAATGCAAAGTCATTCTCTTGCGTTACAAAATCAATTGAAAAGCGTGACTTGGCAAAATATTATTCTTTTATAGGTTAAAACGTTAGCGTAGGTAACTTAGAACTTTTTTAACATACATATTTTCCTTCAATGAAACAGAAAGTTTTCAAGTTGGGTCTTAGCCCGCTTGCTACTGACAATTGTCATTTTTCATCGTATTTCTGACATAAAAAAACAGTACATACATTTTGTTGCCATGTTCACTCCTAATGCCTTGCACCAAATTTTGTTCAATGTCCATTAGTTTTTCGGAAATTATTTAAAATTTATTCTCAGTAAGCATATAAATTTGGGGCTGAAAATTTACAAGCTGTAAGGTTATCTTCTATTAAAAATATCACATTATTCAGCTCTTCTCAAACTTATGGGCCGTGAACCCTGAGTGGCAGTAGGTCTTCTATGGGGCTGAAACAAAAATACAACTAAATGACATAAATATACATACAACAATTATTGAATATGTAATGATAAATGTTTATTTATGCATGTACAGATATTATTAGTTCCATAAAAAGCTTTAACAACATAGATTAGATTTGGAGGGCTTCGGTGTGAAAACGTTTGAGAAGCATCGGAATAAATGTCAGGTTTTTGACGAACACATTATGTGTAGCTTTGGATTTCAACTGAAGGTGCTTGATTTACAATACAGAATTTGAATCGTTTGAGGTCAGTTCAAGAACATCGTCAGTTCAAGTACATTCGTGCACTTAAAATGCCTGAAGATGCCGAAGGCGAAACCCCGGTCATTTACGACATAACTAATGGAAACGTACAAAATTCAAGCGATACAATTTTCAATATTGTAGTTTGTTATCACTTATCCAAGATATCTTATCGGAATATGTCATCCGTATTAAAATATATATTTAATTTCTTTTTGTTATCCATTAGCGTGCAAATCTAAGGAATGGTGTAAGCTAGAGGTCTGCACGGGCTCGGGTTTGGCCCGCGGGCCGGGTCGGGCCGTGTAACGAAGGTTTGGATTCGGGCCCGGGTCGGGCTCGGACGCAAGCATACGACAAAATTTAACAAAAATCGGGCTATTTCCGAATTTCCATTATCGTAAATCTAAATTTAATACTATAATAAACTTCACGTACTCGTATTAGTCATCTTTTCGAAAAAAATCGGATTTGTTTCGGGCAAGGTTGAAAAATGTCGGGCTCGGGTCGGGTTCGGGTAAGAATTTTGAAAATGAGCCTCGAGCCCGGGCCGGGCCGGGTCGGAGGTCTTCGGGTTCGGGCCGGGTGAAATTTCAAAATTTCGGCCCGTGCAGACCTCTAGTGTAAGCGTACACTATTGTATGGATTGTAGTGGCTATAAGTACTTACCTACAAGTAAAAGTTTCTTAGGAGTCTAATAGGTTTGGCGGCCGCTTTGTGAACTAAAGTCGAAACTTCTTGCACAAATTGCAATAACAACTTCTATTTTGTTGTTTAACTTCAACTCAGCCGGGAGAAAATTTCACACCAATCCCAAGCAACACGGCAATAAAGATCAAAACTATTATTCATGAAAAATAATCATTATTATATAGAATACTCTGTAATTTGTAACTTTGGCTTGATCTACGAATGTAGTGTGTTTTACAGGAGAGCCGTTCTATCTTTTATAATTCTAATTGACTTTTTTTAATCTTTTCAGTTGCTTGTACTGTAAATAATAATACCGATAAAATCAGATTAAATGAATGACTTGGCCGCTTTTGAAACAACAATGAATTGAGATTGCAATTTCTAATGTATAATTTTACGTTTTCAATACAGTCGGTGCAGCAGTGAATCATTAAGATTTCATCTAACAAAAATTGGAATTCGATGGGTAAACCTAATGTTACAAGAAAGTGACAGATAACGAATTTACGTATTTATTCAATATAAAACTTTGACTTGGCTGCTTTTGAAAGTAAAGTAAAAGTATTATTAAAAATGGATTACGATTATAGTACGATTTTCAAACTGAAATATATCTTGAAATCCCTACCGGAATCAATAAAAAAGTGTACATCGCCAATAACATGACTTGGCCGTGTTTGATACTGGACGCCTCATGTTCAAAGTTCACTGTGTTCCAACCATCTATGTATGATTCCTACGTGTATGGACTAGTATAGACTCTTAATCAAGAATCTGAACATTTCAAATCAGAAAATCGAATGCATAATTAATTTATGAAAGTGGATATTTATAGGCTCGAGCCCGTAGCCAACGCAATCGAATAGGAGCATCGGCCAAGAGCGTCGACCATTCGGCTACTATATGTAAATACTGGCTTAAAGCATATTTCAAACTGAAAATTATAACGTTTTACACGGTGTATTGTTTCTTTTTTTAGTTTAATGGTGTGATTCAAAACTGTGAGTATCATGGAAAACTAGATCCATAAAAATAAAACTTTTTTTTGAATTGTCAAAATTCCCATGTGAGGTATTAACAGCCACTTCTGTTTGGTAGGAAATCATTATTCAAAAAAAAAAAACACATTCTTTAGTAGTACTTGCACATATATTCTGATAAAGATCAGGACCGGTGTCACTCGGAAGGGTAAAATTTTAAAATTAGTATACTGCACAGAATGCAAAAATACCTACTACCAAGAGTATAATTCTCAAGATTTGGACAATTTCGTTTTTAAATAGAATGATTGATTTATTTACGAAAGCATGGATGTGTTTGCTGCAGTAAATCCCATCCACCCAATCCTAAAATAACTTTTGTAAAGATATACTCCACATTTGCTCCATATTTGGAGTGCACATGGCCAAATAAAGTGTACTGTAATCAAATGCTTTTTACATTATATATTATGTTTGTCTAAATTTATTAGTATCTACATATGATACAGGAGACATACACACTCTCTCTGTGCTGGAGTCACTTACCATATTATAGAACGTGAAGTGTAAAATGCAAAAGCGCATTCGCGAATAGGTACTTGATTTTTGAAATTCTCCAAACGTACTCACACACAATAATTTGATATATGAAAGCACTTCACATTACTGCAAGTGGGCTTCAGAGCTGCATCTTTTTCTTCTTTTGGTATATGCTTGCAAGCGCTGAGGCAAACTTTGAAAATAAATTTCATACACAGTACCTACATGAATTGAAAAATTGATTTGTTGATTTTTATTGAAAGACAATTTATTTAAAAAATAAAAAAAAATATCTCAAACTTTTTTACGGCCAAGTTTACATCTACATATGTATAACTACAGATTATATGGATCACTCTTAAGGTGTTAACTGTCAATACTTAGCGGAATGGCATTAAATAAAACATTTTTAGTACTTATTCCACATAAACTTTATAGGATCAGGACCGGTTTCGCTCATGGCCAGCATTGCCAACTGATGACAATGTCAATGCAATCAGTTGAATCAATGAAATCAATTGAATCAATGAAATCAGTTGACAATGCTCGCCATGAGCGCAACCGGTTCTGATCCAATAAATTTTATGTGGAATAAGTTCTAAGAATGTTTTATTATTTTTTTTTTTGATTACATAGATTGTAAATATAGTTTTCAATTATATATTAGTTTTAATATATTTTATTGTTTTGCAATCCAAAGATTGACTGACAGACTAACTAGAGCAGTGGTTCTCACGTAAAATTATCGTGTGCCCGCATCTTACACATATTTATTTATTTATTTATTCATAAAAAAATACAAATCATGACATAACAGCTTACGCCAATACGCCATGCATTTGATAAATGTATTCACATATACATACATACTTGTATACACATAATTAAAATTACAAATTGATATTATAAGAACAGAGAGAAAAAAAATATAAAATCACATTAGAAATTTTAAAGATGTTAACCGAGTGAGTTCCGACAAAATCAAATTTTGTTCAGAAAATATATTATTAAAATATGTAAGTGGTTCTACAGAAATGTCTGGTAGCCACCCTAAATTTTTGTTTTAAATCTGTTGTGTTTATACTTTGCCTACACATGTTTGACAATTTACTATTGATATTCATTACACACGAAATATTTCATTTTCAGAGAATTTTTAATAAATGAAAGCCACATTTTTTTAAATATCAATATTTAATATGACGCTGTTGGTGGCCACACATGAGAACCACTGAAATAGAGCCATAGTAAAATTTTACTTCACTGAGATTTGAGGAATATTGTTTTCATAATATCACCATCGATAAAGAAAATCCTCTATTTGAAACTTAAATAAGATATTTTCCAGGTGAAAAAAGTCTTTGGCAAAATCCTGTTAGTTTTCGCTGAGACTTTTCTAAATGTGAACGTCGAAATGAATCATTGATCGAACCTCTTTCAAAACTATAGCCCGACACTTTTGGGGAATGCTGTATATTTTATCTGATTAATTATTAATCTATACTTAGGAAGCGGCCTCGAAAAACTGAAAGTTTTCAATAAATTTATGCTTATATTTTTAACCTTTTTCCACTCACAACGCTTATTCTAGATTGGGTATTTTCTCATAGCCTGGATACACTTTCGATGGGTAAAATACGGTTTTCAGACTAAAAAAAATACAATAACAAGTTTTTAGCTAAAATCTCTTACACTTTAACATTCTTATGGATTGTAATCACTCTCATAAGCAGAATTTACGATGTCTGGAGGAATTTCACCATCGTGTGGGAATGCTTAGCAGGGCAAATTCCACTTAGGGTGCGGATACGATCAACATTTATATTTATGATCGTTTTGTGAATGATACCAATCTAAATTATTTTCGAATATGTTTAAAAAAATGTGCTTATTCCATAATTATTAGGACCGGTTTCGCTCAGTGAGTTGAAAATGTCCGCAGTGAGATAAATCGGTTCTCATCATAATATGTTGATTGTAGAATATTATTAAATTAATTGTTCAAAAAATCTTTTTTATTTATTAATATAATGCCAATAGTGAACTCCTTAAAAGTTATCTTATCGCAATTTACCGTTGACATTTTTTTAAGGTTTAAGGCAAAATCTTAAAAATATATATTGTTTATAGAGTTAATTACATGTTTATAACCAAGAGTTTGTACTACTTAAGACACTAGTAAAATTTTTGGTTAATTTCTAGCATTTTATTTAAGATTAGATTCATTAGCTGAGTTTGATATTGCAGCATACTGTTTTATTCTTTTTTGTATCTCTCAAATTCGCTTTTGTCTATTTCTTTTACCCTTGCACGCTTAATTTGTTATTTCCTTTATTTTCACATTTCGAAAAAATAAATCAATCTTTCTTTCCCATTTACATAATGGAAGAGTTGGTTAATATTTTATTTTCTGCCGAAAAGCAATACGTTCATGTTACGCTTCAAATTAAATAAATCGCTATCGGATTTTCCCCTCACGGGACTAAATATATTTTTTTCGTTAAGACTGCAAGACATTTCCAACGCGTATTTACGAGGCGCTGAAAATTGTCAATGTTTATTTTTTCTCCGTTTATCCGGAGGCATTTTTAGCATCCGCCGTTAAAATAAGATGAAAAAAGCAAAGCAGCTGAATAACAACATAAACCACGACATGTTTTTGCGAGCTACATGCTTTTTAGGGAATACATGAATTTCGTAAAACTGTTTTTTTTATTGTTTGTTTCAATTTTTGGCAATAATGGTTACACTTAATCAAGCGTGACTGTTTTCTTAAAAAAGAATGCAAAAAACATAATATAATCAAATTTTATCAAAATAATATTTGCTACAACAAATTTAGTGATACCTAAATCGTTCAATTCAAAAACGGCAAAAAGAATTGAAAAACCACGCCGCTCACCTATACAAAAAATAACTAAAAATCCATCTACCTATTCTTTTAATACATGCCCGCTCCCAATGTCGCATATGGCTTCTTAATGGAGGTATCCCAACTATTTGTTTACTGCGAAAACTGCTTGTTACTCAGTCGTTGAACCTCTCATAAATTTGATGAGAGAATAGATAGAAAAGCTTTGGCTAGGACAGAACTATTTCTTGGCTAATCGCTCTCACTATATCCCCGCTTTTAGGATCTGATGGGTAGGGATGAATTTTTATACAACACAAACTTCTATTCCTTTGACGATGGATTCGAAACCGTGAGGTCCGTCACGGAAGCCAATGACATTGAACACTACGCTATTGAGCCGACGGCCTATTCTAGAAACAGCTTTTTCTAAATTTCTACATATCATGTGATTCTGATTATTTTTTCTTCACTTTTATGATACAAAAGACAACTCTTCAAAAATGACATAAAAATTTCATATTTAACTTACCATTTCTACATTGCAAATTGTAGAAAAGATGTTTCAATTAATTTTAAAAATAAAATTTAAAAACACCTGGGGTAACTTTTAGTTATTTTACATCATCTAAAAAAATTATATTCTTCTCGATACTAATAATTTTCATTAAAATAAACTTTATATTCACAAATATTCAAATAATTTATGAACAATGCGGTGAACCGAACAAAACAAAAACTCTTTTAATTACAAAATACGGCTCAACAAATTTTGATATATTCTGTAATCAATCACTTTAATTAAATACACATGCTTCATTTTTAATCGTTCTACTTTTACGAATACATTTTATAATTGATAAAAGACCATGCAATATAAATAAAAAAACACTTTTATTTTACTACCATTTTTTATTGCGGAAATAAAACGGATACAAAGTTTATATTGTTTTGTTAACAATCAATCACGTGACGAAAAATTACTCATAATGTATAATATATTAAAAAAGCTCAAACGTAATAATTATTTGTATTTTTTTAGTTCACATGAACAATATCACAAAAGATAAATGCGCACATCGGTAGAAGACAAGAACTTTGACAAGACAATTCATTTTCATGCGTATACCAATTAGAAGTGGATTTGTAAATATGTATCTTTAATATGCACTTACCCCGACCACGCCATCATTTTGTCACGTTTTAAAGCTCAATAAACTGATAATGCTGTCATTAGTTTATAATGCTCGCCATGAGCAAAACCGGTCCTAACCCAATAAATTACACACGGAATAAGTACTTAATAATACCATTCCATTCAAGTATTGACAGTGGACACCTTGAAAGTGAGTAATTTAAGGCGTTCATTTAAATCATTGTATAGAATTAAATTTAATTGAAAAAAGGTAGAAAATGCACGTATTTGGTTCATAAATTTTATTGAGAAAAAGATGTACTTTTTCTTTATGAAACTCTTCAGTATAAACAAATTTATTCAAGAGCGAAGTGTGCTTCAATCCATCATAAAAATTGCTTCAATCAATCATCGAACCGAGCACCCCGTGGTTATCGAAATCATGCACTCTAGCACACCGTCACCGCTTACTCGACAATCTTTTGAGATATTTTTTTTATATCCAGTTTGTAACTAGATTAGTCGAAACTTTAAGTAACAAAATATTAATATTTTACTTTTTGATATTTAAACACCTGCTTTTCTTTTTGGGTGTCAGATACGTTCCATAAATAACTGTGCCAAAAAAATCATCTTATATGTTTTTACTGAATGTTAAAATTGAGAGGTATGTAGTTAATGGGTCAGTAACTAATTCAAGTTTTGGTCAGTTAAATAAATAAATGGTCAGTTAAAAATCAAAATGGTCAGTTAATATCATAAACGGTCAGTTGTCATTGTATCAGTGTGAATGTGGTCAGTTATTAAATAAAACGGTCAGTAATATATTTTAATGGTTAGTTATTTATTTATTAAAAATGGTTAGTAGTAAATTTAAATAGTCAGTTTTTTTTAAAAAATGATAAGTTTTAGTTTGACAGCTTGTGAATTTTATCAAATATGGCCTTAATAGGCAAATTTATGTCATGTTCTTTTTATTTTAACTAACCATTTATTATTTTAACTGACCATTTATTATTTTTAACTGACCGTTTTATGTATTTATTACTGACTGTTTTGCGTATTTATAACTGACCATTTATCGAATTAAAAACTGACCAAATAATTAGTAGTCAAATTGAGATGCATTACAACATTTAAATATACATATGTATGTACGTTACACATAATTAAAAATACGTTTACAAGGCGTTCGATTTTAAGCAAATTTCATTTCAGTTATCTGACTTAAATTAGATTATTATTAAGGAGTACAAAATAACTAAAAAGTACAAAATTCAAACGATTGAAATAAGATGATAATTATTAGAATTATATTTTTTAAGCTGTGTCATTGTAAAAATAAAGAAGTTCTTAAATTAATAATTCGTCTTTTTAGGCGGAACTTTTGTAGTCTGTGGAAAAGGAGAATCCGGTGTTTTTATATTTTTTTAATTTAAAGTCCTTTTTCAGAACAATAAATCAAGGTTTGATGTAATAATTTTCAAAACAGTAGTATTCTTGCTCGGCAAATGGCAAATAGCAGGACCGTTCTTGCTCGGCAAATGAGTATTTTTATCTACGCTTTTATAATATTGTGCTTAAGAGCTAAAACTACTCTCTTGGTCTTTGGCATTCTTTTCATGATTCTATAATATATTTTATATTTATATGGTATTTTTTTTTATTACTATCCAACGCTACCGAACTCATAAAAATAGTTTTTAAACGCTTGACACTGCAATGCGCTGATTCACTTGCTTCATTTTTCATACATATTTACATATAATAAAAATAATAAAACATTTTTAGTACTTTTTCCACATGAGATTTATTTCATCAGGACCGGTTTCGCTCATGGCGAGCATTATCAACTGATAAGGAATACAATAAAACTAATTAGAATTTTTTTCTTGTAATTTGCTTTAATTTATTTGCAATTTTTTTGTCATACCTTGTTTTCATACTTAACTTTTGCATAAATACCACTGTTTTATTGTATTCCTTATCAGTTGATAATGCTCGCCATGAGCGAAACCGGTCCTGATGAAATAAATCTCATGTGGAAAAGTACTAAAAATGTTTTATTATTTTTATTATAATGCCTTTCCACTAAGTATTGACAGTGAACACCTTAAAAGTGATATATAGATATATGTAGGAATATCGTCGATATCGCTGGGTTAAAATACAGGACTAAGCTTTGTGATGGACTTCAATACCCAACACTCCTGAAACTAAAAATTCTTAGATAACAACCAGTATTATATAAAATTTAAAATAACTTTGATTATTCCACGTATTGTGTAACTAACTGTGGCACGTGTTTCGCCTCTTTCAGAGGCATCTTCAGACTTACTATCGCAAAGTTTGCTTAAGTAAACTTAAGTAATCATTACTTAAGCAAACTTTGCGATAGTAAGTCTGAAGATGCCTCTGAAAGAGGCGAAACACGTGTCACAGTTAGTTACACAATACGTGGAATAATCAAAGTTATTTTAAATTTTATATTAAAATGAGCTTCCACAAAGTTACCGCCGAAACCATCAAAAATAAACCAGTATTATCATGAAAAAAAATGGATGGAAGAATAAAATGCAACTTTTGTTTTGAAATAGTGAGGGATGACTATTCGTACATGGAGAATACTACCTTAAAAAAATCATATATCATGGTAGTAAAATAAGCGACGCAACAGTTGCTTTGTACGCAAAGCATAAATAAAGATTTTTTACCCGAAAATAATGGGATAATATGTGTATCGTTTTATTCCAGGGCTGTGGAGTTGGAGTCGTGGAGTCGGAGCTTTTTGGCCGGAGTCGGAGTCGGAGTCGTCGCTAAGTTTTGGCCGGAGTCATACTCGTAGTCGGAAAATTTGAAAAGTTTGAACTTTTTATTTTTGCATTTAATATGTCAAATTTGGCTTTTGGCCGCATTGATAGGGTTGATATTCAATTGAATACAGTGGAACCCCGATCTTACGTTCTCGCATTATACGTTTTCCCGCGTGGTGCGTTAATTTTCTATAGTCCCGGCATTTAGTTCATATTAAAAACTTTCCCGCATTCACCGTTTCCCGCAATAATCGTTTGTTTTATACGGTCCCTTGAAAAACGTAGAATCGGAAATTCACTGTACAGATAAATAGGAAAATTAGGGAAAAAGGTGACGATATTAACCTTCTTTTAGTCGGAGTCGTAGTCGTGGTTTTGGTAAATGCTGGAGTCGGAGTCGGACTTTTTTGTACCGACTCCACAGCCCTGTTTTATTCAGAAAAAAACTTAAATAATATTGAGAATATAACTGTGTCTGGTAGATAAAGTCAAAATGTAAAATTTTTGTATCACAATTTAAATATTTGTCATTTCCGGTTCTTACAGTATAGCATAGTCACAAAGCTCGAGTTATTTACGTCCACTCGTAATCTTGCGTTGTTATTTATTAACTTTTTTTACGTAGTTTTTCTAAACCACGATAAGCGAGACGAATTTCCAGGACATGAATAATAATAATTTTCTAGCAGTGTAATAGCCCGGTGACGACTTTTTTGGTAGCTTTCGTTACGGGGCGTTTGAGGTCGAACACAAAAGAAAGCGGAATAAAGCAATTCAATCCTCGATTCGGCTCTGACCAATATGACCTCATTCTTCGGTGCGCCGATCCTTTCAGCTAGTTATAAAAGTACACCTTTCCAATGTATTGAATAAAACAATGGCTTGCACTCGATGTCGGAGTCACTCTTAAGCTACGCTAGCTTCTACATAGCTTATATGTACATATGTATAAGAGGCGATGAATTGTTATTGTATTTGCGTTATGAGGACATATCATGTAGTAACATATCTAAAGAGAGCTGACTAATTATAAATTAATGAACCATCGTAAAGCTGCAACGCAAAAACAAAAGCCATAAAAAACATTAGTATAGAATTCATTTTATATGTTGTGTAGGGAAAATATTGGACAGTAAAAGATTCTTGATAATTAATAAATATAGTCATTTTTAAGGTGTTGACTGTCAATAAATGTTGGAATGGCATTATTATAAAATTAATAACTTATTTTTAGTACTAATCCCACATAAACATTTATTTAATCAGGACCGGTTTCGCTATTGGTGAGCATTATCAACTGATAAGAAATACAACGAAACTGTGATATTTATACAAAAGTTAAGCAAGAATTACAAGGTATATTTCTTATCAGTTGATAATGTTCGCCATCAGCGGAACCGGTCCTGATCCAATAAATTTTATGTGCAATTGGTACTAAAAATGTTTTATTATTTTTATTAGATATTGTGATGTGCGCACTGAACGTCGCCTCACGGCACACTGGTGTACCGACACAGCGATTGCAGAGCACTGGTCCAGTGAACGATGGCTGGATAATAAAATATCTTCACTCTTTGGCATAACCCTGGTATGTGACATTAACTTTAACGGTGTTACAACTTGTTGTTCGAAGATGGCAGAGCAAAACAATTTAGTAGCATGCCTCACAGAAAAGTGTGACCTGGAAAGTTTTACTTTAGTGATATGGATGGGCCAATGGACCAACGGATAACTTTAGCTGATATTATACGTAAATATATATATTTCAGATGCTTTAAATATTATCTAATCACAAAATCAAAGTTGATTTTAAAAACCCTTAAAATCCTTATTCTTAGAGAGACGGGCCATGTATTTATTACACAATAACTCTTAACGTCCGTCCTATCATTATGCATAAGATTTTTATAACTGATGTCTTATTTAAACAGTAACTAATTTTTATACAACCTTTAAGAATATCGTATAGTGAAAAATTATACCAGCGGTTCTCAACTTTTTTTAAAACTCACGATAAACTTTTGATCATAAGAAAGTTTGCGGTGCACCAAAATCAAACGGTCAGAAAACGATGCAAAATATGCTGACATAACTTTTTTTATGATTATTTACAAATTTAAAATTAAAAAAAAAAAAAAAAATTGAAGATATTCATATACATATGTGTAATAACAGTATCTCAAATTGCCCTAAACAAAATGGTATTTATTTGATGTGAAAAGCAACTAATGTGATACCGGAGCTTGTCGGATTATTTAGCTACACATGAAACGCTGAGCTCACACAAATATGACGTTGAAAACTGTAAAAAGATTTTCAGTTACTTCAGATAGCTGGATATTCAAAACTTTACGGATTTTTCTTCTTTTTTTTGCGGTGTTCTTGCAACAAGCCCAATGCACCGCTTAAGAACCACTTTACTAGACAAATAAAAGAAGATTAAATTAAATTAAAATTTCTTTAATATTAACAAAAATTGAATCTGATCGAAAAAACCTTTTCTATCTGAGAAATAGTAGCAGTTACAAAATATTCAAATCGAAGTGACTGTGATTTATAAAAATATACTTATTTCGTTTCCGTAATTTTCTATGGCACATGTAGATATAATTATTCTCGAACGAGTCCCATTTGATGATAATAGTTATATTTAGTATTTATTGATTGAGTAGGCATTCACTTGGTAGATCTCCATTATAATACGGAAAGTTAAATAACAATGTATTTTAGTTCTAAATAAATACATTCCTGTAATAAGGGCCTAGAGCTGAATGCATTGTAACAGCTGGAAATTAATAGGTATAATTAGTCCAATGAAATTCTTAACGATCAGATTACAATTAACAGTTCACCTCTGTTAAAACCTTTAACAAACAATAAACTTAAAACAATTTAAAATAGATGCACTTAGACATTGCAGATTTTAAGTGGTTTCACACGATAAAATAACCCAAAAATACCCAAATTATTGTTTCCCACCATTACTTTAGACCAATAAATCAAACTTATTTAAATTCTTTCATGTGACGTAGGTATGGTTTCAACAGAAAGAGATGATGAAGGGGGCACCCTGTCTAGCAAAGGTATATAAGCTATCTCTAATACACGTTTTAAACATAGTTCTGACGAAGGTGTAAGCCGAAAAAACTATCAACAAATATATAAAATAATTTATGTAGAAGTAAAATACATTGTTATTTTTCTTTCCGTAATATTTAGTATTCATTAAAATTATGAAAAATGCGTGAATTTACAGTTGAATTATTTGAGCCACTTATATATCTTAAAACTACTAAAAGCATAACACCTCTTTATAATTACAACCTTAAAACTTCATCGCTATTTTAAGTTAGATCTAACAAGTAGAAGCATTCGTATTAAAGAATAAGAGGTTGCTAAATAGTTTGTTAATAGCATTAAACAACTTATAACAGAGTAAATACTCTAAATATTCTAAATAATAAAAGCAAAGTATTTTAAGTTGATATTTTTACGTAAATTTTCTATTTCTTATTACACGTACAAATAGTGCTAGAAAAAGATGATTCAATTATCTTTTCTGAGGAATAAAGTGGTTTCGAAGAAAATTTTGACAATGACTTTAAAAAAATCTATCGCTCCCCAGTATTTATTTACCTTTAGGTCACAATTTATATTCCCGGGACAAAGAAAAAAAAATTAAATCTTTTTGGCGAGATATTTTGGAGCTGTCAGAAATTGTTATCTGTATCGACTTGTTATGATGTAGTCGAGATATTTATTTATATTTCCTTGTGTACGCAACGCTGCAACTATATCCTGCCGCTTCGGATTGGCACTCTTCTTACAGTGTGTTTTCCGCAGTGTCACGACGTTATTCGTGTTTCATAGTTTTACCAGGAATGTCCAAAATAAATTCTTTCTTTTTCATACACAACATCAGGCATGTACAGGTTTTCTCAAAACTATTCTGAGGAAAATGCAATTATAATCCAGTCGTCCAATCGAATTAATGACATCATAATTTTTATATGTATAAAATATATGTTTTCAAAACACAAATCCATATTTGAATTTTAAAATTGAGAAAAAGTGACAGTGTTTCGCCATTAATAATTTTGTTAGCTAGTCTTTTTTTAGAAAAAAATTAGGTTTTCTTGCTAAAAACACAATATATTCCTAGAGCAATGTATGTGGTTGCCTTTTTGTCTCCCGAGTCAACTCTGTAGACAATGCTCACCATGAGCGAAACCGGTCCTGATCAAATAAATTTTATGTGGAAAAAGTACTAAGCATGTATTATTATTTTTATTATTGATGAAAAAATTTGAATTTGGTTTTGTCTTCAATCCAATTATTTTTCTTTATGTATGCATAAAATCCAATCGTCAAGTGCGGAGATGGTTGATTTTCAAAGGGGTTACAGACCTATGTGCCTTCATCCTGCCATAAAAAGAAAATAAAAAGGACGAAAATTTACCGTAAAAGTAGCCTTATTAATGCTGTAAAAATGTATTTTTTGTCGAAAACACAAAAAAGATCCCCCCAGCGGACACTCTCTTTAAAGAAATGTCATCACTTTACAGAAGAACTTTACGATAAAAAAAGTTTGCTAGTCATTTATAAAAAAATAAAACTTCGCTACTCGTTACACCTTGAAATAAAAGTTTTCATATTTTTTTTAATATTAAAAGTTTACAGAAAGTTTGAATGGCCAAATCAATCTTTAATTTACAAGTAGAAAGTTTATTAAGTTATATCAATTATAATTCATAAAAATTATTATATTATTTATTGGTAATAAATAATATATGTACATAAGAATGTATAGTGTAAAACGTCATTTGCTGTTTGAATTAAAAGAATTGTATGAATGGATCTTTAACATTTTTATTTAGCAATACATACTACAATACTTTTTCGTTTTCCTAAAGCTTCTGCAACAGGAAAATACAAAGATGTGGAGTCGTTGAAGAAAAATAAAACTCCGACTCCATCATTTACCACAAACACGACCCCGACTCCATCATTGACCAAAAATACGACTCCGACTCCGACTCCGACTGTGACTAAAAAAAGATTAATTTAGTCAGGTGTCTTTCCTAGTTTTCCTATTTAGGTGTATTCAATTATATATCGACCAACCAATCTGGCTAAAAGCCAAATTTCACATATAATATGCAAAAATAAAAAGTCAAAATTTCCGACTACCAAGACCGACGCCGGCCAAAAGGCTTAGTTGAAAAAAATGTATTTAAAACGTCGACTTGAAAATCATTTTTATACTATTCTGCATACGCAGACCTACATAAGAAAAGCGTTTAAAAATTATAGCAACAGCAAAAAAATACGTTTGCGTTCAACCAATGTTGCTTTATGGAAGCGTATCGTAGCACATGACAAGGATTGATAATAACTGTATACTGAGATTCGAGTAAATATGCTTGCGTCAGTTATTGGGAGTCAGGTGTTCAGCATTTGAAATTGCTAGAAATATCTGGTTATTTTTTATCTGTGTCTAAAAACGGTATAACGCTTTGCACAAAGATCTGAAAAGAGTTTTTTTTTGGTTAAATGTACCATACGTCTGTAAAATTTTCACTCAAAAGCAAATATGCTAAAGCCATTATTTTTAATCCCGGAATAAGCAAATAAATCAAAATTTACTTCACCGGGCAACACCGACCTAGATATAAACAATACTCTTTTTCCGAAATTCATTATTCACCGAGTCAATTGCTTTGTGGAAAGCGCTCATTTTGAATTTCGAAGACGAAATCCCATTGTACGCGTTTCGAATTTTGATTGCTTTATTTTAATAGTGAATTTATATGCATCGATATGAAAATACAATCTTAAAACAATTCGGTACCCTTATTGAGTTATTGCCGTTCCTTAACAAATGTAGCTAAATAATTGCAATATTTTTAAAATCTATAACGAGGAACGCGTTGCGTCTTCGGCTTCTTCCTTTTTGTTTAACCTGCTGACATCAGCAAACACACTCTTTCTGTAAGCGCAATCACAAAGAGAATGAGTATGTGTGTTTTGAGATGAGTATTTGTTTTACGGACAGCTCACACACATTCCATCTGTTTCTGCGTATTAGTAAGGCAGTGCGTATTAAGCGAAGGCTGACATGTGGCACTGTCATATTTTTGTTATTTTAAATATCATAACCCTGACCATCCGACCAAAAAGCGGCGCGTAGCGATATCGATTAGCTAACCAGTAATCGTATCCTAGTTCTCGTATCCTATCAATTCCTACTATCTTTTAAAAATAATAGTTGAGCAACTGAGTAACAAGCAGTTCACGTAGAAAAACATCTCAAAATAAACCTTGTGAGGAGTTTGTATGCTCCTAGTTGGGAGCTGACATGATAAAAAGACTTCAAAGTGATTATAAAAATCAATCGACTTATTATTATTATGACATGAATTGGCGAACAGTGAAAAAACTGTTGAAAAGTTGACGCCTTAAAAGTAAATTTAAGATTTTCACTGATTTACTTTGTATATTGTGTCCTTCTGAAACAAAGGGAAACTCTCCAAGAAACAAAAATACCTACAACAGTGTAACATAGGTAGATATGGATGACATAATCTTGTGTGTCCACGACGCACATATTCGACACGTTTTTAGAATTGAAGATATTTGATACGATAATGGATCATAAAATATGGTGACCCTTTAGTGCCCATTTATAATTATTTTAAGCCTCATGAAACTAAAACAAACATTCAATAAAATGAATATTCAATACTTTCGATGAATTCGGCGGTAACTTCATTCCAGTTCATTTTTTTCATTAAATATCTTTGATTTTTACCACGTATTGCGTTACTAATTGCGACATGTGTTTCGCCTCTTTCAAAGGGATCTTCGAACTTACTATCACAGAGTTTGCTTACGCAATCTTGCTTTATTGCTTAAGCAAACTTTGCGATATGATATATGGCGAAACACGTGTCACAACTAGTAGCAAAATACGTGGAATAATAAAAGTTATTTAAAATTTTATGTTAAATTAATATTTATTTGGATAAATAAATATTAATTGCTCTCGCTGTGCGCTGGTTTTTGGATGGGAAATAATACAAACACACATTGTAGTCGACTAGAATCGAAAAATAGACGTTGACTATTGTACCATGGACCGGGCAAGAGCCGGTTGGTATTAAAATACTAAAAACGGTTTAAGGATTTCTGCCTGCCGTTGCTAGCGTCAAATATTGATGTTAAAGATTGCTGTTCGAAAGTAGATGTGTTAGTTTTGAAAGTGGACATGGATAAAATTTTGGCATATTTCATCGCGTATATAGACGGAATATTATCGATTAAAAAAAATATATTTCGTGCCGGGACTTGAACCCGGGCGGTCTGACACGGAAGCCATCGAAGTTAACCACTGCACCATGGACCGGACAAAATCGAATGGAAAATCTCGATTGGAATTCATAAATCGATTGAAAAATTAAATATTTATAAATTTTCCATACTGAAATTCGAGCCCATGAACAACCACAAGCGAAAACGACGACGTTGAAAATTTTAATACGGCTGGCTAAAAGTTACAGCACTAGATGACTTTGCATACATATGAGGCCAGTAGCAGCTGCCTTTGTTATCTACCAAATATGGCCTCAAATATTCGAATTATTATACAAAAGAATATGATAGCTTATAACAGTGGGTAAATTATAAATCTGAATTTATCTGATCTTAGTCTGGGTGTGTTAAGGAGATTTTACCGTTCACTATAAATATTAAAAAATACTCTTTTTACGTGTACAGCCTCGCAGGGGTTCGGTTTTCATCAAAAAGTCAAGCGAAGTGTTTCTTTTATCTCCCACTCAATATGACGAAGGTCAAACAAATTGTAGAGGTCATCGTAAAAAGGTCCCTGGACATTTATGGGTCAACGAGATGGGAAAATGATATTATTTTTAGCCCTATTGAACACTACTGCAAACTTTGAAATAAAATACAAGTGGACCCCATGATCCTCTCACTACTGCAATAATTCTAAAAGCACGCGTATAAAAAAAGCGAAAATTTTTTGAAAAGCTTTTTTACTGTGAACTTATTGGATATCTTAGGTTCATAAATAAAATGAGGTATTTCGATAGTTAATGTACGTAGAATGATAGCAGGCCAACCAAAATCACAGTAGGCAAATGAAACCTTTCTTGGACTTCCATTTTATAGTTGTTCAACGATTTAGTGCATAGGTTCCCACCTTTTTCGGATGGCGACCCCTTTTTATGAAACCCGCAACCTTAAAGGTAGTTAAAAAAATCAACGAAAATGCATTAAAGTGGATATTTTTTTAGTTGACTGTATAAGTTGGTGACCCTTCGCCCTTGGGGGACCCATGGGTTAGGAACCCGTGATCTAGCGTAAATGCAATTAATGGATAAGACAAAAAATAGTTTTTCAAAAACTATGTTACTTGTTATCCTTAGGATCAATATATGAAAAAGTTTATCATTTATGAAAGTGGTCAAAAATATTTTTTATAAATACCAATTGGGATTTCAATACTGAACAAATAAATTAAAGCCTGTGTTTTATATTCCGTATTAACCCTATGAATCCCAGACAATTTTGAGAAGGGCCCGCGAAAAATTATACTGCATTATTTCGCAAAAAAACGGTTATATTTATTATACTATTTATCTCAACTAATATTTACTTGTGAAAGATTTTTGGTATGTCATTTAACGATGTAAAGAGCAATAAGTAATTGTTTTTAAAAGGTTGTAAAAACCTTTAAATGATAGAAAAGAAATATTGTTAAAACGGGTTAAAAAAATTGAGGAATCGTGGGAATATAAAGCTGACTAAAATATAATCTTGAATAGGCTTCATTAATGTTGGAATCTGACAATCTTGGTGGATATTCGTGTAAAACGTTTTAAAAAAGTCATTTCAGAATCAGCGTTTGTTTTACGTAGAGTGATGTATGTAATTATTATACGTCATTAGCAAAATAAGAGAATTTCGCATTTTTAAACCGATGTTTCGATATTAAAAAAAACAGTCGAAATACATATAATATTCACTACAATTCAAGTATGTAGTGGTATTATCATTTTGTATCTATTGTTATAGTGAAATTTGATGGAGATAGATCGGATACACTGTAAAATTTACTCTAGTAACATTAATCCATTAAGAAACTGAATGAATAAACTTTACTCAATTTTGTAAGAAGCATTTTTTTTAAATTGATAACATTGTATCTTTGAAAGTGAAGCATTAAATATAGTTATTTCATATTAAACCATCGCTGTGGAGTTGGAGTCGGAATCGTGGAGTCGGAGTTTTTTTGTCGTACTTGGAGTTGGAAATTTTTTGAAGCTTGAACTTTTTATTTTTGCATATAACATGTCAAATTTGGCTATTGGCCGGATTGGTTGGTTGATATATAATTGAATACACATAATTAGAAAAAGTAGGAAAATAATGTGACGAAATTAAACTTTTTTTAGTCGGAGTCGTGTTTTTGGTCAATGTTGGAGTCGGAGTTGGAGTCGAAGTCATGTTTTTGGGAAATGGTGGAGTCGGAATCGTAATTCCACAGCCCTTTATTTAACTGTTGTCTTTATATGTACCGTCACATATTAACAAATTGTGACGGTATTGAAAAAATACATACATCACTAAACTATGTTTCATCATATTTTATAAGATTAACGTGACAGTAAGTGAAAACATACGGTATTATTTTAGAATTCAGTTTTATTTATTAAAAATATATTTACCATCGTCAATAAGTGTAGAAGATGTTTTTTTACTCGGCAAGGTAGTGCAAAGTTTAATATGTACTATTATTATGTACATAAAACGAAGATGTGTCGCATGTGAAGAAAAAGTGAGAAAAGCGTGTTTCGAGAAACTCGCGCGACCCAGCCGGCCCAAAAGTAAAATATATCAAAATAAAAACAGTCCGGCACAACAAAAAACAACTTTATAGACCCAACCCGAAATGCTCACTCTCGCAAAGAAAATCTCTCTCAATGATAAAAAAAGCTTTCATCGGAAACTTATAAGATAACTTGACTTCTCTCACTCTCAACAAAAAAAAAACTTTGTTATGTACGTAAAAGAAATTCGTCCTGTTATTATTCCGTACGATGGCCGTGGAATGGTAAAACCCTTTAAATAGATTAATTATTGGTAACCGTGTACATTTACTTACTGGATCTTATCATATAAGCAGGTGTTTTTTCAATAAATAAAACGTATTTTTTATTTCTACTTCCACATGTTATTTGATAAAGATTAGGACCGTTTTCGTTTGTGACGCGCATTATCGACTCATGACAATGCTCACTATGAGTGAAATCAACTTGTATGTGAAAGTTGTCCTAAAAATGTGTCTTATTTATTTAAAACTAGCTGACCCGGCGAACTTCGTACTGCCTCAAAATCAATAGATGTTGTGTTAACTTATAAGCTGAATTAGATTCAGTTATATTAAGTTAAAATGAATACTCAATATGAATTTAGTTCAATAAATGTGCAAAAATCAAAATGAGATTTGTAATACTTGTTCTGCTATTCGTGACGGTGACAAAGCCAGAAAATCAAAGATCATCAAAATCGGTATCTTACGATCTTATAAGTGGTGTAGTTAACACGACTTTGTTTTATATGTATAGATAATGTATTTTCACCAATAAGTGACAGTTGACACTCAAAAAGTGAAAACAGAATTTGGTGTACGAGATTAAAATTTTACTGAGTAACGTTAATCTAAAAATATATTAATATTATAATAAAATAAAATATAAAACGCTCTCGCTGGGGCTATTTAAGTATTGGGGGTGTGAGAGGCTATGTAGACATGACAGATACACATTAATCGGTCGAAAAATGCATATGTACATTTATGAAATGCATACTATCGGTGAGATTTGAACCTCTGAACATCAAAAACCGAATACAACATTTACAATTAATCTACAGACATGATAAGTGATTTAATGATAAGAATTTTTTTTTGGTTTAGATTTTCCACTAATAGAAGTATTTCCTAAAACTCTTCCACTGTCTTCACGACTAACTTTTTTAATGTGAATGGTTTAAGATTGGACATTGTAGAGTTGTTTTTGTAGCGCGTATTCATTGTATTTGTATCTTTGAAACTGTCTGATAAATGAAGCGTGTCTGTTTGGCAAAAAAACTGCGTATTGAACACTCACTAAAATCAAATAAATACAATATAAAGAAAAGAATTCAACCAATTAAATGTTCAAGATTGACACCTGGCAAGTATTTTTCTCATCAATCTCCTTAACGTTTTTAGGAACGTCTTCCCCAATATATCTAAAGACTTTTTTATTATTACTGTTTTAGCTGTGGTATTGATTTTAGAATAAAAACAGACGAAGATTTTGTTTTCTCTGTGTTAAATATTGATTAAAAACTACTTCATTCGAGCAATAAACATACTGCTTGTCCGAAATTATCGGCAAGTAAAATAGTTCCAATAGGAAAATGATAAAAGTTTGCCATAAAGCAAACCTTCCACGCTTGCTTAACCATGCAGATATGGTTCTGATCTTTACAAAATATATTTGTAAAAGTACATTGAATGATACGAAGTTCATTAACGTTATTAATTATAGTTTTTCAACTGTTTTATGGGTGCTGAAATCGCCTGCTGTTCAAAATTGAAACATTATAAATTATCAAAGAAATAAATAAATTTAGAAGTACATTTTACGACTTGAATTAAAATGAAAATTTGAAATAATTATGCCACAGGTACATTTTTTAAATCCAATTTCTCTTGAAGCAATCCATAAGTGAATAAATTTAGATTTTTAATATTATATAAAAACCGACATAATCGATTAAGCTGCATTTTATAGAGTAAATTCAATGTAAGAAAAGATTGTTTTTCAGCTATTTAAAATAGAGGATTGGATGTTTTTTATTGGAATAATAAAACTCTTGACTTCGGTTACTTAGAAAACGAAAACTTTTTGTAGGGACACGTATAAAAAGACCTCCATTACGGTTTAGTAAAGTTAGACAAGATCCCATTAACCGTAAATGGCAGTTTTTTAAAGTTAGCTTTCAGTAACTTTCGAGTTGTCCCATGGTTACCGTTGTTAACATATTATTTACAAGTGTAAAAATCATCATCAGCGCCAAATTTCATATGTTTAGACATGTGTATATCAAATTATATTTTTTTAAATATAAGACAAAAAAACAGATATACTGGAATGAAATATAATATTTAAAAAAAGCCACAATCGGCCTGATCATGAAATTAAGAACGTATTGTTCATATCGTTTTATCTTAATCATGTTTAAATGTAATCTCTTTACAAGACCAAGTTAAAATGTTGACCACCATTGTCTTGATGTACTTATTATTTGCAGAATATACTATAAATAACTGATAAATTCAATTTTTTCGTTTAATTTAAAATTTATTGCATCATAATACGTGAAATTTCGTAAGACATTAAGTAACACAAAAATTTAAATAACTAACTTATGAAACATATTTATATCGAAATTGTTTGGGAATAACCGGATATAACTTTATTATTATTATTGTAACTCTAAAGAACCTTTTTTTATTTAGATAATAAGTCAAATAATTCGAGTGAAATAACCGAAATTCTATATTTGTTTTCACCTATTGTTTTCATAGTTTCTTTTTTGTTTGAATATTTCTTTTGCAAATTCAATATTTTGCAGTTATGTTATTTTACAGTTTTGGCTAAATAATACCGATATATTATTTATCAATTTATACAAAGTTACAGCTGAGATCATCGAGTAAAAAAGATATCGTCTGTAGAAAGACAAAATAAGAGTTTTTTACAATCGTAATTTCAAAAAATATATATTATCCTAATGAAATTTTTAGATTAATAGAGCTTTTATTTTCATGAGTTTTTCCGCGAATTATTCGTTTCATCGTAGAGGCAAACGTGCCCTTTTCACAAACCCCTATTATTCATCTCTTTACCGTTTTATAAAAGTAAAAAAAGGGCTGGGTCAGTTTGGAATTTGTTGAAACTCATTGTCGGCGAGGCACGCGGCGAAAGATTGATCGAAGAAACTGGTCGGACAATTAAAGGCCGCCCTGTCAAACCGAAGATGCCCGCCCTACCCTTAATACGTCACTGTGCGTTTCTTAATAAAGGTGTTTAAATTCGACATGCATATTGTTTTCACTTACACTCACATTCTCGAATTATCGTAATAAAGGCAGAAATAAATAACATTCCAAACCACAAAAAATCCACCACCCCCACAACCAATCAAAGCGTTTATTAATCCAATCGAAATAAAATATATATTTTAATTTAAAAAGCTCCATGCTGTTACACAAACTAATGAGTGTAAACGATATCTTATTTATGAAAGTTAAAAATATTTTTGAAGAGCAAAACTGGGCCAACGTTAAAAAAATGCCTTAGATATTTAAATATTATGCTTTTCCATCATAAATTGAAATTTAACACATAAAAGGTTATTATAATATTGGCATCTTAGAATAAATAAAAAGCAACTCGATTTTTGCTGATTTTGAGTTATGAATGCCACTAGATATAAAATTTTACGTTATATGCCAAAGAGTCATATCAATAAAAGAAGTACACGATATTAAAATCACTTTCTTGTTCCTAAAAAAACAGTAGATTCAAGTCCTATTTCATATTTAACAAATAAATCATAATGCCAAAGCATCGCATTTAAAGATAATGAAAAGACAATTTTTACCTGTTAAAAGTAACGTATCATTGATTACTGGTGACACTTTTGGCTCTTCTGAAAAGTGGAAAAAAATGAATTAGGTTTCTTTGTTTCTTAGGGGCGATGTAAATAGAACAAAAAGTTTCTGAATGTGAGTAATCTAGATTAATGTCTCATTAAAAAAGCTTGTTTGGATAGCGCTACGGTGTATTTAGGTTTACTTTCAATTGAATTTTTTTTTCCGAAAACGTTTACTCCTTTCAAGAATTACACAAACATATTCATTGTCTTTTATTTTAATCTATGTTAGAATTTGATCGTCCTTTGGATAAGGAAGTATCCTTCGAGAAAATGTTTTCATCTGACCCGTATAGTCAGGGCCGGATTGGATTGAGAGAAGGCTTTAACAATCAAATGATCAAATTACATCGAGCGGTATATCTCCTTAAGCTTACTTGTGTTCGCTCTCAACTAAGATAGATAGACAGATAGATAATCTGTCTAATGTATCAAAGGATATTTGTTTTTTTGAAAGATAAAGATAATCTTCACTGCCTAGTATAACAACACGCATTTGATTATAAAATCATCCTTAATTTTTCTTTACCAACCTTTGTTATGTGCTTGCAACCGTTGATTTTACGGCTATCTTTCACAAAGATACAAAAACAAGTAATTCTTTAATCTCACTCTTACTACAGTGATATTTTAACCACTATATTTAACACATTTAATCAGGCATTTCAAGTACACGAATGAACTAGAAATAATTAACAATTTTGACTGTAGGCGCTTGATGAAATTTCAATATCATATTTCGTTTCTATTAGTTCTACGAGTCGTTTGACTCATAGAACTAATAGAAAAATACAATATTAAAAAAATTCAAATTTGAACTTGAAGTAGTTCAATTCAACAAAACTCATGGAAAAGTACAAAATTCAAACGATTCAAATTTGATATTGAAATTCCATCATGTTCCTCATTCCTTCAGTTGAAATATTCAATGCTTCTTTGCGTCTATAAGATATTTATTTTATAGAGATTGGGTAACACCCAGTCAAATTATAAAGGTATACAATACAAAAAATAAATGGTTCCTTAATTAAGATGTAGGCTACAAAGCTTTTTCAACATCACACCATAGTCCGAAGTATTTTTTAATTTGTCTAACAATGGTATGTTGCAACCATATTGAAAACTATGCGTATGGAAATATATCTTTACCATTTTCTAATGGATTTATTGAAAAGAGGATTTTATTATTAAGAAAACATTGCTTTTTTGTTTTTGATTATTACCATTACTTTAACAACGTCTGTTAGTTTCATTTTTCAATCAATTACCTTGACTGCGTCCATGTAACAAAACACTCTGCAAAAAATCAAACTACAATGTAATATCTATGACTCCACAAAGTCGTTAATAACAACTGTCATTAGTTGAGTCGGTGCATACCAAACGAGGAAATCTCCATTTAATGTAAGCGCTAGATAATTACGAGTAAATGTTTAATAGCACAACGCTTTCGGATATATTCTCAACGAAACAATGTCGGCTTTCAACAAATTGATGACATTTTGCACTCAAGCTGTTTACAATGTAGACCAGATGGGTTTTAATGAAAACTGGTTCCGGAAAGCTCGATTCCATCTGGAAAAAAAATAATTGATCTCGTCTGACTTGCAAACATTCTCAACGAGCTTTTATCGCATTGGTATACGATATTTAAATATTTGTAATTCGATATAATAAAGAGTTAACCGTTGGTATGAAATAAAACTCACTGAAAAGAGACAGGGCTAAATTCACTTTGTGAATATGAAAGAAGCGAAATTGTCAGATCTATGTAGTTTCTGGTGAAGTATGTACCTATTCTACAAAGGTTGTGTTATATGAGGATCAATTGGAACGATTTCTCCGGGGTCCGATTGGAGCGGGACGGGGATAATGGGTATTGTCAATTCTTGTAAGTGGCAATGGAAAATAAATAAAATTAAACTCGACACAATTTCAATCTTGAGAGCACCTTACGTAAATATAGGAAAAAGCTTACGACTAGAATTGGGCTCCTTTTTTGAACATGTCTCTATTCATTATTTATGTTTACAAACAATGAATAAATATATTTTTGACATATTTGATAAACTTTTCTCCTATCAAATAAATATTCATTATTTTAAGGTGTTTTAATGTTTATTGCTCAACTGAATATATGTATGCTACTTACTTTTAATTCTTTTTAAAAATGATATTTATTGAATGCCTCACAGCCAGCATGCATTAAATATTGGCATAAAGATACGAAAAGGAATCGCTTAGTAAATAAGAAAATATTTTTAAGTCAGTCCTCGGAAAACTTGCATAAAATATTTCAAAGACCAAATATGTAACATTTACAAATGCTTTAGAAGCCCGTTCTGTTTTTAAGGTAAAAAAAATAAAAGCTATATCGATGAATAACATTTATCAATAGTATTCAGAATACATCTCATGTCTGTTTTTATCTCAATATCATCACCGAAAAGCTTGTAAAGCTTTTAAGTTTGATTTTGTCACAAACTTTTTTTTTATCCAGTTCACAAACAAACTTTCGTTGTGACAATAATAAATAACTGATTCAGTTGCCTGGAGTGTCGTAGAATATTCGTACATATCTCGTGTGTGTCATGCCTTACAAATTTTCTTGCGGAGGATTTAATATTTTATTTGAAACAAAACCAAAAATAAATTTTAAAATTCAATTATATTGAGTATTTATTTTTCAACTGATTTTTACCCACGCTGTATGTTCAACAGCGATAAACATAATTTTCTCTTGGTATTCAAATGAATATGTGAAGTTTTTGAAATACTTCGGTTCAAATGAAAAGTCATCCCCTCGTGAAATAGTTGGCGCGCCATAAATGTCATGGCGCGCATTATTTTGGTGCACATCTCCGACATCTGTTCCTGCTTCTAATTCAGCCTGATGACAGCTGGGTCAGGGAGTTTCCCGCCATTTCCTTCCCAGCGCAACTACTGTATTCTCTGCGAAATCCTTCGCCATGCCACACATGTATCGTGTGCATAAAACATAAACAATTCGCCACCGACAATATATATATATATAATTAATCGTCATATTTTAGACATACCGAATATAAGTCAAGCATTGAAATTTGAAGCTTTTCATCAAAAGCTTCCTTTATTGTTCTCTATCGTTCGTTTCTTTTAGTTCAGTATTCAACACTCTTGTGCATGCGTCCTATTTGGTTGAGGTGACCAAAGAATCGAATCCCTAATGTCTGTTTAGGATTTTCCTAAACAGACTAAGACCTAAGAAAGATTCCTATAATAATGAATTTATTTTATTATGAAATAATAAAAAATAAGTATTCATTTCATTTTCATCAATGAGCGAAACCGATCCTGATGGAATTTTTTTCGTAGAATAGGTGGAAAAATGTTTTATCATTTTTTAATTTAATACCTTACCACCTTTACACTTTCAAGTATTCACAATGAACACTTTAAAGGTAACATCTTTGATGTTTACATTTAATATCTAACCAACTTTTTATGCACATATTTCAACCTTAATGTATGATTTAATGCGTGTAATAAGCCATTTAAGAGATAGCTATATCCCTTACATTAATTATCTCATCAAACAAAAAACAGAATTTGAACAGCTGAATTATAACTATTTCTTGTTAAAATGCTTTATTTATTTTCAAATGCAGCTGGTTATTCTAGACAAAATACGACCCTAACACACAGGCTTAAGGCTCACTTGTAACACTATTATTTAATAAATTCAAAATTATTAAAAACTATTTATTTTATTGTTTTACGATCGTTCATAGTTGCGGTGTAAATATTTACGTCACTGCATTTTATTTACAGCTCTGAAACAGGTGTAGTGTTCAATAATTCAGTAACGGCAAAAAAATACACTGTCATCGATTTGCCAAGCCACAAAACTTGCCACACTTAACACTTGCTAACAGTTTCCAAAGTTAGTTGAGCCATTAAAATATATCAAATTAAAGTGATATCACAATTGCCATGAATCAAATATTATGTTTCCAAACATGATAATATTACTTACTATTTTTTTTGCTTCTAAACTAGGTTTAAATAATAGTAAATTTTAAGTACGGTGAAAGACATAGCAATTTATCGTCAGTATTAGTTCTGACGATGGCGTAAGCCGAAATAGCTATCAACTAAGAAATGAAACAATTTCTGTAGAATTAAAATACGTGGCTATTTTTTTCACTGTATTATAATCGAGTTCTACCAAGTAAATGCCAATTCAATGAATAAATTTTAAGTGCTTGATACAAAGATTACTTTCATGTACAAATTTCGTATTTGATGATTTTTTTTTTTATTTATTCCAATCATTAATGATAGAATAGAGAAAGCCAAATCAAACGCAGTCGTTGACAAATTCACTCTAGAATGTGATGGATTTCACGCTGTCAAGAGAGTTGGCAATTTTGAGACGATTCAGTTTACTTGATATGCCAAGAGCGTGCAGTGCGATAGTAGATTCACCTGAGTAATTACAGCAAATCATTTATGTATTTACCGCCCGCGCTGAGGTCTGAGTTGGCTCACATCTTAGAATCAGTCATTGTCGTGGAATTCGTACCACGCCAACCCTTTTCAAGCCTCCTTCCCTCCCTACACACAAAATTGCCATAAATTATGCTATCTAAATAACTTCAAGTCGTTTTTAGAATTATTTACTTACTTGAAAAGTAATAATTCTCAATGGTATTTTTATTGACTGAGTAGCTTAAAAAGTATTCCACTCGCAAAGCAGAATACATTGTTGCTATTATATTACAGTTTAAGTTGTTAATCTATTTCTCATCATTCAAACGGTTTTGCTCTATTCGAGTAGAGTGACTGATGAGTGAATTGATTACTCATTACTCAAGAAAATTTGAGTGTTAGAAACATCCAGTTTTCCATTGCAATGTATCGTTGCTGATGACTAACAAAGACTCAAATAATTTACTAACTTTTTCTAATTTTGTAACTTTGTGGAAGTTCATTTGAATATAAAATTTAAAATAACTTTGATTATTCCATGTATTGTGCTACTAACTGTGACACGTGTTTGACCGGATCTTCGGACTTACTATCGCAACGTTTCTTAACTAATGTAAGCAAAATTTGCGATAGTATGTCTGAAGATGCCTCTAAAAGAGGCGAAACACGTTTCACAGTTAGTAGCACAATACGTGGAATAACCAAAGTTATTAAAAATTTAATATTAATTTACATTCTAGATTCGTCAAATGCAACAAATGTTTTAATCTGAATATCAACTTTTGATACTCTTCCCTTGGGTTAGATCATAGGTTCCCAACCTTTTTCAAGTGGCGACCCCTTTCAAAAAAACCCATGTGAACCGCGACCCCCATACAATCCAAAAGTCATTTATGATAATTAGAGACGTAATTAAAAAAAACCACCGAAAATATTTTTTTAGTTTAATTTTATTTCAAATTATGTATGTTGAATAATTAATTTAATGAGATGGTTGAAATTGCATGTTGTTAATCAGTCTCAAAATTTGCGGATGAGTTTTGGTTAACGCCAACCTCATGTCATTTTCAACATTTAATTGGTTTCTTACTTTTGTTTTTAAATAAAAAAGCGATGCGTGTGCATCGGTGCATCTGGTAAAGTGAGCGACCAATCACAAAATATATTCTGAAGAATACGTGACAGTCACACGTTGAATTTTGCTTAGGAGCGCCTCAAACAATGGAGATATTCAACCGTTACCCGCAAACTCTGCGCCACATGTTTCAACCAACTGTGAGAGAATAGCGTACCAGGATTACACTTATTTTAATTTTAAAAATATATATGAAAATCTTCAAAATCAAGAGACCATTATAAATAAAAATTGCAATTTAGTGAATATTTTTTTAGTTGTCTGTATAAGTTGGTGACCCACAGGTTGGGAACCTATGGGTTAGATAAAGCGATGATTAAGACTTTTCATGCTATGAAAGAAATACTACTCGTAGATTAATCCGCACAATAACCATAAGATACATTAAACTGGTGCTTTTGGTCTAAGGGCTGAAGCTTTGCTCTTCCGTCCATGATTTAACTTAAAAATGTATATATTTATTCCATATTGTACAGAAGTATAAATCAAAATTCCAAAGTAGAACTCATTGTCAGCCATGTATTCGATATATAGAGCGGAAAGAGGTGGAGCTTAAGAGCAGGATTTGTAACAACAGAAAACTACGGCCTTTCTTGAAAGCTTGAACTACCTATCAATGGGCTATAGTAAAAGGCTTGACGGCCGCAAGCTTAAGGAGCCGACGTCTAGACGTTGATAGAACATCCCATGGTCAATCTGAAGATGTCGTTTTATCATCGTAAAATAAAGTTTTACAAAAAATTGAATTGGTTTTCAGGCGAGTTGATAAACAAATTTACGAATTAATTTAATAGATAACGCAAAGAAATATAGAGCAGGTGATACCTAAGTAACAGAGACTAATTTTCATCGCGACGCAACCTAAATACATAGATGAGATTATAGAAATGGCTTTGGAAAACTTTTAAGATTAATACACATTTTTTTTCAATAAAAATAAGTCTCATTTGCTGTTACTTACTAACGTATAAAAAATAAGCTACGTAAAATCATAACTATTTATTTTCGTAAACTCAATCCATAACTTGACCTGTCGAGTATTTGGATCCTAATGGAGTAGGTGTCAACAGATTTTTTCGGCGGCGAGAAATGCATGTTACTCAGTTGTTCAACCTCACATTCGAAGAGAGGCCAAAAGGGCAGGGTTAGTGGTAAGTTAATCTGTCCCCATTTTAGATCGGATGGGCGGGGGTGAATTATAGACATCAAAGACATGCGTTTCTTCAAATACAAATCTATAAATTGATAGCAAAAATAACAAAATGAATCTTTCCGTACTGGGATTCAAACTCGTTACAACCGCCACCGAAGCCACGAGCGTTGACCTCTCGGCTTAAGACCCGGTGATCGTAGGCATGAATATATGCGATTTACAAAATAATAAAAAAATAAACAATCAAAAATAACTTAGATTATTCCACGTACTTATATTCGTGACTCGTGTTTCGCCTCTTTCAGTTACATCTTTCTACTGTTGCTTATTATTAAGCTATTGCTATCTATTGACTAATTGCTTCCCATTTTTATAATTTATCATGTTAGAATATTAGAATCACTCTGAATTTATTACTTTAGCAACCTTTGTGATAGTAAATTAGTCTGAGGATGCCACTGAAATAGACGAAACACGTGTCACGAATAGTAATGGAATAATCTAAATTATTTTTATATGAATTTAACTTATAGTTATAAAAAGATACTATTTGAAGATGTGAATCACTTAAGAAGAAAAATTGTGTGGTAATTAAATAATCAGCCATACGAGTGTTTCCTTTTTTATTGTAGAATACATAGTTGAAATTCACGCGTGAAAGTCTGAAAGCCAAAAATGAAAAGTGGGTATATTATAAGTAGTGCTTATTTTCGCCACCGAATTTCTTGTTTATAGCTTGTCCATGTTTTGTTCTACAGTGTGTACCAGATGTTCTTGTAATAAACGACCATAGTTTCCCCACTGTTCACTTCAATTCTCAAATCTATCAAACCGGCACATAAATTCCTGCTTCCACAGTACAGGTTGATTCTTTTTCTGTTTCGCAAATATTTACTAATTAAATTTTATCATTCATTTACAGTCATTTATTTATATTACGAATTTGGAACTAAGATATAATTTTTCTTAATTTCTCATAAAGATATAAATAACCTTTTTTAATGTGTGTACTATTGGTGGAAAGGCATTATTTAAAAAATAAAAAAATCTATAAATAAAATAAATATTCTTCACTAAAAGGAGTAACATGTCGGGTGACTGAATAGTATTTCGACTATCGAGATATTCTGTTAGGTTTAGATATTTTTCTTAACTTTGTGAGTAGACACATCGTTACCTTACTTTGAAAAGGTTCTCATTGACATTTTTGCCTAAAATGACCTTTTGGTTGGAAAAGTTTGTATTTACCGCATTCGATCATATAATATATTAATTTTAGAATTATCCATGGTTGAATAACACTTTTTTAACTAAATTTATTTGACAAAGTTCTAGGATTGTCATCATTATTTCCATCATTAGATCTTTAAGATCATTATTTCTTAGCAAGAATTGTGAAAAAATATGCTTAAAATAAGTAATTTGAAACATTTTTAGATGCTCATTGTTACAAGTGAATTTTAATCAATCGAAACTTTAAACGCTCATATCTCAAAACAGTGTCAAGAGCAGTTAGAACCTTTTCAAAGTAAGGTCTCGACATGAGCTCATTAGTATGATTATTTTTTTGCTTTGTTTCGATTTTATAACCTCCTTGCTTCCCTAAAAGGAAAAATAAACCCGATCTCCATTTTGTAATTTCATAATTTAAAATGGTAGAATCAATCTTGCTTCATTACTTTAAGCAAACTTTGCGTTAGTGAGTCTGAAGATGCCTCTGAAAGAGGCGAAACACGTGTCACATTTAGTAGCACAATACGTAGAATAGTCAAAGTTATTTTTAATTTTATATTAAGTGGTCGACATTTGGAAAAAAATAATATTTCGTGGCTCGTGTATAAGCTAGTCCCCGTCTCTAAATACATTCTATAAAAATACAGTCAGTGAATAATGAGAAACGCACTGTATATGCTTACAGCTGGCGTATCTTCGAAACTAAATCCAATATAAAGTTCCGGTGTTTGCGTGTTTTGTGGGAAATGTCGATTAAACTTCATTCCCAAGAGAGTGGTCAGGTAAAATAATAATTAATAACCTGGTAAATTAATTGGGAAGTGGTTAAATGCTTCCGAAACAGAATAGTTACCTGCCAGCCCACCTACCCGGAACCAGTTTAATGCAAGCCAGCAGTTTTAGTTTGCAATGTAAAGTTATTTATGGAATGCTTTATCACAATGTATACCCAGAACATTCTCTTTATTATTGGAAAATAGTTCAAACTGACAACGCCGGAGCTCTGTATCAATATATTTTCCATGGCTGTATTGATAAGTTAGTTCAAATGATGTTTTAAGCAGTCGTGACTCTTAACTTTAATTATAGTATAGTTTCAATTGGCATTACCTCTTTGCCGTCACAAGTAATTTAATAATGCTAGTGGTGAGACCGCCATAACTCCAAATTAGTGTGGATGCCGTGCGTAGTGATTTTCTCTTCGAAATTGGTGTTGGTCGTTTTTTGCGAGCCTGGACTACGTGGCGGCGCTGAACTTAAACGCTTTGAAGGTATGAAGTTGCGGTGTTTGTGGGTGGCCGCCGTATTCGTTTATGAAATAATTAAATGGTCTAGGCTTCCACAGCTGAGCTTCCGTAGAAAGCAATTTTTCCTCGTTGAAAGCGACGAATAGAGAAGTACAATTGCTAATGAATTCGAAACATTCCCTGATTTAAAAATATTTTTTAAGATTCATTTAGTCTGATACATTTAGTTATTTAGTATGTATATGAGAACACAATCAACCGGATGCTTTATTAATAAATATAAATTTCGCATTAATCCCATAAAACTGACTAAAGAGAATTGGTATAGAACTAAAAATATGTTTTAGTTCTATACCAATTTCATAATATAAAGTCGATAGCTAGTTTCGGTTAGTATATTATATAGGTAAGATAATGTATGTTTAAACACACATAATTCTGACAAATGCGTTCTATAATTAAAAATAATAAAACATTTTTTGTACTTATTCCACAATAAAATTATTGAGATCAATAAAAGTGTGACAAAACAATTATTTAAGCCGCTCTTTATCTGAATAAGCTTACTGTGGAATAATTACTAAAAGTATTTTATTATTTTTTAATACAATGCCATTCAACAAAGAATTAACAGTAAACATCTTAAATGTTCATTTTTAAGGTGTTCACTGTCAATACTTAAGATAGAGTAATAAAATAAAGCAGTTGATGATGCTCGCCATGCGCGAAACTGGTCCTGATTCGCTAAATTTTATGTGGAATAAGTATTAAATTTTTTTTATTTTTTTTACCTTAAAAGATATACATACTATATCAACCAGCGCTGTGGAGTCGGTAAAAAAAAAACTGACTCCGACTCCGACTCCAGCATTTATCAAAACCACGACTCCGACTCCGACATTGACCAAAAACACGACTACGACTCCGACTAAAAAAAGGTTAATATCGTCACTTGTTTCCCCTAATTTTCCTCTATATGTGTATTCAATTAAATATCAATCCTATCAATGCGGCCAAAAGCCAAATTTGACATATTAAATGCAAAAATAAAAAGTTAAAACTTTTCAAAATTTCCGACTCCGAGTACGATTCCGGCCAAAACGCCGCGCCGACTCCGACTCCGGTCAAAAAGCTCTGACTCCACAGCCCTGATATCAACTATATTTTCTGTATAACTAAAATATATTACTATTTTTTCATCGTCTTACAATGGAGTTCTACCAAGTAAATGCCAATTGAAACAATCAATTATAATGAATTAGTTTCTTTATCTCTTTATTTCTAATAATAAATTTTAGTCGCTGTTAGTTTTGCCCCCCAGGCTGGCAATATTGCAAATGCACGCCGCCTGTTGTAATATTTTCGCATATTTAAGCGATTGATTTTAAAAACCCTTTGAAGCTGCAACTTTCGTTGCAAGACCCATCTCCGAGGATATGAGATGTTTATTCTGCAGAAAAATATATCGTTTGACGGTGTTTTGCTTAATAGGATATGACACGGGCGATTTATTTTCATACGTGCCTCTTTTGACGAGGACCATCTGACGCCGTGTCCGGAATCCATTGAAGCATCATGTGTGCAGCTTCTTCCCCCGGGAGCGTTGTTCTATGCCCACCGCACTGGAAACTTTGATAAAAATGCATTTCGATCATGCATCGCTGAAACTGACTGCAAACTAGGAAAGCGGCTTAACCCCTTCAGTACCGAGAAAAATGATCACATTTAGGGTTTCCAATCCTGGGATCCCGAAGATTTACAATACCTGATGAATCTCGGGATTAGAAAACACAATCCCGAAATTTTCGGCATTGATTTGTCATCAATAAAAGCGTTATTTATTTCCATTAATGTGTTCTCATTTTAGCAATTTGAAATTTCAATGTGAAATTTGTCTTCAACATTTTAATTACAGTCTATTTGCCTAGTTGTAATACCAATACCTTGTAATTCTTTCTTAAGTTTTGTATAAATATCACTATTTCGTTGTATTTTTTAATAGATAATGCTCGCCGTGAGCGAAACTGGTCCTGATCCAATAAATTTTATGTGGAATAAGAACTTAAAATGTTTTATTATTTTTATTTTAATGCCATTCCACCAAGTATTAACAGGTAACTTAAAAGTGAATGAGAAATTTATTAAAAATTTTCATAACCGGACATATTTTTTATTTCAATTTGTAATCGGATCGCATTCGAACGAGACCGATATTCTCATACATTATATTTTAACCAAATATTTTGGTTTTTCAGTAATGGAGAAACAACAGAAATATAATATTCATAAAAAGATAGTGACATCAATTATTCATAACCATTTTTAACGATACATTAACGTGGCTAATATTTAATAAATATGATAATTATTGACTATTAAAAATATATTTCAAGCCCCGGACTAGTCCCGGGATCCCGGGGTCAAAATTTTGGCGTCACATCTACCGTCTGATTTCTAAGAAATCTTTTTTTCAACAAGATTAACTGATGACAGAAGAACCACTTTTTTGTAGAGACAGTGTTTAAATGTCACTAGTTATGAAAAGAAATTATCATCAGAATTCTTACAGGAATATTTTGCAATATTTGCGACGGTATTCTCGACGTCCGTACGCGGCGGTCAACTGTGGTCTTACGGTACTGAAGTGGTTAAACATTGTATAAACAATCTCTAGAAACCAAAAGAGGAGGACTATCAATACACCTTCATACAAAACATATATCAGCGCTTTGTAACATGAAATATTCTACTGCTTCCCAAACTCACGAGTCCGCGGGTGTGGCGTTCAATAAATATAAAAGTATTTTATATATTTGTGCAATAAATTTTCAATTAATAACACTTTGTATAACATTAAAATTAAAATTTTACAGATTACTTTTTAAGTGTTCACTGTCAACACTTGATGGAATGTACAATGCCTTTATTAGAAAATAATAACAAAAATTGGGTAAATATATTTTTTAATTATTTTATATACTTATTCCACAATAAATTTATTAAGTTCAGTACCGGTATTGCTCATCATGAAAACTAAATCAGTGGAAATTGCTCAAGGTAAGCGAAACCGCTCCCGATCTTAAACTGATTGTGAAATGTTTTCAAATGATTCAAATTTTATTACTGACCTAAAATATGATTCAAAATAATTATTGTTCTGCAGAAGTGGACTGATAATTATAATTTTTATATTTCGGGGCGTGGAATGATTTTTTTTGGGAATGACTGAAAGAATATATAGTAACTGGTTGTGGTCTTTGGTGTGTCACGTGGGTAGCCTCTTTAAGAAGCATTTTCTGGCGGCTTATGTCTTTCTTTTTCAATATTTATTTACGAAATGAAGCTGTCTGGAGCCTGCGAAGTGGGTTCTTAGTTCCTTTGCTATTCTTTTTTTTAGAGTGGATTGGGGACTTTTGAGTCCTGCTCAATTTTATTACAACAATATTTTTGTTACTATTTTTGTATTTATATTTCAATGTTGATAATTCTTAAAATGAGCGAAGACAATTCTGACCTTTTTTAAATTTGTTAAATTAGAACATATAAAAAAATATTTTAAATATAAATAATTAAAGAACTAAGAAACCACTTCACAGGCTCCATAAAAGTTGATTTGGCTAAAGTAAAAAAAAGATGTTTTATTTATTCAAATGAACCTATATTGAATCAACTTAGTTCTTTGAATGGATAAAACAATTAAGCAGAATCCCTAACGTATATTGATTTTGGGTGTTCAGTAAACAATAATGCTGATTTCATATTAGATTAATTATGTGATATTAAGCCTAAAGAGTTTACGTTGAATAAATTTATTGCTGATTATTTTATTGAAACGTAGACGTTATAATTCCTAATTTTACTTAATTTATTTTATAAATGAGATATAATTAATAATGGAATTTTTTTCTTTTATCGGGTGCTCGAATTATGTTGAGAGATTTTAAAAATGCAAAAATTCATCAAATTTTCGAGTATCTCGTACATATTATAATATGATATTGACATACTTGAGTATTTTATGATCAAACAATATTGGCTGATAAAAGTTCAATAGGGAAAAATTCTTTTATATTAGCGAAGAATACGGATTGTAATATTTTATGGTTTTACATTTATGAAATATGATATATTATTTTAGAATATAATGTTTTTTTGCATTATTTACCAATTCAACATATCAATATTTTGTATTATATAAGCAGTCTTTCATAAATAAATTGAAATATGATAAAACATATTCCGCAAATTTTATCCGGCGAGAATTTGTTGAAGAAAGAAGAAAATACATATTACCTGATTCAATATGAGGTAAACTAATGCCATAAAAAAATCCTTAAATATATCGCGATGTTAGTACCTTAATATTGCTATGTTAGCAAAACCACAATTTAAAAAAATAATATCGCATTTCTATTTTATCATGACAATATTTTGCTATATTTCATCATGCATTCGGTCATTATGTTGTATATTTCGGTATTCAAAGCCATTGATGTTTGTGATGTTTACATTCCCTCCTACTTATCCAATATAAACAGTTTGTTAAGAAGGTTATTAGCTTCCTGTCAGTGCTCTTCTGGCATCATTCTAATACGATCTAATATTCTAGTGAAGAAATATGAATGGAAACATGTTTTTCACGTTATGATTTATGCAAACAAAAATTAGTGAAATGATAGTTCAAGTAAACATGAATGTAATAATATATACAAAATTCTTTCATTCTATCCATCTGTGCGATACCAAACGATCTTACAGGTAGAATTAGTAAGTCTTGCTCCATCTCTGTATACTCACGGTCTCATAAAAGATATATTGGAAAATCAATAACAACCATTTTTAGTAAAACAACTAAGAGTTGTATTTCTCACTTTTAAGGTAATCACTGTCAATACTTGGTGGAATGGCATTATAATAAAAATTATGAAAAAAATTTAGTACTTATTCCACATAAAACGTATTGGATCAGGACCGGTTTCACTCATGACGATAATTATCAACTGGTAATCAATTATCATCAGTTAATAACTGGGCCGTGGAGTCGGGGCTTTTTGGTCGGAGTCGGTGTCTTCGCGGCGATTTGGCCGGAGTCGTACTCGGAGTCGGAAATTTTGAAAAGTTTGAACTTTTTATTTTTGCATATAATATGTCCAATTTGGCTATTGGCTGGATTGGTAGAGTTGATATTTTATTGAATACACATAAATAGGAAAATTAGGCAAACAAATTGACGATATTAAACTTTTTTAGTCGGAGACGGAGTCGTGTTTTTGGTCAATGCCGGAGTCGGAGTCGAACTGTTTTTTACTGACTCCACAGCCCTTTTTAATAATGTTCGCCATGAGCGAAGCCGGTACTTATCCAATAAATTGTATTTGTTATTATTTTTATTGTCAATATAGATTGTTTGTGTCTAAAGTTTGAGATGAAAAAAAACATAAATAAAAATAGTCTCAATAATGCATTGCTTATCTTGAATCATACACTTTAAACGTATCTTTTTTCTATATTCATATCAGAGATAGCTGTCAATATGGGATAGATGATCTTGCCAGAAAATAAAGCGTAATAGAAGTATTCCGTAAAGAACCGTTTCTACGCTCACACATTTAAGATCTGATAAAAAATGAATTCTTTGTGAAAAAGGCGAATGAAGGTTTTGACCACTCACCAAGGAATTCATTGTCCTTTGTGTTCCCAGTACAAAGATAAATGCAAGTTCATAAAAAAATAGAAATGTCTATGAGATTTCTTTCTGCGGATAGAATTGAATTTGGCATTTTTTTCATTTGTTACAGGACGGTTAAGGGTTTTGAAGATCATCAGTGATATACACAATGATTTTTTTCAAAACTAAAAAAACTTGTCTCTTTTAATATATACTTACTAAGCGTATCATAAATAAGCTACGTAAATTAGTGGGTAATAATCATAGCCGTTCATTAACGTTACATTATTAAGTAAATTTAAATTGTTTTAACCGTGTATGTACACACGAGAAACTTCAATTACTCGACATCTCAACTACTCGAGTATCGAGTAGTAAAATTTGAAAATATTCGAGACTCAGATATTAGATATTATAAAAATATACCACTACTCATTCATATATACCAAAATATAATTCAAATTTGTTTATATAAATAGATGAATAGATAAATGAATTAAATCATATATTTCAAACATAATAAAGAACTAAACGTTTCAAAGTTTTATTTTAAAATTCACCCTTAGACTTTATGAGAGAGTTTATAAAATTTGGAAATAAATCTTCATTCATAAATTACGAGTATCGAGTACTTGAAAAATGGACGAGTATTCTCGAATATCGAGTACTTGATACTCAAATTGGAGCCTCTAGTAAACACTCTATATAGCACTGTACGGGACTCATCATGATCAAAACGCGAACAAAAATTCTCTATCATGGAATCACCTAAATATATATATTATATTTTCAGATTTTATCAGTGATAAATTACTATAATATAATGAAAAAATATAGTAATTAAAACTGTGCTTTTTTCGTTCGTTTTCTCTAATGTTTTCAAAATTAAATATCGATTCTTTTGAAAGATGTTTAGACAGAAAGAATGCTGGCGTAAGATAAGTAGTTCAAAGGTGACATTTTTAAAATATTATTATGAATAGCACACTAATTAACTAAATGTTTTCAAAATTCTAGCTGGCCAGATTTTATCAATTATACAGGACGAATATTTTTTTAAAAGTCTTTTTAAAGTTTATAGTTGTCACTGTCACAAAAACTGAAGCTTCCCCTTCGCTCTTCATACAAAAATATTGTTTCACCTTTATTTATTTAGAATTAATTTCGGCAATATTTAGAGATTGAAAGCACACAATATTTCGGAAACTCCTTTTTAATATTTTTTACATAAAAATGAAAATATTTTCTCAAACATCTTAGAGCTTTTTATGTCAATAAAGTGCCAGAGTGATCAAAGAGTGCAGAAGTAAACAGAAACAACCTTCGCCCCCTATTTGAAAACGAGCTTATCTTCGCGATGACGTCACGCCCGGAGTAGGCAGCCTCGGCGTCGGAGGCAATGAGGCATCCATTGCGAGATAATTTTGCCCTCTTAGGGTAGCTACGGCGCTCTGTACAGCCTTAATAAGCAAACAATGATATAGAGCCAATCGAAAAAAAGATTTTTTATGAAAAATATATCATCAAGGAATTTTAATTCTCCACATCTCTTGATTTTATGCTAATGTTTTTGGTATAAGTTTGAATGTCATACTTTTAAAAAGGACGACGCACAATGACACAGCTTCGATTTAAATAAATAAACCACTTTTTTTTATTCCACATATTGTGTAAAACTGAAAACCAGTCTCGCTTTTTGAAGACATATAGACTGATGAAATATACATGTAAGCCGGGCAATTTACGGGATATTTTTTCATTTTTAGGCTACTTTCAATATTTAAATAAATAAAAAACATCATACAAAACTATTTCTCCGTAAAAGAAGCACATTTTGTGGCAATACCATTCAGTTGAAAATGATCGCGATGTGTTGAAAATAGTCATGATCTTTATCAAAACATTCGAGGGTTTCGGCCGAAGGTGCTTGATGGAATTGAAATTTTGAATCGTTTGAATTGTGTATTTTTTCATGAGTTTTTTCGCTAACGATCCGGGTTTCGTCTTTCGGTATCTTAAGGCATTTCAATTTCAGTGGTGAACTTGAGCTGACGCCTATTAAATCGTTTGTTTTTATTATATATAAGGTCACAAAGTTAAATTGTAATCATAGTTATCTGGTCAAATTAGTGAAAATTATGATATTAATGAATATATGAATTGTATGATTAAATTACATTTATCGGGATACATTTTTAAATACCTAGCACACACTGACCACGCTACTTATGCACTCGAAAGAGTGGCGCTGTGAGAATGTCAAAGTTCTAAAATTTTAAATTCCCTTATTTGATATAGACCGAACGCGTGGGCTAAGTGCGGTAGGTGGATTGTTATGTCAGAGGGGATAACATTTATTTAGTATCAAAGGCTGCCGCACACTCGAGTGAACTGTTAAAGAAGTTAGAGTGTAGTATATAATGTTTTGTATTTACTCAACAATATTTGTATTGAAATGTGCGATGATGATATTAATCAGTTTCAGCTTTGTAACTCTACAGTTTTCTTTGTGTAGGTAAGTTGCAGCCTCGCCTTTACTAGTCACACAGCCCGGCAGAAAGTTTCACAACAACGGCTTTACTAGTCACCGCTAGACAGGACGACTAACTTTGTACAGAGCCGCACTTGTTTTTTTTTTGTAAAAAAACGAAACATGCTTATATTTGTTTTTATTCATAATTAAGTTTAACTAGCACCCTTAACGAAACACGAACAAGATAAAATAAAACTCGATGCTCTGACTAGATAAAATCTGTACTTAATTAACGGGTTTTTTTATAGTCATAGTTTATAATACAAAGCCATTTCCGTTTTTGCAAGCATTTAAAGCTGTAATAACGGCTTACGATATATGTATTACACTATAAAATATAATTAACCTTAAGTACAGCCTGAGATTTTTTTCCTTGTTTTATAACATTTGCTTTTCAGTAGCCATAGTTATTATTTTAAAAAATATACATTTTTTTAATTTATTCAACAATTAATGTTGTATGATCAGGACCGGTTTGGCTCATCGCAAGAATTTTCAATTGATAAGAAAATACATCAATCTGTGATTTATATAAAAAGTAAGCAAGACGTATAAATAGCTCTGTAATGATGTATTTTCTTATCAGTTAAAAATGCCCCCGATGAGCGACAATGGTCCTGATATTAATACATTATTTATGGAATAAGTACTATCTCTTCTAAATTATTTTTTAGCATAATACTTTCCCACCAAGTATTGACAGAGATCACATTAAAAGTAACCATAGTTATAATTAAAAACTTTGACTGAGGATGCTTAATAGAATTTCAAACGATTCAAATAACCGTAGTTAGTAAATCCGATTCAAAAAAAATCAAATGATATAATCACCATGTATATGTGTACAGGTATTTTTTCGCTTCTACTTTAAATAATGTCAATTTAAGATGTTGACTAATGCTAATACATGGCTTGTCGTGATATTTGTCAAATGTTTACATACATCTCAGTCAAATTGTTATCAAAATACCATACCAGTCGGAGAAACCCTATCGAATGAATTTCTTTCAATAATTATAATGATCAATAGTTGTATTTTGCTTTCTCCTTTTGTATTACAATAATGAATAAAAATAATTATCAAATAAACTAATACATCAAACAACACGTTGAATATAAAAGCAGTCTGTTTTGAAAAATACTAAACGTTTGGCTGTGCAAAATGTTGCAATTTCCTTTGGCAAAAACATTGCCCCACGTCAAAAGTAACGTCAAATTATATATTTTCTTAAGAGTTTTATATGCGACATCGGTTCTCATTACGTCCCCTTGCTTGAAAAACGACCCCGTCCAGATTCTGATGGATACGCTAAGTTGTTAGGGACTTTTTCATCTACGTATAACAAGATTTTATTCAGGGGGAAGTGCAGAGAATATCCTAACATTGTTTTTTTCTGGTAAATTCATCAATTGGAAAGCCTTGCAATGAAATTCTTACATTGCTTCTTTATTTATTAAAAAATATATATACAAAACCATTCGGAACCTACAATATATTTTTGAACCAATATGAAAAAAATCAACAAGCTAATTTCATGGCATCTTATTGATTATGATATAGCATTACGAAAAAATGAAGTTATAAGAAAGATTTTCATTGTCATTAATCTATGGTCCAAATGTTTTTTTCTACGAAAACTGCTTGTTACTCAGTTGCTCAACGTCTCTTTTTCGATGAGTGTAGAGATTGAAAGAATACGATGACTATAAAATGACTAGTGGTAAGCTAATAGATATGTGCCCGGATTTTCAACAACACAAGCACCCATTTGTCTAGAACAGAATCGATTTATCGACTGAAAAAACAAGGTCAAATTTACATTTATACAAACATGCTTGATGTTTATACAAAAAAAGCTTTACGTTTGTATAAATATCGCTGTATTCTTTTATTTCTGATCATTTCATAATGACCACTTTGAGCGAAACCGGTCGTGATATGATACATTTAATCTGGAATAAGGATTAAAAATGTTTTAGTATAATACTATTCCACTAAATATTGTCAGTAAAAGTGAATATAAACTATGTTTTTTTTTCTACCAGTGCTCATTAAGAAGTAAAGTTTTTCGGTTGAAAGAGAAATACTAGCGTAGAATTCAAGAAGAGCATATGTATTTATGTACTTACGTAATGATATATGAAAGAAAATACAGTGTCATAGCTTTAAGGAAAGTGTCTTAATGAAATAGCATGCCTTCCAAGAAATTCATTTCACTAAGTGTTATGTAATGAAACAATGACCGTTAAAAGTGCGCCTTTTGTATAAGTGTCACATCAAAACTTCCATCTCGCTTGACGCTGAATTAACTGCCTACAAATAGAAATTATTATTATAGAGTGAAAGTTGGAATATTATTTTGAAAATTTCTCCCCTAAAATACGAAACACTCCGAAATGCGGGTTGTTCTATATGTATTTAATTATTACATTTCATTTAAGATTACTCATAAAATGATTATACCGGATTGTACTAATCGTATTAAATTATTTTATTTATATTACTTCTATTAAATATATTACAAATCCAAACGAATATGAAAAGTACAGATGTTTTATAATATGTCAATGTGAGCAGTGATGGCGCCAAAATTAAATTGAGTACAGAATCTCAATCCGTAAATTAAGTTTAAAATGACAGAAATTTAAAAATTAAGAGTTTATATTTAAAAAAAACAAAATTAAACTGGATCAAAATGACACGCTAATAAGTGTATTTTTAATAAGCCTAACAAAGTCACAAAAGTTAAGTAAAATTGAAAGATATAAAAATCGCTAGTTTTACTTTCGTGTTTACTTTTTATCATACCCTCTCTATGTTTAGCATATGTCCTCCTAATTTTGTTGCTTTTAAATACAGTAGTTAATCTTTCGTATACGGAACATATACAAAAAGAAAATATAAAAAAACTTGTCTTGATTTATAACATATTACGATATATGTACATATAAGTAAAACCGTACAATTCTTAAAACAGAACCCACACTCTCCCCGTTGGCGCATCGTTTGCATCGGGTTAATGTCGAATGGTAGCGTCGGTAATAAAATTCAATTAAAAAGGTCAATTTATTGTATTAACTAAACCGAAAGCTAACCCATAAGAATACCAAAATATTTTTGTTAATGTAACAAAACGAATGACATTTATATTATATAACAAACTAATAACCACACATTGATTCACTTGCGTTATGCAATAATGACAAAATTAACTAAAACAATTTTCACAATCTTTCGTTTATATTATTTCCGTTATTTCCAAGCAAAAACTAAATAGCAGAATTATAACAGCTTTCATAAATTGTCGCAAACGTAAAAACAATTTTCCTTCCTTCTGAATTGTTGTGTTCTAACATTCATTTCGTAAAGTACATTGTGTCATTATTTAATGGGAAATGAAATAAAACACTTAAAAGCATTATAACCTCTTACTGGGACAAAGCAGTCTTTGTGGCGTATCCAAGAATTATGAGTACAAAGTGAGTGAGACACCATCGCTATAATTGTACTATAGGCTAACATCTAATATTAAAACATACGTACTACGTAGACCCTCTTTGTCTCTAACCGGGAAGTAACCAGCCATTAAGTATTGTATCAAATAATCTGCCATTTTTATGGAATATACCTCAGCAGCTAAAAATACATAAGTTATTTATATTATTTTTTATACAAATTTGTTTAAAAAACAATCTAACCAAGTATCTAAAATGTCAATACTAATTAATTGATCACTGTCAATAGTTATTTGAAATAGAATTTATTAAAAAATAATTGTACATTATTTTTACTTAATAAATATATTAAGATCTAAGATTCATTTTCAGCTAAAACTGGTTCTGATCCAGATAAATATGTTGTGGAATAAGTTTAAAAAATGTTTTATTACTTGTTTTATACAAATCCATTGCCAGGCTAAATACATACACACATGGACTGTATTCCGTTAATAGTTTTTTCCTAATGCACTCGTTAAACAGCTTGATAGTTTTCTTGGTTGAAAATAATTAGTAAAATTCTTTGCGAATACTGAAAAATTTATGAATATTTTAGGTGTTTACTGTCAATACTCGTTTCAAATGCATTTAATTTAAAACAAAAAAAAATACTTTTTCCAAAATTAAATTATTAAGATCAGGACCATATTTGCTCATCGGGAGCATTTTCGACTGATTCAAAAATAAATTGTATCTTTAGTTCCTACCTAACCAAATCCAAATTTAGTCGAAAAAGAACGCGTGGTTCTTTGACGAGTATGATAACTGGCCTGGTTATAAGTAACATTCTTGACCACGGTGTCTTTACATCCAAAGTTTACCCATTAGTCTCTAGAACAGAGGTTTTTAACCTTATGCCTGCGGGCACAATTTCACCCGCGGAGCTATTATCGTGCGCCCTCTACAAAGTATCAAATAACTAAAAAACCCCAATTTTAAACAAATTATACTTTATTTTCGATGGTTTCGGCGGTAACTTTGTGGAAGTTCATTTTAATATAAAATTTAAAATAACTTTGATTATTCCACGTGTTGTACGTGGAATAATCAAAGTTATTTTAAATTTTTTGAATTATACTTTATTTATTAAAATTATTTTTCAACAAAGTTTTCATTCCAATGTAAATTTACGGTTTTTTTAACATTTGTAAAGGGAAATTAAAAAATAGTACATGAATTTAAAACATGTGTACAGATTCCTAGGAAACAATGATAAAAGTAAGTAAGTATTGAGAAGACCTTTATTCCGGCTCCCTCGATAATCGAGAAGGAGCCTCCTATCCGACACTCAGGAAGAGGGATTTTGGGGACGGAGTAGGAGAAACATGGTACTCTTATAAAGAAAAGACGATCTCAAAGCGTTATGTGGTTGCGGTTAGCATCCATTATTTAATTGTTTATAGTTTACACAGACGTTATACAACACACAAATATTACGATAGCGAAGAAGATATCAGGAATTTGACTCGAATTTAATTCTTAGGGAGAGGATTAGGCGCGTGCATTCTCAATGCCGTCCAATCTCTCACTGCTGTATGAAAACAAACGGTTACTTTAGAAAGAAAAAACAATGGCCGTTTCAAGGGATAAGGGATTATTTATCGCCTTACGAACTTTTTATGAAGCACATGCATTGTCGGGCGTCAAGAGATAAGAGAAATTGAAATAACTCTACATTGCATCGCTATAGATTTCAATATAGATTATTATAAGAATGAATTTATTTCCTAATATCGACTTAAACTCATAGACTGAGGTGAAAAATAGATCGTTCGAGAGAGTTCTGATGACCCACCACATAAGGCGGTGTCAGTATATACGAAGTACTTAAGATTTGTTTTTTCAAATTCCAGCCTGCGCCCGTCACTATTTTCCTCGATCTAAAATGCGCCCGGAGTTGCAATAAGGTTAAGAACCCCTGCTCTAGAACGTTATTTTTACTTAACCGTTATTTCTTTCTTGATTTTGTAATAATCTTACCTGTACGATCTGTATTATTGGCTTATTACTTAATAAATGAATAATAAACAACCATTTATGAATTCAGTCATTACTTAACATTAACGGTGCATAATTACCTAATATATTTTTTCATCTGTATATTGATTGAATTACTAACTTCCAAATTCAGTGACCATTAATGTAATGTTAAAATACTTTTGAAATATTACTGACCACTTGCTTAATACAATGGCCAAACGACTTAATTAGATAATAACCAAATAAATTACAGGGCCATAAAAACAAGCTTAATTCTTTGGATGCCTTGAAACACTTTTTATTATTATTTGCGGGTTTAGTTGTTTCAGAATTTTAATTTGCGCCCTCTCTTTTTTTTGTACATTATGCGACGGGTAACAAACCAAATATAAACAAAACTACGAAAGCATAAAAAAGAAAAGAACGGTGCGATAAATGTTATTCATTTAACAAAAGCGCAGTCGCTTAAAAATATTTCCCGCTAAAGGATTTTATATTGTGCCAAACATTTTTTTTTATCGCGAATGTAATGCCACACGGCTCCTTTGTAATAGTTCTCATTACACGAAACGACAGTTTTATTGGTGGCGAATCGGTTTTGCGGTGACTTTATGTGGCTCTTGCCAAAAATTGCTTATTTGTCGTTACTTTATCTGCGACGCCCAGCATTTTAATAGGTGTAAAATACAATTTTCAGACTTTTGTCGTGAACTAGTTATCTCTTAACTCTTTGACTACCCGGCATTTTTTCGTTAAATTTATACGAAGCTGATAAAATAAAGCATGTGGCAAACTCACATATGTTGTAAAAATCATGTTCGCCTATTCGTCATCAGGTGTTCATTGTACATTGCAATCAACGGCGCCAAGCCAAAAACGCAGTGATCACAAACAATTTATATCGATCACAAAAAAATTATCTCGATCACGAAAATCCATAAATATCAGTTATACATATATGTATACAATTTATATCTATTTCTATAATAAATAAATAACAATATTCAGTTAAAATATATTATTTTTGAAATTATATAAAAACTATTGTGCATGGAATAAACTGAACGATGGTGTCAAACACTGGCCTGGACAACCAAAAAATTGTGGACATACTGTCCTATCTAATATTTTTAGTCATTTAAAAAAATTTACACTTCCTTCTTTTTGTTTTTAAATTTTCATTTGGAGAAAGATCAGGCCAGTGCATGGATAACATTTTGAGCTGGAAAAGTATGCTCCCAGTAAGCTCTGGATGGCATCAAGTCTATGTATTATTATTATTTTTAATTATTTTTATATTTACTTTATAGTTATGTTAAATTTCATTTTAATTATCAGTATGTAACCTATAATTTAATATTATTAACGGTTAAGACACTAGAGTCATAAAAAGTATTTATATCGACAATAATCGAAGACGATTGATACAATCAATATATCGCATTTTTTTTGGTTATACAATACATATAAGTTATTTTGTATATTATAAAATATTTATAGTATAAGAAAATATAAGTCTATGACCGAAGATTGGCGATTTCTGTATTAGTATTTTATACGAGGCGAAAAACAAATTTTTATTATTGTTACGTCTATTGATGGCGTTTTCGAGAATGTTTAAACAAATGGTCATAAATTTAACTGTTAATGTCGCGTAGCGATAAGAAACCTCGTGTGTCATTTTACCAATTGACGTAAGAACAAGTGAAAGAGAGACAACAAGTGAAACGACTGAGATGGGTGAATAAGGTATGCCGCGCCACACGCGTTTGGGCACGGAACGTGTTAATAAGCTTAGTAAAAAATAATATAATACGGAAAAGGATGAATTATAAAACTATTATGAGTGTAATACCATATCGAACACGTCATTTTGCTGTCAGATTTCGTTCGACAACACGTTTTATTGCTTTTCAAGATGTCCTATCATGTGAAATGTCATTGAATTTAGTATCCGGTTATATGAACAAGTATACGATTCTGAAGTTTTTCTGTCAGGAAAGTAATACACGGCTTAGAAATTGAGATAATTTTCAAGTTTGGAAAACACAACACCGATTGTGGTTCTAAAATCGATTTTAAAGATTTTAATTGCCATATCATAAGAGACTTTACACTCGTACATAATTTCAGGTTAGGTTTTTCTGTGTATTTTGTAAATTTCACTAAATTAATATTAATGTACAGAATATTTTATCATTTTTGTATACACACAAATATTTGTAATGACTAACTTTGTTTCAAAAACCGCTACTGTCAAATAATCTTTTTCCAGCGCAGATATTTATTTATGTATAAAAAATCATATATTTTAAATTTGATCTTAAAAATAACAATCTAAGAAGAAGCGCTATAGAAAACCGTTCATTAGTAGGGAACGCTTTGGAGGGGTTTACTGTAGTTGAGAATCTCGGGGTATTTTTCCAACTTCTTAATTTATGCATGTTTTATACAATTATGATTGAAGATGTTTTATTAATAATTGAGTGTGAAATTACAGTGGAATAAAATGTTTTATTAACTATCATTTATCGTAATAGGGGGCATTACAAAGAGAATGATTGAAAGGAGGAGAATCAACGAAAAAACTTTATTTGGTATAATTGTATGTAATTGCAAGTCATGTCATATTGAGTGCTTTATCATATTCTGAGATACCTTACGATAGGTTGTTAAAAAAAGTCGATACAACCACGTGATAAACTTTCATAGAGATTCAAGACTCTCATGTACGGCCACCAACACCTTCGTAGTAAATATGAGTTTTTTAAAAAAAATAGTTAATAAAAATTCACAGCGAGAAAAGATTAAGTGCAACACAATAGACTCGTTACAAAAATTCAACATTTCCATGTGTTCCTGACTTAAAATGAGGCCACAGTGAGAACCACTGCTCTAGAGTCACAAACACAAAACATAAAAAATAATAGCGGCAAATCCAAGAATTGATTCGGAGTTGATCCGATGATTCGATCGACAGTAAAAAAGGATTTACACCTTCGCATAAAAAGCGTTGAGTGCTCATAAAAAAGATCCAAGTCTATTAATATAATTTCCGGTTTCACTTAATAAAGATATTAAAAAAATATATTATGATAGTTAATAAAAGCGACAAGAAAAGCTTGCGCCGAAAAACTCACGTCAGATGAAGGAGTGACTAGAAAAGGCAATGGCGTGCATAATAACGATCCGTTCTGTTTAGCTGGATTCAGAATCTATGTTTACTGTCCGTTTTCAATGCGTTTTTGTGTTTCAAGCACATTGCCTCCATATCGAAAACCTCGACATCTTTATATTTTAGAGTAGGAAATCACAGAACGTAAGAGCCAGGAAAGGACTAATAGATAAATGATTGAAAGGACTTACAGATAGATGTTCATTAGTTGATAATGCTCGCCATGAGCGAAACCGGTACAGATACAATATTTTTTTAACCATTTTCCGCTCCCAATTCGGAGCATATGGACTCCTCACGGAGTTTATCTCAAAATATGTTTTTCTACGAGAACTTCTTGTTATTCAGTTGCTCAACCTCTCTCTTTCGAAGAGAGTAGTAATGGAAAGGATACGAGGACTAGGAAAGGACTAGTGATAAGCTAATCGCTGTCACTATGCGTCGCTCTTTGTGATCGGAAAGATGGGAAGGGATTTTCAACAACACAAAAACCCATGCCTTTGAACAGATTTATCGACTGAAAAAATCCGCTCGTACCGGGAATCGAGCCCGGGTAGTCCAGCACGCAAGCCAACACCGTTGACACTGCGCCACGGACCGGACGATATTAATAATCTAATAAATTGTATGTGGAATAAATACTAAAAATGTGTAACTATTTTTTATATAGATGATAGTTTAAGAAGGGCGTGAAGAAATATATAATCGAATAATTGACGATTTCTACTGTAAGTGAAAGGTGGCCTGTTTAATTCACTGTCTAGGGCTCGAGCTCACTGACGTCACATTGTAATAATACGATGAATTATGTGCAATGTGCAAACATATACCGTATAAAAAATATAAAGTTTTGTTTTCAAACGTTTTTTATATGTTTCATAATAGTTATGTAACATATAACTGAAGCAATTTTTATGGATTCCACTTATAATAATTAAAATTGAATAAAACGCTTTTATTTATTTTAGTGATATTTTATAATGAAATTTAAGGCGACGTAGAAGTAGTTAAGTAGTCAGGCTGCCAGAAAGGTGCAAAACAATTATTTTTACATGCATTACTCTCGTGCATCAAAAATTTTAATGGTATTATGTTTGGGTTGTGCACGCCACTGGTGAGAAGGGAGACACATAAATGACGCAGATTGACGTGGATTACTTGATAAGAAAAAGTAAATCTGAGAGAGCTTCGTTCGTTTTCTTCGTCATTTAGAAATGTATTAGTGTGACGTCACGTAATTAGGAACTACGTGGGACACCCTGCTTCTGCTTCAATCGCCGTGGAGAACAACGCATTCATTTCTTTGTTTTCTTTTCACTCTACGAGAAAAGCTTTGAGTCCAAGTTTGTAGCGTGAATACAATCCAGTAGGTAGTATCTAATATAGTTGTGTGTAGAAAAACGGAAGCGTGACGAGCTATTTTTATTTACACAAGATTTTTTTGTTCAAACTATATATGCCCCGCGACACCCTGACTTAGGCGCGCAGACGTTAGCTCGATGGACGCTACCGCGCAATACAACCCCGACAAAAGCGCGTAGGCTATAACTAATTTCATGTTATTAGCTATAGATGTACCATCATACGTTGACCGTCGTTGAAATTCGGAACTAAAATTGTCCCCATATTGTAGATACATTTAAAAACCTTCGAAATTGTATTGTTTTAGTAAACATATATTTACATGAAGATTTTGTTTATTGACTTATTGAGTTGTTCATGAGTATTGCAGACTTTTTACGCGATGGTGGCGCCCTCGCAAACGGTCAAGTTGTAATGGAACATCTATAGTAATAACATTTTTACGACGCTATATTTAAAATACCTGATAATAGTAATTTACTCACACAATGAATGCTCGATTCATTGAAACTAATTAGCATGAACACATTGGCTTATTCATCCAGATTGCAATAATTTCAATAAAACTTAGTGAGTTATATTTATTTTTATTTATTTAAACGGTACAAACCATTTACCACGCGACAGTTCAAGTTCACTTGTTAACATGAAATGAATGAAGCTGCTGACAGGCGAAATCCGGGTCGTTAGCGACAATATCCATGAAAAAGTACAAAATTCAAGCTATTAAAATGTTACATTGAAATTCCATCAAGCACCTTCAATCGGCATTCTCAATTTCACAAATTTAACTGTTTGAACACACCCTGTCAGATATTAAATAAATTTAGAAAAATATTTTTTCCAACATATGACATCAACTAGAGAAGAAAAGACATCAAAAACAACCAAACCTCCGCATAAATAAATTTGGTATTCAATTTTCCGGGAATCAAGCTCGATAAGGTAGAGACCGCTGACGCCGCCACTATAAAGGTGGTTAATTAATATGTCCGACTGAAAAAAAATGTTTCTATTACGGTTTAACATTATCCACAGGACTCACTGTGTGTGAACAGTAAGTATTATTTGTACGTGTATGGCTATTCGATACAGGACAGCCAGACGTTCAGGATTCAGGGGGAATGGCCCAATTTTGTAACTGTAATCCCGACTTCCTATTCTCGACACACATTCTGTAATTTAAAGCATAAATGGAAAAATGCTCCAACATCTAAAGTTATAACGTAATTATTTTTATTGCAGATAGTGAATATTGTGTAACACTTAGTAAGGCGTTGTAACGATTCTGTTTTAAAGAAATTGAAATCAAACGCCAATATTTTTACGGTAAACTATTTTGACAATATGGCATCGTTTAGTTCGATTTAAAAAAATACTTTTTTGCTTATCGTTTTTAAAAATATCAAATCCCTTAGTTTTACTTAAGCAGGAAATAGTTGTTTGTGATTTAATAAAGAAATAATTTATTTAGTATAATAACTTTTGCCGCCCATCCCATATGTTGCCTGCTTCGTTTTGCAAACATTTATAAAAAAGGAAATCTAAATCAACAATATTGTGTGCACAGTATATTTTATTCTAATGAGGACGAGTGGCCAATACAATTAATTGATTGTTTTTTCAATCGATTAATAGTCATGTTCAAGGTAATGATTTTCATATTCTTTCCTAACCAATTTCTATAAAACAATAAAAATTGAGCGTGGCTAGAAAATTTTGCTTATCATAGTCATTCCTTAGCTTCATTATTATATATACATTTATCATATATATACATATATCATATATATATATATATATCATCACTTTATGAAAATGAACGGAGAGAAACTGAATTATAACCAGTATTTGTAATAAAACTTTTGTTCAGATGCTCTTCATTCTGCTTAAATTATTTAACTCAAAACTAAGATGTTTTTGAATTAATATTTTTCTAAATTTGAATTGTTTGGATTTTATACTTTTCCATGAGTTTTGTCGCTAATGGCCCGGGTTTCGCCTTTCGGCATCTTTAGGCATTTAAGTTCAATTACATCGGAGCCAAAAGTCGAAACTCGGGTCGTTAGCGACAAAACACTTGGAAAAGTACAAAAGTTCAAACAATTCAAATTTGGTATTGAAATTCCATCAAGCATCCTCAGGCGAAGTCCTTAATTATATTTTTCTGTTTGCATATTTTTTGCACCCACGATACACAGCACAACTATCTCTGAGTTGTTGAGCGAATGTTGGCGAATAGCACCGTCAACTACTGTGTATAATACAAGTAATACTTTAATCATTCTGGTCGTGTAATAACGATACTCAGTGACGTAATTAATATGACTAAAATAAAGGTGAAAATAATGATACCACGTTCATGTTCCCAGACATAGCAATATTATATGTACATTTATTTGTCAGCATCTAAATAGTTTTTAATCACAATTCACAACTGTAGACAAATTTTACCCAACGGTCACATACGGAATTTACAAGTATGACTTTGTACTAGAGACTCCAATTACTTCATATCTCAACTACTCGAGTATCGAGTAGTACTATTTCAAAATACTCGAGTAGCTTCAAATGTACCAAAATATATTTTTTTAATTCTAATTTGTGTTTATTTATTTATATATGACAAATAAATAAAGAATCTTATTGAATATCATTAATACATTTATTTCATTTTATACAACATTTATTTCAACAATAATAGAGAAACGACTCAAATTTTAATTTGATTCAAAGTTTTGTTTTTTTATTTCCGCAGTCTAAAAAACTCTCTCTGTTGCTGTGGGCGTCGGCTTAAAAGTAATCAATGAATTAAATATTGCTATCATGTTTTTCTGTCCACTGCTTAGAAATAATAAAATTTAGAAATAAGTCTTCGTTTATACATTACTAGTATTACTCGAGTATTTTTCGAATTACCCGAGTCCCTACTTTGTACGGGTTAAGCAGTGGGTCATCGTTGAAATAATGTTCATTCGAATAATATTTGATAATGTGCTTAATGGTTTATATAATCGCATTAGTGATGACCTAACTGATTCATTGACTTGACTCGATTGATTGATTCACTACATTTCACGCCCACTTTTGAAATGTCAGTAAACGAGATAAACTTTAATTTTCGAAGCTTTCTCCGTTCTACAAAATACTGTCGAAAATGGCGTGGACAATAAATCTTCCTGACAGGCCGTGTCAGCTATCACATTTGGGGATAGCGTGTATACCGCTTTGGACGGGTGTTCCAGGCCACATCTCGATACGAATCACACAAAACGGTTCACTTCAAAACAACTATTTATCATCATAATAGAATTGGAAAATGACCCATGAATAGAATCAATTTTAGTTTTTTTTCCCGACCAGCACAAAAACGAGCTTTGACACAGGTTTACATCAAAATAAAAGTCTCATGATAATTTGTATCGCATCGTAAATCATAGATTAATGATTCAGTGAGTTTATGATTCAATCCCACATTGAGCAAAAAATTACAAAATATTTTATAAAGCTCCAACCAATCGTTCGTATGATTTTATATAAAATACAGTCGCTGTATCGTAATATATATTATTTTTCAAACATATTATAGCACATCATCGTCGTGGGGAACCTTTGTACGTCAAAAATTCACATTCACATATATGAATTCCGATGACGCCACGATAGTAAAAATTTCATGACATAATTAAAATAAAAATATTCCTATTGTTTTGTAAATAAATCATCACGACAAATTAAAACTTTTAGATTTTGTGTAAGAGCCACACTCAATAAACTAGATGGCCGAATGTTTCTCATCTAAATATTTAATTCTTAATTAAGTATTTCGACTGTAGGTGCGTGATGGAATTTCAATATCAAATTTGAATTTTTTGAATTTTGTACTTTTCCATGAGTGCCACAGTCATTTTATTGGATTACTGTTGGAAATATGTTTTTCAAAAGTTTATTTAAATTATTTAGGTATTTTTGATGAATTTATGAGATGTAAGCAACATAAAACTGTTCTCTAATGAACTGACAGTCAGTTCAAGTACATCCGTGCACTTGGAATGCCTGAAGATGCCGAAAGGCGAAACCCGGGTCGTTAGCGACAAAATTCATAATTCGAAAAGTACAAAATTCAAAAAATTCAAATTTAATTCTTAAAAGATGTTTTTCATTTTAAAGTCAAAAGAATGAAAGGCTAATATGCAGATAATATTGATATAAGATGTTCTCTACAAAAACACATATATTTTTGATGTTAACAGTATTCTAAAATGAGTCGTAACAAGAGCAATTATCTACTTACATGTCCTGTCCGTGTCCCACCAGTAAATTTGATGAAAAGTGATTTAAAAACAAACATCTATCGTTGAACGACGTCTGTTGAATTGAGATGCTCCATAAAGAGTTCATATGATCCACATTAGAAGTGGGAATGGTTTAAAAAAATGTCTTAATTCAGTTTTTGCGACCGCCACCCCTTATAAAATGGTACAAGTAACATATTACAGAGCTGGACCTGGCTGCGGGCGGAAAGTAAAAGCGTGCTATACAGCGACGTGAGTTAAATTCGAGATGGCGCAAAATTCTACTTAACCAAGTCGACGCAAGAAAGTGGCCGAGTTCACATTAACGAGGAAAAGAGCACAGAGGAGGGTGTAAAAAAAATAAGTTCGTACTCGCAGCACGATTTCTAAACTGAAACTTTTCATTGTGAAACTGAATAATATATTATTTTGCTACGCCATTGCTCATCGACGACTTTACTGACTTTAAACATGTAAAAAAAATAAGATTTTAATGTTCGCAAGTCACGACAGCCAACTTACATATTAATTAAAACATATATTTTTTTACTCTTCAATGACACTGTTTGTTATTTACGAAACACACAACATTTCATTGCAATACATTGTGACAGTAATTATTCTAAGTCCGCAAAAGCTTAAACGAGGAGAGGCTTATTTGGACGGTATAGAAAATTAAAAATAAACTCTTTTTAAGCTAATTAGAACTATCAAGATCATTTCAAAAAATACCATTTATTCAGTAGTTCTCCAGTGAAGACGTCTCGGTTGGCAATACCATAAGTCAATGACACCTTTTTATATTCGCTTAATCTAACCACAGAGAGTCATATATAAAATATTATTCAATAATTGTACACTATTGTTATTTCCTTTTGGATTCACCCTTCCAAACCCAACTCATTAATTATTAATAATCTTCAGTCTTAGTGTCATTAGGACCAATATTTTTTTGTTTATATCTATTATAATCGTAATCGTAGTACTGAAGTAATCTAAAAGTCTGAAGATGGAGAGGCAAAACACGTGTCACTGTTTGCTACACAATTCACAGAAAACAATTTTTTAATGACCTGAGCGCATAAAGTTGTGAGAAATGGGACTTGGAAAGGAATAATAATTAGCGAATGGTTCGTCATTTGCCCTGATTTAATCATTATAATGTACATATGTCTTTTTTTAACACAAATTCAAAAATTAATTTAAAATTTAATTTATACAAATGTTCGTTAGGTGATTCAAGTCTGTAGCCACCTCATCCAAATATGCAATTAAAATAAAACAAATATGCCACAAATTCATTAAACAATGCAAAGTAATCATTTATCCCCATTTCGAATTGAATGGCACGATATGGCAGCACAATTTTCATAATATATTAAAACAATGTGTTGCATAGTGCCGATGCGGTATGCTCTTCATTGTATAAGAATTGTATGAAAAATGAATAGCGTAACAAGGTGGAATTTTATTTTCTTTCAGAATATAATTCACTGCGCATCAAGGATATTTTACCTCTACAAAATATTATAACATTGTCTGCTCTCGTTCATATATTGTATTATTTCACTCGGTACTTTGAGATGATTTTTTTAAATATAATCAACCGCTTATTATATGTATGCATATATGTCAATGAGAGTGAGACTCCAATTTCTCGATATCTCAACTACTCGAGTATCGCGAAGTAAATTTTATAAATACTCGAGCAGTTTCAGATGTACCAAAATAAATATTATAAATTAAAATTTTAGTATACATATAAATAGATGATAAATAAATAAATAAGCTTATTTCATTTCATTATTAAATTTATTTAAATTTATAAAACATAAATTTCAAAAATAATAGAGAACTAAACGTCTTAAATTTTAAATTGGTACGGAAATTTTGTCTCTTGTCATCATAAACTTGTCATTGATAAGATAAGTCAGCAGGACCCAAAGCAAAGCTTACTAAAGAAAGTCTTGCATAGCATAGTCAACGAGTATTAACTCGAGTATTTTTCAAAATACTCGAGTATTGAGTACTTGAAAAATCGAGTATTCTTAAGTATCGAGTCTCTAGTGTCAGTAGAGTGAACTTGCGGCCCACCTTATTGCGCGATCAAGAGTTCGTGTCCCTAAATGGATACTTTCATGCGTTAATTTAAAAATTTACTGATTTTTTTTCCCAATGCATGCGTGTCTACGATTTATTTTTTCCTTTGCACCCATATCAGTCTGTCCTGAAACGTGACATTGGCCAACCCTTCCTTCTTTATCTTTCTATATACTGACACATATATATTATATTTAAATAGGTATATCATTTTCCATTTCCCGATGAAACACTATTGTCATTAACAATTTAGATTTATTTTAGTTTAAATAAAACGAAAACGGCCAACATGGTTTAGACACCATTAAGTATATTAAACCAGCTTCATACTTGCGGGTACGAATCCTAGGAGTTTTATATATTTATATAAACCGATTGTTCAATCAGCATTTGGACTTCTGCGTGGATGTCTGTTGCGTATAAATTTAGAAGCGAAAGAAGACATCTGACGTAGATATGTCCTTCTATCCGTACTCGAAAAAATACGCGTAAAAAAATGAGTAACAAGCAATTCTTGCAGAAAATCTTCCGTTAGGATAATGGTCGGTGCTGTAATTTTTTGTGCACAAATGATAATTTCAATTAATGCAGCTTACCGTGGGAAATTTAAGAAATAAATTGATTGATTTGTATTTGACTGATATAAAAAAAAAAATTAAATTAAATGAATATTGTATTACATTTTGAGCCGTGATCCGTCAACATAATCACATCGCATTAAGGACAAGCAAAGACAGTCCGAAAAAAAAATCTTTCACTTTAACACATGGTCACTTCACCAAACAACAAAAATTCCCGCCAATTTGGAATGCTAGTGAATGATAAAGCTTTTCATTTCAAAGGACAAAAAGCATCTCATCTTTACAAAGTTTTTTTGTCAAAAGAAACAACTACCAAAGAAACAGCACAATGAAACTTTCATACGGAATTTGTTCTTCCCTATTGCAAAAAAAAAATGCTCTTCAATTTTTGAAAAAGCGCTAGGGAGCTTGTCAATTTTAACTGGAAATCTTTGAGCACGAAAGCTTTAAGTATAGTCACTCTCAGAAGGCTACATCAAAGACTCCTAAAACTTTGTCAGTTTTATGAATGCCTTAACTTGCTGACTAAAAACTATCCTAGATATACCTCCTTAGATAAAGCTACGATTACAGTGTATGACAACAAAATTAGTCAAAGCAATTTTTCACAAAACATTTCCTAATTATATCTATCTCATCGTGAATAACAAACATGTTCCAATGAAATGATGACTTAAATCTTTCACTATTGAAGCTATTTTTTAAAAACCCCAGTGAAGCATAGGCATCCTCATAGAGATAGCAAAATTTATCCATCTGTTTATTACTCAGTCGCTCGCTCAACCTCTCTATAGTTCGATGAGAGTAGAGATAGAAATGATAAGGCTAGGACAAGCTAGTTGTTAGAAAATCACTTCCGCTTTATGCCCCGCTTGTAGGATTTGATAGATGTGGAGGATTTTTATTATATAACCCATTTACCCATACCTTCGAAGAGAATCAGACTGAAAAAATGCTGCGAGTACTGTGACTCAAGTCCATGAGGTCCGTCATGGAAGTCAACACCGTTTACCACTGCACGACGGACAAAGTACACAACTTGCACGTTTAAATTGAACAAACTAGCAGTGAAAAGTGCCTAATTATTAAAGAAAATATTTCGTTTCTGTACTTAATATAACCATAAATGTTGATCTTGAAATGACGTGTTTTTCAAATTGAATAATATGAAAAATTACAAAGACTTGCCAATGTGTAGTTTTTTATTATTATTGGCGATCTCTTACTCTACAAATGAAAGAACGTTGAAATATTATTTTTGTATTATTCATTCGATACGTACAGCTTGAGAAATGCTGATATTGATAATGCAAGCTATTGCGATGTATTTTTTCAAAATAAAAATGACTGAGTTTTTAATTAATGTATGAAACTTTAATTATTGCTTTCAAATGCTTTTAGAAGCAGTTTGAATGGTTGATATTGTTTTAATGATTCGCTATTATATCTTAAATACTATTACCACCATTGATCGACGGTGATGTGAAACATTATATTGCAATCATTTGTAATTTTATTTTAGTTCACCAAGTCAAGGCACTTTTAACGAGGTAGTAGTGGTAGGTGGTGACAAATCAATGCATTTAATTGGTTCGTACTTTAATCCAAATTAACAAACAACAAATGAAAACTCACTCACCTTTGAATTCTTTAATTTTTCATTTGATCTACAAAATGACTCGTCATTTTCAAAGGTGCTGAATTCAGGATGATGGATTTGGGACGAATCTTTTCCTCAGTCTTTTTGGTCATCTGTCTTGTCATTTTCTAGTTAAACTCTTTCAGCAAACGATTACCATATCTTAAGTTGGTTACAAATGGCAATTCGACAAGGTTTGTGATTGGCAGCGTCCATCTACAAATGATGATATTGCCCTTTAACTGAAAATCTTCCAGTGTGATATCTTGATTCGCTTTGGTAACTAGAAAATTTCTATTCATGCTAACCGTAACCGCAAAGAGCTATCCATTTAATTTTAGTATCAAGGTTTGAGAAAATTTGAAGGAAGCAAATAAAAGTGAAGAAATTTGATTTAATTTGACACGATTAATAATAAGATTGAATAAGTTTAGTAGTAAAATATTTAACGAGTAAATTTCATTAATGTTCATTTAGTAGGATAAGCTTCATCGACTCTTATTTCCTCATAAATATTTTCCACTTTATTCAAGCTAAGCAGACGTAATTCAAAATTTAAGCTTAAAATTTTCCTATGAAACGAACCGTTTACTTAGAATTTAATGTCATTACAGTCCGGCCAGTAATAAGATATCAAGTAAAGGTGGATTATATTAAATATTGTGATACGGAATCCATTTAATTTTGGCATTAGGGTAAAAGGATCGGATATTGGCATGCTGATATGGTTGTTAATAATATGAGTTTTACCTTTAATTACGTTTCTACGTCATGAACGTGAGTTGATATGAAGTCATAAAAGCTTTCCCGTTTTATTGCAAAGCAATCAAATTTAGGGTGGCGAGGTCTTGACGACCTCTTCAAGATTTGACAGCGAATAACTCTGACGCATTAAGATAAACGCCTATCTTAATAGGCTGGTGGTGAAAGGTACAACGTTTAGTAAGCCTAAAAAACGGATTATCAAATGTGTGTTAATTGTGCTAGTAGCATACATCAAAGTTTGATAAAATGATATAACTCTTTGAATATATAAACTGCCGATTATTTGTGGAAAGATTGAATCAAATCGCTAGCAATGAGGGAACTATTGAACTAGTATTGTATTTTTAAAAACATATTATACACGTGTTCGTTACAAAATATTTAATGGAAATTAGATGGAACTCTTTGGCAACGGCGGATTCTCATTATACGCAAGATATCACTCAAGCTAAGTAGTTGTGCATGTCAGGCTTCCATTATTTTTCCTTCCTATTTTTCTTTTATTTAAGCACCTTAGCGAATAGTTAGCTCTTCAGCTCTGTATCGGGACAAGTACATAAGCAGTCAATTCGTTGCTTTGCTTGATCGTATAAAAATATGGAAAGCGGCTGTATTCACATAACAGATGGTGACATAAAACGTGTATCACATAATATATTATATCGGATATAATCTGCCGTTTAACGGAGCATAACAATGTAAAAAAATTGTGATGCTAGTTCTTTCGAAAAGATAGCTCCTTCAGTATTCGATATCGGACATCATAGTCTTAGGGGTCGACAGAGACGTATTCTGGGCTCGTAGGGTAAAACCTACTATTGTGGGCCAGCTACAATTATTGGCCACTTACATATAAAATCTAGTTTTTTTTTTTAAACCAAAACCACATTTCCAACTTTTTTTTTACTCATATAGCTCCCTTATTATTCTTCTATCGTTTAAACATAAAATTGTAATTTTATGAATTTTCAAACAACTCCAAAAGCGCATTTTTATCATGCAGCCGGTGTGTCACCGTGAAGCAAGTGAGATTACTTGTAAATATCTTAAGGATTGGACTTCAGTCTAAGTTAATTTAACTAAATTCTAATTGAACAGAATTATTCGTCTTTAGTGAAGTAATAAATTAATTATTTTTATGAATTGAAAATATTTTTGTAAAAAGTTATTATGATGGTGGCCAACTGACTGAAAATACATACAATTTCTATTACTGGCGTATCCACTATACGAAAGAATTGATGCCTGTTGTCTTTCAGGCTCCAATTACTCGTCATCTCAACTACTCAGTATCGAGTAGTTTCAGATGTACCAAACTCTAGGCGAGTATTTTTCAAAATACTCGAGAATCGAGTACTTCCAAAAAGGGCGAGTATTCTCGATTATCGAGTATTCGATACTCGAATTGGAGACTCTGGGTGGTACCCGTCTCCCATATATTCATTGATTATTCTTCGAGATGAGTAAGACTTCGACGACGGATGCTGTAAAATTTCATATCATGATTTTTTACTTGTAAATTCATGCGGCACCCAAACACAAAGCTTTGATTCCATACAGAATCTTTAGAAATGTCGTAAATGGTTGATTGGTCAATATTTTTCTGAATACATTTGAGGTCAGTCGAGAACTGTATTCACAATGATCAGGAGATACCCACCATTTAGTTCAATGGGATATCGAGCTTAATATTCGTCTTTGTCAGACAAATAATACAATTCAAGGATGAAAGTTGCCGAACCAAAAACGTTACATTCGAGTGTTCATCATTTTTTTGTTATTGTATATTTTTAATCGCGGTTGCGTTGGTACAAACTACTATAACGTAAATAAATTTTATTTCATTTATGAAATATTTCTAAGATCCTGTCAAAAATATTACTCTTTAAATATAGACAAAATATGTATTTCCAGACCAATAATGATAAAATGATTTTTGCCACCGCCTTTTTGACTGGTCGGGTCCGTTGTACAGTGGTCAATTTTGTTGGATTTCGTGACGGACTTCACGGGTTTGACTCTCAGTGCGAGCAGCATTTTTCAGTATATTTATCGAATCTGTTGAAGGTATATGAGTTATTATCCGATCTTATAAGTCGGAAATAGCGAGAGTGACTAGCTTACCACATTACCCGTCCTAGCGTTATCATATCTATCCCTAGTCTCATCGAACTGGGGAGTGGTTGAGCGACTGAGAAACAAATAGTTCTTTTAGAGAAAATATGTTGAGATACCTTCATTCGGAGGCCATATGCCACAAATTAGGAGCGAACATATATTTGACACACTGAATATTTTTACATTAAATGTTACCTACTTGATATACAAGTTTGTTTTTTCCCCACCACCACCCGTTGTGTATATGCAGCCAGTGTTTCATGGCCGCCTTTCACAACGCTATCGACATATAAAAAGGAATTATTTCTCACATTCATGGCTTGATCAGATCTGCAAATCTCCACGAAACTGATTTTGAACCGTTCACTAGTATGCTTGAAAATTGAAAATAAAATACAAAAATTATAGTATAAAATAAATTGGAGTGACTAATACAAATATACCGTTAAAACGACAAAAAATTTGGATCAGTCTGTTGTTTTATTATAACGCGTAACAGACAATTTAATCGGCCAGTCCTTCACATTTTATCATTTTTATGGCATGCAAATCGTGTTATTTTTATCGTACCACAGAGTAAGTTTTGTCTTTTGTTACCAAATATTTGTGAAAGTAGTTGGGAAACAACAAGACTCACCCCCTTTGCTCCTTTCTTGTCCTCAGTCCCGTCTCTTTTATCGCATTTCGAGTTTGTTTGTTCCCATATTAAGTTTCAGCATAAGTTGTTTGTTGGAGGTGTTTGACAATACAGAGGCTGAGAAATCCACATGCCAACATTTCATAAATAATATCACTGAACAATATTATTATAGAAGTAAATTGTTATGAGAAAACATCACATTTATTTAAAATAGCCTTACAATATTTCCAGCTATACAATAAAAAAAGATCTTTTTCATAGTCAAATTAAAGAGTAATCTCGTGAGCTCCCGGATTCTTGACCGTTATCGACCCTTTAGATGCCCTTGACGAACGGTAACGCGCTGCCATTTTGAAGCGATACTCTGAATGAACTAGTTGTTTTTTTAATATTAATACTGGCAATGCCATCTCTAAATAGGCTTGAAGAATGAAAACACATCGATTGTCGAATAAATCTATTTTCTTTGAGGCAAAATCAGGATTTCCACATTTCATTATAATAACTCAAAACAATTTGTTAGTTCGCCTCGCGTAAGCTGGCATAACGCATATCAGTTACTCGATCATTTAATTGAATAATAAATAAGATTTTTCATTTATTTGTGTTGAATTTTAATCTGTAATGAGTGAATATATACCATTTGACAATGTATGAGGTTGTAATAAAAATAATAACACATGTTTTAGTACTTATTCCATATGAAATTTATTGTAACAGCACCGGCTTCGCTCATGGTGAGCATTATCAACTGATGGTATCAAATTGACTGTTTTTGGCAAAATATTTTTTTTGTCACAATCAACCTAAAATTGAGAACCACTGGTACAATTATTTTAAAATAAATATTAGAATATCTTTTTATATAACATAAAAATAATGAATACTTCAAAAGATTGTGTTTGATTTTTAATTGTCATTTTTCATAATTACACCATATTAATTATAAATTTGAAAACAATTCTCTCAGTAAACTTTAAAAATAATTGGCACTTTGAAACAAACTTTTTATTCATCGCTTACTTGTTAATTTATGTAATAAGAAATTTATAAATTTTATTAAAATGGTACGAAAATGGATAAGGAAATGTTGAGTATGATTATTTTTAGATGTACAATACTTACAGGACACAGATAAAATAAAATGAAACACTTTCGAGGTGTTAACTGTCAAATCTTGATGGAAATGCATTATATTAAGAAATAAATAAGTTCTTATTATTTTTCGTACACCGAATGATTATTATATCTAAAGATATGAAAGAAAAGGTAGTATTTCTGTTTCAATTATTCAGTATTTTTACGGAAAAAATCGTAACTAATTTGACTTGACTTGACTCCAATTCAAGTGTCAAATACTCAATACTCGAGAATATTCGTCCATTTTCAAGTACTTGAAACACGAGTATTTTGAAAAATGTTCGAGTATTACTCGTTCTGAACAAAACTAAACAAATACTAAAATTCGAGACCTTTAATAATCTATTATTTTGGAAATATGTTTTAAAATTAAAATAAATGTACTAATTAAAATAAATTTGATATAAACTTTTTTTATGATCTATTTATATATGTATTCTCAGTGAAAATATATTCTTCTCCAAGCTGTCATTGAAATTAAATTTGACCGCCCTATCTTCAGCTATATAAATATGTGTCTATGTTTTTCTTTGGTTCTGTTTTTATGATGGTGACTACTTGCTGATTTTGTTTCATTGAAGCAAACCAAAATTTTTGGCTGGCAAATTTATTTATTTATTTATTTAAGAAAAAGCAAATCATGGCATTACAGCTGATGCCAATGCGCCATGTATTTGACAAATATAAATACATGTATTTATATATATACATACATGTAAATACATAATATAAATCACTAATTAATTAAAAACAAGATGAAAACATTATAGTCATAAAAACTGAGAGAAAAAATTTATAAAATCATATTAGAAATTTTCAAAGATGTCAACCGAGTGAGTTCTGACAAAATCAACTTTGATTCATAAAATATAGTATTCGTCTGAACTCGTTCACGTCAATATGAAATATGTCGACATCCGAAGCAATGCCGTTTAAAATTGTTAAAGCTCTTCCCAGAGGCATTCCTATTGGCAGACTGGTTCTACCCCTTGGAAGAACAAACAACTCAAACTCACGATTCCTCAAAAAATTATCAGGAACATTCAATTTAACATTTTCAAGAATGGTGGAATTCTCATTTTGGCCTCGGATAAGCCGAAAGAAATATAATCGACTTGGACCAATAATTTCAATAATCGTGACCGGTGAAATCATGTTGTCATACAAATCTATTACTAGATACATTTTCACTGAGAATACAGTTTCACTGTAACATATGCACAAATATGAAATAATCTTATATATAAAACCGAAACGGCGTATGTATGTATGTGGGTATGTAATTCACTTTTGCATTATTGTTGCAAGTTGCCATAAAAACGAATATGAAAGAAGATATGCTTGAATTTTTATCGGCGAAGATATTTAGTCAAAATTTAATAAATTAGTCTTCTACCAACTTTTTCCCGGCTTTTATTAATATAATAATGTTTATTATTTACGTGAAGGTATTATTTGACATTTCTTTGACAGCAAATTAGATTTTTTCCTTGAATTTGGACATTTTAATGGGCGAGAATGGGGCTGTCATCAAATTAAATAAAGTGTGTGATTTTATTTTAACTATATTTTGGATGCTAGATTTTATGATATAATTATGTCGAATGATATAACATTAAATAATTATTGGTCGCTTAGTCCGAGCGACGCCGGGTAGCAATACTAGTAATATATATATTTTGGTACATCTGAAACAAGTCGAGTATTTAAAAAATTTACTACTCAATACTCTAGTAATTGAGATGCCGAGTAATTGGAGACGCTAATTGTAACAAATAAACATTAAATAAGTATTCAAATCTGATTGTGATTTACGTAATAAAGATTCGTTTTAGTTTATAAGTGTGATATGAGTCGAGTGAAACACCTGTAATTGATTTCATGTTCATTTTGTTCAAGATTATTCAGCGAGAAAGAAATGCGTCACGGTTTTTCGAAGCATCGCACTTTTTGTTTCATCTGTCGCTTAATATAGAACGTGGCGTGTGAGAAAAAGGGTCATGAAAATGATATGGTAACTGACATCTCTCACAATGCGTTTCCCGAGAAAAAAATGTTAACACGTCGTCCATAACACTTAAAAAAAGTTCTCACGCGCTAGCACTGTGTCACGTCACAACAAAAACAACGCAATAATCTTGCAGTTATTTAGCCACGACAAAAGTTTTTTTTACGTGAAAGAAAGTTTTATAAGACTAATAAATTTGATTCCAAGCTTTTTTTTAAGAAGCATGTGAACAGCTTATGAAGTAATCCGAGGCAATTTGTTAAACAATAACTATGTATAAGTCAGATTCTTAACCTCACGTTTTAGAGAGGTGAAAGAAATTTATAAACTAATCACTCTTAAGGATTACCATTATCATAAAATAATAAAACATTTTAGTACTTATTCCACATTGAATTTATTTAGATCGGGATCGATTTCGCTCATTGCGAGCATTATAAACTCATCAATCAGTCTTATTATTCTTATTATTACAACTTATAATTCTTATTATTACAACTCATTTTTATTATCTTCTTGAAAACGCGGCGTAAAGTATGTGTTCAATTAATTTAAGGGGGTCCCCCCATGTGACGGCCGGTTTTTTTTGCTTTTTTTGGGATTTTTTTTTGACGAACCTTATTAATGTAGAAGTTTACCATATGTTTATTGACATTTTAACAGTAAGTCAAAATATGTTCAGACAAAAATCTTCATCACAATGTGTGGTGCACCACTCCAAAAACACCCCATGTCAAAAAAAAAGATGGTAAACGGCCTCCATCCGACCGGCTGATTGGCTTATTGGAAATCAAAAAATCTATCGATTTTTTAATCAATGAAATTGTAAAAATCGTTTGAACTAGGATCTTTTTAAAATGTGGAAAATTGAATAATTGACAAGTTTTTTGAAAAAAAAAAAATTTCGTCTATTTGGTTACGTAAAAACAAAACGGTTAAGATTTTTTAAACAAACGATGACAAAACATTTGTTTAATCTACCATTAAAATTTCAAAGCAATCGGTTAACCCGTTCTTAATTAAGATATCGTGGAGGCCAGTTAGGAAAACACAGTTTTGAGAAAAACACGTTTGAAAGTTCAAATACGATTTAATCTATGAAATCTTTACTCCCCATTAATCTGCTATGCCTGGTTCATAGATAATTCTTTCTTCTTCCTGTTTTAACACTTTTAAAGCTGCTTTCTATGCTCTTGCTTAAACTTTGGTTTGTTTCATGAATTGATATTACATGTAACAAACTGAAGCGTCAAAATGTGACCGGTGTCCCGTCTCGAAACAAGTGTAGTCTAACTGCAATAAATTTCCAACGACTTCAAATATTGTAAAATCACCACCAGCATACCTTTACCAGCATATTTTACACGTGTTCAAGAATCATTCTATGCAAAAATAAAAACAAGATTGTTTCAAAATATCACATGGGGGGGCCCCTTAACCCAGATATGTCCAACACATTTTTATATAATTGTTTTCGTCACTTGTTTACTATACCAGGTGAAAAATTATTTGAAGTACAATTTTTTTTTATTATTTTTGTACCATTCCAGAGTTTTCACTCTTGACCTCGGAACTATTTACGATGAATCACAGGATTTTGTGATTTGTACTATTTTACTATGCAAAACAATGGCTTTCAAGAAATATTGCTCCTGGGGTCTCTAAAACGCTTAATCCACCACTGTTTACTATGCGTTTAATGTGATATCATTGCAGGACTGCAATACTTGTTGTTTTAATTATTACTATTGACCTTCTGTTGGAAGGCTGGAAGTTCAATCGATTGTTTACTTCTTCTTTAATTCCGTACTATCATACTCTTTGGTACAGCTAGTATTATTTACATTCAGTATAATTGCCTGAATACTGAGAACTAAAATCAAAACTGGATTCTTGCCAGGTGAATGAAGGCTTGTTTTCAAAATAAAATATGGAATATATTGGATGGTAATATTTGAGATATTGTATGATTATCAGTGACACTTGAAAATGTCTAAGACTATCTCACGATGAATTATGCTTTACAAAATAAATAAGAAATACATGAGAAAATGATTTTTCCAACGATAAACCACTCTGCTACTCATCGCGCGAGTGGATAACACAAAAACATATTGGTTGAAATCTCTGTTTAGATTTTATATTATAATTTTGTAGGGGATGTTTTAGGCCCATGTATTATTATGGAAATGGAACAAGGGTGAAAATGGCCTAAATAAGTTAAGTATCAAATGTTATTCAAAGAATTATGTCGGGGCACAGCGACTTTCAACATGTTGCTCGCAATATAATATATGTACCAAATTTGGACCCTTATTATATAAAAGTATACCTATTATTTACCTTCACAGGCACCTCAAAATTGTACCCGCCACCACTCGTTATTGGCTTACGTCACTTAACACTGAAGTTATCTGGTAACCCATAGAGCAGCAGCCAAAAGATTCCATAGTTATCCTGGGAGTAATTAACCAAAAAAATATTATTGAGTTGAGTTAATTTATCACAATGTGCCATCGAAAGCTTGCTCTCCTGCTTTTTTTTAAACGGTTTATAACTAGCCCTCGTAGCCAAAAATTATATACAGTATATTATGGTTTGTTAATGTGTATAGTTGAGATATTGTTTGTTACCTTACGTTAAAAATGTTCTAATAGACATTTTTGCCTCAAATGACCTTTTCATCGGAAAATTTTGTATTTACCGCATTCTATTTTATACATGAATTTCAGAAATATCTATCGTTGAATAACGGAATTGCACTGCATCCGCACACTTTTTTACTAAATTTATTTGACAATGTTCTAAGGTTGTTATCATTATTTCCATTATTAGATCTTTAAGATCATTATTTTTCAGCAAAAGTTGTGAAAAAATATGCTTAAAATAAGTAATTTGACACATTTCTTCATGCTTATTGTTCAAAACTTCAAACGCTCATATCTCAAGGCACTGTCTTCTACAAGAGCAGTACTAACCTTTTCAAAGTAAAGTGTCGATATGGTAATTTGAATATCTTGATAAATAGTAGAAATATATTTAAACAATTAAAATAATCTTGTATTAATAATTTCCTTTTATGCAGACAGAAGTAATCAATAACAGGTAATGGTGTGTATACAATTATATGATATAAATGTCTTTCACACAGTCTGAAACAAGACATATGGAACCACAAAATATTAATTATTCATAAAGAGTGACTATAACTCAAGACATTTCAGTTTACAGGTTGGTATTAAAATGTTTCTGCCAAGTGCGATGAAAAACATCCTTTAGATTTTCAATGGAGTATTTGTATCAACAACCGCCGAACATGAAATAAACAACACAACAAACATAATTTTCAAGCATTGTCTATGGCTGCATTTACGTACAACGTGAAAGAATTTGTGATGGTTGGAATAAATATATTCCTTTTTTTAAGCTCTAATATTCTAAAAATGTACCTAATCTCAATAACTTTTATTCATTGATGCACAAACTGCGGCCCACGAACCGCATACGGCCTAATATGAAAAATATCAATCAACATTTTTCTTCAGTACTTAACAGTACAGTAACGAACGATATAAGCACTAATAATAACAATAACTCAATCACTTGAATCCGTGATAGCTGATGGCACTTTTTTGTCTAGGTTATGAATTGTCTATGTGCCAACTTGTCATGTGCCGGCTTGACATGTGTCGACGTTCCATGTGCCGACTTGACTTGTGACGATTGGTCTGGTCACCCCGAAGTTCGTACCCAGTGTCTTGTCGATTAAAAATTTTGAATTTATTGTAGAACTTTTCATACGAAAATCCAATTGAGTTGTTGAATTTTAAATTCAAAGTTAAAAAAAAGACTTGAAAACGAGTCTATTTAAAAAGTTTCAAGTTAGAGAAACTTGTCGGACACTGCTGGTTTGCAATTGAATCCGGATAGGAAAAGTTATTTGAGTTTCTTTAGTCGAAAAAGCTAACATTCCACTTCGATAGTAGTGTTTCAGAAACTTGAAAGCACAAACGTAAAACTTTAAAACAAAAGTGAATTTTTGATACTTTTTTGTTATTTATGTTTTATCATATCCGTAACTGAATCGGTATAAAACCATCAGTTGTTTTTACAAGAACTGACTATACTTGTCGCTCAAAATCCTTTTTTGAGGAGGAAATATAAATGTGATTGCTGCAAAGGTTGAATAGCTAGGCAATAAGCATTCATTGTGATCGGCTATAAAACAAGTAGCATGCAGAAAAATATATCTTTTATTTATGCAATAAAATTTTATTTACTATTATTAACTGAGCTTAGCCATGGCAATTAATTAAATAAAAGTTAAAATGATACCATGATGTCCATGCATATGATTCTAGGTATAATAATATTATTTACATTTCTTTTCGCTTTAAAAATATGCCTAAATAAAATAAATTTAAAGTGGTCGGCTAAGGTTACTCCACGGCTTAACACTTTATTTTTAAGGTTTGCCTATTAAGCTTTAAATGCGATTGCTTATTTGAGGGAGACACAATATAGAATACTAGTGATTCATTTGATTCATTGATTCGATAGATTGATTCATAACATTAAATCCTTTTAATAATGTTAAGTAGTTAAAACTAACACATTGAGAGGTGATATATCGCTATGGAATTGAGAAGCGCTGTTTTTCTAATCCTCCAACAAGGCAGGTAGGGACAATTTAAGATCGCACTATAACTCCAACTAAGGATGTATTCGTGTTGCCATAAAACATAAATATTATTATTAGCACGTAGCGAATTTCAGAGCTTATAAATTGCTGGCGTACATATTATTACCAAACTGCTTAAGGACTCTCTTGTTTGCCAAGGTTCATGGCTTTAATGATAAAATACCTAGAGCTTCAATTATTATGATAACTCTGACAAAATTAAATTGCTCCTAAGTTTGTTCGGCATGCATACTCAGACAAAAATATTCGATCGCAAATATAACCCAGAGTTAAAATCAATCACAGATAACACTTAACGCCTTGCTCTATATTTAGGGTTGCCAGATTAACTTCCACCTTTCAAAAAAGGATTTAATTTTTTTTTCAATATCTTCATACCGGGACGACTGGTGACCCTATAGTTATAAGAGCTGTAGTTTCAACTGCTGGAGTCATGGTTTAAATTTTAATAAAAAAGACTTGAAAACGTGTTTATATAATTGCTTACATTTAAGGGCAAAACAGTTCAGTATTAAATTATTACTTATCAGGGATCTGGAGTGGAGCAGCAGTTTTTTGGCTGGAACAGGAGCGGAGCTGGAGCACGGAAATGCGTTGTACTCCACTGCTCCAGTATATACATATATATATATTAGTTTTATTCAAAATTTTAATTTTAAACGTTTTTTAAAATGTATTTTCAATTTATGATAAATTCATGATGATTTTTTTAACCCTGGTATCATTTGATACGAGGGCAAACCTGCCAAGCGATACATAACCTCACTTTTTAATATTTCTGCATGAAAAATAAAATTAATAAATAATATGCCTCCTATTAAAACTATTCGGAGCACGGAGTGGAGCAACTCAAAAAAGTGGTTGCTCCAGATACCTGTTAGTTATACTGTAAAATCGAATAAATTAAATATTTTTTTTTTAATATTAAAACTAGTCTAAAACAATATTGCTATGCTGAAATACCTAATTAAGTTCTAACAAAAAAATGAATGGCAATTAAACCCATAAGGGATTTCATTACTTTATTTTATTGATTAACCCACGTCAAATTGCAAACAGACAGTATGTACATACTGGACAGTATCTATGGACCAAACGATATGAACCATATAACGAAACAGCGCTGAACTCTACATGCTGTATGAAGAGGGGTAGAACAAAAACGGTGTAGATCCACAGCAATCACAGGGTGAGTACCAACATTTTGAATATCTTATATTGGTTGAAAAATATCTACCTATATACGGATCGATTGATGAACCAACCAAACGTTATGACGGCTACGGAATTTCATGAAAAATAAACACGGATTTTTAGCCAACAAGAAAGAAAGACGGCGATGATCAAATAAAATATTTAATTGTCTTTATTTAATAGCATAGAACACACGAATAACAATTTGATACTTTCACAACATTTATATCCAGCAATAAATAAACATTACACGTGTTTATTTTACAGTATTTGTCGTTTGTGGCGTATGGTTACTATTAAATCCTTTTAAAATGTGATAAAACAAAAATAAAAACGGTCCACTTTTGCAATTAAGTTAAACAAAATTATTCAATCCATAAATAATTCGATAACAATACGAAATAAATCCCGTAATTTTGTAATTCACCCGCCGGCGAAAACAATGTGGTTTGTTTGCCGGTTATCTGAAAAATAATACTCATTCGAAATGAGTGATTTTACTCGTAATAAAGATATGAAAAAAATATAATTAAAATTTTCTTCTTGCATTTCACGTGATCTCGTCGCACAAATTTTTCTTCTATTGATATTTCGGTAAATTATGGATATATGGTCAGGGGACAAAATTTTTTTGAAGATGTATGAAAAATAAGCACATTAAATGAAATGAATGTAAGGATTACGATTTTCTTTGAAATGTTTCGTCTTTAATTTTTAAATTTATCAAAATAGACGATCCTAAAGAATATTTCGCAATAAGTATGAAATCGAATTGTTTTAATTTGCAGGAGCAAAAATGCAACCACAAACTACACAAATAATAATATTATACAGATAGAGACATACACTTAAGTTTATTATTTGTTTGAAATAAAAAGAATAATTTTACTATAGGCTAATATTAAAAACAAATTCTTCTTTCAGAACTCATACAATAATCAGTAATATTCTTCAGATTTAATCATTTTGATTCCACATTTTATAATAATCCACAAGAACTCAAAGAGTAAAGTCAAAACATAAAATTATAAGCCAGTATTGACAGATTGGTATTCTGCCCCGTGACCATATATCCATAATTTACCGAATTGTTGATACTAAACGTAAACTGTATAGCAAACAATAATTTAAGCAATAAATAACATTTGTGGAAAAGTTACTTAGAAGCAACCAGGAAAGGATACTTATTCTTTGGAAGATGTAAAGTTACTGTATTATCTTAAGGGACAGTCTGTGGACAATATATCGCGGATAGATTGTGGAAGTATAACCTCCAAAACTTTATCCATCAATCAAGTTCTGATTCAGTGCTGTCATTCACTTGCTTCGCGTGTCCTTATCCAAGGACTTGCATAATACGAGGGACATGGCTTACGAAAGATAATTCAAAGCCTTGTCTGTTTTCATGATTATTATCATTTCGAATTTATTCGATTTATATTTTTGCTGTAAAGTAAAATAGTCAAATGAATAAGTTTAGAATAGTAATAAAAGCTATTTTAACTCCATATGAAATTATCTACTACTGCTAAAAATACGTTTTAGACTGTTGCATGTTATACTGAATTAATAGTAAATATAAATATATTACTTGTCCCAGGTCCAACTATTATATCGTGTTTATATAGACGATTACCAGTGTGGACACTTACATAAATTGATATTTAAGCTGATTTCAGATGTGTGTAACGTCTTCAAATACCCTACCGTTCATTTTGTTTTCAATATGGGGAGTAGTGAAATGATCCCTCCAAAAAGATAAAGGTTGTCATGTTGAGATATTCCATTGAATGTGCATATGGATATGCACTCCACATTGACAACGGATATGGTGAAAAATTCTTTAGATTATAGAAGGGTTGAAAAGTTACATATTGCTTAAAAGTGAGAAATGATGCATACTATATTTTCTCATAACGTGGTGACGACTTTATTGATAATTTATCGTACGAGAGGATTTTTTTTCGTAGTAAGTTTTCAACTTGATAGTTTAATGTTTTTATTTGGTAAAAGATCTTTTTTTTTTTTTAACCATGTCCGCTCCCAACTTGGAGCATATGGACTCCTCACGGAGTTTATCTCAACATATGTTTTTCTACGAGAACTGCTTGTTACTCAGTTGCTCAACCTCTCTGTAGGGATGGAAAGGATACGAGGACTAGGACAGGACTAGTGATTAGCTAATCGCTGTCACTATGCGTCGCTCTTTGGGATCGGAAAGGTGGGAAGGGATTTTCAACAACACAAACAACCATGCCTTTGAACAGATTTATCGACTGAAAAAAATCCGTTCGTACCGGGAATCGAACCCGGGCGGCCCGGCACGCAAGTTAAAGCCGTTGCCACTGCGCCACGGACCAGACCCAATACACGAATTTTTTACAATACTCGAATTTGGTAAAAAAATAAATTTTTGAAATGACCAGCTCGAATAAAACTTTTCATTTCCTCTAAGCACAAAGCGAATGCTAAAAAGCCGTATTTATTCCGTTCATACTTACTAATATATTTTATGAAGGTTCCGAAACTTATTGTCTTTCAGTCTGACATTAATATTGAAACAACGTTTGTGACTTTTAGAATCGTTAATAATTTGAGTTATACTTTACCCCTGATAATTAATATACAGAGTGCTAATATTTTTAGTTTTGAATTATGTTATCGTATTAACTATTATCTTAATGTTGCATTGCGTCAAGTTGTTTATATAGAATTGAATTAATACTCATAACGACGCTTAAAACAATAACGACCTAAAGCAGTGGCTTACAACACGTGACCTGCGGACTGCTCTTGGGTTTCGATAATTATTAAGCTTATGCAGGAGGCTAACGACGTTTCTATTGATGCCACCAGAATTTTGGTAACAAAACCTTTTTCATACAAAAATGATTTTCAAATAACAATTTAAGTGGAAGAACCCGATTTCCAAGACAGCATTATTACCCGATGCGATTTTATTTAGCTACCAAAAACACTTTATTTTATATTTTGTTTCAAAATATAAGCTTACAAATATGTGTTCAAATGCATCAATTAAGCCAGCGATACGTATGTATCAACTAAACAAAACCAGTTGGAAATATCACATGCCTAAATCTTCTTGATGTGAATTATTTTGACAGTAAATAGTACATTGTAAAGGGCAGAAAAATAAAAAAAAAATTCAGTACTGCAATCTTGCTTTTAATGCGTGTTTGTATGCCTTACAATTAAGCATTTGAGGTGTAAAACAGTGATCAAAAAACGTTTTAATAGTTTACGGTTTTTTACTAAGATGTCAATCAAAAGATAAATCAAACCAAATATATTGAACACCAATTGAAAAAATTTAATACTAAGGAGACGACAGTCGAAGAGAAGAATAAATATTACGATAAATAAGCATATTATGAAAGAACAAATATAATTTGTGAAAATTTAGCAAGTTTGTTTTGTGGATTCATGACATTAAATTAAACACAAATATCAATAAATATGGTCTACGTATTTAAAACTAAAGACCGTTTGTTCCTGGAAACCATGCAAAATATTTGAAGTTCTTTGAGCTATTTTATATGAAAATTTTTAACGAATCTTAAAAATATAACGCACCTCCCTGTTGGTAGTACTTCAACAATCCCTTACTCAAACTAAATTACTTATTATGCTAACAGCTGATATTGCTTTTTGAATTCATAGATAATAATAGTTTATTGATTTATTCGGTGTTGACTATTTCAATGTCAGTTGACGTTGTTGTAACTAAAACACACACAATTCAAAACAAGTTAATGGCATTTCTACGGTTGTTTGTTAAGATTATACAAGATTTAATTGAGGATTTCGCTCAAGGTGCTTGATAAAATGTCTTCGTAATTAACAGTCTATGATCATTCTTGAAATGTCCAAGACGCCGAAAAACTCATAGAAAAGTACAAAATTCAAACGATTAAAATTTTATAAAAGAATTGTTCGTTACAAAGTAGTAGACATCATAATTTAGTTTCCAAGATATTTTAAAATATGATTTGAAAATTTTCAGTGTGATATTTTGGAGGATTATATAAACATTTTTTTTTTTTTACGGCTAAGACTGTTTTTATTTTTGAGTGAATTGAAAATACAATGATTAAATAGTAACAATTAGTTCTCGTAGAAAAATTCTGTTGAGAAGAACCTCAACAGATTGGCGTGCATTCATCGTAATACATAATTTTTTTAAATACTCAACGGTTTCTCTTTTTAAGATATTTAAAAAAAAACATATTTTTATGTAGATAGGTACAAATATTCAATATAAACATACTGGCAGACCTCTACTTTCGCACATAATTGATTCCTGAAAATGTGTGCGAAAGTTGAATGCTCGAAAGTAGAGGGATGTAAAAGAAACACCAAAAATTGTATGTATTTAAATTATAAATTATTTTTCCTGAATAACCTTGGCAAGAATTAGTTGTATTTTACTCATGCGGTGCTTTTATGGATCGCCATACGCACTTGAGATATGCGATCTCCAAAAAATCTAAAATCAACATTTTTTTTAAAAAGTGTAAAATAGCGAATATATGAAAGTAGAGGCCCGCCTGTACTCAAAACAAATGGAGACAATGTTGTATTGTATATCAGGTGGAAATATAATTTTGTTTTGCTCATTAACCCAAAAATGTTAAATCAACATTTTATTGTGTGTAGATTCTACGAATTGGAACTATGCCAACACTGAAAAAGTTTTATAATTCGTCGACTAAGCCAGATAAATCGACTTGTATCATTTACATTACCTTTTCAAAACTTTCGTCTTTGTTTAATCTTGTTGATGATCCTTTTTTGCACAACGCATCAAATTCGCTCTTAATTGCCTCATTAAGCGGCGCAAAATAAACAAAGTATTGCGCCAGCGGCTAAACTTTGACATTCACCGCCTTGTAAGTGTAATGTCACGCAAACTAACAACACTTTTAAATCCCTATCTGTTAAAAATACATATTTGCCAGTTTGCTTTTAAAAATGAAACGAGAATAATTATTAAAGAAAAATCACGTTGATATGGAAACACGATTATCTATGTACGTATGTATATTAAAAAATAACGAGATTTTTTTACTGTAGTTGAAAATGCTCTCGATGAGCGAAACCAGTCCTGATCTTAATTAATTAACCGTGGAAAAGGTATACATAGTTCCATTTCACCAAGTATTGTATTACATATTGTAAACATATTAAAAGTGAACGAGTATCTATATTGAATACAAAAATGAGCTAATATTTTAGACTTAAGATTTGCGATAAACAGTTTGCGTCATTTATGTTGTGCAATTTATAAAACAGACAATCGGGGATAGATACCAAAACAACTTACTGAAATAAATGATCATTTTATATTTGACTTTTTTACTTAACATATTATTTCAGTCGTAAAAAGCCTAAACACAATTATTTTTTAATGATTTTCCACCAACGGCTAAAATAAAATAAATATATTTAATAGAGTTACTCTAAATTTTATACCCGTAAAGAGCTATGAGCAACCCTTATTTCAGGCAAGGGGTAAAAAGCCGGACAGCAGACAGCCTCCAGATCGCCTATGGGGAATAAGTCATACAACAAGCGGGGCATTTCATCCGAGTCTCGAGTATCAAAATACTCGGTAGATATATTCGAATCTCTACATTAGCTTTTCGTTCACTCGTTTGCAGTATTGCACGCCCTATTCCCGTATTGTATTTGCTATAAACCAGTAATATACCGGTTTTCCTGTATATTATTTATTATTGGCTGTACTTGGGCTGTAGGCCTAATCCCTTCCATCTTTGTGAGTAAGTAATATACCGGTAGCTATAAGAGGGTCACGATTCTCTTTGAAAAAATAGCGACGGATTTCGATAATACAAGGAAGCTATTAGTTATTAAGAATTATAATACAAAATATGTCAACTGTCAGTATAGGACTGAAATTCTTAGAGATGTCGCTATATGTATAAAATATTCGAATTATAAAATTGTCGACCTTGTCCATTATTAGTGGGTGTAGGGTGGACCGTACATATGCGCTCATCTTCTATGGCCGGCACTGCTCTCACGGAATTGGAGACCGTATATATACGGTTCTGCCATACAACCGGCTAAATACTAATTGTTAGTTTTTTTTAATTAACAGATGTCTGTGATGTGTGCATACTACTCTACCCACACCATTTACAATAATGATAGCGTCCAGCTAACATCATATTTGCTGGATCTATCATTCAGTCAGTCGACTGACATACAACCATTTCACCCAAAGCAAGTATGTACTGCTGAAATTCTCCAAAAGACTCAATGTGCCAACATTGGGATAACATATATTTACTCCTTTCATCATTTAACAGGATAGGTTTTTAGAGATAAAATACTTTTAAAGATGTTGATTTTTTTATTATTAAAAGCAAAAAAATATCGCATCGAACATTTCAAAATCTATAACTTGATAGTAAAAAAATTGCAAGATCAACTCAAGGAGAAAAAAAATCACAGACACTTACGTCAAACAAATAAAGTTGATATTGACCTCGCCTGGACTTAGACTTGAAGATGCTTTCTTCTAAAAAAAATCTGAATACCTTTTGATTTTTATTTCAAGTCATATCCACTCCCAACTTGGAGCTTATATACTCCTCACGGAGCTTAACTCAACATTTTTTTTTCTACGAGAACTACTTGCTACTTAGTAGCTCAACCTCTCTTTTTCCAAGAGAGTAGAGATTGAAAGAATATGAGGTCAAGGATAGGACTAGCAGTAAGACAATCGCCACTTTTTGAGATCGGATGGGTGGGATATGGATTTTTCACAACACAAACACCCATAGCCTTCGAACAGGATCAATGGATCGCCCGAAAAATCTACCTAAACCTATCTACAGCTTACATGGTAATTTTTTTTTAGTTCTTCTTTGACAATTGTGGTTTAATAAAAATATGTAGATAGTTTTTCTCGGATACCCAGTATAAGAATACCATGGCATATGAGGCTGGTTTCAGGTACATTTATGAGCATACTACTGTGGTTTAGTTGTGGGGACCGCACTATCGAATGACCGTTGAGATTCGACCTGCAATAAATCGCCATACTCTCCTGAGGGGCCCTGGTAGTTCGCCACCGAATAAAGCATTCTTGTTAAATTCTTACGTAGACATCTCGTCGCCGGATAGTTGCACCGTTAAAATATATCTTCAGCTTAACATTGCTTGGAATTTAATAGCTGAAGAATATAATTCTACGATGCTAAGACGTAAGGCATCCTCTTAATATGTGGAATCACCACTCAAAGAAAATCGTACAATTACAAACGAATGCATAAAACATTTTGGCTTACGATTTAATACTGAAAAAAGATTTGAATTTTAAGGTACACGGTGATGCAGCGGTCAACAACGTTGGCTTCCGTGGTGGACCTTACCGGTTCAAGTCGAATTATCGATTTTGTTCGAATGCATGGGCGTCTGTGTTACTAAAAATTCCTTCCCATCATCCCGATCCCTAAAATAGGCAAGTAGGGAGAGCTATTATCTAACCACTAGTTTTTTCCTAATCCTCGTATCCTTTCAATCCCTACCCTCTTAGAAATAGAGAGGCTGAGCAACTGCGTACCAAACAGTTCTCGTAGAAAAAAATATATGTTGAGATAAACTCCGTGAGGAATCCATATGCTCCACGTATAGAGCGGACATGGTAAAAAAAACTACTCACTCACTTCAGAAATTAAAAATATGAACAAGACTTGCTTCAATCGATGTGAACTACAAAAATGCATGTTTTGAGTTATTCCCGATTACGGTAGTGTTTTAATCACAATATATATCTATTAATGACGATCTTCCACATTATAACCGCTCACAAGATATGGCTGGATATTATTTGCGAATAATGAAATTATAAGTAAGACACATAAAGGCATATTACACGTATTTCCTTTTGAGTCATTTTTATATGCATACTTTTACATACATAGTTATCTAGTCAAATACAAGGGTATTTTACATTTTTAATTCGTGAAGTATCTCAAAACTATTTTTTTTTTAAATATGCCTATGCAGTCTTTCATTCCCGATATCATCTGTGGCGGTGTCGTCATTATAATACTCTATCAAGTATACTAATAAAAATTCGAGCAATGAAAGGCCGCATTTGTATCTACTGTATTTCCGTAAATAAAATAACATTGACTGTTCATATATATTCCATACAATTATGTTAACAAGACGATATAAGACAGAAGTATAACAGAACTTCTTTAGTGACGTCAGTCCTGATCATCATACTATACATTTTTGTTTTATTTTTACAGATAAATGTAATATCCTGCCAATAAGAATCGGTTTTTTACAGGCACGAAAATAAATGTCGAAATTTGCTTGAAATAATATTGGATACAATTTGATCCTAAAAATCTTTTTAAATTGTGTTTTTAAAATATAATTAAGTATATACGACATAAAACAATGTATTTTATACGACGTTCAACAACCTTTTTGTGGCAATGTGAATATGAAATCCTTTTTTTGACAGGACAAATAATAGGTAGTCTCAGTCGTAAAGTAAAACTAATTATGCACAATTATTAACCGTGAAGATTGTCTTGTCTAGCATTTAACCAGAATTTGTATGCTGTTTGGAGGTGGGCCACTGAATAAAATATTATTAAATGTAATTGAATACTTTTAATATTTGAAATAGCTTTAAAATTTTTGATCACTTTAGATTGATTTTAGAACTAAGCGGTCAGTATACCTTCAATGAGTTTCTTTCTGGGCTAGGACCTTATATAAGATTTTCCGAGCATTTTATTAGCCGATGTCTCACTTACGTGACGTCGTCTTTAAAAGGAAAATGATTTATTCGTGCGGCGTCGTGTTGGATTTACTGTGATACATCGGTCGAGCTTCATCTTAAAGGTTCTTCGAAGAGTCAAGAATCGCCTGACCCATTCTGAATTCTGTAGGTGCATTACGGTATTCAGAGCAAGCATAAATGCCAATAATGGTCGACGTTTCGCCAATTCGCGACAGCGTTTGCCAATAATAATTGGCCGCAAGTGTAAATTGATCTAAAAATAGGTCGAGGCATTCAGCAGGCAATTGCTAGTTCATACAAATTAATGCATGTTTATGAAACTGCTAAACGTTATGGGAAAATCATTTTCAAGCTTTACGTGTCGGCAACAGATAAAAGCAAATAACCACCATTAGATACCTTCTGCCGGGCGCCATAGTAATAACGCCATAACGGTCTTCTCGGTTTCGGGTTAAGATTCCAATCGCATAATAGAAAAAGTATGCAAATTATATTTACATAACATTCAATCTATTACTAAAACGTAAATATACCTTTCTTATATTTTTATCATGTCTGAAAAGATCGATTTAGCTAAGTTATAGTTGCATTTAAAACCAATTGAATTGCTACGTCGGGATTCCATTTGCTCTAGATAATATAAGTTTTAACTGATACAATAAAACTAACTACCAATTTACGCTAAGTGAATTACCTACTCGCTCGGTTGTGCAAATCGCTACCTCTATGACTTCAACTAGCTTTTATTTTTTGCTTTATTTTAACATATATTTCCTACTCTTTTAATTATTTTTTAATACTATATAGTAGAAATATGAACGTTTTATTGTGCTCATACGAGCTTAAGTTGTAACTCAATAAATATAGTCTGTTCACTTTTAAGACTTTTAATACAGGAAATAGAAGTTTACGCATTGACTGATTTTTTTATTTATGTTTGATGCCAACATATTTTAATGTAGACTACGTAAAATTGATATGGATCACTAACAAATTACTGTAATATATTTTGTGGCAACCATTAACGTTGGTGGGAAAACACATGTTTTCCAGAAACGCACTTTTTGATTTGAGTTAACTTTGAGGGTTAGATGGAGGCATCTCCGCGTGACGTCGCAATAATGGTAATCACGGTAAAACTAACGTTAACATTAGTGGTTTTCTAAGAGAAACTAAACGTAGTATTGTTTGATATAATCAATCTTTTCAGTTGTACCAAAGGCTTAAGATTTCTCTTGCAATAATTTATCATAAATGGTTATTAAAAAATTATTATTGTCTTCACTGAACTTTGTATAAAGAAAAATGTCCTCAGTAGATAGTTATTCCCAAAGGTTTTTTTTATTTATCTTTTTATTTAAATTTAAAAATAATCAGAGGATGTTGCAGCGATCGTCACGTCCTGATTTACCGTTTTTTTCATATTTCAAAAGGACATTGGTAAATTTGGTCGTGGAATATCTATTTAGTCACGTGCCGCTGTCAAAAAAAATGGACAATAGATTGCTTCTTTTGTACGGAATGGGGAAATAGACACGTTGCTTATATTCGGTATCGCATCCGACAAGTAACAATAACGTATTCCTCAGGTGTTTTTGATTGTTTGCGGCGTAAAAGAAACGTCGAATTGAACTGTCAGAATATTAAAAATTTTCAGATACATATCACTTGCCGCTCATCAAAAAACTCCTCGCCTCATTTGTGATTCTTACCAGTTTTGTTAGCACCATAATTATTATAAAACGAGTAACTATTTATTTTTATTAGATTAGTTATGTCTGCCCTTTAACCGAGTGTTGTTGGGGCTTGAATCAATAGGTTGCTTAGCCACGGATTTAGATTCTGGAATAAAAAAACACCTTATCATTTCAATCAATTAATGAATTCTATATTTTTATCGATCTACGAATTTTTTTTTTACCCAATCCTGAATGCTCAATCGTCTTATTCAGAAAGAAAACTAATTTTGAGGTGTAAAAAACTGACAAGTTACAAAAAATGGCTTCTTTTTAAATTTCTCATGAGTAATATTATATTCTTGAAGTTTTTTGTTGTATACATAATTTACTTATACAAACCTGGATTTTGACAGTCTTGTTTAGGAAAAAAACCATAAGCTTAATATGCTACTAAGGTAAACGGAACTTTTTTTTAACAAATTTCATTATTCTTTCAAAAATCATTTTTTGTAAACTTGAGCATTAAAACACAATCACTTTTGTTTTATTCGATACTAAGTATTGTAATATTTCGAATTACTTTTTCTAAAATTATATTTAAAATCGTAATCAATAAACCAATTTCGTAAGATTGGAAAAAGAGATAGCTCCTCAATTGAATTTCTCAGTTATATTGTATTTTGTGTAAAAATGATAATATATTATGTTTCTACCTCTGATGAATTTAAATAAAATGAAATATCCAATACTGGCAAACAATGATTAAAAATATTTTCCTATTTTCCACTTATTGTTATTTGTAATTGTATTAAATATACGATTTCTTTCGATTTTTTTTAAAAATTTTTTCGTGTTTACAGATGATATTTTCTACAATTAATAAATATAATTTCTGTTCACAAAAAGTCATTATTCATCCTTCATTGTTATAACTAACCCTTTTTTACGAAAAAAACGTGAACCATTAAAGTTATATCGTCTTTGTTTTAGTCGCCAATATAAATTCAGAAATGCTCAATTGGATCCATTCACGCGGGAAGACCTTCACTCCAACAATATGATAAATTATTCTTTCGCCCTAAAATTTGAATTTGAAGCCTATTTTATTCAATTTGATGTGTTACAATATGGAACGCAACTTTGTACGACTTAAAGACAAAATGCAAGAGTAAATTTTGTTTTCTTTATTTGTTCTGATCTTTTAATTATTGTACATACCAGAAACCAAGCATGAATTAGATACTTATGTTTGTTGATAGAGCGAAAGGATACCCTGATATACTTTATAATTTAGGATAAATCAAGTAAATGATTCACTATAAAAACGCCTTATAAATCAAGAATTGGTAAAGTCAACTCCTTTGTACCGCGATATCAGAAAATACGTGTAGTAGTACCAGGTTCAAAACAGATTGAATGACATGTAAATTCATTCCATCCTTAATTTTTTTTTTAAATCTATACTAACGCGTTACTTCTTCGTTGAATCTAGCAGTGGTACTGCAGCTGAATAGTCAACACTCAGTTTGGCTGGCCACATGTTCCAATCGCTTACATGAATTAACACTTTCCCACCCATCTCATTCTTGAAACGGGACACTGTGAGACGGTAAGCTTACAAATAGTCACCTAGAAAAATTACAATATATTATATTTATTCAACGCATGCATACTGACTGTGCTGCTTTACGGTTGCGAGTCATGGCACATCACAATAGCACAGGCTAACCGTATACAGTGCTTCGAAAACAGATGCCTGCGGCGAATACTAGGAGTACAGTGGTTTGACTTTGTCAGGAATACGGAGGTAAAAGAGCAGACAAACCAGCCCCTAATTACGTCTAAAATTAAAAGGCGACGATGGACCTGGCTTGGACATGTGCTGTGGATGCCCCAGGGGAGCCTGAATCCTGCCTGCCTCTTCTATCAACCTGATGGATCCCGACGCCGCGGAAGGCCTCTGTTGACCATCCATAGGATGTACTGAGGGGAGCTAAGGGACGCCGGGATGACCTGGGAAGATGCGAGGAGGTTGGTGGGAGACAGAGAATCTTGGAGGCACCGTGTGGCGGCCATATACTCCGAATAGGGAGCGGATATGGGAAAAAAAATATATATTTCCAGTGTCCAAAACAAATATTTTGAACGACGGAACTATTTACAACCACTTTTCGATAAAACATTTGTTGAGACTATTAATATAAGTTAATAGATCGCTATTATTAAGACGATTTTGTTATTTGCTTAAATATCTATTTTAATAAGGTCCAATATGGCAGGTTGCTCAGAAAATATCTCGAGTGATCATTTACATTTGAAATTAATATTTTCGCATGAAAATAGTAGTGACATAAAAATCTGGATCGAAACGAAGATAATATTGTCGCATAAAAATAATATCTTCATATGCAAAGAGTATATCAAGAACCGTCTCAAATCCTGTAGATTAATTAGTTAAAATACTGCTAGGACTAGTATGAAAAATCAATTGATCCTTCCCTTCGGGAGGATATGTATCTCACTAGCTCTAAAAAAGTCAGTTCATCTTTCCCCTCGAGAGCGGAAGCATCTGATTCCAAAGCTTTTTTAGCCCAGCAACTGACATCGATCCGCGAATCAAATCAATTGTTTTCGTGAACGGACACTTATTGTGTCAGTTCTGCAAACTTTTCTCATTATCGCTTCATTTTTTCGTGTGTATTATATAAATAACACTGCTGATAAACTATAAAATAAGTTTTCAGTTTCACACTGGCGCCATTCCTACTGCGCCGACTCATTTCGTATTCGATGTGCAAGCAATCAATCAAAATAATGTCGGGACATGCATTCTAATTCCGACGCTCACGCTGCATGCAGTTGGCAATTATTAACATGTAACAATGTGTTGCGGATATTCCAATAGGCGGGTTGCGCAACGTGCAAAAATCCGGAAATAAATTTTAAATTGGCGAAACGATATTTTTCAAATGAAAACGATGGAATATTTTTACACCATGTGTATCTCATCAAAAGTATTCAATGATAACTTTATATTGCTCAGTTGCTCAACCTACCTTTATTAATAAGAGTAGGGATGAAAAAGATAGGACTAAAAAAACACTAGTGATTAGCTAATCGCTTTCGCTACGTCTCATTTTTGGAATTGGGTGGATAGGAGTGGGAGAGAACTTTAAACAATACAGACTCATAAGTTTCTCTTAACATAAATCAATAAATAACTTGATTAAAAAATAAAGTTACCTAGACTCATACTCGAACCCGTGCGTTTCGCAACCAAAGCCTGCAACCTGAGCGTTTGAAATTTCGATTGATTAAAATTCAATTTATTTTGATACAATGAGCAAGTAAAAATGTTCCAATTTACTTATTTTAAGTATATTTTTTCACAACTCTTGCTGAGAAATAATGATCTATAAGATCTAATGGTAGAAATATTGATGACAATCTTAGAACTTTGTCAAAAAAATTAAGTAAAAAAAGTGTACAGATGCAGTTCAACTCCGGAATTCTGCTAACTCCGTTATTCAACCATAGATAATTCTAAAATTCACATATGAAATAGAATACGGTAAATACAAGCTTTTTCGACAAAAATGTCATTTGAGACAAAAATTTCAATTAGAATCTTTTCAAAGTAAGGTAACGATATGACAATCGGATTGTTTTGTACCATCGGATAAGACAAACGAGTGTCATCTATTATAGAACAAATTGAGAAACAAACAAAAAAAATAAAGCGTTTTATTGAGAGTGATTGGATATTAACCCGTAAAACTACTTTCACAAGCAAACATATATTATAATGTCTGATTATTTGATTCAAAATTACCATTGCGAAATGTATTCTTATGATGGAGAGGGTTCAGAAGAATTTTTTGAGAATTCTTTATTTGAGGACATACGGGTACTACCAATGGCTTTATCCAACCGACTTTCTCTTAGGGATGCTCACTTTCAATAGCTTGATTGCTCGAAGAGAAATGTACTTGGCATTATATTTCTTTCGGCTTATCCAAGGCCATAATGAGATTTCCACTATTCTTGAAAATGTTAAATTGAATGTTCCTGATAATTTTTTGATGAATCCTGAACATGAGTTGTTTGTTCTTTCAAGGAGTAGAACCAGTCTGCCCATGGGAATGCCACTGGGAAGAGCTTTAACAATTTTAAATGGCATTGGTTCGGATATCGACAAATTTCATACTGACGTGAGTGAGTTCAGACGAATGCTATATTTTATGAATAAAAGTTGATTTTGTCGGAACTCACTCGGTTCACATCTTTAATATGCTAATGTGATTTTATAATTTTTTTCTCTCTGTTCTTATGGCTACAATTTGTAATTTATATTATGTGTATACAAGTATGTATGTATATGTAAATATGTATATGGCGTATTGGCGCAAGCCGTAATGCCATGATTTGTATTTTTTACGAATAAATAAATAAATAAATAATTACATAAGTCACACCGTGATTCAATAGTTTTGTAACAAATGCTCTTCAAAAACAAGCCAAGTTTTGAGAATGTCGTCAAGACATGTTATCAATTCGAAATTCTTTCGCTTGGTGGAATTCATACAAAACTCGTCTGGCACTTTAATCTCTCTACTAAAGTTCTTTGGCTCAGTGAAAAAACTATAAGAGTTATGTAGTGGAAAATGTTTTTCATTTGTTTTTCATCCAAGCTACTGCATTTGTAAGATAAGCTCTGTAATACCAGACAGCCACTTCGAAAAAGTTTTAACATACGTCTAGCTAATCTTGACGTGCAATGCCCTTGAACTACACACATTTTAATTAACTGTAGCTTGACTACTAATGACCTTGGGCGAGTCCAAATTCTTGTCATTCTGTCATTAGGTTTTTCATCATGACGTGTCTATTTCCACAATGCATATTTTTTTACTGTCTGTTAAAAATTCCCTTGTATAAGAATCTTAATTGTAATATTGTAAAATATTATAATTTATGTTCAATTTCATATTATAAAATTTGTCTGCTTACTTAATACATGATGAACCTTCTTTTTTTATATTGATCGAATTGGCCTTAACTTGGCAGACCTACTTTATTTACAAAAATTATATAATATATGGTTGACAGTAGAACTGACCTCTTCGGACATATTTCGCGATAGTTTTTTTTACTAAAATCCAACTATTACTAGGTGATATAATGTAATGTATGTGAAGTAATCATATACATGAATGGATAAGCACAAGTATAGAACAAGTGTGAATAACCTCCATCGATGAGTTAGGATTTTTCGCATTTTTAATTACGTATAATTTAATTATGAAAATCATCAAAAATTATTATTACACACCTCAACATAATCATCCCAAAAAATCACTTCATCTTAATGTCTTTTAATAGTTAATAACTTAATATCAGTTGAAACCTCTTTTCTTTATATTGATTGAATTGGCAGAGCTTCATTATAGCACAGTAAACATTTTGTATCGTTTATATACATAAATAGAAGTAGATCACTAAGTTAGTTCTATTTTTGTATATAAACGATACAAACTGCGTGTCAGTCCAAGTACATCCACGCACTTAAAATGCCTGAAGATGCCGAAAGGCGAAACCCGGAACGTTAGCGACAAAACAAATGGAAAAGTACAAAATTTAAACAATTCAAATTTGATATTGAAATTCCTTCTAGCAACCTCGGTCGAAATCCTTAGTTATACAAGATATTTATTGATTATCAAACGCAAAATAAACGAAGGGTAAGTTTTCTAGATATCATTGAGTAATTAAAATTATGTTTTTGTAAGATTTATTTACTTTGAAGATGCTAAAATAAGATACACGTGCAACGGGTATTTTCATGACGTATCATTTCCATAGGTTTCCATCAATTTTATTGTCACATTTCTGCCTGCCGACCGTTTGACCCATATTTAAATTGCTATACGTAATTCACGGCGATAAGATGATTTGAATGCATGATTAGCAAGAAGAGGAAGTCTCGTAGTATAAAATATGCAGTTGATGTATTTGGATTATAGGCGCAGAGTTGATTTCCTGCTCAGCGTTTGAATAGATATCAAGAGTGCTCAACATTTTGCCAAGTGAATTTATTTCACTTATTCTTGACAAATAAAGAAAACATTTGTGTTCACATTTAAGGTGTGCACTGTCAATACTTGGTGGAATGGAATTATATAAAAACAAATATTGTACATATTTTGTACTTATTCCACATTAGATTTGTCAGGATTGGGACCGGTTTCGCCCATTGCGAACATTATAAACTGATGAGTAGGCTTAGCCGTACTAGAATCATTTTTAACTTTTAATGTGCTCACTGTCAATACTTGGAGAATTGGCGTTATATTAAAAGATACTGAAACATATTTTTTACTTAGTCCACATAAGATGTGTAAGGATTAGGTCCGGTTTCGTTTATCGTGAGCATTGTCAACTGAGACAGTGAATTGAGCATTTTGAACATTTTTGTTTATGTTTTAAAAAAGCATTAAAAGTACCAAAATTTTATTGATTGAATTGGAATTAGCACAGTTAAAAAATAACTATATATTTTAGCTCTACAAAAATTATATAATTTATAGTTGATCGGCCTACGCCCTCTTTAATTATTGTTCTGACGAGGGCTTAAGCTGAAATAGTTATCGTCTATATAAATTATATTGTGTAAGTAAAACAAATTGCTATTTTTTCACTGTGTTACCAAAACTCTCTCGATATCGTCCTGATTCTTCACACGTCATATCAGCATCTTGTTGCTTCAGTAAATATAGCCTATCGATCACCGAATGAAGGCATTTCTGGGACAAGAAAATCTTTTTTTTTTTTATCAAAGTTAAGGCAGGTAGGATTCGTAATATTTGCGGCACGGCACGTCCACAAGGAGAGAATTAATCATTTCTATTAGTTAAGGAATACCTAGCATGTACGAGGGACCGAATCATTACAAATATTAAGTAGGCGAGTGATATTTGGGTTTGACCCGATCCCATCACGAATTTCCAAGTTTCAGCACTGTGTTAAATGACAACAAAAAATGATTTATTTTTGAATAATTTTGCACTAAAAGTAATTAAACACAATTCATTAGCTAAGTATCTTGGCGAGTATTTTTAATCAGAATAATTGACTGCAACAATATTTTTTGGTGACGCCGGTAAACGGACATTTTTTGATGTCGCCGACTTAATTTGAATAAACCATATGGCCCACTTCCAAATAAAGTTGGACGCCTATGCCCTGTTGTGCTATAGAGACAGCTGTTTGACAGTGGCGTACGTCAAATAATATAACTCAATCGTGTTGCGTCAATCACGTAAAATCATTTGCTTGATAAAGCTGCCATAATATACAATGATAATAAACATCACATCGTGGCTATCAAAAGTTCCAGTCAAAAACACCAGTTTAATAATATCGAAACGTATTGGAATTTTGAATAAATTCATTTACAAGTATATTCCAATCGACACTTGAGCAGGAAGCAAATAAAAAAGTTAAACATGTTTTTATTCACCTTGCAAATAACTGTTGATTTTTAATTTGTAATTTTTGTATTTTTTATATATTATATAAATAAATATACAAGAATTTTATTAAGTTTAAGCATTTTCAAATCATATAATGAGGTATTCAATGCCGTAAATAATCAGAAATGTATGATAGTCTTTATATGAACCATATAAAAATACACCCTTCAACTTCTTCATTTCGTGATGTTTTCATAACTTTACGCTCTAAGCCTCCATCTTCTGATATTAAGCAATTGGTTAACTTCAAGATTTTTTAACTTTGTTTTTTATATCCGAGATCATTGACGTTCCGAAACCATATTTATTGGAAAAAAAACGTCCCGATCCACCCCATTTCAAAGCATCGATTATATCCAATTTGTCTTTTAATGAAACTACGGCACGTTTTCTTTTCGTTGACATATCGGTAATATTAAAAATAAATATTTAAATCATGATCAATTTTTTAAGTAACAAACGTTCAATGCGTATCGAATTTGGACGATGACTGACCCATATTTTACACAGGACTTATTGTAAGAACAAATGCAACAATCAAAATATTAAGACTGCATTACATCACGTACGTAAACAGTGGATGCAATTCGCCACGTGCATATCAGCAAATTTGTAATATTTTTGTTTATTTTGACCAATCCGGATAATCGAAAATCCGGATAATCGAGGTTCTACTGTACTCTTAATATGGTTTAAAGATATGGACTACGTAACCTAACGATGTTCCAATTATTGCCGTTCAGCAAGCATTTTTCATATTTACAATGAAACAAAACAAAAAACTGTATAAAAACACCGTTAAGGCTTATAAAAGAAATAACAATTATCACTGAAATCGATGATAAATCATCTATGGTGACCCTATTTAAACTTTAAAATAACTCTAACATATTGTATGTAATCATTAGGTAAACAGAAATTCAAGATTCTTATGTTTGTATTTTCCGTTCAACTTACAACCATTTTGACAACGACCAAAGTAGAGAAATATAACACCGCTATAAGAGCTAGAATTGAATGTATTTAATATTTATAAAAAGTATGTGAGCGATATAACAAAAAAACTATTTTCATTAAGTTTTATAACTGTATCGAAAAATTTCCACTAGATTTTCAATTTTTCAGACAACCCATCTAGCCATCGAGCGTTTCAGATACAAAAAAAAGTTTTCAACATTCAGTTGAAAATTTCAATAAGGGCTAGAAGTCTATGAGTGCGCGGCTCGTGGTTTCGCCAAAGTTTATTTGGGGTTGTTTCTTTTTTTATTCGTGGAAATAATACTGCTTTGAGCTTTTCCAAATATTTATTTTCCACTTACCTCCGGTTTCAATATTCAGTAACTCTCACATACTGCACCACAAATTTTCCGTAGAAAGTGATTGCTACTATAAGCTTAAGATATTGAATAATTTAAAAAAATCTTAGTTTACTAATAATATACCTGGTACTTTTTCTATTTTAAGAAATAATGTGACAAGACAAATTAATTATAATGATACAATAGAAATAACTAGTATTATAAAACCATTCAGGAGTGCCACTTGTCAATATTTCCTCAATGCGCACGATACATAAACATACATGGTAGGATGAGAGATAGAAAGTGTTTGTGTGTGTGTTGTGCTGTGCATACCTTTGATGTTAAATATAGCTTAATAAATACAGATAAAATTTGTCAAATTCAGTATATTTATTACAAGTCAACACTTAATATAATGTATTGTGTACTTATAATGTATGTTTATACTGTATATATTTCACTTTTAAAGTGTTAATTGTCATTTGTTGGCGGAAAGTAAAATAAATAAAACAGATTTTTTAGTATTTCTTCCACATATATGTACATATGTATTTTGATAAAGATCGGGACCTTGAGTTAGGATCAGTTAAAAACAGGAATTTAAGTGAAGACCTTATCAGTTGATGATGCTCGCGATGTGAAATACCGATCCTGATTGCTATTGGATAAGTATTTGTGGAAGTAGAACTCAAATTTTTTTTTTAATTATTTATTAAATTATGTCAATTATTTTGCATACGAAATCATAAATCATTTGGAAGTAAAGCAAAGATTTGGGCTTTTAAGAGCGCAAACATGTTTTTAATCAAATTCGAAATTTAATTCGAAAAACTGTTTTTTTTCTATTTGATTTGGATAAAAAATCATTTCACTTCAGTATTTGCCATTATTTACAGTGTAAATGTATTCTTGTACATATATACAGTGAATTTGAAAATAAAATTCTATGTTGACTTAGTTTATTGATTGAGTAGGCATTTACTTGGTAGAACTCCATTATAATACGGAAAGAAAAATAACAATGTATTTTAATTCCACATAAATATTTATGTAGAATTAAAATACATTGTTATTTTTCTTTCCGTATTGACTTAGTTTGTTGCTCGAAGGGGTGGTCGGTGTGTGGGATACGTAAAAAAAAGCTTCTGAATATAGTAAAAATCATTGAAATCTTGTCATATCGCTTCCATCACATATCCAGGGTGTAAAGTGTCCGCAAAGATCCGTCCGCGCGAAATTGCCAGCGCGGCCCCTCATAATCCTTCCTCGGAGGCCCTTCATTGATAGCGCCTATAAGGACAAACGATTATTTGAATGTTCGCCATATGTTACAAAAACTTCTGTTTATTTGTGGTCCGGAAATCCCAGCGCGCATCTCGTACATAACAAACTTACAATTCAGAAAATTTTATTTGCTCGCTTTACAACTTCCACCAGGCGGCTCAAAACTAGTGCCTGTAATAAATATTTATTTATTGGAAAAAAATAAAATATAATACACGGCATTAAAGCAGACGCCAAATGCGCCATGCATTTGACAAATAAAATAAAAATAGCATACCGACATCTTACTTCGAAAAGATTCTAACTGGTCTTGACACTATTTTGAGATATTAGCGAAAATTCACATGTCACAATGAGCAAGTAAAAATGACTTATTTTAAGCATATTTTTTCACAACTCTTGCTGAGAAATAATGATCTTAAAGATGTTATGATGATTATCTTAGAACTTTATCATATAAATTTAGTAAAAAAAGGGTGCAGATGCAGTGCAACTCCGTTATTCAACCATAAATAATTCTGAAATTCGTATACATCTATGCTTTTCCGACCAAAGGGTCATTTTAGGCAAATATGTCAATGATAACCTTTTTAAAGTAAGGTAACGATAGAACATATTACAAATTTTGAATATATATGAAACAGAACAGAAGCATATTACTTACATAATAAGAAAAAAAATAAACGGAAAATTTAAAGAATACAGACGTTACAACTCCGTCAAAAAACATAGTGTGTTTTGTTATCTTTAACAAAGTTACTCTTAAGCGATCAACTTTTCTATTATATGTCAACATTAAATACTATTTCGCTTATCACGAGCATGCAGTTGAAAATGCTGGCGACGAGCGAAGCCAGCCATTACCAATACATGTGAGATAATTACAATGAATTAGATTGTTTATATTTAATCAATTAAAAAGTATTACCTGTCAACCTTTTTCATATAATGTCCATTTTAAAAACGCAAAGTCTCATCAATTAATTTTTCTTATTTTTTTTTCCACGCTTCAGTCTCACTCTTTTCCTCGCAGATTCTTCAGTGAGCCATTACAATTTTAGAATAAACGCGAAAAAAATTTCAAGCTCAAGATTTTAATTTATTCTTATCTAACTAACAGTTTGCATGGCAAGCTTTGTATACTTAATATAATTAAAATGAACTTCCACAAAATTACCGCCGAATCCATCAAAAGTATTTATTTGTATAGTTAAATTATAGGGGAAATATTAAAATTCAAATTTCAAGAATAATAAATTTAGAGTGACGAAAACGAAATCTTATACCTAGCTTAATATTTTATTTGATGTTGAAATATATTTCATTTCATTGAAAACAATCATTTCCACTGTAATGCTTTTCTATGCATATAACAAATACGAATGCGTGTAGCTTATTTCTGATTGACTTTCGTTGGATTGATCTCTTATTGGCTTGTGGTTAAGTATTATTTTTACGTACGATTCATATTTCAAAAAAAGAAATAACATTATAATTTTAGTACATTAAGACAGAAAACTTTGGAACTCGTTGCCAATTATCTTTTAAATTAGTTTTCTTAGAACTGTGATTATATTAATACATAATATTTCAAAAACCGAGCGAAGCGGCGTGGAACCGCTAGTATTTGATATAAAAAAGCTTCAATTTAACTTTCATCCGAAAGAACTTATTGTACAAAAAATATACGTCGAATGGTTATATTTTTTTTGAAATACTTGACCTTAGAGAATACGAGACACACTATTTTTACTTGGTTTGCTATTCTGCGAGGTAGCCGATGTGTTAGTTCTGTGTTATAGCTGTGTAGGCTTTATAAAGTATAGATTTGAAATATCATAATTTCATGCTCTTATTTTAAATCTTTTTTGCCATATAAAATCATTTCAATAAGTTTGTAGGCAAAATATGTAACATATATTTTTTTTACTAAGCTATTTATGTATTATAATCATGAATAAAATGCCGAAATATTCAGGACTTCCTTCATACTAAGATGCATACGAGTGTGGCATAATTATGAATAAAGTAATGTCCCTTCAGATTTTCACAGAACACCATATCAATATATTATTAAGAAATAATATGGTTAAAGTCTACACAAATTGAGATAAGAACCAACTACATATATGTAAGTAATATAAACACCATATCAATATATTTGTGGAAATAAAATTTCAATTGGTCATTTTCATTGTCATTGAATACCTTTTTTATTCATAATTTACAAAGCTAATGGGGACACTAAACCATAAATAAACATAATGATTTATATTTCGTTTATCATTCAAATTTTAACTTTGTAATGAAAGTGACTTTTTATTAAATATTTAAAACTGTTAGTCAATTAAAAAAATGTTTTTTTTAATATATATTACATACATATGTAACCATTTCTTTAACCCCTTTTTTGTGACAGAAAGTTAAGCATTTCTCAAATATTAAAAAAATTTGCCTGCTCTAAGCTATTCTGGACGTTTCGCTTTTGATCTTTTGTAGCAAGCGCGTTTATATAATATAATACCTATATAATATGCGCGCATATACCTTTTATTAGTATCAATATGTCAAAATATGCTGAGCTGTGTCAAATTAAAGTAAACATGCGAAATAGTACATACGATGCCCATTACCTGTACCATGTTAATCAGTCCCCGATTGGCGAACACTGTTTACGGCTTCAACTAACCAATATTATGTACCTTGGTTAGAGCACTTAACTTTACTACAAGATCAAATACATAAGCCACTCAGAAAGTCGCAAGTGCCACTTGTTTCGATGGAATCTTCGTTACTGAGAAAAAATCTCTGAATTCCGATGCTGAAAATAAGTCACTTTTAAGATGCCAACAAACAATTCAAAGAGCATTACATTTGTAAAAATAAATACAAAAATAACTACTCATTTTTTTTTACTAATTCCACAATTTTGTGAAAAGATCGCAGAGAATTTATTATAATTGTAATAAAATACGGATCGTTTAATATTGATACCACAAATAATAGTCAAAAGTAAAATTGTTTATTATATATGGCATTTCAATGTACTTTATTAGTCGTTAGAGGAAGACATTAACCGTTATTTTTTTTTTAAAAGTGAAATTAGGACTAAAAATTACCTTCACCCAAAATCAACAGCTTTAACCGGGGCTGTGGAGAAGGAGTCGGAGTCGGAGTCATCGCGGCGCTTTGGTTGGAGTCGTAAGTACTCGGAGTGGGAAATTTTGAAAAGTTTGAACTTTTTATTTTTGCATATAATATGCCTAATTTGGCTATTGGCCGGATAGTTGGAAATAGGAAATGTAAGTTTTGCAGTCGGAGTCAGAGTCGTGTTTTTGGTCAATGTTGGAGTCAGAGTCGGGCTTTTGGTAAATGCTGGAGTCGGAGTCGTATTATTTTTAACGACTCTACAGCCTTGGTTCAAATATTAAAAATTATCAATATTTGGGGTTGGTCAATAGAACTATCATTAAACTGTACTCTCTATTATTAATCTACGCTCGTAATGATTTCCACGTCACAATATCACTATTTTCCTTTTTAACTAACAACAATAATACTTAACTTTTCTAACGAAAAACTACGGTTTGTATGTCATTAATTACGAGGCTAGAGCTGTAACTTAATAAAAAAATATACAAATAAAGATCTGCTCACCTTTATCGCTCATGTCTAGTGAATTTTATTGGCTGAATTACTCAGTGGCAGGTTGAAATAATAATCATTAAACTCAAAAAGTTTAAAAAACGCTGTACCCGAGAATATAACTTCAATGCAAAGACAGGTTCTTCGGAAAATAGAGAGCGGCGATCTTTTTAAGCGCTGAACATCTGAAAATGTCGAGTGTGCAATTTTCAAAGAAGGCGATATCTCGATGTCGCCATTTCAATATCTTTGATTGTATTATTCTCACCATATCTGTGCTATATTGCATCTGGCACGTAACTTTGTGAGAAATTCTATTCAATTTCAATCGCAATTAAAATTATACCAGTAAAATTGAATAAACGCTCAATGATTTCAAATACATTTTCTTCTGATATAGTAAGTAAGTGACGAACACAATTATATTAAAATGTGTTGAACATCTCTTGGTTAATTTAAATGAACACATTCTTTATGCCGCGTTTTCAAGATAGAGTAAGGTTACCGCCATAGTGAAAGGTGCCGCAATGACTTTAACGATGGCGCCGTCTGAGAAGTCGAAGCGCAGCGTAAATGCCGAGGTCAAATCAGTTTGAAATTTTACAGCGCTCGCTTCGGCGTACATATTTTTTACGTTATGACGTTTTTTTCGTTAAGTCATTGCGGCAACCTTTGATTATGATGTAAGTCTCGCTACACTACGCCAAAATTTCCGCCTGTCACTGTGGCCATACGATAAAGTAAAAATAATAACACATTTTTGATATACTAATTCAACAATAAATTTATTAAATCAGGACTGGTTTCGCTCATCGCGACCATTATCAAATATTCTTATAACGACCAAGTATTGACAGCGAACACCTTAAAAATGATAGAGTAAAGTATTCGAGAAAAAATGAAAACATCTTGATTCGGTGGATCGAATCATTAATCGGATCTCTAAAACTAATAATATTGAGTGCCGTAACAAAAATAAACATTATTTTCCCCGCCCTCACTTATAAGTCATCAATAGTAAATCTGATATTGTTTTGATATTGCTTTACGATTCATTCGTTCGTTTTTAAAGATTTCAGCGAAATTTTCCTTGAATACACTTGGGCTCCCGTTACCCGATCCTGAGGTCTGCCGTCGACATGAAAACAGCGTCCCAAAATAACAAAACATGTTGTTTGTTATTTCATTTCAAATGAACTGACTTGACATTTTCACTGCGAAAGACATTTTCCTTTTTCGCTTTCTGATCTCATTCTTTAGTGTGTCTTCGCTCATCATCGTTTTCTTCCATTCTATGTTACAAGTGTCATTAACCTGTCTGTTTTTTTCGCATTTGGATTCAAATAGATATTTTTTATGACACGTTTTATGTTTTTGAAATCGGTGGCTTCATATTTAACAAGAACTAGATTTCTATCACAATTATAGTATTTAATCAGGATCGATTATGAATTGCATTACAATCTTATAAATAACCAGAATTGACAAATAAGAATAATACAAATTACAAGGTAAAAAGATCTATTATTAACAAACCGTTATTTCTAAAAAGTCACGATTAGTGGTATTCAAAGTAAAAACATAAATTCAAACTCATCCAACTTAAAAACAAACACATTCATAACGTTTTTGTATCTACTGACACTCCTACTAAGCATGATATCGATTCTTAATGGAGTATTTCAAAAACAGTGATAACCGGTTGAAGAAATAATTAATGTCCGTCACAGAAGCCAACCAAGTGACGTTGACCACCCCACCACTCCACTGACATAAATAACGTTAGCAATATAACTGCACAAATAACTTTCAGGATTTTTTGGAAAGATTCAATTAAATAATGAAGAAAAAAATGTATTAAAATGTTTTTTTAACATTTGACATGAAATGTTATATACTATTTATGGCAGAAAACGTCTTTATCCCTAGATTAAACATCCTCCGAAGCACTTATACGATTCACTTAACCCCTTGGAAAACCACACGGAGCTGCCGTAACGTGTTGAGTAATTGAGTACTATCCTGTTACATGTGACACTAGAACAAACTGTCACTCGCTCAAATGCTTGACGAATCTATATATATTTATATATATCATATATGTATATACATATTTCAACGAATTGAAAAAGAATAAGCTACACCTGGCACTCAGTGTAACACGGTGCATCTACAGCATGGAGATTAGGAAAATAACAAATAGCTTTTCTCCATCTCTTCTCATCAGCCATTCGTGATATTGAAAAACAAAAAAATCTATAAAATCGGAAGATCTTTTCCGGGTAAAATAAAATGCACAAATATTTTGAGTTTTATTTAATATCGAAAATTTTAATGCTTGTTGAGAATTAATACAATTGATTTATTATTCAGTCAAGTAAATTGAGTTTCACTTCTTTTAAATGTATAGAGTTAATCTGAGTTGGCAACAACTGTCAATACTCAAAATACAGTCATTCCTCCTATAGCGAGTCCTGTTAATGACCAGGTTTCTATAACGTGGGTGGTAATCTTTCCTGGAGCGTTTTTTTTACGAAACGCTAAAATTTCAAGGTCAAACTATATATTTCCTAAATATGTAATATTATACATAAATATCTGCATTTGAAGAATATCTGTAAGCAGCTGTTTATCTTACAAAGTTATTCATTTAAAATATGTATAGATGTACCAAAATTGTTTTATTTTTACATAAATACATACTTAGGTATATTGATTTGGTACAATTTACTTTGCAATTTTTAAAATAATATACTTTGCCCCTATTTTGGATGGGTACTTACATATATGGCAGGTTTTAATAGCGCTTACTCTATTTCATCGCCATACATAATAAAGTTGAGAAAATATCAACCCATCCTAATGATTAATCAGTAAATTAAATGTACGAACTGACAATTTAATGACGTAGATTCGCCGTAAATTTCGTTTTACCTTAGAAATTTTGGTTCATCGTGATGTTACCAATTAACGTTTCACGTTGTCAGTTAAATCGTTTCAGTACAAGTACATGCATTCATATAAAATGGCGGTGCTCCGAAATTCTGCTCTTGACAGCTGATTATTTCACGCAAACAATATAATACCAACTGACAGATGTAGCTGACTGTTAAAGATGCTCAAATAATGCAAAATTGTGCAGCTCTTTGATCAGCGCAAGACGTATACATACACAAACGGAGTGGATTTTACAATTCTGAAAGATAGACGACGGCTCCTAGGAATGGTTCCTGAAATAGAAGCTTAACCATACATAAGTACTTACGATTATTATCTGTTCAAAGCATTGAGAAACTAACTTGGTGTCTCAAAGTTTATGAAATTGACAGAAGAAGTAGATTGCGATTTGAAATCAACTAATAATAATAATGGAATAATGGAACGGCTTAAAATTCTGATATATTAGTACCTACTACCATTAATTGGACCAAATACGTTTTGGTCTTTTATACGGAGTTAATCGTCTCAAATTATTTAGTTGGACAAAAATACAAATTCACATTGCTTAATCGATACAGGTGAAGAATAATAGTTTTTAAAATTGGTTTATTAAACCGTATATGTTGGAAAAATGAAGGATTGAGAAATAATAAGTTGTACACAACCATTTCACGCTTCAATGAATTAGATAGAAAGTTTGTTCAGAGCACTGACTATAGTTATTGTTTTGTTATCTAGATATTCCATAGACAATTAATATCGTTACCGCTAATTCTGGCTAGCACCGGGATGCCCCGACGCAAGTCTTCTACTTACATGTATTTTTTAAATACCACCATCGAAAAACGATTTATATTTTGACACAGATAAATTTGATTAAAATTGTTATGATTTGTGATAAAAATTTACAAATTGTAATGTTTTTATGTTTGCGAAGTGTATGCGTCTATATGTATGGCTAAATGTACTCAATCATTTGAAACTTTCGACTTTCCGTTATTTTTTACGGATTCGTTAATTTACAAAGGCTACGAGTCGATGAAAATAATTTATTTTGTGATTTAGTGATTTTGTCTTCCTTTATGTAAAGCAGAGAAGGCGGAATCATTTGTTCAATGATATTGCAAATTTGTAAAATTTGAAACATCGAGTCTCTGTTCATGACACATTCAGTGGCAAAGTTTTGTTTCATCTAAATATAAATTTGGTATTGAGCTATCTTCATAGAACACAGCAGATCACGTAACAACAAAATCTTTTTTCAACCATAAATAAAACATGCCGGCAGAGATTATCAAAGGCATTATCGATGAATTCGGCGGCTACTTTGTGGGAATTTATTGTGTTTGAAAAAAAATATGAATTCTATTTTGTCGCGATCTTTGAAATGAATATTCGTAGTGTATATAATACTTGGATAAATAAAAAAGATATTAATTATAATCTTAAAATTATTCCGCATACCAGATTTTGAAAGTGTGTCTTGTTTGATTGAATGTAAGCATGACGTTCAGCTTACTAATGATTGAAGACGATGAATTCGAATTCAATAGATTTCTTTTATGCAATCAATTACTTGTAATCGTTTTGGAAATCAATTATATTTTTTGTTAACAATATCTTTATTTCAAACAGCGCGTATAATTAGTTTTTAATATTATTGCCATATAAACTAGGATGGTGGAAAAGAGAAGAAAATGTTTTGTGTCCCTGTCTACAGGGGTATATATATAGGATGAGTAAATGCAGGCTTGCACACAGTTGTGACGATGGCGTAAACCGAAATAGCTATCAACAAATACATAAAATATTTTTTGTAGAATAAAAATACATTGTTATTTTTTACAACGTATGATAATGGAGTTCTACCAAGTAAATGCCAATCCGATCAACAACTTATAGGATATTTTATTCTTGCGAAAATTTAATTTTTTTATATATTTTAGGATAAATTCATTTTTACGTATCGTACAATATTGCCGTATACTTTTTAAGCACTTTATCAATGTGACAAACTTTCCACCCTGATAAATACGTAAATAAGAAAACCATCAGCTGTTCATTGAAACATGTCTATCGGTGTCTCTGCTTGAACTCATCACCTCGGCCTTGAAAATTAGGATGTCACATTAATATAATACATTATGTTAGAATATGCTCAATTTGCAGCAGGTTTAATTTGTTCAAAAACTATTATTTATAATCTTTTGAATACATATTTTACGTTACAAACGAAAGCATATTAATTAATAATTATTCTTACGAAAGAAACATTTCGACAACCAATAAGCTATTATTTCAAACTTTCGTCACTTCCAACTTGCGATGTACTAACTGCAAAAGGCGAAGTTTCAGCAATTCATTCATTTAATTGGAAAAGCCATAGTCGGTGGAACTAAGTACACTTTTTTAGTTACACGCAAGTTAGCTGCCGTTGTTTAATTAAAGTTCCTAGCTAACTAACTGCTTTTTATGTTTTCTCTATAATTTTAATCATAATTTGAGTAACCGAATACGTTCACTTTAAAACTTATTGATTAATATCTAAAACACACCAATCCGTTTTATTTGTACATAAGTTTTATGCATATATTTATGATATAATTAAGATATATATTTATGTAAACTTTTTTTGCTAGTTTTAATGTCGCATTTGGTAGTCGCCATCAACGTTTGGGCTTATGTCGTTTAAGTTCGAATCCCATAATGGACGAATGAATTATTTATACTGCTCTTGGAGGAATTTGTTTAATTCGATACTATTTCAACAGCATGGCTGATTTTAGTTCGGTCGTCGAGTGCGGTTTTGTTACGGTGCTAGTTTAGAACCAATGTTCAAATGTTTAACTCGAACCAGACGAGAGAGGACAAAAATAGACTATGAGTGTATCTCATTTACAACAATTCTCAAAACTATACAAGGAAATCGATCGATGTCGAAATTGGCTGGAAATTATCAACGTCACCAATTAACTTGGCAGTCAGAGTGCACTTTTGTCTTTCGGTATAAACATAACATCCTGGAAAAAAACAAGTGCCGCATGAAAATAACAGTGAAAACTATCAAAAATAGGCAGTAAACACTTGATTGGGACTTGGGATCTGACCATAGAATAAAGAAGGCCGGAAAAAGAAAATTGTGAGAAGAAAAACATTATAATTAACAAAAATCGCTCATTTTGTCGAGATATAACTCTTTGTCTTTTTGTATGTATAAGTCTTTGAAAATCCTAATAACATAATAACATGACTACCTCATAAATAAAATGAACAAATATTAATTTATCACTTTTAACGTGTTCACTGTCAATACTTGGTGGAAAGGCATTATAAAAAAAATAATAACACATTTTTAGTACTTTTTCAACATTATATTTATTTCATCAGGACCGGCTCATGGCGAGCATTAAAATATTAATTTCAAAATAATTTTGACTATCGATAATAATTATTATTGTGGATTCAGCCTTATCCTTTTGAAAAGTCGAATCAGTGTGTAATTGTATCTTTGAATGCAGTTTTCAAACTATATTCATTAAATTAACAACTGAATTCGTCTTAATGAGCGAACTCGGTACGAGAAAATTACAATTTGAATGTCAAATAATAATAACCCAGCTTTATAAAAGAGAAATAAAGTTTTTAGCGTTCACTATCATAGATAAAAGGCATTAGGTGTAATCTATATTACTAAGCCAAAAGGATGCAAGTAACAATTCTAAATCAAAATAATTATAATTTTAAATATTAGTCCACCACCGATCAGCCATCCAAATGCTACGGGTGTGAGGTTCTTATAGTTTGAATTTGATTATTTTTTTATTTTTTCAAAAACGTTTGGGATCGTGGATTTGTGTTGTGTCTTTACTCCCCAAGCTGACCATGAGTCGCTCATTTACGTCACCAACAAAGCCATGTTATTTTGCAGTCAGTTATTATCATCATGATGGATTAGATAACCGATCCATCGTTTCTAGGCTGTGCTAGTCTGTCTAGCTATGGATTACGGAGTTGTTCAGCGATTTCTTCGCCTTTTATTGATGAACCCACGCAATAGTAATGAAAATTAAAATATACTATTCTATATACAAACTCTTGCTAAAGAAAATGTCTAGCATTTTGGTCATCAAGAAGCATCAAAGCAACAGAAGAGTGCTGGATCAAGGTTTCAGTATTATTAAATCTCTTCAATTCGAAATTGATATATACTAGTGGAACATTAAATTCAAAAACCTATTTATCACACCCACTTAAAGTCAAAATATAAACTTTGCTCTTAATATTTATTGAGCTAGTAAAAGTTTCACTTAGAACATATAATAAAAAAAACATAATATCATAAACTACAACTGAAAAATTAAATGCTTACCTACTGGTGGTTTGTGTGACTAGCAACAACTTTGTTGTACCGTTGTCAGATGTTCAAATAAATTGATTTATATATAATTCTTATTGGAATCAAAAGTTTTCTTCGTATTCATCTTTTTTGTATTTCTGCTAACACAGTTTATTTTTCTTATATATGTAATTGAAATATGATTCTTTTTACAAATTCGCCGACACTTCAACGGCATTCAACCGATTTAACAGTCACCGATTCAATTATTATTGATATCACTTCCTCTGCTTTGCTTTGTCATAGCATTGTCATAGCCAACAAGTGTTGCATTGTTCAGCCATAAATAAGAAAAATATCAAACACGTCTAACGACGAAGCTATATAAAGCAAGGTACAGGTAAACAAAGAGAAAATTAAAATATATTTATAGCTATGAGTGAAAAAGAAATGAATTTGAAGGGTGGTGTTCTTTGTTCCGATTCCAATTCTGTACGACAACATTTGTGTTTTTCGCACACACACCAACATAACTCATAATGAATCTGCAATATATATTATAAATTCTAGGTTATCATTATTTAATGGATTTTTCTCTTGTTTTGAAAAAATGGTTATTTTGTTAGAGATGATTTTTTCATTTTTTTCGCAAATGCGTTTGGGATAAAATGAATAAATAAAGGTACACACATCACACTAAAAATTATTTATTAATTGTAACGAAATGCAAATGCTAAAAAATCACTTATTTCTGTATCGTGGTTTTATCGTTTTATATTAATTTAACACTGGGTTGTGATTATGAGAAGTAAATGCATTTAAATTTCACTAAATTTATGTGGACACCTAAACTTCAGTCAATTACTTTTAACATCTTAAACAATATTTAGGATGACAGTAACAGGCACTTAATTAAACGCAATATAACGCTCACAATAAGATCACTTTCAGCTTCCCTGTAATAAAAAACAATTTTTTTGATGATAAAATCTGTGTGTATATTTTTTTTTAAACTGTGCTACCATTAGCGAACAGTTTGCGTGACATATTGTAAAATAATTGTCTATATGACAATTCCCAAGAGGAAGGCACTAAATAAATAATATTTTTCTAATACAAATAGAAAAAATCGTTGAATGTAACGACCATTAAGATGTTTTTTTTGTCTACTTACTTCCTTCTGACCAGCTTCTTCTTTATCACCATGACAATAAAAAATAGGATTGTTGTGATTCTCACTCAAGTAATTTTATAAATAAATAGTATTCTATGAAAATTTCATTAATAATGTTTATTGGCAATTTCAATGAGACATTATTAATTATTGAAGATATTCAACAAAGTTGTCTTTGAAAACACTATAGCTTTTGGCTAAACTATTGAACATTTTCAGCTGACAATTAATATGAATATATCACTTGATAGCATAATTAATGATTTCGACTGAGGGCGCTTGATGGAATTTCAATATAAAATTTGAATTGTTAGAATTTTGTACTTTTCCATGAGTTTTGTCGCTTACGACCCGGGTTTCGTCTTTCGGCATCATCGGGCATTTCAAGTGCACGGATGTACATACTTGAACTGACGCGCAGTAAACAGTTACATGATAACGTTTATAAATGACTTATGGCTTGGTAAAAGTGTCTATACTCCTAAGGCTTTGAGGCTCATAAAACTGCATTAAACACTATCACGTTTTTATTGTTGATTTTAAGCCGCAGAGATTCATCGTTTTCAAATAGGAAATGAGCAATATGTCATTATAATTGTTCAGTTTTGCGTAAATTGAAAATAATATGTTGACGGTTTAATATTTTTTTCCAAAGAATTTTCCGTGTGCCAGTATATTTGAAGTTAACAAGTCAGTGTGTCACTAAAATTCTTGCTCTTTGATCATACACGTATAAATCTGGGTATGTAAACAAACTGGATAACGACCCACCGTCGTTATTTATTACATTTTCTTATTTGCAAAGGGATGATTTTTATAAGATTGTTCCGTTGTTTGTATATGTACAAAGAAGGGCACAAAAGCTACCTATGAAGTTGTTTTTACGATATTCAGTTGCTCTGCCTCTATCATCGCAAGAGACTTAAATAGTTCTGGTATTCAACTAATCGCTCTCGTTAGGTCTTGTTTTTAAGATCGATTGGTATAGAATCATACATTTATAAATTAAAAACCCAAATTCATTAACCAATGAATAAAACTGTCTTCTAACTCCTAGGCACTGCAACAATCGGCTACCGAACTAGCAAGAAAAACTTTGTAAATACTCAACTTTATAATACACCTTTTAAGGCAACCTTATACATAAATTTTACAGCATTGAACAAGAGTTATAATGAGATACTTTGCTTTAAATAAACGCATATTTGTACAGTTGAATGTATTCATTTCTTTGTATAAATTATAAAGAAGATGGCAGATAGAAAAAGATAAAAAGATGTCCTATTTATGCCAATGTTTCGCTTTGGAAAAGTAAATGAAAAAAAAAAAGAATTAATTGACACGCCTTCGTTCTCGTTAATTGCTTGCTTCAATGTGACACTAATTGTTGTTGTACAAAATGCCATATGATTTAAATATCAATTTGAATGCGATTTAATGCTACAATGTTTCACGAAGCTCAATTCAATGCAATTAGCATTCGTGCTTTGACATTTCTTATAACGATTAACATTGATAGAAACATAATATATATTTAAAGCGTTAAAAGTGATTCGTTTAAATTATCAACTATTTTTCTGTACTGTTTTAATTATTATACAGATAAAGCATACTCTTTAAAGAATTTACAGAAATTCAAAATATTTTTAGGAAAAGTTGTTCGGCGAGTGAGTATGTTGAACAAAAAATACTCAACCGCAGAAAGAAACCGGCAATTATGAGTTAAATAATTCTGAATTAAGATTTTTTAACCGTTCATACGGATTTGTAACTAAGTATTTTGGCAAAACTTTTTCAGCGAAAAATGGTTGTTTGTCAGTTTTTTAACCTCCTTCATTAAAGTTGGCAAAGGAAGAAGAATACAATTTACAAAGGAAAACTAGTTGGTAAATCCGTATGTATGCGCCCTGTTTAAAGACTCAAATTAAAGTTGGATGGAGAAATATAAAAAAAGAACTATCAAATAATTTCATGTTAAAAAAATATATTCACTAATTATATTTTTTACATAAATATTTGTGTACAATTATTATGCGTATGTGAAGTGGGCTTGTTGTAAGTATGTTATCTTATCATTGAATTCTTATTTCTAGGGAAGGTAAAGGATTGACGGCGTAGAAATTTCTCACCAAAAAACCAGTTCCAAAACACTATGTAAGAAACCGAGATTGAGAAACGATTTTGAGGCAACTAACAAATATTTATTTCAAAAATAATATCAGAAAATGAATGGCCAAATAATACTATATTATGTGATATATTAATTTATATTATGATGAATCAATATAATCTTAGCTCATTAAAACTGCGTATACTCTATTTGAATTTAGAATCATAGACCTAAATTTTCACTAGCAACATTGAGACAGTATACATTTCAGCTGACGTTACTTTCATATTATTACACTGTCACTCAAAATTATACAGAGCTCTAGGAGAAACAACGCGTCATTCAAAATTCAAAATAAGAATTTCAAAATGTACCTTGCGAGTTACTAAAATACAAAGTCTGCCGTCTATCGGCTTAAAAGAAAAACACACAGGACAGTTTACAATAAGAGATTCCTTGAATCCGATTTCTATCATTCGGCGAAACGGGTCTCCGTTCAGGTTCGTAGGATTTCTTACGCAACGACATCGTGGTATGTAACCCACTATATTCGTGCCTAGGTGTATGATTTCTAGACGTTTCCATTTCTCAAAAGACTTCGCTTAAACTTTCAAATACCGGATTGTGTCTGCATTCAGAAAAAAGGCAACGCAAAAAAAAACAACGCCTAAAGTAACTGCCTAAATTGGTCCAGGGTAGTAAGAGTGTAGTGAAAAAAATAAACGATATTCAGATAGCGTGTGCACAAGAAATATAAATTATCCGTAAACAGCGTCAGATTTTCAAAAAAGATAACAATACTAATAGGACAAAAGAAGGAAAAACTTTCCCTCTCGCGTCCTAGCGAAACCGTGAAACAAGGAATACTAACAAAAGTGTTTAGATTTTTTCGCAAATACTACCGGGTGAACATTGAATTGTTTGTACTTTTTAATAATTTTACCATTGTGAAAATGTTGTTTTTTTTCTAGTAAATATGGCCTGCCTGGTGAACCGACCTGACAACTCTTGGATATTCGTCCAACTCAGTTGCGAGATAGTAATCTAGTCATATTGTTTTGACAATCGCTTTATAAAGGGTCTTTTTATAAGGACGCTTAGTTTTGAAATGTAAATAAAACAAGTTGTTTGTGAGATTTCGACTAAATTTTAATTTCATTTGTAAGTATATTTTACGGCATTAAATATGGAATATAGCATCAAATGTCTGCCAATATCCATTCATTATAAAATGGGCCATGTCGCTAAAGTTGACTTTTTTGACAAATTTGGGTAAACTTCCAACTGCTCCAGAACCCAATCAGGCGTTGTCTGTGGTCGTTTACCTCCTTAGTTCCTCGGTTAGTTGGATTTTATACGGGTGCAGACATAGGGCCCGATTCAAAATTCGCCAAGTTGAAGTCGCAGACAAGCCAAGTTCTCTTGTGAACAACGAGAAATAAGCTGCCTTAGGTTTTCCTGTACACTTTCACACACAGCAGCAATGTTTTCACCAGATATTGTATTTTGATGACGTACAGGTGGGTGTTGGCCGATTATTTACCAAACTGGTTGACTCAAATTCGGCCACTAAACAATGAATAATCTACTCAGCAGGACAAAGTAACATATTTTGAGCGTCCCTATTGAAATACCCTTTATATATGTTTTATGTGATACATGTGTATTTTTATTCTCACTCACCTCTTATTCGATCCTTAAACAGTGATAAGCTTGCTACTAGTCGTTTATGGCTATCTATGTATCTTTAACCTATTTAAAAGAAGAGGTTGATAAACTTAACTGAAACCACTTATCATAAAACTAACATTATAATGCTCCGTTAGATTTAGTTACTATCATCATCAGTGTAATAAGCAGAAGCTTCATTTTCATTGTATAATTAAATAACCTGGAAGCTTTCCCATTAGGATTTTCCTTTTCACACTATATCTATCGTCTAGGCATTTTCTTTCGCCCCTCAACTTTGAAATTAAAATGATTATTTTGATAGACCGGCCAACATTTATTACAAACGATTTATTAGGGATATAAATTTTCAAAACTTTTTTAAATTCAATTCTTAATATTTAAAACTTTTCTTTTACATTATTCAAACACGGATTTAAAATAATATCTTATTTTAACTTGCAATTAAAACACATGTACACGATATGACTACATAATTCTTAGAATCAATATTTGCTTGCATGTACATGATTTTTTTTCAAAAACCAATTTGTTTCTAAAGTTACAAAATATACCATTTTTTAGTTTAAAAATTTTTCTTCTGATGATTAGTGTTCGTGGATATGAACTGTTATAACATCCGGCCCATGATGATGCTACATCGACACCTTGCTTTGATAATGTTCTGATTGTTCTTGACACTGTTTTGAGATGTGAGCGTTTGAAGTTTCGGTTGATTAAAATTCACTTTTATCAATGAGCAAGTAAAAATGTTTCAAATTACTTATTTTAACATGTTTTTTCACAACTTTTGCTGAGAAATAATGATCTTAAATATATACAACCTTATCAAAGCATGTGGCATCATCATGAGCCGGATGTTTTAACAGTTCATATCCACGAACACTAATTATCAGAAGAAAAATTTTGACACTAAACAATGGCAGATTTTTTTATTTTCCCATAGACGCCTAAATAAATTAGCGTGGTAAAATTCTGTTCAAGCAAGATGTGGTAATAAATGAAAATTCTTAGAACTGAAATGAAACCGACAATACCTAAGGGCAATCCATATATAATGACGTCATACCACATGGGAGGAGTATGCCTTATATAATAATATGGGACTGTCGACAATGTGATGGCACAAAGCCAACAAAATATATATACAGAAATCTGTTTTACAAAATTATTGAGAATGCTACTTCTTCAGTTGTCTCATTGAAAATTGAAAACAGCTTTTTGGAATGTGGCACGCTAAAAATGTGATATAATATATGCGGGGGTGAAATGTTTTGTATATAAATGTTAGAGAGACGGAGGGAAGATAAAAAAAATTATAAAATAATGGTGGAATCAATGTGTAAAAGAAAATATTAAAATAAAATTTTCGTTGATTACTAAGTCACTATGAAATATGTTATAGTATTTCACATTTTGCAACCCTGCAGTCCACTAACAATGACTATTTGAAATAATGCGAACATAATGTTTGAAATAGTGACTATTTTCTGATCTTAAAATGGTTTTAACACTTTTTTTATTTTAACCGTATTCGTTATCAATAAGCGAATTCAGGTGATCGTTCGCATTGAATTTATCCGTTCGTGATCTTTACGAAATACATGACTGTGGAAATAGTACAAAAAAATGTGTTTTATTCATTCAAATAGAATGATGCCTATTTACCAAGAATTAATACTTTAAGCCTGATAAATGGTCAGTGTAAATTATTTAATATCCACGCTGTTCTCAAAAATGTTAATATTTTTACCACCGTGCTAATAATTTACTAACATCACTGCTCTCTTTGTAAAATAGTATGCCCCTGTAATCTACAGCTTAGGCAAATTTTAGTACACGAGTAAAAATATTCAGCATATTTTGTTAGTTAAGGCGCTCTTTCAGTGTGCGTCACTCTTTTAGCAGCGTTATAAAAATCAAACGCTCATCTTGACAAGTCAGTCCTCAGGGAGAAGTGAATGAGGAGAGGACGTCTTTTCTACGTCCCGCACTAAGTAAGTATACCTAAACTAATTCCGAAACCTTAAATGAGTAATCTCAATCTTTTTAAGAGCCATTCCATATCTCTGAGGTAGTAGTACTTACAAAGATATGAATACAAATCGACACCCATGAGATCACTTCTGCGCAGTTTTCTCACTGTGAAAACGTACTGAAACCTGACACGAGTTTAAGAGTGTACTGAGAAAGCACTGTCCTAGAACGCTTTGTCTAAAATATTTATTTTGGGTCAATCTTTCTGCATAATTATGTATTTTCCCGTCGCACCGTTCAAATATCTAATGACAAAATAACTACCGTGCCACTGATATATTAAAGGCATTTATTCAAAGAGTATTTCGTATTTAATTTTGTTTAGTATTGTCGTGTTGGCATCCGTTTGGCATCGACCCACCAAGAACAGGCAAGAACGCCGGAGGCTGTGGCGATTTTTTATTTCCAAAAATGGCCAAGCTGCGATGATTTTTATGATTTCCCGCTGTGAAATACTGACCGATTAAATATATAGGGTAGTCAATTAATGTTTCTGCCTTAACACTTGCTTAGCCATGCATTAACGATAATTAGCTGAGCCATTGTAATTAATCAAATAAAAGTGAAAGTGATACATACGATAATTACCATGTATAAGTCACATCTCAGGTGTTAATTGAACATTTAAAACGATATTGTATTAAGTAAATTAAACATATCACAAAGCAGTACGAAAAAATAATGAAAAATGAATGGAACCGGCCCAGATCTTTGCATAATATATTAGCGTATTATTTGCAAAGAAGTCGGCTCGTTCCACAAAAATCAAAAAATTAGCCATGAATATTATTTTGTAAAAAACACTTCATAAAATGATGAAAATGAAAATTTACGTTTCAGTTTTAAGCTCAGCTTTTTAGATTTGTATTTTATATATATTTATGTATATACAAAATACCAATCCAAAATGAATCGAACCTTTCAAATACGGCTTGTTCGACAATCATTTACTTATTCACAGTTTTAAATACGCATTTAAATATTAACTATTATTTTGGCGCTTTAGAATAGGTTTAAGTAATAAAACAAAACTGGTTAGCTAAGGAGTCAACTTCATCTAGACACGATATTTTGAATGATGGCATGTTATGGGATAAAAAAATGCATTTCTGCGTGTATTCTAAATATTGGAGACTTGTATACTATGTACACAACATTCGGTGTAAATATATCATAATAATACTGACGTATTTTTAAAAGATATGAATGATTTTCGTTGCTTTTTGGTACATATATTATATCTTAACTAAGGACCTTTTATTTATACCAGAACGATGCTTATGCGAGACGCAATTGATATTACTTTTGCATATTTTGTGGAAAAATACAAACTAAGATTCTGGGGTACAGAGTTATAAACTTGCAACAGCCCCCAAAGGTAGACGCAAACTCTGGGTCCATATCGTCAGCTTCTGAAGATATTGAAGCACCCGCCGAGGGGCTAGCCCTGTTTTAAATAAGAGATAAATTGCTACTTAGCACCCCCCAGCGCCTCTGTGTCTCTTCGCAAAACACAACGTTTTGATTTATTTGACAAATTTTCCAGAGTCAACTCTATGAAATATGTCAGGGGGATAATGCCATTTATCCCAGTGAGCGGTGCAAAAAAAACTTCAACCGAAGAATGACGAAAAAACGACAAAAAATTACGTCGGTAATGATGACACAACACCCCGAGGCTTCACATCAACACTCTCAAATAAAACAAACAATGTTTACACCCCAGAGCTTTACATCAAAACTCTCAAAGTATTTATTGTACATTTTTTTTAAAGAAGGCTTTTGTAAATTACTTTAACCCTTGATTGCCGACACAATCTTTTGCGTTGCGGATTTGTTCCCCTCTATTAATGACAACCCCATAATAATTCTATTTGATAATACGCTACATTTACTAGGTTACTGAGCCACATGCTCAAATGGAAACATTCATTCAATGATTGTTCAATTAATTTAAATAATGCCTAGGATATCAGTGGTTTTTATACCCTCGCTTTATTCTAAAAACGGAATATCGAAAGAAATAGGTGAGCTACCGTTCCATTCTTAATCCCTTCCTACTCCCCTTAATCTCTATCAAGAGCAGTGGCGGCGGTGACAAGAATATAAGGAAGTGCAAAAAAAAGGTTATTTATGCAAAAAAAAAACCATCTGTTTATAAGAGCTGTGTTGGGAGGGACGAACCCCGTACTAAAGGTCACAATATATATACGACAAGCTTGTGCAAATTGACCACTACGTTCGGCAACAATCGTCACAAATCAGGTTTATAAAATAATGTTTTTTAAAGAGACCTCAACACCAATTACACAAAAATTTTGTGAGGCGTGGTAAATACTGGCCGCCACAAAATCAAATTATCTGCCTACTATTTCAACTCTATTTGGAACATAACAGAAAATGCACCTCCTGCGCGTCATTGACTGACTTTGACAAAAAAATATGATTATTATTTAAGCGCAGTCCACTTAGAGTGGGTGAATCATCACTTCCTTAAATATTTGGATGGGATCACGCGAGGAAGCTTAAATTCGTAACTTGGTATAGTTTCATATTGCTTATTAACGGAAGGTCAGTGCACCATTGGACCATTACAAGAACCGTTACTGTTCAAGAAAGATGGTTATTTACCTTTTCATAAAAAATTCTCGCTTGAAAATTTGTGTATATTTGCTGCCAAGGAAAGTGAATATGGTCTGCAAATATTGAAAGCAGATTTATGGTATTAAACTATCGTCGTTTGCTGTCGATGTTGTCGTTGATGTGAAGTTCATAAATTCATTGGATGTTTTCACATCAAAATATATGATAGAAAAACGTTGATTATATACAGGGCTTTTTTCCATTTAACGCGGTGGAACGGCGTTCCGGCATCTTTATTCAGGGTATTATATTTCAAAATCAATTATACGAAACAATGTTTGCGGCATTTGCGCTGACGTAATTACAATGTATATTTATATAAATCGTCAAAATGATAAAATATTGTATTGTAATGAGCTGGATGAGATGTGTTATTTTATTTAATAAAAAGCTTGACATGAAGTGAATTCCGGCATCTTTTTTTTCAAAAAAAAGCCCATATAATAAAACAAGATACGCTATATCTTCGAAAAACACATTTTCTAAAGTTAAACACTAACTTTAGTCACAAAACAGAGAGGATAAAAATATGTTCCAGGAAGAGAGTGGTTAACCAAATAACAAACAAACAAAAAAAACATTTGTAATGACGCTAATACACCCCAGAGCTTAACGTCAACATTTTAAAGAAATATAATATTTAAGAAAACTTTTCTTACCCCTCAGGGGATAGCGCTCAAGAGACAAAAGTTTTCACAGGCGTAAAAGTTTTTTAGTCGCTGTATCCGAGTGGCAACACTTTAAGATTTAAAGAAGATATGGCAAAAATTTTAATCATAGTTGACGTTTCGTTACTCTGAATGTTTATTCGCAGTTAGATGACAATTTATTTACAATGGTAGTATATATGTAACTCAATTCACAAATTTGATAAATAACCGGGACCGGTGCTGTTCAGAGAGGGGACTACTTGTAACTGAATCCGGTCATTATGGAATGGGTACATAAATCAAACTGTGTGCGTCTCTTTTAAATACACAATTTTTTTGAGGAAATTATTTTACCGTCCAAGAATTGGCCATAAACACAATTCTATTACCAAACATGATATGTTTGGCAGTCAATATTGGTTTTCATCACACCAAATATGCTGTCCAGCATTAGCTAACATTTGCGTAAGACTTGTGGCGGTAGACTAACATGTTTACTTTTAATAAATCGGCAAGTTCATTGATATGCATACTTCTGTTCCGATCGAATCTTGGAATTTTCAAATATATTTTGTTCTGATCAATTACGTTTTAAATTTATTTTACTGTCCAACACTAGCGCATTATACAAAATACACTTAAAGACTAATATATCTTTCGCCGATGTTTATCATTGAGCATTTTGCAAGTCGCCTTTTCCGGTGTTAATATAATATCATTGAACTCTTTTATTCGTAATAAAAATAAAAATACATTTTTAGTACTTTTTCCACATAAAATTTATTAGATCAGGACCGGTTTCGCTCATAGCAAGCATTATCAACTGATAAGGAATACAATAAAACAGTGATATTTACACAAAAGTTAAGTAAGAAAAACAAGGTATGACAAACAACTAAGCAAATAAATTGAAGCAAATTACAAGAAAAATAGACTAAATAAAATGTTGAAGGTCTCTTAGCAATGCAAACTAATAAATCAAAAATCAATTAAATATGAATTATCATTATCAAAGTCAAAAATTAGTGCATTTAATAAAATAAATAAATCTGCATGTCTGTCAACCATAATTAGATCTGGGAATCCCGGTAATGAGATCAATTGAGCCAACGAAAGTTGAAAGTTAAAAATGATCTTTTATTCGTATTGAGATTTCACGGTTGACCAAAAGATTGATTTAGGAGCATCCCAAATCAACATAAAATTATGAATAAATATCCGCAACCAAACCTGAACATAAACTATCGATTGCAGAATAAACTTCTAAGGATACGCAATAATTAAGAAAGAAATTGACAGCAATTTTGTATCAATAAAAAATGTTGTATTTCAGAAGCTTTAAAGACAAGCGATAATAATTCACAAGAAGCTCTAGCTTATTGAAGACTACTTTATGTACATATTCTAACTAAAACACAATATAACTTGAAATTGTTATTATTACACAAAATATCAAATAAAATGATCAAGAGTTGTTCTACTGAAAATTAATCATTGTAAACTGCTTAAAATGATTTCCGTTAATCATCCTTAGTCTTTTACCAATGAATTTCATATTGTCTAATATATTATTTTAATTTCTGGCTTGATAAATATAAGAAGATGGTTCGTAAGCTATACATCTAATTAAATTGATCATGTATATATTCTTAGATTAAAGATCCAGTCCAATTAAAAAAAACTTCAGGCAAATTGATTATTTTGACAAAAATAATGCATACAAATCAAACGTACATTATTTGAATACATTTCATGCAGACTTTTCAATGCTAATGATAAAATTATTATTTATCCTAATAAAAATTAAAACTCAATTATTAATCAAAATATACCAAATTTTATATGCATAATATGCACATTTGAATATATTCTTTCTTTGAGTACAAAAAAATATTGTACTTATTTAATTAAAAAATATACAACCTATGTTTATGTAACAGTGAAACTGTATTCTCAGTGAAAATGTATCAAGTAATAGATTTGTATGACAACATGATTTCACCGGTCACGATTATTGAAATTACTGGCCCAAGTCGATGATTTGCCGACCAAAAATTTTGGTTTGCTTCTTAAAAACAAAAACAGCAAGTAGTCCCATTCATAAAAAGAAAAACACAGACAGTCATTGGGTTGAAGATAGGGCGGTCAAATTTGTTTTCAATGACAGCTTGGAGAAGAATATATTTTCACTGAGAATACAGTTTCACTGTAACATTTACATTTAAACCCATCCGTGGTCACTGATATATACTTTACACACTTTTGAAGTAGTCAATGCAGAGCTACATACGAATTGGCACGTCATCTTAAAGGTCCCGCATACAGCCCACCGATTGTTTGTTGTAGATACCTGACAAACTTTAGATGCTTCATACAATAACTAATCAACCAAAGTAAATATGTAGTTCGGCTTCAGCGTAGAATCCAAACTTTGATAAGCTCTCACAATATATCCGATGGTCTTAGGCACACCTCAAAGGCTTAATGATCTTCCATTCAGGATATTACATGGCATCATCTTATAACTAACGTATGCTTTGTTGAAAAACAGTAATGCATTTTTATAAGCATGTGCACATATAATGCGGAGGTAATGGTTCCCGCTAAGCCCCCTTTAAAGGTTCGGATGAGAGGGAGGCAATTTTAAACATCACGTCATTAGCTTTGGTAACAGTACACACAGGATTTTGCATTTTTCCATCAGTTTTATTTCTTACGACCCGGATTACGCCGATCGGCTTCTTCAGACATTTCGAGTGCATAAATGAAGTTTACTATTGTTTATATATAGCGTGCTATATTTAATCAAGTACTTTCAGTCAAAATCCTCAATTATATAAAATATAAATTAATTATAAAGTTTCATAAACTGCTCAATCGAGTCCAAGTTCCAGAATCTTTAATTTCTCCACAACTTTCTCAAATAACAAAATAAGCCGTATCAATAGCGAAAAGCTAACTACCAGCTTTAATCGGTTGAACAGAAACGGTTTGAGTAACTAAGTAGCCCACAGTTCTCGTATAAAAATCACTCTTGAGACAAGCTCCGTTAAGAACTGTTATGCTCCAAGCATGGGGTGAAGTTGATTAAATATCTAAATTCTAAATATAATATAAACACGCTTGGTAATTACTGGCTGTAATACTCAAAGAATGAGCATTCTAAGACTGTAACAAGAAAATCAGAAAGGATTTCTATTAAATTGTATATAATCCTTTTTTACGCAACAGCTTTCACTTAGGAGTGTAACTATAGCATATTTATTTTCTGTACACACTGTACACCCACCTGGTTCTCTTCACTTAATTCCTTTAGAATTGATATTGAGTTCTTGTTAGCAACTTAACAATGTATATAGTAGTCTCAACTAAAACTGGAGTAACGAAAAGTGTTTAAGTACTCACTAGTCTCACTACTATTCAATTATTAAATAAATCTACTAGCGTAAATACAATATCATTGATGACGCTAAAGCGTCTTGTTCGGAGCGTTATCTGTCTCCCTAACTATTGCCCTATTTTTATGGTTTAGAGGTTAATTACATTATTAAATAAAAGGGGACTGATTATAAAAAATAAAACTTTCAGCCATGCCAATGAATTTGGAATTTTAAGTTCTATTTATGTAAGGTAGTAAGCACGAGCTGATTGTAGATTGATATGTCAAAGTGTTTTTTAGAACTTACTTACATGGAACAACATAAATAAAAATAGTTTGCCATTTGTTCCTCTAAGCTCCGGTATCAGTTTCGGATAAATCAAGTGAAATATATGAAAAAATCACATACTTGTGTAATTCATCCATTACACGAGCAATGACGATAAATATAGTGTGCAAAACTCATCGCTGAATATATATAAACCCCGCTCTAAGCAATACATTCATTTGCCGGATAATTTTGCAACTGCCGTCACATATGACTGACGTGAGACAAAACTACCAGAAAAAATAACCATGTCTTTGCTCACACACAGATAGAAATCGAAGACACATATGTAAGTTAATATGTTTTACCAGTAATGAGCTGTGTATTTTTTTTGTATACGTTTATGTTATATGTTGGAATTACTGGCTATTTACGTCACCTGGTCTAACGGTTTGCATACCAAACTTGGTAACGAATGCTGTAAATTGTGAAGAATAAATTTCCTCACATAAGAAACCATTTAAGTTGAAAAGACTATCAAAGACTTATAATAATAACGCTATATTCCGTAATCTTCACATATTATTGGCGCAGCACATTTTTATCGAGTTTTAAAATGCTCTTGTTATCGGGTTTCTTTGGAATTCTCTCAAAAGTTTGGGTACTTTAAATAGTACCAATGTTATTGGAACTAACAAACAGAAAATGCCTTGAACACTTCGGTATTAAATGTGTTCCTTCTTATATTATTGTTTAAAATTCAGGCTGTACAGTTTATTTTCTGATTTCAACAAACACAGGTGTTAATAGTATACTAGAAGAAAGTTTTCTCATTTCATACCGAACAACATGCCTTAAAGATGGAAGAATAATATTTAACTATCTATTTAAAATGTAAAAGAGGTATGATGAACAATTTTACATTTGACAATACAGTTTCATTTACTGAAGCAAATGTGTCAGTTTAAGTAGTTGGAAATACTTTAATAACAGAACCTATTTGAATATATGTAGTATAATGTATTTAAATTTATCTTTGATAAGACATTCAGTGTCTGTATTGGCCAAAAGAAGCTATCCTGGACAAAATTAGCTGAAGCCAGATCTTTGAGAGTGACTAGACTACTATGCTGTGAAAATAATTTCTGCTACGGAAAGAAAAATAACAATGTATTTTAGTTCTACACAAATTACTTAATATATTTGTTGACGAAGGCGTAAGCCGAAATAGCTATCAACAAATATATTAAGTAATTTGTGTAGAACTAAAATACATTGTTATTTTTCTTTCCGTATTATAATGGAGTACTACCAGGTAAATGCCTACTCAATCAATATAATGTATTTTAGTTCTACAAAAATTATTTTATATATTTGTCGCTCAGTTTTATATTTCCTTACATTTTATTTTCATAAATTTTTTTAACGGTCTAACAATAATTAACCAATTAAAAGTATATTAACGACATCGTGGAGGAAAAATTCTGGAAATTCAAATTCTATATTTGTTAATTAATTAATTATTCTTGATGAACATTCAGTAATGAAGGAAATATTTTCTATTTAAAACTTTTATGTGGGCGAAAAAATGAGTGGTACTCCAAAAGTTTGTCCGGCAAAATTTAAATTTCGAGTGACTCTCCGAGGCAAACTTTGTCGGCTATCGATTATTCAACTTTACTGTCTGTTAAGGAGAAGCTTCCAAAACTCTTTGCGAAATTCGGAAGGTAAGGTAACCGGGAACGTATATTTTAATTGATTCACAATTTCGCGTCAGATCAGTGTTCTTCAACCTTTGTACATCCGCGGACCGGTAAAAATTGTAAAAATATTTCGCGAACCGGCGTCAACCAGACGCACAAATTTTCAGTCAGTTTTCAACCCACGACTTTGCGGACTGACGTCGGAGTATAATTATGTAAAAAAAAATACTCCAGTTTTTGTCAAATATTTCAGAAAATAGAATGACGACAAAATTGGACGTATATAATATATTTGAATTAATGACTTACTTCAAAAGTGGCGGAACGTAACTCGTCGCAAGTCAATAATAAATACAATAAGTGACAGTTTATTCAATGTCACATAGAACTTTATTAATTAAGGTTAATAAAATCACAACTTTTGTTTCGTGCGCAAATGTTGCTGCTTTTTGTAACCAAAATTTTCTAAACATAAAAGTTTTTGTAGACCGGCAATAAGCTCTTGCGGACCGGTCCCTGACCGCAGGTCACTGATTGAAGAGCATTGATTTAGATTATATATATTCTAGTGCAATATTCAAAAGCGTTCTTTGTCTGATGAATTTATTTGGCAAAATGTATTGAGTTGATTTTGAATGTATACTCCGCGTGCTTTGAGATCGGAAATGGTTAAATAAATAAGTATTGCTTTTATCTTCTTTTAAAATAGCTCTAGTGTTGGTAAAAATGGTAAATCTTTAAGTGCCCGACAGTTTGAAACTAGCAAACCAGATTCTACAGATTAAAAACCCATTTGCAAGGAAATATTAGAGGCACTTATGGCTTTCAATTGTTAAACATTCTTACTGAATATTATGTAGATCTAGAATTCATTACCACTCTTTTAACAATAATAATAATAATAGCTCTTTTTTATATTACTTAAAAGGGCACTAACGTTTTGTTTCAGATGCATTATGATTATGTTTTCTTATTCTGCTTTTAAGTGGTATTGTTGTTTGAGGCATCTTAATCAAAAATCTCAGATAACCTATTTTTAAAATCACTTCACATGAAACGTTATGATGTATAACTTATCACCCGTGCAAAAGCAGACGAAAAATTATTCTCTGGGTCACAAAAATTACACGGAGAAACCGTTATTTTCAATTTTAATTCGCTTCTACATATTGTTATAAGCGGTTGAATAATAAAATATGCATATTGCTTATTTTACATTGGAATAAAATGATATTAAATTCAATAAACTTGATGACTTGATCGTGAAACACGAAAGCGCCGTTTATTAAATGATTTTTTGCTACATGAATATTGAAAAAATTAAATTGAAGACCCTTACGAATAATGATTGTGGGTTCTCACGTCTTATCGGTGATGTATCATAATTTCAATTACACTTGAAGAGTTTACCTTGAATTATATATTATATAATAAAGGAACTCGAAGAAGACCGTAAAACCTTTCTGTCAGAAAGTTGCGGGCACAATTTTCTTTTCTTTATGCTTTTTCTTTCCAAAAACATCAGTTTGCTTGCCGATAATTTACCGATTGCACGACTGAATATGAAGATAATGGTTCATAGGAAACTTTATATCTCCTCAGCAACTTTATTGGAGGCCTAATCTTAGATTTGAATATTGTGGATTATTGTGGATTATATCCATTGATAATTTCGCCATTTTTGTATATTCAGAAATATTTGACAAATAGCCACACAAATTTACTTTTAACTTATATTGGTTACACTAAACAGTTTTTATTGGAGACAGACCAGTGCCGAAAGAATCGTGTGCATATGTCTTTAAAAATAATATATGACGTTTATGTATGCATACATATAAACACAAATTTTATTCGTCGCTTTTGAAATACTTCAGCTATATATTTGAACATTATTTTATATGGGAAATAATAAAAATAATATTTTTGGGGATAAAACAACATGACGAAGTTTTTTGTCAGCCTACATTATGCATTCGGCCGCTGGGAGGATTGTACGAAGTGGCAAATATAGCTTTTCTCACAAGGAGTCACTGATAATCTGTCAAAATACTAAATAGTTATTACATGGAGTCTTTCACATAGATATACATACATATGTAAGTCGTTCGCCAGCTTAAGAATTCAAACATACTAATATTTGTGTAAACGAATGTAATTTTTTTAACAGCTGACAGAGAAAACAAAATAATCTTCGTTCAATTCAAATTTATTTTAAATTTCTGTTTTTTTTATACTGGTTTGGTGAAAGAAATTTTCAAGCAACCTTTATATATTGTATTCTATCCATAGATAATATAACAAGACATACTTAAACTTGTGGTCTTTCCAATTCATATTTTATTACAAGAGGAAACACTAATATTAGTATCAATTGACTAACTCTTTAGTATGATGCCGTCGATGAATTCGGCGGTACCTGTATGAAAGTTCATTGTAATATAAACTAAATTAATAACATGGTTATTCCACGGATTGCTTAACATGAAGTGACACGTGTAACACAATACGTGTAATATCAAAGCTATAAACTTATTTTTATACTGGCTTTAGATTAATTTATGTATATAACATTTAATTAATTTGGTAACTTTCAATGTGATGTAAATTAAACAAGCAAAATTTATAACATGTAAAATTTTAATTTTAGTAAGCGAGAAAGAGACTTTCTGCAAGTTTTTTTATTGAAAATTCGCAGAGTTTAATATTTTATAGTGTACCTATTATTTTATAGTGTAACTATTACGTTTTAGAAGTTTTTTTCCCAATTAATCTTTGATTTTTCGTGTTAAAATATGTGTCAAAGTTTCTATTTGTATATAATTTCGGACAAGAATTACGCATCAGTGTCATTGTAATTAAATTCTTCGTGTTTTTTGTGTCAAAAGCTTTTTACACTCTAGTTTATAAATTTGTGATTTTTTTTTTAAATGAGGTCTGCGCTCCACTCTGCCAAGATGTGCTCCATTTGAATCGTTTTGCTGCTTCAGTTTTACTTAAATTCAGTTACAAAGCTCTTTCATTTTCTTATCATTCCTCAGAATCCTTTGTCTCGTGTCTGCTGGATTTTTGGATTACACTTTTCCATAGAAATTTTCTACGTGGATGTAAATGCCAATAGATAGGACGACGCATGAATCCCATACTCCAAAAAATAACAAAAAGACTTCTACGTAGCATCATTAAAACGACAGAAGAAGCATTATATGAGCCATTTATCACCATTTCAAAGCATTGTCAAAACTAAAACTATTGGAGCTTTAATAATTTTTGTCACGGTTCGATTTCTATAAACCTACTCATATTTTTTTCGCATTAAATGTACTAGGCCTATTTATCAACCTATCTCAAATTTCAGTGTTTCTTACGCCATTAGACACACTACTTACGCCACACGTTTACGGGACATTTTTCATTCACCCTTGTACTGTGTCCGGTTCGAATCCCTGAATAAAACGCTTTCAAATAATTCTGAGTCAAGAGCATTTGTAAAAATCTTTGTTGATATGCACACAAGTGCTGGAATATAAAAATTCTAAATCTTGTATGCAATTATGAATACGCTATCTATATTTAACAAAATTGCTTCGGATATCGACATATTTCACATTGACCTGAGTGAGTTCAGACAAATACTATTTTTTATGAATACAAGTTGATTTTGTCGGAACTCACTTGGTTGACTTCTTTGTGTAATTTCCAATGTGATTTTTATTTATTTATTCTCTGTTTTGATGACTACAATGTTTTCATCTTTTTTTTTACATATAAAAATTACACTGATTTTTGTTTGACGGATACACGTATTACGTACAGGTAGATATAAATAAATGTATTTATATTTGTAACCCCATGCTTTGTATTATCTTCAATAAATAAAAAAATATATTCACTAAATTCGATCTCAAAAACAAGGCTTAGTGCAATTAGTTAGCTACAAGTCATTTTTAAGCCATGTATTCTATAATTATATTCTTTCGATCAAAATTAAAGGTTGCATATTTAACTGATTTAAAATAAATTTTATTCAAACATCTTACATTTTATGAAATGGTTACAACAGAGGTCCATATAACAATTCTATGTAAACAAAAAAAAACAATGACTACGTATTCCTTCAGGCATTTTTGTTGAATTTTAAATTTAGCCAACTGAAACACAATGATGAACATAAACAAACTTTTCATACCGTTGACATTTAAAATCGATATTCCTTTGTATTTGTGATTGATTTAATTGGGTACGCAAAAGGGGAAAGTGAGGTATTACGTACGACTGAGTTTTATTTTTTTGTTGTTTGCATTTGATTTAGTACATTTCGTTAATTAGGCAAAAAAAAACGTTTCAAAGAACAAAAATTTATTCGCTTCAATTTCACACTCCATAAACAACAAAAGGAGCAATTCGAAATCTAGCACAATTTTATTTTAACGCGAATTTCTCTCTATACGTTTGGACTCGATCAAGTCACTTGTATTAAATTTGATTAAAAATATAAAGCCTGTACGTGTTAGGTACTAACGATTTTCAATCGAACTTTTACAGGCATAGTATTTTGTTTCTCCATTGGTCTTTCAACCCCCGAAGTATCGGATTTGAATCCGGTCCCGGTCAATGAAAAGAATATTAGGCATTATTAGTTACATACATTCCTAATTAAACTCACATAGTCTGTGGGAAACGAGGATATTAAAACAAATCATTTCGCTAACTTAGTAATAGTACTACGATGTAAGCATTTTTAGCAGGGCTGTGGAGTCGGGATTTTTTGACCGGAATCGGAGTCGACGCGGCGTTTTAGTCGGAGTTGATTGGCTTTTTATTTTTGCACATAATATGTCAAATTTGGCTATAGGCCGGATTTTTTGACAGATAGATAATTGAATACACATAAATAGGAAAGGTAGGAAAAAACGTAATTAATCGTTTTTAAGTCGGAGTCGTGTTTTCGGTCAATGTTTTAGTCGGAGTCGGAGTTGTGTTTTTGGTAAATACTGGAGTCGGAGTCAAACTTTTTTTTACCGACTCCACAGCCCTGATTTTTAACGACAGCCATCTTGGAAAATGGTATCAGACGTAACTTTGACGTGGTTAACGACACCGCGCTAAACATATTATAATTACTTTTTTAATTATAGTATAACTATATAGTTACCACATTGTGGGCCTGTATCGTATAAGTTACTTTTTACACAATATATTCTGTATGCTTTGTTTCTTACATTCAACACATTTTCACATCGTGAATGATTAATTACTGTTCCAATTTCGTTGTATAATGTATGCGCAGTTAACTTCTCATTCTTCGTTTACGTCAGATAGTTACCGTTCACAAAAGACACAATTATTGGGCCATTAATGATGTAATGCGCACAATTGTGAACAGCCTAGTAAAATTTTCTTTAAAATCTCCATTAAATTCATTTCATTGTTCCGCGTGCTTTTATTATGCCTATAATATCGACAAAAACAGAAAGATTTCATTAAAATTAGTTTGACTACTAATTAATTTTTGTTACTGCTTTTGAAAATCTATTAAATATAAGGAAGGTACATACACCGAAATAATTTTGTCGTATATGATTCATCAATGTCATCATAACAAAAATATTGTTACAAACTTTTTACATTCCGAAAACGCTATCAATACTTTTACAAAAATAAATCACAGTTCATTCTACCATGTTATGATTGATTGAATCATTAAAATTGGTTTTATAGGAACCCCTTGTATATTTTTGATAATTATAATTTTTCGTATTTTTCTTTATTTCAAATTTTTTAAGGTATGTTTTCTGAACAATATTTGGCCACCGTGTCGCCAATGGTCGCGATCAGCGAAACCGGTTTATGTGGTATTAATATGTAATGTGTTTCCACCAAGAAGTGACACATTAAAAGTCATACTATAAATAACTGCAGAAATAGTTTTTATCAAAAGACGCAAAAAGTTTACCAATTTCAAATTCTTTGTTTGAATTTAAAAAAAAGTGCAACAAATAAACTTTGTATTTGTAATTGCGCTGTGCACATAAATTAAATTGGCATACTTAACACGATTCCTCGTAATTGCAAATCGTAAAAGTTTTTTTTCCTGGCGCAAAAAAAATCTGACGCAATTTTCAGCGGGGCAAATATGCAAAAAAAAAAACACACACACATACACCAAAAGGAGAACTTCAGGCGTATAAAAGAGAAAGATATTATTTGTCAGACTCATAAAAGAGTAAAAAAATGAACATACACCGCTAGAACTGTACCAACTCACTTTTACGAGTTTTTTTAAATCAAAAAGTTATGATCCGACGGTGAGGAAAATAAAAATAACTCTTCTTTTATCCGCGGACAATCCTATTTCTTAGAATATTAAACATCATTTGCTGAAAAACAAGATATTTTTGAAAAACTTTCACGTAAAAATTTTACTGTACAATCAAATAAAATCTTATCCGTAATACTTAGATTGGCGATGACCAACAATAATTCTTAGTGGGAATACATTATATGAAAAAAAACAATTTCATGCTAACTTTCAGTGAATTTAATTAGATTTTTTTTAAATTTGGATAAGTGATTTCATCATCAAAATCACATGTATATATTTTTACCATTATTATACTGCATACAGTATTAATGCGCTTCTACGTGAAAAATATAGAGCTGGATATTTAACGAATCGATCACAAACCTATCTACATATGGTCAATAGTTGTATATTTAGGAAACAAAATCAAATAACAGCAAGCCAAACAATTTGTATTTCTTTTTGTAGACCAATTGTGGAACCCGTGGTTCATAGTTTATGAAGCACTGCACTAGACAATGCAAATGTGGCCTATTATCATATAATTTCTTTCAAATAGTTTTTCTCGTAGCGTTTGTGCATAAATACGAACGTTATGTTATCAGAGTTAAAAAGCCTAATTTCACAAAAGATTTTGCTTGAATTCCATGTTAAATCATTTATTTATTTTTTAAACCTACATTCGGCCAAATGCAAAAGGCACTTGAGCAATAAATTTAGAATTGTGGAGACTAGTAAAGCAACTCATTTTAAATGGCGAGACGCAGTGGTGTACAGATGAAGGGGGGCATCACTGAACGAGATTGAGTTTGTCTTATTTTTAAGGAGTGATGACAATGATGATAGTCACATTTTTGTTTTCAGAGTTCAAATTCGTATTATATTATAAATATTCAGTGATAGTTTCTTTAACACGAATTTGTTCAACATAGTTTTCTATCTCGCTACGCCCCGCTTATTGGATCGCATGGGTGGGAAGGATTTTTTTGACAACAAAAACACAACTGAAAAATATACTGCTTGTGCTAGGACTTGAACCCGTGAGGTCCGTCTCGGAACCAAACGACATTGACAACTGCACTTTGGACCCGACAACAAAGTTTTCAATAGGAAAGTTTCATAAATTATATTTTTTACAAAATTGACAAGAATATAATTATTATTATATGTACAGTCACAAATATTGAACATATTTTGGCACGTTCAATATTTGTCCAAAATATTGACCGTAAACTATTTGATGCTGTCAGTTGTGTAATTTGAATAAATAAAAAAAAACATTTTTACAATTTATGTTTGGAATTTTAATAACACAGAACCTATCGACGTGTTATGGACGGGGTGGGGTTAGCATTAAAAAAAATCTATGATCTTTGGTTCCAGTTGGCACCATCTCCAGCACGACCCTGAAGGCGCGTTCAAAAAGTGGCGCTAAAATTTTCCAGCTGTACACAATTCCCCACATTCGTTCGTTTCCACTCTTCGCCATTTTATGCGAATTTCAATTGAAATATGTTAAGTTAGCCGCATTATTTTTTACTTGCGCAGGCTTAAATGCACGCTTTTCATCACTGCCATAATGGTCCCGTTTTTCGAGACTAGCTGATTTCACTTTAAATACTTGACTTAAACACCAGCTACATTAAAGATGGCTTATTTTTCATAACCAGGCTATATGTATTTTTAAGAGTTTTTAAAACCGTTCACATATTATATTAAACTGTGAAGCTAATAAAATTCTCTCAGGTATTCAACAGCTTCGTTTCGTCTTACTCGTTTTATTTCAGAACATTTTTTTCATCTGAATAAAGGAACAATTCTACTCTATGATTATAATTTTGTTGACTATGGTATCTTATGTTCATATTTCGCTTTGAAATTCTAACACGCAAACAATTGAAAAGCGTGCGATGTTAAACAAAATATTGTATGCAAAACGACAATTGTTGCATACGTAATTCTACTGTCAAATGCAGTCACAAGTTTGTATCGATTTTTACAAGTTTTTGATTAGAACTCACGTTGAAAATCATTAAGAAAAGTTTCCATAAGATAACTAAAATATGAAATATATTTTTCCACGAAAAATAATACAATGCCCTTGTTACAATACTTGCAAATAACGGTAGTTCGTAGATATGGACAATGGCGTCTCCTTTCAATATGATAAATATCTTCGTAGCACACAATTTTACGTGATGAATAAAGAATTTTATTAACAAAACATCTAAGTGCAATTAAATATAATTGTTTAAAGACAATTTTTACTACACCAGCTTTTTTCAATTACAATAATTATGTACTTCACGTGTTCCCGATAACAGGAGAAGAGTAAGTAACGCTTCTTGATTTTGGCTTCATAAAATCGATTTATTCCTTTTTTTTTCAAACAAATGCAACAATTTCATCCATTTTGAACAACTTTAAAACTAAAAATGAAGTAAAAGAGCGAGTTTAAAGACAGTTCTTTTTTAATCTAAAGGACGAGATCTTTCGCCTAGAAGTTTAGCTATCGATTTACACCCAAGATTATTTTTTTTTACTATTTTGAATTACGATATAGTTATTCTACATGATTTGCGGTGAGAAAAAATATGGTAAATTCGACGTAGGAGGAATAAAAATAGATATGTATTGAGACGACCTTGATTCGGGTTCTCTCGTAAAACAAGAGAAAACCTCCGTCCGTCACTCGAGGAGAGGAATTTAGGGATCGGAGATGGAGAATCAGGATGCTCTTTAATAAAAAACGATCTCAGAATGTCAAATAGTGCTATTGCACACACAATTTATTAAAGTTCGGTACACAAGTTATATTTAAATTACACACAAAAATAAAGTACAGAAGTTATACTCAAAATGACACAAATACTGATTAACAATTGCGAAAAGCCGATACTAGGGACTGTACGCGATTAAAAGATACTCGAAGGAGGGAGGATACCTCGACCAATCTTGCAAAGAAGTGCACTCGAGGAGCTTAAAACTCTAACTGCCTGTAAAAAAGCGGTTCTTGTAGGTAGAAGACCGTTGGAACAAAAGATCGATAAAAACGTCAAGTAAGATAAGCAATCTTATTTATAGGTTATTGCACTTAATATGAGATACCGTGCACTCGGAGTGACACAGCCAGAGACATTTGGGAGCGAGCCGCCCGTATTACAAAATGAATTTAAAACTTAAACTCACTGACTGAGGCGAACAAAAGATCGTTCGAGAGAGTGCTGATGTCCTACCATACTAGGAGGTGTCAGTATTTACACAAAAAAAAACAAATTTAGATATTCAACTTGTTTATGGCAGCTATCATTTTTTTATATAACCATATCCGCTCCCAGTGTAGAGCATATGGACTTATATATAAAAAATGTACAAAAACTTATAGTCACTCTGTTCTTTTACGAAGATAGTAGTGTTATAAGGTAAAAGACTTTTAGTTAGCTAATCACTCTTGCTACATCCCAGTTTTGGGATCGGATAGATGTAATGACGGACAACACAGAAATTCATGTCCTCAAAAAGAAGTCAATAATTCTAATGCAAGTGAGCTCCGCGGCCGGAGCCAGTGACCTTTGCCATTCATCCACGGGCTTGGTATTTCTATTCTTTATTTACACTTACACTGGACTAGTAAATTTGAGGTAAATATTATCTTGGGATCATATTTAACTGCCATTACAGCAAACTTAAAATGTCTGTCTGTTAGAAGAGTATAATTTTATATTATAATATATACCTAGTAATTTGGAGCATAATACCACATAAACAATTTTAAATATATATCTTTGTAGAGTAGAAGTATAGAAATATATATATAAAATAGAATTATTCTGGAAAACCAATTCACCTCTCAGTTGACTTTCGTGATTTAAATACTTCTTTGGATTCCCCTGATGCATTAAACTCTATTTAACCATTTAGGCGCTCGATAGTTATCAACCGTCTTAGGATCGACTGTCACCCGCTTTCCCAGCTAGTTGTCATCCAATTTCTCGTACTGCTCCCTTGGCATATATACCCTAAAAGATATAATACCCTGGAGTATAAAATAGTTAAACATCATGACAAACAATCATATTCATGGAATGTACAGCTACAAAGCTCAGACTTAATTGCCTGAGGAAATTATTCATTCATCGTACAATTGTTTTTATAAATACAATTGTATCTTCAAGTAATCATACCATATGAGAAATACTTTGAACATTATTTTAGTAATATTTAACATTTTCTCCGAGGGATTAAAATAAACAATTTTTATAAATTCATATATAAAATTTGTATCATCCGTTATGTGATTTAAATCTGCATGGGAACAACTCTAAGTATTAAAGTAAAACCTTTATATATAATTCATGAAACAATTGATCAAACTTATTAAATAAGTTGTTTGAGTAGGCATTTACTTGGTAGAACTCCATTATAATACGGTAAGAAACATAACAATGTATTTTACTTCTACATAATTTACGCCCTCGTCAGAACTATAGTTCTGACGAGGGCGTAAGCCGAAATAGCTATCAACAAATATATAAAATAATTTATGTAGAATTCAAATACATTCATATTTTTCTTACCGTTTTATAAAAAAGGTCTCAGTTAGAATGGTAAATGTGTACATTAAAAACCTCGTGTTATTGAAACCATAAAAATAGAAAAATTCGCTATTACATTTTTGTTATTATTGTATATGACTAAAACAAATATAGCCAAACCTTTTTTTGTGCGATTTCAAAGTTAAGCGGTTTTTAAATTTTTTTAAAGACATTTTTGGAACTATTTGAACGTACATGTGTATGTATGTAATAACGTAATTAGCAGTGCGTTGTTCACATACTGTACGTGCAAAATCCAGTGTTTCAACAGTTTATTACAGCATGACCTAGACTCGTGCGTCCTATACATGTTATGTTACCATATTAATTCATAGCTTTTTTTGTGCGAAAACCTTACTTTAAAAATAAACATTTAATATAGACCTTCATATTACGAAGCCAACATCTCCTGAATGCTAACAACTGTGAGTTTATGAAGAGTGTTATTGCATGTTATTTCAAGAGGTACAAGGAAACAAAGTAAGAATAATACCCCATCTTGATCCTTATGAATAGACAAAAATGTATGCATTTACATTATATTTCATGTGATATTTATCACACCGAGACCGCACCATCGTCTTAGCCTCATATTTCTCAGCATAAAACTATGAGGCAATAAAAACCACGAACTATAAACAAGCTTGTATGTAGTAACAGAGATTTTCAAATTTATAAGCCGTTAAAAGTCTATTATCTTTTCGAATCATGACGACTAAAGAAAGTGATTTCAATCAAAATAATTTTTGCACTGCCGCTTTTTTTTCTAATAAAAGTAATAATACAAATCTTAATAGTATTAAGTCCGATGTCTGTCTCGCTGCTTTGCTAAAAAAACTGAAAAGATTAATTATATAAATTTTTCTGCGTTGAAATATTTTTGTATTTTTTTTTATTTTATATACCAATTTCGCTAATGGCATATTATCTTACTTGCCTTGTCACCGGGTGGATCTTTTTTGCCAACACATTTTACTGTAGATCAGACCTCACTAATATTCCACGAAGCCGAATACCTTGAATTTCAGATTAAAACAAACTCTTAAGTGAATAGTTAATAATTTCAAAAAATAGAGAGAAATATAAATAGAAAAATCCAGACAGACAAATTTTTAGATAACAGTTAATTCTTAAGTAGCAAGGTAACTTATATTTGGTTCGTACAGATTTTGCGTATCTTAATGAAAATTTAATAAATATGTAAGAATAAATAGCAAAATGTTTAATTATTACAATGGTATATTGCCATGCCAATATGCATACAAAATAATTTAGCATTATTATCATGGAGTTCTTTCAAGTTACTGTTATCTTTATTCTATATGAATTAATAAATTACAAATAATTGCTACGATAACTTACCGCGGTGGTGGCAAACCTGAAGCACACGTGTCAGATATGGCTAGTTCAACAATTTAGCTGGCATATAACAATTGACATTGTTTTTTATAGATAACCCATTTTATGTAATAACGTTACGTTTTTTAATGATGTTACGGTGCTCACGTTATGTTTTTGTTTAAATAACTTAACATATCATAATTATTGTGATTTGTAGTTATTTCAATCATAAATTTAAAATACTGATTAGCACATTGGACAGTTTATACATATGTATATATCTACACATATCATACGAACAATTTTGGCACCAGCGCGTGGAAAGGTTCGCCACTACTGACCAACCCCAATCCAATTCACTTCGTTACTTATACACATAAGCATTATTATTAAGCGTATAATCTTATATATAAAACCAAAACGGCGTATGTATGTATGTGGGTCTGTAATTCCCTTTTGCATTGTTGTTGCAAGTTCAAACAAACGAATTGATTTCGCTCGCGAAAGTTTCGGCGGTAAATTTGTTTCGTTATCAATGTGTGTGTAGAGACTCCAATTACTCGAGTATCGAGTAGTAAATTTTACAAAATACTCGAGTACTCGAGTAGTTTCATATGAACCAAAATATCTTATATATAAAACCGAAACGGCGTACGTATGTCTGTGGGTCTGTAATTCCCTTTTGCATTGTTGGTCATTAAATTGCCAGTGGTTTCAACTTGGCCCGTCTGAATTTACGCGCCGAGGTGAACATAACCCTAAACTGGTCCGAGCGAAGCCGGGTTCGAGTACTAGTTATATATATATTAGCTCTAAGAGACAATGAAAAAATACATACAAATTAATTTGACAAATCTATAAAAATAGTATTTTGGGAAGATACTCTTATGACTGGCAGTAGTCATTCGATGTATCAAAGCGACAGTTTAAGAATTCATTTGACAGGATTGTAAGAATAAAATGAGCAAATGATTTGTCAGTAATGACAAAGTGACATCCTAAAAGTTTAATTACACAATAAACATTATTCTTGGTTTATTGGTAGCGCAGTAAATGCTCAATTTTTCAGTGAATCGTTCTTATCAGGCGTATTGCACTACATGTGGCGCCTGGAAAAAAAATCAAGTTTTTATTAAAAAATATATATGTGGAAATAGCGTATTATATTTTATTGTATGGTAGTTTTTCTTTCCTTCCAACATAAAGTCTTCTAACGGACTCTCTTTGCTTTTTCTCAACCGTGTAAATCTAAGAGACAGATAAGCGGTCAATTGGAGTTTTCCCCTGAACAAATCCGAACGGCACTTGTTTCATTGTACAAAAATAGTTCCCATTGAATAGATGAAAGGAAAGGCGATAAGCGTTGGCTGTTGGCCGCGCGGCATTCAACAAACTGCACGTAATCATTGTCCGACCCAATGGCTTAATGATGATAATATTTCTTCGTCAAAAATATGTGCACATTTCCAATTTATCGAAACTTTAATTTAGAGCACTGCTTGTGTATTAAAAATGGCTCTTAAGCCGTTGTGGTCAAGTGGTGATAATTTTACACAAGCTATCGGGCGGGTCTGGGTTGAAATCCCGACAACATTAAAATCAAATATAAACCGCGTCAATAAAATACGTAAGTCCTTGAGCATGGATGTTTTTTTGTGTTTTATATCTCTAACGGCATTAAAAAGTTTATATTGTGTGATAAAACAAAACATCTTGCGTCTTGACTTTTGTATACGCAAATATTTTTTTTTATTCTTATAATATTTTTATTGATTGACTTATATTATAGTCAGTGTTCACTCCAAGTTGCTGCCGCGCAGCAGTATGAAGACTCGTCCCAGGCGCGCACTCCAATAGTTGATAAATTTAACGACCTGATTAATAAATATGAATCAAAAAGATTTCAAAGATTCATATAATAGAGAAGCATTCATTAATTCAACACGTTATTAACATTTATTTTGTAATCCATGTCCGCTCCCAATGTGGAGCATATGGCCTCTTAATGAAGCATTTCAACAAAAAAATTTGGTGACTTAAATAATGCCTCGCATTCGCTGGATTGGCTTCCTCAATCTTTGAATTTTATGCGCATTTCACCTCTCAGCTTAGATTATAGTTAAGCTTTATTTTCAGGTTCAGGTGAAAAAAAGTGTTAAAACAATACATATATTATATATATATGTACATTTCGATACGGGCTTATATGTAGATCTTTTGAAAAAATAACGCAAGCAACTAAATATTTTGAGATCGAGTCTTTAAAGAGTCTCTCGGAGTAGGGGTGGAATATTTACAGCGTACGCATTACATTTAGCACCGTCGATTGACGTTTCATAAAATAGAAAAAAAAATAGCACGTATTCTCTTTATATTACATCCATTTATGATTTAAACGTTTCGAGTCAGTCAATGGGTAAAAAGTGTAAGAACTCATCTATTTCCGGTCCATCTTCTCCGCCCTTCTATTATTTATTCAATCTCGCTCAAAATGACATGCAATCTTACCTTTTAAACATTTGTATTCTTGCAATCTTGGGAAAAGATAAAACCGGCTTCACTTACTGACCTAGAAACTTATTTTTTAGTCGTGCCCACAAAATGGTTCGCAGGTCAGTTGCAGAAACTCAAAAGGGTTAAGTTAAGAAATATCAGTGGTAAGGGAATCGGAATTCCAGGAAAAAATAAGAGATGATTGGGAACGGGTGAAAGGTTTTAACATTATGAAAGGTTTTTTGGTCCCTGAAGTCTAGTGGCAAGAGCTTTGCCCTAGCGGTCAGGTGGGCTTGGGTTCTATTCCCGGAAAGCAAAAAAAAAAAAAAGATCTTAGACTGGTGTATGTGAGTTGTTCTCGACTGATTCATTATTTATCATCGAGTCTATTTCGTATGATTTTCACAATTCGAAATATTTGGCGCATTAGCATTTGCTGTAATGCCAAATATTTTTTATTAAAAAAAAAACATCTGTACATTTATGACAGCGAGTGCATACTGAGAATCGAAATCTTGACAATGCAACCGAAATAAGTCAAAAAGCGTTAAAATACGTTATCTGGACGAATTCTTAAATATATAAAATGTATCTTTACAGCAATTTTCCCAACCTTTTTACACTTGTGAACCGGTAAAAAAAGGAAAAAAAATCGAGGACCTCGAAACTGAAATAAAAATGTTTTTTTATTTTCTTTTTTTTAAATGTCATATTGTGAAACATCATCCTACCAATTATTCAGGCGAAAAAAATATATATCCAATATGTTTGCATGGCAAATTTATTGAAATTTAATAATACAATATTATAATAATATAAATAATAAAACATTTTTAGCATTATTCCACGTTGAATTTATTTAGATAATAAACCGGTCTCGCTCATCGCGAGAATCATCAACTGATCAGTTGCTGATGAACGAAACCGGTCCTGATCTAAATAAATTCAATGTGTTATAATTACTGAAAATTTATTATTATTATAATGCCACTCCACCAAGTATTGACAGTGAGCGCATTAAAAGTGATCATTATAATAGTGTAAACTATAAATGTATTTAGTTTCAAAAGAATTATATGAATCGATTAATAGCTAGTTTGGCGATAAGCCATTGTCAGAGCTATGTTATATTGGAAACAGCATAACACTTGTGTTTTTCGTTGAATAGAAAGCTTTTATACATTTTATATTTTTAACAGAAATTTTAGGTTTACTGTCCAATTGTTTGTTTATTTTGAAATGTAATATCATTACTTAAATGACTATACAGGAATAATGGCTTTTAAATTCGCCTTTTCTATATAATATGAAATTCCTCAGTTTAATAACAACGTGATGAAATTTTTCCGCCACTCGTTATTGTGAAGAATAAAGAGAAAATTTCCAATTTCATCTCGTCTTGAAGTGCCTTACATTACCTCCGCAAAAAAGCAATAAATTAAAAAAAGTAATACGTTTAAATTCGGTAATATAACGTCATAAAAAACTGCAAGAAGTTGCAATGAATAAAAGTCCAATTTTAAAGAAACGCTTGATTTATGCATCAAGAATATGAGGGGGAAAATCCACACAAAGAGAATATCTACCCACATCTTTGGTACATTTTCTTTTTTTCCAAAGTTATCGGCAGCTTCAGCTCAAAACTTAGTACAAACCATTTTTCATATAATAGTTATGCATAAAGATTTCGACTGAGGGTGCTTGATGGAATTTCAATATCAAATTTTAATTGTTTGAATCTTTTACTTTTCTATGAGTTTTTTCGCTAACGACCCGGGTTTCGCCTTTCAACATCTTCAGGCATTTCAAGTGCACGGTTCAATTACACCCGTGCACTTGAAATGTCTGAAGATGCCGAAAGGGGAAACCCGGGTCGTTAGCGACAAAGCTCTTGGAAAAGTACAAAACTCAAACAATTCAAATTCAATAGTTATGCAATCAACTATTGGTTTTTTGAAAATATTTCGTCAATTTTTAGCTATTCGATCGAAGCATATTTCTGCATTCCATTTTTTTGTATTTCGCCTTGACAAAATTCAACCTGCAAAGCATTAAAAGATTAAAATCAACCACTTATGAAAAGTTTAATAATTCCATACTTTTGAAAGATTTTTCTGACATACCTACTTTTAACCCATTTAATATTCGTGTTGTAAAAATTAATTGAACTGAAATTGCAACATTTATTTTATTTTTTAAAACTTTTTATCAGCGATGACATACTCGTTTCAATCAGTTATAAGAGATATTATTTTTAGGCACAGAAGACTTTTTAGTTTTTATCATAACTTCCCAACGTTTCGACGCTATGAAATAGGATATATTTAATGGCAATAAATTGGTTATTTACGACATCTCCTCGGTCCAATCATTAATTTTTATAAAATTTTCTTACGGCGTTTTGAATTACGAGCGTCGAGGCCTTTTGGAAAACTGTATCTTTTCCCAATGCAAATTTATTTCATGAAGTCGTGTTTCTTTTTTGTACTCGAGAATCTTCTGTCACCAAAATGTGAATACTTTAACAATTTCATAATAAAATAGCATTTATATAGTGTTCATTCATGTGATAAAGACGAAAAAATATTCAATAGCATATGTAGATATGATATCCATATTAATATATAAGATTTTAGATATAATAGATTATCCTTCATATTTGTGTTATTTAAGATGTCCGCCATCTATCTACGGAATAATAATAGTGTTATGTTGTCACAAAATTAAGATTTTTTTAAATCTTAAATTCGAATTCGTGAATATGTGATGCTTTTTTAATACGGTAAGAAAAATAACAATGTATTTTAGTTCTACATAAATTATTTTATATATTTGTTGATAGCTATTTCGGCTTACGCCTTCGTCAGAACTAGTCAGAATTAGTTCTGACGAAGGCGTAAGCCGAAATAGCTATCAACAAATATATAAAATAATTTATGTAGAACTAAAATACATTGTTATTTTTCTTACTGTATTATAATGGAGTTCTACCAAGTAAATGCCTACTAAATCAATAAAATTATGCTTTTTTTAATCGGGCTTAAATCTTGTGAAACATCCAATAAGTTTATAACAGCCATTAAATAAAACATTTAAGCACATGGCACGTTGGTATTGTTTATGTATGACACCAAATATTATTTTAACTATAATTAATAATTATTATTCTTATATGTTATTGCCGTCTTAAGGCCGTGTTTTATTTATACCGTGCAAAAAGAATACCTAGAGTATGTTTGCAAGTCACTACAAATGTCCACAATATTTTTTGAAAATTGATATTGATAGGAACCAAATAAAATAGCTTACTTTATTGCGGGTAAGAAATAGCCGGCATTTATTCTTTTCCATTTCGGTATTTTATATTGGCACGCGTGTATACCGACTAAAGAGTGTCTGTGTATTTGTTTGAAAGTGTTGTGTTGTGATAAGAAGACACCAATCTGAAGTTGATTACAAATAAGATTAAATGATTCAGATGGATTTCTGACTCCTTACAAATATTTATACAGTAAAATTCAACTGTATAACGGAGTCTTATACACACACAATTCACACACCCACGACTGTCGGGTCACCATTGCTAAAAAAATCTTATAACTTGGCTTAGAATTTATTTAAACATCACTGAATATCCCAAATCAGTGTGAATGTTTAATGCCCAATAATATATGCACGGAGTGTGATACAGGAATAATCATAATTTATTGACTTTTACTGCATTATTTTTCGCTCTTTTTCTGGTAGTTAAACTAATACTGGCAACACGGCTCGGTTATGATAATATCTAACACTTAAAAATTTGAAACAATTAAAATCAGTTTTTGAAAATAAATATTGTATTATTTAACCGAGTATTTCACACTTTTGAAATACTAAGTTGTCATTTTAGCATGGCTATCTTTGTTGTTTATATCTTCTCCCGTTCAACCAATCTAAAAATCGGAAGATAATATAAATAAACTTGTATTCTTTTCTTAGCATATCATGCACTGATCAACCTTTTTTTAAAGAAACGTTCGACGATTAAATTAAAACAATGAAACTTTTTTCAGTTTGCAATAACAGTTTTCATGAAACTACTTCTTTTCGTTTTACGAGACACACATGTAGTGGAAATGACTGCAAAATAAAAAAATATATATTTCTAAGAATATTTATCTTTCACGTTTTGGACCAGTTGTGTTGTTACACTTCAAGAAACGATACTAATTGTATCACATCGCTATACACGCTCAACCCCCGAAGCAAAGCCCACAACTTCTTGTTAGCGCGGTTTGTTTTTGTCGGGATTTCCCGGGTATTGGGGCATTGCGAAACCCAGTACCCCGTAGCCTTAGGCTTTTCTCCGACGCTGTGGTCTCCCCCCGCCATCCTAGCAATAATTCATCTCAATGCACACATAAACATGTTGTATTTTCGTGCAGTAAAAAGCAAGAGTTCAACGAAACTATGTTTGGTTGCTACTCCAAAACAGAAGGACACAAATTGTAATGCTGCTTATGAAAGGAATTAGAGATACATCTGATACCGTTATCCCTCAATGAAAACGTTACAATAAAATTCAAGAAGATAATAATTATTTCCTCTAGCGAATACTGGAGAAAGTCTATTCATTATGTTTCGCTTTATCAAATTGTTTTCTTTTGAAAATCAATATCTATTTAAAAGGTATTTTTATTCAAATTTCAGAGAATCGTAATGAATAATTATGGATATTTATTAAACTTAAAAATATACATGAAAATGGAAGTATACTTTTCTCATTGCTATTACGTAGGCGAGTTTTGTGCGCTTTTATTATTCCGTCTTTGTCGCCGTAAGGGGCTTGAATATTGTATATATCGAGTATAAAAAAAAAGAATTTATGCCATGTACCCTTTTTAAATGTCAGCACCCACTTCATGTTACCCTAAGAGATAAGATTTGTACTACTACTATTTATATTTTATACATTTTATTTGACAGTTGATTTTTCAACCCGCACACGTTGTCAGTTCACTGATAGTATTGCGGCATGGAAATAAACACGTGAATTTTTACAGCGAACAAGGTTAGTTAAATTTTGATCTTGCTGCGATCAACTGCTGAATTTTACTCGAAAAGATGCCAATAAATGGAATTTCATTATTAATAAAAATAAAAAAAAACATCGGCCTTGACTGCCTTTATAATTCTCTTCCAGCACTCATAAGTCCTGTGACACTCCATTCATCCAAAAAGAAGTGGACTTTCACAAGAAGTAAAAAGTGTAAGGCTTCCACACAAGTAAGTATCCTGATGTAAGTCCAGTCCAACGTATGCGTTAAGTTTTGATAAATCAAATAAAATACAAATTTATACTGATTATTTTCTTAGTCTCTATTAAGAGATACTTACAAATTATGCACATGTATTATCGTTCGGATGACTTATTTCATTCTGAAACATTGAAAAACCTACGACGATTCATGATTTGAAACCGCTTATTCAAAATGTTACACTAACATAATAGTTAAAGGAAACAAATTCTTACCATGGATTATTTACTGAATAGTTTATTGAATTTTTACTAGCTTGGCAGATATACAAAACTCCGCGATGGTGCTATTTTAAAATATCTTTAAACCTTATTTCACAATTCTTGAAAAACTTACTCCACTTTTTTGATTTTATTTTTTTAGACTTAACTGTTCTTGACTTAACTGATTTGAAGGCAACAAGTAGATATTCTTCGAATGGTTTGTTTTAACAATACCAAGCCGGTATCCTTTCAATATTTGTGGTTCTCATAATTCACATTCGCGGAGATGATTATACAAAATGCGATTATTATTCTAAGATGGCTTCTCGAAAGACGGTTCATATTTAATCCGACGTTATGTGGAGCGAGTGTAAGAAGAGTTGTACCTTAGTCCATAGTGAATATTACTTTCCAATTAAGTTTAATCCAAAGCCCGGCGTGACCCAAAATATCGTAAGCGGGCCAAATATTCGGATTAAAAAAATGCAAAGTCATAAAAATAAAACCCAGGGGGTATGGTAGTGGCCATTTTTGTCAGCATTTTTTCGAGTAAATTTATGGCGACAGTAAAAAGTCTCTGTGAAAACTGTTTAAAAGCCTTTTCGTATCACTAATGCCAGTGAAGGCGGTGCCTGGAGGGGGAAGCGCAGTGACGAATAGCAGTGACGCGATCGTGACAGTTGGTCGCCGGAAATAAAGTTTTTAATTCGATCGAATTTATTTTAATACGTTGCTGAAAATTATTCAAACAAAGTAGCAAATTACAGAAGGAAATAATCTAAAGATTTTAAATGAATCAATCGCCTGACCTTTTTCTTCAGTGCTTTGAGGTTCAATTTAATTTTGGTGAATTTATGTATGCTTAAACCAAAATCGGTGGCATCAATTCATTTCTTCAATTTTTACTTTTGTAATTAATTAAAGATATAGCGTGTACTAAATTGAAATGGATATTTTACAAGTAGAGCTATTCATTTTTACGTATTTTTCAATTTTACTTAATTGTATGTATGTATATTACATCGGTTTGGTCGGATCATTTGATACAACTTTGAAATAAGTACGAGAATTGACTTTTAATTTATAAATACGGTGGCTCTATGTCAATAATTGTCAATTAACACCATACAACTCAATTGAATTAATTCATTGAAAAAAAGTTATCAACACTTATGTACGTCACTGGCACCTTATCCATTATATTCAATAGAGTAGAAGATAAGTGAAATATTATAATACGTAATGAATGGTTTAATCAACTGAGAAGTTTTTGAAAAATTATAAATTTTCTCATTATTATATGTCACAAACATAAAATCCAGTCGTGGTTTTTTGGCCGGAGTCGGAAATTTTGGAAAGCTTAAACTTTTTATTTGTGCAAATAATATGTTGAATTTGGCTATTTGCCGGATTGGTTGGTTGATATTTAATTGAATACACATAAATAGGAAACTTAACAAATTAAAGTGACGGAATTAAACTTTTTTAGTCGGAGTAGGAGTCGTGTTTTTGGTAAATGCTGAAGTCGGAGTCGTACTTTTTTTAACGACTCCACAGCCCTGGTAAAATCTGAAGATTTCATTTCAACCTTAATCAACTTAAATATGTAAGTAAAATGAATAAACGGTAATAATTGAACGCTCGAATGTAAAGTTTTAGATAACAATAAAAGTTTAACTTCGGAGTAAAAGCGTCTAAATGTCATATAATCCAGTGACGGAGGCGACGGGGGGTGGCGGACTGCCGGATCATTGTTGTTGAACACGGTTCCGAATGGACATTGTACAGTAGGTGTGCTATATCACACCTGATATAGCCTTATGCCGCTTCACTGCATTTCTGCTAGCGTGTTCAATGCCGGATTAGTTTACCGAGTACAATAATAGCTCTGCGCCGTTGTCTCAGGAAGACAAAAGCACCCCACTGCGTTCTTCCAAAATCATCATCACCGATAAATATTAGTCATATTCATTTACATTTCCAACCAATTTTGTATATTTATATATATCACAAATTATAAGTGTATTGCTGTTGCAATGTGACAAACGATTAGAGCACGGGTTCCCAACCCATGGATCGCCAGCTTATAAAAAACAGTCAAATAAAAAAAATATTTCCAAAAATTTCCAACTATTTTCGTTCGTTTTTTTAATTACCTTTTTAAAAATGCCTTCTTCAATTGCATCGGGGTCGCGGGTCACATGGCTTTTATAAAAAAAAGTTGCCACCCGAAAACGTACTCAACTTGAGACCGAAAATGTATATTATTTTAGTAATAGTCAATGTTAAAGAAAATGAAATTAATTTGATAACTTTATTTATTTAACGTATTTCACAATATGCACGGAATAAACAATGTTATCAATTTAATTTTACATTTAAATAAACTTCCACAGATTTACCGCCAAATCCGTCTTAAGAATGTTGGTAAAGTTTATTTAATTAAAATATCATATTTAAAGTAGCTTATTTTTTTCAAATGACCTTTCAATCTAAAACTATTTATACTTTTAAATCTCTACTGACAACACAATTGTTTATACTTCAACATACATTAAATTGAAGATGACGGTAAATAAATACCTTAAAATATTGATCTCATACGTCTATACTTATAAGATGGCCCGATGTCTAAAGCTATAGTATATACCAGTTAAAATAATTCAGATCGTTAAACTATTTCGTCAGATGCTACGACAAAATCACATTCGAATGTAGGTCACTTGATAACGCACGGCTTACGTTACCGTATAACCCGTTTTACGTTCCCGGATAACCGGTTTACCGGTCGGATAACTGAACTCCGAACTAATTCCCAATCAAAATATGATTGTTTTCGCAAACAAACGTAAATGGCCCCAATTGATTTGTATATCATATTCCCAGGCGACAACATGGTGTAAACAGCCAGCAACAAATTAAAACTTATCGCTGTAACTTTACATTTGGCTTTTTTATTGTTTTTTTGCCGCAGTTATCTGCACAATTACGTATTTTATGCGTTGCACATTTTTTTATCCGCAAAACTTTGTCTGCATTAGTTTTTATTGCCGTCCTTCTGAAAGTATATATCTTAATAAAATTTTCTTTCTTTATTGTGGTATCTTGTGGAAAGCCTTAAAACTGTTGTTGTGCTTAGTGGTTGAATGAGTTTACTTAGATTTATTTAAATATTACCAAGCGTACTGAGCGTTGTCCCAACCACCGCCAGTTACACCTATTTTTGAATTTATATTAAAAATAGACTATTTGTAGTATTTTATTAAATTAAATACATATACACATAATGCTTAGTGTTACATATTTTTAACCATACTCGTCCCGTTGTTTATTGGCACAGTCACTTTCTTCCATTGTGCCTGCGCGGTCGAAGGTTTGAAGGCGTTTTAAAACGTCCCTTTTCGAAACTGAAGTAAAACTCTTAAGCGATTTATTTCCCTAATCCCACCACCCTTTCCTTACCATATCTGATGGAATACAACCAACGGCTGACTGACAACCGGGTTTTGTTGAACTACTACTAAAATGCTTTCTTTAGAATTCATATATGCACCACATTTGGAATGGAAGTTGTTTTGAAAAGTTGAAAAAACGTACCACATAACAAGCGGTAAATATCTTTACATTCAAATCACGTGGTCTTTTAATAATTTATTACCTCTGATTATCTTTTAACAATATGTAGTGCCAAAAAAGTATGTCCACATTTTCTTGCCAATTTATTGCATTTTTTTTTTGTATTCAAGGATTGATAAATTAAAAATTCTCACACACGATGTATGTAAAAATACATAAAATGAGCAACCCCTTACAAACACATACTAACAATCAAAAACTGTGCATTTACTCATAAGAAATTGTTCATTTTGTATTTTCATCTAATATATTTAAAAAAAATTGATTCTTTTCAATTAATATGATTCACTCTATACGTGTAAAGTTTCTAAAGTGAAACTTAACACAGATACTGTGTTTTTAATTGGCAAATCGAGCAGAAAAAACGGCTGGACTATTTATACGCTTTAATCTCTTAATAGCAATAAATTAACTGCGAAACGCAAAGCTCGCGCAAAAAGTTAAGCCAAGTTTTAAATGAGCCATTCTACTTCCGGTCTACTGAATTAAAAAAAATAACACAAATGGTCGCCACACATACGCAGATAAAAACAATGTTTCAGCCATTGCGGGCACTTTTTGTCGATTTCCTCCTGTTTGCAATTTGTCCGAATGTATAAATGCAACAATATTAAAACAGTGGATAAACTCTGTACACCATATTTTTTTTCATAGAATGTTATAATCTTTTTTCACGTTGCAAAAGAAATCAATTTGCTTTTTGTGATTTTTTTAATGTACAAACATATATAAATAAATCAATAAATGAGCTTTTTTTTTCAAAAAAAAACATGAAAAAATATTTAAACACGACACTGGCGCCTTTTCTTTATCATACATTCGAAGATAAGGAAGATATTACTTTACGGTACTATTGTATCAACTCTCAGGTTTTAAAAAGAGGTGAAGCTTTTCATCCACTTAAAAGGGCCTGATCTTTTAAAAGATACGTCTATTTCAGTTTACCTGTAGTATTTTCATCCAAAAAATCAATTGATTGTTGAAATAGGCTCTCGTAAATAATGAAACTTTTCAGTTAAATCACTTTCAGCATACATTATCAATCTTGTAAATGAATCCAATTAAGCTTATCGATGTTCGACATTTAGTATGCTTTGAAAAGTTGATTGCAAATAAGTATATTTATGATGTTGACAAAAATTTTCAAATAACATCGATAAGGCTTAATCTCTAATGTTATCCCATAAACTAAATGGTGTTTTTTTTTTCAGAAAAAACTGAAATTGAATAGTATACTGCTATAATTTATGATTTTTACTGACGGTGCTTGATGAAAGTTCAATATTAAACTAATCAAGTCCGTGCACTTGAAATGCCTGAAGATGCCGCAAGACTAAACCTTACTCGTAAGTGACAACAATCATTGAAAAGTATACTTTCTTCAGTATACTTAAGTTACCGATAAGAGTTTTTTTGGATGAGAACATAACTTGGAATGCCTGAAGATGCCGAAAGGCGAAACCCGGGTCGTTAGCGACAAACCTCATCGGAAAAGTACAAAAAATTCAAATTTGATATTGAAATTCCATCAAGCACCCTCAGTCGAAATACTTAATTCTTAAGAACATAAATATTTGGCATTACAGGTAATTTTGTATACATGGAAGTCATACGAGTTATCAGTCAAGAACTACTCAACGAAAAATGATATACACTCATGTGCAAGATCTCTTATTCTATTAAAATCTGACCTTGACGGGACTGGAACCCAAGCCCACCTGATTGCTAAGGCAAAGACACTAGACCACAGAGACCGAGAGTCAAGGCAGCCATTTTCACTTATTTTACTTTTTTAAGTATCAGTATTAAATATATTTAATTACAATTGGATCGATACGTTTTTACAAAACAGTATTTTCATGCTTGACCAACTCAGACGTCCATTGTGATTATTTTTTATGATTTATACCTACTATAAAGCAAATTTTGTAATTTATGAAAAATCTTTTGATAAAATGTGCATGCCCCTTTTTCATGTCATAAATAAATATTGTATAAAATTAATTATATCAATTCATGGCTGTAGAATCGGTAAAAAAAAATATAACTCCGACTCCAGCATTTACCAAAAATACGACTCCGACTCTAATATTGACCAAAAACACGACTCCGACTAAAAAAAGTTTAATTTCTTCACGTTTTTTTTCTACCTATCATATGTATGTGTATTCAATTATATATCCATTAACCATTTCTGCCAACAGCCAAATTTGACATATTAATAAAAAGTTCAATCATTTCAAAATATCCGACTCCGACTAAGTCGCTGCGACGACTCCGAATCCGACTCCACAGTCCTGTATTTGATTACAACATTATTTAGTCAACCACAAATAACATCGAATATAAAAAATAGTAGGGTGCCAAAAAATTCTGATTTGGTAAAAAAATTATGAATTCAAAAAAAATTAGCTATGCATTTTTTTTAAAGCAGGTAATTGTAACAGCAAAAGACTAAATAATAATTTACGTCATTCGTGCAATCTAAAACAAGTTATATGAACCATTACGAATTTAAATATTCATGGTGTTTGGACGCAGTGGCAAAAAAATATTTTGCTTTACAGGAAGATACGATATCTACGCTTAACGCAGCACTATAGCCCACTTAAAAATGTTACCTATGAGGGAAATTGGCGGTGTTGGTAGTTATTTTTAACATCGCAGTCGTGTACAAAAAGTGGCTCGCACTTGCCGAGTTATGCTACGATGGCAGGAAATGGAACACTCCGAACAAGAGGTGGGGGGAGGGTAGTGCCGTACCACGCATTTGCCTATTCTGTGTTTACTTTGAAGTGTGTGTATACGGACACGTCACACCGTGACACCCAGGGACAGCACTGGAATTCGAGATGCCTAACTGGCATAATTATTATTTTCAACTCATGATAGTTTTAATTAAGAATTTTGACTGAAGGTGCTTGATGGAATATCAATATCAAATTTGAATCGGTAAAATTTTGCACTTTTCCATGAGTTTTGTCGCTTACGACCCGGGTTTCGTTTTTCAGCATCTTCAGGCGTTTCAAGTGCAGGCGAATGCGAAACTCGGGTTGTTAGAACTCATGGAAAAGTACATGATTCAAACGATTCAAATTTCATTATATTTTTTGAAAAATTCTTACGCTGCCCAAAAAGAAAATTGTTTTCAAATGGCATCATGGTAACGTCGAAGAAACAAATATTCGTGAATATTGAAATACTTTTTAATTTTTATAATGTAAATTTAAAATGGCTTGCATGACACATAATTACTTCTTAAGTGCATAATTTGACTAATTTTCTTTTTAAAAATGGCATGGCACTTGACGTCGTGTTTCACATTCTCGCAAAGTTTGAATGGTCCTCTCGCAACACGAAAATGATTTCCTAACCTAACCTCTTGAACTGTTTTCACTATACCTAGATTACTCACCACTGCATGCCTTCTTGCCAGCAACGATAGGAAGGAAATGTTTTTTTTTTCTATGAATACTAAACTAAGAGACAAACGAGACGCGAAGAACTTCAACCCTAACGTCCCTCAAGCTCGCATCAAATAAATATTTAGAAAATAATCAACAACACCTCTCGAATAACCTGGAGGTATATCATCTAACCGTGACACCTCCACGTCTAAGTTTTCATTCCCTTATCTCATTGACGATACAAGTTATGAAGAATATTACAATTATAGCCCAGTACGCAGATGATACATCCATCTTGGCTCAATCTCGTAATCGGCAAAGCCCAGTTGCACACGTCCAAACAGTTGCCGATACCATTGCGGACTGGTGTGATAACTGGAGAATTCAAATCAACGCAGAAAAGAGCGCGGCAATAATGTTTTCTAAAGGCTTCATTAGAAAACATAACTTCAATTGCATTAGAATGCACAATACAGAGATAAAATGGTCTAACACAGTCAAGTATCTTAGACTTACCTAAGATAAGAGACTGAAGTTTAACGAACACACCGCGATTAAAAAGCGCCAAGCTAATGCTACAAAAGCGAAATTGCACTTTATGCTTAATGCTAGGAAAAAACTATCCATAAAGAGCAAACTTCTCCTATATACAGCAATAACTCGTCCAATTATGGTGTACGCCACACCAGTGTGGGCGTTTGCTCACCAAAAGCATCTGAAGACTCTCCAGGTTGTTCAGAATAAGTCATTGAGGCAAATATGTGTGCCAACTATTCGCGAATTCGTTCGTGAAACCTCTAAAAAGTTTCATGAGGCTGTGGGCCTTTACGATAACCCAACAAACTCTTGCTAGTAGAATTATGACGAGAAGGCATCAGAGAATCGCTATTGGCCGAGAGCTATTCTTCTCAATGACCTTCCCTAGGTAGAGAAGCAATAGTAAACTGACTTCTCAACTGTAGCGATCGCGCCCCCTGTTGGCAGCGATGGGAAAGGAATCTAAACAAATAAAATTCAAGAGCTTAAAACATTTAGAGACGAAGGAGACTGGAAGAACTTTGGCGCTAACACGCCTTAGAACTTGATGCTCCGTCAAATTGATATCAAAAAAATAATAATTAAGAATATAAAATTCTCATTGTCTTTATGGATAAACCACTAGTGGATTACCTTCACTGGACCAAGTATTTGAATGATTGGGTGGCATTGGTTGTTTTGCACGTTTAGCTACAGGTCTTCAATATTTTCATGACAATCGGTTTCACAAAGTTTCAACGGTAATCCAGCACAGCACAGTTTTCCTTGATACTACATCTATCTTCTTCTTTTAGAGCTTCCTTTACGAGATGTACGTTAAACTTATCACATATATTGATCGACTAAATAAGAAGCACACTGTCAGTAACAATTGTTTAATTAGATAGTCTGACAACCCTGCAACTATAATCACACTAATACGAGTGCGTAATTATGAATGTGTTGTAGTATTTTATGTAGTATGACTTTAGTATATGTTTGAAGTCTGCACGGTACAAAATTTAACAATGTTAGACGGTCTTCAGACATAGTGTGACCTACAATTAATACTTTCCATAGAAGAACAGCACCCACCCGAATATCGAGTCTTAAAATTATATTGTTTGAATGAGAATACAGCATTTATTCAATTTTCAAAATCTATCGATCATTTAAAAATAGCCGGATCCATGGTCGAGTGCTAACGCCGATGGTGCGGTCGATGAGCTAGCGGGCTCAATTCCCAGTTGGTTCAGTTTCATTTTTTAATCTAATTATTGATTTCTGACAAGATATGGATGACTGTGATGTCTTAAATTCCCTCACACACTCATTCTATTCTAAAAACGGAACCTTATGAGAACTTATAGCCATTCACTTGTCCTGATCAAGCCCTTTCAATATATATTCATACTCTCATCAAAAGTTGAGCAACTTGTAAGCAGTTCTCGTAGAAAAAAACTTCGGCAGTTCATATGGATTATAGGTTAGTTCTTCAGCCGAGTGGTCAAAGGTCTTGGGCTTTGTCCTATTCGGTTGCAGTGGCCACGAGATCGAGTCCCCGAACGAATTCTTTCTTCGAATAATTAATTCAAATAATATTCAGAGGTATGCATGTGTGTGATGTTCACACACCCTCACACCCATCTAATTGAGGATGGAGGAGTAAGTGTAGTAACTAGCTAATATTTCATCATCCCCTAGTACCATCGTGATATCCTCAACGTCTCGTAAAAAAATGATTGAGAAGAACATACGAACAGTTTTAGTTTTAAAAATTGACACGATTCCCTCGTTGAGAAAAAAATTATGAAAAATACAGTCACAAATAACTGCCAGAGCCACAAGTAGGGTTGATACCCGCGGGCCTAGCCCTTAGCCCGCGCAGGCCTCTGGTATATGTTCAACGTTCGGCGTACGGTATGCTTAATTGACATCTCTATGTGAGTGACGAGTGCTTAACATACTGCGAATATTAAGTAGAATCCTTTTTTACGCTTCCTTGTTTCAACAATATTGTCACATAAATGGCCGCGAAAAAGGCATGACCAACGTAAAACGCTGATAATATTAAATGCGGATCTTCCACATGTACCTACAAGCTTGTAACATGGAATACTCAAAACGGCCACATTTGGTTGCTTTAATTATGGGTGCGATTATAAGTTTATTTACCCGTAAAAAGCCAACTTGAAAAAAAAATTCAACTTGGAGTAACGTGAGTCTCCAGTTGCTAATTGACATTGAAAACTATTTGAGAAGTCACGAAAATAGTAGTAAATAATATCCGAAAAGTTTGCCCCCCTCTGCTCTAGACCCTCACTCTTTTATTCGTTTTTTAGCTTAATAACGATAAACCTATTGAAATAAGGGCTTCGTAAAAAAAAAAATTTTAACCATGCCCGATTCTTATGTGTATAATACTTTTTTATGATTTAACTAAATATATTTGGTTTTTATTTGGATGTTATTTTGAACAAAAAATACCCTCAAATTCCTTATATTTTATCATAGACTGTGATTTGAAAACCACTTTTTTTTATTAATTTAATTCTTGGAACTATTTTTAATTAAACGTCACACCATGAATAAATTGACAAAATGATGCCAAAGGAAGTATACATCGTATTTAATTGCTTTTTTAATTGCTTGATAAATGTATGTTACAATAATTGACTGACCTTTTACTCACTTCACATCAATGGCTCTGAAATTCATTTAATAAAATTAACGTAAAGGCCTGTTTACACTGTCCAAAAACAGCAAACAGCATTAAAAAATAAAATCTCTCAAGCGTTCCAAATTTGAATATTCTTGCGTGCATTACGCGTTATGAGTTTTTCGCCATACCTTCGAAGGAATGGCTCGAGGCATGCAACCGCCGAGCTGAGAAAGTGAATCGTGCATCCCCTTCCCATCCTTTCTTTTACGACATGCCGAATGATTATATCTCGAAATTTCTAAGCGTAACGAGATGTGCAGCTGAAATTAGATTTTGTAAGCGTCAAAAGCCTTATTCTAGCAGTGGTGTGAATATTTTTATATATAACCAAGTTTTTGTGAGAACTACTTGTTACTAAATTGGCAAACCTTCCTTTTTTAAGAGAGTAGTAATTTGAGGGATAGGACTAGAATACGACTAATTGTTAGCTTATCGCTCTTGCTACGTCCCATTTCAACGATTGATAATTCCAATATTTAAACAAAAAAAAAAGTGATTCGAATCCGCGAGCCCCGCAACCGAAGCCAATGATGTTAGCATTCGATCACGGATCCAACTCTATATATTTATATTACCACTTCAGTTTTGTATTAATTTACAATGAACCAGCCATACATCTACAAGTATATTCTAATCTCTTTCTTTTGTCATATCCACTACCGTGGAGTCTTTCTGATCTCCCGTCACCCGCCCATCACTTTACCATGAAATATCAATAAAGCCAAATAGGGGTATTCATACCAAATTGTGTAATACTTTATGACATGGTATATCAAGCAATTAGTTTAAGAAATATGACAAGAATTAACAGATTACTATAAATTATGTCAAACTGTGTACATTAAAAAACGTAGATGACTTCTTACATGTATCATCTATAATTTATTCAGACCGACAATATTCAAATTATATTAAGTAAGCAACAAGATTTTTAGTTTACAAATTATTCATTGACAAATTAAATAATAAACGGGAAAAATTCACAATAATTGTATAGCTATGTTTTTCAAGGGATCGTATAAAACAAACGATGAATGCGGGAAAGTTTTATATATGAAATAAATGCCGGGACTATCGAAAATGAACGCACTACGCGGAAAAACGTATAATGCGGCAACGTAAGATCGGGGTTCCGCTATAACACAATGACTAAACAGCGTTGAAGTATTTTCCTCCGGTCAGAAACAACCAATAGAGAAATTTTAAGTATTTTGATAAGCCCAATATCAATTCTTAAAAGCAAAAAAAAGCCAAATTTAATCACATTACAAAGCAAGACATTCAAAATTTTGACCCATTCCACTTTTGAATTCATGTAAATCAAAATAAACTAGATATATTATATAACATGATAAAATTGGTCTTCGGTCAAGGAAGTCTGGAAACACAAAAGAATCACAGTGTACCATTCTAGAAATCTTAAAAATTCTTCAGAAAACTGGAGAAATATCTCTTAATTATTGAAAGGTGAACATTCACAAACCATCAGGTGAGCTGCCATATTTTTGAAAATTATTTATTTAGTAATATTTGTAACTTTTTCTTATAAACCAATAAGGTTACATAATTATTAAAATAAGATTTTTAATATTGATTACTACACCATCTTAAAAAATGTTTTTATCTAAAATAATTATAGGTTGTATATGCTTCTTTCAGTTAGACGGTTCTTTAAACTACTTTCAAGGTCGGGTGAAAAAACTTGAATAGTGAACAACCATTTTTATGGAATAAAATAAATAATAGAGGATTAAGTGAATGGCTAAAAGTCCTTTTTCGTTTCTCCCATCTGCTCTTTCCACTCACGAATCCATTTAGGAAGGATTCGTTTTACCAAAATCTACACTGTTCCCAATTCTTAAATTACCATAATTAATTCAAAAATATTTCAGCTATAACTGTTGACATAAGAATCCATTGAATAGGACTGCCTACATTTACCTTCCAGGAAATTTGTGAAAAGTTGAATTGGTTTGGTTAGTGACAACATGTGAGAGCTACAGAAAATATTTAACCAATTTTGTACAATAATATTTCGAAGTTTTCCATACGGAGCAGGTGTATCAACCCAAAGACAACTGCAAGGTTTGCCTCCTGTCGTATGTTATTCAGCCTTCCATTTAACCAAGAAAGCTCCATCAGAGCTTTTTATGATTTAATACCTGTATTAAAGATCTAAATATATGTAAAAATATACGTTAGTAAATCGCCCCTTTAGAAGCAAATAAACGTAACTCATGGTTTCTCTACTTTTCAGGAGAGTCAAAAAGCAGTTTTCATTAGAAATCAATTGTACCTTTATTTTAACAGAAACAATTTTTTAAGTATCTTCGAAGGTGATGCTTTGGCTTTCTGAATTATTTGTTAAATGTACCATATTAATTAAATCCAATGTGTTATTTTTTACTCTTATTGATATGAATCTTTGACACATAACGTAACATATTGTTTTGTTTCTAGTGGCATTCAAAACTCAAAACCGTCAAAAATCGAGATACGTTTCTTTCATCCTAAAGTGCCAAAATATTAATATCTCTTTTGAAATCATTATTTCGCAGCTCTCAATCAAGCTAGAGCTTAAATGCTTTTGTTTGTTTTTTTGGCTCAAATTAATTTATAGAAGTCAAGTTTGAAATCAGCAACAGTATGCAACACAGCGGATGTTAGTGGAGGAAGCCATCATGTGTATATTATTTTTCAATATGTTAATATATAATTGTACGTTCTCCTTCTGTAGTTTTCCCATACAGCGATTGCAGATGTAATTATGATGTAATAACTGTGAAAGAAGCCACTTTGCAGCACTCTCTTCACGTTCGCCGTACAAAAACTGCTACTGAAACTTACGGACGGCATGCTTCCTTCCATTCAGGATAAAATAGGTTAAGCCACAACTAATAGGGCATTATTTCATTTGAAATTTCAATATAAATTGCTTAAAATCTAACACGTGAATGTGGATTTCAACAATAATAATAACAAACGATGTAATGTATAGTAGGATAAAGGATTAAAGGAACAATGTTTTCATTACTATTTCTGCTACATTCTTGAGAAAATGGTCACCACACAGTGTCTCAAAGATTATCCATTTCCCGCCAACCTCTTTCCACCCACGACTCATCTCATTGTACTTACGATCCACTAAATATTACGGTTTGATAATTATGGTTCCAGGGCGATGGAATCCATCCAGTTGGTAGAAAAAGAAGGACTTTGGCTCAACGGAGCTGGCACATTTATACAATCATATTTATAAGGTATTTATTTAAAAACACTATTGGCTACGCTCCGCTAGAAAGCAATTTCCAAAATACCCACTAACTGTAACAAGCTAGCCTTGACTTTTTTTTTATCCTGGGATAACATTGCCTAATTATTTTAAAACACTTAATAAAAGATTACAGCTTATTCATAGTGTGACACGTTTTAATTTGATGTATAATAGTTATGGCAGAGGACATTTTAAAAACTTTAAAATAAATGACCATCAGTAATGATGTAATTCAAATGTGTTCTTTTGAACGATATTTCATTAACTTATTGGTACATTTGAGGTTTGTAAATATTAGCTAAAATCACAATGAAGGCAAAGTTAATTTTTTGTTTTTATTTCATTCCTTAATATCAAGTTCCCATAAGGTAAACAGTGTCACAAGAATTATATAAGTAATACAATTATAAATTGTTACATAGTTTGTGCTTCATCTTTGACATTATAATAATAATATGTTGTGACTCTTAAATGGGAGGAACTTATTTTCGTCTATAGATATGAAATTTTCAGGCTATATTTTTTAAATACTAAATAAATAACTCACATGGTTAAAGGGTGCTTAAAGGGTGCGTACAACAAGGGGAAATATAAGAGTCACGTTAAAATGGGACTTTCGAATTTCACCCACCGGCCTGGCAATACGATTCTCATAGTTTTGGAATAGTAAGTGCAATTTCATTCGGAGCTTGAAGTTAATGACTCTTCCAATAATTCTCTACTTCATCCGATTCAAAAAAACTATCGCACTTTTATGTTGAACTTCCGTGGAAGAAGTTCCGAGTGCTTTTGATAAATTTACTTTATGTCGTAAGCTTTTCCACCATTTCAGTATTATAAACTATAAAATAATTAACTTTATTCGTGAAAAATCGTGAAAAAAAATATTTATTTGTGTCGCTTAAAAATTAGTAGCTTAAATATCATAAAAAAATATTCTTAAACATCTAATATATATCTATACTTTAAAAATTCTACCCGGCCCAAGCCCGAGGCTCATTCCCGAACATCGTACCCGAACCCGACCCGAGCCCGAGCCCTTTTTTTTCAATTTTTCCACAAAATTGTAATCAACATTTAAAATAATTTAACATCAATTCATCAAATTATACTATGTATGTCATTTAGATATACAATAATGGCGTATACACCTGGAATAATCGGATTTATGTTGTATTTTTTGTGCACCCAGGCCCGAGCTCGGCCCGGACCCGTATCCAAGCCCTCGTTATTCAGCCCGCGGGCTTCCCCGAGCCTGTGCAGACCTCTAACATATAATACATCATATATACTCACTGTGTTGACTACATTTTCTAATATTATTTATGATGTATTATTCCATTTTCATATTTGTATGTAATTAATTGTTTGGCCTAGTAAATAAAATAAATTGTCATCAAATCATTGTACAACATCAAAATAGTATGGAACTTTTATAAATGGCCAGTAAGTAAGTTGGCACTTTGCACGCGATCCGTTATTTAGAACAATTATTCATTCAAAAACAGTCCTGACCTCAAAACACTGAGAAAAAATCTTATTTACTGGCCGATTATTTTTTTTTATTGACCGTTTGTATAATTACTAATTACTGGCCGCTTATGCAATAACTTTCGGACTGATAATTTAATGAATGTCTTAAAATTTCTGATTTTTTTATTATGTTATTGAATATATTATATGAAGGTAAATAAATGAAATTGATAAACTGCGCAAAAGTACCTAAATTTAGCAGTTAAGGTAATATGAACTACTCTTCTAGCATTTCTTGAAAAACATCATCCATTCCCCTCTAATCCTTTTTATCAATTCTTTATTATTCCTGTATTCAATGAGAAATTTATTTATTAAAAGGATCAAAATAACACATTCAGTGTCAGTAATGAGTTCACTAATTACTTTCTGAGCTCTCCAAATCACGCGGATGTCTCCCCACTTTTGAACATCTACATTTCTCTCACTAAACCAGTGGTCAACAACGGATTGTCAGCGAGCTTTTCGGTGGTAAGCTTAGTTATTTAAATAAATTCTACATCTTTGCAATCCTGGCCATATTAGGACGAATACATATACATAAGAAAACACAATGAAATATTCGGTATAAAATATGCCTTTATTGTAAAATCTATACATACATACATTCCTATTTATCCTAGCGTTCTTCGACAAGGTGCAGTAGACACGTTACCAAAAGGGAGAAAAATTATATGACACTTTTACATATACAATTATTTGATAGTAAATATATTTTCATTTATTTATTGGACTAAGTCAAAACCAATTTGAGAGTGAGTCGATTTTTGGGACCCGAGAGATACAAAATATGCGCCCTTATGGTAGAGAAAGAACAGAAGATTTTTTCAAACATCTCTATTGGAGGAGATATATATGTGTATACTATTCATGACTTTATCAAACCGATTTATCGATTTCTCAAACATGCAATATACTTTTTTCGTCTTGAATTTGGCCAAAATGAGAATTCTATCATTCTTGAAAATGTCAAACTTAACGCTTAGCACTCTTAAGGCCAATGCATCTGGCCGGGAAGATTCTGTTAGCTAGGTCTGTGGGCCAACACATCAAGCTGAGCGTAGGTATAAGTTTACTGACAGATTTCTCATGCATGCAAGTAAATTCTACAAAATTTAATTTTCGATAAAAACAGTGAAACATTGCAACATGCTGGATTAACCAACATTTTATATCACTTTTAAGGTGTTCACTGTCAATACTTGGTGGAAAGGCATTATAATAAAAATAATAATATATTTTTAGTACTTTTTCACTTTTTAGTAAGTGTAATGAACCAAAATTATTATTTTTTATAAAAAATACTTTTGTAGTTTTTAATTAATCATATACGTCATCCAACCCAATTGAACACTATCACTCACTTGACCAACACATTTTTTTTTTTTGTAAATTCAACATTTTTTTTAAGTCAGAGTAGCTTACCAGACATGAGAAAATTTAGTCAGAGTGGAGAAGGTTAACACTCCTGATATTTTTTTGAGGAATTATGGACACAAACTGTTTATTCTCCCTGCCATTAGGAAATATTTAAAGTAATTAGATGGTTTTTCTTCAGATGTTGACATATTCCAATTGGACGTAAGTGAGCTCATACCAGTACTATTCTTTTTATGTTCATTTTTTCGGAACATACTCTTTTGGCTCCCATGCCAATTTCAGATTTTTTTTTTCATAGTGGTTTTATCTTTTTTCATATTTCAAATGCAAAAGTTATTTTGGTCATGTACAAATAAATTATCATAAGTATGTTATATCAATTAAATTTAAATTAATTAACGAGTTGAAAAACAAGTGTAAGTACCATTTCATATTAAGAGTTTTACTTTCAGGTGAAAAAAAGTATGGCATTGTTCCGTGGTATTCTGAATTACGAGTTAAGTGTTCAAAGGTTGGCGACCGCTGCACGAGACGACTAACTTGGATGTATGTAGTACATATACCGATCCAAGATCGCAAATGGCATGTGCCAACACTGCCGACAGAATGCCTGACTCAGTAAGTTTATTTACGATGTTTACAAGTCGGAGGGCAGACGCGGAAATATTACGACATTATTTTCACTTATCGGTAGTTTTTCTAAAAGCAACACTTACGCACCGTAAATTATTGTTAAGCGTCGTTGACTTGAGTGCGCCGCACTTTCTTTATGTAAATCCACTGATATACTTAAAGGCACCTAACCCAACTACCATTGCAAGAGCATTGCAGATATCCTCACATCGTTTTAAGTAGACTGCCCTTCTAATGAATGAATGCGAAATTTCTGAAATTGAGTTATGAATGTCATTTTTTGAGAAATATATTTGAAAACTATGTTAATACATATTATAAAGTGTATGGTTATAATTTTTGTGGCAGTATAGTTACTCTAGTAAAATGCTTATAGTAATTCTAATCTAATCTCCTTATAGTATCTAATCCGTATAGTAACTCTAAAAGTATAAGAATTTCTGAGCACAAAAGCAGCTTATCTCGTTTTCTAGCAAAGAGGCATTCATTGCGACTGCTTACTGCATGTTTACAAAGAAATAAGTTCATTTTCGGATCAACCGCTTTTAATAAATTCTAAATACTAAAACTTCATAGAACACATGTCATATGACAAAAGTTTTTCAGAGTCACTAACCAACACTTTGTCACTTTGACGTCTTGCTTGGAACAGCAGTATACAAATGTTTATATTTTCCATACAGCGATGTCAGGTTGAAAGAAATAAAATTGCTTTACGTCAAGTAGGAAACAGCCTATTGGTTTTGTCTTCATTCATAAGTTCATCACAGACATCCCTGCCTTCGAGAACAAAACAATAAATCGACTGAAAAATGAATCAATGATACTGTCCAAACTGGGACTTGAGCTGGTGAGCACCGCAACCGAAGCCAACGGTCTGCCAATTTTCGTTGAAAGAAATAATCGAAAAACCTAAATCAAAATTACAAAAAAATGAAATGCGTTGCTTAAAAATCCAACTCGTGAAAAAATATATTGTCATATAATTTACAAAGATTCAAATGAAAATTACAGCATTTTTCATCTTTTTATCAATTGACACCTCATTTTTTTTGACATCCATTGAATTGTCTCCAGCGATGAGTCCCTCTTAAAATATGAATATTCAACAAAAAAAAGTTTTGACAGTTGAAGGATAAATCAGCCAAGCAAATAATTTAAGTAATAAAGTTGAGTGGGATTTTATACAGCATTCGAATTTTTTATCACTGTATTGTCAATCATTAATAACACACAACGTACTCAATACTATTTTGTTCTTAATCAGTATAGGTTGATCGGTTAAAATGAATGCATCAGATAGCGATTCGCTATAATAGGATTGCCATAAACCTCTCAATAAGCTGGCTTTATGAAATCAGTGAGCTGGTTTCTTCGTATCCATCGACGTGTATCCAAACACAGTTAAATATAGACGGCTTGTTAGCTCTCATAGCGTGGACAGTGATGTTCTTTGTGCATCGTCCTTCGTGTATTAAAAATATAAATTGATGTCACTTTGACGTTAACAGTTATTTAATTTCTCTAGGATAAATAATAAGCATGGGACAGCAAAAGTTATTGTTATTTAGAATTTTGACTAAAGGTGCTTGATGGAATTTCAATATCAAATTTGGATCGTTTGAATTTTATCCTTTCCATGAGTTTTATCGCTAACGACCCGAGTTTTGCCTTTCGACTTCTTCTAGCATTTCAAGTGCACGAATTTACTTGAACTGACGCGTAAGTTATTGTCTATTTCAAAGAACACTAACAAGAAAATTTTGTAATAAATAAAAACAAACATAAAACGTAATACATTCTAATTTGTATTTAAGTCATTCAAAAATTGCCCATCTTAATCTTCTTTCACGCTAGTTTTTTTTTAAATATTTTTTCTTCAGCTGGAGCTCAGTTTTGAAGCAATTTAAATAACTTTTAAAAAATATATTTTCAGTAATTAAGTAGTTGAGACTAGAATAATATAATTATATGGTAAGCCGCAGTTGGTCGCTGTGACCTAGTGATCAGTGTAAGTGTGAATTTACTTGTAAAAAGTTAAATTTACTTGTTCAAAGGTTGGAGCAAAAACCTTTGTTCTTGTAAATTGTAATTGCTTACTCTCAAAAATGTGGACGGGAAATATATTCTTGTGAACACTTAGTAGATAATCTATTAACTCCATAGAGCAACATACAGTACCGTGATTGCGTTATCTAGGCTACTAGCCGTGTGGTGATTAGCTCTAAGTCAAAACCGATAATTCGATTTGACGTTCATAGTCAATCGGGCTCGGATGATATTATCAAATTAGCTAAGTCTTGCCATCAACGTTACGGGGGACGAGTGCGTACTGGGGGAAATTATATTACGTTACAAAGACGTTTGACTGAAATAGCGAGCATGCGAGGCCTTAATATATTCGATAGAAGACACAAGGGATTTCTTGCTATAGATTTTTCGCAGTATGACTTTTAGTCTAAGGATTTAACGATCACCATTTAAAGCATGGGTGGCCAACCTTTTCAGCAGCCGGGCCAAATTTTAGAAATGAGATTTCCTATTTATTTATTCATATCAAACAGGAAATAAATAGTTTTTTTAAGAAGATATTACAAAAATAAGAATTAAACATATTTATTAGATTAAAGTTACGCAATACAAAAAATAATAAAGAAACATAATCATAATATAATAAATTTTAGTGAGTTGTCTGATTTTGTTTGTCAGAACTTAGTTCATCAATGTTCATAACGATTGATGTTGTTGCTACACGCAAACAGTTTTCCAAATGCTCATCAGTGATTCGTGTTCTCATTTGAGATTTAATATGCTTCATTCGACTAAAAAGCTGTCCACACGTGTAAGTGTTTCCAAAAAGCGAAATCATCGATAGAGCATGTTTTTAAAATGCAGGATATGTCTCCTTGTCCAAATATGTTTTGTAAAACTCTTTCAAGCCAACCTGATTGAATATCTCCTTTAACTATTCATCACAACACATTTCACAATGTTCCATTTGTAAAATTCCTGGCTATAAATTCACGTCTTCGGAGAATGGCGTTACAAATGCAGCAAAAAGCACACGATGCTTCTTAAAATCTTGAATTTGAAATCTTGAATCAGTTTCAAAATTCAGGTTTAAGTCGTATATCATCGAAGCGTATTTATCTGCCGCTATTTGTGTGACTTCTGGCTGCAATAACGAAAGGAAAGGAAATAGGAAAGTGAGTGAATATTTTTGTCCATAATTGTTGTTCCCAAAGCCCAAGTTTCATTTGGAATGAAGAAATAAGATTATACGTCTAATTGATAAGTTGATCTTTGCCTAGACGAGTATCAACAACATTTAGGTGGCTAACTATATCGACCAGAAATGCAAAGTCGCTATCCCACCACTTGTCTTCAAATTCTGGGATACTACTCGACTTGCTTGCGAAGAATGATTGCATTTCTAGCTTCAAAACAAACACTATTTTCAACATTTTGGCACGCGTCGGCCATCTTACTTCTGCATAAAAAGTAACGTCATTATACTGTGAATCCAAAGATTTGAGAAACTCTTGGAACTGACGGTAATTCAACCCCTTCGAATTAATAAAGTTCACTGTTTTGATGTTCACCTTCATGACATGATCAATTTTAAGAGACTTGGATCATAATTCTCCGGATGAAAAATGCAATTAATATTAAGCATCGAAGTATTACCAACCTTGCAGGCCTCATTTTCAATCAATTTTACTAAACATTCGTGTTTCTCAGCCATTGCCGGAGCACCATCTGTTGTGAAGACCGATAGGTCATTGAGTTATGTATAACGAAAAGCGATGCAATGTCGATGTAAAAGCTCCTAACAAATCTAGTGATCAAGTTGTGTCCTTAAGTGGATACAGTGCCGCTAATTCTTCTATTTTGTTCAGATAAACATCAGCAACCCTGATAAAAATCACCACTTGGGTGGTATCTGGGAGGTCTGTGCTTTCATCCAATGCTAGCGCATAAAATATGAACTTGGATATTCGATTCTCCAATTATCTTCAATATGGTTTCTAATGTTGTCGACACGCCTAGTCATAGTTTGACGATACAGGCTTATTTTTGAGAAATTTACTTTTTTAGAAAATTGGTTTTATGTTCACTAAAAGAAAAAAATTTGTGCATATGCTCCGCGGGCCACAGTTAGACACCCTTGATTTAAAGCGAATCCTTTACTGAAAAAATAAAAACAATATTACTTTTTAACCCTTAACCCTGTCCGCGAGAAATTTGTTACAGTAAAGCAAATTAGTAATTTGTACTCACGAAAGGCTTATAAATAAATTATACAAGTTTTGCTTAAAAAAAATATCGTTTTTATTGTAAAACAAATTGTGGGAAATATTTTTCTTACATAGGGACATTTTCTCGTGTGAAACAATAATTCATATGCTCTGTTAGTATTTATACATATGTATAACTAAAAAACTAAATAATTTATAAATCGGTTGGAAATCAAAGATTGTGGTTTGTGAAAATGTTCCTGACATGGATATAAGCAGATAAGTCTTTACTTTGCAAATTTTAAAAAAATAGTCTTTTTTCAGCATCACTTGAACTGCAAAGTTGGCATCTTTCATAATTTTACAAAGCTGCCACGTGATGAATAAAAGTTGCACTTTCTACATTTTTAAAGATTAGCATTTTTATTTAGCCGATGCTCGAAAACAGTTGGCTAGAAAACTTACTAACTTTTGACACCTGTTAAATAAAAATCGTTTGGTTAGTGGCGCCACGTGTGGGCACAAGCGATAGAAAATATATACATATGCTTGTTAAAATTACATTGAGTGGAAATTTTTAATCCCATGACCTAAAAGAAATAAAAATAAATCACCTTGGAAGATATATAGCCTTGTTAAGTGTTAAAATGTTTACATATTTAGTTCAAAATATAAATTTATCCATGAGACATCACGGCATCATCAGAATTACTTTATTGCCTGTTTGATTGTTTATAATAAGCTGTATTAGTTTATTTTTTAGTATTATAAAAATAGCACAATTTAAGGTAAGCTCAGGACCGATATTGCCCAGCGAAAGAGCATTCTAGGGAAATGTTTGTCAGTTGAAATACCTGGAATAAGTAATATTCATTTTCTTTCATTTGGAGGCGTTTTTTTATAGCGTAGTCGGGTATGTCAGAACAAGTCTAACCCCGACTCCTCTATTAAATTATTTCTTTCTTAGGAATTTATTTGATTTCTATATTTACACGATAATTATTATTCCAGTATATCATCAGTCTAACATATATTGTACAATATTTTTACTTTTGAAAAATCGGAATGTAAGTCACAGTCAAAATAAAAAAGAGTAAATACATAAAGCGATCAAAATAATAACACATGTTTAGTTCTTAATGTCCATTAAATTGACTAGATCAGGACTGATGAATCATCAGTTGATAATGCTCGCCATGCGCGAAGCCGGTCCTGATCCAATAAATTGAATGTGGAATAAGTACTAAAAATGTGTTATTATTTTTATTATAATTCTATTCCACCAAGTATTGACAGTGAGCACCTTAAACGTTATACGATGTTTGACACTTCTGTAAAATCATAGTTAGATATTTTATACCGCTTTTATAAAAACATACATTTACTTGTCATATATATCCTATTCTTCGCAGGTCATTTTTTAAAATTAAAGAAGCTGAAAATGAGATTTATTACTATGTTTATATTCATACTTTATCAAACTTTACATTTTCAATAAAATCTATTCGCCATTTTTTGTGAATATCAGAAATCGCTGAAAGGAAATTTTAGATGGTGTGGAATTTTACCCGATAAATGGCACATTATAAATCTATCGCTTTAATAAAAATAGTAAATAACTTACTGAAAATGAATACCGAGCATAGTTTTCTGAAAAATTAAATTTGCATATTTAATATGAAAATTAGTATTTGCACCGTTTTGAAATCTATTTAAGGTCTATAAATACTCCATATACATTTTAATAACCCTTTTCAAGTGGATCAAGATTCTCGGTATTCAAATAATATTCGTCCCAGATGTTTATCATTAAGTGCAGCGCTTCCAAAGTAGTAAGCCGGCTTAAATATTTCTGCACCTTTGAGCGTCCAAAAATTGAAGCAAAAATATGTATCTTTTATGTCCCACTTTACAGCTCATTTTTGGCATATCTTTGTTGATATCTCGCTGGAAAAACAGTGTGCAATTTATTAGTGATAATCTCATTTTGTCAAAAGCAAAAACAAAAATACATGCGAAAACTATAACACATTGTACGTATTGTCTATTGATAAAAATATGTTTAAGCTTCAATGACGTACAGGTCGATTATTTAAACTCGATCGATTAAACTCGATTATAAAGGCATGGTGATTTTGCGCGGGCTAAATTTCACCAATCACAGAGTGGATTCAAATTAAAAACACGTCAGCCGTTTATGATCAATATTGTTCTTGAAGTGTCATTTGCTCGTAACTTGAATTTACTGTACTTTAACTAAAATTTGCTTTAATTTATCCATCAAGATGTCACAATTAACACCTAAAAAGTAATCAGTTTCATGAACGTGAAATGACGAAACTATTTTCAGCGGGTGGTTTGGAACGAAATGCGAATTAGTGTTTTCTTAATACAACTATCAGTGCTTAATGCACACACTGATAGTTATAAAATCTTTTTTTAACAAATGAAAAGCTTTTTTGGTATTTTTTTCACTGATATCTGTAATAAAATGTTGATTTTTCATCAGGTTAAACTATTGATACACCTTAAATGGACAAAACTCCGAAAGCATCTGGTGCAGACATTGTTCGACACTAATAGTTGCGATGGTCCACCCTTCATTTATAAAACTAAAAAATTTGGAAATTTTATTTTGCTTTAATAATTCAATGACATAAATATCTTATAAATATGTCAGTCTTACTTTGTGGTAATATTACATTTGTGATCAAATAATCTAAATAAAAATATATGCCTTTGATACTTGGGAACCACATTGTTGTTTGGTCAAATGTGGAGGGGGAGAGAAATGAGCTTGTAATCGCTTTTGGGAAGTCCTTTATGAATTTTACCCATCTAGGCTTTGGTCAACTGTCCTCGAAGCCTACCTTTCACGATGTTTTGAAAGTTAGAAAATGGGCATTTGATAAAATGATAAAATCAGTAATTTAGTTTACAATATCACCATTCGAAAACAAATGACAAATGTTGTGAAATATTTATCCTTCAGTAAATTTATAAGTTATTGTAAGATTATAAAGACAACAATGTTTATCGTTTTATTTAGATATTATATTGTCCAGCCACTGAAAACGGTACTTCACTAAATCAATCAAAGATTTTAATTTCTGAAATTCCAAAACAAAGGTACGATGTGTGATAACTAATAATAATCTTATGGTTTTCATTATGTATAAATGTTTGATAATTTCCGAGAAAACTGTTTTTTTCTGTTTCATTTCATAGTATGTTACAGTACAAAATATCAACATATAAGCATACGTTTAATATAGAATGAGGAAAATGAATGTAAAATCGTATGTCTTTACGAAGCCAAAAATTAATTAGCAAGGTAAATTCTCGCCTGCTTCATACGTTCCACATTGTTTCAATACAATAATATAGGAAACTGCATTATGAATGAAGACATTTCGTATTTCCTAATACCAATTACAAAAACTTCAAACAGAGACGTCATATAAAGACATATTAAACCATTTAAAGTAGGATTGGATTCGTAATTTCTTTCCATCAGCCTTATGCTTCGATTTCAACGACAAGTGTCAGCAATTATAAGACGTCTTCGATTGTAGAAATAAATATAATAGTTCAGAATTCGAAAATTCAATTTTTTTTTTAAAACACTGTAAATACTAAATATTACATTCTGTTAAAGTCGTGGCCTACTGCTTTGCACTAGAATAATTGAGAAATTCATTTCTGAAATTATTTACCCCATATGTTCGGGATTAAATCAAAAGAGAACTCCTGAAAATTCTTGACAGGATAGACAAGATTAAAAGTGGTTTTTCTTATAAGCTCATTTATAACCGCCAATCCTTGTTTAATTCCCACTGACATGTAAGTTTTATCTACTTATGTTAGTTAGCCTGATATATTATATTAGGAAAAAGAAAATAAAACAGTAAGAAAAATAACAATGTATTTATTCAATCAATAAGAAGAAAATACTTCTTGGTGTGAACTTCCACCCCTGGCCTGACTGACGAATCAAAAACATATTTTTCTTGTTGGTTACCCATATTGCAGTATGCCATCCTAATACCATGTTAAGAAAAATGTGAACCGTTTTTGATTTGAGTGCATTTCGTAAGCAAATCGATTTCATTCGCAACACAATATATCCGCTTATCCCAATATCGCTTATGCTCTCCTAATACCCAGGCAAATACAAAATTTATAATTCTTTGTTTTTATTTAGACCCCTAGTGTCACCAGGGGTCTAAATAAAAACAAAGACGGAAAATTTATAAATATAACAACCTAATTGGCAAATTTTAAATAGCAATACTGCGTCGTGCTGTCTTGGGTGACGCCTACTAATCATTTTGAAAAAATCAATCACTGACTTTATCCCGCTGAAATAATGTGTGACGCTTACCTTCTCTACTTATGTGAGCCTCATATATTATATTAAGAAGAAGAAAATACTTATTGGTGTGAAGTTTCACCCCTGGCCTGACTGACGAATCAAAAACATATTTTTCATGTCGATTACCCATGTTGCAGTATGCCATCCTAATACCAAATCAAAAAAATTGTGAACCGTTTTTGATTTGCATGAATCGAGAGTTCAATTTCCTTATCAAACCAATTTCATTCGCACCACATAGGTATCCGTTAATCCCAATATCGTTTATGCTCTCTTAATACTCTGACATATCCAACATTTATAATTCTTTGTATTCATCTACACCACTGGTGACATACGGACCTCTATAAATAAAACACAATAATTGTTATACAAATACTGCGCCGTGCTGCTTCGGGTGACGCCTTCTCTTCTGAAAGAATGAGTCACTTGATTCTTCTCGCTGAAATAATGTGTTACGTTTACCTTCTCCACTTATGTTAGCCTCGTAGGAATAAATAAGAAGCAAAGAGTTATTGGTGTGAACTTCCACCCCTGGCCTGACTGACGAGTTTTTGATTTGCATGAATCGATTGCATTTTTCCTAAGCGACTTCATTCGCTACACAATTATTATAGTATCCGTTAATCCCAAAAATACCCAATAAAAATTAGACCGTTTGCAATGACAATTTTTTCGTTATTTTATTTACACTAATTGGTAAAAAAAAATACAATTTTTTGTATTTTTAATATTTTGACGTCCTTTCCTCATACGAACCAATTTTATTGGCTTTCTATAGAGAGCTCAACGCACGAAAAAAAATATGTACATATTTAATTTTGAATTGTCGATCTTATTTCGTGGGTGTAGGAACATACGGGTGAAACTACAAAAACAACGAACTGAGATAAATGGCAAAACGGTTTCCAATTTTGAACTGTGTGCATACGGATTTGCAGAAAAACCGAGCAATATCTGGTAAACCGCTCATCGTACAAGTTTCATATTTTAATATCTTATAGAACTGCATTTGAGCATGACATATTTAACTCAAAACAGCCATTTTTGTAGTTACGCCCGTATGTTTCTACACCCACGATTTATACTCATGTCGTACTGTCTTATGTAGTACATCTGAACACCGAAATGATATTTGATATGATCAGCCTAGCTTTTCAGACAGTAGATGAAAAAAATTCTGATTTGGTATTTAAATATAGAAGATGTTGGAAAAGATCATGCCTAACTTGAGACTGTTTTTTTACAACACCCGCTAGCTATATCGAAATGTATTAAATCATATCTAAATACAGCCAATTCTTATTTTTTATATTCATTTTGATTTCAGTATTGTTGTTTATCTTAAGCGGTCATGATATTCAGTTACAATTTACACGGGCTCGATCTCAATACTGTAAAATATATTTTTAATTGATTCAGAAGTTTTTGGTCAATGTTAATCCGTTGATAATTTGTACATAGAAATAATAACAATACATACATTGTGCTATATCACTTGAATTCGTTTTAGCAGTAAGAATATGGTAGCGCTAAAATTTTCAGTCATCAGCATTTTTTTCAATAAATTTTCATGGAAAATGTACCACAAAGAAGTCAGAAAATCTTTATTTTTACCACGATTGCAAAAGTAATTGTCTATTGGACTACAGCACTATAACGGTATATACATAATAGTATGTATATCCTTAAACGTAGAGTAAATTTCATTGCCTATGAGTTTATTTATAGCCGTCAATCCTTCAGAATTCAATCACTTGTTTAATTCCGCTGCTATAATTCTAAATGTGTTACGTTTAACTTCTCCACTGATGTTAGCCTCATATTAAAAAACAGAGATTTCTTGGTGTGAACTTCCCCTGGCCTGACTGGCGAGTCAAAAACATATTTTTCTTGTCGGTTACCCATATTGCAGTATGCCATCCTAATACCAAGTCAAAAAAAATGTCAACCGTTTTTGATTTGCATGAGTGCTTTGAGGGAGTGCTTTCCTAAGCAAATCGATTTCTTTCGCAACACATAGTATCCGATAATCCAACAATCGTTTATGCTCTCCTAATACCCAGGCGAATCCAACATGTATAATTCTTTGTTTTTATTTACACCCCTGGCGGCGGACGACATACGGATCATGATTTCACATTATGTATTTATAACAGCACGCGCTTATACAGCAATCTTTATGCTCTCCTAATACCATTCAGGATCGACGTTCATTTCATTTTTGTGCACATAAAACATCACACACCATTATTTACTTTTTAAATATGTACATACATATCGTGGATTGAGGATTGAATTTTTTATATGTTAATCTTCAATGTTCCTGCCCGGCCATACAATTTATTGGAATAATCCCAAATATCAAGTCCAAAGTTTCCTGATCAATCTTATCAACTATAAGAATTTCGTCCGAAAGTGCTTGAAAAATATTAAAATTTCAATAATATATTTGAATCGTTTGAATTATGTACTTTTCCATTAGTTTTCTCGCTAACGACCCGGGTTTGGTATCAACATAAGAATACTATTTATTTTGTTTGGTTAGCTTTTTTCTCCTCATTTTCCATTTCCATGAAAGATAACAGATAAACAATGAATGCTTTTAATGTATAAAACCAACAATTATCATAATTATCACACAATGAAAAATTTTATGCGGCACTTTTAAAAAGCACAATGGTTGATGAGTTTATTAATCTCAAATGAATGAGATACCTGTTTCAATCCTGCACCAAAAAAGTGAAATTTGTTTAGTAAGAATTTAAAAGAATAAAATACACTTGATTCTATATGACTTCTTTATTTTAAGCATTTATGCAATCCTCATAATACCAAGCCACGAAAATCTCAACCATTCATTGGCCTTCATATTTGGACCTAATGCTTCACAGAACTATTACACATTTTTTCAATTATACTGAATTGAATCTCAAGAGGACAGTTGCAGAATTTTTGAAAAACATTTTACTCAGTTAATATATAATGATATCCGTTTATCATGAGAGGGCTTAAAGGTACATCGTTAATCCAACAATCATTTCTGCTCTCTTGATCCAAAAACGATGATTTCTTTGTTTTTATTTACATCCCTGGCTGATCATTATTTCCAATCCTTACTATTCAAATGAAGACATAATAAAATCGATATTTTTCTCCTGAAATATTATCCGTCAATCCAGCAACTTTTTCTGCACTCCTAATACCACAAACGATGATTTCTTTGTTTTTATTTACACCTCTGTCTTGTCAAATTATTTGCAATCCTTACTTCGAATGAAAATTTAGCAAAATCGATAATTTTCTCCTGAAATATTTATCTGTCAATCCAACAACCATTTCTGCACACCTAATACCAAAAACAATGATTTCTTTGATCTTATTTACACCCCTGGCTTGATCTATCATATAATTTGCAATCCTTTCTGTGTGTACTAAATACTAATAAAATATGTGTGTATGAATACTAATAAAATCAAAAAAAAACCGACGACCACAAAGTTACCGCCGAAACCATCGAAAATACTAATAAAATCGATTATTTATTCCTGAAATATCCGTAAATCCTATAATCATGTCTGCCCTCCTGATACCACTAACGATGATTTCTTTGTTTTTATTTACACCCCTGGCCTCGCAACATTCGACGAGTGTACTTAATAAAATCGACTATTATCTCCTGAAATATTATCCGTCAATCTAACAATCATTTATGCTCTCCGGATACTACAAATGATGATTTCTTTATATTTATTTCCACCCCTGGCCTCTTTTACTCGGAACAAAAGACGAGTGTATAAGAAAATTAGTATAATAATTTCTTATAAAACAACAGCAGTCAAATAATTTAAACTCTTGCTTCTTCGCCATTCATTTTGCATTCTATCTACCAATATTTTCGCGACGACCTTCATTATTTAAACTATTGAACACGAAAAATGCATTTAATTTATTTGGTCGTCTCCTTCTCTATACGAAACAAATTTTATATGGAGAGAGCTCAACGCACGAAAATGTTATTTTTGGCATATTTAATTTTGAAATATTGATCTTATATTCAAGTGTTGTTTTCTTATATTATAGTATAACTGAATCAGTTCATTTTAGCTGATTAAAAATTGTTGAGAAATGAAATGCACCTGATTTGGTGATAAAAATATAGCGAAGAAGTTGGAAATGAGCAAGACTGAAATGTATTTATAAATTATCTAAATATTGTGAATTTCTACATTTTTTATATTTATTTATGATTGCTTACATAGTACCTCATATCACATACAAAGAAAGCACGTACGAGATGAACTCAAAAAAAAAGTTATTCTTTACAAAACTTCACTCAATTTGGTTAATTAATTACTCGATTAATAAGTAACTTTTCAACATATTTTCAAGCAATATAAAGATACAAAATTGAAAATATCGTCGGTTGACACGCAGAAGGCTTTAAGTAAAAAACCTTGTTTGGAGATAATCGACTTTTTCTAAAATCATGTAATTGAAACCTTTCTACTTTTACACGTTAACCTTAAATTGTTGAACTTTCCACAATTTATCAATTCAATTAGTGTATAATTAAGTCCAATGTATTGTTAATGGATTAAGATTTTTATAAATATTTACAAAGAAAATACTGATTTTTTTTTCAATTACCACAAAAATATATGGAATAACGGTAAGTGTGTAATAAGTGTATAACAAACAATTACCTGTATCAAATATAAATTTAAGGATATGTTAGAATGTACTTAGATCCTAACTGGATAACAAAATATCTCTAGGAATTCCGTAACCAAAACATAACATATTTAATCTATGTATTGAACGTTTATATTTTACGGCACTTATTTTGAAAGCAATGGCTATTGAAGATTTTAAATTTGATGCTGATTTTGCCAGTGCGTTCGTAGCTGCCACTCTCCATCAATCAGAAAGAATCGCTTGTTTCATTCAGTCTGCAGCCAAATACTGTGTTACTTTTGACTTCTACGACTTATGTTAACCTGGTATACATAAGAAGCAAAAATTGAGTTTCTCGATACAAACTTCCACCCCTGGCAGGTTGGTTGATTTATTTTTTCATGCCATGAGTTGGTACAACGCGACAAATCAAAAGCGCTCGAAGGGAGTACGCACATAGTGGATACATTGTTTCAATTCGATAACGTGTCAACAAATGATAAATTTACCTCCTCGACTTTCTGCTAGCCTTGTGTAAAACATTACTGAATAACAATATTCCCATTGTTTAATGCAAACTTACACCCCTGGACTTCGCTTCGTTACGGGTCACCTAAATAAATTTACGCCGACTTCTACCTAACAATATTTATGAAATCCTAATACCACAGCCGACAAAACTGCAACTTGCGTGCGATATTGAGAAACGTTTCTTTCTCACCTTCGCTGAAAAACTCTTTCAGATTAATAAATAAATCCTTCTCTCACCTAGCACAAAAATGTCAATATTTTACATGAATAAATATCATTTTCAATTAGTTTCTGGATAAACGTATATTTTTTCTCGTATGACCAACCAACCAACCGAAAAAGAAATAAATGTCAATTTTATCCCGCCCCCCTGAAATGTAGAAATATGTCATGAGTATTATTTTTAATACTATCCATAAAATGTACAATGTATTCTTTTATCATTTCGCTGAAGAATCAATTTACATTTTATAATTATTTAATTCAAGATTTTCGAAATTAAAAATTAATAGTTTTAAATGACCACTCGTGTAATTGAAAAAATATACATCAAATTAAAATGGGAGCTTGAAGGAATTTAAATGAGAATTGAATTTTCTTAGGCGTGGTACTTACTGTAAGTAGCATTCATAAAGACTGCAAGATGTATTTTTTTTTAACCATGTCCGCTCCCAACTTGGAGCATATGGACTCCTCACGGAGTTTATCTCAACATATGTTCTTCTACGAGAACTGCTTGTTACTCAGTTGCACAATCACTCTTTTTTCGAAGAGAGTAGGGATGGAAAGGATACGAGGACTAGAACAGGACTAGTGATTAGTTAATCGCTGTCACTATGCGTCGCTCTTTAGGATCGGAAAGGTGGGAAGGGATTTTCAACAACACAAACACCCATGCCTTTGAACAGATTTATCGAAAAAATCCGCTCGTACCGGGAATCGAACCCAGGCGATCCGGCACGCAAAGCCAACGCCGTTGACACTGCGCCACGGAGTATTTATTTAGTCGTAAAAAAATATTCTTTTGATTTTGTTAGGATGGACACAGTCATAAATTAATATTCATGTCGCAAATAGTGTGTATATTTTTTTAATGATAGGGCTTTAAGAAACCTAAAAAAATATTTGCGCAACGATTGGGTGAATTTTCTTCACCATTGGCTGATCATTATTTTACCCTCAATAACATTAGCTGGTCTTTTTTTTAAAATTTAACATATTTTTTTTCCTAATTAATAGAAACACTTTCGTGATATTTTTAAGAGTGCGTTGAGCTTTCTTTATTTTAATTAAAAAATGGCCCGTATAAAGTGACAATAATATAATATGAATCATATCAAAGATCAAACTAGGAATCTTCCACCAATCTACGATTAAATAAATGTATGTTTTTTCGATGCCGTCTTTACCACAGTTATAAGAAAATTCGTATCTTTCATTCACCACACCTTCAGAAAGATTAATAATAATTTTAATCGAACCTAATCAATTACTAATAATAATTATGTATAAATCGAAAAAATATATTTTTATCTCATACTTATCTTCATTGTTTAAAGAGGATTTGAAAACCAAATTACGCCAGCTAAGAAGAAGCTTAGTACATAATTCAATGCAACATGCAATCGACATATTAATAACATGTAAACTTCGCGAGTCACAAAACTACCTCCTCGCTCTTTTGATTCCTTGGTGCATAATTCTATTTATAGATTATGTACAATACATTCGCACGTTTGTATATAACACTCTCTATATACTAAACAAACTCGCACCGTGCACAGGGATATGTGACTGGCGGGTGCATATATGCAGCCGCCAGTCACATAAATCCCCGTTAAATGCCATTTCAATTAATTGGTTAAATTAATTAAATTTACAATAACAACGAGGATACGATTACAAACTTAAAAGTTTATGTTTTTTTTACTTTAAAATTGGGTCATTTTCCTGAAACATGAAAAAAAATCCTAGAAACTATTGGTGTTAATATTATTTTACTTTTTCTTAAAAGTAAACTTTATTCTTTTGACATTAAGTATAGTTTGAATAAAAATGATTAAAACAATAATTTTAAAATTGTTAAATAAACGCCCGTTCCTTTCTGCCAACCCGAATATCCGCACGCAAACCAAAAGGTTGCATTGTTTTATCGGCTGTGTATTAGGAGGTCATAAATATTGTAAGGTAGAAAGAAACGGTGCAAATTGAATAAACTGACTGTTTTATATATTATGTGCCGGCCGTTTGGGGAACTAACTAAGCCTCTTCTTTAATTTAAATTCAATGTGTAGTCGATATCATGTGATATTGAAAAATTTACATAATTTAATCATTTTTTATGTGTCACTTCTAAGTGGAAAAGCTTTGAGAGTCATATGTTTACTACTACTACCATATATAATTTAATGAAGATCAAGATGATTCTGATATTTATCAAATTAAACCTGAAACGTTTTTTTCAAAATCAAAATTTCATGATTTCGAATAATATTTCTCTTTATAATCATTAAAAATGACTATTTTTACATTCGGCAACACTTTAATTTGAAAACAACATCAATACTATCAAGCATGCCCTCCACCGAAGAAAGTGTTGTGCAACTAATTTCCATATTGATTTTTTCGGGACGGAGCAAACGTTGAAGATTGATTTCTTTTCCTGCTAATCTGATTATATTGTGACTTATTAACTACTCTTGTTTTCTATAACTATTCTTCCCAAAGATAAATATTTTTTCAATAAAAAGTTTTATTTTTCTTTCTTTTACATTTGATTGTTTTAGATACATATTTATAAATATATAATACGCATTTTTTTTGTAAGTATAAGAAATTATTATAATTAAAAAAATTATCTCTTGCCTTAAAACGGCTTAATCAGTATTTCTTAATTAAAACGGTATCATGAATCATTGCTGTTTTTACATAGGATTTGATTATTTTGAATCTGTAATAATGTAAATTGCTGAAATTATGTACTCGTACTGGTTTCACCAAAATCGATTAAGATTAGCTATTTGTACCACAAAATTATTCATGCAATTTTCATACCTGCTCGTCGCTGAAAAAAAGCATTTGTAAATATAAGCTTGAAGAATAACATGAGCCGTAAAATTTTACCTCCTCACTCTTCTGGTTTCTTAGTACATAATTCTATTTATGTTTTATGTACAGGCGCGTTTTGTATATAAGCTGTATATACAGCACACACACAAACGCGCAAACGGTGTTATGCGAAGTGCATCCGGTGCTGTATGTATCCCGCTTTAATTAATTTAGTATTTTCGAAAAAAGTATCCCAAAAACCTTTTTTTTTTTTTGTAACCACACAAAATTATAAAAAAACATAAGGTAAACGTAAAAAAATGAAAGATAAGCGTATTATTTAAATTTTATATGTTTTACAGCTCTTAATTTATGTCAGTATTTTAGTACTGAAAATATATTTTCCGTATCAGTTAAACTAAAAACAGTTTGAAACGTTTTCTATGACCGTGAAAAAAGAAAATAATAATTGTAAAGCGACTATTTTGAATAAAAATATCTAATATAACATATTTAATATTCAGTCCTTTCGTAAATATAATGAATTTCAATTTTTATTGTAATCTTTATTTATATTCAAAATAGCTGATTTGTTATAGTGGTAGTTGAGGGAACTGTACCTTTCTGGATACTCCTCGACTTGATTTCAGTGTGTGGTTGATAGCACGCTGAAGGCATTGTTAAAATACATATGTACATACACGATGTCTGAAACAATGTGACGCGTCCAGGGGTGTAAGTTTACATCAAACAATGGGAATTTTTTTATCGTTCTACTTACTAGGATATCATAAGTGTGAGGAGGTAAATTTATCAATGTTTGAAATCGTTAACGAAATGAAACAAAAGAGTGTTTATGTATGTATACCCAACCTCTTCTCACTTGTACATAGGGCTTTCAAACTGTCACAAATGGAATCATCACACGAAGATAAGATTTTTTTTTAATTGATTTAACAAATATGTGTGCCATATATTATTATATTGCATTATATAGATATACCATATATTTTAGAAATATTAGAGAATCAATAAGTAATCAGCACATTGAGTAGAGCTGAATGGTCAATACTTTTTTGTCTTTAGTTTTTATTCATTTAGTTCCAAAATCAAGTATCCCATTATGAAAGCGTTATTATTAAGATCGAATCATAAAACATATCAGGACTTTTAACTCAACGTTATTTCGAAGTGCTCTTAGAAATAACCTTTTTAAATTATCAAAGACAATGGTGTAATAAATTATATTATAATGATCACTTTTAACCCTTTATAGGGCAAAGGCCAAAATTGGTTAATATAATAACCACTCGCATTAAGGTTAAAATATCCAATACCACCCATAGTAAAGTCAATATTAGTATCTAAATGCATCGTCGATAATATTATTTCGTCATTAAATATGTCAAATGGCGGAAAGTTTGCGTTGTTTCCCAAAAATCAATTTCTTTATCCGCGAGTCTTTAAATTAACAATTGGCCGTTTTTGCGCGCAACTAGCTGCTTTGGAGCACTGTATTGCATTTGGACCTGAATTATGAAGGCTGTTTTGCGATTTATAGAGAACCCTATTTTTATAATCATTTCATATACAAATACACATTTATAAAAAAAATCCCATAAATTATCAGTTAAATTAAATCCCATAAATAATGTTGTAGTCTTAGCAACATTTTATAGTCACGTATTAATAGAAAAACCTCCAACTTATAAATTATAAATTGTACAATGTATTAACCAATGAAAATATTGATTTTTCTGACATAAATATACATACTTTCTTTTTTCATAATATATCTTTTTATTTGTTTAGGAAATATTTTAAAATATCGTCTAAATTCGATTTTCATAATATTTAATTTGCCCTATAAAGGGTTAAGGTGTTCACTGTCACTTGGTGGAGTGGCATTATAATAAAAATAATGAAACCTTTTTAGTACTTATTCCACATAAAATGTATTGGGCCAGGACCGGTTTCGCTCATGGCGAGCATTATCAACTGAATTGACATTATCAACTAAACAGTTGATAATGCTCGCTATGAGCGAAATTGGTCCTGATCCCATAAATTTTATGTGTAATAAGTAATAAAAATGTTTAATTATTTTTTTTATATTATAATGATTAACTCAAACAAACAGAAACATTAATTATAAAAAATAACCTTATTATGACGGGTGATCATTACTTTTGCAGAGCTACAAGTTCTAGTCTCGGAATGAAAACTTTATGCATTGTTTCATATGGCATGAAAAGCGGGGTGTTTCTTAGATCAAATAATATTTTTTATTTTAAGATCCATTCTCCCTTTGTCAGTCATTCTAAAGAGTTATCGTAAAAACAGATACTGTTGAGACGCTCCACAAAAAAAAAATCATATGCAATGGACAAGGTTGAAAAAATTAAAATTAAATCGTAAGCTCTAAAGAATTAATTTTCGTTTTGCTTATCTATGTATATGCGTAAAAATCAAATAACATATTTTTTTTTCAATAAGGCGATTAAATATTAGTGGATGATGCATCTTTTTTATGTACCAAATGAACAGATCTTCTGGATATTTAATGTGTAAACTATGACTATCTTGGTGGAAGGGCATAACTTTGTTGCAAGGGCTATTCGGCTGATAAATGAGCTGCCTGTTAATGTTGACATCTTCGGCAGTGAACTTGATGCTTTGTAAAAAAAAATTGTCTTCTTATGTATATAATATGTTTCTGTTCTGTATCTTATTTATGTGTAATATTTTATGTAATCTTTATTAATTTGTCAAATGCATGGCGCATTGGCGCTTGCTATGTATTTTATATAGTTTTTTTCCAATAAATAAATAAATAACTTACATAAATAAAACACATCCATTAGTATTATTTCCACATATATTCTTAAAAATATCAGGACCGGTTTCACTCAGTTGACAATACTCGTGATGAGCGTTAAGGGTCTTGATAATTTTTAGAATATATGTGAAATAGTACCTACTATATTATGTAAATTATTTACCGCTATAAATTTTTCAAAAAAATAGCACAAACTTTTTGTTCACTACAGTCAAGTATTTTAACTTTTCATAATATTTAAATACATATGAACGGTAAAAATATAGTTGAATAAATTGATATTTTATTGAATTCAATAACGTAACGAGCACTGTGCATTCATCCGACGTGAATTTGAAAAAGTCAAAACTTCGGTAGACTAGAAATTGTGTAACGGTAATGATATTTTTGTCCGCATAGGTAATTAATATACTAATTATTATTATGACCTGGAATGTTTTGAGCTTATACAAAGTGAGTACCAGGGCCGTGGAGTCGTTAAAAAAAATTACGACTCCGACTCCGTCTCTAGCATTTACCAAAAACACGATTCTGACTGCGACTAAAAAACGATTAATTACGTCACGTTTCTTTCCTACTTTCCTATTTATGTGTGTTCAATTATATATCAGTCAAAAAATCCGGCCTATTTGACATATTACATATTATAATTTGGCTATTTGACATATTATATGCAAAAATAAAATGTCTAAACTTTTCAAAATGTCCGACTCCGTGTACTACTCCAGCCAAAACGCCGCGACGACTCCGACTCCAGCCAAAAAAACCCGAGTCCACGACTCTGAATCCGACTCCACTGCCCTGGTGAGTACCCTCGCGCCGCTAAAAACCTCACTAATCAAAACTTTTTGCACTTACGCCTTCAATGGAATTGCCAAAATTTGTAAATAAAACAAACGGTTTGGTTGTACGTTTTATCATCCGGTTCCAACAACTATCCCCGCGGGGTCAGCACTATTCAAAAACAATATAACGAACCAGGTGACTTATAAATTATGTAAAACTATAAAAACACAAGAGACGCCCGGCAAAATGCTTTCAATTCTTTTTGTAGCATCTAAAATAAAGTAACTGCAGAAGAAGGGGACGCTATATTTGGCTCTCTATCTTCCTACGTTCAATTGAAAGGCATTACAATTTTAAGTAAAAACTGAGACGCAGTCATTTTGTTTTCAGGGACATGTAAAACAACATTGCAGTTCCCATGAGGGTTTCAAAAGGCGGGAAAACTAAAGTACTGTTCTGCCAAAAGTGTTGCCAGCGCCTCAAAATAAAGTCCCGTACGAAATAAATTGTAAATTATCAGAAGATAAAATAGATTTTTTATCTTTATACTCGAACAATTGATATTTTAGGCGTGTTAAATAAAAAAACCACATTTAAATACGTCAAACCCGACAAAATCATGTATATGAAAAAAAACATCTACTTGATCTAAATATATAAATAAACTAAAATCAGATCAAACATACATATTTCTGACGATGGCGTCAACTAAATATTTACATAGATTTGTTTATTTTAGTATTGTAAAGTTATTTGGTTGTTCCGAGATAAAACCAATTAACTGAGTAGCCAAATAGCTACTGGCCGAAATAGCTACAAACTATATATCTTTTGATTTTTGTAGAACTAAAATTCATTGCTATTTTTTCACCGTGTTATAATGGAATTCTACTAAGTAAATTCCAATTCAATCATTAAATATTACAGGCTTTACAAAAATGTTTTTACTTTTGGGAAGCTGTTAATGAGACTTTTCATTGATATTATGGTTTGGCTTAGCTTTTGGATTTTTACTATGTAAAATTAATGAGAGTATCACCGCGCAGGAACAAAATATTTCTCGTTCAATCTTTTGCAAAATATTTTTTTCTTCTACCTTTAATAATGGCAAATTATTCATTAGCCCAAAAATATATGATTGTATGTATTTTAGAAAGAAATCATCATGATATCAAAGCACTGTTTTAAATCATGACAATTACGTCACTTCAAAACCAGGATTGGAGACAAACTTTCTGTCTTTTAAAATACGAAGGATTTGTTTTCAAAATATGTACGGTATGTTGTATGATTACGTTTCTTTCTGTAGATTAAAATATATGTTATTAAAAAAAAAAAACATAATCTTTTAAAACCAGAAAACGACAACACTGCTTGAAAGCATGTCCGGTGGATTGTTTTTCACTTACTATCAACCAGAAAGAATATTCGAAAGTTATCCGCGTTATATTATTTTCTGACATTTGCAACATTTATTCTATACAGAAATTTTCACTTGCACATGTTCTGCTTCAAATTCGCTTTTATTCCTATGAGGCAATAGTAAAAAATTCTTTTCATGATAACAAACATTTTCAAACCGTCATTTTTCGCATTGATAAAAAGGGCAACAACTGAAAGCCATAAAAAAAATTTCCGAATCCAATCATTTTCCAGTTACCTACAACTAAAAATGACTATTAACTCATATTATTTAGCCTCGTTTATTTGCTGTCGGACCCATGGTCAAGTTGCGGTCTCATGGGCTCGAGTGCCAGTTTCGATATATGTATTTAACAATTTCATACATTGATTTATGAATATCATCCCAAATGTATAGATGTTTGTGGTGACGAAAATTCCGATTCTAAAAATGGTACGCTGAGAGAGTGATTAGCTAACCGCAAGGACTATTTGTTTTTTGTAGTTACAAACTTTATTTTCGTATCGGAAAAAAAAACAAGCTAACGAATATTTTATTAATGCAAATAGTTCTCCAACCCAATAATCTTTAAAATGAGTCTAGTCGTGCTTTAACAGAATTTAGCGCATAGATTCATGATCACTAATTAAAAAAAAATCATAATCACTCTCAGTAATAATTAAATCTCTCGACAGTATAATATTATGTAGCATCAATTCTACAGATTAGACCAGTGTTTCTTAACCGGGGGCGCCACCGCCCCCCTGTGGGCTATTTAATGGTCTAAGGGGCGTTTTTATTTTTTTTGCATTTGTACTGTACGAGCTTAAGGGGGCGTTGCGTTTTCTCGTACATCGCGACTTGTATGAACTTTTAATACCAGATAGGATAATTAATCCATTTTTATCAGATGTAGAAAGTTTCAGTCAAAAAGAACAGTTTATTGAGCTACAAAAGGACTGTGAAGCTAAAATAGTATTCAATTATGTTTTTTGGGTCCATTTTCGCCATCAATACCCTCTTCTACGGAAAGAGGTAAAATTACCCATCGTAGCATTTCTTTCATCATATTTAGTAGAAAAGGGTTTTAGCGTAGTAACGCATATATTTTTAAAAAATCCCGAAATCGAATACAGATAAGCCAAAGAGGAGATTTGAGACTGTATTTAACTAAACTGGAACCTAATATTACAGTCATATGATGCTCGAGGATCTCTTTTTTTTTTAAATGAGATCCTTGATGTTTATAAAAATAATCATGCTATTCATTTGTTTTTCATTTTTTGGGGAGGGGGGGCGCTGTATAATTTTACTATGGTAAATGGGGCGATTCTTTCAATATGGCTAAGAATCACTGGATTAGACGAAGTCATTCAAGGATCGCATTATTGTGTACCATTAGTGTCATTGGGTGACATAAATTCAATTATTAAAATTATTCACATAAAAACATCCGATGATACATTTTACGTGTTAAAATAATTACAGCTTATCATTTGTGAACTTGGGCTACATAATTCTCAGTCATGTATAAGTATAACGCGCTTTTATCGCGCTTATATACTTTGAGTGACCACTTCACCTTCTCAATGTTCTGCGGTCCTAATACCTTACCATGTGAGCGATACAATTTGCGCAAGAGAACAATGTATCCAGACATCCAAATTCTTGTTTATAAACACTATCAGAAAGAAACTTCAGAATCTTTATGATTTTAAGTAACCTAATCTTCTTCTAAATATATTTGTATTTCACTTGTCCATTGAAATTATTATCAATTTATACAATTTTTCAACCTTTCGAAGACTATTTTATATAATGAAATTAACATTTCCACTAACCGCTTCATAAGAATCAACTTTCTTCATTACAAAAATAGGTAGTTAGTTAGTTAATCATTTAATAAATTAATCGATTTACAGAAAAAAAACTAAGAAAATGAATAGTGTTCAGTGTGTTCATCTGACCATTTTTTCTTCCCTGAAGGGGTGCTTACAAATACAAGATAATCAAAAAAACAGGGATTGCAACCCCTTATTGTTTGTTATGTTTACAGACCAAAATCTATATCATGATATATTTATTATCACTCTTCTTTTAAGATTTTTTTCGGTAAGTGGTTGATGTATGATTGTTTTTTTTAGCTATCTTTTCTTTTTGACCTCCAGAGAGATCAATTGTAATGATCGCCAAATAATAATTAAAGACTGATTTCATTCATGTAGGAAAATCGATTTCAAAGAGTTACTAAAAATCACGCGAGACAAATCACTTTACCTCCTCGCTTTCATGAAACCCTAATACAAAAGACTGTAGTACATTATATACACGCGGGCTTTATATAAGAACTATACATAATATGTACCTACAATCAAACAAACGCGCGCGTGGATGTATATAAGGTTGGGGTGCATGCAATCTTGGATGGACGGCCCCAAGAAAATTATGATAATTATTTTTACAGTCAGTCGTCTTAAAATAAAAAATCAACGTTAAAAAATAGCTGGTCTATTTTCTTGAACCCGCTTTTTTTTAAATTAAATATTGAAGAAGTGAAGAACTATTTTGTATTAGTCTTATTTTCTCATCTGTATAAATAATCTTGATATTTTTTGTATGTGCATAAGCCATAAATTAAATACAATTCTCAATTTAGTAAAAACGTTTATTTAATGTTTAGCGTCCGCTATGAAATAAGAAAGGGGAGCACCCAATATCGCACCTAAATACAAAAAAAAATTGCTGTTCCATCGGCCACATACACATGAAATATATAAACATATTTTGTTTGATTCTTAAAAATGAAAATATCAACTCCACCACTCAAAGTTGTCACGTGACATTTACTCGATTGGTATGACTTATCTGCAAAGCGTCAGCTCAGATTTCTCATTCGCTGGCTGACCAATGAGACGACTCCAGGGGTGTAATCTTGCATCAAACAATCGACAAAATAATTTAATCTTTCTGCTTTCCAGGGTATCATAATTGCGAGGAGGTAAATATATTTGTGTTTGACGTTCGTTAGCGAAATTAAACAAAAGATTGGTTATGCACATATATCCAATCTCTTCATATACTTAGTGCCTACAAGTTGTCGATTTACAGGCACGCATGGAGCAAGCGACATTTACGTGCCGTGGAGTGCCATGCAGTATGTTATTTTATGCGTAATTCGATGTTTACCGACCCTCAGCATGTCTGTTTAGTCAGACAGTTTATTACCTTGCTATAAAATGGTTCTAATTGAATTTTTGCCTAAAATAGCATTTTGGTCGGAAAAAGTTTTATTTACAGCGTTCTATCATAAATATGAATTTCAGAACTATCTATGGTTGAATAACGGATTTACGCACGCGCTGTTTTAAAATTATCTTCATAAGAAAATCGAGACACAATTTTTTTTCAAATATTTAGATACGCCAATTAATTCAGATTGGTAAATAATAAATTTCATATTTTCGATGGTTTCGGCGGTAACTTTGTGGAAGTTCATTTTAATATAAAATTTAAAATAACTTTGATTATTCCACGTATTGTGTAACTAATTGTGACACGTGTTTCGCCTCTTTCAGAGGCATCTTCAGACTTACTATCGAAAAGTTTGCTTAAGTAATGACTTTGCGATATTAAGTCTGAAGATGCCTCTGAAAGAGGCGAAACACGTGTCACAATTAGTTACACAATACGTGGAATAATCAAAGTTATTTTAAATTTTATAATAAATTTCATAGTTATCGGTATGAAGACCCCCTATGTATGTAGATATGTTACAGTGAAACTGTATTCTCAGTGAAAATGTATCGAGTAATAGATTTGTATGACAACATGATTTCACTGGTCACAATCATTGAAATTATTGGCCCAAGTCGATGACTTCAGTTTCACTGTAACATATATATTTAGGTGAACAATTTGGTTGTCCTACCACTTCCCGTTATGTATATACAGCCGTTGTTCTCAGCCGCCTTCCATAAAGCAAAGAAATTAATTTACTCGTCAATTATTTGGCTGGATACAGAGCTGTACGGGACTGATCTTTTAAGTGCATGGTTAAAGCGCTTTATGAATAGAAAGGAAAGAAAATAGAATATGACTTGCTCAGCCACTTTGTTTCAGTGATATTAAGTATCCTATCGTATTATGAGATCAATTTGTATCGAAAGACATGGAGATGCTTTTAAGATAATTTCAATATAATATAATTTCAATAAAATTCTATTATCATAAGTTCTTTTTTACCGAAACTAATTTTGATATTTTTCAAGAATTTTTAATCATTTAGTCGGCGAAAGCTTTTGAAGGTCGCATTTAAAAGTAAAAATTTCAAACTATGCGCATTAAAAAAAAATATGCTTTATCAATAATCAATAATATTATATCGTAAATTAGTTTTGTTCTCTATAGCTATTTGACCAAATTTTCCAAAAAGGAATGTTTGTTTAAAATTTCGATCCACTTTCTACATTTTAGTGCTATGAAATGTATTTCCTTATATAATAATTGGTAATTGAGTTAAACATATGATAGGCAAAATTTTATCGTTCTGGTTTCATTTTTAATTTTACACGTTTACAAAATTTAGTCGGATGAAAGCATATTCAGTCTGGATATAAAATATTTCACTTCTATATGCATATTGTCGATAAGGGTCAATATGTAGGTTATCAAATATTTCACTTGGGTCCTTCTGCTTCGAGGATATTGATAGGTATACAAATAATACCTTTCGACGAAATAATATTTTTACAGTTTATGGTTTTGACATCTTACTGACTGTTCCATATCCGACGCTTTATTACACGGTCTCTCTCTCTCTCTCAATACATATCCCTCCTTCAATTTATTCCAAAAATATAATTCTTTGTGACTACATCCAATATCCTATTTTTAATGTGAAGATTTTGATTTACGATTTCACGAATTCGTGCCGAAAAAAATAAGTAATCGATAAATTATTTGGATATAGATCAAATATTTAGGGCATGAATAATTTACGAAAAATCATTGTAATCTTATCACTTGGCATTTCTTTCTCTGGTTCGGTGAGGTCGAATGGGTAAGATGGTGAAATTGTATTACACGACTGTAAGACTAAAAAAGACTGTCATCTAAGTCGAGTGGGTTTTCATCTCATGGATTTATCAGTCGAAACATACAGGGTTAATCGGAAGTTACCGTTATATTACTTGTATACTTTTCAATGACCACAACTTCAAATTCATATAAATATTCTTCAGTTTGTATTCTAGTTCTAGTATAAGAGCTTAACTACAGCGATCAGATGAGTCTGGGTTCAAATCCTAGCAATCAAATGAAGCTTTTTTTTTTAAATTATAGATTTTTGTGATACCATTTCTCTTCGAGTTGTCTTTGAGCGACCTATAAAAAGGATCTTAATATTTAATATATTTACATTTTTCAAAAAAAAAAAATATTATTTAACCATGTCCACTGCAAATATGGAAGCATATAGATAGACTACCAACCAGGGCTGTGGAGTCGGCGTCGGAGTTGAAGTCGGAGTCATGGAGTCGGAGCTTTTTCGCCAGAGTCGGAGTCGTACTCGGAGTCGGAAATTTTGAAAAGTTTGACCTTTTTATTTTTCCATTTTATGTGTCAAATTTGACTTTTGGTCGCATTGATAGGGTTGATATTTAATTGAATACACACAAATAGGAAAATTAGGGGAAAAAAGTGACGATATTGAACATTTTTTGGTCAGAGTCGTATTTTTGGTCAATGTTGGAGTCGGAGTCGGAGTCGGACTATTTTTCACCGACTCCACAGCCCTGCTACCAACAGATAAATATATATTTTTTTTTTTTTGGAACTGCTATTAAAAGTTTTATTTTACACTAAAAGTTGGTGAACCGTATATGAAGTAAACGTTATACATATTTTTTATATATAAAATAACTTTGATTATTTCTCCTACTGTGCTACTAATTGTGACACGTGTTTCGACTCTTTCAGACGCATCTTCGTACTTACTGTCGCTAAGTTTACTTAAATAATAAAGCAAGATTGATTTTGACATATAAATAAACTAACATATTTATTTACAATGATTAATAAGAAAGATTTATAATATACGGTTTTATACTTGAAATATAATTTTAGTTCCAGATAGGTAGAGATATAAATTACTACGAGCGTATTAAATTGTAATACTTCAAAGCTTGGAAAAGGATTTCCGTTATATACTGTAAGGCGAGTGAATGTCACACTCACGTTGAATCAACCACACCGGGGTAGGAGGAATTGCGATAGTGTCGATATCGGCATGCATGATGCACACCACACACTCCAGGCTGTGACGTCATCTCGCTTAACGTTACGTCATTATGCTGATTGGGTTGATATATCTGAAATGGTCAGGTGAGGCTAACACCCCAAGTGGTTATATTGAACCAAAGGATTTCGGAAACTTCGAGTGCACAAATTATACCAATATGCGAAACCGAGACAGCAAGAAGATGTATTGTGTACCTCTTCTACGCTAGTATATATAGATAGATATTTTTTTGTTCCAACATAGTATTGCCCTGGACTGTGGAATCGGAGTCGGAGTCAGAGTTGTCGCGGCGTTTGGCTGGAGTCGTACTCTATGTCGGAAATTTTGAACTTTTGAGTTAGTATATACATAATATGTCAAATTTGGGTATTGACCAGATTTTTCGGTTAATATTTTTTATTTTATTTTTTTTGAATTTTTAAAATAGATATTTAGCATTACAGCTAATGCCAATGCGCCAAATATTTTTAATTGTGAAAGTAATACGAGATAAACTCGATGATAAATAATGAATCGGTCGAGAACAACTCAACGAAAAATTACATACACCCAGCCCAAGATATTATTTTTTTCTATTGAAAATTTTTACCTTACCGGGAATTGAATTCGGGCCCACCTGATCGCTAGAACAAAGCTCTTACCATTAGACCACAGAGACCGATATATAATTGAATACACAAAAATAGAAAAATTAGGAAAAAAAGTGACGAAAATAAACTTTCGGAATGTCGGAGTCGTGTTTTTGGTCAATCTTGGAGTCGTAGTCATATTTTTTTTAGCTCCGCTGTTCTGGTTCTAGCGAAGTAAGACATTATATCATTTTTGCAGGCGTAAAAAATAATGCTATTTCTTCACCGTGTTATAATGGCGTTCTACTAATTCAATCAATAATTTGACGGATCATCATAATTCTTTCATAACTATTGAAAGCTCTTTGTTTTCAGCCACTTTCAATATTAATTGATCGACATGTCTTTATTTTATATTAATTTTCAATTTATTTCGACAACTTCTCCTTGCAAGCTTGAAGAAGATGAAACACTGTCAAAACGAGAGTTATCCAAGTACATATACCGATTCAAATGCTTTCATAATAATTTATTCCGTTCTGAAATCAGTAGCAAAACTAGATATTGCACAAAAGCTAACCGTTAAGACCAGAACATAGATGGAGAACCTTTTCATTAACTTATATGCAATATTTTACTAATGAAAAATAGATAAGTCAACGGCCGCTGGTTCCTCGTCGAGCCAGATAATCTAATCTCAGTTAGTTCGAGGGCCGCATAGGTTAAACTGAATAAATAATCGATATTTTTCGTGCATATAAAATTGAACATTTTATATTGTTCTTTCATCGTCCGTAAAAAGTTCTGAAGAAAAAAGATGATTGATATGTGACATTGCGGGCCACATGAAATTTCATTGAGGGCCGCAGGTTGTGCATCACTGCTCTACCACATCACTGATCATGGAAAATTACTGTAATAATACTACCTACTCACCATAAATAAGTATCGCAAAACTTTACATGACATCATCACTACTGTAAATTAATAATTTTATTTGTGTGTTTAGTCATTTTTAATTCGCACGTGTTATTGTTTTATCTGTCAAATTGATGAATATGCCACGCTGTCTAAACTTTGTGATATTATATTCGATGAATAAAATTGTTGTTTCACGCTGCACAAGCTCACGGTCAATATGACACGATACTTCATTAGAGAGCCAATCTGTCAATCCTTAATACGACCATGTAGTCCTCACCTCGCATGCACTTATACCCCAAGGGAACTAACTATACATATTATTATATATTACACATATAAACCATCCATTGTAGACATCGATAAAATATAACAGCACAAACTGCTGCTGTCACGGCGCCAATAATTTTGGCAAATCGTAATATTAAACAAGAATTTAAAAACAAATATTATATTTATCACTTATGTGCTATCTGTCAATTCTTAGCGGAAAGGCATTCATTATTTTTTATATTGATAAAAGATAGCGATGATGAAACAGTTCCTGATCTTTAAAATATTTATATTCGGAATAATTTAAGAGGTGTGTTTTATTTATTAAATATATTGTCTGTCATTCTACTGTCATCAGTCAATTTTGTGTAATATGTTATGTAATTTTGAATTAATTTGTCAAATGCATGGCGCGTTGGAACTTGCTGTAATGCCATGTCTTTTATATTATTTTTTGCCTATAAATATATAAATATTGTGGGTAGCACGTTTTTTTAATAATAATCTTCATTTAGATTTTAGTGACCTGCTTTTATTAATATATATAAGCGATACAAACGAAATCAAGTTCATTCGTGCTCTTGATAAGTTTCCGGTATAATTATTTATTTTAACGTGGACTTGGGCTGTATGCCTAAGCCCTTCAATCGTTTACGAGTTATTACACATTTACGTTTACAATAGAAAATTATTACAATAGCAAAAATTTTACAATATGGAAAACAATGTAAATGAGTATATATTTTATTTGATTCTTCGTCGGCGACGCGGATGAATGCCGATACGCCGCAGACGAGGTTCATGTCGTCAGTTGAGTGATGATGATGATTTCATCCATCGGGGGTATCTTGGTAGCCATTTTGCAGTCGCTTGTGTCGGCTTGCTTCAGTCTGAATGTTCCATGTAGATTCCTTAATCAGTCATGTTTGGAGTGAACAAGCAGTTTCGGCTGGCTTCGACGACGTCCGCGGTGGCTTGATGTGTCGTGAGGATTATGTTGAAGTAGAGATGTTGCTGTGGTCGGGTTTGCGGGTCGACGTGAATAGTTGTGAGGATCTCGATAGCCTTTGCAGTCCCATGTGTCGGCTTGCTTTAGTCTGAGTGTTCCATGTAGATTCCTTAATCAGTCACGTTTGGTGTAAACACTCAGTTTCGGCTGGCTTTGACGGCAACCGCGGTGGCTTGATGATGGCAGTCACTTGTGTCGGCTTGCTTCAGTCTGATAGTTCCATGTAGATTCCCTGAATCAGTCATGTTTGGAGTAAACAAACAGTTTCGGCTGGCTTCGACGGCGTCCGCGATGGCTTGATGATGATGATGAATAATGTAAAGTGTGGTGGTGATAATAATAATCCGAGTTGTGTGTCCATAAGTACAGGCACAGTGTTTTTCGGTTTGAAGACTGTTGATTGAAGTACTATGGTCGGTCCGGTAAGCTGTTTAATAACGACAACTCCCGGACCATAGTTCTGGCAGTATTAGAGCGGAGCGTTCGGCGCGGAGAGGTGTTCACCGCAAGAGAACTGAAGTGATGATGAATCATGATAAGGTGAAAGTTATGGTGACCCTTGGTAGAGGTGTCCCACAGCAGTGTTCATCGCTAGACCTTCTGAAAGTTACACTACAATAGTGTGAGGACTGGGGGTGGGGACATAAAAATACTCCAACAGTCTCACCTAGCAACAAATGAGCAGTCTAGGATAATATGTACTATTGGAACGATACAGAGAGAGCTTTTAACAACTACTTTAAATATTAAAAATTTCCTGCTCCCAAACATCATTAAAATATATCGTATAGATTGCGTTTATAATTTACACCACTTAAGAATTATATATGGTAAAAATGAAGCCATGAATACATTAGCATATTCAGTATTTTACAGAAATACAAACAAACAATGCGAAAGTGCTACAGAGTAGGTAGTCTTGGACTTTTTAAAGTGGACCACTTAATTAAACCTGTTTTACCCGTTGGAAAAAATATATTTTAAGCATGGAATGAAAGGAAAACGCGAAAGGAAGGTTTTGTTTAAATTCGATAGCAATCGGGTGTACAAAGACAAACAAAAATGTACGGTTATATATACCTTTGATATTTTATATAATTTCAAGGATTGGTAAGCCAAGTCAAAACAGTCATGGCTAGGGTTTCCAATCCCGGGCCAAAATTTTGATTTAATAAATCGATACTGGGATTTGGAATATTTTTCATAATTATTTAACATAAGCCATGCTTATTTAACGTTAAAAGAAATAAATATTATCTTTTTTTCTGTGAAAATAATATTTTGGTTAATTATGCATTATTGGCGAAAATATTTTTTTGAAATCGAATGCGATCTTATTACTAATTGAAATTAAAAATATTCCTGGTTATTGCATTGCATCTAAGAGGAGCACTTTTTTTAAATTTCAGATTTACATTGTGCTTAAATGGGGGATCATTAAAGGAAATAAATAATGTTTTTTTTATAAATAATTCATTACCATAAGATAAACCGCTCAAGTACACGAAATATTACGTTTTTTTTGTTATCATTCGCTTGAACTTGATAATAAATCGATTAGGAAAATTTTGGGATTACGCTTTCTAGCCCCGGGATTGAAAACCCTAGTCATGGCGTATCAAATGGTGACCAGAGAATAAAATATGAAAAAACATAGAATATATGAAAATATCTCGTCCACATATTGTTTGAAAATAGTATCTAATAAAGATGCATTACAGTGTATTTCCGGTGATGAATATTCTAATGTATACGGAACTTTTGAAAGTGTGCGCGTTGCCTAATGTGCGGCCACAATTTTCGTTGCGGTTTCACGTTCCCATTATTGTGGTTAGGCAACTACATACCGTACGGGGATGCAGAATTAATTCCGCACAACAATAATTTCCATATTAAATTTCGTTATCTAGGACATATTTCAGTCTGTGATGTCAAAATGTGACCTATGCTATGCAAGTTTTCAACTATTTGCATTTTTTTTCTAAAAAAAATATATGGATTCACACTTAACTTTGCTTATTTGCTTGTAACTTTCTGCTGTATCTATACGATAACTATAGTTAACATGGCATTATACGTCTTTTGATTTCGACTTTACATGTTTAATAACGCTACTGAAAGTATGTTAGCAAATCTATTATACATTTCAGGAATCACGTAGCAGAAGATAAACTTGTCTTAGTTTAATCGACTAATACACGCGTGGTAAATACAATATGACACCCGAGCAGAAGATGGCTTTAGTATTAAATTTATTATTTCTTTTTTACAATTCTATATCTTTAATTGTGTATGATACCATTAGGGACTCCAATTACTCGACATCTCAACTACTCGAGTATCGATAAGTATTTTTTTTGAAATACTCGAGAAGTTTCAGATGTACCAAAATATAATCATTAATTCAAATGTGTGTATGTCCGCTGTTTTAAACAAAATAAAATTTGGAAATAAATCTCGAGTATTTTTCTAAATACTCGAGTAACGAGTACTTCAAAAATGAACGAGTACACTCGAGTATCGAGAACTCGATAGTCGAATTGGAGTCACTAGATACCGTGATGGATCACTGATCTCTTGTTTGATACGTGGGTGATTCAGATCATTGATATTATGCAATTTTGTGATATTTACTTAGAAAATAAGTTCTCGAGTCATTCCGTGAGAATAAATTAAATTCGTTATTTGGCAGCTACACGAAAAGCGTTTAATGCAAATGGCGCGATTGAGGCCGGGAGGAGAGCGCCCGGCGACTGCCCCCTACCGGTCGCAATGAAAACGTAAAAAGTGTTTGCACGCACTTTGCACTCTTCCGGTACAAAATGTCAAATATGCTAATGCCGTGGATTTTCAAAACTACCCACTTTTGTCATGAATAAGAATTAGACGATTGTTTGTTCGTCGGCTCGAGTGTTGTGTATGTTTTTCTTTTGCTAAACACAAAATAAAAACAGTAAATTGCTCAATAAAAACGAATGGAAATGAATATGGAAACATTTCGTCGATTCCGCAATATCAACTACTCACTAAAAAAAACGTTGAGTTCTTTGATATATAATTTTTAATAGTATTTATATTCACCCTTTCTCGTTTTTTCTCAACTGGTCAAGGTTCTTGGACTCCTGGCGTAAAAGTTTACAGGGTCTTGGGACGGAAACTTTCATACAAAGGTGAATTTATAAAGTTATGGATATCTATATTTTTTCAATTCACTCCTCCTACCTTCAATCTGATCCATTCCTCTTAAGAGAGAGGTTGAGCGACCGAATCACTTTTTTTTCTCGTTGAAATATTTTTCTATAAATCTCAAATGTCTTTTAAAGTGGTCAATATCAATACTTGGTGGAATGGCATAATATTTAAATATAATAACACATTTTTTTGAACTTACATTAGATTATTTAAGATCAAGACCGGTTTCGCTCGTCACGAGCATCATCAACTGAATACTTATTATATGAACTGAAAACCTCAATCGATAATGCTCGCGATGAGTGAAACAGGTTCTGATCTTAGTAAGTCTAATGTGGTATAAGTAAAAAATATGTTTTATTGTTTATTTTGTAATCTCTCGATGTAATGCAACAGTTTCGTTCAATAATCATTTTCAATTTGTGCCCTTCAATATTTTGACATGTTTTAATTTCCATGTAAGATTCTCTAATTTTTCAACAATTTTTGTACTCGGGCTCCATAAAATATAAGAATGCAATACTTCGCAAAAATCATCAATTCAAAGCAATATTTCAACTCTTTTGAAATATTTCTCACTCGCTCATATTCACAACTATAACTAAATCCATGCTGCCTCCATAATGGTAGTGGAAAAGTCTGAAGAAAAAGTGAAACTTATTGATAAACGCTTCAGTAGGTTAATATTCCACGGGACTGTTTTGTTTATTATGTATGTATGCAAATGGCAGACTGAGGTGAGGTGAAACAAAAACAAAAGTGCTGGCACGCACCGTGGGACAAAAAATGTCAACTATGCTAATGTGTCCTGTTTCTCCTTAGCATACCCTTATTTTGCCGTCACAAGAAAAGACTGGCCAGTTTATAAGCAGCATTTTAATCAGTCGTTCTGAACTTTTTTATTTTTTTTTTCTTATTTTACTTGTGTTTTGGTAAAACATCACTAGGTAAATTCATTTTATACAAATCTTAAGTTATCTAAATAAAGTGCAAATTTCGTAATGATATTGCTTATCCTTATCATTTGGTGGAAATACATTTCAAGATTAGATTTAGTAGAAATTCCGGGTAAATTATGGATATATGGTCACGGGACAGAATTTTTGTAAAGATTTATGAAAAATAAGCACATTAAATGAAATGAATGAATGAATGACACAAATAATAATAAAATACAGATAGAGACAGTCACATAAGTTTATTATTTGTTTAAAATAAAAAGAATAATTTTATTATAGGCTAATATTTAAAAACAAATTCTTCTTTCAGAGCTCATACAATAATCAGTAATATTCTTCAGATTTAATCATTTTGATTCCACATTTTATGATAATCCACAGGAACTCAAAGATTAAAGTCAAAACATAGAATTATAAGCCAGTATGTATGAATTTTTTGAGCTTAGCTCGAGAGGATTAAGATTCTGTCCCGTGACCATATATCCATAATTTACCAAAATCCGTTTTCGTTGACATGTAGTATGTAAAATGACTATGTATAAAGTTTTTTGTTACATTCTTTCATAAGCTTAATGATTTTGAACCACATATAATTATTTTCCACCAATTCTATTGTGTACCAAGAAAATATTTTTTTTATAAATTTCAAAAAAAAATGTACATGTATGTATGTACCTATGTATATTAAAAGAATTTGAGACATTTTCGTTTGATTCTGATCCACAGATACAGTGAAACTGTCACATGAAATTCGATAACAATTATTTGTACGGTCCCAAGATTTTAAGTCGCTATCCTTAACAAACCCTCCACTCTCGTTACGATTTAGCTAATCCCGTTAACGTCTTTTGACAGGCCTAGAAAAGCATAAACTGAAAATGTCCAATGTGAAATAAAGACGTTTAGAATAATAATGCGCATGGAAAGACCCTAAACATATTAATTACTTAGCTTAAAGTGTAAAAATAATTTATTTCGGTACGCCACTTTGAATTGCCGTTATGAAAATGGCAATTCTCAAAAGATTTCGCTTTGTATAATAACTGAGATATATAATGTAATATCAGTGTTATCTTTCATATCATATTACCAACTCTTGACAACTCAAGTGGGCTTAAAACCCCTAGTCCAGTTCAAGACTTAAGTGGGAACTCTTTCCACTTACCCCTTACCGGTGGAGTTTTGCTCAATTTGCAGCTCTAATTTTACGAAATTTATCGAACTCTTGGACTGTTTTTTTCTGTGCAGCATAAAGCCCATGCGGACTCACAAATTTATTGATTGGATCGATGTAGTATCTGCTTACAATATTTCTTGAAATTAAAAGAAAATAAGCTGACTGGCTGTATTAAAAACAAAATAAACACCGAGATATTTCTTGCAGGCTCATTTATTGTTTCTCCATTATAGTAATTCATATTTTGCTGTCATTAAAATTCGACACTTTGCACTTAGGAATTTCTTCAATAATATCTATCTAAAGAACACGATACTCCGCTTAAATATGCGTTTAAATATAGTATTGATTCTTTCTTGTACATACATTTAATCAGTACTGTCATCAGTTGACAATGCTTGCCATGAGCGAAACCGGACCTGATCCAATAAATTTTATGTGGAATAAGTACTAAAAATGTTTTATTATTTTTATGATAATGCCATTCCACCAAGTATTGACAGTGAACATCAGAACTGAGTGAGTAATCATTGGGTTTTACTTATTTAAATTATACATACATGTGTATATATTATATATACATTGAAAAATATGTAACTGAAAGATTTATCTTGATAAAATCATCGAATTACAGTGTGCATGTTATTAATCACAGTTAAATATGTAATACAAAGCTTATTAATTATTTCACATTTCTTGATTGCATATATTGTATAAAGAATTTTACATGACCAACAAAGATGCTTTGATATTTTGTTTGATAATGTAGGATTTCATCAGCAAAGCAACTCGTGCTTAGCGGTCGATACACTTAAATCGTACTTTGATAAAAATCAAACGTAAAATTTTTTGTTTACCGTGTATGTTAAACTTTCGAAAGACCAACCAGGAGCAATGAACGCTTGAAAAACGAGAGATCGCAATTTAAATGTATATCGTTTTTGCAGTCATAAAGTCAACGTCTTTTTCACAAGTTGAATCATGATAGGCAAAATCTCCAGATATTGTCCTAGTGGACACGTCAAATCTTTATATCAGTCTACGCCCATTCTACTTTTTGCCTCTTATCTGCTCGAGGCGTAGAGCCTCTACGCCAACGCATGCTACGTATAAGAAACGTAGAAAGTTTTCGAGAGGCATATAATAACAGCAACTTTAGGATAAGGATCTGGTCTTTATATATACATGAAGGAACGTAATGTAACTTTCGAGATTGTTTAACATATCTTATATGTATACACATATATGTATAAACAAAGATGTTCTGAGATATTGGTTAATTAAGAAATTAGGATTTGGTTATATTACTCAAATATATAATCGTTCAACTTCCCTAAATAAGATACATAAACAGCATTTTTTTAGATACTCTTTTTTCTCTTTGTGTTTTATTTTATCCTCGTAATTATGTGAAAAAATTATTAACCAAGGTTTTTAATTGACTTATTTATTTTTGATAGAAAGTTATGAATATTTGTGCTACTTACATTCTCTCCCTCTCTCCCGATCTTAAAAATGTTGAGTAAGGGAAATTTCAACCTAACCCTTTTTTTAGCCACATCCTTATGTATTTTTACATTCCAAAAGTGAGTAAATAGCACTCAGTTGTCTTTGATTAAATACTGTGTGTCCAACATTGGCAATGTTCATGATAATTAGTTAATATTATAGAAGGATAGAAGATGCAAAGTATTTTTCCGGTTTATATATTTAAAATAGAGTTGATAGTCATTTAGACATCGCACGTTATATTTCTGGGTATGGTATTCTGTGATGCCAATATATATTTTAATGTACATGTTTATGGAACTAAATTAGGACTTCGCTATAAGAGCCTAGACACCCATACAAAATTTTAAGTTAGGTTCTTTCAATCGTATACAGCAAACCCAACATTTTTTATTTATTAATGACCTTGTATAAAGTTTGTCAACTTGTCGCTTGTCTCAATTTATAACGAACGTATTTAAAATATAATATATTCATGAAAATAATTGTAATTTGACCTTGAAAAAGAAATACGCAATAGTGGGGCTTGCAAGGCTGAATTGATTTCAATATTAAATAACGGTGCTGTACCGATTGAAACATTGCAAAAGTTAGTTTCTTATTGAGCTGACGAACTGAATTTTTGAACTCGGAATATTTTCTCATATTAATATCTCTAAGTACATACGGCATAGAACGCTTCTCGTAGTTTTCTTTTGCTATGCGAGGTCACCCTAAGACACATTTCCGTACCTAAGAAAAAAATTCTCGTATTGCTTGGGAAAAGGTGCCAGAATGCGGGCCGGGAAATCCTCGACGTTGGCCGGAAAACCCCCATTCGATGTGTGGCCTTCCGAGCCCAAGTGCCTCTACCCTGGACCACTCCAATGACGTTTACACTTTCATCTCAACCCACTCTGTACACTGACTATACATATGTGTATGTATAAGTACACAATAAATTCCTTTCATGGTCACTTACACTTCAATATTTTTAACAAATTTATTTAATAATACTTTATATTATCATCGTTATTTTTACCTAAAACATTCAAAAGGCACATATTTCCAATCCTATAATATCAAATTAAACGTAAGTTTTTGGTGAAATTTCAGTAGTTATATTTTTTACTGATTACTGACTTTTATTCAATCTAAAGTTTTTTTATAATTATGTGAATATGTACTTTTTCGTTTGCATGTATTTTTATAATAATTGTATCATATTACTTAAATATCTCAATCAATCCAAGCATTATCAGTAGAATCCAAAGCAAGCTTCTCGTTTCTCTAAAAATACTGAGAATAATAAAAATACACCACTAATTTATTATTTATGTGTGTCTGAAATTTACCGCAGTTAATTTTGTATTATATTTGTTTTGAATCTCAAGGGAACAAACAGCTTCCAGTAAGTCCTCACTATTCAACAACTTTATAGATTCTTATTTTTACTCTTTCCTTCTATTGAGAAACAGATTCACACACAACGAAGAGAGTAAAAATATGGTAACAAAATCTGATATCAATATATCGAAGAGTATATTTATTATAAATTTTTTTTTTTTTCTTTTATTTTCAATACAAATAAGCTGTTTATTAAATATTCAATCTTGCTTCTTCCAAGAATTTAAACGGATACAATAAATAAATATAAAAATATTAATACATTTTTAGTACTTTTTCCACATAAAATTTATTTGATCAGGACCGGTTTCGCTCATGGCGAGCATTGTCAACTGATCAATATTTCACCTTTTTGAAATCATATCGGTTCCCAAGGTTAATTATATGGAATCCTAATTGAACATCTCAAAAGATGTTGTTTTGGCGAAAGATGAAGATTTTTCACACGTTCAAATACTTTTTTTTTTTAAGAAAAGGATATATAGTTGGAAATAAGGGAAGAATAGTAGTTTATGATCAAATAGATAAGTAAATATGTAAACATGCAAACTTTTGTACAATGTATGAAATTGTTGAGATTTGGATACACGGAAACTGAAACCGAATACTACGTTTACCAATGGGCCAAAAAATTTATACATATTTTTTAGCTAATTATAAAAATACACTTTGTACGCGAGATTTGAATGTGTTGATGTGAATGTATGCCATTTTGAGAAAAATAAAGTGCGATTCAAATAAAAACATGTTCAATTCCATCCTATTTTCTCTCTTCTCTCCATTCCTCATAACCGGATAGAGGAAAAAAAGAAATAATCGTTAGGTTTCATTGCCGGTTTCCCAGTATGAAAGGTCGAAAAAAACCGTAAAACAGACGGGCCAATATATGCAAAGGGTTAAAAGAGCAATTGATTTCCTGACAATTCATCCATTACATCTATCAAAATCTGTTTTGACATGTTTGTTTATGACACCATTCATGTAGAACATAAATGTAGGTGATAAAAATAATAATACATTTTTAGTACTTTTTCCATTTAAAATTTATTTGATCAGAACCGGTTTCCGTCATTGGTTAACATCGAGCCCCAATTTTAATATATTTTTTTCAAATTAAAAAATTAATTTATTCATTTCAAAAACAAAAACTCCTATCACATAAATTCCCTAAAATAGTGTTTTGAATTTCACTCAAAACTTTGGCCGTAACTGGTCTCTTTTCGTTTATCTTCTACTGTAATTGAGTAAAAATTCGATCTCGGAATTACGATAATTAAAAAAAAAAAACTTATTTTAAAAAATATTCGATTTACTGTTTTAGTGCGTTTTCAGCTTATCAGTTTATAATGTTCACGGTGAGCTAAACCAGTCCCGATCCTAATAAATGTAATGTGGAATATGTACAAAAGAGATGTTATTATTTTTTAATATAAAGCCATTCCACCAAGGATTGACAGTGAAGATCTTAAAAGCCACTTTTAATCATTAAGACGAAAATCTTTTCAGATTAGCGTACTGCAATGACACAGAAGATAGTTTGGAAAAAGTCTTGATGAGAACTATCTGCGAAGTACAAGTCCCTTTTCATCCAATAGATATACGCAAAAAAGCAAATATTTATGTGACGAGCGGGTGTCAACTTGACGCTACGTGAAAGTTTACGACGGTGTGCGTGTATATATACATATATGTGCGTGCGTGTATTGAAGTGGAAACGGGTGGCTCAGGTTTTTCCTTGGGGTGGAAAGGGGATATAGGGGTGAGGAATATTCGTCATTTTTGCACCGAACGCATTTCGCATTATTTATTTTTTGATTTATGATACGTTTGGTTGATACCCAGTCTCGTAAGGAAAATAGTTTTGATGACTATTTATTGAATAAAAAACTATCAATAATTCAATAACTGACAGTCAACATATTTATCCGTTATGGTAATGATTAAACTATTGACTAACCACCACAATTTGTGATCTATTGCGATTGCTTAGATGTGTGGCTTAATGTTTTGTATTTATTAAGAAGAGTGAATTTTTTTCAAATGTGGTAACGCGTTTTTTTAACTAACCATCTGTACCTGTTTAAGCTATGTTTATTGCCAACGAGACAGCCGTATTAAAAAAAAAAATAAGTAAATTAACAATGACTGTTTTAAGTCATTCAATATTAAGAAGTATTCGATATGCAATGGACCATCAATTCGGTAAAAAAATGAAACATTACTCAACTGACAACTATATATAAATAAAATATTTCTCATGGGTTTCAAAAAAGCATATTTTAGCGGATGATTTTCTGCGAGAACTTCTTTATTACACTTTTATTTTCGAATAGTTTAGGGATAAAAGGATAGGGCTAAGTCAGTACTACCGGTTTGCAAATAGCTATCCCAACAACTTGTTTTAAGTATTGGATATGTAGGAAGTAGTTTTAAACACCAATTCATTTTAATCAACCAATCTACGACTTTATTGATTATTACTATAGGTGTATCATTATAACTTGACCGCTTGTGAGGGCGCCACCACTATGTAAAAATTGTGCAATACTCAATAAAATTTGTTTATTTACTAACACATTTTTATATGCAAGCTGTAAATGAAACAAAATGTTTATTTAAATATATTATTATTAAAACAATATAGCTTCGAAGGCTTTTAAAAGTATCTACTATATGGGGACAATTTTAGTTCCGAATTTGAGCGGCGGTCAAGTTATGATGGTACATTTATAGATGTGATTTTATTATTTTTTCTCTCTGTTCTTATGACTACAATTTGTGATATTTATTATGTACAATGTACATGTATGTATGTACATATATATAAATAAATGTATTTAAATTTGTAAAATGCATGGCGTATTGACGTCAGCTGTAATGCCATTATTTGTATTTTTTTTGCCAACTATTTGCTTGTGGCTGTTCAGTGTTTTAAGAGCGGGCTTAAATTTGTCTGTCATATTTAAAATTTTTACAGCCATATTTTAGGATTGTAAATTTTCCAACTCATCAAAAATTAAATTAAAACGGTGAATCTGTAATAAATTATTTAGACAAGAATTTTTAATTGGCTTTAAGCTACATACATATATAAATTCGAAATCCTCAAACTCCGACATTCAATCGCTGAGCGTTTACAGATGTATTCGACTTATGTCAAACCCTCTATTTTTTCTCCTGATAAAGTCAAGCGTCAAACATCACCCTCTATCCTATACCAGCCAAAGCTCAACGAAACAAAACACCCCGCAAACCGGATTCATTGACTTCTCATTGAAATCTATCGTATAATTCCAATACATGAATCAATGTATAGCACATTTTAATATATACTAAAAGTGTTGTGATAACAAATCCGCTTTACGATCAGACAGTTTTGGGCTCAATATCGATCGGGGAGGGGAAAAATTCAAAGGTTGCTCTTTTTAAATGTATTCGAGATACAAACCATGGTTTATTGTTAGTGTATAAAACATACATATATCCTTGGATATTTATGTGATTTAGAATGTTTTTTGTATTTAATCATGTAATAATTTAATAATGTAATAATTTTTTGTAATCTTTTTTTCATATCTTGTGTAGTAATTTTAGACCAGTTGTTGGCACTGTAAAAGTCTAATTTATCATCAGTATTTAGTTATTTATATATATTAAATATATATTCTGGGACATGATTGTGATTTAGAATCTCTTTATGTATATTCTTTAAGTAATTTCAAATCTTTTTTCATATCTGGTAATATTTTTAGAGTGGCTTAAAAGTATGTATATTAAAATTACCATCAGTATTGAAAAATCTAGTTAACAAATAGAAAAGTACAATTTTTTCAGGTCTCTTTAATTACTAGATATACAATTATACCACAACTTCAACAGCAGCTTAGTAGAATAGATTACTTTTGTTAATAATTATACTTTCAGTGATTAATGTATGTCAAGTCAATAAAAATATAGTGATTAAAATTTTCACAGATAGCTATTGAATATCGCAATAAAAATCAAACGAGGTTATAACATTCTTAAAAAAAAATAATCATCGAATGTTTCAAATTATTTACTGGTCTGTATACCAATTAAGCCCCTTGAGCAGTTCAAATCTCGCGCCAGTAAAATTCTCAAAAAAAATATTTTATTAAAATATTACTTTCAAGCAAATATACGTGTACAACCCTTCTCAGGAGTATATTTCAATCGACATCTGGCAATACTTACTAATTTTAAGGAAAAGTTGAAAGTATATAAATTATTCAAGAGGACGACGAAGTTTTTAAGCGATGATTAAAAAGTTCCAGTAGTGAACTACTTAGTTACTCGCATTTTAAAACAATTATATAATGAATCATTTCAGACGGATTAAAAAAAAAGAAACTGCGGAATTCTCGGTTTAGATTTTTGTCAAATTAATGTACTTCTACATTTTATTTCTGATGAAGACTTCGGGAAATATGTTTTCATTGGAATCCTGGGTAAAATTTCTTTTAAGGTTATATACTTTAATGTGAAATAAACAAGAAATTTATTTCACATTAAAATATCATTTTATTTAATAATGATAAATAGAAAACTGTGATGTCCCTCAATTCAAATGTGAGAGGTGTTAAAACAATACAAGATGTGTCTCTCTAGCTTTTTTAGATTTTTGTTTTTATTAAGCAAGGCAGAATCTACTGTGAAGTTTGGCGCCATCACTGCTCACATATCTACACCTCTCAAGGTACTACACCGGTGTTTTCATACAAAAGTAGATATAATACATTTAAAAAGTGAAAAATCAATATTTGGAGTACATTCTATTGGACTAACCGAAAAGTTTAAGTGAAAGAGATATCCTGTTTTTGCCAATTATAAACATTGCTTTTAGACCTTCCAATCTATTTTATCTCTCCTACCCGTAATCATTCAATCCATAAGTGATAAAAAAATATTTAGGTTAACTTTTATTGATAACTTTATGTATTTATTTTATTATTATTGTTGTATTCACTATACATATAAATGCACTCACTATCCGTTGTTTATCGTCATTAAAATAACATTAAAGAGTGTACATAGAAATCTTATTAAAATGTTCAGTTTTGACGACTTTAAAGCCAATACTGAAATACAATAGATGAGTATTAAGATTTGTTCTTGGGAGGAGATTTAACACTAAAAAAGTTTAGAGGTGTGTCATTGTGAGGCTATAAGTTAAACAGAAAGTGGTTTTAGTGGCGCTGCAGTAACTTCAGCGTACTTATATTACTCCAACACTCGCTTTGCTGTACCTATGTATGTACTCCAAGAAGCTACCTCAAAACAGCTAACTCTCAAACCTCGCAGTGGATTTTTTATTTATAATAAACTAGCTGTACCCTGCGCGCGATGCTACGCCAGCAATAGTAGGGGGAATTGGGTGGGAGTGGGGTGGGGGAGGGGGTGTACGCCAGAAAGTTTCGCGGAAGTGTACTCGAGAAATTTGTAAAAATTCGATATCAATTTTTGTGGGGGAGGGGTGTTGTTTAGCGGGGTGGGATTTGGGGGGCGTATGAGGGGGTATGCCAGAAACCTTCGAAGGAGTGAATTCAAAAATTCTTAAAGTTTAAAAATAAAATTGGGGGGTGGAAGTTGGGGGGTGGTTGGGGGGTGGTTGGGGGAGGGATTGGTTTGCCAGAAAATATTGCGGGAGTGTACTCAATAAATTTGTAAAGTTTCACATCGATCGGTCGAGCAGTTTAGTAGTCCATAGCGGAAATACAGACAGACAAACATTCATTTTTATAGACTAGTTATCGAATATCAACCAAACACGTTATATTTGTCATCGAAATGACTTCCTCAATGAATTACATATATGAAATAAGTTTTTGATTGAATTTATAATTTTTTTATTAAATAGGGCATTTAATATAAATATACAAGTGGTAAATTAATCAAAATCGCATTCCTGTTCAGAGACGGCAAGGTGAAATTTATTTAACTTTTATCAATGTATTTTACGAGTTCCGCTCGAATCTGAATAATTTTTCTTTCTGTCTCATATTTATAGACTAAAATTTAATATCAGGAATAGCAGAACCGCAGAATCTTTAAAGTACCTAGTACTTGTTTCAAGAAGCTTCGCAAAGGCAAAGTTTCGAAGTCCTCTCTAGTTTCAATAGGCTAATATCAGAAGCAGGAAAAAACTACTTCCTGGTACTCAAATTCACACGCGCGAAAATCAATTCGCTCGTTCAATAATGATTCAAATATTGTGATCTTTTATAAGCGTCATAGCTCTCAGATTACAAAATTACAATAATAGTTCAATTATTTAACAATTAATTAAGCGTTCTCCGTAGCATGTAATTATTTCTTTTAATATGTTTTGTCTTTCAAACAATTGCGTTCTTTATTACGGGCTAGAAATATGCAGAATTATTTATTATTCAAGATGAACGGTTGTAGATTAACCGACATTTTGTAACAACTCACTGAAATAATGTTGTAAGCTCTGATGCTTCAAGCGTCTTAAAACTATACATTTGAACAGCACCGGTTTTCTCCTATCTCTTTCTTGAGCTGTAAGCTGTAATGCAACTCAGACCAAAGCTAGCACATTATTTGCCTAATATCCCACCCACACGTACAGTGGTGCAGAACCTTTGGAGATCTACCCAGTTTCGTAAACTTTTTTATGAACTCGCCAAATCTAAATGAATTATTTTTTCAATAAATTTTGAAAACTTCGGACCTAGCAAGAGTAATATTCATAGTATTGTTGTGAAAATAAATATATCATTTATCAGAATTACGTTATTAAAAAATGTTAAAGTTCAAATTATTTGTCATCATTTAATGCATCCAAATAAATACATACCGTAAATGAAACATTTTAAGCAGCATACCATGAATACCAAATAAATAAAAATACATAAATTATGTATTTTTTTATTTATACATATAACCAATTTTAATATGTTTACTGTCACTGTACTATTTAAAGTTAAAATACATAATAAAGTACTACTTCCACAAATATCAGGACTAGTTTCGCTCATCGCGAGCATTAACTTGACCAGTTCATCAACTTCCACCACTTGACCAGCTGAAAATGATAGCGATGAGCGAAACCGGTCTTGATCTTTACTATTCATCATTTTACCTTGTCCGCTCCCAGCTTGGAGCATATGAAACGAGTACTAGGACAGGATTCGTGGTTATCTAATCGATCTTGCTACGCACCGCTTTTTGGGAACCTTAGGACTGGAAGGGATTTTTAACAACATTACCTTACTACGAATCGGGCAATCCGTTGCGGAGGCAAACGACGTTGACCACTGCACCACGGAATAAGCTCATTAACTGATCACTGACTTTTATTCTATCTAAGGTATTTTAAATAATTGTATCATACAACTTAAATATCTCAATCAATCTCACCATCATCAGTAGAGTATATAGCAAACTTCTTGTTTTTCTTAAAATACTGAGAATAATACATACATATATATAAAATTTGCTTGTACAGGTACACGAACCCGGACGGTCCGTCGCGGAAGGCCATGACACCACTGACACCGCGGACCGGGAATTATTATGCATATAACATTGACAAATAGTGGAGCTCCTCAATAAAAATTAAATGAACGTGATCGTTGAGTCAGTTAGTTAGTGTACTTACTGCCAGAGAACGTGCTGATCCTTTTACAAACTGAATTAACTGCAAACTTTACATTTAAACCATGTTGTGTCCCACTGTTCTATTGTTTTGAGAATTTCTAAAGCGTTCTCCTACTATTTTCTGTACTCGTACAAAAAAAACCATCCCGCGTTAAGGAATCGCATTACTGAGCTACTGGGACGTCGCGGATGTGTGTTTAGGGTAGCATATTTCGTAAATATTTTTTTCGAGCATATTCTTCAAAAATAAATATTTTTTACGACGCGAAACTTACAGCACTACATTTTCGTCACATTTTAAACGTCAAACGCGAAGTTATCGACACGTTCACGCAATAAAAAAAAACAGCTGATCGTGCTAAAAAGATATTAAGCAGGCTTTTTTAAGATCAATCACCCACTTTTTTAAGTGCTGTTGATGTCGTAAATATTGATAAAGGCGCGGCGCATGTATATATTGTATTACAGTGAATCCTCGATATAATATACCTTCATATGCGGACTGTATTTTCAAGAAAAAAATCTATATAATTGTTATTTAAATTAATTAATTCAAATAACTGTAACAGCGGTCCTGTGATATCGTATACCGTAGTACCCATCCTTGAATTTAAACATTTATTACACTAAAATTATGTTTCTTACATTCTTTACAAAGATCTTTAACCCCTGCACTCTTCAATATATTATTATTTTCCTTCCAGCAAATCCTCAATAGATTTGAAAAATTGATTGATATCACAGCGTTTACGTATTTATTAGCATGGTAAAATGAAATACCGAAAAACATATAACATTATGACATGCCATAAACTTTAACTTATGTACACTATCCAAAAAGTACGGTTTTATGTAAGATGGATAATTTAAAAAAAATAATTTTCCAACCAAGTTTTACAACATCGAGCAGGACTCGACATAACTTCGTACCTTTTCAGGATCAAAAACAGATGAATAAGATAATTAAAAATATCAGAGAAATTCATAACATGAGAATACAAATGTCTATATCGACTAAAAATCAATTTATAAATTATTCTTATCGAGAATTTAAGCCCTTGTTAGTTTAATTATATCGTTGAATCACAGTTTCAGCTTTCTTGTAATATAAATTTTGACGTTAATTGTTTTTACTATAAGTTATACTGTGGGAAAGTGTAGTTTCTGATACTAGCAGCGCATGTTTGCTTTTAACTTAAGTCGAATGTCGAATATTTAAAAGCCATATAACTGAGTAAACGATATATATATTGTATTTGCGAAGCGTTCACGGTTGTAAAAATTAATCACTATTCCCGGGGAGTCCGTACGCTGAACAAACGCTACTCCACCGAATAACTTTTACCGGATAAAAACTCTGGAGGCACTCTAATGAGTCAAGACCATACACTTGCAAGCCACATTTAATGAATATATCTAATTAAATACAATACAGTCATTTGTACGTATTTCGCATATTTAAGAAGCATCAGAAACATTGTCAATTACTACTACATTATAAATACAGGCAGGCCTATTTATATAAAATTGAGAGTGTCTGACTCGGTATATCAAACAATTGGTATGATAAATTAGACAGTAATGTAAAGATTATGATTAAAATCTTGTTACAAATGAAATCAAATTTTCTATAATTAAAATTTCAACAATCTCTTACGAGTGAATTGCAGCACAAATTTACATTACATCATAAGTGAATTGAGTAATCAAAAAGATTATCTCGAAAATGGTAAATGGGAAAATTTCACAATAAAACTGAGAACCACTTAAATAAAAAGAATGATTTCGACTATGTGCCAGTGAGATATTTTATTTATTGTAATATTTTAATGATTTTCCACCAACAATTGACTGTTCACATCCTAAAAAGCAATATATACGTACATGGAATTTTATAATTACATTTTATTCTAGTCGCCGTTTTAAATCTCAAATATTTTCAATATTACATCATATTTTTTTTTATATAATATATTCAGCCCCTTTAGCAGCACATTCACTTGGGTAAGTAGCAATTGAAGCCATTCTCGTTAAAAATATATTTTTAATTATTATTTAGACGTGTGAAATTAATATTTTTTTATAGCAGGCCTGGAAACAGCTGATGAAAATTTATAAGTATCAAGCAACGCAAAATCAATATTTAATAAATTGTTATATTTAAATATCTTTTCTTGAGAGTTTTAACTGTCTGGCTAAAAACACTAAGGAATATATTATTATATACTCGGCATTTAAGTTTTTCTCACTAACTACTTACCCTACTTATAAAAGAATCAACAACACAGAATGATACAATCAATAAAACTATTTACTTTTCGTCTTTTATTCAGCCGAAATGTATCAAAATCATCATTGATATGACACCACATTACATATTTCAGGCGAATTCATCATATAATCAATATTTAAAGCATGGTGATGAAACCAAAGCCCTTTGTAGTAAATAGAAAGCGACTTCTTATAATGAATTATATTTTCTATCGAATTAAATCCTTCAAAAGATCCACGAATGTATTTCTAATTAGAGATAGTTAGTTTGAAGTGGAAAATAAAACAAGAAAAGTTAAATTGAAATGGATGGAAAACAAGCTCGTCGAACATTTGTCATATAACATAAAACACTGTATAAGTTGAGAATCATGCAAACCTGTAATACGATTCAGATTTAAAACCACTCCATTTTACGAGTTTAATTCGAATTAAATATACCGAAAAGATTTTTCGCTACAGCTTTCAGTAAAAAAATATCAATGTTATTTTTGTCCAAACATAATTAATCAAAAGTTAGTATTCTAAATTAGTAGTCGAGTGTCAACGTAGTTGGCTGACGTTACGGATGGTAAGCGTTCTAATCCCAATCCGAGAAGTTTCGTTTGTCAATCTTAATCAGTTATATCTGTCTAGAGACATGAATATATTTACTGTCTCCAATTCCCTCCAATACAATTTCATTCCTAAAATCGGAACAAAGCGGCGGTGGTAAGCTAACCACTAGTCTTATGCTTTCCATCCAAAATCCCTGAAGAGATAAACTCCGTTATGAGTCCACATTGGCAGCGGACATAGTCAAAAATATAAATATTCTACTGATTGTGCTACTATTTTTTGCTACTACTATTACCCGTCGAAAGGCATCTTCAAACTCCATAGTAAGGTTTCTATCAAAAGCCTTAGCATAAATTCAATTCTTAACATAACACAAAGAGAGTTTTAGGTGCAAATAATAGCATTGTAAATTGTTATAACAACAGTATTAATAATAATTAAAATATTGAATACTTAAGTTTACTTACTCTAGTTCTCTTACTAGTGCCGTGGAGTAGTATAATTCTATATTATATTTTAATCCAGGGATTCTAAGCCGCGTGCCCGCGGGCGCAAATGTGCCCACGGAGTCATTTTCGTGCGCCCGGCAAAGAATAAAAAAACATTTTTTGAAATTGCAAAAATATAAGCTTACCTATGCTATTTTGAGAGGTAATGACATTTTTAATGTCTTTGAAAACAACGCAAAAGAAATTAGTATGCCTTCATAAAAAGTATCAGCAATAATTACTGATGATGCTAAAGTCGGTGCTTTCCTTTGAACATGTCATGAATGTCGTTCTGAAAATAATCAACAATATTTGAACAAATCCTTTATCTCACACAATATTAAAAGCCTTTGCAGAAAAACTGATATGGTTTTGTCAATGTAAAATGCTTTTCGTGAAATGCAATGCCAAAGATTACACGAAATGTGCATTTTTATTTCTAGGACTCTTTGTAATTGTAAATAAATGCATAATCTTCCTATTTAAAATAAACATCTTTGTCACACAGTATAATGAACGTAACACATAAAGCTGTCAATGGAACAATAATAAAATTAATAAATACATAAATATGTACTACTTATATCTTGCTTTTTAAAAATCTGGCCTGCGCCCGTGACTCGTCCCCAAAATCTAAAATGCGCCCGCCATCGCAATAAGGTTAAGAACCCCTGTTCTAATCCATAAAAAAAATCACATAAATAATAATGCCAAGCGGATATAAAAAAAGATACTTACACGAAATCTGGATGATGGATTTAATGTGCAATAAATGAGAAAATTTTACAAAACAATGTGGCAAAGGTGAATTATTATTAAGTTGGCATGAAATGAGTTAATATAGCTTTGTATTTGTCTATGAATGTGGAAAAAACGAACAAAACATTTCAAAAATTTCTTCATTTGGATAGAATATGGTGAGATTTTTATTTCATACTAAGTACCTCAACGTTACACATACTAACAAATAATGCAAAGAAAATAAATCAGTTTACTTGTTTTATAAGACAAAAAAGATTTTCTGAAATATTTGTGGATTGGTAATATTAAGTGTGCCAATTGAGTCACTTAAAAGAGACGACATTGAATTTATCAAATCCCTTGATTAAGTGGCAGAATTGATCAATTACAATGATCTGTCTGAATCAGTGATCCGTCTTCATTTTTCAAGAATCTTTTTACCTCATTGAATCTATAAATGAAACTTCTATCAAACACTCAGTACCTATCGAAAAGTTGTTATTGTGATTTATTATATCTAGCAACCCAAATTTAAGTTTTTATTTTACAGTTAACTACACTGCAATCATTAAAGCTACCAACATATAAAGCTTTTTTTACGATTGTGTAATAACAGTTTTGGCCCTGTCCGTGGTGCAGTGGTCAACGTCGTTGGTTTCCGTGACAGACCACCCGGGTTCGATTCCTAGTACGAGCAAATTCTTTCATTCAAGAAATCGATTCTATTCGAAGGCAAAGGATGATTGTGTTCCCTTCCCTTCCCACCTTTCCGATCCCACGTAGCAAGGGCGATTATCCAAACACTAGTCCTTTCGTATTCCTCGTATCCTTTCAATCCCAACTCTCTTTGAAAAAGAGAGGTTAAGCAACTGAGACAAACTTCGCGAAGAGTCCAATTAGCAGCGGACATAACAGGTTTCGATTTTGTAGAAATGAATATAATTTTGTGAGCTTTATTCGCCAATCCGACGTTTTCCCACAAACCATGTTTGTTTTATATTAAAAGATTTTTGCTGTATGCAATTTCGTATTGTTTTCTTGCAAAAGTATAGCAAAGCTGTAAAACGCTACAATGAACATAAATGATTGTGGCCCATTTTGTCACACGCAAAAATTGCTTGTATGCTTTTTTTACACGATGTTTCAGTAAAATACGGGAAATCTTTTTGTGAGACTGCAACACGGCACAATTGCATCCCGCGCTGTCAACTGGAGTGCATATAGTATGAAAAAGCATTCGCGCTAGTAAGAGCAGAAGTCCTTTCAGATGGAAAGAACATATTTACCATATCGGTAACAAAGCCATCGATGTCGATAAAACCGCGATACACAGTCGCTTTCTATTTTAAATATTAACGATACAATTTATCGTTTGCTTTGGTGACAATAAGCTCGGAAAAGTTTCAAATAAGGCACCGACTAATTGAAGTGTGATATTTTGGCAATACGCTATTTTATAGTTCATAAATACGTGGCAGATTATTTACTGTTTTGAAACTTCCAAATCGTATTTATTTTTGGGCATTCTTAAATTAATTTAATTGCTGTTGGAAGTATTATTATACATGTTATTATAATATGCTTTTAAATATTGTGTAAAGGTACGAGAGAAATGAATTGCAGGATTTATTATTTTTAACTTTACAATCAATTTTAATTATAATAAAAATAATAACACATTTTTTAGTACTTTTTCCACATCTGATTTATTTCATCAGGACCGGTTTCGCTCATGGCGAGCATTATCAACTGATCAGTTGATAATGCTCGCCATGAGCGAAACCGGTCCTGATGAAATAAATCAGATGTGGAAAACGTACTAAAAAATGTGTTATTATTTTTATTATAATGCCTTTCCACCAAGTATTGACAGTGAACACCTTAAAAGTGAATTTTAATTATCATGGAGAAAAATTATTTTGGTTTCATAAATATGTAGTTGCAGCTGTTTTGTTAGTTTTGGCGGCATCACTGCGTACATCATCACAGCTTAACCAACTTACACTATGTGTATTAAAAAAATCTTGAAAACAGCTTATTTTCACAAAAGTTTATAAATGTTCACTTAAAAGTCTAGAAATAATTATATTTACGTACTCTGTTAAAAACAGGGCTGTGGAGTCCGTAAAAAAAATTATGACTCCGACTCCAGCATTTACCAAAAACACGACTCCGACTAAAAAATGTTTGATTTCGTCACTTTCTTTTCTTTTTGCGTATTCAATTAAATATCAACCAAGCAATCCTGCCAATAGCCAAATTTGATATACATTTTATATGTAAAAATGAAAAGTTAAATCTTTTCAAAATTTCCGACTCCGACAAAACTCCGCGACGACTCCAACTCCGGCCAAAAAAACGCGACTCCACGACTCCGACTCCACACCCCTGGTTAAAACTGTGTTGCGGAATTGTTATTTTAAGGGTTATTCCATGGAACTCTTAAAACACATTAGTAAACGGTGAATAAGTCCAGTGCGGAATGACGATTGGTAAAACGGTGGCTTTCTTCCTTCTCATATGACCTCGACAAGCGCTCGCAGGGGGTATAATAGTCACCCGATCCGACAAACCACTCGCCACCAGCCAATGCGGCTCGCCGTGTTCGGAAGCCAATTTTTCACTCAAGTCGCACTTTGTCACCTTCAAAGGCTCTACTATTTAAATTCCCTCACCGTGATGCGCCGAGACAATATGATCCGCGGGCTTAGCTTCGCCACAATGGACCACCAGAACGATATATAAATAATTTTATACGACTGGGCGTGGCTTAGTAAGCATCAAATCATCGGTCGGCTCAGGCTAAACTACTACAGCTGTATTATCGCTTGTATAAAATTGATAGGGTGATTAAGAATAATTTTAAAAAATGATAACACATATTTTATAAAATATAAGGAATATATAAAAAAGAAAGTGCTTTACTTAAAAAAAAGGATTTACATTAATAAAATAGTGTTTACACCGGCTTCATCAAATAAGTAAAATGGGTTAAAATTCTTCTTAAATATTACATCTTCACTATATCACTAAATTATCATGTTTTAGGGATTGATGGGGCAATATTACGTGATTTTTTCGGCGCATCATAACTTTATAAATTAATACCGTTTTGTGTATTAGTAATACAATATGTTTTCTGCGATATGTTCTTGTAATGCAGAGTGAAAAAAGAGGTTGATTGGTGAATATTGGAATGACATGTCAAAATATGACGTTAAAATAATTTTATTCGACACAAGTTGTTCAAAGGCGTTTATTGGGCGGGTTAAGGGGTTATAGAAAGGATAAAAATAAAATATTGAAAACAGTTCATCATTTTTTAATATGTGTGATAATGGTCCGCTGCACGTGACAGATCGTTCAAAGTCAAAAATTTTGCTGAATAAAAAAACACTGCATTGACGCAGAAAACGGCAAGCGGTAGATTGTGGAAAAAAAATAATGGGGAAAGCAACACTAAAACGTATGTGATATTTGTATGTATGTATTATTGATGACAGTAAAATTATTAGATATTAAAATTTATATTGCACTTCTATTGATGTAATTTTTGATATTTCACTCACTCTAAATTGTTGTTCACGTACCTGTTCTGCTTGGATTTTCGTATCAAAAAATAATCTAACTTCCGAACTTTATTTGGAAAAATATAAACAAATTATGGAAAAGGAGCTTAAATAATTTACCGGTTTTTTTGAGTGTCTTTTTTGCACGATTCGATTTAACCAGGGCTGTGGAATCGTTAAAAAAACACGACTCCGATGTTGACACAAGTATTGACCAAAAACACAACTCAGACTCCGACTCTAGCACTGACCAAAAACACGACTACAACCCCGACTCAAAAATGCTTAAATTCGTAACTTTTTTTCCCTACCTTTCCCATTTATATGTATTCAATTAAATATCAATCAACCAATCCGGCCAATAGCCATTTATCTATTATGATCATTAATTAAAAGTTCAAACTTTTCAAAATTTCCGCCTACGAGTACAACGCCGGCCAAAATGCCGCGACGACTCCGAATCCGATTCCACAACCCTGGCTTTAACACTCACTTTTCTATGCAGTAGTGAAATTTTGTAGCCATTGAAATTAGTGTCGTAGACACCATATGTATGTTACTAAACATTACAAAATATTTTTCTTTATTGTTCCGCTTCTTAAATAGATTCAAATAAAAGCATTTCAAATTATTTGACTAATGTTACGTTTTACGGGTTAGCTTTCAATCGTTATCAACTTTCAATATTTTGAACATGGCTAAAATAAAACTTAGGAATTACTACAGTACTGAACTATGTTTTCGAGGTGTTGTTGAAATGAAATTCTGGCATTAAAAAAAACAATGAAATTTGTAAAGCATATTTTTCTTAAATCATTTAAATAGAAAATATTTCACACACCGTACTTCGAGGAGTTTTCCAGAATTTCCCTGTTTTATATAAACTGAATAAGAAGACATTTGCGGTTGGTTACGTGACGTTCTCTCTTTTCACGGAATTCCGAAAGAGTGCATTGGCAAATTCCGTCACACAAAAAAAAACTATGAAAACGTTTAATTTATTGAATGTCGCCTATTCAGACAAGTCGAAAATACTTCTGACACCATTTGAGAAGTATAAAGTGACAAATAGTTTGGCAAACTTCGGGAAAGCTCTATAAATAGATTTATTTGTAGATGATCACTTCGAAGAAGTTTGTGTATTTTTTTAACGAAGCAGTTGGAAGAAAGCATGCACTGAAAACTGTGTACGTTTCAATTTTAATATTTACCAATTACACCCGATTCTTATTTCGAACGAGTTTTATGTTCCAAAGTCCACTGTGCTAAAGGAAAGAGTCGAAAAGAAGATACAGTAAAAAATTGAAAATATTTAAATTTTCTCTAAATACTGGTTTTTATCAATTCTAATAGTAGATTCAAAAGTAAAGGTGTATGCTTGTTCATTTTTACTGCTTGACAATGATGAACATATCGTCTAGTGCAGTGGTTCTCTCGTGAAAATGTCTGGTGGCCGCGCCAAATTTTTGTCCGAGTCTTTTGTGTTTGAGTTTTGCTTAAACATGTTTGACGATTTACTATTAGTATTAATTGCATTCGAAATGCTTCATTTTCAGAGTATTTGTTGACAAATTATCTTGTAAAACCACTTTTTTTAATTATCAATATTAGCTATGAAGCTTCTGGTGGCCGCACATGAAAACCACTGGTCTAGTGCAGTGATGCACCACGTTTTTGGAAGAAGGGCCAGATAATCAATTCTCAGATAGTTTGAGGCCCGCATGGTTAAAACTAACTAAATTATAGATATTTTTAGTTTATATAAAAAAATATATTGTTTTCTATTGTTCTTCAATTGTCCGGAAAAAATGCGGGCCACATGAAATGTCATTGAGGGTCGTAGGTTTTGCATCACCGATCTAGTCCGAACGACACATGTGCAGAGGAAATTAAAATTTATTATTCGGTGAAAAATACTCGGTGAGCGAAACCTGCCCTGACATTTAGATACAGCTGTGGATTGTGGAAGTTTGAATCGCTGGAATTTTGTTCTATTCCATGAGTTTTGTTCCTAACGATCCGGGTTTTGCTTTCGCACAAGTACACTAAACAAATTAATCTCGTTTAAATACGACTGTCTCAATACTTTCTATTGGCAAAAAAACAGTTAAACAAAAATTTCTAATCAAAAAATCTTCTGAATTCGATCCATGTTACCCGTACATAAGAGTCACTGCAAAGTATCGAATGTTTCCTATTTTCTCTTACTTATCAAATTCCTTGGGAAATATTAAACTAAAATCGATGATCAAAGATTGCTAAACTTTAATGATCGGTTCTGAGTTATAGTATGCTGAGTTTTAATCACTTAGTAGTAGAATATAGGCATGCTAGAAATGAATAAGCACAAGCATGTTATACGGATTGCTTGGCATTAATCTGACCACCAAAGCTTTGGTATATTTGAAAGGAGTGTGAACGGCAAAGCTTCGGTTTCATTCCATTCGACGTTACTAGTTCTACACCATTCCTACAGAGGCGCGCACTCTTGTCTTATCGACTTTGGCAAGATAGAGGGCTATATAAACCACATATTCCATTTTCGAATCCATTTTTAAATTAAAACAAAATAATGAAAATAGTAGGAAGCAGAGGTGAAGGTAGAAAGAGATTCTCTTGGCTACGAAACCTGAGTGTTAATTTTCACTGTTTCGGTCACTCATCTTAATATTCTAAACGACACGGTTGGACCAGAAAAGAGAAACTTTATGCAATTTGATTTAAGTAGAAGACGGCATCAAAAGAAGAAGATTTTAAATATATACCAAATTAAAAAAATATCCGTTCCTATTTATAAAAATATCTTTTAAAGCGTTAACTGTAAATTTTTGATGGATGAGTAATTGTATTTAAATGAAAAAATGATATCCAGATATCCGGTTATCTTTTAACCAGGTCTATGGAGTCGGTGAAAAAAGTCCGACTCCGACTCCAGCATTTACCAAAACCACGACTCCGACTCCAACATTTACCAAAAACACGACTCCGACTCCGACGAAAAAAGTTCTATATCGTCACTTTTTTCTCCTAAGTTTCCTATTTATGTGTATTCAATTAAATATCAACCCTATTAATGTGACCAAAAGCCAAATTGTACATATAAAATGCAAAAATAAAAAGTTCAAACTCTTCAAAATTTCCGACTCCGAGTACGACTCCGGCCAAATCGCCGTGACGACTCCGACTCCACAGCCCTGCTTTCAACTCTAAACGCTTTTTGATCGATTAAAACTCGATATGTAAAGATTCACTATCTAATATTTAGTTTGGTGTATATTGTTCTTCTATGAACATCTCTAATTATTAAATATACTCACGATCAATTTAATTTATGGGATCTTTATCAAAAATATCTATTCATCTAATCAATTTCGAACGAGTTACCCTTGTTTTTTTTTCTTCCGATGCGAATGTGATAGTAAAATCTATCAAAAAAAATTCTCATTCTAGACTTGAGTTCAATAAACTTTTATAGAAGGCACTGGAACGCCAAATCGATTGATATGTTCATAAAAAATGAAACTCGCACGTGAAAGTCTTTTTTATACTTGTAACACTTTTTTAGTGTCAACATACAGTGTTCAGCTGTATCAATATTTGACTCGTAAAAATGCACTGGGTTGATAGTTCTAAAGAGCTGAATTTAAAAATAATAGATGCATTGTTGAAAAAAATGCTCCACATTTTTTTACTTTAATCGCGGCACTAGGGATAACGCAGGAAATCCAATTTATTTTTCTTCTCAGTGTGTAGCAAGGCGTCGTCCGTCCCTGGCAAACAAACCACGAGGCGTCCATCCAATTTCAAAGAACCATGTCTTCGCGCATTGCCATCCTATCACGTTAAGTAGATTACCGGTAATGTATAAACATACACAAAGGATGCCTTCAAATATATACGCACTTACCTCATCTACTGATACTGACTCTACTTTCAAGTTTGACGTCTTATAATACATACCCATTCATATGATCAATTGAATTAAAACGAATTTCTTAGGGACTGTATTTAGCTCTATATACATACAATACTGTTGTCATGATTGTATTAGGAAATAAGAGACAGAAAAAACACCTTATGAGATTTTAGTGTGGATATTAAATAATTTTATTGATCCTAATTTATTTTTAAGCCAGTTTATGAGAGTCTAAAAATCTTGTTTAAACTCACCGTTATGACTAGAAGGTTAAATATTTATATAAATCTAAAATCTGCCAGCCATATCGGCAATAATAGTAGAATACTATTTATTTTTCACCTTATTATGTCGTCTTTAGACAGTGCATTAGAAGTGGTTCCGCTTTTCGTTAACGCGAAAAAATATTCAAATTCTGTAAGGGTGAAAAACTCTTCCGGCTAGATGGATACAAAGTAAAAAAATAACTTTATTTTAGTATTAACACTTGGTTGGGATGAAAAGTTTAGCAAATATAGTGCAACCGTAAAAAATGTGTTGGTTATTCAATAGTTATATTCCTCCAGTTGAAATAAATTTACGCAATAATCGAGTCGGTCCCTGTGGTCTAGTGGCAAGAGCTTTGTCCTAGCGATCGGGGTGCCCGGGCTCAATCCCCGGCAAGGTCAGATTTTTTCAATTGAAAAAAAAAGAGATCTTGGGCAGGCTTGGGTATGTTATTTATCGTTGATTTTGTGCACAACTGATACATTATTTACCATCTAGTTAATCTCGTATGACTTTCACAACTCAGAATATTTGGCGCATTGGCGTAAGCTGTAATGCCAAATATTTTTTTATTTAGAAAAAATTAATCTATAAATTATCATAATAGATTATTTCAGTGTGTTTTATATTTTTTTAAATCTTCAAACCCAAGTTCGTAGCAAATATAATACATAAAACTACAATCAATCACAATAAAAAATGACATTTCTTTAACGAATTACTTAATATTACACAATATATTAGAGGTATTTTTTTGAAATTAGAATAGATCTTTCAAGAATAAATTACCGTAAGCCGAAGTGTAAAAAAAACATCCGCCCTAAGCTTATAAAATAAAATAATGTATTGAAAGGGTTAAAGTGTGGTTTACAGTTTTGATATTTCAAATATTTCCCACTGGCAATTTAGTCGCCGAACCATTGCCAACCTAAAAATGCGAATCCAAGTTAGAGATAATTAAGAGGATGAGACGGTTCACTTCTGTTCAGTTCTGATGAGTGCGCACTAAAGCAATTTAAGTTTGTTTGATTGTACACTCCATGGTATAAAAAGTTTACTGAAGAAGTCGTTTTTAGCATTCCTTTAGACAGCAAAAGTGTTCCACTGCGAAGTTGTATGTATCAAAGTTTCTGATTTCACTAGCTTTTGCCTGGTGTAACATTTACAGTTATTATTTATTCATATTTCATAAATTTTTGTGTTGTCAGAAAACAGTGTCGCTCGTCCACATCCAAGGTCACTAATTTAAACTTGTGTAGCATTGACAATATTAGCAGGGGCTACTCTGATTGACATTGGTGTCGTAGCGGTGTCAATAGGTACGACACTTTCCGATTCAGGGTTGGTGACTTCTTTGTCGCTTGTGCTGTTTGGAGATCTGACCGCCACAAAAACTACCGGTCCCCGATTCGGGTTTATGTCCGGTGATAGGACATTGGTTGTTGTTTCCGGTCTTGCGCAACTGCCCACGTAAAACATTACTTCTTGGTATTCGTAGACTTCAATTGATGATGCACCGTTCCTGGGACAGAGCTTCACTCTAAAGATCAAATAAATATATTATTAAGTTGAACATTTAATTATGTATATATGCGGTGTGTATAAAACAAAAATAGAACTTAAATAAATTGCTTTTTTCACCGTGAAATACCACTGAATTACCAAATAAGCAAACAAGATAAAAGTACAGGTATACAAATGTTAGACAAATGTACACACAGGTAACTGGACAAAACAGAACATGACAAAACAGAATATTACAAAACAGACGTGACTTTTTAGAACATGACTTTTCAAAATATTTAGGTTAGGTTAGGTTTATATTTTGAAAAGTCATGTTCTGTTTTGTCTTGTTCTGAAAAGTAACGTTCTGTTTTGTCATGGAACCGTACACACATCAGTATTTGCTAGATATCCTCGACCGCGCAAAGGTGTTTTGCACGATGCACGATGTCACCTACTGAATTTCATCTCCAAATCGGACATGGGAAACCAGATAAATTTCAAATACTTAAATATTTTTACTAACAGCATAGAAAGCGTAAACGTGGAACAGTAAACCTATGTAGTGCTGCTTAATTTTCAAGAGATTTTTCTGATATAAAAATGCATTGTTGCTCGCTATAAATCGCCTGCTGTGTGACTTTATAACATTTTTTTAAGTAAATCCATTTCATTGAGTGCATTCTTGCGAGTTAATTCGGTATAATATATATATATATAGAATATTGGATTCACATACGTTTTCCGATCGGCCGTTGTAACAACAATGCTCCGTATTCTAATGAACCCGTTGAGGAAGGCTCTCCTCAGGAGTCCGAATGCATAGAATCGACTATTCCAATGTATGTTCACCATATTGATATCCGAAGACGTCAACACGGCAGAAGAAAATACCAGCGTACTGACAAGCATGCGAGACTGCAGTGCCATGGGGTGCCTAAACATAACAAAATTATATTAATCTCAAAATAGGATTTGAAAAAATATTAAGTTCTTATAGACGCCGCACTTAGCTTGCTGCAGGTAAAATGGCCGTGTAAATTGATTACTGCGCATAGTGGCTTCGCTACCAAGCTACCCTACGAGGTGGTTGATTGATACGTCAAATTATTGTAAATTGCGCCAGTGAATCTCAGATACTGAGCTCATCTTCAGTGAGTGACCGGAAATGAATGAACGAGCTGATATCACTTTTAAGGTGTTCACTGTCAATACAATAAAAATAATAAAACATTTTTAAGTACTTATTCCACATAAAATTTATTAGATCAGGTCCGGTTTCGCTCATGGTGAGCATTGTCAACTGTCAAGAAATACAACGAAACAGTGATATTTATCCAAGGTTTAAGTAAGAATTATAATTTTGTCATAATTTTCTGCTTGCATTGCCAAGAGGTCTTCAACATTTTAATTATAATCTATTTTTCTTGCATTTCGCTTCAATTTATTTACTTAGTTGTAATACCAATTGTTTATCATACCTTGTAATACTTACTGAAACTTTGTATACATATCACTGTTTCGTTTTATTTCTTATCAGTTGATAATACTCGCCATGAGCGAGACCGGAGCTGATATCAGCCAAAATTACAACAACTCGACACCTTACTTTGAAAAGGGTGTAACTGCTCATGGCAATGTTTTGAGATATGAGCTTTTGAAGTTTCGATTGATTAAAATTCACTTGTAACAATGAGAAAGTAAAAATGTTTCAAATTACTTATTTTAAGCATATTTTTTCACAACGCTGAGAAATAATGATCTTAAAGATCTATTGATGGAAATAATGATGACAATCTTAGAACATTGTCAAATAAACTAAGTAAAAAAAGTGTGCAGATGCAGTGCAACTCTGGAATTCCGCTAACTTTCTTATTCAACCATAGATAATTCTAAGATTCATATAAAGTGGAACCCCGATCTTACGTTCTCGCATTATACGTTTTCCCGCGTGGTGCTTTCATTTCCTTTAGTCCCGGCATTTAGTTCATATATAAAACTTTCCCGCATTCATCGTTTCCCGCATTAATCGTTTGTTTTATACGGTCCCTTGAAAAACTTAGAAACGGGGTTTCACTATACATACATATATATATGATATAATGCGGTAAATATAAACTTTTCCGACCAAAAGGTCATATTAGGCAAAATTGACAAATTGAACCTATTCAAAGTAAGGTAACGAACTTGCGGTCGGTTATATCATCTTGGTAAATAAATCGGAAATGGTATTCGATCACAAAATTTAAAAAAAAAAAGAACAATTCTTGAAAACAAATATCCTTAATTTAAAACTAAAAAGGGATTATAACGAAGCTCAAACGAAGTAAACTTTAATAAAAAAATAAATATCTATTTATGAGCAATTTTGAAAGCAAACGTTGGTGATGTTCATTATTTGCTTTTTGCCATTTTTCTGCTAATAAATTTGAGATAGAAAATAAATTTATACTGTTGCAGTGTAGTGTTGTATTTTTTCTATGATATATTACATCTGTCACTTTTTAAATAAAGAAGTTTCAAAGAGCGAACCCGGTCCTGATCTTCATCAAAATATATGAAGTGCTGTATGGTATGTTTTATTTAAATATTACACACACCATTTGAATAAATTCTATATTTATCTCACCGCTTTCCAGAGAAGGTAACAGAGAGAGTCACCTATTTTCTTCCGATATCACGTTTCCACAAAAAGTTAGTGCTATACCGAAATTGCAGGTTAATATTATGCACCATAATAACATTTTTACCCTGTCCCGTGAGGTTACGGTTGATGGAGTTGCGAACTTTACGATGACTGTGCATTCATTTTATGTACACTATAAATTGCATTCAACTGGCAGAAAATTATATAAAAAGCATTTCCAAAATGTGTCACGCCTGGACAAAGATTGTTTTTAGACAAATACACGAAGCACAACTAAACCTCTTAATTATAGTTTCCATATGTTTGAAGTATTTTCTAAAACTATAAAATCGCCAAAAGTTAAAATATCAAGCCATGGGTCCATACCTGTTTTTGCGTCTAGAAGGAAAATGTTTCAGGGCTGTTAGACCCTCAAAGATTTTACAGCGGTTTGGCACCTTCAACTTCAACTTCAACCTTTGGCAAAAGACCATAGCAAAGATTTCATTCTAAACAAATAACGATTTTATTTCGAACAACCCATTTCTATTTATTCAAATTTTTATGACGTATATTGTCTTAAACTAAATATGATTTCTAGTAATTTTATCAAATTGGCTTTAAGTAAGTCTGAAGATGATAGCATGGTTTTTATCTGGAGAGTCGAGTGAACAATGGCTTTTGGGTGTTAGTCCAATTCGATTGCCCTTTCCACCGGATAGGATCAATTTACCCAACTAAAACTTATATGAATTGATTGTTCAAATATTTTATTCAACCGTTTTCAGCCATTTTATGTGATGTAAAGAATCCCTACAACCCACTCGATCCTAAAAATGAAGAGTAGGTACTAATAATCCATTACCGTTACCTTCTATTCCTACAATAAACACAGCTTTGTGAACATGCACTTTTTAGTCTTTAAAATATTTTTATGGAAAACTTTAACTTTACCAATCATTTAAATAAACTGTACAACTTCAATACACCTAACTTGGCATCGCATTTGAATCCAGTGAATTCTTTAGAATTCATTCGCAAAGTCATGAAACGTCAAACTCCTCGCATATATACATATGTATGTACAACATGAATGTGCACGCTCAATGGCTCTGCAATTGGAAAATGTATATGACTTCGACAGTTCTTTCAGCTCGGGACATGTATAAAATTTCATTGAATTTCACTAGAATTTTTCTTGTGAACGAATTTAGATGTTGTGGCATAATATAAAATATGTTGTAATTCTATTGAGACGAGCAACAAAAATCATGGAAAACCTTGCACATACTTATCGTAGTGTAAGTATTGAATTGACTATCATCAGGACTTTTTTTTGAAAAAAAAAGGTGCCGGAACTCACTTCATGTTAAGCTTTTTACTAAATAAAATAACACATCTCATCGGTTCATAACAATACCATATTTTATCATTTTGACGAATTATATAAATATAGATTGTAATTACGTAAGCGCAAACATTGTTTCACCTAATTGATTTTAAAATTTTGAAAAAAAAATATACCAGGCAAAAAGGTGCCTAAACGACGTTCCACCGCGTTAAATGAAAAAAAAACCATGATTATCATAAATATAATCAATAAATTGATTGAATTGGCATTACTTGGTAGAACTCCATTATAACACGGATAAAAATTAAAAATATATTTTAGTTCAATGGCGTATGCCGAAATAACTATCAACAAATATATAAAATAGTTTTTGTAGAACTAAAATACATTGTTCTTGTTTTCACCGTGCTATAATCAATAAAAACATTTATATACTACCATTCCCTTCCCAGCACGGAGCATATAGACTCCTTTTGGAGTATTTAAGCGAAGTTTTTTCATCACGCTTAAAGTGCCTGACTGTTTATTCTTAGTGAAAACACACTTTATTTTTAAAAGGAACATTATCAAACTAAATAAAAGTGAATCCAAACAATATAATTTTTGTAAAATTGAGCTTTACTTATCAATGGTAATGTTTATAAAACTACTATTGGTCCAAGAAATACGACAAGAATTTACAGATAGCCATTCAAATTATAAATTAATGAAATTATTTGTCTTATTACAATTCTATGAGGCTGTTACCAACGATATCTGGCTGTGAATTCAGTCGTCTCATTTTTTTCCATTGGATGGAAAATAAAGAAAGATTTTGTCTGGAAAGCAGCAGGATTTATTACCCACGTAATCGCTCTTTCCAATTCCCGCTTACTGCATCGAATAAAGGAAGGATGGGGGTGTATGGAAACATCACAGACATATATGCATTTAAATCCAAGATCATTAATCGATAGATAAATCTATATAAATATATAAGAGCCCAATAGCAGTCATACATTTAAGTTCAATATATGTACTGTATATCGAGTACACGTGGCATACGGTCTTTCTGAATATATTGTACTGCATATATTTGAATATTTGTCGTTTGCGTTTTAAAAAATTTTAAAAGTATTTATCTATCAAAGACATTGATTTAAATATAATAAACTTACTTTTATTCAACTCGTTCACTACTTACTTACTTACTTGTAATATATTTATTTTAAGTAACAAAATGACAAAAATCTGCACAATTCACGATGCGTTTGTTCGATAGCAATATTTGGCAATTACATTTATTGTACCGGCATGGCGGTAAATAGCAATTTGCTTAATCGGCTCATTATTGACACCGATTTATAGGCATGCAATTATTCTTGCCTGTTATAATCCCAATCAATATTTATTTTAATTTTTCATTTAACATACAATATCTTATCTAGGAGCTTTGCTTTATATTCTTAATGAGCTAAAATAAAATTTTCTTTTTCTCAAATCTATCCATGTGCCACCTCCGAACGTCTGTCCATATAATGAAGACACGAAGACTTGATTCAAGAATTCAGATACTTTGTTACTGCCATATTTCGATTGTAGATGCAAAATTTCACCTACCCATCGTTGAATGTCCAACTTGTGGCAGCCCCCATCGAATCATAAACGGTCAAAAAAACAACTGTATGCATGACTGGCACTGATGTTGTTACCACATCTATGTAAGTCCTGTAAGGTGTTACTGAAAATAATCACAAAATCTTCAAAACTGCACAGGTCAAAGAATATTGATTGTTCCACATATTGATAGAGCAGTGATTTAATGTTGAGTGTTTTATTATGGTTGGTTTCTTTCTTTGCACTGGGTTTACTGAAAAAAATACTTCAATTTCATAATCAAAAATCGCTACCACTCGGTATTAACATTAACTCAACCCACCAAGCTATTAGTTAATATTATTATAAAGAAAAAGTCAAATATCAACACACAATGCATTAAGAACAGAGAAGTTTTACCATCCCTAGCCCTGCGAAAAGAAAGGTTGCAAGTATTTCGTAGCTTCAGTTGATGGATCGAGTAAAAAAGAATCCTCGAGTTTTTAGATGCAAAGAACCTCACACATTTATACTATATCGTTCAATATATTGATTGTACTTTAAGTTGCAACGACATGTTTATAAATAGTAGATATCATTCAATATAATATCTCGTACTCAACGATGAAAACGCAGATATCCACCGTCTCAGCAATCATATTACAGAAGAGGGTGTCTTTAATTTATTTTAAAAGGCAGTATCTAAAATATTACTTACAGCAGTATGGTCGAATGTTTCCGGTTTTGAAGTAGAGTATAACATTCCGTTTACTTCTTATTGGCCTAGCCTCCAGGCCCACGTACATGCAGTCGTCGTCGATGTTCGGATCGCAGTTATTTATACACTTCCCCTGCAATAGATTTATTTACATTCAAACACTAATTATTGAGGACGTAGCAGAGAAAACAGGTATTTGAAAAAAAATGGTGACTCTAAGACATAATTTTTGTTTTAGACGGGGTTAGCAAATTGGTGAGCGGTTAAAAATTCTATTTCTATGAATGGGTAAGTATATTTCACTTCGGAAAACGATCTTCCGATTATCAATTTTATTCATAGCGTTGCTTGCCACTCGTCAGAAACAGGCCGTAAGTCACTAAGTATTAATTAATTGCAGCATTGTTATGTTTGTCATTCAATTACATGTTTATTTTTCATTGCTCTATAGTCTATACCAGGGGTGGCCAAAGCGTCGATCGCGTTGCCATTCCTAGTCGAACGCCCATCTGATCTGTACAAATTTCTAGTGCCCATCCCAAGAAGAATGCGAGACAAGTCGGGTGACAGGGACAGCACGCTAAAATCTCGAAGTTAGCCGATTATCGACGAAAATCTCTTTCTAAAACCCGGGTCAAACAAGGGTTGGCAATTAGTTTAATATAGGCTTTAAATTACTACTTTTAATGTTGGTCGATCGCCGCCAATAATTCCAAGCAAAAGTCGATCGCAGGCAAAAAAGTCTGGCCACCCCTGGTCTATACAGTCAGTTCCGTCACGGGGTTCCGTTTCAGCACCTAGACGTAAGTCGAAATGGTCGTAAGTTGAATTTCATACGAAAAAATAATGAAATGGTAGACATAAAAAGTGCGAGGTACGTTAGTGGTATTTATTTCAGAATATGTACTTTAAGCAATATACATATTATAATATTACAATAATTACCACAATCAAGATAATACCGATACTGGAAAAATCATTCGCTATTCTATAAAAAGTGGCTAAATCTCTTCATATCAACACAATTTTGGTACGTTTTTGGGTCAATTTGGTCGTTTTGGTCTCCGTCGTAAGTCTGAATGGTCGTAAGTCGAGAACTGACTGTACTCCATATATAATATTTTCTATTTCGGCATCAAAAAGGAGTTTCGAGTAGGTATGATTCAAATTTACTGCAACGAATATGTATTAAACAATATGCTGAAAATAATATAAAACATGCGGGTAAAAAACACGAGCCGCAACGACGTTGGAAAATAACAAAAGCTGACATCTAGACTCTTAGATAGTACAGCACCAACTACACTTACCTCCGTCAGATCTTGAAAAGTTTTACATCGATACGCGACAAACTTGCCCAGTACCCTATCGGATGTGTTTATCGCCTGCAGGCTCTCGATAAAGTATTGATGAGATCTACTATGGGCACAAGTACCGGTTTCTTGCAGAGTTACGTTCATCCCCTGAGCCAGGAATTGAGGAAACTGAAAATTGCTCTATTATTCTAAAGTGAAGAATGTATTGATATTTTTTATGTTTTATATATATAATAAATGTGCAATAATCATAAAAGTTTAATTATATGATAAAAAAAACATAGGTATCCATGTATTGTATTTAAAAAAAACTTGTGATAGGCTCCGTAGCCTCGTAGATGTACATCCACATTGGTATATCAAACGATTTTTATTTTGAGCAAGAGCAAATTTTTTTATGGTCGTTAATTACATAAAAAAAATCATTTTAGAGGATTCATTAAAAAAATGAGACGATTTCCTAAATGAAATTATCAAGCTTATTTTTTCACCATGACGTAATTTTTGCGCGAACCTTTTTTCACATTCAAAGCGGTGCGGCTCACTAAAATGGTCAAGAACCACTGCCCTATACGATTCACTTTGGGAGAAAAGCTTGTTAAAGAAAACTATAAAGTTTTATAAAAAACCTTTTTTTAAAAAGGTATATATATTGTTTTTTCCGATTAGGATACTAGAATGATTGTTGCTATCGAATTGGGGTACATATTACCTCTAAGCTGAAAGGCTAGCAGCGCTGACAATTCATACTGAGCAGGCCGTTTCAACAAATGCGTGGCATAACTTCAATCAAAAAGCAAATGCTATCGAAGCGCTGCATTAGGAGGCCATATATTCCACATTTGGCTGCGGACATGATTTCAAAAAGTAAATGTTTATAACTTATGCTTCTCTATTTTGTGTATTTTTAAGAAATTTATTTTATTTAAGTCGTTAAATTGTTCACCTGTGCGGCCCAACCTGGGACGCTTGCGCGGGTGTATTAAAACTACTGCGTGGTTGCGCGCGCGCAGCTTAGAGGCAACATTGGTAGGGGGATATGAAAAGTTGGAATATCACGTTTGATATGATTATTCATTTCATTCGAATCATTAATAACCAACAAAACCAATCATTGAAACGATCTCTGTCAATGTAGAATATTAATACTATCCATTCATACATATTGCGAATCAATTAGCGCATGTGATCAACGAACATTCGAAACGACAATAACGTTCGAGAACAAAAAACAATATTCTCACTCAGAGATGATGGCAAATCAATTATTGCAAAATTTGGTTTGACATGTCATAATGAGAACGGATAACTGCACGTTTTGGCTGGAATGCAACTCAAAATATGCACGAATCGAAAATGCACCAGCATTGCATAAAACAATGTTAACCAAGGCGTACACCAGCCGGATAATCAGCATGTGCATAAGTGGTATCTGCAAATAAGTGTTTTGATTGTCATTTAGTTTCTCATGGAAACTTTAACAAACCAATCGATTAGCGCAATGCTTCTCTAACTTTTTCAAGCAACGGCCTCCTAAATCAGAAAAAATAGGCAGAGGTCCTCCTGAACAAAAAACTTGTTTTGTGCGGCCCCCAGTTTTGGAAGCACTGGATTTTTATCTAAATGTTTTTAAAATATACAAAATTCATTTCACTAAAATAGTGTAAAAAATTTCACACTGAAAAGGTATTTTACTGACAAAATATAAATAATGCTAAAGATTTAGAAATTAGAAAACGTTTCATCGATAAACTTTAAACTAGTCAAGATCATTACATATTGTTTTGTCATAAATCTCTTATGAAAAAAAATAATGTATGGATATACACATTTCACAGTTTCACATATACACCGCTCGTATATAAAAATAACTCATGTACTAGTCAATCGCGAGTGGCACTATTTATGGGAGGAGTCGAACACGAAATTATCGAAACTATTCTATTCCAAAACTATTATCGACTAGCGGTATTTAGAATGCAAGTTGCAAAATATAGAGGGCAATGCACTACATATTAAAATATATATTCATAGTTATTTAAATACAGACTTGGTATAACAGTTTGAAATGAAATGAAGTATCAAATCATTGGCCATATATTTACCATGTTTAGTGCTCCACATCCAGGCTGGTCCCCTTCACCATTTGCATAGAAATCGATGTGGCCCATCGGTCGATTTGTGCCATAACCTTTAAAAAAAAAATATTTATTAAAATATAACTGATAGGTGGTCTCGGTAAAAATACGAGGCATCGAAAGCCATACAAAACCATCCTTAATTACAATTAATTATTAACATTAACATGCAGTTGACATAAGCATACTTTTTCAGTTGCCTAAAATCACTATGCGTTTGTTTCAGCTTTTGCGCTGAGATTGCTTCGGGAGGACTTATCCAAGACCCTTCGACATTGGCGGTTGACGATAAATTATTATTAGCCCCAACGCGACTGCCGCTTTAACTTTTGTTCGTCAAAGATTTGGGTGGTTCTTTTTTGCTTCGTGCGAGAATGCAAATGTCTTAAACAAAAATGCTTTGTTTCATTTTAAGCGATTTTGGGTTACTAGAGTTCAATCCTAATACATATAATATTACTAAATCAAATGTCATATAATGTTGAATAAGTATCCACCTAAAAGGAGGGTACCTTTGTATGTGCATGTACAGTGTTTTACAATTGATGTGCAACCGGTAATATAGCGTAATACCTTGAGTATCAGTATGCATAACATCAACAAAGTCTGCATCAGATGGATCAAGTCTAATGTAGACCGGCATCCCAGCAAAATGTTGTCCGGCTGGATCCAATCCTGCAATCAAAAACACTGTTCTAAAAGCCACGAGAAATTCGTAAAGAATAAATAAAATACCAAAAATTCCTCAATTACTAAGCAACATTTAAAATAACAGAATAATAACGGATATATCGTGTAAGAAAACGGCAAAAAAGGGTGTATTTTAAAACGTTGAATTTGTAACATATTTTTCAAGGTTGAGGAGATTTTTTTAAAAACAATACACGACGCTTTTTCAAGGTCACATTCACCCTTGAATTTATTTTGTCTGCTTCTATAGTGGGTTAATGTTTGTGTTTATCATCGAACACAAAATTTTACAGTGTTTTAATAATAAATTCAAAAAAAATGAGATAATACATGGTATATTACAAATATTACTGAGTAGCTGTAATCAAAATTAAACACAGAAGTTAGGCTACAGGCTTATTTAAAACCATCAAAAAATAGTCTTGGCGATTTAATGTATTTCAAAGTGATGAGAATTTCTAAAATATTTAAACACGTTTGTAAATATACCACATTTGTATTACATCCTGTCTGAAACGCAAACATCGCAAAGCGCATAAAATGATAAATTAAATATATTAGGCTACAAATATCTACATGCTTTATTAAAAAACAGTAACAGTAAGAAAAATAGTCAGCATATTCAATAATTAAATACACCTAAATTTTGAAAACATAAGTACGGCAATTATTCAATGAAACATTTCGTAAATTGTTCATGTCATAATTGTATCGAACTATATTCGCCAAATGACAAAGCAATGCTGCAGATGCAATTTCAAGTTCACGCTCCGAATCTTATCTTTTAAGCAACCGCTAATACATAGAGCGCAATTTCAAAAAAAAAAAAATTTAATCATGGGGGATGAATGTGTACACTCTCCCGCAAATGCAAACCACTCAACATAAGCACCTATCTTACCCGTAATCCTATTGAGTCCAAGCACCCGTTCCCCGACATAACCCGCCACGTGTGCCCCAAGACTATGTCCTATGATATGTATCGTAACAGGAGACACTGCCAATGTCTTAATCAGCTGTTCGTTGATGAACTTGGCGACCTCCATTCCCACAACCCTCGCGTTTACGGCTGTCTGCGCATAGTCCAATCCATGACCAGACCAATCCACGCTGAAGACATTGGCATCGTTGCCGAAGATACGGAGAAGCTCAGTTTTTATATCCTGAAAAATATTAGTTAAACACATGGGCACTTTCATATGTTTCTTGGTAAAAAATTACTCAAGTTCACAAAGAGATTCTTGGATATCAATTACTTATCTTAAATAACTCAGTAGATGAATTTATTACATCAGATATAAACCGAAATGTATTGTATCGGTTATTAATGCGAATTTATGTGCAGGTAATTTTCTGAATAATTTATCCCGAACATCTTATGCCAGATCGGCATAAATTCATCTATATTTTAATTATGTATGTAATAAAAAATATTGAGACAAGAAGGCATGGCCTTATTTAAAAAAAAACATTTCGTGTTTACTCGGGAACTAACAATTATTTAATTATTTATTTATTTATTTATTCATTCATAAAAAAAATACAAATCATGGCATTACAGCTTACGCCAATACAATGTCAACTTAGCATTTTCTATCAATGTAGTGACGGTATATTAAGCCTCCATTTGAAGAAATAGGTTAGTATGATACTAATAGTATCTCGAAAATATTTATTTTGTAAAATTATGATTCTCATTCGTCTATTGATATGTATATACTTCCAAAGGGCGTTTAAGTAGACTGTTTTTCCAAGCCGCAATTCTTATTGAAAAAAAAACACATCAAACCCGAATCAAATCTCATTTGCACACCGGACAATGGTGCAATTCCCCACCGAAGAACTCGAAGTCCCAGCTACGCATAATTATTGAGAATATCAAAATTCTCGATTGCCACTTAAGTCAGATTTCAAGAATGGAACTCGACTCCGCTTATTGCTGCCGACAAATTAATTAAAATTTCTAAAATATCACTCTTATAAATTGACTGAATTTCCATCGACACAAGTTGGAACGCAAACTGAGAAAGTCTTTCTAAAATTGCATTAGTTGCCAAAGAACAATGCCTTGCCAAGGAATAGAACTGTGATTATTCTGATTGGAAATTCTTGAGTTAATACAAAAGTGACAAGAGCTGTAGGGACGCTTTATACAATTAGTATTCACACATTCAATAAGGAAAATTAGTTTCACTTTCAAATAACAGAAGGCGAACGTTTGTGCGACTGAAAATATTTTGACATTCATTTCACTTAATTCAAAGATGTTTCGTTTTTGAAAATTATTCAAAAACAAAATCTACATATTTTGTTTGAATGCTTTAAGAATATTTCAAATGTAGAACAATTGAAAAATATTACACATTTTCTCTATAGATACCTACCAGAAAATATTTTATAATCTTAACGTTTGAATACAATATAGAAAATAGTACTCGACTTTTGATTTTTAGTTACTTTAAAATATGTTGAATATATGCAATTTGACTAACAGTTTCGTCAAATATTAAGTGATAACAGCTCTAACAAACTCGTAAATAACTGCTATTGAGTTTGTGTGGCTCTGAACGTCGAGCAGGCTTCCTACGTGTGTTCACAATTTTGCATATAAATAGGCAATTTTTATTTACCAATATCCAATCAGCTTTTCCCCAACTTCTGAATCCGTGTATCAAGAAAAAGTTTCTTGAAGCATTCTTGAAGAAATTTCTACTCTTAAAGTGTTCATAATCGATAAAAGCTGATTCTCCGTCCCTCTGTAATATTTTTTTAAATTAATAATTAAAAAAACTGGACTTGTTACAATATACGACTTGTATGTCAGAAAATTGGCTTACAATACTTAGATATAATAATTTGATAACTGTAAAACTAATAATGTAAGCAATTTAACTTTGAACGCCAATATCTCAAGATGTCTTTTTAATTTAACTAAGTTAAAATTTTGTATTTATAAGGTCGTTTACCCGACATGTCAAATAACAAAGCTATGAATCAAGCTACCATGTAGTGATTTTTTGTTGTGAGTAATTATTTATATATAATTTATAAAAATGGAAAAATAGTGTTATTTTATTTAGGAAATGTCAAAAGCCTTGTATTCAATATTCTTACTGACGTGCATATTCTCTCACCATGGCAACGAAATATAGAGGTAAGGTGCCATGTGTAGTTAAATTGAGAGATCATTTTCATGCATGGTACCAGTGCGTCTTATTGAGACTATCTCTGTTGAAGCTTTACAAACGCATTTTGAAAAAAATATGGCCTTTACATTTTGAAATTCTAGTCTCTGGTATAAGAGTACCTAATTTTGCTTTTTTTTCGTTTACAAATATCATAAAAGCTTTGTTATAATCAGGGCTGTGGAGTCGGTGAAAAAAACTCCGATGACTCCGACTCCGGCTCCAGCATTTACCAAAACCATGACTCCGACTCCGACTCCAACATTAACCAAAAACACGACTCCGACTCCGACTATAAAAGTTTAATATCGTCACTTTTTTTGACTGGTTTTCATAATTATGTGTATTCAATTAAATATCAACCCTACCAATCCGGCCAATAGCCAAATTTGACATATTATATGCAAAAATAAAAAGTTCAAACTTTTCAAAATTTCCGACTCCGAGTACGACTCCGGCCAAATCGCCGCGACGACTCCGACTCCGACTCCAACTCCGGACAAAAAGCGCCGACTCCACGACTCCGACTCCTGCTCCACAGCCCTGGTTATAATAATAACGTTGATTTTTGTGTCTCTGTTTTTTTTTATATCATCACGCGTGTTGTTTTTTGACACAGACGTAACTCAAGGTCAATCATTACTAATAGTCAATTACCAACTTATTCGTAAAAAAATAGATTATGAATTTCCAAAAGATGTCCGGCACTTTGACAGTTTCCAGTTATTGAACGCTCTACTGATGATATTGTTTGCCATTATTGACAAACATAACAAAGCATTATATTACATTTATTCACGAACATTTCCTGTCCTGAATTTAACATCTCTTATCTCAAATTGATTAACAACGCTTGAATAATAAAGTTGAGAGGTAACTGCGACACTTTCGTCGACTGCTTTGGACATTTCCAATTATCGTCACTTTGTCAAAGATGATTAATACATCAGGCGTCATATTTCCCACTAAGGACGACTCGCCAACCAACATAACCAGCAATATATTGTTTTTTTTACTCATTAATTTAATAGCATATCCAATTAAAGTAATATAATGCAAAAAACTGGAACAGAAACACGTGATTCGATTTTTTCAAATCTTTTCTCTCTTAATTATTTAATTTAAAGATAGTTCTAATCAAACGCAAATCAGCTGTATTTTACAGGGCTATGGAGTCGGTAAAAAAAGTCCGACTCCGACTCCAGCATTTACTAAAACCAGGACTCCGACTCCGACTCCAACATTGACCAAAAACACGACTCCGACTAAAAAAGTTGAATATCGTCACTTTTTTTGCCTAATTTTCCTATTTATATGTATTCAATCAAATATAAACCCTACCAATCCGGCCAATGGCCAAATTTGAAATACTATAGGGAAAAATAAAAAGTTCCAACTTTTCAAAATTTCCGACTCCGACTCCGGGCAAAAAGCCCCGAAACTACGACTCCGACTCCACAGCCCTGGTATTTTGTCAACCCCCGGTTAAATATGAATGATTTTAACTTTTAGTCAAGTGGTTGACGTCGTTAGGTCGCGGTGCCCACGGGCTCGTGTCCCGATATGTAATTGATGTTTCATTCGATTTGTTGATTTCTTCTCAAAAGCATGGCCTTCTTAAACGAACTTCACTCTCACGATCCTAGTAAGATCATAGAGAGCTGACGACTAGTCCTGTCCTAGTCATATCCTTATAACTCTAATCTCTTCAAGAATGAGAGGTAGAAAAACTCTGAAGAGATAAGCTCTAGTATTATATATAAATTGCTTTGCTCAAACCCATATTACATCATTGAAATTAAATATTTATTAAGTTCAATCTCATGCGCTATATCATACTTATTCAAATAAATAAAACACATTTGCGTTTTACTAATTCCACAAGTTATATAATGATCAAGACCGGTTTTGCTCATCGCGAATATTTTCAATTGATGATGATGCTTCAGCTGACAATGCTCGCGATGAACGAAATCGGTCCTGATCTGTATAATATTGTTTGGGGAATATGGCCTTACCGCCAAGAGGATAACCCAGTTTGTATGTATATGAAATTGAATAACACTAATATCAAGGTATATCAAACAATTGTTGTAATAAATGTGACAAGAAAATACAAATAATCTTACAACTTAAAAGTGACGATTTATACTAGTAGTAGGGCGGGCTTAAAAGGCGTGTTGACAAATACTAACTAGTGATAAAATACAAGAAATAAAACGTACTTTTGTAGCTCTAGTGTACAACTGAAAAGTGGTGTTTATTTCTTCCCTGGTACTCGGTGTCGGGTTGAATGGACGATTTGGCGAAAACCAAGAGTTGTTTGTCTCCAAGCAGCCCAAGTGAACGTAACAATTCTTCAAACTATACGTTTCGCCAACTGCAACGACAACAAACAAAATATACTTAACATTACTAAATGTTAATTTGTTAATGGAATTATAAAATATGATGATTTTCTTTTTCACGAAAGTTACAAGGTCCACCTTCATGAAGTCATCACAGTCTGTGATTGATTACTAAGAACGTCCCGTTTGATGTTAAATTTATTTCACTAATGACTGCAGTATAAAAATGCCTTCTTTTTTAAATAATATAATCTTAAACAAAAAAGACATCATTCGAAATGATTTGTGACTTTTTTTTATCAGAATATTTTCTTTATCATTGTGCTTAAAAGTTAATTTATCATTTATAATATGGGTTTGCTGTGATAAACTGACGTCTATAAAGTGAGAAAATATAGGGATTCAAAAAATGTATTCGTTAAAAAAATCCATCGAATATTGAAACCTTTTTATATTCGAATTAAAATATATTTGTCGTATGATTCGCTAATACACACTGATTCTCAACACGTATCTTGAACGACTATTTTGGGAAACAAAATTGTTTTTATCAAGAATATATAATGCGTGGTTCAATATACAAAAACAGTATAAAAGAATAATATTCGAATATTGGATTGGAATCCCTAGTCAGGAAGTATCTCCGCGCAGTTTGCTTTCACGCGAAAGTATTATTTGTGCCACACCTGCGTCTAAACGACGCCAATACTTTAGTATGAAAACGAACGCGACTCCTACTTTATGCGACATTGGTTACGCCTAGTGTGTCGCAGACTTCGCTGAACAAATTTTATGATGTAAACATTGTATGTATTGTAAGAGGTGTCACTTTAGGGAAGTTACGCACTAAATGCGATGCTCTCTTAGCGGGCTTCCGTAAAAATTTACATTCGAAATTTAAATAGAAATTTTCAAAATATTTATTACGGTACTTTGAATGGCGTTCGCAGTGTTAGCGGGTTGTGCCAGATTGTAGTAAGCATACTCTATTTTCTATGCTTACAAGTAACTCTATGCAGTAATACAAACATGTTTTTTTTTATCACGGAACTAGATGATATAAATAAATAAACAAGTTTATGCAATTCATTTATACGTTTATTTCAATTTTTAAAATAGTGGAGAATTAAACATCTCAAAATTGTAATTGGTTCGAAGTTTTGTTATTTTATTTTTCAATATTTTATTTTGTATCTTGTCATTCATAAGATAAGTCAGCAGGACCTAAAGCAAAACTAACAAAAGAAATTCTCGCGTAGCATCAAACTACTCGAGTATCTAGTACTTCAAAAATGGACGAGTATTCTCGAGTCTAGTCATAATCCATACATTTTACAAAACTCAAACAGAACAGACTCAAAACAAAAACTTGGTGCGGCCACCGTACATTGCCTAAAGTTATATAACATAATAACATAATATTTATATTATAAATATCAGTATCGGTTTCGCTCATCGACGTCACAAGACAGCGTAAAAAATTGGTGTAAGAAAATTGATAAGAATTTCCAGATGAGATATTTATGATAAGAATTTTATTTTTTTTAATTAATTTGTTTAAAAATACCATTTTGTTTGTATGTTATCAAATCTAATATGATACAATACAATACATATTTTTGCTTAATTTCGTGTTAGACATATATTTTTTTAAAACGTAACAAACAACACAATACAAATTATAAAATGCGGTTATTGATGATTACGATCAGATTAATCTGACAGATAGCGAACAATATTTGAATATTAATGTTAGTTTTAGATGCGGTCAAATGACAGCCGCATTTAAAATAGAATATTTTTTACTATAATAAATTGTTAAACATGATTTATTTAATTATGACAAAACGAACTATTCAAATCCCATGATAAAAACGGTGCGTAGCGGGGGTAATAAATAGTATTATGCATGTCCGTGTTGCTGGGTCGTGGGTTCAAATCCCAGTACAGACAGTTATTTTAAATTGATTTATTGATTTCTGTTGGAAAGCATGAATGATTTTAATGTCTAAAAACTCTCTCTCTCTCACACTCGTCCGATCTTAAAAAAGGGATGCGGAGTGCGGTTAATTAACCACTAGTCCTGTCCTAGTCCTATTATTATATCCTTGCGTTCTTGTGAACAGTATAATTGAGATGTGTAGGATTGAGACAGTATATTAGAGTAACAAGCATAATTGAAATGTGTACATTAGGAGTCAATATTAGCTTGGACTTTCTAAAGAACACTCAGCATGAGGTCGTAAAATAAATCTGAACTCAAAATGAAAAGCAGTGGTTTCATTATGCACTAAGTGGAGGGTTATTTAATTTTGACTATTTTTTCAACAAGCGTTGAATTAGAAAAGACTCTTCTGAAGTTGGACTTACTTCCTTGAAGATAAACTGTTTTCAGCTTGGATGAGCCAACCTTGTAAACGTAATATTTTGTAAGAAACTCGTCCACTTCCTGTTTTCCACATCATAATTGGCAGTATTTTTTTATTATTTGGAATTAAATTTGTCATTATCTCTCATATATTTTTTAATTAAAAACACAACGTCTTCGTGTATATTTATATTATTCTATTCCTATAATTTACTTTTCATAAAATGCTTACTGTTATTAGGCTTTTATATTATATTTATAATATTAGCTTGCTATATTGTGAGGTTAGAAGTCAAACATTTAGACCGGGCTTGGCTTAAATGCCTTAACATTACATTAATTTATTCTCAAGCGATGTGACTTTAAATAAAGGAACACATTTATATTCATTGGCTGAACCAAAAAATAATTAGTACTTATATCAAAAATAATTACTTTTAGCAATATGGCAACCCTATGCTTGTAATTTAATATTAATTAAATTTGTTATTTCGAAGAAGCCTTTCTCCTTAACCAGACCTTATCTATTTCACGAATATATACAGTTCATGAATAAAATTTCATCAAATAATAATAGCGGACATAGTCTATGATAGAAATTGCAAATGGCGACCAACTTTTCATTTAATTTAATAAGAGTTGATTTCATTTTCCAACGGGTCGCGCAGTAAACGAGCTTTGAAATATGTATGTTTCTTAATCTCATTGTTTTTTATAGATTCAGCGACAATTAAATTAATTGTTATTGCATTGGACCCTCGCAGGGCTCTTTCAATTGCTAACCAAAGTAACTGGCCGTAAAAGCTAACTTCAGATAAAAACAAACATGGCGGAATAATTGCCATTATAATTACCGCGTTTTGAGAAAATAAATACCTCGTTAAATAGAATAATTTAATTAATACTTGGGCATAGAATCTGACACAATAATAATAAGGTAAAATAGTAAAATGAACCCACTTTTATTTCATTGAACAGGAATGTTCGAAAGTTATCATTTCAATATCTACAGTAAAAACATTACACGTGGCTGATCCTTCAATCTGTGCAATGTGTTCATTCATCGCGGGTTGAAGTCAGGCTAGTGCGTAACGGTTATTCTAATGATTCAGATACTTATATTGGTATGTATTGTAAGCGGACCAGGAATTAAACGCTACTTTGTAATTGTAAAAAAGTTTATATGTACCTCTATTAGATTCAAAAGAACCTAACCATACGCCACACAAGACGTATCTTGTGAAGTTTGTTTTTCATTTTTAATCGTATCTTTGTTTGATAACTCGAATGTGGGCGACCGACTCTTTTGGAGCAGACCTGACAGTATTGAAGTCAATAATATTATTACAAATGTATTTATTTATACTATAGAATTAATTGTATGTGGAAGTAGTGTTTTTTTAAGTATTCAGGCCGTGCAACAACTTTAGCGCTCCTAAAATATCATATTTATGTTCATACACTTATTTCTCGATTTACGATTAATTGTCATGGTAGTTTAATTCAAAAATCGAATAATTCAAATCCGTTAAATCGAGATTATCATTGACTTTTAAAGTGGTAAATTAGTCAAAAAAATTAAGCATTTTTTCGATTTTGACACTATTTTTTATGTACCTATATATCAGTTGAGGGAGAGGTATAAAAAGTACAACGAACTTATGACTTTCGAAGGATCCTCACAAAGATACAAAATACATATTATTTGTCACTTGCCTCATTAACTCTTAGTGAGAGATTTCACGTAACTGTATAATATTCACCAGCGAAAGTGGGGTTACGGGTAAACGGTCTGAAAACCATAATTAGGCAGTGGAAGCTAGCCTTTACCCAACAATTAGCTCATAATAATAATTCTTCCAATTAATAATAATTAAAATGAACTTACGAAACATAATTAAGATCGCAGTAACAGCGCAAGCCAAGCCTGTGGACATTTTGACATTAAGAACGATAAATTTTATAAACTTTAACAACTGTAACAATGATTTGTACCAAACGACACTGCTGTTGTCATTTTTGAAAATATGTAAAATAATAATGCACCTATTTGGATAAAATAATTTTACCGATTTGATGACGATAAAAGCCTACGTGCAATAGTTAGTGACGTCCATTATGTATAATTGCCAAAACCAAATTTAGATCATGATTTATCATCCAAATAAATACAATCAGAAAATACTTAATAAACATACGTACTTGAATCGTATAGTTTTTGAAAACTTTCACATTATATTGTTATTTTGTAAATTTTAAGCCTTCATTTCACAGCTGCAAACAATTATTAGAAATATTAGCTTATTATACCCTCAGATTGTTTAATAATATTAAAACTCTAATGAGAAAAAAAGTGCGGTAAAAGTTAATATTTCATAAAAATGACAATATAATTAATATTAAATTTTCTTTGTTTTTATTATAATAGTAAAAAAAAATGCGTGTATAAATTGCTTTTCTCTACATTTACCGCTGTCGTATTTTGTTAAATATTGATGATTTAAGTGTAGTATTTTTCTACATATATCCTAATGTTATAGTATAAGATTGCCAATGTTGATAGTAATCGCATTTAGTTGACTAATCGCTACTCACTTGTTTACCGTGTATTTTCCTACTACATACTTTTCCATTTTTAGATTTACTTATACTTTGGAACATTTTTCTCCTAAACTCAAAAAGTTTACCAATTAGATTTACAAACTGCTGATATCAAAATACACTTGCATGTATAATATAATATATATAACAGTATGTATTATTTTTTTTGATTTTTTTTTTGTATTTACATTTTTTATGTTAATTATTAAATATATATAAACTTACTAAATAACGACAAAAACGTTTATACACTTTTTCAAACATGGCATAATTATTAACAGCTCTATTTTTTTACATTTGGATTAACTACATACATGAGTACATGTCGGTTATAATCATTATGTTTAATTATTTTTTCAAAATAATAAAATTTTGTTCCAATAATAAATAATTAAGTTCGATGTTAACAAGTTGAAAAAACTTCACTCGGTTGATGATATATGAGACTTAAAAATTCAACATGTTACCAACATTTTGAATTACAATGTCCCACATGTATGTTGATCATTATTGTCCATCGAAGTCACGATATTTTTGAATGGAACAAGGGTTACATACAATAAAATAGGTTTTCACCGTGGCGTATGAAATCCCAAAATCCCGCCTGTTCTTAATTCAAATTAATAAATCTCGCGATTTTAGCAGTTACAATTCAATTGAAACTGATCTAAAATCCTTAACTTGACCAAAACATACAATAAAGTGCACTCGTGAAACCAATCATATCGAATTGCAAAAACAAAAACAAAACTTTTCTAGCGCAAATACATTAACGAAATCAACTGGGTGCATCAGACATGCATAGTTTACAGATTATCCCACGTGATCCAAATACAGTAAACATCGAATAATTACTGCCCCTAAAAACCTTGAGCTATGTTATGCGAAATAACCAGTGTCCATTATTCATTATGAACTCTGGTTATTTCGCATGCCATTTTTATATAATAACATTAATAACTAATTGATTGGATAATTAAAGAAATATAATGTTGAATAACACACTTTGCGCCACTTTGGTTAATGAAACAGTATTATTAATAATATGTAAAGTAATTTATACTTACTATGCTAGTTAAAAAGATTCCTGATAATTAGGATGCTGAAAACGTCATGGCTAAATTAAGTTAATATACATAGATCATGCGTGAGTGTTAAAATCGTGACCTATAATTATTTTTCGACAAATTACTTTAACTATATAAAAAAACTTTATATTTCTTTTTTTATCAACCAAAACGTATTGAAAAGGTCCGATTTCAAAATTGGTGTATAATTAAATTCACTAGAGACAAAATATTAGCAACAGCGGGATCAAAAAAGTCAGTGAATTTCAATCTTCTTTTGTTTCTTCAAGCTTTGCACTCAAATTTTGTAAAAAAAAAAAATAGCTTGCAATGATTTCTGAGTGTTTATACTAATTTAGAATATGCTGACGGAAATTTTGTTTGATAAGTTATGATAATAATGAATATACTTATTGTCATTAATTACCGATTCTTCATTTCGATGGAACTCATTTCGATGTAAGTTATTTCGGTGTAACTTTTATATTTCCAAGTATAACAAGCTATATTTTTGGGTGACCAGACCGATCGGCACAAGTCAAGTCGGCACATGGCAAGTCGACACATGTCAAGTCGGCAAATGACGGGTTGACACATAGACAATTCGGCACCTAGACATCTTGACAAACCACTCCTATTTTTATTCGATCTCCGTCAAAATACTGCACGAAAGGGGTGTTTTATGAAAGAAAACACATTTTGGCACACTAGGGGACGTGAATGCCTACATAATTACTTAAAATTTGCATGCTAGATTATGAAAAATCATGTCGTTATTACAATCCCAGTATAGAATTACGATTGTTAATTATTTTTAATTTTTATTATTATTGTAATAATAATTAAGTGTTAGATCGAACGAACCTCGCCCAACCGAACGGAAAGTAGCTATTGAATTATTAATTATTTATAATTTTCCAACAAGTCTAAATATAAATCATATAATTGGAACACTGACAAGGCGGTAATTTTGGATTAACGTATCTATGGTCAAAATAATAGCAACCATTTCAAAGTTTTTTAGATTGGACCATCTTTAGTAGTATTTATCAAAGGACACAAATTATATTAGTATATATAATTCAGCCTACGCCCTCGACAGAACTATGTTAAAACATACATTAAGTTAATTATATATACTGGTATAGAAAAAGTCGATAATACATCTTTTTATCTATTCTAACATCATAATTTTTTATTGAAATAATATAGTATTAATGGTGGCATAGTATAATTAGAACAATTAGAAATTAATAGATATCATCAATCCAATGACATTTTTAGTGAGCAAACAAACATTAATCCAACATCAATACCCAGATCATTACAGATCGCTAATGCCATTTTACTAATATCATCTTGATGTAAAACGAATGTACGTTCATTACTACTCAATAAAAATCCATTTTTGCTTTCATTTCCAGAAAAACATAATATCAATTTATCACAATTCAAGCATTATTATGAAATAGCCATTAACAATATTTTATTTTTGTAGAGTTCAAATACATTTTGTCATTGTAATACAAAAAGGAAATATTCTTTTTGTCAAGATGTCTAGGTGTCGAATTGTCTATGTGTCAACCCGTCATTTGCTGACTTGACATGTGTCGACGTGCCATGTGCCGACTTGACTAGTGCCGACCTGTCACGGAACCATATTTTTGATACTTAATTTCGGTAACCGAATGGAAACGAAACACCGTCCTAGTGTTGTGGCAATGTTGTCTATGGTGGCAACTCTCCGACATTCGATTTTCAAGTGCACGCAAGTGACGCGCAGCTTTAGCGTTTAACTTGGAATACCTTCAATAAAATGCACTGAACGAAATATTTTATTCTTATTTTATAGTTTAACGGTCATAACTTTTACATTTTAACCAAATCAGTTGAGAATGCCTACTAAATGACTTTAATGACATAATTTTGTATGTGAACACGAAATATGTCAGAAATAACTCAGCTGTCATGTATGAGTAAGTACCATTTATTAATTAATAAGCGTTTCGATTATTTTGTTGTTGTAAACAAAATCTCGTGAACTATTGTAATTTTTTAGCATTTAACTGTGCTGTACTTATATTCACGTTCTTTTTCGCACAACGCGGTTTCGAGTATCGGTGTATTTTGTGTACAAATGATACCGAATGTTCTACTATATAATGAGTATTTAATATATCATAATATGAATGAAATATCCGAGGATTCACACGTGGAAACGTTAAATTGTAGTGTCTAATGCATTGTTTTTACGGATACTGGAGAATCGCCATGCCCAACTAAAAAAATAATGTCTGCATTTGAATTTCCATAACCCTAATTCCTAAAATGGCGAAAATTGGATTATCCATTCATTCATAATTGTTTCAAATTGGCGAGTAAACCGAATGTACTATTGGTGTTATTTAGTTATTCGAAAACCAAAATGTCGATCGACGTTAATTATTACGTTAAGTATTAATGTCTTAAACTATTTATTTTGCTTCTTAATGTTTTAACACTTATCTCAATTCTCTATTCTTGTTATAATTTACCTTTCAAATTTACCTATCTACTAGTATTCGAACCCGGCTTCGCTCGGACCAGTTTGGGGTTATGTTCAGCTCGGCGCGTAAATTCAGACGGGCCAAGTTGAAACAACTTTTTTCAAAATTCAAAAGTCTAGGTCAATTAAAATGGAATTAAAATGAACATTTCAGACTGGCATTGACATTTCACAGCCCCATTCTCGCCCATATGTCCAAATTCAAGGAAAAAATCAAACATATTTTCTTTCATATTCGTTTTTATGGCAACTTAATGACCAACAATGCAAAAGGGAATTACAGACCCACTGACATACATACGCCGTTTCGGTTTTATATATGTACTACTCGATACTCGAGTAATTCGAGTCTCTACACACACATTGATAACGAAACAAATTTACCGTCGAAACTTTCGCGAGCGAAATCAATTCGTTTGTTTGAACTTGCAACAACAATGCAAAAGGGAATTACAGACATACATCCCCCGTTACGGTTTTATATATAAGATTTATTTATCTCTAATTCTTAATACATTGAACCTTTCAATTGATTTGATGGCATATTTAATTAAATTGGTTTGCTCTTAATCCGCTAACACCAGAAATTGATTCAATGCATTTCAGCACTCTTGGCCCCCTTGTCTCGATTAATTGGCATGCCTAGACTATGCCAACAGCTTAGTGCCAATCTATCATATGAAACATATGAATATCACTCTAGACATGTTATCTCATCAATTGTAAAGAGTACAACTGTAGGGCATGGTCCATTTTCAGTCAATGATTGATAACCAAGTGATTCTGAAATAATAATTATAATTCTTTTTCCGATCATTGAAAAGTCTGTGAAAATCTATGCAAAACAACGCCATACATTGTCAAAAATATATATTCACTCTTAAAATGAAAAATTGTATTTATAATTCAAATAAATGATCAACTAACTGATATGCGATACGCCAGCCTATGACGTCTTAAAATTTCAAGCGTTGAGAAATTTTATGATGAAATGCAGGAACCCTGATTTTGCCTTAACAGAAATTTCTTTACTCCAACGATATATTCGATAATTAATGTATTTTATTATTGAACCTTATCTAGTGATGGCATCTCCAGTATTTAAATTGAAAAAATAATTATTTCATTTAGGGAATCACTCCAAAATGGCAGCGTGTATATTGTACGAAATGGGCCCCTGAAAGGTTGTGTGGCTCCAAAATAGATTCCATTCCATCAGACAACTTCTTTTAAATCTAATGCTAATATGTTATTGTCTTTGATTTACAGGCCTGTTGGAGTTGGCACACCGAGAATATCAGTCCGGTGACTACGATAGCGCTGAACATCACTGCATGCAATTATGGCGGCAAGAGAATGCCAATACCGGGGTACTGCTCTTGCTTTCATCCATACATTTCCAATGCAGGCGTCTGGACAAATCTGCTCATTTTTCAACACTAGCCATCAAACAGAATCCACTCCTTGCAGAGGCTTATAGGTATTGCAAAATTTATCTCATTTTTAATGCTTTTGCTTATTTGCTTGATTACATGTTATTTCTAGGTTGTGAGTGAGATATTAAAGCATGATGCGGGTGTGCGTTTGCTCTTTGATCATCATTCAGTCGCAAGTCAGACTGACTAACAGTAGTCATAGAAATGTCCACCACACACCAATCATATCTATGTCCACTATTGTCTAGATTTCATAGTTTTGTTTTTTGATTCAGGCATTCTTACGCACAACACTCTCATTAACCCTTTGGTTACGGAGCTACGAAAAATCGCTGCTCATTTCCTTTGCGAAAAAGACGGCGCAGCGATTTTAGATCCACTTCAATGTACCGTACCTTTGCGGACAGGAAGATATCGATCCAACTATTGTTTTAATATGCACTAATACACGTTTATCTATGATATTATAATAGATATATTTTTATTAGTTGTTTATTTATATAATTATATCAGTATAGAAAAAAACCAAAAAAAAAACACTTGACTTTTTCGGATTTAGTAATAAGAATTTTAATTGATATTTATAATCTTTGTTATGTTTGTTGCTTGAGAACGGGTATGGTTCGGCGATTTGGCGATGCAATATTAGTCAATATCTAGAACAAAATTAAATTTGTCGACATTTTACGCGAGCACAAAAAAAAACTCGAGATAGTTGCGCCGAGCAGGCTGGGCAGTTCAACCCTTTTTGATTATTTTTACACAAACATACAGAACAAATCACAATATTTATGCCGACAAAAAAATAAATCAATTGCCAACACCGCAGCGTGTGTATTGACATCTACATTTTACTTGATAAAATGATTTTATTACAAAATATTTCCGCTGGTGGTTCATTTTAATTTTGGGAATTTTATAAACTTTTCAGAAATACAAGGTTGATAATGAAGAGCCAATTATAGGCATTGATGAAGAATTTGTCGAAATATTTGCAGACAGAAATAGCTCATCAAAATCTATACCTTTTTTGGAAGCTTCTTGCATCATGCGAGAGATAGATTTCTATATATTCTCCGTTATTATCATCTAGTTGACAATAGAAAGTTTTCTCCGCCTGGTTCTGCAAATTACGATCCTTGCGCTTAATTTGACCCCATCGTAAAACACGCCAATAAGGTATTCAGACACCATTATACACCGCATAAATATATTTCTGTGGATGAAACATTGGTCGGAACCAAAAGTCACTCTTCAATTGCTCAATATTTAAAAAATAAAAAGCATCACCGTTGGGGATAAAAATTTTGGATGGTTTGCGATGCTGTAAAGAATTATTGCTTGGGTTTTTACTGTTACCAAGGAAAGAAGGATGCAGATTATGGAAAAAAGAAAATTCCCTGGGACACTTTTGGAAATGGGAAACTATCTAAACAAGGGATATCACGTCGTTGACGATAAGTTTTTTACGAGTACCGAATTGGCAAAAGACATGTTTGCCCAATCAACATTTTATACTGGTACGTGCAGAAAAAACCGTAAGGGTATTCCGGAGGGCCTGTTGAAGAAAACGAAGGTGGGGGAAACGAAGTACTTCAAAAAGAATGAAATTCTAATGTGTAGTTTCAAAGAGAAAAAATCTCAGACCAAGTCTGCTTTATTACTGTCAACACAAGCTGTCGCAAAAGAAGAAACAGAGAAATCGAAAAAACAAAGTAGAAAAAAAACCTTAAATTGTAAATACTTACAATAGATATATGGTTGGAGTAGACACGTCAGACCAAATATTATATTGTTATATGGACGAAAGACGAACAATAAAATATTGGAAGAAAACTGTCTTCCATATTTTTGGAAGAATGGTTTTGAATGCTTTCAAAATTATGTCCCAGTTACGATTTACCTCTTCAATTATAGAAAGTTTTGAAAATAAATGAAGACCAAAGGTAAACCCGATGACCAGATCAGAACCTATGCGACAAAATATTTTTTAAAAATCATTAGGACGTAATCAAGGACAATGTGATGTTTGCAGTCGTAAAAGTGGATCAAACGATCGAGACTAATTTATGTCAACTGTAACAAAGGGGTACATGCATACATTTTTTTTTAAATGTACAAAAACTGCTTGAGAAACATCGTGGTCATCGCTAAAAATCTAACACTAATGCCTCGTGTATTATAAACAAAAAATTTAAATATATTTTGTTTTTAATATATTGTATTTTATTTCATTGACTTAATTCTAAAAATGTTGAAAATATATTTTTTTTTCGAAACCCCTAAAAATTTTCAAAAATCATCCCTGTCTTTTTCGAAAGTATTTATAAAATTTGGTCCGTAACCAAAGGGTTAAATAGATGGTACAGTAGAACCTCGATTATCTGGATTGGTCAAAATAAACAAAACTATTACAAATTTGCTGATATGCACGTGGCGAATTGCGTCCACTGTTTACGTACTTGATGGAATGCAGTCTTAATATTTTGATAGTTGTATTTGTACTAACAATAAGTCCTGTGTAAAATATGGGTCAGTCATCGTCCAAATTCGATATGCATTGAACGTTTGTTTCTTGAAAAGACGGTCACGATTTAAATATTTATACTAAAATGAACTTCCACAAAGTTACCGCCGAAACCATTGAAAGTATTTATATTTAATATTACCGATATGTCAACTTTTGAAAAGATCATTGATAAGATCCAGTAACAAAGTAGAAAATGATAGAGGAGACATTATGGAAGCAATAACTCAACTTTCAATATGTGCTGAATGCGACGAAGAAGATATAACCAAGTGCTTAAATTGCATGCAAACGATCCGGTATTCCAAATTTTGAATAATGACAAAATAATTAAAGAAATATCAACCTCAGAGGAACAAGATCAAGAAGACATAGAAGAGATTTGTGAGGGGGGAGATATTGGTCCTACACATTCTGAAGCTTTTCAGTGTCTAGATGTCGCAAAGAAGTGGCTTGAGAGTCAGGATGAATGCTATTCAAGACAACTTATGTGTCTTAAAAGTATTCGACATTTGGCAGCATCGAAAAGAAAAGAAAATATACTTGTCTCTCCTGTCACTTATGATTTTTTCGATTATCCGGATTTGTCCTTATGCGGACTATCTTCATCCCCAATTAGTCCGGATAATCGAGGTTCTACTGTACTAATGATTCAAAACAAAAATTTTATGCCTTTCTCTTAGTCCTATTTTTCTTGAGTGTCCATTCGACAACTTAACACAGCTTGGTGTGCTGATAGATTGGCTATCCAGGGTTATAAGGGTGAAACAAATATATCTATTGAGATTAGGATTTTCAACCTGAATTGTATTGATGTAAATAATGTGAGCTTGATAACCCAAAATTGGTGTGCTGATAGATTGGCTATCCAGGGTTATAAGGGTGAAACAAATATATCTATTGAGATTAGGATTTTCAACCTGAATTGTATTGATGTAAATAATGTGAGCTTGATAACCCAAAATTCAATTATTCCATGAGAGAACGGAAGTTTTCCTGAATTACAAACTTATTTTTTTATTTCAGTAATTTAGGAAATGTATTCAAAGAACGTGGTCAGTTGCAAGAAGCCCTGGAAAACTACCGTCATGCAGTACGGTTAAAACCTGACTTCATAGATGGCTATATAAACCTTGCAGCTGCGTTAGTGGCAGCTGGAGACATGGAGCAAGCAGTTCAAGCATACATCACAGCTTTGCAATACAACCCGGTAAGTTTCTAACTAAAGCAGTAAATTTCTCTTTTTATATATCTCTATAAACAAAATAGTCAACCATGAAACAAATTTTATGTGTGACAACATAAGTGTATTATGTTTTGAATTCTTTGCTTCTATTTCTTTTAATCGTACCCTGTAATATTGAAAGTACATTCTTGAATGTGTTATTAACAAAGCATTTAAAATGATTTTTGACCTACAAAATTCACGATTATATTTTTAAAGATGTTCACAAAATCATTGTTAAAAAACGCCATTATCTTGCAGTTTGCAAGTCCTGCATAGCAAAACAGCTGAGCCTTATGTCCCTATGACAATTTGGCATTTAGCAAATAAGCAGTGGACATGTTAACGTTAATATGTCACTGACAGCATTAAAAATCTTTTTTCAGGAACTGTATTGTGTGCGGAGCGACTTAGGAAACCTATTAAAAGCCCTCGGAAGACTTGACGAAGCGAAGGTATGATACAATTACAATATACTATGCTTATTCCTGTATCCATATCATTTCTTTACTTTTTCTTTTTGTATACTTACTCAAATGTTTTACTGAATTCTTTTTTCCTACATATTCGAAGACTGTCATAGCATCATAATTTCAGAAAGGTAGGATGGTTTGAGCCTTTATATCAAATTAGACATGGATGATATAAAATGTAACATTGTTTTCAAAATTTTGTGCTAGAATTATATAATCATTTGAAATTATCATCCACGTCTCGTTTGATAGGATTTGTATGTAAATCAACAGAATCAAAATTACTTACAATTGCTACCTAATTTATTTAACACAAGCTTTTCCTTATCTAAATTTGGAAACACGTACTCTTATGAACATACCATTGCCGTATATAATTCATTTAATTTAAACTATGGATTACTTCTATACTGTGATACACAGTCTAATGTGGACTTTGTTTTGATTCTGTTGAACATTTATATGTTGTTTTGCGTAATATGATGCTGGCGTAAATTTTTTAATTCAAAATCAATTTTTCTCAGTACTGTTTATCTTTGAAATAATCAGTAAAAAAAAACATGCGTACATTATAATGCTGCAAGAAAAAATTATCATTTCATTTTGTAGCTGATATAATCTTGAGAGAAAATCAGACATGTCATTAACATTGGACTGTGACAATAACTCACTCTTCTAAGTAATTATATTTTCATTATTGTCTTTCAATTATCAATTTAAATAACAAAATATTTTCACACTACACAAGTAATATAAATATTATTGTAATGTAGTGTTCCAGTTGTTGGAATATAATATTACTTTGGCACATCTTTTCACTGGTCACTAAAAATGATTTTCACCGAAAATAGTTTTTTTTGATTCCGTCTAAAGAGCGGTGATAATTTTTTCTTTCACATTTAAAAACAATTGTTGAAACTAAACACTGAAGCGTAATCTATGTGAATTGAAAATAACTGTAATTTGTCTTTACTTTCAGATGTTAGACTATGATAAGTTTATTGGGAGATATTTTTATAGTTGTTTCGTGTGATAATGATCATATCTCGCACATTTCAATCGTTACCATTTATTCAAATCATATAGTTATTCTTTGTTAAAACAATATGAAAATTTTTATTTTTTTTCATTTATAAAAAACAACTCTAAAAATATCTGTTAACGAAGCTTCAATGCTTGCCAAATGTATAATAGATTAAAATTCTATTTGTCTACCAAATATTCCTGAAAATATTAATAGGCATTGATGTTTGGCTTAGCCAGGAATACAAGATAAAAATATTTTATCAAGCTTAGAAATCGGTGTGAATTAAATACACATAATTCATGATGTTTATAATTCGAAGCCTTTTACTATATACTCTTATAATATCCGTAAGAGGTATGAGGGTTAAATATGTGGAATATTTCTTGAACATACCTGTACAGAAACATGCAATGTATGTTTGAATTGACCAAGATGTCGTAAATTAGGTTACGTTAGTACTCGTATTCATATTCTATCATTAAACAAATTCTACCTGCTCTCCACCTCTCTTTCTTAAATCCTTGCAATACTGCTTAATTTTTATTTCTCATTGCGGACAATACAAATCAAATTTCACTGTTGGTAACCTACTTCCTAGGATAATGTATCGATTGTAAGCAAAGCGTTTGTTGCTGTACCAATTCTATCTTTGATTTCATAGCATATGTTTCAACAACACAACAATTCATTGAAATATTCATCATCGACACTGAATTCATGCATATTTCAAACACATGATAATTTAAGCCGCACTGGATCAATTTGAAAACAATAAAGTAAAACGCAACGTGCGTCATTACACATTGAATCAACATACTGCATTGCAATCATTTGCAATATATGCAAGGAATGAACTCATATCAACTGATTCTTGAAATGTCGATACAAAGCATAAATTATGGAACACAGTCTTTTCATACACTTACCCAGTATTCGGACAGTAACTTTACATTACTAAAATAATAAAATAAAAAATAGAATAATTTACAACAATCTTTTCATTTAACTCTTTACTGCTTATATTTTTCACACTTGTTTCATAAATATTCTTTTTGTCAAATTACTCGATAAATACTGAATATATCATTGAAAATTAACCAAGTGACGGTTACGTACTTATTGGAATTAATATTGATGTATTTTTTTTAAAAAAAATCAGGAGACATGACATGGGCAATCAAGGAGACCTGATATTTTTGTATTTACATTTATTTTGAACAGGATAAAGAGGAGAGACCGGAAATGAAAGCCGCTGGTTGTTTTTTAGTTATTTCAACAATGCCTTCTGTACTTTTTGTTATTATTTTGAATGTAATTGTTTAGTATTTGTCTTAATTCTATATCTTTCTTCGTAAGATTTAAATGAAAATAATAAATTCAATTTCAGAAACATTATATGAATCTACCTTTTGAAGAACAGATATAGAAATAAAGAAATAAAAGCCAACCTTCTTTCTGAAATTATCAATGGGTATTCTTTTGATATTATTATTTGTATTTTTAAATTATCATTTGTCTATTTTTTTTTTTAAAAATGTGCGATTTCCTTTTTTTTGTTATAAAATTTATTTCGTATGATGTGTTCCAAATATCATTTATTTTATCAATCAAAATCTATATTTTACCCCTATCATATTTTTTACAACGCTTAAATTATTTTATTTATTTAATTCAACTTAGTTTATCATTGTGTAGATATTCTTGTATTTGGAATATTTTCGAAGAGCACATTGTAATTGCACTTGCTTGTGTACCCAGTTGGGTGGTTTACACTACGATTAACCTACTGACTCGACCCTAGCCATACTTGCATCAGAATCGTAGGTCATGTGTGGCAAGCTTTATTATTAATCATTCGTATTTTATTATTTTATTAATCTCTCGTATTTTATTATAAATAAATACTATTGTTGATGTTGAGTACCCGAGTATTATTTTTTGACAAAGAAAATATAATGACAAAACACTTCTTGAAATGATATAATTCAATTAAAATATCTTCTAACTTTGAGGAAAATTGATTCATCAAAGCATGGATCAAGAGTTGCAAAACAAGTGAAATTGCAAATTTGTTAATGCTATTTTTTGTATCGCAAATGTATTGCCACATGGTAACAGATACTTTCAATGAATATTCTAAAAATGATTTCTCGTCAACTGAGTTCTAAACAAAAATCTGAAACGAAAGCTTCTTGATAAATTTATAGAAATAATGATTATTTTTATGGATTTGTCGGTACTAGTGACTCCAATTACTCGTCATCTCAACTACTCGAGTATCGAGTATTAAAATGTAAAAATACTCGAGTAGTTTCAGATGTACCAAAATATACACTATTAATTCACATTTTTTAAAATAAATAGGTGATAAATAAATAAATAAGCTTATTTTATTTCATTGATAAATTTAATTCATTTTAATGCACTTAACACTTAACGTAACACATATTTTAAAAATATTAGAGACTTAAATGTTTCAAATTTAAGATTTGTTCGAATTTTAGTTATAATTATTCCTGCAGTTGAAAAACTCTCTCGGTAACAGAGGACGTTGGTTTTATCGTTAGCAATGAATTAAATTGTGTATCTAATTTATATGTAATGTATAAAATATACTTAGTACAATAGTTATTACTTTTTTATCAATTAGTTTTCAATTAGTTTACCTTATATTGATTATAAAAATCCAGGGAATCATAAAACACAGAAACTTTCAGTAATTAGGTTGTCAAATTATTTTTATTATAATTATTTTTCACATAATGAAACGAATTTTAAAAAAAGGTTAATATTTGGGAAAAAATCTGTGGCCATATATTATTGTGCTCTCACTGGAAACAATGTCAATAGGGTGCAACATTCCACAGATGAATGCAATAAAGATCCAGACCCGAATTGGAAGTAAAAGCTTCTCGATAATTATTCGAAAGTTATAACGAATTATTTCAATTAAAATTTTAAATTTGCGTTTTAAAATTCCGAATAAAATATCAATATCTCAAATAATTAAAAATTTTCTTCTCAGATTTACGGATAACAAAAAATATGTTTTTTTTTTGTACGTCATTAATGGTTTTTGAAGCTAATTGAAAAAAGCCTAATTTAATTCAAAATAAATCAACACTCAAAGTTCACACCACCGTTTTCCGCGGATCGTTTTTTTTTATTGACGATAATAATATTATTTTTACATTTATCAGAATAAACTAATAATTTAACACGACTAATATATTAATTAAAAATTAACCTTCAATTCACCTCTGATACGTGGCTGTTATAAATTCTTAAGATGAAAGGGGCAACTAAAACTGTAACAGGGATGGTTAACTTTTTACAGAGAGTAAGTCACTGATTACCAGTGATAGCATGCAAAATTCTCCGAATTTATTTTGTCACATCTGCATCAAAACCGAGAACCGTTTAAAAAATATTACCTGATCCACGTGTTCGGCAATGCAATGGTAAAATATTGTATATATTTTTTTAAATAAGTAAATAAATTTGGAAAGAGATGTTCATAAGCGACGAACGAGTATTACTCGAGTACTCGTTACTCGAATTGGAGTCTCTAGTCGGTACCTTTGTGGAACATCTTGATTATTATAAAATTCCAGTAATTTGCACTCTACGTGTAATTTATACATTCGCAATCTAATAAAAAAAAAACAATATCTCTTCCCTGCATCGACAATTTTGTAAAACGAGTGATTTGATTATTTCACTTTTCAATTCTCGGCTTTGATTTTAATGCATCAAGGAAAATCAAACGAATTATTTATGTTGATTCAGAAATAGCAATTCTGTAAACACCCTCTGTTTTGGCTGAATGCATTTTCAATCAGTCAAAAGGTATCAAATGCATAAGCACTTTGAAATATAATTTCCTTGTTATACAATTCCTATTTGCTCACATTAACTACTCTGAGAAGTCAGAGAGTTATTTTTGTATGTCAAATACAATTATATACATATATATCAAACATTATAAAACTTATACTTATCATGCTACAGCTTGTTAAGCTATTTTTTCAGGATGAGTTTTAAGAATTCACGGGCTCAGGTAATTAATCTTTTGAAAACATATGTAGCTTAACTCAAATGTAAGAAAATATTGATTACAATGGTCATGTTGTAAAATAAACCGTGTACAGACAGTATGTATTTAGATAATTAACTTATTTATTCAAAGTTAAAAATATAATTTTACTACATTTTCATCTATCAGTATAATTGTTATTTTGTTCATATAAAATGTACTAACATAGTATTTCAATATATTTCATAAATTGTATTTTTTTTATTATTTCTACAGTATTAAAAGAAAATAAAAAAAACATTCTAATTTCATTGTATTTTTATAATATCAGAGATTAGATGTTTGGAGAGTCTCCATCTTGGCATAACCTGCATTTTGATTCAATCGTTTGGACAATGGACGCCACCCGACCATTCTGCTTTTGGAAAGGTAAAGTAGATTGCTTCCCTGTCCCAACCCCCAAACATAATGGGTTCCAGATGTTACCATAAGACACCAAGAGATTTAACAACTTTTCGCATTGTTTTAGTTGAAGATTTCTTTCTATGGAGCGGTTATTTATGTCAATCACACTTAGGCGTAGCCTTTTTGAATTATCCAAACAAACAAGAGTAGACATTTTATGACATATCATTAATCTTGTTTATCTATTATATCTGTCATATCAGATAGTTTATTATTCCAGCTCAAATTCTGTTATAGTTAAAAATGTATTAACTCTTGATTGTTTGCTGCACAAGCTTTATGGCGTAGAATACAGTTTATTTTTTTATTTTCAGGAAAAATACCTGCAGTCGTCTTGTCTGTGTTGGATATGTTTTGTTTATTTTCTTCCAGAATGGAGCGTTATTTATATTTTTGTTATTTTGGAAGTTCACTGGTGGCAATTTTTGTAATGTATAACCTGCAAACATTATTATTTATAGGCTAAGGCGTAGATTTTTTTATGCGTATCGAATGTGACACATGATAATACTAAGCTGATGTTTAAAAAAAAATATCTAGTCATAAACTACAAATCAAATAATACAAATTTTATATAGACACGCCTAATGTTAATTGAACTCTGCAAATTTACCAACCGAAAAAGAATATTGGAGATGATTCATTTTGTGTTGTAAACACTGAGAGTTTGTTGAAAGCATTGTTATAATATATCTAATTGCTCTATTTTTTGAAAAATATAACTACTAGTTACATTGAGCCGAAAACCAAATTTCCAAATAAATATGCTGTTTGAATACTCAATACAGGCGTTTCTATATAAAGATAATATAAGAAATACGAAGATAACATAATTTAACCAATGATACAATTTACGAATAATTACAATATAAATGACATATTTTAAACATATAATTTAATAGTTACTAGATATTTTTATGCAGCATATCCTTGGCTATATTGGAAACTAAATTTTAGAATGGTATACAGAAAAGAATTGAGATTGAAAAAATTTACAATATTTCTTAGTTTCAATTGAATTTTGGTATAATTTTGTTTCATTGCTTTCAATATCTTTCTCAAGTCCGAGTACATATTTTGTGTATTAAGCCTATGATATGATCGACACAGCTTATTGCTGCCATTGTTACAGTTACCTATTAATCAGAAAGCAATCTAAACAATTGTGTTTTCATTATTTTAATTTCTAACAGTGTAAGGCTGAGTTCATTTCATATATTTAATTTAATTAACAGCATATTTGTTACATTACCGTCTTAGAACTATTGACAATGTGTAGAGCTAAACGAGTGAGACTGGCGGAGTAATAGCTTAATCGAATACTGCATTAAGAATATCTTAAGTAAAACAATGTTACAAGTATGGCTGATATTATGTCGTATCCTTTCGTTAAATTGCTTTTGTAAATTATATCAGCACAAACAATTTGTTTATATCATCAGCTAAGCATTATCAAAATGTTCACAAGTGTAGTAATTTATGTTATATGTATAATATGCGTAGTTATCTGTAAATATGTTTCGGCCATTTTCCTCAAATGCAATGGCGGCTGCTAAATTTTTTTTGGTTGTTATTCAGGCGTGCTATTTAAAGGCAATTGAAACAAGACCAGACTTTGCGGTCGCTTGGAGCAACTTGGGTTGTGTTTTTAACTCTCAAATTGAAATATGGCTTGCAATACATCATTTTGAAAAGGCCGTGGCTCTGGATCCCAATTTCCTGGACGCCTATATCAACCTCGGAAACGTGCTGAAGGAGGCTAGGATATTCGATAGGTGAGTAATTTTTATTATTGTAAAACTGTAACTTATTTATTTACAAAGCAAGGTTTATGTATTTTGCTAAATTGAAATGAGTTACGTGCAAATTCTTTCAAAATTAAGTATGCAATAAATTTGAAATATCATATATGGTTATATCATCTTCAACTGTCTCTTCATTGACCATAGTTGTTTCTTAATCGAAGCTTGTGACCACCCCACCACATGGCACCTCTAAAATGATCAGTTTCCCACCAATCCAACACCCTTCCAAGTTACAATGGGGTTCTGTGTACCATCTTATACTTGATGTTTGATATATCTGATATTAGAATTGATATGCCTAAATCGGTGATGGGCAACCTTTTCCGCTCGACATGTCAAAATTTTGAACAAAACCTAGCTTCACTCGGAATATCAATAATGTTCGCAGCCTGAGTAAACAAACAAGCTGTTTTTATTTTAACTGGTTATTTATTTTTATTTATCAAAAGCAAACATTTACAATTCTACGAGCACTCATTCACAACAGTGATTTTTTTGTTGCTAAATTTAAACTTTACATATATTATTTTGATTCCTGATGACACTTACTCTAATTTTTTTAAACTCTTCTCTTGTAGTTATAAAGGCCAACTGAGTATTTGTTGTGACATCATTGAATTGATCCAGAGAAATAGAAAAATATTTACTAGTTATTCATTAATGCCATATTCCTGTGTTCAGTTTTCTGAGTACTTACTCAGAAATTCGTGTAATAATAGCATCTTTATCTTGCATATCGTGAGAGATCCGATGCACATCATAGACAATTTTCATAAAAGAATTCTCCTTTGCCGGGTGCATTTCCGTGTTGTGATGCATGTCACCCAAAATGTTTTGACGTGTCACCTCTGACACACATGTCATAGGTTACCCGTCACTGGCCTAGATACAGTCGTCTGTCTTAGTGCTGTTGCCATGATAACATTCAACAGCTGAAGACTTACAAAAGTTATTAATAGGCAATGCTATCAAAAATTAGTTGTGTTAATATAAATACTCCATTGCTCTACTGTGATCATCGAGCATATTGCTCTAGCCTTCTAATTCTCCTCGGTGGGTGTGACATCAGTTAAATTAATCATCGCTAAATGATCAGTAAATTTTTTTTTTCATTTACTCAACATTTTTGCAACTTTCATGGTCTTCTGTTTTTTTTTTGTTTTTTCATTTTAATTGACGATCATTGCCAAACAGTGGTTCTCAATGTAATGACTACAGTTGACGCTTTCTTTCATTTGAGTACTATTTCGGCCACTTGGGGTAAATGAAACATAACTCGATCTTTGACGGTTTGGAGTTATGAATGCCACTAGATACAAAATAATATGTTATGTTTCAAAGAGACATAATATCTATAAGAGAAGTGAATACGAAGATAATTCAATATGTATCTATTAAAATCACTGCCTTGTTCATCACTCCACCAAATCTCAAACAAACACTAACAAATTACTATTTTAATATAATTTACGAAACGAAAACAAAAGAAGTTATTTATAATTAAAAGAAATTATAAATAACTCAAAAAACAGTTTTTCTTGAAAAAAATGGATTTTAAACTTTTCCTTTCGGGCAGGGTTGTCACATTATTTTTACTGACCGAATTATGAGTACCAGCGTAGTGAGCTTGGACCATTTGGTGAAATATCTCGTATCTGGCAGTGAAAGGGTTAAAGACATTTAATTAAATAACAGGTAACATTAATTACTGGTGAAACCTTACTTTTTGGCTCTTCTAAAGATCTATCTTATGAAAACAGTTTTCATTTAATTTATTTAAAAATGCAAAGGCACAATCATTTCATCAGAATATGAATTCGCTAGAAAAAAATGAGATGGGTTCAACTTACTTTCTATAATCAAAACTCGTGTATAAAAAAATAAAATCCATACTTCACTTAACGGCAACGACTAGTTTTGATTGACAAAATTTGAAAATTTGTGATAATTACTATACTTATGTATTCCTGCATCAAATATTTTCATTCCACCCATGCTTAACAGTAGAAATTATTTAATCTAAGAATTTATAAAATGTTTAAGAATCATCCTTTCATCTGAGTCCTCACAACTTTGATCTTGGCAAAGCTTCAAAAACAGAGACTTTACGAAATCCAGTTATGTTCAATCGCCGGTTTCTGGGTGCAATAGGGCCATTGAATTTTTTAAGTTCAATTAAACCATTCATTTCAGCGATTCAATGGAAACAAATATGTTTCTTCAACAGACGCTCTAAGTCATTTTCTTATTACTACTTACGAAAAAAACTCTAGTGTACCCTTTTCACTGCAAATAATTGATAACGCAGCAAACCTATCCACCCAACTTTTTTTTTTCAACACTAAATTTCCATCTCCGCTCCCAATGCGGAGCATATGGCTTTGTATTGGAGGTTTCTAAACATATTTTTTCTAAGAGAACTGCTTGTTATATTGGTTGTTCATTTTTCCAAAGTGGTTTTTGGCATGGGTGTTTGTATTTTTTTCTTTTAATTTGATTTTATTAAATCCACCATGAAACTTTTTGTCAAGACTTTTATCTAATATAAATTAAAAAAATAAAATAACCGCTGTGTTGATGATCCCTGGCCGTTCAGTATTTGAAATCCGTTGACATTTGCGTAAAGTAAAATATTCGAAGAAAAAATGTCTCGAGGTTGCCAGAGACGAATTTTTACGACAGCTTTTTACTAGAATAAAACGAATCGCCCAGTGTCAAAGACGTCACCTCGGAAATTAAGTGTGCGCCGTGGATTGGCACGCTGCATTACAAAAATGTTGATCGTGACTTCCCTTGCATATGACTTCAAAGGGATTATATCAGCGAAATCTTTTGAACATCTGACGTACAGCGGACATAGACTTTATGAACGGAATTATTAATGCGAGAGATAGAATTCAGTGCTCAGTCAATGTTGGTATTATTGTTTAATTTTCTGAGAAATCTCTGCTGTACTTATCTTACCTTATTCTTAGTTATGGTATCTGGCAATTTAATGGTTTTTGAACATATTTAACTCCAATATAATTCTGTCTTCAGACAACAATTCGAACCCGTTTTTTTAATTTGCGAAATATTTATAGTGGATCAAAAAAAATGGTCGCATTCAATCCCCTTGTATGTATTATACTACTCAAAAAGATATTGCAATCGGTAATAATGATAAATCCGAAATTAACCCAGTGTAAACGGTATATCGCTGTTTCCGAATCGGTTACGCGATCAATGATCCGAATCCTGGAATGTTAAACTATGCCAATTCAACTTTTAAGGTTTTCACTGTCAATACTTGGTGAAAAGGCATTGTATAAATAACTATGCAATGAAAATTTTCGCGATGAATGAAACCGGATCATAATAAATTAATTGTGGAATTATAGATGTACCATTATAACTTGGCCGCCACCGAATTCGGAACTAAAATTGTAATTCGATCGAGTAGATATTTTTTCAAGTTATTGTCGTTGTATTGTTTTAGTAAAACAATGTGTACGTATTTTTTTTAATTTCATTTATATTTTGCTTATAAAAATGGGTAGAAGCCATGATGTGAATTTGCGAGTATTGTTTTATTGTCCAAATCGTTTAAAAATAAAAATAAATTTTAATTTAACCGTTTCAACATATCTGTCATTCGCAATGCAGAGTTGGGAAATGTTCAACGTCAATTTCGCACGGAAAGTAGGTGTGTCACAGTAAAATATTAAAATCGGCGACTAAATGTATTTCTACGACACAAAAAACTGTTTATATTATTTTCAAATAAATATTATTGTAATCCAAACAATTCATAGCTTAATGTTTCTTGCAAAAATAATTAACTTACTGGAACGTAAACCGAAATATTAAAAAAAACATAAATATCGAACAAATATTTACATAACTCTTCAAACAACATAAATAATGAACACTCCTTTCGCGTGTGTATATTTAGTCAATTATTTTTTAAGTTTTTGAAATTTATTTATAATCTAAGAATTTTGTTTATACAGCTTGTTCCCATACCATGCATCGTTATAAACTCTTTCGAAATTAAAATATCTTATAAATTTATCGTATACAATGTACCGAAGTGCATAGTGCATCGTTGATGCATTTCATGCTGGAAGTTAATAAATAATATATATATATGTTTTTTTTTAAATATTCATTGAGTGGAATGCATGACTCTTTCTACATTGTGTAGTAATTATGCTATTTCGTTTTGGGAACTAAAAGTTTTGTAAAAAAATAATGAATATAATAAAATTAATAAATTATCGGTCGACAGCTAATTTTAGTTTCTTGCCCATACGATACGATGCCAGACATCTGACTATTTTTTTATAAAATACGATTTGGTTTAAATATTATATATGCACTGTGGTCGCACCCACCCGACTTCTCTGGACGTATTATCAATATATCATAAAATCAAAGGTGTACGAAAACAAATTCCAAATTATGCTGTTGTGATTTACGTAAACTACATTCATTTTTTTTTTAAATTTTAATCGTGCGAAAAAAGAATATTTAACCATAGCCAATCAGAAACGAATTTAACATATCTGTCTAAGTTTTGTAAATAATATTCTGTAGCTTACATATATTTATTGAACAATCGACAATTGTCGAAAATTATTTTTCTGAAACGGTTCACACCATCTGCATCAGTTAAATTGGCATAACTTGCATAAGCTGTATGATGAAGTGCAGAGCAAAGATCACTGCCAACTTTCTGAAGTAATTGACGCAACACAAAGTAATGAATTGCGAATATAGAATCCTCAGAATAATATTGCGAATTATGTTATATACCCTAATTACCGCGTTATGATGTTAATCGTGTTTAAATAAGGAACAGCAGAGGAAAATTCTTACGATGTGTTTTCAGTGTCAGAAAAAATGAGGATCCAAATAATGCAAGAGTTTATTACTTACCGCTATATATAGAACAAAAGGCGTGTATTTAATGGGTCAGTATCTAATTCAAGTTTTGATCAGTTAATATTATAAACGGTCAGTAGTCACTGTATCATTGTGAATGTGGTCAGTTATTAAATCGAACGGTCAGTAATGTATTCAAAATGGTTATAGATTTTGACTTGATATTTGACGTTTAATATTGGGATTGCCAGTTACGATAAAAAAGTTTTTTTTTTTCAGTGGTAAAATACACCAAGTCGTTTTGGCGCAATTTCCCTCTCACCACTTATTACTTACCACAGCAAGGTAATGAACACCATATCTTTTTGGTGTTACATGATATAATATAACTTATATCCCTCGGTTATAGATATCTACTGACCATTTTACAATAAAAAATTGACTATTTATAATTTTTACCGACCGTTTTATGTATTTATTACTTACCATTTAACGAATTAGAAACTGACCAAATAATAATTTACCATTTTTAAATTCCTTGTTATTTCAATTAGGCGTAACAATGTCGACATGTCGTGTCCATTTTCCTTGTTTTTCAAACGGAATATCTAGTAATAAATATGTTATAATCCCCACGCCCCGCCTCCCGCTTACTGCGCATATGACTCCATATCTTATTATATCTCGAAACGACCGACGAAAAACAAGAGTCGGGTGGATAGCTAACCGTATTTGGAAAAACATTTTTTTTCGGCAGCAAAAAAACAAACTATTTTCTCCGACGGTAAAGAATATTTACGCCCTAATTTATATATGTTATCATAAAGGGGATTTCACCTCGCTTTACATTATCGTAAACAGCGCCTATTTGATTATTTCCATAATCCAATAGCCGGCTGGCTGGCTTACTCGGTGCGAATTCAAATTTACGGTTGTTTATGTTCACTCTTGATTTTCTTTGGTTTTCTATATTATCGCAAAAGTATTTCTCGGAAATAGAATCAAGGAAAATTCGGCAGTGCCAGATATGACGATCGCGTAAGTTACGTGAGTGAATCAGCTGTTGCCAACCGTTAGAGGCAGCGGCGCCAAAAACCTAAAACCATGCTCGCTTAGGTGTACACTTGGAACTTTCTTGCATTTTAAAATCTCAATCTTGGAAGTCGTTTTTTTAAGATGAATATTAAATGTAACCAATGGCATTTTACGAAGGTCCTTTTTTTAAATTTCGCACCGTAAATTCCCAATTTGTTTAATTAAAATGATGCAATTAAAAAAGAGATACAAATTCAAAACGACGTGGGTGTAACGTTTCTGTGAAAAAATCTATGCATAAATTGTTATATTTTCAATTAAATATATGTACATCAAAATTTAATATCCGCACACACATTATACAAACATGTGATCCAAACGCAGTGACCATAGCCACAAAGTGACAAATCACACAGCGGTTTTGAATTTATGTACTCAAATTCCATCAAAACAATATCTTTTCACTTCAATGAAATTCTTCAATAGTCCCATATCAAGTTAAAGGCTGACACTGTCGGTCATACTCTACAATGCGCAATGTAATACATAGTTTAAATGTAGTTTAGGATTGGAATTAAAAGACAACACCTCCCCACCCTTGCTGGTAAACACAGCGTGATATAGTTTCCGAATGCCTGTTAACTAATTTTCGTTGGCCTTTTGGCTGAGGCATTTAGCCCCCCGAAAGGCTCGGCATTTCATCGCCGCTTACTAACTTAGTAATAGAACTGTAATTGTTTGACCCCCCCCCCCCCACGGGGCAAACCTAATTTGATTGCCATGCCACGAGATTGCTCCATAATTTAATAGGGATTCTAATCTAAATTAATGAACACGCTTACGGAGTACTCAAAATGACGAGTCTGATCCAAAACCTGTCTGGGTAATTTTTTTTCCGAATTTACGTTTTCACACCCAAGGCGTGGGTGCATAATAAATAGCAAGACGCAAGGGTACCTTTGTTATTTTAACCATTCCGCTATATTTGTTGAAGTTTTTAGTTGATTATCATAACTGGTAATTAACTCATCCTTTGAATCCATTTCAGCTTTCATTCTCAATCATATTTATTGAACGCGTGCTTACTCTCTATACCGCCTTCCCAAGCAAGAAGGCAAAAAATGAGTATGAAAAACTTTTGAGAAAAACGATCACAGACATTTGTTTTTGGAAGTTTTAGTATTATGAATTTATAAAAAGCGGGTGATGCGAAAATTAACTAATTGCTTTGTAAGTAAATTTGAATCGCTTAAAAGAATTTTATTTTCATTATTATACGTTTTAATTTTGTAATTTTCCATGAGTTTTGTCACTAACGGCCCGGATTTCGCATTTCGGCAGTTGAACTGACGCGTAGTAAATAATATGTTCCGTTTATATACAAATATAAATAGCACTAAGTTAAAATGTTATTGTTAGCAATTTGGATATTAGCTAACGTTTTAATAGATAATACTACAATTTAGGTGGGTCTTTTAAACGTGATTATGAAACTCATAACTTGGGATTTCCGACTATTTTAAAACGGTGGGTATTATCTGACTGTATAATATTGAAATTGAAATTGAATTCTTCCTCCGGTTGACATTATAAATTATAAAAAAATGTAAAGAATTATCAACCAATAAAGCAATATTGATTTTCCTATTTTTCTTACGAATAAGATCATTCGATGTAATACACTTCATAAAAAACAGACATCAATACCAACTGACAGGTGAAAATTTACAAGCGGCGACGTTTGCTTTGCATTAACGAAGTATCGAACGATTTGCATTGCTTTTAGATACATATATAGTTACAAACATTTATTTTTTGAATAATCATATGAGTCGATTTTTTTTTTTTAAGTAAACGCAACAGATTGATATTTTCCTTTACGATGGAAAAATTTCGTGCGACCACAAGACATTTTCATAATATCGTTGAGGTTTATAATACGGCATCAGTTCATTTTTACGTGAGAACCACTGCTCTATACGATGTTTTTAAATCCTCTTTCTTACCATGTCCGCTCTTAATGTCGAGCATATGGACTCCTAACGGATTTTATCTCAACAAAAGTTTTTCTACGAAAACCGCTTGTAACTCGTTTTTCTGTGAGAGTAGGGATGGAAAGGATAGGAATATGACCGGACTAGCGGTTAGCTAATCACTCTCGCTACGTGCCGTCCGTTTAAGGATAGGATGGGTGTGGTTAGATTTTAAGAGACACCCTTGTCCGAACAGAAATCAATAATTCGATTGAAAAATGTAACTGCCCGGACTGGGACTCGAACCCGGTTAGTGCTCATTTACTCTTATATGGCAAGATGACCATAACACATAGTGTACATTTTTAAATTGATCTTTTTCAACATCGGGTAGTTTACGTTGTGTAAACCTGGTTTTTATTGGTACTATATTATACGGTAAGAAAAATAACAATGTATTTTAGTTCTACATAAATTATTTTATATATTTGTTGATAGCTATTTCGGCTTACGCCTTCTACTTACTATATTACTTTAAGTTAGTCCGGAATTCATTAATATTAGTAGATTAGGAATAAATCTATTAAAAATGTTGTAAGAAAATGGGAAATTCTTGCACGTGACTTTAGGGCACGATTTCAATATTCGGACCCCCTCCGGTCTTCGGATATATTATAGTACACAATTGCTTGATCGATATTGATGATTTTGATGGTGTACGTGCGAAATTGGTACATCGGCTATCGTGCTATTTTCGTACAAAAATATGTATTAATATCCCACGAGACATCGTTAATAGCGCCGGGCTGAATTATTACGGTGGGCTGTTAAGTGGATGATATTTTTGTCGCCAAGCGACCTGTCAGCGCCACCTCTTTTTTTACACACGAACACAAAAAAAAAAAAAACAACTCCTTTATTTGTTATTTATTTGCTGAAGCAGTCAAATGTATAACAAGTGTATCCATCGTCCTGTCATTGTTGTTTACTACGCGTGAAATCAGCTGATCTGGCAGTTTTTTTTAGATGGGAATATTTATCTAAAAAACGCATTTCAGCTTAAGATGCCGAACAAGTACCTTCAGCTAGGCCGAGTTGGGATGAAAGAAACTTATCTTGATACAAACCAGATACAAAATTATAAGTTACATTATGTGTCAAAGAGACATGCCAATAGGAGAAGTGGATACGGAGATATTTCAATACGTGTCCACTAAACACTCGTTAGAAAAATGTACTGTTTTATATTTAAAGATTTCGACTGAGGGTGCTTGATGGAATTTCAATATAAAATTTGAATTGTTTGAATTTTGTACTTTTCCATGAGCTTTGTCGCTGACGACCCGGGTTTCGCCTTTCGGCATCATCAGGTATCCAAGTGCACGGATGTAATGCATGAAGATGCCGAAAGACGAAACCCGGGTCGTTAGCGACAAAACTCATGGAAAAGTACAAAATTCAAATTTGTTTTATATTTATCAAATAAACCTAAAAGCGTAAGCATATCGCCTTTAAAGGTAATGAAGAGAAAAAAATGTATGTGTTAAAAAATAGAGTAAAAGTGATTACTGGTGAAACCTGTGTTTTGACTCTCCTGAAAGGTCCAGAAAAATCTGTTCTCTGCTTCTAAGAGGTCGAACTAATACTGCCTTTTCGTTCGTATATTTTTGCCTCCGTTTATATTACATTTTATTTTATTTTTATGAATTTGGTACGGCGAAAGTTTTCATGATGGAGAAAAAAAATTCCCCTTGAGGGATTATCCCACCCGCCGCGGCATCTCTGTCGGATGGTTATGATAACAGCCAACTATAATACTACAATAGCGACTCGGCGGCGCTACGCCGGCCTGTAATTACTTTTGACTGACGGAACTCAATGTACATAATAAACGGATATGAGCGAAGTACCCACTTGAAGTGTGAAGTGGATCAAACCTAATACCCTTCACCTATGCTCCCATTATAAACTCATACAGGGATTTCGAAGGTACACTTTTATTATGGCAACACTTCGCTAAACTACGTGCGTTTGTTTTATCATTTTATGATTTGAATTTAGAAACATCGGGAAGGACTGTGGTGTAACAAAGTTGAAAATATTAAATTCAAACAATTTTTTGATTATCGAATGAATAATGAATGTAGGTTTAAATAACTGCAAAAGAAATACTCCACGCTTCAAAGAACTGTACCGTTTTATAATTACTATAGCCGATGTCCTTTCGTGTGCATAAAGCTGCAAATAACATCATTTTGCTTTCCACCCTCGATATTTTTTCTCACAAATATAAATTGGTCCATTTTTTTGTGTAGAATTTTAGAGCAATGATCTGTTTTTAGGGTTGTAGCTTATTAAAAAACCGTTCAACGTAAAGAAAGAAGTGGATTATGTCGTTATTGTGTATTTTTGTTTGATTCATCATTCAATAACTAAAACAAGATTATATTTAGTATTGATATTATCGAATAGCGGTGCTTGTTAGAAGCTCAGTTCACATTTGAATCGTCACTTTTATTGTACCATTTTTGCTCCACGTGGACTAAATCATATTTTCCGACCCCTGCGTTGTACGTGTTATTATTTTATTAGGCGTGGCTTTTGGAAAATAGCTCAACTGTGTATCTCTCAATAAAGGCTGGGTGGCGTTGAAAGTTTAATCGTTATTCAAAGCTGCATGTGATTATTTAGATTTCAGAAGCGACACGTTTGACGAGTTTACCCGAGACTCGATTCCGTGAATATTTATGTCACGATTCAAAGTGGCGATAATCGTAAACATCTTTGCCAAATGTGCCATGTTTTCATAATCTAAAATGCTTCATATTCATAAGGATATTTGATGTTGTGATATCATACAACTTAAATAAATTTTATGATGTACAAAACTACATTCAACAATTTTAGACTTGAGTGAAATATATTTACGTCACTCGATAAAACTTGATTTCTATCTATGTTACAGTGAAACTGTATTCTCAGTTAAAATGTATCAAGTAATTGATTTGTATGACTACATGATTTCACTGGTCACAATCATTGAAATTATTGGCCCAAGTCGATGATTTGCCGGCCTAAAATTTTGGTTTGCTTCAATGAAACAAAATCAGCAAGTAGTCCCTTTCATAAAAAGAGAACCAAAGAAAAACACAGACAAACATTGGGCTGAAGATAGGGCGGTCAAATTTAATTTCAATGACAGCTTGGGGAAGAATATATTTTCACTGAGGATACAGTTTCACTGTAACATACATTGAAACTAGAGCAGTATGCTTCGCATCAAAGTGTAGCCATTTGAATTTAGATAACTATGTATTTTTAATACCTTTAAAATTGTTTCCAATGTTCTTAATTGTACTGTAACTGATTTGAAAACGCATGCCTATTTTTCTTTTATATTTAGAGTACACAATATATAACTTAATCAAAAACGTTTTTCCGAATTTTGTTACATTGCAATAATGATTTCTATCGCGTTTTTGTGACGTACCAAATTAAATCAGTCTTCAAATAAACAGTTTTTTTTAATGTACTTGTCTACGTAATGATAATAAATAGTCGTAAATAAAATACCCACTTTTATACGTTTTAAATCTGTTTGAAAACCTTTTTATTATTGAAAGCAGTCATTAAAACGCAAAGAAAACACGAATTAATTCCAAGAACGTAGCTAATCTGTTTTTCTTGCTGGCACACTTTAATATACCGTTTCGAATGTGGCGAACTATATTGGTTTACCGCTTGCAAAACTTTATGAACCATCAATGATTTATCGCGCGGGAAATTAATCAAACCTTGGTTCACCTTTGTTCTTGAACCCCCGGGAAGCCCCCTTCCCCCCGCTCTCGCGTCTGTTTTCTGGCAAAGTAATTTCTGCCGAAAAACAGCAGCCCATCCCTCCAGCATCCACTGATACAGTGATCCCAAACTTCCAAACGGTTCAACGGACACAATTTTTTATAAGATTATGTTTGTTGACCGAATTGTTGAATTCATGAGCCAAAAAATCTGTTTCCGCCTGGTTTTCTCGTTGGGAAACATTTCCTGCATGCAATATTTTTATGATATCACATCGGCTATTTATTTCTTTGTATCCTTAAGTTGGTGGCATAATCAACCCAGCCTTAATTCTTAGTTAAAATCTTATAAATGAAATGTGAAAATACAAATAATGATTGGGACTAGGTTTTCCAACCCGAGCCAAAATTTTGATCCTAGGATATCGGGATTGTAATAAGTATATCCCTGAATTTTGACTATTTTTTTTAATCGTCGTTAATTTTCATATTAAATATATTAACCATGCTAATTTGCCATGAAAAATAGTAGATGTCACTATGTATTTGACACTCATTAAAACATTATTTATCACCATAAATCGAGCTCCAGTTTTGTTACTTGATATTTTTCGTCCTCTTAATTCATTTCAAAACAATATTTTATATTCGATGCTGTCATCAATGCATAACGCAAATAATTTATTTTTCGCGAACATCCGGTGTTCCAAAGATGACACGTTCAAGCGCACATAATATTACATTTTGAAGATAAATCGTTTATGCTCGACAAATAAATCAAACCTGAAAATTTCGAGATCATGTTTTATAAATCCCGGGATTCATCAGGTATTTAAAACTCTTGATGGGACTCAATGGTATGGAAATAATCGCCCAGTCAAAATGAGATATTGTGTCCACGACCTTATATCCATCAGGTCAGCGTCTTTTCTTCTCAATTATCTGATAGCATTTATACAAACGGTTGCTTGCTTAACTCCGAATCGTCAAAATTTTCAATTGCAGTGTCATAAATATGTATTGCTTTACTGTATTGGAAGCTATGCATCAAATACTTGATTGTATTTTAACGTATCGTCGAGTTCCATAGCATGGGAAATTCCGCGCCAGTACATATTTCATTTTGAGTTCGCAATAATAACAATGATTTTTGTCGACTTTTAGGGTGTTCACTGTCAATACTTGGTGGAAAGGCATTATAATATCAGTTAATATATATAGGCTGATAATGCTCGCCATGAGCGAAACCGGTCCAGATCAAATAAATTTTATCTAAAAAAAAAAAAGTACTAAAAATGTATTATTATTTTTATTTTAATGATTTTTGTAGTGAAGTTCGTTTTCGGCCGTGTGGCCCCTACAATGGTATTCCCTGCGGGAAATTGGCGACGCGCCAAACGTTGTGCTTGCAAAACAAGCATTGTGCTTTTTCTATGTCTCGTTTTCGAGGTCTAGGTAGTCGACGATATTGCGTCATTAAATACCTCAATAATAATTTTATTGTACACAGTCTTTCGCAGTGTTGTTTTCTTTCCGTGGGGTCGGATCCGTCTAAAAATATTCTCTCTCATCCCTACATGCGTCAGATTAGAATGGTACTACCGACTAATAGTTTTCTCTCTGCCTTATCGGAAACTTACATTCAGTTCACGTTAAACCAGCGGTCACCAAGCTACGGCCAAAATGATTATTCAAATAAGATTTTTTTTTAAATTTCATGATTTGATGATCAATCGGTACCTACGACGTAAGATACGACAACGTATGAACCCATAAAATATTAAAAATATTCTCTATTATAAATTCCAATAGACATTATATGATTATATTAGAAAATACAAATGAATTTTCTAGTTGGATTCCAACACGAATTAATTTGTCACCCGGGCCGCCAAGTTTTTAAAATTTCAATCCGGCCCGTTTTTCAAAAAGTCCGGTAACCCCTGCGTTATTTTACTTCAATTTATTTGATTAGTTGCAATACAAATTGTTTGTCCTTGTAATTCTTGCTTTACCTTTGTATAAATATCACTGTTTCGTTGTATTTCTTATTAGCTGATAATTCTCGCCATGGGCGAAGCCGGTCCATATCCAATAAATTGTATGTGGAATAAGTAGTAAAAATGTTTTACTATTTTTATTATAATGCCATTCCACCAAGTACTGACAGTGGACACCCTAAAGGATATTTTATTGCGAATGAAAAAAATATTTGTTTATTCAGTGTCGCGTTTTGGAAACAGATTTATATAACTGTCGTGTAATGTTTTTTAATAACTAAGCTCTACCTCAAAACCGCACACGGAGATAATCGGGTATTCTCGGGTCCTTTGAAACACTAAAAAGACTAGGCCCTGACTCAACGTTAAATCTCTCGATTCAGTGTCGGGGTGGGGTGGTGATGTTGCGGCATGATTTTTTTAACGTGTACGGAAACTGCCGTGGAATAAAGTCTTGGCTCTCGAACAATATTTCAGCCATTATCAATACTCAGAGTAATCATTACTTAAGCAAACTTTGCGATAGTAAGTCTGAAGATGCCTCTGAAAGAGGCGAAACACGTGTCACAGTTAGTTACACAATACGTGGAATAATCAAAGTTATTTTAAATTTTATATTAAAATGAACTTCCACAAAGTTACCGCCGAAACCATCGAAAATATATTTTCCACCAATCACAGAATTATGATAATTGATGTTGCAATGTGGCAGCTCATTCAAATTTTAAGTTTTAGGCTGTTATCAATAAAGCTCAAAAAGGCAACAAAACGTTTTACGTGTATTTCTCGAAAAGTGGATAGTTCTGCTTTTGATACTACACGACTCATATATAGCATAACTAGCTCATATATAGCGGAACTAGGTCCACTCAAAAGTGAGTACATATTACAATAAGGTATTAATTTTGACATGAATATTTTTTTTTCTTTTCAACTAAAATCACTATCAAATCTTACGACATGTCTTATTACAACTTGTATAATCATACACGTTATTTGTTAACACAAACTCAATAGTAACACGACCACTGTTACTATTAGCGGCTTAAAAAATATAAGTATAAGGAAGTAATACAAAAAATGTGTTTCATTTTTCTAAATAGTAAGAATCAAAAAACCTTGGATAAGGAGGTACTTGCGTAAATTGCTATAGCAAATACGTAGGCCAAACTTATATTGACAGTATTGGCCACGGGGGAAATCAAAACACATAGAGAAACGACGCGTATTCCTCGTTCCCCGTAACTGTTTAATTTAGTGTTGAACTACATGAACATATACGATATTAGTCATTGAGTCTTAACAATTTATAGTAATGAATTACGGTCTACCAATAATAATATTAACATTATGAAAGAATCCATCACCAATAAATTTAAAAAAAACCATTTTTATATCTTTCTATCTGCTCGAATTTTATATTTCGTTATTTATTTATGTAATGAATACAAGATTGAAGGTAAACTATAACTTCATAAAAACGAATACACATAACACAAAGATTGGTATTTATTTACATAATAAAAACAATTAAATAAGTTAAGAAAAGGTCCCGAAGAATAATTTAGATTTGTATCGGTGTTGTATATGTAGGAGTTAAATTATTGTAAATTGTGTATTGCCTTTATTCAGTCAATTCCGTATTAAACTTACGGCGAACGCCGCACAATGGTTCCAGTTTGTGTTTTTTATTTAAAAAAATAACTGTTTATACTTTGTTATAATCTGTAAAATTATTATATTATCTTTCCACATATTTATGGTATGTAAATATAAACGGTATATTGTGAAATAAAACGTTAACTATTGACGCTTTTTGACAATGATTTTAACCGAATCCAGACTTTGAATATATTGCATAATAATTCATTGACATTTGTATTTTAATTAATATCAATATGTGATGGCAAAAAAATCTTATTAAACTAATCCGATTTATATATTTCCATAAATCAATAAAAATGTTGAAGAAAATTATATGGCATGAAAATTTGTTCATTGTTTTCGCATTTTGTTCTCCGTGGTATCATATTATTATCAATATTAATTTACATCACTAACTTGTTGCCATTAAAGGCGTGGATTGAAACCACTGTGCGGCCGTTCATGAATGACGAAGTTTTTGTGTTGGCGCTTTGTCGTATTTATTGGATTTATACAAATTTATCACTTCGACTGTACGGGTGACGAAATACTGAAATTAATTATCACACTCTAGACTTTAATTAGAGTGCAGTTAAATGAATGAATTACAATTTATATATATGTAGATAAAACTGACTCTTTTGTTTTGTTTCTTTAACCCTTTCAAATTTCTCATCGCCTTTGACGGTAGTTTGACGGTACTAATCCAAATAAATAAAATATTTTTTGTTTAGCAATATCCATTAACTTAAAAGGTAGAAATCATATAAGCCCCTTACCATAAAAGAAACGTATCTCGAGTTTTTCCGATTTTGAGTTATGAATGCTACTAGAAAAAAAATTATGTGTTACGTTATTTGTCAATGACACATATCGAACGTTCTTTTTCATAGGTCCAATAAATCTTAAAACAACACATGAGTAAAATTGCTATCTTATATGTGACAAATAAATCAGAAAGCCAAAGCATCGCCTTAAATGAAAAATAAACTATTTGAATAATTTGTATCTGTTTAAAACAGATCAAATTGATTACTGGTGAAACCTGTTTTTGGGTTGTCCTGAAAAGTCAGAAAAATGAGTTAGGTTTTTCTGTCTCCCCGATTCGGTCAAATATTGTTTCATACTATCGTCTTAATCCCAATATACCTAAGACAAATTCCCCTGAGACTAAATATCTCCTCAAATATGCCCTCAGAATGTCTTATAAACATACGTTTTGGGAACTAAGCTGAAAGAAAATACATACCTATAGTGATAAAAATATTGATGGGGGAAATAAAAGTATTGGAAGTTTATCAATTGAACATATTTCAAATTCAAAAAACGTGCTGATTTCGTTCGACTTACATTTTTTTTTAAATTTCATGTCGACTATTATACCTGTGGCTGAAATTAAGTGGAAGTTAAGTCACGTCTTCTTTTCAATAGGCGCCATTAAAGGTAAAAGAAATTTTGTATGCGTAGCATATTTAAGTGCCACTTCGCCTATCGTTTCCTGTAGATCCGGAAAATTAAAAACCCTGCTATTAGAAATACATTTCACAAAATTATATTCAATACTTGGTTTTGAATAGGGAGTGAGCGTGAAAAAGTCATTGATTAAAAGCTTGTAACTCCACATTACACATTTTTTTCTAGAGAGAGTTTAACAGCGTTAGTATGATCTCTTTTTCAAGATATCAAAAAATCAACACCATCATCATACATATGTGTAGATTTTAAAAAAGAAGTCTTAAAAAATTGCATCAATTGTATTATTAATTTACGGATGTCTCATTTTAGTTATTTTTAGAATGAAACAAAAGTCAGTTTCCGTGTGTTATTGAAATGTTTTTTTTCCGTACCTACTTATTTCGGGAGCGATGCTTTGCTTTTCACGTTGAAATTTACGAAACAATCAAAACGTACTGGCGATTTTTCTAAAAAATATTATTTGAATTGTTTTGAAGAATAAAAGCTAAATTTAGCTTTATAGTTGGTATCGAATGTGTTCGTTCAGCATTTATGTTATGACATGTTCATATTTTCAAGTTTATTGGAAACAGCTGCGGTATTATTGGCGGTAATAGACTTCCCGCAATCCAGGCCTCCGGACAGACAATAACCTAGATGCGCTCCTGATCATTATGTAAGGTGAAGTCGAAGCGCTCCACGGTGGCGGTCCAGGGGGTGGCGAGCGCGCGCAGCCTCCCGGCAGCGGGGTGCGTTCAGCGCCGCGCCCCGCCGCCAGTCAGTAGCCTAGCGTAGCGCCTCTCCTGTCGCACTCTCTTTACCCTTAACCGGACAAAACTATTCGCAAAAATCACTTCGCACGCTCGCTTCTGTCACTCCGTTTCGACAGCGAATCGCAAGCCAACAATTACCGATCTTAACAGAAATGCATCCTCCTTGTAAATCTATCTTCTTGCAACGCTTTTTCACGTAATCGATATTTACGCACAAACGCGATGTTGACGTTACCTAATCCGTATCTCTCCACTCGTTAATCGCTATGTAAACTTACCCCGACGGGGGTAGTGCGTTCTTTCTTTTTTTTCTTTTTATACAGAGTAACTTTGTGATTTAGGTTATAGTAATTTTAGTAAGGGATCGTCCTCGTCTCCCTCAACTGACGGACAATCGTGATAAACACGCACAAAGCCTCTCGTACTTGTATTCAAATGCACGCGTGCTCGCCGCATTATTCGATGCCAGACAATAAAAACGTTACACTTGTACCGACTTTAAAACTAGAGCTTGTATATTTTACTAGAACCCTCGTAATGTTCTGTTGAAATTATTTTTTTATCAAGTATTGTAAGAGTATTTTTAGTAACTTAAAATCAGAATTAGTTCACCGACTGACTGCCTCTGGAACTGTGATTTTATTTTATTTCAATTATTCTGAGAGACGTCGCTCGCTCTTCGCGAAATTCCAGTGCTGATAAAACTGAGAGATCGATGCGCCGCCGATCGCCGAGTCAATCCGTGAAGAGTTATTATAAATTAAAATTACCAAGACCCGTCCGTCCTTAGGAGATTTTTTGTCTGAAAGAAAACGCAGCGTCCCGACAAGTCCGCCCGCCGAGCGTCTATGAAGCCCTCTCCGCGAGTAGTGTTTTGATTGACCGCCGTAAACAGCTATAAACGGGAAGGCCGAGATAGTCGTTAGTTGAATATTTGTGTGCCAAAATTCCGTCAGACGCTGGGAAGAACGGACGTCCGCATCGACTCGAGACGCTCCGATTAGCGCCGGTGTGTTTTTTGACGCGGCGAAACGGACCGTCCTCGCCGCTGATCAGTCCGCTGCCAAGAGGTGACGCGGTAGGAGGACCGGACGGAAGCAGCCGCGCGTGCATGGATCGCGACACCGCTCTGCTGTTTGTCAGTCGACCTTTGGTGGCGTGTCGCCGCACTCCGACCCGTTGAGCGCCGCGACATGTCCGCGCTATGGATTACCAATGTATCGTCGTGTACACGATCATCCACATACCGCCCCCCAGGGCGCTCGCGCTCGCCCCGACCGATCATGCCTACGGCTGCGTCGACTGGATCAAGAACCAAATCAAAAGGTTCGGTAAACCCTCGTCATCCTCCTCCTATTCGATCCTCGCTCATCCCTAGACTTCCATCTATCGATTCAATTGCCGCTTGTGAAACCCTTGACATCTCGATTCGTCAATACTCATCTCCTGACAGCCTGACATTTTCATTATTGTCCAAACGCCTTCTAGCTTGATTTCTCTCTTCTTATTTCATCGCCTTTTTTTGTATTTCCTTTTTATTTCAATTATCATCCACACGAACGTCTCAATCCCTGATTGTTCCCTCAAATATCTTCAATTTTTGCACCTTATTCAAACTTATGTCGGTGTAAATTATTGCCATTTTTTTTTTAAAATTTGAATACCCTGCATTAATTATATTTTTCAGAACGATACATTTCACTTTTAGCAAAGACTGTCCGCCGTAGCTAAGATCATATCTGCAGTGTTGTTTATATTTAGAGAAAATGTTAGCCGTATCCGGTATTATTTTAATATTTCCGCATCTCCTTCAGCACAGCAGAACATACAAATTTCGACAATTCATTCTTGTAAATACATTTTATGATACTTCATTTATTACCATACATATATTAATTTATTCCGTATGTTGAATTATCCAGTTTGTTAGTAAGATTTTTTTGTATATTACATAAATCCGTCTTGTATTCTTGAAATCCTTTCCACATATTATAAATATAAAAACTGCTCATACATATTCCCATATGAGTTGTTCACAAACAAACGTAGCTTCTCGGCACAAATATTAATAAAATTTAAACATTTGTATATTCACGAATAAATGAGGTTATTAATTTCATCAAACAGTGTTGTTCTATTATATCCGGCGAGTATTTTTCTCCAACCATTTGATACATTATCTTTGATATTAATTGTTTACTTTGTTATTGTATAGTAAACCCTCGACTTACTTAATTCTAATTTAAAAAATAAACATATAATTCTACTATATCAATTTGTCGGCTATTTGCGCGTTCTGTTGATATAATATTCCGTTTAAAAAGACGGTTATATATATTTATTTTTTTATTTCGCCAACTACTCCTCGATACGTAAATGTGAAAGAATATGGAATAAGTACTCTCGGCGAAACCCTTTCGAAACGAATTAACCGCCTAAGTAGAGGATTTACTATTCTGCCTTGTATAAGACCTTTTTTTATGTCTGTCTCTTGACTTCCTTTATATATTTTTCTATATCAGTTTAGCGTACGATGTAAATGTGCTATATTTTCCAATCAAATATATAATTGTTTTCGAAAAGAAAATTTCTTACTATATTTAATGTGGAACGTAAGAAGCGTATCACTAAATTTAATGCGAATCATAAATTTAATTTTTTCTAATTGTATACAGCATAATGACATGGAAAACAAATTAAGTATTTTCTGTTAACGACGACCGATGTAATGTTTGTTATTTTCTTGGTAGAACTCCATTATAATACGGTGAAATTAGATAGAATCATAGTTCTGACGGTGTCGTAAGTCGAAACAGCTGTCAACAGATATATAAAATAATTTCTGTAGAGTTAAAATACATAGTTATTTTTTTCATCGTATCATATTATTAACCACTACATTTTGAAGCTATATTTTTGTTGATTTTTTTGATATTTGAAAATTAATCTTATCCGGGAAAAGATATGTTTTTGTTAGTGCGTTTTAGTGAGTAATTTTATAGAAATTTACAACATTTGAACGATTCACAGTTGATTTTGAAATGCATTCAACATCTTAAATTGTATGTATACTGAATTTAGTTTGGTGTGTATTATCATGTTTTAAAAGTTAAATAATATTGAATTAGCTCGTCTACAAAATACGTTTCTCAGTGTATAATTTAGTAACTGGTATGTTTTGCAAATAGGCATTTTATTATGATATTGCGTCAATTGAGAAAAAAACTTGCGATTACTGCGGGTAAAATGTGGAAATTGTTAAAACACCGAAGATCGTGAGAAATGCCCCGTGCATACCAAGTCCTTGAATACTCACACTCTTGCAGCGGTTTGAACACACACCGGCCGATGATTTAGCGATCGTTGTAAATTTTGAATACAAAAATTATTGTGGAAACTTCCAACTGCCGCTGTATGTAAAGGCATCGTGTAATTTATTTTCTCGATAAAATTACGCGTATGCAAAAACACCCTTGCTCGCGGCTTAGGTTTCGCTGTATTTTATTTGCCGTAAAAAAGTTTGATGGGGCATTTTAACGAAGTAAATAATACTGCGTTGGAGATTGAACGGAAACTATCAACCGATCGGTTACGCTGAATGTAGTACGTGAAAACGTAATATCAGGTTGCATAATTATTACGCAACCAAATTTGGTTTTTGTTGATCTTCCGAAAGCGGGATGCTAGATCATTAAAATTCAGTTTTTATTTAATTGAAAGAATATTCAATCTCTTCGTTATAAAACCTTCTTTCCAATGAAAAGTTTTTTTTCATATCCGATTCCCAATGTGGAGCATTAGTACTATAAGAGTTTATCCCGACATTAGTTTTCTACGATAACTGCTTGCTACTCGGTTGATCAATCTCTATTTAGGTTCGATGGAATTTTAAATAACAAAGTAATTCATGTGTCAGAACAGAAATCAATAATGAAACTGCCCGGGCTGGGCTTCGAACCCAATCGAGCGCAACCGAAGCCAACGACGTTAGCACTCGACCACAAATAATCTATGTCACGGATAGGCCAAGTTAGTTGATATACACAATAATTTATAAATGAGATATATTAAATAATGAAATTGATTGTTTGCAAACGAAATATTAAAACGTTGTTTTTCCGTTCACTCACGTTTAAATTTGTAGTATATTATGATAAAACGTAAGACGGCAATATTAATGTTCTGTAATATATGTATGTACTTATAAAGTTTCTATTACGATGTCGTAATCCCAATTTTGTACTCGGTAGATCTAGGTAAGTATATTTGAGCAAGAAAATCCTTCAATATTTGAGAGTTCTTTCGATTTTTTGCAGCGTCATATTTTTAACGCTTTTCAACCCCGAGTATTTCGGTACAAAAAAGGCAGACGAGGATCTCGCGATAGTAATCCCTAACCAAATTTAATTATAACGGATCAAATGAATTGCCGTCTCAAAGTATGTGACTTGAGAAAATGAATATAAAATGTTGCTCCAACACAATGTTGCGTATAAGGCAACAGTTATTTTTTTATGGCGGCGTTGAAAACATGGCTGCTAAGTCTATTAAAGGACGGAAAGTGAACAAAACAATCAATCTTGCATACGAAAAGACCCAATTTGGGCTTCACTCGATTCAATAAACCATGCCAAAATGAACACGGTGAACTTAATTAGATTTTGCTCAAATTTATATAGCGTCATTTCCGTAGCACATTTAGTATAGATAAAGAACGTCGCTGTAACTTCGGTGCTTTCTTTATTTTTGTTCTTCCACATTATTCGAAAGAATATTATAGCACTTTCGTTCAATGAAAATAAGAAGAGATGCCCGTTTTCAACATCATATCTAGTTGCATAGTTTTTTTGTTATCATGTAAATTTGTCAATCGAAATACTGTGTATATCAAGGGAGAGGTGTAATATCAAATAATATTTCACAAGAGATATAAATTCGCATATCGATCGCTGATGGTTTCATGATTATAAACTTGCCACATTAATGATGAAATAAAGTATCTTACAAATAAAACACGTATCTGGTTACATAAAATACGTTTAAATTACAGGACATAATAAAATTAAATAAGCAAACTTTTCGGGCGCAAATATTCAAATTAAATCTGTCACTAATAATCGAATATAAGCCATTAACCATTATTTCTCGCCACTTGACATTAATTTGTAATTAGCATTGTGCTTCGTCATCTTCTTAGTAGACCAGTGAAAAGCAACCATCGGGCGACGTTTCGTTGGTACTTCGCAGGCATACTGCGAATACGATTATTTTCTTTAAAAATATGGTTCATTCTTCTTCTATTCGTGCCGATTTTACGATTCATGTTCTTCGTGGCATGGTCATCACTCTAATCACTCGGAATTATATTTTCAAATAACACGTCAACCGAAATTAACTTAACAGTCTTATTTTAATCTTATATTTGCATTTAAATGCTTGCACTGTTACACGAGCCTATAATTAAATATAATCATTATCCGAGCGTAGAAGGTTTAGTACCCATAAAACTACGTGTAAAGTGCCTAAGTGCCAGCCGAATCACGTCCCTCGATCACTTGAGCCCAGGGTGCTTCATTTATCTGGCAAAGTAAAGAACAAACGGCTTATCTCACATGCGATACGGCGTCGTCTTCCTTTTCTATTTTTCAGCTCAAGTTTTCGGTGACATGGAAACTTCTTGTTTATATTTATGAAAAAATATAAGTTCATTCTTGCCATTACCGACTTGTTTCTAAAACTTCTAGGAAAGTTCATTGCAGTAACTTCAGTAGAAGTCCAGTAGTATTTTACAATAAAACTTCTTGTTCGGTGAAATTCACGACCCGGTAGTTTTCCGTCAGTTTGTATTTTACGAGAGCCGGTAGTCGTTAATTTGCTTGCTTTTAAAACCTCGCATAAACTATAGGCGCTAACTTGGGTATCTTTACGCACACAATATTTCACTTGTGCGAGCGTAGAGATTTTTAACGTACGACTTTTTTAATTTGCGCGAAAAATCTTGCTACAGTGGTTTCATTGGTATTCATGGGATACCACTATGCTCGCTGCTCTTCGTACTCATTTATAACCAGGGATGTGACGTCGATAAAAAAATACGAAAACGACGTACAAAAAAACACGACTCCGACTAAAAAAAATTTAATTTCATCACTTTTTTCTAATTTTCCTATTTATGTGTATTTAATTAAATATCAACCAACCAATCCGGCCAATATCCAAATTTTACATATTATATCCAAAAATAAAAAATTTCAAAATTTCCGACTCTGAGTACGACTGAAGCCAAAACGCTGCGGCGACTCATTCCAATATAAATTCATTATTCCACTACTTATCAAATTCTTTACATGTATACCGTTTTAAAAGTCGCGCAAACAGAGCAATTTGCTCAGAACGGTCAAGTCGGTACGTTATACGCACTTAAAAAAATATAAGTTACACTTTAATCTTAAATGTTCATACTTGCTGCACGTACCGCAAATATAACGTTATAGGTAGTGCCTAAATTTCAAATTGACTTATCTTATCAGGGAAAAGCTAACAATGTCAAATCGTTTCGACGAAAGTAATAATTAGTTTCCCGCAATGTTCATTACTCTTCGTACTCATCCATAAGTTATTTCAAGACCAAGTGATTATTCCACTCAATTGATCCAACTCTCTGCCAGCACATTGCTTCAAAAGTCGCGCACACAATAAGTTTTAAACATTCGTTACCTCTGCATTCGATTTACGAAACAATGCCGCTTTTGCCCAAAATCAAATTAACATTTAGTTCAAATAAAAAGTCAAAGTATCATTCATCTTAATGAGTTAAAATGAAGACATCTCTAAGCTACACCGCACGCGCTTACGTCGAACTTTATTATTTAGTCAATCCGCGATCTAAATGTTAGCCATGCGCTCGGATCGTAACTCACGATTACCACATTGGTGTAATACAGTGATGCACAACCTTGCGGCCCTTAGCGGCGTGACATTTCATGTGGCCCACAATGACAAATACAAACCAACTTTTTTCGGACGATGGAAGAACAATATAAAACTTTAAATTTTATATACCCTAAAATATCGATAATTACCCATGTGGCCCTCAAACTATATGAGAATTGATTATCTGGCCCTTCTCCCAAAAAAGTTGTGCATCACTGGTGTAATACCATCACACGGGAATAGCCAGCCCTAAACGCCGGTCAAACATTTGTTTTGCGAAAATAATTCTTATTCCTTTCATGGTAGCCGTTCGCCGTGCGGAGCTATTCTATGCTCATTTTCACAATGACTGATTGTTATTTTTACTAGATAGCCGAATCAAATTAACACTAAAACTATCCAACATTTGTCGAAATATTTAGAATCGTTGAAAATCAAGACCAGTTTTTAGCCACGTAAGATTTTGCGGCCATTGATAGAATCCCACACACTAATTAAATATATGTCACAATAATTATTTCCAGGTGAAACATATTTTTTTTAATATGTTAACTTGTTTTTTTAATCATATGCTGGCATAGTCAGGAATAATAATATTTTAAAAATTGCAACTTGTTGAAGCTATTATTAGAAATTAAAAGTGCCATTGTGCGTGTTCATGATCAAGTTCGAATTTTTTTTTTTTTTTACTTTTTCCCGATTTTTGTATATTTTTTTTTTCGATTCGCCTGTACAAATGATAGTAGCATTAATGGTCAAATATATAATATTCATCCATTTATAACATTCCCAAGACAGTTGTTTACACCAGCTAGATTCAAAAATTATGCCTGCCATTATTCCTGACCCATAAAACATTGTCAAAGGATTTACTTCATTCATTTGAACTGCACAGTTGAAATTCTAAGCAATTGTTTTATTATTTAACCAATGATTGACTTGGTTCTTCATACTCAAAAGCGCATTCAATCATATCTAGTAAAATATAAACATATTTTCTTTAGAAAAGTCACAGGCAATTTATTTAAGAGAATGAAGTGTAGCATACCATCTATGCTATTAAATTATAACAATCTTTGACCAATCAAGAACTGGTTTATTAACTCATTGGCTACTGGGTATCAAAACACATACAAAAACGATGAGTATTTCATGTTCCCTGTAGCCAATGAGTTAATCACTTGAGGTATTAACTTGTCATACAATACATTATAAAAATTAAACATTCTTTAGTCTGTTGGAAATTTAAATTCAATATATCTAAATATTAAATAGTAATAACGTCCCGTCCGTGGCGCAGTGTCAACATTGTTGGCTTGTGTGCCGGACACCCCGGGTTCGATTCTCGGTATGAGCGGATTTTTTCAGTCGATAAATCTGTTCAAAGGCATGGGTGTCTGTGTTGTTGAAAATTCCATCCCACCCTTCCGATCCCAAAAGAGCGATGCATAGTGACAGCGATTAGCTAATCAATAGTCCTGTCCTAGTCCTCGTATCCTTTCCATCCCTACTTTCTTCGAAAAAGAGAGGTTGCTGAATAACATGCAGTTCTCGTAGAAAAACATATGTCGAGATAAACTCCGTGAGGAGTCCATATGCTCCAAGTTGGGAGCTGACATGGTTAAAAAAAAAGTGTAACATCAATTTATACAAATAACATTCATCTAGATTTTTTACCACCTTTTACTGTAACTTCATTTTGTTAATTTGCATTGTTTATATGCTTTTACAGAGCGGTAGCAGCTTACTTGCGAGCGCTCAACCTGTCACCCAATAATGCTGTGGTCCACGGTAACCTCGCATGCGTGTACTACGAGCAGGGCCTCATCGACCTGGCCATCGACACTTACCGCAGGGCCATCGAGCTGCAGCCCAACTTCCCGGATGCGTACTGTAATCTGGCAAACGCCCTCAAGGAAAAGGGGCAAGTGCCCGAGGCTGAGGAATGCTACAACACCGCGCTCAGTCTCTGCCCGTGCCACGCTGACTCGCTCAACAATTTGGCCAACATAAAGAGAGAACAAGGCTTCATCGAAGAGGCCACAAGACTTTATCTTAAAGCTTTGGAAGTTTTCCCAGAATTCGCTGCAGCGCATAGTAATTTGGCATCTGTTTTACAACAACAAGGTAAAAACTACCGTGATACACATAAAGAAAAATTGCAATTCAAACCTTTTCGTCCTATAATAAAAATAATAAAACATTTTTACTACTTATACCACATAAATTTTATTGGATCAGGAGCGGTTTCGCTCATGGCAAGCATTGCCAACTGATAAGAAATACAACGAAACAGTGATATTTTTACTTTGTTAATGATAATTCATACTTAATTGATTTTGATGATATAGCTTTCATTGCTAAGAAGTCTTCAACATTTTAACTATAGTCTATTTTTCTTGTATTTTGCTTCAATTTATTTGCTTAGTAATTACCAATTGTTTGTTATACCTTGTATTTCTTACTTAACTTTTGTACAAATATCACTGTTTCGCTATATTTCTTATCAGTTGACAATGCTGGCCATGATCGAAACCGGTCTTGATCCAATAACATTTATGTTGGAGTAAGTACTAAAAATGTTTTATTATTATAATGCCATACCACCAAGTATTGACAGTGAACACCTTAAAACTTTTCTTATTTATTTTGTATGCAATAATATTTAACTCTTAGATTGATAAATTCTCCCTTTTTTTTTTGTTCCACTTAGGTAAATTGAATGAAGCTCTCATGCACTACAAAGAAGCAATTCGAATTCAGCCCACTTTTGCTGATGCCTACAGCAACATGGGAAATACATTGAAAGAAATGCAAGACGTAACAGGTGCCTTACAATGCTACACACGAGCAATACAGATCAATCCTGCATTCGCCGATGCCCACAGTAACTTGGCCAGCATTCACAAGGATTCCGGCAATATCCCCGAAGCAATCCAATCATACAGAACAGCACTTAAGCTAAAACCGGACTTCCCGGATGCCTACTGCAACTTGGCCCATTGTCTTCAGATAGTCTGCGATTGGACCGACTATGAGGCACGCATGAAGAAACTAGTAAGCATTGTTGCCGAACAACTGGAAAAGAACCGCTTGCCTTCGATTCATCCTCATCACTCAATGCTGTATCCTCTATCACACGAATTCCGAAAAGCAATAGCAGCTCGACACGCCAATCTGTGCTTGGAAAAAATTCACGTTCTACATAAACCCGCTTATAAGTTTCCTCGTGACTTGCAAGGTAGGCTGCGAATCGGTTACGTTAGTAGTGATTTTGGAAATCATCCAACATCTCACCTGATGCAGTCTGTTCCTGGACTTCACGACAGGATCAAAGTGGAAATATTCTGCTACGCTCTGAGCCCAGACGACGGAACAACTTTCCGATCCAAAATCGCAAGAGAATCGGAACACTTTGTCGATCTCTCTCAAGTACATTGCAATGGAAAAGCCGCTGATAGAATACATAAAGACGGAATACATATCCTTGTTAATATGAATGGCTACACAAAGGGTGCGAGAAATGAAATATTTGCAATGAGACCGGCTCCTATTCAAGTCATGTGGCTGGGATACCCCGGAACCAGTGGGGCCAGTTTTATGGACTATCTAATAACCGATGCCGTCACATGTCCATTGGAACTCGCCAGCCAATACAGCGAGAAATTAGCCTATATGCCGAATACATTCTTCGTTGGCGATCACAAGCAAATGTTTCCGCATCTGCAAGAAAGGCTTATAATTAGCGATAGATCGCATCAGAATGGGCCAGTCGCCGATAATGTTGCCGTTATCAATGCAACCGATCTGTCGCCGCTGGTTGAGAATACATCCGTCAAAGAGATCAGAGAGGTTGTTCGGTCATCTCGACCCGTTGAAATATCGATGAAGATAGCTGAATTGCCGACTACCACACACATAGAGACAATGATAGCCTCGGGGCAAGTTCAGGTGAGCCATTAACGCTATCATTTAACACTCACTGTTATATTACAAATTAGTTGAAGAAGTGGTATCGTCAAAAACTCATTTCAGCTTGCTGAACCATTAGTAATTTGTTTTTCCATCAATGTTGCATTGATGCTATTATTTCGGCTAGCATAGAAAAGCTAAACACATTTTTCTCTACCTATCAGGAGAGCCAGAAAACAGGTTTAATTAGTAATTGATGCTTTAGCTTTCTGATTTATTTGTCAAACATAAAATAGTTATTTATTCTAAAGCGTTGTTTTAACATGTTGTTTACGGTGTGCACAAATTTGTGCGTAATTAGTACAATTAGAAAGCAAACAAAGTGTTAAGGTTTAGTGTATGAACAAGAAATTGATTCTTGTGTATTGAACTGCTATTGTTTTTTTTCAAGTAATATAGTTTTATAAAGTTAATGCCAACTCAATCATTGTGGATTTTTTTACACTGAATCACGCTTGCAGTTAGAGTTGTGTTTTTATTATTGTCTCTGTTGTTTCAGACATCGGTGAATGGTGTCGTTGTTCAGAACGGCTTAGCAACAACACAAACTAACAACAAAGCCGCTACGGGAGAAGAAGTCCCGCAGACAATCATGATTACCACCCGCCAACAGTACGGTCTGCCCGACGATGCCATCGTTTACTGTAACTTTAACCAGCTCTACAAAATTGACCCACTGACTTTACACATGTGGGTGTTTATTCTGAAACACGTGCCCAACGCTGTCTTGTGGCTTCTCCGATTCCCCGCCGTCGGAGAACCCAACCTTCAGATCACTGCCGAGCAGCTGGGTAATTATATCAACATTTGAATTTGTTTAATAACTTTTGAGCAAATTAAATGAATGGTAAATCGTCTTCCAAATGCGTCTAGTGTGAGCCTTTCTTAAGGATAGGGGGTTTTCACGGTACATACTTGCTATTACGATCAACCATATGCAGCTTTTCTATTTCTCTTGGCTCTTCATATTTAATTGTTTATAAATCCTTAATTAGCTCTTTGTCAATATTTCTGATGGCTTATTCCGACCCAATAAGTTAAATGGTATACATTAGACATTTAACTATAACTTTACTCTTATTCTAAATAAGCAGCCCGTGATAACAAAAAGTACACGATAATTTAAATCTTTTTTTGCATTGTTAAATGGGGATCAGATATCCTAATGTATTTTAACTATTTCCATAACATTGGATGCAGATTTGAAGTTTTTTTTTATTGGAACACTTCTTTTCATTACAACACGAAGCAGAAAACGCTCTCATCATCTCAAATATCATCATTTCATTCAACACGACATATTTTGTCAAGAAAATGTCCCTAATTGTATTGCTATTAATTTATCTTGGTGATTAATTCATATTTACATCCTACAGAAGTATCCTCATTGCATCTGCACCGACTTCTATGTTGGTGTACTTATTATTTCATCAAATATATTTTCTAATTTATTCTGCGCTTGCAATTTATATAAAAATTAGTCCAGCTGTATCATTGATGCATATAAATTGTTTGTATATCTTGCGCGATCTTAACCCAATTGCCCAATACTCTTTGCTGAATTGATTTGGTGGTTTTTTTTAACATTGCGACATGCTTGCTAATATTACAAAAATAAGCTATGTGTTTCCATATTCTTTTTATAAGCATCGCTATTTGATAAATTGTTGGCAGCGTAATTTAATTGACTTCGCAAAATCTTTTTAATTATATGTTAAGAGACGCATAGCATATCATTACTTATTGGTTTTAGATGTTTAATTGAGAAATTTATTTATTTTGCCTTTCTCTTGTCTCCAGGCTTGCCTTCTGGTCGAATTCTGTTCTCAAACGTTGCTGCTAAAGAGGAGCACGTGAGGAGAGGCCAACTGGCCGATGTCTGCCTTGACACACCTTTATGTAACGGCCACACAACCAGCATGGATGTACTGTGGACCGGAACTCCAGTTGTTACTCTCCCCGGAGAGACTCTGGCGTCAAGGTTACTAACTATACAATTATTCACCACTAGGAAAAAATTAAGTTGATGAATAATGCTTTGCATTATCATGCGTTCTTAAAAGAATTCTTCAGCTTTAATATCTCTTTTATATCTAATGTTTATTTATATTCTCAGAGTTGCTGCATCGCAACTAAATACCCTCGGCTGTCCTGAATTGATTGCAAGAACACGGCAAGAATATCAAGATATCGCAGTACGATTAGGAACAGACAGAGAATAGTACGTTCAATTATTTATATCCCCTTAACTTGTTTGCGGTTTTTTATGATATTTATGTTTATGGGTGTTTTCATTTACTTCATTGTTTGTAATGTTACTTGTTTTTCTTGCAGCCTTAAAGCTATACGTGCCAAAGTATGGGTATCCCGTATGGAAAGCAACCTGTTTGACTGTAAACAATACGCCCACGGCATGGAAATGCTCTATTCGAAGATGTGGAATCGGTATGGCAGAGGAGAACGACCAGATCACATACAGGCATTGGAAAAGTAGTCGCTGTGTAGTATTACTGTTAATAATGTTTAATTTTACCTTTTACCACCGAAAGTTACAAACAACAGAGAACAGAGTATTTGCAAAAATCTTCATTCGATAGCCTTTCCACCCAATTTACAAATGAATGTATACAGACCGAAAATCCACAAATCGTTTTCATGAATAATTGTTTTATTTCGTCATTGTGAAAATTGAAAGTCCTTCATGTATAATTAATATTGACAAAAAAAAATGGCACACTAACATGTAGGAATGGGCTGGAAATTAACATGAACCTGATAGGCCATAGATTTATTTATTATTTTTGTGTCAATTAGATGTTACAATACACCCATCTTCTCATTTACGCTGTTCACTTTAAAGAGTGAATCAAATACGGAACGTGCTCTAAAATTATTAATTGCAGATTTGAGCTAACCAGTTCTCCTAATGACGAAAGCGATTTCGAACCAGTCATGAATAAAAAAGTTAGAATGTTAAAACTTGTAATGTTTTGTCATTGTCTACATTTATTCAGTTTGTACTATATAATGGAGACAATCTTATAATTTTGTTCCTTGCCTTGTTTTATACGGGTTTGTGAAAAACATATTGTATCACGTAAAGCGGGGGATGGGTGTAGTTTTGAGAATACTTATTTTTTTCGAAGACTTCAGCATTTCTGTTTTTATTTATTATGTCATGATGTCAGAAAGGAAATGAGAGGATAAATTATTAGTCTATTATAATTCGCCTTACTTTAAATAATTGTGTAGGTCGTTATTTAAGAGTTTCTAGCGATATAGTTACGGATGAATATTCGTACTATTCAGTCATAATTTAATAATATGACCGTAGTGATAAAAATTATTTTACTACTTAGGCTTAGGAAATGAGCCTACAATACCGTTTAAGGTACCAGATACATGGAAAGTACCCCATTAGTACTATCTATGTGTTATTATTAAACATGATAATTTGGATCTGTGATTCGACAAGCTCGCGTTTGCAGTCAACTCTGAATTATATATATCTATCATTTAAAAATGAGTATGTTTCTCAGAGTCTGAACAAGTTGTGATGTAAATAGATATTTAAAAAAATATCCAATTAAGTAAGTCAGACGCCAATGGAAATTTGTAGTATTCCGCAGCACACGGAAGTAGAAATTTTAAGCAATATTTTTCTTTTGCTCTATTCGAATAATTGACAATGTGTCTTAATTACCAATTTTGCAACACTGTTTGCCAGTGTAAAGATCTCATTTTTCTGATTATTTTAATTATGATTTCGGCATACAAACATAATAATTAATGAAAATTGATTTAAAATAAATTAAGTGGGAAACAACTGTGTTGTAAACAATATTTAATTCGTAAAATTTTACGCAAATGGCTGCTTAATAATTCAAAAATCTTTTCTTATATGTCCAAGTTGCTTTATTTAATTTTACCGTATCTCAATTCTTTTAATTTTACAGACTTAAATGTAAATTTTGAATAATTTTTTTTGCTATTCATCTTACTTTTCACCTCAGCTTGGCACTTTTTGTCTATGCTCGTTGGCAACACTCATATTACAATTAATGACCTAATCAATGGCACATATTTGATTACTACTTGATTGTATGTTCTAGTATATAAAAATGATCCAAACTTGTATAATACTTACAGTTAGTAACCTGATCGTTGGCACATATTTGATTACTACTTGATTGTATGTTCTTTATAAAAACGACCCAAAATTACATAATGCTTACAATTAGTGACTTAATTAATGGCACATATTTGATTAATACTTGATTGTATTTTCTATATAAAAATGACACAAAATCGTAACGATTGTGTCAACCATATACTCAGGCATATTACCATAATTCTTATATAGAAGAATTTGTTGTAAATATTCTTTTGCTCCACCTTTAGAATCATTGTTCATAAAAAGTATTCTAGGTGAGCAAAATTTTGTACACATCTGATTGAACAGGTGAAATTTCTATAGGGGGAGAAGGCTGATATAGTGAACTGTGTTAATTTTGTAAAGATTTGACTGTGGATAGAAAAAATTTAATTAACCTTCCGTGGTGGCTATTGGGATTACACTTTTTTTTTTAATCGAAGAACTCAAATGAAATAAAATGCCTCAAACACTTTTAGACTGTGGTGCAAACTAAAAGAATTGATATTTCAGGTATTGGACTTATTACATATTTTCATTTACCTTCACCTAACACATTAGTCACAATGACACTCTTATTCGGTGGCAGCTAGATTTGAAACTCTTGTGGTCAAATCAGTACCATTATCGTCACATATTAATAAAAATAACAACTTTATGGTGTTGCCGGAATTTGATATTTTCCCTGTGCCATGTCTCCCCCTATATCCAACGTCTTAATGCTGCTACAAGGCAAGATTTTAGTGCAAAGGGTTTTTATATGTATGTAAAATCACCTCCATTTTATACTGCAATAGTGATAATTGGCTTTAAAAAAAATATTCTAGTTGAAATAAAATATGCGTGTTACTAACTATTTTCTTATTACTGGCAATCAGCACAACTAGCGAAAAGATATATATTACAAGTGACGGAAAAAAAGAAGTTTTGTTACATCTAACTGAGATCCTTAGTATAATTGTCAAAACTATTAAAAGATTATAATAGTTTTGTGTGCAAGGGCGATATTATAAAATATCTTTAATGTAAATAAAAGTCCACAATTTATAAAAAAAAATCATAGCAATAATACTCAAATCAAGTGTTTTTTTTTGACAAACTAAGCACTGAAACGAAACCCAGTGAATTCGATGCCTCATTAATATTAAATAATATTTCCCATCAATATACAGTTATAGATTAGAACTATCTAAGAATTGAAATTACATATAAAAATATTAGCGATATTTTTATCATTGATTTATTTGTAAGACGTTTTACATAGCTATGTTTTAATGGCTAATATAATATCGGTTTATCATTCTTGATGTAACTCTTTTTTTGTAATTTTAATGCATTATATAACTTTTATTTCCTGTCATACAATAAATTTATTGTGATGTATTGCATAGAATCGTAGATGCACTGTTAGAAATTTTGTTTATACTATTGTTACTGTGCATGTTACTATAAAAGTTATTTGTATGAGTGTATATTTTCAAATAAAGTTTACTAAAAATGAACACACTATTTTATTTTTATATATTACCCATGCTAGAAATCAACATCTCAGAACACTACAAATAAATCAAAATCAGGGGGTCAATTTACGAAATCGGACATCAAAATGGCTCAAGAGAATTATATTTTCATTCACTACATATTGAACAAATTTTACTAATTATTATGGATCCGCTCTTCAGTTTCTTTCTGAAGTCTTCAAAATTGTCTACTGCTTTTATACTGCAGTTAGAAATCATTGATTATAAACATTGGTTAGGTTTAGTACCATTTGATTCATGTTAATAAGATGTAAGAAAATATAGATTATCTTGATATAGAAACTAGATCTATGTATTACCAAAATACAACCCTATGGATAATACATGATGGTTACCCAGGACACCGGTTGTAAGTAATTGAGGCAGGTTTGAAGTATGGCCAAGCAAGTGTTGAAAATATGTATTTGACTAAATGTTTGGCAAATTCTGAAAGATTATTACAATTGACACATCTTATAAGACCGACAAAAGAAGCTTGATAAACTTCACAAGAATATCAGTATCCATGACAATATATTTCGGTATATCCAGTGGAATAATGTTTTGAATATTAATTTTAAGCCAAAATAGAATTCCCACAAAACTACCAGAAGATGTGGGGTTATTATACGCAGTTAGTATTTTCAATAATTAGAATTTTGCATTTTCGGAATGGACACACATTTAAGTATATTCTCTGAAGATTTGAAGCCAATCTGATAAATATTTTCGGAGATATACCTGAATTTGATATTATACTGGAAAAATTGTTGATATTGTTTTAAAAAGTTCATACTGTAAACAGTGTAAATAGTTTGAGGTTTGGAAACCTAAAATAGGTACTGATGAGTATAATGAGTGTTATAATGAACACAATGGTGCTTGTTCTGCAAATCACCAGGGTTCTTCAGGTAAAATGGAAGCCGATGCGGTTATTGAAATGTTTAAGCGGTCAATAGAAAAATTGAATGTTCGTTATAGAAACTATATAGGTGATGGCGATTCTAAAACATATTCTGGGATCCTGAAAGCTGCTCCTTACGGTGAAGTTGAAGTTATCAAAAAAGAATGTATGGGGCATGTTCAGAAAAGAATGGGTTCACGACTCCATGAACTAGTAAACAAAACCACAAAAACAGCTGAAATAGGCGAAAAAAAAAATCAAAAAAAAATATTATCAGGGAAAAGTAAACTCACGGCTAAGGTTATAGATAAGTTGACAGTTTACTATGGTTTGGCAATAAGGAGAAATTGTGATTCTGTGGATAGTATGTATAATGCACTTTGGGGAACATATTATCACTATTGTTCGACTGATGAGAATCCTCAACACGAAATGTGCCCAGGTGGAGAAGGTTCATGGTGTAGTTGGCAACAAGCGCTAGCAACAGACACATTATCTTCTTACACCCATGATCATGTCAAATCACTATTGTACTTCCTAAGTGCATTAGGACTTTCATTAGACACCGCAGCTCATGCTTATGTCCACAAAGATGACGCAGAGCGTGTAATGATCTCTGACACGACGACAACACCAGCTAGATTTATTAGAATCTACCAATACTGCAGAAGGTATCTCTTATGGCCCTGGAATAGATAATACCATGTAAGTTGAAGATTTTTTATTTTAACTATGTGTTAGCTACTTCTGAAACTTTAAACGCGTTTTTCTCAAAGCGGTGTTTTCAAAGTCGGTGATCTCGATTTCTCCTAAATGGCTCAACCGATCGGTCTCAAATTTTTACACAATCTTCTTAAATATATTCCTCAGGTATTGGACGAAGGAATAAGATTTTGAAAAATTATTACTATTTTTTTTTGACAATTTGGAGCGAAAATTTCAGTCAAAAACGATTTTTTTTTTACAAATAGATGCCATTTTGTCAAAAATCAAAATTTTTCTTATTCCTTCGTTCAATACCTGCATTAATCTATCCTTCAAAAGAATTCACCATATTTTTTGATTTCAGATAATCCAAACCGCCGAAATCGAGATCACCGCCAAGCGCCTTTTTTTAGAGGTCGTTTGGTACATCTTCTCCAGGATCGGTGCACATTAATATTTTTACATGATTGACACGCTATTGTATTCTTGAAAGTAGGCTCTATTTGAATAACCATCACTTGTAATTGATAAATAAAAACTGTGTCTATAAAAAAATCATAAACAATGTTTTTTTTGAGCCGTATAACTGCGTATAACCCCTTAAAAAATACTTTCCACAGTAGTTGATTATATGTACCAGTCGTTGACCATGTAACAGTAATTGACCTTTTGAGAATAAAATGGGCCAAAATAAGAAATGCAGATACGGGATTGCTCTAAATTGTAAAGTTGAGACAATTTAAGGAATCTGTGATTGGAATGAGCCACTAACACATCACCATATAGCCAATGGAGTGCCATTTGAAAATAACACCGAGTGAGGAAAGTGTAGTATTTCAAATTTCTTAAGTGATCAATCTAGAAACGGTGTGTACCTTGTTCCTGAACCACCCATTGCTACTTGATTCAACCAAGAGTGGTGTGACAGAAAGCCCTGAGGCAACTCTCACAGAAAGTTCACTATAAAGCTCCCTGTTTAGGCATGGTCGACTACTAGATTTTTCAATTTGTGAGATGGTCAACTACTGAAACAAAAACATGATTTAACACAACTTTTTTTCAACAGGCCCTTTTGGAATTTTTGTTACATAATATTAATTAAGATATATGATCCAATATGAGTATACTTGCTTTGTCTTCATTCTGTACTATGCCAAACCTTAATCGTTATTTTTGTTGAAATTTTCTCTTAAACGGTCAGCTACTGGTACATTTACCTTAATTTGAATGCAATTGTATATAGATTTCAGAAAGAAGCAGGTTTCAACAATTAACTGATAAAGTATGTATTGCCTTGAATGGATTATAATGTTGCAACAATTTTATTTAAATCTAATTGTGATATGTAAAGCAATTTATTATTAAATAAAAATCAATCGTCGGCAAATTTACTTTCAAAAATCCTAATATTTGTTTATTTACGTTTTATCTATATATAATGCATTTTTTTCGTGAAATTAAAACTTGAAATGTATTGATTTTTTGAAAAATACTTAAATAAAATTGTATCAATATGCTCACAGTTTGGTAATGTATGATCAGTGGCCTAGTTAGTTAGTTCAATGGGTTACTAGCAATGAATGTGTGGCAAACTTGAGTATGTCAACTCCCACCGAAAATAAATGTGTCTGCAATCAATTGACAAACAAAAATACTTTGAAATGTTGCATTTAATGGATTTATATTTGAATAATTTTATCATTTACATCCAAAACAGTCGAATAGTCCAGATTGTGTACATGTATTGGATAAAATTTGTTTAAATTGAAGAAGCTGCAAACTGCAAAGAAGCAACCTAGTTTTAAGGACTTTTAAAAAAAATGAATTTTATAGGTATAATAAAAAAGTAAATAAATAAATAAGTTTTTCAAAAGGATTTTTTTTTAGTCCATATTTTAAACTTTCCCGCATTAATCGTTTGTTTTCTACGGTCCCTTGAAAAACTTAGAATCGGGGTTTCACTGTAAATGATTGTCCGCCACTATCAGTGTTTTTTAAACGATATTTTGGATATCCCTCGACATTTGTGATCGTGTCGTTGATGAAATGTTTAGGAAAACGCTTTGTACATTTTCCATCTGCCATGCAAGGCGATAGCGATAAACGATTCAGATAACCGCATGGGCCATGCTACTTTTTGTTTTTACATTGATATAAACCCTTGACAATTGTTTGTGTGATGGGTCTATCTGTATAGATTATGTCTGTTTTTTACGATCTGAATGACATACTGTTAGCGGGGAAATATCGTTGGAGGTTTTGCAAAAAAATCATTCTTTCAAAAGTATTCCATGTATCCATCGTTGAATTGACTTTCTTATAATTGGCCACATGGCTACAAATTGCTGTTCTTTACGCAGAAATTCATGATTTTATATTTATTAATAAAGTTACCTTGCGATAATAATGTGAAATGAACAAAATTATCTTTCAATTTTATGTTTATTTAAAAGTTATTTGTTTTTTGTTTCAGATTTGCTGACGAAAAGCGTTCCGATAACACTGGAATGATCTCATTTGGCTCCAAAACAAGTCTGAATTCATTGTCGGATGGCCGTCTTAGTGGTATGGTGTTTTTATTTATCTAAAATCTTAAACCAATGTAATGTGGGGATATATGTATATGTTATCATTTCATAAACTGTATATCTAGATTTCGCCTGGGGGGAAGGCAGTTGAATACTTGGAATACCATAATGGTATTCTGTTAATCTGTTCTTGATTATTGACACATCAAATTTTGTACAGAAAACAATTATCTATGTTTTTTTTTGACTTTTTATTAAATGAGAATGAAATCCCAATTTTATACTTAACACATAAATGCAGATTTTTATCTTATAACTCAGGTGCCACTACTCTGACACCGTATTTTTAAAATCGGGCTATTTTTTTTTTAACCTTTTGCATTCAAGGCATTTAATTGTCTGTTTATCTGATGTGCTTAGAATTAAGCTTATTTTTTCATCCATTAAATTAAATTCCCTTACAAAATCATTTAAATATTCAAAATAATCTTTCTAAAGCATTAAAAATAATCAACTAATGAATTATTAAATCAATATAGTGGGAAAAAATCAACTCATTACTTTTATAAGCTATCCTGTAAATTAGTAGTATAGTTTCACGCTTGATATTCCAAAAGCTAAAGTATGCCAAGGTGAACTCTTTACATCTCTACTCTGGTATGTTATGTACAACTGCGAAATTTGTAAATTGTACTGTGTCACAAACCAAGAATGTATTTACAAGTAATTCTGTAACTAAAATCGTCTAGGATATCTCTGAAGTGATTTAATTATTAAGTTATTTGATGACTGTAGGGGTGTATATTCGTGTATTGTCAGATAATTTTGACAATACAGCTCCGAATTCTCGGTCGCAAACTCCTGGATTCAAGACAGCACATGGTATGCATGCATAAATACTGACTTTCTTTTAGTAAAATGTTGATAACCATTCAATTTATCCAAAGCAAACAAAACTATTTTATTACTAATATTTTCAATATCAAAAGATATAAAGTTGTATTCAAATCGTCTTTTTAAATTTTATATCTATGGGTTATGATTTTTATCTAAATACAGTCAGTATATTAAAATATTTGATGCATGCTAATTAATTACTAATGTTATAGATTTTTATAATAATGCATTGTAGAATATGGAATTAATTGACCATATAAATCAGGCATGGGCAACCTTTCCTAGGTCGGAGGCCGGATTGTCATTCCGTCTTCGAGTCAAGGGCCGGACCAAATTACTACACATAAGTTAAATTTAATTCAATAAAACACGTTGCTAAATCTTATATATTTTATATTTATTTAATGAACGACATAATATTAATATTACTGATTACAAAATTTAGTGTGGCTGAGTGTGGTTGAGTGTGGAAGTAAGATTGGCCTTGTACTTGAATTACAAGACTCTCCATATTGGCGATGATATTGCTCAAGGATAATCGCATAGAACTTTCGAGATTTTCATTTGTTATCCTCGTTCGAATTTTTGATTTAGTGTGTTTCATCCTCGAAATAAACTGATCGCACGTATATGTGCTGCCGAAAATACAAATGATTATTCATGCAAATGCGCGTACATTTGTATATTTTTCATCCACCAAATATCATTTATAAAAATCCGTCAAAGCAATGTTAAATTGTGGTTTTAGCAATAAATCCCCCTAAGCTCAATAAATTCCATCTGCAAATTTGCTGGCATATTTTGTACATCTGAATCTATCGGACGAGAAAATATAGCGAATGTGGAGTCTTTGTTTTGGAAGTCAGCAAGCCTTGTATCATATTGCTCTATTAGTGCCTTCAGGTCATCTCCATAATAATTACAGTCGCGCCAAAAGAAATCCGAAACAGTCGTTGAAGCCTTCAAATCTCACATGCTTTTTAAAATATGGCTATTAGTTTACTTTACAATCGGAAAGGAAAAAAATGGAAATCGGTAAAGATTTCGAGGAAATTTTCGCAAATGAATAGAATTGTGAAGGTGCACCGATTTCTATTGCCACGACTGTATATGTGTTGTTTGTATGAGCTGATAGACTAGGAATATGGTCTTAAAAAAAAAATCCTCCCTGGAACTATTAATTTCTTTTTCAATTATTTTGCCCAGATGTATAAGGGCCGGACAAAATAGCCCGGTGGGCCGGATCCGGCCCGCGGGCCGGTAGATGCCCATGTATGATATAAATGAATAGGGCTTACTAGAAAACTGAAACATTTCCCTTATGCTTTGGTTTGCAGGGATCCTGAAAAGTGGTATTTAATTAAAACAACTCATATTTAAAACCATAATTCTAGTGACTCAACTATGTAGTAGAATATACAAATTAGTTCTATCCATTAATGGTGTCTTAGGGAAGTTCACAACCACATTTTTATTTAAAAACTTTGCTTACAGTCAGCATTTTGTTTTTTTCACAAAATAAAATAAATAAATATCCTAGACTTTGAAGTCTAGGATAACAATATTCTTCTGTATCTTCTGTTATACATAAGCGAGAAAAGCTATGCCTGGATTTTTGTGACAGCAGATTGAAGTGTATTTAATTTCTGAACAAGTTTTGATATAATATATGTATATAAGCAGGCTGTCTGCCGAATATATAATTTTTTGAGTGTCAATTGGTATTTGGCAAAATGATATCTTTTTTACTTATTTGTAATCATAGTGTTGATCAGGATATTTATGTTTTAATTTTAAAAATTTTGAATGCCAAAAAATGCATGTACTTTTATGATTGAACATTAGCTTACAAATAATTATTTATCAAACAAAATTGTGTGAAAAAAATTTCACCCATAAATATTATTTATCAATTGGAAAATCAATGCATGAAAATTTTCTTTCACATAAGAAACTGAAATATTCACTGAAAATACAGTTTCACTGTAACATATACGCAAAAATCACAAATTATTAAAAAAGATGAAAACATTGTAGTCATCAGAACAGAGAGAAAATTAATAAAATCACATTAGAAGTTTTCAAAGAAGTGAACTGAGTAAATAATAGTATTCGTCTGAAGTCACTACAATCAAATAATTCATTACAATCAAAAAACGTTTACAATAATCAAACATGTTAGTATAATACACTTGATTTGATATTTTATAGCCATCCAATTATGGATCTGAAGAGTTGCCGTTGAGAGTACTTCTGATCCTCTTGGATGAAGTGTTTGAACTGAGATCCCGTAACCGTTGGCTACGGAGGCAGATAGCTGCACTTCTCCGTCAAGTAATCACAGCCATGTTCGCAGATGTGCTTAACAAGTAAGTTTTCCTGTTTAATTTGATCATTTTCAATCTAGTTTTTTTTTGTGAACCACTTATTCTACTGCGAATATGGAGTATCGATTTATGGACTGTAAAATATATGCAAGGTGGATTTTACTCAATCCTGCTATTGACACATGCCAGAAATATCCTACTTCTCCAATTAAAAATCACACCTTGTGAAAATTATTTTTCCACTACAATTTTACTTTTAATCCCACGGGGCTGATCCACCGGCGGCCCTATGAATATATGCAAAGGATCCCCGAGGTCTTCTAGAGAAGAATCTATCATGTATCCATTGATCAATTGAAAAATCAATTTATGATGATGTATGTAATTATCTACCCTTACATAAAAAGAACTTAAAATAAAATACAAATTTCGTACACCAGTGGTCGGCAACCTACTACCCGCGGGTAATTGAAATACCCACTACGACATTTTGAATTACCCACCAAGAAAAAAAGATATTTATTTTTAATTTTTTTATGAAATTATTTATTCGTTGAAAATAGCAGTAATTAAATATATTATGGGAATAATTAATCTTGAATTGAATTCGAATGTTCAGTTCTATGGACAAATAAATTTAAAGATCTTCGCCAGCATCTCGAAACGATCACAGAAAACGAAAACAACATGAATGCAATATCATCATGCGGCGACAACATTAACACAATTTTTTTATGCTTATTAAAAAAAATCATTTGCTCTATTATCAGCATTCGGTTGGTAAGGTTGGTAAAAAAAATAAGGTAGCCACTAATACTTTAATTTTTAATATGTTTGAAAATAAATTTCTTTATACGTATTTTTTAACATTTACCCACTAATCAAATGAAATTTTCAAAATTGAAATATTTTACCCAGTCTCAAAAGGTTGTCGACCACTGTCCTAAGCCCTATTTTGTTTTTGATTTCAGGAGAATCCTCACTTACATCTCCTCAATTACTTCTCCGGAAACTGTGGTATACTGCCTCGATAATTTTAAGTAAGTTTTCCGCATGTTTTTTTTTTCTTAATTCCAGTACCTTCTTAGTAGTGTCTCCAGTTCTATTTAATTAATGATGGTATTTTACAATGCCTGCCTAAAATATAGCAGTCATGATGATGTCTATTTTCAGCTGTATCTGCAGAGCTGATAGCCATGTTTGCAGCGTCTTGTCGTAAAAATTTACAGATGCTATAATTTTACGATATTTAATATTGATTTCCGTTGATCTTAGGTAGAATGTCAATGATATTTGTTTTATGAAAACAAAGTTCGATTAATTCAATAATTCTTTGGTAATAAAATAGGATGATTTACAATTTGTGCAAATCTTTTTTCAGGCGTGAATATTTCACAAAAGAAAATGAAAACCGCAAACCTGAAGGCAGAGATTTGCTGGCGAAATCACGAACAAGAGTAGCAGTCAAAACAGTGCTTCTTTCTGCGAGACAAGGTAAAGAACTGTTTTATGAATATCCTACTCAATTTTAAATTTTTTAATGGAATCAAAAACAGTTGAACTTATACACATATCAATTTAAAAAGCATCATATATTACATCATAAATTTTCTCTCTGTTTTTATGACTACAATGTTTTCATCTTGGTTTTAATTAATTAATGATTAATATTATGTATTTACATGTATGTATATATATAAATACATACACGTATTTATATTTGTCAAATACATGGCGCATTGGCATCAGCTATAATGCCATGATTTGCTTTTTCTTAAATAAATAAATAGATTAAAAATGCTGTTTCATTAATTTATCATAAATATCTTCTCATCGCATTAAAAGTTTAGCAATCTTTTTGGTGGAATAACATTTTTTATTTAACATATACATTCTTAATTTTGCAGAAGAACTTAAGCACATCATGGGATCGGAAACAACACACCGTGGACTTATAACTATATTTGAACTATTCCAAAATCAAATACTAAACAAAAGACTTATGTCAGTACTTTTACAAGGTAAATACAAGATCACTTTTTAGTTGTTAAATTTCATTTGGTATAAAGGCATTATTTTAAATATAAAACACACTTTTTCTGCACCATTTTGACATATAATTTTATTAAGATAAGGACTAGATTTTCTTATCACAATCATTTCCAACTGATGAATTGAAAATGCTTTTATTTGAAGTAATATTAGATATTGATAAGGTAATAATCCTTTTTATGGATCAGAGTTTGAAGTGACATAGTTATCTTAACACATGAGAAATTTTGCCACCTACTCAAGACTTAACCCCTTCTCGGGCACGCCCGAGTATACTCGGGTATTGAAAGTCGTCAAAAACGGACATCACGAGATAACTCGGGCAAACTTCATACCAAAATTACGTATTTGATCTAGTCCAAGCAAGGGCTGGACACAGACTAACAGATAAAAAATATGATATCACAAATTTGTGTGTGTATTTTGCATTTTCAAATGTGTGCATATGTACATATGTTAAATCAATTGGACCGGCAAGTGGTTAAAACAGACGTCAATTTACTTACTAATTAGATATGCAGAAAGAAACATATGTTATAGAAAGATTTAAATAAATTGATTCATTATTGCTTACAAATAATTATTTAGAATCTTGTACTTACAAATTGGGCTTAGATCTTTATTGTGTACATCTGTGACAAGTGGTTCTTACGACAAGTATATTTTATTTGATGCAAGTATAATAATATTATTTTAATTTTTGCAGGACTGCTGGTGACACTATACCCGGAACAAGATATCAACAGTGTCTTCCAAAGACTTGTAAAAATTAAGGCAGGCAGGGGTCCATTTGTATTCAAAAATATGTGATACTCGAATTAATAGATCTTATATAATTAGTGGCCTTGTGAATATGCTGAAACTTCAATTTTAACGATAAGAATTTTTATCTTTTGACTGTTATAGGCGTTCAAGAACTTATACATCACTAATAAGCAGGCGGAAGTTAGTATTCTTGAAGGTGTAATCTGAATTGTTTTTATAAAAACTAATTGTCATGTACAGTACTTGCATAGATCAAATTTGTACAAATTTAACCAATAATTCACTTTTAAAATAGTCATCATATATCAAGATTAATTTGTCATGTATTAAATCTTGTTTCAACTGAAATCAAAATTGCTTATGCAAATTTATATAAATCTGAATTTAGCATCAATCAAATTTGTGAATTGAACTCAAAAAACATATTTAAAAAAATCTACATCAATGTAAATTTAACATGGATCAGATCTTGTTTCAATTGGTTCTAAAAAATACATTCAAAATTCTTTATGTAAATATCTAAGATAGTTTGTGTACATCTAAATTTAGCATCAATCAAATTTCTAAATTCAGCTCAAAAATCATATTTAAAATAGTCTTCACCAATGTTAATTTAACATGGATCAAATCTTGTTTCAATTGAAATAAAAATTATATTCAAAATTGTTCTTGTAAATATTTAAGATAGTCTACATCTACATATTTATATTTAAAAGTATATGTAAATTTAGTATCAATCTAGTTTGTAAATGCAGCCAAAAAATACATTTAAAATTGTTTATTATATTCTATGTATATCGAAGATAGTATATATAAATCTAAATTTAGTATGAATCACATTTGTATAAAGTCAAAATCATATTTAAAAATGTTAATATAAATATATACATATCTAAGATAGTCTATACATATTTAGAATTGTTTATGTAAATGTATATCTGAGTTAAATAAATTTCCCATTACTTTATAATAATTTGTATTATTTTACTGATAGTCAGTTAATAATTATAAAATTGATTTATAAAATTGTTATCTTTCCTTTTTACAATCCTGTCCATTCCCGAAGTACAGAATAAAGATTACACTGCAAAAATTATAAGATATATACTTGGTTGATAGCTATTTCAGCTTATGCCCTCTAGTTTAGTTCTGACAACATCTAGACAACAATATTAAGAGTTATATAATTTGTTGTAAATTTATATTTACAGCGAAGAAGACTTTAGCCGGTAAATTGCGATAGTTTGAATTTCTAATAGCCATCAAATTTAATTAAAAATATTCATAAGCCTATAGAATTATTCACTTGAATGAATTTTTCATATTTTTTTTTCACCATGTCTGCTCTCAATGTAAAGCGAATAGACCCCTAACGGAGTGTATCTGAACAAAAGTTTTTTAACGTCAAATTTTTCTTACTCGAGTTACTCAACCTTTATTTCTCTAAGAGACACATTTCCTTTATAATCGTTTTTATCAAACTTAGATACATATTTTCAAGCAAAGTCGTCAGTATACAAGTAAATATAAAAATAAAAAAGGTTTTCATTTCATATTTTTTTAATAAATAATTTCGAATAAAGGTGGAAGGACTGATGGAATTTTAATATCAAATTTGAATCGTTTGGATTTTGTACCTTTCAATGAGTTTTGTCGTTAACGACTCGCGTTTCGCCTTTTGACATCTTCAGGCATTTCAAGTAGGTACACAAATGTACTTGAACTGACGCGTAGTTAACAGTTTATATATAAAAATAAAAGAAGATCTCTAAGTTTAATTGTTATGAACGTAATTTATTGATTTATAAGCGAAAATTTTGATGTAAATGAGTTTCAATGAACTACTGGATAAATTATAATTATCGCGTATTTTGAATGTAGTATCGCAAATACTAATATATAATACCAGCTAATATCATGGAAATGCCGATTAATAATTCGTGGGTTTTATTCGACATGAATTCGATTTCAATTGTTTGAGTATATAATAAGTCATTGAAATTTGGCATGGTTTTCAGTCCAGCGGAAAGTCTCTGCGGCCCAGCACTGGGCCGCTGACCACCTGTTGAAAAACACTGGTGTACATAACGGTGCAATAATATATATTATGTATATGATATAATTGTAAACAATTTTGAACGAACAAATGTTTATGGAAATCGATTTTTTTGTAAATATAATATTTCCATATTTATTCAATTTCACGCGTTAATAATCTAAAAATCTGGATAAAAGTACAATTTTATTTCTAGCTGCCTTGATGGAAGGTTGTTATATGAAAAGAATTATTAAACTAATGCATTATATTATTTTCTATTTAATCGAAAAAATATAAAATATCACCTTTGTCTTGTTGCGACCAATGTCGCTTCATCAATAATTCACTGCGTATAGTTTGCATACATATCTCGATGCATTTGGCTACATATTATGTTGTACATTACAGACTGAATATTATTAATTGGCCGGGTCGTCGGCGAATTGCCAATACACCTCTGGTCGTTGCGCGACACACGCCCGGTTGCATCGCGCATGCGTCCGCAAATCGACTCGACACAATTTTCGTTTTTCACCGCCGACACACAGAACCGTCGACATTTATGTTTTTAATTCGCAAATAATAATAAATAATAAAAAATCCCCGGCCAGTTTATCATTAACATCTCGCGGAATGATCGGTGTCGATTTTATTCCTCGCGATCCGCCGACAGTCAGGCGCGCCTTCCGCCTCGAAAGAAAGAAATGTTCGGGTTTATAATAAGGGAGAAATCGATTAGCGCCGCGCTTTAAAAATGCTGGAAAATTGAATTCGGCTCTGTGTCTCGCGTCAGAATACGCGGTAAATCTCAATACATTATGTTGTATTAAGTAAACGCATAATAAAATGGATTCGCCGAAGCTGAATGAAAAAGTGCACAGGACCTGTCCGTCTGTGGGTGGTGGGGCCACTAAAAGACACGGGCATTCTTCGGAGCACTGTGATGATGATCTGGAAGCCTCCTCCGTAAGAAGTTTTATCAATTTCATTCAATCGAAACAGCCGTAAAGGTCACAGATTCGTACACAATCATGCTAGACACGTCCTTCGTGTTCTAAAGATCGCTCGTGTTTTTTGTCATTGTTTTCAGTCTTATAATCACCTACTGACAATACGTCAGTGAAAAATTAGCACGACAGTTCGTTTCCAACTAACGTACTACTAATACGGAATGATTTACGAGTTGGACAATTTGTATTTACAACTTTATTATGCTCAGTACAGAGGTGAGTTTTAGATTTTTTTTTTTTACTTTAATCAATCAACTGGAAATAACAACTGTTTTTTTTTTATATCGGTACAACTAATTAACTATCAATTAACAATCAACAAATAGTATTAATAATAACGATGACACCATTCCGTATCATTGATGTATTTACTTACGAACTACGTGCTTTAATAATAGTATGCAATACTATATTAATGTTACAACCCTCAGAAGTCTTCTGATAATATTATTTTGATATTTATTATTATGATTAAGATATATTTTAGTAAGTACTTTGTACCAATATGAAAGGTGAAGTGACTTTTTATGAATATTTGGGGTGTACTTGGTAAAATAAGCCCACAATTTTGTTCCAGATACATATTTTTGTATTCTTTTCATCCTATTTTAAACGCGTTAAAAGTGAATTATGTAATTAGCATATGTTTCAGTTTGAGAAAAACTGTTTCTTTCTTATTCATAATAAATATAACCAATTATTTGTTCAATTATTTTATAATATCTAAGCCATAATAGTAATTTAATTATGATTAATTACTTATTTCGAAGGCTTTCCATACCTCAATGTCATACGTACTATGAATTATTTATTCAACAATGTTTACTTTTTCATGCTTTGTCGTCTGGTAAAACACAAAAAAAAATCAACGCCTTTTTTAAAAAAACATATCACACACTAAAAAAGGTTCAGTTTAATTGAGTTTAAATAATACAACTGAATTCACATGCCTAAATTGTTAAACGTATATTTTATTTAAGATGTTATAGTTTATATATTATGATATGACAAACACGCAAAATCGATTTACTCAAAATAAATAGATTACCTAGATATTATTTATTAACAGTCATGCTATCGTAAAAAGAAACTGTTCAAGTATGAGTGAAAGAGTTGAAAAAAATACAATCGTAAAAAATCAACATATTATGATTGAATAGTTTGCAATTCAACCGAATAAAAATGCATTCATTAATCAGACTTGACAATGACAATTTTTAAATTTACATGGTTTCTGATTCATAATTTTATTTTATGTAATTAAAAGTTCGTTTAATTTCAGTGCCAGTAAATAATATCTATAAATCTTGTCAAGTTTCATTGATTACAATTCGAAAATATTTTATTTCGAACATCTCAAAAGTATTTTATTTTTATTTGAAAAGTGACCAATCACACTGTCTGAAATGTGAATTAAAATATGGCCAGACAATGCCACCGAACTCTCTGATCTTCTTTATAACTCATCGTAAACAATAACCTCTATGGATAAACTGTATTCGAATAAAATTGGAGAATTATTACTTTAATAAATTTTATTATCAATAACCGTTAATGAAAAATAATCATATCAAAATAATGATTCATTATTCAGGTATTAAAACAGAATATTATTTATTATCTGAGTCGATGATGCCTACAATACTATAACTGTATAACTGTTTTGGTTGCATCAATACATTATTTAGAAGACGATACAAATATATGCATATTGAACGCCTACAAGTAAACGGGTCACCTTTTTTCATAATGATTCGTTACCTACATATATGTAAATTTGTATAGTCACTACATTTCGTTGCCAATAACTTTATTATTATACTCAATAAGCATGTATAAACAACTATTATCACTAAAAAGATAATAGTGGATTAAAATTTTGTATATTGCGTTCTTCATTTTTACATAATATGTACATATGTACATATGTCTATTCCACCATTCTTGAGAATGTTAAATTGAATGTTCCTGATAATTTTTTGAGGAATCTTGAAGATGAATCTGCCAATGAATCTTCCCTCCACTGGGAAGAGCTTTAACACTTTTAAGCGGAATTGCTTCTGATTTCGACATATTTCATATTGACGTGAGTGAGTTCAGACAAATACTATTTTTTATGAATAAAAGTTGATTTTGTAGAAACTCACTCGGTTGACTTCTTTAACAATTTCCAATATGATTTCATTTATTTTCTCCCCCCGTTCTGACGACTACAATGTTTTACATATTTTTTTTTTTACTATAATAATTTGTGATTTACAGGTATGTATGTACACATATTAATGTATAATGTATATTTATTTTTTAAATGCATGACGCATTGGCGTCAGCTGTAATGCACTGATTTGTATTTTCTTCAATAAATAAATAAAACTAAACCGAAATCAACGACAATTTGTATAGTGCAATAGATATTATAAATGAATCCGCACCATTTTGTCAATCTGTTGCATTAAAATGCATCAATTTTAATCGCAAAAAACCTTAAAAACCGTATAACTTAACGCATATTATTACTGTAGGTTACCTTCTGGCTATTGGCCAACAACAATGTAATAGTAGAATAAATTAATGTTACTTACTTTTCGAATAAGTATTTCTAGTAAACATAACAAATCCAGTTTATGAACATAATCGATTCAAACATAAAAATTAAATTATAAAATTGTGCTTCGACGTATTGTGTCACTTTTTGTTATATTACAATACGTGGAAAAATCTAAGTTATTTTATATTAAAAATGAACTTCTATACAGTCGAAAGTAAAACCGAATATCGTCGAATAATATACTGAATAACTGCTAGTATTTGAACGATACGTATGTAACAATCATGGTAGGTTTGTATGTATGATTTTACCACTACAAACGAATGTCCTTATAGAGCAGTGGTTCTCATGTGCGGCCACCAACAGCTTGATAGTTAATATCGATATTTAATAAAAATGTGTTTTTACATGTTAATTTGTCAACAATGACGATGAAAATTTAATATTTTGGATGCATTGTAGTGTGATCAAGAATTGTCAGTTCGCAAAAACTCAAATACATACATGTTTAGGTATTTTTGACAAAAAAGAAATTTAGTGCGGCCACCAGACATTTTTGTAGGACCGCTGATGTTCCTAATGCGGCCACAGCCAAATTTTACGTGAGAACCTCTGTTATAAAGTCAGCAGCGTAACTAGTGCGATTTCGGGAGGGTCTTGAAAGTATGAAGGATGTCAAAGAAATTTACGCATTTTAAACATTTAACTTTACAGTTGTCGATAAACTGTAAAACCTGGAAAATATTATCGTGCAAACATTCAAAGTATTTTTGAAAAGGCGCAGGACTGCCAGCTGAATTCTTCTATAGATGTGCCATTATTACTTGGCCGCCGCCGAATTCAGATCTAAAATTGTCCTACTAGGGTAGATATCATGAAAAGACGTTGTTTTTACAAAAAAAAACAGTTTTCTAGAATTCTTGTCTGGCATTGATGACTGTAGCCAGAATAAACTATTAAATGTGAATAGACAAATTCAATAGTTGAGTATGGCAACATCACTCTAGCGATGGTGGCGCCTTCGCCAACAGCCATGTTATAATGTAGCATCTTTAACCTTACGCTTTTACATCGACTTATTATTCAATCGTTCAAGTTTTCAAGTTCTGGAGCGCATTTAATCCATCATTGAAATGCACATGAGCAATTATTGATAATTCAACAATATTAATGAAAACTTCAATCCAGCTGTAAAAAAATGCCAATAGTATTTACACAATCGATTGTATCCGTTGTATTTTTTCGCAAATCGCAGTGACGTGACCAAAGATTTTAAATGTGTCTAGTGTAAATAGATTACTTAATAAAGTATTATTTTACCTTGAAATGTGTAATAACATAATGACACCATGCCGAACACGCGATACTAAATTTGTTTTGCCAAGTGCAAGACAGAGATGCACATACATACATATATATATAACACCACTATAGGTAAAGTGCCAATATTTATGGACACATTTTATCGCTATTTGAACATTATTTGCGATTGACACTTTAGCAATATAGTTTGCCGCGCACATCACACTTATAGCAGATTGAAAACATTTTTTTAACAACAACAACAATTATTATTCAATCAAGGCGGTGGAATTGTTTACATATATCCCAATAAATCCGATTTACAATTTTCAATAAAAGTCCGGCCGCTATTTCATCAACCATTGGTTACAAATGGCTTCGCAAACTACCTGTTGTTCGACTCAGTCATTTTTAATGTGTTAAATACTTCTACGCTATAAAAAAAAATATGTATTGGAATTTAGCTATAACAAATCTATTTTTTATGTTGAATTTAATGAAAGAATTCTCTCAATATGGTAGATTTATACATACGTCGATAACGGTGTATTCTTTGGTTGAAGAAATATTGGCAAAAATTCTGTACTAGCAATATGATTTTGGATTTGAATCGTTTCGTTTGGATATCGACCTCATTGAGGAACGTGAACCGAGTTGCTATGTCCATATCGCCTCCGCATTAAACGATGATCTCAATCATCTTAGTTGATTCAGGTGATCCTTTTTACACTACTCCTATAACTGTCTGTCGAATAAAGCAAACTACGCGCTACTGGCGTCCTAAACAATGACCTTCTATATTTGCCATTAAATTAGTTATTAAATACAGGCGGACCTCTACTTTCGCACATAATTGGTTCCTGAAAATGTGGTGAAAGTTGGATGTTCGAAAGTAGAGAGAGGGATGTAAAAAAAACACCAAAAATTTCACAAAAGTTTCCTTGATAAACTATTCAAGAGTTCGTTGAATTTTACTCTTTTTTTTTCTTTTCCTCGTAAAATTTGATGATGTGTCTTTCGCTATGTGGGGGACCGAAGGTGGTAAACCCTCATTTCCCTTTGGTGAATGGTGGTGAAATGGTGATGATGTGGAGATCTCTTGATGGTGGTGACACTGATTCGTGATACAATAACCTCAAGGGATCATAAAGTTCTATAACGTGCAGTGCTTTTATGGATCGCCCTCCGCACTTGAGAAATGCGTTCTTAATTGGGATCACATTCTTCCATAATATTCAAAAATGTATCGAGATGCATAAAAACTTCGTTTATATTGTTTATTGTAAAAGTCTTGATGATTATTTCTGGTTCTTCTTCCTCAGTTTCATTTGTTATTTCATTCTCGCACTCTTGTAATACATATTCATTTGTTAAGGGTCCGAGTGAGATTCAATCATCTCATGAACATCTTCACTGTTAACATCTAAGCTTAGTCAATATGCATTTGAGAGCGCGATAGGGAGAGGAGGAGCGGATGACAACTGCATGGAAACAAAACAATTTTGCATTATCACCAAAAAATCGAGAAAGAATGAATTTTTTAAATATGTGAATTATCGAATTGTGTGAAAGTAGAGGCCCGCCTGTACTCAACTTAAATTCCATAATATTATACTGTACAAACTACCTATATCAAATGCTATAGAAAATATAGAACGAGTACTAATAATATTTAAGTACTTGACGACTTGACAGTTGGTCTCTTGACAATAATTATCAAGATTGTAATGTCTAATTCAAACATAAAAAGGAGATAGAGGTTTTAAAATAGTTCCTTCTTTTTGCGTTTGAAATGGTTTCCATACAAAATATTTATCCCACAGGCAACTCGTAAAATAATTATGAGTATGTATTTAAATCATCCAAGCCATTTTCGAAACCATATCCGGCTCGATTTAACCGACAACATCCAAATGTTTTATTGATAGATGTTATTTTGCAAACTGAGAGTGCATTCTGGTCGGTTGCAATTAGGGACTCCAATTACTTGACTTCTTAACTACTCGAGTATCGAGTAGTAAAATTTCAAAATACTCGAGTACTCGAGTATACTCGAGTAGTTTCAGATGTACCAAAATATATATTTTTAATTCGAATTTGTGTATAATTGACATAATAATAATATGACAAATAATTGAAGAAACTTAGGTATTTAGTATTACTAATTTCTACAATAATAAAGAATTAAACGACTCAAAATTTAAATTGGTTTGATGTTTTTTTTTTATAATTCTCGCAGTAAAAAAAACTTCGACGATTATTACTAAAACGAGTATTACTCGAGTATTTTGAAAAATACTCGAGTATCGAGTACTTGAAAAATGGACGAGTATACTCGAGTATCGAGTACTCGATACTCGAATTGAAGTCTCTAGTTGCAATCGATCTACTTGAGGCCAATTTAAATTTAAATAAAGCGTATCTTTAATGCAATGACAATACTGCATGCTATTTATTCAGTACCGAACTCGAAACGAATAAAAACATACTTCGTAACAAAAATTAATTGAAATAAGGGTGTAATTTTACTATAAAACCAAAAACTAACATTTTTATGATTATTTTTAAAACTTAACGCGAAATAATTGTATCCTGTAATTATTGAACTATTAGGTACAGTGCGTTTTGAAATGATGTGAGCTTTATCACCACATTAAAATAATAACAATTTTACGATACACTTTATGGGTAACTGCAGTAGCAAGCATTGCATTTTTTGCGATGTCTCACAAAAAGATAATACAACCAAAAATACTAAAACTTTGCTCATTCTGCTTGGTTAAAAATCCATTCTAGCGAAGGAAATTTATGGTTCAGTTCATAAAAACGTGTATTATTTTTAATGTTCAAACAAAACTATAATGCTAACAAAATAAAATTGAAACGTTTGAATTGTGTACTTTTCCGTGAGTTTGGTCAATAACGATCCTGTCAGAAAAATCCAGTCTTTTCAATTGCACGGATGAACATGAACTAACTCGTAGTACCTGAATAGTTTATATATTATATAAGAATTAAAGTATTAGCTCTATGTTTAAAAGTTATTGCTAGCAAACAGGATAAATGAGGTAATGTTTTTATATAAATGACCTTGACCCAATTGGATGAGTAACTGCATAAATAAATTACAAAGACACACATACGTCTTTTAAATGGGAAATCGTTAAAAAGTAATTAAGAAGTTCACAGCATGGCAATACTTTTATTATCCGACGTCGTGCTATTTTATGAATTATTTTGAATCTATTTATATTCTTCGACACTTAATGATATTTATTTTCATGTAAAGGGTGAAAGAGGAAGATTAAGTTTCTCGTCTATATAGTAAAACTATTTCGTTTTGAACGTAAGGAAAGGTGAATCCCGGAGTCGAATTTGATAGTAAACTTCCATCATACACCTTCTGTCGATATCCTTAATGATGACAAATTGTGTTTTATTCTGAATAATTGTTATCATGAATAATTGTGGGGGCGATATTCAAAGCAATCGTGAATTGGATTGTAGCAGATAATAAATGATTTATTGAATGTTCGTAAGTCAGATAAAACACAACTGTGTGTTTTGTTTAATTTGTCGCAAGTGAAATTTTTGAATCTGGAACATATTTATGTAGAGTAAACAATTTTATAATTGAGTATATTTGGCTGATCAAAAGATTTTTGGATCCAATTCTAAAATAGGAGCTATTTGTTTTTTTTCGTAAATATTTTAAATCTATGTTCGCGATTTATAATAGCTTGTTTTCTTAAATATTACAAATAATATAAAGTTCAGAAATCAGCACTGCCGATTGTATTAGTGTTGTGCAATGAGTAGTCAGGACTATTTTGGTGTGATTTCTAATTTGGTATCGAATACATATTTGGCGCTACTGTTTCCGCAACGCCAAACACGGGCCAATAGCACTTGCCTTAGTTCGACTCTGCACTTCTTGAATAATAATTCAAATTCATGATGGTCGACCTGAATAGTTTACCACTATCGTACCCAATATTACAAAAGTTGCAGTAAATACAGTAATCGTAAACCCTGACGATTGGAAATATTTTTATATGATATTACTTGACTTAGCAGATTATGAATATTAGTTTCAAAATCTACCGCATTACGTAGAAAATATTGACAATAGTATTAAGGCGCTCGACATATTTAAGCACCGCTTAAACTCCATTGAACTTCGATCTCTAGATCAAGTAGTCAATGGTTCATGAACAATATTAATTCAGTAGTATCTTTAACCACTTCAGTACCGCAAGGCCACTGGTGGCCGCCACGTACAGACGTCACAAAAATTTCAAAATATATAAAAAATCTTTCTGGTCCTTCTGTCATCAGTCAATCTTGTTTACAATCAGAAGTCAGCGGTAGATGTGATTAATGCGACCACTTTGCTCGGTACTGAAACGGTTGGGTTATTCTTACCCTCAAACGGAATTCATAATAAGACTTATGTAATATTACAAAACAAAAAACTACTATCTGTGTGTTGAAAAATATTACTGATTTATAAAATAATGTCTCTCTTTTCAGTCCCAGATTTTGGAGAGAGTGAAATCAGACAGAATTGCTGTGACGAAGCCTGAAGAGGACTGGAGAAGACGGACAATAATAGTTGAAAAGAAAAATGGCACCTTCGGTTTCACCCTCCAAAGCTATGGAATACACTACAAAAAGGTAGACGAATTGAAAATTAACTCTGACCAACCTAACATTACAAAAACCTAACCTTCCTTTACCGTTACATAGAATCTTCACATAGGCCGTACCTATGCAATCAGACATTAATGTATCAATTTCGCTATGTTGGTGACAATTCTTTTAAAATATTATTTATATTTGAATTCTTGAACACTAGATATTATTCCAATGTATTTGTCCTGTCTATCCGCAATGCAATGCTCAATTAAACTTGCTTGCAATATTTAATGCGCATAAGAAAAGAGAAGGCGTTTGTGTCACTGAAACTTATAGTTTTTATTAATTAATAGAACATATTGTACCAATGACATTGAATATTTGAAACTAAGTACATATAAAACTGTTAAGCCTCCTGTAACACCCAGATATTACGTGATGTGTTCAGCGTTCAATATCCGACATATGAGCATACAACCAATAATTACTTAACACAAATTGGAACTCACCTTATTGGATCAAGTGTTAGGTTAAGTAATAGGGGATTTCCTGAGTGCACTTTGCTTAATTGATACTGTCTTCTCCGTTTCACACTTGTTTTAAGCGATATAAAAACAGAGAAGCTTTCAGTGTTAAAGTAACAATGCTGATCGAAAGAGATAGATTATTGCTATCCAAATTAATCCTTGGCTGTACTTCCCTTCCAATAGGGATTCTTGTCATATCATATTAAAATTTTCAATGTGATTTTCTCTCATAACTGAATTTGTCTTTTATTGCTGTTAAATAGTGGGAAAGTGTTTTTGTAAAAATCATGTGCTGAAATAGTGCTCATTTTACGCGATTTTCAAAATAAAATAAAGCAACTATCCAACATTAGTGAAAGGTTTTACAAATATATAAAATTTACACTTTTAGAGTTCCTCGGTTAAAAGACTATAACATAGATTTAGTGCAGTGAAGTAATGTTAATTAAAAGTGCACAGTGACATCTATTAGTAAAAAATGAAATACAAAAAATAAGCAATAACAATACGTAGGTACCTATACAATTTAATTTTGAAAATTAAATTGTACTCATTAATAAAATTAAGTTAATGATAGAGATGGCACCTGGCAGAGACAGAATGGTAAGATTTGTTTCAAAAGTTGACGAAAAAGGCTTCATGCAAAAACATGTGAATTTTATCAATTTCACTATTATTTTCTCTGATTAATATAATATGTCATTATCACCTTGCTACATTTATATTAAATTGCCAATCTTAAAGCGAAACCAATGCGTACATATTGTTTCGTTTCACTTTACTATTGAAATATAATAACACTTTAAAAAATATTATGTTATTTGGTTATATGTATGTAGTACATAATTAATTTAGCATTGATATCAAAATGAGTTTCTTATTGCTGCGACTTTCCTTTAGCAAAATTTATTCAAATGGGTCATCATAAATGATATGACAATACACAGCTTATACTATATAACGACCAATATATTTTTAGCTAAAATAATTTTAAATGAATTGCCAACTGATAAAAGACCAGTCAAACATAGCCCATAATTATATGGCATACATAATATGACTAACTTCACCAGTGTTACCAAAAAATACTGCTGCCAAACATGTGCACCATAATGCATGGGATAGCCAATGATATGCCTTATTCTCTTCACATGATTAAAAATTTCATGTTCCATTAACGAATTGAATATTTTTTTGACTGTCATCTAATTCCATCAGAATAGAAGGGATAATTTTATGATAATTGATTTTTGTTGTTTAAATTTATTTTCGTACAAGAATTAATGTTGGCAATGGTTTAGATAAAAAACAAAAACAGTATTTCAAATTGTCTTATATTCCCTGTTGTTAAATTGATATGATCAGCATATTGATTGAATTGACATTTTCTTGTAGAACGCCATTATAGCACGGTGAAAAAATAACAATGTATTTAAGTTCTACCGAAATTATTTTATATATTTGTTGATAGCTATTTAGGCTTACGCCATCCAAGGCGAAATAGTAATATGAACAAATATATATAAAATAATTTCTGTAGAACTAAAATACATTGCTATTTTTTCCCCGTGTTAATCTGCATATCTTGAAGCATTTGAATTGAAAATTTCAATCTTCTGCTGGAACTGTATTTTTTCACTGTCTATTAATTTTCTCCATTAGATTATAAAAAAATTCACCTCTTTCATTGATTTCATTGTTACATAATATAAATAAAATATTTCATTTTGATAATATTAGGTCGATTGCGCGCATACATTCATTACACTCTCTATATTTGCATTTTGATCATATTTACTTACAAAACTGAAATATTTTGTTCTTCTACCGCAATAGTGCGGAGAAAATGATTCATTTAGTATGTACTTTTCTATAAATAAATAATAAGATTTGCCAGTATACACTCACAGGATACAGTGACATAACCTCATTATTTAAAAAATATACAACTCTCAGGATAATTTATTCACGTTAGATTCACGTAATCGTTTGAATGTATTGATTCACCGTTCACAAAGATATCAGCTAAGTGCAATGCAACCATTTTGTAACCAGTATGACCTGCTGCAGTCAAATAAATGTTTTACCATTGTTATTTTACTTTAGACTGAACCATGCTTGCGCATCGCATATTATATTAATAGGTTGTAAGATTGAAAAAAAAATATAACATGATACTTAATGACAATGTAAAATTCCCCATAAATACAGAATGTATAGCTACATAATGTGTTTCCCAATTTTTATTTGAAGTTTATCATTGGCTTAATTCTATCACACTGCTTTTCATCTTTTTACAATTTCATGTTTAGGATATTAACACATTGGCTACGGAAGCGTGGAAAACATGTTGTTTCGCCATATGTCCAGATTAACACGTAGGCAATGTGTTAAAATATGCAAATGAAAAAGAGATAAATTTCAAAAGGAGTTAATGAATTAGATTCTTTAATACTTTCACTGAGGTTAAGTAACTGAGTAACTACCAATTGTTGTAGAAAAATGTCTGTTGAGATAAGCTCCATTAAAAGTTCATATTTTACTGTCTCTTGAAATCTTGTTACACACACAATGTGTTAGAATTAAACTGATATGACACAATAAAAAAATTTGCTCACTCCTGCTATCTGACTATATTTGTTTGAATACAGATGCTATGATGAAATGGTGTTTGTATTGTTGTCTTATACTCAATGACTTTTACGCAATTAAATCAGTTGAATGTTTCATGGATATTTTGTTGCAATAATGTGTGCTTTTAGGAGCAGGAGATTGAAATGATAACGTATGTGGACTACGTGGAGTTCGACGGACCAGCTTATCGAGCCGGAATGAGGGAAGGCGATGTCATCCTCTCTATCAATGGAACAGATATGGAAAAATCAGATCACAAGACGCTTGTCAACTTTATAAAACAATGTGACACACGAATGAGAATGGTTGTTTTGTTTGAAGACTGCGTACGGAAAGTAAATATTTCACATAATGTTTGTATATAGATTAAAATAACGATTGATATTTATGCATTTTTTATTCTTATGACAATTTAACACATTAGAAAGTTATTCAAGATTCGCTTCATTTCGGCCCCTTAGGATGAAAGAAACGTATCTCGATTTTTGCTGCTTTTGAGTTATGAATGTCACTAGATTCAAAATAATTTGTTACATTATGTATCAAAGAGACATATCAACTGGAGAAGTGAATAGATAGAAGATATTTCAATGTGTATTAAGATCATGCTACACCTAATCTTAAAACAACACATTAGAATGAATTACTATTTTATATTTAACAAATAAATCAGTACGCCAAAGCATTGCCTTTAAAGATAATAAAAAAGAATGTATCTTTTAAAAATTAGGTAAAATTAATTAATCCTGAGACCTCTTTTTTCGCGCTACTAAAAAGTAGAGAAAAATAAGTTATTTTTCTGTCACTAAGGATCTCCTTTTTTCAGATTTGTATCAGCTTTTAAATGAGATCATAATCCACTTGCATCACGGCTTGACCCAATTTTGATGATTTATTTTAATTGTTGTAAAAAAATATTTCAGGTCGAGCTTCATATACGCTACATTGAATTACAACGAATCATTCAAGACAAGATGACTGAATTGGAACGACTTTGCCTGAGAGAAAGAGAAATGCTAGATGGAAAATGGAAAACTCACAGCTTGCCTTCACAAAGGAAAAAGACTGCAGGCACTGATACCGGTGAAGTGACGCCTTCAGAAGAAGATATTGTGACTTATTCTTACTGTCGACCAACCGTATCCACCGAAGATGTTGCAACCAAACACAAGCAATCTCAAATATTGTTAACGTATCAGTATTTGGATCCAAACTACAGGACTTACATTTTACAGCCTACTACCTCAAGAAGCGGTGATTATGTGGTAAGCCTCGGCCCTCCGAGAAGTAAAAGTGACCATCACCATTTTATTGTTAAGACACCATGTACAGGGCAAAGCATAAATATTACTTCCAGACATATTCCGAGTGGGAAAGTTGTTCACCAATCAAACGGGATGCAGAACCCTGCAAATAATAAGCCCAACAAGAAAGGCTCGCATCATCATTCTCACAGATGTAATCCTTGCTATCCCCCTCAAAACAATCAAGATAGCGCCAGCTTAGAAGCTTACGACCTCGCCAGCCCTTGCTGTGATCCGCACTGCGTACCAAGCGCTAAAAGAAGATCGCGGCATCATAAGCACCATGATAAAGAGCATAGCCATCGCAAGAAAGAAAAGCCTCGTTTGCCAGAACGAGAGAGTAATAAGCGTGAGTCATCATCTCAGACCAGGTCTAAATCTCAGTGTCAACCAAGTATTCAGCACTCAACTGGTAAATATAGGTATTTAAATTTCGGAGCAGGCCTGGTAAGTCAATGTAGTTTGCAATCATGTACATCTAGTGAGATGAGTGTAACAGTCCCAACCTGTGAAAGTTCAGTCACTAGTTATACGACATCCCTGAGTAGCGATACACTTTACTGGGATAATCCAAATGACGCAAGACATTCTAGGACTCCGCCTAAAGTTCCAAATTTAAATCACCACCATCAGGCGTACCCACCTCAATGCAAGCCCAAATCTTGGGACAATCTAACAACTAAAGCTTTCGGCGGCTATGGGTTTGGTTATGGATATTCGGATACTTCTAACAAACAGAGTGGTAACCCTAAAGGACACAGTAGAGCACACAGCACAAAAAGCGCCCAAGAACATCGGGCATATAGACATTCAGCTAATGAGAAGCAAATTCAACATGGTATGTACTTGCAACACCATGGTCACCATAGGTATACCCCTCCAACCAAGTCAACGGAAAGTTTGTTGGTAGTATCAAAATATCATGATCCGACTATGTCTGACTCGAGTATTTCTTGTGAATGTTTGGATGTAGTTTCGCCAGATGGCACATTAAAAGCGACAGCTAGATTTTTCCAGCAAAACCAGGGTGGCGTTATAATTAGTCCAACCGATCAGAGGAATACTGGCTATTATTCACAGCATATACCTCGACCCCAATTGCAGAACTTGAGAAATCACACTCTTCCTTCGACAACTTCGGAAATCACCCGCTTATAAAAGAGATAACTTTGCAATGACCTTACACATTCTTCACTGACATTCACACTGCTCAATTCATTAATTTCAACAGTCTCATAGAGTAAGTATTCATTTATTTGTGTTTGATTAGATAAATGCGAGGTTATATTATCAACAGTACAAGAAACGTATCAAAATTGAATGTGCATTATTTCCGTTATGATAAGGTAAAAGATATTATTTAGTCCTACAAAAATTATAGAATATATTTAATAGCTATTTAAACATCATGGCCACAATTTATTAAATTAAAAAGCTATAAAGTAGCTGTCAACAATATCCTATACTTCTTGTAGACCCTAATACTCAATTATTTTTCACTTTGTTATACTATATTTGAAATATTCCTAGAAAGCTTGAATTTACAGCAATTAATTAGCTATTATTATTTATTAATATCAACTATGAAAGTGTAGACAATATTATTTATAATGATAGAAATTTCTATTGCTGTAGAATTTATATTCAAGTTAATGTATGATAAAATAAAATAATAGAGCACTGTTTAAAATTTAGCTGCCTATTTTCTAAATAAAAACTATTTCATTGCAACAACTATCAATTTGATTGTTTTGAAATAATGATAATGAGTTTTCCTAGTCACACCAAAATTGGCAGCATTTATGCTTAACCATTTTACTCAAAGAGGGCCGATATTTTGATATTTAAGAAACTTCTCTTCAGCCCGGTTGTAGTGCGTAAGCATATAAGGTAATATATCTTGTCATTGTGGTAGATAAAGTGAATTCTTTCATTGATAACGATCTCTACAAAAATATTCAAAAATTATTCATAAATCTAAAGGAAAAATCAAATACATCTCTATCATTATTATACTACTCACGACATTAAAAGTTCTCTAAAACAAAATTAAATACCATGCGATTCATTTTTAATACAATTATCTGTCTCAATAAATAGTGGCATCAATATAAAATATTATATTGATATCATTGTTTCTAATTTATAGCCGTATAATAATATTTGTATTATAAATATTTATTCATTAAACTGTATTGCATGAAACAAGATCTCAATTCTACCATTTTTTTATTACTTCATTCCTGTTTCCTATGTGACTACATTTAATCACCGATATTTATTATCCGCACAAATCGCAAGTCTATTCATCATTGTGAAACAAACCAATTTTTAATCATGTAGTAAACAATACTAGAAGATTTTAATAAAGTATGCTCAGATATCCATTTAATTCAATTTAAATGTTCCGTTCAACGGATTTCATGTATACAATGTAAATTTTTAAGTGCACATTTACAAGTGTACAAGTATATTGTCATCCTCAGGGGTAAGATCTTCACTTAGCCACATAAAGATTCGAGGAACAATTCCTGTAAAGCTATATTCTGAATGTTGATTCTCTCTATGTAATATTTAAGATCTTTGCGATCTCTCTTAGTTTGAGTTTATATAATTATAACTCTCCTGGAGTTCATCTGAATATATGAAAAAATATCTCAGGTGTTGACCAGTATTAGCTGTTATATCTAATATATGTTAAACATACATTTAAGCTGAATGTAATACAATAATATGTGAGGCCTGTTAACATGACTTAGAATCCCAGATTTATTTGTTGATTTATGGATTTGTGTTCAACGGCATATGTGTCGGTGAAGACTTACTTTCTCCCACCCATCCAATCCTAAAAACTTGGTGTAGCGAGAGTGGTTATAAAACTTCTAGCTCTGTCCTAGTTAAACCCTGTCCTTTCTATCATTATTCTCTCAGGAAAAGAGAAGTTGAGTTACTGAATAACAAGTCTGTGGAACTCTATTTGGAATCCATAAGCTCCATACTGATATTGAAAAACAAGTGTAAAGAGGTAATTTTGAAATAATTTTCAAGCTGCTTGAAATCAACGAATATAATATATGAATGGTCATTTTCTGGATGTTCATTCACTGATCTGTGTCATAAATCAAAAATAAGCTATAAAGGTTGACTTGATGTTGTCTTTTTGAGATGTTAGCAAATTTATTGCATGAAGAGAGTTCATACAACTAAATTACGTTATGAAAGATCCTTTCCTGTATATATATAGTATGTAAAAATAAAATTTTCCTATCTTATAATTTCCGTTAAAGTTTGTCAATCATCGTTCTATTGTATTTGGTGTTTAAAACCTTCATGTTGATTGTTTTATTTCCTATTTTATATATATGTTACAGTAAAACTGTATTCACAGTGAACTGTATTCTTGGGTTCTCACATGTCAGAATATATTTTCACTGACATGGCCAGTGAAAATATATCAAGCAATAGATTTGTATGACAATATGATTTCACTGGTCCCGATCAGGTAAATTATATTGGCCCAAGTCAATGATTTGTCAGCCTACAATTTTGGTTTGCTTCAATGAAACAAAATCAGCAGTTTATAAAAAGAGAACCAAAGAAAAACAGCAAACAAAATATATATTCACTAATGAAAATGTATTAGAATATGCTTTCACTGAAATGCCAGTGACAATATATATTTTACTGAGAATATAGTTTCGCTGTAACATAAATATATAAAAAGACCTAATGCCATTGAAATATTAAATGTAATAAATAGCACAAGTATACTTACTCATATTTATGAAATTAAGTAAATCTTAAATGTTTTATATTAGAAACGCTTTTACATTTATTATATGTATTATTTAGGCTTAGATTAAATTAACGCAATGAGTTTTGAAGCTGATGATCAAAATCGCCATATTATTTATTACAGAAAAATTGCAGTGTGATATTGACTTACTATATACGCAGTTAAAGAAACCGATCCTGTATTTCTCAATGCAAATAGATTATAGACATGCATTTATCTCTGTTGACAAAAACACCAGTAATGGGATAATCTATATTGATATAATTAGTAAAATGATTATTGTTAACTTACATTTCATACACATATGGCTTTTTTTTATACGGGTCGAGATACAAGTGCCGACACAAAATTTGCCAGGCTTAAGTCACAGAAAGGTTCTTGTGAACGACAAGAAATTGGCTGCCTAGGGTTTTCCCGTACACTCTTACGCACAGCAGCGATGTTTTCAGCAGATCTTGCGTTTCAGTTACGAACTGGTGTTGTCCGATTATTTATCAAAGCGGTTGCTGACTCGAATTTGGCCACCGAACGTCGAATAGTCGATTCAGTAGGATAACCCGGCAAATTTCAAGTATCCGTATTGAAAGATGCTTTATAAGTAGAGATATGAATTATATTAATATAAAATAGTGTTACCTTTCTTATTTATTATGTAATCAATTAAGTTTTTTTCAAAACCCATCATCTCCAGAGATTTAATATGGTATTGCTCAATACTGCACTAATGTATCATACATCTGCCACTATTGATTCATTTTTTCACTTACATCCTACCAAAACAATGCGTACACCCTCAGCAACATTGGCACAGATGCTAGTATCTGAATAAATCTACTCGACAAAGTTGCACCCTTTTCCTGAATCTATTATTGGTTTGTTTTATCAGAAATTTCTAACTTAACAATTACTGAGAGAGCTGCTGTCAGATTTAGATTTGATAAATTTGAAGATATTCAATAGTTATGAAAATCGCAAAGAAAACAATTACTGAGATCTAATGGTAATATTTTAGTGAGCTAGGTGATTTCAAATACACACAAAATAAAAACATTTATCAATTAGGTACGGTGGATTACCCCATAAACGTAAGGGGCCTCCGAATCTTGGGGGCTTCAATAATAAGTCATAAATTTTTTCGCTGGCTTAATTTTTACATCATGTTAGTCAGACATTTGTAATCATATTGAACTCATTCGAATGGGTTTGCCACCCAAATGTATCATTTGGTATCTTGTCAAGCCAGATCTCATTTTTCATCTGTATAAAACTTTTTTTGTTTGAAAAAATTGTTATTGGAATATTCTTTAATTTATTTTTTCATTGCCTTCAACTTTGAAAATAAAATATTTGTGACTACTTACTTTGAAATCTAAAAATCTCAAATAAACATTTTTTTATCATTCATAAATATTTTATCATTCAAAATTAAATTACGTCTGGGGCCTCACAAGTGTAAAATCCGCCACTGATTAGGTTCTAATTATACTAAATAATAAATTTCAGATGATAATTTTCTTTCCAAAGCAGGCCACATTACCACTCATCAGCACTGATTAAATTGATTAAAAATAAGTAAAAAAACTTAAAATAGGAAAGTGATGTTTTCACCGTACGTGCAGACTGTCAAAACAAATAAAGATCATTAATATTTAAGGAGTTGTATAGAAAATTATAACCAATTTTATATTATTTCTCTGATTATAGATATTGTAATGAAATGTATGTAGAATAATTGTAGGTAATTGTTATTATGGTTTGAAAATAATTACAATATTTGTAATATTGCTTATTGTTAAATCATATTTTAATGTCATAAGATTGTAGAAAATATTGTTTTATAGTTATAAAATAATTCTATTATAGAAGATGAGTTTAGATTTTGTCGGTTCGATATTTTATGTCAAATTATATTAATAAAATATTATAATATTTCTTATTTTTATGAAAACGTGTAAAGCAGTAACCTCATAATGATCTGTAGAATCAATTTATATTAAATAAAATCATGCCAGCGATGCATACATTAATTCGTTTTATTATCTTCTCCTTGGCTCTTTTCACTGCAATTATTTTTTACTGTGTAAAAAGATTTTCGACACATATTCTTAAATGGATTAGAACAGGGGCTCTTAACCTTATTGCGACTCCGGGCGCATTTGAGATTGAGGAGAATAGTGTCAGGCGCAGGCTGGATTTTTTAAAAAAGAAATCTTAAGTACCCGGTAGATATATATTATTTTTTGTCATTGTTTCCTGGGAAGCTTTAAAGATGTGTTACATTCGTGCACTATTTTTTAATTTACATTTACAATTAACACAGTTAAATTTTATGTAGAAAATTTCTCCGATAAATAATTTCAATGGATAAAATAAAATTCTGATAAAATTTGGGTATTTTCGTAATTTGATACTTCGCACTCTGAGAGGGCGCACAATAATAGCTCCGCGGGCACAGGGTTAAGAGCCCCTGGATAAGAAGATATAAATTATGAATGAGTAAAGAAAAAACAGTTCTTTTTAATTTTGAATAAATATTTATAGCAAAAATCAAAAATCAAAAACACTAAACTGCTTCCTTTTTCATTTTTTTGCAATTATCATTTATTGTATGTCATTCATATAAAGTTTTTTATTAAATAATAGCCATAAAATTTAAATATTTTTTTTGTCGTTTTGATACCTGACGATTTATTTTTTAAATGCTTATTAATATTATAGGTTCATCAAATATTGTTTCAAGTAAGTGTGATTCAATTTTGAGCCTCATTTTAGCGGAATGGGTAATGAAAAAGAAGTCTAATGTTCATTTTTTAATCTTCATATTTTTGTGTATTCAATTAATTTATTTTGAGCTTGCTGCCGTTTTGAGTCGTAGGAGACACGACAAATGGATGAAAGAGAAAATTGACTTTACACGTTTGCAGTCCAGAGGACTCCTATACCTGTCCTCGCTGGACAAACACAGAGGTCCGGGGGACTCGTATGAGTGTCTTCGTTGGTGTTGATTCAATATACGGATTCCCACACCAACAGGAGTCACTTTCTCGTCTGTGATTAATCATTGATTACGAGCATCTTTTACAACCTGTCAATGATGCAACCATCTCATGCAGTAGTATGGTCAGTTGTAAAAATGAAATTTAAGTAAAACCTTGATCAGTTGGCACATTGACAGAATTCTATTTAAGTTCAAAAAGCTTCTTTAACCTGTCAAATAAATTTTCCTTAATCCATAAACACACATCTCGCGTATATAACATGTGAAAGATTTTATTTAAATAAATAAACAGTTAGATTCATTCATATTCAGTGTTAAAACAAGTTCAATTTACAAAGATCATTACATGTTTCATTGTTACTCAAATATCTAAGGAACATTATTAATAATCAATTTTATATTCTCTATTGAAAAACAATCGTGAAAAAAACTAATCCATTCAAATATAGCAATCTATGTAAGATAACTGTTGGTAGATTTTGCTGAATTGGGTATTAAAGATTGATTATTAGTATTATTGTCGAGTATGTTTATCGCATTACTTATAATAAATAGCCCTTCATAAGATCTACGGCATTATTATCATAACCAAATAAAATCTAAATCCATATTATTACAATATTTATTTTCTATTTCATTTGGGTCATATGTTATACTGAATCATACATCGAGTAATTGTGTACTTCAATAATTTTCATTATCAGACATTATATTATTTGTAAAATATTTATTATCCCACCTAAATTTCTACATAATATTATTGATTATATTAAATTCATTTATTATAAGAAATCAGTTACGAGAATAATTAGTATCTAATTAATTGTAAGTGTTTCAATAAGTTCTGACATTTAGAACCAAAAATACACCATTCATCATCGACAAACACTCAAACTCAACCGGCTAAATGTAAAATGTTCTTAATACATTATAATGATTGTCCAACTACTTGTGACATGTGTTTAGATTTTTTGGTAAACATTTTCAAAATTACTTTATTAATAATATCATAAATAGTAAAAATGATATGCATAAATAATTCCTACATTACATTTTCCCCATCAAACTCTCAATGATTTGAAAAGACTGCCCCATACTTTATAGTATATTTAAAATTTTTGTCTTCTTAACGTCTCTGATTGAAATTATTAAGATAGAAACTAACAATTATGTATTATTAACTTTCTGGTAAATTGGATATATTCAGAATACTTCAAGTCATTTACCTTGTTAAGCTGCGTCACTAAGAGTTTTAATCATCAAATCTATGCTTTCATAAATTGATTTTTCAATCGAGTTTATTAATTTTTTCTCAACATTTTTTGGCGACTTTAAGCAAAAACCTTTGAATTAAACCTTAAAACTATACCACTAAATATTTTAAAGTCATATGTTCATGTTAAGTCTGAGATTAGTTTAAGCTTTATCCAATCCCCACATGATCTTTTAAGGTATAAGGCTGGTCATGAATCAATTGCTCAAACTCCATTAAGAGAATATATGATAGAATGAGAAGATTAGGAGGCCATATTGTAACTTCATTAATGAGGAAGCAGTTAAGAAAATACTACTCTCTCTTTATAATATACGATTGTTTGACAAAGATAGAAAAAGATGACTTTTAGAATAGTTTTGTCAACATAAATAGTTGTATTTGTATTAACTGTAAATCTTCATAACTATTTACTAATATTTATATGTAAAACAAAGACAGGCTATCGATTTAAGCTTTCTGGATTAAGGCCTTGATTGGGCAGTCAAGGGTTTGAAACCCGGAAAGAAAGTTTATATAAAGTGTTTAATATTCAATAAAAATAAACATACTTGCAGCTCGAGTTTTTTCAAATTTACTTGACCCACTCTGACACATTGATAACTTTTCTACATATAAATAAATTAACTGACACTTACATGACAAAATTTATTATTTTATGTGTCGAGGTCTGAATAAAAAAATACTTTTCGACACTGGTTTGTTTAAAACTTGTATGAATTGTGCGCTATTATCATAATGCTAACCATACATACATTTCTCTATAAATGACTGATATAAACATTACTCCTACATTACAACTTATGATACATTTGTATTAATCAATTATTATTAAGTTTTACTGTAGTATTAAATATTTCTAAAACAATAAACTTAATCGTGATTATTATATAGTACATAAATAGTTAGATGTAGATGACCGAAATATCTCAGCTAAAGTTACAATTAGAATTTGACACTAGTGCAAGCAAATAGAAATTGATTATATAAGAGAAGGAATGAATCCTTTATTTACTCTGGTTATTTATTTTACAAAGATCTACACACTTTGCATAATAAACAGGTGGGCCTTGAAATCCAAGTACTTGTTATCCAGCTCACTGCAATAACAAAGTTAAATTTTTTTTTCACTGTACCCTGATAACACACCAGTACTAAATGTTGTGATAAGCAGGGCTTTTTTTGGAAAAAAAAAGGTGCCGGAACTCACTTCATGTCAAGCTTTTTAATAAATAAAATTATATTCAAATATCATTTAAGTAAAATTTCGTCTAATTGATTTTGAAATCTGTGAAAAAAGGTGCCGGAACGCCGTTCCACCGCGTTAAATAAAATAAAGCCCGGTGATAAGTATTATTGTCTTCAACATTTTGTATTTTTCATCAAAAATTTTTTACAAAATATGAAACATTAGTCATAGGTTATTGACAATATACATTAAATTTAATTAAATAGATTGCTTACTGTAAGGCTTGCAATAAATACATTATGAAAATGGATTTGTGTTGTTTGGTATTTGTGAAAGAATTAAATGTTATAGCGATATCGAAAAATAATAATAAGATTTTCAAATTAAGTATTTTAACTTTTTTTCACAAACCTGAGAGTGATATGTCATGGCAGATGTTTTTAAATAAAGGTTCTGAAATCAATGAAGGATGATTTAATATTTGTTTATTACTGTATAAGTTTGTAAATGTTCATTAAAACTGATTGTTTCGCTGTCATCCTACATCAATTGATGACCCCCTCCTCTTACATGCCTTTAAAAACCCCAACTTGTAGCATCACTCTCTTTAAAAATTCTGTGTTCCACAAGAAGTAGAAATGTGAGGCCTTAAAGAAGATTACTTCATCCATCAACAGTATATGTACCGCAGAGCAAAGGCATGTAGGTTTTACAAATGACAGTGTCCAGCTAACCATTTCATTACTGACACAAGCCACGTTAAAAATTGCTGATAGTCCTATTACTAGATGTGTATTCTTGGTCCAGTCCAAGGCGCAGTGGTCAACGTCTTTGGCTACCGTGTCGGACCGCCTGGGTTCGATTCCTGGTACTAGCAGATTTTTTCAGACGATAAATCGATTCTGCTAAGAGGCAATGAGTGTTTGTGTTCTTAAAAATCCCTTCCCACCTTTCCGATCCTAATGAGCGATGCATAGTGACAGCGATTAGCTTACTACTAGTCCTGTCCTATTCCTTGTATCCTTTCTATCCCTATTCTCATCTTAAAAAAAAGAGAGGTTGAGCAACTGAGGAACAGACAGTTCTCGTAGAAAAACATGTTGAGATAAACTCAGTGAGGAGTCCATATGCTCCAATTTGGGTGCGGAAATGGTAAAAAAAAATAGTTCTATAGTATCACTTTGCCATCAAATTGTCAATTATTGATAGAAGAGCATTATATTTATTTTGAAAAAATATTGTAGATTTTTAATTAAGTCCATATTTTTGTTTAAATAATGAAAAAGACTGATTTCGCTCAACACCCATCCCTCGCTTAACACGGAAGATAGGTTCTGCTAGATCACCGTGTTAAGTGAGACTAACAAATGTATGGAAAAGAGAGGATAGGTTCTTTTTTAGAAATATTAAGAAAAAAATACGTACGGAGAATTTCTGAAAATTTATTGAAATATTATGAACCCGGATAAAATATATTATTCAATGTCACTATCACTTTAAGATGTTAATAAAGGAACTTTCTTTCTTTTCATTGGCTGAATTTCATCATCACTAAACATTTTCTATATGTTCTGTGTCATTTAAACAAATCGGTAATTTGTGATTGTCCATCTTTTTTGATAGTCTTGTAAATCTTTTCATATCTTTCAACGTACTGTTTAATTTCTTGTTGAAATTTTAAAGCTCGATCCATATCTGGATCATTTGCAACTCATCTTTTATTGTTTTAGCAGTAATCGTTGAAATTGGACCAGAACTTTCGGTATCGCTTCTGATTTCAGGAGGTACACTTGTAGTCATATCAAATAAATCTAACGACCACAAAATCTAACGAAATCCATCTGCGCCAAGCTATATAGGTCCAAAATGAAGCAAGGAATCCAAAACTACCGTCAAAAGTAGCGTCAGAACAATATTAGCCACGTGTCTGAATACAGCAAATTTACCAAATCTTCTTCATTTAACTCTCGTTCTTCAAGCAATTCATCAATTTCGTAGATTGCCAAATCCTCCAATCCCTCACCTCCTATTAACGTGCGATATTAATAACTTTTTTCCACTGAAACTGGAACCGTGTTTAATTGAAACCGTGCTAAGCGAGGGATGGGTGTATTTTCCATAGGTATTTTCAACTGATATCCCTATGATATGACACAATGAACCTTGCTTAGCGATTCCTGTCAGTGATCCGAAGAAGCTTTTTTATAAATCAGTTATATGATTATAGAATGTTGTACTATAATTCCAAGAGATGGCAGTAACCAACTAATACATTTAACTCCTTGGTTACGGCGTGCAATATGCCGCTTTGTGTTTTTCAAGCTACAAGCGATTTTTCAATATTGAGTTAACATTTTTTTCAATTTTATAAAATTGAAAAAAACTCAAGACGGAGAATTATTTTTTCATTTTAGTAGAGTGACTGCGCAATTTCCCACGAGGTTAAGTTATTAAAACCATCGACTTTGGCTGATAGTTGGTGTAAAGTACAGCGTGTATACACACTCATTTATGTGGCAGCTCTGCGCGCACGGAATAGTAAAGCGTATAATACGCTCGTGGCATAGAACCAGCTAATTAAATAGTGAGTATTGTACATAAATATTCTTTTTCAATTTTTTTTTCATGAATATTTTAACAAATAATTTATTTTTATAGAAAAAGTATTTAAAATTTTAATATAATATTCAATCTATATAAGCTTATTAAAAATAAATAACTAAAACGTCATCAATTTAATAAAGCATAATATTTATAAAACAAACTAATTTTTCGTGATAGAATAGTAAAAAAATGAAATGCGGAATATTTGTATTTATCAATTAAGCAACAACACAAAACATTTTTTTTTATCATGATGCGCTAAGATAAATATTTTTGAATTGTTTAAAATCAAGTTGTCCAATTGTCAGCTTGAATGATTTTGTTCTTAATTTTTGCACACGATTAATATGATCAAAAAATACTGATATTTTTAGACGACGAAATAGGAAACGTATTTATTTCTTATTGCAAGACCTTTATTGTTATGTCGTTGGTCTGTCACATTTATGTTATCTATGGTCACATTTTCGCTACCACAACCATAGATAACATAACCACAACTGAACATAACTTGTCTACCTACTTTTTTACGCCTTAAGTTTTAAACAATTGAGAATGAATTGATTTAGCGAAACAAATGCAAACATGGATAATACCAACGAAGGTAATTTCGTGAGAAATGCTATTTATTCAAATGCGAGTGATTTATCGTCTGTAGTCTCCAGTCCGACATCTGGGTGTGTTTCTGAAGATGACTCTTGGGACACAGGTTTTGTGCCTAATAGTATAATAGAGAAACAAATAAAACTCTCTGATGTAAGTATCAATTTTGTATCAATCATTATATACTTGCCACTTTTTTATAACATTAATATCGCGTATTATCGAACGAAACTTTGATAGCTCCAAACTATGTATTAGAGTTGCATTTGATGATATGTATTTGTAATTTTGTCATTGAAACCTTTATTTACGCCTGTCGTACAATTATTCGGAGTAAGTTTTCACTCTGAAGCATTAGAAAATCCTCATTTTATCATATAATTGAAAATCTAAAGATCTTATGGTTACCACCGACCTTGTGCCCATTTCTATCTGTCTACAAGCAATTGTCATTTCTGTCAGATATTGAATTAAATCCAAAAAATATTTTGGCTGGTCTTTTTCTCGAATTCGGAAACAATGTTTGTGTTCACATAAAATACCAACTAATTTGTTTTGAACATCAACTTAACATTTTCATTTCAATGCCTGTGTCCAATCTACCTTTTTGTCATCATAATTATATTTCGTACGTTTAGTTTTTTCGAATTTGAATGGTTTTTTATATCAGTAGTTTTCGAGGTTTCTAAACAATCTAAAAAAAATTGTTTATCCCATAACACTTTCATATTGATTTTATTTGATAACACAGTGAAACAATGAATCATGCTTTCTCTTTGTTCGTAATAAATCTTTTGTCTACACCTGATCTAAATTATGTATATATAATAATATGTATTCATCAATGTTGTGGAAAAACTCTTCATTATCATTATTTTATTTATCATGATAACTTTTAAAGTCACGACGCTAAGTATGGTCTAGTTTTGTGATGTTTATGATTAATTATTACTAATGAAAAATGTGAGTTTTTGTCATAGAACTTTGTATTAAAAATATTATAGCTACTTTATATCAAAAGATGTTCAATATTGTCTGAATAATTGTTAACACTTTGTCTCCAATGTTTGATTCATTCAAAATACAATCAGCGACACCAATTTGTTTTATTTATTAAGACATTTAACGCTTAACACTCGAGTGCCGCCATACAAGCGGCATTGGAAGTTTGCCGTATTACTCGAATGCCGCTTCTATGGCGGCAAGACTATAAAGTTGTTTTATTCATATTTTTACCAATTTTTATGATGCGATTTCAGACAAGTTGAAATAAATACTATTGGTCTAGACCAGTGGTGCACAAGCTTTTTGAGAGAAGGGCCAATTTATCCATTTAAAATTTTACGCGGGCCATAAAGGGTAAAAGTGAAGAAAATTTTTGATATATTATACTAGATGAGGTATAAATTTTATTTTTAATTTAATAATTACATAATTTTATCAGCAACTTAGATCCTTCTCCGCTCCACATTACATGCAGATTTGCACGATCCAACTTTCGAGAGATTTCTGACACTGTATACTGGCAGCAAGCATTTTGATGTCGCGTTCAATGTTTGCGGTTGCTATCTGAGTTGTTATGTATGTGGTTTCTGTGTTGAGACTTATTTAGTTTTAATATGGAAAATGCTTGCGCGCAAATGTAGGTGCTTCCAAAAAGACTTGCACAAAGCGCAGCCTTTTTACTTAGGGTAGGAAACTGCTCTTCGGGGAGATATTTGTAAAAACTCTGCAGATCGCCTTCCTGATATTTCGATCTCATTTGATCGTTGTTCTGCATAATTTGTTCACATATCAAATACTATTTTTTATCATATTTAATGAAAAATTTGCTGACAAAGTATTTGTTATTTTGGGCCGCAAAAAATCCATTTCGGGCCGCATTTGTGCATTACTGGTCTAGACATTTACATAAGACAAAGTCGTTAAAAGTGACGGCGGACTCTTTATTTATTGAACGTTCTCACAGTGTTTGAACTGAAGTTTTACGCAGTGTGTTTATTATTTTTTCAAATTGGTGCTCCCTTTTATTTGTTTTTAAAATCAAGGGCGTAACGTGCAGTTCACAGTTTTATTTTTGAATATTCTATTCATATGTTGATGACAATACTGACTAATATGGTATATCGATTCTGAAACTTACAAATCTAATAAAAAATACTCTAATGAAGTGACGTACAGACCGGGTCCGCGGTCTAAATGCGTCTGTGAATGATTTTTTTTTGGCCAGCGGCGCAAATTAGGGGATAATGATCTTCAAAATTTCGTTGATTCAAAGGTCAAAATATTTTCAGAATGTTACACTTTCTGCGGTCCCCAACAAAATATATTAGATTGAAGCGACCCACGGTCTTTACACGTCTGTCTAATGAAGTAAGAAGCCATGTCCGCTGCCAACTTGATGCATATGGACTCCTCACGGAGCTTATCTCAACATATATTTTTCGACGAGAACTGCTTGTTACTCAGTTGCTCAACCTCTCTTTTTCGAAGAGAGTAGGGATGGAAAGGATACGATTATAAGAACAGGACTGGTGGTTAAGCTAATTGCTGTCACTTTTTGGGATCGGGAAAGTGGGAAAGGATTTTTTACAACACAAACACCCATTGCCTCTGAGCAGAATCGATTTATCGACTGAAAAAATCTGCTCATACCGGGAATCGAGCCCGTGTGGTCCGACACGGTAGCCAATGATGTTGACCACTGCACCATGGACCGGGTAAAGAACCTAATGAAATACCTACTGATTTACTATTTTGTGAGGAATCGTTTGACAATGCGTACTGCACTGGGGAAGAGTTGTTTTTGACTGATGAAAATTTATGAGACAGCAGTTCGTACAACAAGTGTATTTCAACTATTTGAAAGCATTTCATTTGGATTATCCAAATGAATGCAATATTTTAAAATTTTAGCCACCACCCTGCTATTTTATTTTAATTATGTGAAAATACATCAGGATCATTTCAGGATTCATTTGTCAGAAATACACGAGATCTTTTCCCATATCAGTTCAGCATATCAGTTCCTGCAAAATTATATTTTGTACCGAAAAAATGTTGAATAAACATATAAAAGGCAGTGATAATGTTGATTTTGGCGATGATGAATTTACTTTTAACGTTGATCAGGACGGTGTTGATAACAATGATGATGCACTCAATTGTGTAAGTGATAGTAGTGGTAGTGATATAATTCCTCCGAAGAGAAAAAAAAGATTACTTGCTATCGAAAGTAATAGTGATGAATATGTGGAAATAGTAGTAGGACAGGAGTGATTGATGATGTATGGACGATGATTACAGAAGGGTTATTGCCGATGGCGAATGGATCGATGTCACAAAAAGTGATGATGAACCTTTCCAGATAAAATTCACGACTTCTCCTAAGATCACAAGACCGCAGATTCCTTCAGCTACAAAAGAGTCGATGGATTTTTTCAAATTATTTTTTACTGAAGAATTAATGAATGATATTGTCAAAGAAACAAATGCTTATGCTAATCATAACATTGGGGGAACTGACGAGAAGATGAATTTGGCATTCGTGGGTTGATGTGCACAATAAAGAGTAAAACATTACATGAAAACCCAGGTGCGGAAGGATACCACATTTTCACTAACAGATACTACACCAGTATTCCTCTTGCTGAAGAATTGTTAAAGCTAAAATGTCATTTGTCTGCAACCATCATGACACATCGGAAAAGACTGCCGCCTAGGATAAAAAACACAAATTTTCCCGAAAAAAAAATACGCTTATGAAAATCTCAATATTTTGATTATCGCTTGGAAGAACAAGAAGGTGGTTACATTTTTAAGCACATGTGACACAGCAGAATTAAAAACATTCCAGAGAAATGTGTGTGGTGGTTTGCCAGTCTACATCAAAAAACATATGTTGCAATAAATAATACGAAACATATGGGTGGAGGAGATCGGGCTGATCATTATGTATTATTGTATTGTTATTTGCGTGGTGGAGAAAAATATTTTTTTGTGGAATGGAGGTATGCGTAATATGCTCTTACATATTATATAAAGTTTCGAACGAAGAGAAAAATGAAAAACCAATGACGCATCTGAAATTTGTCAAATTATTGGTTGACTAATAAGTAAGAGATTTTCGGCTTGGTGGATTTCGTAGGCGCACTTCAAATCTTCTTACAGAAGACCGACTTACAGATAAGTTACATGTACTGCTTTCCAGGACTAACATAGACTGTGCAGTGTGTTAAAATAGAAAAAAAACTCAGGTGGGAGATCATAAACATGACTATTTTGCGAGTCTTGCATCTTAAGCCAAGATTACATATTGGAGATTGCTATGTGAAATACCACACAATGAAGAATTACAAATAAAATGAAAATAACTACATTATATTCATTATATATATATTTTACAGAAATAATAACAAAACATTTTTTTTAACATTTTTTTCATCAGTTGAATGTTTTACATTGAAAATATGCTCGTCATGGAAAAATGCCACGAGTTGCCGGTACCCACATACAAAAAAATGCTCGAGTGTTAAAGGTTAACACACTGGATGCTGAGAACACCCCTAGCGTGTCCATTTTCATACTAAAAAACAGGTTCAGCATTGAAAGCGTTAATTTATTTAGACATGAAGGTTAAAATATTACTATCGAACATCTTTTGAACATCTATTGAACATCTTTTGATATAAAGTAGCTATAATTTTTTCAATATGAAGTTCTACGACTAAAACTCAAATTTTTCATTAGTTATAATTAATAATGAAATTTGAAAAATATGGTGCACAGTAAAATATTTTGTTGTTTATGTTGGTAAAATATTTTCATTATTTTCAAAAAACCATTTCTATGTTTGAAATATTATCAATAAACTTTAAAACCATGATACCTAATGACATTTCTCTGTTTTTTTCAGATGTATAGTTTGTGTTTATTATTAAATGTGTAATATTTTATTTCTTTGATTGTTGTTTCCAGGATGCCTCACTAGAAAATTTAAATAACGCAATAATGGAGTGTAAAAAATTGGTGCTGAACAGTAAAGAATGCTCCGAGGAACGGAAATGGCTTGTAAGATTCTTGGTTGAGCTGCGATATCGAGCTCAAGAACTTAAAGATGCTGGAGAAAATGTCCCTAACAAGATGGGGGTGTCAGTTGCCGGCCACCATTTTAAGCAATACGACAATCTAAATTCCACCGTGAAACAATACTGCGATCATTGCAGTGGAGTGATATGGAGTGTCATGCACGGGTCATATGTCTGCCGAGGTTAGTTTGATTTTTTAACATTAATTAAATTAACAATGAAAATAAATTTAACACAGAATAAAATTTCAAATCGCAATTTATTTAATTTTGGATATCGCTGTATTGATTCTTTCCACGAACAATTATTTATTTATAGTTACATCACTATTCTTAAAAAGTCCATCGTTTTATTTATATGAAATACAAACTGCATGACCATTAATTATTTGGTCAATTCTAATTCGATAAATGGTATGTTAAAAATAATAAATGGTCAGTTAAAAATAATAAATGGTCGGTTAATAATTAGTTTTGGGTCAGTGTTTTATTGTAAAATGGTCAATAATTGTCTGTAAAGGGGTCAGTAGATATCATTAAACGAGGGATTTAAGTTATATTATAACATAAAAAATAGATGGTGTTAATATCCTCGCTGGCAATCTTAAAATTGAAATGTCAAAAATCAAGTCATAATATCAAACGTCATATGTCATTTATAATATCAGCTTCATATTTGGGCAATCTTAAAATTGAAATGTCAAAATGAACCATAAACAATGAAGACAAAAGTTTGAAAATATTACCACTGACAATTTTACATTTGTTTGCATATTTATATATGTAACGTTTTAGGTTTTGATTTTAATTTTCCCCCATCACGGTGTAAAATTCAGCCAATTTTTAACAGCAAAAGCGCAACCATAAAATACAAAAATATGTTTTGACAGTCTTTGTCTTTGAGTTCTTGTGCATAATTATAAACTGTGGAATCAGTATAATTAAATCTGAAAAGAATATTACTGAATTTATTTTCAGAATTTTTAAACGCAAAGTAAGGTGAAATATATATTTAAAAAAATCAGGAAATCTTTCAAATAATTACCAAGAAGCTGTGATACTTCAAATTCGAACCTAAATCTTAAATGCATTCATCTGTGGATATGTGATCCTCTGAAACGAACTGAAATGATTTTTTACGCTGAAGAATATTGTTGAAATTTGTTTCTAATTATTAGCCTATAATAAAATGATTCTTATTATTTTAAGCAAATAATTAAATTATGTTACTGCCTCTATCTAGAAATATTATTAGTTGGTATTTTTTGGTTGCATTTTTGCTCCTCTAAATTAAAACAACTCTACTTCATACTTAATGTCACAAAGTACAGTCACAAATTTTCAGAATTGAAACTTTTATGTGATTCATTCAAGTCGATTTGTAAGCTTTCTTCACTCGTAGTACTATTATTTTCACCTAAAAAGGCAATCAAATCTTCATTCAAATCCATCTCATCATTTATATATTCATTGATATCTTTATCAGTTATGTTATCTTACTGTATATCTGTTGATTATCCCTGGTTTCATCTAACTGCCACATGCGGATGAATCACCGCGTAAATACGTCAGATGCACGTGTTTTATTTTTATTCATTATTCGGGGGTTTTAACTCATTATTGGAAAACCTGCCGCAAATGTTATTGGGGGGTTCATTAGCGGGAAGCTCATTATTGGGGGGTTTACTGTATACTTTGGTATCTTCTATTATAATTATTCTATTAATTAAAAACAAAACATTTCAAATAATATCGTAAACTTTACACTTATTAAAATAATATTATCTGCTTTCAAATACCTGAACTTAAGAGATTATTTCATTTCACGCGCTTATTTTTCATAGACCATGTCATAAATTTGTCTCATACGACCATATTTCTAAAATTCACAAGCTGTCTAAATATTTTTTTTTAAATAACTGACCATTTAAATTAAATACTAACCGTTTTTAATAAATAACTAACCATTAAAATACACTACAGACCTTTTCATTTGATAACTGACCACATTCACACTGATACAATGACAACTGACCGTTTATAATATTAACTGACCATTTTGATTTTTCACTGACCCATTAAATACACGCCTAATTAAAATTGCCACTTCATATTAGACCACCCTAAGTAGTTCAGTATTAATTAATAAATTTAATTATTAGCTTATATTAGTGAATAAATTTTGTGTGGAAAAAGTACTAAAAATGTATTATTATTTTTATTATTAGGTAATCCCGGAATTAATGTCGTTTTTTTAATATGCAACTTTGGACTCAGTGTGTTTGGGTCTGTTGCCTAGTAAAGACGTGTGTTATTGTTTTTATCTTCTCTGTGATTCTTTACCTGTCTTTTAAACAAAAAAAAACAATTTTACCCCATCTACAAAAAATGGCAAACGTGTCCTTGGGAAACGCATTTAAGAAGCTGTATGCTGATGTAGTTCCATTCAAAAAAAAACTGCAACAGAAGCAACGGAATCCATTTGTGAGATTTACGGTGATATACTGGATGTAAGGTAGTGCCAACGATGGTTCAGAAAATTTCGCTCGGGCAATCTCGATTTGAAAGATGAGCCTCGAAGTGGACAGCGCAGTCAAGTGGATGAAGCAGCCCCGAAGGCAGAAATTGAAGCAGACCCGACAATGACCACTAAAATCAGGTCTCTCGGAGTTCTTTGAATCTAAACCAAAGACCTTTTATGAGAAAAGAATTTTAGATCTTGAAAATAGATGTCAAAAAGTCATAGACAACACTGGTAATTACTTTGTAAAATAATAAATAATTTAAAAAATCAAATTTGAGTTTTACTGTAAAAAACGACACTAATTCAGGGATTACCTAATATAATGCCTTTCCACGAAGTATTGACAGTGAACACCTTAAAAGTGATATTAGAATATATTCGCTGACAAAGTATTTATCAAAATATATTTCAGATTGCACCTACATCTGCCATTCTAAGTGTGTTGAAAAAGTCTTGAGAGTATGTGTACACGTTGTAAACAGTGAAAGGGGATCTTTAGAGATGTCCATATGCGCTGAAGTTGGCTTGGCGGCTCAACGTTATCGATGTGCTGAGTGCGGGACTAATCTCAGCTTCAGTAAGTTCTCACATTTATTAAATTTCTTGCTTTAACTCCATATTAACCACATTAGAGCCGTACATTCATTCTAACACAAATAACAAATAAAATGATAACACACTTTCACTTACATTCAATGGAAGACAGATAACGCTTAATCAAATACTGTATTTCCTCGATTATAAGACTCACCCTCAATTCACAGACACCAATAGATATATTTAATTTCATACAAACAATATAAAAAAATAATTACGATTATCGTACAATCTGGTGTACTAAGTCTGTTTGTGTTCTTGTAGGCTTGAGCTAGAAGATACACATAACATATCGTTTAGCCAACATCAACATATAATAAATATATTTGATAACATATTATTCAATTATTAACGTCCTTGAATTGCATTCTTAATGATGATGCTATGCAACTGGTCTTGAATAATAAATGTATTTTCATTGTATCTTATAATGTCCACTGTGGATAATAAATGAATCATTAAATTTATTCAAAGAATTATATTGAATTAAATACACACAGTTACCGTCACACTCCTATTCATCCACATGCTTGGCAATATCATGCAATGTCTTGGGGATTGTTTATTTAAGGATTTCATCAACAATCAAATTACTTACTTCGGAATCAGCTTTATCTATTCGAGTTGCTTGGCTACAAACATAACTATTATCCTGCAAATCAACTGTAAACAGATAGATCTTTCAAAATATATAATCAAAAGTATACCTCTTATTTTGGAATTATTTCTTACCAAATATTTACTCAATTATTTTTATTTAGTCTTATTTTCGTGCATTCATAATAACTACACAATGTCAATCAATATGGAATAATCAATTAAACCATTTTATGATGTGTGGATAACAGATTGGGAATTTCAATCTATTTCAATTAATTTATTATTAACTACAAATCTGCTTATTAAGGGGTCCCCCCAAGTGATATTTTGAAACAATCTTTTTTTTTTTTTGCATAGAATGATTCTTAAACACGTGTAGAATATGATGGTAAAATGATTTTGCAATATTTGAAGTTGTTGGAAAGTTATTGCAGTTAGACTACACTTGTTTCGAGGCGGGACATCGGTCACATTTTTATGCTTCGGCTTGTTACATGTGAACTTTCAATACACATGTAATTTCAATTCATGAAACAAACCAAAATTTAAGCAATAGCAAAGCAAGCAGCTTCAAAAGTCTTAAAACAGGAAGAAGCAAGAATTATCTATAGACCGGGCATAGCAGATTGATGGGGAGTAAAGATTTCATAGTTTAAATCGTAGTTGAACTTTCAAACGCTTTCGCTTTTGCTTTGAAATTTTAATGGTAGATTAAAAACAAGTTTTGTCATCGTTTGACCTAGGATAATGACAAAATTCACAGCCGTTTTGTTTTTACTTTAACCAAATAGTCAAAAAAAAATCATGAAGTTTGAACTTTTTTTTTCCAAAACTTGTCAATTGTTCAATTTTCCACATTTTGGAAAGATCCTAGGTCAAACGATTTTTACAGTTTTATAGATTAAAACGCCGTTAGATTTTTTCATTTCTGATAAGCCAATCAGCCGGTCGGATGGAGGCCGTTTTTTCGACATGGTGCGTTTGGAGTGGTGTACCACACATTGTGATGAAGATTTCAGTCAGAAAATATTTTGACTTACTGTTAAAATGTCAATAAACATATGGTAAAATTTTCAATTTTCTACGTTGATAAGTTTCATCAAAAAAAAATCTCAAAAACCGGCCGTCACTTAGGGGGGACCCCTTAAATGATATAATAAAATTCCAATCAGTAAAAAAAACCGATATCACATTAGACTTAATCATTTTCAACAATTTACTTTAGTATAAGATGTCATTCATGCTTATCGAATTGTCTGTTAACCTCATTCGCGTTTGCATCTTGACCAATCTCAATTCACTCACTAACAATATCATTTCATAACTACAATAAAAATGTTTTGAAGGAAATTGAAAACCTTATTGAATTATTAGATTGCCGTTTTCTCTCAAAAAATTACTGTTTTAAACTTATTATAATGAGTTCTACACAGTATTATCATTCTAATATTTATTTATGTTCATCTAAAATCTATAAAACGTATCCTAGTATTCTCTAAATATTAGGGAATCCAGATATTTGTAAAATAAATTATTAGATAGCACAAAGATTGCAATGTTTTTATCTATAAAACATAAGAAAAAATGTGAATTTATTCAATTGGAAACCTGAGAATAATTTAACTTTATAATCCTAAATATAGCAGTATTTTTATCCAAGCTCGAAGCTAATTTGTTTGCCAAATGCTTGGAGTATAATATTAAATTTTCCATGTTGAACATATTTTCTTACTTAGTTTTTTCACATTATTTGAAAGTATTTTTTTTCTGGATTCATAGCCATCCCCCAGCATTCAACATGCTTTGTTCGGCAGTTTTTGACAGGTATACCTTTATATTTATAGTATTTCTGCATGCCTAAATATTTTACTGTGTGTTATCCAAATTATATGCGAGGGTGAATCAGATATGGTGTTGGTACCTCTTCGTCCGTAATTTGACAGTAAGTTGTATAATGTAATTGGAACTATAAATTGAGCCTTATTTTTATTATTGATTGCTATAGAAATAGAACTGATTGTAGCGTGAATAATAGTATAGTAACCATTTAATTATTTAAAATTATACTAGTTAAACACCACCAGAATAACAGTTTTAATTTGCAAGTATGGTGATAAGTAAGGTAAATATTATCCCGCTAACTCTCGAAAATTTTATTGTTTAGACAAATTTTGATGATAACATAGGATCAACAAAATAATTATTAACTGTCCAAATCTTTCTAAATTGTGTCTAAATAAAAAACAAAATGAGTACTACACATAGTAGATTCATTCTAGATCAGTGGTTCTCACGTTAAATTTGGTTGTGGCCGCATTAGGAGCATCAGGGGTCCTACGGAAATGTCTGGTGGCCGCACAAAATTTTTGTGTTGACTCTTTTTTTTGTCAAAAAAAGACCTAAACATATATGTGTTTGAGTTTTTGCTGACTAAAAATTCTTGATGCACAATACAATGCATACAAAACATTTAATTTTCAGTGTTTTGTTGCCAAATTAACTTGTAAAAACACATTTAGATTAAATATCAAACAATCTATAAAGCTGTTGGTGGCCGCAGCAAAATCCTCACATCCGCACATGAGAATCACTGTTCTAAATATTAAATTTTATTAAAAATATTCACTTTTTATTATTCAAAAAAACCATTTTTCTATGTTTGGCTACAAAAACCTCTCTGGATCTATATTTTTTTTGTTCAGTGTTAATCTGTTAAATACGATATATCATTAGCAATACAATTTCGATTGCTCAGTTTATTTTTGTTTCCTTTTCAGGGAAACAAAAAACTATTATATCCACATATATTACACATTATATAAGATTTTGTTTGTTGTTCCCATGGTCTGTAAAAGGGCTGTTTTGTTTTTATTTATTGAAATGAATGGATAAATTATTGCTTGACAAAATCATGAGTAAACTTTTCTTTTTTTCTGTTATTGATGAATTTCCATGTAGCGCTGCATTATCGGTTGTCTGATTTGAAATTCAGCACAAACCTTCCGCATTCTGTCATTATCAGAGAAGAGTTTGAGTTACTGTTGTTAGATAAATATTGTACTGATTTTATTATATATTTTCCTGATGCTTCCGTATTTATCTATGCTTTTTATAACACGCATGTAAAAAAAATATATTATTACTAATTGGTAGTAACACAAACACTCTAATTTATATGTTTAATAACATGACTTTTTGACTAGTGTTTCTATGAAATTATTATTAAATATTTTTACTGTTACTACTCTGCTTCCCTAATTTGTTCGACACCAACCTAGGTTTCAAGAGAGTTTGACTGACACAGCCAAACAATTTGTGGTATAAAAATTATCCACCTTGGAAATTTTCTTGTTACTCAATGACATTGTATTTTTTTTTAACTTGTTTTGGTAACCCTATCTTAATTTCATTGTCTTAAAAGTTATGCATATGAAATAACTATTTGAATCAGAGTATAGTACATATTCATATATTGTTTTCTTGGAACATATTAATAACCTTGTTGAAGTAATTCTCTTGCCCTCGTATAGAAAAACAAATATACTCTCAGACTCAATATGCTGAATTCAAAATTTAAAACATCTGGCATAATTAATCTGCTTGCTTTACCTTTACCATCATATGAAAGTCAAAGTTGGTATTGAACTAAAATGTTTCACCATTACCTATTGGAATTGTGTAGTTTTGCAACTAAGACATTATTGTTGGTTTCAGATGGCCGTTGGAGTGAACCACGCTTGTGTGACTATTCTGGGCTCTATTATTGTGCCACGTGTCACTGGAACAACGTGTTTGAAATACCCGCTAGAATTGTCCACAACTGGGATTGGGAAAAGAGACAAGTCTCACAGGCAGCCTATCAACTACTAACGTTGACTAGAGATAGGCCATTAATTAATCTGGAAGACGCAAATAAGCATATTTTCCTATATGTAGCCGATTTAGATTTTGTAAGTAAAGATAATTGAGGAGCTAATTTACAAAAGTGGACAAATAATTTGTTGAAAAACTGAAAATGTGTGATATTTTCATTACTTTTTCTCATAAATTTGTGTTTACTATCAATATTTTTAACATATGTTTTAAATTAAGGAATTACGGATAATGTGTAACAATTCAAACTTCCATGTGAATAAAAAAGGTCTCAAAAGTTTAATCTAAAGCTGGCAGTTGAAAAAAAGAATTTTGGAATTGTCCACTTTTGAAAATTAGCTCCTCAATTATGAATTTTTACAAAATATATTGACACCTAATACTAAAACTATAGTCCATGATATATAATCTTATATGTATGAACAGTTAACCTAGAACATTGATTCATTGAATATTTAATTGATATAGGATACTTGGTATCAGTTGATCAATCTTTAGAAAACTTGTTGGAATGCGATATCTTCATTGAGCTCACATCAAGAATATCAATTAATAATGCTTAACCTTTTCGGGCCCAGGTATCACCTATGATACTCATGGTTGTTATTAATCAGTCCGGCTGTTGAATTGGATGTATCAAAACAATTTTTTTCATGCTGTATTTATTATAAACAATATGTTAAAGTAATTTTCATTGAAGCAATAAATTAAATAATAATGTGTGATGTAGAGAAAAATATTGTTGTATTTGTGTTGTAAGTGTCAAAGCATTTTAAATGCTAAAAAGGACCAACTTCCTTCAACAAGTGACTTCTATACTGACTTTCCTTCATTATATGATATTTTTGGTTTTCGTACATTCAATTCTACAACCGGGCTGATATTTTATAAAAAGCATAAGTATCATAGGTGGCCCTGAAGAGGTTAATCGATAAATTTTATATTAAAATTTGGCAGACATGGATTATCCATGATCTGATCTTAGGCTTTCTGTAAACAAAGACATATTTTTCAATTTATCTTACCCATTAACGCATTACATATGTATAATGTTTCAGATTCGTAAAATGCGCGGTGATTTATTGCTCATGCGTCAATACCTCATGGAATGCAACATTGGAAATAATTTAATTAGTAGAGACATGCTCCACTTGGCAGATACGCCGAGCTTGTACAGTATTGCTGATTTGGAAATGGTGAAAGAAGGAATTCTAGAAACACGATTGGGTGTATTGATTGAAAAGTGCAGAGCTCACATAATCGATTGTCAGGCAAGTCTATCAATTCTATAAATATACTATGAATTAGTCATAAATGTAAGACTATTCTTGAACAGAAACAAGTTAGGGATGTATCTTTATTTAAGCTTCCGTCGTAATTAATTTGTATGTACATTTTGACGAAAAACATTACGAATTATGCGATATTTCGAATTAACGGTAGAATTTACCATGAAACGTCAATGTTGGGACCAACCAAATTATGAAAATTTTGAATTATGAAATATTTTTGTGCAAATTAACGGACTTATACTGTATGTAGTACTAATTCCACATATATTCTGATCAAAATCATGACGAGTTTCGCTTATCACGAGCATTGTCGACTGATTTGTAATGTAAAATGTTTTTTTTTTAATATTTGCTAAGAGGCATCCTGACACTTGATTTAAATTTTAGTTAACCTGTTAGGTGCCGGCTAGGATTAGTATGGTCACGCATGGAAGGCCGTGATTTTCTTTCAAAAAATAGAACCTAATAAATATATACTTTTCGGACATATTTTAATAGTAAATCACAAACACTTACCATTTATTTAAAAACCAAAGCAACAAACGTTTCACAAAACTTCAGGGTAGTCACAACACTCACACAGAAAATACGTGAACGTGACTTTAAATCGGAACTGATTCATAATAAATTTTATCTTAAATGTAAATAAAAAATACATTCAAAATTCCTAAAGCAAATTAATAGTCTTCCACTGAGTGGTATGCCTCAAAACAAGGTTCTACACATACCCTGCTAGCTACACATTTAAACACAACGAAGTACTCTTTTTAAAATGGATATATTATAGATTACTATGCAATATCTTTAAAGTTCAAGTATTACTATATGTACGATATTTTAAAATTCAGATTTATTATTTTAAAAAAAGGCCTTTAAACCATGTCTCAAGTACTGTGTGTGATCACGCATTTTGTATGGCCGGCCCTACGAGCACGGAATCGTTTGGCATGTAAACACGGTCGTGTCATCGAAGAGATTAATCACATGATTTCTCTGAGAGAGTATATTTTGTTTTGTGTTTTTACAACTCTTCGGTTATTCAAATTTGGCTTTGTTGCAGGTGTGTTCCGGGAAAGGCTATACATGCGAACTGTGCGATAACAAATCAGTCATGTTCCCCTTTGATTCATCCGCCAACGGTTGCGGAAAGTGTAATTCCATATTCCACCGTGCCTGTTTTGTTAGAGTTAATGAAGTCTGTCCAAAATGCATACGGCTTGCGAAGAGATCTCAGATTCTAGAAATGGATCCTTAGCATGAGGATGAATTAGGTGATGGCTTAGATTATCGATGAATCGGCTATAATTTTTTACTTTATAACTACAGTAGAACCTCGATTATCCGGACTAATTGGGGATGAAGATAGTCCGGATAAGGACAAATCCGAATAATCGAAAAAATCATAATTGACAGGAAAAGACAAGTATATTCAGTATAAATCATTTTTATTTCTTTAGATTAATAAATAGCTTTAATAATAAACTATTTTTTATTGAAAAAATCAATTATCGATTTCTGCTTAAGGCTAGCTTTTTTTTTCTATGCTGCCAAACCACGAATACTTTTAAGACACATAAGTTGTCTTGAATAGCACTCTTATTGACTCTCTAGCCACTTCATGGCGACATCTAGTCACTGAATAGCTTCAGAATGTGTAGGACCAATATCTCCCCCCTCACAGATCTCTTCTACGTCTTCTTGATCTCGTTCCTCTGAGGTTGATATTTCTTTAATTATTTCGTCTTCATTCAAAATTTGGAATCCAGGATCGTTTGCATCGCAATTTAACCACTCGGTTATATCTTCTTCGTCGCATTCAGCACACATTGAAAGTTGTGTTATTGCTTCCGCAATGTCTCCTCTATCATTTTCTACTTCGTTACTGGAACTTACTAATGTTATTTTCAAAATTTTACTGACCCATATTTTACACAATACTTATTGTTAGAATAAATGCAACGGTCAAAATGTTAAGACTGTATTCCATCACGTATGTAAACAGTGAACCCAATAAGCCACGTGCATATCAGCACATTTGTAATATTTTTGTTTATTTTGACCAATCCGGATAATCGAGGTTCTACTGTAATTATTTTCTTTCAGTGGGTATTTGCAGGAAAAAAATCAGATATATTTTTTTTTAATGCTATTTTTCTGGTTGCAATATAATATTTGTTGTTAATATCTTATTTGATTTTGAATCACATTCTTCATCGAAAACCTGCAAAAGCACCCATGGTTTTTTGCTATTTGTTTATTTAATTCTGTTCCAAAAACTCTAATTGTATGAAATGGAAGAAAATTATGCAAAAAATTAAGTTTTTTAAAATAAAACCTGATGGACAACATTTGTCCTATTTAAAAAGCTTTCAATGTCTGCCTCTAAATGAGTAGTTTTTCTCACCCCATAGAAAATGATAAATTTTTTAAATGTTTCATAATTTGTTGATAATTTTTATCTCAAAAAAAAAACAAATATTACGAGTTATATCTGTATTCTTAATCATGTTAAGCATATATTGTTTACTCTTGCTATAATATGTTTTTTTCCATTTTGTTTGAAATAGATATAATACAAATCGCCAAAGAGCTTGATAACAGATTCAATACATAGAGAAGGAATTTGTACTATTATCTAGTTGATTAAGATGCTTGTCACGAAATGTCGATTCACTAGTTTATACAAAGGACTGTTAATTTATTTTCTTGCTAATTTATTGTGGCATTTCTAATTAATCACGCAATACTTACTCTCTGAAATGTTCTGATTTACCTATAAAGCTGTTCTCAAATAAATTTGTACTAAACATATATCGATAGGATATTTCAAAGAAAATCATATTTTAAAGCCAATCAAAGCCAATTAACAAGCGACATGACAATGTATAAAGTAAAAATCAGGAAAAATTAATTACCGCATCTAGACTGAATATAATTAAAACTTTTATTATATATAAGTATGTTTAATGATATTTGGCTAACTTAACACACTAGCAATACAGGTATCAACAGCTCAATATGAACAAGTCTATAATTAATAATTCTAAGATAATTTGCAATTCTAAATTTGTATTATTATTAAGTTGTTTTTGAGCACTTTAGTTATAATTTGGTGAATAATTAATGTCAACAATTAGTTTGGATATTTCAATTTGTCTCAAACTAAAACATTCTGATGTTTTAGCGCATAGTCCTTGCAGTTGTAAATATTTCAAATATAAAGTGACCGAATATATTTGCAAAAATAACCCATGAATCATAGCATTTAACTAGTCTAGTAAGCATATTTCACTTGAATAGATTTTGCATTAATGTGTGCGTTGCGGTAAAAAGATTAATAACAAATCAATGACTAAAAGAATTTGGCATTCTTTGAACCTGAACAATTTATCAAAATAAGGAGTCTTTTATAAATATCTTACATTCAGACTGAAGATAATAAATATTTAATTTCATTTTTTAGCCAAAAAAAAATTTTACAACCGTTTTTGATATTCTAGAATTCTTTCTCACTAATCTAATGTATGCTGGGTTTCAATCATAAATTATTTTGTTTTTTGTAAATATTCATTTAGAATTAGTTATCTTGGCAAATAGTGAAAAATATGTTGTGCTGTTGGCCTCAATAAAAATTAATTCAAATAAATTTTTTGCTTATACGGCTTAAAAATAGAACAAATATTTGTAATTAAATCATCGTGCATTATTTCTTTAGTAACCTCATATATTTTCGATACCAAAATTGTCTTTTCCGTATACTTCAAAAATACTGAATCAAAATCAGTTTTGGGCAGCAAAAAAAAGTGTTATCTATTTCTAAGATTTGTGATATATAGTGATTCAAATTTAAGAATTTATCATACAGTGCAATAGGACCCATGGTTGAGTAGAATAATTTGGGTCACGCCAATTAAATATCATAATTGATCTCATTGACATCAACATAACATCTATAAATTGCTAGTCTAGATTCATAGATAATCAGGCTCCAGATACTTCCAGAAGTCATATACGCCATGGACAAGGCTACTTTACTTTGTGAACTAAAGAATTGTGAATGTCAACATATGCCAATGAGCGTAGCATTGCTGCCAGTCAATAGTTGCTTAAGATTAATATTTGTTGACACATCTTATGTACATTATTAACTTTCGCTTAATTATCTCTATTTTGACCTGTTGGGATGAGTTCTGTTAAATTAAATTTTATAAAAATTTCTTCCTTTCCATTAATAAAAATATCAAAATGGTTTTATATATATTTATACACAATATTTAATAAATTCATACTGATAATTTGATCACATTTTTTGTTTTTGTTTTATGATAATATCGTGAACCAAAGCAACTGATAAAATTTGATAAAAAAAAGTATAAAACTATAATTAAAGTTTCATTATTAAAATTATTGTCTTTTATTTATGATGGCATTATAGTGATCTGAAACTGCCTACATCTAGGAATCAGCAATGCTAATGTTTAGTGAAGGGAAGTGCTTGCAGAAGATGGTGAACCCTCCATACCATTTTTTGAAATTCCTATACTAAAACACATTATTTTATCACTAAAAACACTTGATTTTGACACTAAATTTTAACAAATCATTCTTCACTCAAACTAATAACAATCCTGACGTTTATGGCTATGTATTCAAATACCATAGACCTATGGAAATATTTATTATAATTATAGTGAATATGGCTTTAGATAAATATTATTTGGGGCGGAGCGGGTATATACAGTGTGATCCATCTTGAAAAATTAAACCAACGGTTGTTCACGCCAATACAAATTTGTCATTATAATACTCCCTACAAGGGGCTTAGCATCGATAAAAGTTTAGTAGGTACAAAGAACCATATATCATTGATGTAATAGTTTTATATAAAAGAAGCAGGACCCGAGAAAATGGAAGAAATAAAGAGAAAGTTCTGGGCATACGGTCGTATTCGGCAATGTTTATCTCAAAGGCTTTTATCACCATTAAGGTATTAACTCAAATCAAATAAAACAATTTATTTTCTATCAAACACATATTTTATGATGATCAGTACAAGTTTCACTAATAAGTTGATTATGCTCACGGCTTTCATGTTTTCATTGTCATTTTTATGCAACAGGCAATGCAATAATTGAAAATATATGCCGTCGAGGATGATGTTTTGAAGGCAAAATGTCACCAAACAGGACTAGTTCTTATCCCGGATAGTAACTAAACAAATGCCAATATACGCCAGTGACTAATAATCTTGCGTGCATACTGTGTTAACGCAGGAATTGACTAGACTCATAAGAATCGCATTTCATGACATCTATAAATAATTCAAATTGAACTAGTTGCCATGTTATAAGATCACGCATAATCTGCATGACACTATGTTATCTGACTTTATATTTAACTGTTGCATAAGTTGTGTTAGTAGCATAAAATTTTAAAATTGTTTATTTATAATTCTATTTATTTTCTACATATGAATTGAAAAAAATGAACCTGGCAATAAGTTTCAAGGGACCAAAAGCAATCTGATTTGATAATAACGTGTGAAAATATCATCATTGAAATGGCATGCTACAATTTAAGATCACGTATTGTGATATTAATATTTTATTTGTCAATATTTAATAAAGTCTTTTTCATTTTCAATGTGGTTTTATTTTGCATAAAGATATTGTCTATTGTATACATGGTATTTTGAAAGCTGAGTGGTCTGTCCATCTCTCATCGACATAATATTGATAACACTATTCAGCTAATAATGAATGGACTGTTGTTGTCATGCTCAATGTACTAAATATATATTTTAATAGGAGTAGAAATTATAAACTACCAAGTAGAGCACTGTCAAAAGTAAGTATCTGCTGAAAACTAGTGGTGAATTGATCTCCCAGTTTCTAAGGAAAGGAGTTGAGATTTAAGATTAACACTCTTTATCAAGAATGTGGACTGTAGGAAGATTTCAATTAATTGGAAAAGGTGGAATATTGACACTCCCTCCACTATCATGTATGTAGGACTTGAGTGATTATACGTCTCTTGCATTTTGATTGTCTGCGCCTCTATTATTGCTCCACCATTTTTTTGTAAAGTTCAAAGATACAACTCTTGTTTACGGTTATGTTTTGAATCTGTAAGACATTTTTCTGTAAAATCTAATATTTGTAGATACAGGATTATATATTATGTAAGGAACTGCATACTAGTGAAGAAATTGGTTAGTCCTGTTGCCAAGAAATAGGTTTAGTTTGTTAATCTATTCAGTTATGGCGGTTTACCAACTCTGGTTGAGATTGTTCCATATTCCATAATGTGCACTTGTGATACCAAATACCTTGGGTCAAATTTGCATCTACAGCATAATAATAATTAAAACAAAATTTATTAGAATCATTTTATTTCACTGCATATGAAATATAACAGCAGACATTGATATTTATTTAGTAGTAGTATTTCTTTGGCTCACCTTAATCAATAGGTACTCTACAATAATTAATATGAATAAATATTATTTATCTTCGATTACGTGTATCTTATACATTAATGTGATTACATAAAAAAAATAGAACAGCAAAGAGCACCAGAACAAAATATTAAATCAAGAGGGATAAGTTATACTTATTCCGAAGAAAAATTTTGCTTAGCATTAAACTGATAATATCACCAGCGATATTTTGAGAGAAAAGATTGCAGTAATAAATTACAGGGTGCTATGATTGATTTACATCTATTTGCTTCACTATTAGAGACATGTATCATTTATGTTAAGTAAATAAATTGACAAAATTTTTCTTTGAATCGTTTGAATGTAAACTTTTCCATTACTTAACTTATCTGTCATAAGCAACCCAGGTTTCCCCTTAATAGATTGACAATTTCGAAAGAGCAACATTGGTATCAAATTTCATCAAGCACATTCAGTTGAAATCCTAAATTTTAAAGAATTAATTAAAGTTGTTTCGGCGATGATGATAGTCAAGTATTTTTAAAGATTAATTACAATGTAAGCAAAATTTTACTTCTATTCAACATTCAGACGTTATTGTGAAAATTTGCGATTATTAGAAATTGAATTTAAGCAACACAAAAAAGAGAAATATCTACATATCACAACCCACAATGAATATAATGGCTGCTATATTGCTGTTTTTGCAAATATAGTGTTACAATAATAAATTGAATTCGTTTCGACACTTCAATGCAGAAGATTGCTTAATTGTCATGATGAATATTCATAACTGTAACATTATTCATATCACATTATCGTAATCTGGTTTCAATCTAGTTATTTCCTGAGAATTATACAATGCGAAATATCAGTTACACAATGAAATAAATTCTGCATTGAACTATTGAAGTATTCTTGATTGTGATTGACATAATAATTTCACAACATATTTATCATTTTTACGATAATATAAGACATTATTTTGCAATATAACAATCGTTTTGTGCTCATCTACGATGATAAAATTACATTCATTGTACAAATATTACTTTAAGGTAAATGCAAATTTTTATTTTTGAGCTGTACACTACATTATGTTCTTTCGGATTTACAAATTGTCAGCATTTTTAATACTAACAAATTTTGGACATCAAAATTAAAAATTGTTCCTTACAATGACAGGAGCTGCCTCTATGCCTAGTTGATAATGAATTTTTTATAATAATCATTTTCTTAGTTCAGTTGTATATATATCGACAGCAAGTGATAGCAATTTTATTAGAGTATCATTGCAAAGTAAATCTATACTTAAAAAAAATGTTTCAGCATAAAGAAATATATTTTTTCTTATTTAAATAAGGCTGCAACCATTTCCAATTATATTGATTCCATTTTAGGACTGATTCAATTAATTCCAAAGCGACTTCTGTGAAGATTTGTTTGGCTAATCTTTTGTACAATTCAATTAAAACAGCAGATATCCTTGAATGCAAATGGATGGCACGTGACCGATTTAATCATAGAAAATCAAAATCAACCTGCGATACTTACACTATCTAATAAGTAATGCAAATTTTTACAAGCACACCGTATTTTAATTTTTACATACAAAAATGTATTTACAAAACAAAAATCTTATTATCCTATACAGAAAGGATGACGAATTGTAAACTAACATAAATAGATCCCGTCGGTTTTACCGAGAAGGAGCTAGTAGACATAACTAAATTTCATTTATTTAGTGTCACGGTATCACAAAATTAGAAACCACTAACATATCCGATATAATTTATATATACCAATAATTAGAGACACATGAATACTAGGGTAGATGTGCCTGCGAGTTTTATTAATTGCATAATAAAGAGTAATATGTATTAAACTTTTAAATATGTATCGTTTGCTTATTTAAATTGAATTAGCATTGCGCCATTCAGGTTGTTTCATTGAGTATAAGCACAACAGATGGCAGTGACTATTGTTATTGAATTATTTCTTATGGGTATCTCCTATCTACATAGTCATAATATGACACATTATAATCTTTTGTTAGTAAAAAAAAGAGAGCAAAAGTCAGATCTTTTTAATACAGCCGTTTACATAATTAACATCTTCCAATTGCATTTATCCATAGATGAGCTGAGAATCTTAATAACTGGTCACCAAGACAGATTAAATCGCCATATATCAATTATTCTACAATCAAAAGGATTTAAAACAATTCAATCAATCGATACTAATGGAAAAAAAAATCTTAGTGTTACAACAAAGTTTTAGTACAAAATTTCAGCCATTATAAATAATTTGAGCAATCGTTTCTCAGTATTTTTAGACATTTTCAATCATTCGTGGTTTAATAGGATGAATAAACACAACAAAGCTGTTAATTGTTTCTAATATGAATATTTAAAAAGATGAGGTTATATATTTTATACACTATCTGCCAAAAATATGATGAAGAACATCTCAGCTCATCAAATAGTGCTTCACAATAACATACTACTTTATAATGTTTTCGGAGGAATAGTATTATAATAACATAGAAGATAAACAATGTAATATTTTCAAAGTGTGCCTAAAATCAATTGATAGATTAAAATCTTTGATAATTATTTGAAACTCATAAACAAAATCGATTATTAATTTAACATTTGTGTGCAGTGTTATTTACAAGACATAGTTGATAGATTTTGGTCAAGGAAAAATTGATTAGCAATGGAAAATTGTATCATTATATTGTAATTAATTTGCAATACAACATTCACCAGATGACACAGAAATACATAGCAAGAAGATTTGCTGGGAGCTCAGAGTCACGGTATAGTTACTCCGTGGGAGCTAAGCATTCAAAGGGTTAACACAGCATGATGAGTGTTTAGCACCGCAGGGACGAATGCACTGGATCATATTTATACTCAACGGCATTCAAAGTGGTTAGTTGGAAAGATCTGTTATTTATTTCATATTTGAAGATAATATATTAAAAACCACTTCAAGCACTATGAAAAAACATAGTATTGATTTAAGAATGCAAAATTGATTCTTGAACCGCGCTTGTCCACTGAGGTGTAATTAAAAGAAAACAATGACATCAATAAACTATCTTCTATAAACTTTACACTTAGCTACAAATATTGTATTCTAATGATGCTTAATAACTACAATGTGCCAATTATTATACTGCAATTCTTAATTCCAGTACAGTGCCTGAATATTTTTGAGTAAAGTAGGTACTAAAATATGTACAGAGAAAACGTTATATTTACCTAGATCACAAAAGAACTCTTTAAGCGTAATAAATTTATTTGTTTATATTTACGTCCATTCTGAATGTAATGCATAGATTCGTTTCGAATAATCGGTAATAAAAATATTTCTCATTGATGTACACAAACTTATGCTAAATTATTTACAGATGAAAATGTTCACAACATTTTTTAAAAATATTTTTTCATTTCGGTATAAATATAAACACTTTCGAAATTTTTTGCTAACAATTTTCATATCACACCTTGAAACATCCTGATGGATTCCGATCGCTTTAATCATTATTATTATACACCACAAGTATAAACATAAAAAAAAAAAAAATTGATATGCACTTTCATGTAGAAAATTACATATTTCCGTTGCAAATAATTCTATGAACGTTTTGATTCAGCTGACAGATTGTTTAATGTGAAAACCACAAAAATAGTTAATGTAATACTTTAATAACCTCTTCAGGCCCTGGGTATCACCTATGATACTCATGGTTTTTATAAAATATCAGCCTAGTTGTAGAATTGAATGTACCAAAACTAAAAGTATCATATAATGAAGGAAACCGTCTTACCAAATGAATATATCCGAAAAATTTCATGTCAGTATAGAAGTCACTGAAGGAAGTTGGTACTTTTCAGCATTTAAAATACAAATACAACAATATTTTTGTCTACATCATACAATATTATTTAATTTATTGCTTCGATAAGAATTACTTCATCATATTGTTTATATTACAGCAGAAAAAAAATTGTACGTTCAATTCAATAGTCGGGCTGATATTTAATAAAAGCCATTAGTATCATAGGTGATACCCGGAAACCCGAAGAGGATAAATTGATTGAATTTATTCAAAAATTTTCAACATGGAACAATGAGAAAAAGATTGATGTCAAAATTAAGCAAATGAAAAGCAATAAAATGTTTTCATCATTATATTCAAATTGAAAGTAAAAATATGTCATTATTATATTCACTATTTAACACTCACAGAGACATTTTAGAAATGCGTTGCTGCCAGGACTATACAAAGAGAGTAAACACTAAAAATTGATCATTCAGGAAACTTTAGTGGGTATGAGGAATAGAAACTTCAAAGAATACGGAGCGGAAATGAATATATACTGAAATACAATAATGCTAAGCGCTTAGCCATTTTATCCTCACAACAACGATCTATAGGTGCAAGATTTGATATATTTTGTGAAAAATAAGAACATAGGTTATTTATGTTTACTATATTTTATGATACTAGTAGTTCCATGTGGCTTTGCTCAGTATTTGCAATATGTATTATTATAAGTTCTACAATAAAAAATTCAAATATAATTAACAACAAATTCCAAATTATTCTGTCATGAATGTAGTTTACGTACATTTGTTTTTTTTAGTAAATTTATTTGAACCATATGAAAAAAAGAATATTTAACGATAGCCAATCAGAAATGAATTGCACACGCATCAGTCAATGTTTTATAAATGAAAAGATTTCAAAGTTGCCACCAATAGATAAACTGTGTATAGGCTATTTGACACAGTCTAAGCGCCCTGCTGGTATGTATCTTCACAGGGAAAAATGTTTTAAATGATATCACAATTATTAGAGGTCCCTTGTTTATCATGGTAAATCATATGTCATATGCCATTTTTAATTTAACTAAAATATCAATATTTGTAAACTCTACACTAAGTATTTTAGAAGATTTATGAAGTAATACATTGGATTTGAAAGTAAAAAATCCATGGAATTGACTTGGCGTTTAAAGAGTTAAGAGCTGATCATAAATGTTAAGTACACCGCTGAAAATGAACTGCACATTTTTTGTTTGGTGTTTACATGAGTTGATAATTTCATACTAAAACATTGAAGTGAATTAAAAGTGATTGAAAAACGAACGAGGCTAATTATTAAAACTAGCTTGCATGCAAAAGCTTAGGAAGGGAAAATAATACAATAATCTATCAATCAAGGTGTGTGTATATACATTGGAAGATAAACTACACTTAAATGTAATTCATTTACAATATTGCATTCTGATTTTCTTGACCAAGATTAACTGAATGCTTCAGTTACAATTCAATTAAACATTAGCTTAGAAATAGAAAACAAATAATAATCAAGGAATAACTCAATTAAAACAAAATAAGCAAAAGCTGTCAATAATATGAATAAATATATTTCGTTAATAAATAATTTATAACAAGAAAAACTTATGTAGGCAAAAACTGTTATACTTTAGAACCTCATCAAATGAACAATCCGGAAAGTATTATAAATTAAATTCTTATGAAACAATAAGTGAATCTTTCCTGAGAAAAGGGTATAATATTAAGATAACTAAATTTTGATTTTGGTTCTTCAACACAACATTTCAAATATTAGTATTTCGTCTAACAAAAAAAGAAAAGATAAGTACACAACTATTGGTTAGCGAATGCTGAAATTTTTAAATATTTACGAGTATCACTAAATCCAGTATGTTTGATTTTAGTGGAAGATTTGAAACGTACATGTCACATCCATGATATTGGTTTGGGGTAAATGAGGTTCTAATGTATATTTCTGTAAAAATCTTTATTTTTCCAACAAAAACGAAACAAAACTAGGAGATCTCTGGTTTTCAATTATATCATTTATAATAAATAAGAAAAAAAAATTTGCAAATTTATTGAAGTATTTATAAACAAAATTCAGCTATACAAATATTGTATGGAATGTATTGATTAAAAAAAATCCTTGAAATCATGTTCAAGAAAAATATTCACTGAGGAGTGGCATTGTACTTTTTCAATACAGTGCTTTAATATAGATTAAAAAAAATTACTTTAAACAGTTATGTTAGAAATATGTTTCGAATTCTATCATTTGATATATTGTTGATTAATGCATATGATGAAACTAATAAAGTGCGCATTGTTGAACATTTTTTTTCGTAATAGAATATAGATATGAGTTGATAAAATAGTTAAAGAAATAATGATAGGATTATGATTAAACTTCTGTCTTCAATTATTATGTGTAAATATATTGCAAATAAATAGAAACATTCGCCATAAAATAATAAGTCTACATGTAAGCAAGATTCTACATGAGAGTAGTAAGAATTATACTATTTGCCATCAGTGTCAATGTAAATATACTCACTATTTGTTTTATTTGTGATATAATCTATAAATCAAATTATCAACTATCAATTCTTGGTGGAAAGGCAGTATATTTATCATACTAGACTTGGAAAAAGATTGAAGAAAAAAATCAATGAAATAACGATTCAAATGTGCAGGAAAGCATTACGAGGGACAAGAAAAAATTAATAAATTAAGCACATCACAAATTTGATCGCTAAAAAATATCTGTATGAAAATATAATTGGTTATTCCAGATCTGTGTAGCTATTTAATAGCGCTTAACTATTACTAATATTAAAAATAGCTATTCATAGGTAAAAGCATTACTTGAAAATAGCCATGATGTATGTACAAAATATATCTTTTTTACACAGATTTGTCTACATACTATTCCAATAATTGCTGTGAAAAGTATTTATGATTTTCCCGTTTACCCGAACTGTGATATTATATTAAAGCATATGTATTTATGGACACACAATCCTTAATCTAAATATCAAAGCAATATGATACAGACAGAAACTAATCACTAGATGTCAAAGACCACTATGTATCTAGGTTTGATTAAATAATGCAATTTGTTACGTGGAATATTAATTGATTATGGTATGATTAAGAGCTAGCGAACAGAAACATACATTACGACACATCATGTAAAAAGAAAATCAAATTCCATAAAATATTTATATCATTCCAATGTTTTAAAATTTCTACAGAAGAAATAGAAAATTATATTGATGACTTTGTTATTAGTCTGAATATGCTTTTTATAGAGGGAAAACACTTGTCACTACTTGTTACACAGAACGTAGAACAGTGATACACGACCTTTGGGAGAAGGGTCAAATAATCGATTCTCAGATATTCCGAGGGCCTGTCTGATATTTTACGTATTTCATAATTCAGACAACTTAATAACACCAAGAAATCAACAACAGATTAACTTGCTTATACAATATAAAATAATGATTTTTAGACATTTAATATTACTCAAATATATATCGCTATAGTATTGAAATACGGAATAAATGTTACCTATACTTTAAAAGTACAATTATATTTCCCATTAAAGAGAATCACAGAATCTGAGAAGTTATTTTAAATGATGGTATACCATTTAATACGTAAAAGGAAATTTTCCTGCAGAATGTTGATTGAAAATTAATTTAACTACGTTAGATTTGACAGATCAAGTGACACGTTGATGAAAGTCCCAGAAAGAACTACTCAAAAGAATAGACATAAAACAAATATAAACATTTTAGTTAAGTATTATAAGCCACGGCCGACAGACCATTGACCCAATCAAAATGCAATTTTCATATCTTTTTGTACAACTATTAAGTCAAAAAATCACTATTTGAACAAGTTAAAGTTTGGTGTATACTATCGCTAACTCGCTGAGTGGGAATAAATTAGCAAGATATCAAAACAATTGTATGATTTATGAATGCATAGCGCGGTGCAATCATGAAGCAAATACACTTAAGCAATAGTCAAAATTGCAACGTGCCGCTGAATCAGCAAACCAAGCCAAAAATAAAAGATGAAATGTTATAATTATGTTAAAGCTCCAGACAACAAAGACGCAGAAGTATATTTAATATCCTTAGACTATTCCTCCAATTAAATAGAAGACATATGGACTAAAGTATTGTGAATATGCCAGCCAGCTAATAATAAAGCAGACACATCAAGTAAATCTAAAGTGGACTCGCATATCGTTGCCTTATTATAAATTCCGCCATAACAACAAGACTGTTCACCTATTTCAGGACGTAGAAGAAATATTTCATTATGTTAACATATAATAAATCAAACACATACACAATAATTACAAAAAATATGTACAGATATTAATAATAAAGTAATCCTACACGTTTCAGAATGAATTCGCTTATTAACGAGATGGTCTATCGATAGCTTCATTCACATCGTCTTCTGAATCGGTAAGGAGATCGATAGGAGGCTGATCCGCTCCAGGGAGGATGGTGAGATGTGTGGCGTCACTTTGCAGAGTAGAACATTCGGCACCGACTCCGCTGCCACCACCGCCACATTGCACTTTTTTCTGAAGTGCTTGAACGTAGCTCTGTAATTTAAAACAATTTATCTATTATCAAAACTATCATTTAAAAAATTGTGCTATCACATATCTCATATCACAGTGCTATAAAATTTGTGATTAGTTTAAATTTATCTAATTTTCACCAGGTCTTTTATTCTTAATAGCTCATCTGCTCTTTGAATCTTAGAAGATTTACAAGATAAATATTTAGCTTTCAATGTTAAAGTCAAATACTTCTTAGCAGAGTGAATATCTTAATATTCATGATTATGTTAAAATTTAGTTCAGTCAAGTGCTACTTATCTCATGATAGCTTAGCATTTTGTTAAAAGGCCTTTCTAATTACTTTGATAGTTAGCACGTTATTTCGAATTTGATGGCCAATTAGCAAACGCACAAATTTATGAACTCTGTAAGCATTATGTGATAGTAAATTCTGGAGACATTAGGTATATACTTCTTGAGTGGATATGGCCAGGGCTTTTTTTTCCATTTAAGGCGGTAGAACGACGGTCCGGCACCTTTTTCACGGTATTTTTTTTCAAAATTTCAAAACCTATTAGACGAAACAATGCTTGCGCTTACGTAATTACAATCTATATTTACGTATATAATTCGTCAAAATGATAAAATATGGTATTGTTATGAACTGGATGACATGTGTTATTTTATTTAGTAAAAAGCTTGACATGAAGTGATTTCCGGAACCTTGTTTTTTAAAAAAAAGCCCTGGATATGGCATATGAAAGATGGTCCTGTAAGTCTATAATATATGGCGATACAAAGAAATATGCATATTTACTTGTGATATCACGTCACCGTGTGCTGTCCGCACTTGATACAGATAGCGGTATTTCCGCTGCCTCATTTCAGCTCTTTGTTCGCGAGTTCTCGGTCGCTGAGACCCATTTTTCAGCCTTTTCTTACGTGCGCTGATACCTGAAAATCAATATCGATTGATATAACATTAAAATTTCAAAATCAAGGAAAGAAAATATTCGTCAACGCCAAGCGAATGCGAATGCGCATGATACATGTTTGCTGGTTAGTGAATTTGTTAATAAGAAACCATCCACGTTGCAGAGACATGGTAATTTTATATACAGTAAAGTTATTTAAATCTAAAAGTGCAAAAAATATGTGTAGCGATCGCTTGATTATTGTACAATGCAAAAACAGTCCGCAGCTTATTTATATGTAAATAGATATAAAACTATTTTATAACAATATTCGTCTTTAAGACAAACAAACTTACTTCATTCAATTTATTTACAATACAGAATGAGAATTCTTTATCACAATAATATTCCATCCAAAAATTTCTACGATTGAAAACAAACTTTAAAGAAATTATGTCATAACCAATAGCAATATCATTAAGAAAATATCAAATGTTTTTTTTGGAAAATAATAAAATTTCCACTGTTGTTCAGAATTATTTGACGCTGTAATATGTCATAAAAAAATGGCTACAGAAACCCCAATGGTTGTAGGGTAGAATTCACAATTGTTATATAATTTTAATTGATGAAAAATCTGCAATTGTCGCTAATTCCTTATTGAAAAGTTGAAATGCCATTCAATCATTCTATTATGGTAGGCCAAAAAAGATATATATTTCAATAAATATATTGAGTTTGAAATTCGCAATGAATTAATAAAAAGGAGTGAAGTAAAATAAGTAATATAAGAAGTGTTATTTTCTGAGTAAAGAGCCAACCGCAGGGATAGGATTGAAGAAAAATTCATTCATTTAATGCGCAATTTATAGATGAACACATGAACATAATTATTTGAAATTTGACTCAAGCCAAGACACATAACTTGGTATATTATAAGAGTGATATTAGAAAACTACAATAAATAAAATAAATGTAAATAATGAAATTTTGGTTTAAAAAATGCTTACTCTCCTCATGGTGAATACCAGTTCCAGTGATGCAACTCTGCGTAGCAAGACCTAAGACAGCCATTGTGGGCCAGACAGCAAGGATTAGCCAGGAGAACCAGCATGGCGCATGCTCAACTGGCCTCAATATAACTCGATCCCAAACCTGCAATGAAATCTTATTCAAATAAATTAATTACAGGTTTCCTTAATACCTATGAAACTCGTCCACTGTAGCTGTTTATCAAGTCGGTTGCTGTAGTCAAATCTGTTATGAATATTAAGACTAAATGACCTTACAAATAATACATTATGAATCCACAAACACAACTATGTGACATTTAATCTAACCTAACCATCCCTAAAAACAAGCATGTGACACCAAGTGTTACATAGACGATTCTGACTTCTACTCCCTATCCTAAATCTTACGCAAAAGAGAGGCTGAGCAAGTGTCTAAAACTAGATATTGTCAATACTTTCGATGGATTCGGAGGTCACTTGGTGGAAGTTCATTTTTCAATAAAATGAAATTAATAACATTGTTTATTCCAGGTACATACTACCTAGCAAATAGAGACACGTGTTTGCCTCTTTCAGAGACATCTTCCTCTTTGGAAAATAATAAAAGCATTAACAGAAATGAATCATTATTAAATAATAATTTGAATAGGACAAGTGGCTCACCGCTGCTAAATGCTGGAATAAATAGCCATCAATTTTATTTTGCCTTCTTTTATGCCTACCAAAAATATTGAGTTATTGAGTTAGTTAGTATACGGTGAGAATAATAACAATGTATTTAAATTCTACAGAAATGTTTCTGTAGAATTAAAATACATTGTTATTTTTCTCACTGTATTATAATGGAGTTCTACCAAGTAAATGCCAAATCAATCAATAAATTGAGTTAGTAACTTTCAGTTTTGTCTTCAGGTCTATGAGTAACTGAATGGCTATTTATAATTGATCGGAGAAGGAATGAAGCTGAAACTCTTCATTTCTTTCATTCACTTCATAATATTCTCACGGAAGGTGCCGATATCCTATAATTCACCTTGATATATCAATCGAGCGGACATATTGGAAAATCTAGCCTATTACGAAAATAGTGGCTGCGATATAAATAAATATATAAAACATTACAATTACCCAATTGGCCATCGACAACCTTTCAATAAGGTAATCAAGAGAGCCGGCTAGTAAGGCCCCTCCGTAGATGGATGTTCCGAAAATTGTCAATCCTGAAATAAGAGTTATCTTATAAGCTTGTGAATAATTATACTATAGCTATTTAGTATTGAAAAAAATCAGTGTGATTGCTCGTTCATTGAAAAGATTTTGGTAATAAAATAAAGATGTACTAAACTAAACACAGTAAACTAAGCTCACGTCTGACTGCCGTCATGAAAGACCTAAATTGTTTAAAATTCACAAATGTCTTATTATATGAAAACCATGTTTGAACCATGTAGATTAAGATAGACAATTGGAGTTTTTTCTATGAACTGTTCTCAAAATATTTCTAGGAATACATATGTATATTAGAATGAATACCTAAGAATTTATTAATAGCACCATAAACAAAAAATAAAGAAAATATAAATATCGTCATAAACGCACCTTTCTTCCAGCACAAATTAAGAACTGCAAAAAATATAGCTGCACCCAGAAGAACAGATACACAGAGCCACATCTGAAAATACAAATTGTTGTCCATTAACATGTTCGTCTTTTTGAAATAACAATTATCGTCACTTAGTGAAATTACTGCAATACAGTAAGTAATGAAATTAATACAAGCAAGTTAGATTTATCCTATACAACTAAAAATTACCAGGTGCTGTGCCACCAGTCAAAATTGTTCAATATTTTTAAAGTCTTAATTCGCTAATCTTTAGGTTTAAGTTTGATAATCTATTAATATAGCATGTGTTTTAATTGGCTTGCAATTTAACACTTGAGAAACTGAAGAAATATACAACCGGATCATTTTTAAAATTTATTGCCACATTTTAATAAAAATGATATTCAATGTGAGAGTTTTATATTGAAAATATTCGTAAGACCAATAGGTATATCAAGACAAATATATTTTGTAATATATCCCCACAGAAAATATAATGTGTAGTCAAAATCTTCCATTTTACTGAGCAATCTCTTTATATTAAAAATTAACAGAGTAATAAGTGTGCAGTTGTGTGGCACATAAAATGTTTAACTGTACATTTTATATAAACAGGAGCCATTAGTGAGATCACAAGATGATTCACAATAGACCGACAGTGATTTCCACACATGTTATGTTGGTGTGAGAATTAAATAACAGTATAATCAAAGAGAAAATGTTTAATGACGGTTCTAAATAAGCATTTATCAACAAAATATAGTAGCATTTAATTAATGCAATTTTTTCTTACTGTGTGAGGTGGTTTTTCGGCAAGGTAATCATAGCCAGCCAGACAGGCGATGGCTACAAAGAGACCGGTATGGAGACCAGTCATGAAGAGTCCTACATACTGTATCAGCATGGTTATGAGACCAAACAAGAGACCAGCAGACAAGGCGACAGCTGAAATACAAATAAAACAGATTAATTTAATAGTCTTACACTTTTGTATTCATCAGATTAATAAAATTTGGGAAGATGCCGTGCCGTGTGTTAAGATAATCAGATTATATTTTTATTAGATGTTTCTTCTTACACAAAGTCCTCATCATTGACTACCCATCATACATATAATTTTCTTACCGTACTTTTAATACCTCAATACATGAAACCGACAAAGGTTTTAAAGTGTTATATGATTGTCACTTTTCTTTTTCATATTAGCTTTGCTATAAACATGAATTCTCCGATTATATTAAATCAGTTTAGTGGAAAACAGTTATAAGCCGAAAGCCTGGGATATATTTTGTAGTTACTGTGAAATTAGCCTAGCAACAATGTGAACCATGGACTTACAGGCATTCCCATACGGTGGCATCAGATGTTCCTGGAGGCAAATGAGGTAGACTATTACCGTTCCAAATGTAAACCCGGTCAAAAACATGACAGCCTTGAAGCAACGATAACCTGTAAACAGAGATAATTTTTTTTATTTTACATGTTTACCAGTTGTAAACCCAATATTATATTATTTATAGAGGATAACAGAAATGAACTACATAATCTAGTATTATATAGAATTTGTCACCGATACTTATTAACACTAATAGATTGATATAATTGTGTACAATGTAAATAAGTAAACAAGGGTTATGATAAAGGAATTATTGTTTACAGGTCCACCACAATTTAAATATACTTTTGTACTTATTCCACAATTAATTTATTTTTATTTATGTTTGCGAGCATGTTCAACTGAAATTTTACAATTACCGAAACCGGTCATGATTATAATAAAGTAATTGTAGAATAAGTTCAATTTTTGTTTTTTATTATGCCTTTCCACCAAGTTTTGATAGTGAGAAAATATTTTGTTAAGATAAGCAATATATGTATGTTACATATTGTGAGCGGAAAAAAAAATAATCTCACCGAAGAGTGTGTAGACAATTCCGAATACAATGTACATGCAGCAGACCACAGCAGCCACAGGCTCGTAGTTATAGTCCACATAATGACAATGGGGTGCCTCTATCCGTGGCCCACTAGGATAGCCAGATTTGTTGGATGGTGGCCGGCCCGTCACAGGCGGCACGAGCTGTCCCACCGACAGCGACATGCTGAACAGCTGATTCACCAACCCTCACCACCATTGGGTGTTAGCGTCGCTGGGATGATGGGAATCTTCGCCCGCTTGACATTCAATATTAACCAAAACTGAGAAATATCAATAACTAATTTATTTTCAAACTTTGAAACAAATTTCCATGTTTAACTTATTTATGCATAAACGCCAAACTTTTATTAATTATTTAATGTCGCAAGGTTAACAGAAAAAAATCTTTCTATCACAGAAATGTAGACAGTTAACTTGTTAGTTTGATTTATTTAACAATATGTTCACTTTGTTTCTATAAAATGTTAAAAAAGGATTTAATATAAATTGTGCTGAAGGAGTGCTTTTTTTTCAATGGGAAATATTATTCCTTTGAGCGTTTATGGTTTTGATTGAAGTTGGCGATGGAGTTACACGTTTTGAGCAATTGTTTGAATACTGCCGAAAATAAAGTCTACATAAGTAACTATCAATTTTACTACATGAAAATTGGCATTATTAGACGAATCTCTCGGGTACAATGAGTGCTTTCGGACTGGTGGGGATCCAAATAACTGAAAAAAAGAGAAACAGAAATTATAATGATTTTCAATCATAAGAGATTGTTATTAGGATTCTTAAATATACTTGATTGTATATAATAGATTGAATTGGAATTTTATCGTATGAAACTGTAGTGTATTTCATCAAGTATATTTCTTTGAAATGTTCACTATATTATAATTGAATTCTACCATGTAAATGAAATTTCAATCAACAATCACTAGTGCCATTAAATTGATAATTTAGTGAATAAATTGATGGTTTCTAAAATGGCAGCATATCGCATTGATGTGTGTCTTTTAGACCATTACACATAGTGAGTATTACAAATAAAACTGCTTAGTCAGTGAATTGCAATCTTCATTATAAATACTATACATATACAAAGCAATAAAATCTTCAATTATTTTAGAATATGAGAGTTGCCATGTATCAGAAATTAATATTTTTTCCTGCTAACTTTGGTGAAAGTAAATTTTAATATATATTGAAAGCAGATAATAATTATTACATAGAAATTCACTTAAACATTACATGTCCAAGTTTCACCCATCATTTAAAGTTTAAATAGTAAATTACTCACGATTTATAATCAATAAAAAGACATTGCTGTTATTACCAATAAGTTAAATATTTGAACATCAAATAACCCTAGTAAACTCAAATAGAGATCATTCATGGAAAAAAAATATATCTGTACGTATCATATCATTTGACAGGGTATTGAGCCCAAGAATTCCATCGATTTAAAGGGTGACAAACATTACGCTGTAGATACGTCATAATTATTTAAGTAGACAACAAAGACCATACGAAAAAAGTCGTAGGTATTCCATCGTTACAGAATTATTCAAAAATTATTGACAGCTCAACGCAGGTGGCGAAGCAGTCGAAAGTTTTTTTTATGAAATAATAAAGATTCGTTATATTTTACCGAAAATTTATAAAACCAGTAATCGTAGGAGATTTACGTTTTTCGCGGCATTAATCTCGCGAAAAACATACATTCAAAAATGGAAATCTTTCGCACCATTTTGACATTTCATCGCACGTAATTTCCAATAGGTTATCTATGGAAATTTCGGAAAAGAAGTAAATAACTAGAAGTTGCAGCGATATCTTTTTCAAATGGTTGCCAGCTGAAATATGCAATAGGTCACTAAAAATGTTACCCCTTTTGACCTTATTTCATTCGAAAAGGAAAATCATGATACTTGAAACAAAATTTTACGACTCATAAATATTTTTTACTGCAGTTGTGGTAGCTCAAAGGCAACGTTGATTCGATTATTCTTTTTAGACATATCTTGCCTTTTTTTGTAATAATGTCATTATGTTGACATTGTTTGTATTTTATTTGCTAACAATTTATTATATCACAGATAATGGGACGCATGGTAAGTCACAATGGTATGATGTTGGTAGCTCATTGTGGCTTTGACCTTACTAGGATTTTAGCCCTTTACCTTATGATCTCTAAGCGATGTACATTCTTACCCCGAGGGTTGATAATGTTTATCAAATTTCACAGAATCTTTTCATGCAGAGTGAAAGAGGGTGTAATACGTTTATATTCTCAGTAGCATGAATTTGTTTCGAAGAAATCTTCTTCGACACTTTTGTCAAAACTCTAAAGCGATTGCAATATTTAAAGATCTGATTTTTTATATTTTTTTTAACGCGCAACCACTTTACGGAATCTCTTTTGGGAAGCACTGATGTATCCCAACGAATAGTACGTCTTAAGTGTTTTCTAATACACATGTATGTACGTATTAAGAAATGCAACACACGGGAAAACAATGTATAAAATATATCACTGACATATACCACATTCTAAAATACGAAAAATAACGTAGTATTAAATGATCTCAAAGAGTTTCGAGTAAATTCACTTCATAACAAATCCTTAATATGTTGATTGTTGGGTTGTTTTTACATGTGAAGCATGACACCAGATTGAAAATGAAAAAAAGAGACTGGGAATCTTCACTCACACCAAACTGTGGTAGTAAAAAAGGTTACATATTAACTAATGTCCGTAGAAAATTGCAGTGAGTTTTCCAAATAACCCAATCAATATACTCTCATTAGCAAACACAATGTTCATGCGGTTTAAACCGCACCAGTACCGATCTTTACTAGATTGGCAGTGGTTGAACAGACGACCAAATAGTAAGGTGGGTATTATGGGCTCATGTCTACAATATATGTATGTCTAAAATACATCATAGGTAACCGTGAAGAATGATAACAATAACCACTCTTAGTACGTAACAGGTAGTGGACGGTTAAGTATATATTTCAGCGATATATGTATATTTAATGAGGTGTATTTGTAACCGTGCGTAAGAATAGAAGGCCGTTAATTTAAAGAAGGCCCTCGGCTATACAATAATTGAAAACAGCTCAAAATCATATATGCCCTTGAATACAAATTACTAGTTGGATTTTTTGAGTTATAAATAGCTAACCTAGACATAATTTTAATCCAATTATATTTTATTTGAGCAAGTTACTGTTTGTTTGTTATGAACACTGACTGCAATGAGACAGTTTGTTTTTCGATTACAATACCTGAATGCAGGCCTGGTGAAGATGTTGTGTTACATTTTGTGTACCGTGTACTTATTTACATTAGTATAGCTTCGAAAGTAAATCAAATTTGCAAAAACTGAATTATCATTACATGGACTAAGCATTCGTACCAAACCGTTTTGAATAATGCATTACTGAGTCATGTGGTGGGTTAAGTTAATGAATTAAAAAAATTAAAAAAATCAAAATTTAGCCAGTCAAACTATCTCTCATATTGTTTCACTAAAATTACTAATTAATATGCAGTGTAGGATTACTGTAATTTCACCCAAGGGAAGCGCCTAGTTCTCCCTTTGCTTTAGGGGGCTCAAGTCCGACAGTGTCAAATATTAAAAAAAAAAACTAAAGACAGTAATACGTATTGGACATACTGAATTTTATTAAGGGGTTAATATCGTTCAGTAATGAAATACTAATTTTGAAATAGATATAAGATAATAAGCAGAAAAAGTGCATGAAAAAACATGTTTCCTTACATTTAGGAAAAACTGCAATAATGTGAATTCGGGGAAAACGAATTGGTGAAATATTTTAACAGATACATCAAATATTATGTCTAAATGTGAATGATGTATTCTTGTAGAGAAACTATCGCAAACAAGATGATTAAGCAAGATATGACGATGAGAAGGCATTCAATAATTACATTATTATTTTACGCGAAGAAACCAATCGGACTGAAAACAGAAAAACATATAAACTAGAATATCTGAAACGGAAACCTTATTTATTAAAGTATTTTGCAGACATTTTAGATCGAATCCAACACGTTTGATTAAGTCGACTTAAAGAATAATTGAGCCCACGCATTTTTATAAAAGGGTACAATAAAATTATCTGTAGCAATTATTCAAATATACTTCTTTCGAAGAAAATTATATGCACGAAAAATTTTCATCCCAAAATATTATAAAACGATCAACATTTACTGGAATTGGAAATATCTTTTCACGTATACAGTGATAACTTGAATAAATACAATTATTCATCCATATTACTTCTTTGTTTCTTTTAAGATCATGTAAATATACATTGAACATTGAAATCGATCAAAGCAGGGCCCACCTTCACATACTAATATGCGTCGACCTTTTATTTTGTGAAACGGTAAGCTTCTTATGAGCAAAATCCGATTACTGATTATGTATGTTTAGTGCTAATATTGTTACCGCCATTGTTCTTTGTTAACTATTGTTGGCCACATCGACGCGGTGAACATAATCCGATTTCGGTGATAAGAAGTTAATCCCTATTTTCTATGTGGAAATGTGAACCGACATTATATAAATATTATATTTGGTCGCTGTTAACAGTGCAAGCTCATTTATCTCTAATGAATTGATTTTCAAAATTATATCGACAAAGGATGCGATTTTATAGAAGCGAGTAAGATTAACGTACATATAATTATATCTCCAGTAGAATCGAATAAAATGTGGGGAAGGACCGAAAAATTTCATTGTTTTATTGTAAATTTGTGTATGATAAAGAATTTTAGCAACAATAGAATCATGATTATAAACACGAGGCGTAGGTTTTATCGGATATTGATTGAGTAGTGCTAAAAATATATCTTCTTGATTATCTGGATCATCTTCAGTCTTTTTTAGTGCGGAATATCGAAGTTATATTGTACAATAAATATTAATGGCTGTCGGAAAAAGAGTGATATTTTGTAACTATGGATAAATAAATTGTACACTGTTTTTGCATGAATTGAGCGGAGAGTGAAACCTTTATCAGTTATAACAGTGAAATCGAAATCAAACAACAGTATTTCATTCAACGCCATAATAAATGTTCTATCAATAAATGTATCGTATTATAGCAATCACCTTACATTAATCTTTGATGTGCTACAACTCGATTGCTATTTGTGAACATGGTCAAGTGTACAAACTATTAATGCGGTTTAGTATACGAATGTAATATAAATATATTTATTTCTGTGAAAACAATTAAGATTTTATCACAATACCTACATATAATCAACCACCGTATCGCAATTACAAGAGCTCCGGGCTAGAGTGCGATAGGCTCTCATGAATGCATGGGCAGATAATTGACATTCTCACTTCCGCTCTAGTATTTATTTTGTAACAGAATATACTGACGTGTGCACCACTAAAACTATTTGTACTGTTTTAAAAAAATATATTATTACCTCTTCTCTAGCTGCATCGGCGTTAGCTCAGTGAGGATGCGCTGGAGTAATTTGGAGCCAGAGAAATGTTTTTTTTTACTCCAGTATAATTAACTCTGCAGTTATTTATTTAAGCAACGCCGGTATCAAGCGATGAAGTGATCTCTCTGAAGCAGAGGTCTGCACGGAACAATATTTTATCAAATAACCCAGTCCGAGCCCGACTCTTTAAGGCTACAGAATATGAATAGCACACAAGTCTTGTCATCTGAACGCTAACTTTATTTTACTCAACCAGAAAGTCGACAAAACTACAATAATGAAATTTATTAAAATAGCTGAAACGAATGATTTTCTTGCACATTGTACTGTCAACTTTGTACATTGTACGGCCAGGAGAAGACCTACATTGAATAATATTAGTAATCAGTCATTAGTAAATGAAGATAGCTTTGTTTCAGATTAAGCTTCACTCGGTTAGCAAAATTTCACGAGTTTCTCAGCTTTATGATACCGGAAAATATTTTCGATGGCACCATACATTATGTTATTGTTTCCAACGAAATTCATAACAAATGTGAAATCAATTACTTGTTGTTTGGTATGAACAGTATTGCCGTGTGGTATGAAATCTTTTTCTGAAAAATAAATTTCATACCGTGGCCCGAATCTCTATTGTGCAGAGATCGCCGGAGAAGGGCCGGACCGGGTACCGTCACTCGGGCCAAACCTGTTCCCTTGCTGAAATCTAGTTTGAAGTAACGTTTTGAATGGAGCGACAGTACTATTTTCTAGAGATAGAGCACCATTTTTATTTTGAAAGTTGCATACAACATACAGTCTTTAACATGTTAATGTTATGATTGTAATAATCAAAGACGAACGAAAAATATAATTATAATTAAAGACAAAATCTATTCTGCAATTAGTTTCACTTAGAAAGTCGCACTTTATGCCCTCCATGGCCGCTGATTCTCGATGCCTGCTAAAGACTATTTGTTTCAATTTACAGTAATCCCCGATTTTACGCGAGGGCTTAGTACCGTGGAATCATCGCGTAAAAATACTAATAATGTTTCGAAAAATGGTTGTTACGTTTCAGATTTTTTAAATAAATAATATATAAGATATATTATTTGTGTGGCTATAAACTCAAACTAGTGGTTCTACCCGGATTCGCTCGGTATGTATTTGTAATAGTATGTCATAATATAATCACAGTTTTACGAACACAACAATATAAACAAACTGATTCCGAATTGTTCTGTCGTGACATGCTTAAACTAAATTCGTTTTTTTTTAATAAATTTATTTTAATCGTACGAAAATAAATATTTAACCATCGTAAATCAGATCATAAAAGAATTATTAATAAAATTAATATTTCAGTCGGTATTCATGCTGTTTTTTAAATTCATCAAAACGTCAAACCAATGTTACTCAAATGTTAGATACCATAACCGCGCTTAACATGTCAGTATAGTAAACATCCAATCGTCGGGATCATTGGCCACACTGGGTAGATTGAGGAATGGGGGCTTGTATTTTTTTTTCAAATGCTACCCCACCCCACTCGTCTCACGCAGCCCGCCTATGGTGGACGTAGTTTGGAGTGTGAGGAATGGCTAAATCGATATTCGCTCGCACCTGACTACGCGGCTTTGGGACTATGCTCCTTAGGTGAGCATGCAAATGAGTCGTCTCTCCTTCCAACGTCACCGAGCACAGCATTGGGGTAGTTCACGCACTAAGGGATAAGCGTCTCGTATAAGCGCGTCGGCCTAAAGTACAAAGCTCGCAACTCCCAAAATATGTAAAATGAGATTTAGAGGTTACCTCAAATCGTATTTTTTCAAAATTATATTTTTTCTTTATATCCCCTCAACGAGTGAGAATTTTCCAACGAGTAAAAAACGTCCAGACCATGTATAAAAGTTGTGTGTTACAAATAAATATAATTACTTACCACAAATGGTCGGCTTAAATTGAAACGAATCTAAAATTTATTCATTTAAATAATACAAATTGATATGTAGTAGTCGTTTTATCCGATTGCACGGTCACGGGTGCGAATTTCCGAAAGGAAACTTTCATAAATTGATTTTTCAATCGATTTATAGAAATTATGTATGTACATATGTGATGTTTAAGTGCCTTCAAACTCATTTGATTACCGATCCGTGGCGAAGATAGATAGAGAGAAAGCAATTGACTGTTTTCTATAAGCCTTTTCCATGACTTATACTTTAATCATCACCCTCTCTAAAAAGAGAGCTTGAGTTTATGATTTTCAAATACATAGTTCTTTTCTATTAGCATCTTATATGTATGTTCCACATTTTGCTTGCACTAGGTAAAATGCTGTTATTATTCCACATCATTCATATAAGTAAGTTACAGTATTCTTGTGATATTATAGAAAAACGCCGAAACATTTTCGCTCGAGTGGCACACCATCTCAACTATTTTATAATTAAAAAGAAGTTCAAATATTTAAACGACGTTGATTTCTTTCGATGCGAAACAACATAATCCGAACTATTGTTTAGACAAAAAATAAAACATGCGAAGTTGGGCATTGCCATTCTATTTTCACTCAAGGCATGTGTTTTGTTTAAGTACATTAATTATTGTTACAGGCAACGATTCGTGTTGTGGATTAGCACGGCTTATTATTTCCCGATTGTCCCGCATTTTTGTTTTTTTTTTATCAATTGCGAAATAAAAATACAATTGGAATTAATTATGCAATCAAAATAATCGCAGATATCATAGAAAGTGGAATCAAACATACTTTGACACGAGTCACGAGCTTCGCATTCTAGACTAGCTATTTTTAAAATATGTCACAAAAATTCCGCTCTTTATGTATCATTTAAAAAAATATTTATTTCATATTAGAGGTGGACAAATTATTTGCGATCATATTAAACGAGTGTGTAAATACTCGTGCAGCAACGTCACTTTATGACGAGAATATTTTATAAATTTTTTCGCGTCTTTGCATTTTTGAAATTTATCACTAGGGTGGGGGCGTTCTTAAATAACGAAAATATTGGCAAGGTGCACCACACTTGTTATTTCAATAATCAAGTGTAGATCGTATAAAAAAAAATAGTGGGCACCACTGTAGCAATGATAGCACTAGAGGTTGCGTAGCGGATTTTTCTGGCCACTGATCTGAAAACTGAATAGCTAATTTTAAACCGTTCCAAGCAGAGATTAAATATAGAACATTTTTAACGAATTTCCATTGCATGTAATTAACGGTTTTCAATAGACAATTAAATCCACCGCACGAGCATTGGATAAACGTTTCATTTTTGTCTTTTACCAACCTATAGAACTTTTTATCGAATTCAAATAACTCAATGTTCGAAATTTGAAATTAACAATATTTTTTTATCATATAGAGTGGCATTGCATTCGTATCAAATCAAGGATGCCATTAAATAATGTGTCCACTAAAATCTATATGGCTGTCGAGGCTCCATATACATTAGCCATAGATTAGTTCATAACATAATTCTACATCGGAATAAGAAAAGCCACACGTATGATGAATTGGTATTAAAAAAAAATGAAGAATGTTGCTCCGATTTTCTCATAGGTTCTGTGGGAAAACATTAACATTCACGCAACTAATAATTGAACGAGAAAAATTACTTTCTCATCGCTGCAAGTTTTTTTTTAATAACAGCGATTATTATTAAATTTCAAAAACCATAATTGTAATAAGCTTTAGTTGACAGTGCGGTGCAATAGAAATTGTGGGTAAAGTTTAAAATAGCATTAGCTCGTCTTTATATAATTGAATTATTATATAGACGCGATAAAAAAAAACATGACACTGCTCTTGGGCAGAGGTCGACAAATTCTTAGTTAAAAAAAAACAAATAATAGTAGCACAACAATTAATAATTGATTCAAGAGCCATAAAAATTATATATTTTTTAAATTGCAACTTATTTAAGAGTATACATGGCACGATGAAATGATTACGTGTTTTCCTGACAAGCAATTTGAATGACGTGACATTGCATTTCAACGATTTTTTTGAAAAAATAAATCTTGTTATTATAATGTGATTATTATTTGCACGACTCTAAATTCTCATCTTTTCTTCATTCTCATTACACTCTGTGAAATATTATGTATTACATAATGTAGTAAGAGCATTTTTTTTACGAATTTATATGATTATTATGTTAATCCTTTAACAGGCGAAACACGTGTCACTAATTGTAACACAATACGTGGAATAAACAATATTTTCGATGGTTTCTGCGGTAACTTTGTGGAAGTTCATTTTCACAGTTATTGCATTTCACAGTTAGTTACACAATACGTGGAATAATCAAAGTTATTTTAAATTTTATATTGGAATAAACAAAGTTATTCCAAATTTCATATTGAATTTCCACAAAGTTACCGCCGAATCCATTGGATTTATATAAGCAAAAAATGTATTCCTTATTTTCCATATAAATTAAAATTTCTTGCAAATTCCACATATTGTATAGTGATTATGACCGGTTTCGCAGAACCACAGCAAAGTGTGTAGTTGTAATTTGAATACAATCACAAATACCACTTAGATTTATGTTATTTCCTCACATTGATTGCTACAAAAGTCCTAGCAAGTCCCGGTCTATGGTGCAGTGGTCAACATCGTTGGCTACCGTGTCAGACCACCCGGGTTCGATTCCCAGTAATAGCAATTTTTTTCAGTCGATAAATCGATTTCGCTCCGAGGCAATGGGTGTTTGTGTTGTTAAAAATCACGCCCCACCCTTCGATCCCAAAAAGCGACGCATAGTGACAGCGATAAGCTAACCACTAGTCCTTTTCTAGTCCTCGTATCCTTTCCATCCATACTCTCTTCGAAAAAAAGAGGTTGAGCAACTGAGTAACAAGCAGTTCTCGTAGAAAAACATATACTGAGATAAACTCCGTAAAGGAGTTCATATGCTCCAAGTTGGGAGCGGACATGTTAAAAAAAAATGCCACAAAAATAATCATGCACGTCACTGACATAGGCAAACTGTAATTAGCTGATGTTACGCATTACTTTACTTGCCCAAGGCAGTGATCATTTATTAGAGCTTATTGTGTGAAGTGGCCGTATACATCGGTAGGGGGCATGCGGCCATTCATCAACTACGAATGCATTTTTGTAAATATGGATGCTACTAACAATTAATATGTATTCAAATAAGTTTTTAGGAATGTTTGTGATTTTATCGTAACATTATACATACATAGATTCAGTGGCGGCTCGTCCACACCTCGCACTGCGGAACTACAGCACCCCAAAGCAAATTGAGAAAAATATAAAATTATAATAAACATAAATTTATTTATTTCTTCTAATTTGTTTGTCATTAGAAAGGTTTTAATTAATTATGAAATGCATGTTGTTGTTAATGTAAATAATTTTGATGTTAAATTTATTTTAATTTAACTGCAGCGCCCCCTACCAGCTATCGTATCCGCCACTGCATAGATTACAATGTAAAAAATATTTAAATTACAAATATGCATGGATATTTGAATAATTCTTAATCGTTTTACCCACATTTGAATCTATTGAACCGAACGGTTCCGACCTCTGACGTAGTTATTGCTGATTCGCCACGCCCCCTAATATCAAAACTACAAAACTGATATTATTAGCAATTCATATGTAAACCTTGAAGCTCTATTCTTGCAGACAAATGACTGTCGACAAAATCAACCAGTACGTTTCACAAATGAATAAATTACATCAGAATTGCTTTGCACCATTGCTTCGCAAATTGACAGCTAAGGGTCAAAGAAACGTATCTCAGTTTTGGGCAACGAATGGCAATAGATATAAACGAACATACGTGACAATACAACGTATATAAAGATTATTTATTATATAAAGACATTATCTGCTGACAACAGATTAATTACACGGGAAGCCTACCACAAATGGCAAGAAATTCAACAATCCTTGTTTACTTAAGCTTTGTTGAGAAGCCGTCTATATTTAAAAGCATGCTATAATTATTTAACTTAAAACAATTTTCAATATGTTCATTACAAATTCCATGAAAATGTTATTTTGTGGTGCGTCGCAATATTGAAAGTTTACATGTAAGATGAACTTATCTAAGTTTCACCAATAATCTATTCGTCAAAGTTAAGCACAGTTTAAGTGTAAAATTGAGTTATTTTAATGAGTTCTAAATTCAATGGATCATTTTACGATTGGCAAAAAATGTTTCTTGCGGTTTTGCTTTCACAACGATAAATATTTATATGGCATCATCACGAATCACGATACAACTTTCAATAATTTAAAATAAATATAGCATTATATACAATCGAGTGACCATCGTCCACATAGATATTAAGAAAAAATACAGCAGCCCTCTGTAAGGGTTCCTAGTTTCCTAGCTGTGGCTTTATATACATAGTTCATATTCTGATAGATCGGCCTTTGATATATTGTATATAAGTCGTAATTTTTTTTTTAAAATTAATAGTCAACGGCATAATAGAGTCGAAAACAGTTTTATGGACATGAGGGGGCTGTACTTGACATGGCATCATTATTTTTTATAAATGATATTCCAGTCCGCACGTTATATTTAGCGTGAATAAGTAATTATACCTATTATATAGCCTCCATTGTTTATAGCACTCCATAGATGCGGTCCTGTTTGATTCAAACGTAGATAATGGTACATAGCGTTATTACTTTTTCTTATGACAGCACATGCCGATATACGAATGTGACATATTACAATCATTAGTACAGTACAACAATCTCTTTAGATTCGTACGTATATCTATCCATTAAAATTAAAATGTCATAAGGGACGTGACTGACTTACAGTGCCCCAAATTAAATTGATCTGGCTGATATTCGAGGCGACAAGGTTGACCAATACGCAACTTTATCAAAAATAATGTCAATATTTACGAAAACTGGTGAATGATTTGTTACAACATACATAGTTTTGCGCTGAAAAAGTACTGGTTCGAAACATATCATTTTTGTATAAAATTTAAGGGTTACCAATTTTTGATATGCATAATCGAAGATAAATCATTCACATTTTTGTGTTCTTAATTCAGATTTCAGGAAAAATTAAAAATGAAACTTGCAAAGATTTAAAAATATCGGATGACCGCCACCAATCAAAACACTGTATATCCAAAATACTTTTCAAGGAAACGAGTCTGATCTCAAAAGACACTTTCACATCTTCAGCTTTTAAACATGTATATAAGTAAATCCTCGGATACATACTTATAACGTTTTTCATATTTTATCGCCCATTCTATCTTAACCAGAAAACATTTCGTAGATTATAAATCCACTCATAACCTCATATTACACCTACTGCTTGAAAAGAGAGGTTGAGTGATTCATTTATAACTAATTAAATCACGGATCAAATGATTCAACGACATCGGAATTTTTTGACAAAATTCTACCCAAGTATATTATATTTATTTTATATTTGCAATATTCAAGTTCATCCTCAAGCAGTCAACACATTTTGATGAACGGTATTTTTAATTTCTCGTTTGGCCCTCTGGCCTTTTCCGTCAAGGACTAATGGTATAAAAGTACACAAGATCGAGTGATGTAAAATGTGACAGGGCACACTAAAATCTGTCTTTTTCGGAGAAATTCATCCTGTTCTTCTCGAAAGTTATAGTGTTTTAATCACTGCCTACATAAATATCATAGCTTGAAGACCAATGGAAAAATCTTGATCAACGTATCTCTTACGGCAGGAGTCATGAGAATTCTTAAGATACGAGCCGGATTGAAATTATTAAAAACTTGGCGGACCGGATGACAAATAAATTCGTGTTGGAATCTAATAAGAGTATTAATTTATTTGTTCTAATGTAATTATATTATGTAAACAAATGTAATTTCTATTGCAATTTATAATGGAAAATATTTATAATATTTTATGGGTTCATACGTTGTCGTATCTTACCAATTGATGAATTGAAATAAATAGTTGTGAATTCGCAACGAAATCATGAAATTAAGAAAAAAAAACTTATTTGAATAATTAATTTTTAAAAATCAAGAATGTTTGGAGGGCCGGATGAAAATCTTTAAAATGTAGTAGTTTGTGACTGTTGTCTTACGTAGTACGTGTTACAAGTCTAATGGGAAAATCTTCAATTTTAACTTAATAGAACATACACGTACATACTGAAACTAAGCAACATTACTGCCGATGAGCGAATAGTCATTAAATAACTTTCGCGGGAGTCTTTAAAATTCATTAAAAACAAGTGGAGGTTGTTTTTGACGCATTGCTTATAATTGAAATATTTTTTGGCAATGTGCTAACCTCGCGATGAACACTGAAATATAATTATATTCATTCATTTCTTCGAGAAGAATCTTTAGCTTATTTAACTCATACGAATCTATCAATAAAAATTACACTAAAATTAAAATATATAATATTTTTTTGATTACGTAAACATTGTAAACTTTCGATGGTTTCGGCGGTAACTTTGTGAAAGTTCATTCTAATATAAAATAACTTTGATTATTCCACGTATTGTGCTACTAACTGTGACACGTGTTTCGCCTCTTTCAGCGGCATCTTCGGACTTACTATCGCAAAGTTTGCTTAAGTAATGAAGCAAGATTGATTGATTGAACATTTTAAAATGATAAATATTACAAAATGCAGTGTGGAATTTTTCATATCATAATCGGATCATCATAATTTTAATCAGAGAAGTAATTTAGAAATAATCGACTGAGTAAATAAAAGGGATTTAAAGATGAATAGTTTAGAATTTTTAGAAATAAATAAAACTCTTAACAAAAAAAAAGTATTATTAAATAATATTCTTAATATGACAGGTTGCTCGCCAATGCTTACATTATTTCCAATTAATAGGGTAAACAAAAACCTATCTGATTGATTGCAGCTCATTAGTTTAATAGTTTGTAATGTTAACGTCTTTAGTAGTATAATTATTTATTTGCTTTGTTTCGATTCTATAACCCCTTCCATGCTTCCCGTAAAAAGGAAAAATCCCAAACTACATTTTAAAATGTTAGAATCAATAGTGCTTCATTACTTAACCAAATATGCGATAGTAAGTCCGAAGATGCCTCTGAAAGAGGCGAAACACGTGTCACAGTTAGTAGCACAATACGTGAAATAATCAAAGTTATTTTAAATTTTATATTGTAAACAATGTTTCCATGACATGCACGAATAATTATGTAAATTGGACAAATGACAGATGCTTACAGTGACGTTAGAAAAATGCATACGATGAAAATTTTGTATACATAATAATAATAAGCGTACACCCAATGAAAAGTCACTGAAGTGAGATACCAAATTAATATATTTTCACAGAGAAGATAATTATGTTATCGTAATAGTAGCCGTGTACATGTATCAACTATTCATTTGGGTGCACACCGCAATAAGTAATGTTCTACAGTGTAATATATTTTTAGTTCATTGATAATTAATTTTGAATACAAATTCAAAAAAAAATGGCATCATGAATATATACAATATACATCACATAAAGATAAAGGTACAAGTGCCTGGTCCGTGATGCAGTGATCAATGTCGTTGGATTCCGTGACGGACTGCCTGAGTTCGATTCCCGGTAAGAGCAGGTTTTTTCAGTCGATAAATCGATTCTGTACAATAGGTGGCAAAGGCAATAGGTGTTTGTGTTGATAAAATCCCTTCCCACCTTTTCAATCCCAAAGAGCGACGCATAGTGACAGCGATTAGGTAATCACTAGTCCTGTCCTAGTCCTCGTATCCTTTCCATCCCTGGTCTCTTTGAAAAAGAGAGGTTGAGCAACTGAGCAACAAGCAGTTCTCGTAGAAAAACATATGGAAGATAATAATAATTTTGAATACAAACTATAAAATAAAATGGCATTATGAATAGACTCGATTAGAAAAAAAAATCACATATAAATAGGTAAAAGTGCCCGTTCCGTGATGCAGTGATCAACATCGTTCACTTCCGTGACGGACAGTCCGAGTTCGATTTCCGGTAAGAGCAGGTTTTTTCAGTCGATAAATCGATTCTATTCAAAGGCAATAGGTGTTTGTGTTGCCAAAAATCAAGTCCTACCTTTCCGATGCCAAAAAGTGACGCATAGCTCGAGTGATTAGCTAACCACTAGTCCTACCCGAGTATCCTTTCAATCCTTACTTTCTTCAAAAAAAAAAGAGGTTGAGCAACTGAGTAATAAGAAATTCTAGTAGAAAAACATATGTTGAGATAAACTCCGTGAGGAGTCAATATGCTCCAACGTGAAAGCGAACATGGTTAGAAAAATTAGGTAAAAGATGTACAAAATTGCAAATTCATTAGATCTAAATTTAATATTGGACTTGAGCCCAGATTCTACTGATTGATTTGGTTAAGCTCTTACTTATATACCACAGAGGTGGACTATATTATTATATCTATATATTCGCTATTATTTTAGTCTTTTAATGCAGGTACCTACAATTTATTCATTATTATGAACATGAATACATTGTAGTACGTAACTTCTTTAAGTAATTCCGAGTAAAATAGTATTTACTCATACATTTTTCTTATTGATTGATTCGATTCAATTCTATAGTTATTCTGTGTGGTCTATACAATTAAGATTACTTTGCTTATGTCTCGTTAGCTTATGACAGCCATTTACTGAGTACGCTTATAGCAAATAGTCAAAACAGAGGGAATAAATATACTACAATATCTGCCGTGTGTAGGGCTGCCAAACGTTCGCAATTTGCAGGAAAAATTTTTTTTATCGTGAAAATAAGATAAGATTGGTGCATTTAAGAAAAAAAACAAATAAAAAGTAAATTTCTCTCATTTTTGTTTTATAATATATTTAACTAATTAATGATATGAATAATAATGTAATTAGTATTCCACTGCTTTCATGTTATTAACATTACACAATTGAAAGTGTTTCAAACGTATCATTAGTTAAGATGGCATTTTATATGAAGAACTAAGACAGTGATGCAGTAACTTTTGGGAGGAGGGCCAGATAATCAATTCTCATGTAGTTTGAGCGCCGCATAGGTAAAAGCGAATAAATTTATTCGATATTTTTTGTGTATATAAAATTAAAATTTTTATTATTTTACAGTATTCTTACATCGTCCGTAAAAAGTTCTGAAGAAAAAAGTTAATCGATATTTCTCATATTGGGTCGCATGAAATTTCTTTGCAGGCGGCAGGTTGTGCATCACTGAACTAAAGTGTCATTAGAAAAAAAAAGCAAAAAATCACCTTTTTGACAAACTTTTTTGTCTTGTTAATTTTGATATTAGAGTCTTTCATCTCTCAATATGACTATTTCCGTTCAAGTTCATGCGTGCACTTGAAATGCATGAAGATGTCGAAAGGCGAAGCCCCGGTCGTTAGCGACCAAACTCAAGGAAAAGTGCAAGATTCAAATTCCACCAAGCACCGCAGTCGAAATCCTCAATTACTCTAAATATGAGATACTTTTTATAATTTATTTTTAAATTCTTTAAGTTATTTTCAGGTAATTATATTAAGATTAAGTTTTAGTAATTTTATGCATACATCAATAAAACATAGTACAATTGTCCCAATTTTCGCAGTGTGGCAGCCCTAGCCGTGTGTACTTTGGCAAACATATTTTCAGACCAAAGCGATGAAATGGGCGCTATGAACTAAGATAATAGAAACTATGAGCGGACATATGTGTATGGATTATAGAATATACATTCTAGTATACTTCAGAGCTGACCCTTTTACCGCAAAAGGTTATTCTGACTGTATGTAGGATAGCACGGCTAACACGGCTAACACTTCACAACAACAATTAAATGTAGGCCACCGGGACAGCTGACGATTTCCAGCTTTTTTTTTTATTCAAACCAAAGAAACTGAAGTCTGTACAGCAGTGGCGCACAACCTTTTTGGCAGACGGGCCAGCGTATCAATTTTCAGATTGTTCGAGGACCAATGGGTAAAAGTGATTAGATTATAGGTATTTTTAATGTATACTAAATTGAAAATGATATTATATTATATTGTTCTTCCATCGTCTGTGAAATGTTTTGAAGAAAAAAAAGTGGTTGATATTTGTCAAATTGGTCTGCATGAGATATTATTTTGGGCCGCAGGTTGTGCATCTCTGCTGTACAAACTAATATATTTTTCAATGCCTCCCGTGTGAAGATTGCTATTGCGGGACGCTTCGTCACCGCGAATAATTTAATATATGATATTGAAATTTCATCAAGCACCCTCAGTTGGAATCCTCTATTACTTAAATAATTTCTTTGTGGTGATAAGTATGACACGTACATATTTTGCTATGATTTTGATTCACGGTAATCAAGTTTTAAGCATGGTGAAAAATAAAACATTTATCTAAAATAAATAAGTGGCAGTTCCCCTGTATCATAAGAATTCTTAGAGGTAGATTTTTTAAATATATTTTGCAATATTTGCGACGGTGTTCGCGACGTCCGTGTGCGGCGGCCACCAGTGACCTGACGGTACTGAACTGCTTAAAAGTGAAGATGAAAACTAAAACGGCATAATAAATAATTTATTTAGCGTAATATCGATGAAAAATAACATATAACCATGATTGAATAAATGCGGATATACAATACCACAGTTTACGCATTGTGCAAAAAAGATAACTATAGGCGCAATGCAAGTCTAACATTCTGTTAAATCTGAGTAGAATTATACTAAATCTCACAACTGTTAAAACTGAAAAAACTTATTATTCTCATTTTTTGGCAACCCTATAAATAAGTACCTTAATTTAATGCTCAAATATTATTATATTAAAATAAATATTTTGATGACAGCATCTTATAAATGAGTACACATACGGCCGTACGAAAACGGCGCATATATGTACATATCATAAATAATAGAAAAATATTAAAAACTAAATATAAAAATAATCAGATAATAATGCTCGCGATGAGCGAATCTGGACCTGATCATTATTGCCAATGTCTTAAAATAATATCTTTCCACCAAGACGTGACAGCCAATACCTTAAAAGTGATCAATAAATAACGTAAAATACATGGTTTTACGTTAATTGTGATATTAAATAATAACGTAAAAAACAATGTTGCGTTGTGTGCCGTGTTTGTGATATTATTTTCAACAACCGTAAATCGCACACTTGGAAGTAAAATTAATGTATTTATTTCATCATAATACATTAATTTTGCGTCCAAATATTATTGCAATATAACTGTGGGCACCGCATGTTTGGTAAAAGTTCGCGTATACGGCGTTCACTTGTCGAGCCGTCGTCTACGCCCAGTGTGTCGCTGCCTAAGATGTTTAGATATTACATTTTCAGTCGTGTAGTATTAAATTATTACGCCAAGGTGTATATTTATAGTTGACCCCGCGAACAATGCGCTCATATAAAAAAATATTTTTAAGCTACGCCAATAGCGACCGGTATAAAAATAAAGTGTGCACGATAATTCAGGTCGATTTAAAATTTCAGTGTGGGTAATGGGTTCACCGTGGTAGCTAATCGCTATTTTAAATCAAGTAACCAAGTATATAACATGGTATAGTTCCGTAAAACGTTCCGATACATACTGTACTTGATTCGAAATTTAGATGGAACATTTTTGGAAATTTATTTGTACACTAAAGTAATAAACTTATTTAGACTAAGTACATACGCAATTTATAAACATATTATGATATTTATATCCCTTAATATGGACCAGCCAATAGGACGGCGTGGTGGTATTCCACTTAAATTTTATGTTCAGACATATCTTTCGTTTTCAACGATTTTTCCTACCACGTAAACCAGGGCTTCTTAACCACGTGCCCGCGGGCGCTTTTGTGCCCGCGAAGCCATTTTCATGAGCCCGGCAAAAAATTATAGAGAATAAAAATAAAAAAATGTTTATTGAAATCACAATATAACCATATCCATCTTATTTCTAGATAGTCAATATGACATAATCTTAAAATCGAACGGAATGACTGAAAACATTTGGAATTTAGCTGACCATAAAACGTACCCTCTTTTGAAATAGGAGTGATGATAAAGTACTGTTTTGATTCCACATATTTGTGCAAATCTTTGTTTTCCAGCATGAAAATATTAAAATCAAAAACAAGATCTCGACTTGGCAATGCTAACCTTGACAATTGTTTGCGATTGGGCTTATTATCTTATACTCATCATTGAAAAGTTATTTAGCGAAATGTAATGTACAAATGTCACAGTAAATGTGTTTGGTAATGATTTTGTTTGTAAATGTAAATAAATCCATAATATTCCGATTTATTATAAATAGTTTAGTAATAATATAATGAATGTCAATCATGTGTTCTCCTTAAATCTGTTTTTTTTAATCCTGCATGCGCCCGTCACTCATTTCCTAAATCTCAAATGCGCCCGTCACCGCAATAAGGTTAAGAACCCCTGACGTAAACCAATGGAACCTTTTCACAAATAGCTTTAAAAACTCATTGATTAAAGTGTGAAAATTCTAAAAATATAAAAATCGCATTAACTAATTCATCTTAAAAAGCAAAAAGAACTGATTAAACTGGTGTGGACAGTTCGTCAAATATTGCTACAGATGTATAAGAAATGCTTTGATCGACTGAGACACTATAAATTCTGCTAGATTTCATCAATGATAAGAATTTCTTTAAATAAATTTTCTCAGATGTCACTGTCACTCTCTCAGAATCAGAACTTTTTAAGGGTGCCACGACAATCTCTCGCGGGCTACGTATTTGTTATCCTCGTTTATAGACACGATCAAATATCCATTTATCCGTAATGTCTCAAATCAAAAGGTAAATTATTACTCGTAGAATAAAGAGTTGTGTTAATTATATACATCCGTATGTGAAACATGAACCCTCGATCCAAAAAATGGTTGCAAATCGTGAAATGACGTAACATCGTGAGGAAAAGTGCAAACGGTACAACACGACACAGGAAAAGGAAACAAGACTAGTTGGTACTATTAACTGCGACAAAATACTGAAATGGTAGTGTGCACATTACAATTAATATAATTATAGTATTACTATTTCAATTTCATAGCGACAAAGAGGTATGCCAAAAATCAATGTCTCAAAGAATCGATTGTTCCGGACAAAAGGCAGTCGCCGAAAATATAGTTAAAAAAACTAGGGTTTTGCCCTAGAAATCTGCATTTTAGAAATACATCTCTCAGAAAGTATTACGGAAATATAAGCTTGCATGCTCTCATTTTCTACCTACGTGGTCGTAGCCAAGACCAATCAATTTTATTTTCAGAGCTTATATGTCACGTAGTTCTTTTGAGTCGCCAGTCGCAAGGGCTGTTCGGCTGATGTATGCACTTCCTGTTGACGTGGATAACTTCGGCAGTGAACTTGATGCATTGTTTGTATTTTTTTTTAATTTTGTGTAATATGTTTTGTGATATTTTTATTAAATTTGTCAAATGCATGGCGCATTGGCGTCAGCTGTAATGCCATGTTTTATATTTTATTTTTTCCAATAAATAAATAGTAAAAATAGTTGACATGTTTCAGGTAAATTGAGTTTGTTTGTGTATGGTTATTTTTGCACAGGCTGATGTTCTTCAGTCAATAGAAAATGTTAAAATGAAATATTGACAACGGTATTAATGCTTCTTTTAAAAAAAAGAATCGGTAACCCGCACGACTAAAAAAGTATCTACGAAAAATGTTAGTTGTTTCGAATTCAATGCTCAAGAAATCAAATAATTGTCTGACTTGACTATATATAGTCAGAAATCTTTCAACGAGCTGGAAAACATCTCAGCAATTGTAGAAAGCAATCACCCTGTCTGCAAAGACATGAAACATATTATATATAAAAAAAAGAGTTTGATCACGTCAAGAAAATAGCTGTGATTATGTTTTATACGATTCGAAAGAGTTTTTTTTTTAATAAAAATAATAATACATTTTTAGTAATTTTTCCACATAAAATGTATTTGATCAGGACCGGTTTCGCTCATAACGAGTATTGTCAACTGATAAGGAATACAATAAAACAGTGATATTTATACAAAAGTTAAGTATGAAAAACAAGATATGACAAACAATTGGTAAAACGACTAAGCAAATGAATTTTGACAAACTAATTTTGATGTATTAGTTTGCATTCCACAAGGTCTTAAACATTTTATTTATAGTCAATTTTTCTTGTAATTTGCTTCATTTCATTTGCTTAGTCGTTTTACCAATTGTTTGTCATACCTTATTTTTTATACTTAACTTTTGTATAAATATCTCTGTTTTATTGCATTCCTTATCAGTTGACAATGCTCGCCATGAGCGAAACCGGTCTTGATCAAATAAATTTTATGTGGAAAAAGTACAAAATATGTATTATTATTTTTATTATAATGCCTTTCCACCAAGTATTGACAGTGAACACCTTAAAAGTTTTTTTTGTCAAGATCTCGAGAGGCATTTCGAAAAATTAAAACTTTATGCGAAGGGTTGAATGTCCCACTGGGTGAATAATAATTGTACAAAATACGTGTACGTTTTGTATAAATAAAATACCCATTTGAATCTTGGAACTGTTCCCTGTCCATTACCAACTTTTCTGATGATATCTAAAGATGATATTTGCTTGGCACTTTCAATTTATTATGAGCACAACGAGCCCATGGATTAGATATATAATAGTTATAATAGGCCCAACACAATTTTACTTCACCAAAATAGTAAAAGGTACGAACTCTTTTAGAATGTAGACTGGGCAAAAAGTATCGGTTAATTTGCCATCAATAATACATTATGAGACCATATTCCTTCCAATAAAGCGATTCGCTTCTAAAAAAGATTAAGGTATACAACGTCTCGGTCACGTACAAATCTTTTTCTAAACATTACCCTCTCAGGGATCGATTTTACTTGTTAGTATAATGTCATGTAGGTAAATTATGATTGGTACATATCGTAAACTCTCCTATTCGTGTTTGAATGGCAAACGAGGAAGCCCCGCTATTAGTTATGTTTATACCGACCTGTCATTTTAAAAATTCACACAATCCATTCAGCTTGTCTTGATTAAATATAACAAGTATCCTTCAACTACCTACAAGGGCTAGATTCTCTGAATTGAGAACGGACTATTACTAGTGATAATACACAGCCAGACTTACATACATATATTGTAAATGTCTCATAATCAAGAAACACTTGGGCAAAAAATCCACAACGATTACGATGTGCAGTAGCATATCGTCGCTATTGACTTTACCCCGAATCTTTTTTCTACCCTTTCAAAGACTTATTCAAACTATGATAACCAAATCAACATATTATATGTATATGAAATAATTTAACCGTTAAGCGCCCAGCGGTCCCTATGGAGCCCAGTTCGAGAGGCTCGTTTCGCAACACGATGTAATTGATTTACACTGATAGTATACAAAATCTCTATATTAGATTAAATAAGTAATGACTTCAATGTAAGAATCGTGATTTTGTTTTGGGTTTCATAAAATATGTATGCCTAAATAAGTACGTTTACGTCACATGGTTTACTATTTATTCAGTTCGTGGTGTTGTGCTTTATTGCCGGACCGTAATAAATCAGTTTTTTCACCTGTATGTAAATTTATTGGAGCGTTTTTGTAATTTTGTAAATGTATGTAAAAAAATTAATTGAAATTTAATTTAAAAAAAAGTTTGAATATCTCTGTTTGAAATAAATATTTTACTATTGACATAAACAATCTTTTTTATTTTCCATAAATATTTTTACTGGTCCTTGAGGTATTTTTGTGATTGAGTAATTTCAAAATTAATGTCGCGAAAAACTACTTGGTCAGTGAACTACTCCTAATGCCCAACGCGCCCGGACGGATAAAGGTTAAGTAAAAAAAAAACCTCACTTGATTAAGGGATTAAGTCAGATCAGAAAAGGTGTGGGTACCATATTTATTTTATACAATAAAGCAGATTTAATACATACGGTAAGAAAATTTTTGCAACTCATATTTTTCTTTCGTTATATCCCATGCATAATTGATGAAACGTTTCACAACACTGATTACTGGCGTAGATAAGATAAAACAGTCAAAGTTTAATGAAATTCCATTATGCACAAATATGTACGTCAAACATGTTTTTTTTTATAAAACTTCCAAAAAAAGAAAATTATTGTAAATTTTTGATGTTTATAATTAGAAACTTTTAAAGGTAATACAGAGGAGGTATTTCTTTAAACTATAACAGTGATGCACAACTTTTTGGGTGAAAGGCCGAATAATGAATTCTCAGATAGTTCAAGGCTGCATGGGAAAAGTAGTTAAATTATCGATATTTTTGGTGTATATAAAATTTAATATTGTTCTTCCGTTGTCCGTAAAAAGTTCTGATGAAAAAAGTTGATTGATATTTGGCATATTGGGCCGCATGCAATGTCTTTGCGGGCCGCAGGTTGTGCATCACTGAATTGTAGCGATCGAGAAAATGTTGACGAAGAAGTTTAATTTCAGAATCCAAAAGTAAAATGTACATAATAGATGCCATAAAAATGATTTTAAAAATAGAATACGTAAATTTGTTTTGCAATAATTTGTGATCAACAATTTAATTGAAAAAAAAACATTGGAATGCCGTCTGTATTTTAATTAAAATCAGTTGAAAAAACATTAAATGATAAACGAAACACAAATGTAAAACCGTCGATAAAATCTAGACTATTTCTACAGTGTAACATTGTAAATCATGAATTTATGATATACTGTCGTATACTACCGACAGTTATATTGTTATTAAGGGTCGTTGAGCCTCTTAACTGTCATACGTATGTGCAACACAATTATAATACGTATCTACATATATAGTGTAAGTGATAAAAGTGAGTGGCGTAGAGCTTTATTATAAGAAGCTACAAGACGTCAACACGGTTCATAATATAATAACCTCGAAATGAGATGAAAAGTCTCCGTCCGGAATTGAGTATAATATTACCATAACTATTGTTCTACCAAGTAAATGCCTACTCAATCAATAACTATTGTCCTCTGTGGTCTAGTGGCAAGAAGTCTGCCTTAGCGATCAGGTGGATTTGGGATTGGATTAAAGCACTGGTGCACAACCTGCGGCCCTCGATGACCTTTCATGTGGCTCGCAATGATAAATATTATCACCTTTTTTCTTCATAACTTTTTGCGGACGATGGAAGAACAATAAAAAACACACTTTAATAGACATTGATACCCCGATACTACGTTTTTCAAGGGACCGTATAAAACAAACGATTAATGCGGGAAACGATGAATGCGGAATGTTTTAAATATTAACTAAATGCCGGGACTATAGAAAATGAACGCACCACGCGGGAAAACGTATAATGCGAAAACGTAAGATCGAGGTTCAACTATACACTAAAAATATCGATAATTTAATCAGTTTTGCCCATGCGGCCCTTGAACTATCTCAGAATTGACTATCTGGCCGATCTCACAAAAAGTTGTGCATCACTGGGTTTAAGTCTCGGAAATTTCAGATTTTTTCAATTGAAATTTGAGATCTTCGACATTGGTGTATTTTATTTATTATTGAATTGTTCTCGATTGACTTACAAATTTGATCCGAGTATAACTTTCAAAATATTTGGTGCATTGGCTTTGGCAATGTCAAATAATACCAAAAAATGCCAAAAACCGCATTTTATCAGCGATGATTGTATGGCCCTGCTATACTGCCACCATAAGTAAAAAGACAGCAGTCATAAGTATAAATAAAAGGATCTGTTATGCTACAAGGATTCATTGAGAAGCACGCCCTTGGTGGTTTTGAAAGCCACGGGCTCTGCATCCTTGGCTTAGAACAGTGATACACAGCCTTCTAGGTAGAATAGCTAGTTCGATATTCAAATTGTTCGAATGCCGCATGGGTAAAGTTATTAAATTATAGCTATTTTTAGTTCATATGGAATTGAAAATTTCATATTGCCTTGTGAAAAGTTTTGAAGAAAAAAAGGTGATTGATATTTTTTTATATTGGGCCGCATGAAATGTTATTTCGGGCCGCATGTAGCTCGTGGGCCGCATGTTGTGCATCACTGGTTTGGAACAATACATTATATATATTGATGTAATATTGTATAGAATTATGTGTGATACAACTGAGCCACTGTGAATTTTACGACAACGGCACTGATTGTGGCGAAACAATGATTCTGTTTCTTGACACTCGTGATAGTCGTGATGAGTAAGTATGATTTTATTGACTGTATACTTTCGAAATCTTTAATATGCACTCGTACGCCACTGCTGGCCCATACCATCTTCCTACATAGTACAGTAATATAAATAGTGACGAAACCACAAGGAAACGTTCAATGAATCTCAGAAATTAAGTAGCACACTTAGATATACAAGAGATAGTTAACAGTGGGCTAAGATAAATAAGTTATCTTCTTAACATCGTATATATTACACAAAGGCTTGAAAGTATCTAGTGCACGGGTTCCCAACCCATGGGTCGCGACCCTCAAAGAGGCCGTGGCGGGTTTTCTGTGGGGTCACCAACTTATACAGTCAACTAAAAATATGTTCACTTTCATGTATCTTCGTTGTTTTTTTTAATTGCTTAACGAAAAATTCCATTTTCAATTCTATTGGGGTCGCGGGTCACATGGCTTTAATAAAAAGGGAGCGCCACCCAAAACAGGTTGGAAACCTATGAAATAGTGTATTGCTGTGCGAAGGACATAAGTAAAATTTTATGTATTTTGAATACGTTTTGTATGAACTTAATAAATTAGTGATCGATAAGTGAAGAGCTGCGAGGTTGTATAGACGTTATTTAAAAAATGCAGCAAAAATAACTACAATTTATTTATACAATCGTATTTAGATCTTTATTTTATATATGTATGAATGGACCGATTTTTTATAAAGAAGCATGTAATTAGCCCACGATGTCCAAAAGGTTGGTGACCGCTGCATTACGGGGCTGTGTAATAACATTGTGAATAATACTCATATGAGACGCTTCCTAAATCAAAGCTAGATTTCTGTGACGTTATGGCACAAGCTGATATATCCATATTACCTTAGTTGGCACGAGTAGTGTGATACCAAACAGCATGGAACGTAACATGTTTTGGCTTTTTATCCTCTTTAATAAATATACATCAAAAGTTTTTTCACACGATATAAATATCTTTTGCATGAATACTGACTGACATACCAAGATTTGCCACCACACGCAGATGAACATTTCCATAAATTGCGAGATGAAACCCAACATGACAAAAATGGACATATAAGCTAGTGCCATATTTTACTCATGATATGCAGTTATGTGACTTAGCTATTTACTTTAAAACAGGGGAGGATGATAGGGGCATACTTATAAAAATGCATGTTTTGAGTCAAGTCCAGTTTCTGGAGTGCCGTAACATAAGCGACAATATCCCACATATGACTGTATGAGAGATATGATTAGACATATCTATAATTCAAATGAAAATTTCAGGAAAGTGACAAAGGCACATTACTCGTTTTTATATGAATACATTTATAAAGATATCGAGTTATCAATATATTTGTGTGTTTGAAATAAAAAGAAAATATATTTCATTGTTATAATGTGAGCGTTGCTCGCTGAATACTATGACACCATAATCATTATTTGCGTTTATTTCAAAACAGTGTTCTTGTAGATAGGTTCATGTGATCTTAAAAATCCGACATCACTAAAGCATTTCCAAACCTTACTTAGTAATTTACTTATGAAATTCTTCCATTTTCTATTCCTTCAAAATCGATACAAATTGCATTCCTGTTTATACTAATAAGCCGATAAGTGAATTAATATTAATATATTTGCCCTAGTTTGACCTCTATGCGAGGATAAGGGTGTTTTCTGCATAACTCCAATCAATTAACGTCGAACCGGGTTATCGACAGCATGATACAAATAGGTTTCATAATTAAGCTTTATAAGACAGCCAGATGAAAACACAGTAATGTATCGTTATCACGCTATCGCAACACAAATTTTATAACCTAGATTATTATCCTCTTCGGGCCCCGGGTATCACCTATGATATTAATGAATTTTATAAAATATCAGCCCGGTCGTAGAATTGTACGTACTAAAACCAAAAGTATCATATAATGAAGGAAACGGTCTTACCAACTGAATATATCTGAAAAATGTCAGTATAGAAGTCACTGTTGTTGAAGGAAGTCCTTTTTAGCATTTAAAATGCTTCGACACTTACAATACAAATACAACAATATTTTTCTCTACATTATACATTATTATTTAATTTATTGCTTTAATGAGAATCACTTCAACATATTGTTTATAAAACAGCATGAAAAAAAAATGTTTTGGTACGTTCAATTTAACAGTTGTACTGATATTTAATAAAACCATGAGTATCATACATATGTGATACCCGGGGCCCGAATAGGTTATACAAATTTTTCAAGATGACTAACAAAATACCTACTCACTAGAGACTCCAATTACTCGACATCTCAACTACTCGAGTATCGAGTAGTAAAATTTCAAAATACTCGAGTACTCGAGTATACTCGAGTAGTTTCAAATGTACGAAAATATATATTATTAATTCAAATTTGTGTACATAAATAGATGATAAATAAATAAATTAGCTTATTTTATTCAATTAATAAATTTATTTTCATTTATGAAACATATATCAAAAGTAATAGAGAATTTAACGTCTCAAATTTTAATTTGGTTCAAAGATATGTTTTTTTTATTTCCGCAGTAGAAACTCTCTCTGTTGCTGTGGACGTCGGCTTAAAAGTTAGCATTGAATTAAATAGTGCTATATAGTTTTTCTGTCCACTGTTTAAAAAAAGTAAAATTCGGAAATAAATTTTCATTTATAAAGTACGAGTATTACTCGAGTATTTTTCAATTTACTCGAGTATCGAGTACTTGAAAAATGGCCGAGTATACTCGAGTATCGAGTACTCGATACTCGAATTGGAGTCTCTACTACTCACCAATACTGATAAAAAGGTTTTTGTGATGATGAGTGTAAGCAAATAATGACAAATTTCAAATAACGCAGTGTTGTCATATCGAATTCATATTGACACTAGATAACGCCAGGAACTGATGGGGGCAAAAATAGCATTGTTATCTCAATTCTCAAACTAAGACTAGAAGCTGCTTCTTAGTGCACATGTTACAAAGTGCGATAGGTTTGAGCCCACTTACTGTTTGTTAACAAACATTTATTATGTTTTATTTTAAAAAATAAAATCACACGTGTTACTTCATATTTGACGCGGCGCAAAAACAACCACAGCTAATTTTTAATAGAATGTTTTAAAAAACGATAAAGGCGAGAAAACGATGAGTGGAATATGACTATAATTATGAGGCGTCTAAAAGCAAAAACCGATATGTCCATTTTACAATATTAGTAGTAAACGACAATTTTGATCAATCGCTCAATCAATTGGATAGGTAGTTGAATGATAACATTTCTCCTCTCAATGCATATGGTCTCGTAATGAAGGTACTTCAATATTTTTTTACGAGAACTGCTTGATACTCAGTCACTTCACCTCTCTTTAGCTCAATGAGAATTATTACTTCCTCATAGAATTTTTAAGATCAGGACCGGTTTCACTCATTGCGAGCATTTTCAACTAAGTGCTCCGTTGATAAAAACACAATTTTTATATCACATATGACATTTTGATGTTTGAAAAAAGATTAAAATTATGCAGCTCATTCGTTGGATTGGCCTGCTCGTCGTTTGATTTTTATGCGCTGGTAACCGCTTGGCTTAGTGGGAACATTGGTTGTAAGTGGCAAAACTCATAGAAAAATATAAAATTCCACCGATTCAAATCCCATATATAAATATATATCAGGGCTGTGGAGTTATTAAAAAAATTAGGACTGCGACTCCAGCATTTTCTAAAAACACGACTCAGACTCCAACATTGACCAAAAACAAGAATCCGACATTTTTTTTTTTAATTCGTAACGTTTTTTTCCTACCTTATCTATTTATGTGTATTCAAATATATATCAACCAACCAATCCGACCAATAGTCAAATTTGACATATCATATGCAAAAATAAAAAGTTTAAAATTTTTAAAAAATCCGACTCCGTATACGACACCTGCTAAAACTCCGCTAGGATCCTTACTCCGCCCAAAAACTCCGACTCCACGATTCCGACTCCGACTCTACAGTCCTGATATATATAGCTATGAGGTGGCCGCAAGTTATTGTTTTATTTTATCACGACTTGGCACAGTAAGTGTCACCTCGCAATTTTTTGATATTTTTCGAATCTAACAGGCTATTATTTGATGTGTACGTCGTGTGTCAGTCTTTGTTGAAAAAACGTCGAGTTTTCGCTTAATTTTCGCTTAGCCTGGGCCGCGTTCCGAGAATTAATTGCAATTAATTACAAAAAAAGATCAAATGTCACACCCCGCCCGCGTCGCTCCCAAACATATACGCGTGCCAATTCATTTTAAGTATTCCCCAATCACTGTTATCTCAGTGTCACAGTAACACTGACATAACCCTACCCTGGCTTAGGAATATGGTCCTAAAATTGGGTAACTGTATCCGGTTTCAAAAATGCTTCACTAAAAATCTATGTAAGAGTTCTGCCCCCATAATAAAACAGGCAGTTATTTGACAAAAATCCAGGGCTGTAGTCTTAGTCGGGAGTCGGAGTCGTGGAGTCGGGGTTTTTTGACCGGAGTCGTACTCGGAGTTGGAAATTTTGAACTTTTTATTTTTGCATACATATACATATGTAATATGTAAAATTCGGCTATTGGCCGCATTGGTTGGTTGGTATATAATTGAATACACATAAATAGGAAAGGTAGGGAAAAATCGTGACGATATTAAACTTTTTTTAGTCGGAGTCGAGTTTTTGGTCAATGTTTGAGTCGGGGTCGGAGTCAAAGTCGTATTTTTTTCAACGACTCCAAAGCCCTGCAAAAATCACAAATTGACCTTAAGGTAAATTTCTGGACTACCTGGTATAAAGAAAATTCACAGAAGTTTTCTAGTGATTAAAACTAAATGTGATACTAATCAACACAGTTATGTTGCAGGACTACGCGGTATTTGAGAATATTGACAGGTGGCATTGCGTTCTGTTTATTTCTCTTATAATATAATATAGAAATAAGTGTTTTTATTTTGAAATGCTTGTTCAACTATTTAGTGGATTCTTGTTTCCAATAATTATGCTACCACCTCAACAATTTTCTTCGCAGACCCTCAATGGTCCGGAGACCATAGGTAGGCGTTTGCTTTTGGTAACATGGTCTTACAACGGTATGTTACTCAAATTTAACGATGGATTCTGCGGTAGATTTGCGGCAAACCATTTTCAATATAAAAAAATATTTCGTTGGCGATCGATAAAATAGTGCTCCGAAAACAATATTGTGGTTTCTAAATTGTCTGTTTGAGGGTGTGCGTGAAAGTAGGTACATAAAAATACTTTCGAGAAACATCGATAAAAAATATCTTCTGCTCTCTGGCACTTCGTTCAAAATAAAACACGACCGCTCGCAAAGAATGTACATATACACTATAATATAGTATACACACTAGAGTAGGCGAGTCAGAATTGTAGTAATATTTATTCAAGCGTAATAGTGAATTGAGTGAAAATAAATACGAGAGGAAACCGGGCGCAATGCATTCGGGACATTTATTTTGTCAGACGTATTAATATATTGTACAACGACGTGCATTGCATAATTCGAAAACCAGGTGCCGTTGATAAATTGAATCTCCGATGGTAATAATATTCCTTTTTTAAATTTCCGAGCAACGAGATTGTACGATTGTGACGTTTTCAATCAAACGTACACTTTCAATTCAAATAGATGTTGAACATTTGGCTTACTGCCAGTTCCCTTGTAATACACCATTAGTGGTACATACGGAGTACGTATGGCTCGTATACACGTATCATGGCACCACTCAATCGAAATAACACAACTAAGTGTCTCTCGGCACAATTAGATTCCTGCCATGCACTATCTTCTCTACTACCTTCTTGCGCAAAGGCCATACATTAAAACTCCGTCAAAGCTACAGGCGCCTACCTGTGATCTTCAAAACATTAATGTCCCTTCGCTATTAGTCATCTTCTGGTGCTATGTTAATGGCTTCGAATGGGGACGTACTTTGTACTTTTTTCATAAGTAATTTATAAAGTTCCTTTGATTTTAATTTGTAAGAATTGATATGGCTATTATTCTGTTCACAGCAAACAATTTCGTTGGCTCATATTGTTGGATTTATAGTCTATTTTCCTTGTAATTTGCTTCAATTTATTTGCTTAGTTGTTTTACCAATTGTTTGTCATACCTTGTTTTTCATACTTAACTTTTGTATAAATATCACTTTAATATTGTATTCATTATCAGTTGACAATGCTCGCCATGAGCTAAACCGGTCCTGATCAAATAAATTTTATGTGGAAAAAGTACAAAAATGAATCATCATTTTTATTATAATGTCTTTCCACCAAGTATTGACAGTGAACACATATATAAAGTAATTTATAAAGATCAGATAAACTTCCAACGGATTAATTGTGAAATAAGTGCAACAATATTTTAATATCATTCCTTTCCACTGCCAATGAACACCTTTAAAGTAATGGACACATTCATTAATTTATTTTTCAGCCATGGAAATCTGAAATGAAAAATAAATTCCCATCCATCTTATCCTTAAAACGGGGCATAACAACAGTGATTAGCTAAGAACTAGCCCTCGTATATGCTAAATAGCACCACGCTACTATCTTTTTATCATTAAAATGAAGATATTGAACAAATTTTGTTTAAATGCTCCATAAGGAGTCCACATGCTTCACATTGGTAAAAGATGCGGTTTCGATATAAAATCCATTTGTTTCTAGCTTGTCGCTTACATTTTTTTTAAATCATTCGACATTAGGCTTTCTTGCTTAGTCCAGTTTTTTTAACTAAAATCCGACTTGTATGCATTCGCCAATATGTATATGCGGATCGGATAATCAAAAGGTACTAAATGGAAGTAATCGCACGTGAGCCATATTTTCCGGCCAGTGTAAGCGAGGCACAACTTTAATAATAGAAATCACGATAGTTGTGAAGCGAAATATAATAATTGAACTTCGCTTTAAAATCATCGAAACTGCCAATAGCTTATAGTGATGTAGGTACTGTAGATTTATGTTTTTTTAGAGATTCACAACACGTTTTGGTAAGTGCACATTTCAAAGCGGTGCTGTTTTTGGAAAGTAAATAAATGGACGCGCATACACGTAATATACCGGAACGTATTTAACGCAAACCATTTAAAGAATGGAAAATCTAATGCAAATAACGGGCCATTTCCAATATAAGGTACAATGAATATAATATATATTTATATAGATAATTGAATAGCCATTGTGACTAAGACAGTTATTACAAGAAATAAATGTTATTTTATTTACACAAATTCAGTTTTAGACAACCGTCACAGCTCAGTGCCGATTTACGTAGGTATACCGAGGTCTAAAGCCGCGAAATGACAATATTCCGAATTCACAACTATGAAGAATCTTCCGCCGACACTAGTGTCATTGTTTAATTTTGAATAGGTCGGTTTATAGCTGTCATTCAAAAATACGTATTATTTTAGGTTATCATTTTAAAAATAAAATACACAGAAATATTGTTTATGTCTTCATTGTAATCAGAAAACTCCATTATTATACGTTAATGGGTTGATCAATATAAAGTGTTGTTAAAGAATTTAACGAGACAACAGTAGAGATTCCAATTACTCAACATCTCAACTACTCGAGTATCGAGTAGTAATTTTTTTAAATACTCAAGTAGTTAAAGTTGTACCAAAATATATATTATTAATTCAAATTTGTGTATATGTTACAAATAAACTGTATTCTCAATGAAAATATATCAAGTAATAGATTTGTATGACAACATGATTTCACTGGTCACGATCATTGAAATTATTGGCCCAAGTCGATGATTTGCCTGCCAAAAATTTTGGTTTGCTTGAATGAAACAAAATCAGCAAGTAAAAACACAAACAAACATTGGGCTGAAGATAGGGCGGTCAAATATAATTTCAATGACATCTTGGAGAAGAATACATTTTCACTGAGAATACAGTTTCACTGTAACATATATAAATAAATGACGAATAAATAGATAAGCTTATTTAATGTCATTGATACATTTATTTCCATTTACAAAACTTATATTTAAAAAATAGGAGAGAATTAAACGTCACAAATTTGAAAATAGTTCATGGTTTTATTTTTTTAATTCCCGCAGTAGAAAAAACTAAATGATAAAAATATAGCGTTAAAGGAAAATCCACGCGTAAGACGTAAGAAAGTATTTTTTCAAAATTGGTCAATAAAATTTTGAAAGAAATCTTCATTTATATATTACTCGAGTTTTTTTCAAAATACTCGAGTATCGAGAAGTTGAAAAATGGACGAGTATTCTCGAATATCGCGTATTCGATATTCAAATTTGAGTCTCTATATAGCAGTAGTAGGCAAATGACAGATGATAATCGTCACGTGACAAAATTGTGTGTGTATTTAACATATATTATCTGGTAATAAAAGATATATACGTTTATCTGCTAGCATTGCATAATATTATGTACCTGTTCAATATTGATTTCATGATTATCCCCTGTGATATTATAATGAAGATTAGCAGCTCTACTCGTGAATCAATAAAATGATTGAACGTTGAATTAAATGATTGAATTCGTCAATGCACCTACGCTATCGTAATATAATATAATAGATTAGCGACGATATATCATACATTATCTGCCGAGAGTGCATCGCTTGTATATACCCAAATAATTCCATGGAAAATAGCTCATTATGGAAATGAAAAATAGCGCACGAGTAAAACGATTACGTATTTCCTATTCCAAACCGTCTTGCCTAACTCAAACCTAAGAAAACAGTATTAGTTTAATACAGTGATGCACAAACTTTTTGGGAGAAGGGCCAGACAACCACTTCTCAGATAACTCGAGGGCCGCATGGGTAATGCTGATTAAATTATCGATATTTTTAGAGTAATTAAAATTGAAAAATGTATCGTTTTGTATTGTTCTTCTATTGTCCGTAAAAAAGGTGAGGGATATTTGTCGTTGCGGGCCGCATAGAGTGTCATTGAGGGACGTAGATTGTGAATGATTGGCTTAATAGCTTCTACTGAGATTTTCAATACTCGACCTCGTTCGAAAATTATCGCATATTCGTAAAATTATATGCAAAATATCTTAAAAATTTGGAAATGAATATTTTTTGAAAGGTCGATATAATTTGCGCTCTAGGCTGGGTAACTCGTTTTGACAGAAAAGCGCTTTGGGCGTCATACATATGTAATCATTTGTCGAATTGTTTTTTTTTTAAATTGCTAGTAGTTGTATTATGCAAAGCAGTGATGCACAACCTGCGGCCCGCAATGACATGTCATGCGGCCCAATATGACAAATATCAATCACCATTTTTCTGCACAACTTTTTACGGACAATGCAATTTTTGTGTAAAAAAATAAATATTTTAATATACACAAAAACTATATAATCCATGCGGCCCTCGAACTATCTGAGAATTGATTATCTGACCCTTCTCCCAAAAAGGTTGTGTATCACTGATGTATAGGGATTGCAAGACCAGACAAATATATCAATGCTGGTATTTCATACCAAATACCGGTATTACTTAAAAGAAATATAAATGTACTGTAATATTATAGTACCGTTGCAACGGTGCTGTTTTACGGGACATGTGAACTTATACAAACAAGAATTTTAATCAAAAAAAAATGACAATTAAGGAAACTTTTGGAATGACCAACGCGTGACTGAACGCATAGTGTAATCAACTTATTTTCTTTTTGAAATGTAGAATATATCTGAATTTTTATTTTGCTTAATTTTTCATACCGGTATTGTAAGCCGTAATTACTTATGTATGTTCAAGGTCAGTTTTGTATGTCATTGTGTTTTCTTGGAAGGAATACCTGATTGAGAAATAAATCTGCGGTGACTTAGAAATTTGCACGATAGATTTCTGCGCAGGCTGCAGTCTAAATAAACTAAAAGTTAAAATAAACGAACATTTCATCCCAATGAACCCGTCGGCCATTTTCTCATTTTATCTTCTCGGCTTTATGTGCTGTGGTATGTGCTCCTCGCTTGGGGGAATCAGCCGAGATACATGCGAGTAACTGCAGCACGGCAAAGGTTACCAATGTCAACATCCCCATTCATAGCATTCAACTACCGTAGAAACAAGACATACAATTGTCAAATATCTTAAAGACGAAAAACAGGTTAAGACAAGGGTATATTGCAAGGAATATAAAATATTGGTCATTGTATATCAAATAAGTTAGTTATTCAATAACATTTTTGTTCTAAAATGCTGTCGGCTTAGGGCAGGGGTTCTTAACCTTATTGTGACTCCGTTAGCATTTGAGATCTCGGAGAATAGTGACGGGAGCAGGCCGGATTTTGAGTTTTTATTAGCTTTTATTTTTATCAATGTTTCCTGGGTAGCTATACATATGTGTTATATTTATATACTATTTTTTTAAATTTACCTTTACAAAGAAAAATACCAAACAGTTATACATATGTAAATAATAACTTTGGATTCAAAACTGCTTCTTAAAATATCATAAATGGTTGTAATTTTTGCGATTTTAATAAATACAATTTGGGCTTTATCGTGATTGAATATTTTGAAGCAGCCGCACGAAAATAGCTCAGAGGGCGCATATGTGCCCGCGAGCAAAGGGTTAAGAACCCCTGGTCCAGGGACTACAAATTTAAACGTCATATTTCTCTTGCAATTATTTGAGTATGGAACGAATCCGTTTTAGAACTGACTAAATTGTGTGAACGAATCAGATACTGATATTTTTTATAAAAATGTGTGTTTTTTAAAATATAGTACAATGTCTATCTACTAATAATTGACAGTTGGCACATTAAAAGTGCTCTATTGATGTCACAAAAAGCAAAAGATACCCATCACTGATTTATCTTTTTTCGTTCTGCCAAGTATATTGAAAATCCAATGCTTCTCACTTCAAGCATGATCAAATATGGCATGGCCTTATATCACACAAAATAAGCGGGCCCACTTCTTGGTAGTAATTCGACCGAAACCACTCTATTTGTATAAAGCACCGCGTCTTGTACTATTAAACTATTACTATCACTAGGTACAGCAATAAAATAACTCAACAAAATTTTTATGTGTTCCTATAAATGAAAAATTTTACAGAGCTCGGCTGAACTTACGAGATATAAAATAATTTAGTTTATTCCACGTATTGTGTGAGTAATAGTAAAACCTGTTTCGCCTCTTTCAGAAGCATCGTCAGGATAGTAGGTCTATGCTTCACATGAAAGATAGAAAGAGGCGAAACATATGTCACTACTAGTCACACAACACGTTGAATAAATAAAGTTATTTTAAATTTCATATTAACCAGGGCAGGCTGTGGAGTTGGTAAAAAAAAGTTCGACTCCGACTCCGACTCCGAATCCAGCATTTACCAAAACCACGACTCCGACTCCAACATTGACCAAAAAATACGACTCCAATTAAAAAAAGTTTAAAATCGTCAGTTTTTTTTTCTTAATTTTTCTATTTATGTGTATTCAATTAAATGTCAACCCTACCAATCCGGCCAATAGCCAAATTTGACATATATGCAAAAATAAAAAGTTCAAACTTTTCGAAATTTCCGACTCCGAGTACTTACGACTCCTGCTAAAATGCCGCGACGACTCCGACTCCGGCCAAAAAACCCCGACTCCACAGTCTTGATATTAACACATTGGCTCGGAATACGCGTCGTTTATGTGTTTTAACCGTTCAGACGCCACAGCGTGCAGGCACGCGAAATCGGTGCTACCACCAGCGCCACGGCGTGTAGGCACGCAAACGCGATTGGAGCTTATTATTGAATAAATTAAATATTTTTAAATGCTTTACATATTATGCAGACACATTTTGGAGGCAATGTGATTGTTAGAATACCCATATGTTGAACCGTTTTTTTTTTTATTTGAAGTTGGGCTAACAGATGTCACTAGGGCTGGCACCTTATTATCGCAATGATCGCTCGATTGATAGAGCGCATCAGAGTGAGAAGAGAATAGTCATATATCAGTAAGTGCGAGTAGACAACACATAGCATTTTGGGCTATTTATAAAATATAGTTTATTATAAAACAAAATAACTTTCCAGTCATAGCAAAATAATTCCAATTTATTCATAAATAACATTATTTTTTTGTGGAAGCCCTAGATGCAATTTGTGCTACCTATATAATTTGTTTATTATAGAAAAAATATATATATATATTTCATATTTTTATTTATAATATTTATTCTTTTTGGCAGCCCTACAGACGTTTTTTAAATCTTGTACTTTTGATTTTTTTTTTTCACTTTTCTATGAAAATCAATAATAACTTGAGTATAAAATTATTTTCCGGGTATGGTGGCATTTTCATGGAAAAATCGATGATTGAAAACGGTGGCGTACAGCAAAAATCTATGGAATTGGCTTGGCGTTTAAAGGGTTAATTTCTCATGTAGCCAATGTGTTACAATGAAATTCCAAAAAGCTACCGCCGAATCCATCGAAAAAACTTACGAGAGTTAACAGTGGATTAAAACCGCCTACTTACATTCAAAATGAAGAAAATCTTTCATTTAAATAATACATTGAAATATATTAAATGCTGAGCTGAACGTTTTTTTACAGCGTTTACTTTAACAATACCGTCGTGTCGGTCCCTGTGGTCTAGTGGCAAGAGCTTTGTATTGAGGCAAGTATGTGATGCTCCATGGTTCGTGCGTGGATGGCTGTTGCACAGAGATTTAAGTGTGCCAACTATTCGCGAATTCATTCGCGAAACCCCTAAAAAGTTTCATAAGGCTGTGGGCCTTCACGAAAACCCAACAATCTCTTGCTTGCAGAATTATGACGAGAAGGCATCAGAGAATCGATATAGACCGAGAGCTATTCTTCTCGATGACCCCCCCCTAGGTAGAGACGCAATATTAAACTGACTTCTCAACTGTAGCGATCGCGCCCTTCTGTCGACAACGATGGGAAGGGAATGTCAACAAATATAATTCAAGAGTTAAAACATTTAGAGACGAAGGAGACTGGAAGAACTTTGGCGCTAGCGCGCCTTAGAACTTGATGCTCCGTCAAATTGATATCCAAAAAAAAATCGTTGATTTTGTGCACAACTGATACATTATTTACCATCGAGTTAATCTCGTATGACTTTCACAACTCAGAATATTTGGCGCATTGGCGTGAGCTGCAATGCCAAATATTAAAAAAAAAAAATACCAGAAATAATTATTACACCTCATTATTAGTTGAATTAATTAAATATTCTACAGGGTTAGGTAAAATGCACGTGTTTGACTCGGATGCGTCAGTGGACACTAAAAAATATTACGAATACTTTCTTACAAATAAGTAATGAAAATCAACTAATGACTAAGGAAATTTAATTGAATTTCACCCCTTCTTGGTAAGTCGGCTCTTTTCTACGGATGAATCACAACTCACAAGCAATGAAACACTGTAGCCACAACAAACTCATTTATTTATTAAACCACCGACTTTGCATTTACGCCAAAACGTGGAAAATTAAATCGTTTTTCACAGAAGAAATAATATGCATGCATAATGCTGTCGCGATCTTCTTCTGTGCAGTCGTTTTATTATGTTTAATAATATTTTTGAATACATGTATAGTTAATCCATCCCTGTCCACCAATGATGACGAGGCCAAAATGAGAATTCCACCATTCTTGAAAATGTTAAATTGAATGTTCCTGATAATTTTTTTGAGGAATCGTGAGCATGAGTTGTTTGTTCTTCCAAGGGGTAGACCAGTCTGCCAATGGGAATGCCTCTGGGAAGAGCTTTAACAATTTCAAACGGCATTGCTTCGGATGTCGACATATTTCATATTGACGTGAGTGAGTTCAGACGAATACTATATTTTATGAATAAAAGTTGATTTTGTCAGAACTCACTCGATTGACATCTTTGAAAATTTCTAATATTTATAATAAGATTTTATAATTTTTTTTCTCTCTATTTTTATGACTACAATGTTTTCATCTTGTTTTTAATTAATTAGTGATTAATATTATGTATTTACATGTATGTATATATATATAAATACACGTATTTATATTTGTCAAATACATGGCGCATTGGCATCAGCTGTAATGCCATGATTTGCTTTTTTCTTAAATAAATAAATAAATAAATAATTACAAAATCAACAAGTAATATCGAAAAAAAGAACTGGCTCCGCTTTCCCAATCATCAGTAATACAGGCCAGCTAGATAAACTCGATCGCCCCTTTAAAAAAAATACATTTGTGTAATATGTACCGAGTACGAGAGAATTTTTGTTTAATTAAGAAACAACACGGATTTATTTCAATACTCAGCCATATTGGATATTTATAATTAGATACAAGTAAATGATATGTATTACTTAAGACTTTACACGTTAATTAAAAGAGTATTATTATTCAATTAAATTTCTTTTGATACTATTTCGAACCATTTATCTTTTTACAATATAAAAATACATGACTCATTTTTCATTTGATGGCCGAAAACTATGAGTATATTGAATGTACATTATATTTATTTTCTGTAACCTTTTTCTTAGTGTTGTTTATGTTTATATGATAAGACAGTTGCAAGGGCTGTCCAGTTGATCAAAGTACTGTCCAGAGAAGTAAATATAATTAGTGATGGGCTTAATTTTATATGAATGTTTAGCGTAAATATTTAATATTCGATTTTTTTTATTTATTGTTATGCATATATTGTCGTCATTGAAGTCGTCAAATACATTAGTGTTAGCTGTAATGTTGTGTATGTACGACATCTTATTAAATTTAAAATCGTTGTGGTTTTTGAAAACAAATATTTATATGCAAGTATTCCATTAATTAATAGAGCTTCTTTCTGTCGTAAATGAAAAACAATTCGTAATTTCTCATACTTGTAATACTGATGGAATGATTTCTATTTACTTAGTTGAGTCATTTCAAAAGAAAAACTAACGAAACAAATTACGCATGATTTCTATGAGTTTTGTCGCTAACGACCCAGGTTTCGCCTTTCGGCATCTTCAGGGATTTCAAGTGCACGGATGTACTTGAAATGCCTGAAGATGCCGAAAGGCGAAACCTGGGTCGTTAGCAATAAAACTCATGGAAAAGTACAAAATTCAAATAATTCAAATTTGATATTGAAATTCCATCAAGCACCCTCAGTCGAAATCCTTAAGTTAAATTACACATAGCTTTTCGGGTGAGATTTTCGACAACGATTTGTTAGTTTTTGCGATGCATAATTTTTAATTTTTGTATCAGAATAGGTACTTTCACACTTAATTCTTACACCTACATATTACTATTTTATCGTTTGTTTTTCTGATTAAAAAATATTCGAGCATTTAATATTGAATCGATATAGTATACAATGATACTTAATTTGACTTGGTTATCGATACAGTAAATGACTTACAAAGTAATCTGATAATACATAAAGTAAAATGAGCAAATAAATGATGTCTTTATATTATTGGTCTTATAAACGAGCGGATTGTGTTAATTTTAAAAAAAATACTGTGTGTTAATTAATTAAGGATCGATAAACTCAAATTAATCATCATAATTATTGTAAGACGCATTATCACGATAGCCAGTTCCTGATTATCCATCTACTCGCTTAGCCAAAACATTTCGCGATATCCGATTATTACATAAATTATGTGTTCTTTCTGATCGTGGTATACTTTTCAACAAAACCTAAATCACAGGATTTACTGTTGAAAGTCTATTGTTATCTAAATGTAAGTGCATTAACCCGTAATGCTCGGAAGGGAGGGGGTCGGTGGTGAGACGGACCTGCACAAACAAACGTTTATCTTTCCACTCAAAGTCAGTTCATTTGCAAGTCTCATGTAAACATTGTGAAGTTGATTTAAGTCTAATGAATGACCATAGGTTAGTTTCCACTGGCAATTGGGCGATGACAACATCACGAAATAGTGTAATATGAAGTATGAAAATTGGAGTTAAGCCACTGCTCGTGTTCCTCAAATAATGACAAAGGAAAATTTAAAATATAGTGAAATTACTTCAAAACATTACACTTGCTACGGCGTGCATATTGTATAGAAAGATATGCGTAAAGCAGTGATGCAAAACCTGCGACCCTCAATGACATTTCATGCGGCCTGCAATGACAGATATCAATCACATTTTTTCTTCAGAACTTTTCCCATACGATGGAAGGACAATATAAAATTGTATACTGTATGTATGTAAATTGTACACTTATATATCAACAATTTAATCAGTTTCACCCATGCGGCCCTCGAACTATCTGAGAACTGATTATCTGGTCCTTCTCCCAAAAAGGTTGTGCATCACTGGCGTATACTCATTTACATATGGTGACGAGCACGCGTTCAAAAAAGCATAACATAAAAACGTGAAAATGCTCATTTGCCGAGCGACACTGGTACTGATCATACTGTAAAATTGTTCACTAGTGTAGTACAATTAGTGTTTTATTCATAAAAATATTTTGCATTTCCAGGAGAATTGACACTAAACTTTATTTAAGCTATTACATAGGTACCCGTTACACATCTAAATAAATGTAACTACATCCAGCTGTGTCCATAAACAACCTTGCAACACTGGTTTTTTCGTAAGTAAGCTGTGAAATTTTTATATATTTTGCAGATCAAATAAACATTTAACTCACATATTTCTTTTTACGTGTAAATAAGCAAAAAGTGTCATAGTTACTGGGTATTCCTCGCGTTCTTAAAAAGCTGAAACAGTTTCGATTAAGTTACTAAGAAACAATCAACTGATAACGCTCCTTTGTCACGACGTTTTCATATAAAACAAAAAAAGAGCTGTGATGTTATTCGGTTATTTTGGCACGTTGCGATTAAATATCATGTGGGAGATTTACAATTACATTTAGTGTAGCCTTGTAAAACAAAGTCTCACTGTAATACATCAAAACGGTAATTAGTCGAAATAGAATAAAAGGGAAATCAGACGTTGTCAGATGCTACTGCAATACTGAAATAGCGATCTTAATTTTCCGATGAAACACCTTGCAGTAAAAAAGAAATACATTTCGCGGTAAACTGGGATACCTTTTTTCATATCTACTATCTATAAAAAAACATTAAATTTATTCGTTATGTTTATGTTAATAACATACCATACTTATTCGATTACATACATAATTATATATCCTCAATAAATTATCTTTATAGGGTATTTTTTCTTCGTGGATAATGAAAATGTGAGAGTATTTTCACAGAATGAAATTCACATATATTCATAAGGATCATTGTTTCATTCATTCCTATGATTCTTTTGTGCAAAATGTCAGATTTGTGAGCAGTATAGGTTTACATAGAAATAAACTGACGTTTTAATTATTTGAAAATAGAATTAATAATCGAATCGGGAATAAGTATTACAATGAATTATAATCACTTTATCTGTCGTCATATTCCATACATTCGTCAAAAACACGCAAACTTTGCATTTCATTATCTCTAATTTAAGTGATTTCGTTGCATCGTGTTTATTTCAACATAATATCAAATAAAGAAATTTATTTACCTTTTTGAGATTTGTGTCACTGACAAGTGATACACATTAAAACGTCGGATGAAAGAAATGCCCCGATGTCTAGCATATTCAAGTAAACACACTGATCACTGGAGAAAATGTTTTCATTTGTATTCAATAAATTGAATAACACTCGATTGTCACGTCACACATATTAATCTACGCCCGATTAATAATTCGAATGCTTCTCTGGCGGAGATATTATTACAAACATTGGGTGTTGGCACACCGCTAGACTAAATTAGTCGTCGACCATTAACCAGTCGATCAAACGCGCACGGCCAGCAAGAACAAATGAGCAACCGCTCGATCGACGACCGTACCCAAATGAACTGACTCGACTGACTGACCATCCAACCAATTCTACGAGCTTCGAATGAATATTTTGAAGTGAAAACATAATGGGGAAGTTACACGAGCAAATATAGCGACAGCTCTTATAGCTTCGACGATAACACAATCAGGTTTTACACATGCGCGAGCTGTTTGTGTAAGTAAAGAAATTAAGAATAGAGAACATCGAATCAAAAAGTTTTGTAACAACTAGGTATGATATAATTCGTATTCTCAAATGTTATTCAAAACAAAACTGGTTTTACACACCAAGTCATCGTGTCGTAAAAATAGTGAATCCAGTCCAGTTTAATTACATCAAAAGATGTATGTCGATAAACCAGGGCTGTGGAGTCGGAGTCATGTTTTTGATAAATGCTGAAGTAGGAGTCGTATTTTTTTAACGACTCCACAGCCCTGAAATAAACTTTTTGTATTATTTATTGTAACATTATATAACAAATATAACAAATGTAGAATATGTAACATGAAGTCTTTTTTTCTGCGCCAATGCTTATTATAGTAATAATACAAAATATAATATGTAAGATGTGCAAAAATATGTGAGATTGAGTTAATATTTTTCAATTGACTTACAATACGTATTTCATAAACCACCACTATTTGAGAAAAGGGATACGACATGTAATAGTCATAATGTCTAAAGTAAAAAGAATTATAAATTATTATTATTTTCCATAATATTGCGCGCAATATTTGTATATCTATCAACGCAATATAGCGTACGTGTAAGCTATCTTTTGAAAGAAAACGCGCATGCGCGTTTCCAGGGTTGCCAATAATTTTCATTTGACGTATGAAAATTTCCCTGGTGAAATAGCATTCTTTCATTACTCCTACTTCTTGCTTATTTCATAAATATTGAGCTAAAGTGATTTTTATTTTCATATTTATGTAACAATAAATAGCTCTGTAGAATATAATTCTCCTATAACGTAACATGTTGTATCACAGTTTAATTAATAAATTAAGAACATCCATTAAAAAAAATAATTACGCAAAACAGTTAATGTACTTTATTTTAAATTCACATCATATTGTGGCACAAATTGTGTGGCCATCCATTTAATATTAAAACGTTACACCCTATACCTCTAAAATCATTTTATTTAGATGTGTCATGATTTGGGTAATAAAGTTGAGTGTGAGGTGAAAATTGGTAAGGTCCATCATAAAACCAAAGATTTTCCACGAAAAGATTACTTTGCACACAAATAAACATTTAGCAAGAGGCAAAGGGGGAGGGGGTGGTCGTCAAAATGAAATATTAAAAAGGAATCAAAATATTTTAGAGTCTTCCAACCAATTTAAAACAATTAAAAAGATCATAATTAATCCTGATGTTGACAACATAGGGCTTGCAGGCACTTATTTGAGGTGCACAACACTATGCTGATTAGCTAAAGCTTCATATTTTTTTAAGGTTCTCGAGTTTGAAAATACACATTTTCGCCTCTTGTTTTCAGCAAAGTTAAGATTTAATGGCTTTCATAAAGAAGCCATTCAACGTGAATGTCTTTGTAAAAATGTTGCTAAACACTGCTACACGAAACGGTAGGATTTATATTATCCAACTGAATTTCACTCCCAATTTTTTTTATTTAGTTGTATTCAAACACATTCCACTTTCTACATCTTTTGGCTTTTTTCTACTATCCAATTGTCAACAAGTTAAAGATGGTTAGCTATGAAGTATGGACTGATTTCGTATTTCATTGGACTTGCTTCATTATTTTCTTAACCTTTTATAATTCGCCTGTAGTCTAATACTTTTTTTTATGTTTTCTTTTGATGCAAAGACACTTGTGTGCCCCTTCTCATCTCATTTAAAAAATCATAGTATTACCTGAATTTATTGCAGCATATTAAATCATTTCAAACAAATCATAGATTGTTTTCACTCCTTACTACTTTTTTTATAACATTTACTAGTATATTATCAGTATTTTTTAATTCCTCTAAATCATGTGTTCCCACCCATGGGTCGCATTGGGTTTTCTGTAGGGTCACCAACCTATACAGTTAACTAAAAAAATATTCATTTTCGTTGTAATTACCTTATAAAAATGCCTTTTCAATTGCATCAGGTCGCGGGTCACATGGCTTTTATAAAAAGGGGTCGCCACCTGAAAAGGTTGGGAGCCTATGATCTAAATTTTGTATTAAGATATTTATTATAACAAGGAGTGCATGCTAGATTGTTGAAAAAAAAACCTCAAAAAACATGAACAAGTAAAGTAGTAAAACAGATATGTAAAGATTATAAAAATCTATATATTTGTATTCACATAAAATATAATGGAAGACAAAATTACATAAATGAAACATTAGAACAAATAATATTATTGTATCGCACTTCAATACAAGAAAATATCTCTCAAGATCTACAACAGTCGCAAATATTAATTCCATCCGAAAAATGTATTTATGCTTTTACTATAAATAAATTATATTTATTTAACATTGTCAATCTGAATGTTGTCACAATTTTTGATAATAATTTTGTACAAGTGCCTATATATCGTAAACTAATTATTTACACCTGAGAAAACTGTCTAGAAGAGAAATATTCAATCAAACACTTATACATACTGAATTTAGTGTAATAAGAAAATAGTTTCAAAATCTGGCACTGTATTGCAAAATTCAGAAAAACCACATTCAGTTTAATTGGATTTATACTGTTTCATATTACCGTTGAATGTTTTTCTCAAATGTGGAAAAAGTTTTAGCTAGTTGAGTTGATAGTTGATTTAAAGAGTCAATATAAATGATAATTTATCATATTGTAGGACTTTATTCCTGAGAATTTTACCAACAAATTGTAATATTAAATGAAATATATATGCAACAAATAAAGATTAAGTAGGAAGAATAGTGTAAATCTTAATGAAAATCTGGTTCTATGTGGTGTATGGGATCATAAAAATAAATGATTTCAACCAATGCCCAACATTATTTACATTACAGTGATAAACAACATTCCATAAATAATTACTAATAATAAACTCAAGTCAACATAGAATTACAATATAATGCCTTGCGAATGAAGAGACAAAAAATTAATAGGTTGCATAATAAACATGACAGTAATATGAAACATATGACAATGCCGGTCAATATAAGTATTCGTCTACATTGTTCATAAGTTGGGATTCTATTGCAAGCCAGTAAATTGATAGTTCAATTTTTTTATGGATTCCACTATGAAGGCATGTGATTAACTAAATTCTCTTACTTTCTTCTGATCTTAAAACTAGAGCGATCAGAAAATTACTTGTCCTAGCCCTATCCATCTGTCCCTACTGTCTTCGAACAGAGTAGTTGAACAAGTAAGCAAGGAGAAAAACTATGGTTGAGTTAAGCTTTATTTGGAGTACACATGCACGAGCCGAAGATGTTATACCAAATTCCTAAATAAAACTATTTATTAGTTGCTATAATTGGTGGGGTAGATATAGCTGATTTAGCTACCTCAAATTCTTCGAGAACACTTAGGTAAATACACAGAAGAATAATTATAGGGCGCTTCTATGCCATGTCCTTGAATTTTCCCAAGTATGGACATACTATTTCACAGTGATAAATGTTATAAATAATAAAGAATAATATTTGATACTTATTTCTGAATTCTATATCTACACCAAAAGATATTTCTGAACTATATTTCTAAATAAATTACAATATTATTGTAGTTTTTAGAAATGTCTAATAAGTCTTGAAGTTTATCTGTTTTTTATGACAGCTATTCTATTCATCAGAAGGAATTCAATGACCATTAATCTTCATTTTTATCATGAGTAATTTTCTTTTCTCTAATTCTCATCGAGTGGTATTGAACTATTATGAAAAAGTAGGACTGAGTTTTTTTATATTTTTTGAAATTGTTATAAATTTTACGCAGTAAAATTTGAATTGTGATATCCATTATCCATTATCCAGCAGCTTTATCCGAAATGAAGAATATGGTCTGTCTATTTACGCATATAATCTTGCATACGTTTCATATGATAAAACAATAAAAGGAATGTGTTTTTATCAATCATTTTTACTTTATTTTTATAATGACTACGAATATAAAAATATACGTATTTGGCAAAAGTAGCAAAGGAAGTATTTCCATATTATATATACAGTGAAACCCCGATTCTACGTTTTTCAAGGGACCGTATAAAACAAACGATTAATGCGGGAAACGATGAATGTGGGAAAGTTTTATATGTGAACTAAATGCCGGGACTATAGAAAATTAACGCACAACGCGGGAAAACGTAAGATCGGGTTCCACTGTATATATTATTTTGTTCACTACATGAATTGTACACATTATATATCTTGTTTTGGATATAAGTCGTGGCTTACTGTTACAAAACTATTGTTTTATTACTGGCTATATTTATGATACAAATGTATTATGATAATAAACTGATATTAGTTATTTTTCTAAAATCAAATTTCCTACAATAGAACAATCCAATGATAAAAACTCAACTATGTGACATTGTTTTCAAAGCTCTTCAAAATTTTTATGTTATAACAATAAATGTTACATCAAATAACAACGGAAATAGGGATAACCTCCATATTTATGAAATATCTTTTTGGCAACCCAACATTCTCTACTGATGGTGAACATGAATTATTGCTTGATATTTACTTAAACATTATTTGGAAAACAAAATTTTCAATCATGACCTAAGGAATAAATCACTCATTTTAAAAGATCCTTCTTTTATTAACCATTTGATAAAAATACAAATAACATAGATGTTTACTGAAATTAAAATACTTTTTTCAATTATTTAACATAAAACAATAAATACAAATAGAATAAATGTTTTTTCTCTCCTGGAAATTTTTTAGTATGTGGGATAAAGCCTATACCCAAAATTCCTGCTCTGCTCGGTATGAGTGTTACTACTAAAAAAAAAGTACTAAAATAACAATTGAATTGTTTCAATTACATTTGTTCGGTGTAATACAAAAATATATTTTTTTGATTAAATATTTAAAAAAATGTGGAATGTACAATGATGCTATAAATCCAGAGATCGTTTTATACACATACTATAATTAATTCTACTTCTTCCAAAAGGCTTTCGAAACAAAATGAATAAATATCATACCGTAAATTTAAAAACAGAACAGAAGATATATCTGTGCAAAAGGGATTAAGCGCTCGGTTTTTGAAGTGTTTTTAATTGATTATCAAAATAATATATTCTTTCTGTCAATCAGATTCAAGCCAAGTAGGTTAACTTATTATTGAAATTCATATGAATGAATAAAAAAGAAAACTGGAGAAATAATTTTTAATAACCCTTTATTTATAAAATCTTTAATAAACCTATTTGTATTGTTTTTATGATGATTAATCCCTTTTGCTTCAACATGATCGATGTAATAAATTAAAAAATAATTTTATTTTAATGTCGGCACTATTTATTCATAATTTTCCAAAAAAATGTTTCATTACTGAAATTAAATTTTATCATACAATAATTACCCTCATCCATTCAAAAAAATACCCACCCCTCGAATAAATATGAATTATTTTATTCTGCCACAAACCTGTACTGAGAGATTTCAATACATCAAAAAACAGAAAAAGAAGAATTCTACATAAAAAAATATTCAGCACATTTTGTTTGTGTACAGTGTGAAAAAAGGATGTATTCTGCAATAATAATTTAAATGCCATCTTACAAATGTTCATCCAAAAAATTTCTCCAAAAATTCTGAAAATCCAAAAAATGTGAAGCAAAGTTTAACAGCTGATAACAGCTTTATTAACATTTTCCGGTATAACTTATTTGAAATAAAATGAGTGATGTCAGATAAGCCATAACAACAAACCTCTTTGGTTGAGGTAAGTAAAAGGTAAAATTAAAGTACAGAGCTCAAAGAATGTTTCTTCTTAACCCGTTGACTGCTTGCGTCTCATGAATATTTGGCACTCAAATTATTACTGCATAAAACTCTCAAATTGGTTGACTATATTAACACATTTCACGACACCTTATCACAGTTAATAGACAATTGTGTTTTTTCTTTATTTGGTCACAAAATAAATCAATAATTTATTACTAATAAATGCTATTTTTCACTATAAAAATATGTGTTAATTGATTGCATGTTTATCGATGATCAGCGGTTTACAAAAACTGATCACCGTAATAACGTTGTGAGAAAACCCTTACTAATAATGTGGCACATGGATAGCAAAGATTAGGCGGGAGTCTGAGACGAATGACGGTTTCACAATGCTGGGTGTCATTTCCACCCAATCCAAGGTAAGCTGCAACTCTTGCTCTTGATTCCACACTCATGATACCCTGCATACAAAAAAAGAACAATTATTAAAACTTATGTTCTGCTTACATATTCAAGAAGTGTTAAGCAATCAAATGCAATTGTCAAATGATGACCCACAGTAAAAAAATGCAGTTACAAATAAATAACAGTTTGAAACCATTGATGACTATTTTAATTTTTGCTATGCGGTCGTTGTAGATATTGATAACAAATTATTGCTTCGTATACATAGAAGATATCTCACTTACAATATTAACTCTTGCAATGTTAATTACTTGAGCATTAATATTCTCTATGAGAGTTTTATTCATAATTTTTCATAACTTAGACACATGCTTAACATTAGATGCTACCGATTCTTTCTGAAATATTTTTACTTTCGGTGATTCTAGTATCAAATGTTCCTTGTGATATGGTATATTTTTTCTGTTACTTTAGTTTTTTTCAACGCATTGATATTAATTATGAGTTACGCATTTTTTAAAGTAATCTTACGTTTAAAGTATTAACAGCATTGAACTGCCCTCTTCTCAAATATTTCCTACATGGGTTTTGTAAAAGTTTCTGAAAATGTGAATCAAAGAAGTAAAAAATGGTGCTCGCTCGTTACTTTATAAAGTAAAAAAAACCACAATTTTGCAGAGAGCAGAGAATTTTAAATCAGCCGTAAATAAAAAAAAATATTATACAATACAACTAATTTAATCCACTTTTTTACAGACCTGCGGAGTTTGTTCTTTTGGTGAAACCGGTCTCCTGACTTCGATGCATATTTCACCGTCGGCAAGATTGCTTTTTGATAGACTACAAAGTCCAATATCATATTGTGTTTCTATTTCAATTCTAGATGGGTTGGCAAACGCCAGGATCTGAAAAGTAAAACGAATAATGAATCATTGATGATGACCTATTGCAACCACAGCTTACCGTATTAGACTTGATGTATGTTACAAGAATGACATTTAAATCGTTGTACGGGATTTTATATATTAAGAATGTTAAAAAAATTATATATAAATGTAGACATTTAAGAAAACACATGAATTACCAATTTATAAAAGGTAACATGGGTAGTCAGATGGGAAAGTGACCATATGCATATTTTTTTGTTTTCAAGGTTTCATGAAAATGTATATCAATATTTTCATGTTAGACTAAAGTGAAATATTATTTTTGCTCTCATGGAAATGCATCAATTTGACAGATGGTCCTTTCTGTCATCTGACTACTGTCATGTTTAAAGATTAATATTTTTTTTTCTATTGCAGGAGGTATCAGGACGCCTTTTACAATATTGATCCACTAATGCTTAGTCATTAATACTGGCGAGGAAGTCATAAACCTATTTAAATTATGTAAAAACTAGTAATTTATTTAAAAAAATTCTTTGGACCTTATGAGAGAGAAGCGTTCGACCAATGGGTTTTGAAACTAATAAATATTCCAATGTATGAATATAAACAAGACTGATTTTCTAAGGCCTAAGGTTTTTCTAAAAGGTCAAATTTCATTTATTTACCTTGTCTGTGATCATTATTACAACTGGTGTTTCGGTAGCCATCAATACTCCTTGGCAGATATGAACGATGGGCGAGTCTCCCAGTAGTAGCCTCCAACATTGGTTGGGAGTGCAGACTGATTGGTCTGAGTGCTCGGTAGAATACCAGCGAGGCTGTAAACAATTTAATAGTATTTAGTTATGAATGCTTTAAGGTTGTTCTAAGTTGGTATTGGTATTAAAATATGTTAAGTGACCTGATAATATGATAAGTAACTATTGTAAATTTATAGCGTCACCTATTTTTGATAAAAACACTAACTGATTCGACTAACTGTTATAGAATGGTTTCAGTTGCTGTCTAAAATTTTCTCTCACACAATTCTACAAACAAGATGTACTGAGAGCGATTAACTACTCACTAGTCCTGTCCTAGACTTATAATTTCTATCTCTACTTTCTTTGAAAAAAAAGTGGTTGAGTAACTCAGTACTAAGCAGTTTTTGTAGAAAACTTCTGTTGAGATAAACTTCATTAGGATTATTATTTAATGCTCAACATTGTGAGTGAACATGGTTTAAAATAAATCTGCTATTATTAAAATAATGAAAATTTTCTATATGTTGGTTGCCATTATTATGACTATAAGTTTTAGACTTATCTGCGGCTATTTTATCAGGTGAAAACACATGACCGGGTTCAAGGGGTCAACGGTAAAAAATATAAAATGTTGGATAAGACGGTAAATGCATCATTTTTATACCTTAGGTCTAAGATCCCAGCCGGCTTGTTTGAGCAACCCTTGTCCAGTGAATGCTAAGAAATCAGCAGTGGCGCTTAGAGGTTTGGTCACCGCCCCTAGCACACCACAACTGAAACCAACCGCCATAGCTAGAGGGTTACCGCGGCTGTTGATTCCAGCCACTATAGTTTCATGAGGAATTCCCACTACACCTCCTAAAAAGTGTTTAACAAATCTTTATAAATTATAATGAAATAGGAATTGTAATAAATATGTCAGTTGACTGATAATATTTGATATGGTCACATTACTTGCGTAGGGTTTCAATCTTTATTAATCATATGAATCATTGAAATCTATTTTCACCAATAACTATAATAAACATGTTTTTTTTTTGTCAATGATATATTCAGTCCAGAGATACTTCTCAAAGAAACATCACATATTGAGTAGCGTTAAGTTAAACAGAAAGTGAAATTACCAAAGATATCAATTTAATTTTCAATATAATATAACTTACCCAGTAAGCTAAGGCCAAGCCCTCTCAGTCCACGGTTGAGTGCTTGAGCCAATCCATCAGGTCTATTTCGTCTTGCGATTTCAGTTCTTCTGATGTGATCTTCATCTAAACTAAGCCGATCGAAGCCTCTTGCAACGCTTCCCATCATCATGCCAAGGGATTTCAATGTACCTAGCATAAAGATATTATTTATGAAAAATAGGGCATTGTTTTATTTTTGAATTTAGTTTTTTGGAAGCAGTATTTCTTCGAATGAGACATCTCAAAATACTAGTTTTGACACTTTGACCTTTAGCAAGAAAGTGTTACAAATTAAAGCAATCAGCTTTTATTATGACTGCATACAGAGAAAAAGAAGCATTCTGTAAAACAATTATGAATCCCAACAATACCTTGAGTTACGTGTCTCAACAGTGACTTGGAGCCGTACAACATTCCTACAAGGAATCCCAAAGGGCCACGCATTAGGCCTCGGCAAGGTTCCCGTACCAGGTCTCTCAGTCCCATATTGACTTGTCTCACCAATGATGCAGGACTTCCAATCATTTCTAAGGACCCTACAACCCACACTGCAAGCAAAAAAAACATTATTGATTTTAAGAGATTTTTATGGTTAAATTGTTATTTATTTATAGTAAAACAGTAAGTATATTTAAAAGAATATTCATTGGAATGTGTTTTAAAATAGTACACTCCACTCCACCTTATGATAAAAAAGCTATCAATTGTAATCGTATAATTATTCTCATTAAATTAAATACTTTTTATAACTGTATTTAAATTATTATCTTTTAAAACCTCAAATACCTGTACTATGTATGTTGAATTTTTGACACTTTATCATCATAATTACTATCCATGTAGCAAATTAATTGATTTTTAATTACTCACCGAGTTTGAATATAGAATTTGGCAGATAATGAAGCATAATCGCGCAGCCCAGCTGATAACTTGATGTAGATACATTTAATCGTTCGAAATTCGCAAATTGCAATGGGCTGTGGTCCACTGCTATGTAGTGATTTAACTGAAATAGAAAATATTAAGCTATAAAAAAAACCATTTAAGTATACGTTGTGACGTTTTTTAATTGAAATTTTTTACATACTAAGAAAAGTCAGTGAATACATATATGTGCTAGTTATCTAATGAATATAAGGTTTTCTTCAGATTGAGAAAAAAAAGATGTGCGCCGTTTCAAGTAATTAATTGAATATTAAGCCAAACCAAGATGGGTAGTATTATAAATTTTTTGACCGTGTAGATTTCTTGTGTGCTTTTTAATAAATGGATCAAAAATATTTATGAATAGGATAGAAAAAATCAACTCACACTTAAGATCATATTGAGATCGCCCAACTGTAATCTTCTTAATCGGATGGGTCTTGCGATGGCATAACTTTCGTACACAATGTGCTCGGGTACACTGACTAGTGATACGGCCATATTTTCTTCATTCACCAATGGAATTAGGCTTCTGTGCGGGCAGATGTCACTGGCATATGTTGGAATAAAGTCAGTGATATAATCCTTTAGCTTGAGCAAGTAAATATGCTCAAAGTAGGTTGATATGGGTTCCAATGAAATATGCAATATAGATAAACCTGAAAATAAAATAAAGTTTATCTTACTATAAAAACAATCATGTAATCTTGTATTTGAGTATCTTTAATAAGAGATATTAACAAAGACTGAATGTGGATAACTTGATGGTGAAGGATAAGGTTTAACGGACTGATCAACTAACATCTCAAAATTCCATTATCCAGGAAGTGGGTGGGGAAGAAATTTTGAAAAATATATGGATCCTATCAATCGCCTTCACTGAATTGAGCAATGAATATAAGCAGATGTTCGGTTTGGGATTTAAGATCTAAATTGCTGAACGTAAGCATACAAAATGATTTAGAGCTAAAGGGGTTCATCTCCATCTATTTTCTTCCATTTTTAAAGGGGGGCATTGCTATCAATTCTATTCAGCCCCGCCACGCTTCAGACAAAGTTCATGATGCGGAAATTATTTGTTTCTATTCCGTTTCGGCAGACCACTTGAAATCAAAGATGTCTGATAAGGCGGGGAAAGTTGTGAGAAGTATTACCGTAATTGGTGACAGATCGGTGGTTCCAAACTTCAACTTCGGCTCTACAAGTAAACAGGCAATCGTTTCTCAGGGCATTGACAATGTTAAGCACATTTATGTTGCCAAAATTAAATAACTTTTCCGAATCTTCATTTTGAGGACTAAAGATTTTCTGACTGATCAAAATGACACCAAAACAGTAAGTGCCGCCGAGGGGATACAATGGATTATCCAATTGAAGGTTTCCTGCTGTTAGGATATTTGTATGTCCCTGAAAATGAGAGATAATACAAAGGTTATAAATTTATAATAGCAAGAAGCATTGAAATGGCAAAAGAACTCTCAGTTATCATAAAATTTCAAAGTTGAATAAAATAATATTCCATTGTTGATTTTACACTCAGATGCCGAATGCAGAATCCTTACACTAGTAAATTTGAAGAAGGTTGGTTATGTCAATGAAATAAATGTTGAATTAATCTTTAAATTATATTTTATGGTTGATTTGTCTCAGTAAACATGATATTTCTTATCATTCTGAAGATGCTTCCCAAAAACGGCAAAACACGTTATTGTTATGGAATAATTAGTTATCAAATTTAATTTATATTACGATATTTCTTATTTACTAGAAACTGTATAAAATTGATGATTTTAACATATTCACTACAGAAAAATGGTCTAGTTTGTTATCTACTACATATACTGTGTGTGCATATCGCATTAGGTATTATCTTCCCTGTTACAATTGCAGTTTATGCAAATAGATAAGCTCGTACTTATGCATTATGATTTATTTATCACAAAATTTCAGATTTGCCATTTTGATAATATTAGAACTAATTGTGTGAATTCTTACCGTAATATTTGGTGTTGAGGTGAAGACAATATCATCGCCGGTCAAACAGATAATGTCAGTGGAGAGCGCTTCATCAACACTATTGTCTGACGTAAAAGTGATATTAAGATAATCCAGCAAAACGGTAAGTTTAAAATTGTTTCGAAACCCTGCAATAAATATTTGATTTAAAAAATATTTATACCATAAAACAAACGATACTTTATTTATACACATAAAATAATAAATTAAAAATTAATGTACTTACGATCATAACATTGCGACAGCGTATTCACTTCTGGAGATAACTCGTCAGGTGACTTCTTAATAATCTCCTGAAAAATAATTTAACTTTCATGTAGGTTTTATTTTGTCAAATGATTTCAGCTACCGATTAAAATTGTAATATATCTTCAGGTTACTGCAAAAACTTGTTACTAACAAAGACTTCTTACTTTTCGAGAATAATTCATTGATAGTTTTGACCTAATTGCCATAGCCACTGATGACCATCCATAGGATTTATTTGGTGCAGCTACAGTACGCTGGTAAGACTTGGGAGGAATCAAAGAGATAGGCGTGTGACAGTGAATCTTGGAGGTATCGTGTCGAGGCCATATGCTCTGAACAGCGAGCAGACATAGCCAGAGAAGGAGAAAAAGTATTGTTTTGCATCTTATTTTGCCGATTGTGTAGAAATTGACAATTGACATTAAACTCTTGTTGTATAATTGGAGGTGCATGCAAATTGGCAAGTAAATTTGTTTGAATATTTTCCGTGGTATTTTCTTGGAACTCTATTCATTGTAATCTTAAAACCAGGGCTGTAGAGGGGTTTTTCGGCCGGAGTCATTGCGGCGTTTTGGCCGGAGACCCGGAGACGGGACACGTGATGAAATAAAACTTTTTTTAGTTGGAGTCGTGTTTTTGGTAAATGCTGGAGTTGGGTCGTATTTTTTTTAATGACTCCACAGCCCTGCTTAAAGCTATCAACCAATAAACTAGCATACTGTGTTTTAATTCAACAAAAAAAAGACATAATTAGCCCAACAGACAACATTCACAATGTTGGTATTTTGAGATCATTTACCTCGATTTCGTTGCTTATGTTGTCCTGGCTTCCTGACACAGGTGACATATTTCCAATCAGTCTAGAGCGTATATCGCTTGCAGATATATCATCCTAAAAGTTAAACAAATAAATGTAAAAAAGCATTGTCATAATAAGTGCTAACAAACTTTTCACTTAGGATTGACTTAGGATGACATTTCAAAATATAATTTATTTTGTAAAAAAATGAGACAATACATATTTTTTATTGTTTTTTAGTGTTTCAATTTACTACCTGCACTATTTTCAACCCGCCCTATAGGAGACTAGGCAATCAAAAATAGTTTTGGGTTAGGTTTTTTTAATGTGTTTTGTAAATAGCATTTTTAGTCAGCAAGTTTTTATTTTATATAAGGATCTTGAGATTTGCTAGGCAAATAAAGGCCTAGTATGCACAATAGTTAGATTAATTTTCGCAGATAATATGATAAAAGAGCTATAGATTATGATCAACTCACCTCAGTCACATTGTCTATGGTCACAACTGTAGAGTGGAAATGTGATACAACTTTTATTTTTATTTTACCCTGGTATCCAGGCAGGTTTATAGATTGCTCCTGCACCGCTGCTGCCGTGTTTGCGCTTACAGTTACAGGACATGACCAGACGTAAGGACAATCTAGTTCTGTGAAAAAATTAAAGTTTTTAAAACTACATTCTTTGTTTTGTTACTGAATTTATTTGAAATAAACAAAAAAAGAATAGTAACCACAGCCAATCAGAGATGAATCACGTGATAGCCAATCAGTAATGAATTTAGCACACTGGTCTTTGTTTATAAATAATAAAGATGATTTTAGGAAGCTAGCGAAGTTAATACATTGGCTACGAGGAACGTGGAATATGCGTTGCTTCTATATGTGTTTTAATTCCCGTAGCCAATATGTTAATGGAAAAAATGAAACATTATGGAATATATGTGTCAAGCAAAGATTAATGACGCATTAAATTATACTGGGATTTAAGCCCGTGGACATTCCAACCAAAGGAAATGACATTTTATATTCGGGTACATGCTCAAATTAAATTATCCTCCTTAATTCTTTGAATAGAAATTTGTATAATTATTGCCCATGTGGTAAAAACAAAGGAAAATCAAATTGTCTGTTAGTTATCATAAAAAAAATGTTTTCACTTGGGTGCATTGCAATTATTTTATAAGATGTGGTGATTCATTTATGCAAGGTGTATGGTGACTTATGCTCAATGTTTACATTCACTTACCTGTGATATAGGCGAAAGTCAGCTGTAGCCTATCCACGTCAGCCGGAGTCACATCAATGGTTGGATATTTTTCTAGCTGTGTAGGTAATGTATAGTGCGTTAATGTCCCAGGATCAAGAATGCACTGCCAGTCACTATGAGTACATTCGTCAACCACCTGAAATTCATTAAAATATTTTTTTTTAATGCAGGCACTGTATCTACAATTTCTCCAAATCACTGACAATACCAAAGAAAATGTTATGAATAGATTGTGTGCATAGTTTATATGACAGTTGCGTAAGATAAAACTAGGTACCATGAAGCAGTTGAAAAAAAATATGCATATATAACCACATAATCAGCATGCATATTTGTTGGCATCAATATGTTCCGTTTATCCCGCTATTTAATGGCATCGAATATACAATTATATGCAGGCATGTACTCATTTTTGATTTTAGGAATCTTTGGCATCTGTTTGCTATTGGAATTTCACAAACATTTGTTTTCAATAAGATAATCGAACATGGCAGGAGATGGAAACACATCGGTACTTCTTCACAAAATGTTTGCACGGATATATATGTACGTTCGTACTGAAATAGTTAAGTTATAGTTAAATTAAACAACTTACAGTTGGACTAATGAAGTTAGCCGACGTTGAGGAAAAAGCTTCATTTGTATTGTAAGGAATGTCTTTGACCTGCCCAACGGCAATTTGCATACTGGAATTATTTTCAAGAAGTACTTCTGGATAGGGATCATTGTGTAAGGTAATGAAAATTTGACCCCGGGACTCTTGGCATGTCACGGCTATAGGAATCTGAAAAAAAACACACATGAAATAATTACAACGCTCTGTGTTCACATGTGAACCTTGTCTTGTTGAGTTTTTGTTTATTTAGAATACTAGTATATCTTGTATTGATATTCATGTAGTCATTGTAACTGAGGCTATAAGTTAAGTGTTTACAAGAATCTGTTATGGAAATGTTAAAAACGGTTGCTTACGGTTGTTGTTCCATTTTTAAATGCCCGTGAAGTTCTCGGTTGGACATTATCAACTCTGATTGGACAAGAGAATGAATCTTTTTGTGACGCCAAAGCTAATTGAATATAAAGCGCCCATGTTCCGTCGTCATCAATATCGCCGACACCCAGCCCCTTGTGAAATACTGTGATCCGCCTTCCCATATTCCTGTAATAAAGAAAATTTCTAGCGTATTAGTATTATGGTTTTAGTTTTTTCTCCTTCATGTTTTGGGGTTGCAAATATATATCCAAAGTCAAAAGTAAATAGATAGCTGACCCAACAAACAAATCTGAATAGTGAAATGTTATTTGTGATTATTGATTTAATTTTTATTAGCTTAGGTTGAAATCACATTTTAATTATTGCTTAGAATAAGTTTTTGTAAGCAAAGTGAAAGAGGGACCTAAACAAGACTTAATACTTTCAATGGAATCGGCGGTAGCTCTGTGAAAGTTCATTTTAATATAAAATTACTGTTTATTCCACGTTTTATATTCCCCATATAGTGATGCGTGTTTCGCCTCTTAAGAAGCATCATCAGACCTACTATCGCAAGGTTCTTTAGTAATACTGTTAAGTTATTTGTTTGTACCTAGCTGCTCCCCTCCTGGTGTCCTGAGAAAAGGAAAAACTCTTACCTCCATTTTGAAGTTTTTAATTTTGTATTGAACAAGAGTTGTTGCCAAGACTATTTTAGATATATATGGAGGAAATTCAAATACGTATTGTAATAAAAAAGTTTTTGGAAGAACTTTTTAGTATCTCAAAAGTTGTACCCTTCATCTTTCTTTGAAATTTCTATGCTCTTCTTATCCGCATCCTCAGGAGTCAGTAAAACTTTAACTGAGTTTTGTGGTATGGCAAGTGGTAAAAGCTAGAATGAAAAAAAATTATACTTTTAAAAATATTCATTATTTTTTCTCTGTTAAAAAGTTTAAAATAATTTTCCTTTGTTAAAAACGTTAAAATATTTTTTTTGACACAAGAATGACATAGTGTATTGGCTTAGGCAAAAATAGTAAAGTAAAGTAATCTGATGGTAGGCCGTAGTTTCGCTGACTATGAATGACTGTTGTTTGCTTGGCAGGTTGAGCTGCAGGACAGCTCCTTTGGAAATAAAAAGGTGAAGTCAGCTAAGACCCACCACACTTTACCAAGCTCCCGGCGATGATGTTGCAGTTCCGAAATGACTATATTATAAAAAAAATCTGGAACCAAATATTTTGCTAATTATAAGAGTATTACCAATTTAATTGACATTTGTATAATTATTTTAAGCAGCATAAAAATATACTCACCAGTAAATCAAAGTCTGTCTGATTGATGCAGATGTATTTGCTTGATATGCAGAATATGTTGATATTTTCTTTCACATCATACGAGATGCTCAACATAGAAATCTAGAAGCATGGAAAGATATTTACAAAATAAGTATGTTACTGATAAAAGTATGACTTACTGTTGAAATGTCAATACAAAGTTAAAACTTCTACATCTTTATTGTTCGTCAAGAAAAAATACCAAAAAAGATTAAAAAAAACTGGCTGTCACATGGGGTGACCCCTTTAATCCTGTTTTTTTTTTGTCATAAGATATCTTTTCAAAATACGAATACTTACACTGCCCCTGCATTTGATAGGAATAGTGGTGTACATGTTAATTTGAACATGACCCTTGGGAATGGTTTCATATGGCCCTCGTTCATCGTTGGTAATTGACAGTGGTTCTGTTAAGTAATAATGTGACTCCAATTGAACTCCAAGAAAAAACGGTTCCTGTGGAAGAATAAATAATGTGTAACAATGACTTTCGTAACATCGCAGAGAGTAGGATAGAGAATATAAATGATAATTATTTCTCTTAGTTTTACCTTCTCCATAAGGGATGGCGGAGTCATAACAGTATGATGCTGTAAGACGCTCAGTCGTTGGCCATTAGAACCGTGTAGACTAATGGGGGATCCAATGCAATTTCCAAGAATGGCCCATGGAGCCATATCTACTGTTATTGTAGCAACGGACGGGACAGGGCATAAGTAACGTATCTGAAATATTACACACAATTTATTGGATGATAAAAGTTTTATTTAGGGGCCCCACATTGATAATATTTAAAACAAGTTTTGTGGAATAATATATTTGAGCACTTACTGTTGTTTCAGCGGCCAATTGATGATCATTGGGAGTCCATTGGACATCATTGTAATCGCAAATATAAGGCCAATCATTAGCACCTCCAGTGATTTTGCTATTAGTAAAAATAAATCGAAAATTAGTTTTTAATGTAATAGATGAAATGTAAAATACTGTTGTTTGCCTAAGTCCTCATTTTAGCATTGCATTCTAGAACTTCTCGATGTGTTTGTTTTTATAATGTGTTTATTGAGAATCTCCAGAAAAGAAAAATATTTAAAAAGTATCTAGTATTATTAAAGTAAGACTAAATTGAAATACCTTGCTTCAATGTCTTTCAAAATCGATTCTATACTGATATTATCTTTGTCGGGAGGAGAACTCGAATTAACCATGCCACAGTGGAGTGGCATTTCTTCTTCCAAGAGCTTATCAGCATTCCTGTAAATACAAAAAAATACTAACTTAGCGTTTATTCATAAAACCATACTCATTCACCATTGTATAATATAGATTACGATTGTCGGTCCCTGTGGTCTAGTGGCAAGAACTTTGTCCTAGCGACCAGGGGACCCGAGTTCAATTCTCGGCAAGGTTGGATTTTTTCAATTTAAAAAAAGAGATCTTGGGCTGGGTGTATGTTATTTATCGTTGAATTTGTGCACAACTGATTTATTATTTATCATCGAGTTAATCTCGTATGACTTTCACAATTAAGAATATTTGGCGCATTGGCGTAAGCTGTAATGCCAAATATTTTTTATTTATTTTTAAAAAAAATTAAAAAAAAATACTAATGGATGCTCCCACACTGAAGTTATTTTATAAGCACCGATTGCAAATTCGATGCTGGGAAGGTTGGCCTTAGAAAAGGACTAGAACTACAAATCCTTGAATGGGTACTCGAACATTCTTTAGAATGAAGTTGAAGATTATGACAACGAAGAAGAGAGCTAGGAGATACTTGTGTTTAACCTCAGTTGAGATCCAAAAACATTCCGTCAATGTTGCTAATTTTTAAGCGTTTGTTGAGATTTTTTATAGTACTGACGATGGCCTGAAGTCAAAATAGCTATCAACTCTTGCTTATCATTTTACATTAATATAAGAAATTCCATGATCTTAATGCCAATTCAATCAATGGCTTTTTGAGAAATTGAATAAAAAAATAAGCTCCTACATATTTTTATTGATCAACATGTAAACAGTAAACCATAAACTTACACATTGGCAAAGGTGAGTTTGTGGTGTGTCTTTGATGTTCCAGGACATGTTAATGTTTGTGATGACCCGATTCCAGATACGGTGTACTCTAAAACACTATCAAATTCGTCTGTGTGTAGTTCAACCTGGAATTAAATTGTATTTATTTTGTTAGCTGCCAAATCTTATTTGAAATAAAATATTGATAAAAGTATTGATTGTGTGTCAGATATCTAACTAACCCGTGTATTAACTGGCAGATGAGATCGGATGTGGTATAAAGGACTTATAATTATCAGAGTTCTTCCATTTTCATTATCTGTCAGCACCCGGCACCATACGGAGATGAATTTCATATTGTTTTCCATAGGCACTGTAGATACATACCAAAGATAAAACGTTAAACATTTCATATACAGTAAAAGTCCGTTAATTCGAACAACGATAATTCGTAATTTGAAATTTTCATAATTTGCTCGTCCCAATATTGACTTTTCGTAGTAAAATGTACCGTTAATTCGAAATATCGCTTAATTCGTAATTCGTAATGTTTTTCGTCAAAATGTTTGACAGTTTTGACAATTTCGTGAGTTTCTTAGGTTAAAAGTTAGTCGACACATTGTTTTGAAGAGTAAAGCTTATGTAAACCATAAGTGTAAGTGAGATATCTATACAAAGTGAAGTATCGTATGTCAAAATCGAATTCGAGCATTTATAACATTGTGCGAGCGAGATACGTACCTAACTTCACTACAATGGTACATTTTTATAAGTATGTACCTAAACGTCATTTTTTTTTAACGCGTGAATACGTTATAAATAAGTGACTGAAAATCAAATATGTTAAGTAGTTTTATTCATATGAAATGCCTGTCCATAAAAAAATCGAAAAAATAGCCGCGATGTTCCAAGCCGTCGACAATTACCGCGAAAATTCATTCTTTTTTAATGTTCCCGTAATTCGTATTTCGATTTTTTTCGTCCATAAAAATTGAAAAAATTGCCGCGATGTTCCAAGCCATCTACAATTACCGCGAAAATTCATTTTTTTTAGTGATCGCGTAAATCGTAATTCGATTTTTCTGATTTATAAAAAATAGAAAAAATGGCCGCGATGTTCAAAGCCGTCGACAATTGCCGCGAAAATTTCTTTTTTTTAGTGATTGCGTAATTTGAATTGTTTTGGTTCATAAAAATCGAAAAAATGGCCGCGATGTTCCAAGCCGTCGACAATTGCCGCGAAAATTCAATTTTTCATACTGATCCCGTTATTCGAATTTTTTTGGGAAATCCGGTCCCTTGAATTTCGAATTAACGGACTTTTGCTGTACAATAAGCAATGAAATAAATGATTTAAATCTTTTTAAAGAGTTGTTCACACAATAATGGGAACAAATTTATGAATAAAGAAATTTAAAAAAAAAGATTATCCGGGATGAGGGTGTAAAGACAAAAGCAATATATATTCGTGATAAAGCATGCTGTAGTGGTTAAGAATATTAATTAAAAACTTACAATATGATTGAAATAACTAAATGGTGATTTGTTAAAGATTCACTGCATTGAAAATATAGTTAGTTGTGGTTAAAACCAAAAAAATACCTTTGACCATCCATGCCAATTGTGCAGATTTACATTCCTTCAATGGGATGCGTCCAGACCAACAGGTATTTGAATTTGTTACCCGGATCCTAAACAAACAACAAAATCACTTTTTGTGGAAAAGTATTAACACTATGTTGTCGGGCACCTCGAACAATAGACTCAAGCCTGTAGCGGGCGTTTTTTAACGTTTAGCGCAAAAATATGTTTCATTCTTAAAATCAACACAACTTCCAAACGAAACGATATTTTTGTTTTACAATCACTGGAAATGGTAAGATCTCATGCGTATCTTCTGCGTATTCGAGAAACATGTGTCGGTTTTTTTTATTGACACATTCGAATATTCAGTGTAAAATAAAACATGACGTTTAATAGCTTCCTTATTGTCAGAATAGGGTCTCAACCGTAGCTATTTTGAAGAAATGTTCAAGTAATTAATCTATGTTATAACTGTGGGTGCATGCATCGTCTAAATGTATAATGTTATATGCTTGAATATTACAACAATAACAATTTCGTAAACAAATTATAGAAGTAATAAAATTATGATTGGTAACTACTTACGAAAAACTGGCATTCCAGAGCATTACTTTATAGTCATTTCATTCTGCAAACAACAGGTTTATTTGGTTCGAATAGCAGAGGGGTTGATTTTATTTCTCCTTGGCAAATAAAATAAAGAACGGAACACTTGCTTCACTGTTGCACGGTCAGTCTCCACTTTTACACACAACATGATAAAATTTAATAAATAGATAACTTTATATAACGATAAAAATACGAAAATGTTTATTTTATAATCTAATAGTGTTTTACAGTGTGGTAACGCTCAAAACATTTTCCAGGTTGAAGTGATACACAGCAAAACTGGCAAATAAAGCACGTTTCACTTCGCTTTTTGTGGGCTGCGCATACGCGGCATGGTCTTAGGGGATGTTTTCTCTTACCCTTTCCGACGGTTTTAATTAATTTATGTTGCTTCATGTTTTTCGACAATCTTCCGGGAGGATCGAATTTTGGTGTTCGCTTCGTAGATTGCGTCGATGGTCCCGCTTCCTGAATATATATTTCATCATCGGAAGGTGTTCGGTCGGTTATCCAAAGCATTGAAATTTCATGCAGAAATTTTTTATATTTCATCTTTGGTTGATGAACCGAATTATACACAACAAAAGAATTAAAAAGTCCACAGTTTATTAGGTACATCGCTACCCTCTTCGTCCATTTTGTTGTTTTTCGCAATATCGAATAGTATGAAAGATATGGATCAGCACGATCAACACCTTTCATATGCCTATTGTATTCGATAATAGACGTAGGTTTTATTATTTTATTGCGCGTTTTCCAGCCGAATGAATTGTGGAAATCATCCGAACTTCTTATTTGGATTGCCAAACTTGCAATAAAATGTCGTCCTTTCTTTTAAATATTGATTCCCCTTCTTTTAGTTTTATCATTTGTAATGATTGTGGTAGACCCCTATTTTTTCTTATGGTGCCACAAACTCTTATTTTATTCAATAATACAGCCTCACAATTTTCGACACTGTTATAGAAATTGTCCATATAAATATAATGCCATAAATCAATAAACGGAGACACAACAATTTTTATAGTTTCTAGTAATTTTAGTCCTTGATCACATTAAACTTCAAAATTACAAATGTACCCTGTATCACTTTCACATAAAATTCGCACCAGTATTCCGTATTTAACAATTTTTGCAGCATTATACACTCTAAAAAACAGTCTTCCCCTCCAAGGAATCATTCCCTCATCTAAACTTAATTCTTGATGGGGTTTGTAAATGTTTATAAATTTATGTAAAAAATAGTCAATTATTGGCTTCACTTTGCACAACCGGTCGGTACTATCTATTATATCTTCATTGTTCGATAAATGCCACGCTTTCCAAATTTGCCGAAACCGGTCTCTGGGCATTGTTTTCGCAAAAAAAAGTCTTTCAGTTGACCAATACTCATCCCTTCTATCTTTGCGAACTTGTACCATCAAAAGAATCAGTCCCAAAAACTTTTTCATTTCTTTCAAAGTAATATTTTTCCACTTAGACGATTTTTTATACAATTTGTAATTACTTGCGTTTTGGTGGTAATATCTGTTAGATTCGTCTACAAAAAAAACAAATAAATCATCTCCGATAAATAGATTTACCGCATCACTTACAGTTTGAGGACAATTTACATTTGAATTTAATAGGCCGGTGGCCTAAAAATGATTCTAGAACTGGAGGATTATCAACTGATGACCACTCTTCCATACTCTCATCTGAGCTCGTGTCCGAATCAGAATCACTTGGAATATTGTGATTGTAAGACGTTCTAGGTGTTTGTATTTGTTGATCATCACTCGATTCATCATCCGATCCGAACTCTTCCAAATCGTTATTCTATGAACAGTCTGATAAATTATCAGCATACACTTCATCGTCACTATTATTATTTTTTCAAGACATTTTTGAAAGGATAACTTTTTATGCAATGTTTATATAAATTTAAATAACAAAATACGAAACGGTGAACAAAGCAACGCGAGCGGAATGAAAAATAGTCCAACACGTGTCAGGATTCAAAATGAACTAGCATCGGGGATCGCAAAATAAATTTATCAGACTGTTTATTTTTTTGTATATTCATCAAAACTTCGACCCTTATAATCTGGCAAAGAAGTGGAACTAATGGTAGTTAGTTGCGGCGTGAAATGACGTGTCAGGACTCAAACTGGCAACGGGGATCGCCAAATAAATCTAAAAGACTGTTTTTTTTTTGTTTATTCACTCAAAATTCGGCCCTTATAATCTGGCAAAGAAATAGAACAAATGGTAGTTAGTTGCAGCGTGAAATGAAACGCCGACAAACAATTCTGTGTTGACCTGTTCAAATACGGCAAATGCCGTGTCCCGACAACAATGAGTTAAGGTACCTTACCCAAATAAAAACAATGTAAAAATATAAAGTAACATAGCTGTATGTGTTAAAATCAAATCGTAGTAACGATTTTTCTTTGACTACTACACAAACTTAATTGCCAATAGCTTTGGAAAAAATAAATTGGAATGAAAATTTTAGCAGACTTGACTAATTGACTAATCTTATAACTTAAATTTTTTAATGGAAACTAACCTGAACATCATATCAGGAACAACATCAATGAACAAGGATGGCGATTGCATATCTTCTTTAATGAAATATTTTCTTCCCACGTCCTTTGCATCCCTGTTCTCTAAAACCTGTAAATATATAAAGAGTCTAGTATAATAACATAGCCTCAGTACTAGAGACTCCAATTACTCGTCATCTCAACTACTCGAGTATCGAGTAGTTCCAAATGTACCAAAATATCTACTAATAATTCACATTTTTGGAAATAATAAATAGGTGATAAATAAATAAATAAATAATCTTATTTAATTTCATTGATACATTTATTTCGTTTTAAGACTATTTTTCAGTGTTATGTTTTGTCTTTGAAAACCATAAACTCTCATCATCATGTACGTGATATTGATAAGACAAGCAAGAACAAACAAAACGGTAAAACCGTTTGAAAAAAATATTACTTGATGGTAAAATCCATGCTTTCAGAAATGCAATGGTAAAATATTGTATATATTTTTTTAAATAAGTTAATAAACTTTGGAATGAAATGTTCATAAACTCCGAGTATCGAATATCGAGTTCTTGAAAAATGGACGAGTATACTCGAGTGTCGAGTACTCGATACTCGAATTGGAGTGTCTACTCAGTACGGAGGATGTTTAAGATTATTTTTAGATGAATGTTTAAAAGGATACACTTTACACCCCTTAATTTTACACTTGTTCCCACCATATCAGCTGTCATAGAGCTTAAGAATGTTTCAAGAGAGATTGAGAATAGCTTAACAGATCAATACCTTCAACTCCAGCGATTGCGGAAGAGAGTTCATGATAATGAGTCTTCCCATAATTGAGACGCTTAGTTGGACGGGACTAATTGTTTCCACCAATACCACCAAAGTAATCTTCTGACTACTGGCGTTATGTAAGAGGTCAACAGTGGTCAGTCCAACAACATCGATCATGAAATCTGAAAACAGTTCAAATAACAAGTTATTAATTCTGAAAGGCGATTTTTGTATGCAAAATTTTCATGAATATTTTACATGAAATTTCAACAAGCAACCTCACATCAAAGATACAACGAAAAAAGTGTTAAGTTAACACATAAAAGTGTGCAACAATATTCAAACAAAGGTAAGTTGTTATAATCAGGATAGGTAAAAATAGGCTACAAAATAGTGTACCATTTACGCTAATTCATGGCGAAAAACATTGCACTGTGCTTATCAGTATAAGAGTATTTCATTCTATTGACTATGAATTTGATAGAGCAATATAAAAAACACAAGTATCTTCATGGCTATGTTACACCGAATATACGAAATAGAGAATTACATGAAATTGGCAAAATTTTGCATAATTCTTGAAAATTGCAAGCCCATTACCTTATTCATGAAAACGACAAAATATCTGACGAGTGCGTGAAAGAAATCGTAGGGATAAAGAATTCTTTAACTGTCAACATGACAGCAGAAAAAGTAATTTTAATACAGATGGTTTTATTAGGATGCGGGACGGCTCCGGGTTAAGGTTGTGTCATTAATTGGACATGTAAAAGTTCTAGAGTTCTACTAAACGTTATGTACAGAGTATTTTTTTAAATTCTAGATAAATACACGTATATTTTCAACCCTGACGTGTTTTGATGAAAATTTGAGGTTATGTCCTGCATACTTACATTTGGTATTTTTGTCGTAGGCTCTTATGATATTTAAAAATATAAATACACATATCTTTTCAACCGCTATATAAATACAATCAATTTTAATGTGTCGACTGTCCCTTCTGGTGGAAAGGTATTAATTTAAATAAATAAATCACACTACATATTTTGCACACTATACATTTGCTAATTTCATTATACTGTTTACCCATATGCAAACACTTTTTTCACATTTTATGTTTGCAAATATCAAGATGTTCTCTCATTAAAGATTTAATGTTCATAATCCACTAATTTCATTTGAATAAGGTGACAAGTATTTTCAGAGCATAAATGAATTATCTTATATTATTATCTTCAGTGGAAAGGCATTATAAAATATTTTCCTGAAAAACAATAATATCTCTTTTTGAAGAAGCTTACAATTGTAGTAATATTTTACTTACGTGCTGATGTACAGTTAGCGGTTGGGATAGATACTTCCATGATATGAGGCAATCTTGGAGACCTCCATGAATAAAGATGTGTCTCACGGCATCCGATTTCTATCGATTCGGAGGTGGTGAGTTGTTTAACTTGCAAAACCACAGTTGTGTCATTACAAATAGCATATTTTTGTATAATGGCATCAGGTTCTGCACCTAGACAGTCATTGCAGATTGGTTTCTCTTCACTGCTTACATTGTTCTTGGATAGCTGGAAATTGTGATACAACAAAATGTAGACGGTGATAAGCCTAAAAAATAAGTTCTAACTAAATGCTACCATAGTAATAAATGTCACATCTCAAGAAAAGAAAAATTTACTCGTCTAATTCTCTCTTAAATTTCTGTTACCGTAATGGAAGAAAAGACAGTCACCCTGACTAATGGAAGAAAAGACAGTCAGGGTTGTGGTTCTCCCAAAGTATATAAAAAATCATTGTACGGTCAACTTTCCTATATCACTGCTTGTTATAGAGCAGTTTTCTATAGGGTGTGTGTAAAATGAATTTCAGATTTATCATAAAAAAGCATTTAATCATTTATGTACTGTTTACTTGAATTAATCGGAATAATTTGAATGTTGTAGTAATTTATTTAAATATAGCCAAAGTGACTAAATGTAGCTATTATATAAATTATCATTACCTGATGAAGGAAGTCCAGCCAGCATTGAATGGATGCCATAAGAGGAGTGGTATTATGGGGGCCTCCGCGAACAGTGAAACTGTCAGCCTTGACTACAGCACCATTAATATTTTCTGCACATCCTCCGCTCCACACTCTTCCAGATAGGTTACTGCATTTAATGACATCTTTGAGAGACAGGCACGAACCTTCCACAATATTGCACCTGAATAGCAACAAACATTTGAATAAATTGTGATAAATTAGTGTACACGGAAATCTTAATAGGTATGGCTTTTTTATTAATTGTTTTATTTAACCATTTGGACGCCACAAGTGTGCAGGCATGCAAATCATACTGCAAGGATATTTATGTAACAAACAATTTCTATAGAAACTTCTTATGAATGCAATAATTAACTGTTCTAATTTTATTAACAATCAAGTGAATCTATCATATCATTAAGGATGTCAGAATATTTTCGCAAATTATGAAATATAAATGTTTTTATTTTAATCATATCAAGCGAAATTGGGTGTTATATGTTTGCAAACTGCGGGATAAATTATTCTAAAAATATAGTCTGTACAAAATTAGCAATAACTGAATCAACATATAATCGTGAGCCCATGGGATTTTTCGCAAATGTAATGAGCACTGAACAATCGGCTATGTGGCAGTAAAAAGGTTAAACAATATAAAATTTGCACTACTTACACTATGTTAGAATTGAATCTCATCATAGCAGCAGTAGAATTCCATATACTACTATGGAAGTTCATGTTATTTAAAGAGATGTTGAAAAATATATATGGAGCCAAAGGCGCTGCATCCGATTTGTACAAATTCATCGGATCACATAGGGGTGGTAAATGCCTGTAAAAAAATTAAAATGAAACAAGGAAATTTATTCTGATTAGCATATATCATACAGGGAGTCAGATTATGTCTTTAACATACCTTTGAATATGATCATTGAATAAGTTCAACTCCAGATCACAAATTTTGAGAAGGATAGTGACAGCAGGTATAACCTTGGGAGCGAAGAATGAGTCTACTATTAAAGAGTTGAACAACATTTGTGGTGTCACAGGAAGCATGGAGTCAGTCTTCTCCTCGTCGACTGGCATATCACGGAATGGATCCTGTTCCAAGAAAAAAATATATCAATTCAAATATTTATTTTTTACTATGTGTTTTACTTTCTGTTTGTAAAATATGGAATTCTAATAAAGGCACATCAGCGGAAGTTATTCTACGACTGCTTACTACACTATCACTCAACAAGATTTTTATTTAGAAAAGTAGGATACGAGGATAGAGATCCTATCCTACAACCACCGATAAGCTTATATCTTGTTATCAGTGGATACCACAATCAAAGAGTGAGGGTCAGCAATATCACATTCTCCATATTACGGCCATGTTTCTTATGCAAGCTGTATGTATTTTGTTTCTTTATTTGCATGGCATGATAATGCATTTCTATGCTGATTTGATTTTATTATTGTTATGATTTATGCAGTTTTATACGTTTGTTACAGTAAAATCTTAAGTAGGTAGGTAATGGTGGATAATGCACAGAATTGTTTATTTTTGTGATATACGAAATGAAAATGGTTTAGACTTTCACCAATGTTTACTGGCTCTCCTAATTTTATCTTTATTCACTTAGCCCTCAATAAAAGGATAGAAAGTACAAGAATACTAATTATATATTCGATTTGAAATTGTATAAATGTTGAATTACCTTTATGAACGTTGCAAATTTAAACAAATCGAAATATGATATAGGCTCTCGGCTATCTGAATCTTCATTTTTTTCTTCTTGAATGACAACTCGCCACAACGAAGAAAAGACAACATCTGAAAATTAAAAAAGCATTATTATCTTTCATATAATTAAAAATACTCTTATAATAAAACAGTATATCTGTGTTAGACTTTCTGTTTGAAGTTTAAGTTTTATTTTTAAAATTCATTACAAAATAAAAATGTATGGTTTTTTTACAATGACTTTCTGTTAACATCATAGTTTGTTAAATTTGTTGAGATGTTTTCAACATGATACTTTTGCCCATTGGTTATTCGTTTATTACCCATGACCAGTAATATACTAAATCTATTTTTCCAACGTTCTCTTCAAAATTTTTGAAGAGAACCAAAGAAAACAGAATAAATACAGCAAAATAAGTCAGTCAAAATAAAAAAATATGTGTTAATTAATACAAAAACTTACGTTCATTAACTTGTTCAAGATCCAGTGTCACACATTGTCCATCTTTTATGATGAAATTAGCATAAAAATGAAAACTCCTTGTTATATCACAGTAATATTCTAAGTGACAAAGGACATCTTTTGTTACAGTATCATTGCTGGATGTGGCAGGCTAAAATTAAAATTCCAAAAATTACGATTCAGTGACTATCATAGAGTATACCATAATTGTTTCTGGGGTTAAAAGTTTTTTAAATCGGGAAGATTTACTGGAGTAGTACCCAATCCATTGCTCACATGTTGCCAGTAGCTTGTGGTTGCATGTTTGGTAACTATCACTATCCATATAAATTAATAATTTACAAACTTCCTCTGTGTTTGTGTTAATTTTGGCATATTATTGTGGATTTATTGTCAGAAATTCATTTCCATTTTTCTAATATAAGGGTCAGTGTCATTTGAATTATGGGATTCCAGGAGATCTGAATTAGAGAATTTTCACAGGAAATAAATAGAAGTTATATACCTCGAATGTAAATGGAGAGCTGTGAACATTAGTGATAGTTCTGGGTTGAGGATATTTCCAAGTGAGGGATCTCGCAGATGTGAACATTTGAAAAGATTGAATAATTCCCTTGCCACTATATATAGAAAATATAGATCTAAATGCACCAGTCCTGAAACGATAACAACAAAATATAACACCAATACGGAAATAAGTCAGTAACGCAAATAGTGCGTTCTTCTTTGCAATCTATCCATAAATGACAATCAAGGTCACAGTGGCACTGCATGTGCGTACATGTGGAATTGAAGCGTGTAAAAAGCATGATTATTGCTGGTGGATAAATAGTGCCATGCCATATAATAATAATGTAATTATAAAGTCATAAAAATTACCCCAAATCATGACTGTAGTGGCGGCCATCAAGGGAAGTTTTATCCCATAACCCAGCGCAATAGGATGCACTGGTATTTGAAACTGAAGGTTTTTCTTTGCCGACAGAAGTTTCTCCACCAGATATTTGCGAATATAGTTTCTATAAAAACGTAAGTAAAAAAGTGGTATGTCAATTTACAATTATTAAAATATCCGTTAAGGATATGTCACTGTTAAAAATGTATTCATAATTATCTCAAGTTTTTTACATTACATTTTATGATGGTTTAAAAAGACCAAATAATTTTGAAAAATGACAATAAGTAAGACTGTACGATTGTTGTCAGAAAAGATTAATAAAAGAGACACTATTTATAAAAACATATAAGTAGATTCCTAGTTTTTTTAAAGCCATGTTTGCTTTCAATGTGCAGCATTTGATTAGCTTAGTTTTTGTAAGTTTCATATTGACTTTGTTGGGACTTGAACCCAGACCCACCGCTTTAATTTGACACTTAGGGCAAAGCTATAAAGAGGACTATATAGTATCATAACTAGTGGCGGTGGTGACAGAGTATTAGGAAGTACAAAAAAAGATTCAACTATTTTCGCAAGAGCTCTTTCCTATTCATTGGATTTTAAAACACTTCTATAACATGGACTTTCAATTCAGATGTTCGCAATACCAACGGAGTGCCAGTCTTATGAATTTTTGGCTGTCCGTAGTACGGAAAAATAGTTGAATCTTGTTTTGTACTCCCTAATACTCTGTCGCCAGCCGCCACTGATCATAACAGAAGTTTATACGAAAATCACTTGTTGTTTAGTGGATCAACGGTTCTTTTTGAGCGACGGTAAGTGATAGGAAATGGATATGCACAGACATCCATTTCTTTAAATACACATACATACATTATTTAAAAAATTGTTTGAGAATGTAGATTACTCGGCTACAGGCTGGTTAATATATCTGCAATTCAAGTATTGACTAATTTTTTTTTTGGTTTGTTCGAAATTGAACAAGAAACAAACCTCTATAACTCCTCTATGTTTTTCAAAATGGTCGAAGAATTTCTTAATTATCTTTAGGTGCTGGCGACAGACATCTAATCTAAGCGCATCAGTCTCGATGAGGAAACTCCTCAGTGGGGTTGTGATAATTGACCACTTTTCCCATTTAAAATTAATTTCATATCTGAAAGAAAAAGAAAAACACGTGATTTCTTTGCACCCACTTATGTTGTTATCAGCACTTTTTTCTAAATGAAAAAATGTTATGTTTTTCTTCACAGCATCATGTCAATGCACCAGATTTAAACAAACTATTTATTAAGTTTCAAAAGAAAAAACCATTTTTCTTATTAGAATTTATAAAAATAATATGATCTTTATAACGACACTACTGAGTGACATTATGCTAGGCATAAAGAAGTTGAAGATAAAATTATATAAATTAAAATTTATTATACTGAAAAATTATTTTATCTAATGTTAGTAAGAGTTGAAAATATTTACCCGAAAGACCAAGGGTTTACTAAATATCGTTTTATAGAGTTGTCTTTTTCACTCAATTTTATCGAGAGTCCCTCAATGAGTGCAACAATTGATATTTTTTCTGGCCGCTTCGAAACAATTGCTGTATTATATTTCATTGCATTTATACAAACATTCAGTTCGCACACTTGATCTTCTTCTATCATGAATTTGAGCACTGTTGGAGCCATGTTTATGTGTATTTTTCCCAGGCCATCTAAAAAATTATTGGGAAGTGTCAATTGACTAATTCAAATGGTTGAACAATTTAGTAAGATACATTCCAGTGATTAACCCGTTGACTGCTGGTATTTCAACTGAGACGGCTAATTGCGGTATGTAGGGGTGATGATATTGAACTATTAAAGAGATATAACAGTTCAATAATTATCGCGTACAAGGAATTTTTTATTCAAATGAATGAATATGATTTATATTTCCTGATGGCCTCCATGAGTTTATTCAACACAAAAACTGCTGAATTAATGTTTGAAAACTTAGCTGTTGGAATATTCGTTAAATAGCTCAGCAGGGAAGAGGTAAAAGGTAATAGTAATAAGAAACCAGAATTGTGGAGTTGGAATGAGAAAAAATCTACCGACTCACTTTGAATCACTTACTTACAAAACAATCAGCAGACAACTAGTCTTTATGAATGCTATCCTTTCATCCTTACCCACCCCGAAAAGAAAGTTTGACTAACATCAAGTAGTTCTCAAAATAAAAATTGTTGAAAAACATTCATCGGGAATATATACTGAGAAAAAAAAATAAAAATTAAGAGATGTGAAAGACTCACTCAAAAGTTTCCATAAGCCATTTGTATTTTCAGTTATCGGCAAGATATCGCACGAGCCAGGCATTTTAGGCTCTTCGCACGGCAGCAATATTGTTCTAGTGAGGCATGACTCCAACTAACAATCAAAAATATATCATTAGCTTTTTAAAATGGCGGGAGATTACAATCACATCAATCATATCATGGTGTTTTACAAATATAATATTCATTAATACTGAAAAGATGAATACAGTAAAAGTCCGTTAATTCGAACAACAATAATTCGTAATTCGAAATTTGCATAATTTCACTTGTAGTTCTTTTATTGAAATTATGTTTCTGAAAAAGCAACAATAAAATAGCAAAAAATAAAGATTATTACCAATTGTTTCAATTCCATCAATTGTTTGATTTTGAACAGTGACATTTTTATCTCTATCGGACATTTGGTAGTAAGTTCCAGTGATTTTTTCTTGCTCAGCATATCTGAAAAAAAAAGTTAAAAATAACTTAAAATTTAATATTAAATTCATCAATCTCTTAGATAAAAATAATAAAACACTTTTAGTACTTATTCCACATAAAATTTATTGGATCAGGACTGGTTTAGCTCATGACGAGCATGTTGACTATGTTTGCCATGAGCGAAACTAGTCCTGATTTAATGTGGAATAAGTACTAAAAATGTTTTATTATTTTTATTATAATGCCATTCCACCAGTTTGACAGTGAACACCTTAAAAGTAATCTCGTAATTTTGAAATATAACAGCCTATTAAAACAAATCTCTTACTGAATGTCCAGCATCCCGTGAAGAACATAGGATATATCTCGGTCTCATGGTCTGGAGCTCCGACTTTTGTTTCAATTATGTGGTTTAGAGGAATGCTTTCTTTAGCAGGAAGTGTAGGAGGCCCAAGACCCACGCTTAACGCATAAATTAACACCTAAAAATAAAAATAAATCACGTACATAAAATTCAAGCACTTTATATCATTGATACTTTCATTCAAGATTCCACAAGAGACAGACAGATTTTTGCTAGTGCTAACTCTATCTCTATTTCTTTTACGTGCGAGTGTGTAGGTGAGATGCACTTGATATAGGAGCTACAGTTATTTTTCTATTGTTGGGTCATATTTGATGCGGTGTTTGGTAGCTGTCTCTCTTCTTTCTGACACGGTTGTAAGTGTGAGCGTGTGAATGAGACTAACTGTTATTATGTTCAATGGCGATTATACAATAAGTATTGAAATGCGAGCACTATGACATTATTAATAAGTCAATGATTGTTGTTATTTAGCATTCAAAGGGTTAAGCCAAAAGATAGATACAGATTAAAATTGATACATATTAATTACTACACTGTGCAGCAATAGCGAAGGTGAGATATGAAAATATTAAAAATTATAAAAAATTTTCTACCTGAAATTTGGTCAAATGATTCTGTTTTGTGAACAATAAGCTCAACTCATAAAAATCTATAGACAACATTTTGACAGGGTAGTTGACATTGCGGTCATCAAAAATATTGATAGCAGACAAATCAAGCGTTATGTAAGCATCAAAATGATTTTGGTCGTACCTAAAAAGTTCAAAAATAATTGTACAAAATATTGTAATATTCTATCAGTTTCTATAAAATTAGAAAATAAATTCTTATTTACTTCTTAGATGGTGGCATTCCATCAAGTGTACTCTGAGATGTTGTTGAAAAATTTTCTGAAAAGATCAAGATAAAGTATTAGGAATGAAATTGGATCATTGCATATTTTTAAGACTGCAGCCTTAAAAAGTTTAAGAAACATTGTCTTACGGGATAGTAGAGAAGTAGCAGATTTTTCTCGGTGTATATGAGTATTGCCTGGAAATATCTCAGTATTTTTAGATGACCTGGAAAAATAGTAAGGACTATAAATAAATATTTATAATTAAAAAAGAGGTTTAATATTGAATATCCCATTTGAGAGATTCATCATAATAATTTGAAGTAATAAAAACAGAGATCCAAAATCTATTGTGATCTAAGCAGTCATACTTGGAAGACATGAGGATGTAGAATGAAAAAAGTATTGATGAATACACACTACATGTTAGGACGTATGAAATTGATTTTTTTAAAGATTTATGATGACATCTATATTCAAAAAGAAGAGGTAAAAGTTCTTCTTATATTTAAATACATCACCACCGTTTGCATACCTAGCAGTCTGAGAAAAGTAAAAGTACCTGCTATTAGAGTTCTTCTTTATTTTTTGTATGAACATAGAATACAATTCATACATGTAGTACAAATTGTGTATGTGAGATAAGCCGAATTCAATAACTGTTGTATTCCCACCAGTACATTCAATGGCTGGCCCACAGATTAGCGTATCATCATAAAACATAGCCAGTGCTATTACAGTTGTTAGATTGAACCTGAAAAATAAAGTTTGATTAAACTCTTTAAATTTATTGTGCTTTGTGTCAATGGGTTATGAAAGCAGTTTTTTACAATAAAACTTATAAATAAAGTGTTTTAAAAGCTTCCTATAAGAATACCTATAATATAGTAAGTATAGTAAGTTACAGCAAACATTTTCTGTGTATATTATAAATTACTACAGACAGTTTTAATGTAATATTTTATTTCACATACTCCTGTGGTGTAATTTGAAGTAGACTTGCAGCTAAGGGCTCTGGTAGATAATCTTTCACATTGTTCCACCCTAGCAATGGAGTGTCACAGAATGCTGGCTGCGTTGATACCTAGAAAACAAATGATAATGTATAAAATAATTATAAAAGATTTTCAATATTAAATCCAAATATACCATAGATTACTTTGCCAATTGGTTACGTCTTATGTTAGTTCAATTTTCACACTTTTGCAATGTGTGAAAATGAGTCAGGCAAGAATGCCACAAGTTGTTTAACCTTCATTATGAATATTGCTTTGTAATCAATATAGCCCTCGATAAGAGTCAAATTATAATCGTACATCTGTAAGATGTATTTGGTGTAGAAGATATTCTAACTTCAAGTTGATAATGAGAGAAATTCATAGCTAATGTTCAGAATTGAACATTTAAATAAGAAGGGCACAATATGTTTAATGAGTTGTTAGTTTTAATCATACCGGTTGAGCCACCAGTGATGAGATATGTTGCCAAAGTCCATTCTGTACCGTCACTCCGAGGATGTTGAACTGACATTGTCTGTCTTCTATAACATTACCTGGGGTATGTATATTGCCAGATCTGGCTGCTTTCTCATACATTTCACGCTGCAAAGGTACCCTGGAATTAACATTAAATTTTTAGACATACATGAAGTATTCCTTGTATAGTAAATGATCTTATTTCATACAAAATAAATCGCCTTTTAAATTGCAATGTAAATCAACTATTTGTAGCTGATTATGAACACGAAGAATCTAAATTTAACACTGCAGTAAACAAATAGATTATCTGATGAATAAATATCAAAATATGTATTTTCGTATACAACTGGAAAATAATCATAATGCCTAAGTTTTCAAATTTACCGCAACTGAGAGAAATAAAAAAATCATACTAAGTTGAATTTTATTTCAAATTGTTAAACAATATTTGGATGTGAAAATGATGTATTATTATGATTTTTATTACCTGCATATTGGCTCTTCAGCGTGTGGTAGAAGATTGATTTGCTTAATCTGAAATTAATAGATTGGATAAAGAGAAAATTTTGATTAATTCTTCTACATCATAAAGACTAAGAAGAAAACTTTTGTATTACCCCTAGCATGAAAGTGTACGCTTCAGACAATTCCACGCTGTCCCTCGCAAGCGGAATGAATATTCTAATAAAAGTGCACTTGAAGTAAAGCAAAGGCAATCTCCTCGAATCCCATGACTTTGCGCTGAAATAAAAGAATGCAAGATTAGATTACTGAATTAAAACAGTATAATACCTTGTCACTGTATCACACAAAGTGTATTTTTCTATAGCAATGTCAAAACTTTTATTAGTTAATCATAAATGACTGTCGATTGAATTCATTGAGTCGAGATGAATACATTTTATCAGATATATGCGGCACAGAACAGGTTAAATGTAAGCCTATTTATATCTACACCCAGAGTTTCTCAAGTACGGCCTGGAGGCGCTTCTGCACCCCTTACACCAACTTATTAGTAAGGTGTGGGATCAGGAGCGCTGCCCAAGGGACTGGGTCAACGGTGAGATAGTCACGATCCACAAAAAAGGTGACCCACTATGCAGTGACAATTATAGAGGTATAACGCTGCTCAGCGTGCCCGGCAAGGTTTTGGCACAGATAGTCTTGGCGAGAATAAGGATTCCAATAATACGTATCCTCAGGGAAAATCAGGCCGGATTCCTACCTGGCCGATCCTGTGCGGACCAAATCCACAACCTCAGATGCCTTCTCCAGCAAAGCAATAAAATCAATAGCTCGCTTGCGTGTTGCTTTGTTGACTACAAGAAGGCTTTTGATAGGTCCGCATCGGCCTTCCCTATGGGCCATTTAAAACTTTATGGAATCCCAACCAAGATTATCGCCATCATCAAATGCTTGCACAAGGGCAGTGAATGCTGCATAAGAATCGGTGACGTAACTACGGAGTGGTTTGGCATCACTACCGGCATCAGACAGGGCTCTGTTCCTCGTTATAATAATCTTCGACTTCATCCTGAGGAAGTCAATTCCACCTGACCGAGGAGTAACCGTTGCTCCCAACTTGAAACTATGTGACCTCGAGTATGCCGACAACGCTGTCATCTTTGACAAATCAGTTGAGGGTATTCAGGAAACAATGGATAGACTGCAGAGCAACTCGTATGAATTTGAGGCCAACGCGAGTAAAACAAATGTGCTCTGCAACAGCGCCTGTCCAGATCCAGACTACTCTCTGATGAGTGCGGGGCAAGAAATCGAGAGTCAATGGTTTTAGGAACTTGGGAGTCCACATCACGGGAGATGGCAACCCGCGTAATGAGCTTGCCATCCGATTAGGGATAGCTGGAGCAACATTTAATTTAATGAGGAAAATCAGGGACTCACGGTTGTACTCGGTCAGAACCAAGTGCCACTTATTCAACGCATGCATACTGACTGTGCTGCTTTACGGTTGCGAGTCATGGCACATCACAAAAGCACAGGGTAACTGTATACTGTGCTTCGAAAATAGATGCCTGCGGCGAATATTAGGAGTACAGTCGTTTGACTTTGTCAGGAACACGGAGGTAAGAGAGCGGACGAACCAGCCCCTTATTACGTCCAAAATAAAAAGGCGACGATGGACCTGGCTTGGACATGTGCTGCGGATGCCCCAGGGGAGCCTGAATCCTGCCTGCCTCTTCTATCAACCAGATGGATCCCGACGCCGCGGAAGGCCTTTGATGAATCCATAGGATGTATTCAGGGGAGCTACGGGACGCCGGGATGACCTGGGAAGATGCGAGGAAGTTGGCGGGAGATAGAGAATCTTGGAGGCAACGTGTGGCGGCCATATGCTCCGAATATGGAGCAGATATGGAGAAAAAAAAAATTATATGCAAAATTTGATTTAAAATACTAATACTTACTTCAAGTAATTGTCAAGATTTGAGGGCAAATCAGGTGGATTGTTGTCTTCCACGATGTCTATATCTTGACATGTATCAGGGAGCAGTGCTGGATAAAATGTATATATAAAAGGTAATAAATGTATTGGACTTAAGATAATGTCTATCATCTGCAGACCCACATCCACTTCCAACAAATCGCTGGTTCCACTGGACTGGAAATTAAAAATAAAAATGATTAAATTGTTTTCAAAAATGTGCAAGACGTGTACTTTAGTAAGAAGATGAAATATTTTCAAAGGGAATGACATAAAATTATGTCACTAACATTTTGGTTTATTATGGATGTTTCTCAACAGAAGTCATTAGCTTCAGTTTAATTTTTAAATTTAGAGTACTCTGTATCCCACCGATAATGTAAACGGTTTTAATTAAATACAAATTATTCCGAACTGCCAATAGTAGCAGAGTCAAGTATCGACATGAAATATGAAGTAGTATTTTCATGTTTTTTTTTCACTTACAGTGGGAAGCTTGTTGCTATTTCTCATGGAATCTTTCCATAAACTATGAACACTGGAACACCTGAAATATTAAAAGTGTTATGAAATCACCGAAGAGAAATGAAGAATAATTTTAAGCAGATTGAAAATGTGGAAATGTGAAAGTGAATTATCGATGCGTATATTACCTTGCTTTGGTCATAGTGAGGAAAAAGAAATTGGAGTCGTTGGTGTCTCTTATCTCTACACTTTCTCGTCCCTGCAAGATGATTCCTAAGAAGCCTCCAGCCGCCCATGGCACGGTTTCAGGTGCGCTAAAAGTACACAAGACACAATTTGAATATTGAAAGTTTTAAATCTGACTTGAAGTGATGCAATTAAAAAAATTATTACCGTTTATAATGATGTATTGATCCGGAAGCAACCTTCAACTTCATCTTTATGTATTCACTGTCTGCATCCAGTGTTCCCATGACATCTTCAATGCCAAAGACTAGCTTCAACTCATCGGGTAGTACATTTTGGTTGACGGTGGATTGGTCATTGTGATCATCCGAAGACACGTAACAATTTAGTGATATGTTCGACACAGTCCACTGAACCCAAACTGACAGACTGTGCTCTTTCTCTGAAATATTATATACATTATCATTTGCATTTGAAGAGCTGGTATTTATCAAAGACTATATGTCAGTATATTTGATTATGTGTATTCATTTTTGGGCCACCTTCGAAGCCAGTTCTTTAAACTAATTTAGAAGCAATTATAATGAAATAATTTACTGCACATGTCAGTATTGATTGGTGTAATGCATTTGCAACTATTGTGCTGTTCGCAAGAAACAAAATAAATAATATTAGTTTCCTTACCTTCTGTCCCTTTACTTATTTTGGGGATAGGTTCCTGCTTCGAAGTTGAGGTTTTTTGAGACAGATCATCAGATATACTTTCGTAAATGATTTTTTTTCTGAAAAAAATACAAATACTGTTAAAAAATTATGAACCGAAATGATGGGCTGTACTAATTTAGGATTTCAACTGAAAGTACTAGATGTAATTTCAATATGACAATTTTAATTGTTTGAATTTCCCCTTTTGTAATCCCCAGGCATTTCAAAGTCGTTCCCAACTCATGGAAATGTACAAAATTTATGGGGGAAATTTTTCATTTCCTGTAAAAAGTAAGTTTTTTAAATTGTTAAAATTGAAAATGAGCAATACCTGCTTTTAATAATACCAGGGTCATCTTTCCCTTTCGAAATTGCACTATTAAGTTCCAACAGTCCATGTAAAATCTTCTGAATTAAGTGAACCTAAAAATTATATATTGCTATAAATAAATTGAATTTGGCATAAGCTACTGCTCTTAAAATTTCGACAATTTGCCTATAGAGCTGCTGCAAAAACAACATTGTCAATTAATTTCTACAGTTCCGTTACCGTTGAATCCATTGAAAATATTGTCATTGCAAACACAATTTATGTAAGAAAGCTTGAATCAATATAAAAAAAAAATAGCTTCATTAATAGTATGGGGATTTCACTTTCCTTTTTTTAAATGCTTCATGGAAATATGTGAATGAAAAATGATAAAAAATGCAATTTATATTTGATGATCGTTCATAATATGAGAGAGAATATATTTATATGTGTTTTATTTGCAAAATCAATATAACTGAAGAGCTCCATGCACACTCCTGGCAAAGATGATATTCTTAACGTAATTCATTGAATGATTAATATATTTACCTGGTCTTTGTTTACAGAGATTTTTACAGAACCAGTATCCATGTGGACACAAACTCCCAAAGTCATACAGTTCTTCGATGCGGTATTTTCCTGAAGTGTAAATATTTAATGATATCAGGGATTGAATATAAACAAAAATATTAGGTTGATACATAAGTTCTTGCCATTTTAATGCTACATGCAGTTAGTTAACATCTTGAAATAAGAGTTAATTTAAGCTAGAACGATTTTATTACAGAAACAGTTTAATACACCGACTAGTTAACATAATTGAATAGACTTACCGGCTCAATGGGTTTATCAGCTGTTGCTATTGGCGGGTCATCTTTTTTGGTTTTATCACATTTTGTATTGCTCTTTGGTTTAAGTGTCACATCAATAGTGGTAGTGGAGGACACTTCCCGCAAAATGTTGGTTTTAACTACGACACATTGATTCTCATTTGGAAGCATCATTTTATTCGACAGGCTGTAGAAGCTCATTGAAGACATTTTTACCTCCCATGGAAAGGATAATGACACTACAAATATAATGAAAACTAAAGAATTATCCAAAGTCCAGCTGACACCGTTGTTAAACATGAATAATTTGGTAACTTATAGTTTAAGCAAATTGAAATGACATGTACAGAAGGCAGCCATTGAATGAGTACATGTACAAATACCAGCATACTGAGTCTAGATCTTGGAAATCTCATTACTACGCATTGCTAGTAGTGCCTGGACTATGAGGGTTTTGTTTGTAAACAGGACCAAGTATTCATATCTCTAAATTGGCTTTTTATTTGATTTAATTAATTTAGTTAATATTCATTCGCAAAAAAGCTATAGCTGTAAAATAAGATATGCTGTAAAACAAAATGACGAATATTTTATAATTCATTTAAATAAGCATGAGTAAAATGGTGACTTATTTAGGATGAGGATTATATAGGATGGCAAATTCCATTCATGGATGGAGCATTCGGGAGAACAAGGAATATATAAAGCTAAACGCTGCAAGCTTCAAGTTCGCAGATGCAAGGATATTTATTGCAGTTAAAACCAGTTTTGAAAAAAAAATCTATCTTGCAAAGAGATGTAATTTGAAATTATGCAGCTTATTTGACACATGGAAATATATAGCTAAGGTAACACGCATAGCTGTCAAAAAGTTTAGAAATTCCTTCAATGGAAGATATTTTTTTGTAACGTTATTAGCACTGCTTGTTTCACTTTTTTTTCACATTAACTTTAAATAGCTACAAATTTAAGTGTAGGACAATAAACTGAATTATCATATTGATAAAATACTATAGAAAACAAAATTATTTGTTCAGCAAAACGTATGAGTCTTACTTTTGTGATCATTCATTTTTAAAAAACATCTTTTTGCAAGATGGCAACATTGTTATGTTCTAGATTCATTTACGAAAACAATCGCCACGCAAACATATTTATGATAGTGAAAACTCATTTTTTTCATCACTTTCAATATGCATACAAACCACAAATAAATGTTATAGAAGTATTCAATATCGTTATTGATGATATATTTTAAGAAATGAATTACCATAGGTCCAAATTTCTGAAGAGAGCATTGTTGGTTTCTCAAGTCCAATTATTAAAGTACCCAATGCTGAACTTTTTAGCACAATATTCTGGAATCTGGAATTAAAAAACAATATTTTAATTTAATTCAACAAAAAAAGACGGTTAGAAAAAAGTAGCTTGGAAAGAAATATCACTTTTAATTTGAACTCCTAATAGAGTTTATCCCAACAGATGTTTTTTCTACGAAAACTGATTGTTAATCAATTTCAATTCTTCCGTGGAAAGGCATTGCATTTAGATAAATACAGCTGAAAAAAGTCAGTCTAAAAAAGTTCGATTGATAAAGCTCGAGATGAGTGATTACATGTGAAATTAACACAGAAAATGTGTTAATCAGTGGCTCTACATATCTTTTTCGAAAAGAGTAGCTAGTCAACTAATCACTACTATCATTTTTATCTAAATCTTCTCCCATATTGCCACCGGTGTTCCATTTATCAAGTTATATGTATGAAGATTCCAAAGTCAATATCCCAAATTTATTATTAGATTAGTTTGGGAATAGTAATATAATTATTAATGTCTAATTAATTACCTGAATACTAAAACACTGTCTGGCGAAGCAGCTGAATTTTCAAGAGACTTGTATATTGCATGAGATGCTTCCGTATAATTCAAAGCGGACAATGATGTCGTGGGAAAATATACAGTCGTCTGATGTAATTTGACAATTACGGCAATATTACTGTAATCAACAAATTTTTTGGCAATGTAGGCGGTACTGAAAATACTCTGGAATGAAGAATTTTCGAGCACTGGAAGCTGAAAAGAAATTATATCACTAAAATTAAAATCATTAAATATTTTTTTTACAATTCAAATAAAAAAAAACTGTGTAAATGAGGATTAAAATTTGTGGTACAGAGTTCACTCAAAAATTTATCAACACTGAAATTATGATAGATTTCTAACAGAGCATTTCAACAAAAACTTATGAGTGATTATGATTTAAGCTTTAAGGTAGTGTGGACGTATATATACGTCCTCTCCGTTTTTCTTTAACCCCTCACACGCGTTAACATGTTCACTCAAATAAAAAGCGTGCGCGTCACCTTTCTTCGAATTATTTTATTATGTTATTTTTCGTGTTACCGTAATAAATAGACGGATTAAAAATAGTTGGATTGATATTGATTGCAGGCAGACACATTAAGAATATGTCATTACACTAAGAACCCGAAAAAAATACCACATGGAGCCACAATTCATTTAACAAACAAATCTCTAACTAAAAAAAGCAATGCGGGTCGCCATTGTATGATATTGCATATATGTTATCTATGATTAATACCGTCTCAAATTAAGAGCCCTGCGACGAACTCATTCGATGGCCATTGTCTAATCGAATCACACATAACTCACTTAATTACGGGGAAACACATAAATTATTTAATATCGAGACATTTATCACCAAATGTTCAAAACTTCACATACACCTAAGGAGAAATAAAAATGAATGAATTTTTTAAAATCTTTTGAAGAGTGATAAATTTTGTGGAAAAGATTACGACAAAGATCGAAATCACAATCTTTGCACATGAAACGTGTCAAAGTTTTTTTTAATTTTTTTTTTTTGAATTACATTTGAGCATTGTGCAAATCACAAAGCAAAACTAAATGTTTTTAAATATCGAATACACCCAATAATTTTTTTAGTAAACACAATAGTCGACACAATTTATATATGTTAGTAATGATAAGTGTTTCTACCATTAGAATAAACACACGATAGTTTTTGATTTAAACGTTTCCCTGAATACAATACGAGGTATAAAAACATTAAATAAAGATCGCGCGAAAAATAAATATAATACCGCGCAGTGCCTGTCACGAAAAATAGTCCCGTCAAATGCGCAGCCGCGAGTGAAATTATGTGAGAACTGCGCAGGCGTGAAAGTTCGCCGCCAACTTTCAAACGAATAGGCGCACTGCACTGACTGGTAAAATCGAATAATTGTAGCGGTTCGAGAAATCGATATTTTTATATTTAAATCTATTATTTTTGACAATCTCAAGGAGTTTGTAGTAGCAAGATAGATTAGGCAATATTTTAAAACAATAATCACCCCTGTGTGCAAGAGATTTATTGTTTTATCATCAGTTGAAAGTTACCGTCGCATACGTCGAGACAGACGCGTACGGGCTTTGTCTTTTCCCGTCTCAGCATATGAGACGCTCGTCTGTGCCGGGTGAAGAGTGTGGATGTACGATTGGTTCAACACAGTAGTGTGTGTTTGTAAGGTTATATAGCCTTGACATATGAATTGTATACAGTATAGATCTATTCACACTTTGACAGGTTAAGGGTATTATTATTAAAAAACAGGCGGTCAACTAATATCACATTTGAAAAAAGTGATATATTTGTCTTGTCGACCACTGAATGTCGGATGACCTTGATACAAAGATACAAAATAAAGGTGGTAAAACCTGAAATAGTACAGATTACCGTGGATTCTTGCGTACTAAATACTAAACACTATTACTATTAACATACAATGTTTTGCTTCTCGCTGTTTTCGGTGTTCTCAGTCATGTTTTCTGAAGTCGAATGGGCGCTATGTACAAAGTATTTTTCCAAATCTGAGCGTCTAGTCGATGATCTACTCGTGCTTGCACCATGGTTCTATAAAATGGAATGCATACTCTTTAAGCTTAAAAGACATGACAGAAATGAAAAGTATACATGATATCTTATTTTATAAATGAGTGAAAGATTTAGATTCAGTCAAAACGTGGTCTCGGACCCCTGAAATTGTGAAACAGTGATAAGGTCGGGTCAAACAGTTTGGAGACTCCTGCACTGTACTATATCGTGTATTAAAATATTTACCAAGGTGTCATCCGGTTTCTTAGTATCATTTTGTTTGCCGCCAATGTCAGTCTTACATCCCGGCAATGAATCTGAAAATCAATTAATGTGGTCACATTTTCACTGCTACGTATTTCATGTCAAAAAATAGAGCGAGTGGAAGCTCAGCTTAAGTCATCTCGAAGGGTCTTGTGTATCTGGGCTTATCTCGAAGCAGGTGTCAATGAACTCTGTGCGCGATTGTTTAACACAAAGAGGACAGATTCTTCCAGCATACCCAGAAACAAAATGTTATTATTTAGTATTTTATGTATAGTTCTGGGGTTTTGAAAATTGCTATTTTTTCAGCGCCTCGTGAATATTCGCGATTACGTCTACGGTATGAACGTGTTAATTGATAATGTTATAATGGAAGGAGTTATTATCAATGATATTTGATTGCTTACCATCTGAGAAGCCATTTTTGTCACCTCCTTTTGTACTCCTGTGATAATATGTGAGCCATTTGTACAACAGAGGATCCATCACCATTGAAAAATTGGCCAAATCAAGTATCAAAAACGGTGGATACTTCTCATTTTTCGATATTTGGAGATCAATCTTTAAAAGGTCTTTGTTACTAAAAAAAAAACGTTGTTTAAATGATATGGAATATTGTGCCAACAGACTTTTTATGGTGATATGTATTATAGTATAAATATTAATTTATTAAGAATTTACCTGGAATCATCTGGTCCTGATACAATCCAAACTTGTGTTGCATTTTCAAGGGCATCTGAAAATTTCTGGGTATATCAATCAAACAAAAAAAGCCCATATAAAACACAATGGCTTACATTTATATATTATGCAAGGAGAACAACAAAGTCATCGGAGATCAAAGGTGAAAAGTTACCACAAATCAAAATGATAAATTGCACCCAAGATTTCCCAATAGATTGCAACTTAAGTGGGTGTTTTATCATCAAGCCTATACAATTTCCCTTCAGTGTCAAGACACATGAGTGGGATTAATTAAAAAGATCTTTTTTCAGTCCTGTTGATACTGACAATTTCTTAAATTTACTAGACAGAGAAATCCAAAGCTATGGTTGTAAAAATCTACAACTTTTTAAAGAAAAAAATTTCTTACCTCTTAGAGGTTCAATGGCAAATGCTTTTATGCATCCGACCGTGGTCTGACAGTATATAGTATCACTTTCAAACCGGACAACTACAGAAGTATCCTCGACGTTACACTCCAAATGCACGAGTTCTGGGGGAAAAAACAACACATAATAAATTAGATAGTTTTTTAATAATAAAGGGTACAGGTCAAAGTCTGAAGAAAAAGTAGAAATTGGTGGGAAAATGAAAGATTTATTTTTATCAATAAATCTTAAATACACTTGTTTCGACAGTTAATGATTTGTATTCAAAAGATTTAAATGTTAACATTGGCATAGAATCTAATGTTAAAGCACTCTTGGCAATGTAGAATACACACTTTTGTGGCTAGGCAATCAAGAGTTAAGTATTTATTTATTATTATCCAAAAACACTAGAGCTTAACAAGCAAAGTAATAATTGATACATATTTTGAAAAAAAATTATTACCTTTATCTGCAAATGCATCAGCAAGTAATGTGGAAGAAAGCAAAGGTGATTTGCCAGTTTCACATATTGAGGAATTGACCACTCCGTGAAGTATATGACAAGCCAGCATTATCCTGGGCATTGAAGCACAGCCGGAGAAGTTACCTAGAAATATTTCAGCCATTTTAGATAAAATGAAGAATCTACAACATAATCTAATCAAAATACAAAAATCAGATTAGGCATAGTTCTGATAATGGCATAATGTCGAAATAGCTATAGGGACAACTGCAAGGAGCTGCAATTGGCCATTTTACTTTGACTGTGTAAACAACCTGTACAATTAAGAAAAAACTCACATAGATTGAAATAAACATCGCGTATTTCATGGACGGTACTCAAATATCCCGGAAATGTTGACACTTCGGCAGATAAATTCATTTGAGTAATAAATGGCGTTTGTTTAGACTCCTTTGCGGTGGTTTTGCTCTGAAAATTAATTGTCTAATCATAAAATAATAAATTAAATGTGGTCAACACAACTAAATATTGCTTTGTAGATAATATTTGTATAGACGGGATTGTCAGATATAAAATGTGTGTGCATTCTACATTTTTCATTTCTTTTAAATCTTCAAATCAAATGTCATATTTATTGGATGAACGCTGATATTTAATTTATAACAGAGAATGGTATAAAGTTAATTTTCATGCCAGAGCTTTGTAAATTTGTCAAAGAATACCTTTTTTACAATACGTTAAGAAACATGTTACCATTTGGTTCTGATCAATAAAAATAATTTGAGCATTTAAAATGTTCCCCTTTTGAAAAACAAAATGACTTCTGTTCATGTCTAATGTGATTGATTGCATATATTTTGTTCTCAGCGGATATAACATATCAATTAGATTCAAATTGGTGGAAAAAATGACTTAAGGATAAGCTTTTTATATTTAGTTTATAGAGTGTTGATAATAGTGCACATATTCCGAGTCACCAAAGATGAGATTTGAAAATTAATAATGAAAAAGAAGGGTCAATATAAAGGTACTTACAGTTCTATTCATTTGGTAATTCTCATTTGATCTTTTTTGGAACAGGCATTCCATATTCTCAATATCTAGCTTGTAGACTTTTCGATACCATTCGGGTTTATTGTTCTCGGGCATATTGTTTTCCCGGTGATCGATCACAGATTTTATATACATTAATCTGAAGAGGAAAAATTATTCGAAAATAGTTCAAACAACACAATTCAAAATTGACATTGATGAAATGCACTAGAAAGCATTCAATTCAATTCAACTCATTATTCACTGGCCTTGAATAAAAGGCTCTTTCTCTGCAAAACAATAATAAGAGCCCATCCATTTTCGTGAGAATTGTTGATTTTTATAATAGGTAAAAATAATTTTATAATGAAAAAAAGAAACATACCTTGGAATGTACATCGGCTTTTCGAAATGTCCTTTGATGGATGATGCCTGGAAGACTATCAATGGCATCGTTTTCAATTGGTCACAGAAAATATTTCCAGGTTCAATGTGTGATGATTTCTTCTACAATCAAAGCCGTGCACAACATTTAGTGATGAAAAAGTATCTATGAATCTTAAGGATGTCAGTATGAAAATCACTTACTCTTTTAAGCGTCATTGCAGCTGGAATATTTAATTGTGTTTCTTTATAAGATGGATGATCCCACACGGCTAGGCTGATCTTTGGTTTAATGACCTCCAGGTTCATATTGATTTTTGGTAGATACACATTCATTGCCGAAAATTCACGGTTGGATAGTGCTGAACTTATGCGGGAGTTGATTGCTAGAAAAAGACAGACAAAATATGATTCACTACAGAATTTACAATCATAAAAATTAGAGGTGTACTCAGACTTGTTAAACTTGATTAAATCCATAAATGATAGATAAAGTTTGCTTATCACTCTGGATTCTGGTTAAGATAGGTGGTGGGCAGTGGCGGCTGGTGACGGGGTGTTGGGGGGTGCAAAGGAAGATTCAACCATTTTTGCAAGAGTTCTTTCCTATTCATTGGATTTTAAAACACTTCTATAGCATGGACTTTCAATTCAGATGTTCGCAATACCAACTGTTTCTCTTCCGTAGTACGGAAAAATAGTTGAATCTTCCTTTGCACCCCTCAACACCCCGTCACCAGCCGCCACTGGTGTTGGGTGGGGAGGTGAGAAGCACCACAGACATACGGAACCATAGATCGCGTAAAAACATCATTATGCCATGTTGACAAACACTTTATTTGATTCATGATAACTTAATTCAGTTAATGTTTTTGAATCAGTTGAAGCTCACTTGTTGAAGTTGAGTGAAGCAGGTTCTGATTGCTAAATAAACATGCATCAGACATTGTTGTTTTATTATTTCATAAATAGAATCTTATGGTTCGAATTTAAATTTAAAAAAAGATTCAGGTCATTCTCAAATGAATATGACAACAATCAAATAATAATTATTTTCTTACCCTCATTTAAATAATACGGTTCATAATCGTATGCCTTTGCAGCATTTCTAATGAGGTTAATCCGATGGTCCAAGCCAGCACACAATAAAACACTACACGGCCCCATGGCAATATCGATATTTGTATTTTCAATGTAATGACTGAAACAAAAATGGTTTGATCATAATTCTGATGATGCGGAAATAATTATTATCAGTATTTGACAATCTATATAGAATTGAATACTGGCATTTTTCCCCACAATGTCAGCACAGTAAATTTTCATATTACAGTAAAAGTCCGTTAATTCGAACAACGATAATTCGTAATTTGAAATTTTCATAATTTGCCGGTCCCAATATTGACTTTTCATAGTAAATTCTACCGTTAATTCGAAATATCGCATAATTCGTAATTCGTAATGTTTTTCGTCAAAATGGACGTACGAATTCTTATAATTCGAAATTTTGGTTCGACCCTCGTCAAACATTAATGTGGTGAACAGATGTTAAATAAAAAATCAGGGACAGAAAACGTATTTAAAATCCTATTAACTTGACAGTTAAAATGCATTGTTTTACCAAGGAATGTTCAGGACTTGTTTTGAAAATTCAAGTATCACATGTCAAAAATCTGTTCGAGCTCTTACATACATTAGTGCAAGCGAGACATCTATATATGAGGTATTTCGTTTGACAATTTCACTGTGTACAATTTAATTGTTCATAAGTGACTCATTGGGTCATTCTATTTAACACTTTACTGACCGCACGATTTCGCTGAAAACTTACGTACGAGATACCACATGTTTTTTGCAAAAGTTAACCTAAAACAATAGATTTCGTAAATTTAACACAACTTTTAAACCTCTTAACCGATTTCAATAAATATTAAAATTTAGGTTCTTAGAACCTTATAAATAATTAAATCAGTGTTTTTGGACAGGGGTTGCCAACTTTATTACATCTGAAAAGCAAAAAAGTTAAAGAAATCGAACTTTAAGGGTATGATAAATTTTTTTAAAGATTTTCACCATCTCAAGATTGTGTATAATTTTAAGCCTCAAAATATGGAATTTTTATGGAGAGGGGTTGCCAACCTTTCCTTATTCAACCCACTTTTTGATAGAGATAAATTTCTCAAAAAAAAATTATAATTTTTAAAATGACTGACATGTCGGAAACCTAGATTTTTAGGCGTATGCGGATATTAAAGTGTTAATATTATGCTTTTTTATTCGTATGAGATGCCTGTCTGTTCATAAAAAATCCAAAAAATGGCCGCGATGTTCCAAATCATCTGCAATTGCCGCGAAAATTGTTTTTTTTTTAGTGATTGCGTAATTCGTAATTCTAATTTTTTTGGGAAATCCGGTTCCTTGAATTTCGAATTAACGGACTTTTACTGTATTACCAATAATCTTCTTCATCTTCTGGCATGGTAAGATAGAATTCGTAAACATAGCTCAACGCTATAGCTGGACATATTTCTAGCATTTTCTTAGTTGTCATCGTTTCAACCGGAACTTTATCATCAATCTCTAAGGGCCAACTGGGTGGGTCCACTTCATCAGTAGTGTTGGTTTGTTTCTTATTTTTATCAAATTCTAAATACTTTGGTCCACTGGATTCCTAGAAGACAAACGAAACATAATATTGAAGTCAATTTAAATTGACGTGTTATTCCACTGGTTGTGACACGAGTAACTGAAGACGCTTTTTAAACAGGTGAAACAGTTGTCTATGGTAATCACAATATGATCATACTTACGTTAAATAGTATATCAAAATAATCAAAGTTACCTCTTGTGTATCAAGAATGCCACAAACGCATTCATTTTCTGGATAAAAATCCATTTCTTTAATGCCTCCTCGAAAACAAAACCTTTTAACTCCTTGGGCAGATGATTCTGTGATAAGTGACTTTATATGCAAGCAGCAAACTGTTGAATATCTTTCTTTGTAGTTTTCACTGTATATTCTTGAACCAGTCTTGAAAGTATGTACGGGAACCTGAGGAAAAAAGGCGGAAATGGAGATATCTAGTCATTTTTCTAACTTCTTGGCAATATAATAGGTGAAATCATAATCTTACGCTATTTTGACAAAGATCAACAGTTAACAAAATATAAAATAAATTTGTAGATACCTTAAAGCTAAATTTGACATTGTCAAGACTCATGCCTATTAGAAAAGCGGTACAGCTAGTATTGGATGAGTCCACTGGAATATTATGAACCAGCGGCCATATTAATTCAGTCCGGGCCTGTAGACCCTCAGGTTCTGTATAGGAATAAAAATGAATGTTAAGCCATGAATGTTATAAAAGAAAAAAAAAATTCAAACAAACAAACTAAACCATTCGCCACGTACATTTTTACTTTCTAAACTAGAACAAGAGCTGAAAGTGTTTTGCTTTGAATGATACAGTAAAATATCTCAATTAAATGCAGTAAATTTTTACCAGTTTCTGATGATTCTTCGTATTCTTCAGAAGGGACGGTCGGTACACAGCTGGAAACTACATCATTGGGTTGCCATGTTGCCGCTACGTAATTCACTTTAGCATTCTGCTGTTTTAATGCCCAAATGAGAGTGGATATTCTCATCAGCATAGGCACTTGTTGATTAGATATGCTAAATTCCAAACTGAAACACGAAACAATTCTGAATAACATAACCCAAAAATAATGGTTCAATATAATAGGAGCCCCAAGATAAATTTAATGTCATGCTTTTATAATATTCATATAAAGTAAAGTTAAAAAAATTCTTTTATCAGCAGTGATATATTTTGTAGTGTTATATGTAACTGGCTGATTTCCAGGTTGTTTTGGAGGAGTTTTTTTTTAAAAGCAGAATGACTTTAATTTTACACTGTTTTGATTCATATTTATTATTTGAGAGATTTTTTAGAACAGAATTCGAAAATATAAACAGAATTGTCGAAAAAATTAATTCTTTATAACCCCCACCTAAAATTAAAAAGGGGTTATGGGTTTAATATTACCATAGCTATACATAAATTTGACAAACAAATGAATAATAAACTTACTTTGCACTGTGGATATGAGTTCTAGTATAAAGCGGTAATTTTGCTGACATGGTCTTGTATACCCTATCAAGCCTGTAAAAATTAAGATACATAATATAAAAATCTTATCCATTACTTTTACCATAGTTCAGCATTCATAACAAAACCCTTTAAACCAGCTGTGTAGATTCTCTATATATTCATTGAAAACAGATTGTCTTACGTTATTGTAACATACCTGAATTCCATTTCACAGCGGTAGAGAAGGGGTTCCAGATATTTGTCAACTTTACCGGCAGCATTTCGTTTGTCCAAACATAATGTTAGATCGTTCAACCTAGCTAGTTTTCTTAAATGCAAGTCTTCTTCTGATAAATCTGAAATGTTTACAAATATATAATTCCTTTGTAACATTATATATTGAATCAAGTGATTAATAGCCAATAAAACAGTTCAGTCTAAAAACAGCCGTGATAGTGATGCTTCACAATATTTTTTAATCTACCCATTATAACTTAGATGCTGGCAGAATTCAAAACTAAAATAGTTAATCAATAGTTTGTAGCTGTCAGACGTAAGCTCACAAGAGTCACGATAGGTGTTTATATTAGTAATATTGTGGAAATAAATATGACAGGCAATGTCAAATGCTTTGCAAGTCATGAGTTGGTAAAAATGGTTTGAAAAAGAATTGATAAGACCTAAAAAAAGAATTGATAGGTCGTAAAAAAGAATGGATAACTCCAATTAATAATGCTGTGGATTGGGTGGCAGCCATGACAGATAAAGTAATATGACAACTTGTAATGGTTGATTTATACATTCATTGCCTTTTAAAGACGATAAAAGATTGTAACTGGTTATTACTTCATGATTTAGGAATAGTAAAACACGCTGAAAAATACTATTACATTCTACTGTACTTTGTAAGCAAAGGGTTTATAATATCTATATAAGAAAATTCATTTACTTGTAAAAGACGGTTCCCAGTTTCCATTCACGCTATCCAAATTGAGTTGTTTGATATTGACCGAAAGAACAATGTCTTCTTCCACATATTTTATGATTAGATTACTACATCGAAAAGATATATTATTGACAATTCTAGCAATAAGTGACTGGATATAATTGGGGGGCGTTTCATCATCATCATCATCTCTATAAAGAAAAAGTAAACGTGAATGTATTAAACAGGGTTTGTTTTATATTTCACAATGAAAGCAATCTTCTTGCCAAACCTACGGATATAATACCTATAAATAAATTTTATTTCATGAACATTTTTAATTGATAAAAAATTGAATATGATATTTCAAATACATTATTTACGCCTAAAAGGCATATAAAGCAATTGGCATGTGATTATTAAATAAATTACACAGAAATGAAAGTTGTTTATTTTTTGGAAATGGTGCAAAGCCAATGGTAAACCAAAATTAATCATAAAATAGAAATTACACGAAGAATTGATGTTGAACATAATTTATTTGGACTTTCACGTAGAACTTTGAACAAATTTTAAATTAGTTTTCAAATTTACACGGTAAAAGTGTGATCGTCATAAATTATTATACATGAAAAGTTACTCACCATTTGCAAGCAACATTTTTGGCTATTTGTAAAAAGTACAGTTATCTTTGCTTTTGAATGATTTGAAAAATACGTAAATGATAAATCTGTAGAAATAGTTGAAAATGAACGCACTGCAATAATAAGATTTATTTAAGCATACATTTGTATGCTATCACAAACACTGCGCCAATATAAGTTGTCAACAAGTGTCCATGAAAAAAACGCACTGCGATATTTAGAGGGTAAAAATTAGTTATTGCCAATTTACACATGATGTCAAATCTTAAAAAAAACATTACTGCTTCTATGACAAATAGAGCATGAGTTATGCACGACTGATGTTCTAAGGCAGGGGTGCCCAGACTTTTTTGTTCGAGATCAACTTTCGTTTGAAATTATTGGCGGCGATCGACCAACATTAATAGTAGTAATTTAAAGCCTATATTAACACATTGTTGTCGGGACACGGCATTTGTCGTATTTTTCGGACTGTCGGTTGAATGCGGGACACGGCAAATGCCGTATTTGAACAGGTCAGCACAGAATTGTTAGCCGGCGTTTCATTTCACGCCGCAACTAATTACAATTAGTTCTACTTCTTTGCCAGATTATAAGGGTCGAAGTTTGAGCAAATAAACAAAAAAAATAAACAGTCTTTTAGATTTATTTTGCGATCTCCGTTGCTTGTTCAGTTTGAGCCCTGACACATGTTGGAATATTTTTCATTCCGCTAGCGTTGCTTTGTTCACCGTTTCGTATTTTGTTATTTGAATTTATATAAACATTGCATAGGAAGTTATCCTTTCAGAAAATAATAATAGTGACGTTCATCGTCACTATTATTACATTCATAGATTAATTTAATTGCATAAAAATATAATAAGCTTTTTTTTTATAAATAATACAGTAAATAAACAGAGAAAAAATGGGGTGAAATAACCATGATATAATTTTAAATACGATAATGATCCTTCACAGCATTATCATGAAACAAAAAAAAATACACACAAGGCAAGTATAAAAAAGTACAAAAAACATTTTCTTTTACACCCGAAACAATAAGAGATATTTCTACAGGAGAGACAATTCAATGAAACGTAATCTTTGTATACTATCGGTCATACATCACTTCATGTGTATGCCGATAATTTATCAGACTTCATGGAATAATGATTTGGAAGAGTTTGGATCGGGAATTGGAATCGGCTTAGAAATATATTGCAATTATGATGTAAAAAGCGTGTTTTATTTTCAATGAATAAATATCATTTATGATTTCTTTGAAAATTTCAATCGAAAATATCGTTTCGTTTAGAAGTTGTGTTGATTTTAAGAAAGTAACATATTTTTGCGCTTATCGCTACAAAAACGCCCGCTACAGGCTTGAGTCTATTGTTCGAGGTGCCCGACAACATAGTGTTAATCTAATTGCCAACCCTTGTTTGACCCGGATTTTAGAAAGAGATTTTCGACAATAATCGGCTAACTTCGAGATTTTAGCTTGCTGTCCCTGTCACACGACTTGTCTTGCACGCATCTTGGGACGGGCACCAGAGATTTGTACAAATCAAATACGCGATCGACGCTTTGGCCACCCCTGTTCTAAGGCAAAAGCTGTTTCATTGCATAGTAAATATTACAAAATGCGCTGCCAGTTATCAATATTGCATTTATAGAATCAACCAAAAAACCATTGTTTTAGTTACACAATTTTATACAACAATAAGGACCATATGCATTTTCAGCTAATGAAAAATTAATTAGAATACCATTATTACACCATTGGCTACGGGGAACACAGAATTCGTGTTGTATCTCAATGTGTTTAGAATTCTCCCATAGCCAATGTGTTAATATAATATATTATTATGCATGGCCAATCATTGTATAAATATATTTTCAATATTTTGCAGTGCAGACTCTGATACAGCGAAGATAACTGTACACAATAACCATTATTTTTTTACTTTATATAACAGCATAGCCGGTATTCGGCTTGCGAGATAAACTCGTTGTCCTGTTTCGCGCAATAAATAACCGTTGTTTTATATATATTTACATTAAAATAAATATTATATTTCTTTTTTGTTTTTTACTTTGTAAATATTTTTTAGTAAATACTTTATGTTAGAGCAAGTTGCTATTTTGCAACATTAAAATTTTTCAATCGCTTAAGATAAGAGATAAACTTAAGGACATTTCAATAGAACCACTCGAGATAAACTCCTGAAGAAAGTACTAAACCAACAATAAAAATATATATTAATCACGATTATTGTTATGTTTGATATTTATTTATCCTTGCCAGGGCATGAAGCCTTCTGGTCATTTCGCTATTTTTAATAATCCTAATCTAATCGTACAGTCCAATATAAACTATAGATAATGACGTACTTGGGGTTATTCGTTCTAGCTGGCGGTGAAGTTTCTGTGCCATTTCCGTCTCGTAATTTCAACACGCATTCTGTGAAAAAAAATAATAATAGTTGTAATTTATACCATTTTATGTAGCTGTATGTAGTAGTTATGATTCTACATAAATTGTACAATTATTTAAAAAAAAATACATTGTGGGTTCTCAATCATTATGATTTTAGATTTCATTTTAATTAAGTGTAAAAATTTTACAGGAACAAATTAAATAGTCTGAATTTAAATCAATTATGGGTCAGAATTGAAATAAACTCTTGACAATATAAAATTCAATTTTTGGTCAGAATAAAAATATTTATGGTCTGAATAATATTATTGATGGTTAGTCAGACAGAAGACATATGTCAAAACATTTCTGACCAATAAAAATAAAATATGACCATTATAAATTCAAACCAACGTAATAAATATTATCAACTCACCTATAGTATTAATTGTGATCACAATTGGGTCCGATGTCACTTTTAGCCAAGGAACTTGAATGACAAGTTCATGAATATGACCGGAAACTAGAGTGAATGGTAATTTGAATTCTTCTTGGATTATTTCTTGTTTCAGCTCCAAGTTGTGCAAAGTAACAGCTCCGCTCCATAATGATACCTAAAACATGGATGAATAAAGTTAATAGTAAATTTATGGTTTGAGATATTTTCTATTTATCATAGCTGGGCAAGCCTGACACCAAGGTGAGACAATTACGCGGCTTACCCGCTTACGACGTTTTATGATGTAGGCATCATCTCATCATTTAAGATAATAAGTGTATTATTTACGTGGAATCTACTATGTTCGGGATATCTAAATTTAATATTTTAGAAAATATGAGAGTTTTTTATTCATTTATTTGTAGACAGGTCATATTAAGGTATTTCCTTGTTTTACTACCCAGTAGTTGGATGATACGGTTGAAATTTTCTTTTTTAAAGTCTTATCACCATTATTTTACATTTAGGATAAAAACTTATAAAGACTAAGAAGATTTTTCTTGGTCTTCTATGTTTTGAATAGACAGTTTTGAAGAAACCATGAAAGATTTATTTATTTTCGTAATTTATGCAAAATTTATCGATGTATTTTCATTTTCATTCCAAATTCAATAAAAAATGACAGCAAGGACTTATGACTGAATAAATAAATAAACAATGAAACAATTACGTTTGGTTGTAATTTCAAAGTTATGTATTTATGATGGTAATCAAAGACATCGTCTACGAGAATGTAAATGAAATGTCACAAAACAAAACATTGCGATGTGATTTAAATTTTTCGTTATTAATTGAGCCCGTCTATAAGTATCGTAAACATGGCATTATTCATCTAAAATGGAGCCGAATTTCACTCTTACCGGTATACAATCGAGGTGGTTAATGACAAACGTCAAAAGTAAAACAAAATAACCTAAACAATACCTGTGCATCTTCAGATTTGAAGTCCTTGATGTATTTATCAACTTGACTCAAAATTATAGAAGCTAAATATGAGTCAATTTTCCTGAACATTTTAGAGATTTACTAATTGCATTTCACATTTTCAATTAACAAGAACTTCTGTCAAATTGCAAGACTAGAGATTTGAATGAACGTAGAGAAATTAAAAAAAACTATGAATTGAACATATACAATATTGTCTATGATAAAGTGACAGAACGACAATCGAGATATCGCCGTACCTCTAGCGATGTTACCAGACTACAAATACTTCCATGATTTTTTCTGAAATCATAGACTAAAATGCAATAGTAACTAGTACACAAGTCAAGTTGACACATGGCACGTCAACACATGTCAAGTCGACATAGGTATGACAAGTTGACAAATAGACAATTCAGCACCTATACAACTTGACACAAAGAAAATTTTCTCTTCCTAATACGGTGAAAAAATGTATTTGAGCTCTACAAAAATAATATAATATATTGTTGATGGCTATTTTATAATAATGCCTCAATTGTGACAAATTGATTTTATGTTTTTATGGAAATGAAAGTAAATCTGGATTTTTATTGAGTGGTGATGAACGTACAATAAAAATAGTTAGCCATCGCAATTCTGTACTGGGAGCATTGGCACGGCTATGTTAGATTGTAATAACGACTTGATCTTTCATAATCTAGCATGCAAATTTTACGTAAGTATGTACGCATTCACTTCCCCTAGTATGCCAGAAGATGTTTCTTCCATAAAACACCCCCTTCGTATAGTATTTTGACGGAGATCGAATAAAAATAGGAGCGTTTTGTTAAGTTGTCTAGGTGCTAATTTGTTTATGTGCCAACTTGTCATGTGCCGACTTGACATGTGTCGACGTGCCATGTGCCGACTTGACTTGTGCCGATTGGTCTGGTCACCGAAAAATAAATCTAAACACAATACGCATTTTATTTACTTTCTTAATAATGCGTAATATTTGTTCATTCGATTTTCAGCTTTGTATGATGTTTTTATATTAAATGACACAGAACTGCACTCCAGTGTATTTATTGCATTACAATAATAATGTGATACATATACAATACTTACCTTAAGCATTACTACATTCTAGATTCATTACGTAGCAAAATTGATATTTTTGTGAAAAAAAGTTTTTACTTGACATTATTATTTTTACATCACTCAAGCAAAAACAATGATTGTATCCCATGAAAAACAAAAGAAATATTTTTTCCAATGGAGCACCGTTAATGTTTCAAATAATACATTTTATGGGAGCTATGTTTTATTATATAAAATTAGATAATTTATCACGTAATGTCAGTGAATAATTTCTCATGTCTGGTTTGACTTCATTTTTCATAAATAGATGTCACTGTCGCAAAATCAAAAGCTTTTTTCTAAACTTCAATGGGAAAAATTGTGATTTAAAAATTGATTTTTATTATTGTTGCGTCCTTTAACCAAGCATTTTTCAATAAATCAACGCCTCTCAACTTACATTACCATTTTTATATTTATATAAAAATAATTGAAAAAAAACATTTTTATTATTACCGTTTCAATGTAAATGCCACAACTTCCACAATTTTATTTGAATCGAATTCTTTCAAAAAGTGAGCATTGGATGAAAGATTATGTGAATATTTTCAATCCTAAATCGTAACCGGTTTTTATAATGTTATAGTTGTATCGAATACTTACTCAACCTCAATTTACATCTATATCTATGAAGACTTACACGATACATATTTAGAATCAACTGATAAACTGATAATCGAAGCAATCAATCCGATTTCCAAACAAAGGATTGCTTTGATTTTAACGGATTTGAATTACAAATTTCACTGTGTATATCGAAGGATAAGCATACATACTTCTTACTACACCTTTTTCAGGAAAAAAGCGTGCGTGTATTTTGGTGTGGTTATTTGACGGTTGTTTTTACTTTTAGAGGCGTTGTCTTAACACTTTCTCTGCCTAGTACCGTTTATGCGTAGACGTCGTTACACCGAAAATGTATTTGTAAAATATTTTTACCACCCACAAGGGGGCAGTGACTACATATCATAATAAGAGCGCGCTGCCAAGCTTTTTGGGAGTCCATTAGGGAAAATATGCCGAGCATAATGCGCTCCCAGCAATAGGAGTGACAAACTTTCCACTAAACTAAGATTAGCTCCGGCGGCGATCCGAAAATACGAGGCCAAAGGGAAGATTTCTTTATTACTCACGGAGTTAGCTGGCGTAATAATATTTAAAAAAATGTTATAGGTAAACATATTGTATTACCAACATTAGTTTATCGTTTCAACGTCGGAAAATAACGGCACCATTACGAAAAGAATAGATAAATTTTAAGGTGTTCACTGGCAATATTTGGTGGAACGGCATTATAATAAAAATAATAAAACATTTTTAGTACTTTTTCCACATAAAATTTATTGGATCAGGACCGGTTTCACTCATGGCGAGCATTGCCAACTGATAAGTAATACAATATTGTATAAATATCACTGTTTTGTTGTATTTCTTATCAGTTGATAATGCTCGCCATGAGCGAAAACGGTCCTAATCCAATAAATTTTATGTAAAAGAATAGATAATAATATTTGCAAGAATAGAGAAAAAAAGCTTCAGTGGACCTTTTCTTTTTAATGTGAATTTAGATTTCAAATAAAATTACGATGAATAATTTATTGAAAAAATAAAGGTCTCATTTTAAGACTATTGAAGTTGTTTCAATATAATATGAAACACAATGCCGTGCACTTTTTCGTATTTTTGTTATGTTTGCTTACCAAATCTACAACATAATCACTAAGGGCGAGAGGTGGGGCGGTGTTGAATCCCCTAAGCCTTCCTATATAAGGCCTTAATGCTGTGTATTTATTATGATTCAGGTTAAGCTAACATAATTTATTTTTGATATTGTTTATTGTTAATACTTACTTGCTGGTGGGACATTATAAAAGATAATATAGCTGAATGTGAATTTTAAAAGTGATGACATTCAATTTAAACCAATAGATATTTCGTAAAGGGTTGAAGCTTAAAAAAGTTCTGGACTCTTGATTAAAAATGCGGCCCGAGACTAAGTTAAGATTAAGGCCTGAGACCGAAAATCTCCAACCCTGGCCTGATCCGAGCCCGAGGCTCATTCCCGAATATCTTACCCGCACCCGACAGTTTTTTCAACATTTAACATTTAAAATAATTTAATATCAACTCATCAAATTATAATATGTATGTAATTTAGATATACAATAAAGGCGCTTACATCCAAAATAGATCGGATTTATGTTTTATTTTTTGTCCCCGGCTCGGGCCCAAATTCAAACCTATTTTACCCGGCCCACGGTTTTACACGAGTCCGTGTAGACCTCTTATGTACATATTTAAAAAAAAGAGAGTAGAGTCTAACAACATTCTTAAATTCAAGTCTTTTTTTCTCATTTAAGTTTCAAAACTATTTAAGTGACATCCAGCATTGGCAGCTGAACACTTTGAAGCTTTCCTGATATCACTATTTTCAATGCTTCATTATAAAACGCCTCCATGTTCACCATTCATCCATTTCGAGATATGAGGTGTGCATACTCTTTCGTTTATTTCTGGCTACTTAAATTTATTATCAAACAGCACATCCATATGCAAAAAAAAAAATCGACTGAGAATTGACTTAAACATGTTTAAACTCACCCCTTCAAACATATCTATATATATAAAAATGAATGTTTGTCTGTCTATATTTCCGCTATGGACTACTAAACCGCTCGACCGATCGATGTGAAACTTTACAAATTTATTGAGTACACTCCCGCAATGGTTTTTGGCTTACCAAACCCTCCCCACAACCACCCCCCAACCACCCCCAACCTCCAACCCCCATTATTTTTTTTTTAACTTTATGAATTTTTCGAGTTCACTTCTTCGAAGGTTTCTGGCTTACCCTCCCATACGCCCCCCAAACCCCAAACAACCCCCCTCCCCCCCAAAAATTGATATCTAATTTTTACAAATTTCTCGAGTATTGAATACATGAAAATTGAATTGAATATTTGTGTAATGTCTTTCCTTCAAATTTATTTTATTTGCTGGCGTAGCAACGCGCGCAGGGTACAGCTAGTTATAATATAAAGAGGTCGATGCTTTAGCTCCATTGAACAACCTGTTGATTAAACTTTTAGAATAAAATTGATTCTGAGGCTTAAATAAGTATGTTCAGCATGGAATTTTCTTTTCTTAAGACATAATCTTCAGATTATCTTTGGATAGCTAATACTACCAGCAAATACTTTTTAATGAACTGCGAGAGGCTTAATTTAATACCTGATTAATTAAAAATATTAAATTCACGCAACTGTCAGATTGGAAGGCTGTAGGTACTTAAGGGACGCAAAATGAGGAAAAAGAGAGAGAACTGATTTTTTGTACAAATAAATATTCAGCATAAAATCCAGTTTGTTTGAATTTTGAAAACGTTGATTTGGGTATACTTAGAACTTAGAATACTATTCTACAAGCCGTTTGCTGCATAGTGCGGATAGCGAGCCAGTGGCGTACTGAAAGATATTTTTTCCAGCAAATTATTTTTTCTCAACTCAAGCCCCCAGATTTGATTTTGAAAAATCTTAGGAAAACATCTAGCATCGTCTAAGCCAGTTTACCGTAAGTGTTCAGGAGACAGTTAAAACTGAATATTTCATCTTACAAAAAAGAAACCTTCCAGAATCTCTTCGATGGTTTCGGCGGTAACTTAGTGGAAGTTTATTTTAATATAAAATTTAAAATAACTTTGATTATTCCACGTATTGTGTAACTAGCTGTGACACGTGTTTCGCCTGAATTGAATGATTTTTCTGATTCGCCTGAATGATAAACACGTGTCACAGCTAGTTACACAATACGTAGAATAATCAAAGTTATTTTATATTCTAGAATCTCCTTTGAAATCTCCTCCTCCAACCTCCTACAATAATAATCAGGATTATTTTTTCTGTATGTTGAAATATCCAGTTTTAACTATCTGCTGAGCACTTAGGGTAAACCGACTTAGACAGTGTTAGAACTAAGCCGTCGATATATTGTAAATACTGAAATATAATATCTTGCTAAAATATGTCATTATAACAGAAATTTACCGATTCTCTCCACATTAAAAGGAGAATTAATTTGAAATGAAAATTGATGTACAAAATTTGTTAATTTAAATTTACCATTAAAAATGAATTTTCATAAAGTTACTGCCGCGTTCATTGTGATATATATTTTGATTCTTGTTTCAGTCCACATTATTTTGTGTCATAAACTAATGGAAAACCTACATTGGTCCCTTTTCGTACTTAAATCAATATGCTTTTACGGTACAAATTGTTTATGGTCGAATTTTACCAACGCATGAATCGTTTTGTTGTTGCAAATAATGTGTAGTGATATATTGACAAAACTAAAGCAGAACCTAACATCACAGGTATTTAATTATTAAATTGATTGTCATAAGTCAGTTGCAGTCCATTCGGCATTAAAAGCCGATAGCTTTGACCACTTTATGGCATAGTTGTAATATGCCTATAATAATACCCAGTAAGTAGTTAACATTTACGAAGTATCTGATGGAAGACGTTCAGCAATATGTTCGGCAAGCACTACACCCCTGAGGCCGTTGAATTGCCACGAGACATGTGAAATGTTTTCTTTAAGTCTGGCCTCTTTACCCTTCATATTTCACATTTACATGCTGGGGAGCCGTGTTATTATAATTAATAAGGGTTTTAGTAGCACCGCTGAGGCCTGCTGCAAAGGGTTAGGTTGGGAGCGACGAACATAATATTTCGGCGAGCGAATACATTTCAGTTATTTATTTTTCAAACTGTTAGTACTAAATATTAAGAACTCTATTTTTAGTGCGAATTTCCCTCACTACTCTGAATACATTAACAGTTAGATTTTAGATTTCACAAATGAAGTGCGTTTCTATTCTAAAATATGCATCTGCATAAAATTGTCCCTGGTATAAATCAGGGGCTCTTAACCTTATTGCGACTCCGGTCACATTTGAGACTGAAGAAAATAATGACGGGCGCAGGCAGATTTTTTAAAAAACAAATCTTAAGTAATACACATTTATTATTGTTTCCTGGGAAGCTTTACATATGTGTTACATCCATGTACCATTTTTTAATTGAACTTTACAAAATATATTTAAAAACCATACAGTTACATTCAAATAAAAACTTCTTCGTAAATTTATTTCAATTTATCAAATATAATTCTGATAATATTTGGGTTTTTACGTAATTTGATACTTTGTAGGGGCGCATGATAATAGTTCCGCGGGCGCAATTGTGCCCGCAGGCATAGGGTTAAGAAACCCTCTTGTAAATTAAATGATATCAAGATAAGCGGATAGTAATTATTATTGTCAATAAAATATTAAAAAAATGAATAGTGTCAAAAACATCCACAGCGTAACAGACAGAAAATTCAGCACCGGAAGATTGTAATAATGCATAGATACCCAGGTTGCGGTCTTTTTTATTCAATATCAGCATTACAAAAATAGGGACTTATTGCAAGCAATGACAGTGCTTGTCGCTCCAAACACGTGTCATTCACGCGGTACTAAAGCAAACCGAGCTCAGTGAGAATTTTCCTAGATTGTGGCTGTGACATGACAGCGTTGAGTCGTTGATTTTTTGGTCCAGGTAATCGCGTTAGAACAAATTGTTCGTGTAAAAATATAATATTATTTCTTTTCGGTGGACAGTGTTATTACAAAATCGCGTAAAAAAGTGCTGACTGGAAATATATATATCATAAGAATAAAGTCAAAACTCATGGAAAAGTACATATCATTAAAAAGAAAATTTATTATTAAATATAGAACGCCCGTTTCAGAACGTGATATCAAGGTGTTCTATGCTATAAAATCGTAGCAGTTGACACTGGTAGTTAAAATATTTTATCTTCCGATCTCTTTTTTACTAGTTTCCCATCTGAAGACAAACTTCACCGATCAACACGAAGACCCCCCCCCCCCCCTCCTTCCTCTCGCGCTCCACGTTCATTGATTCTGCAATTTGAATAATGTCAAATAAAAACATACATAAAATCGCGCGAAAAAAAAACGTTAAACTTTAATTGAAACTCTTTGGATTTTATGATTATTTGAATTCTAGTTCTAATGGGTGCGTCGTTCCTTTGCAACGGTGTTGGGGAACCGAGAGGCGGTGCAAGTTAAACGCGAAAACAAGCGACAAACTTTATGTTAGCGAGTAATTGCCAATTTTATTATGGGTAGCCATCCGTGGCAATAGTAACTTATGCCATACGTCTAGAGTCTGAAGGTTGAAATCGAGGATTCTAGAGAATTTAAAGAAATTAAGACTGTGGTTTCTCGACAATATTTTATAATATCAATTTCCATATAGACCGAATCGTCTTTTCCACTGCGAATTGGATATCTGCAAAATATGCGTATTTGACTTCTTTTTATTAATATCCCTTCAAAAATCGCCCTTACGCCTCATTACAAAATTAACAAAAGTTATGGTAAAGTTAATCTAAACATATCAATCACGCGATTTTTTTTTATTTTTGTTTCATTACGGTACAGTTATTTTTTTGTCTGTTTTAACCCTTTTGGACTCAGCCGTTTTTGCGGGTACTTGCGAAAAAGCTCAGAGCTATTTTTATGAAAACATAGTATACTTTGGTTATAATATATTTTTTATTTTAAACGAATAAAAAACGAAAAAAACACTTTAATAGATGAAGGAGAACATTTTTAGATAGAGAAAACAATAATTCTTTATATTGACATACATAAAAAAGATAGTTTATAGTATTCGTCAACGAAGGCAACTTGCTATTTATCAATATTCGAATTTTACGAACAAAAAATTAGGGTACCTGCATACAAGCCCATATATCCAAACATATTTTTATTGGTAAATGGTCAGTCTTAGGTTTATCAAAAGTCACGCCGACGGATAATGATAATCGGAGCGAAATACACGCGTGGAATTCAAAATATAACTGTTAAAAAACCTGAATGTTAAAAAATAATAATTCGTAAATTAGGTTATTTTAATCATAAAACATTTCTCCAATGGCCATTTTTTGTTTCACTATGTTTGCTTTCTCTATATCTCGTATATGGTATTTCAAAGTATGCGCCGATAGATCGGCGCTTTGAGGCTAAGAGGGTTAATGCTTCCACGAAAATGTTTGATTTTGCAACGGGAACGACGATATTATGTTTCCGACGCGATTTTTTAAAAATAAAATCATGCAAATCTGTGAAAACAATTTGTTTTCAAAATATTTTTATATACAGATAGATATCTGCAATAATAAGTAGAAAACACTCGCAATGGGCGAAACCGGTCCTGATCTTTAAAAATATATGCGGAAGTCGTACATAAAAACTGTGTTTTATTTGTTACAATATGTACATAAGCGGACGAAAGAAGTGTCGTATTATTCGCAGCTCTACGAAAATTCTATATCGAAAACAATTGCTTACATTGAAAATATAAATGAAAGAATGCAGTTAAAGTTTGAAGAGGGGTTGAAAAATCCATTTTCCAAGTGACTTATAAAATTCGAAACCACGAGGTGTAAAAATGTTTAGAGAAAATTGGATTCTCGAGTGTCAACAAAAGTCGTGAAATCACAAGTTCTTCCTTCATCATACTTTTACCGAATTGCTTGAAATCCTATGACCTCAAATGGTTTCTATGTTTTATAGCAAAATATTATATGTCTCGAGTTTTTGTTGGCCATTTGTAGTGGAAAATCTTAGCATAAGTTTCACACATAAGTTTTCATCTCAAAAATCTATTACTTATTTATTTTTAATCCAAATTTGTATACATTTATAAGTAGTGTCAGTAGAATTATTCATAAAATTAATTCTCAGTATCGTATAGTTTGGTTTTTCAAGTAGGATATTGAAGATTTAAAAAAATGTAAAATCGAATGCCCGAAACTTTCAATCTATACATGGAAATGGGTACAAAGTCATGAACATCTTTGATGTTTTCCGCTAATGTTTCTATTATTTTGTGCGCTACTGTGATATGTGCAATCGTCACGTGTCCATCAATAAACGTTAGCCGTAAAACTGGTTCATGTAAATGAAATTTCGTCATTTATGATATACGATTGTATGAAGTGGAACCACCGTGTGCCGGTTGATTTGTATTCTTTATTCAAAAAACGACAAGCACGTCGCGCCGGGTCGCCTCCCATCTCAACTGGGCTCATATAAAAGTTGGGCAATATATTTCCAACGTCCGGCACTGGCTTTGTACGGCCTCATGTGTATTCCATGCCTACCTGCAAATGAACAGTGACATACTGGTTGTGCGATTTCTGAGCTCTGTTTTTATCATCAATATTAGACAAATGTAAAATAATCATTCCGCATTAAGTGAATATAAATATAGTATAATAAAGGCATGTATTTAATGGGTCAGAAAATAATTCAAGTTTTGGTCAGTTAAATAAATAAATGGTCAGTTAATATTATAAACGGTCAGTTGTCATTGTATCAGTGTGAATGTGATCAGTTATTAAATAAAACGGTCAGTAATATATTTTAATGGTTAGTTATTTATTAAAAACGGTTAGTATTTAATTTAAATGGTCAGTTATTTAAAAAAAAATGATTTTAGTTTGACAGCTTGTGAATTTTATGAAATATGGTCGTAAGAGGTAAATTTATTACATGGTCTATAAAAAATAAGCGCATGAAATGAAATAATTTCTTAAGTTCAGGTATTTGAAAGCAGATAATATTATTTTAATAAGTGTAGAGTTTACGATATTATTTGAAATGTTTTGTTTTTAATTGTTAGAATAATTTTAATAGAAGATCCCAAAGAATACTTTGTGACATTAAGTATGAAATCGGGTTGTTTTAATTTAGAGGAGCAAAAATGCTACCATAAAATATCAACTAATAATATTTCCAGATAGAAGCAGTCACATAATTTAATTATTTGCTTAAAATAAAAAGAATAATTTTATTATAGGCTAATATTTAGAAACAAATTTTACAGCCATAAACAATATTCTTCAGCGTAAAAAATCATTTCGGTTCATTTCAGAGTATCACATATCCACAGATGAATGCATTTAAGATTTAGGTTCGAATTTGAAGTGTCACAGCTTTTTGATAATTATTTGAAAGATTTTTTAATTTTTATATATACATATATATATCACCTTACTATGCGTTTAAAATTCCGAAATAAATTCAGTACTCATAAAATAATCAGTAATATTCTTTTCAGATGTAATCATATTGATTTCACATTTTATAATAATCGACATGAGCTCAAAGACTTATAAGACAAAAAAAATATAAGCCAGAATGTATAAATTTTGTTTTTTACAGATATTAACAGCTTAAATTACCTTTGTCTCCATAATATTACATTTTTGTATTTTATGGTTGCGCTTTTGCTATTAAAACTGTGAATGAGCGAAAACTAAAATCAAAACCTAAAACGCTACATATATAAATATGCAAACAAATGTAAAATTGTCTGTGGTAACATTTTCAAAATTTTGTCTCCTTTGTTTATGGTTCATTCTGACATATCTATTTTAAGATTGCCCAGCTAATATGAAGTTGAAATTATATGCCATATTATGACCTATGTCTGATGATGAAATGATATTATGACTTTATTTTTGATGTTTCAATTTTAAGATTGCCAGCAAGGATATGAACACCATATATTTTAAATTTTATATGATATAATATAACTTATATCCCACGTTTAAAGATATCTACTAACCCTTTTACAGAAAATTATTGACCATTTTACAATAAAAAACTGACCCAAAATTAATTATTTTACCATTTTTTTAACTGACCATGTATTATTTTAAACTGACCATTTTAAGTATTTATTACTGACCGTTTTAAGTATTTATAACTGACCATTTATCGAATTAGAAACTGACCAAATAATTAGTAGTTTATAATAAAATCGGTGTGTTTCGCGCTTTATGTAATTTCGTTACCTTTCTTTGAAATGGTTCTAATCGTCATTTTTGCCTAAAATGACCTTTTGGTCGGAAAAGTTTGTATTTACCGCATTCTAATATATAAATTTCAGAATTAACTATGGTTGAATAACGGAGTTAGCAGAATTCCGGAGTTGCACTGCATCTGCATACTTTTTGTACTATATTTATTTGAAGAAGCTCTAGGATTGTCATGATTATTTCCATCACTAGAACTTTAAGATCATTATTTCTCAGCAAGAGTTGTCAAAAAACATGCTTAAAATAAGTAGCTTGAAACATACATATGTACTTGCTCATTGTTACAAGTGAATTTTAATCAGTCGAAAATTCAAACGCTCATATCTCAAAACAGTGTCAAGAGCAGTTAGAACCTTTTCAAAGTCAGATGTCGATTTGCTATGGCACGTTTTTTCGTCTATTTGAATTGGCACTATTGAGCTATTTTACCAATTTTTGAATCCCGATCACACAGAGTAAATTTTACAATTTTGACTATGGTATAAGATTGTCTATGGAGTTGCTATGCTAACGGCCTTGAAATTAACAGCAAAATAATTAGTTAAGCTTACAGTTGACAGTAATTTAGCTTAATTATTTATTATCACACCACGTTACCATGCGACACCCGTGTACTTGCAATACTGAAGAAAAAATACACTACATCGACCGTGGAAGGGTGTACGGGATATCGCTTGACACTAATTAAATGAGCTAACACTAAATAAATGACGGAAATCAGTGCAGTGATCACGCTGCTGAGCAATACGAAAGTGGATAGAGGGAGTGCACAATGTAATGATACTGTAGTTAATATAGGCCCTGCCCCCGTGTGATCACATGAATCAGCCTCCAGACATCTGATAGTGTTATCCACTAGTTCCGAAAGCGACAGTTCCCAGGTCATATAGTAAATATTTAAAAATATTAAAACATTATATGCCACCGCGTTGAAATTAAATATAAAAATATTTTATATCAATACCGTAAAACGGGGTCAATAGAGACACCTTTTACCCTTCACGACTATGCATCTTCAATTTTATACAATATTACCTGCGCCACATAATTCAAATATGAATGGCTTGAAACTTGTTCCTATGGTCCTACTACACATCCATGACAATATTTTACTAATATTCACTATCGTTATTAAGACTCAGTCAATTTTGTTTGATGTCTCTATTCAGATTTAATCGGGGTGAATAGAGACGGGAGAGGGTAAATCGAGACTTGGCAGGTGAATAGAGACAAAAATACAGATTGTAATGATTGGAATATATGAAACTCTATTATTTAAGAGTCTCTATTCATTCCGTTTTACGGTACATATTAACCAAAAAAAACATGATTGATTTTAATTTTCGTCCAATAAAAGAGAAGTTTTTAAGGGGTCAGAAAGTAAGGATGCATAGCCATCGAACTTAAACACGTTTATTTCAATTGTGGCCAATCATTTAGTTGGTTTGGTTTTTTCATTCGAGAGATAGTATTATAGTAATTCTAAAGAATTATATATACATAGAAAAAAATACATTGGATACTACCGTTTTTCACCGTATTATTTAGAGATAAGCTAATTTTGGAATGAATATAATGAGATACTAACTCATTAAATATATAATCATATTTGTGTGTACATACATAGTTTTAATTGATATAAATATCTCTGCATTCGGCATATTGTTTCCGACGAAGCGTTTTCACCCTCTATTTTTGAGAGTAATTTCCTTGAGGGAAAGAAGGACGTGTGACGCGTTATTTAGCTCTGCAGGGGAGTCCATAATGCGGACACGTGTCGTGCCATTGATGTTCGACCTCCAACACAATTGTAATTATATTTGCGATAAATAATAATGAAATATTTCCTGTTATGTTGATGGGTGCTGAATTTATGACCCTTGCTATAATGAAATAAATACCTTTTGCATTATTTCACATAAGTGCAATTATTAGAAATGTAGAAGGGGGTGCAGTTCGAATACAGCTATTTATTATCAACAGCGATGTATTCATAAGTAAAAGAATTATGGTTTCATACCTTGAAAACGGTGAAGCATATAACAGTGTTTCCCAATGAATCCGAAGGCTCCGTAAGACTTGGGTGGAGTGGCTGTACAGAGTTCCAAGGGTTAAATTGCTGGTTCCTTGTCTTGTTTGTTTTATAAGCATATATGCATACTTTTTCGAATGTTTCTTTTGAGTAAGAATATCTTGGAAAGGGAGAAAGTTAAAGTCCAAACAATGCTAAAAAGTATAACGGAGAAAAAATACTGGAAGCTAGTGAGTTAGAAGTTTCGCAAAACTCATGAGAAAATGTTACTTTCAACTGAAAAATAAGTGACCTTCATTTTATTCCATAATACATAGACTAAAAACATTTTAGATATATAAAAAGAATATTTTAAACTTCTTTTAACAGGTATTCGGTATGATTTTGAATGATGGAATATGGTTCCCGCAAATAATAACAATGATAGGCTATACAGTTTGTTTAGTGTGAAAACCTCTCCATATTTTGTTTGAAATGAAATATAGCCAGTGGCATGTTGACATGCTACGCATCTAACAAGTGAAACGATAGACTATTTCATTTTTTCCCTTCTATTATTTGACGTGTATTGTTTTGGATTTAATTTTAAAATGCCACAGACATTTATGAAAAGAAAAATCATTTCACTGCCGCGTTTAAGCTGATCAAAAATAAAACAGGAGTCGGAGCGCTTTCTCTTGTCCGTAAAAGGAATATGAAACAAGAAAAAAACGGAATTTCGAATCAAAGCGTATGCGGGCGTCCTTATTATTTTGTATAGAGAATTCGCTTGTTTTGTTTTATGTATTTATTTACATATAAATAAACAATAGAGAACAATGGAACAAAGCAAACTTAGAGCTGCGATCTATTTACATAATAATTATAACATGATTTGATACTTACGTTATGAAGAGACTGGCCGGTGTAGATTGTCGGTAGAGCATCAGCAATACGATCAGTTTGTCTCAAAATCAAGATAAATCAATATTTTGCATTTGTGTATGTGTACTTACTACATTTATTTCTTTATATTCAAATTTAATTTATTACGAATCTTCAAGTCGCATAATATAAACAGATTTAACTCTTCCTTTCCCATTTCAAATACTCTTTTATAAAAACTTATCATTCATTGAGCAATTGAAGCAATGGCGCAACTTAATAACACCACGATGCTTCTAATTGATGTAAAAATTTTGATATTAAATCTAAAACTTTGATTCAAAAACTTACTTCCTGACACTTTGATTTTCACAATACAATCGTACATATTTGTGACGACATTAGCTGGGAAAATTAAAATATCACCAGTTTTATGAATGATGAATAATTAAGGCATTAAAAATATCCCATCTTCTCCTCATAAAGCTTATAGAAAATTCTAGATTCATTCAGCAACGATAATTGTATTTTATAATTTTTATTGCTTCTTTGCCTAGCAATAATTTTGTCAAGTATAGCAATGGAAAAGTTAATATTTTAAATTGAAATTATAATTTACGTTTCATTAATCAGAATATGCAATTTGGAATAAGCGGAAAATATTTTACTATACATGATGTGAACAATTGAAGTATCCATTCAAGATTTTAATATCGTAATAATACCTACCAATATTTAAAGTGTACCAAGAGTGTGACGTTCTTTTTGCATTTATTTAACCATCAAGTGAATTAAGAAGAAAAAGGGAATTAAAGTGTTCCCTCGTCACCAGACTCCCTTGGGCGTGAACGAATATACTCCTAGCAGAAGACCATCAAACCAGTTAGAAATGTAATATTATATCACAATATGAAAATAACTAATAGCAGTCTTTGCCTAGCTGGAAATTTATTAAAATCACAACGATGTCCTCTTTTAGTTGTATGTTCAATCAAATTAATGGAATATTAGTCATAAAGTCTGTTGATACAAGCCGAACGAACGGAACTGTTTGCTGCGGTCTGTCCTCGCAGGGGTCTAATAGTCCACACTGGCATGATTGCAAATTGCAACCAAGGCTGACATCACCGCATTCCAAAAAAAATGCTTATTTAATTAGGGATCGACATATCTTGATATGAATATTTGAATGAGCGCGTTCATATATAATATTATCGTAGTATATATTGTAGTCGTATTTCTTCCCAGCAAAGGAATTCTATGGACGGGTTGTCTTACTGAATAACGATTATTATGATAGATTTATTCTAGACAATCGTAACCTAAATATGAAATATTCAGATTTGAATCGTTTGACATTGATATTGCGTCAAGCACTTTCAGTCAAGATCCTCAACTATATATTATGCAAGCTTCCTTTTTGTTTTTTTTTTGATTATTCATCAATCAAATCACCACATAAAAGCCAATCCCAATGAAGAGTAAAGGTAAATCTGTGATCCATATTTTTTCAGCACGATTTCCATATTTACGAGAATAATAATGACATACAGCAAGATCTATTGTATTTTCAAAAGAGTTTAGAACAATTCTCCGTTAATAATTGCTTATGAAGCGAAACCGAATTGAATCCAGCGACTGCCATGCCAATAATTTAATCCGCTGGGTTTTTAAAACGATAATAATGTAAAACTTCTTTTTGCTCTGGGTGGAATAAATTTGAGGGACTGGCATACGCAAGCAGATCAAAACGCAAGGATTAATCTTTTTAATTTCCGTCCAAACGTCCCCTTTCCCTCGTCCCCGTGAGCCATATCATATTGTGACGCAGAAGCCGCTGGCTGGAGGCATTTCTAAAGGTGACGATTCCCCTGCAATAATTTACGCTGGCAGTAGAACAATCGACTGGGTACCGAATATCCACCCCGAAGAAGTACATCACACCGAAGCAGTTATAGTATGACCGTATTTTCGTATCGAAACATCCAAAAATTGGCCTCCAACATGAAAATCTTTCGGATAAGGTAAATGTCCTTGAAATATCTCCATTTTTTTTTCATCAGCGTATACGTATAAAATATAGAGTGAGTGCTATAGTGAATTGGACGGCTATAGTTATTGGACACTTCGAATTTAGCCATCCAAAATAAAAATATGCTTAGATTTTCTGTCAGTGTGAAGGAGACAAATGTATCTCACTTTTAAGGTGTTCACTGTCAATACTTGGTGGAATGGCATTATAATAAAAATTATAACACATTATCAACAAATGCTTGTCATGAATGAAACCGGTCTGGTCCAATAAATATAATGTGAAATAAGTACTAAAAAATGTGATTTTTTATTATCAATGTATCTAGTGTTTCAACCAACGAGAATTCGAAGCAAATCTTTATTATGGATGGTCAATGTTGAAGTTTCCAATAACTATAGCCGTCCAACTCACTATATCAGTTACCCTACTGTATAATTTATGTATCTATGATTTTGGGATAATATGTGATTGAATCAAAATTATTAGCTTTGTTATTCCAATGATTGTGATTTAAGTTATCACACGTGTTATATTTTATCACGAGAAGAATGGTCTTACATGTTTTCCGGTTTTTTGAGGTTACATTAAAAATCCATGATTCTATTTGAAATTTGGCGATTCTATTTTTGAATTCGGTAAAACCATTCATCGAAAACATCAAATATTAACGTACTTAATGATGTACATCCTTCTTTAATTTGATACTTTATTATATATCCCGGCTTTAGTGATAATTATTTTATATTAGCAAAGAGATTAAGAAATCAAAATATTTGACCTAATAACAACATTATTAATATTATTTAAGTTTTTGAGTTGCAGTAGCCGACCGGCATTTCAGCTTTGGAAACGTGCAGAAGTGTACCGAAACATGATAGCCAAAAACGTCACCCGAAATTGAAATGCCTTAGCAAAATTCCAGTAGGGTGTCGCGGCATACTGTGATATTGTTATGAGTGGTAAATTCCTGGAATCCCCTTTGCTGACACCCCCCAGCTTGGGTAGTGCTTTTCTCACACAAACAGAAAAATAGAACAACTGCCTTGTTGTCAAAAATTGAATCTGTAATAAGAAAGTGGTTTTTTTCCATCTTAAGAGTTTTAATTATTTCTAATATTATTTATGAAAACGCTTGGTATTTGTACATATTAACGCACGCAATTGATTGGATGATGATTTAAATCTTAATTTATTTATTCAAATAGTGGTATTTTTGTAAAATATTGTATTATAAGCTGTGATGTGCTACTAAAATTTTATCAACCGGCTCGCACCTTGGTAAACATCATACCCTTTTATAATTTTTCTTTTAATGACAAAACAAATTATCGTACATTAAAAAATTATTAATTTACATCACATTATTTATACATGACATACCGAAACGCGGTTTACATATTTGGAAACTCAAAATGAACTGGACCAAAATCTATCTAATGTGTCGAGCTAGCGAAGAAGAAGCATTTTATTCAAATATGGATATAACCAATATATTATCTAGTAATAGAACTAGAAATTGTGTTTTTTGAAATAATGACCGATAAAAATGGCAAAAACGATTGATTTTTTTGTAATTGTAACGAAGTGACGAAAGCACTCCCCCATGGTAATAGTGTTGTGCGCCAACTTTCGTACCTTGGCCCCTCCTCGCTTCGCACCAATGCATTAACAGAATAATGCACTTCAATTGCAATCGTAGAAATCCAATAATATATATTATAATAGCGAGAATACAATTTGGTTAAAGCATGCCTACACATCGGGGTTAGCTGTCACTGAAAGGCAATAAAAATGCGTGGCCACAATGACATACCGAAAATAAAGCATGAGCATATTGAAAATAGAATGAATGACATACCATGTATAAAATAAACGTAATTATTCTAGTATCATATTAAAAAAATCATTAATCCACTGGTTGTATTAGTATGTGTGTTACAAGGAGCTTCATCAGTCTAGATGTCAAAGCTATCATTTTAAATGTTATATTCATTAAAAATGAATTACGTAAATGTTACCGCCGAGAGCATCGAATATAAAAGATAGTTTTAATTTTGAACATTGGCAATTTTATTCTAATTATTTATTTTTACCCATTGAAATTTGCTTAACAATAGATGAGTAAAATAAAGTCTTAGTCAGATTTTAAATCTGAATTATTTATCAATTATCTTTTAATTATGGTATCATTGGTATTAAGTTAATTAAATGGGGATGAGGTTTCTTAAAATGGTCTTATCAGATGATTATTGATTGATTGATTTGAATTCAAATATTATATACGTTGGAATTAACCAAATGGATTGCCAATAAATCTTAGTTACGCTACTGATGGTAAGTAAAGTAATGTGGCACTGAGATACAATTACAAATAAAAATATTTTGTTTTCAACACTCCTACCTTTGTCGATTGCATAAAACCGATCAAATTGAATGATTGGTTGTAAAAAAATCACCGACTATTTAATTGAATATACACACATTAGAGGTCTGCACGGGCTCGAGGTCTCCGGGTTCGGGCCGGGTGAAATTTTAAAATTTCGGCCCGTGCAGACCTCTAACATACATAAATGGGAAAGGTTGGAAAAAAAACATGACGAAATTAAGTCTTTTTTATTCGGAGTTGTATTTTTGGTCAATGCTGGAGCTAGAGTCGGAATCGAAGTCCACAACCCTGCAATTTTATTTCTTATTCATCCACAGTTGACATTGCATGCAAATTATTATAATAGTACTTAAAGATCACAATAATGTATATTATATGAATGGAAAGAAATGCAAACATAAAATACTCTATTTCCTGTATGAAAATTATTGTTGGCAACACACGCGTCTAAACATGATTAGTCAATCTTTTAATGGTATTTTTAATATTATTCAAAGCATCGCTTCCTTTAAAAATAAGGGGTATATCAAATTCTTCACCAGCAATGAGCAACATGCATGGTGATATTATACATAAATATTTATGAAATATTATATTGCCCTGTTAACACAGTTATAGGTAACTGACCATATTATAAATATGTTTTTTTTTTAATTTGAAGAGTCTTCAATCCACAACTGGAAATATTTCGCGTTCGCAATTTTGGTATGCAATTTAATATGTTTTGAAAAAACCAGAACATTGACAGTTGGTGATTTTTTTTGTTTTTTGTTGATTGATTAATTATCAATTTATTCGGATACGTAAAATATCTAACACTGTTGTTTTCTTCATTATTGTTGTAAGGGACTCAATACTATTTATTATATATATGTAATTCTTTCGTGTACGCAATTTTGTATCGCGGCCTCGCTTTGGCGACATCTCTAAGAGCAGGGTTCACAAACATTTTTTAGCAGAGTTAAACATAAAAATACTAAAGCGCGTTTTAAAAATAAACTTTTAAAAAATAGCTGTAAATGAAAATATCTCTTTTATAATTGGATAATTCTTTCGGTCCCTTTTGCTAACTTATTGAAAATTATTTATTTAATATGTTGGCCTTATTCATGTCAATTTATTCTTATTGAAAATTGTTAGCGATTGAATATATTAAAATGCCAAAAGTTCAGATACGTCAGTATAATCTCAATCACTTAGAAAACATAAAATATGTTGAAATTGTTCCAACATTTATTGTTTTTGCTTAAAAAAAAATATCTTCATAACATCATAATTGTTAATAATCATGTGGCTTTCATCAAATGTAAGTTAAAATATAAAACAATTTGCCATCTCTGAGTCGGGGTTATTCACAAAGAGCTCGCGAACTTTTGCGTATGGTTCAATTTATGGTTAATATTTGTTCCCATTATGTCTGAACCATTGCTTACAAGGGGGACTTTCTCACGGGGACTTCCCTTTCTCGTCTTCCAAGGATATTATTAATGGGCAGGATAAGTAAATACAACGCCACGGCTGAATGGGTTTAAGTTTTCGTCATTAACTTAGGTGGCTCTGCGAATTTCATTTTACGGAGATATATTATCTGAGGCAGGAATTTTCATCCTGAGATACGCGTACTGCATGATAAAACTACATTTGGAGAAATATTAAATATAGGAGAATCATAATTTAACGAAATGCATGTGAATTTGGTTGAGCCAATCGTACTCCATATGAGCAATTGAGAGGTGAAGTGAGGCAAGTCTAAAAACTGTGAAACGTTTTTATTAAACTTATAAATTGCTTAAAAACATTTTTTACTTAGATTTTTTGTCGAAGTATTTTAACACTGCGTGGAAGAAATAATGATTGTTATGAGTGTTGTAAAGGGAGTGAGGTTAGTTAAATGCAAACATATTATTTGAGCCCTTGAGAAGTGAAGTAAGCCAAGTAGCGAAATAATGAAAATATTGTTTTAGCTCAGAGCATACTTTTATTTAATGAAAAAAACTGTAGATCTCCCTGGTCCAATTTTGAAAAGAGAACAATGTTTTTATTTACCGACTGATTTTGCAGGCAGCTTTATGGAGATTAATTATTAATATAAAACAAGAATTTATATATTTGTTATTCCAATTGTTGAGCAACTATTTATGAAGATACTTCTCAAGGAGGCGAAACACGTATCACGGAAATAATAGTACAACCAGTGGAATAATAAGAATACCATTTTTAATTATATAATATATTAAGTATACTACTAGGTGTTCACTGTGAATACGTGGTGGAATGGCATTTTATTAAAAAAATAATAAGAAAAAATGTTTGTATTTATTCCACATTAAATTTATTGGGATCAGAACCGGCTTTGCCCATCACGAGCATTTTTTACAAATATGAAATACAAAAATACAGCGTTATTTGTATAAAAACCAAGTAAGACTAATAAATATGCCGAGCGAAAATGGTCCTTATGAAGTAAAAAAAATGTGTTTTTATTTTTTTAATTAATATACCGTTGAACTATCGTGTATACCCTGTAAGAGTGGTGCGAAAACGTAGATGGTATGATGTTGAGTACCATAAGTGATCTTATAACCAAAATTGGGTGTTTTTGATCGTAAAAATCTCACAAGGTATAGCGCCAATGAATGTCACGTTGGTTTTAAGAAAGTTGTGTTTAATCATCGGAGCAAACTATTATTATTTTTTTTAACCATGTCCGTTCCTAACTTGGAGCATATGGACTCCTGACGAAGTTTATCTCAACATGTATTTTTCTACGAGAACTGCTTGTTACTCAGTTGCTCAACCTACCTTTTCAAAGAGAGTAGGGGATGGAAAGGATACGAGGACTAGTGGTTAGCTAATCGCTCTTGCTATGCGTCGCTTTTTGGGATAAGAAAGGTGGGAAGGGATTTTCAACGACACAAACACTTATGCCTTTGAACAGATTTATTGACTGATAAATTCTGCTCGTACCGGGAATCGAACCCGGGCGGTCCGGCACGCAAGCCGACAACGTTGACTAGTGCGCCGCGGACCGGACTTAATTATTAAGTAAGAGTTGGTATTCATGGTGAATTTGAGCATTATTGTAGCTAAGGTTACACTGGAAGGCTTAATAATTTTCACTGAAAAATTATGCCACCTCCACCCGCAGTATCTTGTGAATGACAAAAAAGAACTGAAAAACGTTTTCTCGTTTCGGGGTGACGTTTTTACCTGCGCCTCGTTTTTTTTTGCGAGTGTAACGAAGAAAATCACTTGGACAAATTGCGGAAAACAGTATTCACTCACAGGAGTGAGTGAAACGGAAAATCTTCATCTTATGAAACGTTTTGTTACTACGCGCTTAAATACCACTAAAGAAAAATAAATATAAAGGTACTAATAAAGAGAGAGTTAAAGGTCGCCTCTGTTGGTTTTGGCTTTCTAATAGAAATATTCAACCGAGTGAGACATACCTAGTAGGTTTCTTCAACATAGAAAAAATCTTTGCGCATTTTGAAAATGAACTTAGAAGAGATATTGTCAAAATTTTATATATCCGTTGGCCACATACTGAAAGAAAATTGGCTTTCTCACTATCGATATGAAATATCAATAGTATACTTAGTAAGATAAGTTTTTAAGCCGGAATATTTTTGCAAATAACGAAATAAAATGAATAGGCACACATTAACATACAATCATATAAATAGGTGGTGAATTTTATTGTTTTATTACTAAGCACGTGAAATGTGTTTTAAAATTAAAATTACAATTTTCGTATGTGAACTTTACAGTTGAGATGTTAAATGTGTTCAATTGATCAAACAAATAAACTATAAATTTTCCTGACAGTGTAACTAAATAGTATACATATGTCAAAAAAGTATTTATCTGCTCAATGATTTCGTTCAATAGTAAAAATAGTTTTGTGAGTTAAAGAGGGATATCAACCTGAGAGAAAAGTAATCGCTCGCCCGTCTTATATTATTCAAGCATGAAAAAAACCGCTATTTTTCCATAAATATTTGACTATTATATCAGATTGTTTTTTCGGTCTGATAGTTTCGATCAGGACTCGATCCCCAGGCCTTCGGGTCCATCAATCAATCGGGCTTGACATGTCGCGGATCAGATCGGATGCTTTCTTTTGCAAAATGTGGGACAGAGAATAGGGATGCTCGAGCAGATTAAAATGGGAAAAGTTTTTGCGCATAGTTACGTTTATTGAAGCCGAAACCAACAATCTGCATCGTTATGGACTATAGTCGAACCATTGTTACAAAGAGTATCAAAATATTATCTAATGGACAAGATTTTTCTTTAATTCAGTTGAGTTGACCGTTAGCAAAAAAGGTTCTACGGAAATACTTTCAGTATTTTCAGAATATGTTACTGAAGAGTAAATGAAATGTGACATTGCGAATTGACTTTAAAATCTTTAAGCCCAACCGAGTGTAAAGTTGATTTAACCTTAAAATGTTTGTATTTCTATTGATCATTATGGAGTTTGCTAGCTATATATAAGAACGCAATAGAAATTCAAGCATAAAGAAAGTCTCAACATACATACGAAGATAGTTGACTACTGACATTTTCAATTTATCGTATCTAGGATAGTTACATATATGTATATCTATTGACATTGATTAGTGCGTTCATTGCTATGCGTTATTGGATCTGAGTTAATCGGCATTAAAACCAGTTAATTTGAACTGATAAAGCACATCTTGATGATTTCTTTTATACGACGTATAATACGAACGATCTTGAATATAATGCGAGCATAACTCAAAGACATTGAGATAAGAAAATTCCTAGTTATCAAGGTTTAGTATTCTCCTATTGTGTGGTGAGATTTACATCTACTTACATTGCTTTTATTCAATACAATACTCACGTAAGGAATACTGAGAAATAAATACCTGCAAAATATGTTCACATAACTCTGAATTTTAATTGTTGTTGGTATAACCAAACAATTAAATAAGAAGAAAACATTTAAAACTTACGACGTTTATCTAATTCTAGATCATTTTGTTATTTGATTTAACTAAGAAATTGCTAAATGGTGAACATAAAATTTAAGTCAAGATTTTGTTCAGTTTAATATATCTGTATATTATGATTATTAAAACAAATAAATATAGCTATCGCAAAAATTGTTGCTTGATGATGTTGCTATATCAAAATACAAAAAAAGTGTAGGGTTTATTGAAATATTAAAATCACAATGGTTCCGTATTTCTATTAACTCACGAAACTTTGTTAAGTAGCTTAGAATTCCATGTCACTTACAACTTAAGTTGAAACCTAATTTGTCGTTAAGCAGCAATATGGCCAGAGATGATTGAACCTGCTAACTATGACTTAAAGCTTAGTTGCTGTCTATTAAGTTTGACCAGCCAATAATAGTTTGGGAAGCAAGCACGTCATGACAAGAAATCTTAAGTTCTGAGTGACAAGAGTGTTAGAATGACTTTGGAAATTAAACATACCAGAGCTTAATTCTATTGCATTATGCAAGTCATTCTTAACAAAAAATGTGAAAAGTTATAATAAGCTAATGTGATTTGAATAGCTTAATAAGTTTACTATATTTATGTATCTATGATTGTTTAAAATGAAAAAGTACTAGGTTTTATAATTTGTCACTTTTGTCGACTTATAGCCGAGTGGTTAATGTTTATGGGCGTTCGTTCACTTCAGTAACGTTGTCCAAAGGTTCGATTTTCAAAACGGAAATTGCCATACATTTATTTTTCAGGTGGTTTATGGATTTATGCTTAAAGGACAAGGCATCTGTGATGCCTATATTTCCTTCGCGCTCATCCGATTCTAAAATCAGTGCGTTGGCAAATCAAATTACACGTATTTCGTAGACATTCACGTTACATTCACCATTATACCCTTGTACTCTTCTAAAAAAAGACAGATCGGGCAGCTTAATAATACGAAGTTATTTATAAAAAGAACTTCTGTTAATATGAGTTATTATACTCAATATTTTAGGGGTTAGAAAAATAGCAAAAAAAATAAATCGAATATTGGTTATTAAAAGTGTTTTGATATATGATAATATTAGGTTAGAAATTCATAATGACATTAAAGTAATTATAAAATTAAAAATATAAAAAAGGTGTGAGGTTAAATAAAAAAAATGTATTTTTTTGATGACCCTGGCAATATGTTTACTGAACGATTATTTACCGAGGGAATTTTAATTCAATGAGTGACGTCGCGTATGGGTTCACCACAATCCTCCATGGGTGGATTTTATATTAAATATTAAGACGAAGACAATTGCGGCGGACTTCGCCCTATACACTCACTGTTAACGCCACTGTCTCGCGTTCGACGGGGAGAAAAATCGCACCCCTAAAAGTCAATGTAAATCCGGAAAAATACACGGATACATTTCTGAATATGTGAAATTCATCAGCTAAACAATGGATTTTATTTATTTAACGGAACATCGTTTTATTTAATGTATAAAAAAATACTGCCTTGTTTTGTATTGTCTTCATTTATATGTTTTTTTTTATTTTATCCTTTATTACTGTGGTGCATTTATAATATTAGGTTCCCGGAATTAATGACGTTTTTTTAATATGCAACTTTGACTCAGTGTATTTGGGTCTGTTGCCCAGTAAAGATGTGTGTTATTGTGTTTCTCTTTTCTGTGATTATTTGCCTGTCTTTTAAACAAAAAAAAACAATTCTACCCCATCTACAAAAAATGGCAGAGACGTGTCCTTCGGAAACACATTTAAGAAACTGTACGCTGTTTTTGTTCGATTAAAAAATAACTGCAACAGAAGCAACGGAATGCCTTTGTGAGATTTACGGTGATATACAGAACGTAAGGAAGTGCCAACGATGGTTCAGAAAATTTCACTCGGGCAATCGCGTTTTACAAGATGAGACTCGAAGTGAACGACGCAGTCAAGTGGATGAAGCAGCCCTGAAGGCGGAAATTGAAGCAGATCCGACGATGACCATCGATCAATTATCCAAGAAGGTCGGAACATCACGATCGAATACTCATCGCTATCTAGAGAAACTGGGGAAAGTTCAAAAAGAAGGCATTTGGGTTCCTCACGCACTAACTGATCACAACAAAGCGCAGCGCCCCAACATATGCAAAATACTGCAAGAAAAGCAACGTTTTTCTCCGTTTCTCCATGACCTTATCACCGGAGACGAAAAATAGGTGTTGTATCACGACATTAAAAGAAAAAAACAGTGGTTAAATCCTGGCCAACCCATCCCAATTCCAACCCCAAAACCAGGACTACATCCTCAGAAAGCCCTATTGTGTGTGTGGTGGGATTCGAAAGGCGTGATTTATTATGAAGTGTTAAAACTAGGAAAAACTGTTACTGCAGCTCTCTATTGTGATCAGATGGACAAGTTAAACACAAAGTTACAAGAAATTAGACCCGCTCTTATGAATAGAAGGAATGTTATTCTTCAAAACTGTAAAAAACGACATTAACTCCGGGATTACCTAATATAATGAGAAAACTTCAAAGAAAGATTTTTTTAACGAGAACTAGTGCAAAGCCATCTAGACCTTCATTATAATGAGGAGTCAAGAAAGTTACTTATCGGTATTTCTACGTATTTTTTTGAATTTGTATGATGTGAATGAAAAGAGATACAAATTACAGTTTCCAGTTGGATAAATATGAATAAATCGATAAAAAAATATTTTTGTTTGCTCAACGTATTGTGTGACAAATAGTGTCACGTGTTTTGGCTATTTATTAACAAAATAAGTATGTACTCAATTTCAATCTTGTTGACTTTGACGGCACTCCAGATTATTTAAATGCGTCTCACGGAGTTAGTAGATCTTACTGCAGAACTATTTTTATTTATTTCTTTCATTTTTTTTTTATTTATAAGTTGTGTCAGTAATTTAATTTGCTTGCGTGCTTTGGTAAGTGTTAAAATAGTAATGTATTCCTGAAGAAGTTTTCTGGGAAAAGTCGTATTTGATAGGCGTGTGACAAGAGGATAACACCATTGACAGCTTTTGCTTAGTGGGTGATATGCGATATAATATGGGGGTTACAATTGGGAAAATGTCGTATTCAATATTGCAGAAAATGAGTGATCGGATGTATTGTCAACAAACAATTTATTTAGCCATTTATATAAAGATGGAGGGAGCGATAAGCAGCGCATACAAAGAAACCATTTCATTCATTAATTAATTGTATCTGAAGGAATAATCTATACTGCAATACGTCGTTATTATCATTTACAATTCCAATTGATCATTTTTCAACTTGCTCTCTGATAGTGTTGAAATAGTTAAGTAATATATTATATAATATCGTGGGTGTAGGAACATACGGGCGAAACTACAAAAACAACGAACTGAGATAAATGGCAAAACAGTTTGCAATTTTGAACTGTGTGCTTACGGATTTGCAGAAAAACCGAGCAATATCTGGTAAACCGCTCATCGTATAAGTTTCATATTTTTATATCTTATAGAACTGCATTTGAGCATGACAATGCCATATTTAACTCAAAACAGCCATTTTTGTAGTTTCGCCCGTATGTTTCTACACCCACGATATGTAAGCTAAATTAAGAAATTATAGGCATGTATGGATATATTATATTTAGTTTTTTTAAGGTTTAAACGCTGTGTATACAGATGTAATCAAGCTGACAAAAGAATACAGAATTAATGAGATTAACATTGTTTATTCAGAACCAATTATAACCATATTATAATATAAAGTCCGTGATGATGTGTTTAGCGTCGTTGGCTTCCGTGACGGATTTCACGGGTTCAAGTCCCAGCATTTTTTCAGTCGATTTATCTATCCTGTTCGAAAGAAATCGGTGTTTGTGTGTGTGTTGTCTAAAAATTTTTAACCCGACCATCCGATGCCATAAGCGGGGTGTAGCGCAGGTGACTAACTATCCAACACTAGTCCTGTTCTAGCTTTATCCTTTACTAATCCCAACTCACACAGAAGTAAAGAGATGTTGAGCGACTGAGAAAGAATCGGTTCACGAAAGAAAATAAATATGTATATACTTCCATTAGTGGGCAATATGCTCCATAAACAATAAATATAATGTGGAAATTGTATTCGTGGAACGTAAGAAGTACTCATAAATTTTAGTAACAAAGAATAGCTGTAGCTTATTTTAATAGTCACATTTTCGCGTACATCTGGCAATATTCAATCGGTACGTGTATTTTTACATTATAGAAAAGCTTTTTTGTATTTATTTTCACGCCAGTCATAATTATTTGTCTCAGTTCGTATTGTATTTATAATAGTCATAAAAACATATTTTGCGAATGAAACATGCGCTGCTGGTGTCTCTTGGGATCTTCGGCCCTGCTAATCTTTTCGCCGGACAAGTAGGTGTATTATGTTCTGCACGATAGTCGGGTTGTGTCAACAGAGTCTGCTGGACAGAACTGTAAGATACTGACAAAATATGAGAAGAAGCACAACGGATGGCGAGTGACGGAGAATCTTGCATGTCAATAACTTGAAACATCCCTGAATGAATTTTTCAAATATAAAAAAAAATGAATCACTTCGATTTACAAAAGGTCATGTTAGTTTTGGAAGTTATGCACGCTCTGCGCTTGTTGTTTGCGTAATCAATTGGTAAACACATACGTACTTTTCAATTATGGTAATTTGTTTGCATTTGGGGTGGGCATTGTTCGTCATTTATTCATTTATTGCTACTTGCACGAATTGGGGTAGGTAACGTATTTTCATTTGTTAGATATTTTTTCTCAGCACTAGTGGATACTTGAGCGATTCTACAATATTAATATGAAGGGATGAATGATCAGTGTTTTATTTGGACTTGAACAGTAAACTCAATAATAAGGGTGAGCTTATTGATTATTAATAATAAAAAAAATATTGATATTACTGGCAGAAAATAATTGAAAAAAGACAATGTAATAAACTTGTCGATTAAAATCCAAAGTATAAAAATCAGAAAACTACAAAGGGAAAAAATAGTAAAAAATTGAGTAAATATTCAATGTGAAATAAGTACTCAAAATGCTATACTATTTTTATTTTGACTAATACTATTCCTATTCATATTTGATTAGAATATACACTAGTTGATAATGTTCACGATTCGCAAAATAAGGTAATGATCTTATAATATTATATGTGGAAGTAGTACCTAAAAAAAATATTTTAATCTTTGAAAATAATCTCTTTCCACCAAAAAGTAGTGATAGTCAACACCTTAAAAGTTAAACGATATTTGGAGACAACAGTATAATATATCTTATTTGTATTGATTGAAAAACATGGTTTCTTTATTGTTTTATTTTAAGAAATGCGCAGTATCAGTCGATTGTTTAACATTAAAAATACACGTAAAATAGTATGATGTAGTTGTAAATAAACTCGATTTAAAACATTGTATATTCATAAAATACCCCATTCAGTTTCAACCAGTCGCGTCCAACCCGCGGTACAATACGGATAGTATCATTATACGAGCTCTTAAAATTGTCAATATGCTGTCATATATTGCACTACACTTTCAATCCTTCAAATGTAATATATCTTTCTTATAAAAAAACCTATTTTTTCTCCCTGAAACAACTGGTCTGTGAGGAAATGCTTTCTAGAATAAAAGCTACTATTAGTTGCGACCACTTCTATCAGAAATAACCATACACAAACAAATTTCATTTATTTTGTTTTTCATTGTTTTAGTTTGACAATAAAAGCCTAAATATTTATATAAATTGTCTAAACAAAATATTTTTGCTGGCCAAAGCAATTATTACTAATTTATCAACGTGGTGGCTACAGTGGGTCAAAACGTTGGACTCTCATGATTCTAGACGTCGTTTTTTCTTTTCTTGACGGTTTCAATGCTACTTTTATTCTATATTAATTCATTTAATATAAAGTAAGCAATTGGAAATGTTTTGAAAAGCGTTAAATTGTTAATGTAATGCATTAACGCTGCCCTTTCTGGCGAATTACTAGTTCATGACTGCTATAATACACGCCATAAGTGTTACAGGCATAAGAATGGTAAAGCAGACTTTAGCGAGGGAAAAGTATATATAAATCAAATCACACAATAGTATTAGAAAAATTTATTTCTCTATTATTTATGAACAACAGTTTTTTATATGTTTTATATTCTTCCAAACATTTTTGACAATTTTCGGAGCCTGTAATTTATAATATTTTCGATGGTTTCGGCGGTAACTTTGTGGAAGTTCATTTTAATATAAAATTTAAAATAACTTTGGTTATTCCACGTATTGTGTAACTAATTGTGACACGTGTTTCGCCTCTTTCAGAGGCATCTTCAGACTTACTAACGCAAAGTTTGCTTAAGTTTAATTACTTAAGCAAACTTTGCGTTAGTATGTCTGAAGATGCCTCTGAAAGAGGCGAAACACGTGTCACAATTAGTTACACAATACGTGGAATAACCAAAGTTATTTTAAATTTTATACTGTAATTTATATATGGACTCTAAACTCAGAGACATTGAAATCCTTAAAAAAAAATTTACCTTCTAATTGAGAAAATTCGGTAACTTTCAGGCAGTGGCGGCTGGTGACGGAGTGTTTGGGGGTGCATAAGGAGATTCAAATATTTTTGCAAGAGTTCTTTCCTATTCATTGGTTTTTAAAACACTTCTATAACATGGACTTTCAATTTAGATGTTCGCAATACCAACGGAGTGCCAGTCTTATGAATTTTTGGCTGTCCGTAGTACGGAAAAATAGTTGAATCTTTTTTTGTACTCCCTAGTACTCTGTCGCCAGCCGCCACTGCTTTCAGTTAACGAATCTGGACAATAAGTTGATGTAGACGTGGTGACGGGATCAGGTTACACATTTGATAATATTCTTTCGGTTAACAGGCACACAGAATTTGCACACGATTTCATCTACCAAACCATTTGCAATGCCTCTGAAAAAGTCTTTGTACCTTGAATACGATTTTTCAATGAGTGTATGCGCGATTTTCAATAGATTTCGATAGTGTAGATATCAGTTGTAATACCTGCAGTTAAATTGTAAAACAGGTTCGCCTTCACTGCCCGATTGCATTTCAAATGCTAAACTGAACGAGAAGAGTTATCATTGTTACACTGTGAAAAATATCAATTTCCGAATGACAAATGCACACCGTTTCAAATACACACATATGACTTGCAAAAATTGAAATGAAATAGTGAAACGAAACTTTTGCTTTTTTTATTTAACTACAGGAAATATGTTTTCAGAACGTGGATGGTGCTATTTGAAAATGTCAAAACTTGTCGACTGTAAATAATAAAAGGGAAATAAAATGATCTCAACAAAGATAATACAATGTCACAAATTTATATGGAAATATCATATAAGTAAAATAAATGAATAATTGAACCGGCGGAGATATACATACATATGTATGTGTATATTCATAATCAGTGTAAACTCAAGATATAATCGAACACATATTTCACAGTTAAACACTTAAACAATTTTTACACGGTGCAGTATGCACGAAATAATTTCGTTTGACAAGTTACGCGTGCTCTTTGTTGAAACAACATGGTTTTAGTGAACTTTCCCGTGTGAATTTTACCCGGAAGATTAGATTTTAAATACAGAATTGTGTTAGATTGTGATTTAAAATAAATATCTTTTACTTGGCGAATGACATTAAGTTTGGTTAACTAAGAATATTGCGGGGTCACGGACTCGAATCCCATAATGAAAACATTAATACAAAAATTTATCAATCGATTCATGATTTTTTATCCGACGCAATGGGGTGCCAATAATATCTGAGATTAAAAATAACAAGTAATTTCATAGCGAAATCTTACTTTCATAACTAAAAAGATTGGCTTTTCGACTAATATTTTAGTAGTTCTCGTCACAAGATCTGTAAAAATGCGCCATTAGGAGTCCATATGCTCTCCTGGGAGCATAAATTATGAAAAAATTTGTAAACAAAACCGGCTGTAATATTAAAGGATACATATTTTTCTATTTATTTTTCTAAAAGCAATTCGTATTTAATGCTGATAGATAATTACGTATACCAATGATTGATCAATATTAATTTTCATTTTGTTGATTTAAAATCGTATGTTTTAGAAAGTTCATACAAAAATATGAAAACAGTTTTTTAGAAGTATTTTATAGATTACATTGATTACTTATCAATAACTTTTTAGAAAAAAATACTCAATTTAAGTGTGACCTTAAATTTTCTATGCCATATCAATATAAAAATTAAATTCATCCATAATGGCATGTTTGTTATGTAGCGAAAACATCGAATCGGTGCATACATATGTAAAATAATTTATACGATACATTCTACAGCAAAAACTTCTTGCTAAAGCTTCCAAAAGCAAGAAAAACACTTGATTTACAAACGCATCATAAAGGAATATATTTTTAAGGCATCAGAATTAAGTTAATAGATTAGGGCTGGAAGTTTTGAAGTAAGACGCTCGATATGGTAACAATAAACTAATGTGACCAGTTTATTAAATAGCATGAGATAAAATTATTAAAACAGAATAATGCGACATTTAATTAATTCATTATAGCGAGGAAAGTTTTGTAATACAAACGTCGAATCTTCTATTATATTTATTATTAAAAACATACAATGACTATGTGTTAAAATATTTATATTGAAAGTATTTTGTGGCACCCCTGTAATCAATGCGATCAATTCATGCAATGAAATAAGTTTGGTAGGCTGGCCAACTCCCTCGAGACGGCATTGCCTGGTGAGCGACCATCTGCTCCTATATTCAAGCTTCCAACCCCCTCATTTACCACCCCCTAATCCCCCCAGATTGCAGCGGTGACTTGTTTCACCCATTATTCAAATGATCCACTATTTCTTGCACTTTTATTGTGATTATTTTTCTCCCATAAAGCACCGGGTAGACTGTGAACGTGATTTATATTTTATTTTCAATAATTGTTTTCTTATGTTTTTTTAATAATTATAACTAAGTAATTAAAAAAAATGCGAAAATATTGCAACTTATTCTGATTGCTTTTAAAGTTGAAGTGGGTAAAACCCTTGGCGCTTGATGTCAACAAATGTTATATCCATTATCACCCACGTTTACCTACCTCAGGACACAAAGACAGCGGTGGCACGTGTGTCTAAGATGAATTTCATCTGAATCAAAATCAATTTATTTATGCATCCATATAAACCGAAGTCTAGCATTTTCCTAGAAAATGTATTACTTCAAGTCCAAGTGTGAAAATCAGTATAACATGACATGTATTAAACGTTTTATTCCAGATATATCAGTATATATCCGATTTAGAATCAAAAAGTTTTCACAACAGCCTGTGGAGTTCCTGTACTCATTTTGAAGTTTGTCGTTCATTAACAGAAGTTTTTCTGTAAGGATTGTTTGTTATCCAGCCGCTTAACCCAATTTTTGGATATGCTAAGGACAGAAGAATGGGCGTAGGAGAAGATTAGATATAAGGTAATTGTTATCGCTGCTCATCGTTTTTAAGTATTGGATGGTAGAGAGAGATTTTATTACATATCATGTTCGAATACACATCCATCAATCGATCTAAAAATAAATGTATTTTACCGGGATTTGAGCTTAAGATCAATTCGGCATCAGTATTCATAAAAATTGGTATATTACATAAATAAATACTGGCAGAAAACGAAATTTCTCAAAACACTCTCACTTTAAGGTAATGATTAATTTGATCAGAGGCTTTCAACATTTTTAATGTTCAAAATGAATTATTCTCTGTTCACATAAATAAGTACGGTCATACATCTTCCCTTTTTAAACGTTGATTCAAGTTTTGTTTTCAAGAAAGACCCACTCACCGAATTGTATTTGTTTGTTTCCAATCTATATAATCGTTTCATCCCCTTAATATTCAACCATGACTTCCTTTATTTAGAAAGCCGCACCCTATCAGGGGGCGAGGATGAGCGAAACGCTAACTATTCGACTCTTAAATTGTAAGTGTAATTTACAAAATTAAAATATGCGCTTAGAGGAAGAAAACAATGTTCACATCATTTAAATAGAGCACAATACACAATTTTGTAAAGCTTATTTAACTGTACCTAGTAAAACCAATGTGCAAATCTAATAGTGCTGGACGCAGACTACCCTCTAGAAAGCGTGGAGAAGGACATCATACGATTCAGAGGCTTGGGGTACTTATGGGAAGATTTTTTCAATGCTCGATCCTTCTTATTCAATTCACGTTTACTTACTGCTTATTTACGGTTGATAGTCATGACACTACGAAAGCACAAGGCAAGCGTATGCTGTACTTCAAAAACAGGTGTTTGCTGCAAATAATACTTTTCAAACAAACTATATCATAGTTATTAAAGTCATAAATTGCGTTTGAGCCATTTAGATTTATTTGAAATACAAACAAATCGCACACAATATAATAAGTAATCTTACACTAATGTGTCTTCAACCACCAGTGAAATTATTCACAAACTCCATCAGGTGTCAACACAAGAGTTTGGAATTGAAAGAATCAAGATGTAGGAAAACAATGTTATATTATATACATAATTATTTCGAGATCATAGCGGGTATCATCCACCGCAAACACTTTCAAATGAAAAGTACAGCCAATTGAACATTTTCGAAAGGCGCGAAACCATTCCCGACTTTTAAATAAAACTTAAATATATTTTGGTTACGATGATTGTCCGAGTGTCTTATAATGTGAATCAGTCATATTCAACTAGCCATGATTAAGGACGAATTAATGCCGGTGTCGAACTGTTTGTCTGTTTGGTCTACTCAGTGTTCGGGGTATACTCTGAATGAAGTAACGATACCAAAAAGCGGGGCGTTAAAGTAATGGTGGGGATGACTCGCATTTTTTATGAACATCAGGTGGGTAACTGCGTTTTCTCGTTACATATCCCTAACAGGAGTCCTTCTTAATTTATTATCCGCCCGGACGTACCTTGGCTTTTGCTTAAGGCAGTGGTTCTAGAATAAAACAGCCGCAACTATAATATACCAGTCTGCCAAGCGTAGAAGTTTATAAAAAGTTACGCCGCTCATACAGAATAAGATTGATTTGGCCATTTTAGACACCGAGGGTATAGTAAATATATGTTTACTTCCGATGTAGTTCAGTAGTATATTAGTATCTATACGTGTTCTTAGTATCTTAACGGTGTAATTATAATGTATTTAAACATTTTCGGCGTTTTATATTTAAAATCATTTTACATTACTTTTGCATACATATTAAAGTTGGCCTATGCCTGTCATTTGAATATAGAATTCAGTTTATATATCATTTTTTTTTTAAAACTAAATATGAATTTGAATTTTTAAAATTTGATAACGATTATTTCGTTGATTTCATAAAAAATGATCTATCTCCAGTTTCTTGAAGTTTTTGAGTGACGCTCAAAAGAAGAACATACTGATTTATACATATGTAAGCATCCCCGATACACGAAGTCTGTCGTATATATCCGCGTGAATTGTTCCTTATAATTCGCGCAAAAAAAGTATTTTTTCATACATATCTATGAGAATAAAGTTTTGCGATCGCTTATTATCTTTTATTAATTCCTATCTCGGTTATTTACTAGTTGTAAATCTATGGAGGATAATAATTATATTTCTAAACATAAGAACCGTTCTGTTAATCAGTTAAACTTACCGCTAGAACAATATTACAATTATATTTTATCATTACAAATAGAAAAAAAAACTCTACTATAGTTTTGTTAAATAAAACCAAAAGAGTAACTTAAATTTTACTATACTACAATATTTTAAAGTGCTGGCTATGGCTGGAATTAGTTGCTAGTAGAGACTCCAATTCGAGTATCGAGTACTCGATACTCGAGTATACTCGTCCTTTTTCAAGTCTTCGATACTCGAGTAATTTGAAAAATACTCAAGTAATACTCGTAGTCTATAAATGAAGATTTATTTCCAAATTTTTAATTTGTTTTAAATAGTGGACAGAAAAACTAGATAGCACAATTTAATTGATTGTTAACTTTTAAATCGAGGTCAAAAGCAACAGAGAGTTTTTTCTACTGCTGGAATAAAAAAAAGAAATTTCGAACCAAATTAAATTATGAGATGTTTAATTCCCTATTATTTTTGAAATATATGTTTAGTGAAATAAAATAAGCATATTTATTTATTTATCATCTATTTATATACATACAATTGAATTAATAAAATATATTTTGGTACATCTGAAACTACTCGAGTATACTCGAGTACTCGAGTATTTTAAAATTTTACTACTCGATACTCGATTAGTTGAGATGTCGAGTTATTGGAGTCCCTAGTTGCTAGTGAGTTGTAAACCTCTTACTTTGGAAAAATTATTTATGTGACACTTAAAATAATCGACATTATTATTCGAGGTAAAATCGTAATTTTAGGATTAGAGTAAAAACCCAGCATTAATATTTTATACATGGTTCTTAAATATGTGAAGATATCTTGATATGTGAAGATATATGATTTAAAAAACTTCATTAAATCTCAATACAAAGTATATGTAATTCTGTAGGAGTCTTTCGACAGAAGTTTTTATACAAGACTACTTTTTTTGGAGAGTGTAAGTTTTAAAAAGTGGGACTTATAATGAAATTATTGCTTTTGCTATTTCCCTATTTAAAGATCAGATGAAGAATAAAGTATCTAGAAATCATAGTTATTCATGCCTTTGAAACAAAATCATAAATTTATGAACGTACTGGGATTAGAACTCGTGGCAATTGTAGCCGTAAAGATCAAACACTAAAGAGCGTTGATCACTCCGATACAGTCGTAGTGTTATGAATAACACTATTCTAGAAAAAATGCTGTAAATCTTGACTGCAACAAGTTTTATACGATTTTGACCTATATAATATATTATACTAAATTTTGTGGGTCAATATGGCGCAAGTTTTCGATGTTTTTCGTTCCCTTTTGTCATGTTTTGTCTATTATTTTATCGACTATTATTTTACGTCGGTGTTTCCTATAAAAAAGTACGTAAAAGCCTTTCCTTTTATTCTTTTGTGCTGTAAAAATCCGATCGTGAAATAAAATAATGCATTGTTAAATAAAAGAATACTAATAGGAGGAGATTTCAATAAAAAGCTCAAAGATTTATTGATGCATTTCATTAATAAATTAGTCAAGCATAGGGAAGTGAATTTTCAAGGGTAGTGGAGTTATATTTATATATATATTTTTTTAATTAAGTTGAGTGCAGATTAAATAAACATATTGTTCAACAAGCAACAATATGTTGTACCCCACGAGTTTAATAATGGGGTTACGACATATTGGACATAACTGAATCTACAGATCTAAATATTCTTTATAATCTTTTATTAACATTGTTTGAAAATAAGAAAAGCATTTATATTTAAAATTATCTAAAAAACGAATCATCAGTAAGTTACCGCCGAATGCTTGGAAAATCACATTTTCTTAAAGTTTCTGATGGGGTTATTAAACATAAAAATGAATACATAAAATATTTCGATATTTTTGTATGCCAAAGATGTTTTGAAAAAACATAATCATATATGATTTTCTCGATAAGAAAAAATGAAAAAAACACCCGTATTGAAGATCTCCAATAATATTTTTATTTAATACGGAACCACCTGATTGCGAGAATAATTCTCATTTGATTTTTTTTGTTTGATATGATTTTTTTTTGATTTTATGGGAACTTTTTGGAGACTAAAAATCTTTATTTTAAATTCATTTGAGTGACACAATACTAATAAAATAATAATAAATCGTAAAAAAATATTTTCGGCTTACATGGACATGGTTCCAACCAGTTTTAGCCTGGTGATTTACCAAGCGTTACATATAATAGACAATTCTATTCGACTTTAAATAAAAAAACACATAGTGTGTTGTGAGTAAAAAGGATAAAAGTTTAGCTATCCTGGCATGTTTTAATTGCCCTAACCAGGATGTGTAGCAGGAAAATACAAAGCATTCGCCACTCAGCCGCTGACGCTGTTCCTAGATGCTTTTAACACAAGAATAAATGCGAAAACAAAAGAGGTAACTTTTGTCGATTTGGGAGATGCTTTCACACCTGAGAGTCATTTCCTTTTCCGCTTCTACCCCCTTTCTCCACTTTTCAAACTCTCTTGCATATTTCCAATGGCGTCACTTGATTAAAAGGTATGGCGGATTTAAAATTATTAGTATACTTATATAATAACGATTGTGTATATAATTTCATTCAAATATCTGACTTTGTCAATTCCATTCCACAATGTATTGACAGTGTGCACCATATAAGGGATCAATGAAACTAGTACGGCTAAACTTCCTGTCTTATTTATGATACGTAAATTATTTACATATGTTGTTAATGCTCGCGATTACCAAAACCGGTTCTGAAACTAATAAATCCGATGTGGAATAAGTAAAAAAAAATGTGTATTTTTTGATATAATGCCATTCCGCCATGTGATAGTTGATAATATTATATAACTGAGGATTTTGACTGAAGGTGCTTGATGGAATTTCAATATCAAATTTGAATCGTTTTTAAATGTTGTCCTTTTCCGTAAACTTTGTCGAAATCGACCCGAGTTTCTCCGTTCGGCATCTTCAGACATTTCAAGTGCACGAGTGAACTTGAACGGACGCGTAAAGAATAGCTTGTATCACTTATACGTGTATGTATGTATGTATATACGAATAAAAGTAAGTCACTAAGTTTAATTGATACTTTCGTATTTTGAATGAATTTGCCACAGTTTTGATGTAAATGAGTTTCAATGAATTGTGTAAGTAATTGCGTGGCTTAGTTACAATTGTCAGGTATTTTAAACTTCAAAACATCAAACCAACATGCTCATTGGCTTAACGAGAGCATTATGCTAGTTGCCTTATTTTTATGGCTACATCCCTTTAACCTTACTAACTCCGAACAAGACATCTTGGGCGACTGAATAACAACCAGCTATATTTATTATAACAGTTACTGTTGTGACTCTCCAATATTTTTCCCATCACTTACAAGGTGTTCAAAGTCAGTTCTCATAAAAGACATTATATCTATAAAAATAAATCACATTGGTTTTGAATTTATAATTTAAAAAAAATCGCAATAAAAAGAGCGCGGTCACGGTTGATCGAGTTTAAAAAATAATAAATTTGAATATTGAAGTATGAAAATTTTAATACATTCATGGAATAAAAATATAAGAGTCTTTTTGTGCAACATCAAAATTTGTATATCCCAGTGGCGGCACGTCACTCGCCGACTGTTCGTTTCGCTGTCCGCTTATGCTACGCCACTTCTCCTTCCAAACTCATCTCCCTAGTGAACACTTTGTCATAGATCCCGCCTCGCTAGCTATTTATGTTCAACATATTCAACTATGAACAAGTCTAAAGATGAAGTATTCAACCAGTAAACAATGGAAGACATATCGATTTTTATATACATAATTTTTAGGGTTTTCAACTATTTCCTTGCCATTCTTCAATATTTACATATATACATATTTGTTATGTTTCAAAATAATTGTATAAATAACACGCTGATAAAATAGCCATGTATTTTATATCTACAAAAATTATACTGTGTCTTTCAATCGGGACGCTTGAAATTTGTTAGGTTACGGTAGCAATATTGTTAAAGTGTCATCTATTTAATTTAATGCCAAGTGTTAAGAAGTGTACGGCAAATCACCATATAAGTTATAGCGTTGAACAACGAATGCAAATCATCAAATTTTATTATCAAAGCCTTTGCTCCGTTCGAAAAACATTCGTCGCTAAAGTCATCTTCAGCGACGTCACCCATTTTTGGATTAATGGATATTTGAAGAAGCAAATTTGTCGGATTGAGAGCGATTCCAATCCGTAAGAGATACACCGCCACCAAATGCATCCCAAGAAAGTCACTGTTTGGTACGGATTATGGTCTGACGAGATCATTGGTCCGTACTTCTTCCGAAACGAAACTGGCACTGCTGTTACCGTCAACGGCGAGCTCTAGATCGATAATAAGCAACTTCTTGTGGCGAAACCTAGATGATATGAATACCTGTAACGTGTGGTTCCAACAGGGTGGCGCTACGTACCACACAGCACATGTCACGATAGATATTCTACACGAATGAGCGTCCTTATTGAAAAACCCTTTATAATACATAGGAAAAAAAGCTATTTCAGCTTACGCCTTCGTCGGAACTATGGTAAGCCAAAATAGCTATCAACTATTAATATTATATCATTTTTTAGAACTAAAATACAGTGATATTTTTTCACCGTTTTATAATGGAGCTTAATCAAGTAAATGCCAATTCAATCAATAAATTGAATAAATGATTGCGTGATTTTTTTTATCGGCGTTGGTAAAAAGCAAACAGAAAATTCATACCGTTAAAAAATGAGGATTTTACTATTATACTGCATTCATTAGTAAAAAATAAGTTAATTGACTAAAATCACAAAATGAGCTGAAATGAGGATCTTATTCTATGTAAATTTATGAACCACTTGGCATAACATTACAAATATATTGCGTTAAAAAAAACAGAATGAATATAAACTTTAGTTTAAAGTAAAATAATAGGGTGAACGAAATCACCTCATTTGTCAAGCCAAAGAATCTGTGGTCTGGCTTTTTGTTAATAATATGTAGTTTTTTTCCTGTCTACAAATGTAAAGCATATGCATTCATAATAGAGCTTATCTCAACAGAAACTTTTTACTCGAAAATACCTTGTTATTATGTTGCTCAAATTTTCTTATTTTGAAGAGTGTAGTGATACAAAGACACTGGCAGGACAGGATTAGTGGTTCAAATATTGAATGACTCGGGTAATTTATAATGGAAATTATATTAGTCGGTCTTGTTGATATATGTATAACAGAAATAATACAGTATTAACCAAAACAGTGGCTGCATAAAAGGATTCGAGACAGTTTATAGCCTTTGTTGTTAAAGGGATACCATATCTTTGAAATGGTGGGTAAAAAGGTGTTAAAATAATTAAATAATAAAAATATTTCATGATACGTGTATTGGTCTGAATTCTTGCATACTCAATTGTTATTTAAAGTGAATTTTATATATGATTAAGTCGTCATGTCGTCATGTCATCATTCTTTTTCTAGTCAAACCGGTTCATCATAACTGCCGTTAATTAATTTTCATCATTCTAAATAAAAAAAAAATAGAATTTATCATAGAATCTCACTAAATAACCATAGTAAAATTGCACAAGATTCTCCATTGATATACTGCATGTGTCTTCGATGGACTGACCAGTCCATAGTTCATATTTCAGCACGATGGTAGTTTATAAACTCATTAAAAATTCCCCCTTCGTTATGTTTTATGCGATAGTACATAGTAAAGATCAAACTCGACGCAATTGACAACGTTTTTTGACATGCCGTAAGTATTTTGTTTCCAAATCTTTCAAGTTGCTATTTCGCTTTCGTCAACCTCAAAACAAAGGTGAATTGATATCCGATATGTCGATATTCGATACTTTGAGAGCTTATCGACTCGAGTTGTGAATTTAAGTTATGCGGAAGCTTTCATGAAAATTTTATTACGATGCCAAAAGTTAAATTATGTTTCAATTTCTTCGCGGGGATTATTGAAATGTCAATCATTTTGAATAGAAGCTTTCATTGCGGAGGAAACGGCACGTCGGTACTTTCAATTTGAAATTTTATGAAAGGAAAAACTTAGTGAGGAGAGATCGACTTTTCAATATTGTTTTGAATAACATTACGGTGAGTATTTATTTATGATACATAAACGCATAAATTTCGTTTTAATGTTTCGAATAATCTCCGAAGTAAGGTATTAAGTTAGATTTAAGCAAAGAGTAGGCGCAGTTAATGGTTTCAAACAAAGAAATTATACCGATTTCATAAGTATATAAAATAAACAATATTCATAAATTAAATTCAGTATTCACATTGTTGCTATTTTTTAAAAAATATTTTGTCGACACTAAGTTTTTGTCACAAGTCTTGTAACACAATAATGTTTTTCGTTTAAGTAACCAGATTGTGCGATGGCATTGTTTCTATAATATAATGTATGTTATTAAATATGTATGGTGAAACCCCATTAGAGCGGATTTAATATATTTTTAAAAATATTATCTTATATTATAAACTGCCTTGTTCGTTGCTGTGTCTTTAGCTTTAACTTTTTTCACTGTTTATTCATTGAAGACTACATTGCAAGTAAACACGAGCTGAAAAGTTACTCAAATGAAAATATCTTCAATTCGATACGGAATGTCAATTGCTTTAGTACGTGTCCACTGTCCACACTCAAGTTATTGCTTTTAATTATCAAATATAATATGACTATAACATTCAATTCATCAACAAACGCTTAAACATATGTGTTAGACTTGTATCCAGTGACGGCTGGTGACGGGGTGCTGGGGGGTGCAAAAGGAAGATTCAACTATTTTTCCGTACTACGGAAGAGAAACAGTTGGTATTGCGAACATCTGAATTGAAAGTCCATGCTATAGAAGTGTTTTAAAATCCAATGAATAGGAAAGAACTCTTGCAAAAATGGTTGAATCTTCCATTGCACCCCCCAACACCCCGTCACCAGCCGTCACTGCTTGTATCTGTATGCTTATCATTATATGTGTTACATTAGTAAAGGAAACTACTTAAATTATTTTATATTATTATTGTTATTTGAACAATACTAGGTTTTCATTGATGCCAGTCTGAATTATGAACTAAATAGGCTTTCAAATTATTTATAACAATTATTTACTTCAGTACCGTTAATTACTGAACGTTAATAAATATTGAACGACCATTTTCCAATAAAATACTGACTGTTTTAGTGACCATATTATGAACTTATTACTGACCGTTTCTTTTGTATTTACTGTCATTTGATAGAATAAGGCACTCAACTAACATTTAGTCGCAATATAATAATACTCTATCAGGACAACCAAAGATGTTCAAAAATGGTAGAAGGAAGTTCAGTTCCCATTGTTGTAAGATGATAAATAATTCGCAAAGAAACGTATATATGTACATAGATACGGTAAAGTATTATATTACATACAATCGATCGGTAAGCGAAAAAATACTCTTTTACGTGTTAAACAACGTTACAATATTTTTTCTCATTTCCTACGATACAATTCTTTGATGTTATCATTACTACATGCCAAAATGATTTTATTTTATTCGGTAGTATCTTCGATTAACCTACATACAGGTAAAACTTTTACACGTGCCAGGTACGAATCGTAAATATTTTATAATTTTAATTTTAACATTCTTCCAAGAACTTTTGTAACATAGCTTCCTACAACGTTTTAATATAAATACGTTCATTTATGAAAAAACTCAAACTATTAATTACGGCTACTTTTTGAAGCTTCGGATTAATATGTGTGTATTTTAAAATTGGCAATTGTCCTTGAACCAGACGGTATTGAGGTGTTTCCATATTTTTAGATACTTAGATTATATCAATTACAAGAATTTTTGTGAAAGTTACCAAAATATTTTCCTTATCATATAATTATATTATACTAGTATTGCTACCCGGCGTCGCTTAGCCCGGGCTAAGCGACCAATAATTATTTAATGTTATATCATTCGACATAATTATATCACAAAATCTAACATCCAAAATAGAGTTAAAATAAAATCACAAACTTTATTTAATTTGATGACAGCCCCATTCTCGCCCATTAAAATGTCCAAATTCATGGAAAAAATCTAATTTGCTGTCAAAGAAATGGCAAATAATACCTTCACATAAATAATAAACATTGTTATATTAATAAAAGCCGGGAAAAGTTCAGTAGAAGACTAATTTATTACATTTTGACTAAATGTCTTCGCCGATAAAAATTCAAAAATATTTTCTTTCATATTCGTTTTTATGGCAACTTGATGACCAACAATGCAAAAGGGAATTACAGACCCACAGACATACATACGCCGTTTCGGTTTTATATATAAGATTTATGTAACTGTCAAATAAACTGAAATTTGTCCTTCATCCGCGAATTATTTTATACTAATAAAATTAAAACATTATTCATTGAATTGGAATTTACTTGGTAGAACTCCATTATAACACAGTTAGAAAGAAATAGTAATACATTAACATTGTTGTTCTTTTTCACCGTGTTAAAATGAAAATGCCCCGAAATTTATTTAATTCTATATTATGGAATATCAGGAGCGATTTCGTTAGCAACAATGTGAAGAAGCGAAATCTACCGAACACGTTCCGAAAATACAACAGTTTTCGTCTGCACTCGTCCATGCATATGTTAATATTTGAAGTAATATCGTTGAAAATACTTAAAACTGTTACTAGTGGCATCACCATTGGCAAGCTGGTTTTACACTATGTGAAAAGAAACAGTTCACGTTTATGACATTCTCAAGGATAGGATAGTAGGCTTCTCATTTTGATGTCATATAAAACAAAAGAAATATTTAGCCGCTGATTTCTATCCAGGTATTTAAATTACATGTGCCAAATTGTATTGGCACCATCCAATATTTCGCTTTGTATTTGTTTATTATACGATTCCAATCGCATAATAAACAAATATACAAAAATAGGTGCGATTACAGTTTTTCCAATTTTATGGTCATATCATTTTGTTTGCTTCCAGATTCATACGAAAAATATTATGTAACAAAAAATGCTTTATTATTTTTTCGATCAAAAGCTCTTTATATAAATATAGGGTTAAATTGATATCGATAAGGAATAGACATGTCCGATTCCGATATCTATTATATTATATTATTTGATATTATCGATAAGATATAACTAATCGTACAATAATTACTAACGATATAGAATAATATGTATGTGTTTAACATAATTGTGCTATTTCTGGAAACAAAGGTTTTGCTACAAGTATTAGTTATATGTAAATCAATCTAGACATGTATGTATATATATATAAATCACTTCATCATCACATAATATATATATAATTATAAAATCACTTTTAAGTAGTTATTTATTTATTTAAGAAAAAGCAAATCATGGCATTACAGCTGATGCCAATGCGCCATGTATTTGACAAATATAAATACGTGTACTTATATATATACATACATGTAAATACATAATATTAATCACTAATTAATTAAAAACAAGATGAAAACATTGTAGTCATAAAAACAGAAAGAAAAAAAATTATAAAATCATATTAGAAGTTTTCAAAGATGTCAACCGAGTGAGTTCTGACAAAATCAACTTTTATTCATAAAATATAGTATTCGTCTGAATTCACTCACGTCAATATGAAATATGTCGACATCCGAAGCAATGCCGTTTAAAATTGTTAAAGCTCTTCCCAGAGACATTTCCATTGGCAGACTGGTTCTACCCCTTGGAAGAACAAACAACTCATGCTCACGATTCCTCAAAAAATTATCAGGAACATTCAACTTAACATTTTCAAGAATGGTGGAATTCTCATTTTGGCCTCGGATAAGCCGAAAGAAATATAATGCCAAGTACATTTCTCTTCGAGCATTCAAACTATTGAAAGTGAGCACCCCTAAGAGAAAGTCTGTTGGATAAAGCCATGGGTAGTACCCATATGTCCTCAAATAGAGAATTCTCAAAAATTTCTTCTGAACCCTCTCCACCATAAGAACACATTTCGCACCCCTCGGTGCCCAAACAATCGATCCACTCTCAAGTCGGCTTCGAACCAAAGAATTATACATTAGTATCAAAATTTTTACTCCTGGAAAGACCCTGGTAGTGCGGAGGATAAAGCCCAACATTTGCATTAACATAGGCATTTTATAAAAGAATTTTTGAAAAAATATATTTGTATTTTGAAAAACAATACAACTTGAAATAGAAAACAAATATTCTTTTATGTTAGGTATTTGTTTTATTAACAAAGAAAATATTTGATAAGATACAATATATTTTTATTATTTGTTTCACTAGAGAGCACAATTCGTTTATTAATCGTAATTGAGGAAGGTATGCAAGTTTCATAAGCAGTATTTTCCAACAACGTTTTTGGTATTAAAATAACAGTTCGTTACCTTACTTTAAAAAGGTTCTATTTGACATTATTGTCTACCTTTTAGTCGGAAAAGCTTATATTTACCGCTATATCACTATTAAGGTGTTCACTGTCAATACTTGGTGGAATGGCATTATAATAACTAAATAATATAACATTTTCAGTAATTTTTCCACATAAATTTTATTGGATCAGGACCGGTTCATGGCGAGCATCAGTTGACAATGCTCGCCATGAGCGAAACCAGTCCTGATCCAATAAATTTTATGTGGAAAAAGTACTAAAAATGTTTTTATTATTATTATATGTACATGAATTTCATAATTATCTATGGTTGAATAACGGAGTTATCAGAATTTCGTAGTTGCACTGCACCTGCACACTTTTTTACCAAATTTATTTGACACAGTTCTAAGATTGTCTTCATTATTTCCATCATTAGATATTTAAGATCATTACTTCTCAGCAAGAGCTGTGAAAAAAATGCTTAAAATAAGTAATTTGAAACATTTTACCATGCTCATTGTTACAAGTGAATTTTAATCAATCAAGACTTCAAACGCTCATATCTCAAAACAGTGTCAAGAGCAGTTAGAACCTTTTCAAAGTAAGATGTCGAGTTGATAAAAACAGATTTCATAATAAATCGAAAACAACGAAAGACTTCAATTAATAATTGTTTGCAGCAAAATTTCGTCGTTTCATACAAGAAATAAAATCTGAAATATATTTCAAACGCGTTGCCCACCAATGCTTTAAATCCGTATTTTTCGTTAGAAATTTCATACTGACATTAGTATCAGTATTAATGAATATTCTGTGTAAAAGTAAGATAAATTGTGAATGAGAATATTTGGAAACGAACAAATCGGCGCGGTCATTGAAGTAGACGAGCGTTGAGCACTCGACTACAGGCTTGGATCAAACCGTAGTGAACGATTTTCTCTTAAGCACGAAAATATAAATGTATTATCGTCCACGTGCGCTTAATAACACGTGACCTAAATAGACGCCATGTTTGCGCAGATGCACTCTACTAATCTTGATATGAGATGAAAACTCACGTGCGTTACCACTATAATATGGCGATCAATTATACGAAGACCTGATAAAAGCGAATGTTTAAGTAGGGTAATGGATACTTTGCTGACAAATATTGATGTTAATACCTTCCCCCACTTTTTCTAGAATTTTTATAAACATGTTTCAGCCGGAGCATTTTTTTTTTTTTTGTTGGTAGTTCATAAATTAATATATATTTTAACCCGTTAAGAAGCCTGATTGCGGTGTGTCGTAAATTGATAATCTAAAATAAATAGAGTTAGCAGTGTGAGAAGATTTTTCAATTTAAATATGTGTGCATTATTTGGTCTGTTCACTCCATGAGTGTGTTTAGAACTAATAAAAATGAATTGATTTTTAAATTGTTACTTGTTGGAATATTGGAAAGTCGGCTCAGCAGAGAAGATCTTGATGGACATATATTACTTGTTGAATGGCTAAGTTTATAAATGTTTCATTAGTACTTGTAGATATCAATTTTTGCTCTCATCTGAGCTCACAACTTCTCATTTATTTATAACATAATTATAGTGCACGAGTAACTAAATAATACAAATTCTCGCAAAATAGCTATTGAAATACTCCATAAGGATCCCACATGCTTTATGTTGTAAGCGGGAGCTGCTTAAAAAAATATATTTGTTGAATCCACTTGCTGTGTAACTAAGTGTGACACGCGTTTCGGTCATAATATAATGATTCTGATATTTATGATGCATTGAAAATTGACAATTTTTATAGTTAATAAATGCGGAAAAGTTTTCTAATTTGTTTTTTCGGCTGTTGATCCATTTATTAAGAAGGAATTATAATTGTCCAGGAGAAAATCACTGTTTCAAATTCCCGTTTTTAGATGTCAACTGTCACTTCTTGGTGGAAATGGCATTATTTTAAACAAATAAGGTACAATATTTCCAAGTGTAATTGTATACAGATATAAACCGGTTTCGTTTGTCGCGAGAATTTTCATTTCTTCTACTGATTTTCAGCTGAAAATCCGTTCCGAGCCCAGTCCGTTAATAAAAGACAAAACACCCAAGTGTGTGTATCCATGCGATGTTTTACTGTTTTATTTTGTTTTATTGAGAAAACGAAAAAATTAACAATTTAATCCGCACATAAAAACCCAAGCCGAATACTTCTTGGCAACATTTACCTGAATATGGCTAGGGGAATAAATATTTTTTGTAGCTTCTTGTGCGGGTATGTTTGTATGTGTTTATAGTGATAGTGTAGAGCCGGGGATTACCGGCTAAAATTACGGTCGTGGGGCCTTCGTGGTTTATCAATAATACAGCAACACGTCGGCTACTGTATTCCAGCTCTATTCCTGCGCCATCTATCGTTGTGTTCTTGTAATCTTTCGTGAACCAGAGATCCCACGTGAAGAGGAAATAATAGTAAAAAAAAAAACAGCACACATAACTAGCCAAATAATGTAAAGTAAAATCTTAAATACAACAAAAATACATTTATAATTGGCATCGACATGCTTGGTGGAAAATCGTTAAGTTATAATAATAAAATCCTTTTTTTTGCACTAATTCTATAATGTAATGAATGTATCAAAATAGATTTCGCTGAATGCTGGTATTTTAACCGATACTATTCCAATGCTAACGGCTTAAGCTTGTATAATTTCATTGTAATATTGACTGAATAAGATAGTAGTAAGAACGATCAGATGAGTCTGGATTCAAGGCCGGCCAAAGTCTATTAGAAACTATTTTATAATACTCAAATAATTCAGTGGAACACGAATGGTTTTCATCTCATGCCTTTTTACATACGCTGTTGTGAAAAATATTTTGTAATTATTTCATAAAAAAGCCAAAAAAAAATACTTTGCGACTGGCAATTTTTTTTAAATAATTGTCTCATAATAATTAAACGTAAAAAACACTAATTGAGTGATTTTGTAAAAATAACGTTACAGCGTTGAGTGAAGTTTCTGAATCTTCTAAAGGTTTGTAAAATAAATTATTTCTCACACAGACAAGGCAAACAATTTATCTTGTAAAATATCTAGTACAGATTTTTTGATATTTAAAAAAATATATATTTTCACAAAACAAACAAAAAAGATCAATAATTTAAAATTTGTTACGTTTTGCAAAATAAGTTTCTGGGATTAATATAAAGTAATTATTAAATAAAGTTTGTGTGTATAATGTTTTGTTTTTTTAAATCAAAATTTAATACTTTGCGGATTACATAATTCCGCAGTTAATCGCTCAACAGTTAAACAAGTTTATTCGGTGGTGTACAAAATGGGCTTTGCTTTATAAAAACTTATTCCCTTAAGGAATTTGTACTAATTAAGTAAGTAAATACTGCGCGCTAAGATCGCTAAAACACTAAGGTATTCTGAATTTTTAATAATCAAAGTCTTTGTGTGTTTTCCACTTTTTGTAATATTAAAGAAAAATTTGATTATTTTTCTCAATAACCCCTTTGCATTTATTTGCCCAAGCAGAATAGAGAGACAAAGTTGAAAAATAGAGATTTTTAAATATACATATTTTAACCTAGATTTTTTTGTAAATTATTCGTTTATATCTGTCGCCGAGTAAGATTTGATTAAGACAAAGGATCTTCAACTTTTCAATCACGCCCAACAAGAACGTCTAAGCAACAAAGAGCGATTTTTTAAAACTTGTCTGTTAGCAATGTGGATAAAATGGACTAATAATGGAGTTTATCTCAACAGGAGTTGTACTGTGAGAAATGCTTATTACTCAGTTGCTAAATCTCTCGTTTTCGAAGATGGTAGGGATAAGGATATGACTAGTGGTTGCTCGCTACGTCCCATTTTCAGGATCAGGGGGCAGGAGCGATTACTTAATCCAAAGATTATAAACTAATAATCTTTGGATTGAAAATAATGGTGCATTTTCCACATTTGACGCACGGTAATGGAGTTGTAGGTGATGATTTAATCAATATATAAAAAGTCAAAAAAAATACAATTTTTTGCAATCCTTTTTTGCGCCCAAAAAACTAGGATGGTCGCCCCAGAATGATGCAGCATTGTTCTTTTACTCGAATTCTGTGACATTGTTTTCTCGCTTTTTCTTTAGATTTGTTATAACAAGCCAGTGGCACATTTTATTATCCTCAATAAGTTCAGCAAATGGTTATATATATTTTAATTTAGGATTTCGACTGAAGGTGCTTAGTGCAATTTCAATATCGAATTTGAATCGTTTGAATTTTGTACTTTTTACGATAAACAAAACCCGGATGGAAACTCATAGAGAAGTGCGAAATACAAACGATTAAAATTTGGTTCTATATTTGCATTTATTTTTTGAAATGGATGAGCCACCCAACCGCAAACGAGTACAGTGTGCACGGACAAAGTTTTTGGCCGAATTACTGCATTGATAATTTTAAATGAACACATTACTTAAAACAGTACATGAATAAATAATTGGGTGCAATTAAAAAATATGAAACGATTTAAGATAAATAAATAGTGATTTGGTGAGACGAATATAACTATTTCAGATAACACAATCACACAAAAGTGCACATTATTTTCCATTATTATATTATATTATTAGTCGTAGTTTGTTAACCGCATTCAAAGTATATGACGGGTCACAGTTTTCCAAAAGTTGCATTAGAATAAATCCCTAAGAAAATGCATATAAATACATAAATGCTCAATCCTGAGAATTATAATAATATATGTAATACATACAAATACATTATTCGATTTCGCAGGTGAGCAAAGTATGTGAAAAAAATATTTTATGACTTATTCCTTTGAATTTGGCCAAAATGAAATTTTGCCAATTTTTCTGTGAGCTCATGATAGTTTTCGATATTTTTTTACATTTGAAATTTGTTTAAAAATTCTATGTGTATATGAAAAATACTACCCTAAAAACAAGGCTGTAAAGCATAATATTTTATTATCTTATTGGAAAACAAAGTGAAGATATTAAATTAAAAGCAGTTCTTGTAAGCTGCGACTCATTAAATATTCAATTTAGAGTCACGATGTAAAATTATTTATGATTATGATGAATAAACATACATTGGTTCCAATCACTAATTACCCTACTAAACTATATTTGTAAATAACATTTTCGATAGATGGCGGTAGCTTTATTCCCTAGCTGTGTAATTAATTGTGTTTAAGATAGAAAATATCATAGGTAATAAATACGTTAAAAACGTTAGTTATTTTTAATCCATTATAGTATTTCTTTATTTCATTAAACTTGTTTGAGTATTTCTTGTTTATCCATTTTATAAATTCGTGGCTAATTGTTAATAATTAATATTAATTACTACGAAGTAGAGAGAATCATAAAAAATGCAGATGGCAAATTAAATAAAAGCGTTGTAACATGCGAGGACTACTTTTGAATACAACAAATGTTCTTATATATTATTCCGCGTTTATTGTGTTCATTGTTTACCATCGAATTTTCTTTTCCAGTCGATCCTGGAGTGGGCACGTCACTGTTGTTGATAAATGGCAAGACCTGGTAATACGAAATGACTATGAGATATAAATGTACACAAACCACGTGAATATTTTATGAACATAAGTGTGTTGCGCGATGAGAAACGTCTGTATAATATAAGGTGATTGCCAAACGAGGAGGTTTTTATCAGATTGGAAAAGTGGCAACACCAAATCACAGCTATAGTGCAGCGATAAACTTTTATGTTTTGTGTAATAGAAAAATGATTTTGACACTTTGTTTGATGAGAATTGATTTGAACCAAGACTCGAGCGGTACGGTGAGAACGAAATTGAACATTCGATGCACTGAACATTTTTGAGTCAAATAAATATATTTAGTATTCTTTCAGGTCAATGAAAGCCATCTTGTTTAAGTCAATGAAAAATAATCATGTGTTAAGCTACTTATTTGGGCTAAACCAACACAATAAATATGACAATTTCCCAGTGTCATCCGCAATCATTATATGTACATAAGGGGAGTTGCTTTATTTTCTCCTGATTAAGAGTCTAAATGTGACAGCATATTAATATGGGAAATGTATGTACTAAAACTGTTGGAACAAAAATTTTGTTTGCTAACCCTTACAAAGCCACCATTAAAAATCCCTTATTTTACCGTGCAGTCACATCAAAAAAAACCTTTTTAAAATGTATTTAAGTAGCGACATAAAATGCAGTAAATAATGTTGCTATCCTTAGAGGCATATACATGGCATCATTTTAAACATTTTTTTTCTTCATTTTAATGGCTCAATTGAGTATCGTTACTGCATGTCTAAGCAAGCTTAAACATTTTCAGCGTGCAAATAAAGGTATGAAAAAAATGGTTGAATATTTTTATTATTTGTAGCTAGCTCACTCTTTGTAAGTTTCTTTTATATGTATGTACTTACATGCGTGGGAGATTTTATTCCCTATCCGAATTCCCTATTCAAGATTCAAATACGCACATAAAAAGACTTTGGAAGATTAACTATCCATGTGAACATGACGGTACCCATGGTACCTCCGACCCCACCCACTACTGTCTACTTACTATTAAGCAATTCCACAGATCCAAAAGCTAACTTCTTTGAGTTCGTTTATAACCAAGGGAATTAACATTCAGATATTATAAAAACGACTATCGAGCATGATACGAAAGCAGGTTATAATTAAATATAAAGTTATTTTACGTCTGACTGCACATCTATGGTATTTAAATAAATTGTATTGTTAAGCTAAATGTGAGAGACTTAGAGTAGGATTGTGTGTGCGAAAGAATATAGACGACTGAATTTTTTGCGGAGTCTTTGTTTAAAAATATACAGCTGTACTGGTGGACTTCAGGCCATCCACCGGGATGAGTGAAAATAATAAATGCGCTAAATTATTAATATATCGATGGTTGACTGTCAAATGTTATTATGTGACTAAATGTTGATTGGGAGATAATTGACTTCACTTTTATTTATCATTTTATTTATATTTAAATAAAACAGTAATTTTTTGATGTTACAATATGTGGATATCTTCACATTATCCCACTTTCAAAGCTCATTCAAATATTTACGTGATTTTTTTATATACTTTATTGATATTCATTTCTATATAACATTGAGTATATTTGTGTAAAACTTATCAGAGCTATGTTATTTGTAAAACTAATTGCTTAAATATCCACTAAGCGACTCTTACAGCCACTACGTTCAATTAACCGTTAAAAAACATTTTTTTAAGCTCGACAAAATTATTAAAATTCTAAAACATGACAATAATACATAAATGATATTATACTGTTTTGATATGTTATAAATTAATAATACTTAATTAATTTAACCTATTAACGCCCAAGAGAAAACTGCCAGCGAAAAATATGTTTTAATGCTATTTATTGTGACATATTGAATAAAGAAATTTATTAAAAAAATATATATAAATAAAATGTAGAAAATAAAGGGGTGTACACGATTTAGTGCAATGGGCGATGAAGAGTGGTATTGTCCAAAGACATTTTGTTCCTCACATAAAGTTTTCTTGCTCAGTTCGCAACTTTAGTAACCTTGGTTGTGGCAAATAACACAATGGTTTTTCGATGAGCTCGGAGATGGAACCGCTATTTTTCCATTCTAGTCCAAGTATTGCTGATGATGACGGACGACTTATATTTCGTTTTTAGTATAAAATCGGAGTCATTTTCCCCTCTAGGTTAATTTTTCTTAATTTTTTATAGTTCTATGTGAAAATTTCTTCATTATTTTTTATCGCATTGCGTCGGTGGCCCTGTAGCGCAAGAGTCGAAAATTATGAAGCAACTGATAGTTCGTGAAAAATTTATCGAAATACTCGATATGCTCAACTGGTACAGTCGGAATATTTCCCAGCAGAGATTATACATCTCTCGTGCCAAGGGATCAATAGGAACTCGAAATAGCTATGAGCGGTTGTTTCAGCCCAATTTCGACACACTAGTTTTCCAATTATCAATTGCTTGGCTGAATGACGGCCAAAATATTTAATCATATGCTCATCCACAGACAAATTTTCATAAAAAAACTCCCCACTAGTACGAGTTTCTCTGAATGAGATTCCACCAAAGTCTCACTTTGAACATTTTGCTAGTCAAACCTGCAGTTAGAGAATGGTCGATTTAGTGCCGATTTCTTATTATGTCTAAAAACCTATGACCTGACATGCAATTTACGACCAATGGAACTCCAAGATTTTCATTCAAACGCCAGAAAACATGTTCGGTCGGCAGTTCATGATATCCAGCTTATGCCAATATTTCTAAAAAACTTTTAAATCATAATGGCTCTTTTCAAAATTATGCCAGAATAAGCAATTGTTGACGCTCTGGTGCCCACTGTACACGATTGGGTACAGAGCAATTCAACATCGCCTAGCAAACGGTAGTTGCAAAATATTGACAAAATAGTGTAACACGTTATAGTGGGGTCTAAATAAACATAAAAATAAAAAAAAAAGTTTAAATATTTTATTACTAATGAAATAAAAATATCTTTCTGAAATAATCTTGATTCAAAGATATATTTCGGTGATAAACTAATGACATTTATCAACGCATTTTTGCAAAGTTTTATTTTTTTACTGTAAACTATTTCTATTTAGTTTAATAATAAGCAATAACTTTCATAAAAATCTGAAAAAGAATACACCAAAACACACTTCAAACAGGTGTACCAAAAGAGGTACAGAAAGCGTTAGTGGGTTAATGTACTCAAATTTTAGAACACTGTCAAATAGATAGGCCAAAATGTGATAGATGGAAACTAACCATGATACCACAAATCCGTCAGCCATGGTATATCCTTGGTGTAACGGTATCGTACAATATGCGCTTCTATTTCTGTATTGCGGTATTTGCCTCGAATGTCCAGGTTGAAATAATACCCAGATGTGTCCGAATTTAATTTCAATTATCGGTTTAAATTGATAATGTTTGTGATCAGTGAAATGTTTATAATTAAACAATAAATTATGACACAAATTTAACTCAACTCAATCAATTATCGTCAGCGGGAGAAAAAGGAAGTTACTTTTAATTCATTACTCCATTAAATATTAAATAAAAAACAGAAAGTTTTTTTTTTACGTAGTTTTTATGTAAATTTACTGGTAAATAAATATGATAATATGCTTGTATAGATATTATACGTAAAACTAGTCATATATTTAATATAATTCTTACGTCAATAATTTTTTAAGAGGTCAGGTTACTGGATGAATGTATTATTTCCAGAGCTGTGGAGGCCGAGTCGGAGTCGTGGAATCGGGACTTTTTGGCTGGAGTCGTACTTAGAGTCGAAATTTTGAAAAGTTCAAACTTTTTATTTTTGCATATAATATGTCAAATTTGGGTATTGGCCGTATTGGTAGGGTTGATATTTAATTGAATACACATACATAGGAAAATTAGGAAACAAAGTGACAATATTACACTTTTTTAGTCGGAGTCGGGTTTTAGGTCAATGTTGGAGTCGGAGTCGGAGTCGAACTTTTTTTACCGACTCCACAGCCCTGATTATTTCACTAATTTCGTTATTAAAATATCGATATAGTGTAAAATCCTTGTTTATGATTTACCTATGATTGTATTTTTATACGCTTATTAAGCACGGTAAAATTGCTATTGTACATAAAACAGGTATTTTTCACAACTGATACGAATAGAATGCACATGGTATCTTTACATTCTTAAACGGCAACACATTTTTTTTAGTGTTTGAATGAAAGCATTGATGCATTTTTCCCTGACCCTTTTGTCCTGTGTCACCGCAATAATTGGTATTGGTGACCCCGAGGGATACCTGGTACCCAGTTGATCTAAAAAAGGATGTTGAATTTATTTCCCGTCTCTGAAGTAAACAATTGAATTTTAAAAGTGAGTCGAATGCACGATTCTGAGGCAGGAATATTTGAGTATTACATTTTTGCTCAGGTACGCTCATTTAATATTTAGTTCGATTGGAAGGAAAGAGTGGCGGAAGCACATAAATCTTTCAGTAAACCTGGTTTTAACCGGGGTGTATCGCCGGTATAAGCCGTGTATAACATAAGGCCAGTGAATTTGAGTCACACATGTTTTTCGGCGAGCGTTTTGTACTTGGGGACACTGTTTTATAAACATAAACTAACTAAGGGAATATGATATGATCATAAATGTATGACACGATAATAGAATATGATCAATATGATAATTTTTAGATAAAGCTCGGAAACATTTAGAAAATAAGTTAAGAGTTTAAAAAAATCGATTATTTTAAAGTTAGCATATTTGATTCAATTGTAAACAAAAAAGTAGAATGCATTGAAAATGTAAGGATTTTATTGGTATCCTATAATCACAAGTTGGTATAGTTTGAAAATTGCGTAGAGAAGGACTCTTTTATGTTTATTGAATACGTTCTACTATCTAACTAGCCAAAGCTCGAATTGAAGCCCCCGAGTGCGATGTGGCGGTTAGTGGAATCCGCAGAGAGTAGCTTACTCTCTCGTAAAAAAAATCAAAACAAACGCACCTTTATTACATAATCATCAAAAAAAAATATTTTATTGTCTTTAACAATTACATTTGATTCAAATAAATGAAACATAAATTGATCCACTTTTTTTAAAACCCGCCAGTTTGTTTTATTTTTTAAATACCATTAATTATTTGGCCAGTTTCTAATTCGATAAATGGTCAGTAATAAACGCTTAAAACGGTCAGTAATAAATACTTAAAATGGTCAGTTAAAAATTATAAATGGTCAGTTAATAATAAATTTTGGGTCAGTGTTTTATTGGAAAATGGTCAATAATTTTCTGTAAAAGTGTTAGTAGATATCTTTAAACGAGGGATATAAGTTATATTATAACATATAACATTAAAAATACATATACATATGGTGTTCATATGGTGTTGGCAATCTAAAAAATTGAAACGTCAAAAATCAAGTCATATGTCATATAATATCGGCTTCATAAAATACATTACTGACCGCTTTATTTAAAAACTGACCACATTCACACTGATACAATGACAACTGACCGTTTATAATATTTAACTGACCATTTTGATTTTTCACTGACCATTTATTTATTTAACTGAGCAAAACTTAAATTAGTTATTGACCCATTAAATACACGCCTTTTTTAAAGGTCATGGTCAGCTTTGGTCTGAAACGTGAAAACTAATCCAATATACCTTTCATTTATAATTATTGCAAAAAAGAACAACACTTGTGTATGACTGGTCAGCAAAAAATAAGCTGCAATGTTCTTAAGATCGAATATTAGGGCTGGAAAGGTGAAGCAAAATCAATATGCATGAGACAGTCATCTGATATTTTAAAATTGATCTAGTGATTATTGATAAATGCGGGAGACCTGTAATTGGCAGTGGTAAAACAATTATTATTTGATAAAATTTGTAGTAAAAATATATCATTATCTGTTGAAAGATACGAGTAAGCTTGTTTTAAAGTTGAACTCCCCGTGTACTTACAGGGTAAAAAAATAATAAAAAAAGATGAACCAACTCTTTTATACCAGTATAAAAGAATTCCCCACACTAACTCCATAATTTTTCTAAAAGGATGTAGGTTTTTACGAAGAAAATAATAAAAAAGCTTTTTTTTTTTTTGTTGATTTTTAGCTACGAAGTAGGTGATACATAAAATATTAGCTCAGAAAAAATTAAGTGGTAGAAAAAAGAAAATTTCCTACTAACAATCGAATGTTTTTTTATTATTTCTTGTCAATATTTGTTTCCGGCCCATTAAAACAAAATATAATATTTCAGTATCTGTAAGCGATTCACACGAAGTAGAATAAAAGCATACATTCAACAATTTTTAAATTTGATACTTTAAGGTATAGGAATCGCATTTTAAGAAAAAAATATAATTTATTTCATTCGACACATCCAATAGCAGATACGATTTTTTTAAAGCATATTTAAATATAAGTTTTAACAGTTATTTTGTATTCAATTTCACAAACAATAATTGTAGGTAAAGGTTGCTCATCAGTCATGTTGATTCATTATCATTTCATTTTTTACATCACATCATGTAGTTGGTTGACATAAACGAATTGGTAAGCAAAAAAAGCGCAATGAAAAATATTAAGCCTAGACTCATAAAAATAATTGACAATCAATAATTGAACATTTTAAATTGCTAGCAAATTCGTCGATATTTTTTTTCTCGATATATTTTTCACAGCGTCAATGTTCTGTTTGAGTTATTATGTGCTCAAATTATTGCAGCTAACATAAAATGAAATATTAAATGTGAATTTTCTACTTTTCCATGAGTTTTTCCGCTAGCGTCCCAAATTTCACCTATCGTCATCTTCAGGCTTTTCAAGTGCACGTATGCACTTGAACTGACGCGTATTCTATATCTTGTATTGCTTATATATAAGAATGAAAGAATTGCATGGGTCAATTACATTTTCATATATTTTAAATGTGATATCGTTAAAATTGATTACTACATGATAGCATAGACATGCCTACTAATTTTATAAATAGGTTTTATCCGACGTATCATTAAAGAATTGGTTCATTTTAGTTCTTTGAATTAATAATATATGATAATTATTAGAAAAGATAAAGCAGAGGTAAATAAGGAAAAATTGCTCATTCGAAATTGGCAAACTATTAGCCCTATTTATTTCTAGTATTTCCTGGCAAAATAATTTATGATCACAAATCACAACTTTTTTAGAAGGTTTTTATTGCCACGTAATAATTCAATGACATTTCAAGTTTAACTCTCTCACAAATATTCCGCTAAAATTTATTATTTTTTCATATCTAGTCGATAATATACGATACGACTACAAAAAATCTTACACTTAAAGTTGCTGTAAATTGGCAATCAAACTGTGTATCATGAAAATTAAAAGAAGACGATTTATATTTTTTATTCAATCGGAGACTGATCATTGAAAAACATAACAGCTGAAGAGAGTGTGGTCCAAGCAACAAATTTCCATGCGGTTTGTAAGTTTACTCGAAGAAGTCGAGGGGTCGTTGGAAAATTTTGCAGGTAGAAGTAGGGAGTAGGAAGAGGGTGACAGATACACCTCATGCCAACAGTCTGAAGAATGTGGTTTGAGTTTGAGAATACATCATTTCCGTAGTATTCAACTACAATAAATAAATCAGAAAAATATTATAATAATCTCAGGACTATTTGGTTTGGTGGAAATTTAAAGTAAGAAATAAATTGAGTTTCCATAAGACGCTTAGCGATGGAATAATAAGCTAACCAATCACTTTAGTTACCTTGAAGAAAACAGCGCGATCCTAATTAGTCCAAGACCAGTCGACCCCTGGGAATCGAACTGGAGAGCTCTTGCTGCTTAGCAGTAGGTACGTAAGTACAGTTTAGTTGCTAAGCCTCTCGGCCACTTTAATCTCTCTGTTAAGTCGGCTTTATGACAACGCTTTCCGGCTTACACGGCAAACCGTACATATTATAGAGACGTGTAACTAATTACGAAAGGTGAAGCACTGACTTATATAAAGGGGGCAAGCGTGGAAAACTGATTGATTTTAATCGATTGAAAACGGTTTCGAGTCTTGCCCTATAAACCGGTCGCCGAATTCCCGCATCTTGCTTTTAGTAGTGTTTTTTAATTTCAAGTTACATAGTTTCGAACATAAGCGCTAAACGCAGAAAACGGTTTAGCTTTGAATTAAAGTGGTGACAGTAACATATCAAACTATAGGTATTCCCTTGAAAGGTGTTCACTGTCATTACATGGTGAAATGGCAATGTATTAAAAAATAATACATTTTTGCACTTATTCAACATTAGATTTATTAGATCAGGACTGATTTCACTCATCGCGAGCATTATTTTTTTTTTTATTTGTAAGTTTATTGCTTTTGTATTGTGAAAAAAGATGAAAACATTGGAATTATCAACTGATCCAGTCAAAGCTGCAATCTAGAACTTATCAATACTCTGACTAGTCTGTATACGCTTTCGGTTGATAATGATCGCGATGAGCGAATCCGTTCCTGATCCTAATAAATCTAATGTGGCACTAATTTAAACTATATTTATTTTTTATTATTTCTATATTGTATATATCCACGCTTTTATGTTAGAAAAAATCAGAACACCTTCGCTTGATCATTGTTATATCGGCGTCTGTTGGCTATAAAAAGAGATTTGGTTTTTTGATCATAAGTGAAGAATTATTATTCACTTCACCTGTAGAATAGGTTCAATATTTTTCTAAATACAAACCCATACTAACGTGCGAGGTTAAATACTAACCTTGGCTAATCCTTTCTATCCCTTCTCTCATCGAACTAAAGAAAGGTTGAGGGACAAGCAGTTTTTATAGACAAACATAAGTTGAGATACCTCCATTAAGTTTCCAAAAGTTCTACAATGAGAGCGGACAATAGCTTTACAATCACTACACTAATAGGCAGTTGATAAAGCATTATATTTTTTTTTTAATTAATTACAAAAGTGAAAAATAGAGTATAGTTTTAAAAGAATTTGCATTAAAGATTTATTATAATTTAATATAACAGAATAACTAGACAAAGTATTTTTGCTTGTGTTCCAGGTTTGACTAGTATAATTTCGTGAACAAATAACACTCCAGTGTTGACTATTTTGAACTAGTTACCAAATAAAACTCCAGTTTTTGATATATAAGATAAGATTTTTTTTTAAATCGTTAATATTAAGCACCACTCACTCTTTGGAATTCATATCACATAAGAAATATGGCCGAGAATTCTCCAAAACACTCGCGAAATATAATATTCCTTTAAGTTTGGTGGTCCAGTGGTAGATAATAATTTAGCTGCAAAGGACATGAATTATTATTCAGATGTGTTTTCCTTACGACGTTTCAAATATTCATATGAGATCAAATCCTAACTAGGCGGAAGTAATTATAGACAAACTAAGTTTAGTTGTGTGTTGGATCAAATGATGATGCAAAAAAATAACAACAATGTGAGGATTTGTTTACTTTGATCAATAGTAGTGAACGAAGTTTTTATATTTCACGATAAAATTATAAATACTTACGGAAGATTATTTTTTCATCGTACTGCGTAAATTTGTATTCATCGGTTTTGCTTTAAGATGACTCATGTATGGAATAGGCAAACGTGTAGCAAACGCATAGTTGAATTAATTAAAGTAGTTAAATGATGATAAATAATAAATTATTTAACAATAATGTTTTTGTATAAAAAGAGCAGAGTAAGTTGTCCAATTAGTTCGAGTGGTAAAACTGGTAATTTTAGAACGTTTATCTTACTCGGTAGCGCGTGCAAGGGTTCGAATGCCAAATTTGGGCTTTGAGTAACGCCACTGTTCATTTTTAATCAATAAAGACTTCAGCTTAATAAGTATTCTTGGAAATAAAATGACTTCTTATTCCAGGTTTTTATAGCCTTCATTTCAAACTTCTCTGAATATTCTACACAAAAGTGTTTTTTTATGACAACTCTAATGGACATGTATTTATTGTGAGCGTTTACAGAATGTTATCCAAAGAGTATTTTTTTATACGCGCATTATAAACCCTCTCTTACAAGTGTCCAATTTTGTAAAAAACTTTTTATGGCAGAATATTTTGTGACTTATTGCGAATTATTCTTACTTTTCCTAACTTGGTACACGTTTAAAGGTCACAATATTTGAACCGGCACGGTTCTATCTACAATATTAAATCATTTTGGCGAAATTGATTTCCAAAATAAAAACAAAATTATAATAATTTTTTTTACAATATAGTAACACGAGTTTTCCAATTAAAACTGCTTGCTACGAAGATTCTGAACCTCTTTTTTAGAACAAAATAGGAATATATATTTATATATTTGACTAGGACAAGACAAGTGTTAAGCTATTCACTCTTAGTAACATTCGCTTTTAGGATCAGTAATAAGGATAATAAGGGTATTTTTGACACCACATACAAATATATCTTGGAGCACACATCAATAAATTGATCAAAAGATCAAGCAATTAGGATTTGCGATACTACATTAAAAAATCACGATAATTATAACAAACCCACTTAATTCATTGAAACTCGCTTACGTTTACGCCAATTTACATTTTAATAGCAATTTAACTTAGTGATCTACTTCTATTTTAGTATATAAACGATACAAACTGTTTACTGCGCGTCAGTTCAAGTACTCCCGTGCACTTGATTACAATTGATACAAAATACCGAGGTCTGAAGAAAACTAATGAAAACATTAAGTATAGATTAAAACCAATTATGCCAGCAAAATTGTTCGTACAAAATTCACATTGCTGTCTGATGCTAAAGTTAGGTCAAGGATACCCTGATTGAATAGTGTACTAAATGTTTTTTTTTATGTCTATAATACGCCGTAATTACACTAAACTTTTCCAAAAATACTTTTTAAGTAACGTTTGGTTTTTTTTTTAAGATTTATGATTCGATTGTAAAAATCAATATATGTATGTAGGTATATTTAATTTTTGCGAATAAATAAAATAATTTCATAATATGCGGTCTGAAGTATATTTTTGTATGACTATCTGCGGCATAGAAAATATTAATTAGTATCTTAGAATATGAAAATTCAAAATGTTTTTTTTACATAATAAATAATATTGATTAAATCGTATAATTAAAATCCGCACATACAACATTAAGTCAGAATTAGAGACACCAATTCAAGTATCGAGTACTCGATACTCGAGTATACTCGTCCATTTTTCAAGTTTTCGATACTCGAGTAATTTGAAAAATACTCGAGTAATACTCGTACTTTAATGAAGATTTATTTCTGATTTTTTTTTTAAATAGTGGACAGAAAAACTATATAGCACTATTTAATTCGATGCTAACTTTTAAGCCGACGTCCACAGCAACAGAGAGAGTTTTTTCTACTGCGGAAATAAAAAAAACAAGACATTGAACCAAATTAAATTTACTTTTTATTACTTTTGATATATGTTTCATATATTGAAATAAATTTATTAATTGAATAGAATAAGCTTATTTATTTATTTATCATCTATTTATGTACACAAATTTGAATTAATACCATATATTTTGGTACATCTGAAACTACTCGAGTATTTTGAAATTTTACTACTCGATACTCGAGTAGTTAAGATGTCGAGTAATTGGAGTCTCTAGTCAGAATAATGGCTTAGTATTCTGCTAAATACGAAAGTGAATTTCTATGATAGTAATCGATATTCCCGACCTTAGAACGGCTTCATGTTATTATAATATTATTTATAGTACGCCAATAACTTATATTCTTTATGGCTTGCATGATATTACCGTGAAAACCGATGTTGAGTTTTTTCGTTGATTGTTATGTTATTAAAGAGTCTCGATTACATACTTCACTTAATCATTCAATTTCATACGGCTTCAACGATATAATCAATAAATTATATGATACATAAGCATCAACAGAGAAAAGTATTGCTGAAACTTTTTTACATCTTAAGCAAAATTAAAACAACCCCTAGACGATTTTATGTGTATCATCTCTGTTCCCAATGTTGAAAATATTGACTTCAAATGGAGTTTATTATAAAAAAAATATTCTACGAGAAATTTCTGTTACTAAATTGCTTGACCTATCCTTTTACGAAAAGAGAGTAAGGATAAAAAGGATAGTGCTAGGACTGGAAAAGTGCCTGTTTTAAAGATCGGACTGGTGTTGGACCGAATTGTAGACAACACAGGCATATATAACTCCGAACAGAAATCAATAATTCGGTGAAAAATGAAACTGCATGGACTGGGACTCGAGCCCGTGCCATACGCAACCAAACCAAAAACGTTGACACTCACCTGCGAACCCGACGATTGGGCAGTTGTAAATTTTAAGCCGAAAACATAGTATAAGCCGAGTATTTATAGCCTCGCTAATTTATTTGTTTCTTAACAAGTGTAACATTTTTCATAGAAATACTTAATAATTAATATGTAAAATTTACCAGCGGAAGAATACAATATACTAATATTATGCAACATATTTTGAAAGATATATTAGCATAAGCACGCTGTCTCTCGTTAAATATAATATTTTAAAATTTGAAATGTAATTAATAACGTTAATAAAGTTCCACTTCATCCCTTTAATATATATCAGATAATTAATATCGAGACCCGCTCGTAAACTTAAATCAATTTTAATTAAAGTATTTCAGTTTCATCTTCTTGGCCACCGGTAGAATTTGTAAACACAAAATCAATCTTGCGCTAGTAGCTCTGAAACGCAAGCCTTCGAGTGTCTTTGAAGTTTTTATTTGTATAAATATTATTAAAACTGTACAAATAATTACTTAGATGTGCGAAAGGCTATTTTAGCGTGTCAGTTCTATGAAGACAAAAAGTGTCTACAATTATTGATAAATCCAAATCATGCACTTTGGCATGAGGCTTAAGTAAGTACAATATTATGTCATCACATGACCTCACTAATCAGCCAACTTATAATGATCAATCTGTAATATTTGTTTTTATGCTGTTTGGCAACGGTTTGCTATAGTAATATCTGTTTACTTTGAAATTATACGTGGAAATAAATATTACAATTATTTTAGAAAGAGTTGCCATGCTTAGTGGTATGATTTTTATGATATTTATATTCAACTGCATCGACTAAAATCAAAGTACATTATTTGAATACAATATTATAAATTGTAAAAGAAGTTTTTTTGGCACTGCAAACCTTTCTCTTTTCTGTCTTCGTTCTAACCCGGTGGTCCCTGAAAGTCACTCCCACGTAAGCGCGTTGCCACTAGCGCGCGATATAAGATTATTTTGTATTGTTGACTGCTCATTTAAAGAAATATACTTATCTAAGATATTTTTTTTTCTAAAATTACATTTTATTTAAAATTAATTTATCTCTTAACAAACAAACCAATAAAAGAAAATTAAAAAAAAAAAAAAACGCCATACATATTATATGTGAGCATTTATCCATGTTTTTGTTTATCAGCCCAGCGCGCTAACGTCACTGCACCCCCTCTAATGTACCCACCGTGCAAAAATAAAGTCCGATATAAAAATCATAGTACACACACATAGGAAAATATAGGTGCATAAAGTAGCTGTCTAAAAGTTTCCCCTCTTTCTTCGTAGCCAAATTTCGAACGGACACAGTATAAAAAATATTATCGACAAGATTAATGTTTATTGTTTTATGCCTGTATGTTATGAGCTCCGGTGCGGTATAATAATTGTTGTTCACATTACGGGAGTCGTAGAGTGCGACCTGCTACGACGGCAGCCACACGGTTGCCCGGAAAGGAGATATATGACCGTTAAAAGTTTAAGAGCTCAATGCTCCCCGTCCCTCGGGTCCGTACATAATGTACGGGGTACAAAGTTTCAATACGTCTACGGGCTCAATGCGAGGCAGCCTCCATACGTGCAAAATTTTCATTAAAAGTATTATAGAGTGGCGAACTCGATATAATAATTATTCCGAATTCGAAACACTGAGGTATTCACTCAATGCTTTCAAAACTAATCAAATTATTAAGCTGCGAACAAATAGCAAATATGCATTTGCAATTCGCATTTAATTGGTCGAAGTCCATTATATACAGATATCAAGAGAAAATTCACTAAGTCTCACAAGGCTATACAATACATCTCTTACTGGACTTAATATTTTAATTTATAGATTGAAGCTTTTAATTCTTATTTTTCTAGCCATGCTAAGCTTACAACGATTATATATTTGGTGTACAGGTTGGTTCTCTCACTACCTCCCGTTATGTGTATCAAGCCGTTGTTCACGGCCACCTTCCATAATCATTTACGCAATGACTAAATAGCTATCAAATAAATTTTGTAATTATTGTATTGTCAAATAATGTATAGCACATATATATTTGGTGTACAGGTTGGTTCTCTCACTACCTCCCGTTATGTGTATCAAGCCGTTGTTCACGGCCACCTTCCATAATCATTTACGCAATGACTAAATAGCTATCAAATAAATTTTGTAATTATTGTATTGTCAAATAATGTATAGCACATATATATTTGGTGTACAGGTTGGTTCTCTCACTACCTCCCGTTATGTGTATCAAGCCGTTGTTCACGGCCACCTTCCATAATCATTTACGCAATGACTAAATAGCTATCAAATAAATTTTGTAATTATTGTATTGTCAAATAATGTGCTATTTTCACATGATAAATGTAAAAAAATATTTAATGTGTATCTTGATAATGGTTAATGTATTACTGTGTTTATTATTTGCACACTGAAACATTATTAAAATAATTACTTTTTAAATAGCTGTGGAATGTTTGTTTAATAAAGGTTTAAATTTTACCTGTTTCATAATTTCCGCTTAAATTATTGATCCTGTATTATTGCATCCCTCTCGTACGGGGTATGTCTACTCCACATTACTTAACTCTATTGCACAGCCTTAACGTGAAAGTCTACGACCAGAGAGGCTCTTTCGCATTCAGATACATAAATTACAGACAAATGGGTTTGATATGGGTTCGAATTTAAGGCTTATATTATTAATTCTGGTATAAAGATACGTATTTATAGTGTTTGGTGAGTTTTGCCACCCTAAAAATATGATTGATTAGTAAACATTCAAATAGTGGCTTCACAGAATAAGTTTAATTATTTTACTTTTGGGTTTCAGAAGCTATTTTATTATTGTCTATTGCCAGACCCTGTTCACTCTTATGGTGTTAACTGTCAGTTATTTTTAATTTCAATTTCAAAAATTAAAAATGTAATTACTTACACCATAATTTCATTACTTGAAAATGCTCGAGACAGTCAAACCCAGCCTAGTTCTTTCAGTGGATTCGGCAGTAACTTTGTCAAATAATAAATGTTGTTGCTTAATATAAAATGTCTTAGATTATTCCTCGTATCGCTAATATTTATAACATGCACGTGTAACTAATCGTGATACGTTTTTCGATTCTTTGAGAGACAGGTAGTACGTCTGAAGATGCACCTAAAAGAGACGAAACACGTGTCACGAATAGTTACATAATACGTAGAATAATTTAAGTTAGTTTAAAATTCATATTAACCTGCCTAGTTCATTTGAAAAACTATATGAAATTAGTACAAAAAACGTGTTTTGATTCTATCATCTGGACTTAAGCCCCTCTTATCTCAATCAATAACAAAGAATGGGTGACACAGAAAAGTGTCTTAACTTTATAGTGCAGAATGAGCTATTTTCTTAAAGTGTATTGAGTTCTTTGTATAATTCATTTAAGCTTAAAATTGTTAATATGTGTAAAACTTACCAAACATACATAAAATAAATGATGCTTTATATTTTGTAGAGTTAACGTATCTATATATGCATTCCTGTAGGGAATTGTTCCACGCTCTTAAGCGTTTATCTTATTCGGTTTCGGTGACCGCGGGCTCGAATATCCGTTAAAATAAATTCAATATTCAATTGATTTTTAAATCATTTTATGTGTTCACTGTGAAATGAAAACTTGGTGAAAAAACATTATTATAAAAATGATGAACTAGGTAATATTTTTTTTGTATTATTTGTATTATGTATTTATGTTGGAAGTCAGTATCTCTGTAAAGTTAGCATACTTTCCTACCCACCTTATTCTGAAAATATTGACTTCCTACCAGTTAGAGACTCCAATTCGAGTATCGAGTACTCGATACTCGAGTATACTCGTCCATTTTTCAAGTACTCGATACTCGAGTAATTTGAAAAATACCCGAGTAATACTCGTAATATATAAATAGAGATTTAATTCCAAATTTTACTTTGTTTTAAACAGCGGACAGAAAAACTAGATAACACAATTAAATTGATTGTTAACTTTTAAGCCGAAGTCCACAGCCACAGGGAGAGTTTTTTCTACTGCTGGAATAAAAAAACAAATCTTCGAACCAAATTAAAATTTGAGACTCTTAATTCTCTATTATTTTTGAAATATATATTTCATAAATTAAAATAAATGTAATAATAAAATAAAATATGCTTATTTATTTATGTATCATCTATTTATAGACACAAATTTGAATTAATAAAATATATTTCGGTACATCTGAAACTACTCGAGTATACTCGAGTACTCGAGTATACTCGAGTACTCGAGTATTTTGAAATTTTACTACTCGATACTCGAGTAGTTGAGATATCGAGTAATTGGAGTCCCTACTACCAGTGTTTACTAATCGATTATAGTAATTTAAGTTTTTATAAAAATATTACTGTACACAATAGTGATCACGTTTGTTTATATTAAATTTTGTTTTTTTCTTCAAATAAATGCCAAAGTTTTATGTAAATTTAATATTTGTGTTGGTAGCTTTACTACCTGTGATGTCGACAAATAATACATTATCATAAAATATTAAATATGTGGGATGATACGACAAATGTGAATGAAAGGTCATATTATTATAAAATGATTTGATTAATGTACATGATAAAATATGTATATACATATTTTTCAGCGCATTAATAATGAACTCAATTAATATTTGAAATGCTAGTAAATGATGTTAAAATGATTTTAATACAAGAGAGACTGAAATTAAATATTATTATATAGACACAATTTAAGAAGAGCTTGAACCCAAAACAAACTTTGTATTAATACAAAATTTATTCCGATTGTTTTGTGAGATCCATTAACGTAATTGATATTTTCACGTCTATGCTTCAGAAATGGCTTCTCTTAATCACTACTCAAGCAAATTGGAGATTGCACGGTAAATAATTGAACAGACTTGTACCTCTATATTCTATGTGAGCGATTGTCAGCTTCTAGAAATCTATACATACCGATAAACCCACGATTATGTTCAAAATGAGGTGATTGCTGTGCATGAGTATATTGTTATTTAAGGAAAAATCAGCGCCTCACTAACGGAATATTTCAAAGATTATTACCAAGTATAGTTCTTTAGGTGAAAGGTTATTTTTTATCCGCTTCAAGACTAGGAGTGCTCGAGGACTCATATTACCATGTTTTAACTTGTTAAAGAAGAAATAGAGCCGCTTTACTTTAACAAAATTAAATAAGTTTGTAGTTAGGAGAGGACAAGTCAACACCTTACTTTGAAAAGGTTCTAACTGCTCTTGGCAATGTTTTGAGATATGAGCGTTTGATGTTTCCATTGATTAAAATTCACTTGTAATAATGACCATGTAAAAATGTTTCAAATTTCTTATTTTAAGCATGTTTTTCCACAACTTTGCTAATAAATAATGATCTTAGAGATATAAAAATGACAATCTAAGAACTCTGTCAAATAAATTTGGTAAAAAAGTGTGCAGGTGCAGTGCAATTCCGAAGTTCTGCTTACTCCGTTATTTAACCATAAATAATTATGAAATTCATATATATGAAATGCGGTAAATACAAGCTTTTCCGACCAAAAGATCATTTAAGGCAAAAATTTAAATTTTAACCTTTTCAAAGTAAGGTAACAAAGTGGTAAGTGAGTGCCCTATTTTCGTAATCGGATAATAGTTGGGTAATTGCCAATGTGCTAATTATTTAACTTTTTACACGTTTTGTCGCGTGAGTTACATATATATATATGTTTTGTTTTATATAGTTACGTTAGATATGAATGCGTAAATTGAGAATGAATTTGTTTATTGCTCTGTTTATTACATGTCTGTAGATATGAATCTGTCATGAGTATAGTGCGTGTTTCTACTGGCTCACAATTATTACACTTTCACTTTACTTATGAACTAAATAAAATGTATAAAAAATTCCAGCTAATTATTGTAGACTACAGAAATAAAAAAAAACATCTCTTGCAGGTTTTTGTTATAAATATAAAACCAAATGTGTACACGCGTCAAAAGTTATACTATTGTTTCATATTTCACGCTTTAATACAAAAAATATAAATGCCTTACAGGCAGAAAGATAGGTACGATTAGTAACATATATATTTTGTAATAAATACCGATTTAGAAATGAAGATGAATACATATAATCCTCCCCTAAATTGAAAAAAAACATTAATAAAACTGTTTTATTTCGATATTCATATGGTATGCTTGTAAAATATCTTCGTAGATGTCGCAGGCGTCTATTTTACAACACCGAGACAGCTAGCAGTAAAAAGAGATGTCACGGCTGAGAGCGGGAGGGAAATTTATCCGAATATCACTCTTATTCCATTTCGCGGCAAGTGCAGCAGTACTAAAATTGCATATTGTGTCTTTGCCTTACCTTGAAAACACTCCTTAGTTTTATGCTAGCCTGATACCTCATATTTTATTCTACCACAGTAGACAACAAAACTCACTATTACTTTTGTTTTATTTTAGTTTGTTAGTGGTGCATGGTTAAGGGAGACAAATTTAATGTTATTTTCGCTATATTATGTGGCTCTGATAATGAAACTTTTTTTGTTGTTTTTCTTCTAAATATGGAGAATACTAATTTATGTAAAAGTTGTTTTCATCGGGTATAAAAAGATATCAGTATATCAATTCCTTTTATATTTGTTACACAAAGTTGAACAGATATTTGCGGGTAGTTTAATGTTAAACTTTAGGATATCATTGAGTATATTTAAAAATACAAAAATATTGGCCGAACAACATACACTCGGATGTGGTGACGCAGAGTTCCACCATCTGCCACGACAAGCCTGTAATAATTTCGGTTCGGTAAACCTTATTTTTTCATGTCGAAAATACCTGAACGCCTTGAGGTAAGAGATATTTTCGTTTCCCGATATTATTTTCCGACAGTGGTGCTTTTATTTGGCAGGAATCTTGGGCTTAACCTATAATATGTTTACGGGTGTATTTTATAAACTTTTCTATGTGCCGGAGTGTTTTTATACAAAAATATAGCTGTATAACATTAAGCTACCGCACCTTTTATGCTGAAAAAAATTGCGCACGATTTTATGGAAGCAGTGAAACATTTCTGACATACCAACGTAATGTCAGAATCATTTCAATTGTTTTTTTTCATAACATACCCAGCACGTAGAACAATTTCTGTGCATTGTTGTTCGTTACAACACACGAACCACCCAAAATAATACAATGTAATGTCTCATGTAAATATGTTATGTTTTACATGAACTTTAAATCGGGGGCAGTAGAGTTGTATTCGTGCCTTTTACGCTTAACATTTTTTTAAGTATGTTCTCTCCCAATATGGAGCATGTGGACTCTTAATTGAAGATCTAAATTTTAGTTAGTCAATTTCTCAGCCGCTGTATTTAGAGAGGGTAAAGAAACAATGATGGGTTCTGGAAGAGATTAACAGTTAGATTATCGCCCTCTTTATGCTACAAAATCACAGATAATCGTGCCGTTGCATTATTATCATTAATGATTAAATTACATGACCGAAGAATCATTTGAAGAAAGATTCCAAAAACATTGCTGGTTTGACTACGGGATTATAATTAATAATCTGTTCTGCATGCGAACGAGCTATTGTTTTTTATCAATCGATTTGTTTAGAAGTTGAAAACACATAAAAAACACATAAATCGTTATTTATAACCATAGAATCTGTAGTAAATTTCCATTCATCTACAGTTAATATTACACATATAAAATTACTCCGCATTCGACTAAATTATTTTTAAAAAGTATTTTTATTGATTGAAAATGCTCAATTTATTGATACAAAGTAACTTATAATAATACAAGGAGGCTTAAACGTATGTAATTTAACCACATTCGAAACTCGGTCAAAAACTATGCAAATCAATGTTAACAGTTCAATGACATTAATAATAATTAGTGATAAGACAAAGACAATTTTCAAGTGAACTTTTACAGTCAGTAAGCGTGAGGGGTTTAACCAAAAAAGCTTTTTAGCTGGAAGTATCTTTAGCTCGAGCAAACATAACACAGTTTGAAATATCTGGGCCTATACCATAAAAAAATAATTAAGTAGAAACCGGAAATTCGCTTAGAAGCTTCCACGTATATATTGGAAAGTAAAATATATTAGTAGTCAAAAAAGGTTAAATTTTAGCATTATATTAAATTAAAAACAATGCGGACTAAAGAAATTATAATAAAAAAAAAAAACTTCTAGCGGTGGGTTGACGATTGATTATTACGACAACCCAAAATTTTACCCATTTACAAACATTGTCTATTTTGTCAAATTTTCCATTATGTTTTTATTTTTATTTTCGATAGTATGCGTCGGGTTATACAAAGTATGTGACTGACATATTCTGCTTGTCTTAGTTTAATGCTACCGATAAATTCTCGATGCCTCTCCACTTTATTCAGAACCCCGACGTTGGTCAGTTTATCGATCCAGGATATTCGAAGTATTTCGATACGTTACATCAGTTAGATTTCAATAGATTTATTGTACACGTTCATTATGAACTGAGAATACAGACATATTAATTCATTTCGGCTTGAAACGTATTGATTCTTGTGTTAATAATATATTTATTATTTACATAATTTGTATAAATTTCACATTTGATTATTATCATCCAAACTGACTTAACTCAGCATATAACTGTTTTTCATTAATATGTGTACACCAAAAACTGATTCATTCAATGGTTAGACATGTCAGTTGTAATTTTGTACCAAATTTATAAACTTTAATTAGTAGCTAAACATTAGATCCAATTTTTTTTTGCAAAACTATGAGAAATCTTAGTTTTGCATTTTTCGAAGAAAAAAATAAAATCCCTAATTTTGTATCACAGTCACTCCCCCAACTAAACTCCTCCAAATTACACGGTCCCGACTTAAGAGTAGTGTAAATGGGTATTTTACTGTATACGGTTGTATTAAATCTCATTTTGAGATAATTTGAAATATTTGTATGATTCTATGTAATATTATAATTTCTTCAAAGAATAATTTCAATTTTATGCGAAAAAAATACGTTGTTTTATTATTAAAATCTAGTTATTCTTATTCTCGAGAATTTTTTTACTAAAGTCTTTAATTTTTTTATAAAGAAAAATAAACCATCATGAAAGTCAATTATTTTTTTACGATATAATCACACTCAATATACGACAAGTGAAACTGGAGAACGTAAATTCTTTCTTATGTACACGGCTTACATTACGTATTATAATATAAGGGTCTCCAAAAGCGGAAGAAAATATCATACCAGTTTTTCGGTTATGTTGGTTTATTTTTGCTGTTGGACGAAACATAAATTTTGAGATAAAAAATATATAATATAAAGCGGATTAAGCCAGTTTGCATAGTTAACCAAACACGAAAAAAGCACGACTTTAGCTCTATATATATTTTATCTCCCTTTATGTATTCAGCGGCTGTTTTACGAAGACAAAAAATTCACTCCTCATTTACTTGATCCCATATAGAGATGCACGGGACTAATGTTTTAACTACGCGCTATAACGCGCTAGAAAAAAAGGCGACATTGTCTGCCAATCAGTTTAGGTGATATTTAGTATACAGAGAATCCGTCGTGGCAGTAGAACTAAATCTACTTTGCGTTAGTTCTAAAGATAATCAAGAGTATTCCATTCTCTATAAGTCTATATGTTATTGCAAATTTACCGAATGTTTCAAAGTTGGCCTTGGTCGAAATCAAGCCAGCACGCTCCATTGGGCCCCTATGAGGACGGACCGCAGCAAACAGCTCTGCTCATTCATCTCGGAGTATTCCCACAGTACGTGGTAAGCGTCTTTTTCGAAATAGCCATAAAGTTTTTAGACAAGTTAAATAGTATTGACTAAGCTTAAACATGTGAATAATATGAAAGCCGAATATTTAATAACTCTTTTATTACGATTAGTATTGTATGTGTGTTATTAATTGTGTTTCTATCAACCCAAAAAGTGCTACATTAAAGTCAGCCAAGATCAAATGGAGGAGAATAAGCCGTCTCCCAATTTAAAAAATAATAAGAATTGAAAAAATCAACATTGCATATTGACCGCGTTAGAACATGAGCTCAGAGCTCTCTGATCGCCAGACGAAGATCAAACCGCTATGACCACTCACAGAAATCGATTATATAAATCGTGAAATACCGATTTTCCTGATTGAGTAAAACCGGAACCGGTAGCCCTGGCTTTGATGTTACATTTTGATAACATTATAGGTACTTACTTACTTTAGACATTCGCGCGCGGTAAAGGTACCATGTTAACGTGAAAATGCTTTTAGCGCGTTACAGAATTATTCATCAGTTTGTATAATATATTTACTTTTATACCAACGCTAGAGTATTTCTGCGACTAAGCAATGGAAGGTTAAGTATACGACTCTTCGCTTAAGTAGCGTTAATTAACTGAGATAAAATTATATGAATTAAAAAGTCATCATGTTGGTTGTTGTTAATGGATGGAGGCACTCTACGTGAGGGACAAGTCCTTACTGTGCATATTTATTTGAGCATACGTATTTAAAGCCCGTATTCAACATGTTGGCTAAAATATCTACAAATAACATTTTAAACTATGCAATACTAAGCCAATTAAAAGCTACCAACTTGCTCTTTGTCTTGATAAAATTTTATAAACATAAATAAATTATGGCTGCTGCCAATCTCTAACATATTTTTAAATCTAACATTAACCAAAATCGAAGTCGTATCTATTAAAATGATCATATTTGAATCACTTACGCAATGTTCATTTGTTTTAGTTTTAAGCATTTTTCTCCGTCACAATTGCATTGAATCACTTTTGTGTCATACCAAGAAAGATAATGAAAAATACTTTACTATAAAAAGAGTCAAACTTTGCTACGATACGCAAAAGTAGGGTTTTACATAAAAATAATATAAACACATATATAATTGGAACAACCTCTTGATATATAGTAGAGATTGGTGATAACAGTAATTAGTTTTCAATGAAGATAAGTTAAAATAATTGTCAGCTTTTCGAGCTCGTTTAAAAATGATCAAAATAAAAGAACATGCGAAATGAATACAGCGTATTAAAACAATCCACACAGCATTTGATCAAATTACATAATTTTATTGACAGTTAAATGAATAGATCTAAACGAGTAATGAATATAAAAAATACGGTCATAAAGCTAACATTAGATATAAATTTATTGATTTCTTATGATTTGATATGTGAATGTTATTTGATGCATGGATTTTATTTGAGGTATAAAAAGTGGTATTATTATTAATTTAAATTAAAGATTAATTGACATTGTAGCAAAGTGTCATTCCGATAGTATATTAAAAATAATTACGATATTCAAATGGAAGTGAAAAAGATTTCTCAATGAGATATGTTATCACCAACACCCAGGACTTGGATCTCAAATGTAAATTTGATATTACCTAACCAGCACATTAACTTTGGATTGCTAAGCGAAGTTTTTAACATTCGACTTTAGACCGCAATGATACACAAACTTAGTAACTGAAGAAATTTTAACAAATATTATCACATCCACGTTCTCAGTACAGAATTGGGTTTTTTTCTTTGAAATCGGAAAACGTTTTTACATTTTAAGTAATTCTCTTTAACTTATACTTAACCTATACGTTTATGACATTAAAAAAAATAATATGCTATAATTAGTGCATATTTAATCCTTTATAAAGATTTCAGGCTTTGATGATGTTGTATAAAATATGATGATATTTCGGGATGACACCAAAAATACACGTAGTGTCTATAGGATCTCCCTCAAAGTATCAATCGGTTTCGTGTGAATACTTCGTGGTTTCTAAAGTATTCTGCGAAAATCAAATGTTCAAAAAATTTATGCACATTGTACTCAAACGTTCGAAGAACAACTTTCAATGTTCACTTTTAAGGTGTTCACTATCAATACTTGGTGGACTGGCATTATAATAAAAATAATAACACATTTTTAGTACTTATTCCACATTAAATTCATTGGCTTAGGACCGGTTTCGCTCGTGGCGAGTATTATCAATTGATCAGTTGATAATGCTCGCACATGAGCGAAACCGGTAATATCAATAGTTTCAAACGTATAAAATAAATAAAGATAACAACTATCGTCACCAGGCTACTTTTGATTTTACATTAAATAAACGCCATCAATCACTTTTAAGGTGTTCACTGTCAAGACTTGGTGAAAAGGCATTATAATAAAAATAATAATACATTTTTAGTACTTTTTCCACATAAAATTTATTTGATCAGGACATTGTCAACTTTTCAGTTGACAATGCTCGCCATGAGCGAAACCGGTCCTGATCAAATAAATTTTATGTGGAAAAAGTACTAAAAATGTATTATTATTTTTATTAAAACGCCATCAATTTGAATATCTCAAAGTTAAGTAAAATCTATAATCCTATTTGACGGTTTTGTAATACAGATATAGTCGCGATAAAGATACAAATATACAAATGCCATTATTGTAATAGATGCGAAGCTTTTAAAGTACGTATTGTAATAGTTCTTATTTTATCCATAAATAATGGACAGTTATTAATTTATTTATTAAGCAACGCTACGCGATGTCGTAGATAATGGCTTTAGAATTATATTAATTACAAAATGCGCTGCATTTGGCGAGTGCAAACATTAAATTTTATGTTCACCTCAAACAATGATAATTACATCTAGGGATTAAACACTATGCGAAAGCTGTTTATAGCCACATAAGACTGCGTTCTGCTCGGGGCTTGTACATGTGATGTTATTTATATTACAAACAATTAATATAAATATGCAATAGTTCAGTACTGCAATTCCAGAATTGTGTCTAAAAATGTGTGGTGCATTGTTATTCCTGACGATAAAAGAAAATGAATGATATACTTTGACACAAATTTATCTTATACAGTTTACTTTTAAGGTGTTCACTGTCAATATTAGGTGGAATGGCATTATAATAAAAATGATAACATATTAAACCTTAATTTTTTTTAACCATGTCCGCTTCCAACTTGGAGCATATGGACACCTCGCGGAGTTTATCTCAACATATCTTTTTCTACGAGAACTGCTTGTTACTCAGTTGCTCAACCTCTCTTTTTTCGAAGAGAGTAGGGATGGAAAGGATACGAGAACTAGGAAAAGACTAGTGATTAGCTTATCGCTGTCACTATGTGTCGCTCTTTGGGATAGGAAAGGAAGGGAGGGATTTTCAATAACACAAACACCGATGCCTTTGAACAGATTTATCGATTGAAAAAATCCGCTCATACCGGGAATCGAAACCGGGCGGTCCGGCACGCTAGCCACTGCGCCACGGACCGGACCTACTTAGTTAGTACTTACTCCACATAAAATTTATTGAATCGGGAGCAGTTTCTGATCAGCCATAATTAATTGTTTTTTTGTAATAGCTTTTATTGCTCAGAAGTTTTCAACATTTCAATTATAGTCCATTTTGCTTCAATTTATTGGTTGTCATACCTTGTAATTATTACTTAACTTTTGTATAAGTATCACTGTTTCGTTATATTTATAATCAGCTGATAACGCTCGCCATGAGCGAAACCAGTCCTGATCTAATAAATTTTATGTGGAATAAGAACTAAAAATGTATTATTATTTTTATTATAATGCCTTTCCACCAAGTATTGAAAGTGAACACCTTAAAAGTGATATTATGTATTATTAAATCCGGTCATTTTGCTACACTTTTTTAGATATTTTAATTATTAATTGACTGAGTTGGCATTTACTTGGTAGAACTCCATTATAATACAATGAAAAAAATAACAATGCATTTTAATTCTAAATAAATTATTTCATATATTTGTAACTATAGTTATTTTGTTCTGACGATGGCGTAAGCCTAAATAGCTATCAACAAATAAATGAAATAATTTCTGTAGAAATAAAATACATTGTTAATTTTTTTCACCGTATTAAATTATAAATGTAGATAATGCTGCATTTGCTTAAAATTATTCAAGACTGCTGTTCATCCAAACGATAGATAAAATTTTATCCTAGGCAAATTTATATTTACGGTACAATATCCTACGCGAGCTACCGGTAGTTCGTGAGCGACCGTTAGGCGAAAACTGATTTAGATAATACCTGACAGTTCTTATAAAAAAATAATGATTACAACTTCAGAAAATATTCACTGTACGTGTCTCAGTCCGCTTCAACATCTCGAGGAGAAAAGAAGTCTTAAACGACTGCAACCAAGATTAAAAATATGAAATCGAGAAAAAAATATATCATATTGAAATAAGATTTTCAAGCTTCTGACGTTTTAGAGGAGTAAGGAAACGCTTAGCTATAATTGCCGACAAATAAATGTATTTGATTTAAATTTCAATGTATATTTTGCAAATAAAAAAACATTACATAAGATCACGAAATATAGTTCCCATGAAAAGTAGTTAATGTGTGAGTTTCCCACAATAACAACAGTTTTCTTTGCACCATTTCACACGTAGGCCTTGTTCAGCGGACTTACCCGCAGACTTCCTCTTAACTTTAAGGGTTATTATATTGAGCTTCAAAACCACTTACCTATTTCAAGTTCTATGGGCATGGCTAAAATATTCATAGACTTTGTATAGGTAAGTATTCTTTTAGGATGGCTATTCGAAAGATCATAGAATTTTATGCAATAAGGCCTAACTTGCCATAGGTAAAGGGTGGCACTATTGAAAAAACAATCTGATTTATTAATGCAACCAAGTGAGGGTGTATCGTAAAAGTTAAATTTTATTTTTACAGCGATGTTATACATTTCAGTTTTTTTGTCTGAGCACTATCATTGATCTAAAAAAAAGTAAGCGATTTTTTCTCAGATTTTATAAAACGTATTAAAGCTTGTTTCTTTATTATTATGGTTTATCAAATAGGATTTGGGAAATCGCAAACAGTATTATATAATATAATCTGATGTAGAGTAAATGGTTATATATAATCGTACAAATCTTTCTAAAGGCCTTTGCAAGATTTTTCCTTATTTCTCTAATGAATGACTTTTCATTTACTATAACCGACTCTAATGTGGAGCAAATGTGGTCTTAAAAGAGCATCTTCGCAGACTTCTTCTAAACGAAAACTGTTGATATAAGTTATAATTCCGACTGAAGGTGATTGATGCAATTTCAACATCAAATTTGTCAGCTCAAGTACATTCGTGCACTTGAAATGCCTAAAGAAGCCGAATGGCGAATCCTGGGTAGTTAATGACAAAACTTAAGGAAAAGTAAAAAATTCTCAACCTACCATCTTGGAAGAAGAGATGAAATAAAGAATGTAGTCTTTTAGTTAAAATGTATTTTTTTTATTTATTTGTAATGTTTTTGCTTATTTTCTTTCTGCAGTAGATATGTATATAGTTGAATGATTTCTTTATTCCACGCATTCAGTGTTGAGTATGAGTCGGACGGGACGGATAAATGGTAAAAAGTTTTGTCTCGTACATCCCTTCGCTGGGCCATAAATATAACGTGGTATATTCGTGTGTTTTTTCGGTCATTATTGCTTTATCCAGCGGCTGTCTACGACATATAACGAGTTGTGGTGGAACAGCTAGATTGTATCTCCCCCATGCAAATAATTTCACTTGTTGTACATTTTATTGTAGCAGTTTTCGTTGCAATCTTTTTCCGCTTCGATTCGCTAGAGGGCAGTGCGTGTGTCGCTGTTTACTCAAACCGACGTTCGCAAATATACTTTCATGTTCCCAAAACCAAACTCTCGGCACAACGCCAGAACCCCGGACCTGTTTGTCTTCAAAATGAAAGCACTGCCTCTGGTTTACGTGTACAAATAATTAAAACTCGCCCCCTTTGAAGTGGAAACTTTTTGCCTCATATTACAAAAAAAAAAATGCCTACTCTCAAAGGATAACGGGAATAATTAAATCTTTTTTCGGGTTGTTTTCTTAAACTGTTGACTCACTACCTTTTCGGACCCCTTTTGTCGTGGTGTATATTTTTTCTTTTATGGTTTTTTAGTTAAGGATACTAAATGAATTGGTGTTACTCTGTCGTTTCACAAATAATGCTTTCAGATATGAGGTGATACTTTATTACATACATTTTATTAAACGTATGTACTCAAATAATATTATATTTTTATTAAAAATGTACTATATTTCTCGTTTAAATATATTGAAAAAAAGTTAAGCTATATTTTTTTATTAATTGGATTGAAATATACAAGTGTCCAAAAAATATTAATACATTTATACTAAGAATCTGTTTTCACTTAAAGTTAAAGGCCACTTCATAAAAATTACCAGAAAATTAAATACGTTTGTAATTTTTGAACTAAGAAAATATTTTTTTTCCAATTCGGGGAATATGAACTCTTAATTAAGTTTATCTCAACATAACTGCTCTACGACAACCTGTTTCTACACTGTTGCTCAACCTCTCCTTTTTGAAGAGAATAGGGATAATAATAGAATTTGTGGTTAGCTAAATGTCCTAAATGTAATATCGTCAAGTCAGGTTTTCAGGATCGGATGGGCGCGGGAAGAATTTTAGTGAACACAGACATCCATGTATTCAATCAGAAATCAATAATTTTACTGAAAAATAAATCTGCCCGGTCTAAGATTCGAGCTCGCAAGCTCCACAACCGAAGTCAATGAAGTTAATGGTAGACCATGGTCCCAAAAAAAGAAGATTAAGATTAGAAACAAGTAAAATATCTAATACTAATTTGTTAATAATTACAATATTCAAACGATTCTAATTTACTCCCTTGTTGTGGGAAGACATAGTGGTTAATATTTTTTTCGGTTTCACGCCTCAGACTATATCATACAATTTCTCCAGAAGTATTAAATTGTTTTGGTATTTTATAGCAATGGATTCTACTAAATCCTAATTAGACCAATGAGATAATATTGTAGTAATTCCCTTCCAACACCATTGAGATCTTAAGACTCGAAGAATGTCGCTTCATGTAAACAAAAAGCTTCAATAATTATTATTTAACTATAATTGAAGATCACTTTTAAGGTGTTCACTGTCAATACTTGGTGGAAAGGCATTATTATCAAAATAATATTACATTTTTAGTACTTTTCCCCACATAAAATTTATTAGATCAGGACCGGTTTCGCTCATGGCGAGCTTGAGTCAGTTGACAATGCTCGCCATGAGTTGAAGAGTTTAACTGATGCTCGATGGACTTCAATAATACATTTGAATAGTTCAAATTTTGTACTTTCCATGAGTTTTGTCGTCACAGGTCATGTTCATTCGTTTACTTGAAATGCCTAGAGTGAATCCCGGGGGAAAGGTGAACAAAATTCTAACGATTAAAAATTATTATTGAACTATTTTATATTTTGGTATTAAAATGATGACCATGATAGATCATGCTGTTGTCAAGATATATACGAGTTTGATTTTCTCTTCGCAACTATTCTAGCGTATAGGTAAAATATACAATGAATATTTTAAAAAAAGATTACCGAGTCAAAGAGTTTTAAAAATGTATCTAATAATGATTATGTAAAACAATGTTAGTAAAAAAGTACTGTTTTGAAACTGACGATGACTAAATGAAAGGAAAGTTGTTGCTAGTAATGTAAATAAAATTCCGATTGTTAATGTGCTTAATGAAAAAGGTTTCGTATTACTACATAACTCATTTATCAAAAAAGTGTCAACAACTGTTTGTTTTGTTCACAACAAACCAACACCGAACACTTTCAAACTTCATCAAGAGACATAAATTAGTAATGTATTATGGACAATTTTATAAAAAACCTCGTGCAAAAAGAATGTGCAATGCTCTGACGTTAATTTGAAACTAGGAAAGTTTTCAACAGTAATCTTTTTATAAAAGTACGTTTTCAGGGTTTTGGAGTATTTCCGATAGTAAACGCAAATATTTTCCACTATAAATTTCAATAGAAATAACATTGGTTTACATTACATAATTATATTAAAGCATGTAAATTAATATTCTATTTGGATTCCGACAAAAAATATTTTTCATCCGGCCCGCCAAGTTTTTAAAAATTTCTGTCCGGCCCGTTTCTCAAAAAGTCTGGTGACCCCTGCCGTAGAAGATAAAAGTTGAAAAATACTCATTTAATTGAAATACTGCGGTCCGTTGTTTTGTTCGATGAAAGCATGTTTTCATGTCGTCTTTACCGGAATTGTATGAAAATACTATTCCTGTAGGTAGGATGTAGAGAGAAAACTTCTTAACAAGAAACCATAAGGCAAGTTTACCACAGCTTAATAATAATAATATATCCCATCTTGTTTTAACTTTATAAACTGTACCCTGTGATCCTTGTTTAGTTTTAAAACAATAATCCTTATAGAGAGAATTCGGTCACGTCTCAAAATGTTCGCTCAGTGTACAAGTAAAACTACAACGTATATTACTTCAATTAAGACATAACATAATAAGGTGAAAAAACAGCAAAGTATTTAATTTTACACTAATCGTTCTTACATTGAAGTCATCGTATGTTCTGACTATGTCGAGTTTATTCAATATATTTCAAATTCACGGAGAACTAAATACTCATATATTATTAAATATTTTAAGTGTAGTTCTAATATGTATATATAATATATCAATCAATCCAATACAATAGGCTATTTTTTTTTATTTATTTTCGTTATGCTTAAGTTATAAATACATATATCAAAAGCTTATTATTGTATACGACTTACCACGAGTTTTGTAAAAAGTTCTCCAATACTAATCGAATATCAAGTCCTTTTTAGTGCTATAAGAACACCGTTAAAATTGATAACAAATACAACGACCAATCGTAGGTCTAACGATGGCGTGATATCATGATACCGCAAAATAATTCAATCGGAATTGTTTCAGTTAATTTATAAATTATGTATTTAAAATAAGCGTTCATGCACTTATTAAAAATGGAAAATGACTGCCTAGACAGGTCTTCAAAAAGAAAGCAGATTATTCAATTGCATATAGAGTGTAATTTAAATGCTCTTCATATTAAAAATTGCCATGGCCAATGAGTAATAATTTGGCCTCTTCGAAGCAGAAAAACCTTACTCATATTTTACGGATGAGAAATTCTTTTTTTAATTCAATCGACATATTTCAATTTAGTGTGCTTTTGTTTATCGACATATGTATGTGTGTAATGCACGATACTGAGCACTAGTATTGATTCACTTAAAAAACATTATGAAAAGTTATAATGACAAACACATCGTTAATACTGTCAGAAACCTATGGCTGCAAAATTACCGCGAATGCTATAGGCTATATTGCATATTTACGATTAAAAACCAATAACGTCCACACTAGTAAAACAATTATCAAAATTATAGATAAAGCTGATAAATTCGACTTGACTTTATAAAGAAGTTTACTAGTTTAGTGGCAATATCAGAAAATGCATACATATCGTTTGAATGCCGATTCAATTAAAAGTGTGTTATTAAATAATTTGAATAAGTATGGGTTTATAACATAAGCTCTTCGTACACACAGAACGGAAACACTCGCTTGAAATATTGCCTAGCAATACGTAATGCGGGAGTTGTCTTCGGAACACGAATTTCCGAAGTTGAATTGAGTTCGTGTTATCTCAAAGATTGTGATACAAGTGCTTTTGTGAGGCTCCTTTGCTTTAAGGCTTATTCTTGGAGCGGCGCCGCTCGTGAATCTTAACAGGAGGCACACAGTTTTGGTTTTTGCGCAAATTTTAACGACTCTCATCTCCTATCGATGCAAATACCAAATAAAAATGATTGCGAACATTCAATTAGAATTGGCGTCAGAGTGGCGACTTTATTACAATACACGTGTTGCGTAGATGGCATGCTACGATGACGGAATGCTTGTCCGCGTGCTACGATTGCATTATGCTCGTGTTAGCTTGGTGATTCAGTCAATTAGCGCTGTAGTTTACATTGTGTGATTTGTTCTATTGAAGTTTCATTGTTGTTTTTGTACGAAGCCGTACATTAACTCAAGTATTCTTTCAAACACATAGCTTAAGCTTGTTATTTCGCTTGATTAAATGCAACACTTGGATCAATAGACTATTTGTCGTACAGTTTTATTTTGTAATTCTATCGCTTTAAATAATCGTTTCATATAGAAGCAACATAATTAAACGCGACGTAAACTTTCTGCCAACATTGCAGTTGACATGCAGTCAATTGTTGAAGTTGCTATTAAAAAACGGGTCAAATTGAAGCCTTCAATTTTGAAAAAAAATTAATCATCGGACACTATATTATATTAAATTGTCTTAGCTACACATATACATAGTTCTTTTGATTACATACGTAAAACAAGATTGACAATATTCATCTTGCCATTATTTATAATTTTTTTGTTAATACATTTATACATATATTGAAACAATATTACAATAATTTGTATAATATAATGAAAACACATATCCATTTATTTACACGTACTGGTAAAAGAACAATAATTTTTCAAGAAATAAGGAATATTGGAAAGTAGATGATGAACTAGTCAACCTAAATCTGAAATTCATCTTTGACAATTATTCAAATAGATGGTGGGATTTGAATTTTTTAAATAATTATTTATTTAATTATTTAAGTTGACCAAATGCGTCATTGATAGTACAATCAGTAGAAGCTAGTTATCCCACTACCATTCGCTAGGTTTATCATCATATTTTTTTTTGTATTTTTCTGAGATAAGATAACTAGATTATTTTCTGGCATATTTTATAACAGTTAGAATAAGTCCATTAAATCTTAAGACAACAGTCTAAGGCAGTAAAGCCGCTTCGAGCAAGAAACCAATAAATACATCAATAACAGCTTTTATGTGTCAAAGATGTTTTCCACGTGAAGAATGTTGTCATGTCCCGAACTAAATTATTATAACATCATAGAGAATTTAGCCAAAAGCAACATTAAAAAGTTCTAGTTACTAAGAACGTTTGTTAGTTGTATAATCTGTTCATACAAGTTTGATATGCAATATTGTGACTATTTGGGAATCGTTTTGATTTTCTTAACAAGTATCAATTATTCGAACCATTTGAATCCTGATTGTCGCAAAACATAAATCAAACCAAACCAGAGAATATGACGTCACGCTAACAAAGAAAAATTGGAATGCTCACAGAAGAACATAACTATAGTACCCCATCATTATTAAAGCGTAGCTGCCACTGCATGAGATCCCTCAGTCTCTGGGGATAGTCTCCTCGATGCCTGCTCTGCAAGATATACCAGTCATATTAATGTGATAATCATTTTCTCAGCTCGAATAAAGTTTTCAAACTTTAATTGCCTCGCATTCTGAAAATAAATTGCATAACAGAAATTAACGTTAATTATTCAAGCCACTGCCCACTGAGAAGGCTCTTGTTTATCATGTAACATCTGAGCTCGGTTAACTTTGGTTATTTACCATGCTCGTATTCATTCGTGGTATTTATGATTTATCGCGAGCTATAGTTTTCATTTCTCTTCCGAGTGAAACGAACGTGGTAATTTAAGTTACTTGATTTGATTACTTTGAAATCTATTTTATGAAATAAATAATATCCGCTATACTAGATGCATGTTCCCGTTATATGAACAACGGGAACATAGTAACTATGTTGTTTTTATGAATATTATGCAAACAATATGTCGGATGTATTTCGCTTGAAATATTTGAGTATTGTTTTTGCGGATATATTAAACTCTAATTTATCAATGCTTTCGTTTATATAGTGAATTTGGTATTAATTTCCACTTATTTATAATTCGTTGAACAGCCTGGAAGCGTATTTAATAACTATACATCGACTGGTGAACTCGAAACTCGTCATTTAAATCTGGTCATTCAATCCATTTAAGTATAATTTTGTTCGTGCTATGATATCGAAATGGTTATGACATATTTATATTGAAACTATATATATTTATATATATCTATTTTTTTATGTTTTAAACGCAACGCTGTTGAAAGGGTTGTGATTTAAATATAATAGTTAGAGAGAATATAAAATATTAATTATAAACAAGTTTGAACATATTACATGTTTGTAGATTCAGTATGATTTTTAGTATCGATAAAACCTTGCGAATTTAACAATATGAATGGCTTTACTATTGAAATCTTGATTGTCAAAAAACTGTTTATTTCCAACTTGCTCAGGCAAGAGATTTGTAGACCACATGTATGTATATAGTCCTAAAGCTGCATGTCGATCACCACTGGATATGCTAATATAATTTTTTATTACTCTTCATCAAACTTCATCAACGATAAGACTTCGTTGCTGTATTTTTCTACGGAATCATAAATTCAATGAAAAAAGGAAATAAGTAAAAAAGTTTCCATGAAAAGCAGCGTTGTGTGAACATGATATAGCGCTTTTCAGTTGTATCGTTCATTTTATTTTTATGCAGGTGAATAAAAGATACGGAGAATGTGCATATATTTTTCAACTTACGCTGGCGTCGTAGCGAAGATCATTACTGAGAATCAATACATATGATAAAAATCAAATGAAAATAAATGTTTTCGCTCTTCCGTAAAAAGGGGATGTTGTGATTTACTTCAGAATGAAAATGATGTACAAATGGTTGAATAAAAAAGCGGTGCTCGTAAAATACTTAGTTTCAAAATATTCAATTGTTCAGTTGAAAATTGCCTTGAAAGCTGAATACCATAAAATTTTATTTCTCCAACATAATTTATCGAAAATAAGAATGCCTTATAATGATATCAATAAATTTCATCCAGTAAAGCGACTCGGATTTGTTTTGTTTTTAATTTTACAGTATTTTTTTAGTCACCGCGTCCCGTGTGGTGCATAAAACTTGTATGATGAAAACTGCATGTAAATTAGTTCTGCTAAAATCTGCTATAATAATAGTATACGTACTAAAAAAATACTATCCAATAGTTCATTTAGCTCCCTACTGTCTGGTTGGACACGGAAAGGGGTTGGTGTGGGTTGAGAACATCGCATACATCTTCGCTTGTGGGTACAAATTCACAATTCAATTTTATTACGGGAATTTAGCTCGTTATATTGAAGCACAAAGAAATATCGGTGTTAAAAGATCATGAATGATAAATTGTATTTGCTGTTTCTTTTGCAAAAAAATATTTGAATAAATCTGTCATAACTATAAGGTTTTCAACTAAACGAAAATAAAAATATTCTTCAAACCTTGTCTTATAAGATGAGAGTATTTTTACACTAGGAATTTTGGTAAATTATGGATATCTGGTCACGGGACAGAATCCCTCTCGAGCTAAGCTCAAAAAATTTATAGGTATTGGCTTATAATTTTATGTTTTGACTTTACTCTTTGAAATCTTGTGGATTATTATAAAATTTGGAATCAAAATGATTAAATCTGAAGAATATTACTGATTATTGTGCGAGTTCTGAAAGAAGAATTTGTTTTTTAATATTAGCCTATAGTAAAATTATTCTTTTTATTTTAAGCAAATAATAAACTTATGTGACTGTCTCTATCTGTATAGTATTATTATTTGTGAAGTTTGTGGTTGCATTTTTACTCCTGTAAATTAAAACAACTCGATTTCATACTTATTGCGAAGTATTCTTTAGGATATTCTATTATATTTAATAAATTTAAAAATAAAAACGAAACATTTCAAAAAAAATCGTAAGCCTTTCATTCATTTCATTTAATGTGCTTGTTTTTCATAAATCTTTACAAAAATTCTGTGACCAATATATCCATAATTTTCCGGACTTTTTAATGACTATCATAATAATAATTAAAATAAGTTTTGTTTTGTTGATATGAACATACCAGACATATTTCTGATAATAATTCACAGACACAAGTCGTTGACACTTCATTTGATCATTGATCATTGATATTCTTCATAAAATTTATATGTAAGGAGACATGGATTCTTCTAAAGAAGCAGAAGCTGATAGTGCAAAGAATGCAAAAGAATCTTCATCTCTATTCACCTGGAACGAGAAATAAAAGACTGCATTCAAATAGAGAGAAATATATCGTATTTCATATGCAATGAAATTCTCAAAACGCCATCAGTCATATAAAATATTTATGCACATCTTTCACTACCGATATATAATAAGAGGAAACGGAGAGATATAATATTGTGTGTTTTGTACGGTAAATGCATCAAGTTATAAGCTGGTTTGTTTGATTGTTTTGTCACAATACATCTAATCATAATAATTATTAATATAACTATCCAGTATTTATTAAGTTATTATTAATTTGTAGCGGCTGTCACTGGGTGTCAACTGTATTTATAGTTAAGCAGTTTCTAGAATTACTAAGTCTTTAATCTAATAAATTATACTATTCAAAATGTTAAACAGAGATTAATGAGAAAAAAATAAGAAGATTCATTCACCGTGATTATAATTTTGATTGAAAAACTGGAGACCGAAATGGTTATTTAACAATTTTTTTTGTAAGATACAACTAAAAAAAAGTTTTTTTAAAAAAAAATTTGATCCACGTTCTTATTTATGAAGCTTTATAATTACATCCACAACATGAAATAGGAAAAAAATCCGCTTTTACATGGAATATTTCACAATACTTTTATGGTGTTAATTGTCACTTCTTGGTGGAAAAGAATTATTTAAATAAATACATCAAATTTATAGTACTATTTTCACATATATTTTGATAAAGATAAGGACAGGTTTCGCTCATCGCGAGCATTGTCAACTGGTCCTGATCTTTATCATAATATACATATTATTATATTATTATATATTATATTATATTATTTTTTAAAAAAATATTTGGCATTACAGCTTGCGCCAATGCGCCAAATATTCTGAGTTGTGAAAGTCACACGAGATTAACTCGATGGTAAATAATGTATCAGTTGTGCACAAAATCAACGATAAATAACATAACACCCAGCCCAAGATCTTTTTTTTTCAATTGAAAAAATCTGACCTTGCCGGGGATTGAACCCGGGCCCCCCGATTGCTAGGACAAAGCTCTTGCCACTAGACCACAGGGACCGACATGAAAATAGTACGATATAAAGTGTTTTATTCATTTAAGGATTCAACGTTGTTTTACTGAGACAAATTTGAAATGTCAGAATCGAATTATCAATAACATTAAATCTTAACTAAAATAGCAATTTATTAATTTTAAGTAATATTAAGTCTCACAAAACATCGATTGACCTCTGACGTATTGCTGTCGGTACTCATTAAAATAACAACCATAAGGGGTTCATATTGGAAGCGGATGTGGATTATAAAAAATACCACCGCATCCCTTTAATATATTATGTAGTTACTACAGTATGTTCTTGATCCAATTTTTATTTTATGCCAGAAATGACAGCACATTGATTTCCATCAGCGAAGTGGAGCCAGGGATACTTTACGAAGGGTCCCGGCCTAAGCCGATAAAGTGTCCGCTACATAGTGCCCAAAGGTGTTTGTTGTCGTTTCAAAGGGTTTATTTTTTCATAGAAATATGAAAGCCTAAGAAACGACTATTGATCTCGGATAAAAAAATATTATACTCATAGAAGCTTTCACGCTCTTATGCTGGGATAGGCAACCTTTTTACAAAACAATAGCAGTGTTTTTTTAGTAATTAACTTTGCGTATATTTTTTTTTTAAATTTCACCCCATATTGTTTTTTCAATAGCAATCACTTTTAAGGTGATAAAAATAATAAAATAGTTTAAGTACTTATTCCACATAAAATTTATTGGATAAGGACCGGTTTCGCTCATGGCGAGCATTATCAACTGATAAGAAATACAGCGAAACAGTGATATTTATACAAAAGTTACAAACAATTGGTATTACAACTAAGCAAATAAATTCAAAGTAAAATACAAGCTAAATATACTATAACTAAAATGTTGAAGAATTCTTAGCGATAAAAGCTATTACATTACAAATCAATTAAGTATGAATGATCATTAAAAATGTGATCACTTTTAAGGTGTTAGCCGTTAATTCTTGGTGGAAGGACATTATATTTAAAAAAATAAAATACAATTTTTCGTATCACTCCTACAAATATTCTGTGAAAATCAGGAACGGTTTCGCTTATCGTGACCATATTCAATTTATGAATTTTAAATAGAAACTGATTGATTTATATCAAATTGCTATTACACATTTAATCAAATAAATACTCATCCGCCAATGATTGGCAAAGATGTATTATAATTAAGTATTTCGACTGAGGGTGCTTGATGGAATTTCAATATCAAATTAGAATTTTTTGAATTTTGTACTTTTCCATGAGTTTTGTCGCTAACGACCCGGGTTTCGCCTTTCGGCATCTTCAGGCATTCAAGTGCACGGATGTGAACTGACGCGTAGTAAACAGTTTGTATTGTTTATATACAAAAAATATAAGTAGGTCACTAAGTTAAAGGTTATTAAAATGTAAATTAGCGAAATTTGAATGAATACAAGTTTCCATGATTTAAGTGGGTTTGTTATAATTGCGGGGATTTTTCAAAATATTAATGACCAGATGATAACATAAGAATATTTAAAATAAATCTAGGGTCCTATCCGTCGTCTCGTTAATGAGTTGATTGATTTTAAGCCTTTATTATTATATTACATTAATGATAGTAAGTGAATTGATATTTAATAATAGCAAGTGCTTGAATTGTAAATAAATGACAATTATTAATAAATGACAATAAATTAAAATTAACAATTATTTAAAAGGGTACAACAATGGTGAACTAGGCAAATATAGTTGTTCGTTCAAAATTGGCAGACCGTTGAGCTGAGCTCGATTAATCTCTAAGATTTCTTGATAAAATAGTTTAAACTCACCCCTGTTAGTATGTAACAAACTATTTTATCAAGAAATCTTAGAGATTAATCGAGCTCAGCTCAACGGTCTGCCAATTTTGAACGAACAACTATATTTGCCTAGTTCACCATTGTTGTACCCTTTTAAATAATTGTTAATTTTAATTTATTGTCATTTATTAATAATTGTCATTTATTTACAATTCAAGCACTTGCTATTATTAAATATCAATTCACTTACTATCATTAATGTAATATAATAATAAAGGCTTAAAATCAATCAACTCATTAACGAGACGACGGATAGGACCCTAGATTTATTTTAAATATTCTTATGTTATCATCTGGTCATTAATATTTTGAAAAATCCCCGTAATTATAACAAACCCACTTAAATCATGGAAACTTGTATTCATTCAAATTTCGCTAATTTACATTTTAATAACCTTTTAACTTAGTGACCTACTTATATTTGTGTATATAAACAATACAAACTGTTTACTACGCGTCAGTTCAAGTACATCCGTGCACTTGGAATGCCTGAAGATGCCGAAAGGCGAAACCCGGGTCTTTAGCGACAAAACTCATGGAAAAGTACAAAATTCAAAAAATTCTAATTTGAAAGATGTATTAATTTATTAGTATTAAATTTAGCTTTTATCATAAATAAACGCCAGTCAATGATAACTAAAGAACAATACACATTTATTTTTAAAATAAGAAACAATCATAAACAAAACATCAACAATGATTGGTCCTATCAAGACACACGGCAGAACTAATCTCAGTTTAACATACAAAGACTTCTCCGTATTCTGATTTTTAATCAAAGTGAATTTTATATTATATTGTTTGTATATACTTATATTACAATTTTAAGTGAAATATTTATAATTATTAAAGTATATTATTAAATCCTTAACATAGCATTTAGTTTTCGGAAAAAAATCGTATATTTTAAAGCTCCTCAAATAGTTCACTCAAGCACACCCGCTGAAGAAATTCAATGTTTTTGTGTAACAGTTTATAAAATGAGAAAAATTCGTTCGTTGTTCACAGGTTTCGTATACGTGTTTCAGGCAAAGTTCGTAAACTTTCATAGAAAGTCTACCCTTATTGAATTTTTTGTCTATTTTTCACCACTCTATTTTCAGCGCTGTAACACACACAACATTTTTCATACAAAGTTTGTCATTTAAATTGTGTCACAATTGCAATTTTTATTATACTAATACTGTTGAAATTGACGTATTTATGAACACAATGGTGCTGTTATAGTACAAACGTCTAAAATGTAAATGATACGACCATTTTCGTAGTAAGCATTTAATTTATTTTATAAACGCGAAATAATGTAAGTAGAGCTTTGCTAAGTGGGTTAGACGAACTTTTCGTCCCATATTTGTTTTATCGCCATTCGAAATATAATCATTCGGAATAAATTCTAAATTCAAAAGTGTTTGTTTTATTTTGAATAATGTTAGTGTATGGACTCGGTGAAAGTTAATTTGAATCGTTTGAATTTTGTACTTTTCCGTGTGTTTTGTCGCTAGCAATCCGTGTTGTACTTTTCAGCATCTTTAGGCATTTCAGGTAAAAGAATGAACTTAAAGTAACAGTTCAAAGATATCAATATTTTGAATGAAAAATTAAGTGGAACGGACTGTGATTTGATTCCTTGATCGCTGCAAACGAAGCCAATGACGTTGACTATTCACCAAAGACCTGACATTTTTTGTGCAGACACGGACGGAGAAGAATTATTGTACGTTTCAGATAAAGAGATAACATTTTTATTTGTCAGCCATGAAGTATTTTGCCTAAATAATTAAAATTAACCTAACTAAATAAGTTCTGCGAAAGTTCTATAGTACTTTATCAGAACAAGACAATATGTTCAAAACATTTTTTAGCCATGCACGTTAATATATCGTGTCTCATTTTTTTAAAAATATTTATCAAAATCTTTAACCGTTAGTATATACGACTATCATTACAATAATAATGCGTGAAAACAAAACTGAATTTACTGAGGCAGTTAATTTTAATTTGTAACATCCGATTTATTTTATTTTAACGAGGGGATTAATAAACGCCCCGAAAAACTAACGGTCCCCCCCCCACTTCGAAACACCGCTGCTAGCACTCCCTTGTACAGATGCCTGATAATAATTATCTTGTGCATTTGAAATGCTTATAAATACTAAAATAGGGATGGTATCGTTTTGACGGGAAAGCAATTCCGCCGGATGGGTATGGTGTGGCAATCATGGAAGGTGAAAAAATATACATAGTTATGTAACGAAATGTCAGTAGTTTTCTTTATTATTCAGTTTTAATAACTTTGAGTCTGGGTGGTTTGATAGCTTTACTGATGCTTATTATTTTTTGCTACCCGTCTGCTCTCATTGATTGGTAGATTGGATGATATAATAAATATCTTATGAAGTTTTTGATGTATTCCGCGGATTACTTCAAACTGAATTTATGCTGAAAGCATTTTCAGTCATAAGCGTACACACTTTTTCTCTCCGGAGGACCACCATGTAGACTAACAAATATTTCTGAGCCACTTAATGAGAGTAAACTCACAGATTTAAGATCAAATACGCACAACTGTACTTGACCTATAAAATTTTCCAAAGAGCACCAGACATGAAATATTATTTATATAAATAATATACAGTTAGCCTAGTTTATTTCATATGTTAAACAATTTGTTTTCAACGTTACAATTTTTGGTTGAGTAAAAGATTGGTCACAAATCTGAAATATACTAAGCCTTATCATTCAGCTAGATTCTCGCGTTTGATATTGATAGCTAACAAACTACTAGCGAAATATACCACTGCTTCTCGGAAGAGAATAATAGCCTCAATTTGAAAATAATATTTTTAGTGCTAAGGTAGATATTGGACCAATATGTTGACCAATATATTCAATGGTCTAAAACTCTAAAAACACAAGCCAGCATCTAAAAACATGCATTTTTAAAAGTATTTGGTTATTTATGATAAAAGGTTCTATAATAAACAAGAAAAGTAGTAATTATACTAGATCTATTGAAAGTGAAATAATTTAAACAGTTTATTGATTGAGTAGGCATTTACTTGGTAGAACTCCATTATAATACTGTAAGCAAAATAACGTATTTTAATAATGTATTTTAATTCTACATAAATTATTTTATATATTTGTTGATAGCTATTTCGGCTTACGCCCTCGTCAGAACGTGTATTAGAGATAGCTTATATACCTAGGCTAGACAGGGTACACTATACATCCTCTTCTCTGTTCCACCTTCCCAACCTTATATGGAAAAAAAAGTTATTGATTTGCTGTATTCATGAAGTGAAAGCTAATCTGGGTTTTTACTAAGTGACAATAAACGTAAAATTAGTAATGTATCAAGTTGATTTATTTAAAATTGCATTAGTGTTTATTAATGGCTTAAGAAGCGGTGATGCGTTAATTGTGATCTGTTCATTAAGAATGTCATTGGATTGATTATACCTATTAATTTCTAGCTATTCCAATGCATTTAGCTTAAGGTCCTTATTACAAGAATGTAAACAAATCGGGACTGAATTTAGGTCATGTGATTCCTCTATGAGGTGTTTTGCATTTGTTTTTTTTTTATTATTAAAAGATCTAACATGTTCTTTGGCACGAACAGATATACTTCGCCCTGTCTGACCGACGTATATCAAATCACATATACCGCAGGACATCTTATAGATACCGGTTCTATCAAGTTTATCAATCCTATTTTTAAGGTGTGAGTCCTAAATTATTATTAACTTTAAATGCCAAGTTAATAATAAATGTAAAGTTAATAATAAAACATAGTTCAGACGAGGGCGTATGTCAAAATAGCTTTCAACAAATATATAAAATAATTTCTGTAGAATTAAAATACATTGTTATTTTTCTAACCGTATTAATTTAAACAGTGTCTTATCGTTTCAATGAGAAGAAAAGTTGAAAACGATTTTTTGATTATAATATGACATACAGACTTGAAACAGACAAAAACATACGCGTAAAAGTTTGGGTTCATTGATATTATTTATACTGGAGTGAATTTTTTTTATGACAAAAATACTTATTTTCATTTCTTGAAAATTTTCCGATTTACAAATACGTGTTTGCGTTAGTAATCCATAGATTTAAAAACTCTATACAATGTATTGAATATGCATTATATAAGCGATGATTAATATCTGATCGTTTTTTCGTTTGGAATTATATTATTTCCAAGGCGTATTCAATACAGAATTAATGCCGATAACCTATTACATTTTCTGATTGTTTCGCGGCAATACATGTTATTTTATTTCCCAAAAGACACATTACGTAGTTTGATACTAATATTCAATTCAAGTTTGAAATTTACCACATGAAGTAGTTGTTGTAATGATAAATATATTTTCGGTACTGCTGATGGAACTAGTAAATTATGTTTAGGAAATAAGGTATTACAGTTGAATTGTTTTGTTGTTAAATAATGAAATACTGAATCTTTTCATAGACGCTAGTTGGGTGAATTCATATTCACATAGACAAACAGAGAACATTGTACCATAACTGTTTCTTAGTACAGGATTGTTTGCCGGGCTATTTCGAAATATTCATCCGTACACAACGGCACGGTCCATAGACAATGATAAACTTTATTATCTTCCATTACTTGCATAATGTATGGGTGTTGGCAGTGAGGCGAGGTGGTAAAATGTAAGCGGACGAACCCGGCACCCGCCGCTGGGAAATCACCGGATCTCGACTGAGCCGAAATACTTTTGAATTTTTTATTTGCACGGAGTCACTTTTTTCAAACAGTCGAAGCGGTGCCACGTGCAATGGCGTTCTTTAAAACTGCGTGCTGCAATACGATTAAATATTGTATATTCTCCCTTAAAGCGAGGATATTTGTATTCACATGACTACGTGTATCAATATACATATGTATCTAATTTCAATACCTAACTAAAAAATATTCGTTAAAACAGTTAATTTCAAAAGACATCTCAGAATAACCAGAATTGTTTTATGTATAAAAATGATTGCAAATGTAGGTCTCCTGTTATTTATTAAAGCTGTATGATTATAAATTCAACGTTGAGTCTTCTTTGTTTCCTCATTTATTACAATATTTTTTATAGGTCAAACTTTAATGAGTTTTTGTGTTTATGTGTCTATCTTGGTTTAATTCTTTAAAAAATAACTGCATAATGAAAGATAGTTGAAATCGATATATTTTTAAAGATCATAGTTATCAGTTTTAATAAGCGATCAAATTTCATAGACTGTCCGCTTTCTCGCTAGATAAAACCTTTTGTTTTTAAAACGCTCCTTAAACACTTATAAAGAAATTAATAGTTTCATAAATACGATTATTATTGTAATTTATTGAATAAATTTGATTCAAAAATAATATAAATAAGCTCTTAAAAATACTCAAATAAATGTAAAAGAATTCTCGATATCCGAATGATCATTATCTTAACAGATACAAAGTTATAAAAAAATGAGAAAGAATTATAAGGAAAACGGACAAAATCAATATCATTTTATGGAGCACCGAAATTAACTGAGTTGACACTCAATTTTACAGTGCTATGCGTATTATTAGAGGAAGCCGTTTCTTCACACCATTTCATGGTAGCTTATTATGGAAAAAAATCTGTTTTGTATTTTAAGATAACAAAATAGATACAGTATTAAAATTTAAACTAACATTGTTGATGTCTTAAATATAAAAAAAATATTTTCATACCATATTTTGTCAAAAGCGAAAAAAGAATATAATTACTCTGTTAGGTCATGTCATCGAATATGTTTTAATGTCTCGCGATACCCGACAAACGCATACATACGTTAATGCTCTTAACGACATGCAATAAAGTTCAAATATTATTTTGCTTATAAATTGTGGTTAAATCGCTATCAAAAGAAGTATACTCTCATAACGTAAGTTATAGTTTAAAAGTACGATACGATTGAAAAAATAAAACATTGTTAGAAGTAATAGTTTACAACTAAAGCATAGATTTTGATTCTAAGCGCCTATTATATAATATCCATTAACAGAGGGTTTTCGTTCATGAGAGTATTATAGTAAATTTCTTGGTTTTTCAAGTGAAGAAGTATAAACCGGAGACCTCATTGTAGAATACTCCAAGCTGTTTATTTTTCTTGGGTAAAATACAGCCATCCACTGGGATGAACCGGAAGTAATTTCATAGATTGAGATTCTACTAGTGCTCTGTTCTAAAACTTCATTAAGGAATACAATACATCGAAGCGATGTTTTTATGTAGTGGTGTGTTAAAGTGACATTTGTTTCTAAATGGAAAACAACGATTTTTTGGCTTCTATTTCAATTAGAATTCAGAAATATTTTTTTGAAAAATACTTGGAATAAGTTTGTCCGCTTATAAATGATTTTCAATGAGTTGCCTTCCAAATTTAAAATAATGCAATAATTTAAATTTGAATTAAGAAACATATTGTTGAATTTTGCAGAGTTTATTCAGTTAGTCTTTGCATTTCGATTATTAGACAGCTCAAGTATCAATCGTTTCCGATATTGCAAAAGCAATTTCTATTCTCCAGCTTCGCTTGTAGCATTATAATAAAAATTTGAAATTTTTGAGGTCGCCCCGTTTGGATTCGAGCCAACTGGCAGCGCGGACGGGACTTTTTACCCACTGTTGTAATTTCACCACGGAGCAAAGATAACGACTCGTTGTATCCGACTATTAAGTGTAATAATCATAATGTAAAACAATAACTTTGCTTACATGTTTTTGGTAGAATATATTTCACGACTGTTCTGAAATAAATTAAAGCATTTTTGTTGCATGACACTTTCACAATTGGTTTTTGCATATTTGTTTATTCGTCATACGACTATCAGCCATGAAACATTTTCCTTATTCGCATGTCAAGTTTAATTGTGAATCAATGATAACCTTTAAAGGCATTTCAAAATAAGTGATAAATGAATATAATGCCAAGATTAGAGATAGTATAAACTAATTGATCTATTTACCTCCCGTTTTCATGACAACATTGAGAAATAACCAAACAAGGAATAATAAACCACTAAAGTAATTTAAATTTTTTGAATTTTTTATTTTTCCATGAGTTTGGTCGGTAACGACCCGGGTTTCGCCTTTCGGCATCTTCAGGCATTTCAAGTGCACAGATGTTCTTGAACTGAGTCATGGAAAAGTACGAAATTCAAACAATTCAAATTTGATATTGAAATTCCATCAAGCACCCTCATTCGAAATCCTTAATAGCACTAAAGTAATGTAAAATAATGAGAATTTACAGATCATTCAAATACAATGCTCATAACAAATATAAATTATATTACTAAGTGTCTACTTTTTACTGTTATTTATTTTTCCAAACAAAGTTTCGCTTGTCGTGAGCATTATCAACATGATAATTCTCACGTTGAGCGAAACCAGTCCTGATCTATATCGAACTATATGCGGAAGTAGTACAAAGCAATCTACATATGTTATAATAGAAATTTGTTTAGTGTATTTATGTGAGAATATATTCTAAATGTGTACGGATAGTATTGTTTGGTAAAGTCATAAGATTCATGTATAAGTTGGTCTATGATTAAAAATATACTTGATTTGGTATAAAGGAGGTATATCTTATTGATATAGAACGAGCATTGAACATCAATTTGTCGATTGCTTCCTGTCCATATACACATTTTTATCAAAAGCCTTTGCTTCGAAATCAATTTCAGTCCATTGAACCAGCAATGTATTGGTGATAAACTATTTTTCATGAATCAGAACAGATGGCAGCCAGTATGTGAAAATAGCCAGAAATTTTCAAATTTAAAAAACAAAGTAAGCGATTTTAATGCGACTTTTTTTGTGATAACATGGTAAAAAAAAACAAAAGGCAACCATCTGGTATTAAGTGTCATAGCGCCAGATAGTTTTTAGGTCAAAAGATCAAAGGTTTAATAAGTGTATTAAAAGTATAGCCGTTGAAAATGTATTGGGTTTACCCTTTAAATTATTGCAACTCATTGGTTAATAACTGTTTGTTTGTATCTATCCCTCTTTCTTGCATTCTGAAAAAAGCATAAATCTCACCCTCCATTTTGTATTTTATCATGCTAAAATACTAGAATTATTTTTACTTTATTACTGAAGAGACGTTTGAAATACTAAGCCTGATAATGCGTCCAGAAGAGGCAAAACACGTGTCATTAATAATCACATAATCAAGGCTGTGGAGTTGGTGAAAAAATGTTCGACTCCGACTCCGACTCCAACATTTAGCAAAAACACGACTCCGACTCCGACTCCGACTCCGACTCCGACTCCGACTCCGACTAAAAAAGTTTAATATCGTCACTTTTTTTTGCCTTATTTACCTATTTTTCGTATTCAATTAAATATCAACCCTACCAATCCGGCCAATAGCCAAATTTGACGTATTATATGCAAAAATAAAAAGTTCAAACTTTTCAAAATTTCCGACTCCGAGTACGACTCCGGCCAAATCGACGCGACGACGCCGACCAAATAGCTACGACTCCACGACTCCGACTCAACAGCCCTGCACATAATACGTAGAAGATATTAAAAAAAATGTTGTAAAACGTATTATAAATATTTGATGCATAAATAATTACTCAATTACTGAATACATTTTTGTGACATTTTTTTAAGAGATAAAATTAATTTGTAGATTCGTTAAGAATATTTTTTCTTTTCAGGAGGTTGCTACACATTAAAATACATAAATATGCAAGCTTAAGTACGCAATATAAACCTCGTATTGAAATCGTTTTCAAAAAACCGCATGACGGAAAATGTATTTAATTATAATCTTGCTAACCAAGAAACATATTTCTTGACTGTAATATGAGTTTCTTATTTTTATTAAACCTTATATGTCTATGTAGATAGGAGTCCCACTCATTTGCGAGCGCGATGTTAGGAGCTTCAATCGAGGTCGGCGGTATATCGCGAAGACAAACGCGTTAATCCGTTTGGAGCCCTCGCCAACGAACTTGTTAATCGTCACCTTAATGACTTTCAAGTGATATACAGTCTTATTACGTAGTGCATACGTACGAATGTGTGCTACCGGAAAAATACGTATCCAATATGAACTCGGATAATTTACCTAGCGCTGATCTTTTGTAACAATTAATAAAGTGTAATGTTATTTTATGAATATAATAAGCCTGTCTGTATTAGAGAGTATGGTATTTACTTGTATATGATTTTCACAACGAATATTGTACAGTTTGCTCTCTCGACCAATCATGACCTTGATTACCATTTTTATCAGCGGCGTAACCAATACACTAAGTATAATTTCAAATAGCACCAATTAATTTAATAAATTATAAAATATTTTCTTTAAGACCTTCTGTTTTTAACAACGTTTGTGAGTATCGTAAACAAATGCTGGACCATTCCCGTTCCCAGTGGTCTAGTGGCAAGAGCTTTGTCCTAGTGATCGGGGGACCCGAGCTCAATTCTCGGCAAGGTTAGATTTTTTCAATTGAAAAAAGAGATCTTGTGCTGAGTGTATATGTTATTTATCGTTGATTTTGTGCACAACTGATTCATTATTTATCATCGAGTTAATCTCACATGACTTTCACAATTAAGAATATTTGGCGCATTGGCGCAAGCTGCAATGCCAAATATATTTTTTTTTCTAAAATAAATTAAAAATTGAACATTATTCGTTAAAATTTTGGAAAATTATTATTACAACTGATATATTTATTTTCAATGAAAAACCTAAAAAAAACCAGGACCTTTTTTTGCACAAGCAAACGAAAGTGAACATTTTAAGAGAAGAGCTGCGAGAGTTTTGAATAATTAAAAGTGAAATATGATAAATTATGGTCCTCATAATATTTTCGGTATGTTTGTTGAGTACTTGGTGCAATGGTCAACGTCATTGTTTTCCAAGGCAGACCTCACGGGTTCGAGTCCCAATACATTTTTTTCAGCTAATTTATCGATTCTATTCGAAGGCGTGGGTGTTTTTATTGTGTAAAAACTCTTTCGAACTCATCATCCGATCCGAGTGAGGCGTATCGAAAGCAGATTATCTAACCACTAGTTCTTTCCTATTCGTATCCTTACTATTCCTATAATTATAACTAAAAAGAGGTTGAGAGACTGACTGACGAGCAGTTCTTGGAGAAAACAAATGTTGAGATACCTTCGTTAGGAATCCATATGCCATATTCAGAGCGGGTACTGAAAATATATGTATTCAGAAAAAAGTTACATTAATAAATGAAAAAAGTTGAAGTTTACCGTTTTTTTTTAATTTAAAATATTGTCCTGCAACCAACTTAAAAGCTTTTGTTGAGATGTTTTATTTGGAAGTGGAAACGGTTTACGCATATAAGGTAATATAAAGAAAACTCAAAGCTTTATTTGTTATTGATGGTAGGTACATTAAAATGAATAAATTATATTTTTTTATTGAAAAGAAAGTTTTATGAGGTAAGCCACTGCCGCACCTGAACACGGCGATGCCTCAGGGTATCAGCTAATGAGAAAATATCATGAAACCACCCCACAATCTTATTTTACTCCCGGATTTTCGTTTTTCCCGGACTACTACTGTTTTTTCAGTGTATATTTTTTTCCCAGAACGCAGGAATACGATGTCTGTGTAGCTGTGTCTTGTAATGTTGCCGCTTCAAAAGAAAAGTGCCCTAATTGTATAAAACGTAATATTTATCCGTTTGTATTTTTTTTCAACGGTATTTTACCCCTTGACTTATTTTAAAATACACAATGAATGTATTTTCAACGTATTCTTAAATTTATATTAAAATCTAAGCAAACTTTTAAAAATATCATTATGATAATCATAATATGTATATTATTTTATCAGTATCATACAAGTTTCGTATATTACCGTCAATGAGTATTAACTGCGAAATAGTTATATTATTATATTATAGACAGTGTCGAAAAAAATATAACGTGTTTTTGAAATTAAAAAGACAAAAATATTACGAAAGCAACACATATGTACATATCTTACAATAATTGCAAACAATTGGAAAAAATAAATAAAATAGAATTTAGATGAAGAAAGAAAGTTCCATTGTTACAAACTTCACGAATAGTCAAATATGACCTTTTAATCTTATAACGCTTGAATCTAATATACAATAATCAATGTTTCTTTGTTTGTTCGTATTTTATTGATTGCGATACAACTGGATCAACTTATTGTTTGCACTAAGCGAAAGTTATAGGCATAGTAAAATCAACTAACAGTAGGTTTTTATATAAAAAAATCAATGTTTTTTCATATTTTATGCGCTGCCGTACCGTTCATTTGACAACTTATTGCTGCACTTGCCCAAAGGTACAATCAGCTTTCAGTAGGCGCGTGTGTCGTACAATAGACAATCGGAAAAAGACAAGCAGTAATTGTCAAACGGTAAATGTCATCGATACCGATCAATGTTAGTGAAATTAAATTTAAATTATTTTTCTAAAATATTGTGAATCCGAAAGCACTTCAATAAACAAAAACACTTTCTTTCTTTAAGTGGCATCGCAACGCTTGCCGAGTACCGGATAGTTAACTCTAAAAATAATTTTATAAGAATAACGTTTCAAAAATATATTTTGGTGTTAGTTATTCTTATTTAATTCCGTTTGTTAGTGCATGTTCCACCATTAGCTCACTATCAAAAATAAGAGAAAATATGAAAACAAAACATTCATTTGTTTTTATTATTGCGAAGTTTTTGTGCAACAGAAGTGCTATGTTCTCGTTCAGCTATAAAGCATATTATTTAGCATATCCGCTGCATAAGGAAGAGAAATAATGTTTAGTCAAAGTTTGAGCGGGAACTTTACACATTACGAGTAACAACTGTGACTAAGTATTGCTACAGGGAAGGAAACTTAATTGCTTACGTTTCCATATCAATTTGCATTTTATTGTCACCCTTGTGTTCATGACTCGGCGAAATAGTTCCGTAAGATCTTCTTCAGAATTCGCAAATTTGGCTGGTAATTGATATATACCCTCAGCCCAAATTGGCTTTTTTAAGAATGCCCCTTTTCGATGTTGGGCAAATTGACTCACTTTTGAACATTTTTATATATATAATTGAAGATTTAGACTGCACCTTTGTGGAATTTCAATATATTAAATTTGAGTGTATTGAATGTTGTACTTCTCCGTGAGCTTTGCCACTAATGAGTCGGGTTTTACCTTTTGGCATCTTCAGGCATTTCAAGTGCACTTGTGAGCTTGAACTGACGCGTAGTAAATAGTTTGTAAAGCTTGTATGAGATTAAGAAATGCCTGAAGATGCTGAAAGGTGAAATCCGGACCGTTAGCGATAAAACTCACGGAAAAGAAGAAAGTTAGAACTTTTTGCTTAGCAAATTTTTTATTAGGGCTGCTTTTGAATATCCAGGCACAAAATATATATTTTTTGTAGTGAGGATTAAAGAATGTGACTTGTTTTTTCATTAGTACAAAGTCATTCTCTTCACGTCTCGTTTTTAGTATTGTAAAGGGATGTGAATACCACACATAATTATTAATTTGAAAAGGAATTTTTAAATCTATGAAACGTTCAAAATAAGAGGATTGTAAAAAGTGGTCATCATTATTATTTGTATTTACAAATGTGTGAGTACAACAAACAGAAATTATTTAACCAAAACCAAATTTACATATTTCCCGAAATTGTAATTTTGAATTGATGTAATGAATAAATTGAAGGGCTGAGTTGTTTTATTTTACTTTAACTACATGACGACATTTTAGACTATCAACAATGGATTTGTAACTACATCTGGGTTAATCTTACATTTCATCCAAATTTTAATTTGAGATACATTAACCCCTCTCCATCCATGCAAATAATCTGTCGTATTCCACCATGGGGCGCTTTCACGAGCGCCGGCAAGCAATCGTCATAAAAGGTCCCTATTTTAAGCAAAAAGTATTTTTTTAAATATGTATTTGCTCATAAATATATCCTTGCTATCATTTAAACCTTTAATTTATTTTAAAATGACGGATTAAGCGCAGAAAATCATCTGGAATGAATTGCGATCATTATGTGCTTGATATTTGAATCCAGCATCGTAATTGCAATGTCTCAGACTGTCTGCATTGACGACGTCCGCCGTTGACGCCCTACCGCATATGGCAACCTAGGCCATCATAATTATTTGTTGACCGACGGGGATGCGCCGAGACGTAATATTACCAGAACTATACAGCTGTTTGGATAGTCCATAATAATATATTTGTATTATTCCGGCTGGCTGTCGCTATATTTATTGCGATTCATAAAAAGGAAACATTTTCTTACCAATAGTGTTTTTGGTTGATAAAATAATATATATGGCAAGAGAATATTGTTTTCGAATGGATACAATCTCGCATTTACTAATTATTTTGTTAAAATTTTAACGGCTGTGATGAAATCGTATTTTTAATACAATTACAAATAACAATAAGTGGAAAATAGGAAAATATTTTTAATCATTGTTTGCCAGTATTGGATATTTCATTTTATTTAAATTCATCAGAGGTAGAAACATAATATACTATCATTTTTACACAAAATACAATTTAATTGAGAAATTCAATTGAGGAGCTATCTCTTTGTCCAATCTTACAAAATTAGTTTATTGATTACGATTTTAAATATAATTTTAGAAAAAGTAATTTGAAATATTACAATACTTAGTATCGAATAAAACAAAAGTTATTGTGTTTTAGTGCTCAAGTTTGCAAAAAATGATTTTTGAAAGAATAATAAAATTTGTTTAAGATTGTGACGAAATCATCATAGTAAACAATTTTTGCATTTACAGATTAAATTTGCTACCCGTAAAAGATTAAAGAAATAGTTAAAAGTATGTACTCATAATAAATGTCATATCTTTATGATAAATATAATTTTTAGCGGCTTCTTTTTCACAAAGCTTTTAATTTTATTGCCATTCTTTGATAATTCTCTGAAAGGTTATCCACTATTTTATTATCCTATGCTTTGAGTTGATTTTACAATCTGGGAAAAGATAATATAGTACACGTGCGTACGAAGTATACGTGCAATCTCAAAACATGCAAATTTGAACGAAAAATCTATTTATTACATTTCTGGCATAAAAAGATTAAATAATGACTTGAACATATTACACAAACAAACTCAAAACAGTAAAGGCTCAACTTTCGGCACTGTTGTATTTCTGCAAAGGCAAATGCCACATTATAAAAAATAACAAAAGAATGAAGACAGCCTCCTTTGGTACCTTTTAAATTTACTGTAAAGTTATAAATATTTGCGCTCTCTATTCAACTTAGGATGATTTTCGGTATGTCTCTCTCTAAGGTATTTCAAATGTGTATCTTTCTAACACATTTATTTGTGCATATATCTATCGCATCCTTAGATTTAAAGTCTGCAAAATCAATTGGCATTAGAGAAAATTAACGATTTTGCGTAAAAATCATTATATTTTTGAATTTTTGATTTTGTTTTTGAATGAAGAACTATTTTTTCTGTGAATACCTTAAGTTATAAATACTTACTGACTATATTGAGTGAAATATTTAACTTTTTAGTTGCTTAAAATCTTACGAGAGCCGCATGGATAAGCAGGTGTTAAATTGAGATCAAGTTTTAATGCTACAGGAATCTTCATAATTCATTGCACAATTCCATAGAACACTCATAAAAAACTCTGATTTATGAATCCAATTATTTGACTTTTAAGATACTTGTTTGATGTACTAAATTTATCATATTATTGAGCTCAAAAAAATTATACTTTATTATCTACCTTAAAAGTCCCTGAGTTAAAATAAATATCTTTAAATTAAACATTTTTTTTCGTTTTTAACTGCACGTGACCATTATATTGTATTTTATATTCTGATCAAAAGTTTGCGATTCATTAATTGTAAGGTAGAGGAAAAATGCTTTAGAAGACAATAGAGAAAATCTCGAACAAATTGATAAATATGTTTTATATAAGACATAATGTTTTCAAGTGGTCTTTGGAAGCTCACTTCACATTTTGTATGTTTGAGCTCTATATATTTACTATGTATGCTGTTTTATCCTGAACCTATCTCCTAATTTATATTTATTGTAAATCTAATAATACGAGTAAATTAATTAATTAATCCATGGCCATATTTTTTTAATCGACCGTTTTATTGATCTTGTTCTCGTCTATACCGTGAAAACATAGTTTACCAGACGAGCATTAGATTTTGGTCCATTTTTATTCAGAACTCTTCATCCGATTCTTTTACAATCAATGACAAAAACCTTTTTTTGAATATCAATCAGTTGTCTACTCTAGATTATTTATTGTTCGTGAAAACCGACGCCGCCATATGAGTCGAAACGGGTTATTAAAAAGAGGAAGACATTTTATGTTCCTGAAAACTGTTATATTGAAGAATAATTTAGTATATATACCAATCTTGTTAAGTAAAATTGAGTTTCGTATACGAGTGTCACATATCGTAACTAGCTGAGAAGACGTGAAGTAATTAATTAATTGGGTAATTTGAATTTGATACGTGCGTAGGACGGTTTATGTTTAATATACCAATCCACTACGATTTGAGTCGCATTTACGTCATTACCTTCCCATTCAAATAATGATACAGTAAATAATTTATAATGATAAATTCTCTGTCATTTATATAATTTTTTATGTATTTCATCTTCGTTCTGTCACAAAATATATTTTCTAAAATATCAGAATTGAAATTATTAGTAGCCACATGATATCTCCAAGACTCTCAGCATCTCTTAGTTTCACCTAGTAGATCATATGGCCATCAGCGGTCTTCCAGGCTGATGGAATTCATCCAGTTGGTAAAAGAGGCAGGCAAGGTTCAGGCTCCCCTTGGTCATTCGCAGCACATGCTCAAGTGAGGTCTATCGAGTCTTTTTTATTAAAACACTTTTTTTTTAATTCAAAAAATAATTTTTGAGACACAAATTTCAATAATATTCTACGCATAAAAATATTTAAAATTACTATCTAATCCAATTGAGTATACATTTAAACTGCTACCAATATTTTGAATTCTTTAATAAGTTTTCCATGATTTTAATGAGTCATATCAATGGTGTATTTCAATAAATATACACTAATTAAGAGCGAGTAGACATCAGCTTGATGAAACCAGGGCTGTGGAGTCGGTAAAAAAAAGTCCGACTCCGACTCCAACATTGACCAAAAACACGACTCCGACTCCGAAAAAAAAAGTTGCATATCGTCACTTTTTTTTTGCCTAATTTTCCTATTTATGTGTATTCAATTAAATATAACCCCTACCAATCCGACCAATGGCCAAATTTGAAATATTAAATGCAAAAATAAAATGTTCAAACTTTTCAAAATTTCCGACTCCGAGTACGACTACGGCCAAATCGCCGCACCGAATCCAACTCCGGGCAAAAAGCCCCGACTCCACGACTCAGACTCCACAGCCCTGGATGAAACTCTTCCGTTAATTATGATAAATTTTCTTGTTCTTTCCGTATGAAATAAACTTCAGTGTATTTTCCATAATGTAAATATATTATTTTTTTCCTTGGATATTTCACATGAGTCCGTGGTGCAGTGGCCATCGTCGTTGGCATCCGTGATGTACGTCACGGGCTCGAGCACCAGCACGAAAAGTTTGTTTTTCAGTCGATTTATCAATTCGGTTGGTAGGTTTGCGTGGCTAAGTTACCTAAAAATACCCATCCAAAATTATAAGCGGAATGTAACGAAAGCGACTAGCTAATCACTAGTCATTTTCTGACCATATCCTTTCGATCTTTTCTTCATTGAATATATTGAGTGAATGACTGACAAGCAGTTCTCTTATGAAAAAAATAAGAAATATGTTGTGATACCTCCATTAGGAGTCCATGTGCCATTGGAAGCGGATATGGTAACAAACACTAAAATCAAACACGTGTAATATTTCACTTTTTAAAAGATGTGTGATGTGAGTTCAAAAATGAGTTCTGTAGTATTAAAATTTGCAGGTAAATGAATCAAACGAATAAATGAAATGAGACCTGAATCTAGAATAGTAATTCAATATGGAGTATGCATAATTTTGCGTCAACTATTAATTTAATAACGTATCGAGGGCACAACAAGTGTCTGGAGTCATGAATAAATCCAGACATTAGCCAACTTGATACATTATTGCGTGGGGGAGGGTAAGAGTATTAAATCTTCTTTATTGAGTGTGTGACAAAACGATTTTAATGTGATTAATTTTACATAGAGTAAGACAATCTCAGTGGCGACAACTGCCGGTCGGAATAAGGTTAACGATGGGTGCTAAAAATAAAAGCACATATTGGATGCTACTAAAGTGACCACTTCAAGTGATGAAAAAATCATATGTGTATTGTAAAATGATCGGTTTTAACTATGAAGATTTTTTCAAAACATTAAAGCAATTAAAAATATTTTTTTTGAATATCCTCACTACAAGACTCTCATTAATTAGAAATAGTTTAAAGTAACCACACGGAATAAGCTTGAAGATCAAATTAACAGTTCTGAGAAAACCGTTAATAGACCTGAATTTTTATATTACATAGATATTTATAATATCAAAACATATATGAATTTACGCCAATGTGACGATAATATAGTAAGGGACTAGACAAGAAATGGGATTGGCGTAATACGTTTAGGACGGATCGTTGGATGGTCATTAAACAAAGTTAGGCGTGGAACTTATGCAACGAAGTTAATAATATTCTGCGTATAAATCTATAAGTATTGCATACAAATTGAGGCGCTTAAAAGCATAAACCGATATTTCCACGTGAAGATATTATTAGTATGCGACGTTTTTGTATTTCGCACTTTCACTACTGGTTTTAATAAAAAAAAATCTATCGTTTTATAGTCAAATAAGAAAACTGTGATTATTTTTACTGGGCTTCGATTATCACTAAGAATTCAATTGATGATTTTCGTGGCATGCTGATGGGTTTGAAAATATTAGCGTTGATGTCATTTTTTTATTTCCTTTATGTTATAATTATTATGCCAAATAATTGCTTGTCTTATTTAGCTACTAACGGTTGTAAATAAAGAAATGGATTGTGTTTTAGGTTGTGTTTATGTTCAGGGCTGTGGAGTCGTTAATAAATACGACTCCAACCAAAAAAAGTTTAATTTCGTTTTTTTTTTCCTACCTTTCCTATGTATGTATTTTAATAGCCAAATTGTACATATTATATACAAAAATATAAAAAGTTCACACTTTTGAAAATTTTTGACTCGCAGTACGATTCTGGCTCAAAGGTCACAAGGACTCTGATTCCGGCCAAAAAACCTCGACTCCACGACTCCGAATCCGACTCCACAATTCTGTTTATGACAAATTATTAATGGCTGCCTGTATTCAAAACAATCGTATGCAAAACCTGTATTCGTAAACACACTATCATGTAGTATAAAAAGCTTAGGTAAACGTTTTTTTAAGATTTATTGGTTTTGAAAAAGGTCGGTTTGTTGACTTAAAATTATAAAAAAGGCACATGGCTGTCTGTTGTATAAAACTTGTAACACGGACACTTACTGAACACTATAAAGACGATTCACATCCTTCGTGTTGACAATCAAGGGACGCCAGCCCTTAGCACTAAAGTCATCCTGTGCGATTCACCCTAAGATATTTCCCCACCCTTAACAGTTAACATATTTTATTTCGAGCTCTCCCTCTTTCCGGAAGGGAAAACACTCTTTGCAACTAACCCCTTCGGTGATAAAACTAACAATTAAGTTGAAATATCTCAGAATTTTATCATTTAAAGTCAAGCTGTATTTACGGTGATTAATTGTGTAAGTGGTGATTTGGGAATAGACTATTAATTAAGTTTAATTCATGCCATATAAAAGAGTTTCATTATAAATTATAACTATGCCATTGAGAATAATAAAAAAATAAAACGGCAACTAGTATTCAGCTAGTATAATAATTGTTGATCTTCTCATGAAGACTTTACAGTATAAATAGTAATTAAATTATAATAGACAAACAAATTTTATTATGCTTTACGTTTTTAAGTTTTACCTTTCTAAGAGAAGCCTTGTATTCTTTATTATAAGTTATGCAGTAATAAGAATTTTTTAAACTTTAATATATGCCTAGTAATACTAGTTTACTCACATCGTTTTTTATATATTTGAAATATAATATAATAAAATTTCAATGTTTTAGATATTATTTATTATATCTTATTAGAGTACTTCTACAGTGTTTATGTAATACGAAATCATTTAAAATTGAATACTATAGGATTAAATTGGGGAATACTACTAATATACTACTAATTGGATATATTTTTTTAAATTATTCGTAGCTGTAGCCGAGTACTAAATTTTAGTCTCATTTTACCCAATAGGTAGCGTGGCTAAAATTCCTATTCACAAACTGACACTTATTTACAATGATTATATTGGTTTATAAATTCACGAATTATAATGCTTAGCTGTGCTTACATTATACATTAAGGATAAAAACATTTTTAACAAATGTTATTTCAAACTATAAAGGTAAAGATTTGAAAATATTTACCAATTTCTGAGCGAAATAGTTTTTAGTTTAGTTCTAAAACTACATAAAACGTGTCTGAAATGATATTCGAAAATCATAAAACATATTTAAATTAATTAAGTATTTCAAACATAAAATTTTACCGCTTACACTTTATAAAACCATTCCAATAATATCAATTATGGCTGAAAATATTTAAAAGATAGTCTTTAAATAAAGCTCGCTGCCGAAGATATCATTATTTGTGTCCGTTTTCAAGAGGGATGAACGGAGGGCGGGATGCAGGTAATCGAATCAGTGGATTTTAAGTCCGCTCCACAAGTTTGCTGGTCATCCTTCCGCTTTTGTAAGATACGCCTCGCATTATTTCATTACACTGCAATCGAGTTAACTTTCATTAACAGGTGTAAATTCTGAAAGCAGACTAATCTCGGACCGTAATCAAATATTCGCCCATGCTTAAATCGCTTGAAATTAAAAGACTGACCTAAATTTTAATTTTGTTTTTTATTTTTTTTAGTTATTTTTAAAATATTTGGCATTACAGCTTACGCCAATGCGCCAAATATTCTTATTTGTGAAAGTCATACGAGATTAACTCGATGATAAATAATGAATCAGTTGTGCACAAAATCAACGATAAATAACATACACCCAGCCCAAGATTCTTTTTTCAATTGAAAAAATCTAGCCCTGCCGAGAATTGAACTCGGGTCCCCTGATCGCTAGGACAAAGCTCTTGCCACTAGACCACAGGGACCGACCATGTCCATGATCCGACCACCATTTTAACCATGTCCACACGCAACGTGGAGTTTAAGTCAACATATGTTTTTCTACTAGAACTGCCTGTTACTCAGATGCTCAACCGCTCCTTTTGGAAGAGATTAGAGATTGAAGAGATGCGAGAACTAGAGATTGGAAGACCCAGGATCACCCATGCCTTCGAAAAGGATAGACTGAAAAAATCTACCCGTACTCGAGCCCGGAAGGTACGTCATGGAAGCCAATGATGTTGACCATTGCACCGGCTTGTGCTTATTATGATAAAAAGCTTGGTAAAAAAATAAATATTCTGATCACTTTCACCTGTATGCGTTTGTCAAGAATGACACAAATTGGTAGTTCTACTACCACCTGTTTAGTATAATACATGCAGCTGATGTTTCAAGGTCGCCTTCTATTACAATACGCGATAAAGAATCTTATAATACTTAGCATGATACAGAGCTGCACAGGAGTGATCTTAAATAAATGAAAAATTAGTATTCTGTGTACACGTGGTTAAGGTTTGGCTGTATAAAAAAATACATTCGTCTTTTCGATTTTAATAAAAATTGATTTAACAGAAGTCTGTTTCTCTTATTGAAGTAAACAAAACACCGTTATTTTATTTTACGGACCACATTTGATGCTTACTGCCTCTAATATTATCACTTGATAAGCTTACAATATAGACGTGTTGGTTTAGTCATATAGTCGACTGCTCGTATTATGAGGTCGGGCTATTTTATGACAATTGATATTATTTGTTGGTCAATTTTACCATTTTATCATGTAATAACGGTTTTGAAAATTAATGGATAATTTAATACCGGATCAAATGTTTCCAATTAGAATTGGAAATTAATTAATTCGTGTCCAATCATTATTCTGTTCCATTAAGCCTAGCTTTAATTTCGAACGAAAGCTGAATTTTAGCCATAATATTTTAGTTAAAAGATATGTGTATTTAGTTTTTCCAAGAATTCAAAAAAGGTGTTGGAATCCATTACAACATTTCTCGGTTATTAAATTTGACGAAAATTCAATGACATACTATTTTTCGACTGAAGTTTAATTTTGCAATCCTCTTTTCATGCATCCACTGTGTTAATATTTTGTCAAATAATTAATGAAAAAATAATACTAGCTTAACGTTCTGGTATTGTCGCCCCTTTTACAATAGAAACCAAATGAATGAATAACAACCCCTTTACACATAACATGTATATTTGATCAAAAAATTTGAATTATTTTTTCTTAGAATATCATATGGATGGGATTTATTTAATTCTCACCGTTGCACCAATTATTATTTAAGTAAAATGTGTCATGAAAATAAGCTCCGTTTTTATATATCCAGATAAAGCCTATTTTTGAGATTTGTAAAGCATAAACAATCCCATTGCTTACATTATTTCCAATTAAAGGGCTTAACCCAGCTCCTATCTGATTGATTGCATCTCATTAGTTAATATACCCCCTCTTTGTTTCCCATAAAAAGGAAAAATCACAAATTCCATTTTGTAATTTTATCATTTTAAAATATTAGAATCAATCTTGCTTTATTACTTAAGCATACTTTTAGCTTTTCAAATCTATTTTAAAGACATTGAATTTTGACTGAGAGTCTTAATGATAAGATAACGTAGTATTTAGGTGGTGGTAGTAACAGTGTCGAATACCCTCTTGATGAAAATAATGTAAGTCTTTTATCAAATTCACTGGCTGTCGTCAAGTGAAAAGATGTAATGTAAATACGTTTCAGCGTTTCTTTTTGAAATGTTGGATATTTATAAAGATAGTTTTAATCGATTGAGTAAACGTCGTTAATAATAAGTAATGTATTTAGCAGACACAATAGTAAGAAGATTAATGGCCGACGCCATGGAACTGAAAGCATCTTGTTCATATAAAAAAAGAAATTTATTGACCTATTTACACACTTGCTTACTTCTAAGACGAGAGTATTTCCGTAGAATTAAACAAGGTTCCGTAAAATCTTCTGGAAAAGAAACATTGCTTTTTTGATAATGTAATTGCACAATTTAATACTTAATCCAACAGCGAAACGAAATCTACGATAGAATTTTTCATTAAAACGGGTTTTCGTTAAAATTTCATTACAATTTCGTAGAACTTATTATAGCATTGATAACATCATAAAAATTAAGTATTGTTCTCTATATTATTATTTATACTGTGTTTCCTTCTTATTAATATTTTAAACAGCCATCGTCAAAGTATCATAAATCTTCCATGCGTTCCAATGTAATATTTAATTCAATCAAAATTGGCCTAAGATTCTTTTAGAATTTTAGTAGCATTATATTTATGTTACAGTTGATGGTTCTTTATCGTTGAAGATTGTCTATAGAATTTGACAATTAAAAGCGAATTGATCCTTTAAACCCCTTAATTGAATATCTCTACTATACTAGTATATCTGTGATATTCGAAATATTTTCTTAAAACGAAAGATTCAAACTAAGAGATCATAATTTGTGACGACGTTACTGAGTAAGGCAAAATCCCAAGAGTGCAACATCTTGGTTACGAGGACGGTGCAAAGTTTTAATATATTGGCAATGTATCAATTTTTTTTACTCTTCTGTTTGCTTTTGTAACTGTATCCGCTCCCAATGTGGAATACGTGAACTGCTTGTTTCTCAGTCACTCAACATATATTTGCGTTAAGTGCAAATGACTAATTAGTGTATTAATTAATAATACGGAAAGAAAAATAACAATGTATTTTAATTCTACATAAATTATTTTATATATTTGTTGATAGCTATTTCGGCTTACGCCTTCGTCAGAACTACAAATATATAAAATAATTTATGTAGAATTAAAATACATTGTTATTTTTCTTTCCGTATTATAATGGAGTTCTACCAAGTAAATGCCTACTCAATCAATATATTAATTAATACACTACAATCAGTAAGCTAATCACATTCGATACGATCCCCTTTTATGATAAGATAGGTGGTAGCAAGTAGCGAGCTATTTTTTCATCAAAGATATCCACGTCTTCAAGCAGTAGCCCATTAATGGATTCAAGTAAAAAATAATTGAAAAATCTATTAACAAAACTGGGACTCAAGCCGTGAGCACCGCAACCGAAGCAAATTACTTCGGTATAAAGAGTTAAAATTACATGAAATTTACGTAACATTTTTAAACGCCATGGTCAAATGAATTTTGTTGAAGTTTTAAATATTTGCGGTGGTTTATTATTAGTTTTTTATTGGCAACATTTTTATCTTTGCAAGCACAAGAAAAGATAATATTTACCTGTACCCTTATAATGAGCTTAAACCTAAGCTTTTTGTACATCAAACTGTATCGATGCGTTCCTGAAACTAAGTGCCATATAGAGCGTATGGCTTTGTGTCGATATGGGTGCCTGAGCGAGCAAAACAAAGAGCAGAAGCCTTTGTGTTAATGACTTTATAGTCTACCTCCATTTTGCTCAGCCGAGATCTTGTTCCCGCTCTAGCCACCGTTGCTAGACCTGCCCCGACCTAGTCACGGCTCGCACTTGCAAATTAATCATTAATTAGCAAGCAAAACCTTATATCGTTGGTGAAATGATAAAAATATACTATTTATACACCACACTAAACGCTTCAGTAAGAGACAAAAATACATTGTTTTTCATAAACTTTGTGGGTATTTACTTTTAAACTCTATCTAGTTGTTCTATTGGCGCATATCAAAGAGAATTAATTATTGAGAAAAGTTGTAAGTAACTCACTTAACTTCCTATCATCAAAAAGCTATTAGATATTTGAATTACGTTTGGATACAAATATGTAGATCTGGGCTAGTCGTTCTATCTACCTTAGATAAGGAAAGGTTACCTTAAAAAACATACATCGAGTTTTTTGTTATTGTTTAGAAATGTTTATTTATGAATTGAAACTCTTTGTCACGGAACTGTTAATGGTGGAAGCCTTGAACGGTCAGTACTCGATTAAAGCGATGGTTTTATGCCAATTAATAAAAACGAGCAACGTTTAACATTCTAGCAATTTTTTGTAAAACTTCGCCGGACTAAAAATATATATAAATAAATTTATATATATATATATAATTATATTCACCAAATACACAAAAAACACTTTTCAAGAAAGCTTTTAATGGCTAACTATTTAACATGTAAGCGATAGTTTGATGTCGTTTCGTCGCGTCAGCTTGGGATTGGTAGGCTTTTGTATTTATCTTCTGCACGTTCAAAATTGAAAAATGTAAAATCCCCGATAAAAAACTTTTGCTCGATATCCAAAAGATTTTTTTGTCAAGTTTATTCTAGTGATTATGTGACGATTTCATGGACATTATGTTTAGTTTATACTCAATGGAACGCTAGTCAGCATCCAAGCTATTTTATGGTTAAGATTAAGCCAAGGTTTATCCAACATTATATTAGACACGTGTTATTCAAAAATATTTAGTGAAACATGAAAATGTCTGATGATACGTATCAGCCTTTTACCCGTTACCTACCAACTAATATATTAAGTTTTAATAGAATTTAAGTAAACGGCCAGCCCATCATGAATTGACAGTTAGAAGACATAAGAAGTTTTCACCGTCTTCCTATTCTAAATGGTTCTCTCACAAATAAATAATATGTAAAACTACTTGTGAAAATAAGCAATACTTTTCGGACTGTGTAGTATTAAAGTTTCTGTCATATTTAACCTTTAATAATCTATCTTATTTAAATACTTTGAAGGAATCTTGCTTTTATACTTGAGCAATAATCATTAAAAACTTTTACTTGATGTAATTAGATATACCAGAAATGATTGAGAGTAATTGAAACAATTTTGAAATGAGTATCTGGTTGCCTAGTTATTCAATGATTCATTAAACCAGTGGTTATTATTGAGGACATATCTACGCGTTGTCGTTATACCAATTTTCTGTAAAAGAATTTATTGTATTTTTCTGATATTGACCATCTTGGTGTGAAATAAGTTTTATATTACGATTAGTTAAGGTTATGGCAGAATATCAATTTTTAAACAAGAATTTTTTAAGTAAGAGTTTACAGTTTATACACGAGATCTCTAAAACTTTATTTCCTTGAAAGCGAGATTGATGTATTTCTTGATGTGAAAAATCTTAATTGAATAAATTAATCGCTGCCAAAACGTGAGTCACGGTAACTTGAAAATAGAAAATAAAACGTGTTAAATATTAAAAAAATAATGAATGTATCAGTCGAAAATGCTTCTGATCGAAACTAGTCCTAAATTTTATTAAATGTCAAAGTAGTATAAAAAAAAATACGTTATATTTATCTAAAACAATGCCTTCTCGCCAAGAAGTGACAGCTTTTTAAAAGTGAAAAACAATGAACAGCGTTTTTGTAAAGTGAGTTTTTTTATTATCTTTAATATGTCGACTGAGAGTGCTTGATGGAACTTTCATATAAAATTTTGTACGTTTCCACAAAGTTGATTTTTTGGTGTAAGTAATGAGTTTTGATTTTCGGTATCCTCAGGCATTAAAGTTCAAAAATGTTGAAACACATGCGTGCAATTTTAAACCTGATGATGATCTATTCGCCTGGATTGATTTTTTTGGATGTGTACAAAATATAAGTTAATATTGAACTTTCGTCAAGCATCTTTTGGAAAACTACCTTCCAAACTAAATACGGATGTGACGGATTGGCAAAACATAGATTGCGATGGATGAACAGTAATTATGGAAATATACAAACTTGCAAACGGCGCAAAAGATTGCTTTGCAAGTAAGTACTTCTAAATATAACTTTATCTCATTTTGTTTGAGCGCAGAAATCTAGATTGATTAGATTCTATTTGTAATTATTATTCCTTTGTATCTGCCTGAGAGATTGGAAGCAGAGTATCAATCGAGCTGTTAGTGACTACACTCGACATTCATCAGCTGAAACGTTGGGTGAAATCCTCATTATATCAGATAGTCTTCTATAGAAATCAAACTTTGTGATGAACCGAAGTATGGGCGCCTAAAACTATAATATCAGGATACTGCTACAAATTACTTTGACTCGAGGCTGTCGACGGATAATATTCCATATCTGATTACAACGTGTGAATAAATAACTCGATGATTGAAAAAAATTTCGAGTTTATAAATATTATACATACGTATCTTATTGCATAGTTCAAGATTTTTCATTCTAAAAAACGTTCAATGTGAATATATGTTTAAATCGATTTGTGCTCGAAAATATATATATGCATGTGATGTCAGCATTTTAACCATAGAAATAACTAACTACTAATAATCTGTCACCACAAAATACTACCTTTGCCATCTAATAAAAAAATGGATTTAACGACTGACTAGTTCTAACTTGACTCGTAAAAAAAACTTCTGTTGAGATGATCCGTTATGAGTTATATGTTCCGCATTGGAAACATGATTATTCTAGAGAAAATAAAAGAAAGCGGTGGTTGTTCTATTTTTGTGAGGCATTTGATTATTATGAAATAATTAATTTTTCGTTTTAGAAAATGTCTGTCTCCATCTGCGTAAAGAGCATTGTGGGCAAGCGCAATGTTATGCAGTGCGTTACCAACAGACGGACTGATGAATCAAGAATATTTTATTCAAACGAGAGTACTACGGCTTTATTTATATGAAGAAATTAAAAATACTTCAAATAAAACCCTTGCACTTAGTTGAATTAAAATAAGAGTTTTAAAAAGCATGTTCATATTAAAATAAATATATCCAATTATACTTTATTTAAATAAGCAGACATGTAATATGTGAATACAAACGTAATACCTTCTTTGCTTATTTACAATTCATACCTCACTGCTGAAGTAAAATAGACAACGCTATTTTTTTCAGTTTGTAATGCAATTGTTAGTAAGTGGACGTAGCTCAGTGACTGCAAGTGGTGCTTATCAAAGGTATTATATATATTTTTTAAAATTCATTTTGTGTCATATTACTTTTTTTGTTGCTACTCTTTTGGAATTAAATTGATCGAATACAACAAATTAATATAATTAGCCATTAGCTAGTACAAATTGTTTCAATTATTACTTATTTCTTTCGTTCCGTTAAATACAGTGAAAGTGTTATCAGTCTTTCTTACAGTAAAAAACGAAATAAAAAAACCAGGGCTGTGGAGTCATTATAAAAATTACGATTCTGACTCCAGCATTTAGCAAAAACACGGCTCCGACTGCGACTCCAACATTGACCAAAAATACAACTCCGACTAAAAATAATTTCGTCTCGGTTTTTCCCTTATTATTATGCTTTATTATTTATTTGTATGTATTAAATTAAGTATCAACCAACCAAAACGCCGCGACGACTCCGACGCCCCAGCTCTGGAAAACACCACAATATTGTGTTTATATGTATGTCAACGATTGGATAACTTAAAATAAGGACCAATTAATATTACACTAACAAATAAATCGGAATACGTATGTCGTATGTACTAAAACAAAGAAATGAAATCGCCCGTTCCAAAAGATATGACAAAGATGAATGTTGTGTTAACGCCCTATGTAATATTGAAATTTACCGGTTAAATGTCATTAGCTTACTTAAATGCTAAAAAATTTAATTTCCTTCTTGAAGTAAATGTTATTTAAAGCTGCATAAAAAGTTATAAGAAAAGACAAGAAGAGATAAATCAACCAAGAAATAGGGCTTGACAGTTAGTTCCGGAATCTAGAATATGAATCTCACTATCAACTTTATTGTGTTAACTATCAATTCAATTTCGTTCATTACGAGATTTTTTAATTAAAATCTAGCTAGAAATTGATAATAAACAAAAAGATTCCAACTATTTATGGCTAAAGTTGAATGAACAAGCATTTTTTTCCTTCTTGTCTGTTCTTAAGTATTATATAATATTTTACGTATTTCGAGCGAGAGTTAAATCCAAGATAATGTAAGGATAAACCTAGCTAAAAGCATTCTTTCAAATCCCAAGGATTGACCACGGTAGAAAGTGAAAACAAAATTTAATAAACACAAGCCTACAAAATACAGATATAAATACTATTTTAGCTAACAATTTGCATTTTTGTTACAAAGTTTATATTTAAAAATAACAATGTTTGTTGAAAAATACTAAAGCAAAGAAATTATGCACGGGTCCGTGGACGAGTGTCAGCGTTGTTTGCTTCGTTTGCGGAGCGCTCGGGTTCAAATCACAGCTTGGAGAGTGCCATTTTTCAATCATGTTATTGATTTCTATTCGATGTCATGGATGTCTATGTTGTCGAAAATTTCCTTCCACATCCACCCTATTCTAAAAACGGGACGTAGTTAGAGTGATTAGCAAAACCATTAGTCCTATCCTTTTTATATCTACACTCAACGACAAAGAAAGGTTGAGCAATTGAGTAACAAACGATTCTCGGTCATGGTGACAAATAAATAAAATGTTTTGACGGGGGTTGCTTAAAATCATTCCACGCCACTGGTGTCCACATTTTTACAATGTCTCTCCTGGATTTAAAAATGTTGCATTTTTTGTGTTTTCTTTACAGTGGCCTGAAAAATGTTCTTTGTGTTCTAGCCTTTTCTTTCAGTGATGCTCGAAATAGTTTTTTTTTTTGTGAACGTTGATGCTTTCGTCATCAACATTTAGTTATCATGTTACTACACAACTGTGATAAGCACAGCTACGTTATCTACAATTTAATCGATAAATCGGCTATTTTGGAAAATGGCGCTATGCCAAAATGCCTACTCAAAAAATATACATAATACTTACTATGCAGGTCAATCCACTGATGTTCCCACTGCATAAATGAAATTATTTGAGGAATTTTATTGTTTAAGTATTATTTATGTTTTCAGCATACGATCGTTATATTTTGAATTTTGATTCTGTTTTTTTTATACTTCAGGTTCCGTAAAATTTTAAAACCGTTTTATAAAAAAATATATGAAATGAAATTTTAACTATGAAGAATTTAAATTCACTGGAGAAAGATCAAAGAAAATAGATTTGTTTTATACCGTAACTGTGTTTGAAGGATGTGCAATGGATATGTTCATGTGGCAGTTATATCAATTTATGATACAATTTGTTTTTCGTATTTGTTAACCAGTGTTTATGTTGTTGCTTAATATTAAGGTATTAAAATTATGAACCTTCCATTTTTTTCATGTGTATTTATTTAAAATATCAAATACTGTATTATTTATTAATACGCACTTTCTTTGAAAAACGACAAGTTGAGCAACATAACAACAAGCAGTTCTCGTAGAATAGCCGTATACTCGAGATTAAGAGCGGGCATGATTTTTAAAAAAAGCTGCCTTTCTTTTTGGTTTGGTAAAAACTCGGCCATGTCGGTGTGTAAAAGTAAACTTAGTATTTTTTCCAAGGAAAGTATTTCACTCCCAAAAGCAAACACATTATGACACGGAAAATGAGTTAGGAAAATAAATCTAATTTACTTTAATAAGAGAACTTTTTTGCTTTGTTTATTTTCACTCATTTAATGAAGGTAATTTTTCATTTCGGGGACAAAATCAAAAAAACGTACTGTTTACTCAAACTACATACTAAGTTTATAAATAACGCTGTGCAATTTATTCATCAACCCGCTGCCGTGGACTTATGGGCAACGGTCTAGATTCGGGCGGTGTTGCCCAGGATACATTCAACTAATTCGTATATGCGTTTTCAAAGATCTTGAATGCTCACATCAGAGCAAATGAAGACTTTTTTTTTTCATCCATTTTTTCTAAAAAATATAGCTTTGGGTACAAGACTTCATACATATAGGCCACCATTTCTACTGGTGTATTGGTATCAGTTTACCTCATTTAAGACTTCTATTGAGTATTAACGCAATCGTCTTTACTGTTGAAACAATTGATTATGAGCACATCTTGAATTCACAACTATTAAAAATATTAAGAAATTGAATGTTTTTTAAGCCGTACTTTATCCTTTCCTCCTTATTTGTTTAAGTATTAAGATTCGGTTTTTATTGCTCAAATAAGATTTAGTTTTTAGTCAATAGTTTCTAATTTGATAACCTTTATGAACTATAAAATATTCACATTTTTAATAATACTTGTATGCTTAAAATTAATGAAATATAATCAGTACGCAGTATAAAAAAAGCATTTAATTATGAAACAATTGAAATAATAGGGTCCAAAATTAGAAAATCATTTAATTCAAATTACATATCTCACAATGAGATAGGTTAGTTGAACAAAAATGTTAGAAACCTAATTTTTTATCTGTGCATGTTATTTTTGTGTAACGTACATAGAATAATCTTTAAGAACTTTAAAGTATTATCAATACTTGGTTACCCCAATAGAGAATACGTGAATGCTGTGGTACAGATGCATGGAGAAAATCATATTATTATTATCTTTAGACCAACACTTCTATATGGGTATAATTTTTCCTGTCAACATTTACATTTCATTTGCTTGCTTTTCGTATCTTAATAATTTATCACAGGCTCGCCAGGAATCGTATATTATTCATTCCCTTAATTGATTACATCTTGATGATCTCACCGTGTGCCAGATATAATAACTAGCAGGATTATAAGTCAAGAACGAAGTACTAAAGTTCGTCTCGTAAATATTCAGATCCATTAGCACTGATTCAAAGCGAACTAGACGAGTTCACTTGAATATTATTATCCTTTGAATTAGTGAGCAACTTGAAATTTGAGCCCTTGCCTAAGCAATACTTATATGTCACAACGAAAGGGAAAAAATATTACTAGCACGTTAGTGCTACTTCACTAGAGATTTTTTTATCAAGCTAATATGAACGTGTTACTGATTTTAAAAGTAAGCACTGTCAGCTACAATAATGAAAATTATTATATGGTAAAGTGCTATTCGCTTCATTTTTGCCCGAATCCCACAAAGTTTCATAACTAATGTTTTAATTATTTAAAAAAAACAGGCTTATAATAAATTTTGTATGAAAATATATACACAATATATGATTATAGTAAAAAAAAGATTTAATCACTTCTATAGTTGGCAAATTTTAACGTCTGAATTACTCTCAAAGGCTTGTTTACTTAGAGATTGGAGAAATATGTTGGTACTAAATTTATTAACCTTATGATGGTACTAATTGTATTTGGATAAGAAAAGTCAAAAGTAGAGTAAATTATTTTTAACAATGCTCTTATTTTGTGTTTGGAACACGGTTGATTGAAGGTTTGTATAAAAATCGATGCATTTATTTCTGCTAAAAAATCATAGTTCCTGATTTTTTCAATCTATCAATGCTATATCATCAATCTATCAATGATAATATCGATCGCGCCAATTTTACTTTTTTATTATTGTACACGACTCAATCGCGATTTATTTATAACTGTTTTGACGTTTTACTATATATACCTCTATAGAACAAAAGTTTTTTTTCAAAGTATACCTGAACTGGAACGATTTTAAGCTATATTGTTTGCAGGTTTATATGAAATAAAGCCTTAATTCGGTATTCGCTAAAAGTATCGGCGAAAGAAAAATAAAAAAGCACTGCTAAAGCCATCGAAATAGTTTTATTTTGTTCAATTGGGATTTCGGTTTCATATACTTGCAATTGGTTTACCGTCAGCGAAATAAATTAAGGTTAACCTAATTTACAATTGCTTTCATAATTGGCAGTCGTTTTCTATTCTTATTTATTTATTTTAGGCTGTTTGGGTGCGAACGGTATTTTTCTTTACGCAGAAAAAGTAGTGAATAATTTGTAACACTGTAAAAAGAAGTTGTATATTTATGATTTAAAATTATTAAAGAGACATGTAGTATTTTTGGGTCCGTGGTGTAGTGCTCAACGTTGTTGGCTTCCGTGACGGACTTCACGGGTTCAAGTGGCCAGTACAAGCAGCATTTTTTCAGTCGATTCTGTTCGAAGGATTGATGGTTTTTGTTGTCTGAAAATTCTCTTTTGCCCAACCGATCAAATAAATGATGCGTAAAAAGAGCGATTAGCCAACCGCTAGTCCTATCCAAACCTATAACCTTTCTATTCTTACTCTCATCAAATAAAAGAAGTAGATCAACTGAATGACAACCAGTTCTCGTAAAAAAGTTATAGGTAAATTACGTTAGGACGCTATATGCTCCACACCAGGAGCGGGCGTGGATTAATGGGTTTGATATATAAAAGATAAAAATATCATATTTATGAATGAAATTTACGGTACACAACTTAATAATGTATCTAAAGTAAATATAAAGTTAATCTTGAAATTAAATTGTTACATAAAATAAGCATACTATTCGTGATTAATGTGGTGAATTTAAATCGTGGGGCTTATTATGGCTAAGTATTCCGGATATTGTTAGCGTTGTATTGATGACAATAATAATCTGCCCTTTGATTTATTTCTGGCATGCTGATATGCGGTCACTTAAATTGGACATAAATTTGGTTTCAATGCATGACCGTAGAGTGTTAAAATATACAATACTCACTGAAATATATATATGTACTTATAAATAATTTGTACTAAGGGTATTTATGTATCTCGAAGACTAGTTTCTTAAAGCATGAGCGAAACCAGTCTTTATCTTTATAATGTATTTGGAATGAGTCCAACATTTTTATATTTTTATATAATGCCTTTCAACCAAGTGTCGACAGTTAACACTATGAAAATAGCAATTTATACGGATGACAAAAAATAGTTCCTTAATCTAATAGCTAATCACTGAAATGCTCAAAACTACCTAAATATTTTCAATAGTTTTAGTGCCTGTCTCTAATAAAAATAAAAGCTACGTTTCATAAAATACATTATTTACTATTTTTTCCAATTGTATTTGGCAGAAAAAAAGTTAAAAATATTGCATGTTATTTAGCATTGATTCTTCTTTTGAAAATTCTCGTAAAACTAAAGCTTGTGATGCACAACTATCTTTTTACCACGTCCGATAACCTACTCGGGCATAAGACCTGAAAATTGTGACTTCAAAAAACATGCGGCAATGTTGAGTACATCATATATGTATGTTCATATTTAGATGCTCATCATACAGAGACAGAAGCTACCAAGTTGGTAGAAAAGGCAGACAGAAATCAAGCTCTCTTGAAGCATATGTTCAAGTGAGGTCTATGGTTGATTTTTATCTTGGATGTAATCAGAGCCTTATATGTCCACTCTTTTGACGATAAAACACCACCATTCTTAAAGCATTTGCCACAAGCACTTGCTTTCGAAGCACAGTATTGGATACCCGAAACTGTCTATATGTGCCGTAGCGCAACTAAATAACTACTGTTTGCGATACACTTTATTATGAAAATATAGTATCGAAATTCACGACCTTTCTGCAGTTTCGGCTCGATTCCATAATATATATTTCTATAAATAGTTACCTCCACCGGAGATTTGACAACCGTCTGCGATAATAATCGTTAGCTGTTCAAAAAGGAAATTGAAAACAGAGACGGGACCGCTTAAATTGGTGGATGAAATACCGAAGTGATATATTGAAATTATTTTGCGGATTGCCAGAATTTCAGAATAGGAATGATACCTGCCTGCTCGCTTATTTATACAGGTAATAATATAATCATTCGGCGAAATTAAATTAGTTTCACAGACGATACAAAGACGGCGAAGGGAAAGGCGAATTAAATATTTTTGATGGGAAAACATCTTGAATTAGATAGATAACTGAAGTGAGAAACATAACTGTACGATATCACACAAATTTGATTAAGTGTATAAAAAAATCAGATTAAAAATACGGTAACTTATCAAATTTATCTTGTTCTTCTCGCAGTTATGCTTTTGAAAGAACGCTTGAGATCAAAACCTAGTAAGTAACTCTTTCCGTAATGACCTACATGAAATCATCAATGTCTTAGTAGAGGGATTCTCTCAGCCTTATCATTTGGTCACTTAGAGACAGAAAAACCTTACTCATATTTCTCTATTTTTCAGAAAAGCCAGAAAAACATTATTAAATATTTCATATTTTCAGACGGATGCGACTTTTTGTTGCATTATCTTTTAATGCAATGCTTTGGCTTTCGGATGTATTTGTTAAATATAAAACAGTTTATTCTAATGTGTAGTGGAATTATATATACGTATTGAAATATCGATGATTCCAATTCTCCTATTGTAATGTCTCTTTAAAACATGAAGTAACATAATATTTTAAATCTAGTTGCATTCATAACTCAAAACCGGCGAACATCGTGATTCGTTTATTTTATCCTAAAGGGTCAAATTATAGTCCGGGGTTATTTGATATTAAGGAAAATAGGCGGGCAAATACCATAATTTTATTTGAACAACAATAAATTATTATGCGCTGCTTAAACCTTCATTTATTGACACGTGTAAATATAAAAGGAGAAAATTCATTTTAAATGCATGATCTAACTCAGATCAATACAGGTTGATCAAATGTTGAAAGTTTTACCTAGTTGAAAAAAACCAGTCCTGACTCTATTGTTAAACGCCTAAGTAAGATGATATTATATACTATGTTTAAATTATGAGACTATTTATCTCAATAAAATAATGTTTCAGCGTGTACGTAAATTATTTATATTTCTTAAAATATCATGAAAATCACTTTGGAGTTGTTCACTATCATTACTTGGAAAGGCATTAAATTAAAAAATATGTGTTATAATTTTTTATTATTATAAAAGTTGAAAGTGACTTTGGTTTTGTTATTTCATATCGCATGATATATAAAGGGTCGCTCAAAATTTGTTACTTTGTCCTGCTGAGTAGATTATTCATTGTTTAGTGGCCAAATTTGAGTGAACCAGTTTGGTAAATAATCGGTCAACACCTACCTGTACGTCATCAAAATACAATATCTGGTGAAAACATTGCTGCTGTGTGTGAAAGTGTACAGGAAAACCCAAGGCAGCTTATTTCTCGTTGTTCACAAGAACTTGGCTTTTCTGCGACTTGAACTTGGCGAATTTTGAATCGGGCCTTATGTCTGCACCCGTATAAAATCCAACTAGCCAAGGAACTTCAGGTAAACGACCACAGACAACGCCTGATTGGGTTCTGGAGCAGTTGGAAGTTTACCCAAATTTGTCAAAAAAGTCAACTTTAGCGACATGGCCCATTTTATAATGAATGAATATTGGCAGACATTTGATGCCATATTACATATTTAATGCCGTAAAATATACTTACAAATGAAATTAAAATTTAGTCGAAATCTCACAAACAACTTGTTTTATTTACATTTCAAAACTAAGCGTCCTTATAAAAAGACCCTTTACCATGTTTACATTGTTGAGAACCATGTTTTGAAAACGATTGAATTTTGATACAATATTTTGTCATATTTTCCCTTTGACAATTAATACGTTCAGCTTCTAATCTAATAGCATTAGATTTTTGGTAAGACTTCACTTAAATCACATTAAATCTGTCACGGTAAATATAATTTCTCAATGTTGTTTCATTTGACATCGATTTTATTGTCAAATAGCTGTTGCAGTTATCAGAGCAAAACTGATGGAAACGGTTAACAGGAAATTTAGATTAGCGGTCGTTCTTTGCCCGTTGCCGTCGTTACAATGATGAACCCATAATAATTGATATTGGAAACAAGCTTGATGTTTTCGCCCGCTACGGGCGCTATTCTAGTTTTATCATGAGAGCCATTGTCAAAATATTGGTCTGTTAATTAATTTCTAATTGAAAGCCAAATAATTATGATAGTACAAAAAAAATTATTGAGTCAGTGAAAAACCAAATCAACACCGATTTTTTGACAAAGCTGACAAATGACAAAGCACGTGTTTTCTGTAAAACAGTGTCACATTTCGAATTTAAATTATTTCCAGAACATATTTTTTTAATATTTTTACACAATTTTATGACTAAATTAATGTACAAAACATAAAGCTTTTATAATTATTTTTAAATCTAATTGGTTAAAGTTTTGTTGAAAATGCTATTTGCAGGATTTGATGCTTTCAATTCTTTTCTACTACTTAAATTAATTCACATTAATATAATTAGTCATTTGGTAGATGTACTCGAGCTATTATGACTTTAATACAAAAAATACGATCAAAGCATACAACATAAAATAAATTGAAATAATAATTGTTGGGTAGTACAAATATTATAAAAAATTAACGAATATATTTGACAAAATTGAGTGTAACTGGATTTGTTTAATACAGTTGTGGAATATATACAATAATGGTGTTTTATGTTTATAAACACAAAATTTTCTTGATAGAATTGATAGTGAACACCATGAAAGCCATATTGATTATTGCAATAGTACGGTGTATGTAAATTATTAAATTTCTTTTTAGTTAAATGTAGAAAACCTTCGCTGTTTTGGCTGAACATATTTTTTTAGGACATGCCGTATCCAACACTATAACATAAGTAAATATGTATTTTGTTGAATTATTAAAGCAAGTAAATGACAAAGCTATACAGAATTCCAGTGTTCCAAGATTTTAAATTTTAGTAATAAAAAGATTAAATATTGTAATTAAGATTGATTAAATTCTGCCAAGTCTCATTTGAATCATCTAATAAGCACCCGAAACTCTTAATTTAATAAAAAATGAACAAAGTTTGAACAAAATTAATACCCAGTGCGGTCAATGGAACCCATTTTTAACAAAAGTTCATGATGTTGCATGGAAACGGGCAATGAAAAATCCCTGGCTGTCAAAATTATTGTGATTTATTATCCCGACCTATCATATTATTGTATTGTAAAGAAAATTTCAAAGATGCGTTCTCAAGTTTGCGTGAGATACGCCTTATAGCGGATTTTCGCTGTTTTTCTTTTGTACGTCTGATATCTCCATTTCGTGCTAAAACTTAAGCTGCTTAGATGAAGTACGGGTATAAGAAAATGGATAAACACATTTTGAGCTTTAAAAAACGCAGAAAATCATAGCCGAACAAAGAAATGGGATTATTTCGCGTCGATTTTGTTCACTTATGTATATAAAATGTTTATATTTTTCGCATTGCAAATATTTCACATTTCGCTTTCAATAGAAAAGGAAATTATTTTTCTGTGAAAGGTTTTGCTTATGCATTAATTTTATCGTAACATTTATATTTAGTTACCCAGCTAATATTGATTAAATAGTTAAAAATAAAAAAATGCTATTTGGTATTAAAATTACAAAAAAATAATGAGGATAACGTATTGTATTTGTATATTTTCTTGATTGAAATATTCGTAAAACTTTTTTTATCAAAATTGCAGGCAGCTTCAATTTAGTCAAACATGACACTGAAAGTTAAGATCAGTTAAAAATTGTCAGTAATTTAGTCTGCGCGTAAACGGAGCACTGAATATTTTCGATCTCTAATTACTCAAATAATAAATCCGTGTAAAACAAATAAGGTATCAATTTATCATATTGCATTTAATTATTCCATAATTCAAAAAATAATTAAATTGAATGAAAAATAATATAAGCAAATTAAAACAGACAGTAAATGCGAAAAGAATTCTTTGAAATTGCATCAATAAAACGCGTTATTGGGAATTATGTTGTGTACAAATAAAGATTTGTTATTTAATTTTTGAAGAAATTTTTCGAATTCGTAGCAGGTTTTATTAAAATTGGTGAAATCAAACAATGACATATTTTATTTTCACTATTTTTCCCAAAAAATATCTATGTAGAAATCTATACAAGAAAGTTTACTGTTGAAATGAAATAAATTCAAATACAGGATTATGATACTTGGTATATTTATACTAGGTTTTTTTTTAAAAATCACTGAATAATCGCGTTTATATCCATATTTTTGACCTTTTCTAGAGAAACAGAAGCTCATCCCATGGAGCTACGAATTTATGCAGGGATGATATATATTTAACTTAAATAAGTTATCCCAATGGTGGTGAAGGTGGCCAAATAAGTAAGTACCATAGGGCTTACGCTTTCTCTCCCATCAAATCATAATTTCATATTCAGCTACTTTTGGCCATCCCACTCTAAATATCAGCGAAACTCAAATAACGAACCGTTAAATTCTTTTATCGCATATTAAATTATGCCGATAGTACCTCAAAAATCGTGGAACGATTGGTGTAAATGATCTCTTTTCAAATTTGACAGGCAATCACACAAATTTATTGATTTAATTAGAAAGAGCGTTTCCAAATTTAATACTGATTGATAATAATTTATCATTTCATATTTTCATGCTACAAAATTAATCTAGCCGGTCTTGTTTCAGAGTACTAAGCCACCTGTTTTCTTTTATCACGGAGTAACTTGCTTGAATTACATACATATGTATGAAACATTGTTTCTACATACGATTCATCAATTTGTATCAAAAAAGTTATCAATGTCTATGATGCTGCTATTCATTTTCACATAATCTATTATTTATTCGGGGCATAACGAAAGAGAGATGAAATAATCCCATTTCTTTGTTCGGCTATGATTTTCTGCGTTTTTTAAAGCTCAAAATGTGTTTATCCATTAAAAAAGCTTCCTCTGATGAAAACATAATTTGAATCAGTGAACTACAACCAGCTCATTTTTAGCGCACCTTTGTCAAAATATTGTTTGAACTATAAACGAAAAAAATCTGTGGAGTTGACTAATGTAAAGTCTCAGAGTCTTAGAAGAGATTCATAATCGGTTGTTTTATTTTCTGAAAAATATCTCGACTTGACTAAATCGAAAAAATATTCAGTCTCGAAATGACAAGATCATGATAAAGTGAAATAGAGAGAAAAGGAAAATAGGCTCATTGATGTTATTGTACTTTAACTTACTGAAATAAAACTTACACCGTGTGAAATAAATTGGCATATTAGAACCGCTTGAAACTTTGACAAACTCTGCCATAAGCGTTGATAAATTATTAGCGGAGAAAACCATATTCAACAAAGGCGAGTGATTTTTTTAATTTTATATAAATTGCAATGCTAACTAAAAGGTAATCTGATCGGCGTGTATATATGTGTGTCAATGTGCGGTAAAGTTTGATGTAACATACATATATGGTTTGCGTTCTGTTCATTAAGAAATATTATTGTTTTATAAGAATTTCTGTAAAAACGTTAATTAAGTTTTTCGACCAATAGCTAAGAGGTTGGAGTGTTAAAATCTGATAAACAAAGTCGTGAGATTCTCTAAAATATTTCGAAGATTTTTCTCGAAATGTTTTTATCACATACATACATATGTATGTATGTACTTTTTATTTTTATCGAAAATATTTTTCCTACTGAAAAAACACATTTTTCTGTCTGATGTACAGTTGCACAAACCATAAAACACATAACTAGTAAAATTTATAAAATAAGTTTTATAAGTATCCAAAATTTAATTCGAGCGAAGAAAGCGAGAGAAGTGAACGAGGAACATATACGGTGTACCCTATTGGTTGTTATGCCAATACACGTGATTAAAATTGTGCAAGAGATACTCATTCAATCAAAAGAGGATACACTTGAGGTTTCCGTAAAGAAACGCTGTCCACAGAAGTCTTCCAAGCTGTAAGTTAAGAAAAAACCTTTTTAAAAAATAAAAATAAATGTTTATTAGCGCTAGTTTGCATTAAAAGTTTACAGTTTCCCAACTCAGGAAAAGGTAGTTAACGTTAGTTTGAGGAAGATTTCGGAAATGTATTATTATTATTTTGTGATTATATTATTCATTTTAATCCAAAAGGATTTAGTAGTTTTTACAACTAAAGCTTGCAATATTTTTTATTTATTTCTCTCATATTTGGTAAAACAATATCTACACAAAAATGCATAAAAATCGAAAAAAATTCTAGCATCATTCAAAAAGTTCGACAAATAAATGCATAAACAACACAAATAGTTTTGCGAATTTATCGTCGAATGTTGTGTGAAATTGCATAGCCCGAACGTAATACGAGAAACGGTACTCAATTTGGCCTATTTAGCGATCATATTTCGTAAAAAGCCTTATAAAGGGTGGCTACCTGTAATCTTAGACAAAGAACCGGCCAAGTCCCAAGAGTGTCTGAACTTTGTAAAGCTTGGGCGTCTCCCCTTAACATCACAGGGTGTTTACAAAATTAATGCCACCACTATTAATAATTTACAAACCCAGACCGATTTAATATAAATTTTGTTTGGATGAAGTTATTCTTTAAATTTCATATTAATCTCATTTCTTTGATATTAAAGGCTTAACTCCATAAACGATCCATCACTGTTTATACTATAAAGTATTTGTGTAAAACACGTCTATAAAATTATTATTTTTTCATATTAATCACCAATCTTGATAGAACAGTCAAATAAGATGATAGATAATCACTAATAAACACAACTATTTCATATTTTTAAACTTGTGGCAACATTTTCCGATTAATTTGTAGTATCCAAGGAGTAGAATCTGTTTACTGGAAATTGCACTAATACATATTTAATGGATTTTTTTAAATCTTTTTTCGGATTTGAAGGTCATTTCTGTCATACTTTAAAATTAAGTGAGCGAATAATAAAAATTCTCTTATTTTTCTTCTTGTTGAGATGCTTCTACTAATAACTTATATATTATGTTCCATCTTGAACGATGACGTATTTAAATGCTGTGGTTAATAGTTTTATATGACCGAAAAAGTCGCTGGCTTAAGTTGCTACTTAGTTGGCATGTAATTATAACTTGGCCGATAGCCATGGCACCACTATCTCGAGAGTGATGTGTAATACTTTACCAAAATTGTTTATTTACCAACACATTTTTATTTGCAGGATATCGATGAAAATAAATCTTTATGAACATATATTTTTATTAAAAAAATACAACTTAAATGTCTTTTGAAGATATCTACTCTATGGGGACAATTTTAGTTCCGAAATCGGTTGCAGTCAACTAATAATGGTACATCAAAAAAAAAATAACAACTGACAGCTTTTTCTTGAATTTGAATATAAAGTTGAATTAAAAACTTTAGGTAATTGAGAATATTAAAAATAAAATTTGCAGTATTATTGGCCGCATCTTCATATAAACTTTTTTTTTCCTCTTTATCGGATGAAGAATTTCTATGGAAATAAATATACATCATCCCGATTTGTAATGCGCTTAGAATAAATTCTGGCCATAATACATACCACTTGAATGTTAACACTACTCTGAATGAGCAATAAATCATTATAATTGGTTTTCACAATACATCATACATAACTGCGTCTTAGACGGCATACCAACTGGCTTATATCAAAGTAATATTTGATAACAAATAACTCAATTTGTATGAGTAGTTTTTTATTTATCTATATAAAAATATGTGCCATAAAAAGAAAAGGTATGCCACTGTTTCAATGTTTGCAACAGTGGAGCTTTTTTTATAGAATGATTATAATAAAATTAAAATGGTTTTGACTTTAAAGAAATGTTTTGTAATTCATTTGGATAACAATAATAGATTCGAGGGGCTAATGTTGATATAAGCAGGGTTTTTTTCCCATTTAACGCGGTGGAACGGCGTTCCGGTACCTTTTTTCATAGATTTCAAATTCAATATACAAAATTTTACTTAAATGATATTTTAATATAATTTAATTAGTAAAAAGCTTGACATGAAGTTCCGGCACCCTTTTTTTTAAAAAAAAGCTTTGGATATAAGTAATATATTCATCGGAGTGTATTTCTTGCGATGAAATAAACTGGTCCTGATCATTATACATTTCATGATCATTAAAAGTCATGTCATTTAATCATGCACGCTGAAAACTAAAAAAAAAACAGTTTCAAAAGTGTTTGTAGCCGTTTCGATCCTAACTATTCGAAATATTTCTTCCAACTCACCTTGCAAAATAGGATAAGTCCGTTCTCTCTGTATTCTGACAAAGGGCTACACTTAACCGCTTTTGAACAAATCGAACCCCTTTAAGCCTGAAGGTCTTCAGACAGATGTAACTGAAATATAAAACCAAGAGATTTCCCCAATTAAGCCTCCACTCTCAGAAAACTTTTCGCACCGTGCGTAACTTTCCAGGGGGATACCAGCACCCCCTTAACCCCGCTCTAATGGTTTCGCCATGGTCTTGACGTGTAACCTGAGTTACCCCACTCTACACAGCAGGGTTTTTCTCTAATGCTTAATGATCAGTTAATTACCTAAATGAATGGTAATAATAAATATAAATCGACTGCATTCTATGAAAGGGATTGAATACCATATTTTATTTAAGGCGTTGTTTCAAAAGAAATTTCTCTCATTTGATAATTAGAATCCGAGACATGAGTGCTTTTTATTTGATTTCACTTTTCCTTTTTTTTCTGTCTTTGAAAAGCGCAAAAGGAAACCTCACGTAAGACCAAGGTGTTTGGTTCTTTCAGAGCACTGCATTCGAATTACTAAGTTTGCACTGAAGAAAACAATTTCAATCAAGGTATGTATGAAAAATATTCGTTTCGCTCATATAAAAAAATAGTTGTCTTTTATAACTGTTTGGTTTAATCTGTGAAATGTACATGCATTTCACGATGCTTTAGTTACTTTCCTGATTGCTTTTAATTAACTCGTAATTCCATGCTGAAAGTTCTGTTGAAAATGCATTCTCATTTGGCGAACACGTCATAGCGTTAATAAGTTTGTATTATAATTGATAAACTATTGCCACTGCTATTTTCTCTCTACTCTCTGGAAAAGTTAATGAAAATACAACGATGATGCCTGTCACTATGAGGTAATATACGAGCGGATATTGAGTAGCAGGCAATTATTTTCCCGTGTACAATGAACTAATGATCACTTAAATAAAGGTATTGGATAGAAAATTTCTGTAGCAAAATAGCGCAAAAGATTTTTTTTAATATTCTGTTAATGTAGTTTGTATTGAAGCGACTTCTATATTACATCATTGAATCCTATCCAAAGAATGTTGAATGGGATTTTTTAAAATTTATTCAAATATATGTGTAATGGAAAAATGATAAACTTTCATAAATGCCACGCTTTATGCAAAGAGTAAGTTATGATCCTTTGGGTAGCACTTGTGAGTTGTATGAATCGCTAGATGTGTAAAGGATATCAAAATAGGCTCTATGGAAAGCACACTGTAAAATCAGATCATAACAATGAATGTGGGAGGAAAATGAAAGGGCAAAAAATTTACCGTTTCGTGTCGGATGGCAAAAATATTATATATTAGATGAAGAACATGAAATCTGGATATCAACATGCAAAACACATACTAACTTTATGTTTACTTATGTGGAGCTACTGGGAAAATCTTCTGGAAAGAAATGGATTGAAGAAAATCGTTTGTAAGGCAACACTGCGTTGCAGCATCAATAAGAATACATGAAAGTGTCGTTGAATTTTGAAAAGATGTTTTGGTGAAAATGATCTGTTGTTTAAATAATAATTTAATACTTGTAATTATTAATGAACCAGGGTAAATATGGTTTATACAAAGTTTTTATAGCTTTAACTTAAACAACACTGCTTGAAGAATTATAATAGATAAGTACTGTTGTTTTTAGTTAAGCGTAGAATTGTGAAGAAAAGTCTGCCAATTAACTTATTAATGATAATCGCCTTTCAAACTTTGCTGTAATTTATTATTAGATATGATAAAAACAAGTGAAGGTCAGAGTAAAAATACATCTTTTATCAAGATACTTACGGAAACTTTAACAATACAATTTAACTCAATGTTGTGATTAATGAAGAACCAAATCTCTATGACAGACACAAAATAGAAATTTGAAGAAAAAAAATCGGTAAATTATGGATATATGGTCACGGGACCGAATCCTAATCCTCTCGAGCTAAGCTCAAAAAATTTATACATACTGGCTTATAATTTTTTGTTTTGACTTTACTCTTTGAGTTCTTGTGGATTATTATAAAATGTGGAATCAAAATGATTAAATCTGAAGAATATTACTGATTATTGTATGAGTGTATTGAAAGAAGAATTTGTTTCTTAATATTAGCCTATAATAAAATTATTCTTTCTATTTTAAACAAATAATAAACTTATGTGACTGTCTCTATCTGTGTAATATTATTATTTGTGTTATTTGTGGTTGCATTTTTGCTCTTGTAAATTAAAACAACTCGATTTCATATTTATTGCGAAGTACCCTTTAGGATCTTTTATTATAATAAATTTAAAAATTAAAGAAGAAACATTTCAAAAAAAATCGTAAGCCTTACATTCATTTCATTAACTGTTCTTATTTTTCATAAATCTAAACAAAAATTCTGTCCCGTGACCATATATCCATAATTTACCAAACATCACCATCTACAACTTTTTACTAAATACCAGAAGTTACTGTCATATTATATAGCCCCAATTACCAACGGTGAGATTTGGGTGCTCTGGATACCATCAGTTGTTGTAAATTGTATTGTTTTACATTTAAGTACTTTGAATGAAAATTCTCATTGATGCCGTTTTGTAAACCAAAATATGTAATTTACAGGTGAAGAAAAATTACAATATTAAATAAATCTGTATTTTTATGATGCACATAATTTAATAACAAAAACTCTTTTCTTTGATTAAAGTTTAACTGTAGTATTATAAAAGATCTTTGATTTATGGTGATATATTCAGGTCAGAGTGGATTTTTTAAAATCTGTACTAAATCCACTCGCAATGAGGAAGATATTTATTCCTGTTTAGCTTTATTTTCAACATACATATGTCGTTCTACAAGATCTGCTTGTTATTCAATTAATCCACCTATCTTTTCCGGAAAGTAATGTAATAGGTCAGTTCAGAACTAGGTGGTAATAAATTGCTATCGCAATAGCGTTTTAAAGATTTATCGGACGGAAAGAAATTAAGACAAGTCTTTTCAAACACAGATGCATAAATCGAGTGAAAAATCAAATTCTAAAAACTGCCTCACTAGGCATTCAAAATATACAGCAAAAAGAAAAATATTCGAATATCTAATATTCAAATCTTTTAGTATCAGAATATATTGAATGAATACTATGTAGGTATATATGAATTTCGTCATTTTTTTTTCTATTATTGACAAGCCATTATTAATTCTGAGCGAAAACTAATTGCAAGTGCCTATCTCGAGTATTATGATTTTTCAATAAAAAAAATAGGTTATAACAAGATGATATAATATATAATGCGACGCCAAATGAGATTTTTGCTAACACAACTATTTAAATAATACTTTAACCTATATTCGAATATACATAAAAAAGATACAAATTTCTTCGAAAATCTGATATTCGAATATAAAGTTGGAATCCTTAGTCCGTACCACTAAAAATACATTATCCAACGAAAAAGATTCGATGTTGAAAAACTTCGTTACAGTTTATGAAGATTCTTTATTTCTGGTTTCACAGCTAAAAGGTTAAGGAGAGTCATACCCAGACGACGAAAATGAATGCGAAATAAGGACCGGAGTCTAAGTGTACATAGCAATAGAGTCATATACATAATAAGAGGTTTTATACGTAAAAGGGATCTTTGGCACGCTCTAAACGTGTCAGATAAAAGATTCGCCCATCTGTTGCTTTATTTGGATCCTTTTCATTTTTATCTCATTGTTACTGGTGTATTTTTATGCCTGGTAACTAAATTAAATAACGATATAACTTAATAACGGCTCAGAATAGATCAAAATTGTAAAAACTGAAAAATGCATTAGTCAGATTATTTTTTACTTATAATATTCAATTATGCAAACAAAATCTTAACTGATTTTCAAAAGATATGTACATTAAAATTAACCATTAAACGAGAAGTAGAGAAGTGCAAAAATGATTCTTAGAAAAATCAATATTTATTTAGGTATTGAATAGGTGTATAATAAAAGCGATTTGTTCATTGAACTGGCATTTAATTGGTAGTCTTTCGACGAATGACAACTTTGAAGCATTTAATAAATATGAAACATCGTCTTGATTGCTCATGAAATTCAATACAAAGTCGATTAAACTCTTTATGTATATTCTTTATTATTTGCTGATTGAGTCAATGCTTCAGTGTTGATTTTCCAAGCCCGATGTTTCTGATATCGTTACATACGTTAGATGTTTCATAAGAACAAATTTCAAGTCCTAATAAATCTTCCTCTTTGTAAAACTGCGGATGAAGTTAACTAAATTGATATATTGATTGAGTAGGCATTTACTTGGTAGAACTCCATTATAATACGGTAAGAAAAATAACAATGTATTTTAGTTCTACATAAATTATTTTATATATTTGTTGATAGCTATTTCGGCTTACGCCTTCGTCAGCCAAAATAGATATCAACAAATATGTAAAATAATTTATGTAGAACTAAAATACATTGTTATTTTTCTTACCGTACTAAATTGATAGTTCATTATTATACAATACGTGGAATAACACTGTTACTAATTTAATTTTACGAAAATGAACTTCCACAAAGCTACACTAAATCCATCGATAATATAAATAAACTGACTATTATCGGAAATATGTACATATACTGTCCATAAAAAATAATTGGACTTCAATAATTATGAAAAAGTGTCGGTAAACGGAGAATACAGTTTTTTTTATACTTATAACATAGTATAAGTAGGGAATTTTTAATGAGACTTTGTACATTAATGTACACATTTAAAATAGTTAACGATTCTTTAAAGTAACTCGAAACAGCTAAAGTGAGAAAAAATGAAGAAGCTTCCATAAAATTTTGTGTTACTATGTCATAATACAAAAAATACTTTTATACCTTTCATTGGATAAGTTGAACTTAATTAACATTGATAGCTCAATAAGAATGGAGTGTTTTGGAGAAACTCCGTCCACTGGAAAGTGCCATTCGAGCTTAATGATTTACTTAAGCATCGTTTCAAGACTCCTAATGACATTGGAATATTTGGCTTAGAGATTATGAGACAATTCAAAATATTTAGCTTTATTTTACAAATCAATATCACAGCGTTAAAAATTTGGAGTAAATTCTATGAAACATTCAAAGCAAGTATTTTCCTCGTATTATATTATATATAATAAGCACAAGTAAGTATATTTAGTCACGAGCTGAAAATACAGTCAAATACCTAATAAACTAATGTGACTTATCTTTTTTGATCAAGTATTAGAAATAAGAATATTAAATCATGTCCACGGTCACTCAAGGCACCATATTGTCAAAAAGAGAGTGTGTGCGTGTTGCGCTACATGCCAAGACGCTTACTATACTTATATACATATTAATATTATATTTAGTAATAATTAATGTAATACCATACCATGTAGTAGGCACCAAGTCAGAAATGGTATAAAAACTTCAATCAATAACCATCAACCAACGCACGTATTATTAATTTCCGCTCCCAATGTGTATCATATGGATTCATATTGGAACTTATATCAATAGATTTTTTAAGCGAGAACTGCTTGTTACTCAGCTCGAATTTAATTATTTAAGAGAGTGAAAATTGGTCGAAGGAAAGATGATCGCTCATTTAGGATCGAGGGCTCAGCCGGTGCTCAAGGGCTTGAATCCTACGGAATGCTACATTTATTGATATTTCAAAAAAAAATTGAAAAATAAAAAAGACTTCAATTTTATTTTAGTTGGAAATGTATTTTTTTAAGTACACTCTAAAAAAAAATCAGGTGAAAGCTTGTATTAGCTGTTTTTTTATATTCGAATATATACGATTATTAAAGGGAGTTGTCAAATATAGACAATTTATAAATAAATTGAGATGCTTTGAGTAATAAAAAGGCTGTTTGTGTAATTTTTGTTCTTAGATTGCTAGAATAAATTCGTGTAAACACCGCTCTCATTCTTTACTCAACTTTTGATTTATGAAAGAATTTCGGCAATTTGAAGAAGCAATAGCTCTCAAAGTGTGAGCCGGGGACCCCATAAATAATTTGCCCATCGTGGAACACTAGCAGTGCAAAACTTATAAAAACTCCTTCGTTTGATTCTGAACATTATTCATTTGAAAACTTTTAAATGGTCTTCAATTAATTCAATATAACAGCTTGTGGCTAAAAGCATTTTCTAAAAGCTTTCGTACTGATAAAAATATTTATCTTAATAAATTTTCCATATTTCCAATATTTAGTAAATGGTCGATTATTTGTTTATTGTTACAACAGGACAATGTTACTGCAGATACAAATTCACTTTTTATTGTAAAATATAAATTACGAAAAATGAAGTAACATATTATCAGCCAATGTTTTATTGTGATAAAATAAATAAAACAATTTTTTTATGGTTCTATAATTTTATAAAGATCATTGAAAGCTTTTGATGCACAGTGAACATTATAATGAAAAGAATTTATTTCTTTAATTTTGACCTTGCCAAAACTTAAACAATGAATGAATGGAATCTGGAAAAAAAGGTTCAGCGAATTATGTCATTTTTGTTCTCTTTTAATATTTTTAGTAAAATTATTCAATCAGAAGTAGCTTGAAAATATATTAACAGTTTACTTTGGACAGTGTTATACACAAATTATTATAATCGTTGAATCAAATTTCACCTACAATCAGTCATTTATGATCATTTTTGAGGAATGTATAAATGTACCAAAAATTTAAATATTAAGAACCACCGACACTTAACTTTTTGGCTGATTCTCGCTTAAGGTTGACGTAAAAGCGGCGCCAGTCAGTGTAAAATTAATTACAAGAGACATAATCAATGATAGGACAAGTACTTTTGCATAAAAAGACTCAACTTTAAACTGGCGAGTACAAATTGGATTTGAGTCTAAAGTCTGGAGAGAGAACAGTAAGGGGACCTTTTATAATAACATCGGCTCAATTGTCGATCGCGGCGGGGGCAATATTGAAGAGCGCGTCTGTCTATCTTTATCGTAGTGTCTACAGTTTACACGTAGACAGTCTACGGCTGTCGTAGAACATTACTTCAATATTCAACATGTTTTTTTAGTATGTAATAGATTTGGTTTTATTTGAAGCATATAATGCACTTTTAATAGAGCACTTCTACTAAGCCAGTTTAACTATATTTAATATACAGAAGGCTGGTTTTGTAAGGCAATAAAAAAATAATCATCAATTTATGTCGTTTCATTTTTGTGTTCAGATGTTTGAGAAGAGACGTAGACAACCTCTCCGCTTTTCAAAATAATAAAATCTATTGATTATTATTCGAAATCGTCACAGAATAGGACGATAGCCCAAGTGCATTGACACACTTTATTTAATGACTGACTCAATATTTTTTCGTTTTATTTTATAATTTAGTTTTTTTTCAATAATTTTGTGTAAAATAAAAAATAGATATACCTACAAAACAAAACTATTAATTGAATATAATCGACTTATAATTGCTGGTAGACGAAGATATAGAAGATACAACGACATTGCGTTTACAAGAGCTGTAAGAATAATACATAGATACTAGTTTGTTTAAAATTGAAGAAAAGATTGTCGATGTCATTGTTGACTTTAAGAAGTAGATGAAGCACGAAAAGGATGAGAGGTTAATTGAAAATAGTTGATATTTTATTTTGGATTACTACAATTTTATTTTTACAATTTATGAATGTATAAAAGATATCCTTAAAATCTACGTTTTATAAAAATAGTAAAAATGTGGTAGCACTACCAAATGCAATGCTGCTAAAAATCAATGAATGGTGAATGAAAGATATCTTTGAGATTGAACATTCATTTTAAATTCAAAAATTAAATGTGATTTGAAAAGTAAATAAATAAATATTGTAGAAATAATCCAAAAAAGGTGTTTCAATTTCCTATAAGATCCCATCACCAAAGACAAGTTATTCATATTTTCATTGTAGACGCATCGTCTTTCTATTTGTAATATTGAGTTAAGTGTATTTTTCATGTTTTGTTTTTATTTTATTAATTTGATGTGAAGCGTTGTCACAAATCAATGGAATCCAGAGAATTTTCTAAAAAAAATGTTACAAGATAGAAATCACTGCTATTAAAAACTGTACTATAACATGTACTGAAAAGCTGTCTAAACACAGCGTTAAAGGGGAGAAAGCAAAAACTCTCACTCTCTATGTCTATTGCATTATTCAATTTATTAAATTGAATCATTCTTTACAGAAGCAAAAGGTTAGGGCAGGACTGAAATCACACCGGGGTTTGATATTTTACCTATCAAGCACTTTGAAGATCACAAAGTGTGTAAAACTATCTAGAAAAGCTCAGCTGGGATAAACTTCAAGAAGATATTTACGATGTTTTATATTTAAAAGCTCTTAGGTATATTGAAAGTGAGGACATTTTCATTTTAAATAGTTAGTGCGTTGCGAGTAGCTTTCATCATCAACGGAATATTGTATTAACAGCTTGATGGGCACTTTCTCAAACGAGCTCGGGAGCGCTTTTCTAGTTGAGCTTTATCAAATATGGTTCAATTGATACCTTTTATTAAGCAAAAGCTTATGTGTTAAAATGTGGTGGCTGTTGGTTAAATGTGACTTTTCTATTGAATCTTAAGTCGAGATAGCAAATGAAATCTGAATAGTGGACAGAATAATGATTGGAGCGTGGGTATATTTGTTCACGATATCATTTTCCAACATTGATCTTACTTCACTGACTCCAATCAATGATATTAAGGCACGGTATATTTATTTTTTAAGCTTAAAAGTTTAGTGTCAAATGTTTTGTCTGTTGCAACTCTGCATCGGTAAAGACAAAGTGCAGCAAAATATTTGATTTTATCACAACAAGCTTTCTTACAATGGATAATAAAATATACTGCAAATAAGGTGATTGGTAATGGCAGCGCTACTTATTTCCGACATTTACAGAATCATTAATAAGATTAAATTTCCCAATCGAATAAACATTTTACAAAGAAGAAAAAGAAAATCAGTTTATCATTTCAAGGTTTTTTAAAAAGAGTTATATTTAAACAAAATGCCAAATAAAATATGAAAATTGATAATCTTTACCTTTTCATATTCAAATATAAGTATTTAAACTTAATTATTTAATTATATGATATATATGCTGTTTTTCGTCCAAATTTTGACGAATGGGAAAATTATCACTCGTCTTGACGCAAACAAGGTGCTCACAAAGTCATTAATTTTATTTATGTAATAAAAATTATGACGTATAAAGAAACCGTAAAATTTCGGTAATACATAATTCAAAAGTAAGAGTTCATCAAAGCAAAATGTTTTTAATGTTTCTTTTCAACAATCAAAATACGTTTTCCTGCCGAAAAACATTTCAATACAGTAAAATAATTCAATAACTTTATGACGGAGACATACTTTTGTGTAAAAAAATATTTGGAATCAAAGGGAAGCAATGAAAAATCCAATCTTTTCCATTTAAATAACAAATATTCAATAAAAATATGCCAATGAACAAAAAGTTTTCTGGCGGATAACCTTTTTTTCGTAAGCTTGTTTTCGTAAGTTTTTCTCTTATAACTTCAACTAAGTGTTCCGCCTTCGACAGGTATTGAAAAGTTTAGCACTCGGTAAACAAGTCACCGGCATGACGTCATCAGGGTGTACAGGTGTGCATCCCGGAAGGGGAGGGGCGCAGGTGTAGTAGCCGCGGTAGTAAAATGTATTTTATAGCCTGCTGCATTTACCGAGAGCGAGGGGCGGGGGGCAAGTACTCTCTAATGCTTTTTCTGAAGACGGAATTTACGGAACATCTTTCCCCGTAAAACTTTTGATGACTCCTAATAATTATTTAATGACAATTTGAATATTTAATGACGAAATTGAAACAGTAACAGTCATAATTTGAAATGGAACAAAGTATGTTTATCTCCTGCTGATTAATGTGTGCCATCGTTAAAGGTGAAAGAAGCGTTAAATATATTTTTAATTTAACTCACGCCTGCAGCGCAGAAAATACCGTCGACAACTTTTTTTTATAACTTAACTTCCTACGAACGCAGAAGCTGGCAACTCTACAAATGATAAACATGAAATTTAAAAGTTAAACAATATTTTTGTGAACATATTCTGTAAAGGAATACAATTTAAAAAAATACATTTTTTTATTCAACTTGTAATAAATAGCTCAAATTTAATTGACTGCAAAATGGAAATGTGGTTATTGAAGAAAATCTCTATAAATAAAGTAAGTTTTCACACTATTCTGTAAAGTTTTATTTAATCGAGTTGATATCATAAAAAAATGGTCAAAATTCAGATCTTGAGTTCAGAGTAAATGTAACTGCCTATTAAATCCGTCGAGAGAACGCAAAGGCCATTTGCAACAATGTCTAATATGCGAATCATTGATTTTTATTTTACGAGTATAATTTTTGTAATATTAATGCCAAATTATATTGTCTTTTGCTACTAGATAATGCATGCCAAATCTTATTCATAAATGAATAAATATTATTGCAATAGGTCTTGGAAAATTTTAGTGTTGAAAGAAATTCATAAAAGTACCTTTAATTCAATCATAATAAAAGCATATTTCTAAAAAAATACCAAACAACCGATGAAGTTAAAAACTACGCAAAAAATTTAAATATCAAGATGAAAGGCATAATTTATATAAGCAACAGATACGTTTCTTTTGTGCAGTATAAATAAACGTTTTACGTCGACTTAAGATTAGTATACAATTTAAAACTGTTTCGCCTTTGATACTTCACATCTCAAATGTACTTGGTACAAGAGTGGGGTGTAAAATATTTATAAAAATACATGCACTGCTTTAATACAGTTGACTTTGTATGCGTTACGCTGACAAATGAACGAAGCTGTAGTAGCAATGTGAATAAATGATATCGAATGTTAGATCAAGCAAAGTGTATATCACACTCTTTATTACAGAATCGCACAAAGTTGCGGTCTTTTAAGTATTTGTATGAAGCCATTCTGTTTCTGTGCACTTGCAAAATAAGCCATATGCTACAAATTCACAGCATTCTTTATTTAATTTCTGAATGCATATTTTTTTTGTTGGATACCAATAACAAAACATTGTATTGAATCCCCAATGTGTTGTTCTCGTAAAAGTCCTGACAAGAATGTCATGTTTTCAGCTATTTATTATAAAAAGTAAGCATATTATAATAGTGGATAATTGTTTGGTGCATCAACGGAACATTTTTCAGAATCGGTTTAAAGGACACACTTCAAACAATTCAAATCACTGTTCATGAAACGAATTAGGATCGAAGCCATTAACTGATATCACTAGAAAATTTCTAACTTCAGGGATATTCTCTCTTAATTAAACAAAGAAAGTTCCAATGTATGTTGATATTTAAATAATAAGCTGAGATTTTCTTTCATCCAGACGTAAAAAAATAGTCATCAATATATTATGAACAATAAATGACATACATATGTACATATTATATACAATTTTGCACATAAAAAAACACAACTAAAATACGGAAAAGAGTTAAATAAATTGTCAAAATTTTTAAAACAAATTGACATTGATTATTTTATTTAAATAATGTTTTATCTGTTTAGAAACTGGACAGCTAGCTTTATTTGATTTGGTTAAAATACAGTTCTACCAATTATGTATATGCCAATCTAACCAATTGATAGTATTTTTTTTTCAAATAATAATTGGACTTTGACGTGTGTATGACATCTATCTCTATCTCATTATTTGTAAATAACAATGTTGAAAAGAAAATGTCTAGTTAAAAAAAAAAAAAAATTATAGATTACGTAGAATGGAAATGCTACAAAGTAAAATTAGTTTATTCTGACGGTAGTGTAATTTATTTTTGTTTAGTATAAAGCTGGATTTTATCTGATGCAGACCAACATAAATCTAATCGCTTAGTCCAAGACGAAATCTGCGTCGTTCAGGTTGCTTCCGACATCTTTGACAGTATATTTCCAGTGATTTCCGTTGGAATTTTCACCACCAGAGCGAGTGCACTAGAAACTTTCGCAAAGCCGATAAAAGTTCACAGCTGCACTTCCAGCTGACCATTTTTGCGAGTCTGCTTATACTTCGACCACTCGGCAAAGTACGTAAATTCTGGCACCACTAAACCTTGTAAGCTACCGTCACTCTACAACCAGTGAGACTAATATCTACGTATACGTGTAACTTGCAACTTTCTCGCAAGGCTTATGAAAATACGGTTAGCTTTATGGATTTTGGATGTGCAACTATTTGCCTTGAAAAGTTGCAAATGTTTCTTTGCTAAACTTCTAAAATGGAATGTTGCAGGATACATAATAATACGGACATACTCAGTTTTTTCGTATAAAATATACGTTACGTATTGCCTGAAGTAGTTCTGACGTTACTTAAAAAAACAAATTGACGTCTTAAAAATTGATGACTTATCTATTCTATTGATGAGAGTGAAATAAAAATTATTTCGATGAATTCGGTAGTATCTTTGTGGAAGTTCTTTGTAATAGTGAAATAAAAGAGTTATAAATTCAAAATAGTAAAATTCTAAATCATTGTTACCAGATAGGTTTTTAAATCGGGCATTTAAAACAATATACAAATGATTTTAATAATAAAAAAAAATATTCATTTTTTTATATACATATAAATAATACAACAAAACAATATAGCATTGAAACCTAACTTTAGTAGAAATTTATAAAAAAAATATACACTTGCTTTGACCTACATGAAATTAACATTAACAACGGTATGTTTTATTTTCTGTTTTTATAAATATAAAAAAATAAAAACATCGAGATAAATGGAAATGTTGTTTTAGCAATCAGCTTTGACGAACACTTCCATTAGTAAAAATTACTATTCGCTTTATTTTGTTGTTAAATTTTAAAACACCACTCTACCGTAAGAAAAAATATAGGGATGTAACCGAAAACCATGTTAAAAAAACGTTATTATTCATTACTGGTTCTAAATCCACAGCTACACGTACATTTATAGTAAAATATTTTCGCTATCACGCTGCTAAAATGAGCGAATTTAATAGTTCAATGGACGCTCTTTACATAGTCAATTGTATTATGGGTGCCGCTGGATGAATTTAAAGGCAAATACTCTCTCTGGTAATGTTAAAAGAACGATAGTGTGTTTGAGCGACATCATCAACATATCGTCTTAATTGAAAAATTTAACTAAAGAATTTTAAATAAAAAAAAACAGTTTTCACATCAAGCAGTAAAATTCCTACTTCGTACTCTAGCGGTCTAATACTCTGCTTTTATGTGTTCCAGGAGTTGATATTTTAGACTATGTGTGCACCAATTTGTTTTTCAATTGCATTTATATTTTAACACATGGCTACGGTAAACGCGGAATACGCGTTGTTTCTGTGTTTTGATTTCACCCGTAGCCAATGAGTTATGTCGTAGGAGACTTTCTAATATTTGAACTCTCCATACAGTCAAATATTTTACAGAGCATCAGATATACTAAAACTGAGAATCGCTTAAATTTAAAAAAAAAATTAAAATACGATTTCTAAAATTCTTTATTCAAATTAGTTACAAATTAAATGTTTTTATGTCAAAAAACGTGTAAAACAAGTATATTTTTATTATCATAACACACCGAAAAATTAATTAAGTAATAACTTTAAATAAAATACATTAGTGTATTGAACATAATGTCTACACAGATTTTCAGTATAGATTTATTGTATAAGTGGCGATTTAAGGTTATTTATTTAAAATTCGGCTTACTTACATAATATATACCGTGGTAGATTCTAATTGCCCGAGTGTTGAGGTAAAGCATCAAAAAAAATTGTATACATTTTCGAAGCCCGTTGAAACAATGAAAAAATAATGTTAGCACCAAAGCCCCGGCGGACTTTGGTTGACGTTGTTATTGTATTACGCATTCCGACGATGCTTAATTATTTATTCCATCATACGCATCAAACTCACACAAATACGCCAGAGGTTGTCAAGTGGAATTTTACGTCGTTAGTCCGGGAAGAAACACGACTCTCTCAAAACAAATACGCAACAACTCCGGTATAGAGGCTCGCGCCACTTATATAATTTGGTTGATCCAACACGATCAGAAATGTGAAGGCTTTTGTTTATTTCACGTAAATTTTCCATTGCGCATTATTAAACAAGTAAAACAAATGACGTTGCATTGAAGTGTTCTTATAACTTTGCCTGAAAAATGTAGCGGAAGGCTTATTGATTTATCCATAGCGACCACTTTCAGTTTTAAAAGCGTTTTTTTAAAAAACCGAGAGAGCTTAAACCCGAAAAATAAAATTGTGCGATCACTTCTGACTGTAATTTTGTTTTGTTTTATTGTTCGTAATAAAATAAATAAATGTTGACGAATCAATTTGATTCGTTATAAATCATTGAGTCGAAACAATATTCATTGTGTTCTTTTTTTAAATTCCGTTTAGTACATATTTTTTTTGAATTCCTATTCAAATATAAAATTTTGCGACAGTATTTTATGAATTTAACAGCGAGGTAAAATAGTTTTCGTAATTACTATCTAACAAAAAGCTTTAGTCACTAAGATTCTTTCAATTGCAAAATATTATACACATCTTAGTGATATTCACATACAATGGTTTATGTCTAGGCCCAGATTTGGCAAAAATACTTGACACTGATCGGCACACCCACTAGCGGACATAGTCTTAATTGAACATTGTAACTTTTGGTGATGAAACAAATGAATAAAATGGTAAAAGTATTCTTTTGGCAATATGGCAATTTCTTCGTTTACAAAAAAAATATCGCAAACTTAATTAATACTTACCAGAAATATTTATTTAAAGGGGTTGAATATGCTTTTTGCGAAGAGTACACATTTGTCAATGTTCATTTCTTATACGGAAGTTTGTGTATTTGTACTTAATGTCACCTAATGTAATAATGTGTCACTATTCGATTAAAAGCACTTTTTTGAAGTATTATATAATAAATATTGCATTGTTCTCTCAAGCTATATTAATAAATGCATATTTTTTTACGTAATATTTTTGTATGATAAAACTGTATAGATAATAATTTAATAATGCCGAGATTATTTTGCGTATTGTCCTTGGAACAACGTACCCTTTCCCAAAATAGCAACGATCCGGTGCGTGGAAACCCCTGACACGGAAGATTATGAGAAATATTACAGCGTATCGCATTATAAAGCAGAAAGCAGCACACAAACAGTCCCCTCCCAACCACCCTTACTCTTGTTCATTCGGAGGTAATTAATACGCCTCCCTAATCTGAATAATTAATGAAAAATAAATATTTATTTATTCACGTGCGACGGAGAACTCTCCGAGCAGGGCTTCTCATCTATTAAATGTGCGAGACTTTTCAGAATTATCATTCAAGCAGAGGGAAAGTATGTACATATATATTTAAATATTATATTCAAAATAATAATCGTCGATACATAAAACCATCTTAAGGATCGTAAAAAAATATAATTTAGATTAATATTTTCGATGGTTTCGGCGGTAACTTTGTGGAAGTTCATTTTAATATAAAATTTAAAATAACTTTGATTATTCCACGTATTGTAACGTAAATGTAACTTTTAGTAATTCAATAAGCCATAACATGCAAAGAATTTTCATAAATATTGGTGAAAAACAAAAAAAAAATAACAATACATTCAAAACAAAAACTGTATTTTAAATAGGTATAAAATCCCCGTAGCAAAAAAACAGTTTCAGCGACCACTACAGTTTTTAAATACTTATCAATACGTGGAATAATCAAAGTTATTTTAAATTTTATAATTTAGATTTTTTGATTTTGACGTTTTCTTCGAGTTGTATCACTCAGATTTAAAAAAAAATATAACTTTATTCTTAACGTATTCTCTTTAAATGAAACTGTACATTTTTAATATTTATTTACAACACATAAGTGATATTCGCCGTGAACTTGAAAACGTGTTTGTCTAGAAGCATTTTTCAGTCAGTATTTTGAATGTAAAATATCTGTACTTAAAATACCGGAAGTATTTTGGTTATTAGGAATATGTTACATATTTCAAGCATTTTTAAAATCAACTGATATGAATTTTGAAGTAAGTATTAAATATGTCCACAAAAACACATTTTTCTTTAATTGAAATATTAAATAAAAATATATATTCTTAAAAAAAAAAGAAATACAGCACAGCTATTAAATCCTAAATTCATAAAAAAAATATTTTTGTAACTCTTATTTGGTAAAAATGATTTTTAATTCATTCAATATATTTGTAAAGATTTTCTTTTGACAGATTATGAATCAATGATTAACTTTTAATTGGTACCATGCCATCAGTTTAAGACTGTTACGAATCATTGAGTAAAAGAGCGTTAATCTTTTGTTTGCTTTATGATTTTCAAGTACTGCTTATTACCTCACTGTTTTAATAACTGGCCTAAGATAAACCATCCCTGAAGGAGAGCAGCCGAGCAAATGGAATTGTTATTCGGGCATATCATTTGATTCGGCACTTCTCCGCCATATTACTTCCACCCCTCCTCAGAGTATGGGAAAGGGTTGCTTAGTTGCTCGGCACTCCCTTTAAACACAGATATTAATGAAAGACTATGAAGAAGGACTACTGAGGAAGTTTTAATAAATAAGTTAAATATGTATGGGGCCGAAGTTCTGACAATGATGTCTCATCCAAGGCGTGTAAAAGCTTAGTGCTTGATTATTATAGAAGCTTCTGTTTTAATATTTATGCAATTATATTTTGTCTGCATTCTACATTCATTAAAATTTACTGCTAGTATTTACTAAAATAAAGTAAACACTTAAGCAGGAGGAGATTCCTAATTAAAATAACATGTTAATAATTTCCAGATGCGTCCTGTCTGAGAGCTTAAAGTCATATTTACGTATGATGTATATTTTTCGTTTTAATGTAACGCTTTTCTCTGGTATTGAAACTTTAGTAATAATTTAATAATTTTTAATAACTATGAAGTTATTAAAAAAGCATCCGTCGCACGCTCTTATTTTCTCGCGCAAATAATTATTAAATTATAAGTTATTGTTCATTAGAGTTTTTAAAAAAAGCATAAGGCACATTTTATCATTTTTTTAGTTTATAAATATATATATTTTCACCATGTCCACAGTTCTTTTAAATCATAATGGAGATTCTCAAAATAAGTTATTTTACAAAATCTGGTTGCTGTTCAGTCATGTAACTTTTTATTTATTGTTTATATTAATATTATAAGAATAGGGCTCAAAAGGAATAATAATTGGAAGTGCACTTATTATATGCTTCGTTCAAAACTTTAAAACATCAGATGGGTGAATGTAATCAAAGAACTACTTCTCAGAGAAGCTTTCTCTCGCTTTGCAAACAACATAATTACAATGAATTTTTGTTTGTGTTACTTGTCTCATAGAGTAGTGAACATAAATAAATAGCATGGCATTCTCAAATTATGAAAATTTAAGGATATTCAAAAAGTCAGATGGAAGCAACGTTTTTTTTTAAAAACAGGTATCCTTGACATGGGTTGCAAAGTGAATATAATAATTTACCCCTTTTCTTAGAAGGCGTGACAGTAATATTTTTTTACTTGGGATCACCTTCAGTTATGAAAAATATATTATTCATGTTCCGTTAGCAATATGGTTGGGTCTGAAATAACATATTTGAGAAATTTGATTCGCTTTAAAACCAAAGTGTATTTATAATTTGGAATAGATAAGTATTTAAAAACTGTAGTGGTCGCTGAAACTGTTTTTTTGTTAGCTACGGGGACTTTAAACCTATTTAAAATACAGTTTTTGTTTTGAATGTATTTTTTTTTTTTTTTTTTGTTTTTCACCAATATTTATGAAAATTCTTTGCATGTTATGGCTTATTGAATTACTAAAAGTTACATTTATTTATTGTATTTTCAGTAATAATTACTAAGATGAAAACAAAGAAAATAAATATCCAAAATAAATGAAATACTTTTTAAATTATATTATATACGACAGTACCTTTTAAATACTTTTAAAATTTTAACGAGTTTCACATCTAAAGCAGATAAGTAGTAATCCTTCAATGAAGTGTTTGTAAATGGGAACTGTAAATGACCTATTTAGTAATGTTTTAGTATAGTCAGCCGCGTCGAGCTTTTTGAGTTAAGACACTTTTTGAGTCAACGGGGAGCATGTTCGTTCATTCCTCATCCACTCACTAGCCCTGTCTTACTTCAACATTATTTACTGCGAGAAATCCATTTCAATGTTCACACTTTGCAACCCTGCACGATTAAAATTATTTAAACAGATTTTTTTAAATTAAATTAAATGATACTTCATCATGGCTTTGTGGTTTCAACGACTACAGAGAAAATATTAAATAGCTATTTTTGCAATTCTTACCAACAAGAATTTTGAAAATGATAAAACACATACTGTTTATTAGCTTTGAAGAAACTGATTGGATCTGCTTCTGATTAGAGAACTGCAGAATAAAGTATATAATTTCATTTTTAACTGCTTAATCTGTGGATCTTGAACACAAATTCAAATGTGAATTAAAAACGGAAAAATATCTTGTCATGTTATATTTTGATCACAAACTAAGATTCAGTACATTTCAATTAAAATATAAGTAAAGCCTTTTACTTTTGTAATTTCGAGATTATCACTGTGTTTAAATAATCGTAAAAATGCTGCTATGTAATTGAAATCTCTCTTCAAATATGCTTTTCAAACTGATGACACACGTAGTTACGTAACCGATTGAATAAATATGCAATCATTTTTTTTATTGTGTATCGATTTAAATAATACGGATTTTTTTTACTTAGGAAACGGCTTTGAGTAACCTATAAACAAATAAGTTCTGTAGTTGAAGGGGTGAGTAGTCTTTTCCCGGCAGGGTTGTCTGAGGCAACCCCGTCTTAATTACGCTGCCATTGTAGGGTCATTATTTGTGAGTCGCGAAATGAAAGCATATTGTATTTTGTTGTATTGTGTATACAACAGACACACGTCGAACAGCCTGTCATAAATCACTCGAATTTCTATCGCGAGCAAAACGCTCTCTAAGGGGAGGTTAAACGAGAACCATTTTCTTTGATTAACACCAGCTATCCATAACAAAGACGCCCTGATTATCGTTTTTGGTAAAGAGCTTGTTCATCATAGAATAAGTGTCAATTTTGTTCTTTTGTGGGAGAAGAGTTAATTTACTGCAATTGAAATTCAATTTAATAACAAATTTAGTGATGGTGATCTTATAAAATTTTATTCGTCTAGCTGCATTCGTCATTGTCCCATGAACATAATAATTTCGGGGTAAATTTAACGTCCAGTAAAATTTGCTTCTATTATTTGAATATTATTTTACCATCAATGTTTATTCCGTTTCTTTTATTGGCATGAATGAAGTCAGGCAAAGTTTTGAAATAAAATATAATCTTTTATTCATCGCGCAATTCAAGATGTTTGTAGCATATTTCGCAATACTTTTGATATTCATAGTACACAAATACGCCTTATAATAAATAGTACAAACATACATGATCCATGCCATTCTTTGAATTCAATCTTTTGTTGAAAAGGTAAAAGGTTAGCATATCATTAAAATTTTCTAAAGGAGGGATGTTTGTAAACATTTTCTTTTTGATATAACTTTTATAATTTTAAAAGTTTATAAAATGATTCAGCAATTCAAAATTGATGCTAGTTGTTATTGAGTCATGAGTATTCGATCAAAAATGAAATTTATTTTGTCACAAAAAGATTCATGATCTCAAGTAATGGTTTTTTAGTCAATTATGAATTCAGCACATGGGATTAATAATACGTTAAAAGTCGGTCCCTGTGGTCTAGTGGCAAGATCTTTGTCCTAGCGATCAGGGGGCCCGAGTTCAATTCCCGGCATGGTCAGATTTTTCAATTAAAAAAAGAGATCTTGGGCTGGGTGTATGTTATTTATCGTTGATTTTGTGCACAACTGATTTATTATGTATCATCGAGTTAATATCGCATGACTTTCACAATAAAGAATATTTGGCGCAGTAGCGTAAGCTGTAATGCCAAATATTTTTTTATTAATTAAAATTACAATACTTCTCATGAGCACTTCTGATGGTCAACATAATAAAAATAAGAAGATAGTGTTACGAATTAATTAAAAAGAAAAAAAATAATTTGTTTCGCTTCACTCTGTTCAAGTTCAAAGATCACTTTCACTATTGAAATATTTTTCTCTTCTTCTTTTTTCTCTCATAAACACATCGAACCCGTGGTCGAGTGATACACATTGTTGACTTCGGTTGTAGTTCACTTTTAAGGTTTTCACTGTCAATACTTGGTGGAAAGGCATTATAATAAAAATTATAATACATTTTTGATCACATCAGTTGACAATGCTCGCCATGAGCGAAACCGATCCTGATCAAATAAATTTTATGTGGAAAAAGTACTAAAAATGTATTATTATTTTTATTCGGTTGTAGTATTCACGTGATCGAGTACAAGTACGAACAGTTTCATTCGTTGATTTTTCAATCGATTGAACAACTAAGTAACACGTAGCTATCGTAGAATTGCTGCTGTTGATATAAGTTCCATTATGATGCATGGTTAAAACAATAATAATGGCACAATGCATATGTGGTCTAAAGAGTACCATTACTATAATCCTTCGCTGTTTACAACAAAGGTACGGTATACTATTAAAGGAGGTTAATTAAAATTATCTTAAATTTGATTTAATGCATAGAACAACATAATTTTACTGTTTTGCTAATTCTGTTAAAATACGGCTACTAATCCTTGCTACAGTGACCAGAAGGCTCACTAAAAAGGGTGGAGTCTAAAAGACAAGCTATTATTAATATTTTTTGTACTTTTATAAATTTATTTTAACTATAACAATTTTTTTACGAAATTAAAAATGTATAAAAAGTTCTGTGAGATTTCATCTGAAGAAGAATAATCAAAACATGATGGATTATTTATAAATCATTAGCCCGATTAATATTAGTAAATTGAAACAAAGGTGGTTTATGGTAATTTCAAATATAGAGAATATAGAAGAACTCAAGTTTTCTTCATCGTCTTTAGCTTATATTACAAGAAAGGAGTTATTACTTCTATTATACTATCTCGTATTACACTAAGATTAAACAATTTAACAAGATCAGACGAACCAATATTGACGTTTACTACTGATATTTGTACGAAGATGTATGATTTTTCAATTTTCTGACGTCTCTACTCTTTCACTATCATGTTAAACCAACTGTTTCGCCGGAAATTAGTTTACCATTATTTAATCCGTAATTCAAAGCTTTTACTTTAAATTACTGTCAACGTAATGTTTTTACTTTTAAGGTGTTCACTGTCAATACTTGGTGGAAAGGCATTATAATAAAAATATTAACACATTTTTAGTACTTTTTCCACATGAGATTTATTTCATCAGGACCGGTTTCGCTCATGGCGAGCATTATCAACTGATAAGGAATACAATAAAACAGTGGTATTTATGCAAAGATTAAGTATTAAAAAGTTATATGTTTAATGCCTTTCCACCAAGTATTGACAGTGAACACCTTAAAAGTGATATATTTTTACTGTTAGTAAAAATGTATTGTTCTTCACTGCGCCCTTCCACGTAACGTTATGCAACTTTGCATTTTCTCAAATAGTCGGTGCAAATGTAACGTAGTCGTGCCGGATTAATTAAAGCAAAAATGGTCATAACGTATTCGATACCTTATTAGCCCGAAGCTACGGAAGAGATGTTAAACGTGAAGAGAATAATTTGCGCCAGTACTTAAAATACTCTAAAAGCGTTTCAGATGAAACAGTTTTTAAGTGCGCAACGGAACCAGTTGTAGGTACTCGACACTTCTCTAAAGTTTCGTAGCTAAACTTCACGATTAATTACGGTGTATTCATCGCAAGCATTAATTAATGCTTTTTAAATAATGCAGTAACATATATATTCAATAGTATTTTCATTTTTTTAAATGAAATATAGTGAGCTATTATATAGCCCAAGGGTCACTTTTTAAGAAACGGGCTGGATTGAAATTTTTAAAAACTTGGCAGGCCGGATGACAAATAAATTTGTGTTGGAATCCAATTTATATTTTCTAATATAATGTAAACAAAGGTAATTTCTATTAGTATTTATAATATAAATTATTTATTATATTGTATGTGTATCAAACGTTGTCGTATCTTATAAGTACAAAATGGTGAACCAAATCAGAAAATTTAAAAAAAAAATGTGAATTTTTGGAGGGCCAGATGAAAATCTTTGGTGGGCAGGATCCTGCCCGTGGGCCGTAGTTTGGTGACCGTTGATATAGACAATAAACAACCTGTAAAATATTTAAATGGTCGTCTAATTTGGTATTACAGCTAGTAAATTTGATTTTTTAGAATCACAATTTAGAGATAATAACCTTCGAAACCTTAACCTTCGAATAAAAGACACCACGAACCCATGTAAAAGGTCAATAGATCAATTAACCTTAAAGCACTTAAAATTTATATTAACCTCGCTGAGACTTGAACCCAGACGTATTTAACCACTAAGGGAAAGCTATTACCAGTATACCAATGAGACTGACAATACTGTTCAACACATCCTATCTTAAATTAATCACGGGTCGTAGAGCAACAAAAAACTGTTCCTTATAGATTTACGATTATATTATGCAAATCCTCTTCTATTACAGTATTTATATAAAATATGGTTACATTAATAAAATAGTAATTGAAAAAGTTTATTTTTCTATCGAACTACAAGCCATGATACAAAGCTGTTGGTAAATAATTAAAAAAAAAACTATTAAAAGAGCTTTTTTCAACTTACCAGCAGAAAAAAGCAAAACGAAATTTATTACTTTTATAAGACACTATGGCGATATATTTGCTATGAGTGTTTTTTATTATGTCCGCCGAGAGCATGGTGTACCAAAACTTATGCGCCCGCTGCACCGCCAACACTCGTCCCGTACATACGAGTTATAAAATTTTACAATTCCGCCTCAGGTAGTATGGCCAACAAGACTCTACTTTCCGACCCAAAACTCATTTAGCTACAAGACTTTCCACGACATTCTGCACTTACATTGTTTATCTCGGCGACACTTTTGTAAGCTTTTTAAAATATGACTAATTTTTAGAAAAATCCCGACACTTTGTCACGGTTGGGTAATAACTCTGCTGTCATGTAAGTCAGAATGAATAGTACGATGTAAAACAGTTTGTATTGTGTGCATTGTATGGTTTACGTTACAGGGACTGTCATTAACTACCGTTTTATGTAAAGTTCGTTTGTAAAAAAATAGCTCCTTTAATTATCAAGAATTCCAAATGAATTTCAAGAAAATAGCGGTATATTATTTTTATAAAATTATTGAGAAATGAAGTTGAAAGCATAATTCTTTAAAGCTATTTATCGGGATATATTGATAGTCAGTCACTCAACATTAATTGTAAGAGCGGCTAAGAAAATGGTTGAAAAAATGATTTCTCCTTTTCATGGTGACGATTTAATATAATATTACCTACATAATTATAACTGAATAAATCGAGACAATTGAGTTTTTTAAACAAAACTTTTTGTAGAATACTGGGTTCTAAATAATATTTCAGCCCCTTAGAATTAAATAATCGAATCTCGAATTTTCTCGGTTTTAAGTTATGAATGTCACTAGTTACAAAATAACATGGAACGTTATGTGTCAAAGATACATACATATCTCAATAGGAGTGGTGGATAAAAAGATATTTGAATGTGTATAAAAATGAATTTCTTGTTTATAGCTCATTAGAAAAGAATACTACATTATATTTAACAAATAAAACATTACATCTTAGTATAAAAAATAGGTAAAATTTATTACTGGTGAAACCGGTTCTTTTGGTCTCATGAAAAGTAGAGAAAAACGAGTTTCATTTCATTGTTCATAAGGGCTGAATTGAAAGGCCCGAATCACATTCATAATAAATACCAATAAATTGTTTTAACAGTAATAAGATATTTCAGGAGATATTTTTCAAATTTGGTAGAATCCATTTGTTGACAAACTGAATAATTGAGAAATTAATTTTTCCTCGTAAGTTTGTGTTTACTAGCTATATTTTAAAAATATGTTTTAAATTAAAGAATTACAGGTAATGTGTAAAAATTCAAACTTTTTCATGTGAATTTAAAGGTCTCAAAAGTTTAATCTAAAATTTGCATTTATATTTACATTTATGCTTCGAATGTGAATAATTTGACATAAAATCATTTTAAATCATTATTTTTATGAAATAAATGATTTGACATAACAATTTGAGAATAAGTATAGTTTAAATTAAAGTACATATATCTGGCAAAAATTATTCAAAATCAAAGAAAATTTTACCAAAGCTAATGCGATATGGAATTTTCCGCCCTTTGGCGCTGCGTAAATAATAATCTAGATTTACTCACTTTGGCAAAAGAAAAGCGCATGCATAGCGCGCTCCATTTGGTATAAGTAACTTGCAAAAGGAAAACAAACACTTGTGAATATTTAACATGCCCTTTGCAAAGTTTTTTTTTTATCGAGCGCCGGGAAATTCGAGAAAACGTAAAAAAGATAAAACGGCGTGAATTAGTACGGCGCAAAAAGCAAAGTGTTTCTCATCAATAAGTTATTTACAAGTGGGAAATAAAAAAATGTATATGGCCTTTCTTTTTGAATCAATTGCCGATTTCAATATGTTTATGTACCTCTTCGTTTATTTTAAAAACGTTTTAAAACTGTTCATTTAATTTGTGATTAATGAGTCTCAAACTAAAAAAAAAAATACATAGACTGAAACTTTATTTATTTCACGAGTGAAAGCGACATTATTTTTACATTATTTAATTATTTTTTCTTACAGAGCTTTTTTCAAAAGTTTACAAAGCTGGTGCACATTTTTAAATGACGACTATTTGAACACTCGAAGTTAGCACTTTTATTTTGTATACTGATCTCAAATGTATCACTAGTAAAAAATGTATTGAAATAAATAAATAACTATTCTGTATTATTCTGATTTATTTCATAAAAAAACCAATTAAATATAAAAAAAAATAGTTCTGACGTTACATAAATGAAATATGATTTTTGTCGATAACATTTAATTAAATCTTAAGAAAAGGATAATCTTCTACTAAAAACTAAAAATCCAAGAAATTTATTACTTGACCTTGAAAAAAAAAATTAGTTAGAAAAATCGAAAAGTAATAGCAATTAAAAGCCAAAGATAATTTTTCATAGTGCCACTTATAAAAGAATATGATGGAAAACTCAAGATTTAATAAATTTAAAAAAAATATTGTAATGCAAATAATATTAAATTTTCAATTATGCCTACACATAACCATGACATGTCAACATTATAAGCTACCGAATATCAAGAGATTTTTCAAACAATATCAGCTTCTTATGTGGAGCATTTGGACTCTTAACGGAGTTTATCTTACCAAATCTTTTTCTACGAAACCTGCTTGTGACTCAGTTGCTCAGCCTCTCTTTTTCAAAGAGACTAGGAATTAAAAATATGGGAAAAGTTAATCGGTTAGATAAACGCTCTCACTACATTTTGTTTCTAGAATTGCATAGTTTTTGGAGGTTATTTTAGTAAATACAGACAAGCGTGTCTCAGTACATGAATCAATATATTGAATGAAAAATGAAACTGACTGAAATTAATTCGAGCTCGTGCCAAATGGCACCGAAGCCAACGAATTAGACAGGACCATGGAGCCGAGAAATGACTGCCTTTTAAATAATATACAAAAGTAGAAGTAAGCTTAAAATTCTGGCTTAATTATTTCTCATTAAAACACCAAATAATATCAATTACTTATTTTATTCACTTTTTGTGTCATTGGAAACGCAGAAAAAATTAAATAAAATTGAAAATCTACTTTAAGCTTCATTATGAGTATTGAAATAAAATCTGACGACTGTATAAATAATATTAGCTAATTAAAAAAAATGTATTGACTTACAGTTGCAATAATGTAGGGGCTTATACATATTATATTATATGTATAATGTGTGTTCTATGTACGTGTAAAATTGCGAGACGAAGTGCAAAAGTTTTTATGTCACTTACTTTGGTTGAATTTGCTGACTGTCATCTAGGTTCTGGCGTTACCAATGAGCGGTCTCCAGGAATTCCCCTAAAGAAAGTTTTAAGGTTCACAAAAGAGATGGAGGCAGAAAGGGGTGCGTAAGTATTGCCGCACCAAGCATCAGAAAAACTATAAAGGAGGACGACATTTTGTTTTGACATTACTAACCGACGTCAAAAGTTTTCCCTCTTTTATTGGCCGGTTTTGTGAAGTACTCAGGAAAAAAAATATATAAATGACATGGTGTGATATCGCTTGCAAGAAAATTCTAAATTTTCAAATCATTAATAAATATATTACTTTGCCTAAATAATTTGAAAGCCTGCGACGGCGTTCTCGGAATTCACGTTCGCTTACAGTTCCGTTTCATTTAAATTCAAATCAGTACCAGCTTTTCCCTTTGTTTACCCAATTTACACCATAAGAATATATAAGAAAACTATAGTTTTTAGATCATCTGACAAGCAAGACATGCAATTAATAATTATGTAATGCATTCTTTGATGCGTTTTGGATAGTGATGTTCAATATGAGATCTTGATTTTTCGAACGGCTTAAATAATACAGTCGGTAATCTAATGTGTATTTTGCAGGCAACAATAGTATCACTAAAAATTTTTGGATAGAATCATACAAAATATAATACAAACTTTGTTTCGTACATTTTCACCGACCCCTGTTCCATTTCATTTCATTTAATTGAACAACGGAAATTGAAATCTTACAGCCAATTTTAAATATCTTTGTAGATTTTTTTACTTCATAAGGGTATGAAAAATTCGACAAAGAGTCTAAACGGTGGAAACTTTTTCATCGTTGCAAGTATGACATTTCCATGAGACGCGTTCAAAAATGTCGCAAACCTTTCAAGGGCTGTCAAATTTAGTGAAGACGAAGCCCCATACCGTGAGTAAAAATGCCAAACATTCCGATCAGGCAGTGGCACGAATAGCCTGAAATGAAATACATTTATGGATTTTATTCAATGACAATTCAATCATTTGTTGCAACAAGGCGTCATGTCAATAGAATGGTTTTATTTCGCTGTTTTGATAATATCTTTCTTTAGTTCTTGTTTATCTCATTTAAATCGTAACGAATTTATATTTTTATACCTTTGATGGATTCGGCTGTAACTTTTCGGAAGTTTGTTTTATTATATTTTTGTTCCACGTATTGTGTTACTAATTGTCACACGTGTTTCGCCTCTTTCAGAGGAAATTTAGAACTTTCTATCGAAAAGTTTTTACTAAATTTTATGTTAATTATATTTTTGTTTCAATCAACATTTGAAAAAAACAGCCATGCAAAATAATAAAATAAATTTTATGTGATACATCATTGATTCTTTTTTATTTAAGAAATATAATATTTGAAAAAACCCTTAAAAATAGGTCATAAAAAAAGAAAGTCCTTAGATGCATGAAGCTTTAAGCCGGAAAAGAAACGTTTAAAAAAACAATAGTGAGAAATGTTAATAACTGTCTAGTCCTAATTATTTCTCATACGATATAGCTGAGTATGTAAGAAAGAATAAAAATGAATGTTCGATCAAGCAAAATCGGCCTTTATCATTAAAAAATAGCTGTGTGGACGTAGTACAAAATATGTGTCTTATTTATCTGAGAATATTCACACTATTTGCATAGTATTTCCCGGTGACATATAATATTAACATACATTTTAAAACAAAATAACAAAAAAATATTTTCCACCAGCTGTCTAGATGCATTTGAGGGTGCTTTTTATTTTAAAATAAACATCTAATGCAATTTCCAAAAATTCTTCCATATAAAGCTTTTCTGGAGCTAGATATTAAAATATGACACGTCATGTCAAGTCAGTAAGATTGACGCACACTCTTCCTTCCTAGCGTACTTTTAATGACAACAATAATAGATAGAAGGTAACTTTTTGCTTCTGTAAAAAAATGTAATGGTTTTCGGGCCATATACTTAAAAATGCATATTTAAAAGAAGAACATTTTTTTTAAGTGTAAAAAATATGGTACTGCAGTATTTTCGTTGAGTGTATGAAGCAAGTGCTAGAGGCTAGCTAGCCAGAAAGTAGAACGGTGGTTGATTCACTCAAATGGTGAATGGTACGCAGTTCACCTAGGTCTACTTGCATGCACCTTTGAATGAGTTAGTTGTGAAATGATGTAAATATCATCCTTAATCGACCAATGTAAATCACTTATTAATAATCGCTTCTGTTAAAATATCTCAGTCGTTGCATTGACAAATGAAATCGTAAAACGTGTTAAATTTCATACATGCTATTAAGTAAAAAGGAATTAATATTTTATCGAGACTTTATTCTGGAATTTGCAACTTCTTTAGACATAATTGTATGATTGAAATCGTAACGATTTTAAGCACATTTAGTTTTATTACAAAAACTCATATGGGATTTTGGTATGTTTCTTAAAAAAATGGAGTAAACGAAAATAAGAATTAATTTATCTAACAGAGAATAAATAGTCAAAACGTATGTATGGCGTTTACTTCAGTGAAATATAAAAGACAATTTTTTTTTATTTAATCAATTTCTCTTTTATGTGCTAAACGATTAGTTAAAGGCATTATTTAAAATTTAACAGTAAGTGCGACATATTTTATTATTTTTAATATGCGAGATATACATATGTACGTACCCATTTACTTTTTCATAGTCAATATTATCAGATGCATGTCAACAAACTGTATTACCCTTCGAAACGTTATTCAATAATATATTTCTTATCATCTCAGTTGATTCAATAAACTTCTATAATACGTAGAAAGACGAATTGAAACAGTTTCTTGTCAGACGTCAAACTTTTGATAGGCAATGTTACAGAAACCAGAGAGACTGTGGATTGGCACTCAACTATATGTTTCTCAAGAGCAATGCCGTCACAACTCAAAATGATTTTTTTGATGATAAAATTTTCAACAAAAAAAATATTTCATAATAACATGTCACTTTTATTATAAGAACTTTCACTTGATAATGATAATAATTATTGCTTGATATGTTTTCTACCAAATTGTTCTAACAACCTTTATAATTTATTTATAGCGAAAGGAAATAAATGATTTAATAAACATGGTGGGCCAAACATAATTCCACGGTATAGAAATTATGTGATTTAAATTATGTCAGAAGATGTAATGTGAAGAAGGTAATTTTTGGGGATTTAGTTTGACTGAGTCAACTTGAGATGGCATATTAATTCATTTGCAAATCTGCGATGTAAGACGACATCAGAATATCTGTTATTTAAAATTAGCTAAATCACCTGGAAACTGATATGTTATTATTATGTCAACATGTTCCTTAGAGTACAAACTTACATAATATTATCTCTGAGACAATAATAATTATTCGTGTAACTAAGTTTGAACGGTTACCCAGCGGATTATTATAAATATAATTATTTGGAAATCGTATTGTGTTCGTACAGCATTCTCGATTCATTGAGTCAGATTGCTAGATGTTCATTTGGAAGTGTTTAATTTGATGGAAAGTTACTTCTGACTTCACGAATAATAATGATTTTTGACGTATTACAAAATTTATTCCTGTCCTGCCCAAGTGTTCGAAAAGTTCTGATTAATCATTTGAATGTACTGCGAAACGGGTTGAATTATTTACACGTCCTGCTACGAAATGTTTTAATAAACAAGAAGAATACGCGCTATAACAATATTAACAGTACAAAAAATTACACCCAGTAATATTTAATTTTAGTATTATTCCTCGTTTTCCAAACGCCAATTTGTGTTGTCACCTATTTACAACTATATATAGACTGTTGAGATTAAAGTGAGTTGATTTATAGAATAAAACAGAATTTATTCATATCAAAAATAATATGTTATTTCAACTTGAGACTTGATTGCAGAACTCTTATTATTAGACTCTAAATGTGTAATACACACTAGTTTTACTTCTAAACCAATAGGCATTTCCTTTTGAGGTAAGAACTATTGATTGTCAAGCTTAATTTGTATTTATATATTTCTTATTCTAATATTATTCATATTTTTAAGATAATATAAAGGACTATAGAAGACCTCTTAGAGAGTTAATTTTTTTAAGTCTCACATAACATAGAAAAAGATTTGATACCTCTTGCATAATAAGTATTAAATTTAAACATAAAAGAATATCGTAGGTTCAGAAAACAATTGTTATTTTTAATAGAATATTGCAAACAAGTAAGTCGACGGCAGAGATATGACAATCCAAAAATAGGCAACACTCTGATTGATGCAATATGTATTCTTTTAATATGGCAATACTGGTGGATATTTTTACGGACAATGGTCATTTATCTTCCAATTAAAATACGATTTGTTTCATCGCTGAAGCGTCATCGATCAATCAATTTGGCTAACCTCTTCACTCCACACACCACTCGTCCCTCCAGCCATTAGTTGCTGTTGGTAATTTCGTTTGCAATTGTAAAGGGCGATTTAAAAAACACAAACGATATGCCTGTGGCAATATTTCACACGTTTGAATTTTTTGTAATTTGTTTTTAGTGTCACATTATTAAATACATTCATTTGGCATGGAATTTAAGGAGTGTACCAGAAAGCCCCTTGTCTGAATCACGTGCCTCTATTTCGAATAATATACATACTATGTATTCAGCAGAACTGATCGATCTTGTAAAGCAAATCAATAACGGGTGACTTAAAATCACGAAAGCTTATGCTCCACATAGGGAGAATATTTGGTTCAGTACGAAGAATTTATCATGCTATAATTAACAATATTTTAAATACAAACAGTGATAAGTTTCAATTTCGACTTAATAAATACGTGTTGTAATGGAAAGCTTGAATTCAAATTTGAATCGTTTGAATTTTGTACTTTTTTATGAGTTTGAACGTGTACGACCCGGGTTTCGGCATTTAAATTACACGAATGAATTGACGCTAAGTGAATAGTTTGCAACGCTTATAAATATAAATAAATGTAAGTTACTATGTTCAATTGCTTTTATCGCAATCTGGATTACAAATGTTTTGGTGTTTATGATTTTTAATGATTGTATAGATATTTTAATTAAATGTGATATCATAGAAAATTATTTACCAGAAAATAGCAATGAAATGCTTAAAAAATAGTGTTCTAAGAAAGACAGTCAGAAGTTTTTTGAGAGCTCTTAGTCTTTTTCAACTATTAGTTCTAGAATTAATTTCACTAAAAATTTGGCATGCAATTGAATCGCTGTTGTTAAAAGTATTCTGGTTACAAATAGTGATTCGACGCATATTATTCGTCATAATATTATAGTAAACAACGATTCATGATGGTTGAATATAATACTATCCAACATATCGTTTCAATTCAAATAATGAAATAATACTATTTGTAGCTAAGCACACAGTGTAAACAATGGAATAAACAATCGCAACGAATTTCAGTTTGTTTTGAAACAATATAATTATGTAAATACCGCTTTTTGTTTCCACATTACTTTCTAACTGAACATGGTGCACGTTTTTGGTATTACTCAGTAAAAAAATGACAAATATTATAATACACCAAAGCGAAAGATTTTTTTTAAGATGTATTTTTTACAAAGGCGTATTCATAGCGCAATGCTTATTATATGAGTGAAAGACGAATATTCAACGTTGCTTCACACAAAACAAGTATTTTAGACTTAACCTTTTTTACAGGAAAGCAGCGCTATATTAAAATCAAAAGTATTTCTTGAGCCCGCGAGTATTACAGTCTAGAGTCTAGACTCTAGACTTTGGTTCAACATGTAATATCAATATTATGAATATTACCTCATATACAGTCCTTACAATGTACAAAATACAATTTTTCTTGAATTCCTCTACGTCAACGATGTTCAACAGAAATCGTATAATCAGCTATATAAGATATTACTTATATTTAGTGGGCCGTACACATTAAAGAAAACTAAATCAAAATATTTTGATTCTTGAAAAAAGATAGTTGGTTCTGTGGTCGAGTGCTCATCATCGCTAGTTTCAGCTGCGGTGCTCACGGGCTCAACTCACAGTACGGTCAGATTCATAAATTGATTTTTTATCGGTTTATGGATTTGTATTCGAAGGTATGAGTGTCTATGTTGTTTAAAATCCCCTTGCAGTCGTTCGATTCTAAAGGAAGTGAATATATATATTTCCACAAGTGCCATGCTTATTTTCATCAAAAGAAATCAGTTCTTGTTGAAAAGTTTTTGTTGAGATAACCTCCATTTAGAGTCCATTTTATGATCCACATTGTTGGCGAAAATGGAAAATCTAAATTCACGTAGGTACACTAACTTTTTGATTTTATTTTTATGATAAACAGAATGTCAAATATATAGAAAACAACAAACTAATACTATTGGGCTGATCTTTAGGTAAAACTTCTCTATTTATTATAATATTCTCGATTATTCATAAATATTGATATTTATATTTCTGTCAGATTCAAATCTTGTGTGGAATATTGCAGTAAAATATTTCACTTTATGTAGTTGTCACTAAAACATATATCGTATCAATTTTTGAGCCATTAAACACTCGTTAGGAAAATACTGTCGTCTCGTCACACTTTTTAGGGTTGCTAATACTGAAAAATAAATTGAAAGTCATTGTGAAATATTAATTGCTTCCCTTCTGCAATGGACGTTAATTTATTTTTTATAATTGAAAAAAAAGATATTCAAGGTAAATATTATTCAGTGATAAACATTTTTTTTATTGTGCCGATGAAAAATCTTTTAAAATCTTAAATAAAAATCAAACTAACGGATAAAAAGTTATAAATAGGAATTGCAATTCCGGAATTTTGCTTTTGCAAATAATCGATATTTTTTTTATGTAGCATTTTTCATATTTACTAAATATACGCCATGTAAATTTATAATTTAAAAAAGTTATATTATAATTAATTGATATAAAAACATACATATATAATTCATTGCATTTTTAGAAGAATTTTTTTTTGAATAGTTTTTTTTTTTAATTTCACATTGTTTTTATTGTAAAATGAGGGCTCATTAAAAAATAAATATTTTTTTTACCATAAAAATAAAAACACATCTTTAGTACTTATTCCATATAAAATTTATTGGATCAGGACTGGTTTCGATCTTGGCGAGCGTTATCAACTGATAAGAAATACAACAAAATAGTGATATTTAAACAAAAGTTAAGCAAGAATTACATCTATGGTGACAAATCCATTACTATCTAGAGTGTTGTGGTCAATTTTATTTATTTGGCACTCATTAAAACATTATTTTTCACCATAAATGAGCTCTAGTTGTGTTACTTGATATTTTTTGTCCTCTAAATTCATTCCTATAGAATGATTTGTTATATTCGATGCTCTCAAAAAGCGTAACGGAGCAAATAAATTAATTTCCACGAGCATTCATTATTCTTATGATCACACGTGCAAGTACACGAAAAATTTTTTTTCCTCAAATATAGTATCCTTAAAAATTATATATATTATGACTATTTATAATTTTTAGGAAACTTACTACGAGAAAATAGCACTGAGTAGTTATTACCTATATTGAATATAAACAAAAACAATAAAATGTGAAATGTGATAAAAATATATTCGAAGTGTATACGAAGTTACTTTAGATTGAATATACAAAGTAAAGTATCTTCAACGAAGAATATTATGAATTAAAGCCTAGAGTGTGGGTGTATAGCGTGAAACAATATTGGCTTCATCTAATTAAGCGTAACCAAAACCTACCTTTATTAAAAAGTATATTTTCGTATGATAATAATACTGTGAATTCTCTTTAAGCATTTAAGTTAAAAGGCTGTTTTTTCAGAAAGTGAAATCCTTTCTTTGCAAAATGATTGCTATTCAGAATTTTGAAACCTTCTTACAGCTCGAATTACAGAAGTAAGCGATGTCTCTGTAAGAAAAATATTAAATCAATGATTTTTGACGATATTATTTTGTATATTAATTAATTTTGACCTGCAATAATTGAGTCCCGTTTTCAAAGTGCCATATAGAAAATGTCCTAAACGTATGGGTTACAGATGCCATAAAATGGCTAAATCTTCCCCATAATGATTTTAACAAGGCGGGAAGAGAAGAATTGATTTTTATAATACAGCGATGATAAATAGTAAAAGATCTGCCTAATATGTTCATAACCGAATAAACATATTTAGGGCTAAAACAAATTTCAAGTCCTATATTTTGTTGTAATGTAAAATATGAACAAAAATACTTACAAATAAGATCTATAGCACTTTTATTTTAATGCGAAGTGAATTGAGACTATGGAATAGAAAAAAGTCCATAAACAATCAATCATGTTATAAACCATTTTCGAGTAGTAATAAAAAACTAAAAAGATTGGTTTGTTGGCCAGTTTAAATACTCATGTAAACATTGAATATTTTCGGCATCTACATACATATTATACATATATGGTGACGGCAATTACTCGATGAGTAACAGCAATTACCAAGTTCAGAATGTATAAACGAATGTTAATTTACAGCTGTAGAATTTTTCAAATGAGTTTCGGGCAGGGATATTTGTAATATTTTTATCTTTTGACTGATTTCTAGCGCCTCTTCATTTATATCAAAATAATTGCTATTTTGTATTTGTATAAACGCACTTCATATAATATAATTATAAATATGCTGCTTAAAATCTCAAGACCAATTGAAATTTGTATTCTATGATATTCAAATTTATTTATATGGGGTATTTTGAAAATTTATGTCTGGTCTTAATGTGAAGCATATGGCTTCATAATGGAAGTATCAAAAGATATTTTTTTTCTGCGAGAACGGATTGTTACTCAGTTTCTCACCCTCTCTAGATCGATGAGAGTATGCATAGAAAAGATAATGCAGGCTGCTTAAATCGGGTCAGTTCCAATTCATTCGTGCATTTGAAGTGCCTGAAGATGCCTAAGGGCAAAACCCAGGTTATCAGTGGACTCATAGAAGAGTGTTATGTAGTTATGTATTGCTTCTAAGTGGCGTAGGTTGAGTTTTACACAGACCTCGTTCGGCGTAGAGTGTCTACGACAAAGTCTATAAATAATATTATATATATTTGCGAAGTTGAAATGTTGTGAAAAATACTTAGTAGTAGCTGTACTTCGTTTTTAATAAGCACTTTAACACTTTCACCGAAACACTTATTGAAAATTTATCAAATACACTTAAATAAGCAATAATAATAAGCCCGCTTGAGCTAAGAATGCTTTCAATAATATTTCAGTATTTATACTTTTACCATGTACCTGAGTGTTTTGTCACAGAAAATTTGAAACGAAAGTTTGAAAGAGATTTTCCTTTTTATAACTAGCTTAAATAATATTATATGTTTTAAAATGAATTTTTTTAAATTAAAAATAAATATTTAAAAAAATGTACAAATCATATGAGTTGGTTTTTTAGTCACAGTATGTAGCTAGTGAGTAAACGATAAAGGAAGTTTTTTTTTACAATAGTCTTCGAGTATTTGATACTCTAATTCGAGTATCAAATACTCGATACTCGAGAATACTCGTCCATTTTTGAAGTACTCGATTCTCGAGTATTTTGAAAAAAACTCGAGTAATAATCGTTGATGATATCCTATACGAGACTTTCTTGAGTACCCTTAAGTACTCGAATATTTTAAAATTTTACTACAAAATACTCGAGTAGTTGAGATGTTGGGAATTGGATTAATATTTATTGGAATGCTTCTAATTGACAGTATACGTATAATTTATTATGATACAAATTAAAAAAACTGGTTTATTGAATCAAACAGTCAGAAATTTCGTTAGTTATTTAAAGTGTGTTTAATTACATTTAATTTAAATGCAAAAAAGATGGTAAACTGGGCTAACTTTGTTAATGTTTGAAGAACTGTTAGCGCTCAAATTTCTCGAATTGTTTCGTTTAAGGGTAGCAGCTGCACCAACTTGCATACAAAAACACTTTAAAGCCATTATCCATGTAATACCTCGTATGTGAAAATGGATAAAAAAACGAAAGAATCTGTTTTAAAAGCCACGTCAAAATGAACCGATTTAAAAATGTACATTTGCTATACTACATTTTCATATAGTTTTTTTTTAAGTTTTGTGTTAAAGATATGTTCGTGGTATTGTAACGTAAATGACGCTGTATTTAGACTCACCCTCTTTCCGTCTTTCCCCTAAACAGTTTATATAGAAGAATATGCTTAATGCAAAATGTCTAGGGTACATTTTTTACATATCTAACTTATATACAAAACATTTTTATTATTGAATTTTATGTCAGGCGAGTTAACTTTTTTTACATGAAAGATAAAAAATGAGGGACACAGCTGAGAAAAAACTCATTCAAATCATCTTATTTATTTTTGAATTGTAAAAAATTCAATGTATTGTTGTTGCTACACGACTTTCTTATTAAACTCACTTTACTTTCTTTTATAATAGGGGTACCATTGATAGATACATTTATCATAAATATTTTTTAGAATTTCTTAGAATTTATATTCAGTATCTGGAATAAGAATCTTTTTGAAGTTTTTACCTTTGCTTTCATATTTGAAAATATCATTACATTACACATAACTGATATCTTTTTTTTGTTTTGTTGTAAGGATTCAATTCTTTATTTATTGAATTGGCATTTACTTGATACGACTCCATTATAAAAAAGCTAAAATAAAATTTTATAAATAACGTACATTGTTGGACAAGAATTATATCATAAATTTGAAAGCTATTTATTTATCAGAACTAGATGGTAAAAGATTGTTATTATTTTTTGAATATACAGTAAAATATATTTAAAAATTATAGCCATTATTTATCAATTGCTGTAGTGCAAAGGGGAAAAAACAAGTTTTTTTGTAGAAAGTTTCATTATTTTTCAACTGAAGTGTGAATTTGAAGTTGTAATAAGTAAATATTGATTTTTTGTCAATTATCATACCAATCAAAGTAATTTTAAATTTGACATTGAATGATCACATTTGTTTTATAACCAACTCCCACAATAAATATTTAACGTACGCAATGTTTTGTTCAACATGCATGTGAGATTAAAAGTGGCTAGGTTATGCAAGGATAAGTCGGAGAGATATTTGTATCGAGTTTATCCTTCACTTCCCACTCATGACAAAAAGAAAAATATGTAGCCAAATGAAAATTTTGCCTGGAGCGGTTCAGTGTTTTAAGATTTACATAATAAATATTTTTTGTTTTTATCAAAAAATGTTTTTATATACTTTGATGGTAAACAAAATGAAATTTATGGAAAAATGTGGGCAACGCAAGGACGAAAAACATTTTTTTCAAAGTGAATTAGTCATAGTTAAGTGTACTTAAATAATCAAGATGTTAGTTCGATTACTACTATCTTCTATATAGTTTTAATGTTTTTTTTTTATATCAAATTTAAAATAATAAAATGAAAATATTTCACTCGAATTAATACGAAACATTCTATACGTTTTACTTTATGAAAGACGAAAGAATTTTAAAAGTCGAGTATTTTTAAAGTAAAATATTATTTCGATCATTTCGCTGCATACAGCGCGTGATAGAAATTAAAAATAAACCACCGTCTATTTCCCTTTTAGATTTCGCGATCTAAGAGAAACATGGCTTATTAAAATATTTTTCTTCCACGTCATAAATTTTTCAATAGTTATATCACATTGCGCGCACGATATATTCTTTTTATCTATACTATGCGAAGAGTATTATTGAAAGAAAAGATAGGGCCCAGTGACATATCTACAATATATTTTTAATATTTACATATATTATAATAATTGTAGTACACTGTTAGATTCTGGGCACTCGTATTAGTACACATATAAATAATTGTTTTAAATCGTTTACACCTTAGTACTCATATTATTTTGAAGAGCGATGTTTCAACATAAGTGAGCTTTATATCATTACTATAGGCAGTATTTTGTATTGTTCGTCAAGAGTTCATTGATTTTTCAATTCATTAGTGAATTCATGCCCAATATCGTCATGTTAACCCTTGATTCATGAAAAGCTCCATTTACACTAAAATCGGCTCTGTGTAATTTGGAGTAGTGTAATTGGGGGAGTAAATGTCATATAAAATTAAAGATTTTTTTTTCCGCGAAAAGTGTAAGACTAAGACGATAAAATAGTAATGACGAAATATTAAGTTACTAATTGTCTTGTATGCGACCGTTAAATTGGGGGATTTGCGGCGAATATTTCAAGTCAGCGTGTAATTTGGAGTAGTGTAATTGGGGTTCCACTGTTGATGTATATGGATCATATATATTTCTGTATAGTTTTAAATCTTTTTATTTTCTTAAAGGTAAAACGACAGATTCAAAACCAATTTTAATCCACAATTTGAAATTTTACAAAGACGGCTTAGCAAACGTAAGTAAATATTCTTTATTTTTATTCAAGAAAATATTGTTTCACATATCCCTACGTTTATGTGAAAATGATATGTCTTCATAGATGTCTCGTTTTACAGCGCTTTTATATGCGCTGCATTCGTTTTTAAATATCACTTTTGTTTAATACGCAAAAAAAGAAAAATATATATGTGAGGATATTGCGCTTTTTCGTGTCATTTAAAGGGCGGAGGCGTCGAGATGTAGTGGAACTTATAGCTTATTACAAAAATGCAGTTAATCATTAGACACATAATATATGATATTAAAACGCAAAATGTATAAAAAAATAACGCGTTGCTCCTTTAAAAAAACATATTTAAGATATCAATAATGCACAAGTGTCACTTACCTCTATCATTAAATTCAATCTCAACAATTGTACTTGTTATATACAGTATTTTTTTGACACTCTCAAATTGATGACTTTACCAGTTTTAGTTTATTGGAAACATTGAGTATAGTGGCTATAAAAAATATTTAAGCCAAATTATGAACACTTGTATACTTTCCTCCTTTTATTCTTAGGGTTACGGGCTCGAATCACGGAACATATTCTAACCACTGATTCTATTGCATAGAATTTTATTGATATTACTTTCTAACATTTTAGCTGTCAAAAACTCTAGATATCATATGTTGTCTACATATCTTTTGGTACAGTAAATACAAGATATCGGGATACAGTCCACATACTAATAACATATAATTCACACACTTTTGTATTGACATAGTCTTGGATTAACAGAATTACATATGTTAATATTGTTATATACGACATTTGGGCTATTATTAAAAGTGAAAGATTCTGCCTAATTTACGTTTAAGTAAGCGCATAATACGCGAAAAATATGTTTGGTAGTTTAAAAATATTTTCCATTTCAAACAAAGATTGAATACAAAAAAATGTATGATTGCAGTTCTTAGCAAACAAACAGGAGTCGAATATAAAAGAAACATTCGTCTGTCACTTATATTTATTCACATACATCAATTAAATTCGTATTTATTTTTTCAATGACAACATTGAAACTTTGCGTTGAATATGAAAGTCTTATCTGTCACCACATTCTGTTGACACAGTCTTGTGCGTGTACGAGAATTTATAGAAAACGTAGATAAAAAAATTCTCCATATTTTCCATTGCGTGAATGCAAAAGAGGAGGGTTGGAAACAATGCGTGTCGCTTTATGTTTATTTTTTATGAAAAAATATTTGAAGGGAAACCAGTTACCTATTTACAGAACAGTGGCGCACAATTTATGACTGACATTTTTTTATGTAAATGAAAAGAAGATTACGTTGTCATATTTGATAGCCAATAGTATACTCATTATTAATGCAGAATTAACGCAAGAGTTTTATTTTTTTCACATCCGTAAATTGTGTCACTCTTTTTCAAATACAATTGATTTGGTTTGCATGATAGAGCATTTAAAATTCAAAATATTCAGTAGCATAAAAAAGATGTGTTTTATTTATTTGAAATAGTTTAAAGACTGGGTGATAAGTTCTTTTTTATAATATGGAAATGATATATACTTTTAAATAACTGTCAGTTCAAGTTTATCCATGCATTTGAATGCCTGAACATTCCGACAAGCGAAAATCGGATCGTAAGTGAAAAACATTGTGAAAGTGAACAAAGTTTTATTGGATCAAATATGATATTGAAATGACATCATCTAAAATTTGGAAAAATAAATATTTATTATTGTATGTAGCCCGCATTGGATATAGACTGATTGTTAAAACGTATGTTAACCATTTGTTTTTCCTTATTGCAATATTGTGGTAATACATTACATTGATGGTTTGTGGGAAAATTGTATGACGTTTATTATATCAAATGGTATTTAAATGCCTTGGTAATTGTGATAATACTCGTGGGTTGTGTATCCAAGACAATATCTTTATATAAACAAATCTCTGCCGTCTAATTGTGCTCACGACTGACAGTATTTATAATGTACAAACAATCAAACCATTATATTATGTTAACTGGGCTTTGTGATTTGTTGAACTTTATCCAATAATAATACATGATTATTCAAAATTAAAAAAATTGAAATAGTTAGTTTGATTCAGAAAAACTATTACTTCCCGGTTACAACTCTCTTGACTTACGTAATTTTAACTGTGGTCGGGTTCTCATCAACAATGAACTGCGCACAAGGACAACAGATACACTCGAAATTGGGTTGACAAATAAATATGTTTTGATATTATATTCATAACATTATAAATATCAGGCATTCTACGTTTTTCATTTGACTATAGTGGGCTATATCAGTTTGTATAGACATCTTATTGATACAATAGTGTATCACTTTTATGGAGTTAATTATCACTTTTTGGTGGAAAGGCATTTTTTAAATAAATAAAACACATTAAGGTAAATGAACTAGAAGTTGACCATGTACAAGTAGTTGAACTTTTGAGAATAAAATGGATCAAAAAAAGAAATGTAGATGCGGGATTGCTCTAAATTGTAAAGTTCAGACAATTTATGGCATCTGTGGTCGGAATGAGCCACTAACACATCACCATATAGCCAATGGAGTGCCAGGGTGGCAATTTAAAAAAAGCACCTATTGAGGAAAGTGTATTATTTCAAAATTATTAAGTGATCAATCTTGAAACGGTGTGTACATTGTTTCTGAACAACCCATTGCTACTTGATTCAACCAAGAGTGGTGTGACAGAACGCCCTGAGGCAACTCTGACAGAAAGTTCACTATAAATCCCCCTGTTTAGACATGGTGAACTACTAGATTTTTCAATTTGTGAGACGGTCAACTACTGAAACAAAAACATGACTTCAAATAATTTAACACAACTTTTTTAAACAGCCTTTCGTAATTTTTGTAACATAATATTAATTAAGACAAATGATCCAATATGAGTATACTTGCTTTGCCTTCATTCGGTACAATGCTAAACCTTAATCGTTATTTTTGTTGAATTTTTCTCTTAAGCGGTCAGCTACTGGTACATTTACCTTATATACTACTTGTTCCACATATATTCTGGTAAAAAAGTCCAGTTTCACGAATCACAAGCATTATCAACTGATAATCAGAGAAAAGAGTGCAATGTAATATGTTTTTATTTATTTAAACAACATGATATCTGAGTCCCACCAGTTCTTAAAATATCTGTAGTCATCACTGCATAATGAAGTAGTATGTAAATATAAACGAACGATTGAGTGGAGTTTATAAAGATAGCTGTAAACAGTATTTTAAAGTTACCTCGAATCATTGTCGAGCCAGTTTAATATCTTAAAACAATGTCACTGTAAAGAAAAAAAACATTTAGTTTTGTGACAATCTTTAAATGATAATGATTGTCGTACTAGCGAATTTATGCCTATATGTACTACTATTAATTTGCTATTTTTATAAAAAAGTAATTGATTCACGTTGAAGGACTTAGTAGGATAAAATATTTGGTACACTTTTGGATGGAACTATTTTTATACTCAGTATTTATATATGAAGAACCTGTTTTTATCTTGTTATTTCTAGCTTTATATATGTAAATACTGATTTTTCAATTCATAAATGATTCTGTATTCATGAAAGCTTGAAGCTTCGCCCACGCTTTGATGAAGTAGTAAGGAGCGATTGGTACATAGACACCACCTGAAAACCGTTTTATCGAAAACCTTTTATTGAATAAAGATAAATATTTGAAAATGGAATAACTTGTAGTGTGCTTCAAATATAGAAAATGACAAATGAAAAGGAAAACTAAATGTATGGTTACGTTTGAATATTGTCGGTCAAAAGTCAGTAGTTTTGCGATCATTGACTCGAAAATCTGAAAGAAATTCTATACACAAACTACCTAAGTCTGATTAAATATTAGAGGTTTAAATTATGTATAGTCTTTCATTAAAATATAAGGTGTACACTGAGAGCGATCAAACCAATATTTATTAATTTATAGCCAATTTTTTTCATACAAACCTTCTCTTATCGCAATCATAAAACAAATGAAAAATCTTTATTACATATACAGAATAAAATAATTTTGTATGTTTAAGTTTTTATTAAATTAATCCTAAAACCATTTTAAATTTTCAAGGCGTAAATTCCGATGAAAAACTCACTTCCAAAAAATATTTTACTAACCGTATGAGTTGCCACCACCAAATAGTAACTCTCTCCGGCTTAGTGCAGTCAGTTGTGCGTTCGATGGTTGTAGCTCATTAACGAAGATTTGAATACATAAATTCTTCGATCAATTTAAAAAATATGTTTTCCAATGCATAAACATCAACGTTTTTTTTTATTGTCACTCATACATACATAGTATTGATCTAGAAAAAGGATTTTCCTCAAAGTAATCAGATTGTTTTAAACGTAATTTGTTATCTAATCCAAACAGTGGTGAACTGTCTTTTTAACAGCCACTGTTTAAAGCAATATTTAACAAACAAAACCATTTTTTTGGAACAAATATAGTTTTATAATTTTTTCAGAGATAAATGTAATATTTTAATTAATTTATACATATTTATTTTTGCTCAACTTAATGTAGGCTTAATTCATAATTTATGGTCCTTTTTTAGTGTCATTTCATTTGTAAAAAATTATCAAAATTTTTACTATTCAAAATTTAATTCTAATTCTGTATATCTTCAAAGTATTGATAGATTTTTTTTTAAATTGCCTTTTTTTATATTTCTCGTATTGATATTGGCAACCTTATTTTAATTTGATGTAATTATATGTTTTTCAGCCCCTTAAAATATAAAATGGTGTATGTGCATCAGTTGTGTAATGTAATAAAACACTTTTTCAGGTCAACACATTTATTATCGACATTAATTTTAAAGGATAAAAAAAGCTAAATTTGCATACTACAATTTAATAAAATTTTACAATAAAGATAGTGATGATAATAATAATTGAATGATGGCTTTTAAACCGTGATATGTTTAATGGAAACATTAAAATAAGAATTTAGTTCAATAGTTGAGACAGTATATTTATATTTTTTAGTTGAATCACATAAGAGAAAAATCTGTTTATTTTATTATCACCATAGATATCAAACGGAAATTAGACTTTTGAAAGAAAATCCACATCATATATAATAAAATAAATTGTATTAATTGGTTATTTTTAAATAAAATTAATGGTTAAAAAAACAATCACCGTTACAAATCTTTCAAAATTTTTGGCACACAGTTATACATATAATACATAAATTGTAGCATTTCAACAAAAAGAAAAGATGAGTCTCAAGCCTTGAGCACAGAAGTCATTTAAAACTTTTGAGATTTTTCATGTTTTCATCTTTGAAATGTCTTGTAGTTATTTTTTTGTAATATTTTTGATGGGATAAAATCATTTTATTCGTGTCAAATAGCTCAAAACCGTGCTTAAAAAATCATGCTATTTTTTATTATAGATAAATCAGATGTCAGTTAAAATCAGTTGATTATGATCGTGATGAACGAAACCGGTCCCGATCTCAATACCTAAATCCAATGTGGAATAAGTAGTTAGAGTATGTAATTATTTTTATTAAATTTTCATCACACCAAGTATTCACAGCAAATACCTTAAATTTAAAATGCTTTTTTGATAAATTGATCCCATTGAATCTTATGTATATATTATACATTCGTGCTCGCCACTGCTTAAATTATTTCCAATTAAAGGGTTAAACCCAACTCTACATGATCGATTGGATCTCATTAGTTTATATTTTGTAATGCTAACGTCATTAGTAGTGTAATGATTGGTTTGTTTTATTTTGATTATATAGCGCCATCCTTGCTTCCCGTAAAAAGGAAAAATTCCAAACTCTATTCTCTGTCATTTTATCATCTAATCTAATTTTGCTTCATTACTTAAGCAAACTATGCGATAGTAAGTCAGAAGAAAAACACGTGTCACAATTAATGCCACAATACGCTGAATAATCAAAGTTATTTTGAATTTTATACTTATATACGTTACAGTGAGACTGTATGCTCAGTGAAAATATATTTTTCTCCAAGCTGTCATTGAAATTAAATTTGACCGCCCTATCTTAATAAGCCCAATGTTTGTCTGTGTTTTTCTTTGGTTCTCTTTTTATGAAAGAGACTACTTGCTGATTTTGTTTCATTGAAGCAAATCAAAATATTAGGCCGGCAAATCATCGATTTGCGCCAATAATTTCAATGATCGTAACCGGTGAAATCATGTTCTCATACAAATCCATTACTTGATACATTTTTACTGAGAATACAGTTTCACTGTAACATATACACTATCGTATACTTGTATAAAGAGGTGAAAAAACCTGTTATAATTTCATTTGATTCGTGCGGTAAACGATTTTAACCAGAGCACGGGTATTATAGAAAAATAAGTACCCTCGTATCTTCTGCTCCATTCATCCATTCCAGCTAATTATTTCAACTCACGCGATCAATTGAGAGTAATCCCCTTGCAGAGATGCTATCCAGCGTTGCATCCCGAGCCAATTTCCCCAAAAGGATAATTTTCTCTGCAAATTTACCGGCAAGCACGTGGTCGAGTCGTTCGCCAGTTTTTGCCGTCACGTGATCGAAATCGTACATGACCATGGCGCAATGCACAGGAGGCGCCCAACGTTCTCGGCAATTTCGCAGGATAAAGTTATTTTATTTTAAAAAATAAGCCAAAGGAACAGTTTGAACTGTTTTACTCGATAACATTCATATTTTATTGATTCGTGTTTTTGTATCTTTCACATTATCAGCTCAAAATAATATACACTTATTTTCGTCCGCAAAGTATTTGATGATTCAAGTGAATGAAATCTTGAAATTCCTAAATAATTAATAGAGTTCTTTTAAGGTTAAGTTATTCACTGTCAATACTTGGCGGAAAGGCATTATATAAAACAAATAATTCAAACATATTTTGTAATTATTTAACGATTAATATATTAATATCAGGACCGATTTCGCTAACCGCAAACGTTTTCGTCTGATAAATAAATATCTCTGTGTTGATTATTATTAAATAGAGTAATGAATAAAGTGTTGTAGAACAGGCAATGTGTCGAATTGGTAGTATAAATTAACGAATAACTTAAGTGCATAGTTTTGTTAAATGATGTTTAAAATATCGTGATGTTTTATTTACGGTGCTGTATTTAAAGGCAAATGTATAGTACTGCTATATCACAAAAATCAATGGCTGTTAGTGATATACTTTAGGATTTCGACTTAAGGTGCTTGATGTAATTTCAATATCAAGTTTTAATCGTTTGAATTTCAAGTTTCAGATACTCAATTTAAGTTTAATCGTGCACTTGAAATGAAAATATTTGAATTTAATGTTTTATGAACTCAATTCAAGTTGATCCTTGCAATTGCATTGCCTGAAGATATCTTCATTGAGTTTGTAAAAAGAGTTGATATTGTGTTATAAAAATTCAAAATTAATTATTAATTATTTAATTTTACAAATTTTATGTGAACTGAGCTTATGGTAAAGCTGCAGTGCAACGTAAAAGTTCTAGCAGTACTTCACGAAATGTCTAAGTCTAAAACGCTTTCAACTGCAATGGAGAATGTTCCACATGCATTTTATTTTCACGTCGAATTTAGTTTACAGAAACGATCAGAGAGAGGGCGATAAATTTCAAAGGCGGTGGATATCCGGGCGGCGATTTAAAATGAATGAAATGGCGGCTGAATGTCATAAATTGTTCAACTGTAAATGAATGTTCGTGATGAACGAAGCCGGTCCTGCCCATTTTATAATATTGTGCAATGTTTTTTTTTGTATGAAATAAGATTGATGTTAAATAAACACAGTTGCTATAATTAAGGATTTTGACTGAGGGTGCTTGATGGAATTTCAATATCAAATTTGAATTGTGTGAATTTTGTACTTTTCCATGAGTTTTATTCGCTAACGACTCAGGTTTCGCCTTTCGGCATCTTCAGGCATTTCAAGTGTACTTGAACTGACATTATTTGATCGGATTTTTTTCATAATTGCACGATAAAAGAGTTCATCATTTTTTTGTATGATTGCTAATGATTTTGAAAAATAAATAGTTTAATCAAAAAAAAATTCATATGAAATATAAAAAGATAAGGTATGAAGAAAATTATTGGATTTTTTTCAAAAGTCATAATTTTTTATTGATAATAATAAAAGATACAGTAAAGAAAACAAGATACAGAGAAGTGATATAAATAAGTAGATACACGTAAGAAATTTAAATTATTCGTTCACATCGTTAATTGACTTTTAATTAACAATAACTGCGTACATTATATTATCAACTAATATAATATTGATTATGGTAAATATCATAAAATACAAAGCAATTTATTTGAAAAGTATAAACCAAAAAAAAAAATACTATGCAAAGAAACATGTGGGGTAATTCTGGGTTTTAACATAAACATTTAGTAATATGTATTTTCATTTTACACATATAACGTGGTTACAGTATTGATACATATAATGTCAGTTGAAATATATTTAGACGATGACACGTAGACATTTATAATGTGTTAGTTTATATTAAAACGTGACTTTCAATTACTTTTCCATATATTTATAATGGTTTTAAGATTTGTTTTTTATTGCCCAAAATGATATAATAGTATTCACTTCGATTCACTCACAGCGTTGTTCCTGAATAATTACTGAATATTTCCTCTCAGAGAACAGCACATTATGAAAAATTAAAATCAGTTCTATGAAAGAAAAATTACCTGTTGAATTCTTGGTGTACGAATGGTTCAAGAACGATGAATTGTTAATTATTTTCCAATATATGTGGCGTGTATTTAATGGATCAGTATCTAATTACAGTTTTTTTCAGTGAAATAAATAAATGGTCAGTGAAAAATCTAAATGGTCAATTAATATTATACACGGTCAGTTGTCATTGTATCAGTGTGAATGTGGTAAGTTATTAAATAAAACGGTCAGCAATGTATTTAAAATGGTCAGTAATTAATGAAAAAACGATTAGCATTTAAATTAAATCATCAGTCATTAAAAAAATCGTGGGTTTTAGATTGACTGCTTGTGAATTTTATCTAATATGGTCATAAGAGGCAAATTTATGACCAGATCGATGTAAAATAAGCACATTAAATGAAATGATTTCTTAAGTTCAGGTATTTAAAAGCAGAAAATATTATTTTATTAAGTGTAAGGTTTACGATTTTATTAAAAATGTTTTGTCTTTAATAATAAGAATTATTATTATAAAAGATACCAAAGAATACTTTGAAACATTAAGTGTGAATTCTTTAAGTAAGAGGAGCAAAGACACCATTTATAATTTTTATTTATAATTTTTAACTGAAATAATTATTATTTTTAGCCGACCATTTATTACTTTTTACCGACCGTTTTAAGTATTTATTACTGACCATTTATTTAATATTTACTGACTTTTTATCGAATTAGAAACTGACCAAATAATTAGTTGCCTATGTATATACCAGTATTTATATTTATATAACGATTTTGATATATGTAATTGTTATTTTTACCATTTTTACACTGCAGAATTATTTATAATACAACTAGTTTCGTGTCGTTTATAATAATTATACAACGGAACAAGTAACAATTATACAACGGTATCAAGACTAATTTATACAATTTTAGTTCTTGAAAATAATGAATTATGAAAACGTCAATTTTATGGTTGTTAATTGAAAGTCTCGTCGTTTGCTTATGCGTTATTTCATTAAATCAGATTGAAAAACATCAATGAAAACAAAGCAAATTTATGTAATTTAAAATGGCGGCAGGCCGCGCGCGTGATTGTCCAGCGCCTTCTATAATTATTAACACGTCAGCTAATGACGCCATCTGTAGACAATTCTACAAACTGTATTTATAATAATCATGTGTTCATATAAATATACGAGGGTACAGACATACTTCGTTTACATACTCGACTTACTGTTTATCTGATAATTATGTAGCTTAATTAATAAATCAGAGATATTCAGAAGATGTAGCGTGAAGAAATAACATATATAACATTTATAATATGATATATACTGTATACAGATTAGTAGTTGGAGTATTTTACACAATGATACCAAAAAAGTTCAATTCATGGCATATATCAAATATTTTTGCGATGTTGAATCAACTTTGCCAGCTTATTAAACACATACTATTTCTTCGATGGGTTCGGCGGGGACTGTGCGAAAACTCATTTTTAATATAACATTAATAGCTTTGTTATCAATAAACTGGTTCTGATATTGTTCTGTATATACCTCTTAAACAGGCGAATAGCGGGACACAAACAGTAGCATAACCAGTAAAATAACAAAGATATGAAATACAATGTTATTTTTCTTACCGTATTACAAAGATATGATTTTACTATTTTTTTTTGCAATTCCACAAATAATATCAGCGTTAAATATTTTTTTGTTTATTTTCACTGTTTATGCGTGACTAAAATTAATGTAGAACGAGTGACTGAATAAAATTCTGAAATGTCTGAATCATTGAATTTAGATTGCAGGATAATAATTATCTCTTGAAAATTTGTTTTCGGAAAAATAGCCGTAATCACTGAAAAGTATCTCACTAATTGAAATTGATTTCAGTGGGCACTGTAATGAAATAAATCCTACATTTTAACAGAGATTTGTAGAAAATTAGTATTAAATTTAAAGTTCGTCGAAATTTGTTTAAATATTTGCTTAATTCGTTAGAAAATTGGGATAAATATAGTTTGTTCTTCAGAAAGAAAATGGAATATACTTCATTACTGAAATCATTAGAAACACTCAGCCAGTGATATTTTGTAGGTCAGAAATAATTTACCTTTGGAATAGATTTATGTCAAATCTGTATTACTTTGAAGTAAATTTACTTTAACAATGATCACGATATAATATATAACGCCATTTAATATTTATTTATTACAGTGAATCATTTATACACGAACGGTTGTGAATTCTTAAATGTAAACATGTATTTCCTAAATTAGTTGACTATGTTATTCGTAGTAACGTGAACAATTATCAAGATAAACAACATTTATCGAACATAATTTGTATATTCATGACATTATGTAAGTATGTATTTAAATGTGTGATCATGATTTTCTTTTCGTTAAAACAGAAATTGAACATTTAAATTATACATAAACGGTAATATGATTAGTTTCTACAATATTGATTTCTTAAAACATTGATATTATCATTTTTAATATAGTTTATAAACAGTGATGTACCCTCGTATGCTAAAAATAATAATTGCGAATCAACGGCAAGAACCAAATATAAATGTTGACATTAATTTTTATTGTAAAAATTATCTTCTCATCTTCAAACGCATACAAGTAGGTAGTTAGTATAGATACAATACACTAAAGAGATTATCAAACGTAAGGAGTGCATTATCTTAATCAAATATTGAATACTTCAATTGTTTCAATCGCTTATCGTTACCTATTTACTATACGTAATACTTATATTAAAATAATTGGAAAATATGGGAAAACTTTCCGTTAGATTGTAAATATGTTCTGAGGTCGTGATATTTTATAAATGTTATATTATTTTATATTTCGTCGTGCGGTCGAAACAAACTGGTGTCTGCGTTTGATAGAAAACATTGACGCGAATCGAATTCTCATGACGTGTGCTACTAAATGTGAATACTTACATCTAGTGGTAGGTAATATACACCTTTGAGACAGTCTGGTTAAGAAATACGGTATATAGAACAACTTTTCAAATGTTATAAAAATCTTCTCGAAAAGCGCCAATAATAAATCAACTTAGAACGTTTGTGTTTCTAAAAGTATTCTCCCACGCTTCACAAACTATCTATCTACATCCGATATAATCAATTCCTCAGACCTATGCATATTTAACGCGGTGCATACAATCGTATCGATATAAAATATACCAATTAAATGTTTGCGATGTACTCCTAATAACAGCATCACTTTAGTTTGATAACTAGTTACCTAGTTGACATGAAACAATTGCAACAATGTATTTATCCGTCAACACAATTTTATTATTTACACAAACCGAAGTCGTTGGTATAACTCAATATTTTTTATCAGGATCAAAACGCTCAAAAGTCACTTTTTCGAAAGTTTTTCAAAAACCGCGATTCGACGACATTCTATTGACCGAGATAAACAAAACACGTTATGTTTTTTTAAGGAAGTTTTATGATGTGAATTAATTTTTGACTTCCAATATTTCAGTTCATCAGTGCAGTTTTAGAATTATACCCTTTTTTATTTTACTTATACGTAATCGGTAATCCGCCTTCCAATTTCTGCCCAGATTTTTTTTTAAATTTTTAATCCAAAGACACAGTTTTGGTCAGTACATAAATTGAATACCACGTCGTTCCTTCCGAGTCCAATTAATTACAAATCGTCATAATAATCTGGTAATAATTGAATGATTTTCACAGTAACCAGTGAAGCGAACTAAAAACTAACAAGTCAATTATTATTCTATCTATCAGTTTTTCAAAAAACACTTAAAATTACAACGACGAAACGTTCTCCTCAATAAACCGCGTGATACAAGACATAATAGTATAATAATTTATTTTACATATTTACAAATACTCAATATTAATAACTATTTAAGTATTAATGACCTCTTATATTGATAGTGCCAACAGAAAGTTTTTTATTTTTAATATCGTAACTAGAGACAGACTATCGTGATCGACTTATAAGGAAATACTATATTTAAATAAATTCATTTTGATATAAGCATTTGTTTTCTACTTTTAAAAGAATCAAAGTTATAACTGCAAGGAAATCAGTATTATGAAAATATTCTACGTAATATTAAAGAGCATCGTTTGCCAACAATTTATTATCGACAAGTGACGTGCCTTCGTAGAAATATATTCTGAAATATACAAGTATGCTTAGTAAAATAAAAATTTTCTTCGATACAGTTCAAAATATATTATAGGGTATTAAAAAAAATATTACAGTCTCTACTGCAAATGTCAATTGGTTCCAAATACCTCTCAAAATGGATATCTTTCCACATAGTTTTTTTTACAAAATTATTGTATACATTATTTCATCAGATTTTTTAATAGTACATTATTGTAATCAAGTTTAAGGATGTGTTCCTAGTCTATAAAAACAGTTTAGTATTTATATGTTATTGTGATAATTTATTTCTACATAAGTAGGTACACACTAATAACATTAGGCCAACAATTTTGCAGGACTAATAGAGTAATTTTAAATCTTACATATCAATGATTGTAGAGACACAATTTGTTAGAAGCCTATACGAATGATATGATGTTTAATCAAAAATATTACTAATTACTTGGAAAGAAACATAAATATAAAACATGAAGTTCTTGGCGAATAATACTTTATGCTTTTTCGCTCATATTTTTAAAGCATTATGACGTAGCAACGTGGTTTTGATTTCGACTTGTTATTGTTATGAAAGTTTACCAGTACCAATGGAAAACTGTCTCTTCTTTATGATGGATGAAAAATCTGAGCAACAATATCAATACAATTATTTTTTGACGTGCGATAGTCAGATTAATGTAAATATTTTTAGTTTCATATATTTAGTATCATGACGAGATATTAAATTTGGTGAAAAAATGTTTATTATTCAACAACTTCATTCTGATAATAGTTGAATATAGTATACTATTGCAGATAGTGTTGCAAGTGAGATGTTATGGCAATGCATCGGATGGGATGATAAAACAGCGGACCTTGCACTTTCATCGATGAATATATAGATTTTTGTTTTATTATCACAAAAAAATTAGATTGAAAAAGTATTTAAACATGGGATCACTGAATTTAAAAAATATTTTTCACACATTAAAAAAACTTCTCAATGTTTATTTTGTTATCAAAATTATATGCCCGTTCTACGTGCTATTTTTTTTATTTAAGTCACAAGTACTTGTATTAAGTGCAAAAAAAATGTTTGATATTTTTGCATAATTATTGTGTCATGATGCTTTAAAAATATGAGCAAAGTTGGTTAAATTATTGAGACTCCAATGAAAAAAATGTTAAAGCACCTAGAAAATCCAAAATATAGTTAAATTTAATAAAATATTTACTTCTTATTTTGATTTCATAATATAATGTGCAGTATGAAGTTTTAAAATACTTAGATCGAAAACAAAAATTAACCAAAAAATAATATATATTAGTATATAAATAATATATTTATATTGACTAGTAATGGAATGATACGTCATAATTCATTAGTATTGTACATTTTAATTATATTAGGAATATACCAGCTTTAATTCTTTACAAATGATTAGTAAAGTCACTCAGTTCTTTCTCACAAGCACGTTTATTCTGGTAAGTCTATATATTAGAATGTTCATTAATAGCTTTTATTATTTTCGTCTCACAATATTTTGTTCACAAGTAACACTGTTCGGAAATGTACATACAATTGTTTTCATTACGGTTTTATTATTTTTTATAAATCAATATGTTTTTAACCTATCACAATATATTTAAGTAGTTAAAAGTTTGCAAACAAAAAAAATATATAATGTTGGGTTACCAAAAAAAAAAAAATAATAGATTATTCATATCATTGGAATAGAACGACTTGAAACAACGATTTATAAATCATATATTTTTCATTAAGAATTTATGGTGATACAGTTTGATAAATAAACTAGACCAATTTATCATAATTTGAGATCATCATCAATTATAAGCTGAATTAACTACTACTGAGTAAAAGCGGTTGCATTTGACTGCCAGAATAAGAATACTCTTCTATACATCGGTTATTTGGATGCAAAATCGACCGTGGAAAAGTTAAAGAACACATACTTATAATACAATTCTGAAAACTTAAACGTATTGGTTGAGAGAGTGCTATGCTCAGTATCGTAATAAATTATCTTTACTAAAATATTAAATTACATAAATTTTTTAATTATTCACACAGCAAATCATTGATATTGGATTAAAAATTCTACAAATAACATGAGAACAATTAAAGATTAGACACATTTACAGTCATTCGACATTTTTACAATATTGACCTTATATCCGTTTTAGAGAAAACGTATAGCATAATTATTTTTTTTTTTCTGTATACTAAATAATTTTTGCCTAAAAAAAACTAAAAAAAAGTTATTATAATAAATACGTTGCACAGCAAAAATGTCTCCTCTCTCTTGTGACCCTTTGTACTTATGTAATATACTTTTTAAATTTCCACAGTCGATGCGATCCGATGAGAAATGAAGATGTGAAATATTTCTATGATTCTAAAAAAGTCATGGAAACACCCTTTTGAATAACTTATTCAGATTATAAGAGTTATTTTTTACCATTCCTAATTTGTATGTTATTTCCATTTTTACCACTAGGCTCGAAAAGGAAAAAAATAATGTGAAATAATAAAATTATTAAGCCAATATGTAAGCAAAGTAAAATATAAACATTTTTTCAATCGTGCCTCAGCTGAAGAACAATGTACGGCGGCTAGCAACTATTAACTCACTGTTGGGTGGTGTTAGGCCGCTTAAGTCCAGCGCTCATTTCGACAAGCAGAGCCACGGGGGGACATCACAAATTGCCCGGAATGTAACCCGTGTTTTTTCTCTGGAGGAAGACGTGAATCTCGTGGAACCTGGGCCTGTCAGCCGCCCGCCGTTGCCAGCACTGATGCATCAAGTCGTGAAGTTCTCGGGGACAGGCAGGCGGTCTTGGTGGCGCTCGCCGAGCCTGGGCGCCAGAGTGCCACCGAGACGCGTTCTCCACCACCTGCTCGGCTGTCAGTTCTGCGAAAGGCTGCTGGGTGCACAGCATCAGAAGTTCCCATAGAGCAACGCCAAATGACCACACGTCACTCATCGGAGTGTGTTTTCCCTAAAAAGAAATACAACATTGAATATTTCACTTTGCGGCAAAATAATAAAAACAAATACACTCTAATTCAACAAATTTCATAATTGCAAATAAGAAATGTTTTCCAAATGTATGTATATTCCCCAGAGAAGATTTGATATAACGTAGTTTTTTTTCCGCACACTATATCCTATGTGAAATTTTTAGCCAAAATGAGTTATTTACACTTTCAGATATTTAGATATTTACACTTACAAATTTAAATATTTTTCTCCATTAAATAATATTTAAAAATAAATTCAATTAATATATATTGTTTTGATTAATCAATTTACGAGGAAGGTATTTGGGAATGATTTGATGGAATTTAATCAACCCTCGTTTATTGTTATATGAACTCGTTACATCCGCATATATGCACATATTCAATTCAATTAGTTGGTTTACCGGTATGTTCAAACAATAATTATTGAAATCGATGATTTGCCCTGAGCGATGGCAATCGAGGAATGCATCCCGTATGTAGATTCAATTACATTATATTGCATAACTTTTCGAAACTGCTTTTACTATATTCACTACTCAGCAGAAATTGGGTGAAAATTTTGCACGGTATTCATTCATTGGGTTTCATAAGCATTCAAGAAATAAAGTACACTTTTTAGTTTTTAGCTCGCTGCGCTTTGAAATTGGTAATATTTTAGTTGCTCAACGTGTTTTGAAAGATTTTAAGGATTGTGCAGGTAAACATATTTCGAAAATGCAAAATTCTTAGTTTCAGTAAAAAAATAAACAGAATAAATGAGTCTCTTGAGTAGTAACATTCCAGAAGACAACCAAAAAGATATTTTAAAATATAAATAACAATTAAAAGTGACGGGAATTAGTTTTTGAATTTGGGTAAAATAATCTTTTTATATGTTATATAACATAATCTTTTCAGTTTTCTTCGACACTAAAAATGATAATCGTGATAATAAAAAAACCAGTTTTTTTTCATATTAAAATAAAAAAATTGGGCAAAAATAAGCAAACAAACAAATTAAGCATGTTTTTAGTAAAACTGTAGTGTTTTTATAACGTCTGATACGAAAAAAACTTGTATTTAAGTTTATAAGCCGCTTTTTTCATTTTCGACGGAATTCAGTGTTTACATAACAACGCTTAGTAGAAAAACTTGGAATACTTCCAATCAAAAATTTTGTATCGCAATAATTTGTTTCAATCTCTTTTGGTATGGTATTTGACTGATCAAAACGGAGAAAACTCTAGTTGAATGGCTTTAACAAACTCATTATATAAAGATGTTTGGTTTCGACAATCTAATTTCCTGTACGCCTATTTTTGAATTAAACATATTTAAATAATAAACAAAGTCCTTTCATATCACAAAGACTTCAGACTTCGCTTATATCAATACACAAAGCAATGGGTCTTCCATAGGTAACTGATATTTGATTTTCATAGTATTTACAATGGTAGCTGATACGTAGTTAAAGAGACTTTTTTAAAGTACTAAAAGATTGGCTAGCAGCCAGTTCTAGTTATATCTGAAAAAAACATTCAATTAAACTGACCAGTTTTCAATTCTTTTTAAATCTTCTCTGAAAGTTGTCGGAAAAACCTTATATCAATGTGTCAATTATTAACGCACTAATTTTATGGGCGCAGTCACCCAAGTCATATTTTGAAAATGATATAATTAGAAATGATCGCTGATGAAGAAAACTACTTCGAATCTCTTATTGCAAGTTTAACCTACTGATTATTTAAATAAACTGTCTCTCCATCAAAACTTTACAGGCAGTATAATCGAAAATGATTTAGTCCTTTAATGAAAACATAATGTTGGTATATTTCTTATCGAATTTTATCAATCATACTTTTGCTGCCGTTTATTGGACCAGACAAGCAAAATCTAATGAACAACAATATAATAAAAAATTAATTACCTCATTTATTTTCGATAGTTAGTTATAATAAGTGAATACTTGCTACACAATGCGTGGAAAAACAAATCTATCAATTTTATTTTATTTTATCAAATTTTCGTTTAGATGTCCCGAACGACCTTTTTGCTTTTTGATTCGATATAATTGAGACCTGTTGCTGTAAACTAGTTCCAATTCAGACGGAAAGCTTATGCAAACATCAGTGGATTTGCCATAAATTAGCAAACAAGGTGTACAGTTTCGATACTGCGTTAGCCGATTGAATCTATACAAGCGATTTGTAACAAATTTTCATAGACTTAACATAATCAGATTAAGATATATATTCAGTCGTTGAGATTGTAGATTATTTGTATGATACGTAGTCCATGTGGAAAAATGTGAAAATTTGTTATCAAAATAAAAAAGTTCTCATTTTCTATACTATGCATTTTGGCGAGATACCAAGAATTAATTATTTGAAAAATAATGATTGACAAACGCGAATTTCAATCGTGAGTGAATAAACGAATAAAAATATTTACGATTGGCGATCAAGTTAGTTAAGCATATTTTTGAATAATTGATTGTTCCACGTATGAATAACTTTGATTTTTCCACGTATCGTGTTACGAATTGTGACACGTGCTTCGACTCTTTTAGAGGCATCTTCGGACTTACTATCTATTAATTTTTGTTTCTATCCTTCCCTTCTTGCTTCACGTAAAAAGGAAAAAATCCATAAAACATTTTTGTAATTTATCGTTTTTTTAGAATATTAGTACCTTTTGTAGTATAACTTTAGCAAAAGTAAGTCCGGAGATGCCCCTAAAAGAGGCAAAACACTTGTAACAACAATTAACACAATATGTAGAATATTTTTTCTATTATCAAGCAATAGAACAGTAAGAAAATTCTAAATTTAAAAACATCGCGATACATTGAGAGACTTTTTTATTCCTTGTTATTGTGTATCATGGTAATATTTCAAATTAAAAACCAAAAATAAAAGTGTAGGTGTTTTCGAGAAATAAAAACAGCCAGAATTTTATTATGAGAAAGTCGATTATATTAATATGTAGAAGATTTGCGAATAAATATTTTAGTTGAAATATAAAATAATCATAAATAAATATTGAAAGTAAAAATATAATTATGAATTAACAAAATATGCTTCGTCTATTATTACTAAGTACTGTTCCATTTTTTACACATTTTAAAACTATTTTACCTTGACTTCTGGGAACAACTTGTTTAGATAAAAATTTCAAATATTATTAGTCAGTCACTTTTAAATGTACCCGACTCTCTCCAAAGGCTAATCGGATATATTATTATCATCCGACGGGCTGCATTAAGCTTATGGTAAACATTAACGAGAAAATCATACATAGTCAAAGTGATCACTGAATCATACATTTTACATTTCAAATTGATCCCCAAGACAAATGTTAGTTTAAGACTGTGTTTTCCAAATGCAGGCTCGCGACTTTTTTTTTTAAATAAAAACCTTCATGTTGTATGTATGTATGTTTATATTAAAGTTAGATAATACTTTTTTGAACTAAGGATTAGAGACAATTTGCTTATAGGAAAACGTGACTGTAAAACTAAATCAGTAATTTGATGAATACACAAAGGATAAGTAAATATAATAGTGTGTAGTGTGTGGATTGATGACGTTGAAAAAGCTTCACTTTTGCTTTCGCTAGTTTGATTGTTATAAGTTATAACGAAGCAAAGTCACAATGGCGTGACATCAAGAGTAGCTATCGTGCTTTTGCCCAAACATGAATTCTTAGAATCACTCAGAATCAAATCTTAATATCTATATCAAACTGCTGAGAAAATTTTCTTTAGTTGAAAGCCTACATTGATTAATAATATTCTGTAAAAATACGGTAAATAGTTTCGTTCTCTAGAAGAAATATATTTTCAAATATTCAAAGGTATTTGACATTGAAACTTGTTTTTTTCACTTTTATTTTATATTATACAAAATAAAAACATCAACATCCGCCTTATTGTACTGCGTATAAAATGGTTCTGTGACTGAATATATTTGAGAAACTCTGGCTTGAGAGAATAAACATTTATATTATATCTCTCCCAATTTCTTTTGTTATACTCTCTCATTTGGAATAAGCTTTCAGAAAATATCATTCTATTTTTCGTACGTTGAGTATATTCTCTGAAAACTTAAGGGTTTTTGTATAAATAGCGTATGTGCTTTCAAATAATACATTTGATTTCAGTAGACACGCATCGCTTGGTATTAAAAAGCGATTGTTTAAAATAGAATAAATACATACAATTTAATTAATATTTATTCATTGCTTATTGTCATCAGAACAATCACGAGTAAGCGAATGATGACCATTTAAAATGTACACCAGTTGAGCATGAGCTGGTTCTGATCATGTTTCGAAATTGTGAAATAAGTCTTCTTGAATGTGTTATATTTTTGTTGATAATTTAGGATTTATAAAAATAAAAATCGTAAAACGGTGATGCAATTCCAAAATGGATACAGTCTATGCAACATTTCCAGATATTATTTTTCCAATGAAATTAAATAGTCTCATCAAAGTATTAAAACACTGGTTTTTCCCTGTGATGTTTTTGTGTGTAAAGTAAGTGACACTGAGACATAAAATATATGCTATTGTGCTTTTGTACTTACCAGCAGTAAGCTTTCCCATGCCATCCAGCGTATAGGCAGCCGAGCCTTCGTGTCACTGGTATAGTAGTCCTGGTCATATCGATCGCAGTACATAGCGTGATCCGATACACGAACGGTGAAGTCCTTACCGAGTATACAGTTTCTATAACATATAAAAATGCCTCATGTCAATAAACATAGTACATATTAAATCCTAATACAACTTTTCCAAAATATGAAAATGTTACATTTAACCCATGCATCTTCTGGCATTCTTAAATCAGCCTTATTATCTGCCATGATAATCAGTAAAGTGAAATATTTAAAACTTATTCAAATACTTATATTTCATACATTGATAAATTTACGCATTCCGTTGGTACGATTTTCAATATTCAAATATTATTTGATATTTCGAATTTTTAAATCCAGTTTCAAATGGTATATGTAGCTGTCAAAATATCAGGATCAGTTTCGACAATACCGGTATTGCAATATTTAATCTCAGTGAAGATTATCTGTTCTAGGAACTATTTTGTTGGTACACCTGTAAAGCCGTAAAATTATCGGACAGACGGGTTATAAATTCGGTTTTGGGCACTGACCACGTTCTTTGAGGATTTTCGTTTATATCATTTCAGCGTATGCAACTATTTATTATGCACTTACATGACCAAAAAATAATGTCAAACATACCTACACTGAAACTAACTTTACACAATATGATTTTTTTTACATAATGATGAAGTCATACTTATAATTATTGATGTTGCTTAACAAAAAGAGTGAGACAGATTTCTTTTCCAATTTTATACCGTAAACCGGCTTGCAACAGAAGCCCCAAATAAATCATTTGGAACAAGTAAGTTGCACTTTATTATGATAAATAATTTGTAAATCCAATTAACAGCAAGATAGTATGGAAAAAATAGTTCAATTCTTACTATTAAAAATAGTAAGAATTGAACTATTAATAAAATATGTAGTATATTTAAAAAAAAAACTAGATAATTGTTTTATGCCTTAATAATTAAAAAAGCTAACCGCGATCGCTCATGACGAGTGTTACGAAAGCGACCGAAAATAAAATGATAAATTGGATGAAACAATTTTAACCAAAGATAATGTATTTTATCTTGGTAAGCGGAAGCAGCCATATAGCTTGGATTATTAAAAGCCAGAAAGCTTAATAACGACAAAAAGATAAGTGAAACTGTTAGGTTTTTTCCTATAGTAATTTGTACCTTGTCCATACGTACTTTCCTATTAAAAAGTATCATATCTAGTGTTGTTAAAAGTTGCAATAAAATTTTGATATCACTTTATCAAATATAGTATGTCATTTATACTTTCGATGGATTCTGGGATAAGTTTGTGGAAGTTCGTTTTAATATAAGCTATACAATTATTTAAAAAAAACTTTGAATATTCCACGTATTGTGTTACTAATTGTGACGCGTGTTTTGCCTTTTTAGGCATCTTCGGGATGACTATCGCAAAGTTTGATTAAGTAATAAAGAAATATTGATTCTAATATTTTAAAATTAAAAATTACAAAATGGAGCTTGGAATGTTTAGAAATATATTTTATAGAAATTAAGCAAAAAATTAATTATACTAACAATGACGTTTGCATTAAAAGATATTAACTACTGAGATGCGTTAAACTGCGAAGGGTTAAACCCATTTTCAATAAAATAAGCAGTAGCAAGCAACCTGTCCTATTTAGAATATTATTTAAAAACATTTCTTTACTGTTAATACTCTGAAAAAGAACATGATATTGTATACTTGAATAAAAGCATACGAACACATCTAAAAGGACAAAGACGCACCTTATTTTCGGAAAGGGTTAAATCATTACCTTTACATGCTTTATTATAGAAAAAGAATGATTATTATAACGTGCGCAAACCAACAATACTGTCTTCACAAATGTTTGCTTAGTTAATTCTTTCCGGAATAATTATAACAACCACCGCATCACACTGAACTTTAACGGATTTGTTGTTAACGTGCTAGAAATGTTGATCAACGAACTCTACAGGGCGGCAAGAAAATAAAAGAATATTTCCAGCTTATTGCATTTAACAAGAAATCTATACAACCAGTAAACGAGAAGTCGTTAAACGATTTGCATTTTTTGTTGTTACTTATTAAATCTTTAATAATGTGCCATTATAAGTTGACCATCGCGTGAGTGATGTGCAATACTCGTCCAAATTCGTTTATTTACTTACAAATTTTAATATGCAAGGTATAAATGCAAAAAAATGTACAAATAGTTTTATTAAAACACTACAACTTAAATGGTTTGTTGAAGATCAAGGTGGATTTGATGACGGCGGTCAAGTAATGATGGTACATATCCCAGGGCTGTGGAGTCGTTAAAAAAAGTTCGACTCCGACTCCTACTCCAACATTGACCAAAAACACGATTCCGACTCCGATTCCAGTTAAAAAAAGCTTAATATTCTCATTTTTTCCCCCTAAGTTTCCTATTTACATGTGTATTCAATTGAATATCAACCCTAAAAATCCGGCCAATAGCCAAATTTGACATATTATATGGACTCCGAGGACGACTCCGTCTAAAACGCCGTGACGACTCCAACTCCGACTCCAGCTAAAAAGCTCCGTCTCCGACTCCGACTCCACAGTCCTGACATATATAGCTGCCTTTATGATTTGTACACTATTTTGCTCATTGAAAAGCATTCATATAAATAACGCATTGATCGTACATAAGTTTATTTAAATAATCGATGTTCATTTCCATGCGTGTTATCACAAACGACACGGGTTCCACCTTTCGGAATCTTCAGGCAATGCAAGTGCACGGACGAACTTCAACTGAATACATAAAAACAAAATTTATATCACAAATATAAGAAGTTATCGATGGCAATCTGGATTTGAGTAACCTTTAAAAGATGTCACAATTCAAAGACCTACTTATAAGTTTATCTATGCAGTATTTTTTTTTCTTATAAATAAACTATTCACTACGGCTTAAGTTATTCTGTGCACTTAAAATGCCTAATGATGCCGAAAGGCCAAACACTCGTTGTTCGTGACAAAACTAATAGATGTGTACAAATTCACACAATTTAATTTTAATATTCAAAAATACTAATGATCTCAACTCTATATTGGTGTTTTTATTTATTGGTTTACGAATATGAATGGCATATACACCTTTTTAGCGCGTTAGCTACGAGTATTTCGCGTATTCCCCGTAGCCAATGTGTAAATACAAATAAGTGAAATGTATTGAAATCTTGAAGACCAATAATTCAGAATAAGTATCTACTAGTACTAGTTTTAAAAAAAGATATTTTTCAAATTTAAGGTTCCCTTTGTGTTTATAGCTATTTAATTGTTTCGTTTATTAAGTAATAAGCTAAGTAAAGTAATAAAGGTGACAATCAGGGTTGCCAGACGTCAGGGCTTGGGCGGTAATGTTCCGATTTAGGAGCTGTAAGCTCATCACCCAATGCATAAAATGGGGTGGGCTGGAAAATGTACCCAAATGTGAAGGGATTGTTGGACTAAGCGGGCATTAGAATGTGAACCGAGACCCATCAAAGCCCGCAAAGATGTCCGCCAAAATTATGGGTGCACAACTTTAAGAAGTATGCGAGGGGGTGGCAGAAGAATGCAACGAGTCAAATTCTTTTATATGACAGATCATTTTTGCGATAAAGTAATGCAGAAAATAAACGAACAGACTAGATTTAATGGCTGAATGTACTTATTTTTCGATGCATTGGCTAATTCATTTTCCAAATATTTTAGATTACGGTAACAGTGTTTTTTTGTTCAATAATGTAACTGGTAAGCTGACAAAATGCGTGCAGTAAATTATCGTCTTTTGAAAAAAAGTATTGTCTTGCCTTTAGCCAAATGGTCAACGAACGCTCTTGTGAGACTTATTAGGTTGGACGGCTCACAGTTTCGAATTCTGGTACAAACAATCTCATTAAAATAGTTTTTTTTAAATTGATCTGTGTTCGAAGATATGGATGTCTGTATTTTAAAAATACAGACATTCATCGTCCAATGTCCATTCAAATTGTCCATTGATCAGGATCCATAAAATTGGTGGCGTAGCAAAATCTATTAGCTGACGAGATTTTTTACTAGCGTCATACTAATATCCTTATTCACTCGACTAGAGTTGACTAGTTGACTCGAGCAATATCAACTAGTGCTCTTAAAAAAAATTGTTTAAATATTGTTCTTTATAAGTTTCTATGAGCTTAACGTTTAAACAAATAATGGTTACTATAAATAAAGTTATTATGGTATAATTTTAGATGATATTAATAGTTCGTAAAAATTATTAAGCACCCTATGCAATGGGCATTAGCTGAGCAAATATTTCGGCGAAAATAAACACTGGACACACCTATTGCGCGCAAAGTAGAGCGCAAAGCTCTCGTGTTCCGACAGAGGAACAAGCTAAGTGACTTTGGCTTTAATGGTTCGTGTGTTTATGCCAATCGCGCGCAGCTCTTAATTCTATGTTTGTTTCCTCATAAAGTCACCCGGTTTGTGTGAAATATAAATGTGAGCCTGTATATGTGGATATGAATTGTTCACGAGAAGAGCTGGATTTACGAATAGCTTTTGAAAAACTAAAATTGAAAACACTTGTGCTTAGTAAACCGCTAAATATTTATTGCCAAATGAGTGGGCTATGGCAGAAGAGAGCTCTTAAGAAAAGAAAAATATTCTTTTCAACAATAATAAATTATATTATGGGTATATTAGTTGTATGAGTAAAACGATTACATTTTTATTCAACATGTTAACTTTTTTAAACCGGTTTTACTATACATGATAAATTTTTTTTTGAGTTGAAAAAACAGTGCTTCCTGACTTTCCTGAAGTGTTTTTTGTAGAGGTTATTGGAACGAAAAAAAATAATATACTATTATAAAACCAAAAAACTTGCGAGAACAGCAATTTATTTCATATTTAAATATGTACTTAAATAGTGCAAGATATTTCATTATTATTTTAATCTGACTGGATTTTAAAATAGGACAGAAATGTTCCGAAAAAAACATTAAAATTATTATCAAATATCTCACATAGAATGATCAAACTAAAATTTACAACGATTTTTTAAATAAATATATTATTCACAAGTTTGCTTCTTACGTTTGCAATTTCAGCAATGCGAGATGTAATTAAAAGTAAGAAATTAATTCAAATGTTAATCAGCCAAATTCTAGAAAGGTACTGGGAAGAAGAATCTTATAGGGTAGGAAGGTACTTTCCTTTTCACTTAACTTTCCTTAAAATTTGTAACGTAAAAGATCAGCGACGCTTTACTTCCTTAACCAACTTATTTAAAACATTTCGTTGAGTATTTAGTTAAATTATCACTATTACAGAAGAAGTCAATCCTTTATTTACTTAAGTGCAAAGTTTTAAATGTAACCGTAAGAATCATTCATTTTAACAAAATGGTTAAAGACTCCACAAAAAGGTAAATAATTTATTGGTTATCCATTCAAATAATAATGTAGACTTTTTAAAAACCTAATTAATATTTTTTGTACGATGTTTTCGTTTCTATATAACCTTGTCATCAAAGAGTAAAATTAACAGTTAATAACTAAAATTCATTATTTTTTATAACAGTATCACTTATAGTTTTTAATCACAACATCTTTTTGGTATTCAGTATTTGTTTTTTAATCGAAATATACTTGTTAATTTAGTATTGCCTAAAAAGATTGCCTAGAATATATGGATACGGTGTAAGTTTATTGAATTGTGAATTGGGTGGAGTGGGTTAAGATGAAATTTCGACGAAACGCAATATTCTTTATTTAAACAGTCTGAAAAAACATAATCTTAATTATAAAACATACAACACTCATATTTCTGTGTTGCTGAAAGAAATCAAATAGTAAATCTCGCATGCAATGCATACAGTTTTTGTATTGGAAATAATTGGATTCTATGAATTCTCTCGAAAAAGTCTCAATAAAAATTTAAATATAATGAATTGTTTTGAGTGATATTTTTACTCTCGATACTGTCAATTAATTGGGAATTTTTGCAATGAGCGAAACCTGTCCTGATATTTCAAAAACATATGTTAGAAGAGTATACCAAAATGAATTTAATTCATTCGAATTACAATCTTATTTAGACAGAATTTGGTGGGTGCTATAATAGAGATTTTTCTATTCTTATACAATAATAGTACAACATATCTAATATATATATACAAACTAAGTAAGTAATATAATAATAGGTGTGTTTGTTTTATGGAAATATTACTTATTAATAAATCTGAATATTCAGAAGACGTCGTGCTTTTACTATAAATAACTTTAATTAAATGATTTTAAGTTGCGTAGATTTATCGTTTCGGTTCTATGAAACAAAGTCTATTACATAAAGCAATTCGCGGTAATAATTAATAAATAAAAATACCTTTAGTGGGGCGTAACGTCTTTACAACTTCCATCAACGCAGAAGGGTTTAAATACTTCAGTGAAGAACCTTAATACCATATTTGAGTTAAAGGTTTATCATAACTTTGGGAAATTTGCTGAGAAACCGACTTATGTACAGCCTTAAACAAAGATGTGATAAACGTCTGTTTTGAATTATTACCACAGCAAATGGCTGTGTAAACAGAATACACTCGAACCAGTCTACTTGAGTGAATCTGAAATACTTTTAAAGTGAATAAGAGAACGAAATAGTGCGAATTGTAATCACGACTATTATTTTAATCTAAGAGTATTTTAGAGTGTTTATTTACATTAATTTATTTTCATAAATTGAGGTCTAATAATAACTTTTATTGAATATGTTATTTTTATCTCTATGTTACATCAAAAATGTTTAAGTGACACTTGATAGTAAATAAGTATTAAAATGATTTATTATTAGTTTTCTAGACCAGCGGGCACCCAACTGTAGCCCGCAAAAGATTTTCATCCGGCGCTCCAAAATTTTTAAATTTTTGTATAAATATCATTTATTTTGCAGATATTAATTTAGTATAATTTCATGGTTTGATATAAGATATGATCAGGTCGTGAACCCAAAGTGAAAGAAAATGGGTATAAAATATATTTTTCGTTGTTCGTTCGTTGTTCGTTTACTCGAAAATTTCTTGGATATTTTAATTTATTGAAATTCTATGAATAGTGCACATATACATATATATTCAAATCCTAATGTGAATATTACTGTCGTCCGCCCCCGAAGTTTTTATAAAAATCAATCCTGCCCGTTTCTCGAAAGGTTTGCTGACCCCTGCTTAAGACTATGACAGTATAATAATACCTTTTAACATTGCTTAACAATGTATATGGGATATCATTAGACAACGGAAAAATACTGTTAACGTAATTAATACGGAAAGAAAAATAACAATGTATTTTAATTCTACATTTATTTTTAAATATTTGTTGATAGCTATTTCGGCTTACGCCTTCTGACGAAGGCGTAAGCCGAAATAGCTATCAACAAATATTTAAAAATAAATGTAGAATTAAAATACATTGTTATTTTTTCTTCCGTATTATAATGGAGTTCTACCAAGTAAATGCCTACTCAATCAATAAGTTAACGTAATTGTTAACATAGGTAAGTAGATAGTTGAGTAAATAAAAACTAAAAAATAATTTACTATTAAAATTTTATAATAATATCTTATATCCACGCGGAAAATAAATAAACAACTTCGCATTTAACTTGCGGTGGTGTTTTTTTATCTCAATATATGTAACTAGGAATACTTAAAAAGCCGTTAATTAAATAAAAAAAAAAAAATTGAATTTATTTAATTCTTGGGATATCTGAAGATCATTGACAATTTTAACAGTGAATGAACAATATATTGAATCAACAGTATAGTCAACACATGTTCCGAGTGTCGCATAGCTATGGATCATAAAAGTGTTTGAAAAATAGCTTCATTGTGACACGTAAATAAAAACTTTATTATGATGAACTGAAATCGTAGACATGTATTTTACGACAATTTTTTTTATTAAAAACAAGATTATTAAAAACTTAAATAAATGAAATTCTTAATAAAATAATTGCTAAGACTCCTTCCATATATATCTTGTAAATTTCGCTTTCGCACTTTACAAGCATTGTCAACTCAAGTGATAATAAAGGTATCGTTTTTTTTCTATCCGGAGCAGCAAATACAATTTTTCTGCAAGCAAAAATTAAAAAACTGTGATTCAAAGAACAAAACGGTTCTGATTTTTGTAAAAAATGTTGAATTAGTATTATAGAAAAAAGGTTTTTTTTTTTAATATAATTTTCCTACCAAGAAGAGAAAGTTAACAAATGAAAAATGATAATAAAGATCAACAACTCATAAAGATTATATTCACAGAAGATATTTTATGAAACCTGTCATTGAAAATAAATACATATATGTATATATATTACGTGAAAAAAATAGTGCCAAAATTTTTCCATCCTGACAGTAAATTTAAAGGTTTGAAATTATTTGAGATAAAACTTTTTTTATTTAAAAGTATTCTTTTTCGGTGTATCCATTTTAAAATTCAAATATTTATTCGAGCAAAATAATAAAAAAACAGTCTTGTCACAGATGATTGACACAGGAAAAAAAAAAGAAAATTATTTTATATTTAATCATTAAATTTTAAGCAGATTTTTACTAAAATTGTCCCCATCCGAATGCCGTGAAAGCACGGCCACCTGAAAAACCTTTTTACGCTTTATTATTTGCTTTTTTTGAGCGCAGAATTTAATTCAGGGCAATTTTCACTAGCCTCACCTTCCTTTGAAATAATTGAAGCGGCTGTATTTTTCGGGCGCAAAAAAAAAATCGCCAGGAGGAAACAAAGAAAAAATCCCGTGCAATACAAAGGTAGAGTTTGTACGTTAAATAACCGCTGGGCCTCACTCCTTCGCGGTCTCACCAACGATCCTTTCCGTCGTCAAATTCTAAAATTCGCCCCTGTTTATTTATCTCGACCGGTCACGCTTTCATTTGATTAAAATAATACCCCGGATTAATTTCGGCATGTACCCAATTATTATGCAAACATTCCCTCGACATTCCCGACTGCCACCCGACCCCGGTCCTGGCGGGAGCAAATTATTTTTAGTTATACTCTAAAATGACCCCCAAAAAATGCTCCATGTCCACGAACACTGCAAAAAATAAGTCATCTTTTTTCTAAACTATCAAACATTTTGTAATAATAAACGTTAGATATTTCAATAGAGTTTTGCTGTGGGGATACTAATGTATTATCGGATAAAATATATTTATATTTGACTTTTTCCGATCAATTAAAGAAATAAATAATTTTAGTGTGAGAATTGCAATAAAAATAAAAACACATTTTAGTACTTATTCCACATTAAACCTATTGGATCAGGACCAGTTTCGCTCATGGCGAGCATAAAAAACAGTTGATAATATTCACTATGAATGAAACCGGTCCTGATCCAATAAAGTTTATGTGGAATAAGGACTAAGAATGCGTTTTTTTTTATTATAATGCCATTCCACCAACTATTGACAGTGAACACCTTAAAAATGATGTAAGAATTGCGTTATTGCTGGAAATTTTACCAACGTAAGTTGTTTAAGCAGAGAAAAATCTTGTTAGCAAAACAGATAATATCTAAAAAGTTCACGCCACCTGGTTGCTGTCAACCCATTTTATTTAAAATTTATTATTTAGCTGGAAGGAATTTAAACATTACATATCTTTTCCATTTTACAAATTGTATTTCGATCTACTGGAACACACTTTATATACATTCCATAAGTCAGTTGTTAATTATTTGGACGCGTGCGTGCTAGTGATCCGGGATTCATAGTTATAGACATTTTTCAAAAAAATTGAATTTATATGCAAAAAAAAAATATTTGGTGCATGATTTAAATCGACTATTTTGAGCACACCAATCACCAAAACAATAACGGATTTTACCAAACCTATATTCAAAACTCAAACTGTTTGACAATAGTTTTTTTTTGAAAGTATGTGAATTGAAATGTTCTATAACATATAAAAATAATGAAACATGGTTAGTACTGATTCCACATTAAATTGTAATAGTGATCTACTTACTAAGGTAAAATCCCATAGGGTTAATAATATTTAAAAACAACATTTAATGTCGTTGATTTTTAATAAGAAACTCATTTAATTTTGGTAAAGTACGATTTTTATATATATATACATATATACTTTCAGCCGCTATAATTAGAAATTTTATTGTTATAAAAGCTGCATCATGAAAATATTGAAACAAAATTTTCGAAAATCAAGAATATCTGTCTTAGAAATAGTTAATATCTATCTTAGGCAAAAGAAATTAAATATAATATTTCTCAGTGAACGATTAGTATCTATTACGAATGTGATAAAGCTTAATTCTTGCAGCTTTGAATGACTTTCAGAAAGTTTAGTTAAGCAACCGATTAGAGCAGACAATTTCATTTTTTCTTATGATAAATAGAAAGATAGTTGAAAATATAAATTAAATGTCATAAGATTATTGGTAGGGTATTCGATAAGCAATGAAGAAAATATAACATTTGAGTGAATAAACACTAGCAACGATAGGATTTTTAAATAACTCGTTTTTGGTGTCTTATAAATATTAAGTGCACACTTTTAAAAAAACTAGAAAAGTGGTTTTGATTTATAAATTAGACGAATTAAACACATTGCATAAGAAATAATGGATTGCTGACTAAAATTTACTCAAATCCATTCGGTCTTTAAAAAATTGCGTATCGATAGCGAAATTATTCTTTCCTTCATATGTTTTAGAAAAAGAGAGGTTAAGCAACTGAGTTACAAGCAGTTATCGCAAAGAGATATTCTTGCATTAAGTAAGCTTCTCATTGGGAGCGGAGATTTTTTTAAAGTTTGTCAACTTATATAAATGCATACAATTTGGATGTGCTGACATTATATCAATTATTTTACTCTTTCATATTAATTACTATATTATTTTTTAATATTTATAACACTGTTGTCTCCTACAAAGCTGGGCTTAAAAACTATGCGACGCAAATTATTTCTTTTAATAACATATATTATGTGGGAATTGCAGATATTTTGAGCATTGGGCCAAGAATGTTAATTGGATTGTAGATGTACCTAATATTTGTGTTGAAAATCTACATAAACTCTGACTTTAAAAGTACGAAAAACTCATTCAAAGACAATAAAAAACAAATCTGATCAAGATTCGTCTAGCTTTCTGAGACAAAAAACTTTGTATTAAAATAAATTGCGTATTTAATTTTAAGAAAATATTTCTTTTCATCTCCAAAGAAAAGAGATAAATAACGTTAGATTCAACATGCCACTCAAAAATGTTCTATCGTGACTAAGAAATTTGCTTTATGAGAAACTAGAAGTAAATTTTAAAAAAAAAGCTCAGATTATTATTTCAAAAACTAAGCTTAATTAATTTCGCTGCCATAATATTTTATTGCTAAATGTTTTCCTTTCTAAAAAAAAGATTCTGTGCTTATAAATTTTGTATTACCAAAAAGTATATACATTGACAATTTGTTTTGGCAGACTCTCACAATATGGTATTATGTATTGATAATAATACAATTAAAAAAACGAGAATTGTGCTAGTTTTAAGGCAGTTAATTTAAACGAATGTCGTTAGATGAATAGAGAGGCAGTGAGTATGAATAAAGATGAACAAAAAAAATGTACCATTGATTAAAATTTAATACAATATACTATTCTGAAATTGATGTTCGAAAGTGTCCATTCGTTGGTTAAAGGTTTAATCTCTTGAATATGTCTACTGACACTCGGATAAGGTTACAGTTAATTAAACCCCGATAGTAGTAAACATTGAAAATTATAAACTTACATTGTCCTCCAATATTTTTTTTATTTAAGACTTCTTGATATTTTTATCGGTTTAAAAGTTTAAAATTTCACGTGAAAAAAAAACTTAACCACTTGATTGACAAATTAATTAAACAAATATATGACAGTGCATTAACAACTTGTTCAAAATCTAAACCTAATAAGAAGGCATGACAAACAGAAAATTACTCGGTATGTATTTTAAACTCTCGAAACATTCATAAGCTGGCTTATTACGGGAAAATGTTCCGGAAATATTTAATTCAGTGTGTCATTATTTAGAAACATGTTTTATCCCAAACACACAGGAAACATTTTAATTTTTCCTACTTAAACAAACCGTAAGCATACTTTTCATTAAAGCCTACCTTTATTTTATTCAAAAGTAAAATCATTAATTACTTTAAGCCGGCTTACCTTTATTCCAAGCCGCGACTCATGCGTCTTTGAAGGATTATGTCATTATTTTATTTATTATTTGCTAGTTGAATAATAATATGTTTTCTATAAAACATTTGAATATTAAAACGAATCTGAGCATAATATTGACCTTTAAAACGCTTTTCATCTTTTACGCGTAAAAAATAAGAAGAAAAATAGATTCCGTATTTTTTTCCTGAAAATACATATATGTACATGCAATTCTCATAGAACCGTTAAAATTTAAAAACAACAAAAATAAGTTGCTATTGAAAAGTGTTTTACTTTTGTAAGGAAAATCAGCAAGAAGCGTGTATTTTAACTAAAAATAAACTTAACTTTTGAAACTCATTAAATATCGATGAATGTTATAAATTTAAAAGTCATTTCAATCAGACAGGAAAAATTAGCTGTAACTTTTAAAAACAAACTGAATTTTAAAATAATGCATCTTACACACATAATTACTAATAGATTATCCTTTAGCAAGCATAATATACGCATAATGACCGTTTGTTTTGTACAAGATTAGAATAAAAGGTTTCTACTAATTACCTTGCAGCCAGGTCTCGATGCACAAGATTCAGTGATTCCAGATATTTCATCCCGGAAGCTATCTGTGTTGCGATGTATATGAGGCAACCATAACTGAAAACAAAGAAGAATAAGTATATACCAATATTTTACTTGTGATCAGCAAACAAAAGAAAATGAAAAAAAGAGGTCAAACCTTTTGATAATAGATAACGTTTTACACACAAAATTAAATCAAAGCTTATAATTTGAAGTTATTTGTTAAATATTTGTCTGTATTCTTAATGTGAATACATGTTAAAGTGGATCGGATATACCGATCGTTTTAAGCCTTTTATGATATTCTCAATTTAATATCATGATTATTTAGGCACAAGATCATTGGAAACTTGACAAGTATTATGTTAGTGCGTAGGCATTTTCTATACAATTAACGTTACACATGAGTATATTTTCTTGTTGCTTGAATGTCAGAACCTGTAAGGTTTAAAAATATTTATGATTGGAGAAATAAGATAAATATACAGATAAGTGTATCTTGAAACTATGTAAGTAAATAGTTAGAAGTGAGGCCTTCAGGAAAAAAGCATCTAGATACCATTCATATAAGATTTATAATTGAATAATGAATCGGGTCAGCAGATAGTTACGCCATTTACAAATAGCATAACATACAAAGAACAGACTTCAAGTAAATGACTTAGGAATAATTCCAGAAAACTCGGTGATATGTGGATGAAATGAACGAGAGATTTTTTCCTCATTTACTGGATTTATACTTAGTCGAATAAACTTGAGTATGTAGCTTTTAAGGCAAATAAAATGAATCTGTAATGTTATATTGCATAATTAATTTATTTTATCAGAATTTAAGTTTACTTATTCAAATTCCATTAGAGGATTATTTTTTTTTTAAAGATATACGGAGAATCACATATCACATTACATTGATAATATAGCTTAATCAGACACATATTCAAAATTATTCAGTTCAAATTTAATGGTTTGGTGTTTGAGATTATTTCTTTTAGCTTAGTGCTTCAAATACAGATTAGTCTTATTCTAGTCTTAAATATAATTACGTATATTTTCTTTTAAAAAATGTGTTTTAAAACCAATAAACATTGAAAAAAGTGGCGTATTGTTTGTTTATATTTAATAAGAAGAAACTTTCAAAAAGAAAATATTTGTATCAAATTGTATTAATTTTGAGTTATTTAACATTAAAAGATAATCAAAAAGTAATTATAATGACCTTATATTTAACAATGTTAAGAGAAAAGATATTTTGTTATTAAAATCCAAATTTTATACAATGGAAATTGCCTACTTCCAATTAAATTTATAATCAAACGCTTTAGTATAATTTTCCAATTGATTCTGCGGTTTCCCTGTACAATTTGTGAAATTGAGGAAGTTTGAATTATGTTCGTAATCTTGAAAACTCTAAATGTTTTATTATTTAAAAAAAATCAATTATATGATATCGCAAAACGTTTAAAAGTTTACCACCTTAAGCGTAACTATTTGTGGAAACGAATCAATTGCAGAATTAGAATATTGCTAATAACTTACACATAGTTATTTTAAATAAGTGTAATCGATTAAAAAGAAAATATACTTAATATGCTAAATACTTGAAAAATAAAATCTCATATCGAAAAGTTGTATTTTTATTCACCTGAGGGTTGATGCCTGCTTATTGTCAGTCTGTCGCCTGAGAAATGCTGGAAGATCACCTAATTCTGAATGTGTGATGATGGAGCAAGCTGGTTCATCCGAACATGCTCCTAAGACCCTCGCCACGTTAGTATCGCAGAAGGATGATGCCCACGTTGTTTCGCGGATGAATTCTTTCCTATGAAAAATCATGAAAAAATTGTATGAATAAAAATATATCTGAAAGAATATATATCGACACCTTACTTTGAAAAGGTTCTAACTGCTCTTCACCCTGTTTTGAGGTATGAGTGTTAGATGTTTGGATTGATCATACAATTTAATTCAATGGATAAAATTCACTTGTAACAATTAGCAAGTCGAAATATTTCAAATTGCTTATTTTAAGCATATTTTTTCATAACTCAATCCATTCCACTGAAAAATAATGATCTTATTGATTTGATGATGGAAATAATGATGATTATCTTGGAATTATATGAAATCAATTTTGTAAAAAAAAGTACGGATCAACTCCAAAATTTAATAATAAATCTATAATTCAAAAGTTTTTATATATGCTAGAATACGGTTAATACAAAATTTTCTGACCAACAGGTAATTTTTTACAAAAAATTTTGTTAGAACCTTTTCAAAGTAAGGTAACGATACATATCGTGTAAGTCTTATATTAATTAATTTCGATACAAAGAGTTGATTTAATGTTTTAATCCTCTGATGAGTTTTAATTTAAAAATGCTTTATATACTTTATGGATTTAGTGTTTACTTACATGCTATGAAAACATAATAAAAATACTTTAAATCTTTTCTCTCTAACGATTTGACTTGAAATTGAACTTTTAAGATGTTAAATTGTTAATTCCTTGTGAAAAGATATCACTAATAGTTTAATTTGACTTAAAAATACTCGCGATCAGCGAAGCTACTCTTTCACAATAAACGTGGGGAAGTAGTAAAAAAATGTATTTTATCTCTATGAAGACAATTTTATTGTTAAAGTTTTTATTCACTTAGTAAAATCCCAAATGAAAGTTTCAAATGTCGTAGAACAAGCGTATTGCAGGTTTCTTGTAAAGCGCCGGTAATCTTCCGATATTTAGTGAGGCCAGATTAAATAGAAAACAATAAAGAAACAAACCCCGACCAACCAGTGGTAGAAACGCGCCCCACTTAGGCGGAAAAAATGCTCCAGTAAAAGTAAATTAGAGCGGCCGTGAAATTTCGCCAGTGTAACCAAGCTTGTTGTTAAACACAAGCAAATTCGATGTTAGTTTGTATAGATTTTCGCGTGGGTGAGCTTTTATGGCATCATGTTCTTGTGGTGATTTCATTTTTAGGCCAATGAGATATATAACCTACTAAAAAGAATCTTGATATTAGATTTGCAGAGAAATAATCTCGGTGAATTCAAATAATTGAAATACAAAGAACATTCACGGTATTTAATAAATTTAGAACGCAAAGTAATTTCATTAAAGTATAATAAAATGTTGGAATATTATTCATAAATAAGTTAAAAAAACGTTTTTATATAAAAAGCAACTTCCAATTTGCAGTATAATGCGTTTCCGATTGTAGTGTGAGAGTGTAAAATATGAATGTAAGTTTACCGTATATTCAATCTTTTCAGAGAAGGGGTGCGAACAGTTTAAGCGGCTGGAATGATCATAAGAATGTGATCGTATGAATCATGTTTTTAAATCGATTCGTTTATTTAAATATAATTTTAATTGATAAAATGTATCAAAAATCTTTTTAGCCTTAACAATTCTTGTGTAATTCTACATTAACTAACTTCAATTTTACACGTATTTCATAATATACTTCTAAGGCAGTGACGAATTGGCCTAGAGTGTAAGTCATAGGCTCCCAACCTTTTTTCGGTGTCGTCCTCTTTTTGTAAAAGCCCTTTGACCCGCGACCCCAAAGGGATTTGAAAAAAGTAATTTTGAATATGTTAATAAAAAAAACAAGATAATGCATTAAAACGAATATTTTTTTTTGTTGACTGTATAAGATGGCAGCCTCACAGAAAACCCGTCGCGACCCATGGGTTGGGAACCCATGGAGTAAGTTTATAATTCATTTACTAATTAAATAAATACTCGGCTAGAGATCGAATATTTAATTTCATAATTGTTAATATAATTGCAAAGAAATTCTCCTTCTACAAAGTTTAAAAGTACGATGTAACCAAGAATTAATTAATGACACTGAAATATTTTTTGTGAAGTGTGCTCGTGATAATAAGCATCTGAATTTGTGGTACATGTATAACAAGTAGTCTTTATTTAAAACTTGTGGCACATTATTGTTTGAATAATGTACTTAAGAGTATAAAAGCTGCCAAGGGTTTCTGTGGACATAAGAACAAAATAAAAACAGATTTTTATGTTTGCGTGAGTTTGATTGACTGTATGAAAATATCTTTAATGCGTGACAGTAATATTATTTAGGATATTGAGATCAATTTTGTTTTCAAGAGAAGATACTATTCACGTGGATTGGTAATTCTGGGGGAAACCTACCCTCGTATTTTGGACACGATCCCACACTTGAAAGACCTCAAAGGGGTATTTTGTATGCTGAAAGATGTGCCGTCTTTTATTTAACATAAACCTTTCAAACTGTGTTTGATATAACATGACATTACGCACACTTAGAAGCGAAGTGAATCGTTTTTGACGAATGAATAAGTTATTGATATAAAGATATTTTTTTGAATTCGATGTATTTATGCAAACATTTTTTTCTGGTGGTAGAAGTAAACAACGTCCCTATTTTTTATATATTCATATCGCTTTGGCTCAGTCCATTTCATAATGCTAAATTATTCAAAAAAATAAAAATCGAAATTTGAAAAATGGTTAAATCTATTCATTGACAGTGGATGATTTCGTTCCTTGAAAAGAATTAATCTAAGAAACTAGAGTGCCTTTATTTCGCACAAACAAATATATTGTTAATGATCGCTGGAAAAATATTTATTTGATTGATAACATGATTGAATTTTAATGTAATCGTTTGCACTTCTTTTTAGATATTCTTTTCAGTAGCAATACATATTGCTTATATTATAAAAAAAATCTTGATAGCTTTGTTACACATTGGAATATCTGCCGTGTACCGCCGAATCCATCTGACTATTTTTGACGATATCTTGATGCAAAGTTTTTGTACTTTTTACTATTTATTCTACCATACTCAAATGTGAAAGTATTATAAATAAGCTGTTTAATCTCTGATGATTCAGAGGCTTAGTAAAAAATATATATTTGCAAAATAATGTAAGGCAAAAAAATCTCTTGAATTATGCAAGAACCAAAGAGACCAAAAATGAATGTCTTGCATAGGTAAACACAGTTCATTGAAGTATGCCAAAAAGCCATTATAATGTAGAAAAGTACATCAGTATGCAATTAAAACAGATTTTGTTTACAAATTTTATCTCTGCCCCCAGCGTTTGTGAAAATTCTCTTCTCTCTGAACTAGGGTTGAAAATATACTTAAGCAAGTGCTTAAACAATTCCATATCACTAATGTTGATTATTAAAAAAAGATCTTCCACGTGATTCCTGGAGGAATAATAAATAATTTATATTGCGCTATTTATTCATTTAACATAATTGTCTGTTGGAGTTTGTAGATATTAATTATATAAAATAAGAGTTAGTGTTTTATATCATTGGCTTGCGAGTAAGAATCCTAGTACAAAAATTCAATTGTCTTATGAATATCTGTTACAAGAATATATAATCTAAAATAAAAAATACGATTAGAATATCGCCGGATCTCACATTCCTGCTCTATTCAAAAAGAGAGATTGAGTAAACAAGTAAAAAAAAATACATTGAGAAAAACTAAATGAGTGTATTTCACATCTCTCAACGAAACAATAGAATGTATTTAAATACCTACTACATATTTCTGTAAACATATGTTTACAGTAATAGGCGGTTTTTGAATGAATAGAAAAAGTGAATCATTATTGTTTTTTTGATTTCTGATTCACAGAGCGTGATTTATTTGTCTCACTGGAAACAACATGAAAAAAAAGACAACACGAAATGTAGTTAAGTCCCTGTTGTTTTTACCAATTTGAGCCATACGTTACGTCAATTTATCACCATTTTCAACATATTTTTCTAGCCTAACCCTTTTAAATTGTCATTTAGATACAGGGGTGACCTAAATGACAATTCAAAAACAGGGAATGATTTTTATTTATTTTATTGCTTTGTTTGGCAGGATCTTAATGTTTGGGAATTTTATCTAAAAGCAATGTGTTTTTATTTCTCTGATGCGCTTACAAGCACAAACCAATTGATTCACATTTTCACAAAATTAAAAAATAAATAGAATCACTTCAAATAATATTTAATGATATGTACATAGTAAAAATAATAACACATTTTCAGTGATTATTCCTCATCTTATTTATTGGATCAGGACCGTTTTCGCGTATGGCGAGGATAATCAACTGATAACCATTATCAATGCTCCTTATGAGCGAAACCGGTCCTGAACCAATAAATTAATGTGGAATAAGTACTAAAAATATGTTATTATTTATATTATTATGCCATTCCAAATTGTCTCAATTGACAGTGAACACCTTAAAAGTGATATATGTATACATCTTTGAAAACCTGACAAACACAAATGTAAAAAAACTTTCTCGAAATCATTAGATGAAACTGACTAATTCAATGCGGACAATTTATGTCCAATTTTGTTTTTCTTATTTAGTATTAATTGCAATAAGTGGTTGACTTTCCAATAAAATTGGAATTTTGTTGTTTACAAGAAATAAAAAGCCGCTTTTAAAAATAAGCTTATGATAAAGCTGACTAAAAAAACTAAATGAAAACGTTATTTACTACTACTAAAACAATGTTGAAATATTGGTTTTTATCATGAAGATTTTTTACGCCATCACGATCAATATTGTATTTATTTATTACATAATGAGGTACAAATAATAACACATTTTTAGTACTTATTCCACATACAATTTATTGGATACCACTTAATCGACTTGATCAGTTGATAATGCTCGCATTAGCGAAACCGGTCCTTATCTAATAAATTTTATGTGGAATAAGTACTAAAATGTGTTATTATTTTTATTATAAAGTCATTCCACCAAGTATTAACAGTGAACACCTTAAAAGTGACATAATGAGGCAGTTGGATATGTATTAAAGAAATGTTTACTTTGCAAACAAAAATGCTAAGTATTTTTTTCATCAATAGCACGCTTATTTAAAAGATGAATGGAATTGTCCACTTTTGATTTGTATCGATTATTATATTTAAGTGTACATTTCTCACAAGTAAAGACGATCAAAATATCAATGAAAAAAAAACATTTTTGTCCTACTGTTGACCCGCAGTTGTATCGTCTCCCTAATGATACTTGAAATTTTCAAACGGCCTAACTTTTGTTTTTCAAGTTATTCTGCTTGAGTTTTTCGGAATTTTCGATTGGTTGAACGGCACTTGTTTAATTATAGACCCTAAGTAGTAGAAATGTTGCGAAAGTTATATTGTTTGTCAGAAATGGTTCAGATGAGCTTTTAAATTATAAGATTATCATTATTTTTTTTGTTTCATTCCCGTTTCAGTACTGAATGAATTCTTACTAATTAAGTATAATGATTTGTCACTTTAATTACACTGTAACAGAAAATAAACAATGCACAACTAATATTTTTTTCTTACTGTAGTGCAAAAATTAAAAAAAATATATGTTCGTTGATTCGATTCACAATAAAGTTTTATAATCAAATAAATACTTCCTCCAAGCATTAAATGCAGTAACAAACTAAAACTTTTTTACGCTAAGCCTTTTAAAATTAAATACTGATACAGTCATTGTTTGAAATGTAAATGTTAATATGTAAAATGGAAAGAAAGAAATATTTTTCACATTTTTCTGAAGGTTTAAAAAAAACAAAACACACGTAGGTAAAATAATCAAAAATAATATACAGCTGAAAGTGAATTTAAAAAGAAACCACAGAATCGATTAACAGAATCAAAGCCTTATTTCCTTATCTACCACAGGCGCTTTCTCATAATTTATTTCGCAAGACAAACGAATCTATAAATCACTTTTAAGATTTTAACTGTCACTCTTATTGGTGGGAAAGCATTATTTAGAATTAATAAAAAACATTTATTGGCCCAACTTACAAGGCAAACTTTATAAAGGTCAGGACAGGTTTCGCTCATCGCAAGCATTTTCATCAGTTGTAAATGCTTGCGATGAGTGAAATCTGTTTTGATTTTTATACAATTATGCTTAGAAGAAGTCCAAAAAATGTGTTTTATTTATTTAAAATCTTTCAAATTTCTATTCCAATAATTTAAATTGTATGCATAAAACAATATAAATTTTCTACAACCAACCTTGTTGTAAAAAGAATATAAATTAGTAGTATCATATTTATTTGAAAAAAAATAGGATTCAAATTATAAATGGCCCTCCTTGGACTTTATCTTGAACATTTTGCTCTAATTTTAAATCTTTTTGCTCAATTACTATTTTTTTCAGCTGCAGGCAACCCTTTTTTTGGTTATTTCGACGCTCGTATAGTAGTGCAAGAGTTTACAAAGCAAACACACTATACATTAAGAGGGCTCACCTAATCGATTCGGAGCTTCCCCGCCAAAGCGACTTTACCAGCACGAGTTGTTTTTTGTGGAACGTAGAGCACCCGTTGTTGTAGTCTGCTATACCTTCCGCTTCACACAAATGAATCTGTAAAAAAAACACACACAATTTAAATTAGTTTGAGTGAGCGAGTCCACACAAAGTGGCAAGAATTTGCATATAATCACTATCTCTGCTGGTCGTTAATACAGCACTTTGTTATCTCTCAAATTACCGATAAAAAGTGGCTAAAATGATAAAAACTTTTTTAAAGCAATGATAACAAAGTATTTGTTCACAATCATATACATATGTATATTTAACAGAAGTTGATGATTGAAATTATGGTGCGCATTTGTTGGATTGGCATGCTCTTCCGCAAGGCCAACCTTTCGGTTTAGTGACAATATTGACCGGCACAATAAATGCCTTGTATCTTGGGATGAATGAATATATGTATGCAGTTGCACTAGAAAGTATTTCTATAATTTACCACGTTTTGGTGAAATTTCTCACAATATACATGCTTCATTTTAATATACATATACCTATCGGGAACTAAAATTTTTCAGCTGCTTATTCATATTTAAATAATTAAAGAAGAGCTTAGTAGAATTTTAATATTTAATTTGAATCGCTTTAAAATATTATTCGTATCCATATTTATTTATTGCTTTCAACAAGAAAGATCGCTCGACTAATGTACAACCAATTCTCAAAAATCGTTTTTTATTTTTTAATTTTTCCAGCAAGTCTACAAAAAAAATACCGTATATTTTTCATCTATTGTCAATTGATCACACCAAAAAACATTGATTAAGCCTGTTATTATTTTACAAAGTATTGATTAAATATTGAAAGGTGTAATTTTAATAATTCACCAATGCGAGAAATTGGAAAAACACTCCTAATGAAGAGGAGTTAATCTAAAACTTTATATTATTATTATTGCTTATTCTGCAAGTGACGACATATTTGATAACTTATTTTTAACATAAATAAAGCTTTAACAAATTACATTTATTACAAATGTACTTATTTTGTTGACAACCAAAACTGTATCTTACTTTGTATTATTATAATACATAAAAAAAATAGTTGAATAACTCGTGGAATAAAGCGTTATGTATCTCATTTATATAAATATTAAACTTTTTTATCCAATATTTTTGTCGGAAATCCAGTTCTTTTTAATGAAAAGAAGCCACAAAATTGATACTTCAAACGCGTTTAGAAAAAAAAATGTAAAACATCATTTTATAATGCGACGTTATTTCACAGGAACTTATCAAAGTGAAAATTTTCTGAACGTCAATTTTACGTACTGAGTAATATTTAGTCGGTTCAAAGATACCTCGTCCAATTTCAAAGGGAAAGTATTCCGGGTGGAGCACACTGGACGATGATCGTATAGAAATTTTCCACTGCGTTTACGGTCTATGATATTATTTGAAAATGTTGGCTGGCTTGAAACTTTCAAAAGTATTCCTTTCATTATGCCGCAATTTTGATTGGTTCAGGCAGAAAAATATAAAAAGTGAAATGCACATTTTCAAATTAAATAATCATTACATTTTTTCAACATTGTTTATATTTTGTACTTTTCCATGAGTTTTGTCACTAGCGACCTGGGTTTCGCCTTTCGGCATCTTCAGGTATTTCAAGTGCATGGATGTACTTGAACTGACGCGTAGTAAACAGTTTGTATCCGGGTAGTTAGCGACACAACTCATGGAAAAGTACAAAATTCAAACAATTCAAATTTGATTCTCAGTCAATATCCTTAACTAATTGTTTGTATCATTCTTGAAGTTGAAGCAATAGATTATATATATGTTACAGTGAAACTGTATTGTCAGTGAAAATGTATTCTTCTCCAAGCTGTTATTGAAATCAAATTTGACCGCCCTATGTTTGTCTGTGTTTTGTCTTTGGTTCTCTTTTTATGAAAGGGACGACTTGCTGATTTTGTTTCATTGAAGCAAACCAAAATTTTAGGCCGGCAAATCATCGACTTGGGCCAATAATTTCAATGATCGTGACCATTGAAATCATGTTGTCATACAAATCTATTACTTGATACATTTTCACTAAGAATACAGTTTCGCTGTAACATATATATGTACATATATAGAATAATTGCCGAACGAAAAGAAGATAATTCACTGAATATTTAAAATATCAATAAGTGACAAACAAAGATTCGTATCAAATTCAATTAGCGATATAAAAAATACAAGTTGTGTTATTTTACAATTGCGAAATTTTAAAAATGTTATCTATTTATGGGGTTTTACGAAGTTCCGTTTTTTATAACGGTAAAAAATTGTGTCATATGAATCAAAATACATAACAAAACTGTTTTGTTCATTTTAATTGATGAATTTGCTTTAACCGAGTTCGGTCTGAAATCGCCATTGTTACTATTAGTGGTCTTTATACCTCATACTGTTGACCAGTTAATTATTTTTTAATTGAAAATATTTTACTCTACAAAATACGAAAATAGTATTTAAAACGAGGCAATTTTCACAATGGTGATGCTTTTGTGCTTCAAAATGTTATTTTCCTTTAACGATTTAACAAAAATATCGAAAGATATTTTTATTTAAATCTATTGAAATAAAGAATCTATCTTGGATGCAATAATACTCCTTTCATAATATTTATTACTCGTAAACGTCAAATATAAATTTAAGTGTTGATAGATTTTAAAATCGTAAATGTGACTTTTGAAAAGAAAAAAAGCAATTCTTAATCGTGGTCTTAATCATTTTGCTTACTAATTCACAGAGATCAGGACAGCGTAGCGTAGAGTAGCGATCATCTTGGACATTTTAAATGGATGTGAAAATGAAGTTGAATTGTGTTTTATTTATTTAAAATAATGCGTTTCAGTTACATTTACAGAAACACATTGAAAGTGAAAGAGGTAGGAACTTGATTTCCAAATATCGTTATTTATCTCAATTTGTATTTTAAATGAAAATAAAAATCTTTTTTCATTTTGCGAAACAATTATGAATATTATGAATAAACGAATAATTATTATTTATAATTAGTTGATTTATTTTAGCTATGGGCAAATACGAAACGTGAAAATATTTTAAGTATATGTATATCATTCTTTTTTGATACTAACTCAATATCAGTAAAAACTGTATTCTCAATATATATTTAAGCATTGAAAATAGCAAGTCATTCAGAGATATGATCGCTATGAGCGAAACCGGTACTGATCCATTAAAATTTATTTGGAATAAGTATTAAAAATGTTTTATTATTTTTATGATTATAAATATATTAAGAAAATGATAAACGTACACGATACTCCCAACTAAACATCATCAGTTTGTTTCGGCTTGTGGATAACGTATCAAAAGTGAAATGAGCATGTAAAATAGTTGAGTGCTTGAACTTTGAAAAGATGATCATATCTTATGTTTAAATTTGTATCTTTTATTCTTCTGTAGCTTTTGGTGGTTAAATAAATACATGATAAGAACAGTTATATTTTTAATATGTTTGAAAAGAAATGAAGTTAATTGCTTCCAGTGTATAGGTGTGAATCAATGTGACTATAGATCTTTTTGATATCTTGTCAGGCTATATGATTTTGAGTAAGTGTGTGCCATTAAAGATATTCGATACTAGATAAATGATATTTTCTCACTGAAAACTTTAGCGGCCTCATGTATTGCCATATATGAAAGCATGTCATGTATGTAGAGCAAATGTTTACAACACATTTTGAACGAATGTAAAGTGAAGATACAACGTTGTCTGGTGAAAGAAATATACGAGACCGAATCTGGGTGGCGGGCTTTACGGGAAAATCCCTTGTCAGGCAGGCGAATCACGCGCGCTGCGCGGATTTAGGCGCGTCACTCAATCCGAGCCCGATGAATCATCCTCGCGTCTCATGTCTCTCATCCGGACCTGACATTTTGACTGACTTTTTCCGATTGCCAAGTACCAGTTTTTTGCGTTAGTTTTAAGCGTTGTTTCTCAACCCCTACAATTTAACACTTATCAATTTTGCGCCGTTCAATGTGCTTGAGTTTTTTTGAATACGTATATAGATAGCTTATGCTCAGCGAAGATTTTTTTTATAAATAATCTCAAAGCCATGAGATAATCAAAATTGAAATGTGAATGGTCCTCATAAGTTACAAATATAATTGAAAAGATTATAATTATATTAATTATTATATGACAAATAAAAAAAACACTTTACTCGGCATAGTTAAAGCTTTCAGTTAAAATGAAAAACCAAATACTGCATAAATACTGTGTAAACATTATACGATTTGTTTCATTCGTAACAATCGTTGAATTTAATATCATTAAATTACCATCGTATTAAATAATAAATTTATTTAATCTGATTTTTGAAAAAAGCGTTATTTTAAATCATCCGTTCGGCGCATTAAGTAATACGTTGTTTGGTTCAGTGCTTAAATAATTATTTGAATGCTATAAAAGATTGCATACCACATTTTTTCAAATCTGACTGTAATATAATTTCTAAATTTGTTTTGCAATTTATATGTATGTGAAACTAAAATCCACGAATAAAAATAGACACATACAAATATAATTATATTTCATGTTAGTCAATAAATAATTGCTTCGTTATCGAATTTATAATTAATGTTGTATGCTTAACTTCCCAAAAATTGTGGCAAAATAAATGTGAAAAAAAACTGAATTGTACTGTTTTGATAACGTTCAAATTAATGCTTGTCATTTGCTACATATCGAGCAGATGACAAATAAAATAAATTTAAATAATTTGTTTCACTCCGGTGTAATTTGATTTAAACATAACACCATGCAAGTTTGTGCATGTTTATTTATTGAACGTTAACCAATCATTGCCGTCTAAATGGAAAACAAACAATGAGCTTACCCTTTGAACTGTTTCACAACTACGAATCATTCAATTTACAGTGAGTATTTTACGTTGCCATAAGTAGTAACAAATCAAACATAAAAATTTATTTAATTTATAACTTAAAGTGAATTAAAAAATAGCAGGTTGTGAATTATGAAATTTGACTAAAAACGAAACTGAGCCTTCATAATCTACCGATGACTTTAACATCTACAATAATTTAGAATAAAATTCGGATGCTTAAAAAAACAGTCCTAAAAAGTGCTTACATATAATAACGAATTTCTAAATTACACCATTATGTTTCATATTGAGAGTCAAAGAAAGAGTTGAGGACAGTACCAATTGTGTGCAATATCATTGTGTTAAAAATGACATTATACCACAAGAGTTAACTTTACTTCATCTTTGTTATTGAAAAAATACTTTGATATTTTTTTATTTATTATACAACCTCTTTTAAATTTAATAAGTTTTCACACGACCATCGAAACATCATCAACAATAATTCCAGTTATAAATACTGATGAAAACTCTTCGATATAAAATGTCTTCAAGTTGCTTTTGTAAAGTGTAGAACATATTCTACTCGATATAAATCAGCCATACTCAACCTGCGGCATGCATGCGGCTCAATCGGCTCTAATGTGCGGCTCAAAATAATTATAGTGACCAAATACTTTGTTGGGGTTGTTTTAAATATTGGGTTGCAATCGGTCGGTACAAAAATGTGCCCAGCTTCTGCTCACATTATTCTCATCGTCATATTCTAAAATGAAATATGCGAAGAACGTATATAAAAATCAGCTCACTAATTCTCACCATGATGATGTATTAAGAGTAGCCTGTAGTAATCAGGAACCTAATTGACGATGATAGTTTGACTCAATATCAAAATTCAGATTAGTTTTTAAGTAAGCGATTTAAGATTTTTGATACAGTGGTATTTTTGTGCACTTTGTGGGTATTTTTATTTTTTGTTCATTGCTATTTTTTACTTTGAAAAAAACCTTAAAGCATAAATGTATATATTTACATAAAATAAAAAAGTTTTATTTTGACATCATAATACATTATATATGTATACAGTATAGTATGTGTTAATATTTAAAGTAAACTTTATATACGTATGTGTAAAGTTTACTATAAATATTTTGCGGCCCACGTAGAGAAGTAAAAGTCGAAATGCGGCCCGGAGGAAAAATAGGTTGAGTATGACTGATATAAATAGACAAGACAATACGCAGCGATTGGCAAAGATTTCTTTCTTTTCTTACCTTCTATGAATATAAGTATAATTATTACTGTCATACGATTAGTTCCAGGTAAGAATACTTATTGATTCCATTTCCGTTTCCATTTTCGTCAGCGTAAGTGACTTGATATGAATGTTTTGCACATAATTGTAACGCAAGTAGGGGGGAATATTATAACCGTATATTTTCATGCTAACATAATAAAGTTTTCGGAAGCCGTGGCTCAACTATATTATTCCGTAAGAGCTACGTAATTAGCATCGTGTTATCGGTCGGGTTACAATGTCCCGTACGAGTACTTGACCTCTCACCTTTTGGGTAGTTCCGAGTGCGGGAGCGAGCCCGTTGATAGCGTCGGGGCTCGTGTTAGCATGTTGTCAGTATTCACCGTTACGTTAACTAAACTGTTAATGGGCCATGTTAATACTCGCTTTTGTTTTTATAGTGCAGTCGCAAAAGCGTCTATGTCCTAGTCCGCGTTTTTTCCTTTTTGCATCTCGCCGTTCGTTAACTGCCACTAGAAAACTCGACGTCAATCGGGCGAGCGGGTAATTTTTCGCGGCGTTGAAATACGATTTTTTCTTTGAATAAACCTTTTTTGTAAAAATATCAGCATGTGCTGCCATTTAATGAGAAGATTTTTATTTTTAAATACTTAGTGACGAGGCTATCCATTTTTTTCTAAATAAATACATAAAGTCATTTTGGTCTATCAATTGAAAAATGTATGCGAAATTTATATTTTTAAATGATGTATATCTCATTCAAAATAAAGCGTAGGTAGAACGATGAAAGATGATCATTATCGTTACCTGCACAAAATCTCATATGAAGATAAAAGCATATTATGAGATAATTAACAATAACTGTAAAAAAACAGTCTTGCAATGATTTTATTACAACATTTAAGTCATCATAAGTAATTGAAATAAGTTTTCAAAGCTGGTGCCAGAATATTATTTCCAAGCGCAATGCTTTTTTCTCATTTTTTAAATATCGAAGACTGAGTTCAATGAAGTCCGGGGAAAATATTTTGCTTACTCAGTAATTCCATTCAATTATATTTACAAAGAAGTATGGCAGACAATTTTTCTTTCAATCTATTTGGAATTATTCATATAAAAAAGATAAGGACATTTCACATTATTGGTTTATATTAAAAAATTAAAAACTATTTCAAACATTGGCGATCAAATTCCAATAGAACAACAAAAATTACAGGTATCAATTAGATTATAATTTTATTTAAAAAAGAACTCAATTTGTATTGTCACAAAACTGAACGGTAAAAAAGACGTTGTCAATTCATTGAATGACGTAAGCGCCTCATTTAAAAAAATGATTCTTAGCGGCTTCAAAACATCATTCTCGTCTTTGGAAAGCAAATTTTTTTAGTTAAAATACAAGGATGGAATGATGATTACATGGATATAGCATGCTCAATATACAGAGTTAAGAAAGGTCGAGCTTCATAATTTTTCAATGAGTTTTATTTTTGAACGATGTCCACGTCTAATGTGAAGAATATGGATTCCCAATGAAGCACTCTCAAAAATGCCCCTTTTCAACAAGAACTGTGTGCTCGTCACTCGATCATACTCTTTTTCACTGACGATACCCTTGGGGTAGAAGGGTGGCTCTGGGGATGAGAATATGTTATTTTAAATTTGAAAGTTAATCGATTGTAATAAATAAAAATCGGAGATTCTGGCTTAATAAGTATCTGCATGGCTTTGTTGCTGAGACTTATTATTTACGCTATATTGGCAGCGAGCTCTATTCGAGCGTCTGCGGTGACGTAATAACGTTGTTTACGCAAGGCGGCCACATTGAAAAGCCAGACTAGAAAGCTCCCATAAGATCTGGCAAAAACTCCGGCTTAGCTTTCCCCAAGCTACCTGTCGCTCACACCAAACTACTAGAACTTTACAATAGCCTAGTTTGACCCGTTGATAGCTGGCATGTCTATGCAGTTTTTCTAGAAGATTTAAATTTGTTTATTAATTTTAATCAAAACACTTATTGTTGTCAGTACATTTTTTAATTGCTTAAAGTAACTCTCAATTACATATTTATATTGTAATTTACAATATTGAATACCTGATAAAAATGCTGTCTCAAACCATACTTTAAGAATGCTCGTCGTGATAGTATACAAGTTGGTTTTTTTCCCACCACCACCCGTTGTGTATATGCAGCCAATGTTTCATGGCCGCCTTTCACAATGCTATCGACATAGAACAAGGAATTTATCCCTCACATTCATGGCCCGCACAGTATGCACGGGATTGATTTTGAATCATGCACTAGTGTGCTTGAAAATAGAAAATAAAATAAAATGATTTATATACAAGTATTAGAATTATTATGAAAGTAATATTTGTCTAAGAGACTTTCTTATATTTTTTTAATAAAATAATCGGATACAAAAATTTGCCTAGCGAAAAATTTATGGCACATACCAATCGGATGTTTTTTAGTTAAAAATATCAACTTCACCCCATATCGTGATAAAAATAACAAAATATTAGTACCTATTATAAATTAAGGTTATCTGTGAATATTGAAAAAATTATCTCTTGAGAAATGTGAATTTAAATATAGATTTTGATTAAGTCTGGTGGTATTGATATTGAAATTTTGTAGTACATACATATATTAAAGTATGTTTATTAAAATAATATTTTTTTTATTTTTAGATATAAAGTGTTATCGACAAAATAGAGCAAAAATATTACCAACAATGGGTTCGAATATTCCACAGGGACGTAAAAGCTCTTTGCTTTGCCTAGCCATTTATGCGATTTACCGCATACAACTAGGGATATCTTAAAGACGTTTTTCATTAAAATCACTATTTTTGTAAGCAAGCTGAAGCTCTCGTCAATTTGTATTGTAAATATTTTTAATTATTTCAAATAACTAGAAAAATACGATTAAAAAAGAAAAAAATAGATTGCTTCGTCAGTGTTTTGATTATCATGCTATAAAATGTACCATTTAAAAAATATTAGATTATATTCTAAGAAAATAATTTATAAAATACTCGACGGACCATTCAAAGTAAGCTGATAAAAATAGTTTAATAAAGTGGAATATTTTTTGAATTTTTACAAAGTGTGGAAATTTTAATAATTTAAAATTAAAAAAAAAAAACACTGCTGAATATTCAATCCAACAATTCTTTCAAAGTTTGTACACGACAACTGAAATAGCAGATTAAAAATATCAAAACAAATTCCATACAATTTTTAATCACGTAGCGGAACCGGTGAAGTTATTGTATATATGTGGAAATTTGTATGAATATGTGTTTTGATTACACTTTATAATGCACCTCTTTCAATAGATTAGTGAAAGAAACACAAAAATAATCACTAAAGTGCTTTAAAGAATATGCTATATTTAAACATGAAGTATTACGTCCAAAAAATAATTTGTAAAAACACTCAAAAACCTTCATATTATTAAAATGTGTATAAATCACTCATGAGGTATTATATGTTTTTTTCGATAATTTAAACTGTCTGTTCCTAAATATATATTTAAAACATTTTACATTACAAATTTTCTCGTAAGAAAATTGTATAAAAAAAATACTATCAACAAATTTAATACAAAAACACGTTCTGTCTCAGTTGCTGAAATCCAATTTCAGACTTTTACTTTTGACATTTTTAGACGTTCGCAAATTAGACTTTTATTTTTGCCTGACAGCAAATCGGTATTTGCGAGGCCTTGAATCTATATATTTAATGGGAATTGTTAGAAGATGGTCAGTGAAAAAAACGTCAAATGATGGGAACTTTTCTATACATACATAAAATAATAGATTTCCAATTACCTGAAACATTATTTATTTAAAAAAAAATAACATTCTCGACACCACGATGAAATTGGGTTTTTCTCTAAGTAGGTTAAGTATTTTAGTATCGTGTGTTGCAGTGGTTTCCATCCAAATTGGACCTATTTATTTCAAAGAAATTGTAAAAAAATTGTACAGACAAATCCGGACTTCAAAAACGAAAATTGAATTTATTGTGTAATATTCATTGTAAAATAACTAAATTGTTTTACATCGAAATATAATACACTTTTCACTTTTAAGGTTTTCACTGTCAATACTTGGTGGAAAGGCATTACAATACAAATAATACCACATTTTTAGTATTCCACATTAGACTTTTTAGATCAGGACTGGTTTAACACATGGCAGGCATTATCATTTGAAAGTTGATTATGCTTAGTCATGAGCGAAACCGGCCCTAATCCTATAAATTGAATGTGGAATAAGAACTATAAATTTGTTACTATTTTTATTATATAATAATTCATTTATTTAACTGCATGTGAAGAATTTTCGCGAAGCGTTGTATCCGTATTTATTTGTCAACTTATTAATGAATGCTTGGTAAAGGGACATCTTATAAAAAAATTGTCTCTATGTCTGTGGTAAACAGCTTTTTTATATTGATAATCCACTTAGCTACAGCCAAATATTTTTTTAATATAATATTTTGCGGAAAATATTTTTTCGTTTTGTCTTCTAAGAGTAGCTTTTCGACTCCAAAAAGGTTTGAATCTTCTGCGGCAGAGTATTGACAGAAGTATTACTTCTTAGCCTAAGGTGCGCAAGAGCATTTCCATAGTCGTAAAAGAAGTTTCTAACTTAAACATGTATACTTTTTTTTTAAGCAGTATTATGCTATTGTTATTTGACTTATGTGAACTATGTACTATTGGAGCTCATGATATACAGGCAGTTCAGAGATGGATTGTAGATTCATTAAAGATTGGACGTATTAAAATGATAAACTGGAAGATATTTCAGTTAAATGTATAAACAAATATAACTTTATGCAAAGCTGGTGAAAGCAGCATTAAATACATAATATAAAAAAAGGATAGTACCGAAGACGAAAAACTTTGGGAGCCGCTTGTATGAAGTAATAATGTTATAAAAGTGTCAATCGTTTATCATCAACCAATCAATGAGAGTTTATTTGTAAACGAACTTCAATAGCCTGAAATAATGTAAAATGGTAAAAAAAAATCGCCGTTGAAAGCTGAAATCAATAATGCAAAAACTTGCGTCTAGATATTTGATCAAAATCCCTTTTCTCGTGGGCGAGTTTAACAAAATTTGGTCAAAATTAAATTTAAATCTTCATGTTAAAATATAAGTTCGTTGCTCGTGGCTAGTCTATGGTTGTTCTTTTGGATATCGGCCGCTTTGTTACCAGTACATTGAGACGCCTACGGCTTTAATGCATAGAGAAATGGAAAAAGTTACAAGAGTATTCGTGCCCGCCACAATTCAATTAAATCATTATCGATACGTCATTGAGATATATATCTAACGTGATTTTTGTTGCAGTTAAAAGTTTTTTTTCAGTAAATCTATCGTTAAAACGATAGATGTTTTGTTACTTTTAATTTGTTGATTCTCAATTGTTGATAAAAATGCAGATAAAAAAATACCTTCTTTATATATTGTTCTATTGTACATTCTTTATAAAAATTAGAACTCTTTTTTTTCATTGAATATTTCGTTGCACATATTAAATTATAGTAATTTGTTTTTATTATTTTGGCTTGCTTAAATTGATATTGCAGAGATCTTTATAATATAACGTTGACGTTAACGGATAAGACTCTGAAAAGAAAAGACGTTGAGCAATCAATAACAAATATATTTGCTTAAGTGCTTATTCCACACTCAATTTATGAGATCAGGACCAATCAAAGCGAGCATTATAAACTGATATTCAGTTGACCATGCTCGCTTTGAGCGAAACCAGTTCTGATCAAATAAATTTAATGTGCAATAGGTACTATTATAATGCCATTCCATCAAGTATTGAGAGTGAACACCTTAAAAGTGATGAAGTAAAAAGCTGATATCGTTAAAACTCTTGTTGATATAAACTAAATTAGTCGTTCATATTCTCCACATTGATAGTGGACATGGTCACATAAAATAAACGTTGGATGTACTCACAAAATATAATATTATATAAGCCTAATGTACCCACTGTGAATTGTTTGCAAAGGAAGTAACTTTAAAGTAAGTATGCGAGGGTGGACGGAAGCTTTAGCCTTGCGAGAGGCGCTTGAGTAATATGTGAGATACCGCAGCTCCCTCCAAAACGTAACACTTATATTTTATAACATTTCGCGAAGGAAACGCCGCTGCCAGAGTATTTGTGAATATAATAATTCTGATTAAATTGTTTTGTGTTTACGTGTGCCGTCTTTGCGAACCTCTAGCGTCTAAATTTAAAACAACAATATTTTCGAATCTGCATCTAATAACAGATGTGTACCGTTCGCTGTAACTGCTGGCTTGAAAGCCAGATAGTAAATATTATTACATTCTGTAAGCTCGGTTGCCGGGTCAAGGATTTTAATCTCGGCATTATTGATTTTTTAACCAATTTATGACATTGTTTTAGACAGTACGAATTTATGTCTGTGGAAGATAAAATATCTTTTAGTTATTTTAAATTGGAACCCCTTGGATGTTTACTTCTGGTTGAATTTTGTCGCTGATGACTCGAGTTTCGCCTATCGTCATCTTCAGGTATTCCTAGTGTATAGAAAAGTACAAATTTCAAATGACTTTGACTACTCCACTACGGGGCCGAACGTATGCGCATATTTTCAGATAACATAAAACTTGGACTTACACGTTTTATTAAGCTAATTATTTTTTAAGTCGGTTATATAAAATCTGTGAGTGATAAACGGCCAACCGTTACTAATACATGTTTTCGCGAGTGTCAATATTGAAGATTGCGACGGGATATATTGTTTCAATAATTACCATACAAAAGAATGTAAATCTTGATTATTATTGTTACTGGCTTAATTTTTTCGTTTATATCTTAATTTAAAGAAGTAATTGGTATTTTTCATCATTGAAAACTGTTTATAAAAACCTTATTTGAATCATTTCAAAGTACGGTTGGGGCGAAGAAAGGAACTGAAAGTGGGCAATTTAAAATTCTTTTATGCTTTTCTGCCCTGCGACAAGTAAGAAGCCATTTTCGTAACGGCGATCGCATCAGAAGTATATTAGATTACATTAAGGCATATCGCTGAGATGCGAAGCGGTTATTGGAACCGGAGGTAAGGGAGCACAAAAGTGCACAGTGACAAAATGAGCTCTGATATCGGCAAATTGGAGTTTTATACTTCCGAACAGTACAAGCACAGCAAGAAAGAATTTATTTAGATCGATTCGAATTGGAATTCAATACATTTATGAAACGTAGTTTCCGATAAAAATGACGTCACACATTTTGTATGTGGCTTGCCTGGTTCAAGATGACCTTAGCGTTGACTGAATAAAGGTGGATAAATATTTTCAAAAGATGATCTGTATGATGTTATATTATATCATCATTCAAAACTGTTATAAACATCGCCGTTGAAATTTTTCTTTTATAACAATTGATAATCTTCTAAGTATTACTGAGACTTGGAAGTATATTGAAAATAAATTGATACCGTTTATGGTTGGTCAGTTTGTTATATACAAAAATTGTTAAATTGTAGTTCAAAGAATATTGAATTCAGTGTTATTGTACAGTCATTTCAAATAATGTAGTGATAGCAATCGTACACATAACAGTATCTTGAATTTAAATTGAAAAATCCTTTAAAATCTAATGCAAATCTCACGTAATATTTCATTCAAGTTTTATAATCACTTATGCAAATAAATTTTGATTTTAATCATATGTAGATGCCGCGCCGCCTTGTTAAAAAATATCATGTCAAACCGTCAACGACTTTAACCGCTTTAAATAATAAGTTTTAAATGTATTTTTTAAGCAAAGAAAAAAAGAAAATATTGTCATAATTCTTAGAATCATGTACGGTAACATTTTTACTTATATTATAGTAATTTAAATTGCTCAACTCACTCGGACTATTACATAGCAAGTGCTAAAATTCCAAAACGCTAATGCATGAAAACTGAAAGAATATACAGTGCTCTAAAAGCTATGAAAATGATGGCTTATTATGAGGAACTAGTGTATGTTGACAAATTGTAATTGAGCGGATTGCTTGTGTGTGATGAAATGAGTGATTATTACCAAATTAAGCGAACGACAACACGACAGGACGCAATACCAACTGCCTTTACAAAATGGCAATCAAATTTGTTTAATTTCCCTTCAGCGCGAATCAATAGATATGTTATTGCTCAACATCGTGTAATAATTATTGAATTACATTCAGAAGCAACGATGTAATTTTTTTATCGTTTTTAATATAATATATTCAGTATAAAACGAATGCTAATTAATCTCTGTATTACTATCTTGATCGATGTGCGAGTGAATGGATTGATATAGTCACTTTAGTTTGTTGAATCATTGCAATCAATTAAATAAAATTTCAAATAATACCATGATTACGGTGTTTTATTTCCAAGCATAATAACACAACTTATTCATATATATATTCGCTTTTAAAATTCGCTTAAGAAATGACAATTTTAAGTGGTCGACTAAGGTTACTCTACGGCTTGACACATTTTTTTCGAATGTCAAATTCTCATTCATCAAATCAAGCTTTTTTTAAATGTAGAAATACAGACATTGCATGATGAATATGATTTATTTTATGTAATATTTTTAAGCCCGTTGACTGCTGGCGTCTAATACGTTGAGACGCCTGATTGCGGAGTGTCGGAAATTGACATGAAATAATAAATAGAATTAGCAGTGTTAAAACTATCACAGTGAAGATTTTTTTTATTTAAAGTGGTATGCATTACTAGTTTTGATAACAATGAAGAGAAGTTAAATAATAAAATTTTGAAATCTTAGGTGTTGGAATGTTTGTAAATCGACTCAGCAAGGAAGAAGCTAATTAAAAAAAATAATGAAAGTATATTTAATACATTACAAGAGCTCTAACGGTTATAATGATTACTTTTTTTTGTTTTAATGATTATAAAATTCCTATAAATATAACAGAGTTACAACAATACAACATATTTGTAAAAAAAATAGTTTGGTTTGTTCTATCGGTTTTTATCCAGTCACTTATATTTATCATATACAAAAAATATAATATGGCATTTTAACATAAACCTTAATGCAAAATACTTCAAGTAGGTCACGGATATTTCACTCAACGGCTAAAAAAACTATTCTCTTAAAAATAATTCATCATTGGTTTTCTTTTATTTTTCAAAAACAATATGAATGAAAACCAAAGTTTCGGTCAGTAAAAACTCTTTCTAACTGTGAGGTGGTGATAAGAAAGTTTTCAGAACAAATATTTAAGTTGATAATTGATATCATCGACAAAGTTACTTTATTGAACTTCACTTAAACATTTTATGGACTGGTTTCTTTATTGATTCACGATTCGAACATTTTTTACATTACATAATATGAAAATTTGTATCAGATGTTTGCAAGAAAAATGTTTTATTTTAAGCTTATTATGATGATCTGGACTGGCTTGTGCAATAAAAAAATTCTGAACTATTATTTCAGTCTTTAACCGATTTTTTCTTACGATCAGTTCTAGTTATAAATAGATGATTTAACGTTTCATTGAATGGGCATTTGTTAAATAATAATTTAAAAAAGTACACATATATGTGGAAGTAGTAGAATAAAAATGCTTCTACAGAATATTTTTAATATGAGAAATATTTAGTTTCCCGGTACGTGGTGCAGTAGTCAATGCCGTTGGCTTCTGTGAAAACCCGCCCGGGTTCGAGTCCCGGTACGAGCAGATTTGCTTCAGTCGATAAATCGATTCTGTTTGAAGGCGATGGGTGTTTGTGTTGTTGAAAATCCCTTCCCACGATCCCGAATCCGCTTTGTTAACCACTAGTCTTGTCTTAGTCCTCGTATCCTTTCAATCCCTAATTTCTTCGAAAACAAAGGTTGAGAAACTGAGTAACAAGCAGTTCTCGCAGAAAAAAAACATGTTGATATAAACTCCGCGAGGAGTCCATATGCTCCAAGTTGGGATCGGACTTCGAAAAAATAAAATATTTAGTTATATGTTGACTTTGCAGATACATATATTATTTGATTAGTCACGCACGAAATAAGCATACAAAATATTGACGTAAAATAACAAGGATAATTCTATTTATACTAACTGGGTTAGATGTTGTGGACCAATCCGCTTTGGATGTGACTCCGAAAATAAAAAATTGAATAATAATTTAAATCTAGAATGCGAAATCAGCGCGAGGCGTAAAAAGAGCGACTCGCAAAAATTCATAAATATGTTCCGACGAGAAATCCAACTGATTTCACAGACGACTGCATCTTGCCGTGGCCGAAATGGTGGATAATGTATTTCCGAATCATTGAATATTGCCTTTCAATTACCTTTATATTACCTTTGAATGGTTGTTCTCTCAGATAAAATCGGACAGTAAATTCCTAAGACCACGAGACATTCGCAGACGACTCGTGTTTATTATAGCCTCAGCAATAATTGAACACCGTCAACAAACTATACATACTAATATTTATAGCCCTAAATCCATAAAATATTTTCGATGTAAAGTTTATTTCTTTGTCAATTCTAAGTTTACGTTTGAAAGAAGGTTTTAAATCTTTACTATCCAGATAGATACTCAACAATATTTTCCAGATGTGACAATAATATGAATATGGTATTATGAGCGAGCTGGTAATCAGATTATACATATTCTATTTCTACTACTTGGATCTATAAGCTTCACACCGTTGGTGAATATAAATGTATATAAAATATGAATTCTAATACATAATCCAAGTGGTTTAGTATTTTCATATAAGCTTTGAGTGCTAGTTTTGTATATATTTTGAATGACAAAAAACAATTATTGAAGTCTCTGCGTGATGATAATATCTCAGCTGATTGCTAAAAAATATTCGTCCAAAAATATGATTTTCGTATATTTTTTTAAGCCATGTTTACTCGACCAAAGTTTTTTTCTATGAGAAGTGCATATTAATCAGATGCTCAAACATTTTTTTTGAGAATAGTGGAAGGATATAAAAGATATCAATAGGACAAGACAAGACGCTGTCCCGTTTTTATATCGCATGCGTGTAAGAGGAAATTTTAGACAGCACACACATCCATGCCATCGAACAGAAATCTTTAATACGATTGAAAAACCAAACTGCCCAGACTGGGATTCGAGCTCGTGAAATGTGCTACCAAAACCAACGACGTCGACACTAGACCACGGACCCCACAGTCATTATATTTCAAACAGATTTTTATTGTTTTAAAATAATGTGCCTTACCACTTATTATTGACAGATATCATGTTATCAGTGACTCATACTAATAGTCATAAGTAGTTAAGAGTTATGGACTTTTTTGCTATCATAAACACATATTAAATAAACCTTTTCCACTAATGATTTATATTAAGGAGCATTATATTCAACAAAACCCTTATTTATTTATTTGTTGTTTGTTAATTTACTTACTTGTTGTAAAGTAAAAACATGTTTCCAATTATGCTTTATAAAAAACACTATCTAGGGGCTGGGCTGGCTTATTCAAAAGACAAAGTATTTAAGTTGTTATTAAACCTCTTTCTTATGAAGGAGCAAATTGTTAAGAAGGTCTGAGGCTGACATTGTTTATTTGCCACAAAATCTCCTAAGTCTAAATTTCCTCTGACGATGTTATTCATGCGAGACTAAAAACATTCTGAATTGAAAATGTTAAAAGTTTTTCAAATAAATCAAATCAATTCGCCAAACTGAATATTTTATTGACGCCTCCATCCTAAACTTTTGCAGCTATAAAGCCATAACAAATAAGAGTCTATGAACATAATTCAGTGACGTAGGCATCAATGAAGATTATTAAGTAATATAAAAGTACACATTTAATATGATTCTTTAATGAACTTATGAAAACAGTGAACTGAGATATTTTGGATGCCTATTTACAAATAATGAATTTTATAAATTCTATATCACTGACAGATAGAATATTAATTTTCAAATATGCCATGGGTTGTATTATCAAATAAACACGAGATTATTATTATTTTTAAAACGATAATCTTACGTATTTTATTTCAATTAAAAATTTTGAATATACGGCTTAATGATCGTTTTGAAAATTAAATTATTTTAATAATGAGAAAATGAAACATAGGTGTAAATGTATTAACATTGTCAATTTTAATATTATAGCTTAGAATATTAGTCCCAATTCATCCGGTACATCTTTCATGATAAAACTATTTCGCCCCGTGTTTTTCGACATTAAGAAGTAAATAAAAAATCCAATCTGAATATATGTATAACAAACAAAAAATTGCATTTGCTATCTATAAGCTTTTCACCAAACATTTAAATTCGTTAAAATATCCTCGTATATAACTATTCCGCGTATTATCACAATGATCATTTTGTAATGACAACTACGAATATGACAAAAGAAACCTTAACTTTTGTTTTGTAAAACAATATCGTTTTTAAAATTGTTTCGGTGAAAAAAATGCGCTATACGTCTCTGTGGAAAATAATATTACTTACGAATGGCTGAGAAGCATCTCACTGTCAATTTGTTTGACTGGCGATTGAGACTGGCATGAAGTTAAATTTAAAGGGGTTACATGGGCCTTAAAAGGTCATAGCGTGGTGGCCAGCAACCTATACCCTCTATCTGATAGAGAATAGTCACTTTTATATACAGTATCTAACTTATTCGTAAGGTATCTATCTGTCAGTTTCAGCGTTGCGAATTAGATATTAATGGTCGCTGGTAATTGGCTGAAATAGTCATTCAGTTTCAAAAACGTGTGAAAAGTTTTGGCACATTTCAAAATTGTTTTTGAGAAACTTTTAAAAATATTTTTTCACTGATATTTCCGAAATCAAAATGTTTTTGGTCCTTTGAATTTTTTTTCTTACATTCAATCTGGGTAACTTTCTCAATCCGTCTAACTTTATGACATAATACGGAGAATGTTATGAAATTAGTCTGTCATCGGACTGAAAGATTATTTTTGGATTTTTTCACTTCAAATGGGAACTATTGTATGATTGATTACTAAACACAGTATGATATATATCTCCAATTTTGGGTTGTATTGGTATGTGAAACGCATCGAATATATGTTTTACGAAAAGGAATAACTGTTAACTAACACTACTAAATAAAAAAAATTATATAAATTGACTAACGCATACAACAACGAATTAAGCGGCGTCTAAATATCAAATCTATACAAATGCATTTTTGCGGAGACACTTTCATAGTGTTGATTTGGCGATGTACACGGCATAACAATTTTTTTATCAGTGAAGCAAACAATCACGATTTGAAGGTATTTTCATAGTTATAATGTGAGGTGACAAAATTTTGTTTCCCTGTTAATCTGACTTTTATTATATTTCTTTAATAAAATACCTCTGCTTTGATTTTAAAGGATGCTAAATATCAATGACCAGTTGAGTTATTAATTAATTTGTCATTGAAAGGGGTTAACTTATGGCAACGATTTTAATCTATCTTATCATTGAGAATTCAAATTCGTTAAAAACACACGTAATATTAATCACAATGAACTTTCAATTGTTTTTGATAAAAATAAAGAAATGTTCCGACAAAAATGAGCCAACTACTTTATCTATTCCCCTGGAGAAGCTAATCAAGGAATCCGCGCTGTGTATATATTGTGTATGAGAATTGGTCAAGCAAGTGTTGAAACTTGCGACTTAGTTATTCATTTGACTTGGGTCGAAAACTTTATCTTCTGAGGTAAGTGACGATAGTTTGCTTTGGCAATACTTGCTACATTAAATAGTTAAGAGCTGTTCTGACCTATTTCACCGGGACTTATTGTTGATTTTAGTTTCAAGATAGACTATCAAATGTCTATTTTCATTACATTTAACAGGTCCAACTGACAAAATTGATTTATACGCGAACATTCAATGTGAGGTTTTGTATGAATGAAATGTTAATTTTTCTCCTCACTTCTATAATAGTAACAAATTGACTCGAATGCAAATATACAGTGGATTGGAAAGATAAACAATTAAACTTATATTTATAATGACATAGTTTATGAATTGAATCGATTACTGTCAGATTGTTTTAATTTGTGAATAAGATGATTGAACGAAATGAACCGTAGATTCCAAAAAAATACCGTTGATTCCGTTTAGCCATAGTAAAAAAATGATCTTTTTAATTGACAAATATAATAACAACATCATACCTTTCATCATATCGAGGTTGAATAATAATTGATTTGTCAACGTTTAAGTTATTCAAATATGAGCATTAAGCTCATTATGGAGAGACTATTGATGGTACGTCCAGCAAAAATTTCCCAGAAAAAAGCGGCCCGTTTTCATTTTTACCACATCTTCACCCACGAGTATTTCTATCGGTGTTTCCCCGATTTTTAGATTTCTCAAAACCTATGGATCAAGAGTTGAATAGAAATGTACCAAATAAAGAAAACTGAACTAATTTTATGAAATGACAAAAAAAAATACACCCATTAAGCCAAATAGTTTATCAAAACCGAAGGATCAAGAGTTTTATATAAGCTGTCCAAATCAAGAAAATTGAGCAAGTTTTATGAAATGACAAAAAAATATACTTCATATAGTATATTAGCCATAAAAAATAACTGTTTTGAATATAAGAATATGTTTTTCTTTCTTTCTTAGAATATGTCAATCTTTTTATTCTCAATCATAAATAATAAATAATTTACTGTTCAAATATAATTATAGCCGCTGAGATCGAGCTCATCGTATTTAAAGATTTCAATTCAATAACATTTCACTCGAGGTATAATTTTATTTAGAAAATTAATTTCAAAGCGATTGATTAAATATGCTATGTATCTCAAACAATTTTTTATCCCTTTTTTAATCGTTTTAAGATATTTATTTGATTCTCTGAATGTATACAAAAGTGAGATGGAGTTTTGATTCTTAAACGTACTTTACGGGAAGCTCTTCACATAAAGAGTGTAGTTAATGTTGTAGAATATCTCTTAACTGTAGTTGAAAAAAGTCGTTTTATATACAAAACATAATAAGCTAGTATAAGTAATAGGTAATAAGGTAATAAGCTGATTGAATGCACTAAAAATATTTCGAAGAACATTTTTTTGTAAATTTAGTTAGCCCAAAGTCGTAACAGAAGCCAAAGCAAAAAAAAGATATTCATCTAGTTCATTCAAATTTGATTGCACTATGCTACAATAAAAGTAGATGATATTTCATTGTATTTCAATTGATTCTAATTGCATATCATAATATAAAATATAAGATTGGAAAAAGTTTTTTAATCTGTTTTTCACTCTGTTATAAAAAGTTTCGGAATTCTTAAAATATTCCGGAACATTTAATTTTGTCAAAAAACAATTTTATGTTCCTAAGTTGAAATTGCTTACTTTATAAGCAATTCTGTAATATTTAAAACATACTGGTGGTTTCACTCGGCTTTGCTCGGTATTTTTCATATGTAGTAATATAATCAAAGTTCTACGAAAACAAAATTCAAAAATGATTGACAACGAATTACGAGTCATTTTTTTAAATAAATTTATTTGAATCAAAAGAAAAAAGAATACTTACTCATCCTCAGCCAATCAGAAACAAATCTGACGACAGTCAATCAGAAGCAAATTACACATATTACGGTATTTATTTTATAAGCATGAAGATATTTAGACTGTCTTGTTCAAAGTGTGTGTTTCATTAATTCTAACAATATAGTGTTCTTAGGTTAAATAATATTTCAGCGTGACTTTGTGTTAACATAGAATATAATCCATGGAGAGCAAAATTTTGGTAACGTATAATATTATTCGTGTGCTTTCGAAATGTAACTATGAAATTTTAATCCTCCTGCGTTATGTCGAGGCTTACCCTCTTTTAGCTGAGCCATAAATAAGTCAACATAAGTATCCTTTTATTTTGATAACCCCATTGCAATGAAATTCTGCATTACACATGTAGCTGCCGACAAAAGTCCCCCACCGCTTACACATAAAATCGTGTGTTTTCCACGATTAAACACACGCAATAAATCAACGTTTATTGAACGAGGTACTGCACTATCGAAGCAGAAAAAAAGAAAATAGCTCGGTTATTAGCGGCTGACAATGTAAATGGTGTTTCGGTGACGGTTTTTAATTCATTTGTCGAATTTGCATATGCGTTCCAAATAATAATTGACATTACGCCACCTGCAGAAAAGTGACGTTAGGAATTTAATTGAATGACACATCAATCGAAATGTCAAAATGTTTGTTTTGCGTCCAATATGAGAGTTATTTTAATTGTCATGCTGTGAGCTTTATTTGCTCTTGTCATAAAAATAAAATGCTAATATTGACATATTTATATTATATGCAGTCGTTGAAAAGTTCTGAACCCTAAAAACCCAGAAACCAATGTTGTGGATTTAAAAAATATAAGCTTGTTATAAACTTAATCCCATTGCCAGACACACATATTTAAAATTTCAGCACCATTAATATACAGTGTAATTATTTGATATCTCTGCCGTCAACACAAATATTATTATACAAATCGACTAGAATGGTAATATCGGTGAAAAAAAATGTAAATCTAATCATATATTGAAAATTTTGGAAAATAATATATCAAAGAAATGTTATATTATTACTAAGCTCCGTGTATTTTCTTGTCAATTATTATTTGAAAGAAGATCTTATGCTTTGATGAGGCGAGGAAAACTTTCACTGCCGATACAATAATGCACCGTCGACGACTTATAACTTATAACATGCTAGATTCATACAAATATTAAATGGATTAAAGTTTATCAATGGGTATACTGGGTATATTATATAAGCCAGCTCATTTCTATAGCAGAAACAATATTATCATGTTTTATTTTTGGGTCTTTTGGTAGTTGGTATTCAATTATACAATTAAAACTGTTTCAAAATAGTTCTGACGATGCCATGAAGCATAAAAAGCTATTACATATGTATATTTATGTAATTGAATGCTAGAAGAACTTCAAAATTTGATATATTTACCTTCAGCAGTATTTGTATTTTTCAAAATAGACAGCAAAAATTGATATCAAATTTGAGTTTTGTCACTAACGACACAGGTTTCACCTTTCAACATCTCCATGGATTTCATGTGCACGAATGTACTTGAACTGACACGAAAATTATCAAAATTTTAAATTATAAAATTAATGGAATTAATAGACTGGCTTGAATAGTTACAAGCACAAAAGTTCACGGTCGAAAATAAATATATAAATCAAAATTTTAAAAATTGTAGGACGGGTGCTAGTTTGATATAACGGAATGAGAAAATACACTGTGTTAACATTTATTTTTGAAAACATTTAGACTCGTAATACAATTTTCAATTTTTAAAGCTTTTATTACTTTGTTCACGAAATCGAAAACGCTGTTAAGTATACGCGTTTATTAGTTAAGGAATCCATTTGAGAACTTCAACGTTTTACAGATCTTGGCCCTTAATAATATAAAAAAAAATCTCTTAATCGTGGTGATTTTGTTTGAATAACGATGTTACGATTTTATTGTTTTCCGTTAGATCAAATGTCATTATTGCCATTTCGCTTTGGCCAATCTTTCAGGGTAGCCATTACAACAGCGGCAGAACAAGATTTATTTTTTATTACAGAAAAATATAAAAATAAAAATTCACATGGCCACGTAGCTTATAAAAATGAGTTGTAATCAAATATGTTTTTTTTTGTAATCATTCAATATTTTTGACTAAATGATTATTATTTCACTGCATCATCCTGCAGCGCTGGAATAATATAAAGTGTAAATAATAAAGTATATATGTGGAATAAAAAATAATATTGAATGTTCTTAAATTAAAAAAATAGTGATAAAAAGTATAATATTGAGGTTGACACAAATTTGGTAGATATCATTAAATATAATTTTTCATTTTGTGTTGCTTAAAAATGAAGAAGAGAAATTGATGTTTTAAACTTAAGCTTAGATAGAAAAAAAATTGAAAAAAAACTTGTAAAAGAATTCATGAATCGGAGATGGGGTTTCTTAAAATAAGTATTAAATCTTTTTTCAAAGGTAAAGTTTATAAGAAAAACTAATGAACAACCTTTTCAATGATTGAAAATAATTGCATTTTTTTTAAATCATCTCTAAGGTGTTCACTTTGTGGAATGGCAATATATAAAAAATTACACACCTTTGTTATTTATTAGGATCAGGACCAGTTTCAATCATCACTGGCGTAGTCAACTGATAATTCTCGCGATGAACGAAACTGGTTCTGATTCTAATAATACTAATGTGGAATAAATACAAAAATCTGTGATTTTTTTTCAATATTCTCTCCCAAATTGAAAGTCACTAATAGCAGTATAAGCCAAATATTAATTGTAAAGTTTGGTTTTAAGGAGCTTTATTTTTTTTTAAAATTTGGGCCGTGATTAATAAAGGTTTACTAATGTATGTTTAAATGCAACGTTACGATATAAGAAATGTCGTTTTTATAAAAGTCAAAATTATTAAATTGACAAAAATAATCCAAGTAGAATATTACGGTACGGTAAGAAATATAACAATGTATTTTAATTCTACATAAATTATTTTATATATTTGTTGATAGCTATTTCGGCTTACGCCCTCGTCATTATAATGGAGTTATACCAAGTAAATGCCAACTCAATCAACAAGTAGAATATTTTCACTATGGGCACGAATTTGCAACGAATCTTCGTTAACTAATCATAACGAATGCATTTAAAGAAAGAGCACGGACGAAAAGGTAGTGGAAATATAATAGATTTCGATAAAATTGCATCCACTTAGTTTTCAGAAATGGTTTCAATTTCATTATTGGAGAGTGCTCCTCATTTATAGTCAGCATGAACCACCACTGCGATTACCCAATATAAATCTTGATTCGGCAGATGCGACGTGCAACAGGCGAGCGAATCTTTTTCCATTATACGCGAAAGCCTTTTTGAGTTTCTGCCATTCTTTCTCCGTTTGCCCTGTCACGAGATTGAATGGTCGGAAAAAATAATTATTTAGCCCGAAACATCTAACCAAAGTACTCAACGAGAGTATTATATAAAAGTTGTCTTTATTTTGGCCGATAGCTGACTGGTCAATGTTCTCTTGAGCGCTCTCACTATGCGATATAATGGATAAATTCATGTCAAATTTAAAATTACTTTAATTATTCCATGTGTTGTGTTATTAATTGTAACACGTGTTATCCCTTTTTCATTAATTACTTAAGCATCATTTGTAATAGTAATTACGAAGATGATTTTGAGGCGAAGCACGTGTCAAGTTATTTTATATTTAAAAGAACTTCTACAAAGTTATCACCGAATCCATCGAGATTTACATTAAATCCGACAAATTTGATAATAGTATCGACATTTTAACCAACTATTAGTTCTTTGCTTACTGAAAATGATATCGTATAATGTAAAGAAGAGTGTGTTGAGCGACTGAATAATAACCAGTTCTTGAAAAACACCTTCTGCTGAAATGCTCTATATTGATAGTAAGTAGTACTTAATCAAATATTGAGTTATTTTAAGCGATTTCGAAGGCTGTAAACAATTCGCTAGAAATTTTTCATTAAAAACTTGCTCATTCCCAACATGCGAATTTCCGAAATCAGCAAATATAATAGCAGATTTGATTGTGAAGAATCAAAAAAAAAAATCTGGATATGATTTGTCACTTACTTATTAACCGTATATTGTTTTAGACTTATTATTTATAAAAAAGCTAGAAAAATTATTATATAAACATATGAATTAACTTGCAGTTAACCAGGTTAAATAAAAAATAATAAGCATGCAGTCTAAAAAATATTTTATTTAAGATATATCGTATTTTTCAAAATATTTTTTATGTTAATTATATGTGAAATAATTTGTCTAGTTAATTCATTTTTGACTGTTTTCATCATGAAAACAATGATTTCCATCGGAATTACCTGTAATAATTCGATCATCGTTTACCGCATGGATTAAATATAAATAAAAATATAACGGACACTTTTATGTATCGGAATTTTATTCTGTCGAAGTTAAATCCTCCCCTTCAACCGAAGGCAATTAAATTAATTTTCGATACGAATGTTTTAGCCAACAATAACAAAACGTAAAATTTTTCACGTATCAATTGTCTTTCATTTCAATGTTGATCCTAGTAGATTTTATATACATTGAAATTCGCTATAATTCAAAATAAAAAAGAAATCGTTCCTCAGCTGTTTCGCTTGTGATTTGCCGCATTTGTGCTTTGTTAAGTCTATATTCAAAATATATATGCAAACATGTTTTGAAATTTTGCTGACATATTGTCACTTATTATGTGGACTATATTATATAGGTCTACTGAAGCACTTAAAAACGGCCAAAACGTTTCGAGAAAAAACTATGAACCAGACTCTTAAACACTCTTTGGGTGCTATTAAGATATTCACTGTCAATACTTGGTGGAGTGGCTTAATAATAAAAATAACAAAAGATTTTTAGTTCTTATTCCACATAAAATTTATTGCATCAGGACCGGTTCCACTCTTTGAGTGACTGGCTTATAGCAAAAAATATATAATTATATTAATTATATAAAATTAGCGCTTATGGCTATCAGCCGATGTTCATGGGCAGATGTAAAAACTATGAAACACACGTATTTTAGCTGATTGTAAAAGTAGATTCCTGCACTCGGTCCTACACATCCGATCCTAAAACGAGGCGTAGTAATAACGATGATCTTATTAGAGCATAACGGATGTGTATGCTTCTCATATCATTCTTCACGTTTGGTGAAAACATGATTCTAAAAAAAATTAAAAAGTCATGTTTGATTCCGTATGGATAAAAAAAACCTTCGTTAACAGATTGTATTTTTTATGGTGATTTACAGATAGTAGATCGAACATAATTTTTTTCAATATGGCATGCTACACTTCTGATACAGAGTTTTAACGTCAGCGCTCAGTACCACGGGGATTTCCCACTACCATTTATCTTCTTTTTTCAATCATCCATCAAATGTATCGGCAGGCAGCTGGACCGGACAGGGGGTGTGGGGGCGGAGGAGGGCCAACCCGTCAACAGTCATACCCGTACAGTGTGTAAATATAGCCATCATAATGAGAGGTGAGATCAGAAGCTATTATTGTAACTTATTGCGACATCCATAAAGCGAGCGTCAAAAAGCAAAAGCATACTTTTGTTTTTTGTCAGGTGAAATTGTTATAAGCATTAGGTAACAGGGATGTGAAAATAATCAAACATACCAACTTCACCTATGCCTTAAATTCAAACACCACTTGATTTTAGGCAAAACAAATGTTCCGTTTCAATTGTGTACATTTTTATGAGCTTTGTCACTGGCGAACTGGATTTAGTTTTTCGGCATCTTTAGCCGTTCAAGTGCACGGATAAACTGTAACTGACCGTGCACTTGTGTAGTTGAAGATGTTGAAAGACGAAACCCGTCTCGTAAATGACAAAACACATAGAAATATAAATAAATAAAAACATTCCAAATTTCACGTTTAAAGTGTCGATTGTCAATTTATTCTTAGTTTAAAAATATTATACTTATATATGTTTAATTCATCACTTTTTGTCTTTGTTTCACGCATAATTAATCAAACCTTACCTAACCTTACCATTGCAACAAATATGCTACTCTGACCCTAACTTGGAAGTCCAAATTGAATATAGCTATTTTATTATAAGTCATGTATTCATTTTAATTGTATATTAAGTTGTAAAAATAATGAAATGCTTCATAAACAAAATAAAATGCAATAATTTGAATTTGGAATATTCTCGAAGATCCTGCCGCGTGTTATTTTTCCATCACATGGTATTTGAAAATTCGAATTATGTTATATAAACGGAAACGAACTTAAATTTTACCGACGGTAAACCATAAAAACTTCAATAAACCATATTTTAAATCAACATCGATCGTTCGGTATAAATTGCCTAAGCGCATATTTTTGATGCACTGCAGTATTATTTTTATGGAAGAAACATTAAATTTTAGCCTCTACCGAAACCAATATGTTGGACTCAAATGATAACAAAATATTTTATCGTTGAAAACATCAGGAAAGTATATACATATGAATTAGTAAACTTATTTATTTTACACGTGGTTTGCATCAATGCGAATCTGAGCTCCGATATTTGTAGAAAAAAAATACATTCATATTTGTATACTGAATATATGTTTTGAATATGTAATCTATTGATTTATGAAAGATTTAAATTAATATTTTAAAGTCGACAAGATACTATGTTGATGTTTTGTATATCCTTAAATTTTTAACATAATCATACTATGCTAAACGATGAAAAGTTCACACAGAAAGATTTTAATTGCTTTCAATAATCCAGAATTAACTGTGAAAAATATTAATGGCAAAAAAGTGTTCAACAAATCGAATTAACGAATATATTCTATCTTTTTTGCTGGGGGCGATGAAAGTTAAGATTGATTATGTGAAAAATTTCAAAAACTTAAAATAAAAATAAAATAAATTTTAATTTGAATTTTTCCATGAGATTTGTCGCTAACGACCTGAGATTCGCCTTTCGGCATCCTCAGGCATTTTATGTGCACGGATGTACTTGAAGCAACCTCAGTCGAAATCCTTCGTTAAAAATATACTCTTTTTTACGCTATATGACATCGTATATGTATACATTTAAATATTTTCAACACGATTATTAGGATTAGTTGTGAGCTCATCTTGGGAAAATTAAAGTATGCCCGCACAATGTGTAATCGGAAAGCCTCCGAAGTGGAATCAATACCACACAAAATACGACGTGACGTAAACAAAAAAGTGACGATGCAACAATTTTGCTCGCTTGTGTTATGCAAACCAGCTAGCTTGTGCTTTTAATGAATTACCAGTTCATATTATCATACAAAATGTAACATAACGTTAAAGCGCTTCTTGTTTTTTAAGAGAGAAGATATCAGCTCTTTTTTGAGTTTTTATTTTAACCATGGTTTTCGTGTGAATGATACCAGTCAAGATTATTTTATAGACTGAATATTTTTCGGATATTTTCACAACGAGATTATTTACATTATTTATTTGCCCATTTTTAAAACAGATGGGAAACAATGCTATAAACATCGCACATCTATGCCTTCTTTTGGATGTAAATTTGTAAAACATCAAAAAAAATGAAAGTCTTGAAGACGATGAATTTCAACCAAATGAAATTCTTATAAAAAATATAACACATTTCTTGTAATTGTTCTACATGAGATGTATTGAAATCAGGAACAGTTTCCTGATCTCAATAAATGCAATGTGGAATTAGTACTATTTATATATATGTTACTATTTTTATTTTAATGCCATTCCACTAAGCATTGACAGTGAACACTTTAAACGTTACCAATACATTATTCTATAAATTAAAAGATTGCTCAAAAGAGTTATATTTAAAATTTAGTGGAAAAAAATCATGCACGAGTTTTTCAACTATTACCAAAGTGTTTATAACATACATATGTACTACAAATTTTATTTCATTTTATGATGCAAAATAAGACAAATTTGTCTCAGCCTGTTAAGACGAAGCTCCTAAATTTAATTTACTATAAAAAATTGTATAATGGATCAAAGAGTAGATTTAAATTAGTCTGAATATATAATATAGTTTTTTTCAATCATTAATTTGAATTAAGAATTGTATAATAACGACTTTCGTTTATTGTATAAACACAATTGTGATGATAACGAAATTAATCTTTTGTTTTGTTACCGATGACATTGAGAGCACTGTGACAGCATGAATTAAAAAAAGAATTGTAAAGATTTTTTAAAGGTAAATTGTTTCAAAAAAAATTTGGGGGTTTTATGACGACATCTTTCCAACCCCTCTGTCAGGAAACCGCATCAAGGGCAACCTGTTACTGCGTTCGGTCAACTAAAACAACCCCCAAGCTCTCTTTGGCCTGGCAGGGCGAAAACACTCTTGGGGGTGGAACTAAGTAGCTTATATCCTATGTAAGGGTAGAAACTCTGTAAGGGAAAAGGTAGTTCCTGGAATAGTGTGTTGGTTTCGCACAAAAGTTGTAAATTAGTTTGTGGTATTTTAACGGAAATATATTTTTTTATTGTTCTCATTATTATATATTATGATGGAAAGATTTTTAGTTATTGCACCAGTTCGGAATAAAATCTCTATCAAAAATTACGATTAAAGAACATTTTTGTTTTATAAAGAAAAAAATAATTGGGTTAAGTCGTCAGCTTTTACTCTCTTAACTCTCAAAAAACATGATTCCACTGGTGATATTTGCTGCGATAGATTGTAAATATTGACAGTATTTTTCTCATTGATATGATTAAAATATATTTTTTTGTCATTGGTAAATATCAAAAAAGTTTTGATTAGGAGCTTAAAAGTAATACAAGATATTTTTCTGAGTAAAATCAAATTGGTAGAGTTAAAAAATTTTGAAATTGTTAAAATTCACTGAGGCGGATTAAGAGTCGAATGAAAAGAATTGTCCCAAAATCTAATCATGGAAAATGAGTAAGCGTCTTATAATTTGTGGTGATTTTGATGATACATCATATTTTCTTTTACCATACTGGCTGAAAATTAATAAATAACAAAATGACAAAAATGAAGCTCATCAAGATTCTGATATATCTTTTTTTTTGTATGGAATAACTCAGTAGGTCCATTTGCAATACTAGCTTGCATAAACAGCAATTCAATTTATCGGGCGATTTTATTATGGTAGATTTACAGATAGGCAATTGTCCCTGTCTATTAATCCCTAACTTTATTTCTGTCATATCGGCATAAATCTATCTTCATTTTGACAATATGATTATCCATGTTACAAAAAAATATACGCTTTATCCGCGAAGCTGAAATGTTTATTTATCCTTTACGAAAAACTATCAATTTGTTATCTAACGACCTTTTCCAGTATGGTGACGATTTATAAAATTGTCAACAGTAAAAAATAAATTGTCAATACGGGGGATCAAACCATGTATTGAGATAAGTAGTGGAGTGATGTGACTTGATAAGCATCACATCACTCCACGTATCGTAAGTATTTTAATAAATTTAAAACTATCATTAAATTAACACAATAGCTGTAAAAATGATTAATTTTGACCTATTTGTCAAAAACTTTGATACTAAATCTTTAAACTTGAACGCAAACTGCATTCATTGACTTCAACTAAAAAAACTAAATTTTGAAATACGATATTATTACCGATTTATTTTAACTAACAAATTGATGTATTTAGTATTTCGACTGAGGGTGCTTGGTGGAATTTCAATATCAAATTTGAATTGTTTCAATTTTGTACTTTTACAAGAGTTTTGACACTAACGACCCGGGTTTCGCCTTTCGGCATCTTCAGGCATTCCAAGTGCACGGATGTACTTGAACTGACGCGTAGTTAACAGTTTGTATCGTTTATATACAAAAATATAAGTAGATCACTAAGTTAAATGGCTATTAAAATGTAAATTAGCGAAAATTGATTGATAATTGAATTATATTGGTAAAACTGCTAGAACCTTAAATATATGAGTGGCTGAGCATTTAGCTGTTTTCGCTTAAAAAAAGATACCATTTAATTCTTGAAAACCACACGTTTTATTTGTAAATTGACTGTGAAATAAGTAAATGGTCTTATTATTTTTAAATGTTATTTAATGATAAAATGAATTGGCTGAGAAAATTTTGTGTTTACAACCATCGTCATTATCTTTGCACTTGAGATTTTTACTATATTTAGTATTAAAAAAGCGTGCTTTCTGATTTTTTGCCTGCAAACTTCACAATAGAAATGTTAAGCAACTTTTATAATTCAGTTCTATCAATGTGAACCTTTTCCTTGAAAAATGATAATGGTGAACAGGTTATTTATTATTTTGTTAAAATAAGCTCCAGGAGACTACCTCATTCTATTCACTGGAGAAAATATATCTTTCTTTCATGTACGCCACACTTGAAATCGCGGTTTGGAAAGGGATGGAAGAATAAAGCAAACTTAAAGCAACTGTTTTCTTTGTAATGTGCTTCTTCAGTACAATGTTAACAAAATTTAATTTCACTTCTTCGTATTTTTTCGATATATGAGTGTAAAATATGTTATCAGTATTAAGAAGCAGAAACACGCGAAATCTTCAACGGTAATGACGTATTAAAAGTTTAATTCATAAATTACCCAGCTATAACGTTGGCAATGTCTCAGTTAATTTATGTTTGAATTTGAAAAATATCAATAATATGCTCAATCAGCTGCCTACATGAATGGCGTTGTTTATTAATAAGTTCAAAAAAATTATTTAAAAGATCTTATTTTGGAACTCTTTTCAACTGAAAAAATCAATTGATTACGTAGTAAAACGTTTTTTTATTTCAACCATTAAAATTATATTGGAAATAAATAATGTTTTACATGTGTTACATATAGTCTAAAATCCAATTTGTGATAATTCAGTAGTTTCATAAGACTTGAGCTGGATATGGAAAAGTTATTTGAAAAATAAACAGTTCTACTTATGTATAAAAACTGTCGAGTATCTTTGTACTTTTAGAATTTATTTTGAGATTTAAAATTTAAATATTATTATTTTTTAGTTTTGATTTACTTCTTTTAGGCAGACGGAATGAAAAAAAACAAATACCATACGGTGTAAGCAAAGTTATATCTGGAATGCCAAATAATAAAAATCCTCAAGACACGACGTCGGGAATCGAGTTATAAAGTACTTAAAAAGAAAAAGATTATTCAAATGACGGAGACGTGATTAAGCATAAAATACATTTTTATATTGTTATAATATTTATTCAACTTTCGCCTGGTACACGGTCTGCGCTTAACATACCAACCTTATTCAGATTGTGTTGCGATATTTTGCCCAAAAACGGCTTTGCGACATTACATAAATTATTTTTTTAAGGGCTTTCCTCAATACTCCTTTATTGAAATACGACAGACTTATGCTGCCTTTTGTCCTTGTTTATTTTGATCAGAGTTACTTACCGGTTTTAATGCAGCTATGGATTGAATTTATTTTATAACTGAGATAATTTTTAAGAAAAACTCATCGGGTTACTATTATACCAACTAAATAATTTCTAAATTATATATCTGCAGTAATCGATAGCCTATATTTGTTTTCGTTTTTATTATATTTGATATAGTAATGGCTCTCCCTTTGAATTTGTATACTCATAATTAATTTATTATAAGTGTGTTTATTTAACAAAAAATCTTCTTTATCATTTATAGAAACAAATCCACTCCATATCCTGTGAAAGGTCGCATATTTTTCAACAAATTGATAAATCTCTTTTCTGAAAAGAAATGTGAAAAGAAAAATAATCTTATCTCTTATATTTTCTAACTAAAACAACATAAGTAGGACGTCCATAATACCACATTTATATATTACAAAATACAAAGGTTATCTTCCATTGTTGTCAAAAAACTTTAATGATTTATTTTTATTTAAAAAATATTGAGAAAAATAAAAGCTAGTCTTTAATAATGAAATATTTTCAAAGCTTTTGTTGTGTTTTAAGTTTTTGGTAAAGCTTTTTAAATTGTATAAGTATACGCAACATAAGCAAAAGCGGTGAAAATCACGTCAAAATTCTGACGGATTATGAAATAATTTTACCTACCGTCTACCTAACGGTAATTTAATTAAAAACTTTTTCGAAAATAACACACATACCGTTGTTACATTTTCGTAGCGAGGCGTATTAAAAATATATGCGTACGCTTTCAAAGCAAAGAAAAATAATTTTAGAAGTTTCCAAGTTAAACTGTAAGAAAAACGCAAAGTCTCCGCGATGCCAGCTTACTGAGTAGCGAGCTCTAGTTTCGTTTAAAACAAAGTTCGAGGCGGTTACTAAAATAAAAAAAAAATGAAAAAAGCCCCTAAGAAAACACGATAGGTAAATTTCCCGCTGTGAACATATTAAAAAAAACTCCCGTTCAATTTCCACGATCTGGATCTTTTGAGCGAAATATTTTATCCGACATACTTATAAAATATGCGGAAAGCAACAAACGAAGCGGGCTTTCGCCGAATACACTCACTTTGATTATTTTCACTCGCGCCACAAAAATGACCAAACTAAAGCAAAGTTAACTTCTCAGGCGGAAGTTTTCGACAAATGCGGCTTTTAACAAATTCATATATCTCACAAGAAGTTTTGATTAATTACACAGAAGTTTTCATTATGGCGCGGGGATTTTTTTAAATTTTACTCTCTCTCTCTTTTGATACTCCCGTGTGTCAACTAAGACATTTCTTCCGACCGCCCTTGCTTAATTGAAATAAAACATTGACTCATTTTTCACCGGGACGTATTTTACCGTCATATCAAAAAGAGTTAGTGAATACACTTTAACTTTTAATGACAATCTTGGCAATGACGAATTTTACACGTTTAATTCAATTCGTTCCATATTTGATTAAATCATTTCGGTTAATATTGGTTGGCTCTAATTTGAAATTCGTATTAATGTATTTTAACTAGAGGATGACTGTCATTAAAGCCAGTAAGCCAAGAGTTGATTTTAAAATTTCATACCCGGTCATGTTTTTGTTTACTTCCTCCCATTGCCTATTCGATACACAAATAAGAGCTAAACACCCGATATTCTGCAACCCTATTATTCTTTTAATATCTTGTTTGACAATTAGCTAAACGGTTGACTAAAACTATTTTTCGTAAACGCAATTTCCATTAGATGTCCATCTGGTCCACACATGAGTAGAGGCATTATGTTTAAATACTTCACTGCAATCTAAATCATACTAAAATCATCCAGCAGCAATTTTGTTTGCGAACATAAGTTTAAACACATAACCTTTTACTTTGAAATGGTAATGATAAAATGGTTCATAATTCTAATAAATGGTATTAAGCTAGCTGATCAATCTTTCTGCTCCAAATATGTAATATAAGATAGAAGATACGAAAGAAGGAATATTAAAATCATATGCATCTATGTATTGTCATTAACCACAATAAATAAATAAAATCTTCTTTGTAGTATTTGAAACAGAAATCTTGCAATGGAAAATGCTTAGCGTAAATATGAAAGGCATATACTTTTGAATTTATTTATATTAAGTTTGATAAAAAAATCTTAAAAATACTGCCATCGTCTTTAAGGTCAGATTTTATTACATATAATTCAGGCTCCGGCACCCTTTGTGGTGTCATGACACCGAAATAAAAGTCCTGCTACGAGAAATGTCCACGCCAAGTACCCTCGTGAAACTTCTTCCACTCACCGCGATGGCGTTCCGAAGAAAAGCCACCCTGGTCCACAGGTGCGGCTGTCGTTCATGGACATTATTTATTGCTCGAGATATTTTAATTCCAGCGAAATAGGGGAGAGAGTCGCCCAACTTAAATGCCGCATATGAAAAAAAACTTGTCCAACCCCCTGGACCCCTTTTCACTCAGTCGCAGCCTTCTTATTCATGTTGTCAGGGAGACTAATGACTGGGTGGGTTGCGCGACCCTTGCGTTTAATATGCGGATGATTTTTGATTACATTTAGAGTTTCTCTGGACATTTTATGTGATGTCATACTATCAACATCAACACGTGATCTATGTCATTCTTATAATGTAAAAAAAAACATTGTGCTACAAATTGTCGAGCTTAGCCAGATTTTTATGGCATCTTGTCATAAAGAGTTATCCCTGTAATTATTATCTTTAAATATATTTAAATATTAAACGCGTATTTTTTTTACGAATTCGAAGATTGAAAATAACTAGTAATAAATAAGTAAAATATAACTGAATTTACGCTTGTCGGTACTCTAAACTGAATAAGATAATATATTTTTGTATTTATGCATTTTCTCCGTTGAAAATACAGCTTTTTTTTTTTTACTTGGAACGTATATCATTTTTAATCAAGTTACTTTCATGCAATGATTATTAAACAAAAACTATAATCGATCCTAAGATATTTTTAATAAAATAAGCTTGTAGGGGTGAGGTTATTTGGCCGGTTTGACATTATTTTTATTTATTGATTGAGTAGGCATTTACTTGGTAGAACTCCATTATAATACGGTTCATAGCTATTTAGCGGCGTAAGCCGAAATAGCTATCAAAAAATATATAAAATAATTTATGTAGAACTAAAATACATTGCTATTCTTCTTATCGTATTATTTTTATAATTTTGCGGAAGTCAATTGTGTAGATTTACGACCACATTCTTAGTTGATAGACATGTTTATTAATGTTATTTATATTAAGTCTCTCTTATCCTATGTTAAAAAGTTATTTTCTCGGTCAATAATTTATATTCTTAAAATTTCAAAAAAAAACTCATCTTCATATCTACTATTACAAATTATGATGTATTCATCCTTTTTTCTACATGCATTCCTGAAAAAACTTTCTATAAAAAAGCTTACAATCAGTTCAAATGCCTTTTTATTACGCTTTATATCGAGTGTAGTCCCATAGGGTGTATTTTTTTAACTTATCTAAGTTTACCTTTTGAAACGTTACCTTTAATTTTAGGTTAATATCTACCATTTAGGAAACTAATTGGTATAAGCTTATTTTTGTAGGAAATCCTATTATTTTCTCATACCATTTTTTCCTGAGTTTGTTAGAAAAAATATTTGTAGTAAAAGGTATTTTGAATTTTTCATTTAAGAAAAAATCAAAGTATATTTTTGTTAACGAGAACGGTTCTGATGGTAATGATCAATTAGTGAAACAACCAAATAAAAACAATGAAAAATCAACTATCTCAAGAAACTGTAAGCAAAAAATAGTATATTATATTCATATCTAAGTAGGCTTAACTGTAATGTCATAAATAAAATAGATGATTCAAAGTTCTTTTTAACTACTTACTTTATTATAAAAAAATCGTCAAAAATGATGCTTTGATAATTTTGTTTGTTTAACTGGTTCGCCGACCGATAATTTAAAGATACTATGATTTATTTTAAATATTCCCAGTGGCGACACCCAGTTTCCCTTGGTATTTACAAAATGTATATATTATGTATGACAGTTTAAAAAAAAAAAATTAAATGTTTAATAACTAATTTCAAAAAATCTGTTATGATGAACGTTATCCACATTTATTTGTTTTATTATTAAATTTATTTGAACCGTACGACAAAAAAAAATCCCACTTACTTATCTGATGACAGCCTTTTATAAAAAGGAATTACACGCGTGGTTTTGTTGTATAAATGCAATATTATCCACAATTCAAATTTTTGAAAAAATAAACACACTACTAGACAATATTTTTAGTTAAATTGCGATAATAAAGAATGCTTAAAATGATGTCGTGGTATCGGATAAAACAATATGCAACGCCAATCCAATTATCAACCGTCCAACTCCAACAATTTTATACTACCCTGCCAATTTTTATTAATTTTATTTTCCTGACAAATATTAATTTTGGTAATGCATGTATAGCTTCCGTTAACGTCTAAAAACTTTATTTGGTTTACTTTATTGAAATAAAATATTGATTGAGTAACTATTTCTGTACGTAACTCGTTAATATAACCTTTAAAATTTATTTTTCACAAATCCGTTTTTTTTTAAAATACTATTAAGTATACCTGTTATATTTTATTAACTTTTAAATATTTTGTTTGGCTTATTGATCTGTCCATACAATTATATCTGAGTAGACAACCAAGAAATATTAAAATCCCTTTTAATGATATAATGCTACTCCTTTTAGGTGTGTATTTAAGTCTAGTGGTAATATATAAATATACATTTATTTTGTTTTAATCCATGCCCGATTTGGATATTATGTCATCCACACGGAGGAGGAGGTATCTCAAATTTTTTTTAAACATTAAGCTGCTAGTATTGAGGCTTGAGCCCGTGAAATTCGTCACGGAGACCAACGAAGTTGACCACGGACTCGATATATTATAAATGTATGAAATCATTTTCCAATAAAACTATATAAAGTTTTAAGGATTTTAAATTAAAGTGTATTGTCTTTTGACGTAACAAAGCTAATTTCATTAAAACAACGTTTTCTGTATCAGAAAAAAGTATAATCCAAAAATATTAATCTATGACACTATCAAATGGCTATTTATAGCATAATAACTATTTTTTTGTATAAGAGTTTTTACTTTTCACTAAATCTTTATCAAAAGGTATCATTAAAATTGTCACTCTTTATTTTCCTTTGTGTGATCAAATGTACTGAGCAGGTTCTCTATTTGACTAAAGTTTCTCATTCATAACATAACTGTATCTAGTAATGACGTTGAGGCATACATGATATTCTCTCTAAAATTGTGCAGGTATTACTATTATATGCACGCAGCATTCTTTTGGTTGAGAGATGTTCATGCCTGGACTGAGTCAAGCTTTGAAAGCCATTGGTCTGCTTAAATTTTAGCCAGCGGATGTAAATCTGTGATGAGTGGTGATACTTAATGAGAAATTTACGAAATCAAATGTATATATGTAGAACATCGTATTTATAAAGAATCGATATACAATTTTACTAATATGTAATAATTATTTTTGTCTTACAGTTCTGAAAGAAATAATAAGGTTTATTTGAATAAATATTTATTAAATATTCCAATAACAATGGTCGTATTGTTATCGTACAGACAATAGTTTTAATTAATATATGTTTTACCATAATATACCTAAAGTGATATGGTTCAGTGAAAAAATAATATTTATGTTTACGTTTGCCTCTGTTTTCTTATCATATCTTTTTAAGTACTTATATAAATTTGAGAAAAACGTGTGGGTAGATATCAAAAGTAAACGAAATTTCAAATTCCGTGTTCATCGTATAAGATTAAATATACAATTTTCAATTTATTTGATACCTACTTTTTCCTGAATATGTAAACTTCCACATAATATATTCGGATGAGTTGTTCAATAATTGATAGATAAAATACCTATTATAATTTGGGTAATTAATATTATATATGAAAACATAATTTTGCAAAACATTTCTGAGAAGAGAAATATTGGATTTAAAAAATGATATAGAAGTACACATATTATTAAGCTTTATGGATGATGTGCTTTTAAAGCTTTTGATAACGATTAAAAACACAAACAAAATCTGTTCAATCAAAGGTCAAAAGAAAAAAAAGACTAAGAGATTCATTAAGATAAAAGACGTTTAATAATAATAAAAAAGCCAACCCAAAGCTATGTTAATAAATCATACAATTTATCATCCCGAATTTATGTATATAGTGCAAAGCTCCACCCTTGTTTGCAGACAGTAGACATATTATTTTGTTATACAGTGAGGCAAGCTTACGGATGTATCGATGAAGCGTTGCCAGAGGAAAAACAAAGGGGATGAAACACTCCACAAAGAGAAATCGCCAGAGGGGCATTTTTGTTGGATGCATTTAGCGTTTAACCTTTTTCTGTCCACCTGCTGCGCGACTGTGGTCCCATTTACTGGTTCTCTAAGCTTAGTGTATTTAAATAGCCGATTAGGCTACTGCCGGACTATATTTCACAAAAGGGACACCGGAGAAGGGGAACGGGAAGCAGACGTGCAAGTCGGATTAATTTTTAATACCTTATACCTACGCTTATTAATAATATTGTGTTTTAAAAACTGACGGGAGATTACGGTCGTAAATTTTCAACATGCCTTGCATTTTTACCTTTTACTATGATTGCTTTTAGTAATTGACAAACTGACTCTTTAGTATTTAAAACATGATCGCTTAGTATTGATTTTAAGAGAGATATAATGATATATCGATATGTAAACTTATGACTTACTACAATATTGAATATATAAAAGTCATGACTAAAAGATTTTTATGATTATCACAATTCAGTAGTGGTTCTCATGTGCCGAAAAAGTACTAAAAATGTATTATTATTTTTTATTATAATGCCTTCCTCCCAAGTATTGACAGTGAACACCTTATAAGTGATATATATGGGTATTTTATATTTCTAATATATGATTTATATGCAAGTTTTGTATCGTTAATATACACTATCTTTGATCCAAACACAATATTTCGCATAAGTCTAATAGCATCGAACTTTTTTAAAATGTTGTGTTGAATGCTGGTGATAAGTAATAAATTTAAATTTTTTATCACTGGTATTTGTATATTAACAGTATCTATCTATAGCTCAGCATAGTTGAGCGCTTTTAAACCATGGCCAGGAGTGTCTTAAAGGCTGACCCAAGAAATAAAAACAGTATTCTTTGAGCTGAGATCTACTTCTTCTCTGTATGAAACCCCAACGTTATGAAATGCAATGACACCTTTATCCCTACAATTTCGACATGATTGACCAGTTCAGCCGTCTTCTGAGCCAGCTCGAAAAGCCTTTAACAGTCCATCTTCGGACATAATCACACTATTAATTTAAACAAAATGACGTAACACTCAGACGACTAAGTTCAATTAGATCGGCAGCGAATCCACTATGCCTAGCTATGAAAATTTGAAGAATTTTGATTGATATCCGAAAAGCAATACAAGCCTATTTTTTGTCGATGACTAATCTTTTATTTGAATACACTAATGACTGTTGTATGTCCACAAAATTGACGTGGTCAAATTGTGTATAACCTTTAGGGGAAACGGCATGTTATCAGGCTAGCGCTTTCGTTTCCCACCCAGTGAGCATTACAATGTTGTCGACAAAGTGTACATAATTTGACTGAAGGATAATTTGTGTTATTACATTGAAAAATTACTAACAATAGAATTTTTTTATTAAAAAATGTAACAGCTATGTAATTTTAATCTAGTAAGACAAACTGTTGACTGATTATTATTGTTAATTATGGAAAATCATAAAATCTGGTATTTTTAATAGAAATAATCAAAAATGATTTTAAATTCCATTATAATTTAAAATGATTTAAAAATTTAGAAAACCAAACTGTATTTAATGTTATATTTATGAATCTTTTCAAGCGTTGTGTCAATTTTGAAAAGAAAAAATTGCCAAAGCGTAAGACGAACCAGGTAGATTAATCTTCACATACCCAGTGTAAAATGAAGTACTAAAAATCATCAAACTCTCCGTTTTTCAATCATACTATGAAGTTTTCATATTCGTGGTGTTTTTGTCATCCGTTTCTTGCGTACATTATTTGTTAATGAAATAAATAAGTAAAAATCAAAATCATAAAAGTGTAATATAAATGTGAACCTAAAGATTGAAAAACATACGGCTCACAGCACTTGATGTGGATAAGAAAAAAAATGTCACTCACCACCCCAAAAGCTCCTTCACCAAGTTTTTCAATGATCCTCAGACGATGTCTTGGAAAACTTGGAAGTTTTATGTCACCGGGAGGAAGTCCAGCTGGTAACTTCATGGGGGTGAATTTACCAGGTGTGAAGTGTTGCTCGCGCCTTTCCGTCTAAAATAAAATAAATATCATCATAATTATAAAGAGTAAAGCATAGACAATTTATTCTTCAAAATTTAATGTAGTTTTAATAGTGAAATAAAAGTTAAGTGTTCTACAAATAGCTTTGTGTAGAATGAAAGAAAGGGGTTGGACCAAGAAATAAATCTTCTTTGGAGACATAAGGACACAAACGAGAATATTTGAGGCTAGCAAACTGCCAACTATTTTAACTACTTCACCAAAACTAGATGGAGAGCGGTTTTACTCTACAATTGTTGACATTCTAATATTAGTTATTTGTCAAGAAACACCAGTCATCAGTGTATTTAGTTTAAGATTATCATTTTATAACTGATATAATAGACTGAACATTATCAAATAAAATCAGTACTGCTGTTTCAAGCAGTAAATGGCTTAAAATATTTATATATTGGCCTTACTTGTAGTTGGCTTTGGGTGAATTTTGTGCGAAAGTTTTGTTTGTTTTCGAGAGACGAATTTTTTTTAACACTATCTTTGCAGTGTTGTGTGAATTCATTTAAAGTTTCGGTCAATTTGGTCACCGAAGTAATCAAATGGGTTTGTCTCAAACGTTTGCGTTACTATACCGTATATTCTTAAAAAATATTTTGTAATGTATATATGTTCAAAATATATCACGGGTGTCACTTATGTGGGTGTAAGCGTCAACACAAAGATCACAGATTAATGCTTTAAAAATAACGAAGACATATTTTATTAACTAGCTATTTAGTATGAAAATTTGGATGAGATTTCAAAAAGTAAACAACTGTTACCCAATATCAGGATATTGGTCTGGTAAGATACTTTTTCTTCATTCAAAAATGTTGAAATAAACTTTGTTTATCTAGAAATATTGTGTTTTATTGATATTTGTTGCTCTTTTATAAATTCTGAATTTTATTCAAGAATAAGTTTCACCTTGCAAAGTTTTATATTTATGTAGGTAGGATGTACTTTATATTTTCTTTTGAAGTGTTTTGTTTTTGCAAAAGTTTTCACAAAAGCTACTGGCCCATTAGCGGTCTGTTGCATCTACTTTAGTAGAATATTTACCGCACGAGCCATGTTGGATGTCACCCCATCTATGTAAATACGCACATATATTTCCATAATGGATAAAAAATATACTACTTTTCTGCATAGAAATTCTTAGAGATTATTTCATTTAACGTTTAGAAATGAATATGAAACCTCCCAACCCCTATTTTTTTGGAAAGAAATTTGAGATTTTAAAAATTATTAACTAAAACAGAAAAATAATAATAGTACATGCAAATAATGTGAGGGGCAGGAAAGCACAATTTTTTACAGTCTTGTATTTTTCAGGAACTAATTTCTAAAAATGGATGTACTCCTTACCCTATCTTTTTTCTTCAAAAATAGCTTTCAGATTAGTATCGTTCTTAAATTCGATAAATTCCTCAAAAAGCTCTGCATAATCATATCCCAATGCAGCTAAATTTGTTAAAGTGGCTTTTTCTAGGTGCCAGGGATTTTCTATAAGTAACAAACAATTCTTGACACAACGTAAATCTTGAAATCTACTTTTTAAATTCCTAAGCTAAGGCCGCTCAATAATTTAAAAATTTCGTATAGTTTTCTTCAGAAACATGTAAACCATCTTGTTTAGCTTTTATTACAGTTGGAAAGTAATGCAATATTTGGTTCTCTATTTCTTCGTGGTTGACAACGACAATGCTCTTTGGGTTTCACTATTTGTACGTCAAAGTCAAAGTTAATCTCAAGATATACGAAATATTGAATGCCAAATTTTGTAAATCATGTCCCTGATAATAAATGTGTTAAGGGCCGCACAAAAAAGCTAGATGGGCCGCAGTTTGAGTGTGGTTGATCTAATCGGCCAGGATAATATAATAAACACGTACGCACAGTTCGCTTTGTTTTGATAAATATAATTGCTGTCCGCAATTAAAGCAAAATAATTTCAGAATTACCGATAAAATTTACCGAGATATAATTTTCGTCATCAAAATAGAATGATACAATATGTAATTATAAATCAAATACAAAATTTGGCTGTTAATACGTAACTGTAAAAATTGAAATGAATATGCTGGAAAGAATAATTAATGTTTTTCCACAACATCGGCTGGTAAAATTGTCCTCCAATATCACCTAAATAGGGACCGCGCTATAGAAACCCTCACTATAGGAACACATACACATTTTGGTGTCAGGTTTTGGTCGTGTTGCACGAAATCTATTTATGTAAGTTCCTGTAATGTGTCCATTTTGTATATACTTACATACATATTTTAAATGAATAACTTTGTCAAAATTCAAAAGGCAAACAGTTTCCAAAATATATTTTTGTAGAAGATTGCATATTTACAAAATATATAATTTGACCTTGAAGATTTAGCGTTTTGTAGAAAATGGTGATCATGAACGAAACACTATAAAAGAGATATATACCGTCGCATACGCTATATAAACCATTTTATAGCCGGGTGCGCCATAGGCTATATATGTATTTTCAATAAAACCAAACTTGACCGTGAAAATACAATGGTCGAAAATTTATTTTAAAATAGATTATATTTAACAATACTTGCAGGAATGATTGGATGAATGTTTTATGCAACTTTATTTAAATTAATTCCAAACAATTTCCCGTTAAAAATGTTTATTACAACTCAATTATTATGTGAAATAACCGTTCATTCAATGCGCCAAATCCTAAATTATTCAATTACGCTGTCAGAACACAACGGGTAAATATATTAAGAAAAAACATTGTAATAATATCACAAGAGGAAGAGAGAGCTGGTTTGTTATTATAATACGGCAAAATATTATTTTTTCCATAACAATGACGCCTTCGCTAAACGAGTAAAGAAAGTGAGCTGATCATTATAATCTTACATTATTTTCCGTTCGACACGGAAATTGAATGGAAAATGTTATTGCAACAGAAACCGGGCTAGTTTTATACCTTTGTCACACGATTACAGGATTTTACAGGATTAAAAAATAACTGAGAATACTAGAACTATAGAATTACTTTTATGTAATGATACAGTAACATGGCTATTATGTAATAAATATGATAATTATCCATAATTCAAGTCCCGGGACCAGTCCAGTTATTGACTTAGTTTAATCCCGGATCAACATTTCGGCCCGAGATTGGAAACCCTAGCAATGAATCCATGCAAATCTAGTTATAGGATTCCGTATTGAATTTTTTTGCGTGCTTTTTGACTGAGGTGTTTCAACGTTTTTGTGTGTGTTGTTAGATGATAGAATTTGTGAAATGTGAGCGTTTTAAAAATAATATTAAAACAACCACTACTACTGAATTAAATCGACTCTCCTAATCAGAATTGGGTAAGTATTTTATGTATCAATCAATTAATAAAAGCATGCATAACATACGGAAAGAAAAATAACAATGTATGTTATTTTTCTTTCCGTATTATAATGGAGTTCTACCAAGTAAATGCCTACTCAATCAATAAAAATAATCAGGAAGTTTTAGATCGGTTTCTGTTGTTTGAATTATGTTATAATTCTTTTTTGTGTCCTTTTGCGTGTTTGTTTATTATGCCTTAATTGAAAAAAACGAATTTTTTAAGTGTTTCTGTCAAAATATTTGGCTAATTGTTAATAAATTGCAACGCCAACATATTTACTGAGCACTATAATAATGGTTAAGCACACGTTTTTCGAAATAATCAATTAATTATTTTAAAATAAACTTATACTCGTATTGTTATGTAAAAATTCAAAAATTAAACTAAGGAACGTTTGAGTGTGTATGAATAAATTGTAAAGTCATATAGAAACTACTTTTTGAAACGCATGTACACTTAAAATAATGTTTAGATGAAGACAAAAAAATAACAGTGCAAATCTCATCAAAACTCTTCCAAAGAACGCGTTGGGTTTTTCACCGTTATTATTTTCTTGGTGAAAAGGCCGCGAAGCAAGGGTGCACACTTAACATATTCTTGGCTTGGAAAACACTGCCTTAAGATAGATGGTTGTCGAGTGAACAATGTACGTTGCCAAGATGCGAAGCCCGACGCCAACGGAGAGCGGGTCTTATTTTTTGCCTGACGTGATATATTGATAGCAAGGTAGCGACCCGTTGCGAATTCTCTACACACACGCGCTATAAAAAAATAACATAGAGTTTGCATCGTTACCTTGCGAGCAACTGTTGCTTGCAAAAATATGTCCTGCAACAATGAAGCAATATCACACAGTTGATTTTTAAAGTTAAATATGGTTGGATCTTAGAAGAATGCTTTGTATTATTCAAACACTTCAACTTAAAAATGTATTCAAATACAATGTTTCTGTTGACTTTATTTTGTATCAATAATATTTACTTTTTTAAGGTTGCTATTTTAAATTTAAAAGTAAATGACAGCTTTTTATTTGGAATGCTATGTTATTTCCTACGTTAAAGATAACAGAAAAAAAATCATGACATACATATGTGTATGTATATGTATCTATATTTTTTACTGAATATTCAAAAAAAATCCGCTCACCGGCAGAACGGTACCAGTTCACGCACCAGACTTTGAGTGGCTCTGTTATAAACTTAGATATAATTCCATTAGATACGTGTTCACTGAATCACTGACAAGTTACAAATGAAAACTTATTATTATATAAGCCTAATGATTCATGGAAGTGATAGCATTCAATAAATTTCTTGTAACTTGAGTTGACATTTTCCAATGAAAGCGAGTCTAGCAAGTATAAACTAATCGTTAACCGTGTTGAATAGTTGACAAAAGGATGGCGGCTGTCTGAAAATTAACTTAATTAACAATTTACTAGAGTATTGCAGACGTATCAATATAAATGCCGTAATCACGTTTCAAGTTTCAATAAAAAAAAAAATTCTGTTTAAAAACTGGGTTCTGATTAAAAAAAATTGATCACCTGTGGGTTGATGTGAGGTTTCGCAATTTTTTTTATTTCATTATTTACATACATACACGCGTTCGTCAGCTAGTTTTCTTATTTTCATGTTTTAAAAATATGGAATATTTACAAATAAATAAAGCACAATTGTTTTGTACTGCTTCCTAATATATTTTATAATTATCAGGAACGTAAGGAGCAAACCTGGTATGATATTTAAATATAATGCCTTTCTAAAAGAATGGATAAATTGAAAGTGAATATTAAAAAAAAAAAATGGTTTTTTAGACTGTTAGCAGAAATAATGAATGACTGGTATTTACTTTGCTCTGCAATTGAGCATCCAACAAAGCTATAAATGTTGAATTATTGATAGAAGAATGGTGAATTTGTAACTACACATCGATTCAGGTAGGTGGCTAGATACGTTGCTCATTGTTTTTTGAATACGAAATGTAAAAAAAAAAATCCAGTTAATTTTTTGTTAGATTTAATAAGACACTTTATTTTTGCTTAAAAAAATATTCGGGCAAGGGACTCAATTCATATTTATATAAAAAAGACATTATCCGTGTCACTTAATGTTTCTTAATATGTTGGTCTTTTACATATTTTGTAGTCAGGCTTAAAAGTAATCAAAACACATAGTTAGAATGAAATAAAGAAAGTTATATAAATAAATATTGTTTGTAAGTATTTTTTTTATAATCCTAAACCTTTTAAATATTCTGTACGTTAGAGGTTTACACAGGCTCGATTAAAGCCGGCGGACCTAAACCCGGGCTGGCTTTATCTTACTAAGGTTTGGGTTGGGGCACGGGCCGTGCTTGTGCCTGGATACACAAAAAGTCAAACATGTATCGGGCTGTTTCGGGATGTACACGCCTTTATTGCGAATCTCAATGACACACATACTATAAATATTCACTATTTTAAATTTATTGATACATTGGCTAAGGGGAATTTGAAATACGCGTCGTTACTCTTTGTGTTTTGATTTACCCCGTAGCCAATGTGTCAACAGAGGCTTAATCTTTAGAAGGAGATCAGCATTTTTTTAACAATCAACAGATAATATAAAAAGTGAATCCCGATCGAATGCTTTGCTGTTATTAATCGCAATATAAATTAAATATGATTAGTTTGATTGTGCAGCTCTCAGATTAAAAAAAGCAACTAAAGTTTTAGTGCCGCTGACTTCTCCTATCTTTGACGGTGCTCCGTCGGTACACAAGTGCACATATGTTTTAAATTTTGTCTGTGTGCCATTAGTTTATTTTTATATTCTCCGACAACTCATGCTTCTTGGTGTCGTGGTAGTATAAATGTTTCTTTTTTAGAAAAAAAGAGCAATTGTGAGAAGAACATTATACTAAATGAACCATATATCTTAAAACGCTGAAAGAAAAAAACGCAGGCGTATAATATATTTTATTGAAAGAAAGCGTAATATAAAAGGATCGCTCAAACAAGAATATATATTTTACTAACCTGAATGATGTCAGTGGCGGCGTAGAAATTTTCGGTGGGTGCCACCCCTTTCGCTGTCCCTGGGAAGGTTTCGTAGGGGGGCAGCCTGTTGACTGGAGGTGGCGGAGGTGGTAAATTATAGAATGATGCGGATGAGAAATTCACATTATCTGGGAACCCGTTTATATTTGAGAACCCTAATAAAAAAAGATAAAGAATAAACCGATTTAATACATTCATAAATATAAGGTCTATATAGGTCTATATAGGTATGAGGAATTTATATAAATATTTAAAGTAGTCATTTTAATATTACACTTTAGATGGATTCGGTGGTAACTTTGTTGAAGTTCATTTAAAATTTTTAACTTAGTCTCTGTAACGTTGAAATTTTTTCTGATCTTTAATTAATGAATTGTACGTTGTATCTGTAATTTATAATTTTCTTTTTTTACATGTGCATGTAATAAAAAAATATTATATATTATGTTTGTCAGTAAAAAGTAAATATCATGTTTTGGTTATGACGTCCAATATTCAATAGTAGATATTCATAAAATATTTTTTTGTTCATATTTAGATATAAATCTATTAAAACTAAAACCATTTTTTTTTAATTCTAATCTTAAACTAAGCAACCCTTTTCCCATCATTGATAATGCATTATACAAATATGCAATTCTTTTTGAAAATGTTTGATTAATTTAATTTGGATGCGCGTTGTGTATATAAAATAAACAATAACATCGAATGTTTTCGGAGTTTGAGCCAATTATATAATTTATATAAGTCCACATCTATACGTTGTTAAACTACAGGAAAAGCCTTGTCAAAATTTCAAAACATTGTTTTCAAGTGATTTTAATAAACAATTTTTGCATAAGCATAGGTATATTGCTGTATTAACTGAACACCATTATAATGCTGAGCGAAAAATCTGTAAAGTAATATTTTAACAATAAACATATAACAAAATGTTCATAAAAAGTGGCATTAAACTAATTTAGTATATGTACATATAATATTAAATTTAAAACAACTTTGATTATTCCATGTATTGTGTTCCTAATTGTGACACGTGTTTCGCATCTTTTAGAGATATCTTCGGACTTACTATAGCGAAGTTTGTTTAAGTAATAAACAGTTAAGTAAATAAGCAAAATTGATTATAATATTTTATAATAGAGTTTGTAATTTTTATTTTTACTGGAAGCAAAGAAGGGTTTATAGACCCAAAAAACAAAGGATTATTCTACTAAAAGCATTAGCATTACAAAAATATTAACTAATAAGATGCAATAAATTGAATCAAGAGTTAAGTCCATAAGAAATAAATTTAATAGTAGGAAGCAACCTGTCCTATTTAGGATATTATTAAATGATACTTTTTTACCGTAAATGTTATATTTATTTTTAAAAAATCTACACTATTAATTTTTAAACCCTTTTTATTTCACCGGTTGAGTATTTCTACATTACTACTCTGATTAAAATAATATTTTTTTTCTATAATAGGATTGGCAAATTCAGAAACATTGGTACTCTGTTAACGGTAACAGCGCCTTAGTAACACAATAAGTGGAATAATCAAAATTATTTTTAATTTTATATTGAAATCAACTTCCGCAAAGTTACCGCCGAATCCATCGAAAGGATTAAGTATATGTATTTTTAAAGATTCAAGAATTGTATGTTATTATATTCTTAATCTTCCTTGATGTCAAGTATCAATTATTATTATTGCTTTCATCCCTAATATATAATCATTTTAAAAAACTTTGACTATCATAATTGAATAAAAACGATTTGAAATATTTCGAATGAATATTTATGCCACAAAGAAGCATTTCATATCATTAACTTATAAGACAGATTCGTAACAAAAATGATTCCAATTTTATCGTAGCATTATTTGCAGACCTTTGTTGTAAATTAAACATTCGCTCTTTTCAAAGCTTTTTCACAAGCAGAGGTTGTACCTATAGTAAAAAAAAGCTTCATAAAAATGAGACAAACGTATTCCTTATGTTCAATCTAAATATAACGAAATCCATTCCAATTGGACCGCAAGAAACCTTTTGAACGCCTCACAGTAAAAGTCAATTTCAGAGAAAATAATATGGATTGAACAAACGGAATTTGAATATAAATTATACTCATTAATACAGTGATTCTCAACTTTTTTGGCAGAAGGACCAGCTTATCAATTTTCAAATTATTCGAGGGCCGCAAGGGTAAAAGTGAATGTTAAGTATCGTTATTTTAGTGTATATTTAATTGAAACTTTAATTATTTAATATTGAACTTCCATCGTCAGTCACAATTTCTGAAGAAAAAAAGGTGAATGTAATTTTGGGCCACAGGTTGTGCATCACTGTTTTATCTTTTACTGTTAATAAAAAATAAAAAATAATTAAAATTCAATATTTATTATTTTTTATTTCACTTACCATAATCTAAGCTTTTGCTCGTTGATATGTTGATATTGTTTTCTTTCTTCAGAAGTGTACGGACTTCTTTCTTGTTAGCTGGTAGTAGTTTATACGGCTCGTGATAAACCGATGAGCTTTCGCTATCTGACTCATCAAGCCTTGGAGCCGGGAGGAATTGACTATTAACAGTCTGAGGTCTGAGGGTGTTTCCAACTGGCGGAAGCTTTAGCTCTTTCATTCCGATTGATACGTGACCAGGAGGTGCGACGAGTGCAGTATGCTTATGAAGCAGTGCAACTTTACGCCTTCCTCTCCGCACCAAAAAGGCTGCCGCGCACGCCAGGAGCAGGACTATGGCTGCTAAGGCGCCGCCTGCCAATGCAAGATACGCCCTTGGAAGACCGGCCGCTGGTGGAGGCTCCGGAGGGACGGATGCACCTGCGCCATTGCCGTCGCCGAAGTTTCTGCGAGAGTTTTTGTCAACAGCATCATGTGATACGTAGTATTGCTCCAGCATCTCAGTTAAATTTCCAGTCACCGGCACTATAATTGAAGAAAAAAACAAACAAAGTATTCATTATTAATCAACGGTCAAAATATTTTATATTCTTTTATTGCGGTACAATTTTGGCAATAATGCTCATTAATTGTTCATAAAAAAACTATTTTTTTTATTCTCATCGCTACCTAGTCTGCAGCATAAGCTGGACTGCTAACGTCTCATGCGTTGACACGTCTAATAGATTGACGATGTATTTATATTCAATAAATAAATATAGTTAAAAGTGTTCAAAATATCACGTACAAGATTTTTTCATTCAAATAGGTATGCATTATTTGGTCTAATAACCTCTACAAGTGGATTTAAAACATTAACTTGTGAATTAATTTTTAAAATCTTAGTTGCTGGAATATTCATAAATATGTTTAAGTATTGCTTAATTTCCGTGTCTTAAAAATATGATAAAAACTTAATTTTTATTGTTAAGTTTTTTTTAAACTACCAACTTGCTTCTAGTATTTATTTCAGAAATTAATAACAGTACTAAGAACGATCACGAATAAAAATATTTATCGCCGAATAAATAATTTAATCGTGCACTAACTTTCAAAAAATGTGTTTTATTTTTATAAATAACTTTTTATTTATGTTGTCAGCACAATTACTTCAACTAAATTTATTCATGTAATAATATTTCCCTTATAGAAAGCCTAAATAACATAATTGTGAAATTGTGTTGGAAGCTATCTGAAAGTTCCCATAGACATAATATTACCATGATATTTTTAAGTTTTAATAATACAACTAAAAAGTTGTTAAGTTTTTTACATTTTACAATAAATTATCTACATAACAGATGTAATCATGAAGTTTTCTGGATACGGTGTAGTAATAATATACCACGAATTGGTTTATATATTTAGTGAATCTTACATGAATATATAACACATATTAAGACATATAAGTATCATACAGAATACATTAGGTTTGCATCAGCGTATATAAACTCAGACGGCGATTTTGAGCGCTAATGTAAAGTATGTAAATGTAACAGGTGAAATTTTGGAAATCTGTTTGCTTATCAATTTTCACTATTCATCAGAATATTCTCTTCGTCGTATCGATGTTTTACTGTAATGCGAAACCGGGCTGGTGTAGTTGAACCTTCCTGTCACTTTTCCGGAATTGTAAATTCTTCTGTTTCGCCATCAACATCCCCTAACGTAAACTCAATAAATTATTCAAATTCTAAAGCTATGGAATTTAATATATTTCGTATTATGAGCGTCAATTATAAGTGAAGTTGATTTGTGTCAAGATACCAACAGTAAATGAGATGGGTAAAATTGTTAGCAGCCTTAGTCGTCTGATAGATTTAAACTTTGCAATGTTGTAATTTGATACCAGAATGAAAGACATGGTAACCCTTTCAATGGGGTTACATTTGATGAATGTTATGATAGCACCTCATCAAAATTGTTCTCTAGTGATATCTATTTGAGTTTGTATTATATTATGAGCAAATATTGAATAACTTACTTGATAACTTCAACAAAATCAATATAACTCAATGAAATAATTTTCAACTTTGAATGAGCTCATACGATTTGATGTTTTAAACACTTGATGAAATAATGTGATGTTCTTTGAAGATTATGTACACCGAATTAATGTAAACATAGTTATCGTAGGCGCATATTAATTAATAAGCCGGATTCAAGGAATGTTCTGTTAAGGGTAACGTTATAATATACAACTAAAAGTTAGATATTTTAACTTACAACTATAGTTCAATGCCAAAGTGTAAAAAGTATTATAATTACACTATTTGACATGTTTTTAGTGAAATGAATGCAAAATTAAGTGAAGCTTTCATAAATTACAAGAAAGTATGCACACATTTCATAAAGAATGTCTGTGATGATTGATCAGCAACGCCATCTAGATGTTTCAAGAAAAACATATAACCACCCACAAAGTGATCAAAAATGTTCGATGGTATTAAAATGTATAAATTGACTTACGTGTATCGAACGCTATTTCACTCATCATTATCCACTGTGCTGAGAAGTAAAATTGTAGTTTAATGAATCTTGCGACTTTGTGCTGCAATGGTATTGAGACGTTTCTTGCCATCTCAGTGCTTATGTCTTGAAAGGGTTTTGAGATAACTGCCTTCTCTTGGTATTCTTGTCCGTTAAGTGAAAAATATACGTAGAGTTTTTCGTAAAGCTGAAAAATATATGAAACATTAAAAAGCGTCCATGGCTAAATATGTCTGGCTTGATATTTTTAGTATCCAAAGCATCTAATGATAAAATTGTATGCGAGATCGAAATTCGAGAAGAGAATTCAAATCGAAGTTGGCGTGTACACTGTTTATATGAAATAAATGTTTAATATATTTGAAAAACAAACAACAAAGGTTGATTGACTGCCAAAAGATGATCAGTGAATATTCATATGCATTTTTCAAAGCGATTGGAACTATCGTCACAAGATTTAAAAAACTTACACAACCGAAACGCTAGAACAAGCTTTACAAAACTTAATAATTGAATAATAACCGTCAATATTTTATAATATTTATTTGGAATCCACGGTGATTTTGTGGATTTGGTATCTTAAAATCTTTGATAAATGAGTTACATTTTTGATTGTTAAATCATTTATAATTGTTAATTTTAATAAATCTAAAAAAAATTAAGCGCAGACTAATCATTTGATAATTATTTTGTATTGCTTGCAGTATATTTGTTTACCTGAACTCCCCTCGTAAACATGTTATTGGCATGGATATTCATTCCAATGAACTCCTTGATGCTGTCGAATTCGAATGTGATTTCAACAGGACCTCCGAGGGTATCATTGCTCCATCCTACCCAGCGACTTCCTGTTGGTGAATAAAAATAAGGTTTATGAAGTTCGACTCAATTTAAATATCATAGCTATATTGCCAGCACAAATTCAATTAAAAGCAAGTATATTTCATGATATCTTAGGCACTGGGAATATACACATATATTTAAATATAGAAGTGCGTAAAAAATAACCAATATTACTTCATGCATCTCGCAGTATATATTTTACGTGTTTTACGCCTATCCAGTACAACAGTGTTCTAATGTCGGATTATCGGGGAAACCTTTGAATTTAATAAGACGATAAGTCACTTAGGTTTTAAAGTATATAACATTTCTACGGAAGCTTCTTTCGTCATATTCGTTTATAAAACATTTAAGAAAGTATTCTTGTGGTTCGTAAAACAGATTAATTCCACAGGAATTATTAAAACTCAAGGCGGATGCCATGAAATAGGTGACTAGCATAAGCGATTAAAAAGTGTTTATTATGCCACTTACATATAAGGCGAAGCCTATTTTTTGTATTAAATTACTGGCCAAAGCAAATATACTAAGAGATCGATCGTATCAATACTTCTTCTAATTTACGCTAATATAATCAAGCTGTCGTTAAAACGGCGTATCAATAATAAGTTATTATAAATATTTGTGGGAAAATATGTTTATACAGCACTATTTAATTGTACGCGATAAAAACACGAGTTGCAAAAGCTGTATATCACACACTTGTTCAATCAGAGATAAATGGATATGGCAAGAACATGACTAGTGGGTAGCTAATCACTGTCGCTACATCCCTTTAAGATTGAATAGATGTGGTAGTGAATTGTAGATAACACATATATTCATGTCTAAAAAAATGATTCAAGCGAACAATTAGACTGCCCAAAATGAGAACAAAACCCGTAAGTCAGCGACATTGACACTCGACCACAGATCCGGTGAGTTTATATGAAAAGTAAAATGACCTGGTTGAAAGAAACAGAAAATTTTAACAAAAAGTTTTTTACTTATTCCAATTCTTGCTACCGACCAGAAATAATTATCACTTTCGTTATATGAATGTGTGAAAATATTACTTCCTTTCTCTTGCACAGAGTGTAATAAAGGTTCAAAAGAAGTTCATCCAGAAAAATGAATCTACATGAGTAACCATATAAAAATAAAAATTAGCCTGACCTATTTTAAAGAATTAATAAATTGTAGTCAAGTTATACTCTTTATATGAAATGGACGGATGAAGTTCGAATTTAAATAAATTTACAGTTTCTAGAAGTGAGAGTTTTCTTAGAATTCATAGCACCAATATAATTAATTCACTATCTATTTTTTTTGTACAATTTTGATTAATAAAAATAATATGAGTATTCGGATGTGTTCAAATGATACATTTGCATTTGTAAATTATTTTATATATTTGTTGATAGCTATTTTGGCTTACGCCTTAGTCAGAACTACTTTTATGTAGAACTAAAATACATTGTTATTTTTCTTACCATATTGTATTTTAGTTCTACAAAAATTAAATAATTCATACTTGATAGCTATTTCACGTCAGAACTATTTGTAGTTTTGATAAGAGCGTCAGCCTAAAAAGTAATTTACCACATGTACATTATTTGTACATTGTAGAACTAAAATGCATTAATAATTTTTAACCGTCTTATTTACCTGTTAATAATTATGTGCAAGTGTTTTTTCAGAATAAATCGTCATAAGATTGATACATATTCATTTATCTTTTTTGGTTAAATTTGTCGTTATTTACCTGATGCCTCCCCCCTCTCCCGGCTTTCATAGTCGTCCTGTCCGTACAGCCTGTCAACAAGCTGGCCAAGACCAGCGGTCATCTGACCATCCTGTATGAGCCCGTCGTAGCTGACATCTGTCAAGTCTGCTCCGTCGCGGCGCTCGCCGGAAGGCGCCGAGTAACGAACGACGCTCTCTGTAAAGAAAAATGACGCAATCAAGGACCACGGATGTCGTCGTGGCTCTCAACATTCAGCGTCAAACACGATAACATACGGTACAACTGATGCCGCCAAAATCCCTTCATCATTCCTAACGTGACGTGTTGATATTCAAAGCCGTGTTTGTGTTTTAGTGTATGTATGTGTGTGGGAGAATTTTAAAATTTTATTAAATAGGGATCACGTATTATTTTCAATACAAAACGCAAGAAATAACAAGCAAATAGAATATACTTTGATTATTATTTATAATAAAAGAACAATATAATTTACTAAGACCAAGTATACGTTATAGAGCGCTTATTTTGCAACCTAACACTTTTGTCATTTGTCATTATAGTATAAAAATAATCTCAAATATGAATTCGATTTTACTCTTTCGGGTAAAATGATTAATTGAGAAAAAATAAATTAGTCGAATTCATTTGTTATACAACATAAAGATACTATCTGCGTGTGGTTCAAACGTAAAAAAACACTGATAAAAGTTATTTAGTCGGTGATGCAAAAAAAAGCGTGCGCGCCAAAACAATATTTCGCATTATGCAAATTTCAATAGTAATATCACGTTGCATCGTTAATGGAACATAACACCGGTAGTTGCGATCGCTGCAATTCATATTCATGACGCAAATATCTCGTTATGGGAATATTCTATGAAATTTGTCATTTTTTAGTCACACTCTGCCAATATAAATGAGAAATCGATTTGTACCACCGATATAGTAAAAAATCTTTCGTCAATAATTCGGTGATAAGAAACAAAAGTTATCAAGTAATAAACATATTGTGTACCTTCTAAATAAAAAAAAAACTACATTATAAAATATAAATTTTGTACAGTAAAAAATATTTCAATAACATTTCATAGGAAAAATGATACAAACAGTGTCAATCAATCGCAAGCAATGAAAAAGTAACACTTGTATTATAATGATATAACATTTATTTACTGTGTGTGATTTTGTATATAAACAATATGTGTACAAACTGAATATTTATTGTTGTATTTATTAAAGTAAATGTGATAAAAGTAGTTATGTGTTTGAGAATGTATAATAATTATTCGTTTCAAATAAAATCAATGTAAACATATTTCTAGAATTTCAATACTTTAACCCTTGTCAAATTTACATATTGATAAAAAGTTTTAAATTGAAACACGGCGTACAAATGAAGTTTCAAGCCGGAAATATGTTTGATTATTTTATTAATTCATTTATTTTATCAAAAATAAATAATTCCTAGCTTTATATGAATTCGATGTTAAATTATTATCTAGAACAAAAAACTAAACATTATTCGTTAAATACATTATGCTCGGGATTAAAGTATTCAAAATATCATAGAAACATTTTTCGCAGGAGCAATACTAACGTTCCCAAAGGCATCCATAAACCTCAACCCTCATGCAGACGGTTCTGGGGTGAGCTGAGTAAGGGATGAACCTGACCCTGGAAGCCACAAAAGGAAGCTCCAGCTGCTGTCTGACTACCAGATAGGTGTTGCTGTTTCCTGGCAGTGTCTACATACAAACAAACATATAAATTTAATTACATAAGGCTCTGCGAACACTGTTAACGAGCTAAATATATATATGTATACATTGTTATATTCTTTTTATTGAAAAATGATTAACGTTATACATATAGTATTATTATTTTAACACATTCGATGTATCATTTTCATATGCCAGGCATTTTACTGATAGTGCGATAGAAGTATTAATAATGCAAATTCAATGACAAATGCATTGTTTTAGTCAAATACTATTTTTCACTTTTAAGGTGTTCACATTGAATACTTGCTAATCGCTAGCATAATCGATTGATAATGATAATGATCGCGATGGGAGAAACCGTTCCTGATCCTAATACATCTAATGTGATTAAGTACAAAAACATTTTATTATTTTTTACTATTTTTACTACAAATGTACAATTAGACCACTTCTATGAATTGTATTGTATTAAGAACAGATATTTTTATCAGTAATGTAAAAAATCTGGATTTTTTATATTTCCTTATTTGAAGATGGTTATAATGATGAATTTTAACACTCTTATTAAATATGCAGCTTCCTGCTTGGAATTTTAAAGGGTGAATTTGAAAATTTTATATATTTATTGAAATATACATCAACATTCTGATATTTTCATACACTTTTCAAAATCCTATTTCAGTAAATAGGTTTAGTCATAAAGTTTTTGAACTAGGATGATAAATAGAGAATACACAATTTCTTAAAATGCACAATCGAGATTTGTTAATATTTTATCTCACCTTATCTCCTTTGGCGTTTTTATACATTATCCACTGGTCGAGCGACTCCCTCCAATACTCGACGAAGAATGTCTCCACGAACTCCTTACCTTGGCCGTTGCCAAACCGACCTTGTGTCTCCGTCCACGTGATAAGATGGTTGCGAACAAGATCAACTTCAAGGTACTCTTTCACATCGGAACTTATTTGAGCTTTAGGGCACCATGCGCCGCCAAATTTTTCCTGTCGTATTCTAAAACAAAACAGAAAAATAGCATATTAGTTTTAAAAAATTAAAAATTAAAAAGTAAAAAATTAAAGAGTCACATTATATATTAGAATTTCACAGCATATACAGCTTTATATCCACGATTGTCATTTTTTTTTTAACAAATTCCATTTTTATACTCTCATTAAAAAAAAATAAAAGATATTATATTATATTCTGACAAAGATCATTATGACTGATCGCTAGCATTGCTGACTAGCTGAGCGACTGACGCAATTAGCGAAATCCATTCTGATATTTATAAAATTATTATTTTTATCATTATTGTTTATATTATTTTTCAAGTTTTTTTTTCTTTTTATGTAACTAATATGTTTCTGTTCTGTTTCATATATATATTTTTTAAGGTTTGTGTAATATGTTAAGTGATATTTTTATTTAATTTTTCAAATGCATGGCATCAGCTGTAATGCCATGTTTTATATTTATTTTTTTCCAATAAAAAAATAATTAATAATTTTAAAGGTTAAAAATACACAAAATAACGATAATTTAATTACTTTTCCCTATGCGACCCTCGAAAATTGTTAAGCTGGCCATTCTGCCAAAAATGTTGTACATCACTGTTATAAACGTTTGGTCTAAATGATATCTTACGTTTTGATATTTCTTTCTACATATTTGAGAACAGCGCGAACATTTGTGAGTTATTTGCAAAGAAGAATGAAAAATACTTCCAGCAGACAAATTTACTCTTGTTGCTCTGTAAAATACTTTACAGATATTCACGTAAATAAGCCGCAAACTTTTATCAATTTGCTCGTCACATTTTAGCTTCTGAACAAGGTTAATACCTACTTTTAAAATAAATAGTGTGTTAAGCTCGAAATCGTGCATTGTAATGGAAAAATACAATTTTCGCTTGCACGCACGGGTAAGCGACCAATCGCTAACAGACTTTAACGGAACAAATTTGCGTAGACAAAGAGAGCTAAGCGACTCCCGCAAACAAATTATGCAATCAACTAACTCGATTGATAAATAGTGTTCGCAGGAGCAAGTAAATTAGTTTCTTAATAAAAACTCATATCCATAAAAGAATTTAAATACAATTCAAATAACTGAATTTTTTTTTTTTAGAATTGCCCATTTGTAATATGAAAGTTTGACAATTTGATCAATCACTTTAATGGTGTTAACCTCTCCTTTACGGTCCCTAAAAAGCCCTTCCAATCCAGTATTTGTAGTCACTACGCTTCATAAAAGATTTTGATTAATTGCAACATACTTTATATGCAATTAATCACAATAAAAACAACATATTTGCATTAAACGTTGCAATCACAATCATCGGATCGGATTTTTTTACTAACGGAGACCGTAAAGTAAGGTTAATAGTCAAATCTCGGCGCATTTAAATTATTTTAAATAAATATAACACTTATAGTAATACCTCCACATATATTTTGATAAAGATTAGGACTGGTGTCTCTCTTTGCCAGCATTTTCAACTAATATGGTGAAAAAAAAATATTTTTCTTATTTTAAGACGGTATCATTTTAATCAATACTATTTGATTCTATACGAATTAATCAATAGAAAAAAGTGCATCCCACCAAGCACACTCAGTTGATATTTTTGCTGGTAAAAAAGGTATTCAATGAAATATATGTTACTACACATTTTTACCTGCCTCTACATTCTACATACTGTGTACCATTTCTATACCAGTGTATAAAAATATATGTATGCTTAAGAAGAGTTCTGACGAGTACCGAAATTGCTTTTAACCATACAAATATTGTATACTGTTTGTAAAAATAAAATACATTGGTACCTCTTCTTACCGTGTTATAATAGAGTTCTACCAAGAAAATTCCAATGTAATCAATATATTCAAAATAAAAATAAGAGAAATGTGGATTTCGCTCTTTTCACCATTCGTAGAAATAATAAACAACAATAGCTTTCAACTATATATTGTATAATTTTTGTAGAACTAAAATACGTTAATATTTTCAACGTGTTTTAATGGAGTTCTACCAAATACAGGCCAATTCATTCAATATATTTTTAAATTAAATAATTAAAAATAAGAAATATGTTGATTTCACTCATTTCACACATTCGAAGAAATAATAAACGCGAACGATACTATTTGAAAATTATTCGCCCCAAAGTTTTCGAGACTGAACTTTATTTAGTGCCTGCCATATATTTGTATTAATTACAAGCGACGGATTAAGCGCGCTGGCTTTATCCAAACAGCTTCAACATTTTTTATATTATTTTCACCTAGCCGCCGCACCCGCCCCCGCGTAACGCTTTACAAATCACTTGAATAATTTTAATCTGCGCATAAAACAAATTCGTTACTATTTGTTTTTGGCTAGCCAGGTGGGTCCGCGAGATAAATCAAGGTGACTAATTCAATTATTTGTAGCCTTCTATGTGTGAATTAGATTTTCATCATTGGTGAACGGTTTTGCTTATTATCATACGTTGGAGCATGCCATACAAATGGCGTATGTATGTAGTTATGATTTTTTTTATTCATGCGTGGAGTATATAAAATCATTCAACGAGCTACATTTTCGATATATGTATATATGTAAAAAAACAAATCCGTTACTATTTGTTTTTGGGCTAGCCGGGTGTATCCGTGGAAAAAATCAAGGTGACCAATTCAATTATTTTTAGCCTTCTATGTGTGAATTAGATTTTCATCATTGGTGAGCGGTTTTGCTTATTATACGTTGGAGCATGTTATACGAATGGCGGATGTAGTTATGATATTTTTTATTCAAGTGTGGAGCACAATTTTAAAAAAGTTCCACATTCAATTTAATAGGATCAGCACCGGTTTCACTCATTGTGATAATTTTCAAATGAAACTTAAATTTCCACTGAAACTTCAACGGAAATTCTTCATAAAATTATCAAAAAATTTGACGCTTGATACTTAAGCGTCAAAATTTGTAATAAAAATAGAAAATAAATAAAATAGCGAATTTTTAGTTCCACATTAGTTTTTAGGATCAGACCCGGTTTCGCTCGTTGATTAGTCACCAGATTTCATTTCAACTGATCAGTTGAAAATGTTCGCGATGAGCGAAACTGGCACTGAAAATTTTGTGTGGAATAAGAACAAAAAAAATAATCTTATTTTTTAATGTAATGCCATTTCACAAAGTATTGAACGCTTTAAAAGTGACATTAGAGATATAATTATATTAACTAAAAGAAATTGAAACTTAGTTTGAATCGACATTACTAAAGGATAAATGATAAAAATATGCACAAATTGTATTTGAAAATAAATCATTTTTATCCATCAAGGTATGAGTTGAATTATACTAGGTATATTCATTAATATTCAAAGTAAAGACAACACGGACTTTTTTTTATGTTAGTTAAAATTAATAAAATGTATTTATGAGTAATGGTTTTATATCTTATAAGAAGCACAAAATACAAATCTACCCAATATTTTGAAGATGTAGGTACGCCTAAATCACCCTTAATAAGATCAATAGTTTAATAAAAACAAACGTATCGAAAAGTTTGAATTGTGAATAATAAATGTCCAATTTTTCTTTGTCAACAAACGGCGATAAGACTGGGTGGGAAGAAGGGAGAAGTCAAATAACCCCGAGAGACTCAACCCTCTTTGGACTTGTGCGATGGGTATGGACCACCAGGGGTAAAAATGTAAGGTTCTGAAGATATAATTCTGTAATTGGATGCAGCTCAAAAAATATTTCTATTCTGTCATTAATGTGTTTGTAGTAAACTTTTAATTTAAAGAATATATTCAATACAACGCTTTTTATTCTAAAACGATATTTATTTATATTTTGAAATTTGTTAACTTATATAAAGCCACGTGTTTTACCTAGAATAATTTCGATAATAACAGATGTTTTACACATTTTCAAAAATAACTTATGTATGATGGAATATTTTTTAAGAGGCACACGATTTGATAAACTTATTTAATCAACAGACCATTTCAGTCCGAACCCAAGGCTTACATTCAAACGCAAATTTGACCTAAATTCGTTTTTGATCTTAAAAATCTTTGAGTTATATCTGTGAGCACGGCTTGTTATTCACAAGTAATCACTTTGATACATGGATTTTAACTTAATTTATGAAACTGTATCCAGGTCAATGAATGTAAAAATTATGTTCTGTTTATCTCATCCTTACCTCTCAATCCAACCTTGAAGACGAGACGAAGAGAAGTAGGATTTAAGCAGTAATATTAAAAAAAAGATTGGTAAATTAATTTACATCAATCTCGTTAAAGCAACTCGTGTTAAAATGCTCGGTTATGAAGCCACGTGCTCTATAATGTCGGTGATTAGGTTGAAATAAAAAATATATATAATGCGCATTTAAAAATAGCATTTTGGATGTATGTGTTTTGATCTCATGATCGAAAATCTTTCGAGTATTTTTCTGAAATTGAATAACTTAACCGGGCCCGGCTCTAACCCGAATTACAATCAGCGTAACCCACCCACTCAAATAGGTCAGCGAACCTGGTAGGGTATAAGCCCAAGGGCCAAATCCGGCCTGCGCAGACGTCTAATAAGAGGTGTATAAATGTACATTTTTACTCAACTCATTATAGCGTTAAATTACATAACTTTTAAAAAGACACTTTAATCATTTTCATTTCCCATTAAAATTTAAAACTGGGTAGCATTATGATGTGAATTTATTTCAAAAGTTACAGAAGCCTTAATAAAAAAATAACAAAAGGTTTTTAAATGCCCCGGAATATTACACGCAATAATTATTATGTAGGTAGGTCATTTTAATTATTTTACATAAATCTTTTTCTGCGCTTAAAAATATTATCCAAGGCTAATTATTTTAAATAAGAAGCATAGATAACAACCCCTCATACAATTAAAAAATTAAAACTTTGCTCTGCAATTGAATTTATTAAAATTAATTAAAACTGTAGTTGTTAAAATGTCTAAAGCATTTATTATAAACTTAGTAAAACAAATTTTATTTGAAAAAGATTTTTATATTCTTAAAAGAATTTTAACATTAAAATTTATCCATTTCCTAGTTTATAAACTGCTAGGAATTCTATGGTTTGGTAACCATATGTTATTTGATAAAAAAAAGGTTTTTTATGCTAGTATTTGTTATAAATACGATAGAAATTTATAGCAATGCTTAGATTAACTTGACATCTTAATATTATTTATTTTGCCAAGAAGTTCTAGTAGTTTCCGGTTTTCGACGTATTTTAATCTTATAAATTATGATTTTAATATATGATAGTTTCAAAAAATACATGTATCAGGAATAAGAATTGCAATACTTCATGAATCATAACAGTACCTGTTATAACAGTATGTTGTTATTTTATATTGAAAATCGGTATTACAAATATCAAAACACGTGCAGTAAAAATGAGCAAAATATAAATATAAATAATGACGGCAGTATGTACGGGAAAAGAAAGTATCAAAACCGTTATTTTATACTTAAAACAGGTACTGGAAGTATTTGGGTAAGACTTTAAATAAATTGTTTTCTTTGAAGTAAAGTAAAAATGACATTAAAAATGTCGGAATTAATCAATCTTGATGTATAAAATTTTTGTAAGACTCTTGAAGGCATGGATTTTGTAAAACGAACCGTAATTAAAGAATTCAACGTTTATGATATAGTAGTATCCGATTTGACCGTTTCACAATCCATATTTAGGTATAGCAAAGAGAGCTGAAAAACCAGAATATCGCTGGTCATATCACACAAACATTTAATCTCTAAATATGGCTGTATTGCACTGTCTTGAATCGCGCAATCAGAGTTTGAAAATTATAAAAGTTTAGTGTCATGAAGGGAAAAAGATGTGAAATTAACAAGTAAAACATAATTTATAATTAAATATAAAATAGTTAACACATTTTGACACATGTAAATTATAAAGAACTTTTACTTAAGCTTGCACTAAGTATTTTGAATTATAGCTGATCCTAATATGTGCAACTTATCGATACATTCTTTACTTTACTGACAAATCGAAATCTAGTGACAAATAAAAAAGCGCTGAAAAAAGTGTTTTTAATTAGCTAATATCAGTCCTGTTTACAAATAATTCATGTATTAATAATGTCATACAGATATTACGTAAAACTCTTACTCTTGCACAAAAAAGTGTACGTGTACACAATAAGTTTACATCAGCAATGCTTTCGTTAAGCTTTTTTCAGAGTTTTAAGCCATAAGCCCCATATGAATAATCATTTTCTACTTAGTAAGGCAACGGTGGGCTTACATGGCATTTTTGTGAACATTCGAATTCAAAAGGATGATTTTTTCAACTCTTATTCAAATGATATATTTGCAATGAACTCCGGACCGATAAACATTTTATTTCAAAGACCTGCATTAATCTTACGAACTGATTTTTGCACGTCACTCATATTCAGAACAGAGTAATTTGGAAATGTATTTTTTTTTTTTATTTTTAACAATTATTTTGAAGAAAGTAATTTGCACGTTTTTTTTTAAATAAAATTCAATTAGAGGTGGTCTTTTTTTGTTTAATGACTCAAACATTTTTATTTAAAGGTGCTGCGATTTGAAATGGCTGCTTTTGAAGGATCTTCCTTCACAAAGAAAACTTGATCACGTAGTAGCAGGCTATCAATGTATTTGCTTATCGGTTCTAGCGCGCAAACAAGGAAAAAGAAAACTTCCTGAATAAAGCGGCAGTGGATGCTATCTCCGTGTTACGAATTGTGTCAAATAAAGTGTCAGCCGCGTGTGGCAAAATGAAACTTACTATAAAACGTTCTTAACACAAATTGTTTGTTCGCACTGTGCCAATATGAGTTGTGTGGCAATAATTCGAAGAAATTTCACAACTTTTTGACCGCCTGTTCAGACTTAGTTCAAAGAGTATTAGGCATTATCATCAGAATTTGTCAAAAGGCTATTGGAAATTTACCGAGTGTTTGTGAGATTGTCTTATCTTCTAGGACGATTGCCACATTTTCCACTATCAATGCGAATGATATGGATTTCTGTTGCACATCAAGACATTGTTGTTGCTAGGTGTCTTTCAATCAGTCTTTTTGGAGAATGTTACAATACAAAATGAATCCTGGTTATGCTGAGTTTTAAGGATCGAATGGCTTGTTAGTAATGTGAAAATCGCAAACATGTCGTATATGTCTTTGAGAACTGAATCCGTGAATAGATTGCACGAACAGGGGTGAAGATTTTCAAATATCACAATTGTATACAACGTTTATTTAACAGCATTGAGCACTGAAATGACCGAAAATGTCATAATCTATCCGAAAATCTTCTGATGTGAGATATTGTAACTTATTGACGTATTGAACCGTCTACTCACGTTCAATATTTGATGTTCCGTTTTTTGTTGAATATTTCTCGTTCAAATTACCGTTTAGGAATGGGAACTATGTAAGCCGTACACCCCCCCCCCCAGTTAAGGGGGAAAATCTCTGCATAGTTATTTTCATAGATTCATATTTCAATCAATTTATGATTTTATATCAAAATAATGTTTATCCGTGACGTATTTATCCATTACGTCAAATTTAATCCAGAAAAACAGCGTGCTTCTGTTTATATAATCCTTCTTTTGTCACCTTCTCTTAAGAGCCAGGATTCAAAGAGATAATAAAAAAGGCTCTTGTTGAATATCATTTTTAAAAATCTCAAATAAATATTCCAAATGCTTTATTTAGGAAGAAGACATTATATGAGAATTTGTATTATGAAAATGAAAAATAAGACTTTACAGTGATCAAAAATATTCCAGTCCCAAAACATTTTTTTAGACATAACGCTAGAATTATTCTATACTAAATTACTTAATATACTTATTTGTATTACAAATTTGTTGAAAATAAATTAATCACATTTGTAAAACGAGCATTTAAAACTAAAACAATCAATTGAAATGAATCAGTATTCGAAAAAAAGTCGTGAAAATGTGAGTAAATTTCACATTTTCATTTTCATCAACTCATTGTGGCGCTTTCAAACTTTTTAGGTAAAAAACTACTCTTATGTATATCGGGTAAACACAATGCTTCAATAATGTTTTTTTTGCCAGGTCTTTATTAACGTTGTCACGTAGTTCTATTGTATTTGGTGAACAAATTGTTTTGTGAATTGTATTTTGTAGAAAAAAGGTAAATAAACATAAACTGTGGTCCGAACCAAAAATAGTTATAATGCCTGAAAGCGAAATAATATTTAAGCTTTTAATAATAAACGATATTTAAGACGCCAAACCTTTTGTTGTATTAAGTTTCGAGTTTGAAACGCGGTCTAATTGAAAAAGTGGTAACAATCTTTACCATCGGATATTTTTTTTCCATTGGCTTTCAAAACTTTTTGAATAAAGAAAAAATTCTATCACGCGATACCAACTCAAATAGCAAGCTGTGGAGAAGGAGGCAGCTCCTCACGTGGTTGGTCTGGGTTTATTTTCGTTCAGTTTGCCGTAACTTGATATCTCGTTACTTTTCTGCCATTCTAATTTAATTGGTTTCGGATGTCTCTACTCTACGGAAAAATTATTTCGCTCCAGACGAAAAGATTTATATAAACAACCTTTTACTACATGAAATAATATCCTTACAATTTGCGATTTATTTAGAAACCATCACTTTATCGCCATTATCAGCAGTATTTTCTCATGTATTATACCAACCCACTGAGTTTTGATATCTTCAAAATATTAATTTAATCCTATTGATCGAATAGGCATTTACTTTGTAGAACTCTATTATAATATGGTAAGAAAAATACAATGTATTTTAAATCTACATAAATTATTTTAAATATATGATGATAGAACTATAAGGCAAGGCAGAACCAGAGGGCGTAAGCCGAAATAGCTATCAACAAATATATAAAATAATTTATGTAGAATTAAAATACATTGATATTTTTCTTCCCGTATTATAATGGAGTTCTACCAAGTAAATGCCTACTCAATCAATCAATGAATAAATTCCGCTCGAGAAAAAATTTTCCACTGGATTAATATAAAATCGATTGAAAACAACATTCTTTTTTATGAATTATTAGAATCTTAAATTTTATATTTTGCAAGCAAAGCAAGAAAACTTTATTGTTCCACAAAAAAAATTTGATATCTTGATTTTTCAAGTTATTTAACGATACCTGCAGTACTCATACTTTATTTTTTAAATTATAGAATCATGTTGTAGTTTTTTTTGGCCATATTTGATGTATTTACAGTAAAGGTTATTAAAGCAACACTTATTTCTAATGAAAATACTTAAGTGCCATCATACATTTTCAGAATTAAGTTATTAAGGTATTATAATTTCACACTAGGTTGCACTTTATATAGTTTTCTGTATACACGCGTACAGATGACACGAGTGATTAGTAAAAATAAGCCTCTGGGATATAATCTGAAAGTTATCAAACAATCTGGATAAAACGATCGTGATTGATAGTTGAATGGCTCAAAATTTTATGTTAACTTGTGTTTACATTACATTTTGTAGCTTGTGACTGTAAATTTGAGTTCACAATATATGAATCCACTTCGAGGGATTATAATACAAATATTTATTAAAAAATACAATTTGTTGCTTAGCAAGTTATTGTGTATCTTTTTTTTATGAATGCAATGCAGCGATTTCAATTTTAACATGGACCCTCGATTGCAAAATACTTATAAAAGAAGCAAAGCTTTGAACTTTGTAATTGTAATCAAATAGAAACTTGTAACAAAACTTAGCTTATCATTGAAACTTGTAATTGCCAATGATTTGATACTTTTTTTTTGTGAAAATATATTACTGTCAAAAGGACAAAATAAAGAGTTATTTGAAACACGATCCAATTTAGGTACTTAATAAATCTTGATTGTATTACAGTTTCATATAAATTAATTCGAAATTGCATGAAAAAATCCTTCATATCAGAAAAAATCGTCTGGTTTGGTCGAACGTGTATTGCAATCACCCCCATTTCTCAGTTCTTTTACGTTGCTATTTGTATCAAGGGTGTCACTTATTTATCAATACAAACAATATTAGAAACCTTGATTAAATATCTGAGCACGCTAAAATGCCTAAATTGACACAAGTCATTTTTGGCCATCATGCTTTTACACAATCTCTCTCTATCTTTTTTGATATCAGCGTCGTGCACTGTGAGCAAATGCAGTGTTCTGCTGTCTTGCGGTCCAGGAAAATAATTGAATTTTAACAAATAAAACTTTAAAATTTGAATAAAAAAATTGTACTTTATTTGCATACATTTTGCCAAAAAATGAATATATTTATAATTTGTTTATTGCTTTAGAATATTTTCATAAACAGAAGCAGTACAAGATTCCATCATAAAGGCAAAACGAATCAATATTGACTCAGATTTTTTTATGAAAAAAAAACCAATAAATTATCCTTGCAATATTACTGATTCAAGTTTGTAATAGTCTAAACATTTTTTTCAATCATCTTTTTTATTTGCTGAATAATTTTCGAACAACAAAAATTGTTGTCTTCAGTTAGTTCTTTATATCTTCTTGAAAATGTGATATTAAATGAGGTGAGTATGCTAAACTCAGAATTTTACAAGGGGATTTGCTATCACGGGGGTAGCCCTAAGTGGTGTTGGGGTTTTGTAGCAAGTATTCCTACGCGTCCACGACAAACGTTCAAGAAAACGAGAAATAATAACGACCATAACAAAAGCAATAAATATGCCATTACACCTAAATTGATTAATTGAGGCAGTGCCTAGGAGAATAATTTATTTGTAGTGAAAGGTGTATCGCTATATTGCTTTTTACGTATCGGTATTGGCCATTATTGCGACTACAAATAGCTACTTTGTCACAGATAAGATATATTGGCTGCAAAAGAACCTAAAGGCCAGCTTAATGTATTACATAATGGTTATATATTGGCCTCTGTGGCAATATTAAAAATCACTGGGCTTGCAAATCTACGCTGGATCAAAAGTGTCACGTAATAATGCATTATTAATATATGTAATTATTGGAAACATGGCCTCCCCTTACGATTAATTATCAAATTGTTAAAATGTTAAATGCTGTATAAAACGTTGAATCAAAGACTTATTCTAAGTCGATAGCGTTGTGAAAGGCGGCCATGAAACATTGGCTGCATATACACAACGGGTGGTGGTGGAAAAAACCAACTTATTCATTATTAATTTTCAAAAATGCAGGACAAAAACTTGCAAACATTTTTTTAATATATGGAATACAAATGTATTTATCTCATTTTTTCATTGTCAGTCTGAACATTTTGTCGCCAAATCTTGCTAAACGCACTTTGATCATTTGAAAAAATATTACATGGTAAAAATAAAATGTATTTCGGCTGACGCCATCGTCCGAACTATGATGCTATCGACCATGCATCTAATAATTTTTGTAGAACTGAAATACATTGCTATGTATTTCACCGTGGCATGATGGAATTCTTAGAAAAGTTAACGAATAAAAAAATCAATCAATAAACAAAAAAAAAATAATATATTATAAAATAATAACTTTGCCACGTTGTTAAAACTATGCTCTAAGAACTTTTATATTTTCAATAAATACGTGTGCTTAAAAAAAAGTCATCTTAGTGATTCAAAATAAACAATTTAATTATTTTTTTTCGAGCTCATAGTTTAACTTTGACGAATAAACCATTAACACTGTACTTGGCAGTAGACAACGAATTTACTTTATGTTACTGAATATTTACACAAATCGTGATAGGTAGCTTAAAATAACCTTAAATGACAGTAATTTGAGTTATTATAAACTGAGCTGTGTATTGTTGATATATTATTTAACTACAAATTTCTAAACAAGTAAATATGTAACGGCTTATACGAAATCTGACAATCTAGACGCCTAAAGTAGTCAGAAATGTGAAACGCAATATTAATGAAATTCCATTATTTTCATACTCCCCTTGAGTGATTATCTTTCATTAGAGTACGTCAAGTACACATACAAACTGTCGCCTTCTAACAAATCCTCTGTTTTATTACGGAATATTTCACCAGCATATGTAACATATCGACGTTAATTTTGCAAAACCATGTATAGGCCAAATAAAAACATATTTCAATACTAAATTGCCATTATTTATTATGAACCACTTATATGGGTAGAGTATTATTTAATCTAAATTATCATTAATCTATGTTTTACTTCCATAAAATGTTCTTATAGTTGAAATTTTCGATAAATGAGACTTAGGTATTGCAAAAATATGTTAATGTAATGATTTATAAGGCTAAAGCCAGTGAGGTGAGTTTAATCTGTACAACGCCATCCTAAAAAATCCATTATATCACGGTGGTGTAGCATTAGTCTATCGTCACTTAAACCAATTGTAAAATCCAACTATTAACATTATGTAACGAAAACAGTTAACGTATACATGATATCCTTTTCACTTTTGACGTGACAACGTCTTATAAATCGATGAACGCCCGCTGCACGCACGAAAAAACATGACTCATTGTCCTGTTTGTCGCGTTACGCCGAAGGCAAGCGTGCGAGCGAGAGCGCGGATAAGCGATAGAGAGGCACGATCGGCCTACCGTTCGGATTGTGCCGCATCTATCTCTCTTCCACTCGATTGGTCGATGCGTCTGAGTTGAAAAGAGACAGCGGCAGCATACAACTTATACACCTACAGTACCTACACGTGATCTGTTTACAACTGTTTATAAAGTGAAGTGAAATGTTAATGTGGTTTTCATTGTTTATATTACAACAACAATTGCGGCAATAAAGGTAATTAATTCTTGCATATTAAAAATCTGATTAACGTATAACAAATATACTTTAAATAAACAATAAATTATTTAGATTTATTTTCACTCCTTCGTATCCATACAAAATAATGATAATTCAATAAAAATGATTCCATTTTATTCATAGAAGTATGCAATCATTTCATCAATGTTTTCTTATGACGTTGTCACGTTAAACTATCGTCCGTAAACCGACTTTACAGACAACCATTTTTTATGTTATTTGAATAATGTCTAAGCAAGTGTTAAAAGAAAACTTATCTGTAGAATTCCATATTAAAATTATTATATAAAGGAGACAGTACGTACAGATTTGTAGTATTATCCAATGATTTTATTATAATGGCCTATAGTAAAATACATATTCAGCTGTTTTGCAAGAAAGGTATTTTATTTGATGTTTTAATGTATGCATTCATAAGGCGATAAAGTAATGTATTCCTTCCTCGCCTGGCCTTATCAAGGAATATTGGATACCAATGGCTCCAGCAATCGCTAAAAGTGGACCGCCTTATATGATACTTCTATCGAATCATGGTAAAACACAAAATATATCTTAAAAGAGAACCATTGGAAGAAAAAAACACTTTTTGTAAATATACTCTTTTAATGTTTCAATCTTTTGTTTTTTTTAATATTAATAAGTATTGTATAACTATATTTTAAATTGTATTTTATTAAGCTCATTAACAACAACTGTATACATTTATGTAATTTATGATGTATACAGTTTTTCAGTATCATCCAGGCATCCAGGTGTTCCGGAGTCCTCTACATTACAAGAGGTAAGCTGCCACATTTATTGTGTCCTTAAGCTGAAAGTTAGCCTTAAGGGAGTAGATAGAGTGAAGACAAATTGGCAATGGTAACAAACGATGAAAAATAACATATACGTCCCTAAGAGTCGTCTTCTCTCATTTCATCTGTGTCTACTTCTGCTGCGTAATTTATTTTCATAAAAATAATTCCCTCCGCTGCGAACATTTTCTAAAAACACCAAAGCAATGAACTACAAAATTTTAAGGTAATTGGTTGAATTTATTTATTATCCGTATGAACTACGAAAAGAAATATCTTAGAAATCATACAATGGAGTTTATTTGAAATTATGATTATTGATTGATTAAACTACTAGAAATATTTGAACCCAGTAATGATGTCAGGGTCGATTGTCAGCGTCGTTGGCTTCCTAGTCCTGCACCTTCATTTCCAATCGTATTATTGATTACTGTTCCAAGAAATGGATGTATGTGTCGTCTAAAAAACTTTGTTATAAGCATATAAAATGAACTTCTAAAACTATACGGCTGAATCCATCGAAAATATGAGTAATGAGCAGTTTATGCAAAAAAAATCATTGGGAGTCCATATGCTCCACATTTGGAGTAAAAATGGAAAAAAAAAATAATATAGTACAAATCTGTATGACTTGGAAGTCAATTTAGCTTAATTATATCAACGACTCACAATACATTGCAATGCAAAGTGATTTTGCATTGGTCTATATAATTTGAAGGGGATCATTATAAGAGATATTATATCAAAACTTTTACGATTTCAGACACCTATAGTATGAATAATGAGATCATTCACTATTCATCTTAACACTTCAAATATTAAATGCCATCTTTCTTAAGATAATAAATTATATTTCACGAAACTTGTGTGTCAATAGTCTGTCTAAGAAATGTGCTTCTTCAACCTGCTAATTTGCTTTTTTCCAATTTTTAAAAACAATATGCTCACCGTGTTAACTAACGATCGATAAGCGTTTGTTAATGAATAATTCAGATGATCCAAGAAGCTATTAAATCGGAGCCAAAAAAAAATTGTCGTAATAATGTGTAAATTTAGTGATTCTTTTTTTTTTTAAAGTTATATATATGTATGTATGTATGTATAAAGAAAAGCACGATAGGGATTCTACAAATTTGTTACACTGCTGATCCAAAAATATGATTGCAATATTTAAAGCTTACAATCAGAAGCTGAAGACAACAGTATATTAGATATATCTCAGCAATTGCGATTTTATTATAGATTCACGAGATTCGCAGAATTACCATTTCTCATTTTATCAGTATAATGAGAGTTTGAAAAAGATAATACAATAATTTACTGAAAAATAAGCAAATAAACATTTTGTTTATTATATAAAACAGCTTTATATTATTTAAAGCCACGTTAACTTCTTGAAACAAAGCAAGCAGTTAATCAAACAAAACACTTTGTAGTTTTTAAACACCTCACAGATATCAATCAAATTAGACGGTCCTCAGTGTTAATCACTTACACCTAGAAGCAACGGTCGTTTCCGACACGATATTTTTTAAAACTAGAATAACTTTACTATTTCACGTAGTAAAGCAAAAGAAAAATTGATATAAAACAGTACAAAGAAAGCTCACAGTAACATAAATATTTTTTTATAGTAACAATATGCTGCTTGAAAGCATTTGATAAAAACAAAAAAGATATTTAAATAAATCTCACATAATTTTTATTGTAATGCTTCCACATCTATTTTGTTAGATCAGATGAAAACCACTTTCGCTCATCAGTTATAAATGCTCGCGATGACATCAACAAAATATTTTCGAAAGAAAAACAAAAAAAAGTCGTATTTATTTTTAAATTATGTTTAATTTTAATCAAATTATTAATAAGAAGTAAATAAACATTTTTTATAGTCAGTAACAAAACATATTAGTAGTTAAAAGTAACAACATTTCACCAAATAGAAATAGAAACCGTCATAAAGGATCATTAAAACAAGTTGGTACCTTCATCTTTACTATCATTATATTTCCATCTCATGTAATGTATTATCATACATAGCAAATTAATGATGTTTGCATATACAACAACTCGTCCGTTAAGATCAAAGTGTTAATAAGCTTACTAATTGCATTGAATGCGTGAACACTTTTGACTCCAATGCAGCAAGCGTCTACGCCGCGGCGCACAATCTACGATGCTATGGATCTACGCTCTAGAAGCTACGCCAGGGATAGTTAACACCAACGCTACAAATTAGATTCAAGCATAATTAATTCAAGCTCAGGAAGTATTAAAGGGCACATGTTAATTTACTGTGTGATACACCGTTAATCGAATAATTTATCGATGCTAGTCTTAAAAAATATAAGATTGGCGCCACACTGTTAACTCTTTATTCAAAGTACTGGATAAAGTTTCACTCGTATTTATATAATTATTATTTAAATTTGAATTGTTTGATTTTTAGACTTTTCGATGAGCTTTGTCGCTTACGACATTTCGGCATTTTAAGTGCACGAATGAACTTGAACTGACATGAAAAAGTACAAAATTCAAACAATTTAAATTTGATATAAAAATTTCATCAATCATTTTTAGTCTAAATCCTATATTATTATTATTTAGTTTGAAAGTTAACTTTATTGGTGAATATTATTATTAATTTATCTACAGTACAATATTATTATTTATTGGAAAAATCGATCAAAATTTTAATCGTATTTATCATATTGTACAGTTAGGAAAAAGTTTTGAGCTAGTTTTTTGAAATTGGAAAATAAGATAAGATGAGATAAAAATATTCTCATTTAATCTAATGATTCAATAAAGTAACAATTTTTTTGGCTTACAGTCAAGAAAGACCGACAAGGGAAACCATCATAGGATTATATCGGAATCCTGTCAATAAAATGCAAAACAGTAAGTCAATCTAAAATTTATCTGGAGATCTGGTCCAGCGGGCACAATCCAATTGGAGCCGTCCACTTTTCTATCACTGGCTAAATCTCCAACATAAGAGGGGTGGTAGGTAAATAGGGGAGAGTGGGGCGATTCGGAGCCTCGGTTAGACCGCATTTCGCGCTCGTAAATCACGGGGAGAGGGCCGCCAGCGAACGCTCAGGTCGGCAGACGGCCCTGCGCCAAGCCAGCCAATAATTTCCTCAGATTTGAGTTATAGCGACAATATTACCCCTGTCGAGCGATGCCCCGCTGTTATAATTTCACTCTTTCGAGTCGTTAGGTGGTTTGCTTGCGCATAACCGTTAGTACACAATCTTCCACATAGATTACATTGTTAGAGATACAGTGCCTCTACGCAATATTAATAATCTGCAGTATTTATGAAAAATTATTTACTGTAAAATAATTTTACTCGGTGGGGCTTGATAAGAAATTTTGTAAAACAAAAGAAAATAAACATCTTGAACAATAATAAATTGCATCTGAGTCTCAATACTATATTAGTGTTTACAGTAAATATGTCAAGTTTGACAATTTTTCCCCCTTTCAGAAGCTTTAAAGCTCAAAACTTGTAAGCAATAATCGACCGTTTTTATTGGATGCTATTTCCTTTTAATTTTAAAATGATGAATCTGTCGTTGTTCACAATTAAATGAAAATTAATTGAACAGTGAAAATAGTGCATGAATGAATTTAATTTCATTCCACTGCCAAAAAAGAATCACTGATTAAGGTATTCAAACTATATAGCCTTAGTATGTAAAAATGTTTTAATTTGATATATTTCAAAACACAAAAACCTTTACGCAATTGAAATACTCATTTCACCTTAAAAATATGTTATTTAACCATTCAAATTTGAATATTTTATACTACGCAAAAAATCTATGTGAATATTTGTATAAAATAAATAAAGGGAATACAATTTTCGGTTCATAATTATTTACCGATAGGAAAATAAGTCTCTGCTTTCGAGAAACTGTAATTTTCTGTATCGAATAAAAAAATACGCATTATAAATAAATTCCATAAATTATATTAAAGAAAAAATTCGCTGGCAAAGTTTCCTTATGAAATTCTTACCTTGTTAAAAATATTAAATTACGGGTGAACGAAAACATTCTTCAGCGTATTTCATATCACATCAAAAATGTAGAAAGAAAACAGTATGTTCCACACAGTATATATGTATGTATACATACATCATTGTAAGATACGTATAATTGCAATTTAAATCGTGTGTCAAGGAAATAAACGTCTTATTTTAATATTGATATACTGGGAAAAGATGTCAGAATACTAAAAACTTTTTGATGAATTTGTAATATTAGCATTTCTTTGATATTTTTTCTTTAAAAAACAAGCTGTTTATTTATTTTCACCTTTGCTTTTCAGTATTGGTCTGAAAAGGTAGGGATAAAACTATCACCTATATCCATTGCTTCGGATGAATATTTGAAAATCGATTGAATGAATTATCAATATTTTGAAATATTTATCACAACATTAAAAATTATTGTTTGACCTAGAATTTACTAAGAAAAAGTGCATTATAATTAAGTAATAGTGTTAGGTTCAAAAAGAAATATATGGATTCTTTTCCTGCTATTTCAGCTTAACGCTATCGTCAAAACTTTAAAACTAATAATATACCTTTTTGACCAGGCTTTTCAGCGTGAGGCAGATTAATTGATATTTTAAGGTGTTAACTGTCACTTCATATTCATTAGTTGTCAATGATCGTGATGAAGGAAACCGGAGTTAATCTTTACAAGAATATATGTGGAAATAATACTGCGTAATGATTTTTTATTTAATGGTTAAATCCCATTCGTTTGGATTCATGTTCGATAATAAAATTCATTGAAGATGACGTATTATAAGATTACATGATTGCTTAGATATATTTTCATGTTGAATTGACATCTCAGGTGAACTGTTTTCCGTTTGAGCTATTCTTGAGTGTAGTGATATTAAAAATTGACTAGGGTAAACAATCACAGCGAGATGAAAGCGGGAATACGAAACGGTGTCAAAAATCAATATGGAAAATTCAATCGATCGTTGCCAACACTTTCCTGTTGTCAAACATATATAATGAAATCGATCCCCCCAAAATCAACGCATTAGCGACCCACACCTGCGTGCGCACCATGTCTCAATATTAAATCAGTCACCGGTTGACTTAATGTCAGTTTTAACGCGTTCAGAAAAGGCCGCCGGAAAGTGCTGATTGATTCAATTAGCACCGCATATCCAGTTTATTCGTTTCTGCTAGTGTGTTCTGCTATCTCAATTGGATTTCGAAACAATTGGATAGTATCACAAATGTTCCCGGGAACGACTCGTGAGTTTGTTGAAACAATACAAACTTCTTTAATCTTAACCGGAAAACTTTTTCATTCTTTCTTTAGTGTGCTAGCCACCAATTAAAACAAAGTATTTCTCATGATAGTATGCGCTTAATATTGCTTGATTTTATTCTCTCGTCGAGTGAGATTGAATCATAACACAAATGATTTTTAACGGACTCTTAGAAAAGTTTTCAATTGAAAGCCATTCTATATGGAAAAAAAAAACTAATAGCAATCACTTGACAATTTAAGAAAACGACTCACTTCCGTATTTTCTCGGCATGTAAGCATGCCCAAAAAATCAAAAACATAATACAGTTACTATAAAGTCTTATAATAAAACCCCGCGATCCTAAAGTAGCTATCAGCAAAATAAAATAATAGTTTTGATGAAATAAAATCTGTATTATAGTGAATTTTAAGCACCAGATTTATATTGTAAGTGATATAAACTAATAATAGTAATTTTGCGTAAAACTATCGATTTTTAATGGAAATATATAAATAAATCGTTTTATTTATGTCGTAGAATAACTGACGGCGCTACGTGCGCTTCTTGCGACGAAGCGCGCGTCTTTTTGACATTTCATTCGGCATTATTTTTGTATCAACGCAGTGCGTGTAAAATATTGTACGATTTATTTTAATTTTTCTATTTTTGTGCGTGTATAACTGTGAACAACTTATGTTCGATATTGTTACCACAAAAATGATTCATGGCTCATACGGTGATCTGAATCGTTTATCGCCTTGCATGACAGGTGAAAAATGTACAAAGCGTTTTAAACATTTCACCAACGACACGATTACAGATGTCGACGGATATCCAAAATATCGTTGAAAAAATACTGATAATGGCGGACAATCATTTATGCTAAATATCAACAACGCAGACATGTGAATAAAGGTAGCGATATGGCTGTGTTTCAAATTCAAAATACCGATGTGAATGCTCCTCGATTGAAAGATAACGACGAAATAATGCGCTACCAAATTGCCCGGTACATCAGCTCCAATGAAGCTGTCTGGCATATCTTTGGTTTCCCAATTCATAAACAGGACCCAGCAGTTATACATTTAGCCGTCCATCTTGAAAACGGCCAGTGCGTATTTTTCACCAACGAGACAGTAATTGAGCGTGCCATAAATCCACCAAAAACTGGACTCTGGAACTGGAATTTTTCGAATTGTGTAAAAGCGGATACTTTCGCTGCCTCGCTATTTCATATGGATATTTAATATATAAAAATTGGTGTGCCACGCAAGCAAAGCACACAAATTGTTGCGTGCCCTGGCCTATTCAAATCAAACACTTTGGGCATATGAGTATATACAGCCAATCCAAGGCAAATTAAGTGCTTATATCTGCGACTGTTGTTGGTTAATGTCATTGGCCCATTGTCATTTCAAGATATACGCAAAGTGAATAGACAATAGTATCTAAAATATAAAGATGCATGCCTTGCACTCGGCTTGCTCCAAGACGACAATCACTAGGACAACAATATGCTTGCTGAACAGCAACACAAATTTGTCTACTATTCGCTATAGTGTTGTGGTGTATACATGTTTCCCGGGACGAGCAGACACGTTGTGGGATAAGCACAAAAGACTCAATGACCGACGATATATTGCATCGAATTCTTACACGGTGCAACGATCTAACGATTACATTCAGCGACGCTTTGTACAATGAAGCATTGATTGCTATCGAGGTTCTTTGCGTTTTCATTGCCAATTTACCACTCATTTTGGTATGAGTTCACCAAATCGAAGTGCTTCTTTTTTAATGAATCGTGAACTGCAGTACAATACTGCATAAATGGCAGCGATTGTTACTCGCAATGTCCCACTACCGACTCATGAACAAAAAATCATTTAAGACCACATTATGCTGGCAGTTTCGGCGGGACAAGGTGGAATTTCTTTTTTGATTGCGCCAGGTGGAACTGGCAAAACATTTCTCGATTGCTAATTTTCGCCGAAATACGACCAAATAATGGCATCGCATTGGCCGTTGCATCATCAGAAATTGCAGCAACTTTATTGGATGTAGGCAGAGCAGCTCATTCAGCATTTAAGCTGCCACTGAATATTCAAAATTACCCAGACGCAGTGTGCAACATAAAAAATATCGTACATGGCCACAGTGCTTAAAAAATGCAAAAATTTCATCTGGGATGAATGCACTATGTCACACCAACATTCTCTTAAGGCATTGAACAGAACACTCAAAGATTTAAAAAATAACGACAAACTATTCGGTGGCACTCTGTTACTCCTTTCAGGTGATTTCAGACAAAAACTTACGCTGATGAGATCAACGCTTGCTTGAAATCATCAACACTGTGGCGTAATGTTGAAAAAGTCAAGCTAAAAATAAACATGCGCGTCCAAATGCTACAAGATCCATACGCTGACACATTCTTGAACCAATTGTTAAATATCGGCGATGGGAAAGTTGCTGTCTATGAAAATACTGGATGTATAAAATTGCCCACTTATTTCTGCCCAATCGTTGATTTGCAAAATACTCTCATTGACCATACATAAATCATGCGTGACTGGCAGAAAGAGCCATTTTGGCAGCAAACAATGTGGATGTCAGCGATTTAAGCTTCAAGATACAGCAGTGGTTGCCAGGCGACTTGATATCATACAAATCGATCGATACAGTTTGCGATGCCAACGAGCTCTAAATTATCCAACAGAGTTTTTGAACTCACTGGATTTGCCAGGCATGTCCACCACACCTTCTACGACTGAAAGTTGGATCTCCGGTTATTTTACTTCGGAATTTGAACCCACCATGGCTGGGCAATGGCACGCGATTGGTCATTTAAAAATTGATGGAAAACGTTATCGAGGCCACAATTTTGAATGGAAAATTCCGAGCCAAAAGTGTTTTGCTGCCACGAATTCCAATGATTCTCCCAGACGTGCCAATTGAATTCAAACACATTCAATTTTCTATAAGATTGGCATTCGCAATGACAATCAATAAGTCGCAAGGTCAAACGATGTATGTTTGCTGCTTAGATTTGGGCACACCATGTTTTTCACACAGACAACTAGACGTGGCATGTTCTCGCGTGGGCAAACCATCAAGTTTATTTGTGTTGGCTTAAGACGGACTGAAAAAAATTATCGTACACTCAAATGCTCTTCGACGTTAATATTGATTTCTTTGTTTCATTTTCTTACTTTAGGATAAAAAATATACATATGAAGTTTTTTTAAATTTACATTGAACTTATGTATAAGGGATCAAACAATGAATCTGTCCATTATTTTAATGAAATACTTTGAATTGAGAAAATAAATTATTGATGTTTTTTGTTTTTATCGGCGGTCATCGTCTACAGCGCTCCATTCCTCTTTCTGTCATAAATCCCATCCTTACACACTTACAAGACATTCGTTATTTTTAATTTAAACTTCAAAACCGAAATATTCACTAGAAATAATTTATATGCCAGAACAACGTTTGCCGGGTCAGCTAGTATTATATAGTATATAATACTTCCACATACATTCTTATAGAAATCAGGTATGATTTCTGCCAATTGAATCAATTGATCTTTGTAAATAATGAGCTTTATTTATTTACAGTGAAACCCCGATTCTACGTCTTTCAAGGGACCGTTTAAAACAAACAATTCATGCGGGAAACGATGAATGCGGGAAAGTTTTATATATGAACTTAGCGCTGGGACTATAGAAAATGAACTCACTACGCGGGAAAACGTATAATGCGAGAACGTAAGATCGGGGTTCCGCTGTATATAGTATTTTTTGAATTTATGTAGGTATATATAATCCATTGTTATTTGTATTTTTTGAAAGAAATTTAAGGCGGTTTTATGTCAATTTGTTAAATCATTTCAAAACCTGCTGTAATGAAAACGCATTTTTATGGATTCAAAGAGATTATATTTTAATGCCTCACTAGATGGCCTGTATTTTAATTATTCCTAATAACCTTTAATCTGGCTTTTTAATAAAACTTAACCTACAGGGGGCGTCGTATGCATACTTTTAGATAGGGAAGGATAGGGGGAGGTTAACCAAGTTAAATGTGTATTGCCCTTTTTTTTGCTTTTTCATAATAATTCAATACATTTTATTTTCCTGCATACAAAATGTTTTTTTAAATAGAATTTGCAACATAAAAACTTTGCCGAGTAGCGGAAATATTACTGTGTATAATATAGATAATATATCATGGTGAATACGGGTGTAATTTTTAAATAACTAATGTCCATGTATTTATATTGCAAATCCAAAAGTATGGTGTCGAATATTCTCTAAAGTTTGCTTTTTCCTAAGTAGAATACTGTTTAAATGAATACAGTTTTACTTGCAAAAAAACCCCTTATGTTAATTGAAAAATCAGTTAAAATAAAATGGCGTTGCTTTAAATTCGTGCAGTGTTGCTAAAATAAAATGTTCCTGTCTTTTGATGGGTAGACTATTTATACGTATGTTAATAAATACACTTTTTACAAAGTATTTGAAACAACCTAAGTATATAATATAATCAATACCATCTGAGATGGCAGACTAAATTTAATCAAAAACAAACCGAAGCCTGTGTAGTATTTTCATTAATATATAATAGCTATGAGGGAGAGAGTTTCTACTGAACATATGTATACATAATCATCATCTTGAAAAAATTCTACATTTATATGGCGTAATATAAACATATATAAATATCGTAGGTATATTTGTATTAACGAATTCACTCAATATAAGAAAAACTGTTTCGCAAAAAAATATGGTACAAGGACACTAATAAAAGTATAAAACTTTTATAAAATAATATGTTATTTTATTAACCTTTTCCACTCTGACTAAATTTTCTCATGTCTGGTAAGCTACTCTGACTTAAAAAAAATGTTGAATTTACAAAAAATAAAATGTATTGGTCAAGTGAGTGATAGTGTTCAATTGGGTTGGATGACGTATATGATTAATTAAAAACTACAAAAGTATTTTTTATTAAAAGTAATAATTTTGGTTCATTACACCTACTAAAAAGTGAAAAAGTACTAAAAATATATCATTATTTTTATTATAATGCCTTTCCACCAAGTATTGACAGTGAACACCTTAAAAGTGATGTAAAATGTTGGTTAATCCAGCATGTTGCAATGTTTCACTGTTTTTATCGAAAATAAAATTTTGTAGAATTTACTTGCTTGCATGAGAAATCTGTCAGTAAACTTATACCTACGCTCGGCCTGATGTGTTGGCCCACAGACCTAGCTAACAGAATCTTCCCGGCCAGATGCATTGGCCTTAAGAGTGCTAAGCGTTAAAGTATCTCACAATGAGTTTTTACTAACGTCTGTATTATGAAACGTTATTTTATACAAATTTTCAAAATATTTGTACATCGAAACCTTAGTTATATGAAAAAAAGCGTAAGCTTAAACCAACATATTTGAATTGACACTATTAAAAAATTTAATGGGTTAAATATTCTTCTCTTCAAATGTTATGACAAATCTGTTGATCGAATAATCGATAATATAAGAGAGAAATTGAACAATTGTAAGATAAAATTAATGTGATGAGCTTCAAGCTATGCCTTGTAGTTGAATGGTCGACGGTTTTTGGCATTTTATTCAGTTGTATGTGTGGGTTACAATCACAAATCGGACTTAAGGTTTTTTCTATAGAGCGTATATGTCTTTCGGCAACACATTTTCGATTCAAACAACTAGTCTTCATTGCAACCACTTCTGCTTTAATGCTCTGATAAGATTTCAAATAATTCGCACTTTGAAGCATACATATGTTGTTCGAAAAAATTCACCATTCAAATAAAAAAAAATGTGTGTATTTAGAAAAAAAACGTTGAAATTTTTACTTTTCCATGAGTTTGGTCGCTAACGACTCGGGTTTCACCTTCCGGCACATCAAGTGCACGAATGAAAATTTTCAATTTAAGATGAGAATAATGATGGACAATTCTCCATATATGTATACATTTTAGAGTCCGTTATGAAGCCATATGCTCCAAATTGGGAGCAGATAAAGTTAAAAGTAAAGTAAGCCTGAAAAAAATTGTTTTCATTTTTAATATTAAATAATAAAGCCGAGTAGACGAATGTTGGATCATGTAAATTATTCTTTTTGTCAGATAGTTTAATGAATGTATAAATACTAAGCCAAAGGTAGAACGATATCACTGATAACATAACAATTTATATTGTGAAGAAAACAAACGTGTGTTAGTAATAATAATTAAGATATATTACGCCAATTACGTGACGTCACGAAATTATTCTGGGTACTCAAAACAACCTTCAGCCGTGAGAGTATAGTTTGATTCAAGAAGAATGAGCAGTCATTGTAAAATATCATGTTTTTTTCTGTCTTAATATTAAACAATCAAACCACGAATTTGTAATATTAAAGTTATCTAATATACTTGGTTTTCTTTAATTTAAACTACTTAATTTTTACGTGTTGTTCGTGTAGCCAAGTGGTAAACGCATTTTAACGTTTGACATATTCCGCTATGAGTCCAAATGAGGCCTTTGTGTTCCATCTCACCCCCGACCCCAAAAACGAGGCAACTAGCTTACTATTATCCCTTTCCGAATAAAACGTGTATTAAAGTTCCGTTGATGGATAACAATTACATGTCTTCTGTTGATTCTCAAAGGTCCCACATTAGGAGCGGACATATTTAAGTGATCCCATATAGTCTTTGTGAATTTATTTTAGATTTCGTAATAAAATTTACTCAAAGATAGCCGAATGGATTCTTATATTCTAAGTGTAAACTTATACTCTAATATTTTAAATTGCAATTTAAAAATCATAAATGAGTTTCTAAGTTACAGTTATACAAATAAATAACCTGTATTTTTTGTGAGACTTTGGTAAGGTACAATAAAATTGTATAAAAATAATTTATTTAAAATGTCCGTAATGCACGGTATAGTAGATAAATATGGCTTCAAAATTTCTGCAAATAATAGCTACTTTCCGTCGTTTTAGTTTTCATGTTACCACTAACAAAGTTTTTGAAATAACTCACTACTTCTATCTCAGCTAAAATAGTATTCAGAAGAAAGCTTAGCGAGAGCTTTCTAATATCTCATTCACATGCAAACAATAGACCGACCGGAATCATTTTGCAAATATTAACGGTCCACGTACGAAGTTTATTGTGGGCCTCTTGTAATATGTAAAAGGAGAGTTTGGGGAGCTTGCAGTAGCGCACGAAAAGCTCTTTAAGCTTAAAATTTAATGCAATTGGAATGTGAGTTTCAAACTATAGCTATTTTCCATTCTATTCAAATATTTTCAATGTTTATTTTTTACTGGTAAATTAATACCGATGTAAAAACGTAATAAAAGCTTAAAAAATAAATCCAATTAAAGACCCAAATAATCAGTGGATTAAACGTATTTTACAAGCTTTGGCTTAAGATTGATTTAATTTTGATTAGCTTAATGTAAATTTAAAATCTATCTAAAATAAAATCGATTGTTGGATTATCGTCCTTGTTGGTATTGTATGGTGTAATCGCGTGGGGCACGCCCCTGAGGCCAAGGATCATCGTGTCCCTTGATAATCTCTAGCGTGTGTTTATATCAATTAGCCACCACTTCCCGGGCTTGCGAGTGCGCGGCAGGGCCGGATTAGTGAAAACTCACCGCCAATTATATATTCAAATAGTTTTAACATTATTGTCATTACTATTCATGATGATTATTAATACTTTAATCGTCGATCCCTTAGCCTTTTACAAATAGACGAATGCTCAAATAACAAACTTTAATTAGCGGAATGATAATTTTGTCGCATTAATTTGTAACTTGATTAAAGGTACACTTATCCTTGGTTTTACACGGTAGTTTGGTCTCTCCAAAATGTTCTGTATTTCTAAAATGTACAACTTTATACCATTCGTGTTTGAAATTGAATATGTTTTCAAAACACTTTACTCCGTAATTTTCTTTATACCATGTCCTCTAACAATGTTAGTCATACTAAATTTTAATTCAGCATCTCAAAATGTTGTTGTTTTAAAAGCTGTGATTATCTCTATTAAGACAGTTAAATGAAAAAAATGTGATAATGTATACATATAATGAATCGACATTTCGTTTCATGGATTGGAAAGCATATTTAAATATCAATGTATGAAAGAAAACTCTCTTGAATAAGTGCCAAAGTTGAACGCTCATTTGTTGAATGCAAGACTGTTCTTTTATCAATATGATTTTGAAAAAGACAATATGGTAATTTAGAATACATGTTTTGAACTAATTCTTGCTTAACGTCAAACTATTTTGATTTTGTCTTTTCATCAAAACGCATCAGTTGTCAATCATCACTAAGCTTACCTTACCTAACTAATGAAACATATTTAAGAAGGCATACAACAAAAAACCAATCGCGTATAAACTGGAAGCAATTATTTCACACTGTAAAACTGATCGCAAAATACCGTGTATATTTTATTCGATGCGAAATACTTATTTCAAAAATGATCTATCAACTAAATTTGGTATTTACCAGTTATTGTAAATTAGCTTCTGTTGAAATCCCATAGTATGAGGAATGTATGGTTCACGTTGGGAGCGGATATCTCCAAAAAGTGTTTTAATTCTAAAACTGATTAATGTTGAATTGAAAAAAAATATATAGATTTATAAGAGTTTTTAAGCTTAAAGTCAACCGACGCCAGCTGTGAAGTTCAACCTTGCATGTGGGTAATTTTTTTTTCTTGAAATCAATTATTCAATGTCTATACCTCTCTAATAGAATAAATAAAATATAAAAGTTTTCAAGCATGCCACCAAAAATATGATTGATGTAAAAATATCCAACAAATCAATCGAAAAAATGTTATAATTTGATTTTACGAAGAACTGGCAGTAATTTTGTTGGAATTTACTCTTGTAAAACGTTCATTGGATCAGCCGAATGCTATTCATTGAAATTGCCTCAGATCATAATAGCTTTAATATACATAAGTACTGCGGAATTCGCTTGTAAACATTTTTATTTATTGCTACGAAATGCTTTTAAACAAATATGCAGCAAAAAATGTCCCTACAGAATTTGGGATGTCGAGTAGGGCCATAAAAATAAACGCCCTAGAGTTTTAACGATGTCTACTAAGTACGTATTGAATTCAAGTTTAGCGCGATCTAGATTACCCAAATACCAGATTACGGTTTCCTGAAAATGTGTTGTCGGCAAAAGAGATAAAGTTTTCCGGTAGGCGTGAGACTTAACGAAACGAAACAGTTTTTTGCGCGGGCTTTAGCGGTAATTATGGTTGAGGTGTTTCCTTTTCTTTTATAGATATTAAACATTAATATAAGGCTAAAATGTAAAATCTCTCAGGATTCCCAAAGTACACGCCCATAAACAAGTTGCCATTATTATTTAACAAGATATCAGGGCTGTAACTGTATACTTATCTGAGCAAGTTTTTTCATAATATATTTTTTATACATGGAATGAATATAATTATAAATAGTAGTATAAAAATTCTAAAAATAAAACATTTTTTAATTATAGTTTTTACTAAACGGTGAAAAAATAGCAATGTATTTTAGCTCCACAAAAACTATTTTGTATAAAATAAAGTTGATAGCTATTTCGGCTTGCGTAAATAAATTAAAGTAAATGCCCATTCAATAAGTTATTTGTATTATTCATTAGCATTATAACATTTTGCTCGCAATATAGAATAAGTCGAAAACAGTTGTAACAAAATAACAATTATTTACGAAGGCTGAAGTGTTTTATTTTATATTGAAAAAGAAAAACGGATTGAATGAAACTTCATATATTTTTTCACTATGTGTGTGCTTTTTTCCTCGATTTGATAAGTTTTTGAAATACAATTATATCCTGATTATAATTTCCATGTTATTCTATAGATTTTTAGGCGGAGGCTTAGAACTGAAATAGTTCTAGGCCGAATAATAATTCTAAGCAAACTACGAGAATGCCACGTATGTTCCACTGCGAATATGAGCTGTCAAATAAAAGGAATTTAAAATGATGACGATACCCTTGGTTATTATTATAGAATTCATTTTCAATTGTATTCGCAGTACAATTGATAAGTGTAATGAAAGTGAAAATGTTCATATTATGACAAATACAAAATGCCAAATGTATCGTAAAACTGGTGAAAAAATAAGCATTGAAACGTAGATAGACATTCGCAAATAAATTGAACGAACCACTGTTTAGGGATAAACGCGATATTCGATCCCTTCATCTTGAGGAAGGTTATCAGTGGCGTACAAAAATTTAGTAAAAACTCGACAAACTAAATAATTGAATTATTTTTTTATACAAATATCGAGAATGATTTTTGCATAAAACATTATGGATTTGTTGGGGAAAAACCCGTTTTTTTATAAAATTCTACTCTCAAAAGATTTTAAACAACACGTTCTAAGGAAAAAATTAACAAATTGCGATGCTATCTTTAAATTGTTTATTTTTAAAGTGCGCCTTCTCGGATAATATTTTTGCTCGTATTCAAGTCATGTCAAAGTCTTGTAGCTTCGCCGATCTTTCAGAATGACATTAACTATGTAGTAGGAAGAAGAAGCGAGTGGAATCCTGGCTTCTTTAGATTATCATACTGCATTGAAGAGTATGAGTATAAAGCAATATCTGCTGACCAAAATGACAGTGTTATACACAAATTCAATAATATGTATCCGTACGAAAATTATGTAAAAAATAAAATTTCTAACCTAATAAGGCTTGAATTAATTTATATTTATCAGATTTTTTCGGTTAATTCTCTGAAATAGTTTGGTATACAACGATTTAAAATTGGTACGTGAGTTAAATTCGTAATGAAATTAATATTAGAAACAATGCAAGGAAAGAGGTAATCTGAAACAAAAATATTTATGTAAATAAGCTTTTCTCAATGTATGCAAAAGGTTAATATGTTAAGAATGTAAACATCGTTTAGCTACGATAAGGTGGTAAGTTAACTTGACTTGCAAGGTGTGAAAAAATATTGTGGACGCCACTTTATGCTTGAGTGAGGTAGCATCATGCTTGCTCTTTTATTATCTCCCAGAAGCTTTCCCTGCCGACCTTTATGTACACCAGAAATGCTAAACCTAGTATTGAACGATACTTGAAAATATCAGTTTTATATTTCATAGATTATTACAATTGGGAAATTGTTATTATATTTTTGTTTATAAAAACCCACCACACGTAAGCCATTAGTAACATTCTTTTGAAAGTACTGAAATTATAATCCAATATTATAAAAGAACTAAGTAAAGTTTATCAAATTTGAGACATTAAATGATTTCTGAAAGAAATATCAAAATATATAATATGCTGTATAATTAATTTTATCTTAAACAAAATAAAAACCAACAGTTTGCTCTAAATATTCATTTCCACCTACCACTGATTTAAAGCTTGAGCTTATTATTTTTAAAATTATTTAACCATTTTGTTGTAATAAGTTAAATGCAAAAAAAATATGTAAAATTTTATTGAATTGTTTGAACATATTATTTTGATCCATGGTGAAGACAACCTGCTTTACCATAACTGGTCTACAACAACCCCTACCTGAGCAAAATAGCCCGTGGGACTTATCTGCAAAGCGCACAAATGGTAAACAGAGAGCCCCACCCGACAGTTTCTTTGTAACCTACACTATACTGCCTTTAACACTCTACGCTAAAGGCCGTTTGAACCACCGAGCTAAGAAATTTAACGAATAACGACAAAATACTGTATTCTTAAAAACAACGATACAAATCACATAAATATTTATGTAAATGTTTCATCTACCCTTTTTGGCGAGTTTTCGCTGTTTTTTACACGACTATTCGTCGTATTGATATTATATTTGATACCTTACTTTCATGGCCAGAAACTTAAAATTTACTTTTTTAAAAATAGGTTAAATTCTCTAACGAAGATAGTTTTGCAAAAACAGCATTTTTTTCTGTACGAACGGTGACAAATATGAAAATCAAACATGTTACAATTTTACTTCCATTCAAGGGAATCGAAAATTTCATTGAAATCTTTTTAGGACATTAAGGTACTGTTTTATTTTGTATTTTAACTGCTCGATCAATCTCAATGTGATTTTTTCGTGATTGATACTATGTTTCAGTGCCATTTTTGATTTATTAAATTAGTTAAAGATCTTTAGTATGGTTATATATAGTATTACTATTTAGATACCGTTGCAGTTAAATATTTGAAACAATGAGTTTATATTTTAAGAACATACAAGCATCATTATTTATGTAAAACAAAAGTTGCGTCTCGCTAATTTTTTTCTGTAAAATATCCAGCACTTTTTTGCGCCGCTCGTTTCCATTGTAATGGATTCGGTAATAGCTTTCTCGCTTTATCCGTTAACTTCTGAATACTACGTTCTCTTTTGATGCTAATTAGTTTTAGTGTGTATGTGAAACGAAGGAACTAGACTTCAATTTACAATCAGTCAGGTGAAAATTGCTCCATACAAAATACTAAACGATATTCAGTCGGCCAATGAATATGTTGCGATCCGATTCACTCTCGGTTATATAGACTTTATGATAATAGGTGCTTCCAACTTGACCACATTTGATATAGACACAAGAACTCAAAGCCGATTTTGATTTCATTTTAGTTGTTTGATTTTATTTATATTTCTGAAAACAATTCAAACATAAAATGCCCATGTTATATAAAAGATACTTCTTCAAAGAGCCATACAATTTTGTAAGCTCACTTCCAGACATACTCCTACTTCAATATATGGTTTCTTTGTTTATTATTTGTATGTTATGTGATTATTATAAGGTGTCTATTACTTGAGGAATTTTCAAAAGGAAGAAGACATGTTTACTAAACTGATATAACAATACTTAACATGTTGATGTTGAATTTTAATTTTTGCTTGATAATTAATGATAATGAATTATAGACTTATAAGATTTTCACAGTTCAAAAAAATTGTTTTATTAGATCGCAAATTTTTTAATTCGACAGAATTTTAAATGAAAACGGTCTTCGGTGATATTTTACTTCATTTCAGTATCGTAAAAATCATATAGCAACTAAATGTAAATAAATAAAAAAGCCATAATAGGTTTGTACTTACCAAGAGACTTGCATGACAATTGATTGATGTATGTATATCTGTGATAAATTACACTACTAAAAACTCGGGCTCGGTAAGATATAAGTTAATATACAGGACATTCTTTTGTAAGCCGTGCGTGCTTTCTTTTTTACCCGATTTAAAAAAGTATAGCTTTTACCAGTATTTTAACAAAATATGCAAGAAGATACATTTAGCCGTCTCAAAAGATTGTGTCGTTAGTTGCAATTCATTGTACGGATATTTTTTTATTATATTTGTTTTTATTAAACGTCCATCAACGTATAATATCGACATTAAAATCAAATTAAATAAAAATGAAGTATTTTATCGCGTATTTATTTAAAACAGTATAAATATAAATTATATCTTTTTGACCGTATCGACTATAATGTACAATAATAATAAGGGCAAAAAGTAGTCCAATACATGAACATATTTAAACAGGAAAGAAAGATTATGGAAACATATGTTTTTACCATGTCACCGATATTTATAAAATCTAAGTATGCGACAAAACTAGTGGATCAGTTATTATGTTAAATATTGTGTACAAGCTAGTATTTTCATGATAATAAAAAGATTTTAATCGGTACAGATTTTCATATATGTCTAACGCGTTACTAATAATATCAAACACTAAAATTGTTTTCTCCGTTGTTGATTTTGTATCAAGATATTTATCAATATTGCGGTGTAAAATACATTACTTTTTAATTTATCGTTGAGTTGAGAGCTTAGAATATCATCGCTCCGTGTAATATTATTCCTTGGAGTCAAGCTATTACAAATACACTTGTGGCATGCCAAATGATTTAGATTAAAACGAAGCGTAGATTTAATAATTAATTATTCAATATGGCAACGGAATGAATTAAACTGCCTCCACTATTAAAGATCAAAGCTAGCTGTGTGCGTGACGTTTACCGGAAGTGAAAGTAGGTTATTGTTATCATTATCGTAGGAGCACGCAAAGTGGATGTTTTCCACTGTCATAGATTACTTTAATTGAGATTGTGTTGCGGTTTTGTTTATTATAACATGCACCCACTAATGGCCACTGTATATCATTTTTATATGCAAATAAAGATACTTTTTCATACACCGCGGTGATACTCGGCTCGCTTGATATGTCAAGGAGAAGGAAACACGGATGAAAATTAAGTATTGCGGATTTTTTTTTAATTAATTCATATTCGAATACTTTATTGCTCATTTATATTGAAAGCGTGTGCGTAAAGAGGTAAAGAATGGATTGAAATTTTTTCAGGCTTTTTTGACCTATGTAAAATTAGCATACAGAAAAACTACAAAAACAAATAATTATGTTTTCATGGATTTTAGCTCTATGTATGTTGTAAAAAAGAACTTTAAACCAAACATAAAAATGAAGCAAAATACTATTTGTTATGATCTAAGATCTCTTGAGTATTTCTTAAGATACGTCAGTGTTTTGATTTACCTGAAAATTTGTTTATTTGTCTTAAATCAATTAATGCCAGTTACTACATTTGATCCCTCAGTGTCAACGATTTGTTAAAATCACTTTTTTACTTTTTAATTGTATTTGAATTTAAAAAAAAATGTTGTTAATACGTAGAAGCTCAAGGCGTTGCTCTAATTATCCAAAAATGAGTTAAATAAAGGCTTAACAATATATCAAGAAAACACAAAAAAAATAAAATCGATGTCATTTATTAAATATGGTCTCGTAATAGTAAATATTTTAAAGTTTTATATAATAAAAGTTGATATTTTTATTTTCAATATATTCTTTATTATCATAAAAAATATACCAATTTTTAAGAGAAATATAAAGCAATATTAAGCGACCACATCATAAAAATGGGTGAAATAAGAAGCCAAGTGTTAAATAATGAAAGAGAAAATCTTTTTGAGAATTATGTACTAAAACGATTTTCTGTCAAAATATGAATTAAATACTTGATTCCAATTCGCAGACGAAATTGTTTGTTTTAGTTATGCCGACTACATTATGTTAAATGCGAAAACACGTGTGTTTGCTGGAGCTAAAGGAAAATACGTCGCAAAGGCAATGGTTTCGTTCACGCTCCACTGGTAGAATAATAACGACACTATACAAAATGCAAACAAGCGAAATCACTCTCGGATTTAATGTCACAATTTTGCCGCATTACCTCTGCAAACGTAGACTTCAGTAACGTAGCAGCGTAGCGGCGTAGAGGGCAGTCAGTAAAAGGGAGTGTAAGTAGGTACATGCATAGGTACTCAGCCACGGTTCAAAAGTTTAAAATATTCATATACACTTTGATTTCAACACGTATGTAAAGCTGTTTTTACAATTGAGAGTATAGAAACAAAAACAGCATTTTCCATCCAAGTCAAAAAGTGTTTTCTCCCAAAAAGTAAGGATAAATATACGATACGAATAATATTTGTTTTTTTCTTTTATTCGTATAGACACATTTTTACAAAAGTTAATGCAAAATATTTCATAACTTTTTTAAGCTTATATATATTATATTTTTTTGTTTAAGATCAAGCGATTGAGCCACAATCAATCATTAACATAGTGTTGCTGAGATTTTATGTATATAAATGCTACATACATACATATAATGAGCACATATGATTTTAGAAAAATATTGCTTCCCCTGATTGATAAAAAATAATACTCTGATAGAAAAAAAGATTTACTCTATTAATCAAACTCGTTGATAATGGGTTTAATTAGCAAAACCAGTCCAGATATATATTAAAAGAAGCTGTAGAAATGATTGTATTTTTAAAATTAATTTTGATGAAAAATCAATTTATTTAAAATTCTCCGAATTATTTGAAGCTTTTTTAAAATTTATGGAAAACATAAATAAAATTGGTCTTAGTCAAGATGAATAGATTAAAAGTTTGACGTCTGCCTTGGCAAAGAGATTACAATCAAAATTTGTTTATAAAGCGGTAAATCTGATATTTAGGCTTTCTGATTTGGGATGGACCTGTTTTGATGACGCGGTACGCTTACTGATTGTCGTCAAATTACGAAATATGTATTTTAGCTATTTCCCATGCAAGCACAGATTAGATTTTTTTCAATCGATGTTATGAAATAAATTTAGTACAGTATTAATAAATTTAATTCAATTAATCATTTCATCTTAACTCCCCTCCCTGTAATCTTATTCACTCTTTCCATTAAAGTTTGATGATCAAATATATATATTTTGTATTGTTCTATGCCAGTCAATTTCGTAAGTTAGGGCTAATTATCAAAAGTATTGACCGTATAATATACTGATGCACAACTTGCGGCCTTAAATGAAATTTAATGTGGCTATATATGACAAATAACAGTCACCTTTTACTTTTCAAGGACGATGGAAGAACAATATAAAATAATTAAATTATCAATTTTAAAAACACAAAAAATAAGAACAATTTAATCACATTTACCCATGCGGCTCTCGGCCATTTGGGAAAATTGATAAGCTGGCCAATCTACTCAGAAGTTGGTTAATTTCTAGTATAATAGGAGAGAATCTGAAAACATGTTATAAGTAAAAAAACCTATATCTTATTCATATTTCAGAAATTCTAGTAAAATATAATACCCACAATAGCAACAACAAACCATTTTTTTGAGAGCGTATACAATTAATTAGTGCTTCAATCGTCACTTAATAGAAATTAACACACTGAATTGAAATATATAGTAATAAAAATAACTAAAAAACAATCATTTGAATTCGTATTGGTAATTTTATAATACTCCACCTCTGATGCAATAAATAAAACATTCTTAAAGTTATTTAATTGAATAATTTAATTTTAGAATTTATGTATCAGTCAGTATACATGTATATTTAAAGATATTCAGGATGATCAAAAAACACACAGTTTTAGCCCGAAAGGCAAGTCATCCAAATTTGTCAAGCCACGTGAGCCTCATAATCTATTTATATCCTTAGTTAGTTTACGAAAAATAAGGCAAAGAAAGGAGGTCAATTTTATGCCAGCAGCATGCCGAGAAAATTTCCTCCAGGAGAATGACGTTATTAAATTATTATCTGTACACCTTCAGGAAACTGTGTTGTTTTATAACAACACCTTGTTCCAAGTTGCTTCAAACTTAACGATCTTAAACAACATTTACTTTGACTCATAGCAGTCTTGTTCAAGCGAAGCATCGCAACAATCTGTTTGGTGTCTCAGATAAGTTTATATCGAGGGTCAAAATTCAAAATAACGTATTTAGAGGATTGTTCCCCATTTATCTCTTTTCCCATAAATCAATTCAATATACCCATTGGTTCTATATTAAAAAAAAAAATCAAAACAATAAAAGCTTTACATCAAAACACAATTAGCTGACATGACCTTACAAATACGTTAGAAAGGGCAGTGATAATAAGAAGGTCGTTGTTAACCTTCGAGGCCTATAAAACACACTACATTAGGTGTAGTTTATGATTACTGGTTAAAATAAATCGTTAAAAGTAATTTATATGTCAGTCAGTATTTGTTATATACGTGGGTTACGATCTTAGTACTGTGTTTTATAAAAAATGATATTAAAAATATTTAGTTGAATCTTGGCATACGGTTTAAGCGATTTAAGCTAAGGAAGTAATCTTTTACATTTATGAAGTTGAATGAAAGTATAATAAATGATAGATTTAATATATATATTGTAATTTTAGAAAGAGCAAGATCAATACACTGTAAATCATAATTTATCAAAAACAACTAAATTCCAATCAATTTCACTATCAAATGTTTATTTTCCTTATTCATGCGAGTTTCCTTATCCATCTCCAGTGATTGATCGAAAAAATCCTTGAAAATGTAGGCCAATTTTTTAATAAATTGGATGACAGTAGCACACTGGAATTATTTAAAAGATTTTAGATGTCTGATTTTCTACCAGCAAATAAGTCATTCAAAAACCTTTTTCCTATAGAATAAAATATTTTAAATCGTGTCTCTATTATTTCCCAGGTGTAGTATTACTTTCAAAGAATAAAAAAAGCCTTTTCTTTAGATTCCCCTTCTGAAACTTAGAGTGAGTTTTAAGAATACTTTTTGTGCAGATGCATTTGATCAAATTTGAAGCCTTTTATCCGCCTTTTTTATTCTCTTTGGCATTCACTTCATTATATTATACATTCAGAAAGATCATACTGGAAATATTACCCTTACCTATACACGCAATAGAGGGAGGAAAATTTGTGAAGTGCATTTTGACATAACTCTATTATTTAAAAAGGATTTCGAAGTTTCAACATAATTCGATAATAAAACTTCAACCACGCTTTTTATAAAATAAATCTAGGAAAGTTTGCAACGTTCAAAAATTTCATAATTTTTACTGTGTCATTAAATATACATTTTTTCGAAAGTTTTATAAGATATGATTTAATGAATCATCATTATTTAACATATTCAAAATTGATAACTTAATTAATTAGATTAATTAGATATAAGTTCAAGTTTTGTTCAACAATTGATCATTTTCAGCTGATAATTTTTAAATGATTTCTTAAAGAATTTTTTTCAATAATTGCTTAAAAATATTAATTCAGTCTTACTTAACACCAATATTAATTTAAGAAACCACCTTTAACTTGTTTACTGTTACTTGATGGAAGGAAAATAAAATAAAATACATTTTTTTGTATAACTTCCGATCTTTATCAAATTATATGTGAGTAGTTACTAAAAAATGTTTTATTCATTTAAAATTAATTAAGCGATTAAAAATTATTCAATCACTAGAAGAGCCTACTTAATCAAAATAGTCGCAAAAAAAGTTCAATTTTATGAATGATCAAATTAATTTCAATATTTCCTTTATGTTTGGTATTTTCACTGATTATAATTTATCGAATAAGGCAATACACACAATTTCTTATTTTCTTTGACTCAATAAATTTCAACGCGGTTCGTTCTTTCACAATATTGTCAATTTGACCAATTTTCGTTTGAGGTTGCTTCCAATTTTGCAGGAACGAGAACTACGACGTTACGTTTGGCTTTTTATTTAGAACGTATTGGAAATGTTGACAAAAAAAATATAATAATAATAAGATGGTAATACAAAAGTAAATTATTTTTATGAGCTTGATTTAGATAGATATTAAAACCTATAATTTTTAAACTGAAATAATTAAACCACCTTAAATCCATAAACTCAGTTTTTTATTGTCCTTTCAAAGCTGAAAATTATTAATCGAAAGTCACACTTCATGTTACACTGTTTTTCGTGTAATTTTAATGTTTACGTAAACTCATATCAGAATTTTTATTGTCCTGTGTTTATTTGAGAAGTTTCGATCGATTTGATTATAAAAAGCATTTCATTTATGCTTTTATATTGACATTTTTTTTTTCAATTTTTCAAGCAATCATTAAAACTATATAATTTACAAGTTGTTTTGTATTTAAAAAAAACTTTTGTTGTATGGAAGTAGCGTCAGTTATTAGCACACATAAATTAAACTTATTTGTTGGTGATATAGTCCGTTTGGAGTAACTAGGGTGATACTTTTTTTTAAAAATTGGATAGTTAAATGAAATGTGATATGCATATAAAGTTTCATTGATTTCATCACTTGCGACACAAGACCATACATCTCGAATGAACAACGATATTAAACATAAAATTCCTGAACGCCTGCCGACTGGGTAATGTTCTTTGCAAGAGACGTCAGTTCAAAAAGCGAGCGCTTTACAGCACAAACTTTATGACTAATCAAATATTAACCTTTGAAAACTCCTTTTTTTAACGTCAAGCGTGATTTGCGCACCGCATAGCTGCTTAAATAGCTAAAACAAGTACAAAAAGAAAGGAAAATAAGTGCGAAATGAAGTGCCAACTGCGCCACAAGACTCGTAAAATAATATTTATATATAAAACTTAAACACATATCGCAAGTGAAGTTATCAGGTAGTTTTATTTCGTTAAACTTATATGACATTATTGCAATTTTATGTACAGTAACTATAGTTACAACTTAAAAGAAATCTCTTCAACACAGGGAAAGTCTTCAATAGTTTTACGTATTAAAAAATTGATACGACATCTTCAATGTTCTTCGGACGTTGACGTGGGTAGAGAATTATAAATAAAAACAATACCCATCCAAAACCATTGCATAAATTTATATTAATAATAAAAAAAGAGAAAATAACTGAATACAACAATCAATATCAAACTGTTATTGCTTTGGAGGGACGGCCGGGAAACTTGGCAAATTCATTTGGGTAAAAACTTTTTTTTACAGAACCGAATTAAATATATGGAAAAAATATGACTTTTTTTTGTTAACATCGAATGCATATTGATCGTTAATTGGTGTGAATATCTTAAGAGGGAACTTCATACTACATATTTATAAAATAATTCATTAATTATTCGGTATTAAATTCTCCTTTAGTGCTCAGTATTTATGTGAAATAAAATCTTAAAATTTTTGTCCTAATCGAATAGAATATAAATTTAAGTGCTAGTAGATTTAAAGGCTTCATGAAACTTTGCTTTAAAACTGATATTGGAATGCCAAAGTGCCGTTCTTAACGTTTATGATCAATCGATAAATTAATAGTGAAGAACTCTTTGCACAATATTCAGATAAACTAGGTAGTTAATTTAAAGTTTCACAGTTTGCTTGAGAGGCATACACACGTTTAGTATATTTCGAAATGATTTAAAAACAACAACAAAACAAACGAAGTTTTCATAGTATCAAAATTGCTTGTACTTAGTTCAGTGTAAATAGTCTACACACACATAGTAACACGTGCTAATTGATAGACACCATTAATTAAGTAGTGACCACGAGACAATGGTAAGGAGAGCACTGACTTAATTGAATAATTAAGTAAAATATCGTGGATATAAGTATATGTATATACATCTCAGATATTGATAATTACAGAGTACGCTTGCATTTAATAGGTACCATTTGAAGTAGTATTGTTAATTCCTAAAGACTATAAATTTCAAAATAACATCTGAAACGCAATACGTATAATGTTGACTGTAATAGGTTTAATGTAAATCTTTGTGTTTTTATTGTTTCTTCTGTGCAGGGAGAGCCGCTGTGCTAGAGCAGTAGAACACAGGTTCTATTCAAGGCACGTTCAAGGTGGTAGTCTGCAGCGTTTTACTTCCTCACAACAATAATGCCACGAAGAACATTGCACTGAATGCAAAAGTTTGATTATTTATAATACTTTGAAAACTTGTTTTATACACTGCAATAAATATCATAAGTATCATTTTGAAATTGCACGTATAGAATGTAATATTGTATGCCATAATATTTATTTACAAAATACGGTTGCCATAACTTCAGATTATTATATAAGTACAAAGAAGATGATACAAATAAAAACTCACATCAAGACTTACATTCATCGATCAAGTCTTCATTTCTATTGCTTTGTGTGAATTAAAGTAGATTTTTTTTATCAATTTCTCCTTTATTTATGCGTTGCCGTAGACATATAGAAGTCTCAACAGAGCTCTAATTTTGTGAAGTTATGTCACAGTTATAAAAAATCCATTCCTCGGGTCAGTGTTTCTTAACCTGGATCAAAATTATTCAGCGTCCCGCCCCTCGTGAAAGAAATATGTCAAAATGACATCATTTTTAGTATGCATTTCGTGCAGTGGATTTTTCTTGATGAAGGCCAATTTTATAGCAAAGAAATTATAAAGGAATTTGATATAACTGAATTTTTTGCCACATATGGTTTTTGCATTATATGATATTTGAGAGATCGTTGATGTTCTCATCCTACATCCCAACAAAGTGTCAATTATTTGATAAATCAAACAGTGTTGTATTTACGGCTCGGTTGAATTTTGATATATTTGAAATGGTTCAAATTTCAAAAAAACGTTAAAAGTGAAATGCGTTGTTATAATAATCTAAAACAGTATTTATATTCGAAAAAAATCCCACAAGTAATTATTTACAATGGTCAGAATCACAGATTGAGATTGCTTAAAATAATAATCATATCTTTGATAGAGAGGAGAAACACTGTTTTTGATAAAAAAAGTTTGCTAATCATTTAAATCTATGACCAAAACTAATTTCTTTACTAGTAAAGATACAAACTTTTAAAAAAATACTCATTAAATTATTTCACTAAATAATTTTGTAACGATAAAATAACTATAAAAAGTCCACCGTTACGTATAAAATAAAAACATGATACAAAATCACTGTGACTTTCCTAAAACACATTTCATGTTCAAAACGTATATATTTTAATGCCTCTACGTCTGTACTATTCCTGCGTCCGCTTTGCTTTAAGAATACCCGGGATTTGAGCATCGTAGGCGTGCCCCTCGTAAAAATTCACTGGAAGCTGCGCCAGGTATTTGGGAATACTTCTAAAGATTGATTTAGCTCAAAGCTGCCACCAAACACAGTATTTACGATCTCAGTGACGTCCTGTGCGTGGAATGCCAATTTGGCGAATCAAGCTTTACGATTGTTGAAATTGTCGTGCTTATAAGGCAGGAAACATTATTTTGAAATTATGTAGAATGTTTTTATTGCTTGGCATATAATATTTATTGAAAACAATAATCACCATATTACTCTTACCAGTTTTTTTCTAACGGATTCGAAAACTTTCCTTTGAAATATTTATTAAATTTAAGACGAAAGTTTCGATTTATTATATGTAAGCGTTGACTATATTTTAATATTAAATATAATCTTTGTTTCTGTAATAACAACTTTTGTATTACATTTTTTTTGTCAACGCTGTGAAACTATTGATATGGTGGCAGAGATTATTCGATGTTTTTAAAGAGACTACCGTTCCAAAGAGGTTGAAAAGTACTACTTTTGACAAATGCAATTGTATTTTAAGAGCTATATTAAATATGAGTGCTAAAAATAATACGGCATAATATATGTACATATAAATATTTTAAATTTACCAGAAACATTCAGGCTTATAATAAACAACAGTATCACTTGGTATCCGATAGAAAGAGTTTGTATATTTATTTATCAACAAAAACAGACTTTATCAAAAATTGGCTTCTTTTATAGTATTGCATTTATAGCAAACAGAGATTATCGAAAAAATATTTTCAATATGTCATACAAGTAAAAATGTTTCTTACACAAAAAAAATGTTTGTAGCGGTTTTCTAATGTGTTTTTATAATTTAGTATTACCGAAACTGAACCAATTTTTATATATTTAGCCTTATAAGTCAAAAAATATTTTAAAGATAAAAATAACGTCTATCGATAATCTTGAGTTAATATGTAATGGATATGTATTAGTTTCACGCAAAGCAGTCGATGGAACGAAAACAATGCTCACGCTTCATATAATATGACAGAATTCATGGAAACTTCTAACATTATCCAGATTATATATTCAATAATATATAATAAATAGCAAATACATAATTTAAAAACTTCAAGAGATGGATACGCTACTTGTCTTAGGTCTATTACTGTGAGAGATTTATGGACACTGTGGAAAGTTTATTTTTCTTGATATATCAGATTTGTTAACGAAATGTAAAAAAGCAAACATATTTTGTAGTTTAAGGTGAGTGTGGATTTAAAATAGATCAAACTAAAAACGATTTTGGGACTTTATGACTGCATGCTATCAAAATAAGAGTTAATTATTTAAGGTCTTTTTTTGCGGCTGTGAATAATGGTACCTTCCAAAAGCTTACTGCAATCGGATATAGAGTTTTAAAAAGCAAATTAGTTGCTTTACAAAACCGCAATTGAGTATAATAAGTGCAAGGGTTTGATTTTTCCGAGAATCCAGAGATAACAATCGGACGATGCAGCCCCTTGAAACGTCTAAAAAGGGTGAAGAGCCTAAAGTTTTTCCTGACCTTCCAAAATACTGGTAAAATGGTATCTCGCAATAAGGCTAAATATCTTTATGATGTTTAATGTACAAAAAATAATTAAATGAAGTTATTTGGAAAATAAGGGCAAATAATACAGATGAAAATTAAATTTAACGGCTTATTGTTGAAATGAAGTCAAATGATACACATTGGTTGCGAACATCAGCTTCAGAAATGTGCTAGACTACTTCAAAAAAGATTGTTCTTCAACTTTTGCTTTTGCAACGTGTCAAATCTTTAAAGTGTCACTGCAACTCATAGTGCTGTCCAACAGATGGACTGCAAAATCTGTTAATTGCCCTATCTTAAAAACTGCTATGTAATTTTAATAAAAACGAACGCCCTTTTCATTAACATTTTTTAATGAAGAACAAATATAAAATTTTAATTGGCGACACGACATTGCCATAAATAGGAAGAAAGCTTGTCGTTTTATAATCTTTTCCATAACTTTAATGTTAACTTTGCATTATTTACTATTGTTAATTGTTCCATTAAATATGTTCACTTCATCTATATTAATTTCTGTTGCCAAAAGTATGTCAGTTTTAAAATAAAGTTTCTAGCGGTGGAAATAAATTCTTTTTTTAATTCGTATTAAAGCTGGACAATTTTTCGGCTCTGTGTCGAGTGTCAAGCGTCGTTGGTTTCGTTTGCAAAGCGTGCGAGTTCGAGTTTTAGTCCGGCAGTTTCATTATGTTATCGAATTATTGATTTCTGTTCGAATAAACGAATGTCTATACTGTCTGAAATTCCCTCCTACACCCACGCGATCCTTAAAATATGCCATATCGGGAATGATAAGCTAACTACTAGTTCTGTCCATGACTCATCCTTCCTACCCTTACTTTTTTTTATAAAAAAAGATGTTGAACTGAGTAACAAACAGTTTTTAAGGAAAAATTCTGTTGAGATAAACTCCATAGTTTTAAAGAAAGCTAAAATATACTTGATTTAAATAATATGTACTTATTTACTCAGTAAGTATATTTTTTTTGAATGATAAGTAGTAATATATTATTTAAGATGCTCTTGGCTAAAAATACCGAGTAATAGAAATTCAGGTTGACGGTTTTATGTTAGACATGTTCGGAAAAAAAAATATTTCATTATTTTTTCTTTTGAATAACTACACAATTAATCCTTTCAAGATGTCTATGTACAAGATTACCGTTCACTGGCGTAGAGGAAGTGTGTGGGAGGACTTATTGCTTCTGCAACCCCAGTGCCAGCGGTTTAACACTTAAAACTCAATGACCGTACACTGGTTATTGCCTCTTTAATACTCCCGCACAGGATTTATTGGTGCTGTATTATTCCATTGCAGTTTCCGAATCCAATTTTTAAAACGACAAAATTCCGCAAAACAAAAAGCTTATAATTTCATTCAAAGCATTTTAGTTATTTAAAATAAATAACAGTTGATTGAATTTAGTTGAAATACTAACCGTGTTGAATAATTATTGATAATTTATTCATATCAATAATTTTAAAATACTACAGATTTTGCTGATTGGAATTTTCATATTAACGAGTATTATACAAATACTTTGAAATGGATGAATAAAAGAGGACTCATAATAGAACTTAAAAATACGTGGAAAAACAATGTTATGAATTTGATTTTATATTATAATGTGTTTTTGAGAGGTTAACGCCAATGTATTACATTTAAAGACTTATTAAAGCAGTCAGCACGGTAAAGCAGGTGCTTTTATATCGTAAAATATTTATTTGATACTTCTTAAATCTTATACCTAATGTAGCCTTTCTATAATGTGTTTGAAAATGCTTCTCAAATAAGCGAAACTTTCCCCACAATACGTGGAATAACAACGTTACTTAACAACAGCAGTAATATGCTAACCCTTTCCCTTTGGAAAAAAAAATCAAGATTGTGACTAAGAAAAGAATAGTTGTCAGCTTATCGCTTTCTATCTATATTGTACTTTTTAAAAATTCTCCAGCCGGTATTTTGTATCAATGAAAAATATAATTATTTATTCGATTCTCTTAATTTAAGAATTAATAAGTATAATTGAGTTATTTCAAGCAAATAAAACTAAATTCAAATATTCGAATACTATTTGTATAAACATATTGTGTATAAAATAATTATCGGTTAACAATTTAATTATAAAATATAACCAACCATGCATATTTTGATAGATCAACACAACAAAAGATATTACTGAATGAGTAAATGGTTTTTCATTTTTTCATTTTAAGTAGTTTTTTAAAAATGAAAATAAAAATGCGAAGTTATGGTAAGCGTAATACGAGAATAATTATTTACTATCGATAATTTGACGGTTTTTATGAGAAGTGTTAATATTAATATCATTTCTATCAAGAGTCTTATTTTTGTTATTTATTTCAATCAAAATAAGACCTTATTGGCAAGTTCATTGATGGTGGATTCACCCAATCTTAATCGAATACCCATGGAAATAAGTTTGGAGGAAAGAAGCATGGAATAGGGAAAAAATTTTTCAGATTCAACCTTCATAAGACGTCATCAAATTCTAAAATATAACAATGGCAATACAGAGTGCCTCGCCTGACATTTGTCTTTACCTGGAATCATTGGTTGTATAATAATATTTCTGCCCATTGTGTATTTCAAACGTCGAAAAAGTTTAATTAAATGCTTTCACAAAGATACGTATTCATAAACTTTTTGTTTGACGTCAAAAGGAAGTCGAAACAATGGTGACAACAATTAGATAAAAAAAAATTACAGTAAAATTATAAAGGTAAAGAAGATTTTTTTTTTTAAAAATAGCAGGACACTCAACGGACAAATTATAGCAATGATTAATGAACAATTTTTGCGGTCGATTGTGAAAAAATATTTTTCATGACAAAAGTAGATGACATGTTATTCTCCGAGAATCACTGCCCATTCTGCATTATGACGTTTTAGAATAGCAATAAGCCAGCTTCATGACATCATATTTCTAAACGATTGCATTCAAAGGTAATGGCTTATAGAAGAGTCCATTCGGTTGTTAAGGATGAGAGTGCTTGATGGAACATCATTTTACAATTTGAATTGATCTATTTTGTACAGTTCTTATAATGATGAGTTTTATAGCTTACGACCCGGATTTACCTGTCAAGCTTTAGAAATCAGTTTATGTACATACGTGGAGATTTTGATTAGTAAGGTAAAAATCTTCAATACGGATTCCGGATTGATATTTGTTTTTTAGAAGCACGGATTTCACGGACACAATACGATAAAAGGAAAAGTCTTCCCACGTGCCTTCTGATGATTCAAAAAAATACATTTGTTACTTCTTCATTCTTAATTGATTTAAGCTGAATTTGAAAACATACTTCATAAGAAAGCTTGCTTGGCCACCGCAACAACGATAGCTCATTTTAAAGATTTAAAAAAAAATACTATGTGCTTGGCTTTAAAGCTATTGAGAAAATATATTTTTTTCGCATGTCATTGTCATAAATGAACGTTTTGCAGTAACCGGATTGCTATTATGTGCAAAAGAGCTTTGCGAAGAATTTATGTTTTAAGATTTTTTTCAATTTTTTTTGTGGAACAATAAAGTTTTTTTGCTTTGCTTGCAAGCTATAAAATTGAAGGTTATAATAATTCATAAAAAAGAATGTTGTTATCAATCGATTTTATGTCCACGTACTACTTTATTTACTTGGTAGAACTGCATTATAATACGGTAAGAAAAATAACAATGTATTTTAGTTCTACATAAATTATTTAATATATTTATTGATAGCTATTTCGGCTAACGCCTTCGTCAGAACAAGATACAATTTAGCCTTTTATAAAAAAATTAATAAGCTTCCAGTTCAATCAAAAAACACAATGCTATACCTACTCTTAGATAAATAATAATGATTTCAATTAAATGACACAGAAAATTGATGCTCTTTTCTTATGGGTGGTTATCAAAGTAATCTATGAAGCAAATATCCAATTACAATTGAATGTTAAAAACTCCGATAGACTAGCATTTGCGTTTCTCTTGAAATGTGTCTGTACAGTTGAATATGCTTGAAACATAAGACCTAGAAAACGAACGCAGCGACAAATCTCGAAGTTGTTTTTACATTTTTTTTATATGCTTTGAGCAGGGTCATAAAATATAATAAATGTTTTCATGCCGCTACTTTTTGTCGTGACATAAAAAAGAAACTGCAATTTTCCTTCTGAAGGGATTAAGTATTTCAAAAAGATTAATGCATTTTATTTCCCGCCAACGTCTGGTGTTGAATTCGAAAAAATCCAATTTACAAATATTCGCATTATAAACACGAAAAAAAATTGATTGAAGTCCCGTTTATAAAACGAAAAAATTAATACGTTTCGCGATTTGATTTATAACAGAATGGAAGAAAACATTGGTTCGACTTTCCACAGAGGGAGCGGAGCGACTTAGGTATGTATTAAATTCGCGAGAGCGGCATTGCGATAAAAATAAATTTCAATCCGTCTCTTGGTTTTCAGCTTGTGTTCGGAGCAAAAGAACACCGCCGACTGGGAAAAGAACAATGGGATATCTATTATTACCGAGAGATGAAATTGTTTTGAATTAAAATATCAATTAGATTTTATTCAAATAATATTTCAGCCACATTAAATATTTTTATTTTTGTAAACATGACATTTTACGTAAGAATTTCTTTGAAAAAATCTTATTTCATTTCAAATGATATTTTAACATCAAGTTATTTAATTGAATACATTTTATATTACTTTCTTAAAATACCATTCCTGATAAACATTTCAAGAGAAATAATGAAACAGTATGTGTGGTAGGTGTACAGTGGTAAGAGATTCTTTGCCATTTATTACACAGTGAATCTTAAGTTAGTTTAAATATAATAAATATAGTTATTCTTTTAATGAAGATAAAATCTGAATAAAAATTAAAATTTGAAGCTAACTCGATTTAAAACTGAACTGAAAAATCAAAGATGATCTTTGTTGACGTGTGAACAGTTATTTAAATATGTTTCATCATATGATTGTTAACCTATATTAATTTGATATGTATACAGTTAACTTGTCTACAGAATCAAGTTGTAAATAAAGCTTATTACAATTTAGAATTAGTAATCTGACACTTGACACTATTCATAAGTAAAACCTCGAATTAAAAAAAATCGATTTGATATTATACAAAACATGTTGCAACAACATATATTTCTTGATTTAATCGTCTGTATATCATTCTGACAACAATTATATACACAAACTATCTGTATGCGGATGTTCAGAGACAGCGCGTGTATGTTAGAGAAATAGAGACCGAGAGTGCTTAACGAATGATGATTCCTGTTATCACTTGCATACATCACATTGTTCTTAATATCGGTGTAATAAAAACAAAACTGGAAATCGATTAAACTGCTCTTCGTTTTTACCAACAATTGTTTTGTATCTTTTAATCAAGTTCTAATAAATACCACTAGTGATATTTTTCATCTAGCGTAGCCAGTATTTGATAATGTTGTTTTCATATTGAAAAATTCTATTGGTTGTATTGTCCTTTGTAAAGCAAAGTTGTGTGTGGGTGTTACTTGAGCGTGTATTTTACGAAAATGAGCACTTCAAACGAAACTTTTTTGAAACAAAACAATGTCTTTAAAGTTTATGCAAATTGTATTTAAAATTCCGCTGACGACCCGCACGTCTGTGTCATTCCCATTGCACGCTAAACATCTGGGTTTTTTTTATGTCGCGTGCTTTTTTGTTGCTCTTATCTATTAAAAAAAATATTTTATTTAAAAGTTAACAGGCGGAAGCTGTTGTGGTAAACCCCCCCGGCTTTGCGCTCAAGTTGCGGAGTTCCCGCACTCGCACCCACGTTTGTAACCTACGTACTCACCTACTATTTTGCAAGCGGCATTTGCCACTATTCAACAGCGTGGAACAAGTTCTCAAGCTGTGTGTAACATGAAACGGCAAGTGACACGAAGCCGATACAACATGTCATGTCATCTATTAACAGCACTATGAGAGTTTATACAATTTATAGTTTTTTTTATGACCACAGCATTTCATATTATATCACGAGCGGACAATAATTAAAACTGAAGACTTAGATAGTGCTAATTTCCCTTTTCATCTACCTTTATAGTGGTAAAACATAACAAAGCATTGATTTACAATAATACTATCGGTCCCCTTCAATCAAATGATGTATCAACAAATGTAATTTTGATTCAGCGGTAGTGTTTTAATTATAAAATAATTAACAACTTTGCTAAATTTGGGAATGGTTTGAATTTTGTACTTTTCCATCGCCTTTCGGCATTTTCAGGCATTTCCAGTGCTCAAATTACCTTGAGCTTGACTTTCTTTTGTGCATTTAAAATGCCTGAAAATGTCCCCGTTCGTTCGCGACAAAACTGATGGAAATGTACAAAATTTAAACAATTCAAATTAAGTATTGAAATTCCATCATGCACCTTCAGTCGAAATTCTAAAAAACTTTGCTATTTAATTGGAACACTGAAAGATTTTGTAGGTGATTTTTTTCATTCGAGACGAAACTCGTGTTACATATTATAATATTAACACAAACATACAGAATTTGAAAATGAATTACAGATCAGCTATCGAGGAATTATACTGTTTTTTTTTTTTTTTCCTATATCCGCTCCCTATTCGGAGCATATGGCCGCCACACGGTGCCTCCAAGATTCTCTGTCTCCCGCCAACCTCCTCGCATTTTCCTAGGTCATCCCGGCGTCTGTTTATTGTCTATATACGTCTATATACGTTTAGCGTCTATATACTGTTTATTTGTTTATAAATATTTTTGTTTCTAAGTAAGGATTTTAAATACAAACACATGTTATTCACGGTGAAATATTGTAGCTTTTGAATAACTATGATTAAATGACGCTATATAATGAAAAGATATCCAATGATACTTAAATGATGTAAAATGTAAGAACTGCCTGTTACCACTGCGCAATCAAAACATATTAGATGCATTATCATTTCATCTCAGAACAATCTTTGAAAGGTAGATTTAAAGAAAATACTTATCATTTTATAAAAAGTAAGCAAGTCTATAAACATTGTCTCGAAGACCGAAAATACATCATATCATAGTATTTAATATATCTGAAAACCTGTCAGTACAAAAAATAATCTGACATTGAACACGATTATTTTGCGTGTGAATAACATAGTGTGTCGTTATTTTTGCTGTAATGATCTTATCTCTGTTTCAGAAAAAAATATTTTTTACTGAAAGGTGAGCCTTAGAAAATATAATTTATACAAATAACACATAAGCACGTTTGGCGCAATAGACAAATACTAAAATGTATTTTAATAATAACAAATGAAAGTGGGCAAAAACTGGCTATCAAATAATTTGTCATTGAAATAAATTATCTTTAACACAATTTGAATTAAAAATAAATAAAATAAAGAATGTTTTTTGAACGCATATTTTCAAAAATATCAATACATAAACTAAGACAATAGATATTGATTGAGTAGGCATTTACTTGGTAGAACTCCATTATAATACGGAAAGAAAAATAGCAATGTATTTTAATTCTACATAAATTATTTTATATATTTGTTGATAGTTATTTCGGCTTACGCCTTCGTCAGAACTATAATTTATGTAGAATTAAAATACATTGCTATTTTTCTTTCCGTATTAAGACAATAGATGTTAAATATTACTAATAAACGACAAAAACTTGCGTAGAATGTTGAAAATATTGATGTGACGTAAAACAGCTTAATGTTTCATAATCGTTTTTGACAAAAAAACAGAATTTATTTTGTAAGTTGACAGTGAAATAATGATGACAATCTTAGAACTTTTTCAAATAAATTTAGTTAAAAAAGTGTGCAGATGCGGTGCAACTTTGAAATTTTGCTTACTCAGTTATTCAACCATAGATAATTTTGAAATTCATATATATGAAAGAATGCGATAAATACAAGCTTTTTTGATAACAAGGTAATTGTAGGCAAAACTGTCAAATAGAACCTTTTCGAAGTAAGGTAACGAAATATCAACCATCTTTTTTTCATCAGAATTTTTTCCGGACGATGAAAGAACTTAATATTTTTAATATTATATCACTGGTGGAGAGAAACAGTTGGTATTGTGAACATCTGAATTGAAAGTCCATGTTATAGAAGTGTTTTAAAATCCAAAGAATAGGACAGAATTTTTGCAAAAATAGTTGAATCTTTTTTTGTACTCCCTAATACTCCTGTCATCGACCGCCACTGATCCAGACTTAGTTTGTACTCGTATCTTGTTAATCTTCAGTGAAATTTGCGGTAGTCTAAGTGTAGGTACTACATTTATGTATTTTGTTCACGCAATCATCTTAGATTGAGGGCATCTGGGGCAGGGGGTATTTACGATTGCCCTGAGCAATTCGCTCGGGAAACGTGAGTGCGGGCAGCGCTATCATACCTTTCGCCCTTGTGACGTGTTTAGCCTCGCTCGGCTGTTGCATGGTGCACACTGAACGTCGATGCTGTTCACGTCGTGTTGCGGTGCCGCCACGCGTGCACCAACCTCTATAAAAAAAATGAGATCGGGTACGGTACCCAAAGTAAGCTTTATTTGTTAACGTTAAATAGGGGCCGTCGGACTATTTCAAACAAAGAGTGACGGCTTGTTATGAAGAGTGTAGGGGATGGCTTAAAAAGTTACATCATTAAAATATAATTATACGTGTAGATATGTTTATTAATTCATTTATGCTGACGGTTTATTAACTTTCAATCGAAAAGAAATGTGACGTCATGAATACAAGTTTTGTGACTATTGGGGGGAGGCTTATTTATTTTAAATCGTTTGATATAACCAGCTTTATAAAAATACTAACGCTATGTCACGACTGCTTATTCTAAAGCAGGGGTTCTTATCCTTGTTGCAACTCCGGCTGCATTTGAGATTGAGGAGAATAGTTACGGGAGCAGACCGGACTAAAAAAAAAACAAATCCTGAATACTTCGTACATATTTATTATTTTTTAACATTGCTTCCTGTGAAGCTTTACACGTGTTACAAATATGAACTGTTTTTTACATTTGGAAAAATAATTTTAATAAATAACATAAAATTCTGATAAAATTTGGGCTTTTTCGTCATTTGATACTTTGCAGAAGGCGCACCATAGCATAGCTCCGCGGGTGCAATGGTACCTGCGGGCATAAGGTTAAAAACTTCTGTACTAAAGCATTCGCTGTATATCTCATTTTAAATTATAAAAGCTTTAAAAAAATGAATACGCTTAAGTATTGTCAAACTAATGGCTAATAAATGCGCTGCCTGTTGAAGTGGACTTCTTCAGCAGTGAATTTGATGCTTTAAAATTTTTTGTCTTCTTATGTAAATAATATGTTTCTGTTCTGTTTCTTATTTTTAAAGTTTTTGTGTAATATGTTATGTAATTTTTATTGATTTGTCAAATGCATGGCGCATTGGCGCTTGCTGTAATGCCATGTATTTTATATAGTTTTTTTTCCAATAAATAAATAAATAAATAAAAATAGCTACATTAAAAAATAGTAGCACATTCTTTGTACTTATTCCATATTAAATTCATTATGAACGGATTGGATTTGCAATCGGAAATCAAACTCAATCTTCACTTTCAATCAATTTAAAATGCTGGCGATAAGCGAAATCGGTCCTGATACTAATAAATCTAATGAGGAATAAGTACAAAAAATGAGATATTATTTTTTTGAATATTACCATTACACCAGGTTATGACAGTGAACATCTCAAAAATGAATAATAGATCAATGGATAGAGTTTATAAAAATACCTCAAGAAAGAAGAAAGCTTCTGGTGGTAAAAGTCGAATATTAGGCGGTTCATAATTACTCTTATTATTGTATAGTTGAAATATAAATAGCCGTATCCCGCAATCTTTTATACTCCTACGTGTCTAGCTTAACCAAGAGCTAGAATATAAAACTTAAGCACGTTTTGAAATTAATTATTTGTTAAAAAATAAACGTGAAGTGTAAGCAAAAATAATAAATTATGTTTCCCGCATGTACCATAAAAAATGCGTGAATATAGTGTTAAATTGGAAAACGTTGCTTGAATGCTTAACAATATTCACGAAGGTAATGAAAATCTGTGGAAAATAAATTATAGCCAACATTAGGAAAATCAATCTTTGTCTACATACATTCATGGATTGTAATTATTATAAAAAAAGCTGAAACTGTTTGTGTTATAGCCACTTATAAGTCCAACAACATTTTGTCGATTTCTAAAGTAATCATTTAATGAAGACAAGTCTAGCATGCTTAGACTAAATCATCTTTAGTGCGTCATAAAAAAGTCTTTCTTGAAAGATACGAGATCTTAAAGTCAAAACGTTTGACTATAATTAAGGGAGAAAAATTGAAAAGAAATAAATCTTATTTCACATAAATAATTTATTCTTTGAGAAATTCATTTAAAGCTGCTTGTAAAGTTGGTATTATCCAACTTTTCTTCAACCCGATGTTGTGTTATATGTAAAGTCTTAAATCTTAAATGTATAGATGAATGAATGGTTATAAATTTGCTTTTAACATTTCCCATTCGGTACTACAAAAAAGTTTTCTTCGGTGATGTGTTGTAAAGACGGTGTTTTACAGTTTATTGAAATTCGTGTGTGGTCAAACCTGCAGCTAGAAAAATGAACGGGTTTTTCCCGCAAAGAATTAACAGTCAATAAATCACACACTTGCACGCGTTTGAATGTATTGGTGCTAATTTATCACGTAATCTCTACCAAATCTTCGCGCTATGAATAATTTTATTATTTTGTAAGTGCATAAAGAAAGAATACTTAACACCAAAATATAAAAACAAAAAACCCCAAAATATATTAAATGTATAGAGTTATTTCAATTATTATAAGCTATGAGCAATATTTACATATCTAAGTTAAGCAAATGTTCATAAAAATGTTAGCAACATAAATTTTAAAGTTGTCAAGATACCCTTAAGCTACAATAAGTGATCATTTGAAACTATTTCATCTCAAAGCGACACATTTACGTAGGTAATAGGCTTCATTGTAACGTTGCTCACAAAATTTTAAAACTAAACCAAATATGATGTAAAACGATTCAATTTGTTTATTTGACTTTTGAGATGGAGTTAATCAAAATCATTAATACTTATTTTAGTTGGAGGTTTTCGTTCTCCGAACATATCGCGGTTTGTTAAGCCGTACGGCTTTTATCTTTGAATATATTCCTCGTGCGTTACAGAAAATGTCAGCTTTAACGTACCACAATAATGGGGAGACGTCCTCGGCAAAGTAGAATTAATTCTCAGAAAGCCTTATAATTTAGATTCCCCCATTTATTTCTAAAAAAAAAATAGCCAACGTGCTTTAACTGTCTACGGTCTTTTCGTTTTTGGAAAGTTTCAGCTGAAGAAATATATAGTTTGTTTGCTTAGTTTAGTAGGTTTACACTTGTTTACAGTTAAATAACAATTACTTCTGGGGAAAGTTTGGTATTGGAAAGACGCATAAGTTTAGTCGAACCTCAAATATATGAATTCAAGAAAATCAATTTAGATGCACTTAAAAACGTTAGTATTTTTTGCCAAGCCCGTTTCATATAAAAATTGATAAATTTATAATTAAAATAAATTTTACTAAGACATCAATAAAATCAAATACTTTAATACACTAAGCACTTTTTAATTTATATTTATAAAATTAGACAGTAATTTTAGCCGTACTAATATATTATATAATTAGTTCCGGTTCTAATCTTAGTAAATTAATTGTGGAATAAATATGTACAAAAAAAAGTATTGAAAGTTTGCACCATACAAGTAATTTATACCGTCAATAATATCTTGCTTAACATTTTTTATGATTTTTTTTTTAAATTAATTTTAATTTACAGACATTTATAAATCATCAAATTGTGCTTGAATGAATATTTGTCCCAATTTAAGTAAGTTTTTAATGTCTCTAATGTTATATTACTCTTGAAGCCATTCTAGCATGCAATCATTGATTGAAAAGCTTTCTGATAAAGGCAGTGCATAGTATCATAAGTAATGTTTTCACTAACATATATATCGCAAGTCGTAGCGAAACTTTTGAAGCTTCTTCTACTACTCAGTCATCTTTTGTAAGTTGAGAGTCTTCCCTAATACTGCGTTTTTAATACCATTCACAAAAGTGCAGCAGTGAATTGCTCAGGGCTGACAAAGTCACTTCCTGATCCTGTATAAATAAATAATAAATAAAAAAAAATGTAATAACTCAAAAATGCTCCATGGCTTAGGTTTCAATTTAAAAATTCTTTTAGAAACGTTTTTTAAGCGTAAATTTTTCTTGCTATATCTATAACGCATTTTTCATCGATCACTTTTAATTTACCTATTTTAATGTAGGCATTTTAGGTGTACGAATAGTCTTGAACTGACGTTTTTCGTGCACTTAAAATGCATGAAGATGCCAAAAGACAGAACGCGGGTTGTTAGCGACAAAACTCATGGACAAGTTCACAATTTAAACGATTCAAATTGGATATTGAAATAACATCAAGCACATTTAGTCGAAATCCTCAAAAAAAAATACAGATACAAATAATTTTATGTGCTATTTTCCGAAATTTTATGATAATCAGGACCGATCATGTTGACAATACAATAATGCTCAAGGTAAGTTAAATCGGTTTTTTTATCTTTTATTATTATGTTTTCAACCCTGTTAAAATCATGGTTTTAAATATCTACCACATTCTATTTATGTAATATCTGATAATTATTTATTAACTTTAAAAAAAACTATTCAAATACTATTCGTTCAAATTTAAAAAAAAGCTGAAAAGTGTAGTGACTTCTAACACTTGATTTAATCATCGTTTTCGTTTTTGTGAGTGTGGGAAAACAAATGTGTTCAAATTATCCTTAAGCGTAAAAAACTACTTTAAGTATCGTTTCTTGGTTCTTTGGTTATCTACGATTGCAGGCCTATTTTAAAAAGCGCCGTATCGTAAGCTTTTGTTGGGCTTTTGTATGGGGAAACGTAACAATGACTACCAATACTGTTCTGTAAAGAAACTCCCGATGCCAGTGTTGGATTTATAATGATGCAGCCTTAGGCAAACGAATTTCATACCCTCTTTTTAAAAAAATGACGTGATTTTGGATTCTATAAAACATAGATTAAAAAAGATTTCAAATTTCTTTATACTCATTAAGACAAAAACGAGAGAAAAACACCAATATTTTGTAATATTAATGCCAAGGCAATGCTGATGGTGTTTGCAGGATAATAACTATATAACTATAGTATATTTTGTAAGAAAATTCAAGTTGCAAACACAATGTTAATACGTTATTTATTCGGAATCAAAGTATTTTGATTTACCAATTACCTATGGATGATTTCTTGAAGCTATATGTAAGGTTGCGAAAAACTTGACGGGTGACACTCTATAGCGAAAACCATCGAATTGTAAGCTAATTTTTCTTTTCCGTGACCTTTAAACTATCTAGTCTTCAAACAGAACGGTCACGTGAAAATGTTTATTTTCACATGTTTTCCAAATAATTATTGCCATTGAGCAAAAACAACTTAATATATTTTTATACCGAGGATTTATTTTTATGTACACTTGTTTCTAATAAATTTGAATAATGTTGCAACAATATTGAATTATTTATCTACGAAACACACTCACACACTCTGTCAAAGCATGCGCAGATATATATTGTGAGTGTGAGTGAATGGGTGGATTTTCGTTGAACTTTTCCTCTGTCTATGCTTGAAGCGTATTGAAAGTTTTGATTGAAAATTAAGTCCACAGCAGTTTTTTTCACTTTGTCAATAATTTGGTTCGTGGAGATAGAAATTATATTGTGGATATGCAATGCGGACACACTGGATGGTTTCCAACTCTCCCGTGTTGAGCTTGATCCGTATCGCGTAAAAACGTCAGTCATGAGTATACTTTTAACGTGCTCAACAGTGTGTACTCATGGAACCGTGATAAGTTTACTTGGCTAGTCATTCTCGAGTCCCCAGTGTTTGGGAATTTCCCCTTCGCACGCGCCGTCTCAAATAAGCACCCACAACAAGTTTGTGAAAAGGGTCCTTCCACTTTTGTTACATCCCCCGTTTACCTTTCATTATTATCCTTCACGTCAAGGTATTTACGCTGTAAGTGAAACTGAGTGATCTTCCGCGATCTCATTTTGGGGGTCGCAGTGACGTTCTTAATATTCAACAAAGGCCGCTCATAATGATTCGAATCAGATGTTTAAGTGTGAAGCTTGACCCGAGAAGTGACTATGTCAAATATATCAATTGTCCAGTAAAGACAATCGATTGTTATTAAAAATATCGGCTTAGGGTCGTTAGTGACAAGACTGTTAGAAAAGTACAAAATTCAAATGATTCAAATTTGGGTACGCATGCTTGTATAACCTATAAATAAGCTATAGGTAGCTAGTAATAAGTGTGTAATATATCCTTTTTTGTACAAATCACAGTTATAGAAAGATTTAAAGATAAGTACCTATCTCAATTAAGACAAACTGAATTGCTTTTGTAAGAAAATGAAATTTACTGAATTAAGACAAAATTCTTATAAGTAATATTAGTAATAGTAATAGTAAGTAAGTAATTATTAGTATAGTAACTAAAATGTAAGTACTATTATTCACTTTTATTTGAAATAAAAACGATTTAAATATGAAAGTGATTCCTTTTCGATAACACTTGGTAGTTATTTTTCGGTTAAGCAGTAAAAAAACTTGATAAAAAAATCATTCGCAGCAACTCTTATAAAATGTTATATTTATCAGAGAAGGTTTGTATCAATCTTCTTGTGCACCACTGCTTGTTGTAACGGTCTTTTTATGGGGGCATGTGATGTCTATTAACATTTTAAATGATTAATTTATTACAATTGTAGAGTTTCACTCCAATGACAATGCCTTAAAGGTATAAGTAAACCTCCTCGCAGCGAGTTTAAAATGGAAACTCTGTTTGCATGATGCCTCCAGCATAGAAATTCCACGTTACCCATGTCAAGGAGAAGGGACAAAGGAAGTAAGCACTGACTGCTGTTCCTAGAGAATTAGGAACTAGAGTGCACAGATGATTTTAAAACAAGACGAATAGTATGCCCTCTCGGTTCTCAAAAAGGGAGTTTGGTTTATTGTTGCAGTTGAGGAAAATGAATGTAAATAGTTTGGGGTTAATGACATCTAAAGTAAAGCTTTGTTGTTACCATTTAAATAGTTGTCAGCTTGATAATGGAATAACTTTGAATATTCAAACTAAATGTTTCAATAAAACAATTAACAAAAATAAATAGTAGACTTGTTAGCAATTTTGCACTACTATTTGTCTGACAGTTTCACTTTCGATATATATATTAATATAAATATTAACAAACGTACAACTAATGAATTGTTTGATATTTTTTTTTAGTTTGCAGTAATTTACGATTATGTTTTATGGGTGGTTATTGAAAAATAATTGCCGCTTAATAAAATTAAAATAAAAAAATCTAGCAATCAACAACTTTATCTGATAAAATAAAAACAAATCAAATGAATAATTATAACTTTCTATTGAAGTTTTGTAAAAGCTGATTATTTGAGCAGTGAATATTTGTTAAGCAAAACCAAAAAGTACAATATCTGAATAAAACTCCTGTTATAATTTTAGCGAGTTAACACGATTCCTGGTATGTAAAAAGAATACCCAAATATTTATAACGGGAAACGTTAACATGATTAAAAAGCTTTCTGATTCCCTCTCTGTTTGTTCGCTGTTGTATATTGCTTGATTTTTCTAGATAAATTTATCAGAATTGTTTTTTTTTTGTATTCTACATTACGTTTGTACTATGATATTGTTTTTGGAAACATGTGTATAAAAAAATCTACTATTTATAGCGTGTTAAAATCGTCCTTAATCCTAAAAAAATGACAAATTATCTGATAATAAACATTCATTGTTTGTTTTTTTCTGTCCGTTAATAATTTTCATCCTCTTCAAGAGCAGAGGATTTTATTGCAAAAAATGAATAAAAAAATAATCTACAGTAAAAAGCTTAATTATTTCAAATAACCTCTTAGTTTGAAAGTTGTGAAGGGGTGATATCGATGTGTGAAAGGTGGTGTTCTTAGAAAGGCGTGTCTAAAGATTTTGTTGTCAATTTAAGCTGTAACAGTGACTGTGCTTAACACAACAGTCTAGTCTTGCGATGATGCTGTTTCTACTTTGCCACCGCTCAAGCAGTTCACAGTGAGCTTTCTAACGCTTTGTCATTTCTCAGGTCAGCTATTGAGAGTGGTTATATTTTCCACCCACTCTGTTTCGTCTACTAACTGGAAGCGTCTCATTTGTATAAAGTTATTATTCTCTTTGTGCTATTTTTTTCTTTTATCGACACTCATTGTAAATGGTGAATGGAAAAATCTTTTTTTTTCTTTTAAACATAAGTATAAAATAAATTTTGCCTGTTTAGCGTTTAAACGATTCATCGGTTATAATTAAATGTTAGTAATCCTGAAAATAAAACACACGTTGTCATTTAAAAACATAAATTTCTTTTATCATTTTAAATTCTTTATTACATTAGGAAGTTTTAAATAAAATACTCTGTATTTTTTACATGTAAATTGTTGTATCTTCATTAAGTGAAAAGTAAAGTTACTGCACCAAAATATCAAGGACTATTCGAGAAGCTGTTTATTATCGATGTATCGTGTTTGGGTTATGTTCTTCTGAAAGCATATTTTAAAATGTATTTTATATAAAGCGCTGGCCGTTGTATACGTATGGTTATTTCATTATTTTGTAGTCAACTGAGAAAACGTTGCCGACCGAATTCAACTTTTGCCTCAAGGATATTATTCAATATAGCTCTGGCGTTGTTTGTTGTCAGAATTTAATACAATGAATAACTTTGTTAATTACATTTTAAACAAAAAATACGTGCTTACCTTCAGGCTGTGTATGTAATTATTTCAAAACCTGGATTCGAAAATTACAATGTCAATAACAAATACTTTGGAGACCAGCAATTGAGATGTCTACTAGAACAGTAAAATTATCAGTATCTTAAAAATAATTAATTAATTAATACGGATAGGAAGATGTCGAATTTTTTATATTTTTGTGATAATTTAGCCAACGCTCTGAGGTTATTTGTTAAGCATAGATAATTTATAAATTATGAAATATTTTACTATTAAAATAAATAATGTTGAGGTTCTTTATAAATTTGTGAAAGATATTTAATATATAATATGATATTTAGCAATGTAACGATTCATTTTGTATTACTTCTTCTCCAGTACAAACACTTTTAAGGTGTTCACTGTCAATAAATTCTTGGTGGTTAGATCGGTTTCACACACTGAGTTTCCATCGATCTACATAAATTATTTTGTAGGATAAGAACAAAAAATAATTTATTTGTTTTTAGTACAATATTTAAAATAATCTAAAATATCTTATAACACGATAATTAATTTTGTACTTGTCTATGAGTTTTGACAAACGACGTCAGTTTAAGTTCATTTGCGTATTTGAAATACTCGAAGATATCGAAAGGCGAAACACGGGTCGTTAGGAGGAAGCCTTATGAAAAATTCCATAATTTAAATGTTCAAATTTGATATAGAAATTCTATAGGAAAAGGACCTTCAGTCGACATCCTCAATTATTTTTGTCATTCATTTTCAGTATAAATAATTCTTAATTTTAATAAATAAGGCTTCATGAAATCACTGCTATAATATTCTTGATAATTGTCATGTTCATTCGACTAACTCTTAAATGAAAATATAAAGAATTTGTAAATAGCGCTGTTTTGAAGTACGTATATCTATGTAAATGTTTGTACTTGGTCCTATGTTTTGTCGTTCGCTTCTTAGCACGGGCTTTGCTCCTTTGCTTCACGAAGAATGTTCACTCCACCACAATGCGCAATGGTTTCGTGCAAAACGTAACAGAAAACCGCTTATTAGGGTGCTAATTCAACCCTTTCAAAGAGCGTAATTTAAAGCAAGACTACCGACGTTCAGGTAAATACAGCTTAAACGATTAATGTTGCGATTTAAGCTCCACTGGACTGAAAACATTATATTCAATACTAAGCCTAATTAAGCTTAAGGTTTTAAAGTAGTTACATACTTTCTTAAATTAACTTGTATTTGTTCTTATATTTTACCAAGTGGCTCGATACCAAAAATGGATAAAATAAAGAATGTTGCAATACTAAATGTAGACTTAAATTACATAGTTATAAATTTACATACAAAAATATCCCTAGATATGACACTAGTTTCTGCTGCTTTAATGAAACACTGTGATCATTAAATTAAATATACGTTACAGCGAGTTATAGTATGCTTGAATAAAACGCACAGGACAACAAGCTTAATTTGATGGGTCGGCTATTCTTGTTTTAATTGAAATCATATCACTTAGCATTTTTTTGACACACTTTTGATCTAAGATTTACCACCAATTAAAGACAATCTAAAAATCAGAGAGACAGGCTAGATAGAAAAAAAAACAATACAACCAATGACACTATCATTAAAAATTGATTGAAACGTGGAATGTGTGTCGGGTAACGCATACATTTTATTTTAAATAATTAACTGTTTTTAAATTCTCAAGAGCAAATATCTTACGCCACAAAAATAGACTACATCTTACAGAAAAAATAAAAAATGTCATGTTGATGTTTGCCAAAAGAATGCCAAAAAAATTCCCCGCATTTGTTGCCTTGGTAAACTGTGAATTTTACACGGATTTTTTTTTATCTGAAATCCTATCGTCTTTAAAGCAAATTGTTTGAGAATTTTTTCCTTATATAATTTGTATGCTTAGTCTCAAATAACACTTTTATTTTTATTATAAGTGAAGTTCATTAAAATAAATATTATTTATGGTGTCGGGGTTCGACGAAAGATGAAAGACAATCGTGGTATGAAATATAAAGCGGGACATGAGATGAACGTTTTTTAGCAAAAATAAGTTGTTATTGTAGCATAGTTCGTTCTACATATTCATGAAAATGAAATGAATTCAAATGTACAACACTATTTCTTGAAAATATGTTCGTACCGTGTTTATTAAAAACTACTTTTAAGAAGATGATTTCAAGCATATAGTTGACATTAGTAATTATATGAAATGAGTTCCAGCATTTTTAATGTTGTTTATTTAAAGAAATATTTACATTTTATTTATGTGAAAATGATATTATCCGAAATTTTAACCAATAACTTTGTTATTTTGCTGATTTTTTGAAGAGTTTGGCCTTCATTAGGATCATATTCATTTTGATTTATTCACTGTCATAGCGTTCATTACTAACTTAGAATTCTATAATACGAATTTTATAGGTCTTTTTTAGAAATAAAAAATTAATAAACAGTATTTTTAACAAAACTACCAATTTTACATATGTAGCTTCCGACTTACACATTTGTTTTACATGAGATTCGCCTTCCAAATACAAGTTATTGCTATGGTAATCTGTAATTATCTTTTCTGTTTTTCATTGTAATAAAAGTAAAGATTTGAGAGTAAGTCTTCTCTGGTGAGTGAAACGCGTGAAGCAAATAGTTACATAGTCAGTGTAAAATTTGTATAGTTCATTTAAAAATAATAAATAAAAATGCTTACTTAATTGGTTTTTAATGTAGTAGCTTGTATTGCTAAGAGGTCTTAAATGTTTTAATAAAAGCCTATTTTACTTATGTACCTATTTTCTGTTATACCTTTTGCTTAATGTTTGTGTAATTAACGCTGTATTTTCGTATTTCTTATCAGTTGATAAAGCTCGCGATGAGCGAAACTGGTACTGATTTAAATAAATAAATTGTATCTAGAATAATTAAAAATATGAATTCATTTTTCTTAATGCCATTCCACCAAGTATTGACAGTGAACACCTTAAAATTGATAAATAAACTTTTAGCTAAATATCAACAAGTCCACCAAAGATACTTATTGAAATTGATCTGTGGTTTTATAATTCTCAAATTGTATACAACAGTATTGAAAGACATCATAAGTTTTTATATTGAGAATATTTTTTATCTCTATATATATAAAAATCTCGACACAAATCTTTGTCGCCAAACTCCATCGAAACGGCTGAACCGATTATTATGAAATTTTGTATGTATATTTTTTAGATATGAGAGAAGGTTATAAAGTATATTTCATACCGCTAAGTGAAGGATGTCTCTATCAAGACGTATTATAATATTTATGACATCTGTCATTATTTATTATTTTTGTTGTTAAATCACAGAGGGCGCGCGTGAAGTTTGACATTTCATACAGCGAATTACATTTAAACTTTGCAAAGCAGTCGCAAGAGGCGCTTTTCATAATCATATTAAAATATATCACATCAAAGTTTGTTATTCAACATTGATACAACGTGCATAACAGCAAATTTGTAATATTTTTGTTTATTTTGACCAATCCGGATAATCGAGGTTCTACTGTATTTCATTTTCCTATTTTAGGATAGAAAATATATTACTTTTTTTAAATTTACATTTAACTTCCGTTCCTTTAATGAAATACATTGAATTGAGAAAATGAATGATTGGTGTTTTTTGTTTTTATCAGCGGTTATCATCTACGGCGCTCCATTCTTCTTTCTTTCATAGATCCCATCCCCACACTCTTACAATACATTCGTTATTTTTTACTTAACAAGCAAAATATTCACTTGAAATAATTTATATGGAAGAACAACGTTTGCCGGGTCAGCTATCTATTTATATAAAACAAAGCCGTGTAAGTAACACCACTTATAAGTGGACGGCTGGACCGATTTTGTTGATCTTTCATTTTTTGGCTTTGTCACTGTCCCAAACAGCAGAATAAGTATTTCAACATCCCAAAATATTCCATTAGATCAAGCTCATTGGATCTACCTGGCTTGGCATTGTACAATTTACAACTGAAGGTTGGCTCGGTAGTCATCATGCTTCAAAATCTGTACCAACCAAAACTATGTAACGGAACACGTTTGGTGGTGAATGTGATTCACGAAAAATTTCCTATGTCATAAGGTGCTTCAATGAAGGGGATCAGCCCGCGTACAACCCATCCATCAAATAGATTAACAGAAAGCAGTGCAATAATGCTACGCGAATCATTTTAATACTCTTCAATAAAGCAAATGCCTTGCTGCCACGTGAATTTCATTCAATGTAATTAAAATACTTCATTTTGATTTTTGCACATTTATTTTCCATATTCATTTTGAGTATTGATTTTGACTTGATAAAAAACTAAATTTAGTTCAGCTAATACGTTAACACATGTATTGATACTGAGGCGGTACGAAGTTCGCCGGGTCAGCTATAATTATATATTATATGACAGAGATAATAAATTCAGAGCGCTTATTAAATTATCTCCATAACTACTAGCAGGGAGAATGTTAGGGCTGGGCTATCTATTTTATATCACATATTGATATAAATAAATGTTATCCGAATTATTACATCTAACACAAATAGTTTCATATCACGCTTGGATAAATAATATACGCCTAATTCGTATCGCATTAATGAGAAGTATGTGACTGAAGGAAAATATGGATTGCTTTAGTGCTCTAGATGTTATCAAATATCTCCTCATTATTTCTGTGATTTAATCTTATATATTATATATAACAGAGAGAAAAAATCTTTTAAAAATCGTACAAAATAAATAGTCGAATGGGGGTTTAGATAATTCTAGTGCAACACATCTCAAAGAGAGCATAGCGTTTCTTAAATTTAAGTATTGAATACATCGTTGCATATTGACATATGTCAATCATTGTGAGAAAATCGCGTTAATTTTGTTGCGTGGGTGTATTCGAGTTTTCAGAATTAAAATTAGCTCAATTGAATTGGTTCTTATATTAAGAAAAAAAAAATAAACTCGGGTAGGGAAAGGATATTGAATTTTTTAAGTGTGATTATTACTTATGTTAAGAAACCCTAGTGTATGTTTAATATTTTTTTAAGTAAGTTAAGTCACCCTATTTTTTTGATGTCAAGCACACTTATTTTATCTGAATTTTACCGTTGAAAATTATTTATTGCTTCATTATTTCACAATAAAGTACGAAATAGTTTAGAAAAATAACTTGAATTATATTTTATTATCGATGAGATAAATGCAGTGTTGTTCAAATGTTTAAAAGACCAGTAAGAAAGTAATGAAATATAAGCATCTGATATACAAAATATTCCCAGGGTTATTTTTGTTTTCTTTTAGATCCGTTCCAAAACATATGCTTTATGATATCTCACACATGCGTACAACGATTATACATTAATTGTGATCGAAATTGTATACCACTGGTTTGGATGCTAGCAAAAATAAGGCAAAGAATATTGTAAAAATGCTCAACAAAAATGATTAATAAATGACCCAGAAATACACGTATAAAAAATACCGATTATTTTTGTTACGTACAGTAACGTAGAACGATACGAGAGTTTCTTATTTATCTCTGTTGTGTATTTTCAGAAAACTAAATTATTTTGCTACCCATTTGCCCCAAGAGTAACCCTTCGGCGGTGTTGTACCTCTACCGTACTATTGGATGACCTAATTTATCCAATTATTTATACAACACTACGCAACTGTGTGCACAGAAGAAGCGTTGAAACTGCAAAAAATTAAAGAAATACAAGCCCAAAAAATCCACAACGCAAATAGTTTCTAAAATTTATTTCATTAATGCAATTTTCTTGCTGTAGCTCACTTGTGAACTCTCTTTTATTACCACAATACAGTATATAAATGTAGCGCTTTTTAAATCGAATGAATAGCGATCTTAAAATCAATCAATTTAAAAATTTCTTAAAATGAAGTAAAGAGAGGTTACCTTAGTACTAGCACCTTCTTTGTCCTTCTATCCCATCCATCTCAGAATAAAGATGATTGTAAGGGATCTATATTTTTTTATTAAGCAAAAAATCTCAATTTGGTGCTCTGCGACTCTACTCAATTTGATATGTGATATTTTACAGTCAAATAAATACGTCTAAAAACAATCAAAAACTGTTTCTTACAATCCTGTAATAAGATACTATCCAAATCATGGAGTCACGAAGAGCGGCGGCATGTCCTGGTAGGAAGCAAAGCGATTGGCGGGTGACAGGGGATCCTGGAGGCGTAGGGATGCGATACCTTCGCCTCCAGGTCCAAAAAGAATAATTTAATAGGTTATGCCCCCGTAAATAATCTTGTGTTTTATAAATTAAAAACGTTATTCGAAGTCGTATCAACGAAAACGATAGTAATTAAATCATCTCATGTTTCACTTGAGTTGTTGTTTTTATTTGAGAAAAGAATATGAAATTGATATTTAAGAATTCAAAAGTAGTGAATAAAACTTGAAAACTCGATTTGGCACAATTTAAAAAAAGAGTGACGGAAAAATAGGAAATTATTGAATTATTGAAAGTTTGCAAGAGGAACTTATAATAGGCACTAATAACCCATGCCAAGGCATGAATACAAAATGCTTCAAAAATCGCATCGTTTTTTTCTCGAAACGGTACTTGTAAGAAGCGAGCTTTCAGTCATTCAGTAGCAGAAGTTTTTCATCGTAGTAAACTTTGGAGAAACATGTTTGGAATACAGAGCCGTATTACAACGTTAGAATCAGAAAATATTCAAAAGCACTTAAACAAATATTTGCGATTTTTTGCGGGTGACGTAATGCTTTGTCTTATAATGTGACCCAGTTGAAGAACAATTCTCAGATTATGTAGTTGAATTGCTTTAAAGAAAGCTTTTATAATATGGATAAAAAGACTTGTCTAAATTACAAAGCGAGTGAAGTGATCATAAATATACCCTAACACCCACGGCTTCATCTAGTCGATTAAGTAGAGTGTGGTATTATAACATTCTCTTAGTGGCTTTTTGTAAAGTATACGACATCTTATATAGAAGAGAATGTTTATATAATAATATTAAAAACATGTTTTCGGTTTTCGACAAAATTGCCTAAACATATGCAAGCTCGGTTTGGTCAGCAAACATACTACAGTAATAAAATTTCACATTGCTGTAAGGACCTACTAAGATTATAGTAAATTAACTATTTTATTGTGAGTAAAAATAAATTGAAATAATGTACCTAACACGTGTTTAAATAAAAATAATTGGGGTTTTTTCGAAGTTATGTGGGTTTAATTCGAAGCTATCCTAGAATCGTTGTAATGTAAATATTATACTTTTTTGACCGTTTAGAGATTTTAAAACATTTGTATGCAGTGCCTTTTCCGTATTTAGCCAGTGTTGAGTCAAACAGCAATGCTAATAATAACAATACCGTTTTATAAAATTCATTATTATACAGATTTATTAAAAATATTTGTGTCTATCTATCTATTCTCATGTATTCTGTTCAATCTCGAAAAAAGGATGTTGAGAGATCGATTGGATTACAGCTCGGTCTTTATCCCATATTTTTATTTATTTTTTGATCTTCATAAAACATGGCTTAGCGAGTCAGTTCTTATTTACAAAGCTTTTTTGTTATTTTTTAAGAAAATTCCATACGAGAGTTAACATGGATAAAATTCAAAGTTGTGTTTTAGTAGAAATGTGAATATCTTTCAAATAATCTCAGTAATAATATTAGAAAAGAGCATTCATAAAACAGCAAAAAAAATATTGCATATATCTAGTAAAAATTGATTTTTTATTCGATAGTTCGTACCTGGTCTCTAGATATCCTTTATTAAAAATGCGCATCGAAACGATTTCTACGAAAGGGTAATATTGAAGAAGTATTTTAAGCGGAGAAGAATTTTGCACTCCTCGTATGAAAAATTCCTAAGATATTTTTAAATACTCGCTCGCGTTTAGTAATGCTAAAGATTTTGTAAAAGTGATATGGTATACCATGAAGAACGTTAAATTAAAAAGACTAAATGAATTTTGGTATTTCATTATACTCCTGGATCAGATTAAGTTCAAAGATATTTTGCGAGTATTATAGTATTCATGAAATGAAAGGCTGTAAATAAGTATGAAGTGAAGAAGTCACAGGTGTTCATCATGCATACACACCAATATGCCAATACACACGTGATTTATACATAATCGAGTAAATGTCAGGAATTTTTATTCGCTAGCTTTTGATGTGCAACATTCTTTCATTTATCAACTCAACCCAAATTGACTTTAATATCAGAAAAAAATTAAACATTATGTTTCATAATTGTGGAAAGATCAAAAACCAAACCATAAATTCAAGCTTATACAATGATATTGAATATAGATAATTTGGTTAATTACTGCCATCTTGTGCTGCATTTTTAAATATAATATTTATAAACGTCATCAACATCGTTGGCGTCAGTTGCGTAGCTCGTAGTACGAACGTAGGTACGAATCCTAGTCTGTGCCCTTTTTAGTCGAATTATTGATTTATGTTCAGCAACATGAATGTCTGTGTTATCTAAAATTTCTTCTTACTCCTGTGTGATCCTGAAAACGGGCCACACCGAGAGCGATAAACTAGCCATTCGTCATGTCCTAGTCATATCTTTTCTATCTGTCCTATCTTTTGAAGAGAGAGATGAGCAACTGAGTATTATGATGTTATGATATGGCTACAATAATTCATGAAATTTAAATTGTATCTTTATAGTTTCTTTATACATTGACAGACTAAAGGAATTAAGTAAAAAAAAGATTTTTCGTAGACGTTTTGCTATGAATGCAGCAACAATTTAAATTAGTGATAAAGTCATTGTATCGCGTTGCTGAGATAAATTATGACCATGAGTTGAACATCGTAATTGATTTATGAAAATATGCTGGATTGATTCTTGAATGATAATCGATAAGTCAAGTATATTATTAATCGTTTCGTAAATATATGTATGAACGCTTTTTGAACACTCGATGGCAGAAGCAAAATTCCCTTCGGCTGAAGCGGTCCATTGTGAGACGAAAACTTTCAAATATAAATTTTCGATTCGCCTGCTAGCAGAAATGTCGTCGATAAGGGTTCAAGTGAATTCATACCTATTACATGTAAACTTTTTAGTCTAGGCCGATTTGATTTCTTTTTTTGTGAAGTCTAAAGCTAAACACTGCATTAGGCTTACGATTTTTTTTTTACTAAATATTATATCGTCAGATTTCAAATAAAAACAATTATTATTTATATCAATATAAACTGAAGCATTTTATTTTAATTTCACTCGTGTAATAAACTGGTGCATTCCATTTAATGTATACCAAAATTTTACGGAATTGTTACCGTTGCAGTTGAGTTGTTATGAAGGATTCAATCAGCTTGCACTTTCATTGTGTGCTTAACAGCTGCCTATCGGTGGCTTTTTAATAGTTATAGCTTAATAGACTCAATTACAACGACCCGATTCAACCACGTGGTAGCATGAGTAGTGAAAACTAATGGAAAAATAGTTTACAAAATTCGATTTTCTCAGCCACTCAAGTCAAGTTGATATTTATTATATTCCGAGTCTCCGCTTTTACAGCTCAGAGGGAGTCTTAATGTCTAGGCTTTTCTTTGGGTATATTATAATTTACGATGAAACGAGAAGTCTTTAAATAGTACACATTCAGTTATACAATATAGGGGAAACATAGTAATGAATCTAGAGGTACTAGACTCCATACAAAGATTGTTTGTTTTGTTATTTTGAATCTCGAGTAACATAATTGATCAAAACTTTTCACACGACAAAATAAATTTATTTACATATTTTTTAATTGTTTGTTTACCAAGAAATGATAGTTTACGCCTTACAAGTAATAAATAAAAAGTGTTATTTCGGTGAGATGTTATCTTGTTATAAAAATAATATGCAGATAAGATTAGCGAAACCGGTTCTGATCAACATAAAATATGCGTTATTATAAAAAAAAAATTGTATAACTCATTAGTAAAAAAAGGATTCACACAGGGCTGCAAGTTGCACGTACAAAAGAGAAATGAGATATTTAGCTTTGTGTAAAAAAAAGTGTTAATGACGTTAGTCGTGCTGAAATATGCTTGCTACCCAGGAAGTGACACATGCCGCCTTACTACCTGTGAATTGGAAGCAAATGGAGTTTAGTGCTAGAATAAAAACGGAATAAAATAGTTTCACCATGCGAAACAGCGCATCGGAAATAGCTATTTGCATTGAGAATTAACAGCTAAACGGCGATAATTGCGAATGGAGAAGCGCAAACGTTTCAGGTAATTTGAAACTGCGTTTGCGATCGCAGTCGCTCCGCTCCGCTTTTTGTGAAAACTGTTAAATTTGTTTCCAGCGAGGGGTGACACTGCTCACCTCACCCTACCCCATAAAACATCAGGTGCTGTTTATCACCGTGCTTTAATTAAGCTTTCTTTTACGGCTTGTCTATTTAAACGCTGCGTGAAAAAAAATAACTCAGGGGGTTAAGGTATACCCCCCTCACGTCTCTTTGGCGACCCACCCCTACTGCGTCTTAGATTTGAAATCGCGTACCAGAATAATTTCGCCCCGTGTTTTTCTTTTGTTTTAATAAAAAAAGAAGAGGTGCCGCTCCAATTAAGGAGCCTTTCCACGTCTCAGCTTCCATCATTCCGAAAGCGAATTTTTACCAATTTCAATGAGTTTTCACCCTTTGTTTTTAAAATAGATTTCTACGAAGGAATGATTTCTTTCGATTTTCAGGAGCCACAGTGCTATAATTATTTCTAAAGTGATTTCATATTTAAGTGTCAAAATTAGGCATATAGTAATATAATACTTTTCGATTTTACACAGAAACATCCGTTTTTAAATAAAAATAATTAATAATATTTATTTCTGAAGAGTAGTGCCTGAAAATTAAAATGGCTTTAATGAAAAAAATAGGATTTTATTGAAATATTAAAATGAATAAAAAGAAAAAAAATGATCAACAACCCGTCAAACACAAAGAGTTAATTGATTGAGTAGGAATTTACTTGGTAGAACTCCATTATAATACGGGAAGAAAAATAACAATGTATTAATAACATTGTTATTTTTCTTTCCGTTTACAAAGAGTTAAGCTGATAAAAAATTCTGACATTACAGCCAACAGTCTAAGCGTCAGAAATGAGATTTTTTCAAAATCAAATGATAATTGTTTTATTTTAAAGTCAATCAAGATTGGCTCACGAGGAAAAGACACGAGACTTGTGTATTTTTTTTTTAATTTTACATCGTTTGAATACACATGATTGCTAGGATAAAACTCTTACCACTAGATCAAAATATATATTATTTTTTTTTAAAGTATGTATTATTCTTTCAAATTTTGCTTAACCTATCTTTAAAATAATCAAAAAAAAAATTGAAAATATTTTTTTTCATTCTTAGATAATAATACTCCATTGCTAATAGTGTTATTAAAAAATAATTTAGGGGTCATTTATTTATAATAATTTTAGAGTGCTATTAACGTACTTAATCATCAAAGCATGTTCGTACGTTCGTTATAACCATATATGATTGTACCCGCTGAAATTTTTTGACCTAATTAATGCTTTCGGTTCAAAATAATAAAAAATATATTCAGACGTAAAATTTTCTTACGAAAAATAGTTGCGTTTTGCAAGATTGAATATTTTCTAACAAAAATGAATTGTCAAAAAAAATATAATCAAAGTTATGACTTTCAAAATTTTTTAAATTTAATCGCATTCTGTTTTTAATTTTTTGAAAGTTTTCGTAGTAAAAATCACAAAAGACAAGATTTCCAAGTCCGTCAAATTTTCTTAAATATTGTACACGATCACATACACAGTTCAAGTTCTTTGAAACTCTCAGCGAATTTCAGATGAGTTAATTTAATCATTATTCTGTGATGTTCACTAAGCATAATACTTCTGGCACATCTTGAACAAAGAACCGACGTATTTATAACAGGTAATTTCTTCGATAATCTGTGTCTTGGAGCGATAAGACGATATGAAAAGTAGGTGTGTTTTGGCCTTGGGCAAAATTATTAAATCTCATGTCGCTACCACGTGGTGAGAATCAACGACCAAAATAAGTTATATGGTTTTCCGGTGATATCATTCTCAAGGGTTATTTCATTATCCACACACCGTTGCGCATCTATTTGCGATACCCTAGTTACAAGCTCAAATTTTGTAAACTACAAATAAAGCTTTATAGACAACACGTATTATCTCGATAAACAGGTTGTCATATTGAGATATCGTTTCTCAAAATAAGATAAACAAAATATAACCAATGTCGTATCGCAACTTCTGGGAAAATATATCTACATATGTGTGTGTTTTTTTGTAGTCTTGTATAAATTGTATGCAGTCAGAAATCGAACATTAACGAAATCGGTAATTCATCCATATTGAAATAATTACAATTTATCTTAGTGACTTACTTTTGTGTTAGAGACTTGAAATATTTATTACGCGTCATTTCAAGTATATTCGTGAACTTAAAATGCATGAAGATTCCGAAAGGCAAAACCCGGGTTGTTAGTGATAAAATTCGCGGAAAAATACAAAATTCAAATAAATCAAATGTGATATTGAAATTCCACTAAGCACCTTCATTTTAAGTACTAAACTATATTTGTTGTGATGTATTTTTTTGATTTTATCTAATTGGTCTATATATCGGTAGGTGTATACCATTATAATTGAAGTGCATTCAATCCTTTTAATGCGGGGTAAGTATGTACATTCAGTTGAAATTCTCAATTGAATAATATTTATTTAACCTTTTTATATGGATAAAATTTGACATGCTAAAAACGCATTTATTCATGTCGAACGATAGAGTTGGGGGAAAAGCCGATACCAGAACATCTATGTCGGTAGTACCTGAAGTTGATCCAGGGTAATATGCAAATGTCATCATGTTCAACGACTCGCAGAAATGGCTCGTTCGAACGATTTCCATGCCATTTGCCGGAGAGACCTGGGATTATATCAAAAATGCTCAAGTGTTTTGGGGAGAAAACGCATTTAATAGATGGGTACCATTTGTTTCGTTGTAATGTGATGTGAACACGTATGATTTGATCCTTTTGCTGCTTTTAGCACATTGGTAGTTGCTCATCACATTGAATCTGATATTTCATAAACAAAAACTATCACTCGTGTAACCTTAACACACAACTCCTTACCCGTCGCTATTTAGTTTATATGAAGTAATAAATGAAAGAAAATGGATAATAAAGACAGTACTTAGATTGGTAGCATGTATAAAAATTGATAAAAAATGGAAACATTTTAATGAAATTAGAGAGAACAAAAATCAGTCAATAAGGCCCTAAAATGCTTAATTTTACTATTTTAATGCTTCCATTATAATTAATTGGAGTATTCAATATATATTATCAAACGAAAGTGTGGATAGTAAAACTGCAGGATTTTATATCTTACGATAAAGTAGAAGGTACCTATTAAAAAATATATGTTTACAGTAAATAGCTGAAAAAGCGCGTTCAAAATACAGAGAATCAAATGAATGAAGACATTTTTGATCTATTTTATGTGTGACATTTTCAGCACGAATAAAACGTATGAAGATGACTGGGTGCAAAATATGGAAACGTCTGCAAGTATTATCATCATGAAAAATGTGTTTTTGTGTCCATGTAAAGTAAACTCTTGTGCTTGTTATTAATGAGCATAGTTCTGTTACTTGTCACAACTTTGCCAAAGTGTTTATATCTTGAATCACAAGTTTTGTTACAAAACTCACTGCTAGCATAAAACATGCTTGATGCTTTTTACACTCGACAAATACAGAGAAAATATACAATTCATTTGCAGTAGCAAAATACGTTTCATAAATCAACATTTTATTTATTTAATCTTTATTAGTGTTTGAAATTATGCCACAGAAGAGTCGATTCCAATATTTTTAGTGGTCAATATTTTGTCATTACAAATATATCTTGACGAAAATGATTTTTTTAATATTTTGCATTATAAATAACAATACTGTATATTTTTAGTAAACGTTTTTCGTTTATATTGTGTAACGAAATGTTTCACTGATGATTTTGATGAAACACCGAAAGTTTGGATCCACTATTCAAACCAAAGAATTATGAATGATAATCATTATCTTCCAGTACATTGTTCATTTACATAAAAAAATGTTATTTCTTATAACTGTAAGATGTTTAGTTCCAAAATAATATTTTCATCCAGATAAATCCTTGCTTAATATTATTTTTTTTGTGAGAGATATTGCAAAAGGAATTATTAAGAGACCTTTTAATTCACTAATAATGATTGTTGCATGGAAGGTGCAACAACTAGAAATATTTTTAGTACAACATATTATTTCTTATAAATTTTAAAATAACTTTGATTATTCCACGTATTGTGTAACTAACTGTGACACGTGTTTCGCCTCTTTCAGAGGCATCTTCGAACTTACTATCGCAAAGTTTGCTTGAGTAACTTTACTCAATTACTCAAGCAAACTTTGCGATAGTACGTCTGAAGATGCCTCTGAAAGAGGCGAAACACGTGTCAAAGTTACATAATACGTGGATTAATCAAAGTTATTTTAAATTTTATATTAAAATGAACTTCCACAAAGTTACCGCCGAAACCATCGAAAATATATTATTTCTTGTTAAAATAATTACTATAAATGTGGTTTTATTTAAAACGATTATAAAATTTAAATGAAAATTTAAATTTACAGGAAGAATTGCGTTCAGCGAGTGTGTATTTTCATCGAATGAATGAAATTAACATTCATTAAATTTCTTGGTATTCGATTTCAATAATTAACCGATAAATTGTCACACCATTGCCACAAGTGTCACCAAATTGCTAAATTAAAGGTGTCAAATGTTGATAAATGGCTAATTTAAGATATGAAATATTTGTTAAGGACATTTTGTGATATCTAGTATTTGACAAGAAGTATGGTTAAATTAGACAGCAATAGACAGGTTAATATAACTATTTTGTTTTATTATAAAATCATTTGAAATGTAGTTATTGTTTAACCATATTGAAAAGGGTATCGTTTGGAGTTCGTAAAAGTTGTACAGTTTATAACTGTTTGAAGCACGTGTTCTCTGAAATACGATATCATGAACAGGCAGCACCACCTCTCATTTCAGTGACGGGCCATGCGTAGTCAATATAAATATTAATATAAAGTCGATATTTTTTTAATAATATGACAATTTAATTAATCTTTATACCGAGACATTTTACAAGTTAGATATATGCACATAAAAAGGTGAACGTGTGTACATATGTTTACACTATTTTTTATCCGTAAACGAGTCATCAAGATGTAATTGATTGAATTGGTATTTATTAGGTAAAACTCTATTATAACGTTGATCAATGTTTTTGGGTATTGTGAATCATAAAGATGCTATTGATTGAATTGGAATTTACTTTGTAGAACTCTATTATAACACGGTAAAAAAATAGCAATGTATTTTAGTTCTACTAAAATTATATCATATATTTTTAGGTGATACCTATTTCGGCCCACGTCAGAGCTTTGCTGAAACATACCTAAACTTTTTCATATATACTGGTTTAGAAAAGGTACACAATATATCTTTCAGTATTTTGTAGCATGTTATTTTATATTGATTGTGTCGGATTGAATTGATCTATTTCTTGAAATAAAAGCGAAAATAAAATTTAAAAAACCCAGATTATCCATTATATAAGAAGTTAATGTATCGTTTAACATAATCTGACGAAGACGTAAGCATAAAAAGCTACATATAATTTATATATTAAAAAAAAAACAAACAACGTTGTTATGTTTTTCACCGTGATATAAAAATGCTTCTTTGAGGGCGAAAAGCGCGTTCACAAAATTAACAATATGTTTTTATTTTAATTTGGAGGTAATCAATATGTATATGATGCAGCGTAAGATGTGTCAGTGTGAGACAAACAATACATATTCATTTTCGGTTCCAGCATACTTGTAATTAAATGACCAAATTCATAGATAAATTACTTGGTGCTATATAAATATTGAAGTTCTTTTTACAATATGACCGTACCTTGTTCGTGTTGAGTTCCAAGATCATTACATGGATGATACGCCTCTGTTGTCTATGATGTTTGGGTTACTCATTTATAAACTCAAGTCCACGCCGTTCATTACGAATAATTTATTCAAACGAAATACTATACCTAAGCACAATGGTGTATAGCTTAATACTTGTGCGGCGCGACCGTAAACAACCCTTCTTGCGTCATTTATTCGCATTCAAATCAACCCCCCGCGGGAAGAGTGCTTCGTCCATCCGGATTCCACTTGTCTCCCCCATTTGTGGGAAACTCCATCAGACATCTTATGCTACAGACATTGATAGTTTTTTTTATCGCAAATATGAAACACCAGGAAACTAATAAACTTATTCTTCTCAGTTATCGTTATTATACTTTATTCATCATCCGAAAAATTTGACGGAATTGCAATTATTTTATACAAAAATATTGATTTAGATCGAAGTATAGGTAAATAAATACTGTGACGTCAGAAATTTATCAACCAAAAAAGTATTTTTATTTGTTTTTTTAAGTTCTGTCATACGGAAAATGCGATGTTATTTGAATTATTATACCTATGATAACACCAATGAAGAAAATATTGATTAAAATAATAAGTTCATACTCATTTGTTGCTTAGAAGTAATTTTAATATTTTTGCGATAAATTATATTGTTGTGAATGACTAAAGCACACATATTCAATATCTCAGGATTATAATATGCTACGTAACGTTTTTAGCAAGAAAAATATTGAAATATAAATGTTTTTAAGTTGTTTTTGTGTTACTACTGACACACTTGTATAATATTATGAATATGACACTTGAAAACTGTTATTGGAAAATGGCGGTACGGCAGCAAACACTTGCGAGTATACTAAATAAAGCCTTGAGGCATGGAAAAGCCACATCTGATAAGTGCTTCTACATTCATATGAGTTTTTCAAAAACTTTCAGTTGTGTGTTATATTTTACATATTATACAAAGTTCAGTTTAATTTTCTTATTAAAAAACGCGAAGACTCCACAATACCACTTTGTTCGACAAATTTGCATTTTTCACAATTGAATTTATAAATAAATAAAAAAACGTGTTTTAAAGGTTTGTATAATACTAAGATCAATAACTATTACGTATAATTTGAACAAAAATAAAATGTGACAAGAGTAAATATAAATAAAAATGCAGTTTCCATTCATGCGCTGTTAGATTAATTTAAACTTACAGACATTCTAATGATTAAAATTTGAGAAACATGTCCTCTTACTTACCAGTCTAAAGAGCAATCAATTCATTAGTTTTAACTTTAAAAGACCAGGGACTATCATCGTTGGTAGTAAAGTAACTTAACACTTGCTCGGCTAATAGTTCAACACCAACACCGAAAAAAACATCACAGTTATTTTGTATGAATCTTCTTTTGTAAAAGTTTGAAAAATTCGTTTAATATACGTTTTCTGATTCAGTTGAGAGACCTTGAGTAAACTTCATCGTAAAACTAAAGTGGTTATTTCATTCGGAACATTGATTTTCTAATTAACGAATCCGTTTTGCTTTCGGGAGTTTTCTAGCAATCGATAACACAAACAAAATCGCAATTTATTATCTACGTTTGAAAAAAAAATACGGTATACTATTTCAAAAAATAATTTAAATACGTTGGCGTAAAAAGAAAGTGTCAAATAAACGTGAATATTTTTTTTGTCAAATACTAGGTATAATGAACAATTTAAGGTTAATGGAAAAGAATGACTCATGAATGAAAATTGGATTACAAAGTTAAAAGTATTTCAAGACCGGTTTTCATTTTGAAACGTCAAAACTTTTCATACGCATCGTTGAAAGTGCAAAATTACCCATCCAAATATTTCTTTCAGTTTCCACAAAGCGAGAAAATTATACATACTGTCATTCTTTGAAACATTAAGTGTTTCATTACTGGTATTTTTCTATTAAGCCGTGAAGAGTATTTGCAAGTATACTTATATTTATATGGGGAAAACACACAACAGACAGATTGCTGTGAACGTGAGTAAGTTCAGAAAAAACAATAATTTTGTTCTTTTCTGTTTAATTTTTCCCACTAATTTTTAATGTGTCAATATATTGTTTATATAACTCTGTTACTTGGCAAAATCAGGAAGAAAAAACTATATTTTTTCTTACTTAAATGAATTATATAATATTAAAATAATCGGTTGATTTCATTGGGCATTGAGCCAAACCAGTCCTGATATCCATAAAATACTATGGAAATTGTACAAAAAATTGTGACATAAGTATTATTTTACACTTCTAATTTACCTACCTGAAGTACCTTCTCAATATTAATTAACAGAAAATGTCCATTGCTGCTAAAAAATACTTTTTTTATTACAAGCATTTGCAAATTACTGCCGACGAGCATTTTTTTAAAGAAAATAAACAGTACTATTTTTCATTTGCAGAAATAATTTCCATTTCCATTTCCCATCATTTTTAACTTATTGATTGAGTAGGCATTTACTTGGTAGAACTTCATTATAATACGGTAAGAAAAATAACAATGTATTTTAGTTCTACATAAATTATTTTATATATTTGTTGATAGCTATTTCGGCTTACGCCTTCGTCAGAACTATTCTGTTCTACTAGCTAGTAAACTAACTGTTCTACTAGCTAGTAAACTGTTCTACTAACTAACTAGTTTGGACGAAGGCGTAAGCCGAAATAGCTGTCAACAAATATATTAAATAATTTATGTAGAACTAAAATACATTGTTATTTTTCTTACCGTATCATTTTTAACGTTACATTTAATTTTTAATTCTACCGATTATTTTTTATTTCTCATCGAAGTGCATTTTGAACAGAATAGAAAAAATGTTGAATTATTAATCATATAACGATTTATTGCGAACACAGTAAGAGTACCACACTTAATTTCATAAATATTTCGTTCCTTAATTAGTCATGAATACTTAATGGATATTTTCTGGCTTTTTTTACTACTACAGCGATTGTACTCGTTATTTGCATCCTAAAATAGAAACAACATACGGAATCAACATTTTAAAAATTAAGCCTGATTGTTTATTTATTAAAAGATTCAAATTTTACTTTCATTCTCTAAATAATAATAGAAATAAGTTAAACCGAAATAATATATACCATAATAGTGGCAGTGTGTATAGAAATTTGAAATAAAATATTTGACATTTCAAAGCATGCTTAATTTTATTAAATTTCAATAATCATAAATTTTGTCTTCGTGCTTAATTATTTTCTTTATTTAAAAATTTATTTCTCATGTCATTGTTTCATCTGATAACCCATGTGCAAATGTCATAAAAAGTTCAAAGTGAAAGCGAAGCTAAGTAAGCATTTATAATAATTTTATAATTGCAAATAAATCTACACCTAAGTGAATAAAAATGAAGGATTTGAGTATAACATAAAAAATTTAAGTCTCATAAATATTTAAAAATTATAAGAGATTGAGAAGCGAAAAATACTCGAATCATCCTATTATGGTAGAAGTAGGTATAGCTCAAAATATAGTTAAATATTTACCAGACGGTTAAAACGATAATGCAAGATTATTCCGATCGATATTTTTTTCGAACCATTTTTCTAAGCGGCTTAATTTTTATTTGAGCAGATAATTCGCGAAAATATAGAGTTTTAAATCACTTCGCCTTATCTAAACATTCACATAACAAAGCCACAGAATTTTATCATCATCACGTTTCGATAAATTTGATTCTAGAACACAATATTTTTAATATTACTTAGGCATAGTATCCTCCATAATTCGTTTTAAAAAAAATACCTTTTTTGAGAGGGTTTGTATTGGGTTTATTAAAAAAAGACAAGAGAGAAACATTTTCATAATCATGGCTTAAATAATTTTTATTAAAAGGATTACGGGCGTTTCAAGTAGATCGGAGAATAATTATTGTTATATAACCCTCTATAAATCCGGTAAAAATATAATCTTTTATCTTATCATTTTTATTCAAGAGCTATTCTCAAGAAATTATAAAATTTGTGGATTCATATAAGACGAAAAACAGTAGCTTAATATTAAAAAGAAGTCCAAAAATAGAAACGTTATTAGCCTCATTAATTCAATAAGTCACAGATATATTTTTTTCAATTTATTTCGAAAAATTTTGATTATGTTTTAACTGATATAAAGTGATTAAATAAATTCGTTTATAAAAACGATTTTTCTTTATAATAAATGCGATTTACTGATTGATGTGCCATTTTATTAATGAAGCTCAAGCATAGGAAAGAGTTAATTCTGATCATTACTTATTTTGGAACTAATTTATTTGTCGATTGTTTAAGTACGAAATAAGTACGTTTATCGTTCGTGGTGAAAGAATAATAAACGAAAATAAATGTGAATTTTTGCATCTTTATGAAACTTGATTGCAGCTGATATAATATGCCAAAAAATGCATTTCATCGTATGTTTTATTTAATATTTAAAATTTGTGAAGGACAATAATTAATAAACAGTAATATGTATGAATAATAATAAAATTGTGGAATTAATAAAAATGTATAGGTGGCAACCACTCTTAAGTCCTATAAACTTAGAACCATATTTATATATTTGAAAATTCAAAAATTGTGATTAAGCGTCAATTTACGTGCTGTAAAGATGAAACGGAAAAAAAACATATCATATTATAATAAAAATAATAACACATTTTTTAGTACTTTTTCCACATCTGATTTATTTCATCAGTATACTGATGAAATAAATCAGATGTGGAAAAAGTACTAAAAAATGTGTTATTATTTTTATTATAATGCCTTTCCACCAAGTATTGAAAGTGAACACATTAAAAGTGATATCATATTATAATTGAACCTACTTGCGATGGTATCCATTTTACAGAATTTTGAAAAAAAAATTGATGTTTAAATGTAAAAAAGTTTTTCACCTTTTTTTATCCCTAAAACACGACATCCTCAAAAAAATACGTGATTCAATAAATACTAGTAATGTTTTTGACTTAAGACTTACTTAAGAAAGAAAGGATGAGAAACTGAATAGTAAGTAGCTAGTTTTGAAAACCAATTAATAAAATGTGTATTTATCGTGCTATGTCTGTGCTGCAATGGTCAACGTCGTTGGCTTCCGTGACAGTCTGCCAGGGTTCGAGTCCCGATACGAGCAACTTTTTTCGTCGATAAATTGATTCTGCTCGAAGGAAATGGGTGTTTGTGTTGTTAAAAATCCCTTCCCACCATTCCAATCCCAAAAAGCGGCGCGTAGCGAGAGCGATTAGCAAACCAATAGTCCTGTTCTAGACCTTGTATCCTTTCAATCACTACTTTCTTCAAATAAAGATAGTTTGAACAATTGAGTAACCAGCAGTTCTCGTAAAAAAACATATTTAGATAAACTCTGTAAGGAGTCCATTTGCTCCAAGTTGGGAGCGAACATGGCAAAAATAATATTGTGCAATACGTACAAAATATTTTTTATTATTAACTTTAAATATCATGCCTATCCACCAAATATCGATACTAAACACCTTAAAAGTACCTTTTTTTTGAAAAAATAATTCTCTCAAGGAGAGGATCATCCAAATAAGGAGCAGACGTGAAAAAAAATCTAAGAATAATTTGAAAATGGAAATCACCCTTATTTAAAAATGTTCGACATTTTTTAACATCCGTAGAAGTTTATAAAAATACTGTCTTCCTAACAAGAATTACGCACTTCAAAGAGATTCGATGAAGTTCAGATAAAAAATACCTGAAATCTTTTTGTAAATTAAGGTATAATAATTGTACGCATACATGTTTCAATTAAGTTGTTTGTATGATTCACATGTTGTTAAAAAGTTTCTACTTAAGTTGCTTGTTGGTGTGATATTCGCTAAAATTCAGCCTTCAGTGCAACCAACAAGGGTTAAGAGAAGTGTGTTGCCCACGGGCCTTTTGAGGTATACCTACCTTCGAACAATGTTGTCGAGTTTCACAATTCACAGTAAACCAGCTTTGAAAAACCTTTTTATGTTTTGCAAACATCCTCAACCTTTATTTGCCCAGTTATCATTTCAGGAAAATTATTTTCTCGAGAAAGACCAGTTAAATAAATGGAAAAGTAATTATCGTTAAGTATTATTTGACATCAAAACTCTGGACGCGGATCGTTTTATTTCAAAAGTTTTTAGAACGAGAAAAAAACTAGCCGCCATAAATACTTCTGTCAGTACCATTGATTGAAATGTTTTTGTAACACAAATTAAAACACTTTTTTTATTGATTTTGACCCGGTGTTTTGCACTCCAATAATCGTGAATTTTATATGGATTTTGAATAATGAACTGATCCATTGAAGTACTCAATATGATTCTAGACTATTTGAAGGGTCGTGAAAAATGTAAAGTGCTTACTTTTAATGGGTTTACTATTATTTATTGATTGAAAGGCATTTTTTTATATTAAATAAAAAACATCTTTTAATACTACTTGCACATATAATTTGATAAAAATCGAGACTAGTTTCGCCCATTGTGACCATCATCAATTGATAATTCTCGCGATGAGCAATATTGGTTCTAATAATTTTTTTCACATTATACGTGGAATTCGTAATAAAAAATGTGTTTTTTTTATTTAATATAAAGTACTATTTTTGATAAATGGAATAGAGTGTGCTAAAAATAGAAATCTTATTTTTGATAAATGGAATAGAGTGTGTTAAAAATAGAAATCTTATTTTAGCCGCATTGCTTAAATCTCATACCTTTGATGAGATGTTCAATATATTTTCCATTCCAATATATCAGTAAATTTTAATTAAAATAAACCTCTAATTATTTATAAATAACGTATTGAAACGTCTGCAAGAAATTTTGCTAAGCTGTCAGGTAAGTTCTATTGTATTACTTATCAGTGTATTAAAATCATTTCATTGAGAAATTCTACTTGAGAGCAATTATCGAGTCAAGCTTTATTGCTGAATAGTAAAATACGCCTCAATATTAAATATTCGCAAACAATATTAAGTGCACCCACAAGACATTTTCAATCCGCATTGAATTTAATCCACGAAGCAGAGTTATGGCAAAACGTCAATACGTTTTGTATGAGGTGAATATTTTTGTGAAGTTTTCCTCAGCTTATTACTTGAAAAGTACATTATCAACATAGTCGCATACTACATTTTCCACTCAAGTTTTTGATGTAAGCTTCCCTTCTCAAAAATCCAAGTTACCATCGAGGGCAATAGTATCACATCAGGAGCTTTCAAACTAACCGTGTTACATTCTTGGATAAATTATGGTTTCGAATTGTTCCGTGCATGTGCAAAACTTGCCAAACTTGTAGAAATTTGATTGTAAAATAATATTGATAAAATTTTTAATTAACTAAAAAAGAACCTAAAAAATATTTTCAATCCAACTCTATCATATTCAAAACATTGCTTTGTTGTTTTTTACTATCGTGATGACTGTGGTTTACTTATTAATAAAAGTAGTTTATAATAATTTGACTCACTCTTTTATTCAACTTGAAATTAAATAAACGAAGTATGTTACTTTTGATAACAAATCTAAATTTAGTATTTTAACAGAAGTATATTTTTTCCATACTTGTTCTCTTAGTCTATACAATCTATATATACAATAAATTTGCTACAGATTGTGGTGAAAGAATTATATTTAAAAAAAACACTGACTTAATAATTTAATCTGAAAACCGGTAAAAACTGTCACACAATAAAAATTATTCAAAAGTTTTATGATGAATGGTATTGGTAATAATTTTTGATCATCATGTCAACTACCAAAACGACCCTTATTTTTTTACAACTGGCCCATAGTATCAGATGATGTCAAGCCTTAGGCGCTTGCAAAACTGTATGGTGTGGGAATATGTACGGATTATGCTGAAGCTTGATAGGGGAATCAAAGTTCCGTACGGAGATGTTCTTTAACTACGGTATCTTACCTTTTCACATGTACGCACATATGTAGATATAATTATAAATGAAAAGTGAGCGACTAGACAAAGCTTAAAATAAAAGTTTTGGCTTAAAATCAGAAAACTGCAGTGGAAACAAAATTGTCACTTGCAAGATGCTTACGGCGAAACTTTAAGTAACTCGACAACAATTTCTAAATATTATTACAGCAATGAATAGAAATTGTACACACTTGCGGGTGGGTCAAGCAATGTCACTAGAACGGATGAATGTTTGAATAAAGTCTCCAATTACATTTAAATTGCATGAAAATGCTGTAGGAACGAGAACATACACACAAGAAAGAGAAAAGTTCTAGAGATTTACCACTTTAATATGGCAATTGTGTCATGAAATACGAAAAATCTTTTCCCAAACTATTTTTTTTTGATCTGGTGGATTTAAATATAATGTGAAGCATCCACATTCAATATTAAATATGTATAATTCAATTTTTGGAATTTTTTAGGATTGTAATTATTGTAAGAATTTATAAATGATTCTTTTTTAACGACTTCAATTTGAAATCAATGGTACTTGTATCACCAACAACGACTACGACGGCTTTTCAATATGCAAACGTCTTACAGCTTTTGATATTGTCGTTTCTCTCGCTGGTAAGTATCCAGTAAATTAGTAAATATTTCGTTCAATTTAATTTTGAATATTATAAAAAAGGTCAAACTGGTGGTTTCAACGAAAAAGTTGCTTACATGGAACAGTGTGCCACAACGTTAAGCGTAGCATCGAATATATTTTTGAGAAATCGGAAGGAAGAATATTATCATATTTTGTACCGCTCTTCTTGTAAAAAGTAAATACTTAACATACAGAATCAGTATTTTTTTTAAGTCCTTTTAAACCAGTGATGCACAACCTGGGACGCTCAATGACATTCCATACGGCCCGCAACAATAAATATCAATCACATTTTTCTATAGAACTATTTCCAGACGATGGAAGAACAATACAAAACAATAAAATTTTCAATTTTATAAACACTAAAAATATCGACTATTTAATCAGCTTAACCCATGCGGCCTTAAAATTATCTGAGAAGTGATTATCTGGCCTTCCCCCAAAAAGGTAGTGCATCACTGTTCTAAGCATTTAATTTCATTTAATCACAAGGCAACGTGTTGCAACCATTCGTTCTTCAAATAGATTCCAATGTATCTCATAAAATTACCGTAAATGATTGTTTCACACAGAGAGCAACCAATGTAAGCTAAGAAATTTAAACATAAAAAAATATACTTATTTATTCATATTGACAAATTAATGAAAAATGCATTAGTCAAAGGAATGCAGCACCGCAATAATTGGATATGTATTGTATGTCTGATGTGATGTAAAACTATTGAAAACCCCCTGCTTTATATGCGAACTACCGTGTATGAAATGTAGTTATTATTCCGTATAAGATGTAATACAATGTACTAGTGTGTTTTTACTGAGAAAGTTATGATGAAAATTAAAACATTGTGTTGTAAATACAATTTTTAAAAACAAATGGCGTAGTAATAAAAAAAATTATAACACGTTTTTAGTTCTTATTCCACATTGGATTTATTAAGATCAGGACAGGTATAGCATATCTCGAACATTATCAACTGATAAGAAATACAAAAATACAGCGTTATTTTTACAAAAGGTATAAATTATATTAAAAATTATAAAACATCTTTAGTTCATACTTATTCTACATAACATTTATTAGATCAGGACCGATTTCGCTCATAGTGAGCATTATTAATTGAACGCTATGAGCGAAAGGCGTCCATGGTTTAATAAATTGAATGCGGAATATTAACCAATAATGTTTTAATATGATGTGAACACCTTAAAAAGTCATAAATTATTTAAAAAGCTTTTGTATGAATAACGCTGTATTTTTGTATTTATTATCAATGTATAATGCTCGCGATGAGCGAAACCAGTCCTGATCTTAATAAATCCAATGCGGAATACGCACTTAAATGTATTATTTTTATGTTTTTATTTATTAACAGTTAGTAAAAAGAATTGACGGTGAACACCTAAAAAGTGAACAAAAAATAATAGATCGGAGCGTCGTCAGTTTTCAACACTGGCGGCTCTTAAATAATAGTAAATCGCCATTGCATTTTCCTATGTACAATTCACTTAATCATCGTAATCAAGCCTTTGATATGGTTTATCTAAGCACGACTACTCACTTAACGAATCTTGATCCGCCGCAGCCCCGGCTACACCGCTTCGAATGCCATGCACGTAGACGTGTACCCGCGTGGGTGGCGTCTCCACTCTGCGGACTTATCTCCATGGCGACAGACCGAATCCACCCTCGGAGACTATAGCCGAGGATCGTTCGCCACTTGTGGAATTGCCCACCCTCTTCGCTCAGACCGCATGCTTCTGATACTCGGCACGATTTCTCAAAATTTTTCATTACCTGGTCACAAATAAGAGCGCTCTGTAGCTCGAGCACACGGCTCAGCCCCGTTTTCACATATGCATAAAATCATGTAACCCTCAACAGCTTTAAACCTATCCGTAAAGTGAATCTGTCTCATTCGTTAAGCATGATTCCACATTTGAAAGATAATACGAACTTTAAATTTAACGTAACAATTATTTGGTCAGTATCTTATACAATTAACGGTCAATAAATAAGTAATTTTGGAAAGCATTTTATTGGAAATGGTCAGTATATAAATTACGAAAAATTAATTAGATTACTGACCATTTCAATAATAAACTGCCAAAATTCATACTGATACAGTCGATACTGACGGTTTATGATATAAATTGACAATTTTGACATATTACTGACATTTTTTTTTATTTATTGGCCGACATTTGAATAAGATACTGACTCATTGAGTGCTATGTGTCGATATATTCTATTTTTGTTTGAACCAGCGTATTTACTTATTATGTATTGTACACTTTTAAGGTGTTCACTAAATATTGTTTTAAGTCAAATGGATGCCTTTTACATTGACAGGCGTAGATATCCGCTCACGCTCACAGTTTTGATTACGCCAGTCTGTCATGAACATCATCACAAACTGCTGGACAGTTCATGCGTGACTTAAAATATGAATAATTATAGGAAAACTATCAATTTATATATTTATTTTTAGAACGATGTGTAAAGATACATTAAATCATAATATAACATGTTTAGTGCAATCTATGACAATAAAGCCACAACTCTGACGTATTTTTAAACCCCCCTTCGGATCACATGCTATTTTTTAGGAACCCCTCTTTCGAGGGCTAAATTCGTTTGTGTGTAATATTCGTTTGTTTAGTAGATTTATTTAAACTGCATCAGCCAAAATATATTTCAATAAAAATAAATAAATATTCTTATGTTTCTTTTATAAACATGTCAGCCATCTTTTCTTTTCAAGCTGTATGATGTAAGGTCTTTTGAATTCCATAATAACGTACAGATTGACACTCCTTGTGCAAGGTATGCTTTGAGAACGCGTCATTGAAGGAATCCCATATTCACACTTACTCTAGAATACATTCACAATTCGCTTTTCAGTCAAACTGCACTTAAAACCCAAACAAGCACGTGCAAACTTTAAAGGAAATGATTTCTTTTATTGTAGTTATTTGCTTTCATTATATCTGTGAAGAGCGCTTTAGTATATTAATGACTTCTGGCTGAGCATCACTATAGCTTTTAATTGAAATAAATGTTTTTTCCTCCGTTTTTTTCTCTAATGAAAACCTGATTATTTCGATAAGAGTTTTCATTAATATTGCTTTGAGCTGCAGTCCGCCTTCATACGGGCCCAATAGGCCACGCTGACTTGATCTCAACCAAGGCTATCAAAATTAATTAAATAAATTTGCAACATCATATAGGGAACGGGATACTCTTGATTCCTCTTCAGATTCAACGTGAAGTAGATTAAGCTCAACGGATTCTCAGTATACGGATACATACAATACTTTAATATCACTTTAAAAAAGTGTCTGAGAAAGTTACATTTTCTTTTTTTCCTCTCTATTTTTCTTTTCTTTAAGCACTTTAGTGCATGGTTAAGAGATCAGTCCGGTGCAGGTCTGTCTCGGGCCAAGTAAGTAAGGAGTAAATTCGTTTATTTTCTTGATCGTATAGCGTTATGGAAGGCGGCTGTGAAAACGGCTGCACACACACACATAACGGAAGGGTGTTGGGACAAGCAACTTGTTCACCCAAATATACAATATCGCTTTGAAGTCATATTTTTATATTTATCGCTGTGCTAAGAAGATATATTTCTGACAAAAACAATAACAAACTATCTTCGAAGGCATGCATAAATAGCAAATAATAAAATCCTTTTTTTTACTATTGATCATTTCTTATGAAGTAAATCAATTAATTCAGTATTGGACAATCGCTAGGTGAATCATAAGTCAACATGAACTATCAACATGGAACCGAGTAGGATGAAAGCCTAAAGATTATTGACTGTTATGGAACTGATTCTGATGTCTTTCCAAGCCAGATATCACTCGATAGATTTGTAAAAACACTGATAAATTGGGAATAATTTATCACCCCAACGGGTCATTTGATGTATTTTGAAACCAGATCCCACTATTGATTAACGTGCATATTAACTGGAATAAGAGGAGCATGGAACTGACTATCAGTAATACTTTCAACGAATTCTGCGGCAATTTTGGGAAACTTAATTTTAATAAAAAAAAAAAAACATTACCAAAGATACCTTACAATGGTAATTCTGAAGATGCTTCATACCTAAGATACAAAACACGTGTCACTATTTGTTACAAAGTATGTAAAATACCTGATTTTTAAATAATTTTCACAAAATTAAATATACAAAAAGAGCTTAGCATCAAGAAGAAAAGTACAGTCAAAGGAGAAAATAAATATTAATTAAATATTTTAATGACTACTCAGTATACATATGATATTTTGATGCTTTCGGTATAGTCTCAGTACATGTCCTGCTTAATCTATTTTAAAAAGGTCTACCAACTGTTTTAATTGCATTGAATTCACTATGGCGTTGAAGTATATAAAAAAGATACCTTTTTATTACAGCCCACGTACAAAAGTTGTGCATACTTTTTTGAGTGTGATTTTATTCAATACGAGGTCGCATATTTTTTATGCACGCACAAAAATGTTTGCAAAGGTTTTCTATATAAATTAATAAATTAACTGTATCTTTTTTTTTATTCAATATTACTTATTATCTTCAGTATATTTTTCAATTATTATTTATTGAAATAAAATCAATTTAACACTATCCCTGTTCGGGATATTTGCTCGACGATGTGTTTTCAGTTTTATAATCGGAATATGAATCCCGGTTTTTCGGACCGTGGTGCAGTGGTCAACGTCGTTGGCTACTCGTTAAATCGATCTGCTCTGAGGCAATAGGTGTTTGTGTTGTTAAATCCCTTCCGACTTTTCTGATACCAAATAGCGACGCATAGTGACAGCTATAAGCTAATCACTAGTCCTGTCCAAGTCCTCGTATCCTTTCCATCCCTACTATCTTTCTAAAAACAGAGGTTGAGCAACTGAGTAACAAGCAGTTCTCGTAGAACAAACATAATTGGAGATAAATTCCGTGAGGAGTTCATATGCTCCAAGTTGGGAGCGGACATGGTTAAAAAAAGTGAAAAGGATTTGCATTTTGCATTCAATGAAAATATTCATAGATTCATTCATTAGATTGTACATAATTTGTTTAATAATTTAGGATTTCAAGGCATGTAAGTCATATTCCATCCACCTCATCTGGCATGGCCTGGTGATAAAGGAGTGCAGGGAGGGCAATTATTCAAATCATTTACTTAGCCTTTTCTTCCGAGCAACTTAAATACAATCGTGTGTCGTTAGAACAACTTTGTTTACCTATTTAAAAAAAAATAATAATACTGACAAATCCTCAATTTTTTTTTTGCATTATTAATCATTTGCAGTTTTTCGTCAAAAATATATTAGTTTTTTTGTGTTTAACGTAGGTATTTAAACTTGTTATTTTTTCAAAAATAATTATTCTCATTGGCCAACGTGGTTAAAAACAAAAAAAATAAGCAAGCTTTTTTTCGCTAAAATATATTTGTAGTTGAATTTAATAGACTTTTATAATGTAACTATGCTGAGTTACACATGCTTTAAATCTTTAAATTTAAATTCTATTTGTGGTAAGCGTACAAGCCTTGCATACACCGTCGTCACAGGAAACCTTAAAGTATGTAAGACCGGATGTTGCTTACAAGCGTCATTTTTAAGATTTGATTTTTTCTTTGTTGCATTTTGTACAACATTGCAGTTAATAAACTTAATTTATTTTTGATGAACAATGAAATAACATTTTAGCAGTTTTAACAATTATTTGAAATGCTTTTTTTATTATTAGCCATAGAAATGATAGCATTTTTATAACGACAGTATTAAGAGTTTTATGCTAAAGTTCATTAAAATAATTTAACTTAATACATATAAATAGATTGGGACATGCTACCACCGTAAAGCGATATTGTGAATCAAATAAATTCAAGGATATTAGCTATTTTGTATTTTACATGGAATTATTATTCAGGACACTTGCTGGTACCCGGCAAGCGTTGCAATGCCACTCAAAGAAAGAAAGTGTTTGTGTTTATTAAAGTGCTTTCGGATGCACAATATTTTACATAAATAATTTCGATTTTATTTCACTAACATTGATCGGTATCGATGATATTTGCTGTTTGGTATTTGCCGATTGTCTACACGCGCCTCCTACTGAAAGTTAATTTTACTATGCCTATAGCCTTTCCGCAAGTGCAGCAATGAGTTGTCAAAATGAAAAAACAGTATTGTCAGCGCATAAATATGAAAAAAATATTGATTTTTATAAATTAAATTATAGTTGATATCAATAATTTGACAGATATAATAAATTATTATAATATATATTTGACAAAACACAATAATAATTCATGGCATAAAGCACAAAACGTTTTATTTATATTAAAAAATGGAAATGAAATAACATTATAATATGTCTTCATGATGACATTAAATATTCATCGAATACGTCGAAGGAACACGTAAAAATTAATATTTGGTACACTGGTGCACGCTTGGCAATGGTGCCCACTAGAGACTCCAATTCGAGTTTCGAGTATACTCGTCAATTTTTCAAAAACTCGATAATCGAGTAATACTCGTAATTTATAAATGAAGATTTATTTCAGAATTTTATTTTCTTAAAACATCGGACAGAAAAACTATATAGCACTATTTAATTCATTGCTAACATAAAGCCGACGTGCTCAGCAAAAGAGAACGTTTTTTTCTACTGCTGGAATAAAAAAACAAATTAAAATTTGAGACGTTAAATTCTTTATTATATTTATTTGAAAAATATGATTCATAAATTGAAATAAATGTTTTAATGAAATAAAAGAAGCATATTTATTTATTTATCATATATTTATATACACAAATTTAAATTAATAAAATATATTTTGGTACATCTGAAACTACTAGAGTATACTCAAGTACTCGAGTATTTTTCAATTTTACTACTCGATACTCAAGTAGTTGAGATGTCGAGTAATTGGAGTCCCTAGTGGCCACTAACCACACCATACAGCAGTGCACGCTTGGCAGAGAAGTGGTTAAAACAATATTATACGAAATGTGTGCAAGCAAACGTCAATGTAAAAAATGAAAAGTGAGTATCGGGAGAGGTCAACAAATAGCCATGGTATAAAAGTTTATCCGACAATTAAAACAGATTGCCGGCTACCGTAATATCAGCCTGAATATTTTTCGTTTTTTTTATTTCCACTTTGAGCCACCGCGAACTTTATCTACCAGTTTCATCCAATTATGTTTTGTTCTATTTATATTTCTCGGTTCCCCGTTGGAAGGGAAAGGCCCGCTGAGTATACGCACCAGAAAAATATTGTCTTTGGTAAATTAATTTTTATGAAGGTGACTTTAAATAAGTGAGGCCGTCGAGAGAAATGAGTTGTATTATTTTCAATTAGGACTCGAGTGAGTTTTTGGATTGTTTTAATCTAGCACATTATTTTCAATGATAACAGCATATTCACGGCTAAATTATATTATAATTTCTTATGAGTCTCGCTGTGACGAGAAACCCTATCATTTTTTTTTTTTACCTTTTTATATTCTAATAAAAGCTTTTAGAAAAAAAGCTTAAATTCATCATTATATAGATTATTTTGAGGGAATCTAAATTTTAAATATGAAAGAAAAACCTTGATTTATTATGTTAATTTATACCAAAAATATTTTACTCTTTAAGATGATGCGTAAGCATCAAATGTTATTAGAAGAAATTTGGATAAATAAATGTAAGAAAATGTAAAGTAGTTTTTAAATAATTTTCTGAACCGTAATTTGTTTACTTATGAAGCTTCGTAGACCATGTGATTAATAACTCTTAAAAATGCAGATTTAAAAAAATTAAATAATTCAATAATTTTAAACTACCAATATTTAAAAAAAATATCCGATTGAACTAGATCAATCTAACTAGAAAAATAAAACACAAAAAGTCCCTTTTCATTTTTACAGATTACAGTTACAGAGAATTTTATAACTATTATTATACATTTTAATTCATATGCACATGAGACATGAAAAAACAGTCAAATGTTTGTTGACAGTTATTTTTCAATATAAAATTATTCAACATAAATTTTACGATGCCACGTGTATCAGCGTTCATTTACCCAGTAAAAGATGGACTACCTGCACTAGAATTACACTTACATACTTTTTTATTTTTTGTCTTATATATAAAAATCAATTTTTGTTTGTTTGTTTGTTCGTACTTTATGCGATGCCATACGGTTCATCCGATTGCAATGTAACTATGGTGATTTGTTGTGTAGACGCCCGGGAAGGTTCTTGCGTTTTCATACCGTTCATCTGATTGCGATAAAACTTAGATGATTTGTTGTGTGGATTCCTTCGAAGGTTTTTGATTCAGTACAGCTATCAAATACACCCATACACAATTAAAACACAAACACTTTCTTTTTTTGAGTGGCATTGCAACGCTTGCCGGGTGCCAGCTTATAAAAAATAGCTATCTGATGAAGATGACCTGCTGCAAAGCTGCACAGTTAAGATAAAAACATCATATGACATAGTCGAGCGGTATCATTTTGTACGTACATATATTTTGAGAAAATAAAAAAAGTTTTATTAAATTAAAAACGAAACCCGAATATTTTTTATGCTAGCGAAAAATGAGGTGGGTTTATTTTAATTAATATAATACAATGTGAATTTTTGTTTAGTAGCACGGTTTTGTTTGGGTATACAATACTTTTAAGAACGGTGAATACTTACAAAACAAAGCTTTATTTATCATACAATGAAGAACAATCTAACAACATCTCTTTGATGTTTGAAAATTGTTTACGTAATTAATAAGCAAGATATAATTTCCCCGCAGTTTAGGGATTAAAAAGTCTCTTGTTACTTAAGCACACGTTTTGTTTGATCGAGTTTTTGAAATAATAAATATTTTCTACTAATAAATAATTATCAACAAAACTCTTCCAAGGTCTCATGACAGTTCTTTGACCCGAAGAGTGTGTCTAATCAAATGTGTGTCTTGAAAATTATAATTATCGCATCTATTTGTTCTTAACAATACATTCATACAATGTTCTTTGTTCATACAAATATCTTTCAAAACTCATCCATGTGAAATACCCAAAGTTAACTTGTGAAATATTAATCTTTAGCGTGATTTTTTATTAATTACTAGCTGGTACACGGAATGCGTTGCAATGCCACTCAAAGAAACAAAGTGTTTTAATTGTTTTAATTATTTATGAATATACAATATTTTTTCTTTTTCTGTCTTGTGCGTACACGAATAAATCAGAAGGGTTTCCAACGCGTGAGTAAGTCACATACAGCTTTAATGTGAAAAGCATAGATTTTGCAAATTAAGTCCAAACACTTGTAACGAATGTCTCTATGCTTTGTTGATGGTCATTGTAAATGCGAGTCACACCGGAATCTGACTCTTCTATACATAATGCATTCTTAAGTTAGGCTATTTTTTTGATGATTTAATATGTATTATTCGTATTGAGTTGTAAAACCATTTACAATGATAACAGATTGTTTGTCAATAAATGATTTAATAATGAAATAAATATTGATTTTATTATTTGAATTTGAACTAATTATCATATTCTAAAAGAAGTGGATGAACATTTTTATGGCAGAAAAATATTAATAAACATTGTTTCCAGAGATAAACGATTTTTTTACCAACAAATAAACAAATCTTTTTATAATTCATTTTTGGTAGATTATATCTTTTAATTTTATTCTAAATACGGTGTACAACCTATTTTAGTTGACGTGTAAAACATATAAAATATACACTTACGATCTAGCTAAATATCGAACGAATAACACTCATAGCTACATGGAATAAATCATAGAAAGGCTAACACCTCTTTATAATATATGGGGGACCTCTCATATTTGTAAGTCTATCCATTAATTCCATTATGTCAGATTTTACCCTAATGGGTCTGGTATCAGAATATAACTTAATATAATCTCAATGAAGACCATAAGTTTATGCCTCCTATCTGTGGACAAATTTGCATAATATGGGATGCTGCCTTGCTTGAGGGTTATTCGAAGATATTCGCCGAGCTTGTAATTTTAAACTTATAATGCAATTGTCAATATAAAAGTAAACCAAACGATTATTTCATCGATACGATAAATAATAAAAAAAACTTAAGGGAGTATTCTGGTCTAGGATTTTCGAGAAACCATTTTTTTTTTGCATATTTTCAAAGTTTAAACCTTTAAAAATATGCCCTTTCAAGAACTTTTCGAAATTCCGAGTATTTTCAGAGATACAGCTACTTTAGTGACGTAATATCTAACGATACGGCAAAATTTTTTCGACTACCTGAACTCGGGTTCCCTTGTAAAAAAACATTTATTCTTAATATTAATTTAAAAACCGATGAACATAGAAAGAACATCTGAAAATGCTTATTTTGAAGAAAATGAAAGCCCATTGTATGGAGCAGGAAATGTGGATTAAATAAATTTAAGCGTAAAGTACCATTATATGACTTAGACTGCTTGAAACTTCGCCCAAAACTTTAAAAACGTTTATCTCGAAACTACTTTTTTCAAAATAGTTGCCATGATATCTGGTGAATGTGTGATGAAATTTGGTGTGAACCTTTTTAATACATTCAGTTTTAGCGCATAATAAGATTATATAAAAAAAAACAATTTTTACTATTTCAAAAAATTCGGAAGTCTGGAAAAAAACGATTTTTTTTTCAAACCTCTGCCATTTTGAGAAAAATAAATATTTTTACATTTCTCTGATATGCGCGAAAATTAAATCTTTACCAATTAAGGATATATTTTTTTATTATATTTTAGGTGACTAGAAAGTTGGAATCGTGGCAACTATGGAGCGTCATTTTTTTGAGACCCCTTACTTTACCAGCCTGTAACTTTTTAGGTTATTAGTTTTTTTGTTTGAAATTCTTTTTGTATATTTATAAAATATTAATACATATCTGGTAAAAAAATGGATGTTAAATTGTTATTACTTTTTTTTCTATACCACTTGCAAAAACACCTAAAATTTCAGCCTCTAGACCAGAATACTGCCTTAAGCAATTTCAGCCTTGAAGCTAGGTTTTCTTTCAATTAATATAGAAGCGCATATGAATAATTTAAATAACAACATCCCCGTTTATTATATACCGTGTATTTTCAAATGAATATTTGATGGGTCAAACCAGTCTTGGTTATTTGATGAAATTATATAACTAGTGAAAATTGTGTTAAAATTTTTGCTCAGGGTGTGTGTAATCGAATATAGTTATAGGTCAAACCATTAAAAATAATTTACCTATTGGTTTTAATTAATCAGTAATTTAGGTATTCGTGTGCAAATAAATATTCTTATTTCTTTATTATGTATTATTATAATATTTCATACCGATATAATATTTACTATTAAAACGCAAACATTAGATACTATAGATTAATAGCTTTAAGATTGACACATTCTTTTTTTCTGTAGGAAGATAAATGTAATCAAAGGCAAAGGTTTTTGCTTAGTTTGTAGGTCTTATGGTTATAATTCGTGTGTTCTTTTAATTAGCTTAAAATATGAGCTCAGTATTTTCAACTAACATTTATCAACTTCTCCCAAATGAAACAGGTAAAAACATTGAATATATATATTTTGACACCATTTATTTGAGAACGCGTATAAATATACATTTATTATGATTAACAAACATTCCTTAAATGAAAAGGCACCGTGTGTAAATAATATATGATTTTAACCATTTTCGTCTTGATTGTGTTTAATTTTGAGACAATTTTTGGAGACTGGAGCTTAAAGATTAAACCAACATTCTCCATCAACAATAATATATGATTAATAAATCATTTCAAAAATTGTAGACTCAAGAAAATTCAAAATAACGAAACGAACGAAATAAATACAAGGAATTGTAATAAAATATCAATATACACACCATACCATCAGTTGAGGGGCTCAATTCCCATATATAGTCGTCCATTCTTTTTTATTCATACTTTTATAAAAACAGATGGTAATTGTAACATCATTCGCGTCAAAATGAATAATCTATATCCACTCCCAATTCGGAGCATATGGATGGAGCAACTGCTTGTTATTTAGTCGCTCAGCCTAGGGCATGACTCGATACCTAATCGTTCTCATTTTAACCCACTTATAGGATCGGATGGATAAAAGGGAATTTTCAGACAACACCAACACCCATGCCTTCGAACAGAATCGATAAATCAACTTAAAAAATCCCGTTTATTTTACAACTTGAACCCGTGAAATTAGCCACGGAATCCAACGAAGGTGACCACTACACCACGGACTCGACAATATTATATTGAATATATCGAAAATATATAAAACCACCCAAACGAAACTCCTTAGATTAGTTGGTTGTCGAAACCTTTTCCTAATTATATTTTATTATATTGTCAGTCTTGAAGCACGCCGGTGGCATACGGGTATGAAAGCGCATTAAAATTTTGTTACTATCCCTATAACACTGTCCAATATATTTCCCGGCTCTATAAATAGGCTTCGTTCCAACGCTTCCACCCCCTACAGCGCGCTGCAGGCCGTACAACCACGTCTGGCCACTAATGACGTCACAAGCCACTAATAGCTGATATACGCATGTGGAATTTTTACTGGAATCAAACTACAGCTAACTAAATTATGTAAAACTGATAATATTTCATATGATCAGTGAAATCGTATTGCAGATTATTGACAGTAGCTTGGTATCAATGCGCCACGTTTCAATCATTTATGTGGAGCAGATTAGCGGTGATTTTTTAAAATACGTGTTTTACTGATAAGGATGCTGGTATTTGGGTTGTTTTTTTTTAGATTAAAAATGCCAGCTTAAGAATTTTTATTAAAAATTAAATTAAGTCACGATCTAAATAGTATGAATCTGCTGCATATTTTTTGAATAGTTTGCTAGCAAAAAACCGATTGTCTTAACGTCACTAAATTGCAAATAGCTACACATATTTACATTGTGTTACAAGTGATTATCATGGCCACTGGTTCATCAAGACAGTCGTTTAGTTAAAAAAAGCATTATAATTTACTTCACTCAATATGGTCAACTCAATGAATATTAACCTACACAATACCTCAAAGAAGACGGATTTTATGTGACGATAATTTCGTTTTTTAATCAGATTTCAGATAGTTTTAACCTTTTCGTTGGTTCTCGTCTTAAAGAATATACCGTTGCCATTGCAGTACTGTATTCAATAAATACTTTACCATCTCACATTTTTTTTAAATTTACCATTTACCATAGACCGCCATAGTTTAAATGTTATTGACTGTAGAATACAAAAATTTAATTATTAATTGAATTTTCAATTACTTGGGAGAACTCCATTATAACACGGTAAATAAATAGTAATGTGTTTTAGTCTAAATAAATTTTATGCTATTTAATTGATTGCTATTTCGGCTAACGCCCTCTGTCTCTCATATTTCTGATGAAGGCGTACTCCAAAATAGCTATTAACCATATATTATATCATTTTTGAAGAACTAAACTACATTGCTATTTTTTAACCGCGATAAATCCCCACAGATGGAATGTTTTAAGAGAGTATGAAAATTGTGTCCGTGTATGGAGAGTTATATAGTGACGACGTCTCTATTTATTACTCCATAAGTCCGCTTGGAATTGTGACCAGATGACAAGATTTCCGCCACAGAAAGCTAGTGCGAAACAGTGTTTGTCACCGGCGAAGCTATTTGACCAACACGTTGGCCTGTTGTTTCACCGTGCCGTTAAAATTGAAGCAACGACTAGTATTGACGCCCTCATAATTCCACTGAGCTAAAACAACCACCCATGAACAATGCCGGATCCATATCTGTATTTCAATCACATGAAATTATTTTCCAGATTATTTTCAATGACATGCCACATTGACACACGAAAACAAAAAATAGCATACTATAATCGACGTATTATTGAATTTTTACTAGCAATAATAAATGGTTCTGCAGCTTTTTGAACAGTAATGAAACTTCACTGAAAGTTTTCTTTTATTTATAATGTCAAAAGACGAAGCCTAAAATGTAATACGGACTGGCTTATCAATGCACTGCCTAGGTAAGTAAACTTTTCAGCAATCAACTTGGTGTTTTGTTTTTGGTCTCATAATTTCTATATAAATAAAATGTGATATCGTTTATGCCGTTCTCTATTGTATAATTTGTATATTGTGTATTAAAACTGTAAAATTTATGGCGCATTGAAGTAAGCTGTAATACCATGAATTACTTTTATTCACAATTAACAATAACAAACATAAATTAATTTCATGTGAATTTCTCAAACAAAATTGATGTAAAAAATGTTGATTATATCTGACCATTAATCAATTTACTACCTTCTCACTTTCAACAACTTTTCAACTTTGAACTCTTAGTCGAAAACAAAATAAAAAATGAATAGCAAAAACATTTCCTTGGTCGAAGTATTTATTCCACCGCTTATTTATAAAGATTAAATAATTCATACATTCACCGTGATATCGCCTAATTTTTAAGAATTTTAAAATTATACACAACACTACCTATCAGTCCAATTGAGTGGATATATTATATTATTATTGAAATCTTGTAGAAACCATTGAGAGTGCAACCTGCAATGATTTTAAAGTCAAATGATCACGTGGCTTGGATACATGCAAAAATTTAGAGCTTTGAAAGCTTTATGTAACCTTTTAATATGTATTTATGGTTTATTTCTCTACGAAACTTGAATTATTCACATGAGGAGTAAATCTGTATCTTTTCTTGGTTGTAAAGCGTTATGGAAGGTGGCTGAAATACAGCGAATCCATACACATAACAGATTGGAGGAAACGAACGACTTTTAATTGTATGTGTAAAGAACAATAGTCTGATATAAGTCGGATTAATACACAGTATGCTATCATGGTGTATTTACAGCGAATGAAAAAATATTCATAGCAATGTGCACAAACAATTTTTTTCAAACGCTTTCTACTCGTTTTATTTGAGTAAGTATTGTTAGACTGAAAAGTATCCATCTGTTATTTTTAGCTAATTAAAACAAAACACGAAGAATACCATTGGACAAAACAAACCAAAACATGAGCGTTTGCCTTTAGCTAATTTTTTCACTCAGCAAAAATGAGTAGGTAAAAATACAGTTCTTTAAAAAACAAAAAAAAACTCTTGACGATGAACGCTATAAACCGTGTATCCTTTACAGCGTAGTTTTTATAAGAAAGATTGTTTTTTTATGGAATAAACATTGACATAAGTAAAATACTTTTTTTTAACTTTGGGTACATATTCTAGTTGCTACGAGAGAAACGATTTTTGAGACAGTTAATTTCAACAAAGAAGATAGTAAAAATAATAAAAAAAAATAGTAATCAGGACCGGTTTCGCTCAATCAACTGATAATAAATACAACCAAACAGTGACCTTTATACAAAAGTTAAGCAAGAATTACATGGTATGACAAACAATTTGTATTACAACTAAGCAAATAAATTGAAGCAAAATAGACTACATCTTGTCTAATAATAATGGAATCTATGTGGAATAAGTACTAAAAATGTTTTATTATTTTTCTTAAAATGCCATTCCACCAAGTATTGACAGTGAACACAATAAAAGTGATCAAAGAAGATAATGTAAATGATGTAATCAAATTATTTGTATGCCTCTTTAGTATAAAACTCAAATCAATATAATACTAATAAGACTTATCTGCGATTTTCGAAAAGATTTTTAAGCACAGTAAAAACGGTTAGAATATAACGCCGATTGATAATAATAATTATTTAAGAAAAACGTCTCGAAATATCAATTGTGAAGGGCTGAAAATGCTGATTCACCGAGTGAAATCGGTCCTGATAATGAAAATCGTGAATCGGATTTTATCAATGAGTCTTATTTCCAGAAATATCTTTCTGCCGTTAGTGTTTAGCATTGCCGACCCCAAAAGATAAAAAATGAAGACTCAATCAATTTCGTGTTGCTAAAATATTCTTTGGAGAAAAATTATTTTCATTTTATGAATTGTCTGTAGACAATTTTAATCGATTATTTTGTTAACGGCTATGTGTGATTTATTTTTGCAATGTATATAATATTTCCCTTCTATTCACATATATGTATGTAATATATTTGTTCTTTTTTTATAAAAACGTTAAATATAAGTATCGTCTGTACACAAATGATAAAATAATTTATATTTGGTTCACTTATATAAGATGTCACTAACAGCAGTATTATATAATAACTAAGCTAAAAAAAATAAAAAAGTCTTTATTATTATTTTTAGTCAGTTTGTAAGTAAAGTGAGGCTTAAATTGCGAGCCGATCTCAGTAACAGCGATTCTCAGATTTATACCATTTAAGGAGTATTTTCCAATCAAATTTTAGCTAACTATAGTGTAAATTTTATTTAAATAATTCCTCTTTGGGAATTAAGTCACATCCACATCACGGTGTAGATATGTGGAACTACAACATGGGAATCTCTAGTCTCTAATAAACATGAGTTGCTTTCGCAGAAAATAAAATTTTAGCAGGTAAACAGATAATGTAATAGTAAATTTTATGTGTGTTACTCCATGATTTTTTTTTACAAAATGTGATGCGTTTCATCTCATTAAGGAGCATTTTTAAGCTGGATATGTTTTTTGAAAAAGTAGCCGTGGAAAAAATTTGATATAAACTCCGGTATATTTTTTAATTACTTTGTAGCATGTGTAATGTTTCCGATACGGGATTTACGAGGCTTACACATTTGCACGAATACACGAAACACCTGAATTCTCTCCCGCCAGACAATTTACGTACACTCGACTACTTCAAACCATTCGACATTACGCGAATTTTATTTGAGAGACATTTTTATTTATTACCCACGTGGAGAAAATATTTTTAAGCCCTTGAGAATACAGCAGGTGTTCTCTAAGCGCAGATGGGAATGAGTAATAAAATTTCAGGTAACAAACAATGTGTGATTATTTCGTTTTTTGAATTAAAACAAGTCCTACAAAGGGACCGTTTGGAAAAAATGTTTTGTCAGATTAGCGCCTAGGGGTAAACCTGTACGCTCGGAGATGTTTTACAATAACAGCAGTATGAAGAAGTATTATACTTATTGAATAAAACAACTGATCTGAAAAAGGATATTAAATCCATATAAGACTTGATATAACCTTAAAGAATAAACGCTAATCAGATATTGTGGTAGGGCTTGTGCTAATTCAAAATACTCATGAGTCATGATCCATTTCAATTCGTCTACAGATAACTCACTTTTATTTTCAATTCATATGCTTACTTATCAGCTTTCAAAATCGCAGATTTAAAGTGGAATGACAGCATAACAATATGGCTTCTTTTTAACGTATCATTCGAACAGAAAATATTTGGATCGCATAATATTATTTTATATTATCAGAATTATTACAAGCATAATTTACTCAGCTTTGGTAAAGAATCTTTAAGAATACGTGCAAAACAAAATATTACATTTAAAAAATACTTGGGCATATTTTGAAATATAATGTTGTGAATTTATTGACTTCTATTTAGTAATATAAAAAATAAAGCTTTAACAGAATGATTGCTTATACAATACAGTTTTCTTAAGCAATTACTTTATGGATAGCACGAAAATCGATCGTTGTCTACCACTGCTATTAATATAAATTCAACAGATTCTAGAGACTAAAAGAGTGACCTTAATAATAATTATCATACAATATATAATGTTAAATTCGTAGCTAAACCCAACACTGTTGGCCTTGGCTGAAATGTTCACGGTTAATAATTTCAATACAAAAATGACTGACTTTTCAATCGATCAATGAACTTGTGTTCGAAAGTATGAATATATGTGATACTGTGGTATTTAAATTCCTACCCAAATAACTTTTCATACAAACGAGGCCTACCGAGAGTGATTTGTTTCACACAAGTTCTTTTCATTACTATTTTCGAAAAATAATGTTGAGTGACTGAAATACACGTAACTGTCTTGAAACTATTTCGTGATTCGTGCTAATCAAGATATATACAAAAATAAGTCTTGACATGATATTTTATCTAATTGGTAATTTAGAAGTAACACTAATTGAACCCTTATAAAAAATCAACACCAGCTTATTTAAATTTAATATGAAAAGAATTCTCAGATACTAAAGTGAAATTAGTGTAATTGCTTTTTCTAAGTTTTCGTTTTGAAGAATATTTTGGTGATATTTAGAAAAACCAATATTTTTTAAATCAAGAATCATAAATATTTTGTTTCATCGTAATACCTATTATAACGGTATTTCTTAAAGAATTTTCATTTGGTGTAAAGAATACAAAATTTTTAAAAAAAGAAATAATGAGGATAAGTAAACATATTATTGACAAAGCCAGTTTCAGTTGTCGAATCGCCGTAAAAAAACACGTGCCGATTTCAGATATCGATATACCCTGCAGTCTATTTGCAGATCATGTACGAATTCGTCATCTGGTTTTTCAAAACATTGCGCTGGGAAACTTGAAAAAAACAAGCAGGATTTAAGGGGCGAGGGGGCTCAAATGGTAGCGGAAATACATGCAACCAATTTGATGGGGCGTGTTTTTCGAAAAGCGAAACCCTCGGGGATATGTCATCTTTCACTTTCACTGCATATATAAAACAACACACACGCATGCGTATAAATTGTTTTAAAGTTTTAAACTATAGTTTTTATTTCATTTAATTCATACAAAATTTATTTTTTTACAATGTCCGCTCCCAAATTGGAGCATATGGACTCCTCATGAAGTTTCTCTCAACATATGTTGTTTTTCTACCAGAACTGCTTGTTACTCAGTTGTTCTCCTTTTCTTAGAGAGTAGGGGATGGAAAAGATACGAGAATTCGGACAGGATAGTGGTTAGCTAATAGCTCTCGCTATGCTTCGCTTTTTGGGATAGGAAGGAGTGGGAAGGGATTTTCAACAACACACACGCCCATGCCTTTGAACAGATTTATCGACTGAAAAAATCTGCTCGTACCGGGTACGCCAGCCAACAACGTTGATCACTGCGCCACGGACCATGCAATATAAGAAGGAAATTTTTTTTTTTTTTAAATAATCGGCACCGGCTTCGTTGATTGCAAGTATTATCAAGCTGACATTTACATGTACTATACTGATATTTAATTTCGTAAAGTATTTTCCTGTCGAGATTTGTTTTCGATCAACCTCGAGCAGCCAAAATGACAAAATGTTTTGTGATACTACTTTTCCTGCAGAAAAACTGGCCAATTAAATAAATGCGTATTTTCAACCGATGGTGAAACAATTGGTCCTCATAATTACAAATATTTTCAAGTAGCTCAAAAACATTGTTTTTACATTTATTTAAATATAATATCTTTCTGCCAATCATTGACAGATACAATTTTAGCTGCCAGTGTCTAGCTTGGTAGTTTTTGATACCAAATATTAGTGTATTACACACAGTTTCCTGATTTTGCTGTATTTAGTACGTTATTAAATTTACCAATGTATAACTGTTCAGGGTTCACTATAATAAAGTGCAATGGCTAGAATAAAATACAATCGGCCGATGTTATATCAAAGGGAATAGTTTATCGCATATCTGAGAAATATTTAATTTGAAGTTCTTGATGGATATTAATATTTACCGGATGTTTTTTCCGTATTTCTGCACTGGCTGACCGCCTGAGACTGAATAGCCATTCATCCATGATATTAGAAATAAATAAAAGAATGCCTTCCTTTATGGGCTTTTGAACTTTTACTCGAGTCGTTTATATCAATGACCTAACGTTTATATAGTTGGATTGTGCAACATGAACCGTTAGTACGATGTTTATTTAATAATAGTTTTTTTTTTAAATTGTATAAGGTTATTTTTAGTAAGTAAATGATAGTCATTGAAATGAATTGAGTAACCGATGATACCATGTATATGTTTTCAATTAAATCAACATTACGTACAAAAAAAAAATAAGTTTACTAAACAGATTTTAATTTTAGTTTACAGATGTAGGTTAACCTTCGCTGCACGATGATATGTATTTACTACAACTCGACTCTAATAATGAGAATATTTCTATTAAATATAATAGATACTGATCTGAGAATTTTTGTATTCCTCAGTAATGTTATTAAGTATTAAATAAAATTACAGTTATGTATGGTTATTCATTTGCAGCGATGGAAATAAATAATTAGTGGAAGAATCGGGCAAAGAATCACCCATACACACAAACGTGTGCACGAGTCGCAGTAAGTACTCTTGCAGGTGTTCAGCCCCGGCGCGAAAGCGCATGCGTAGAAGTGATGGACTTCGAACTAGCCAAACATTTCGTCAGTACGAATTCGACTGCCGACGGATGAACACGTCGGAGCGGCAGCTAATTGCGATGATTTTTTCTTCTTTTCAGACACTTAGATTACAAAAATTGTTATATTTCAACTTCAACCATAGTCAATCAAAGCAATGTTTAGAAATATTCATATTTCTCCGGTTTTTAAACAACTTTTTCATATGGTGTAGTAAATACATATCACCGGAGCTCGCGGAAGTTTTTAGCACAGTAAGGGGAGGGTTAATGTCACTCCACAGTGACATAAGAGATTTCTCAACTTTAAAACGTCTTCTCGTATATCATAAGAAACCCAACAAGTTGTAAAGAATTGATTGCTTGCAGGTAAACTGCTAACAATAACATATGTATCGTCTTATTCAATATGTAATTCCAATAGCCAGAAGAACGGAGGGAAGGATTATTCGTAGGATATTTCCCCTCTACAAAAAAGGAGACCAACTGTAGCGCAGTAATTATATAGGAGTTACACTTCTGAACTCTCGGTAGGTGAATTCATATTATTCGTATTGTATAAGGTTTGTAGAATAGCTTCTTGTGTTAAACCAATACCATTTACGAGTATATAAATCATTTGTCACTATATCAATGGATAAGCCTTGAGAGGTAAAGTGTGCCAAGTCTTAAAAACTTTTCTATTGGACTTTTAAGTTCAATTTCGTTTTTTTTTGCGGAACTATCATACCTACAATTTCAAAATGAAGTGGAAGCTTACTAAATAATTGAAATAGTGTTACAATATACTTGAGATTAGTTCACGATTTATGTGTGTTTTTAATAATCTCAATCTACTTCTACATGACGAACATGATACTGCACCTAACGTATTTTTCAAAAATTCCACATGGCTCACTTCACTTCTCATATAATATTTTATATACAGATGGAGGTTAAATAAAAGAAAGCTTATGAGAGCAATGTAAAAAAATCTTGTTTTATTTATCCTTAATCATTGATTATCTGCGAACAAATTTTTCAGGTCAGGACCACAACTGATAATATCTATTTGAGGATTTATTTTAAATTTAAAATGAGTAATAATGTCTAAAATCTTTGGCCATCTACTCAATAAGATTCAATTATGTTAGATGATTAATAACAATAGGGCGTTTTGTTTTCTCTGTATATAAATAAATAATTAAAACTTTTTGATATTGGATAATAGAAACACAGAAAGTATTAAAAGATTACATAGTTGAAAATTTACAAAATATTCAATATTAATTATATCAATATTAGTCGGTCATTATTTTGTGTTTTCAGGAAAAGAAATTATTTCTGCTTTAATTCCTATAACTTTGCGTTCGTACAATTCAAAAATATTCTCATTTATATAATCTGGATACAAATAAAACAATACCTACTTTGAAATCGTTCTAGAACAATAATAAACAGTCTGATTGTCTTAAGTCTTTGCAATGATGAATACATTTTTAAAACGGTTCCCTTTCTCAGTGAGAGCTTTTGAGAAATGGCTCCATTAAGCTGAATAGCTCCAGTTTATTGGATAGAATTATAACAATGCTTGTACGCACAATTCCAGGTAGACAATTTATCCCCCAGAGTTCGATCAACAACTAAATTATCGATTGCAAGAATATTGAGTGGGAATGTAATTCAATATTGGGATTCCCCCAGTCCCTGTTGTTAATGATGTTTTGTTGAACCTATCGATGTTGCTAAAATTTTACTTCGTAAGCGTTTCATAATTGAAAATCTTATCAATCTTACGCGGCTATTGAACGTCCGGACGAACAATTCTAGAATACAAAATTTAAAGTGGAAGAAAACCTGCATGTGCCGATATTGTTAAGAATTACACTTTATTTAGTTTTAGGTGATGCCACTAAACTATGAAAGTAAAAAACAATAACTATTTCAGTATTTGAAAACAAACCTATTTAAAAAAATAAGATTTTCAATTCAAATCTATGAGATAGTTTGAAAAAGTAATAAAAAACTAATTACGTTTATGTATTAAAATATAAATAACTATATTCCACGAAAAAATCCTCATTTTTTTTTAATTATAATATAATTGAGCAGCCTGTTTATTATCACCAAGCTTGATTGGAAACCATTAGAAATGTTTATTTAGTTCTCTTTAAAAATAAATAGTTCCATAACATAGTAGCTAATATTAAAAAATGTTATATTACACGGAAAAGGCAGATGCTGATGCTATCTAATGTTTGTTTTCATTTTCCGAATGCGTGCAATCGGAAAGAGATTAATCGAAGTTCATGGCGAAAATATTACAAAAATAAACGATTCGTATGGTTGCTAGGAAACTTTTTCCAGCCCCCAGTTACATACAGATAAAAAGGAAAACGATCAAAGCGAAATAATAATATGTGAAGTTCGCGGGCCAAAAATATCCCAATTTCATAAGAAACATCCTGACTGGACCAAATTTTAGGAAAATGTGCTTATTTTTTTATAACGGTGTTGGCACATTGAAAACACTGTATTATGAAAAATTTGCAACGTCATGAATTTTTCGCTCATTCCTTTTTTCCCTTTGAATACATTCACTAACACGTTCAATTTTATTTAACAGGTAAGTATATTATAAATTTTTACGCAGCAACTAAAAAAATATACAATGTAGCAGTCTTTGTAACATTGTATTATTCGAGAATCTTTAAGCTAAGTCACATAGCCGATTATATCACGAAAAGAAAACCACAGAAAAATTTAAATATACACGTTTTTAATGAGCTATAATACTTCTAAAAGCTTGTTTAAAACAAAAGATACATACCTCGACAGAAGTTTTTCAATCAACGTTTTGTAATTCAATTTTATATTATTGTCGACAGTCGAAAAATCGTACTTTCATGATCAATATAAATATATCATTCTATACGTGAATAGTGCTTTAAAAAGGGTTTGTGTAGATACTGATTTTTTTAAAAATTGAATCACTAGGATTGATATTCATTTGATTTGTGATAGAATGATGTTTTATAATTTATACAGCTACAATTTAAATGAAAGAATTTCCATAAATGAAAGAATTTCCATAAATGTCTGATCGATAATCCTAGCTTTATTATAAGATTATAGTTTAAAAAATTCAACGTCCTCACTACTTCACTTGGGTACCGTAAAAGAACTTTGAAATAAATATTTATTGAAAGAAAAAATTTAACCTTAAAAATGTATATATATATACCTACATTAATTTTTAAGACCATTCATAAAAAATTGCAATAAACGTTTGTACCTACATTTTTGCAAACCAAAAATAAAGTTTCAAATTGGTTATGCGTTTTTTTTTTTAACTTTGATAGTGTAATACATAACGTTTCTCTCTCAAGATATCATAAAAATTGATGTACAATATTTTTCTTAAATCGCTCTCTTTTTATTTTTCCTGTAAACATTTTCATTTTTAAAGATATGTTCCGTAACATTACAAATAAGTTTCTTACAGATTTTCCAGGTCACGCTCGCCATTTTTTCTTTACCATACTCCGGCTAATGGTGTAATATAGGAAAAACTTTTATGCATTATGGGAAAACATGACGAGAATAAAATCGCACGTAGGTTTTTATTCAATAACAAGGGAGAGCTCGCTTTTTTATACAAATATTTTTTTTTTCTCTATGATATATAATTAGCCTTAATGTTTTAAAGATGCATTTAGAGTGTTTAGAATTTTCATATCGAACTACAGTGGAACCCCGATCTTACGTTTTCCCGTGTGGTGCGTTTATTTTCTATAGTGCCGGCATTTAGTTCATATATAAAACTTTCCCGCATTCATCGTTTCCTGCATTGATCGTTTGTTTTATACGGTCCCTTGAAAAACGTAGAATCGGGGTATCTGTATACTAAAATACGTAACAGTCTATGAAAATAATAACTTTGAATCCATGACTTGATAAAGAAATGTGAATACATGAATTTTTACTTCTAAATATCACTTTTCATTTAATCATTTAACCACTCTACTGGCTCAGTTGAAATACATACATATTTTAAAATATTACAATAACCAAAAAACAACATAAAATAACAGCTTCTGAGTTTTGAACGACATTTTACCCACGCTTTCTGATTCTTCAAAAGATGGAAAATGGCCTACGCACTACCATTAAAGTAAATAAATCTTTATTCTTGTTATAATATTGCTATCCATAACTAACGAAAGCATCGAGTATCCTTTAAATTGTCATGATCTATAATATAAAGTGTGAAAAAAACAATGAAATATTATAAAAGCGAATTTAATTTAATTGCGTCTTTATAATTTATATATCATATTTGACATAAAACCCCAATTTACCTCGTGTATAAAAATGAGACATTGAAAAGTTTTCATATAAGAATATATGAGAAGCGATTATGGTAATGGTTGAAGATGATATAAGTCTATGTAGGTAGATAATAATATCTTTTAAGTGGCCAAAGCTTTTTGTGGCAGCAGAATACTGCTGGGCTTCATGTTCAACATAAAATATTTGTCAGTAAAAAATATCAAAAAACATCTCCGAAAGCTGGCCCGCGTTCCGAAAAAAGCTTTCGCATAGGGGACATATTAAACATAAAACATTCTTCAACGTTACGAAAACTCAAGAATATTTATCATAAGATTGATGTCACAATTTAATTCAAATTGAGGTCGTCTTGCGCAGAGCAGGTGAATTCTAAATTAAATATCTCGCATGAAAGTCAGAAAAAAATCGTTTGGGGAACGAAAGATAATACAACTGACGTTCCGAGATGAAATGGAGCCGTATTGCTGGGGATGGTTTTTAAAACAGTTGATTTTTTTTAAATATCTTCTATTATTGTAATTTTAAAGAAAAGCGTGCAAACTTGTGTATTCAAGCTAATATTAAATTCCATTCAAATGTACGCCAAGAGCTTGTCTTTCCGGCGATTTTGTTATCGCCAATCCAGATTTTATTCCTGACATTTGATTTTAAATAAACAACAAATCTTTCTGGATAATTATTATTTAGACTAAGACTTTTTATTTCATTTAGGTAGGTATAAACAGAATTTCTTCTTACTCTTTCAAAAACAAAACTATAATACTTTTTATATTAATCACCCTAATAATGAAAACTCTAAATAATAGAATATTTGGAGATAACGAATATCAAATAAATAAGTCAGATATTGTTAGGAATAAGCATTGTATTTTGATTGATTGAAAGTGCGCAAAATTCAGACCTTACGACACAGAGATACCTTACTATTTTTTTTTTAATTTTCAGGAGAACCAAAAAACAGGTTTCTCCATTAATAACTGTTACTGATTCTTAAACAGTGATTTTAAAAAGTATTGTACTATCTTCATATCCACTTTTTCTATTGATATGTCTCTTAATCACATAACGAAGCATATTAATTTGTATCCAGTTAAGTTAAGATTGACAAACATCGAGTAACGTTTATTTTACCTTATAAGGTCGGATACTAAATTATAAATAAAATTATACGATAGTTCAGTATTGACCTCTGACATTTCAGTAATTTGAAACTTACCAAACTGGAATGATCTATTATGTGTTTGGGGATATTTTTATAAACGATTTGAATTCTTAATGTATATAAAATTTTAGACTTTAAACCAATTTTAAATGATCCTTATGAAAATGAAAACAGCATTAAAGTAATAATTTATAGCAAATAGGTGTACGGAAACGTTGTACAGTTTAGGGTTAAATGATGGCTATATGGCCTACCGAATGGAATATTTTACAATGAACAAACATAGAGGGTGAGTCTAAAATGTGGGTAGATCCAATTAAAATTATTAGTAATGGATCCATTTATAACTCCCACTAAACAAATTACAATATCATATAATATTATTTAAGTAAATGTTTCTATTTTACGAATTCTGTTTTCAAAAATTTCAGTCCTTGATAAAGTCATGTTTCAATAATATGATAATATATTAATTATATGTTTATATTTGTAACGTTTTTAGTTTATTTTGGTTCGATATTAAATGGCAGCTTCATGCTAAATTCACAACCTATAAGAGATAAAGATATCGGGATGAATAAAAGTCAATTTATTGTCAGGCATTTGTGAAGGTAAAAAAGATAGAATCATATTCACCCACGTATTTCGCTCATCGTTTTTATGAAAACATTGTGGAACCAATGATATGTTTTATAAGCTTTCACGGCAGATCGAGCCGCTGCTTCTTATTATGGAATACAAATTATATGTTTAACTATTGTTGACTATTATAATAATATAATAGGTAACCTAAGATTTTCATACATTAAATGACTATTTGAATATTTTTTTTTATGTCATAACCACTGCTTTTTCATACAAGAAAGTAATTTTAAATGGGTAGTTTCATGTTATATTATTATGCATTTACATATATTTCAAACCAAATAATTATAATATTTTTTTTAGATAAATTGGAAAATTTGATTATCCTACGTGTCAAGGATGACAAAATTAAAATCATTTTTGAAATGCTTACTCGGAAGTTTTCCCTCATCTGTATATGCGGGGCCTAAGGTATACGTGAATTTGTATTAATATGTAATATGCGTGGTCAGAGAGCGTGAGGAATAGTGCTATTTATCAAAAGATATGTTCGTAAATCGTAAGAGCAAAACGTAGAAAAAATAAACGGGGGTGATGTATTTTAAAGTACTATACCAAAGTGGTTCAACTTGAGTTATATCGATAAGTAATATTTGTACTCAATCAATAAACTAGAGTGTTTTTTTATAGTCACACGTCGCAAAAAAACTTACGTTTTCTAATTCAGTAATTTTATGATTACAACTACATTTTGATATATTTTATAGACTCTCAATATTTAACAAAATATTTTATGGTTTTATTATTTTTTATTCTCACATGATAACGATATGAAATAGCAAGGCTATATTCTTTAATGCTTTCGATGGATTCGGCGGTTACTTTGTGGAAGTTCATTTTAGTATAAAATTTAAAATAACTTTGATTATTTCACGTATACGTGGATTACGTAATATACAGTAATATTCAACTATATTCTTTAATTCTTATTTTAAATATTCTGCTTAAACAGCAATGTAAACTTTACCTTTAGAAGAACACACTAGTGAGTACTAATTCGTATGAAACTATGATGAAAAAATGTGAAACAAGTGTTTTCTAATCCATCTCTTAGAATAGTTTTTTTCTTTTTAAGTAACGTAATTCAAAGAGTCTTCGGTAATAATATTTTTTTAAAATTCAGGATTTGAGGTCAACTGCAATAAATTGGTCAACTTCTACAAATTTTATGTAATTATTTTATAATTTACAAAAATACACCTTATAAATTTTGAAAATAGTTCCATAAATCAATGGGAGCTTACGTTGATATCCATTTGCCTTTTAAACTTATTATATTGACAGTTTTAAAGTCGGCCTATCTTAAAATTGCTTAGTTAGTAAATTGCTAATTGGCAAGAAGCAAATATATTAGGTCTCTTTCAACAAATTCTATATCGAGCTATGTTTTGAATTTGAAATTTTACCTTTAATTTACACCAATGTTATTTAAATTTCTGCGATATTTGATAAAATGACAATATAATGATTAAAGACAGAACGGGATATAATTCTATATAATTATTTGTAAATAAAAATGTCAAAGTTCATTCCTTAAGCTAATTTAATCATAATACTTAAAATGAATGCTATGTCTTTTGTAATTTTAAGACTGTTATTGTATACAGTAAGTTAATGACAGATTAAAGATAAAAGGGCTTTGAAGAAAGGCTTCTTGGCAATTATTTGAAACTGGAAGTCAACATAAGAAATTGATTAATAGACAATCCTTAAGCATTATTATTCTCTACTTCAAAACACAAACGAAAATTGATAAACCTTCTTAGAAGTATTCTTATTTTTCTGTAGTTAAATATTTATCGGGGACAAAATACATTTATAATATATCATCATGGAAATAATAAAACCAACAATATTTAAACAAGGTTTTTTAAATAGAAAACAATCACGGAAAAATTATCTTGCATCTCATGCAGCCGTACTCAACCTTTTCCCCTTTTGTGTCACATACCAATCTTCGTTACGTTGGGTGCAACAATTTATGAAAAGTAAGCAGTTAATAATAAAATGATGGCATAACATAAATCTTTTTCATTTGCAACTTTACATTTTTTTTAGCAAAACGTTTCACAGTGACAACAAACAAAAATATACGTATATATGAGTTGTACTTCTTCATCAATAGGGAAATAAATACCTTTTCAGACTCGGTTATTAACGGAAATCCGTCAGTAAACAAACTAACCATTTTAATATCAATGTTATTCATCTGCAGAAAATTAGTGACTAAGCCGTGGTTGTTTCAAGAAATTCTTAAAAAAACTCACTTTTCAAATCCTAGAAGCTTGCAAAGAAGAGTGTTAATAAAAGATTGGTGCTACGTATTATGCTGACGAAAAAAATAACATTTTTCTATATACTAACATATTTTGCGCCGAACCAAAATTCATAACGGGTCCATAACGGCAGTATTAATTTAGGAAAATGGGAAAATGACTCAATATAACATTAGAATCATGATAGGAAGTGCTTTTTTTTAAAGCAGCAGTTTACAGTTTGCAGTTTGATTTAGTTAACTTAAATAAATGATGAAAAATATAATAAATAAATAAGAGCATATTCTCCATTATAAGCTTGTTTAATTATAATTTTCGAATACTTTAGTTCAATAGTCATACACAATATATATATGATACCAAGTAAAATCTGCTGTGACAATTTATTGAAGTGATCTATTTCTAATTAGTAATTTCAATCTAATATTATTAGTATTTTCGAAAGTTCCAAGTAATTCATTAAATCTCTACTACAAAACATTCTGTATACTTTTGACAGACAAAATCGTGAGAAATATAAGTAAAATAAACAAATATTTCCCTATTTTTAAAATTACATTGAAAACCATTTTGATTTCGGCTATAGCTTTAGATAAAAGAATATAATATATATATTTATGGCTTTAATGTCAATATACCAAACTTTTTTATATTCATGTTGTAATGCGTGTGTGATGATTTAATATTCTACTCATATTTTTTTGTAATAAACGTCGCTATGCATTTATTCCAGTACTGTGGAGTGGGAGTCGTGAAGTCGCGGTTTTTTGGCTGTAGTCGGAATCGTCGCGGCGTTTTGGCCCGAGTCGTACTCGGAGTCGGAAATTTTGAATATTTTTAACTATTTATTTATGCATACAATATGTAAAATTTGGTTTTTGGCCGGATTGGATGGTTGGTCGATAATTAATTGAATATACATACATATATAAATAGGAAAGATAGGAAAAACGTGTCGAAATAAAACTTTTTTTAGTCGGAGTCGTGTTTTTTTAAATGACTCAACTGAGCCCTAGCTTATTTATAAAAGTAAGTTTAGTTTGCAGTCGAAAATATTCCTTGATACAAGATGTAAAATAAAAAGCTTATTGGTATTTTTTAAACTTACCTTGCGTTCTGTGGCCCAACTGACTTTATTTCATATGTTGAACTTGCAGTTATGGCATGGTCTGGTATCTTGCCTTCTTCCATTCCTAGTGCAGACTTGCATTCACCTGCAAAAACATAATTGGTTAACTTTTCATTCATTTTTAATACGGCTTATGATTGGATAATTGAACGAGTGCAGTGGTAAACGTGGCTTTTTCTGTTGATTTATCGATTCTATTTGAAGACAGAAGTGTTATTACTGTCAAAAAAATCCTTCCACACATCCAATCCAATAAGCGGAGTGTAGCGAGGGCGACTAATAATATTCCAGCCTTGTTTTTTATCACTATTCTCATCAAATTAAAGAGAGGTTGAGTAAAAATCAGTTTTCGTAGGAAAAAATACATTGAGATACGTACATATGCTCCGCGTCGGGAGCGGAAGTGGATCAATACTTATACTATACTGCTTGTGCACACATGCATTTTTGTACCCAGGAGTGGTTTTAAGTCTAAATTGGTACAAAGTCATGTAGCCAAATGTAGTCGACGTTAAACCAATTTATAAAGTTCATAATTGTTATTCAAATTGCGTATAAGCCAATCTCTAATAAATCAAAGACCAAAGAAGAAAAAAAAAATATTGACTAAACATTTACTCAAACCCCACCCCCCCCCCTCCCCACAATTCTTATTTAATCAAGATTGATACTGCTGGTATTCTATTGGTTGTGTAAAAAATGTGTTTCACAAGACCATCTTTAGACCAACTTTATCGTGAGATTTTCAAACAAAGTGAAAATTGATTCCAATAATTATTTTAAACTGGTTTTAAAATATGGTAATTATAATCACACTTTGCACATATGATTTTTTTTTATTATTTTCAAACGTTCTCACGATACAGAAATTGAGAGATGTTGATATAATATAATCGTATTTTGAGTTACAGCTTCTGTCACACTTCCGTCAAGAGACCGTTGAGACCGTCCGGAATAAAAAGAAAATCTATTGCAAAAGTAAAACATTTCTTTTATCTCTTAGTCAGTCAAAAAAGAGTCAAAACGTTCACTCACAATACATCGCTTCCTAATTAGTACTATTTAGTTGCAAGTTGTTGGAAACTGACTCTGAATTGGCTGTATTTAGTACATATGTACATATATAAGAGTTGGAGAGACTTGGTACAGTAAGACACACCTATTTGTTACTGATATATTATTTCGTAAATGTAAAATTATTTATTGATTGAATTGGCATTTAATTGGTAGAAGTCCATTATTATATGGTGAAAAAATAATAATTTATTTTAATTCTAGAGAAACTCTGTGACGATGGCGTAAGCCGAAATAGCTACCAACAAATATGTAAAATAGTTAAGGTATAATAAAAAAAACGAATACGAAATTATTTAATTTAAAAAAAGAATTTTCGTTTTCAATTTTTCTCAATCATTTTCACTATTAATTTTTGCGTAATAAAGTAGTTTATCTACGAAAACCAGATGTTATAAAGTTTCTTTTGGACAAAATAATGATATAACTATGTGGCTAGGACATAACTACAGTAGAACCTCGATTGTCCGGACTGATTGGGGATGAACGTAGTCCGGATAAGGACAAATCCGGATAATCGAAAAAACACAATTGACAGGTAAAGACAAGTATATTCAGTATAAATCATTTGTATTTTTTTTGATTAATACATAGCTTAAATAATAAATTATATTTTATAGAAAAAATCAATTATCGATTTCTGCTCATGGTGACATTTAGACACTGAAAAGCTTCAGAATGTGTAGGACCAATATCTCCCCCCTCACAAATCTCTCTACGTCTTCTTGATCTTGTTCCTCTGAGGTTGATATTTCTTTAATTATTTCGTCATCATTCAAAATTTGGAATCCAGGATCGTTTGCATCGCAATTTAACCACTCGGTTATATCTTCTTCGTCGCATTCAGCACATATTGAAAAATGTGTCATTGCTTCCGCAATGTCTCGTCTATCATTTTCAACTTCGTTACTGGTCTTTTCAAAATTTTGTTCAATGATTTTTTCAAAGTTGACACATCTAAAGAATTACAACTTTCTGCTGCTATGTAGCAACAATGTTTTAAATTTTTCTTCTTGTGGAAGCTGATAACTGTTTCTTCATTATTTTCATCTGCTAGCAATAATCGTCGAAGCATCTCTTTTCTATATAGGCGTTTGAATGTTTCTTTTACACCCTGATCGATAGGTTGTATTATAGATGTGACATTTGGAGGAACCGTAAACATTTCATCAATCTGGTTCAAACATTCAATAGATGGGTGGGACGGAGCATTGTCTAGTAATAAGAACGTTTTTGCTCTTTTATCTATGGAATTTTGATATTTTTTCATTTCCGGAATAAACTGTTTTTCAAATCATCATACAAATTTCACCATTTATTCAAGCTTTTTTCTGATGATCATATTTAACCAGAAGATTTTTGATATTTTTGAAGCATCTGAGGTTCTTTGATTTCCCAATGACAAACAGTGGAAGTCTATGTCTGCCGGCTGCATTGCCACTCACCATTATGGTGACACGTTCTTTTTTTCAAGAAACAAACGGACAATGCGTATCGACTTAGGACGATGACTAACCCATATTTTACACAGGACTTATTTTAAGAACAAATGCAAAGGTCAAAATATTAAGAATTCCATCACGTAAGTATGTAAACAGTGACGCAATTCGCCACGTGCATATCAGCAATTTTGTAATATTTTTGTTTATTTTCACCAATCCGGATAATCGAAAATCCGGACAATCGAGGTCCGGATAATCGAGGTTTTACTGTAGTAGTAAGCTTATTGCTAAACCTTTAAAGCTTAGTTTTCAATGCGTTCTTATAACTGATTGAAAAGACTTAGCAGCAGTTACTCGATCAACTCGTACATTTTTTTGTAAATTGAATGGAATATTTTTTTTACATTTTCCAAATCTATACGAGTGCATGCGAAGTATGAAAAACAAACTATTCATATCTAAAGTCATTATTGAATTATTCAGGTAACTTCCAAATGCTAATTAACGCTTTTTTGCGAATTTGATTAACTTACCCTCATATTTCAGTAGACTAAATAATTATTATCTTGTGTAATGTGTGTATGAAAATTCTTTTGAATGAAACTATTTATGATAAAATGATTTCTTGATTTGCGCAAAGTAGGCACTCCTGGTGAATATTTATGAAAGTTTCTTTAATCAATTAGTTAAACTATTTTCAATTTTGTAACTACAAGCACCAGTCTCCCCTTCTTGGCTTAAATACAGACGGCCAAAACTTGCGGTCTCCCTTCCGACAGAATGGACCTAACATCCCAACTTGGCCAAAGACTACCGCTTCGCTCTCCTATTGATTGATCAGAATAACCAATTATATTAATTGGGGCCAGTTTTCATGACCAGCAGATACTCTGCTCACATACAGCTAAGCGAAACGAGCTCTGGTGAATCGTAGCGCAGTGAAACGTACACAAAAGCGTAGAGGGCCTCTACAGCCAACGTAGAGAACTTATTATTTATTTGTAATAAATGATAAAAGTATTTTGAAAAATTATAGAAATGAATTTTACAACAATTTTGGTGGTGTTTCGTATCATTGAGAAACTTTTCCCAATTACATAACAATAGTATTTTTATTCATTCTTCATTAAAAAGTTCTTCGTTACTCGACATGATACAATGAAATAACCATTTTTTGCTGCCTATTTTTTTTTATCGATTTGATGGAGCTTTCCTTTGTCACTTATTTTAGTTGTCATATTTAATTTGTATTCCTTTCCCATCAATGTTGACAGAACGGTTTGATTTCTATAGTGATGAACAATCCATAGTGAAGCCATTTCAAGAAGTCATATGTACGATACATAAAATGCATACTATTTGTCTATATGATATACCCATACGTACACAAATATAAATATGTATGTTTATATTCACTACACATACAGTACACTAAGAAGTAAATCGAAAATGATTGTTTTGATGCGAGAGGTCTTTTTTTGCTTGTTGATTTCATGCCTATATTTACTTAGTAAAACTATTTGAAGCCTACAATTTCATCGGTGAAGAATGGATAAATAAATACTCTTATGTCTCTTTACCACATGTTTTATATTTTTAATCCATATTTACAAAGATTCTATCAGATAATAATACTTTGATTTCCGAAAAAAATTCAGAAAAGTATTTATACTACTCTTAAATTATTTAGTTAATATCATAAATCGCTCGGTATGTGATATTGAGCTTCAATAGTTTAATTTAACTTGCACAGTCTAATGCTGACTTTCTCGAGTAGCTCAAAAGCAGCCGCATGAACTTTATACCAGAATGATTTGCGCGCTCAATCGATTCTATAATTTCTTTCAGGATACAGGGGAAGCAAGAATTTGAATGCATCAAAATTTCGTTTATGAGTTTTTCATATCAAGTACGCAGAGTAAGTTACGAAATCCATGATTTTTGCTCGAAAGGAAAATACTAAATTATTTAACCGGTTGTATGCCAGAAAGGTATATATTTATGGTCTACAATTCCGTGAGCGCAGTGCCAGCTATAGAAAATGAGCGTTTATATACGGTCCACTTTACACCCACTAATACTGGACAAGTTCGACGATTTTATAATTCAAGCATTTTATACACATAGTGACATCTCTTCTTATCACAGTCCTTTACTTACAGTGGACATATTTTATATTATAATTAATGCAATATCCATTTTAAAAAGGGTTTTCTTATATAAACGAAATCTTTCACTATTTTTTCAAAGAAAATCGCGGTCCTCGGTACACGACCGTTCTTATACCTATCGGCATATAACGGGTTAGCTAACGGTAACCACTGGCGTCGCTTAAATTCCACATTATTGAAAATTTTAAGACTTGTACTATTTTAAATAACTCTATATGGAGTTCTTATAAACTTTGAGAACTATTTAAAACAACAGATTCCTTTAATATTAGATTTTTGAAGCATGAAAAACTGCCCAATCAATGGTTGGATTGAAAAATGTTTCCTCCTGAATATAAATGTATGCATTGAGACGACCTAGATCTCGGCTCTCTCGTTAAATGAGAGGGAGCCTCCGGTCCGACACTTGGGAAGTGGATTTTAGGGATCAGAGTATGAGAAACAGGATGCTCTTAATGAAACACGATCTCAAAGCGTTAAGCAAGTGCGATTAGCACACACACAATTTATTTAATTTTAAGCACAACACAGTTATACACAGATTTTACACACACGTTAAACATAATACACTGAATTTAAAATATAAGCCAAACACAACTATTATAAAGGAGATATCAGGATACAAGAATTTATCTTAAGGGGGAGAATTAGGACCTTCAAGGCTACTTTCCAGGGCTTGCGCTTGAGAGATTTTCCTCAACCAGCTCGTAACGCTTATCTGGATCTCAAGTGCACACTCAAGGCTCGCTAATCTCTAACTAACTAATTAAAAACGGTTCTTATATGCTCATTTTCACCCGTGTTTAGCGGAGATTGACCCACTTATTGCTATCTTAACGGAGCAAAACCCTTTAAAAAACCGTTAAAAGATGCGCCCGATGTTCCATTGTTTATGGTCCATCAAACTCTGCATGAAATACATCGTATCTCATGCACTCAGGGCGTGAAAGAGTCATAGACATTTAGAGCGAGACGTCGGCCTCTGCACGGACTTGGAGACGTTGCGCCTAAATGTCTCTTTTACAAAATTTGAAATTTCTCTATATTGAATCGCTATAAGTTTCAATATAGAGTATAATTAAATTGAATTTACTTCCTGATATCAACTTAAACTCATAGACTGAGGTGATTAATAGATCGTTCGAGAGAGTTCTGATAGCCTACCACAGGGGTTCTTAACCTTATTGCGGTGACGGGCGCATTTGAGATTTAAGAAATGGGTGACGGGCGCATGCCGGATTTAAAAAAAACAGATTTAAGGAGAACATATGTATGGCGTTGAACGAGATCTTGTTTTTGTTTTATTATTTGCATGGTGGAAAACAAAGATTTGCACAAATATATGGAACCAAAACAGGACGTTATCCTCTAAGCTTCTTTTTCAAAAGAGGATACATTTTATGGTCAGCTAAATTCCCCAAAATAAATGTTTTCAGTCCGTTCGATTTTAAGATTAATCATATTGACTATCGTTTGTTGTTATTGTTTTTTTGAATAAATGACATTAGATTTGTATTTGCTCGTATATAGCTTAAGTTTCCAAAATATGACATCTATGGATGATAATAAAAAGGCTTTACAAATTTTATTGTTGTAAACGTTATGATTAGCCGAGCACTTGATAACGTAGTTATTGAGATTTTGGTATATTTTAACCTCAACTATAATATATAGAGCGGAAGAACATGTGCTCTTGGTTTCTAAATGTTTATTATATCGAAAAATAAGTTTTAGATATTTTTCCGCATGTTTTTTAACGAAAACAATAGGTAACATAGTTAGAAGAACCCTTTTACCTATACTGGATTAAATGTTTGATTATTATCAAGCCGTTTTGTTATTTTAATAATAGCATATATAATTTCATTTCCCTCAGCCTTAAACTAATTTTCAAAAATTACTGCCATCAAATTAATAGACGAATAATATATCACTTGTAATACTGTTTTCATGTCTTATTTAAAGATTTACCTCCGCAATATTTAATCTTTATGACTCAACGTTATTGTTGGAATCATGATGTCATAGTTTTTGAAGAGCGATATTAACCAAGACTTGAATATTGATTTTCAAATAAACATAGTTTATTTCCATCTCGTGGTTTTGTTCGAGACTCAATTACGAACTAATTTAAAAAATAATTTCGAAGTTTTCATTACAATCACGACCAACTCAAAAAAAGCATTGAAGACAATACAAGGAAAATCTAGTGGAAAGATAATTTTGAATTAATATGCAGATTCCATCTTTTAAGTGGAAACATCATCTGCCTTGCAAACTTACCGAAAAATTCAAATGGATCTTTTTTTGGTTGTAGGTTGAAACTGTTTTATTAAAATTCGTAATGCGATTATTATAAAAAAATATCTTTATCGTAAACTAATTAAATTGAAATTTATTTTATATCATTATCTTAGAAAAAAAGTACTGGCACAAGCCAACTTTATCTTTGTTAATATCATAAAAAATATATAGTTATAATATATTATATAAGACATACGACCGTTTTTTTTTTATTAATTTGAGCAAGTATTCTGCTTTGTATGAAATTGCTGTTTTTTTATAGGTTTGGGCTTTTTTCCCACAATGACGAGCTGTTAATCTTTACATGATGACCATGTTCACACTGTCAAAGAAAATACAAATTCGCAGATATTTGCGAGATTTACTACATTATCGTTTGTAGGACGAAATAAATTTTCATTATTAAATCCATCTACCACTACTGCCAGGTTAAATGTAAATACATAAGAAGAATACTTTCGATTGAAAGAGTATACTGTCAGGCTTAATTAAAATATATTTTAAGCACCAAAAACATGCGAAATGACAGACATACATTGTATGCTATGTGCATCATGTCAACTATAACATAATTATCTAGTATTGAGAGGTTTATTTGGCTTTTAAGTAAATATTTAATACGTTAGTTGACTGTAACCTGGAACTTCCTTAGAACTCTATTTTAATAAGATAAAAATATGAAAGCATACAGTTTTACAAGCATCATAAATTATCATAATCATTGACAAGTATTTATCAGTTGTCATATTAATTAGATATTGTGTAAATATATGTTTATTTAATATTTATAATATATATAAACAGACGAATCGATACGCTTTTAACCATAGCTATGACGATGGTATGAAGCCGAAATAACTATAAACTGTGACCTGATTTCACTTATTTCAAAAATAATAAGTGTCTTATTACTGACACACTTATTATCTTTGAGAGAAATCAGATGATATCGTAGAAATAGAAATTGTAATTGTGATATTTTATTTGGAAGGAAAACAACTCTATAGAGACAATCAATCCAAATAATGTTATTTTGAACTGATTTAAAAAAATATTGAAACATAATGCAAATATGCTTTCGCAAAAAAATACACTCATAAATGGTTGCGTATCGTTAAATATAACTTTGTCTCTTTGAAAATTTTCAATAGTTTATTGCGGACTTCCTTATCGTCGTATACAGTCTTCAAATATAGAAATAACGACTCGAAATGTTACCAACAGCCATAAGGTACATTTGGGGCATGTTGGCATTCACGTTTATTGCCAAATATCTACATTTGAATTTATATTATTCGCCGGGCGGCTTTTTTGCAATGCTCGCACGTCGGGCATGTTCATATGAACAAATACTTGCGGGCACGCAAAACTCGTGTATTTATTTTGTCAAAATCTTCGCTAAATATGCCAGGGCTTTAATCTTTCTCATAAAAAAAACGATATGTACACCCAAGCATTTTCATATTTAATGATTGTGACACAGCGTTGTTTGACCCACCTCCACCCACTGTATGTCAGCGATTAGGTTAAAATTTACTATAAACGTAAATTGGATATCTTTTTCGTGGCGCTTCAAGTTCATAGGCACGTCGGGGTCAAAGTTTTTCCCATCTCCTTCGCCGCTTAGTTTAGTTTATATAATTCAAATTGAATTCTCTTCCCAACACTGCAACAATTCAGATGACTCTATGACTGTAGTGGTGAACGATCCCTAGTGAAGCTAGTTCAAGAGGTTAGCTTATATTATCTTATCAATGAAGGGTCATCGAGAAAAATGGTTCTTAAACTTTAACGATTTAACAGTTCACTGCCTTGTAAAACTTAAAAATAATCAGTACCAATCCAATCGATACTTTATCTTCACTAAAAGTTATACAAAAAAATCTATTCCTATGTTGAGCATATGGCTTAACAATTATAACAGACACTACATTAAAAAAATGTTTCGATGTTCAATTTTCCCCATTTAGTAAGAGCACGGAAAAATGATGCGGCCTTAAAATGACTTAATTAAGGAAAAACTACGTCCATACATCTGAAAAATCTATACTTAACGGTAAATTTTGAATTTTTATTGATAAATTTATGCTTCTTGACACACATGTCACTTATTTTTTGAAAAATCACGACAGGTGTGATTTTAAACATCATAATTAATAAAAAAAATATTCCATCTCTGGATTTTTAACACATATATAAAAATTATATGCATTGTTCAAAATGGTATTAATATGATATATTTACCACAATCACATTAAAATTGTGTTCTAATATTTCTTGAAAACACCTTTTTAAAAACGGATTTCAGTTTTTCCTGAAAAAATACTCACAGAATTTATTTAAGCGCTTAAGTTGTAAATAAGCATGTATCCTTTTTGGTTATGTTTTAATGAAAACGATATATCTGCGTATTAGTTAAAAAAAACCAAATAAACCTTTTTAGGGATTTACTGGGTTCTTTGCGCCTAATCCATAAGTAATATTTAAACACTTAAATTATTACGCAAATCCAAGTAAAAAAACAAACAAAGAATATATTATAAAACGCCTAATTATCTGTGGTACCAACTGTGCTAAATTCTTAATGCGAACTATGTAGTTCCGCTTAACACACAGGCATTTAAATAAACTATTCAGGTTAATTTCATTTTAGACATAAAAAAAATAGTTCATAGCCATTAATTTTGACATTTACAAACCTTGCGCTAATTATATATGCGATGAACATATTATTTATCGTTTGTAGGTAAAATTTTTTTTTTTTTATTTGATATTTCAAATTTATGAACGGTTAGTAGTATTTTTTAGATATTAAAATAAACGGCACCGAAATAAAACTGTTCATGCAGAAATTATGTGAGCTTTTGAATAAATTTGTCTCTTTGCCCTCATTATTATTTTACAAAATTTTCAAATTAGTATAAATGTTAAGGAAATTAAAGATTCAATAAATATGTATGTGTCAATGTCATCTTACTATTGAACATACATACCGTATATGCTATAGCATGTCCTTTTGCAAGAACAACTTGAATACGGAGCAACGTTTTTGTTTCACATGAGAATAGTTTGATTATTCAGGTAAAAAAACCAAGCAATAAATCTTTCATTTTCTTGTATCGAGTAAGCCATGCTTTTGTTTGCAATAATTTCGGTAACAACTGAATAAAATATCTCAGATAGTAAATATTTCATTGAAAGAAAAACGCTGGAGTAAAATAAAAGCGGCACATAAAAAAGGTAAATGCCACAAAATGCCTCGTGACTACTCACCTCGAAGTCTTTGGATCAAGGAATAAAATGCCAACATTCATTAAAAATGTATCTACTTTAGGAGGTTTCCAACATCCCAAAGGCTTTTACCACGAACGCCTGTCATGGTTGTACCACCCTACCCCCTCTCACCCTCACCGGCAAAGCGTACTCGCAAATTCAAGCCGTGTAGTTCTGTATATTTTTTTAATATAAATAAGTACCCATGCGTCTTAAGCTGCTCCGTGCCTTCCCTTTTACTTATTAATGAAACTGTAAGTGAAAATAATTCAACTATAACTTTTGTTTTGCTCAGAATTTTATTTCTTTTTCCAATTCCATTATTACTAAAAAAACTATCATGCAATAAACCATTGGGCTTTTCGTGCGATAAGTAAGGAAAATCAAATGGTTAAAAAGATTACACTATGAATTAAAGTGAAGTTCCCTATGATTTAATCAATTGTGGCGCGATGAAAATAAGGTAAAATGATAAAAACTAGTAGCCAGTTTTATAAAATTACTATAGTAAATTTTTTACAGTTGCTCTAAGTTCTTTTTTTCTTGGAACACAATTTTGTAAAGCTACATAGTTATATAAAGCGTTGTAAAACAAGCTATGTAAAATTTGAAAGGTGTATTTCCAGAAACCCCTTATAAAATGAACGGTTGAGGCTCTAACAAAACTATCTCTAATCTTGTCTCTTACAAATAAATGATTTCAATTAAATAAACTGAGTATAAATTAAGAGAATTTATAGTTAGATAGTACCACACAAAGCACATGTTTATCGTCATCACTAAAAATGAGATAATAAAGCCGTTATTTTTTTAAAGTTTTATGGATAAAGTAAATAATTAGAGTTTAAAATAATTCATATATGTAATACTTACCGCTCTCGAATGCTTCAACTAGCGCTATCCTTTTCGTTCCAAGCCTGCCATCATATGTGATCAAAAACACGATCATCATCACAAGCTTGGACCAAGTCAGCGTCTTCCAGAGCTGACCCCCCATCTTCAAAGCGACCTAATCATCAACCCTCACTCTTGTCTTCTCTCCCAATCCTCGTGATCTTTCCAACTCACCGACTGTCTACCCTTTGTCGACAAATTCTTTCTCTATTAGCCAACATTTTTAAGTATTGGCCCCGCTTCTATTTTAACCTCCTGTTTAATCTTTTGAAAGGATCTTTAAATTTGAATCTCTCAGCTAAGTTGTCTTTTCAATTAATATAGATGGCGTCTGCACAGATTAAAAGCGATCGCTACTTCTTTGATCTTTTGTGTCTCAGGAAGAAAAATCTGAAAAAGAAAATAATTTTTATTAGAAAACTGCATTTTTACAGAACAGATAATATCTAGCCTCTAAGAGAGGAATCAACGTGGAAAGCAAAAAATTAAGCAATTTTAAAGAATAAGAAGTAAATCACATTTTTTAAATTATAGATAAACTAAGAGTTTTGTTGCTAACGACCCGGTTTCAAGCTCATCCGTCAGTTCAAGTTATCGTTAAGCTTCAAATGCCTGAATGTGTCAAAAAGCGCAACACAGGTCGCTGGTGACAAAGCTCATGGAACAGTACAAAGCACAAGAACTCTTTCAAAATAATGAAAAATAATGTACTTATATATCATACGAGTTAATCATTAAATCAATTTTTTCGTATAAATTTATTTTTCATGAAATATACAGAAAAATAAAAAGATTGTTTTTAAAAAAATACGGCCGCAGTACGTCAGGCGGAAAATTTAATAATAATTTGTCTCGCCAGTGGCACTCGATTTCGATCTCTACGCGACGTAGACCCTGCTCGGCGGAGTGTCGGTGCCGGTGTTGTAATCATTTAACCAGGTCGCCCCGGTTGCCTAAACACAGTGTAATGGTCCATTTCACGGAACAGTAGCGGCTACGGCGTAGCACCTACGCGCAACTTGATACTGCCGATTAATCGTTATCTCCGTTTTTTGCAAGTCTATGTTTAATAGTTTCAACCTATTGTGGTTTAACCATAATGATGATTTGCAATTTACCTCGATACTCAGAAATGAGCACTTTTAATTTAATTTATATTATTTAGCACAAAAAGTAAATTATTTCTTTTTGCCAAAAAAGAAAAAAAATGGTAATAGTTATAACAAGTTGGTTTTTCTCACCACCACCCGTTGTGTATATGCAGCCAATGTTTCATGGCCGCCTTTCACAAAGCTATCGACTTATAAAAAGGAATTTACCCCTCACATTCATGGCCCGAGCAGATCTGCTCGGGACTGATTTTGAACCATGCACTAAAGTGCTTTAATGACAGAAAATTGACGTTAAAAACATAGAAAATTGATTCATGTGTAAAATCTAAGCATAGTTTAATGAGATCGTTTGACATAAACATGAGGCCAATTATGACAGGCACCTAAATTTCATCATACCCTACTCCAATTTAAAATTGAGTATGGAATTCAATCATTTCAAATTTGACACTCGCCCAACAAAAATTTTGCCAGACAATGCCGCAGTTATGAATTATAAAATAAATTTCTTAATATTTGAATCATATTTTAATTATCATCTTTATTTCAAAGTTATGAACTGTTGAGTACACAAATGAATGAGTATGACTTTATTAAAATAAAGAGATAAAATGGTGTAAGTATAAGTATGACTGTGAACGTTAGAATAAAACATATTGATTTATTTTATTTCATCATAGAAAATATCAAATCTATAAATAACATGTATTATCTTTCAAAATAATGCATAATATGTATATCAATACTGTCCACGAATTAGTTTTTATGTTAGATGATTGTACCGGTAAAAACTTTTAAGTGCGTAAAGCTCAAAAAGCACCCTATCATTTTACAGCTTTTAGTCAGGCGGTATTTTGAGGCTCTGGCTGAAAGGTTAGCAGTGTTGCCACATTTTTCCGCGGGTTGCGCGCGGCTCGCTTGCTTGCCTCACTCAAAGGGGAGTGCGTCCCTCGCAAATCCACCACCGTCCCGACTAATTAATTCAATTTTGTCAAATCCGATTCAGCTCCCGCTTTTTTCGCAAACACGGCGGTTCGCAGACTGCTTTTTTATCGTGTTCTTCAACAATTCGTCAGCTAATGTTTGATAGTAAATTAAGTTTGTTTAAAGAAAAAATACAACCTTAAATATATTATAATTAAAAATTTCGACTAAAGGCAATAATTTGAAATGTACGTAACAATAATGATTGATTTAAGAAACAACAAAGATCCAGCATAAGTCATCGGGTATTTGAATATTGGTAAGAATCGTTTTCGTTAAGAATCCAGAACTGGTTTTTTATCAAAAATTTCTGTAGTAAAGGAAACGAAGGAACAATATTTTTTTCTTCGTTGTAATTCTACAGCGTTCTGATTATTGGTTTATCATCAGTTCTCGCACAACACTTCCCGCTGTAATTTTCCAATATAATAAGTTCATTGATTGAATTGGCATTTATTTGATGGAACTCCATTATGATACGGTGAAAAAAAATGTATTTTAATTCTACAGAAATTAGTACATATATTTTTTAATAGCTATTTCGACTTACTCCATCGTCAGAACTATGTTTAAACCTGTATTTACTTATCTTTATATACCGCTGTAGACAGACTACACAATATATCTTCTTCTCTGTTCCACCATCCTAGTTTCATATGGTTATGATAATTTATTAGTTCATTTGAAAGATATCGTTGAACTATGCAAACGATACTAGCAACAATACTTTAACTGAAGATGTATCATGGCCAGAAGTAAACTTATTTAATAATAATTTTCAACTGCTTAATTTACAAGCCGGTTAACTTTACTGAAAATGCACTTGATTGCTTTTATATTTACAAATTATGGTAAATGAAATAATAACGATTGCACTATGTCTTTAAACGAAATTTTCACCATGCCGGTTCTCTTCTGAGCGTTTCGTTGTTTAATGTCTATAATCACTTTACTTCAATTAAGAGCATTAAGGTATGACTCGACATTTCATTAATTGATATAATATGACCATGTAATTTATGATCAAAATATGTGCGGTAAATTCCCTTCTTCTGTCTGTCCGTAAAGTTTTGGGTGAAAAGTTTGAATACAAATATTAACAGCCACTAGACTTTACGCCGTACAGGGGCATTGACAGACCTGACGCAAACGCCCCGCTAGCAAAAATCAACTCAGATATTGAAACTTATCGAATTTTTTTATCTGCCGAGAGCTAGGTACATTTATGTAATAAATACTCTTGGAAGGTTAATAGCAACGCACATTATTTATCCTTTGTCTTGTACTAGATTTCATATCTTCATGATAATAAGTTGCTTCATACAGCGTGATCATATTCTTTTTATTTGTATGATTGCATAATATTCATAAAAAAAACCATTACATTTTTACAGGTTCATTGCTTTTCCGACACAAAATTAGAGTTAAAAATGCTGTGAAAGCATCGAAGAATTTAAGTCAAAGAGCGCATAAGAATAATTGTATCGTTACAAAACAAACGTGGTCATATTCAACAACGATGATTCTTAATAAATCGATTTTTTATTATCAGTCAGGCCAATTCTGTCTGAGCAATGGTTATTCATGGAAATTCCTCAAAAAATAATAAACACAACTGACTAAATTTCTTGTATTATAAATGAAAGAGTCTCAAGAAAACGTTACCATTAGTTCTTCTGTAATTGATAAACGTCAAAAAAAAATTAAGCAGCACCTTTTGTCCCAAAATTAAATGATAAAAACATGAAAAAACTAATGACAAAATAATTATACAAGTAACAAGCAAGTAAGTAATTTTGTAACTAAAAACTTTAGTCAGTTCAAAAAATCCGTATTTAAGCGAGGAGTTACATTCGTCTGACGTTGTTAAAAACTAAGGAGATTACAAAATATTGTTATGGATGGAAACATTAACATGTAATTGTTGTCAGCTTGACAAGATTTATTTCAATGATTCAACAAATTATTGTTACTGCATAGCTTAAGCACGTATTAAATTAAAAATAAGACTATTTTTTTTTCCATGCTTTGGTTCATAATATAGAAGGATCTTTTTAAAAACTGGATTATGATAAATACTGTATTTTGTCAACGTTTGAGTGAGAAAAAAACGTCAATGTTGCTGGTTAAGGACACAACGCACGTCAATTTTGTTTATTAAGTTATTGTATGGAAAATTTGGAATTTCAAAATTGTATATGACTTCGTAACATCCTATAAAGGCTGTCACACAGGAGAGTACTGGTGCCAGACGATGTGCTGTGCCGCTGAATACTTTTCAATATAAGGCGACGTAGACACTTAATATAATTCAATTTAGGGGGCCAGAATTGAAACATTGTGCATCGGCTACATAACAGCGGCGGTTGGTTAACTTATAAAGTGGTTTCCTAGACAATACGCAGCGATTCAATACCCTGTGTCGGAAAAGTTTTCCGTTAATAAAGTAAATTATATACATTCGCATAAAGCTTATTAGGGGCCTCCTTACAAAGTTTTATGCAAGGCATGCATTGTTTGTTTCTGACACAATTTAAATTAACTCACTGGGGGATAAAATGCACCGCCATTTCTTAAATTTAAATGCTCACGAAGATCGTTGTAAAATTGTGGAAAGGGGAATTAAAAAAAAAAACAATTTCGAAAATACGTAGCGTTAACATGAATTTCGCAGCAGAAAAAACCGAACACACAGAAATAAATAAATAAAGTACCTCAAAGCTTTGTTTTGTATTATGTTTATTTAGATAAATTTAGCAAAAAAAAACATTAACGAAATCTGCTTTTGTGTTTTGCTTGTTATTCATTTATGTTTTTATCTTATTATATTAATTTTAGTTTGAAACGAGGCTTTCAGCTATTTTTAAGTTACCGGCAAAAATTCTTGAACTGTAAAATTCGTCTTTGAAAAGATTTTTTACGGTGATTTTCTCTTGTATGAATTTTACAAAGAATTTTTTTTAGGACAGAATTTGTTTAAAGTACATCTTCGTTTAAGCAATTTGTGACCAAAGATTTACTTGGAATTGCTCGGAAAAAAAACACTAGACATTGTAATTGTAGTTTCATATAAATAACAATATCGTCAAAGCTAATGGTAACTTTGTCAAAGCTACTGGTAAATAGTAATTATTTATATGAGTAGCCGCTTAATATTATTATAACTATCTATCAATATTACTCTCTCGGTTTATGCTAATATTTTGATTCGGAGGTGTTTTTCTTCATATTTTGACCCGACTTATAAATATTTGAGATACATTTTGTTAGTAAAAGCATAAGCTCATCTCATAATGAATGGTTAAATTAAACCTTTAAAATGACACAAAGAAACAAATTTTAATGAATATTTAATCGAAATCTGATCGCTGAATATTTAAAGTGGAAAAAATGCAACGCTATTTTTGTTGAAATAACTGTTATATTGTAGTTTTCAAATATTTTTCCGCTCCAAGTGTGGAGCATATGGCATTGTAATGGAGGTTTTTTCTTCATATTTTCTTATACGAGAACTGTTTGTTACTCAGTTGCTCAAGCCATTTTAAATTTGATGAAAGTATGCATATAAAGTATCAGGCTAGGTAAGGACCGGTGGTTAGCTAGTTGCTCACGCTACGCAACACATTTAGGATCGGATCAGAAGGAAAGAATTCGTAGACAACACAAACTTTTTAAAATATAATCGATCAATCGACTGAAAACCCGTTAAATGGTGTTTGTTCCAATCATTATAACATGACGAAATTTAAAGTTAAAATGTGGTTTTTTTTAAACGAGTTAAAGGTTGATCAATTACGTTTTTACAAGTGATTGTTAGTCTGCTGAAGAAACGGAAGACTGAAAAGTTGCTGAAAATTGAACCCGTGAAGTCGGTCACGGAAGCCAACGACGTTGACCAAGGCACCACGGATCCCACAAATATTACAATAGAGTGATGAATATATATTATGACATTTATTTAAATTCCTCCTTCTTCATGTGAGAAAAACGAATATGACAATGGAAAATTTCGTCAAATATACTAATATTTCAGAAAAACAAAAAAGAAATATTCACTTCAGGACTAAAAATCCAATATATTCTCACCCCACGAGTCTTGTCTGAGGGTAAGTATGCAGATCTGGTATATATATTATAGGCTCTATGGATTTAATATACGATGGTGTACGTGATTTTTCCCTGTTTTCAACAATGTTCAGCTGCTTACTCACAGTTTCTCTCTTTAGACGCTTCTGGTGGCAGAATACTTTGAATAAAAATAAAAAAATGACAATGTCGCAATGTGCTATACGCGTTAATGACCCAGTTAATATTAACTCGATCTACATCCTCTACAAATAGAAAGTCGTCTTGAATATTATTTTTTTTCACTTTTAAGGTGTTTACTACTTGTGGTGAAATGACATGAAAATAAAAATAATAACATTTTTTTGTACCTATTTCACACTGGATTTATTGAGGTCAGGACCGGTTTCGCTCATCGCAAGTATTGTCAATAAACCTTTAAAACTTGATAAACAAGAGATATCAGAAATTTACTGACACAAATTCTTATCTAGCTCAAACTTATTGAATGAGCAAATATTTTTTATCCCCTTTGCTATATCCGCTTCATTACCCTTCTTCTAGTTATTAACATATTTTTAATGAAAAACATTTATTTTTTGAATTTTTTTTCATTTATTTGACAGTATTGATATGGTCCCGGTAAATGTTTTTCAGTATCCAATCGGAACACTGGAAGAATATTTTTTCCTATTTTACGCCATACTCATCATTATGAAAAATTCCCCATTTGTTAAATGCACATATCGGTTGAATTTTATATTGTTGTCGATCATTATTCCTAAATTAGTTTAAAATTTAGTCGGTGGCTTGCATTGCTAAGAGGTAAAATGTGTTATTATTTTTATTTTTATATATTTTTTTATTCTTATAAATTTAGTTCGCCTTTACAATACGTTACGATAGTTTATATTGCTAACTCTACATAGGTACTTACATCTTTTGATAGAATGGAGTGAAACAGGGGTTTCGATTGCTCCGTTACCTTGATGTACGCGTTAACGTGAGGCCGTCATGCTATTATTTGCAATGCGTGAAAATTATATTCAAATAGAATCGCCAGGAGTGACTAACGTCGTCATCAGTATTTGAAATTGATTTGTCATATAAAATATGCATTTTTGATGAAAGGCATGGATGTCAGTGATAATTCAGTTTGAATCGATTGAATTTTGTACTTTTCCACGAATTTTATTACTAATGCTACTTCAAGCTTAATCGTGGGCTTGAAATGCCTGAATATTTCAAAATGCGAAACCCGAGTCGTTAGTAGAAAATATAGTTGATTTAATTTTCATATACAAATTCCTTCAAGCACATTCAGTTAAAATACTTAATAAAGTTATATCGGCTGTGCATCTTAAATCGATTGGAAAAACATTATGTCGAATCCCCATTCTGATATTTTTACTCACTCTTAAAACTGAGTTTGAGCAACAAGCAGTTCTCGTATAAGAAGTTTTTTTGAAATTAGCTCTGAAGAAGTGCATAGAATCCATGTTAAGAAACGATATCGTAGAATAAAAATACTCTATACTTTATTTTTTCGTTTGATTTTTTTTCATTTTCAAAAAATAGTTTGAATAGTAAATGAAAAATATTTTGCCAGGAGCATGGGTTGGTTTTTCTTATAGATGAAGAGAAATAACAATATAAATAACATAATGATTTTCAATTTTTGTTTTATTTAAATGAATGTTTTTTTGGATTTAGATGCAAAAGCTTTAAAATAATACATAATACATTTGATGTTCTTTTAAAACCATCGCTCAATGTCGTGCAGAAAATGGTTTGAATATTTGCTCGACATTTTGACAAAAACTTCTACGACACACTTTACCGATAGTTTTGTTGCAGCCTCTACATGACATACAAAAATTATAAATCGTTATAAAACTTAAATCTAATTGTATGCTAAAAACATTTTTCAATTTTTAATACCGTATATCAGCGCGGTCTTCTCTTAACACGATATGTTCTTTCTTATTCGCATGCGTTTACAAAAAGCAATCTAAACTTAATCCTTGCAAGAAATGATATTGCTTTCGTACAAACATTTCAAATATTTATTAGCTGTTCCAGACCGGAAAAAACCTCATTCCTAATATACTCCGCAGTTGTTTAGAATCATTACTGTTACATTGGTTGTAATTAATTTGCTTTCGATTTTATTATTTAATCGTTCCATTGATTTATTAAAAACTGTTTATTGCTCACTTTATTTCTAATGTTCATCGCGAGGATTTTAAACTGAATTTTGAACATTTTGCAAAACTAGTCCTGATTTTAATAAATTAATTGTGGAATAAGTACTAAGACTTATTCTACAATTAATTTATGTGTAATGTGGTTTTTTGGGTTTCCAAAGGTTTGCAAATATTTTATTTGAAGACACCTTGATTTCATATAATTTTTCATATTTATTGTACATGTAATGAATTGTTTAATTTGTAATACATATATACCTTGACATAAAAATAACTTAAACAAAGTGAGTCATTCAGTATAAGAGAAGAGTTAGAGAGTCTTGAGGGTCCATATTAAAAAATAAATAATTGTATACGCACGATAGATTCGATGTACATCATAAATACTGTTATTATAAGGATTAAATTATGCCACGATTACGATAGGAGGTATCCTCTTTCCGCACCACTATTTTACGAGGGTATTCTAGCACCTTCACTAAATTCCTCCAGTACACTTCAAAGGTTAACGCGTGAAAAAGGAAATGACGTCAAAGCGGGGAATGACGCGATCTGTATCTGTCGCGAAGTTGCGCGGGCCCCTAATGGATATCCGCGCGGCGTCGCGTGCCATATGATGCAGCCATAAGGATGCGACAAAGCTAATAGGAACCGGTATTTATCAGAACTTATAATTTATTATATTTATAATTCATAGTCTTTAAATTTGTAATTAGATTTACATTCTCACCTACTTTCTATCCACCAAACAACCAAAAAGTGGCAAAGATTTGTCAACAACTAGTCTTATTCTCAAATCTTTTACGTCTTCAAAGATTTTTTTTCCAAAAAAAGAACCACCAGTACTAGTGAAACCACGTGCTTTACTTTCGATGGTAACTTTGTCGAAGTTCATTTAAATACAACATTCACAGCAACTAAGATTATTCCACTCTTCGATTACATTATTCTGAAAGAGGCAAAACACGAGTCACGAATAGTACCACGATACGTGGAAAAATCTAAGTTATTTAAAATTGTCTACATTAAGACCGGTATTTATTAAAAAACTCCCAACTCATATATTTACTTACACATGGTATTTAAAAAAGCTTCATTATAGTTTTTTTTGAAAAAATTTGAATACATGATTGAAGTGTATGGTACCGATAAGATAAATAGTAAAAATAGCACTGAATTTTTTTATTTTTGATCTATCGTAATTTAACGTTGTTTTTTCAATTACATGTACATAGGTGCCTTACTATTAAGTTTAATTTAATATATAGAGTTATAGACAATCAGCTAACTTTAACTCAATAATATAAAATTTAAAATAACCTTGATTATTCCACGCATTGTCCTACTAACTGTGACACATGTTTCGCCTCTTTCAGAGGCATCTTCACACAAATCTCTATCGCAAAGTTTGCTTAAGCAATGAAGCAACATTGATTCTAACATTTTAAATTATGAAATTACAAAATGGATTTCGGGTTTTTTTTCCTTCTAAAGGAAACACGTGTCACAGTTAGTAGCACAATACGTGGAATAATCAAAGTTATTTTATATTAAAATGAACTTCCACAAAGTTACCGCCGAAACCATTGAAAGTATTAAACTCAATAAGTTCAATTTAATCGTTGTTTATTTAGTATGATAACTTGACTTCAAGTTGTTACTTGAAATTTAATATTAAATTCAGATTAGAAGCTGATTTGCTGAATGTTTATATCTTATCTGTAATTAAATGTTCTATCCTGAAGGCTTAAAGTGAATATCGGTTTGTATATATAGAAAAGATTGTTGTTGCGAATATTTTTTCCTAATAATCGCTCAAGGGCATTTAATCAAGGTTTTATGCGAAAATTTAGAGTAATGAATTTTAATTTATCTGAGAATCTGAAATTAGTGGTTTATAAATTAGAAGGCAGATTCAAAAAAATAATATTAAAAAATGAATCAGTATTTCTTTTGAAACAATATTATCAGTAATTTTTTAAATTAAATATTCGGGTTTTTATTTTTTGTAATTAAATATATTTGTATGTAGATACGGTAAGTTTATGTTTTTTACTAATGAAATAAAAAATAATGAGACATTTTTTATTTTTTATCCATGTATACTTCCAACGTGGAGCATATGGACTCCTTGCAGAGTTTGTCTAAACATATGTATGTTTTTTAAAAAAAAGCTAGTTGTTACTCAGTTGCTCAAACTTTCTTTTTCGAAGAGAGTACGGATTGAAAGGCTACGATGATTAGGACAGGACTAGAGGTTAGCTAATTGCTATCGCTATCCGTTTTTAGCCGATTTTTTGAACAACACACATTGCCTTCGAACAGAATCGATAAATCTGCTCGTTCAGGGACTCAAGCCCGGGCGGTGCGGTGCGTCACGAAAGCGAACGACATTGACCAATGCACAACGAACTGGACATTTTCTCAACATGTTATTTTTTAATATACTGCCATTCCACCAAGTATTGACAGTGAACACCTTAAAAGTGATCGTTCTTTCTATTGGTTTATCATCAGTTCTCGCACAATACTTTCCGCTGAAATTCTCCAATATAATTAGTTCTTTAATTGAAAAGCTAGAACTCCATTATAATACGGTGAAAAAAAACAAGGTATTTTAATTCAACAGAAATTATTTTATATATTCGTTGATAACTATTTCGGCTTACGCCATCGTCAGAACTATGTTTAAACCCAAAACCACAGCTTTGGAATCAGAGTCGTCGCGGCGTTTTGTCCGGAGTCGTACTCGAAGTCGAAAATTTTGAAAATTTTGAACATAATATTTTTGCATATAATATGGCAAATTTGGCTATAGGCTGGATTTTTTGACTGATATACAATTGAATACAGATAAATAGGAAAGGTAGAAAATAAACGTGACGAAATTAACCGTTTTTTAACCGGAGTCGGAGTCGTAATTTTTTTTACCGACTCTACATCCCCCAAAACACAAAAATCGAAAAAAAGTGAGCGTTCGATGTAAAAATAGGCATCGGTACTTCCCAATCATTTGTGAAACATCCCTATCTACACACCGCAAACTTTGCGCATTATTCTTGTGAGGATTTAGTGAGGCGAGTCGTATTGCCGCGCTGAGACGTTCATTCGTCTTGGGTGTGGGGCTGTTCGGCGATGGAAGGATGAACTGTTTTTTTTTTTGTATCACGCCGCGCTCTGGTGTGTGAATCTGATCATGAAAGGAGCACGAAAACTAAAGCGTTCATACCGTCAAAAAATACATGCACATGGAGACAACAACCAACTATTTGTATCTTTTGAAATATGCACAATATTTTTCTATTAGATGGCTGTAGTATAATACGGAATAGCTTATTATTGTTTTTACTGCATTTGTAGATATTACGTTAAAAGCAGATTATTTTTTCATTTTCCATGAGTTCTGTCACCAACAATCCAGTTCAACATTCAAGTGCACGAATGAACTTTACATGACGCATAGTAAATATTGGTGAGTTAGCGAATATTTTAATGTTAATTAGATTCTGGTATGGTATTTTAAATGTGATATCGCTTAAATTTGATGACCAGTTCATAACATGGAATGCCTACTAATTTAACAAGACTGATTAAACTGATGAAGTTTAAGTTTAAGTTAATCTGAGCACTTGAAATGCCCGAAGATGCCAAAGAGCTAGGGTCGTTAGCAACAAAACTCATGGAAAAGTAAAAAAATCAAACGATTAAAATAAATATTGATATTGAAATTTTATCAAGCACATTCAGTCGAAATGCCCAATTAGATGCTAGCGTTATCCAATTGCACCTGAGTTGATTCATAATTCTTATTTTCATAATGTGAATCCCTCCCTTTATCAAAAAGAAAAATGAAGATTAACTACCTACCGTATATAATTATGAATCCATTTTCAGTTAAAGTCAAAAGGTTTCCAGCCTCTAGTCAGCCAATAAAAGAAATGACTTTTCGACGTGTCCCTCTTATTTCGGTTTCATTTCTGTTTTTGTTTTATTTTCCAACGAATTCGTATCGATGCTTATGAACCACACTGTCTACCACCGGGAGTGTTTACTCTTGGCCTTCGATCCCCGATTTCGTATGACGTCCCAAGAATGGATTACATTTAGACCCTCCGTCCCCACCTGGGCCCGTCCTGACGTAGCAATGCATCTAGCCCAGGGATATAAATTGGAAACCCCATATCAAATAATAGTTTTATACCACACTTGTTTCCGTTTTCCTGCACCAGTCTGTGTTTGTCTAACTGGGGTGGAGTGTTAGCCGTGAATTTATCAAGTTGCCACTCTAGTGCTCGCTGAAGGATTTGATTGCCGAATACCGCATTGCATTGTATTAGGGTATTATGGTCTACCTTTTTAATATAAAAGTCTAATTGTAATGACGATAACTGTAAATCTCATAAAGTAAATAGGATAAAAACAGTTTTGATAACATGTGATGATAAGTCTATGCAAAAAATATTTTGAAATATTTAGGTAAACATAAGTCTCGGTGTATTTTAAAAATTTCTTTTAAGTTTAATTTTTGAAGGGAAGTGCATCTTAAAACACTTAACAAAAATCAAAATGACCTTGCCCGGACTTTAGTTCTGACCCATCAGATCGCTATTGTAAAGCTCGTACAACGAGACTAGTGATAGGATATTTGTATGAAAATAGTACACTAATCAAACAGCATATTTAATATTTTTTTTCACGATCAGTTCCATTTTCAATCAAAAAGTAGCATGTTAAACTAACTTGAAAATGCTTTTTTGATACAAATATTTAAGTTTACACAAGTGAACTAAAATACTTATGGTGATAGGGTTATGCCAAAAAAGCTGTTGATTTATTAGTCTAATAAATATATGGTTAAACTAGAAAAAATCCTGTTTTGCATTTTTTATGTGGCTCTATCTGTTAGGTTAGGTTAGGTTACCCACTCACCAATCAATTAAAATATTGATAAAGAATAAGTGTAAATCGGTTTACGGCGAAAAAAAAGCAATTTACATCGCTATTTTTTCACCGTGTTATAATGGAGTTCTGCCAGGTAAATGATGATTAAATCAATAATAATATATCATTGAAACGTTCGTTTTTATCCTTCTACATCAAGAAAAGTGAGTACAGAGATAAAAAATTTACTTACAGTTAGCAAAACCTACTTGCGATTGATTTGGGCATCATTGCCATATGCAGCATATGTCTTAAATTGTATAAGGTATTCGTTTAGCATTCTTATGATTAAAAAAACGTTATCACTTATATGATGAAAAAAATGGGTCAGTTGATGATGAATGGTACACCGTTGGCAAGCTTTCACAACTCCGCCCCATCGGAGAAGTGGGTTTGCAGGTTAGCTTTGTAAATATTGGCAATACGGGGAAATCACATTACGATAGTGATATTTGCTGGATGTATCAATAAAGTATTGTGCAACATTTTACGTTGGCGCGCTATCCTATAATTTATATGGATGTTTATCTCTTTCCAAAAATCAGAAATATCTTGCGGGTATTGTATTTTATATCATTGGTTGATAATTAAATCCGTACCTTTGTGCTTTATAGTGAGAGTGTGTTTGTGTGACTTCGAATTTTGAATTATACAAAATAAATTATTTAAATTACTTATCAAAGACCAATTACTGCACTATACTTTGTTTTGTATTGGAAGTGTGACCGTGTGACTATCGAGCTATTCAAAGTTTTCCAAATTCAAAAATGTCTCAGGGATGTTGTCTTTATTTAAAAGTGGTAGTGCTTTCGTATTAGTGCTGATTTATTCAATTCCATTACTAATTTACAAATTCAAAAATATCTTAAGTCAAATGATTATTACACTTATACCACTTTGAACTACCGTGTAAGTGCTTTCTTATGAGTTTCGATCCATTATTTGATTAACTACTCTTTTACTTAATTCAAAAATATCTTTGTCATATGGTTTATCAGAGTTTAATACTTACACTCATATTTTAGGTGCTCTAAAACATATACTGCTCTGAAGAAATATTTGAAAGAATGAGTCCTTTTTTATTTTTCTTATCGCAATAAATGTATGTGTTAATTATATAAGTGACCGATATTTCCGATACATAAAAAATCCAAGAATAACTCAATTTTATGAAAAATGTATGCTTTTCTTATTTATAAGCTATTTAGTGGAGCCAAAATCCGCATGATATTTACTATATACAAGAATGATAATTTAATCTGTATAATGATAAACAGTTTATCCCGTTTTCTTATTTAATTTCAATAATTGCTCAATGGTCACGAAGAATATTTTATTTTATATAACGGTAAGGTTTGATTTCGTGCTGTTAATAATTTTCTACTTTTTGCTTTATGAAAGTCTGTAAATGTTCAAAACATATATGTATTTTGTCAGGGCAGTTGCATCGCATGCTTAAATTGTAAACGGTTAAATACATAACCATAATTTCCGAGAGAAAATTAACAGCATACCAAATATCGACGGTCATTATGGTGGGTTAATTTGAAACGCTTAAACGTTACACAGATTTCACTTATTTTATTTAGTAAAACTGTAAATTTTGTGAATAGTTTTTTCGTTTTTTTTTTTCAATATTTTCTATAACTAAGCAACCCCTCATGAGTTGGTCTCGTTAGAAATTTGGTGTTGATGAAATATTTTGTATCTGTACTCACTGAATACTGAGACATAAGAGCACAATATTTTTTAATCATTTCCATTAATTCATAAGAATAGTGTCAGTAAGGTAGACGATGGCTTGTGTTACTCCGCAAGTGAGAATTTAAAAAAGTTTAGTATCGAGCTACGTTCACTGTAGATTAAAGACCATGATATGGTAAATTTACTATATATAGTGTCTTGTCTTATATGATATTTTTATCACTCAAGACCATCAGAAATACATGAATGTAAAAAATAAATAAGGCATCAAAAAAAAGCAAAGTCCACACACGGTCAAAATCTATCAGAAATCGCAGGTAAAAACCGATAAATTCTCTTCAGATATGATCAATTTTATTTCATGCTTAATTAATAAGACTAAGCTTCTTTCTATTGTTCTGTCTAAATTATATTGTTCTTAATTGGAAATACAGTACTATGTTAAAAAATGTTTCACAAAATTGATTTTTTATCGTGAAACCGTGGGCATATCGGTTTTTGCTTTCAGACGACTCGCGTATTTAATAATTACTATCATAAAGCGGTGTTTTGTGTTAATTTTTGGTCACGAATTGCAAAACAAAAACCATGCTAAGCCGTGTATTTTTCGCAACAATATATTTTTCCATTGTCTTTTTATTCTGTTACATGTAGAAACAGTATAAAATTAAATTTGTCAAACGTGATTGCGTCGTTTCCACCGCGACACATTTTTTACACAAACGCTCCCCGTCTGATAATGTAAATGTGTCACGGTCATTTCCCTCCATTCCGCCAACAGATAAGTAAGAGTAAATATCCTTTTCCTGGATGTAATCGTCCCTCCCAGTCCCACCTCTCACTCCTGAGGGATGTCTACATAATTGAATAAACACCCTCCGGTTTGGACTTTCATGATTCTAGCACTCATACTAATTTGCTTAGACCCGACCGGTAGAAAACCAAGTTTCAGTTTCTAGAACCACAGTAAAGTTATCCCGCCCCTATAGGTCAATGATATTAACGAACATTGCTTTCGCTTTAAGAGTCTGTGGATAAAATCGTGTAAAACGAGAGAAATTTAAATAGTTTTCACTTAAATCTTTTAGACCTAAAACGGCTTTAGCATGCGAAAATTTCTAGATTTCTCTTGTGATTAATGAAATTATCATACCATATAATTTTATTTCGCCAGTCAATTTAACGGCGACAATTTATTTCACACAGAAATACAATAAAGCTTAAATTTTAAAGATATATAGGTATATATTATTCAGTGGAAACAGAAGCAGAGGTTGAGGTTCCGGTTTTAAGCGATGAGACATGGCTTTCAAACCTCAAAACTTGTCTTCTGAGGTTTAATGATTGAAAATGAATGAAATCTGTCACAAAATAGACAAAATCTATTTTGATTAAAGTAACTTTGATTATGATCAATTATCTTGCGTTTTTCACGATTAAACAATCCACAGTTCTCAAGAAAACGTTTGTATGTATGGAACGGATTTTCTGTAATATTTTTGGTTTCGTCTATCCACTTTATTATCAAGAAATAAGTGAAAACAGCCATAATAGTAAATAATAATAAAGCAAATGCTTACTTCAGAATTAAAGTGTGTCAATATTTGATTTACAAGACTCAAAAAGACTTGAAGTAACATACTGTAAACTTCAATTTTCTAAAGTGAATTTACCATTGAAATGTATCATATAAATAAAAAAAAAACATGAAATAGCTTTTTATGTGACTTTAAAACACTGCGTTAGATTATTTTAATTGAAATAAATAGTATTTTATCCTACCCACATAAATTGGAAAATAAATATATTTAAACAAATGGGTTTGTATTAAACATGACGAATCAGCAAACAAGCGTCGCGGGTTATTATGCAAAACCTTTTCAGCAATATACTGTTGAAAAAAATTTAATCAGCAAAAAAAGTTATGAGAAAAATAATCATAACATCCACCATAAAGGTTAAAATCGTTACCAAGGAAGTGGACACTATCGAATCTAAGAATTATTCTGTATTTGGTCGTACAGGAAAAGAGAAAGTATGATGGAAATAATCTTCATGTTATAAATTTCAATTTAGAACGTTTACTCATGGGAAGAAATATTACAGTGAAGAAGTACGAAACATAAATTTAATGACCATTATGAAAATAAAATAAGTATTCATATATTTGTTATTTTGGTTAGTAAAATAAAGTACTTTGTCAATAATGATGTTATTTTCTGTAATATTAAAAATAAATATTATTGACATGCGTGTACACTTGAGATATCCCAAATCCCCTTTTACATCATATCGCTGAAAGAAGTTATCTATCAGAAATGTAAAAATGAATTGAGTGGCCCATCCATCTTGTAATATTGTTGCCCGGGCTATTTTCGATATTTTTAGATATGCCTCCGTGCATAAACAATGACGATTTATTCGGGTTATACCTTATACATATCTAGGGCTATCAACAGACTGAAAATATTCGGGACAATATTTCGTTAATATAAAAAAGCTCTTCAAAAAGCTTTCTTATTTTTTCAACGCAGAAATTTTATACGTAAATAATAGACAAAGAGGATCATTTCAAAATTCTAAGAATTACGACGTGAAAAAAAGAAACAATATCAATAATCTGCGTTTGATACTTTTGCGCAGACAACAAATAAGAAATTTATGGAACGTTTTATTCGTATTGTGTGCAATATTATTTTGAAAAACATAATTAGTCAACTTAAGAGTTCAAATCTCGTTACTGAAAAGCATCTTACGATTTGATTTAGCCCTACCTCTTAAAATATATTTTCTTCGTATATTTTCAAAATATCTGAAGACTAGGAATTCTTTTGATACATTCAATTCATTATAAAGTAATTATACGTATGTCTTCGCTTTCCTGTGAAGTTGTGTACCGTGGAGTTACAAGCTATACGAGTAACGAGATATTCAAGCGAAGGTTAATTGTTTAACACTTTGGGTTCAGGGACAATAGATGAATACTAAGTGTGATTTTGGTATATGAAGCAATAAATTTATTTTTTACTATGCGCTAATTAATCAGAATAACAAGATTCTTTAACGGTATTGTGTGATATAAAAATATTATATTTATTCATAATACATGTTTGATTTATTTCACAACCTTTTTCTAGTAAATTCACTTTGTATGATTTTCCGGTTGATAAAACTATACATTCAAAAATAAAGTTATTAAAACTATGATACTAAAAAACTGTATTGGTATGTATGTTTCATGTAACTAAGCAGTTATAATTATTGTGTTTATTAATTTGGCCCGGGTGGCCAAAAATGAGATATTTGATTGATTATACGTGTTTTTACCAAAAAAAGGATGTATATGATATGATAACCTTCCTTTCACGCAAACTCATCTAGAAGAACGATTCCCTTACAAATATCACCTCCTAATGTTATCTGAAAACACCATATATATATATATATATTTTCGTTAAAAACCTTCATTTAAAATGATTTGACGTCTATTTGATCTTAATAATTGATAGCAGCCAGTAAAAATCGATAATGCTACAAGATCAATCATTTATTTACTTAATAACTATTATTAATAATTGATTTGCACAATTCATGCTAAAGATTTTAGCTTAGAGACAATAATTGAATATATGTAATTAAGTAGATAAAATAAAATCAGCATAGATGAACTTTATTGAACACTTTTAAGGTGTCAATACTCGGTGGAATGGCATTATATTAAAAAATAATGACACAGTTGTATGCATTGCATATCGGTTGAAAAAAATTGTGATGAGCGAAACCGTTCTTAATAGAAATAAATTTAATGTGGAATAAGTAAAAAATGTGATAATATTTTTCAATATATCTTGATTGATTGAATTTGAAATACCTACTCCATTATATTAAAATCACAATACCAAAAGATGTTTGTCAAAAAAAAATCTACCATTTAATTCGTGTAGGGCTTACAATATTGTAAGAAGTGGATTCATAAACTGTTTATATTATATATTTCAAAGCCCCAAATCATTTTCACTATGCCAGGCTTGATTTAATAAGATACGCTGAGTTTTAAATTATTTAACGCAGGCAACCCTAAGCGCGGTCAATATAATGTACACACTTATCAAAGCAAGGTCGGCGTGTGAATTTAGTAAGTCGTTGGGATTAGTAAGTGTTATCGGTAACAGGAATAGGAGAGAGGGCTTTGGTGGGTATAGTGACGCGTGCATCGGACACGGGTCACGGTCCCTCATTGTCCTCACCGCCGGTCCACATGACTGCGCATTTCAAATTGATAATTATCCGGCATACCTCATATTTATCTGCCCGATAGCTACCTCTTAGACCCTTGTTTGTTTGATCGGCGGCAAAAAATCTATTTGTGCTACACGTCCGTCGCGCATAATGCCATCGCACTCAGTGGCGTGCCTACTGCATTGATTGATATAATATCAAATATAGGGGTGGGTTATACTGGTTCAAGTTACGACGAGCTCAGATAGTATCAAATTAATATTCATTTAAACCTTATATTTTAAAAAATTGCCACTAGTACGCAAAGAAGATCTCATGTAATTTTAAAAAATCTGGCGTTTTTTCTGTTCATTTGTAAGTGTAAAATAATATAAAACAAGTTTTTGCGTAAAATTACATTTTGGTCAGAAAATTTGGCATTCTATCGTATATATGTATGTATATGAATTTCAGAATTATCTATGGTTGAATAACGGAGTAAGTGGAATTATAGAGTTGCACAGCATCTGCACACTTTTTTACTAAATTTATTTGACAAAGTTCTAAGATTGCCATGATTATTTCCATCTTCGAGATCATTAAAACGCGCATATCTCAAAACAGTGTCAAGAGCAGATATAACCTTTTCAAAGTAAGGTGTTGATGTGTCGACACAGACAAAAAATTGATAATTATTTATTGATTTATTTTTCTCCACTAGCCAAAAAACAGTATTCAGCAACAATCAATGTTACTCATTTTTGAACAGATACAAATTGTCTTTTCATTATCTTTAAAATTGTTTGTTTAGCATAAAATTTGAAATAACTTTGGCTATTCCAAGCATTCTGTGACTATTGCGTGACACATGTTTCACCTCTTCTTGCAGCATGATCTGACTTACTAAAGCTAGTTTTAATAAGTAGATGCCTCTGTAAGAATTAAATTACGTGTCACTTTTTGTCACACAATACGTGAAATAGTCAAAAGTAAGTAAGTAAGTTTCACAAGTTCCCACCGAATCCATTGAAAGCGATGCTTAAAACCTATTTTTATTTCTCTAGAGTAAATCTTGTGCAAATTAAAAAAAAATGGCGCCTATTCTTTTCAACTGCAAGTGTAAAATTTTATAACACAAATGTTGACACAGGAAAAACATTGATAATTATTGATTGATATATTTCTTTTTAACCAATATATTTTTTCGTGTATTATATATTCTAATTAAGTATTATCGCAATTAAAGTTGTTTTTTCAGCTATGTATGTCAAAAATTCTCAAGTGATTTCTCAAATGCTATATTTTTAGGATACCTTAACTTGTACTTAGTTCTTCTCATCTCTTCACTATTTTAGTCTTCGCTATGAGAGTAAGCACAAACTTCGACATTTTTCATATATTTTTTTTCCAAATTACCAATATCTGACTCGTTAAATCATTGTTTATTCACTGGTAACCTATTCAAAGTTATTCTTATTATAATGATATACTCTCGATTTATGTAATAAAACTGATAAAATGAGTCAAGCTATAATTTCAAAATAGTTTTACTATTTTAATACTCCGGTACTGTACGAATAAATGGTATATGAAAAGTGATTCTTTAGTTTGATTTTTTAAACGCATATTTAAGTGATATTTAATTAATGCTGTTAAATTATGAAGATTATTTAGTATTATATCAGTTTTTATTTCAATGTAAATATCACGCCATTAAAATAACAATATCGTAAATATAATATTTACATTTCATACCTCCCGGGGATAAATTCACCCCACGCCTCTGCTAGTGACAGAGGCACCCTCCTCAAAATGGCCCCCGACTACCCGGTAAAGCAAAACATACCGAGGTGAGGTAGGTACTCGCATCTACATAAATATTCCCACAAAAAGTGAACGCGGCTCCCGCTCGCAAAATCATTTATTTACACGTAAATAATTTTGACCGGCAACAACGAGTGGCCACTTCAACCCGAGTCTCATATTTAATATGGAAACAGAATATACAATTGATTTCATCATGAAGAATTGCGGGGGTGGCTGATGTACATGCGAAAACGCATACATTTATAAAACCAAAAATAAATATAAAATATATTCGCAGACCCAAGAAGAGTATGTGTGTGTTTCGGGCCTAAACATTTACTCATCCGTTAGGATCCAATCAAAACTCACGCTCTCTCTCTGCGTATGGGCCGAAAGAGCAAGACAATATAATTATGTTATGGCATAAAAAAATTTATAACTCGTTCTTTTTGAAACACGTAACAAATTTGGTGCAAATAAATTGATGACGTGCAATTCTCGTTGGAAAAACATTGTTTTTAAAAAAATATAAAAACTAATTAATTAAAACTGATTAATTCTGAATATTTAATAAAGATCATGACCAATTTGGCTTATCGTAGCACCTGCGCCTAAATGCTGACAATGAGTGAAATCGGTCGTGATCACACTTAAATATGTGAATTCGTACAATACAAAATGTGTTGTATTAAATTCATTTTTATATCATTTTCGAAAATATTATACTTTGCTATATGTTCTTTTTTTTTAGTTTATTTTTTTAGCGCTATGCAATATTATTACAATGTAATCGTAATTTTTCTGATAAAAATGAATTGTGTTTTGGATAATTATTCAATATACTATTAGATATTTAACAAGACCGCTTGAAATTCCGTTCTACAATATAGGAATAATAATTTTGTTATGTTGTTCGACAGTTTCGAACTTGGCCGGATCGTATTGGTTTTACTTGTTACAGTGGCAAGAATAAATAAACATTATTCCCGTTCCATTTACGGATTGGCCGGAATTTCATATTATACTTCCCCTTGGAGTATTTTCATATAAATATTTCATACGCTGTGATGTTCGTGGAAGCTTTTGTCATATTTTCGTAATGCACAAAAATCAAGCCAGCTGATTTTTTAAACTTTTGTCAGGCTGAGGGTGAAACAGTCGACCACCACTGCTAATTTATCTTAATATTAGTGTAACTTTTGGTATTTGATTCTTACATATTTTGCAGTAAAAAATATGATTTTGACTGACTGATTCATCGCAATTAAATAAAAAATAATAAAAGTCGGATAATAATAAGCCGAAAACCATTTATATTGGCGCTACCAATTGCCAGGATTAAAACTTCACTGCCCATACGTGATGCTTTTTACATTAAAAAATGTAGATAAGAAGTCGTATTCACAATTTTGATATCGCCAGTCTAAAATAAACAAGAACACAATCAGGTTGTCTCATTCATAAAATATGAACAAATATAGGGAAATTATCGATTTTTATAGTACGATGTATAAAGATACGTCAAAGCATAATCAATCATTTTCTTATTGCAGTTTATGCCAATAAGGCCATACCACTGGGGTCATTTTTAGACCCCCCCCTTCGGCCTTTGACGTCGTTTTATTTATTTGCTGTGCTCATAGTTTCAAATCTCAGAATAGATAGTTTTATGATTTGATTTCCCAATCGATTTATGATTTTGATTCAAAATTAAGGATTTCCGTGTTGTGAACGATTTAACTTCCCACCTTATCTTAAAAACAGGACATAATCAGCTAACAGCTAGTCATATTATTGACCCTTAATATTTCTGAACAACATATGAATCAATGTAAAGTTTGAAGAAAATTAATTCGTAAATTTAAACTCATGACCACACAAATGCCAGCAAGCAAACGTGAAAATTATATTGACATTTATATTACGGATTTCGACTGGGAGTGCTTGATGGAATTTCAATATCAAATTTAAATTTGTACTTTCCATGAGTTTTGTCGCTAACGACCCGGGTTTCGCCTGCATCCGTTCATTTGAAATGCCTGAAGATGCCAAAAGGCAAAACCCAAGTCGTTAGCGACAAAACTCAAGGAAAAGTATAAAATTCAAGCAATTCAAATTTATATTACGACTTTTTTTAATTTTGTGAAGAATATTATCCGCAGGCTTAAAAATTGGCTGCTTTAACACAGGTTAAAGAAAACGAATTTACATAAAATATTTGATAACTTGTGTTGAAAGTGGTGTCACTTCAAAGTCAATTAACTTCTATTTGAGCTAATAAAAATTTTGCCAAACAATTTTGGAAGATTATCAATTAAACGGAAATGTAAGTTAATAATGCAACGCTCATAATTATTATTTTTCAAAAAGTCTGTCATGCCGGTTGATAACGTTATTATGATTTGATTAAATCAGGGATATGGTTACCACCTGGGAGAAGTTTTAGGATTTCCTTTGTGCTCTCAGCTCAGAACAAAGTAGAGGCGTATTAAGGCAGTCAGTGCATATTAAACTCGACTCATAAAGAATGATTGATGACCTGCGATCTGCTGCAAAAATGACTTGCAAAATTACAAGTACTGAGATTCGGCGGGAAAGCCATTTTTTATTTTAATACACAGACGAAATGAAAATTTACAATTCTTAGATGAGTTTACACGTCGATGCAATCTAGCAATAAAAGAAAACGTTCATTCGTTCTTGTTCAAAGCAGTTTGCTTATGACTCGCTTCGCTCAGCTCAATAGAAATTGTCCATTAAATGGTTTAAAATAAAATGTAACACCACTAACGTTGTGCCAATTTTGATATACGGCCAAACTTGTATTAAAAACATGAAATTTAAATGTTTGAGTGTATTCCACGGATACAAACATATTGGATATTGTTAATATGTGGAATGTCATATTAAAATGAACTTCCACAATGCTACCGCCTAATCCATCGATTGTCTTAATAAGTTTTCAGAATTAATCATATTTGAGAAATATATGAATCCTTTTCCAAGTGTTAACTGACACTTTTTGGTGGTAAGGCACTATTTTCAATACCTACAACTCAATTTTTCGTAATGCCTCCACATATAATTTGATAAATATCAGTAGCGGTTTCGCTCATCGCAAGTACTTTCAACTGATATCGATTTATAATGCTCGTGATAAGCGAAACCGGTCCTGATCTTGATCAGAATATATGTGGAAGTTGTACTATAAAATAAGTTTTTTTTTTTATTAAAAACGTGATTTTCCACCTAGAAGTGACAGTTAACACAATAAAAGTGAAGAAACTTTATAAATTAGCAGTTGACGTTCCCTAATAGTTTGTAAGTCATATGCTCAAAGTCACCGCTCGTATTCCTTAACGACTCACATACGCTTAAATGCAGGAACTAAATCTTTTGTTCTTTGATACCAACCATCAATTATTACAATACTTTTACTCGGCAAACTTTGTACTTCTACTTCTGACAAGAATATTTAGAATGAACTCGTGCATGAAGGGAAGAAAATCATGATATGAGCAGAAATAGGGGCTGCGGATGAAATTTGAATAAGGCCCCATCCTTCTTTGTAGTCAGTCATTCTGCTACATTATCTGCATACATCAAATCATTATGAAAACTTCCGGACTTAATACCCTAAATAGATGTAATTTGACGATTATTTCACGTGTCGACTGGTTATGCACGCTAATGAATAACGCCATTGTAGTATATAATTTACTAGAACCCCTCTTAAAGGACCGTTTTGCTTTGATATTATCTTAATGCATTATTTTTGTTTATGAATAAAGTCAAATGAATTTGGTTTTATTAAATGAGTCATTATCTTTATTTGTACTTAAGTATGTCAAGGTTTATGTTTATTAATTATACTTGACATTTTTTAAAAGCTAATGAGAAAGCTAAATGATTTTTGAACTCATTACAAAAAATGCAATATAACTAAACATATTATGTTTATATATTATTCAAATAAAAATAAAAGGCTTGATTTATTATTTCAGAAAGATTAGGGCTTTCCGTAGAAGATTTAGATGAAGTGTCTTTCCAATATGTTTTTTATAAATAAAAATGTCCGTGGTCAAGTGTCAACGTCGTTGGTAACGGTTGGGGAGCGCGAATCCCAGCACGGGCAGATTTATTTTTCAATCGAATTACTGTTTCTTTTCGGATACATGGATGTCTGTGCTGTCTAAACTAAGCTCCCGTACCTGTATGATCTTTAAGATGGAATTTAGCGAGAGGATCCAGCCATTAGTACTGCCCCAGTCATATCTTTTCCATCCCCACTTTATTCGAAAAAGAGAGGTTAAGCAATAGAGTCACTTTGCGCAGTTTATGCTGAACTTATGCTTAAAGTATGCAAGTAGTTAAACTTATGCTGAAAGTACTTTACTTTGTCAATGCCCCACATTGGGAGCGGACATGCTTTTAAAAATAGTAATTTTCAAGCAAAATTGTTTCATAAGCGCAAGAAATAGGAATAAAGCTTTTTACGATATTTGTCCATGTTTAAATTTAAATTTTAACATAACTTTGATTATTCCCCGTAGTGTGTTATTAATAGTCACACGTGTTTGTCCTCTTTAAGAGGCATCTTCAGACTATCTTATTTTTTTTAATTTGATATTTTTAGTTTTCTTGAAGTATTTATTTGTTATAATACTAGAGATACAAAAAGCATTTTTTTTAATTGATAGGATCAATACACATGATTATTATTTTGATATAATTAGGTATCACCATTTACATATTATGATACAAATTTATGCAATGCCATCATAAACGTATTTTTATTTTGGATATTGATTTTGGAGTGTAACTTCTATTTTGTTGTAATTCTTTGATATTGCCCGTCCAAACCTGTATGCAGATGCACAATCAAATTTATCCAATGCTACTGTATAAGACAGTGTTCACCACATCATTTAATCCGGATTGATCGTAATTACTCTCTCTTAATGGTCAAATTACCACAATAACAGCCTACCTACTGACAAATCAATAGGTCTTGATTACCAAATTCCAGTGTACACAAATACGAATACCTAGCCTGCATTTGCAATGTCAATGCTGCACACCAAAGGCACTTGCGAAATTAATTAAGCCTTCAGAGATGATTGCTGCGCGTACACTTCTGACTCAAGGAAAATTGATCCCTTTTGAGCCGATGCATCAAAGATCTATCAATAGAACTACAAATTCCAGGTGAATTATTATATCTGCCACAACGACTTAAAAAACTAACTAAAATTTTGGCATACGACAATACGAATAATATAAATTTGTAAATAACTTTGATTATTCTACGTATTGTGCTACTAACGTGCTTCACCTCTTTCATAGACATCTTTGGACTTACAATCGCTAAGTTTGCTTAAGTAATGAACACGCTTTTCGATTGAAGGCAAGCTATGTAAAAATATCGCCTTCACCAAATGTTACATCAATCAAGATGAAAATCAATGATAAATTAAATTTTCAAAGTTTAGATATATGTGTTGAGTTTTTTGGCATAGGTATCACCTTTCGGCATCTTCAGGTATTTCTGAATCAGAATTGAACTGAATCATTTAAATTTTGTTTTTTCCTACGTATTTTTTTGCAAGCGTCCCGGGCTTTACTCTTCGGCATCTATTATCAAACCTTTGAGCATAAATTACAGTCTTCGTGGAAAATATTTAAAGTTGGATGGAAGGAGCTGAAATAAATCTAAATTTGTATAATTATATTGCATAATCAAAGCATGTGCACATTTTTAATGAAGATTTGATGTTTAAGTAGGAGTATGGCTTTTGCTTCAATTTGAGTAGTCTTAAGTATTCTATTATTAACAACAACTAAACTAAAACAACTATTGCTCTTGGGCCTAAGCTTTTTCCATCCCGTAGTAACGTGGATGTGAGCTTGTGGAAAAGATGCGGTGTAACAGAATATTTATTCTCACTTGTCAATCGCAGCGCGTCTTTTAAAGTATGCCAACATCCTGAGCTCTGCCAAATAAAAGTAATTGTCAGGTTTCTGAGATTATCATATTTACTTCTCGAAAGACAAAGTAAGGTGAAGTTGTGGTTTTGTTAATCCTCAACAGTGTGCCGCATGTTAAAATATATAATCGCATCGGTAAAATAGTCAATCAATCAAAAAGATTTTTTTTATTACATGTGAATACCTATTGTGGTGTTGTATAAAAGCTAAAATTAATAATGCAAAAGAGATATTTATTGCAATACAAAATCTACTCCGATAAAAGCGATGAATTATTATGCTTATTTATTTTGTTAAGAGGAAAAAATATCGCACTAAGCTTAAGCAATAACTTATCGCTGAAAAAAAACTAATATGTTTAATTCCATTACTTGACACAGTGTTTTCAATAAACATCGCTTCTTTTAATGTATTAACCATTAATGTGTTCGACGATAAAGTCAGGGTGTGACAAACTTTCATTTAATATTGGAATAATATCTCGTTTCATATTTCGTGTGAAACTGGCGATCAACAATCAAGTGCTGACATAGCTTGAGTGAAACCATAGTGTCTAAGAGTGGATTTAACGCAACATCTGATAGTCAATTTTAAAAGATTATATTTTACGTGTTAAATAAGCTATTGAGACACTTCTATTGAGTCAATGCATATTATTTTAAAAATAATCAGTCGTGCAATTGTGAAAAAATCATCAGGGTTTGAAGCCAAATCGACTTATAGTATTGACAATAATTAATCCATATTAGGCACAATATTTTTATTTTTCTGTATCGGACATAAATTTATATTAAAAAGATTTTGATTAAGTATAGTTGTATTGTTGCTTTTTTCATATTATCTTCAATTATTTAGCTATTATTCGTAAAGCATCAAACAACAACAGCCAATAAACATGGTAAACATCGGATAATTTATAATAAATTCTCTTGGGTGTACACTTTGCCTCATTTCTAGATAAACTTTATATATATTTACAGAATAATGATAATTATAATAAGTTATTGAAAATAATAAGACGTCTCTTATCGCTCTTAATTTACGGCTTGTTTGCAAACTATGAGATTGAGCATTTCTGCTGCTGGAGATTGTTTTGTTTGAAAACAGAGAGATGTTTGCTGGGGTTGGCGGGGGCGGTGAGAGGGTAGAGACGCCGGATGTGGGATTACCACGAGAAGGAAGGAAGCTTTGGGTGAACACAATATATTAAAAAAAATATACTTTCCGTGTTTGACGTTCACGGTGTTTATTAAATTTAAACTTGGCGTAAATATACCTGAATACATACACACAGCACCTACCTGCCCTGCGCTCGCAGTGAAATTTTCGACCTAATTTCGCTGAAAGTTGTACAAACTTGCTAAGATATTAAATTTATTATTCGACATTTTTTATCTCAGCTTCATGTTTGTCCGTAAACTTCATTGTGTGTTTTTCACTTTACAGCGGGTTTTTATAAAAGCAATATTTTTCAGTGGCCGTTAATCACAGGGTTTATTATAACTAAATATAATTAACATTATCATTCACCCAGATCCACCCAATAACAATATTTATACCTTTTATCTTGTTTTAAGGAAGAACTCGAATATCTAAACAGAAATTTGTACTAGATTTACGAATAAATTTCTATTGAAGTTTATTTTCATTACTAGGTACTAAGTAGGAAAAAAAATATGCAATCTGCTCTGGAGCTCCATGGGACCCATAAAATGACTGATTTAAAAAATAAAAAATCTTCCTTACTGGTATTACAAAAAAAAGAATACGATAAAGTTATGAGGTGTATAAAAACAAACCCAATATGTCCGCTTTGCAATGTTAATAGTAAAAGACGTTGTCGTGTTTGACAAATAAATTATAAACTTTGTTTTTTGTAGTTATGAACAACACGCAAATTTATTTTAACACATTGGCTACGGGACGCGAAATACGCGTCGTTTCTCTATGTGTTTTCAATTCACGGGCAGCCAATGTGTTCGAATCCAATCAGCTGGTTTTCGCAGTTAATATAATTGAAATTAAATTGAAAATCGTCGCATTTAATATATCGGTTACTACGTTTATGATATGCGGAAAATTTAAACATTTAGTTGCGTATGTTTTTGTAAATTATACATACAATAAAATGTTGTATGAAATGAATTATATTATTCCTATTTTTGCTTTTAGACTCCTAATAATCGCCTTTTTGCCATTTTAATCAAATATGTATATATTTTTCTCCATAATATTCTCTTCCATTTAATGAGTCAATAATAGAACAAAATTACATTCCAGGACTGGTCCAGTACTTTATAAGGTTGTGTCATAATATATCAAAATACAATTGAGCTGATTAAGCTGCCATTAATTTGAAATTTAATCAGAGTTTTATTTCACTTTTAAGGTGTTCACTGACAATACTTGGTGGAATATCATTATAATAAAACATATTTAGTACTTACTCCACATGAAACCACAGAAAGATAGGTCAGTTGATAATGCTCGCTATGAGCGAAACCGGTTCTGATCTAATAAATATTATATGGAATAAGTACTAAAAATGTTTTATTATTGTAACTATAGTTGTAGTTTATAATATATAGGTAATTTTTGAAAGTTTAGTCAAAAAAAGGTAAATTTTATTGTTCCTAGTCATATAATATTTATATTTGAAAACAAGACGGCTTCAACCAGCGATGTTCACAACATATCTACCGCATAGCGTCAATGTTTACTCTCGTAGCAATATCAACATTTATGTTCCCGACACCGCGAATACGAATTAACGTACATCTGGCCAACGCTTCCCGCCAAATATATTTCTCCGCTTCTCCGGGCGACTGGAGCGCCATTTCCTGACTCGTGCAGCTAATTTCCGTCTCGCCCCTCCCTAACCCGCCTCTCGAATAGATAATCCAAAGTATCGTTTCTGGTCAAAGTATTACGTATACCATATTTTAAGGGTACTTCATTGGTACATTGTAAAAGGGTGTTGGATTTTCCGACGTACGTACTAGATTTTCAGTAGACAAGATTAATAGTTTCATTTGGGCCTTGTCGAGTGAAAATAAATTTAATTGGTTTCATAAAAAAGCAAGTAGACATAAATTTAGATAAATTTAAGCCGATAATAATACTTTTTTTTATTTTAAAAGATCTTATTTTTCAAAACAATATTGACTCAAAGTTATATTAAAAAATCCATCATATTTTTTAATAAAAAAAGAAATATTTTTTCGATTTGATTGTTGTCAGTTTTTAGAGTTCCGTGCAGCTCTGCGTTTTTCCTGAATTATCAATTTTAGCCCACGCAACAATGTCGCAATGAGTAATAGTCAGTTACACTTTGTAAGCATGTCGTTAAAAAGAAATACCAACTATTTTTTCTTCACCAATGATTTTCACTTAGCACGATGATTGTCGTTTTTCACTAATATATATCCGATGAATTTAAGAGAATTTTTTTATAAATCAAGTCGAGAATTGAGGTGTAAACTGTCATTTTTTGCTGGAAAGGCATTATTTTAAATAAATAAAACATGATTAGACCTTATTTTTATCAGAATATATGTCGAAGTAGTACTATAAAGTATATTTAATTTATTTAAGCAATGTTTAGCCACCAAGAAGTGACAGTTAGCACCTTGAAAGTGACAACAAATGTGATTTATTTATAATTGTAGATGACGGTTGAGTGAAAAAACTCATTTAATATTTCGTCGACTGAGGTGTCTTCCGGTAAAAGTTTGACTTTCACTGAAAGAAATGGCTACGATCTGATTATAAAATCTGTTTTATGATAATAGTACAGGCTAAATTTCAATAAAATAATCCTTAAATGGCTATAAAATTTTAAAACAAAACAAAAAAGTACCTTAATAAACTATTTGGCGCCGCGTTCTCAGTAAGAATTGGACGTATGGTAAGCCCAGCCTTCCTTGAGTCCTTCTCATTTGAATAAAACTGTACTTTGTCATTTTCTCGGCGATGCCTTTTTGTTCAGCCTCCCATTATTTATTTACGTCCGTGTTGACCGTGCGTGTACCTAATTTATTTAACACCTCGGACAATTTCGCCCCGGCCTCTCCCCGAATGAATTATAAATGAAGGCTTTGGTGGGGTGATGGAGCAAAAACCCGGTTGACTTGTAGCTGGGAGCTGGGCTCGGGCACACCCCAGACATGTTGCATGCCACTTGAAAAAAAACCCGCAATTAACCCTTTTCTTGCTGTATTTTAAATAAAATTTATGAATGTGAATTATTAAGCGTAAGTTATGCGCGCTTGAGGATATGTTGATATGGAAAAACGGTAGGGTTTCCGCTATCCTTACGTTCTCCGAAAGTATTTATTTTCTTTGTCAAATGAAAGAGGGTTTTCAAGAAATACATTTATAGTTTAAATAAACGACGAAGTTAGCGAGCGGTTTATGTGTGTTTAATTTTACGTTTATAGACCTGTTAATTAATTTTTAACTTTAAATAATGAACAATTTATTTACAAGATATTATATGTGTTGTAAAAAGACTCGATAGATTCGTCAGCAACTTTATGGCAGTTCATTTGATGTAAAATTCAAAATAACGACAGCGTTTTGTAATATAGTTTGCAACACATTATTGCTACACTAAGATTAACAATATTTTGGAACCATTAAAATACTGTTTTTTCTTTTTTCAAAATATTTAATTTGCAGTCGGCTTGGACTAAAATATATCTTTTAAAATATTGTATCAATCTTTCTCTCGAAAAGCCTTTCTAACAACTCTACGCAAAAAAAAAGAGTGAGCTAATATATTTCTAATATACCAAAATAAAGGGAACCAAAGATAAACTGACAATGCATTTGTTTTATTCATTGTTATATATCAGGGGTGGCCAAAGCGTCGATCGCGTAGCGATTACTAGTCGATCGCCTATCTGATCTGTACAAATGTATGGTGTCCGTTCCAAGAAGCGTTCGTTACAAGTCGTGTGTGTTAGGGACAGTACGCTAAAATATCGAAGTTAGCCGATTATCGACGAAAATCTCTTTCTAAAACCCGGGTCAAACAAGGGTTGCAATAAGATTAATATAGGCTTTAAATTACTACTTTTAATGTTGGTCGATCGCCGCCAATAATTTTAAGCAAAGTCGATCGCGGGCAAAAAAGTCTGGCCACCCCTGCTGTATATTATGCGTATATAAGTGAAAGTTCAATATTGTGCTCTCTGAATGGATGACCCATTAAATATTCAAGTAGAGTAAAGTATTAATTATCTTACTCATCGCGATTCCCAATATTCTACGATTTTTTATCTCTATATTCGACATTTTAAAGTGTGTACTTTGCTTTTGGAATTTCCCCTCATATTAAAAACAAAATAGCCGGATGCAATCAAATCGTAAGTAAAAGTTTCATTCCGAAAAGCCATTATCGAAAAAGAGACCACAATGTTGGTCGACTCTAATCGCATCTGCAGTGCGCGCGCTCCGCTCACGAAGCCCCGGATGCGGGCGGAGTCGGGTGATAATCCGAAATTGAGATCATGAAGTACTCACTGACAGTTCGAAATACCATCCGACACTATATACACACCACTACAAGCGTGCCATCAATAACAAAGAGACATTTTGATTGCGGACGAAAATTGATTTTTGCGGTGAATCTGTCATTATTTAGTGGTCACAAATACCTAACTGTTTTACGATCAAAAGCTTGGACATTTAACATGAATGTGGAACGAATATTAATTATTTATGCCCTTTATTTGATAGTAAATGAGTTATTTTGTCCCGTTGTAAAGTGTTTTTGCTCTACATAATTGCGCAGTTTTCCAGGAAGAGAAACGTTCATAAAACAATTATAAATTTATAGATATCTGGGGTTATTATGTTTTAATGCCTCCTCACTCACCGCATATTCAATTCTGATAATAAACCAAATACACTAATAATATTACAAGTCAATTTTTGATACTCATATACCTATTTCCAAGCATATATTCTCTGTAGTGAGACTGTCGAAAATACGTTTTCTTAAAATACTTATAAAGTTTATTTATATTGGAAACAGTCTCGGCAATAAATTATCTAATTGGATGATTTACCAATCTATAGAGTTAGATTCCACATATCTTAGAATGTTGTGCTGAACTATTAAAAATAATAAAGAATTCATTTTAATTAGCATGACTCGTTTTTTTAATGCCATCATCTTCATTGAAATAAGGAATATTGTTTTATTTAACTACTATTATACTAGAGATTCCAAATTTTCTAATATTGAATATTAAATCCTTAAAGTTTTAGAATAATGAAATGTATGAATTACATAATTTATATAAATAAATCATATTTCTAGCAAGACGTAATAGTAATTGTTTGCACAATCATACATAATCTAGCACGTCAATCCCTTTTGAATATGTTTCAAACACAAAAAGATGACTATTTTAAGAGCTGAGATCGAAAATGTTAAATTATAAAAAAATCAAAAATCCTTCCCTGAACTTGACTATATTGGTAGCAAACGTTTAGTTACTGTATGAATGCTTTTTCAGTTACGGCATGCTGCGCTCCTGATAGAAAATTGTTTCGGAGCACAGAAAGAAAGAGTCGAAATTCCTTCGCCGCGAACGGAAAAACAAAAGAAAGTGGGGAAAACTCTTCGGCGGGTATAAAGCCAGGCGAGCAATTTCGATTTTATAGTAAAGAAATAAAGTTTAAACTTGCGCCAGCTTAATACGGTAAGTAACATAAATTGAAATTAACCCTTCCTTTTTCGCTGTAGCCACGTATAAGGCACAACAACCTGGTGGATGGAGTTTTGTGAGGGAATGCGAAGGCGAGAGTTTCTAGCTGTTATTTCGCTTTGATTCGAAGCATCCGAGCTTAATACAATTTATCTCATACTAATTGTTTTATCCTGTGTGAAATGGGAGCGGGTTAACTTTCTGCGACGATTGTATTGCTTCCTCAAATTATGCGAGGAAAGTTTAATGCACTTATGGAAACCTGTATATTATACAGTGATTTATTGCTTTTAAGCTTCATAATCAAAGTTCTTGTTCTTTATTCAACTTTAGAATACTAGCGACTTATTTTCAACGCTTTATTATGATCAAAATCATTGTGAATATGAACTAGTTTGAATAAAGTACCATATGGAAGACTCATAAATGAAGGTTTCATCATTTTCTCTCACGTTGCAACTTAAATGATCTATATTTATGAGACTCATAGCTTTGCTGAAAATCTCTATGACATACTTATACAAAGATATAAGTCAAGGGTTTGAAGTCCGGTATGTTTTTCTCAGCATGAGTATTCCATGGGTTTCTATGGCGTTTTCAATTCAAACCAATCATGAAATTAATTCTGAATGATAAGTTCTGATATTAATTCATTTTTTTTATGAAAAGGGTAGTTGGGAAACTACATTAAAACTGGTTTTTCATTGAAGGCTCATGATTAAAAAAGGAACGTTTTGAATTGTAATATTTCGATAAAGAGCTGCCGGACAATGCTGATTCAGGCATGTAAATAAATAATAGCTATCATAGACAATGTCTTTAATTGACTAAAATTCACGTTTGTTTGGAAATTCTAATTTATTATCTAAAATTCGGTACCCGCTAAAAATGCGATGGATTGGGTATCACCCAAAAATAAGTACTCCGATAATCGATAGTATTTTTGATCAACAATTTTATAAAAACAAAACACTTACACGTATGTCGTAAGCTATTATTGTTCCGGCTGCACCGACCAATCGGATCGGATGCGAAACGTGACATCATACGACCGGGTGACAAATCAAGTATCTCCTGAAGAAGATATTTAAGCGATCTCTTCGATATTGATATCGAATTTTGGCATACACTTTTGAAGAAAAATGATTTTATTTTAATAAGAGCAATTAAAATATCCTCAATTTTCCAAGCCGAGTGGCAGCGGCTGGTCTTTTCAATACTGTATCTATAACGGTTTTTTTTAAATTGTTTATTGTTTGAATTATTTTTATATCTACATATACTTATAAGATTATCGTATGGTATGGTTAATTACTAATAAACTTGATTTTAATACTTAAGCTTATTAATAATTTCACGTTCTCATGTTACAAAATTTGAATGGTGGTAGACCTCGGTTAAGTGTATAAAATGAAGAAATTGTTGAAAACACGTCGTTACACGTAAACCAATTTTCGTTCGTGTGGGCCGATGATTTGAAATGTGCTTTACTACGAACAACCAATTTGTATTTAAATAATAGTTAATTCATACCATCGGAATAAAAAATCTGATTAAAAGAAATATAGAATTTAAATCAACTATAATAATTGATAAATGAGCCTAAAGTGTATTATGTTATTCTCATATATTGGACCAATGAGATTCGAGTCCCTTTATTCATAAAATAATAGTCGTACGCTATATAGAGGTTTTTCTGTGTTCGAAAAGCGTATTTGAATAACGATATTGAAATATTGAAGGTCAGCCGTATTATTACCTAACTTTATTTAAAAACTTATCGATTCTGAAACAGTTACATAATTAAACAGGAGAAAAGTTGATGGCATACTTTATATAAATCACCGACCGTTTTATGATTACACGGAATCCCTAAAAAATATCTTTTTGAATCCGTAAAATCTCCGAACTTGGCAAAGTTTTTAAACACAATCATAATTCAACCGAATGCCAAATAGCCTTCGCAAAATTCATGCCATCCATCATGCGAAGCACTGCCAGGGGTCACAAACTTGAAATGCCGACCCTTGAACCTGCCCAGATAAATAATTCACGCGCGTTGCAAGAAATATCAACTGGTTCAAATACGCGACACTTTCAAGCGGCATAAATCGCAAGCTGAAACAATGATAATAAAATGTTTCTCAGCCCCTAATTAGTCTGATTTAAAAAAGCAGCCAGCCGTGCATAAAGCATGTCGGCATTCAAAATTTAAGTATTTTTGTACCCGTATTAGTAAAGTACTACTCATATTGATATACGTAAGTCAAAAAGGTTTGAAATCAAAATGTATCTCAGTAAAATCACAATAACAAAACGCTAGAAAGAACTCTTATTTTTGCCATGATTTTCATTACAGATTTTACTTCCTTTGATACTCAATAAAAAATGCCATATAATAAATGTATGTAAAATAAAGTTCTAAACTATTCAAATAAGGCTGAACGTTGCTGGTCAAAGAGTGTAAGAAGAATATTGAATTGTATTTGATGGAGCTTTAAGTTCTAAGTTTCTTCCCGTCTCCTTAGTCTCTTAGTTTAGTTTAGTTTTTATATTTAAGTTGCATTCCTTTCCCATCGTGGCTAAAAAAATGGCGCGATCGCTGTAGTACTGAACAATAAAAAGTTAGTCTAATTTTTCTTTTTACCTATGGAAGGTCATCGAGTAGAATAGTTCTCATTAAGATAGATAGGCACCGCGCCTAGAGAATGCTTCTTTAAGTTAGTATTATAATTTTTCATGATTAGATTCATAAATTTAATGTTGCATTTGAGTTCCTTGAATCTGGTGGGATAAAAAAACAGTGTGCGAATAATCCAATTGATTTTATTGGCGCTGTTTGGTAAATTTGGCCCGTGTACCAAAATTCACCTTCGCTCGTCAGCCGCAAGAAGCAAACGCGAATAAAATTCTCTTTTCAGTCAAATGATTCGGTCAAGCATGCTTTATTTCATCTCATCTTAAGAGTATAATCAAATTAAATCCTGTTTTTTTAGACAAGAGATTTTTATCGCCGCTCCCGATTTCTAGGATTGCCCGCACTCGAAATTATTTCGAGTACTTTACCTTCAATGGACGAATATAAATTCTCATTTGCATCACAGGCGACCCGGCCCCGTGGCACAGCGCATAAAAGACTTCACTGTTGTGCGATATCAAATTTAAATCATCATAAAAAAGCAGCATTTTATAAGAACAACGATTACAAGATCATATAAAAAAACATGTCATGTAAACGTTTTATAATTTATATGAATACTGTTAGCGGTATAAAAGTGTTATATAAAGTCATATACATGCAATAATGTTTTCAAATTATATATTTTATTCGTCCTGTCAATTCATTATTTAGAACCAAGAGAAGTTAAAAACTGTGTCTTAATCATTTAAAGAATTTAACTATCCATTCGTTCTAGTTAAAGTGCACATAAACAAGAAATCATTGGAAGTGCAGTTGTCAAAAATAAACAACCTTTGGTAAACCGAATCTAATAACCTTGATAATTTCAGCTCCAGTTGCTCCAGTAGCTCCACTGAATCCAATTTTCCAGAAGTGTAGAAGTCGGAAAAATGAAAACATCTCAATGAGACAAAATATATAATAAGTATATGTATGTATTTGTTTTTATTTGAAACTTTAAATCATTTCGCTTTAAGAAATGACTTACAGACAGATAGTCAGTCAAAGATAAAGGTAACAGTATTTTTCAAATATTCTTTATTTTTGTATTATTAAAATATTTCATAGAAGAAAATTGGAAAGTATAAGTTGTTAACTGCACAAAATATATTTCTGTGCGTATATAAGGTAATTTAAAAACAACCCTTAAAAGTTATGCACTTTTTTTCTATATCGGATACAAATTTTCTATCTCAGAGTGCAGGGTTATCATGTTTTCAGCATTCCATGATCCAATTACCATTGTTCATGATTATAGGTGTGATTGTTTATCTCAAATATAAAATATATATCAACCCCCTTTTATGTATACGTGATAAAATTAGTTTCCTTAGTAAATTTTTTCTACATAGAAGAAATAGCAAACCCCAAGTAACCGTTTAAAATATTCACATATGATTTAAATGGCATACTGCATGCGTAATGTTTAACTATTCATTCAGGAAACAATGAGACAAACTTCATCTCAAAGCATCATTAGTGGTACTTCTTCTGTAGATCTTTTGTATGGTAGAACGTATGAGTCTTGAGCACTAGCTAATTTCTCAATTCCATACATCAGATCTTGGGCGGGAATATATATTTTTATTTATTACCCTTCAATATATTTCAAGAGATTAACGTTTCAAAAATTGTCAATAGTCACCGAAATAAAAGGTTTTATATAAAAAAATCTTATGCATGAACTTTTATGGTGGAAAAGATCACAAACGGCCTTTGAAAATTACTAACATTTACCAAAATTATAAATTAATGTATCATATTTTCATTGACACATCCGAACCTAAAAGATATTTTGTGCACTCGAATTCTAATTTGATTGCAATAAATAATATTCAAAATAGTTGGATGTGTCATTTATGGCAGTTTTTTTTTTAAATAAATAAAGTTTTATTTCAGCGCATCGTTACAATGTATATTGTTAAAAACAATTCAGCTTTCTTTTTTCTTTAAAATTGAATTTGGTGACAAACCTTCATTCTTTTTGACTCATTACTTTGAAAGATGTAATTCTTTTTTCACCGTATTATAATGGAGTTCTACCAATTAAATGCCAATTCAATCAATATGAAGATTGCCATTTAATTAAACATTCAAATAATATTAATATTATTCTTTTAGACTTCATAAGCGTTAATAATGTAATCGAGCAAGAGCTTACTGTGTTTGTATTTAGTATAAATAAATGTATCAGGATATAAACTGTCATATGGCTATGTTGTAATGTAATATTCTTCTTCAGCATACTTCTTGGAGATTTGTGTACTTTGGGATGTATTCTGTCGTTTAGTTAAGTACATAAACAGCAACTTTTTATGAGTGGTGATTCTTTTGAAAGCTGACCACTTTGGAATTGGGTCTTAGAAACTTTTTATGTTGGCTTATACGTTGTATGTGCTTTTATTTTAGCAGGAACGTACGCGCCAACTTTATTTCACTAGCGGACGATAAGCACGCTAAACGCACGTTTATTCAATCCAATATAAAATTTAAAAAAACTTTTTACTAGTTTCATTACAAAGTTATTTAATATTGAAAGTTGGAAGTTGTTTGAAAGAAGTAGCACAAGAACATTATTAAACATACATACATCATTTCCGGGCTCTTTTATTATTATCAGACATTAATTAATAGTTCAGAAGCTACAATAGACTAATCTAATACCTTGCATTTCTGTAACGAATAATTTAATGAAGTAAGTTAAAGTAAGCTAAACTTTAAATTTATTATGTGAAAAATAGCACAATGATCCATGAAACCAAATTGTAAAACAGGTCGCATAACGTTTTGTCTTGCTGACTTATTAAATAAGAATAAAATTTAATGAAATCCCTAGTTGACCCCAAAAAGAGTTCTTAAAATGTACAAAAGTGCATGTTCTCTCATTCTTTGAGCAGTAAGCTTACATTATCCTAGATTTTATCAAAAAGTTAAATTTAAATTTTAAACGGCAAAGAATGTAAATAATTCAAAAAGATCTTTTCCACTCTGGAGATATTCATTTATTTGTAACAGCGCTGAGAATTTCATCGTCCATAAACAAAAATGACTACAGAGTCTTGGGGCATAACTTTGCCGCGTTAAATTTGCGGTGAAATTGACGTTGTGTGTGTGTGGGAATGGGAGGCGACACTCAAACTTTTGAGACGCCGCTAACTTCTAAAAGTAATCGAAACGAACATTTGTTTGTTTAAAATGATTTTTATTTTTCTACTAGTGTGTATAGATCAATTCACTTGATTTTATGAAAACAAGCTTATTGTCATTCACTAATCAATAAATGACTTAAATGTGGCATGCTCAATCAAACTTGCAAGGGATTAATGAGAAAGTAGAAAAATAGTCAATTGCTGACTCAAATTATATGAAATACTTTTTTTTGAATATTTACATCAATAGCTGTAGGTCTTACCAGTGTCACACACAAGTGTAATGAGATTATGAACATACAAAATTTATATTGATGACGTGTTTTGACTCCTTAAAGAGCATTATAAAACTTACTGTATCTTTATTTTAATGGCAGATATTGATTTTAATTCTCAACTAAGGTAACCTACTCAGACAATAATTTATAAACTTTCATTTGATTATCAATGTATATTTACAAATTTACAGTAAAATTCATCAAACGTATCAGTTCATCGAGTATCAATTTTAAGACAATAATTCAGTTGTGATTTTGATATAATTTAATGAGGTAAACATATGAAACAGTCTGTATTCGTTCGTGAATACGTGATGTACAAGCCAATAAATTTTGAGTGAATAGGGTAGCTTTTGATGAATAACAACTATGAATGAGAATTTAATTATAAGAAAGGTTTTTAGAGTGACTGAAAAGAAAAAGAATAGTCGTGTCGTACTAAATTGTTCTGTGATATCTGTTTTTGGATATCTACTGAATGTAAGCAATTTTTCATCATAAAACAACTTCTGTTGGTATGCTCTAATACCAGTCCGTATGTTTTAAATTAAGATGAAATGTATAATAGATTTGACGCGATAAACAAGTTAAAAAAAAATTATCAAGAAAAATATCAACTGATCAAAACTTATTCAGTGTCTGACAAATAGCTGTCTGTGGAAAATTTTTGTCAACCTAGAGTTATGTTGAGATATCATGAAAAGAGAAATTTTCAGCCAATGAAAGGAAGCGCAATTTTCACGATCACCGACTCGTTCAGTATTAGGTCGATGGTGACGCACATAACAATAGGGGACCATACTTTGAGAACTTCTTTCTATGTTAGGACTTTAAGAAATGGAATGAAACGAGAACGCAGTCGTATGAGTAAAAAGCGCTTTGTAAAGTTTGGCAACTACGGGTTTATGGAAAAACTTAGAATAGTTTATTTACCTTTTCGTTAGTAGGTTTATACCTTTACTTTCGCAATAAATAGTAACTGCATTTGTTGTGTTTCACTAGGTTATAATAATAATTCATCTGGTAGGTATTTCTGAAATGCGCAAAGTTACTCTGCTGGAAACATGATGCAATTCTACATACTTAATTATAATTATTTACACAAACTTTGCGAAAGAATATGTTTCAAAATATTGTTCTTATTCATGTCAGCTTTTTCAAAACTCTGAATCAATTTTGATAAACGAACTATTTTATTGCCGTTATGATTTCATATTACTTTATAAAATCTTTTAAACATATTCAGAATGTATTTCGAGCGTCAATATTTGACGCAAATTGCATATTTGTACGCGTCAAGTACCAATCTGCGTATGACAACCGACGACGGAGAAAACCGCGTAAACTTATTCCCACTTTTTTTTATTTTTCTTTTCTAAGTAATACTAGTGTGTAATAGTAGAGTGTGACTGTACTGTCAACGAACGGAGCTTTGAAGAATAAATAAACAAATATAAACTCAAAACGAAAAATATTAATACATTCTCATAATTATTAATACCATATGGTCATGTTTGCCGACGTTTTTACTTTTTAACTTTTTAATTATATTAAACGTGAACTTATATATATTTCAAATATTATAAAAACAATTGAAAATTATTGCTAATTTTATTAAATAGAAGATTTGTCTCAGTAAATTGTGACCACTAACTATTATATTAAAAAAAATACTATCAACCGATTTTTCACTAGGTAAATAACGTTTCGCCAACTAGTGTTCTATCTAGCACGTGAGAGGTATTGACAAATTATATTTTTACCATATTCAAACAAACTGACAATAAGTTAAGCTAGCTTCCAAAAAAATATACCAAATTGCAATTGAATTATATTAAAAAATAAAAACACATTTTTTGTACTTATTTTACATTGGATTTATCAGGACTAGTTTGGCTCACCGTGAGCATAATCAACTGATATCAATGCTGACGAAGAGCGAAACCGGTACTGATTCTATTAAATCTATCGTGTAATAAGTGCCAAAATTTTATATTGTTTTTTAATTTAATGCTATACAATACATACATTTAATGCAATACAAGTATTTACAGTAAGCACCTTAAAAGTGACACTTGGTTGTATGTATTCAATTTATTGTAACATACTTTTGCCGATAGTGTTCTTTTCATCACGTGTTAAAAAAAGAACGGATGATTTTTCATTGATTGAATTAAAATTTTCACAATCAGTCATTAACATGTTTAAAATCTGATGGGCTTAAATCATCGTTTTGACAGAGAAAACCTTTGAAGTGATCTTGAATAATGACGAAAAAAATCAGGAAGCTACGGCATTGTCTGTACATGAATAATTTAGCTAAGTTACATAGTCAAAGAGGAAAATTAAGTTCATAAGGCAACCGTAAGAGCTTTGTTTATCAATAATCAACCCTCAGAGCACCCTTGACTGGCCGAGATAGCTTATCAAATAAACATGTATTTACTGCCAGGCGTGGCTTTGAAGTGTTGCACAGACACCTTCCGCCACCTACCTCTGTACATTGCCATGGATTTTACAACACCTGTGAGCCCCTGCCCTACAACGAATTCTCTTTCTGCGCTCTTAGTCTCTTCTCTTGTATAAATAATAAATAATCAAATTAGTCCACGTTCCTGTACTCACATACGAACCTCCTGACTATCCCAGCCGCCCGTACGCTGCGGCCCTGGATGTATTATATTATACGTATAGGGCGTTTTACCAACCATGAGTAGCTAAGTGCCTGGCACTTGCTCCATTTATAAAATACATGGTTATTACATACTATCTCCACTTAATATTTAAGTGTAAAATTTATCTAAAATACTATTTACAAATAATATATGTACGTACCAAATAAACATGATAATTATAATGCTCGCCATGAGCAAAACCGGTTATGATCTAGTAAATTTACTCTAGAATAAGTACTGAAAATGTTTTATTATTTTTAAAATAAACATGTAAAAGTTTTTTTTACACATTTTTTTTTTTTTCTACTACTTTTATTTTGTATAGAATTGTCAACTAATAACTAAAAAAATGTATGCTTTTTTTACTGAAAATTGTATTTTTTGTCGATCCAGTTACCGAGTAATTTTCAATTGAGTTTTAAATTCTCTTGATGATCGAAACCGATCCTGATCATTAAAAAATTTTACTGTTCAATATATTTGATTAGAATTTATAATAAACTGTCAAAAACAAATCGTGTATAGGCTTTTTAAATGAAGCTTTGTCTCAGTTGATATTTACTTGAATTTATTGTATTAAAACATTGATATAATGTCAGTATGCAAAGCTTATTAAAATTTCTATGATAATGAATATCTCCAATAGTACGTCATATTTCATAGTATAGTATCAGAGGTGTCAACTCATAACTTATATTATATAAGAAAATGCGTCATGGAGGTATATTGTTGATTGCAGCCTAATTGCTTTTTATTGCATTTTCAGTGAATTTATACCAAAATTAGTTTTACAATACAATGTACATATTTTTATAAAAACCCGCAAAATCTCGAGCTTTCTATAGCGTACTGAGCTACAGAGGATGGTGGTCAATGTAGTTCATGTTTATTTCTCAATGATTAAATAATTTAGGTTTATCGTTTTTATTTGAGACTTTTTATTATTTTTAAATTCGACTGAAAAAAAAATATTTTCAGTCTCATCCAGCCCTGTTATAGGCCGGCCTACTTCGTTTGACTTCTACTATCAGGAGCCTTTCCAATTCAGATCTGAATTCATTACTTTTAGTGAAGCTTTTTAGGAAATCTCCAGATAGAATAAAATATCTGTCAGCGACAATATAATCTACAATTCCCGGCTTTGTTGCCTGTATAATTAAAAACTTAAGGGAGCCAATGAGGATAGTATATTATTAAGTATGCCTTTTTGCTGTTTGAACAGATTCTCGTTATGTATGCAAAGGATTATAAATAACTTATTAGGAACCATGCAGGCACATACTTTGTATATTACAATGATTTATTATTACTTTAAGACTTAACATATCGTTACTTTACTATGAAAATGTTCTAATTGACATTTTTCTTAAAATGAAATTTTGGTTGGAAAAGCTTGTACATACCGCTATTCTATTTTATACATGTAAATAATTTTCAGAATAATTTATAGGTGAATAATGCAGTAAGCAGAATTAATTTATTTGGAAATGTTCTAAGATTGTCATCATTATTTCTATCATTAGATCTTTAAGGTCATTATTTTTCAGCAAGAGTTATGATATGAAAAAAATATGGTTAAAATAAGTAATTTGAAACATGTTTATGTCTTGCTCATTGTTACATGTGAATTTTAATCAATCGAAGCTTCAAACACTCATATCTCAAAACAGTGTCAAGAGCAGTTAGAACCTTTTCAAATTATGGTATCAATATGTTGTAACGTTAATTTCAGCTTAAGCTGTGTTTAAAGTTCACTGTGAATTTCAGGGAAGAAAATCATTATACCTAATTAAAAAAATCACTACTTCAACAAGTATTTATAAAGATCAAGACTGGTTTCACACATCACAAACAATTTCAGCTAATGACATATAAACAGAATCAGGGCTATTTATATCGAACTGAGAATGCCAAGACAAAGAGATTCAGACAAAACGAATTACAAAATACTATTTCGTTATCACACACAATCTGGTGTGTTTTGAGAGCGTTTAAATCATGGGTGGCCAACCTTTTCAGCAGCCGGGCCAGATTTTGGAAATGAGATTTCCTATCGGGCCACACCACAAAAAAAAATATTCAAAGCAAACAAGAAATATATTGTTTTCTTAAGAAGATATAACAAAAATGAGAATTAAACATATTTATTAGATTAGAGTTAAGCAATACAAAATATAATAAATTTTAGTCTGAGTCGTCTGATTTTGTTTGTCAGAACTAAGTGCATCAATTTTGATAACGATTGATGTTGTTGCTACACGCAAACAGTTTTCCAAATGCTCATCAGTGATTCGTGTTCTCATTTGAGATTTCATATGCTTCATTTGACTAAAAAGCTGTCCACACGTGTAAGTGTTTCCAAAAAGCGAAATCATCGATAGAGCATGTTTGTAAAATACAAGATATTTTTCCTTGTAAAAATATGTTTTGTAAAACTCTTCCAAACCAACCTGATTGAATTTCTTCTTTAACTGTGCTTCACAACACATTTCACAATGTTCCATTTGTAGAATTCCTGGCTATAAATTCATGTCTACGGAGAATGGCGTTGCAAATGCAGCAAAAAGCACACGATGCTTTTTAAAATCTTGAAATCGGTTGTAAATTCCAGGTTTAAGTCGGATATCAACGAAGCTTATTTATCTGCCGCCATTTGTGTGATGTATGGCTGCAACAACGATGTAGGAAAGTGAGTGAAGATTTTTGTCCATAACTGTTTTTCCCAAAGCTCAAGTTTCATTTGGAATAAGGAAATAAGATCATGCATATAATTAATTAGTTGATCTTTGCCTTGTAGACGAGCATTAACAACATTTAGGTGGCTAACTATACCGACCAGAAATGCAAAGTCACTAACCCACCTCTTGTCTTCAAATTCTGGGATACTACTCGACTTGCTTGCGAAGAATGATTGCATTTCTTGCTCAAATCAAACACTCTTTTCCTGATGAAAAATGCAATAAATATTTAGAATCGAAGTATTACCAACTTTTCAGGCCTCATTTTCAATCAAGTTTACTAAAAATTCGAGTTTACCAGGCATTGCTGGAGCACCATCTGTTGTTCAGACCGATTAGTTATTCAGTTATAACGAAAAGCGATTCAATGTCGATGTTACAGTTCCTAACAAATCTCGTTAGCAAGTAGTGTCCTTAAGTGGATACAAGGCCGCTAATTCTTCTATTTTGATCAGATAGACATCAACCCCCCTGATAAAAATCGCCACTTGGGTGGTATGTGATAGGTCTGTGCTTTCATCCAATGCTAGAGCATAAAATATGAAATTGGATATTCGATTTCTTCAATTATCTTCAATATGGTTTCCAATGTTGTCGACACGGTTTATTTTTGAGAAATTTACTTTTATAGAAAATTGGTTTTATGAACACTAAAAGAAAAAATGTGTGAATATGCTCCGCGGGCCACTAGCAGACACCCAGCGGGCCACACGTGGCCCGTGGGCCCCGCGTTGGCTACCCTTGCTTTAAATGGTATCACAAAATAAAGTATTAAAGTTTTAAAACTTTTCCGTCGTTTTATACTTTATGGAGACACTCGCTTTGCACTCAAAGCTACAAATATTTGAGTTAAAAATGGTTTTACACTATAGCTATAGTGCAGTCGGCATATGATTCTTTATAAAAAAATTGATTTTAAACGAATTTTTGTTCGAACATATTCTCTGTACTTTTTCTATAGCTTTTTTCAGATAAATTCAAGATTATTTTTTGATGGGCAAGTGATTTCTTGATTCTTGGATTGTTTCAATATATCTTGAGTTAATTATAGCTGGATTGTAAACAATATGTAACTGAGTTATTTGCTAACCGAAAACTCTCCAATTCATAATTAATAAGTAGCAAAAACAATCAGATTAATAAACAAGCAAAAAGACACTTAAAACAAAGACAATTCAGTAAATTTTAATTGAGATTTCGGCTCCGTCCAATCAGTGGTAAACAACCATTTATTTTTAAATAAACTTAAGTAAAATGGTGCAGCGATATTACCGAGCCTATGTTTACCGAAAATACTTATGTTTACGGAAAATATATTTATTTAACATTTTAATTAGAAAATTCAGTCTATTTACTTTCAAAAAAATTTCCAAATCAAGTGAAAAAAAAACATAAAAAAACAGATAGAAAATTACAATGAACAAAATGTAAGCTTTTGGTTAGTTAAAATATTTTAAACTGATTTCTTAGCTGCCAAACATAAGAAATCATGTCATTTAATGTGTTTATTTTTCATATACGTAGTCATAAACATTATTTTTATGTTAAAGACCACATATTCATCCAAATTTTTGAAACTATCAATTGATTTTAAATAAGATGCAGTTTTAGTCGCAAATATATATTAGGCAAGTAAATTTCTTCAAATTAACAACACAAATTAATTATTTGTTTTTCAATACCGCTTTTTGATATCATAACAGTAACTATTTACCAGCACTTACAGTTGGCGTCTTCTGAATTGTCACATTTGAAGGTTGATGTCAATAAAAATATTAAATAGTCTTTTCAAAGGTATTTTTTAAATGTTCACAAATAATTGTGCACCTATTTGTTTTTGCTGACGAAAAAAATGTTGAGTCTCACTGTTTCTCAATTTTAACTGAAAGACGGTCGGCAAAATCTTGCTATTTTCAATGTTAGATGGCGTGATGTTTATTTACCCTCTCTCTTACAAACAAAACATCTTTTTGACGCTCCAAGGAGTTGTAAAATTGTCGTTTGTGAATATTTAATTTCACGACCTACACTTAGGCTGGGCACAGATTTCAACGCATGTATTTTAATATTCACTGCTCTTTTTATACCCGTGACCCCTTGACGTCATCATGAAATATGACTACATAAAACAAGCAACGAGTTGTAATAATTCATTAAAATCTATCTTCCAAGAAAAATTAATATGCCAAGATAAACCAAAGTGCTGTATAATAGAAAAGCACCACGCAAGATACAACTCTTATATTTTTATTTTGAAAAAATATATTTTCATATTGATGTACAGTGGTGGCCATTTGACTGTTGGCTGCAAGTAACCGCCCGCAATTGCGACTTTGAGTTTCTTTATTTCTCGGAATTCAATGGTTACAACCCCCTACTATTTTTTTCTAATGTACAGTGATATTTGGCTTTCGACTGTTACAAGTTTTTTTCTTTATCTTTCACCAGTTTTGTGTGAATCACAGTTGCATGAATACAGTTTTAAAAAATGAATAATCCAGCGCGTATGACTTTCGGGATAAAATCGAATATTTTGGCTTTCGCTGACCTAAAAATTTCAATTAATAAAATTTCGAAATGTGTGGGATACAGTGCTTCGGCTTTATCATTTTGTTTGAAGAAATTGGTAAAATTGAAGGCAATCGCAGGAAGATGAAGATGCACGACTGTGTGAGATTACCGATAAATAAAATCAATTATAATGAATAATGGCTTTTTAATGTTATTGAAAATTCTGGGGAAGTTGAGTCATTCATCTGCAGCAAATATTTCGAAACGAACCATTCGCAGTAGGCTTGTGGAGACGGAGTTCAGAGGCCGAAGAGCTCTCCGCAAGCCACTTCTGACGGCGGCCATGAAGAAAAAAGGCATGGATTGTGTATTAGCCCACAGATCGTGGATTGTGGATCATTGGAAACAAAATTTGAGACTTCGCTATCAAATAGGGCCGCCACGGGGAGCCCAAACATTGGTGAACAAAATAGCCCTAAATGCATTCGGCGGACTGTCCATAATCTACCCTCTGTAATGTTATGGATGTGCATGATGTCCAATGGCGTAGGTAATTTCCTGATCGTCAATGAAATTATAAACGGCATAAAATATAAATCGGTTATTACTGACGAATTATAACCAATTTTTGAGGAGATGACGGAGGTGTTCAATGATCCTATATTTAGGACGATTCCTTGCCGTGCCATAGAGCGAAAATTACGAGTCCAATTCATATTTTTCCAAATATTTTTTTATACAAATCAATTAACTCAATCATAAGGTTTCAGATTACAAAGAAAAAAATGGAATTACATCCTTTCCCTGGCCTGCAAATAGCCCGGACTTAAGTAAAATAGAAAAATTTTGAGCTATTATGAAGCGAAAGCTCGACAAACACCCGTGTAAAACGGCTTCGGAGAAAATAAAAGCTATGGAATATTTGTGGGACAATAGGATTGATATTAAAATAATGAAAAAATTATACGATTCCATCCCTAAACGAATTCTAGGGCTCATATTAATAAAGGAGATTCTACAAAATATTAAATATTATATAAAATATTCAATGTGTATAATTTATTTTTAAAATATTTTTAAAATGTTGGTTAATATCGTATTAATCATACCGCTAAAAGAAAGTTTTGTTTAAAACGCAATATAAAATGTTACAGGAATAAAACCATTAGAGCTCTGTGGGGCGCGAAACACGTTTTTTCTCTATGCATCTACATATGTTATCAGTCATATTGTCACTGTTAATGGCCTACCTTTATTTTTTATTCACTATAAATGATCTATTGGCATGTCCACATGTGGTTCATGAAAGAAATATGTAAATATTTCATTTAAAACATAAATAATATTGCTTCAAAAATGAAAAATGTTTTTTTTTTTGGAATCAACAATCAAATGGCCACCACTGTATCTAAATGATATGCAATCGAAGTTATCATTCCGTTTGAATTTTGCTTTAAGCCAGTTAGCGCCTCTAGTCGAGGTGAGTTTCAAAGTAAATATCAGGCCATTTGATCCAAAATTTAAACTGTAAACAGATTATTTCGCATTGTAACTTTGCCAGAATATTCAGATTAAATTATGTTTTGCATCATTATTTGAATTTTATCAACCTTTCCCACGCAACCACCTTGAATCACTTATTTTGATTTCTATCAATTTTTATCAATGTCACATTCATTTATTTTTTATATAACTCCATTTAAATATTCAAATACCTCCCATTTCGAATGGTCAACCAATAAATTGTTACCGGTTGAAAGTTTTTGAAAGTTGATCACGACATACAGTTTTTAAATTGCAATTTGGATTTAAATGAAATTATGAAAGCTTAAATAAACGATTTTATTTTTAAGATATTCACTATATGTAAGTAGCTATAAGTACTAAATTAAGGTTTGTTCTAGAGTTATCCAACATGATGTCTGATATTGAAAAATTGTGTTTCATTACATATCCTTTATATTTCTGTTGTAAGAAAGGCGTCATATAAAATAATCCACGAAAAGGTTTCGCACATAACTGAACATAATCCATCTTGAACTGAAAAAGTTGTGGTATAAAATTTCTAAAGAAAATAATTTTTTTGTTAAACTCACTCATGGCTGAGAGCATTATCATAGATTTTTTCATAGTAATCTACAAAATGACTTTTTCATTAGTTTTATAAGCGACCATTTTTAAAGCTCAGTCAATAAAAACATTTGAACTATGAGTACACATACTTTTTGAAGTTATTCGAATAATTCTTTCCATGATAATACAAACATTACATAGCTGTCGCAGTCTGATTGATTGGTAAATAAAATTCTTTGAGAATTGATGTTGATTGTTGTAAATGGTTGTGAGGTATGAAAGATCGAACGCCATATGTATCATAATATAAAAAATGCGAAATCACAATTTACTTACTTGAAATAAAAGAAGAATACATCTAAGTACTTTTCAAAATGTTTTTCCGTGTAAAGAAATGTAAAACTTTGGTAATGGGATTCGCAATGCTTTTAAATAATAATATGGTAAACGATAATGATGGATAGCTGTCAAAACACTGAAATAGAATTAGGTTGGTAAACCTGGGTTCTAATTGATGGATGACTTAAGTACACTGACGGAGACAACCCAAACACAAAACGGATAGAATAATTGAGGAAATGTCGCCAAAGTCATATTCAAGTCAACCTTATTATATTATTACATAACGTAATATTTCAATATTATACGTTAGGCTTAAAGCGAAAATGTTTGTTTCTGAGAAAATTTTTCATGTCAAAAGGTTGATATTTATGGAAAAATAATTTGCATTGTTTCTTTCAGCAGTGTTTCCCAAAGAATGGTACCCCTTAAAGGACGGGAAAAGTTTGGTGGTTGTATGCGTTGCATTTCCATTATTTTATTTATGCAAATAGGAAAAAAAGGTTTTGATTGTTATTAAAATATATAAAAAAAAATTGACGGCAGGTAGATACGCGGTCTCGTGCAATGAGCGAAACTAATCCAGGTGTCTTTCAAAGTACACGTAGAAATAGTAGTATGTAACGTTTTTTTTTATTCCATATGGACGTATCAAACATTTGTTTTCATCATATTACAATGATAGATGAAGAAACCTAGGTACTATACTTTTTTCTTTGAGAGCGAATGTAACACATTTTTTTTAAATACTTGAATGACACATCTGATTTTTTTTTATTAATGATTTATTAGTTTGTGTGTTTCTAAGCAACCACTGACACGCATCAATAATAAAATATCCCAACACCTACCGTTTCTACTAATGTTATTGTAGGTGAGCAAAATAATTGTAACTGATCAAATTATAGACATTTGGTTTTTCGTTTTATAGTAAAATACTATCCTACCAATTTGTATATCATATTAAGATGATGGTTATTAGACGCACTCCCAATTTGGTAGCTCTAAAACAAAAAACTTATGCTTTATAATCTAAATAATACGGAAAATGTAAATTTTTCCATCTATATATTTGTGTGTTTGCTGATTTGAATCAAAGCTTTAGTAATCACATTCCGGATTTATATAATATTAATGTAATCGTTTGCTTTCAAGGCACCATAATCTTTTTCATTCCAAGCAACCGCACGTTTTTCATATAAATAATACATAATTGACAATTTGTTTCCAGTACGACGCAATAATTTGGCAACAAAGGGAAAAAGGGAAAGAATTACATCCCGTCTTTCGAAAAACATTCACATTCTTCACTTATTAATCGTCAGAAGGATGTGTACTGCCGAATCAAGAGTACTCCCATTCTCGCCCCTTCTCAAACAGTGACAAAGTATTAATTGCTAAGCCCAAATTAACCTAAAATCATTTGATTCGTCATTGAAATACAACTACATATATGTATGGAGACGTTCAATTAAAAATTCATTTAAAAATGTATATAGTTATGGATTTATCCCGATAGTATATATATTTTTCTCTTTTTTTATATTAAAGCGAAATGAAGTGAGAAGTTAACTGACTAAAATATTTGTTTACACTATTTCAACGTTATTATTTAAACACTATAAACACGAGGGGAAAATAAAAGGGAAAGAAAATGCATTCGTATAAGAGTGGGTTGTCAAAGCTAAAAGGTATGAAAATATTATAAAGCAGAGAAATTTAAAAGCAAAAACTATTTTCAAATTTGCCACGTAAATAGTAAACGAAGCTTTTGTTTTCCATGCCTAAACCATTAGATTAAGCCGAAAATTTTTCAAATTCAATAGTTTGTAACAAAAAATATCGCTCGTTTTTATCAACAAGCAAATACCATTTTTAAATTGTTGGAAGTTTTTATTTACCCGATCTTATCATTACAGGTACATGAATATTTCGGTTACAACACAGCTGAAGTGGAGGTAGTGAAAAATAGTATTTGTAAACTAACTGTTTTCTTTTTTAAAATCTTTGTTTAGATGTCTAATTTATTATACCACATCCTAAGTACGGCTATACTAAATAATTAGATATACATTTGAAGTTTCAATTCGATGGTTTGAGAACTACTTTACCATATTTTATTTAAGAAGCAATACAAAAAAAGAACCCTTAGATTCATCCCTAAGGGCCAAGAGAAAAAAGAGGAAAAATACAATTATGCCCAGAGATGGTGGTGGAAATTCAGTACTGCCATATGTAACGCTAATGGAACCGAATGGTTAGGCACCGGAGCCTACCTTAGGCGAAACACCTGCTCGAAATGTTACTGACCTCTGGTGCGCGGCCGTTGTCGACTCTGAACATTTCACCCCCAAAGATTGGAAAACTCAAGTGAAAATATTTTATAATTTTATTTTATTCGATCATATATATCAGGGGGGGCAAACATTTTTGGTGGAGGGCCAATTCCAAGAATTCAAAATGAGCAGCGGGCCGCAAGTAAGATACCATTTTTTATGTGATACATTGGTTTCAAAAATTGGCGCAACTAAAAAAATCGCAAAAAAAGTATCCAAAAAAACAAAAATTGTTTTTCAAATTCGACCCAAAAATTTTTGTATATGGTTACTTAAAAGTATGCTGTATATAATATATATATATGAATTTCAAAAAAACATCGTACTATAATACTAAGCGACATTATTTTATTACACCATTCATAATAAAACCCGCAATAGTTTTAAAATTTTGCTTGATTATCACTGTTTTATAAACCTTTGAAATACATGTGTTTCAAAAAAATTGGTAAACTTTTATGAATAATATAAATTCATCAAACTTCTGATTCAGTGATTCAATATTTGAATAATAACTTTCTTGGCATTTTATTTTATGTATATCAATTAATCGTGATATATTATTTTTACGTAAAAATAAATATTTACTGTTATCACCCCTTCGATGGATTCCTCGATTACGTATTTTTCAATTTATTTATTATACATGTATTTTCATATTTTTTGTCGAATATAACAGCATGTCGCCATCCATAAATGCCTAGGCTTATGTTTATGTTTATAACCTAGGCATTTATGGATGGCGACAATTTTTTTTTTATTAATAGAAGTTTTAAATATGGGAAAAAAGCTTATTAATTCTGAGGAACTAAAAAAAGTAGTTTGACATAAAATTTTACACATTGACATATAACTCGAAATTAACTTTTGACAAATTTATTTTCGTATGAATTCTTAAAATTTGATATTCTTGGAAAAATATTCGTTTGTTAATTTCAAAAGAACTGTGAAGATTTTAGTACAAATTTATGAATGTGTGCTGATTTGGTAAAGAATTAAAAAATAAATGTTTGCGATAAGATATTTAAAAAGAAATACGCATTGTGAATGACTGGAAAGTATGTTAGTCCCCTAATGTATTGCCAGGTAGGAGAAATTGTCATTGCTGGCCGTTGGCAGAATGCCTTGAGTTTTGGCTTAAGATAACAAGGGTAAAGAATCGATACAATGAGGTACAAAGATAAAGAAAATACTCTTTGTTAACATCAAATTGATGTCTTTCTTTCGTTCCCCAATCAACATTGGTATTTAATTAATATTTTTCTTACAAAATTCTTTTGTAATTCTTAAAAGAAACCAATTTGGTGGTTGGTTCCATTCAAAATTGAAATCGTTGTGTACGTATGTAATCTTCTTTTGAACGGAATCCTTCATAACAATTTAATATATATGAAATAAAAATGTCGGTAAATAAAGTTTAAGTTTTGGAGTTTATTTTTCAATTAAAATCCTTTTTTTATTTTATTTCATATAATCTTCTCATTTTTTTCATCAGCAAAACTAAGATGGTTAGAAGGAATGTAAACATCAAAGGTAATTATGTCTAAAAATAATAATACATTTTTTGTACTTTTTCCACATACAATTTATTTGATCAAGACCGGTTTCGCTCATGGCGAGCATTGTCAACTGATATAGAATACAATAAAACAATGATATTTATACAAAAGTTAAGTAAGAAAAACAAGGTATGACAAACAATTGGTAAAACAACTATGCAAATTACAAGAAAAATAGACTATAAATAATTTTTTTGAAGACCTCTTAGCAATGCAAACTAATACATGCATTGCATACTACTAATACTAATATACTAATACAAGTATTGATAGTGAACACCTTAAAAGTGAGTAATAATGTCTTAGATAAATTGAAAGACCGATCGATTTATGAAGTGAAATCATCATCGGTTTAGTGTCGGTCCTGTGAATTGAATAAGAAAGTATGAACTTTATTATTTCGTATATATTGTATGTATTACCGATAAATTCGATAATGATTCAACAAAAAAATTCGGAAATGATTTTTAGGTTTTTTGCCTAATTTGATTGATTCTTTTAAAGCGACTTATGTTTCTAAGAATTCTATGAAAAGTTTATTTTTAAGCGGTTTTTCTTCAATTACAATAAAAAATTGTTGAATTCGTACTAAAAACGTGTTCTATAATATGCGATATAATCTAAAAATGTAAGTACTCTATAAAAGTTGAATATTTCGTTTAACTTATAAAATTTCGTCAAAACTTTCAATATTAATTATTAAGCACACACTAATTTAGTTTTTAAGTAGTATTTTGGTGGAAGCAAATTAAGCTTTTTTCATTCTTTCCTTGAAAAGCTAATAAATCATTTTATTCGCCTATTATTATGAGACGCGTGGTAAACATTTAAAATAAGTCGTTATAATAAAAGCATCAAATCTCAAAATCAATATAATTGTCAAAAGACTACGACTTTTCACTCATTGCATGCATTTTCAACTAAAATAATTTTTTTTTTTTCATTTTAAGTAATGCCTTTCCACCAAGAAACGAATATTTGATTCTTTAAATATGTATTCTCTGTAGGTTTATGTTAAGTATGTCGGTGACAAGCTACAATTGAAATAACTTTCAGATTGCTTTTTTTTTTTTTTTTCCATTTCCGCTCCTTATTCGGAGCATATGGCCGCCACACGGTGCCTCTAAGATTCTCTGTCTCCCGCCAACCTCCTCGCATCTTCCCAGGTCATCCCGGCGTCCCTTAGCTCCCCTGAGTACATCCTATGGATGGTCATCAGAGGCCTTCCGCGGCGTCGGGATCCATCAGGTTGATAGAAGAGGCAGGCAGGATTCAGGCTCCCCTGGGGCATCCGCAGCACATGTCCAAGCCAGGTCCATCGTCGCCTTTTAATTTTGGACGTAATAAGGGGCTGGTTTGTCCGCTCTCTTACCTCCGTATTCCTGACAAAGTCAAACCACTGTACTCCTAGTATTCGCCGCAGGCATCTGTTTTCAAAGCACAGTATACGGTTACCCTGTGCTTTTGTGATGTGCCATGACTCGCAACCGTAAAGCAGCACAGTCAGTATGCATGCGTTGAACAAGTGGCACTTGGTTCTGACCGAGTACAGCCGTGAGTCCCAGACTTTCCGCATTGAATTAAATGTTGCTCCAGCTATCCCTAATCGGATCGCGAGCTCATTACGCGGGTTGCCATCTCCCGTGATGTGTACTCCCAAGTACCTAAAACCATCGACTCTCTCGATTTCTTGCCCCGCACTCAACAGAGAGTAGTCTGGATCTGGACAGGCGCTGTTGCAGAGCACATTGGTTTTACTCGCGTTGATTTTGAGGCCAACGCGATACGAGTTGCTCTGCAGTCTATCCATTGTTTCCTGGATACCCGCAACTGATTTGTCAAAGATGACAGCGTCGTCGGCATACTCGAGGTCACATAGTTTCAGGTTGGGAGCAACGGTTACTCCTCGGTCAGGTGGAATTGGCTTCCTCAGGATGAAGTCGAAGATTATTATAAAGAGGAACGGAGCTAGAACACAGCCCTGTCTGACGCCGGTAGTGATGCCAAACCATTCCGTAGTTACGTCACCGATTCTTATGCAGCATTCACTGCCCTCGTGCAAGCATTTGATGATGGCGATTATCTTGGGTGGGATCCCATAAAGCTTTAAAATGGCCCATAGGGAAGGCCTATGCGGACTATCAAAGGCTTTCTCGTAGTCGACAAAGCAACACGCAAGCGAGCTATTGAATTCATTGCTTTGCTGGAGAAGGCATCTAAGGTTGTGGATTTGGTCCGCACAGGATCGGCCAGGTAGGAACCCGGCCTGATTTTCCCTGAGGAAATCCACAAAAAAGGTGACCCACTATGCTGTGACAATTATAGAGATATAACGCTGCTCAGCGTGCCCGGCAAGGTTTTGGCACAGATAGTCTTGGCGAGAATAAGGATCCCAATAATGCGTTCAGATTGCTTAGATGTTTATAAAATTCAATATTTTTGCACTCCTTCGTAAATTGTTTTATTCAATGATTTTCTAGAGAATGATTACTAAGCTTGAAATTTTCACTATTGGGGAACAAAACATATGTTTCGTAAACAGGGAAGCTTTTGAGGGTCCATCAAAATATCTCAATATTTGAACTACTATTATTATTTATTAAATTCTATCAGTTCATTGAAAGACAAATAATTCCGAACTCCAAAGTAACATACTCATTAAGCTTTCTAGTAACAAAGGCGATGTCTCTCGTATGCAGTTAGACGGTTCTGCATTGAAATGTATCAACAATAATTACAAGACAACCTAATGCTACCCACCTTCGTACCAACTACGATCCATGGCCTTTAATTCAGAATTCCTCAACACAGCAGGATCTAATTAATTCTATAAATTATTGGAGTTGCTTCCAATACAGTGGTAACATCAAATTTCTCGTCAACTCGAACACAGTGTGTTCAATTAAAAACATTTGAAACCATCGACCCACTGTTTTGTGAAAAAAACATAAAATTAAGCAATATTATGTAATTAAAATATCTAAAATTATAAGAATAAGCGATTGAATTTGAATATAACGATACTTTTTCGGTGTTTTGTAGCTTTTTTGAATATTTAATATAAAATAACAATCTACGCCATGGAATAGATGTTCAGCTAACAATCTTCTTGATTATCAACAATATGGTTATTCCACAGTTATTTTAGAACTTTATTTTGTGAACGGGAAAATTATTTTACGAATAACGCTTTTTTAAATCTAAAATATAAGCATATGTAAGTGAGATTAAATTTACACTTTAATCAATGAATTAGAAAACATACGTGAACAAATTTTACTATCATCTCTGCTTCAATGTCAATCATGAAAAATTAGTTCATTCAAATGCACCATTGCTTATAGATCATTTGTTTATTCATATTTATTCCTAGACATATTGTTTTTTTATTAAATGACAGTGACAAAGGTTAATCGCTGATGAAGAGAAAATTTATGAACGTCGTTGATAGTATGAACTCCTAGAACAATGGAGTGATTCTTATTATCAAATCGCATTTTTTTCAACAATGTCTGTTGAAAAAAAGTTTTGTGATTCCCCCATGTTTACCCCTAATGTTGCATAATCTCAACAGAAGTTTTTTTAAGAGACCTGCTTGTTACTCAGTTACTCGACATCTTTTTTTAGAATATAGTGTGACAAAAAGATTGAATAAGTACAAGACTAGTGGTTAACTCTTTGCTCTCGTTTTTAAGAATCAAAAGTAATTTAAGATATTCCTTCAAACAAAAATTAGCAAATCAGTTTATGAAAATACCCGTTTTGAAGCTTCGCAACCAATGCCAACGAGTTCAATGCTCTACCACGGATCCGGTGGTAAATAAACGTCTTCTTGAACACTTTAACACCTCAAACCAATGATATTCTTCTCACAAAGATATAGCAATATCTTTGAGCTTTGTCAAATTATAGGAGTGGTATTTACTTAGGTCTTTGGGACGTCAGAATTTCGTTAAAATAAATACGAGGCAAGCAGGGTTGAGGCACTGGATATATATATGTTGATACCTAGTCATAAATATACTTATCGGGTTCCTCTACGATAAAATGATTCGCACATTCTACGCCAGTCGATGCTTCTACAGTTATAGAAGCGTAGCAATTAAGACTCAAAGGTAATTAGTATGAGCGTATACAATGCCCGTATGTATATTCACCGTCGTGACGATCATTGTTTGCTGTATCAATGCATCATTGATGAGGTACAACTATTACCGGTTTTCTGAGTAGCGAGCATCGACAACAAAGATGAAATCTTGAAATGCAACATATAGTTCAGTAATTACAGTGTACGAATTCAACAACTATATCTTATTTTTTTATTTTAAAATATCACTTGAAAAAAATTTTAATTTTCCTAACTTTTCAACACCTTCTTTCTACACCCAGTTGAAAAAAATTATACGAACGTTCATAAAAATTTTATCAGCTCTTTATCAAATTCAAGGTTTCAACTCATCACTCTTAGTAGAAATGCATTATTTTAAGCAAATAAAACACATTTTTTTGCTCTACACCCAAATATAATTTGTATGAAGATAAGGATCAGTTTCACTCATCGCGAGCAAACCTGAATATTCAATTGATAATACTTGCGATAAGTGAAACCGTTTGGATTTTTATAAAAATGACACGTCGAAGTAGTTCAATAAAATGTGTTTCATTTGTTTAGCAGCACTTCTATTTAATACAAAAATAAATTATCTGAAATGAAAAACCATCTCGTAAAGAAATAATGTTGTGATTTTTTATTAAGATTATGTATAGGTATCCTTAACTCGGCTTACGTGTATTTGGTTATTTAGAATAGAGGAAAATAACAAGAAAGCACATTATCTGTATACACTTTTCCGAAGAAATTTCACAAAGGCACTTAATTCTTATTGGCTGTACAAAAATTTGTTTAATAAACGACCCTGCCGCAGAATATTAGGCGTAAGCACCGCGTAAAAATGTTCATAATGAAATATTTATATTCAGTTACATCATAAGAAATAATTATATTGTATTAACTAACAGCGCGAAAGCAAATAGGTTGGTTTGCTTTGAACGCCTCGCGATGTACAGTTCGTGCTCTATCTCGCTTGCAAAATAATTGGCCAAAAACGTCGAATGGGTTCGTGGAGTGGCTCTTTGTACAAGGCAGATATTTTGATACCTCGGCTCTTGGGCCAGACGTCGCTATTATAATGTGTAGGCAAAAATGACACATTCGAACTTCGCCTGGAAATCACTTCGATACCAATTACGATAAAATGGTAAATGAACTTAACTTAATTTATTAATACGATATTGCTTACTGTTGATCTTTGCTTTTCAAACAAATACGCAACACATTTCAAATACAGTTTCTATGATTTTAATAAACACCAACTTGGTAACTTATAATTTTCAACTACTGATATCAATAATGTTGGTATATTAGAGCGCCGTTTTAAGTGATACTAAATAATTTATGAATAGTATGCAAAACAAAACCGCAGATAAGTTTGTCTTTGTCTTGAAAGAATATTCATAAAGCAATACAATACTTTATACATATGAAAACAAAACATGAAACAACTTATCATAATTGAATCAGTCGAAACAATAACGTATCAGTTAAATTATTTAAGAAAATTATTGAAATATTTTTAAAGCCTTTTGTGTGTTTATTTATTATTACTCGTGAATGAAATGTGAATAAAATAAACCATTTACCAAATTGAAAAAATGTGCAATTTAAGTATCAATTATTTAAAATGATGAAACATATCTGTTTCAAAGGGTCGATACCGATTTGGTCTTAGAAATTCGTGACACTGGGTAAGAGAGTTTGTTACTAAAAAACGCATTGGTTAATTATTTATGTTGTTAAAGATATTTGGGCGAATGGTATGAAAATGTTCAGTTCTATAGTAAAATGAATATTAAGATTTGTTTGAAGTAAATATATGCTCATCATAGTTAAAGTCAGAATGTGTTATAAAGCATAATATGATAAAAGAAATATCATGTTTACGTTTATAAAAAAAAGAACTTTTCTGTAGTTAAAACGATGTTTTTACTACCTGTATTTTTGTGTATGTTAAAACACAAAAAAAAGAATCTACAGGCTACAGTAATTTGTATATGTCAAAAAGTTTAAACTCCCCTGGCAAAAGGTGTCAAAATATTCGCAAATTTCCCTTTAACTTTCGTTTGCGCCAACAAATTTGAAAATATTATATTTTATCAACATTCAAAGCTTTTCATAGAGTTTTTTTTATTTTGTTTACCCAGACCTTATTGTTTACAAACTAAGCCATATATACACTTTCGATCAACAGTTTTAAAAGCGAAAAATATGAATTCCTGTAACTTTTTGCGAAGTAGATAGCATTTTATTGAATATAATATAACGATAAAATATTTACTTTATCACATTTATCGAATATTTGGGCATTCTTTATTCTTTATATACACCATTACTGCCAGATTATTGAAACCCACATGTAATTATTATTAATGTAATAGTGTTTTTTTACCTTAGTAGGTATGTTAAAATAATGTTTACATTAAGTCTACAAATTGTATATCTATATATCACCTTGAAAAGTTTTTGTTTATTAACACTTTATCAGTTTCAAAATGGAAAATAGTTTTATTTTTCAAACATTTATTGCATTTTGTTTTTTATTTACCAAATTTGCATGAAATATCAATTTAAATATGGAATAAATACCATATTATTAAAGAATATGTTATACACAAAAAAAAACACTTGATCTTATTATAGTTTACATAAACCTTCCCAACTACACAGAAGAAAATAAGAAAAACATTATGAATGTGGAAACCAAAGCTAATTTGTTATCTTTTTTCGGATTTTCTGCCATTTACAATGCTAAAAAGACAACCCAAAAAACTCTTTTTAGACTCCCAAATCCCGTAAACTTCAACCCATTTGAAATAAATCACTTTTATATTGCACGTTTCAGTAAAGTTGTTGATATTTAATTTTAATTGTGTTGGAAAAAATATTTTTGCTCTTAGTTGTTAGATTTTTTTTCGTTTTTCATTAGTTGTCTCAGTTTTTGTTTTTTGATCGATTAAGGCAAAAAATGCACATTAGGTCACCTAAAACATATTTTATGACTAAAGTTGAAGCTATTTTATATTTAAATATAACGTCAAAGAAACTAAATGTTTACTAACAATTACATACTTCATATTTTAAATCATCATCTCTTTGCATATAAATTGTATGTAGTTTCAAAGCAACCTTATGAAACAATAGGTATATATTTAATATAACTCTTTACCTTAGCAACAATTTTCGCGAGATTTTTTAATTGATTACATTTATGTTCTCTAAATATGTATTTCCATTTTAAATTAATACTTGATTTACCAATCAGAATAAAAATAAACTGTTTGATTTTAAGCAGCTTTACAAGACAAGTATAAAAAAAACAAAAATTTTGTGAATACCTTGAAAACTTAAGAATAAATATCGGCTATACAACTGCTTTTACAGTCTAAATACAAATATTGCCACTTTGTTACATGAGCTTCATAATTTTATCTACAACACTTTTTTTGTGAATATTGATTTTTCTTCATTGAAATATAAAACCAAGAGAATGCTCTTAAGGTAAACGATTATACAAAATTCTAGTCATAAACATGGCTGAGCAAATTCAGAAAATTTTCAAGTTTGATAATTCATGGTAAATCTTTCCGTGGTAAATCTTAAACTTTTATTTAAGTGGTTTGTTTGACTTAAATCTTTTTGATTAACATAACTCGCTATACCGTCTTGTAAGATTTAAAATACTTTTTTATGAGTGCCTACATTTTTGCTCCTGATGTTTCGTTTTACGAAGATATTTTCTGAACAAGTATAAAATTTTTATATTATACTGACGTATTTTTAATTAACGTTAGCGATTTTTCCATAAGCCGCTCAAAGATATTCCCAGGTCTTTGGTTTTATTTATGGTATTATATTTTATGTCATAAAATAGAGCGTAAACTTAAACATGAATCTGAATATTACTTTAGTTAAAAGGTGCGGATAGTTACAGCTTTCAGAATAGTTCATTTATTAGAAAAATTCGGTTTTGTTATATTTAATTATTATTAAAAACAGAACAATATAAATATGTAAAAAATAATTCCTAAAGCAAAATATTCTCCGATTAACATATTGAATAATTTCCTACAGTTTTTTAAGTCTGATATTTTTATATTTTAAAACTGAATAGTTCTTATATCTATAAAAAAATATATTTAAAATTCGAATCGTATAAATTGTGTACTATTCCATGGCTTTGTTCTTAACAACCCGAGTTTCACATTTTGGCATCTTCGGACATTTCAAGTGAAATTCTTTAAAAAATCTTCAGTCAAAATCTTTAATAATATTAATATTTAAAGCGTTGCGTATGCTCAGTTTAAAAAACACATATTTGTTGTTAAGGTTTCCTAAAATTTTTTAATGTGATTCACTACTCGAAAAAATCCCCGTTGGTAGCAAAGAGAGCTTGTACGGAAGTATTTTCATGTGTAAGTTTTGAACGAATCCATAAAAATTTACATACAGTAAAATAAAAAACGTTTAATAATCGTCGTTTCATTCAAAATAAACATATTACGAAGCATTCACTTATGTACATATATATTTTGTAAAACCCAAAAAATATCTATTAATGTATGATTTTACACGATACTTAAAACAACTTTTGCTCGGCTTACGGTATTTTCTCATTGAACGATGACCACGCCTAGATAACTCCTTGTAGTGTCATTTGACATCTGTTTTACCTCTCCACAAAACGTCCGGACCCTCTACGGGTGACAGCTGTCGCAAAGACATTTTCATCCAAAGAGCTTCTTTTGGCTAGATAACATTTCGACTTATTTTCTTATAACATTCACAATTTATTGATCCTTCGTAAGAGTCCAAATTTAAGAACAGTTGTGTAAGTTGTTACACGACAAAACGATTAGAAAAACAATTATTAAGTTCCATTCTTACATTAATTTGAACATTTTTATGTGAAAAAAACTATCATAATAACGCCAAAATATATTTTTAAAATTTCTTTCTTCTAGCACAATTTTTTTTTTTTAAATATTTTTAATTTTTAGTGTTCACTGTCAATACTTGGTGTAATATATTTATATAAAAAAGGTAAAAATACAATTTTTGTACTTCTTCCATATTAAATGTATTAGAATCAGGACCAGTTTCGCTCATCACAAGCATTTATACTCGTAAAAATACAAATATACAGCATTTTCTTGCTTAGTTTTTGTATAGTGCTGTATTGTTGTATTGCTTATCAGTTGAAAGTGCTCGCGATGAGCGAAATTGGAACGGATCCTAATACATTTTATATGGAAGAAGTACAAAAAGTATTTGCTTTTTACTAAATATAAAACCATTACACTTAGTATTGACAGTGAACAATATTAGTAATAACAAATTGTGCAAGAGTAAGTAATGTGAAAAAATATATGTGGTAATATAAATCCTATTCGTAAAAAAACCATTTATAGTTATCAAAGAAGTAAAAGATACTCGCCCTCATGCCATTACTCTAAATTAAACTAAAAAGTATGTTTTGGGAAAATACGGGTTGCTGTTTTCTTATACATATATTTATATAATAAAACAGTTTAATGCTATTAAGTTACATTTTTTAACAGCATGTTGAATTATAAAATGATTCGATAGATATCCTTTATAAAGGGTCTTTTTATAAGGACGCTTGGTTTTGAAATGTAAATAAAACAAGTTGTTTGTGAGATTTAGACTAAATTTTAATTTCATTTGTAAGTATATTTTACGGCATTAAATATGGAATAAAGCATCAAATGTCTGCCAATATCCATTCATTATAAAATGGGCCATGTCGCTAAAGTTGACTTTTTTGACAAATTTGGGTAAACTTCCAACTGCTCCAGAACCCAATCAGGCGTTGTCTGCGGTCGTTTACTTGAAGTTCCTTGGTTAGTTGGATTTTATACGGGTGCAGACATAAGGCCCGATTCAAAATTCGCCAAGTTGAAGTCGCAGAAAAGCCAAGTTCTTGTGAACAACGAGAAATAAGCTGCCTTGGGTTTTCCTGTACACTTTCACACACAGCAGCAATGTTTTCACCAGATATTGTATTTTGATGTATTTTGATGCACCTACTTGTAGTAGGTGTTGGCCGATTATTTACCAAACTGGTTGACTCAAATTTGGCCACTAAACAATGAATAATCTACTCAGCAGGACAAAGTAACATATTTTGAGCGTCCCTATTGAAATACCCCTTATAAATGTTAAGTAACAAGTAATGAAGTAATATTTTTATACCAACATGAATAATGGAAGATTAAACGTAGCTGGACAATGATTTAATTTAAGAAGAAAAAAATGGTTTAACCTCGCTATTCTTAGAGGGGTGTGCTGAAGCATTAAACGAAGGTGAAGCGGGCAAGGGGGATAAGCTGCATTCCACTCGTTCCATGCGCTATTTTCAGAAAATATCAACGGCCCCTGTACTAAGGGATCGAGAATCATGCTTTAATTTTAATGAAAAATCAACGCACGCTATTTTTTTAATTAATATATAATCAAAATAATTCCCTGGCCTTTCCAGATATTTGATTAGTCTTATATACTTCAATCTGTCTATAAATTACATGTACTGTCCCAAATGATAGCATTCTAGTTTCAGCAATCAGTTTTAACGGCGTGGTGAACTCAATCTTATAAAAATCGAATAATTTTATTTTCTTAACTAGATATGATTGTTTCCAAAACACTCACATACTCGCCGATCATGGAAAATTTAAATCGAAATTGTATACCCAATATTGATCAATTTTTACTTGAAAGAATGCGTGACAAGATATTTTAATGTTAGCATAGATTGATGCGGTTCGTTTTTACACGAGTCAAGTTTCACCGCAAGAAGACTAAAATTCCGGCAATTTAAAGACAATTGTTTTACAAGTATTCAGTCATAGTCATCTTTATATTATAAATAAGATACTTTTGAATCAATGTGGGTGAGTGAATTACTTGTTTTTTTTCATAAGACTCTCACGGCTTATTTTAAGCTTCCCCTAAGTCAAGGAAGAGTAAATTTATAATTATCCAAATCTGAAAATAGTTTTATTTTTGCCCCTAACTGCACGATGTCAAATTTATTTCACCCTGTTAATGTTCAGAAACCTTGAAAGTATGATATATCATTTATATTATCTCAGTCAGTTTTCAAGACATGTTTTTCATTACAAAATAATCATTTACGTTTCTAAAAAATAGCGAACAATACAAATATTTGTCTTGTGAATTCAAATTAAATTGTAAAGCACAATTAATTTTCTCTCGTGGATTGACTTCATCCAAAATATTCTCGAAACGTTTAGGTTTATACTGTTGAAATATATACTATACATAAAAAGTCTTTTAAATGCCTCTCGCGAAATAAAGCTAGCAAAAAAGTTGTGGTTGAATAAAAATAGGTCGTTAAACAAGCCATTTCTCTATTTCAAGAAGCTTTTAGTAAATGCAGGTTCACTTTTTATCCTAAATTAAGTGAACATTTAATTTAAATTCTTATGTGACAACCTAGATTAATAATAAGAGGAGCAATCTAAGTTTTTTTTAATGCCATTAGATAACATTACTGCGGGATATCACACTGTATTATGACTTACTTGTTATCCTTTTATGCAATTAAATAATATGTTCTTATTTTACATCTATTTTGAATTTTATATTTCTTATTACTTTGTTTATTTTTTATGCGTTAGTGCTCAAAATGTATAAAAGTAATTAGTTTTATATTTTATGTTTCAATAAATTTAAAAAAAAATGAAATTAAAGGGTAAAAACTGCTTTTTATTGAAAGTTTTAAAAAATATTTTTTTTAAAATAAAAATTCATGATTTATTTTCGTAGATTTCGTGAATTATGTGAATTGCGTGTTATTAATACGAGGGAGAATTATCACCTAGTAACATTCGCTCAATGCGTACGATGCTCTTACAGTGTATGACAGTTTTAAGTATGTGTCTGTGCTCCGTGTGTAGCAAATAGAAAATATATTAAATTAATTTAGACCCAAATAACTGCTTACCGTATAACAAATAATTTACATGCATAAAAAACAAGTGTTTATTTTCTCTTTGTACCGAAAATTAATTGTTCTTTTACAGAATGAAAACAATACTTGTTATGTGGCATTATGTAATTTTCGTTATTTTCTATTAGACGATTTGTATGGTTGATGTATCTGTCAGATAATAGTTTTCAATGAACGACGAACAGAAGGTAGGGAAGTACTCGTAAGAAAATAAAAATAAAATATTTCCCAGCGCTCTTCGAAGACACAAAAAGAAACCCCGACTCACGTCGCCAACAATTTCAGGCTGAAAATAAATTCAAAAGATCATGTAGCAGTGTTCAGTATGCAAAATATCCTACACATAGGTACGGCTGGTCGTTCAGATAACATAAAAAAACACCCTTACGAATAGTTCTTAGTAACTTCTGTGCCAAAAATGACATTTTCTCTTTGAGTTATACTTTGCGTCTTCGAGAGCATCTTATTTACATACATACAAAACAAGTATAAAAAAAATTCAGAGCGCCGCCTGTTGACTTGATTTTTTTTCCGTTCTCATAACAACGTTAGCAATTAAATTTAATGACTATTTTTTTACACGAAAGTTTTATTTCGTTTATTTGTATATTCCGAAAATATCTAGATTTTTTCTACGTCGATTATATTTTTGACTGCAAACCGTTAACCTATTTTTATTAAGACAATGAAACTCAATTGAGATTTTAAAATAGTATGAAGATCGGTGCTGGGTTTACAAAATAATAAAGATTTCAATATTTTTTAAAAGAACTATAATTCATTCAACATTTATTAAAAAAATATTTATACTAAATTATACTCACTTCCATGTTTCTTAATGAAACACTCCAAAAAAGGTTGTTTTACAAAAATTGCTTGTTATTGAGCTAGTTATTTGTGTTGCTGTTATCTAATAAGTTGCAGTTTATGTAGACATCCTAAACCTATTTTAATTTGAACACTAATAAATTGGAAAATCGATTTAAAATTTTTTTTGACACATTCGTAATCAAATAGGATTTACGCCAAATAAAGACCCAAAGCCAATGATTTATCGTTGTGAATAAAAAAAAAGATATCATTTTTATAAAAAAAAACATTAAAATATCTGCCATCTAATGGATAATTAAAAAAAGTGATTCGTGAAAGTTCATTCAACCAAAAACATGGAAAAAGACACTTGTCATTTTTGACGCTTGGCAAAACAACCAACAGATAATAAACAACCCTGTCTTTCATTGAAAGAACGTTTCCGTGTTTTGTTCATCTCCCACGCGATATTTAACACACATATCTATGTAGATTTTTTATCACGGAACGTCACTCAATCACTTGATTATTTCGAAAGTAATTTCATTATCATCCCATACATTATTGATGAATAAAGAATTTGTTTGGCGTGTAGATTGATTTTTATTAAGAACTAGCTGGTATCCGGCAAGCGTCGCAGTGACACTCAAAGAATGAAAGTGTTTTTGTTTATTGAAGTGCTTTTGGATAAAATATATTTTTTCTTTTTCTGTTTAGTGCGAATGCAAATAAATCAGAAACGTTTCCGAAGCATGAGCAGGCCAATGTATAGGATTGCATACGTGACAAAAAAACTATTTTATTCGTATAGATATATAGATAATTAAGAATCTTCGTTGACGTTCACAAAACAAATCACGAAAGTTTTATTGCAATCGGATGGACGGTATAGGATCGCATACGGGACAAAAAATCATTTAATTTAATATATACATAGAAAGGTAATTAAAAAAAATTTGTGGGCGTCCACACAACAAATCAACAAGGCTTTATCGCAATCGGATGAACGATTTGGGAATGCAAGAACCTTCACGGGTCTACACAACATATCACCAAAAATTCATTGCAATCCTATTACTAACAATCAAAAAAACAAATATTGATTTTTATTTATAAGATCTATGGTTTTGCTCAGTGTTAATTTAATAAGGCTTTCATTATCTTTCAATCAAATTGCACATCGTTATAAAAAAGCTTGTTGTAGTTATAAATGTTTAAATTTTTTATGGCATTAATATTATAAATACTATTGAATAAGGTCCGCAAAATCTGTAGCAACATATCAATGAATGATAACCTCCCCCTTCTGGTAAAAAGAAACAATATTTGAAAGTACGTAAAACACATTTTTTACTATTGGCCAGTCGATGAGAAGTTTTCCTAGGTTTATTTTATGATCTTCTTATAGCCCTTTTGTCCGAGTATACCTTTTCACACCTTTCCTTCAGGGGGAATCCGTTTTTTCCCAAAGTTTTCTTTCGATATCCCAGGAGCCTTGGCCTTAAACTCATATGAGATTGCAAATGCCGTTAAAAAAATTAATCTATTTAATTTATGAAATACCTATTTGTGTTTTTTTTTATGTGGCGCAGTTGGCCATTTTAAAATACCCTCTTTTCTAAATTTATGCATTTTTTGAGCAACTGTTTTTCAATATTTTTTATATTATGCTCAAGATACCACGCTGAATTTAATAAATAATAATCTATATAACTTCTTTACATATTAATCTTTTTTTTTATTCTTTTATTTACAGAAGTGTATTCAAAACTACATGAATGTTACAAATAATATGAGGTGCATTGTTTTTTTTATCTGTCACTCATTTTCTTTTATAATTGTCTCGTATCACTAGACTTCAAACGAAACTTCCATGCTATATAAAAATATTTGAAAGAAATATCTCAATAATTATTGCGCTTTTTTGCATAAACTTGCCCAAGTTTGTTTATTTATGCGAACTATTTTTGGTCACTCGTAATTTGAACTATCTTTTTCTGGTGCTTATCGCTTATAAGATACGTGATATTAAATCACGTCAAATGTTTTTATAACATATGTGACTGGGCCGTGACTTTGTGTAAGTTCATTTTTAGTATAAACGAGATTGTTAGTCTGATGATACCTTACAAAGAAGTGAAGTGAGTGTCACGAATACTCACACAATAAGTGGAATAAAATATTAAATTACTGTCTGCCTTAAATGTTTGAATGTGTGTTTTAATTTGACGTTAAAGTTATCTTCGTAAATTGATAATGTATTATCTGATCAGATAAGTTCGTCGTTATCTTTATTTAATAAAGTTTGACAGGCTATGGAGAAAATTTATGGAGGCTTAACCCTTCAATTGGCGATTCTTTTTTGGGTGGATTGAATTTTTCAGTTGGTTAGTGGGCACAAACGCGCGTGTAATTAATTCTGTCAACCGGCGCAGCGTGTTCCTATCGGAATATCAAATATCAAAGGCACTGAGAGGGTCAAAGGCGACAAAAATTCGATAGACCTAATAGGTTTTCGGTGAGCTACACTGGAGCTTACAGTCTTATTTTTATTTCATTTTGAAATCTAAGATGCTTTTAAGTCACAAGTTTTTGTCAGCTAGATTTTACTTTTACATTTACTTCCGTGATCCAGATTGTTTAGAAATTTAATACTATAATATTGCAGATCTAAATTATAAAGCTCAAAACACTTTTTAATTTGGAAGTGGATATCCGATATAAACATATTATTTTTTTGGTGAAATATTTAATAAATAATATAATCATTTAAATGTTATAGTAACGAAAGAATTAACTAAATATTTAAAAGTGAAAAAAACCACTCAATTAATTAACAAAACTGAAGCGCTTTTTTTACATAAATACAAATACTGAGTTGCTATGTAATTACTGGTTGTTTTAGAATGCAGTAGAAACCACTTTATTAAAAATAAAAGCAAATAATTAAATCATCCATAAATCTTAATTCAAAAACATTTTGTTTTATCATTTTCATTTTATTGGAGAGCACTTTTGAGGTTACCGTTACTGCCAATACTTGGTAGAAATACTTTCTTCACAAAAAAACCTATTCAGATCAGGACAGGTTTTGCTCATCGCAAACATTTTTAGCTGAAAACAAACCGGTACAAAAGTGTTTCATATTTTTTGTTATGTTTTTTTAACAAAAAAAAATATGATAATTATAAATCAATTTCCGACTACAGCAAAATTTCGTGCTGCTATCGATTCAATTCTACAGAACGAAAATAAAAGGTTTCGTTCCTTTGTTAAAAAATATGTTACGTTTTAAAAGCAATCATATATTTTTTTTTTCGAATTTAACAACCATCCTGCGAATTCTAAAATAAACAAAAACACAGAACCAAAAGTAATTTCATCTCTGTGAAAGATGAAATTTAATCTTTCCGATGGTACATTAACAACAAAATGAAGACAAAGAGACTTACTTATTCGTAAAAATAATAGTATTACGTTACACCCATAAAACATGGAAAGAAATCATGCCTTTTATATGGCGTATTTTCTTCTACAGGTGCAACGAATTTATAAATGTATTTTCCCTTGATTTTTTGTCTACTTAGGTTGCCTTCGGAAGAAAAGCTGGGGTGTTTTCCTGTGTTTAGTAATGATGTCATTACTTCCTGTCTCAATCCACTAAATGAAAAATCTTTTCAGGGGCATAACGCAGAATAAATACTTGTACATTCATGTTTATTATTATATATTGTTGAACGGAAGAAAAATTATTTTCAAAAGAAAGTCGCAGATATTTAACAAACTATTAGGCGCATAAAAAATAAATTTATGTTCCTTTAAAAATTAACTGATAAAATAGCATTTCCCTTTCACACACTTATTTTTTCATCGCTTAATTTATATGCTGTGTCTGTCAATCATCATTCTTTGGTTACGGTATTCATGGGCTCGAATCCCATTACAAACACAAACAAAAGCGATTCATACATTTTCACATAGTTTAAAAAAAAAAACACCTATTCAATCGTTCGGCAACATGCGAGAGCAATTAGCTTACTTCAATTACTAAATGGCTCCGTCTTATCATTACCGTCTGCCCAAAATCTAATAATGTATCAGTGATTTAATAACAACCAAGCCTCGGAGAGCTACTCGGGTTAATTATTTCACTAGAAATTCATATTCTCCCCATTCACAACGGATGATAAATAGTAACGTGTTTACTACTCAAGTTGGTTCTGGCTTAATGACAGCTCAAATTCTGCTCAAGAAGATGAAAATCTACTGATTTAACCAGGGCTGTGGAGTCGGAGTCGGATTCGTGGAGTTGGGGCTTTTTAGCCGGAGTCGGAGTCGTCGCGGCGATTTAGCCGGAGTCGTACCCGGAGCATTTTGAAAAGTTTGAACTTTTTATTTTTCCATTTAATATGTCAAATTTGGCTTTTGGCTGGATTGGTATGGTAGGGTTGATATTTAATTGAATACCCATAAATAGAAAAATTAGGCAACAAAAAGTGACGATATTAAACTTTTTTAGTTGGAGTTGGAGTCAGAGTCGTTTTTTTGGTCAATGTCAGAGTTGGAGTCGTGGTTTTGGTAAATGCTGGAGTCGGAGTCGGAGTCAAACTTTTTTTATCGCTCCACAATTTTTAACAATTTAGTTCACTGAATATTTCTTAATAATTTTTTTATAACGCTTTTATCACTGAAAATAGAACGATTTGATAAATTATCATGGCAAAACAATTTATATATGAGGCATATTGAATATTCTATCAAAGTGACTTCTTTCTACTACTACCAGTAATATAAAGTCAAGTGTACTATTTATTCTAAATATTAAATTCGCATGAAAATATCTCCCGTGATATATTAGAGAAATTGTATTTCGATCCCCTTAAATATATATAATATTTCTATATAGTGTCCCTTACCGCCAATATGATGTAAAGGTTTCAAGTTTAACGCCGATATAAAATTTATTTTATTGCTCCTGAATATTTTTTTATTGCGCTTATTTGAAGTCAATTCACGAAATTTATTCAATGGTTTTGTGCTCAATAATTTTAAGGGGTTGTGAAAATGGTATATAAAACTTCTTAGAGCCTATATTTTACGGTACACAATGGGAAGTGCACAGGGGGGAAATTTTGAAGAATCCGTTCTCTTAATAAAGTATAACTTTCTTTTAGAAGCATTAATTTTGATAAATTTAATAAGCCGATAACTTAAATGGCATGTTATATTTGTTGATATGACATTAATTAATGAGATATTTTTTGTACTTATTCCACATTACATTTAACAATTTACTTAATTGGTTTTTAATATAAAAGCTTATATTTGAAAGAGATTTTAAACTTCTTAACTGTCTATTTCAGTGGTCTCCAAACTCAAATAGGATGTGAGCTACTTTCAGAAACTTAAATTGTCTGATGAGCTACTTATATATGAGGACTTTAGAATCAAAGTTTGCTTTCATCCAATAGGCATCCTAAAAATAAGCCACAAAAACTATTTTTATGTTGTCAAGTTCAATGCAGAATTTTGATTTCGCAAGTAATGGTCAGGAATCATCACACTTCACATCTTCATTTCTTTACGTAAAAAATTATTTATTGTAAAAATAGAGATAGATATTATAAAATCCAGTCATTTTGCCACACTTTTTTAGATATTTAAATTATAAATATTGATAATGCTGATTTTTCTTTAAATTTTTTAAGAATGCTGTTTTTGCGCCCAAACGATTGATAAAATTTGATCGTGGGCAAATTTATAAATATGGTACAATATCATACGCAAGCTTCTGAAAATGCTTCCGCGAGCTACCGGTAGCACGTGAGAGACCGTTTGGCGATCACTGGTCTATTTGATATCAATTATGCTTATTATGTATTGTTTCCTATAAATTATTTGCATATTTGTATTACCAATTGTTTGTAATACCTTTTTTTAATATTGCTTAGTTTTTGTATGAATTACGTTGTATTTATTATTAGTTGAAGATGATCGCGATGAGCGAAACAGGGCTTAGCAATAAATACATTTAATGTGGAATAAATACGAAAAATGTATTATTATTTTTAACATAATGTCATTCCACCAAGTATTGACAGTGAAAACCTAAAAACTAAAATATATGTATAAATTTGATATCATTATATTAAGACGGGTAAAAAGTGCAATTTCTCAGACATTAAATTGTTTTGTGTATATTTTTAATATTATTATTCGTTTTAAAACTGCTGCTTATTTCAAAATATAGTATTTCCCTTTTCCAAAATTTTCTCATAAGATATTCGCAGACCTAAGGTGGTTTTTATGTCTTATAAATACTATATTTCAACAATTTCCGTTGGAATATTGATCTGTTATCAAAATAAGAAAGTTTTCGAACCCTAAAGAAACAACAGTGAAACTTATTGAGTGACAAAAAGAAAGTTTCTAAACATTGATTGATTGTTAATTATATTTTTACAGAACTGTTTTTATTTGTGACCGAGTGAAAGTTTTAAATCTTCCCTCGTGCGGTTCGACAGAACCCTTCTTTTACATTAAACCTTCCAGAGCAGGTTTTTTTTGGGAATTTCTTTCCCGATCCTATCCCCTTCCTATCGATCAATTTGTGGTCAATGTCTTTGACACTTATAATTGAACGTCAAATACTGATAAAGATAATCCTCAATTTCAAAACAAAACAAAATTTGTTCAGTATAAAAAGCTTTTCTTACTTTGCTTACCAATTTACAATGATCCAGCAATAAAACAGTACATTGGAAAAATAATAAAGAGGAACGAAAGAAATTATTTCATCCTGCCTATTAAATTGTCATCGTTAAATGTATATTAAAAATGTGAAGTATTGAAAAATTCAGAAAAAAAATCCTTTCTCAAAATCCATATTGTTCAATATGGAATGAGTTCTATTTTCTAATGAACTCTTTCCCTACGGTCAAATTTGATTAACATATCAATTATTGGATCAATTCTTTCGAACAAATATTTTTGTAGACTTTAATGAATTTAATATCACAAATACTAACAATAGCTTTCTGTTGCTTCATTTTCATATTCATGAAATTTATGTTTCGTCAAACCATTCATATCATTTTCAGAATATGCGAAGAAGTATATTGTGTAGTTAAAAGTCTAAAGATGTTTATCAATAATATGATTTAACAACTAGTGAAATAACCAAGTCATCAATAATAATTTTATGCTTTTAAGGTGTCCACTGTCAATACTTGGTGAAATGGCATTATACATAATGCATGTATAATATAATAAAATGCATGGCAAATTGGCGTCAGCTGAAAAGCCATGTTTTCTTGAATAAATAAATAACACAAATAATAACAGATTTTTAGTACTTATTCCACATTAAACATATTTTTTTATCACCATGAGCAAACCAGTCCTGATTAAATGAATTAAGTGTATTTTAATTTTTATAATACTTTAAAATTTTGTAATATTGTGTATATCTTAAAAAACGTGTGAGCAAACCGCTTTCCTTTTTTCATATATTTTTTATCACAATTTAATCATAGCATAAGCTGCATGTAAATATAGTCGTTTAGCTGCTAGATGCTTCATATGAGTGAAGTTATATAATTATGACAGCACTCCAGGCCAATAGCAATAGACTGATATTAAGTTGTCGTGTTATCAAATGGTGCATAAATTTACATTTATTACCGTTCTACGAGATGAATGCTTTACTGCAACGATGGATCGCTATTAGGTAGGCGGTAAAATCATTTGCGATACCATACGGTAAAGTTCACGAAAGATGAGTCATCTATTTAAATAACTTCTAAATATTTACGATTTATAAAACAACGGTAGAACGTATCAAAAGTATAACTATCCACCTTTTGACTTTATACGAAAAAAAATTGTTGGCTTTTTTAGTTTGATTGATATTTTTCAATTTTAAAAACAACACACTTAAACTTAAAATTTGTGTGAGCGGCCACATTGCAACATCACTTTGGATAACTCTGTGATTGGTCGAAAGAAAAATTGAACAAACCGTGAACCGTTCTGATTATGATACCAACCATCATTTTCTTTTACGTTTATACCACAGGTACGTGATTTTTATATAAATATGTTACTGCTAGCTATACCTACATACCTGCACTCTGACCAGAAGAATAATGCGACAGTTTCAGTTTCGAAAAATATGGGATGGTTACTTTTGATACTATACAACTCAAATCGACATTACTCGATCACTTGCTCTCGAAACTTCACAAATGCACCCTTTATTTTGATTTATTATAGGTAGTATGGTATATAAATTTGTTTTAAATCTAAATTCTTCTAAACTTGAGCTATGAATGACGTTTTATTAATATTCCGGTAATAAAACCTGATTTTAATCTACATGATTTGTATACCAATTCTAAACATTAAATGAATATTTCCAACATTCAATGTGAATATTCAAAATTATTGAAACTTTTTTATTCAGTTGGAAACTGGTAATATCGACTGTACTAACGTTTCTGGTGTAGATTTTTTGTATTTATCTAAAACTAGGTGACCCGGTAAACTTCGTACCGCCACAGAATCAATAGATGTTTTGTTATCTTATAAGCTGAATTAAATTCACTTTTTCATTAAATTAGATTGAATTTAGTTCGATAAATGTGCAAAAATCAAAATGAATTTATATGAATGAATGACGGTGACAAATCCAGAAAATCAAAGATCATCAAAATCGGTCCAGCCGTTCTCGATTTATAAGTGGTGTAACTAACACGACTTAGTTTAGGCGTTTAGGGTATGGTTAGTATAATACTCATATTTAGAAAACATATTGCAGCACTGAGCTTTCCCATAACCGACGCGTATCTAGAGAAAAAATGACAATTACAACTCTAACTCAAGTAATTAATACACGCGGTTTCTGTTATTTGGCCTAAATTAGTAACATCAACTATTCTAAATACGTATGATGATATTGTGGTTAGAACGCCGAATCTCTCATAATAGAAGGTGTAATCTAATCTGCAAGATAAATTGAGCTAACTTGCCACTTAAGGCTTGCGGAAAAAAGTCCTAATTGGGAGAATATTACATTGAGGAAATTTGATGAATTGATAGAACACGATATGATTAGGGATTTCGGGATAAATTGAACCCGGGATCGCGGGACTTGTAATATTATCTTAATCGTCGATAAATTTCATTTTTGTTAAATATTTGTCAATGTTAATTTATCATAAAAATAGTAAAAATAATTGACGTCATTATCTTTTTTAAGGATATTATTTTTCGATTGTTTATCCATTGTTGAAAAGCGAACATTTTAATAACTAAGAATTTCAAATGAAGGTGCTTGATGAAATTTCCATATAAAATTTGAATCGTTTGAATTTTGTAGTTTGCCATCAGCTTTGACGCTAACGATCCTGGTTTCGTCTTTAAACATCTTCAGGCATTTCAAGTGCACGGATGTACTTGAAGCAACCTGAACTGTACTTTAACTGTTAGTTCAAGTACATCCGTACACTTGAAATGCTTGAAGATGCCAAAAGGCGAAACCCGGTTGGTTAGCGACAGATCTCATGGAAAAGGAAAAAACTTACTGGCGCGTAGTAAACAGTTTGTATAGTTTAATTACAAAAATAAAAGTAGATCACTCAAAATCAAACTCGTGCAGATCTGCTCGGGCCATGAATGTGAGGGGTAAATTCCTTTTTCTAAGTCGATAGCGTTGTGAAAGGCGGCCATTAAACATTGGCTGCATATATACAACGAGTGGTGGTGGGAAAAACCAACGTGTTGTTAAATTGATAGTAAAATATGTATAAGTGAAAATTCATATTTATTATATTTTTATTACATAAATTATTTATACAATTAGTATTTGTAATTATCGGGCATTTTGAATCTAGTATCGCAAATACTTATTACCAGATAATAACATAGGAATATCTAAAATAAATGTAGGGTTTTATCCAACTTATTATTATTGAATTGATTTATTTCGAGAGATTGAATTAATAATTAATGATAATAAGAAGTGTTATTAATCTTAATTATTTATAAGGGTATACCAATGCGAGCCTAATTAATAGTAACAGTTTTCCGTCCACCAACTAAATTTGAAAAATTCATGTAAAACGCATAGGCTCTATATAATATCAACGAAAATAATCATAGGTTTGTTTATTATGTGTAAAGCAAACTATTTAGACTCACAAGAAATTAGCATGTGAACTGGAATGCTGTTGTGGAAATACATTATAAGATGAAATGACAATAATTTTCATTACCTACATTTAGTATCATACGAATTTTTTTAATTTTCATAGGATGAACGTCACTGTTTGCTTAAAAATTCACGCTTTGCTTGTTCTGTTTTAATTATTAAAGTAAGAATTCAATTCAGTTAATTGATTGAATCACGTTCTTAATTTGTTCCAGAATAATTATAAAATGGCTATCAAATATATTTTATAAAACTTTTGCCGGTTTTTTACTTAAAAACAAAGTTATATTTAATTAAGTAAATTGTATATCATATCGCTCAGTTAAATTTAATTTAATTACTTTCACAATTACAAGACTTCCTAATCAACTCTTTTAATGAAATTTCAAACTTTGTTGGCCATCCATTCAAGTCAACTTTTTATTTAGTAAAAACAAAAACCATGTTCTTATTAGAAAAACATCAAGAACATTTTGAATTGATAAATAATACATTATAGCTTCTTTCGTTTTGTTTCAAAACGTGCCTGCTAACTGAGTCATTCAATATTCATTTATCAGCGAGATCTTGTCGTTTCATTGTTTTCGCAGAAAATATTTTTATATGAGTGTTGTCAGTGTTGGAGGGTGAGGGGTGGGGGGTGGGGAGATTCTCATCAATATCAATTACCCGGATATGTTTCATTATCTAACATTGTTGCCAGCGTGGGCTAACTTATCCCTCGGGGAGCGTAATGGGATACTGTTTGCAACTTGCAAATAGACATAGTTTGTACGTTCGCAGCACATAACTGGGCTCTGAATTCGAAATAGCGACTTGTTCACCATAATTAAGTGGCGCAACCCATCAACCCGACTGCCAATGAAATCGAACCATGTCATTATTGCTAATCGTGGTGATTTGAAAGCTTCAGCCGTGAGCTCAAGCTCGCAGGAAATAATTATTTATGGTGTTCAGAGGGAATTCATTTTTCGAACTATCAATACCATTCTAAATGATATGATATTAATCGTTCCCAATCATTTTTCATAAACAACTGTGAGAGCCGAATACAAATAGATATCTCACATTTCACTATTCTAAAAATTAAATTTTTTACCGATTTTGATATACAAGCTATGTTGTGTTTTTCTTATTATAAAAACTCACTTGAAATAAAAAAAACACTTATTTTTATTTTACTTAAAATGTTCTATTCATCTGTCTCTATACCAAAGGCAATGACAGTTGAAAACAATATAGTTCTCCAACAAAACAATACGATACTTTTACAGACAAATGTGTGATTACTGTCGGTTCAGTTACCGAGTGATAATGATTTGGAGCTGTCATACTATCAAATACACTTTCATTAATATCTTTCAAATTGATCCTTAAATTGTAGGTTGTAGACACGAAAGAATACTGCCAAGTTTTATTAATCGTTCCTGTTATATCTAAAGAAAGGTTGAGTAACGACTAGTTGAGGGCATTATTTGCAAACGCGGCTTGTTATAAAAACTATAATTCCCGGGAAAATTGATTTAAATGTTTAGTATACGATTTATTTGTTTTGTTTTCTAGTTGATTGTTAAAGTAGAATAGTAACAATATATAACAAAAGAGAACTTACCCATTACTAAAAAAAATAAGTGTATTTTTCAATTTTTGTGGAACGAGTAGTGCTTGAAAATAATACCCGCAGTTGTGTGTGAAATTCTTCAGTTATATTTGCTCCGCATAAGGAGCGGAAATGGTAAAAAAAATATAAAATTCATCGTGTTTTTTTAATAAGCCCGGATAAAATTCTAATTAAAATTCATATAAAAATAAGCAATGGAGTGCTTAAATAACTATCTTTTAAGCCGGCTACTATACATGTTATTTATTTGAGTACGAGGGAAACTAGGGTTTCCAATCCCGGGCAAAAATTTTGATCCCGGGATCCGGGGATTTAAATATTTTTTTTTGGTCGATAATTTTCAATTTAATTAAATATTAGACATGTAAATGTATCGTTCAAAATAATTAGGACAATTGTTTATAGATGTCACTATCTTTTTACGAATATAACATTTCAGTTGTACCTATTATATATCCATTACTGAAGAGCGACAATTCTCGATTGAAATATAATGTACGAACGAGAACGATACGGTCTCGTTCGAATGCGATCTGACAACTAATAAACGCACAACGAAATAAAGAATTTGTCTGGCTATGCAATTTTTTTTTAAATTTCACATTCTCAAAATGATGGCGCATTAATGGAAATAAATAAAGCTTTTATTACTTTATGGTGGAATGGCATTATAATAAAAATAATTAAACATTTTTGTACTTTTTCCACATACAATTTATTAGATCAGGACCGGTTTCGCTCATGGCGAGCAATGGAACATTGAAACAGTTTGTATAAATATCAATAAATATCGCCATGAGCGAAACCGGTCCTGATCTAATAAATTTTAAGTGGGAAAAGTACTAAAAATGTTTTATTATTTTTATTTTAACGCTTTTATTGTTGACAGATCAATCCCGAAAAATTCGGGATTATGTTTTCTAATCCCTAGATTAAAAGGTAATGGAAATCGTCGGGATTCCGGAATTTCCGGATCCGGGATCCCGGGATTGGAAACGCTAAGTAAGACTACAAGAGTTGGATACGAATAATTCAAAGTTCTTGTTTGCATTCACAGTAGTGAAACGGCCGAAACGATTTTACTATCCATTTATTCATTTCAAATATATTGGATTCTTGCATTTCTATTCAAAGTTCGGTAAGCTGTTTTCAATATTTTTTTTGTACGGTATTAAAACATGTAGGTATTATGAATCTAACCGAAAATTTCAACATCAGTAAACTTCGAATAAAATGTGCTCCGCTTCCGATGAACCAACTCATTCGGAAAAATCGATTTAGGCATTGAAAGTGCATCTTATGCCTTAAGCAGCTTATTGTTTTTCGTATGAATAAACTGAAATTCATTCTTACTTATTTAATGTGTTAAAATTTTTGTAAAGTTACCAAAAAAAAATGAAAATTGATTTTTATTCGTACGCCATTTATTGTTTTGCTTGGTGTAAAAAACGTTCCACTTCTAATTATAAAACAAAATTATCGAATGTTATTTCGTTCATTGAATAATATAGTTTTTTTACCTTTTAGTGAACTCTTTGAAAACAAAGGGGAATCCAAGTCAGCATCCAAACGTGCATTGTATCTGAAAAGATATATTGTATTTATAGTAAAAAAATATTAATTATTCATTTTATTGATTGAATAAGCATTTAATTGGAAGAACTTTATTCCAACACGATTAAAATATCTGCAATGTTTTTTTTAGTTCTATAAAAATTCTGAACTAGTTCTGTCCAATGCAAAAGCCAAAATAGCTTTCAACTTTATATTTTATATTTTTTTTAACACTTAAATACATTTTTGTACAATACAACACAAAATAAATTTTAATGAGTTACCTGTAAATTTTTGGTGGAGTGGAATATTTATAGCTTAATTTCCATCATTATTTTTGTGAAAGACAGATAAAAACAATCTTAATAACTAACTAAAGCGGAAAAAAATACAAATTGTAGAACAAAATCAAATGGAATATTTTTTTCTCAAAAATAACCTTCTCCACGTAATGCGGTAATTTAATTAATATACTGTAACCTTAAACAAAAATTATAAGACCATTTTTAATTTTATATTCGCTTTTGTGTCGAAGAGAAAAATGAATGATGAAATGAATTTTAGAATTCGATAGTAAAGTGTGTATCAAAAACGTAAAGCCCAAAGTGAAGTGATCCAAGTGATTCACGGTTACTTTTTTAAGCTTTAAAGATTTTTTATTAAATATTAAATACACTCTTTGTCGTTGCCAAAAGAATCTGAATAATGGCCTTATCAAAAATTCTATATCTTATAATGTCTTAATTATGCTTTTTTTAAACAAGAGAGATTGCTTTATTTTTCTTGGACTAAGCGAATAATTAGCCTCGTCTTTTCTTATTATATACGTAAAGATGACAAGAGGGAGAAATTGAATTGGATCAGGATCAATGCCTCACGTCAAGTATATTCATGATCGGCTGACGTAACTAAGCAGTAAATATTTCGTAAAATCAGGCCAAATATCGAATGCACTATTATTTTAATTTTGATTTAAGTTTTAGGTTTTCGAGTCTTTATTGAAATATTTTAAATATTTGGCGCACTGTCGATTTATCGTCCTACCACACATTTATTTTAATTGCATTTTGATGTGAAACATTATTTATTGATTAAACCCGTCCTATGTTATAGATGATCAATAAATTATTCTCTATTTCCCAAATTTACAATACTATCTTGAAAAAGGTGAAATAATCGTCTTGCAATAGTGTTGCTATGTAAATTTTTGTTCTACAAATCATTCCAAACAGATAAATTACCGCGAAACTTAGCAGCAGTACTTTTATTTAACTCTCACGAACAGCTATCTCCTCAGAGATTTACTATTTAACCGATAGATACTGCCAGAACGCAAGACGGCGATACCCAACCATTCATATTTCTTTATTTTTAATAAAAAATATTTAATCCTCTAAGAGTGAAATTCTCACAAAAATCAACAAACAAAAAAAAAATATTCGAAAAGTGATGCAGGAATAAGGGTTTTGGACTGTATTTAACTTATTGAATATACTGACATCATGTCAAAAAGATGATAATTATTGAATGAAACTAACAGATTTTCATGGCTTGAGAAATATTTTTATAAATTGTTTTGCTTTTTTGTCATGCTCATTTATTTAACCTTTCTATTCACATCTAGCAAAAGTATAAAATTATAGTTTATGAAAACAAACATCATATTATGCTATAAATATATATGATTTTTTTTTACGAAGCACTAGACCTAATAACCATCAGTAATACTAAAAATCATTACTCGATATAAATATATGTACTGAATTTCAATAGAGTTTTAATGTAAAATACTACGGTTTTATAAACAAATAGACTATACTGCTTTATGCTATCAGAATCAAACTTTGGATTTGTGCTATGGCATTTTTAGGGTTTTAATATCACGACGTATGAACACAAAATATGAATTTAATCCATAATAAAAATTTGATAATATCAATATAAAATATAAATACTTGTTTATTGGTGCTAAGTTTACGTTCAATACCATACAATGAAGTAATCTCATAAAAAAATTGGTACAAAAAGAGAGATATAACAGCTAAATTAAGTCAGCTTTGAGTAATAACTAAGTTTCCAGGAGTAGTAGAATAAAACTTAAAACTTGTATCTTGTTGTGGATTAAAACTCTGTCTCGCATTGCAAGTGTGTAGCGATACCAGATAGATACGGATCGGTTAGCAACAAAAAAAAATCCTGGTTATCAATCACTGGTATAGTGCACGGGTGTAGTGACGAGGGGGATTCGCGCCTACCGGGAAAACTCTGCTATAAGCGTGACATGAATCTTCAGTTCGTTATCTGATAGCAAAAATGTATGTCTGTCTGTCTGTCTCCCTTATTTTATTATGAAACTCACACCCGGCGTTTGTTTGTGATCAAACGTAAAACAAAAGCATTTTATGAAACGCCACTTTGTAACGGTCCACTGATTACAACATCTGAATGGACTAACCTTTTAGCAAATTAATTATTTGTTAACGGCCAGGAATCGGGATATGACAGCTTATCACACCTCTCAGTCTTCCGGTTTCAACTTAATTTAACAAAAAATAGCCTCAATTATAGAGTTCAGTTTGCTTACAAAGCTTCAAACACTGTGAGATATAATATAACTAAAAATCAATTTGAAAAACTTAGATTATTTAAAACAATCGGGTTGTAAGGATGCTAATTAATGACTGATTGTAAAGAAAGATTAATTCAATAAATGGAAAATGAAGCCCTTTTTTTTTGATATATTTTACATGAAATTTAATACAAAAATGTGTCAATTTTAATACTAAGTGGAAGGGCATTATATCAAAAAATAATAAGACATTTTATATACTTATTCTACGAACAATTTATTTATCAAGCATTTTCAACCGATAATAAATACGACAATACAGAGCTATTTATACAATTTATTAATTATTTATTTATACTCTATATTGTTGTATTTTGTACTGGCTTAAAGTGCTCGCGATCAGCGAAACCAGTCTTGTTCTAAATAAATTCATTTTGGAATATGTACAAAAAATGTCCTTTCATTTTTAATAGTGTGTGTGAACCCACTCACGCCCTAACAACAAAAAAAAGCTGGTTTAGTAATGTTGCAAATGTTCGTTTTTTATCAACTCCTTTATTTTCTAAGGTAAATGATATTTTATCAGCAGTCTTAATAGATCTTATTATTACCAAACGTATTAATTACTTAAACAATTAAATTATATCATTTTGCATTATTTAGTGCACTAATAAATAAGGTACAGTAGACATCTTAAAATTTGGCTATTTGCAATAAAAATTTAGATAAAGAAACTGTGTTAAGTGTGCATAGTATTAAGGTTCAGTGTACTATTGATTTTCACATAAACTAATTTTATACTAGTGATAATTAAATAAATAGCTTGACAAGGTTTATAAGATAATGACAAAATAAAAGAGAGATCATTTACTGATCAATATCGTGCATGAAACGTTATGTTATGATCTGTTTTATAGATAATTTTATGTAACAATAGAAATCATAAAGTGTACGTAGTGGATTTGCTGAAAAAGAAATGTCACAAAAGCGACCATTGTTGGAGCAAACTGTAACATAAAGATTAATGTTACGAACCCATTATTCTGTTACAAAGTTTATCGCTATTAATCTCGAGATAGCCCACCCTTCCGTGAATAGATTGGGATGTTGGTATCAAAAATTTTGATAGGTAAGTACCACCTATTAATAATTATTAAGTCTAGTAGTGCTTGGCGCGCATTTAAATATCTAATAAACTGTTCCAACAAGATTGTATCTAAAAATCTTCTAAATAAATATATTTACGGCTTGGCGACATGAATTTATTTTTTCTTGTACATTGACTAAAAATATCGAGAAATCAAATAAATATTGTTGAAATTTTATGGGAGTTTTTAATGTAAATTGTACTCATCAAATTCAATGTATTTTATAATGATAATTTATATTTTTTACTAGTATAACTGTATACCTAATTTAGGTATCTAAGAATATTTGTTTTACGAAGACTGTTTGTCACTCAACTGCTCCTCAGTTCGATGAGAGAAGGGGGATAACGGATAAATACTAAGAGGTTAAGATATGACTAATGGTTAGCTATCGGATGAGCGGGGTGGGATTTTTAGACAACACAAACACCCATGCCTTCGAACAGACTCAATAAATCTTCTTAAAAAAAAAATATAATAATAAAGATTCGTTAAGATTTTTCTTCATTGATAAATAATTTTGGTGGAGCGATGGTAGCGCCTTCGCTAATGGCCAAGTTATAATGGTGCATCTATAATTAAAATTATTTTTAAGTGGGCAGGATATTATTTAACTTTTTTATTGTAAAACACGATCTTCATTGAGAAACAGATCTCGACATGACTGTGTTAGACATAGAAATGCATGTATATTGTCACGTCATTAGGTTTAAGCATAGTCAATAATTACACCTTGGCATGATTAATGGGCTTAGGTTCTTGTAAATGAATGAAAAAATATATAATCAATAGTTGATTGAAATGGCATTAGTTTATATTGAAATATGTAGTTTAAAATTTAATAAATTGACTTTATGAGATACTTGGAAGAATAACAAATATGAGATTATTGAGTGGTCTTCAAGGCAACTTAATTGATATTAAATGTAATTAGTTATATCATTCTGGCTAAGAGATTGGTTCAATTTTTATAGTAGATATGTTGAATTTAAATATCTATCTTGATTTCAGTTTTGATGCAAGCTTTTATTTCGACGGTAAGCTTTGCACTCGAGTGGAAGTTTACTCCACAAGAAACCGTGTACTCGTCGACCACTATAGAATAAATTTTGCGTGAAGTGGTATGATAGTCATTTGCCAGACCGGATCTCATCATGTCGTGCATTAAAATTAATGACATGCATCATTAAGTTTGCTACTGCACGTAGAATCTAGCCGATTCCCGTGCCATGTATTGCAGTGGATATGAAGAAAAAAACGACATTTCTGACATTAAAGAAAATTTATGTGGCAGTTATGAAAAGGATATATATATTATGTTACATTTAAATATTTAAACTACCGTTATGTATTCAAAGAGATGAAATTATGTACTTGCTTTTAAAATTGTAATAAATATATGATAAAAAGGTTTTTAATAGATGCTTTGCATTAAAAATGTCAGTCCTGACACTTCTCCTGATAGAACAGTTAAATGTAGTTTTATAAATATCAAATAATTTTCAAGTTCACTCTTGCACTTGAAATGTCTGAATATGCCAAAAAGCGATTCCCATATTGATTTTGGAAGATAAACTCACCGTTTTTATATCCTTTTAAAGAAATGTAACAAACATTTGATATAAATAAATTCTTTGATAATAAGGCGGATAAATATAAGATTAGTTTAGCTGCAGCATTAGCACCTTGAAATTCTACGCTTGTTAGAAACATAAAAAATTTTGACCACTTTTTTATTTAGTGAGAAAAAAATATTTACTATTATAGTTAATATTTTAGTGTATTTAATATTAAATGAAGTAGTTTCGTTAATCGAAATCAACTCGAGGAGAAAATACAATCGAGAGACCACAAAGGCCGACATTAGTCACTTGTTAGGTGCTCACTGTCAATACTTGGTGGAATGGAGTTATAATAGAAATAGTAACATTTTTAGTACTCATTCTACATACAATTCATTGGATCAGGACCAGTTATGCTCATGGCGAGCATTATCAACTGATAAGAAATACACTGCCACTTATTCAACGCATGCCTACTGACTGTGCTGCTTTACGGTTGCGAGTCATGGAACATCACAAAAGCACAGGGTAACCGTATACTGTGCTTCGAAAACAGATGCTTGCGGTGAATATTAGGAGTACGGTGGTTTGACTTTGTCAGGAACACGGAGGTAAGAGAGCGGACAAACCAGCCCCTAATTACGTCCAAAATTAAAAGGCGACGATGGACCTGGCTTGGACATGTGCTGCAGACGCCCCAGGGGAGCCTGAATCCTGCCTACCTCTTCTATCAACCTGATGGATCCCGACGCTGCGGAAGGCCTCTGATGACCATCCATAGGATGTACTCAGGAGAGCTAAGGGACGCCGGGATGAGCTGGGAAGATGCGAGGAGGTTGGCGGGAGACAGAGAATCTTGGAGGCACCGTGTGGCGGCCATATGCTCCGCATGTTTTGCATCACTGGTCTAACGCTTTCTTTATAACAAACTGTCTTTACTGCTGAGCTTCTATGTGAGAAATTGAGAAAAACAACAAATAGAGCTCGTAAATATGCGAACGGTCTCATGTTTCGCCTTGCACGGAGCATAAAAGATGAAAAGCATGATAATATATCTGATTACTACTAATGGTGAATAATATAATATACGGCAATATCATTATGGGAACGCGGTATGTTTTAACAGGGGTGAAACGGGGTTTCGGTTCGGGCTCATTTAATAACATCGTTTCATATGAAATGAATGCTTAAATATCTTTAACCTGCTTCGCGATCGCGCGCTCCGAATAAAAATGAAATATTACGACATAGTAAAGTTATGTATATTACAGATTTCAAAATTTCCAAGAAAATCTCGTCCTTTTCGCAAACAAAAATAACCACTCTTCATTATTTTACACTCTATATGAAAATGTTGTATTTTTATTTTTATGGGCACATTTTAGAATTTGCAAATGCTTGCAGCTAAAATAAAAAAATAATGATAAAAATGAGGAGATAATTAAAATATATTTTATATATAATACTCATTTAGAAATTGGACTGAAGGTGCTTGATGGAATTTCAATACCAAATTTTAATCGTTTGAGTTTTGTGCTATTATTATTTTGAAATCGGGTGTTTGAGTTTATAGTAAATAGTTTGCCAATTTTTTAATAAAAATGAATATCAAGCACCTGAAATAAATCAATTTTTAATAATAGGTCGGATAATGCCTACAAATTATATTTATCGACATTACCATTTTATTATCAAAAACAATTATATAGATAACGTGAATAACAATTAAACTTAGTGATCTACATTTATTTTTGTATATAAACAATACAAACTGTTTACTATGCGTCAGTTCAAGTGCATTCGTGCGCTTGAAATTCCCGAAGATGCTGAAAGGCGAAACGGGTCGTAAGTGACAAAACTCACGGAAAAATATAAAATTCAAGGGATTCAAATTTGATATAATACTCAAATATGTTGTTACATATTAAGTAATGAATTATCTTAATTTCAATCATCTATTAATAAAAACAGAATTGCCCATTTTCAATTATTTTTTTGCAGAAATTATTATCTTAGACAGCGATAGATTAAATGCCCATTTTCTGAATCAATTTCATAAAATATGAGATATTTAAAAACAACAGCTAATACGTGCACATTTAAACAAAAAACGACGTTTTTATGTTTCACATTTAATTTGTTAGTATCATCGTTTTAAATTTCAGAACAATGTGCTTCTTTTATGAGCCAGACAATCTCTTATTGCAATTAATATAGATTTATTATATTGGACATGTTTGGAGTAAAGCGTAAGAGTTCAAAATGTTTTTTCGTATTTTTTTACACATTTTTATACACCGAAAAATATTATGTGAAATGACGTATCATGTACGTACGTATGTGTTGTCATATTTTTTTTTAACTGTGGTCTTGACTGTACCTTTAGACGCCTCTTATAATCTAACTGAACATTGCATGGACACTGTTTTTTTGTTCTTACTTGCTTCAAATTAACAGCAAGTCTTAAGATTAACGTGTTTGGCGTTTTTTGTGAATATAAGACGAGAAAGTTTTTTTTTTGTTTTTATTATATGTTTTAATCAGTCGTGAAAGCCTTGGGAAAGCTTTAAATTAACCACCGTCATTTTTCTGGCAATCTTAAGTGTATAATAAGCATGGATAATTGCTCCATTTGAAAGAGCTTACGGGATACTCTCAGTTAATCGAGATAAACCCGTAGCGGCCGGCGACTAGACGGAGAAGGTAGAGATTTTGGTGAATAGTTACTTGTATGAAAAATACAATAAATCAAACTCTCAGTAAATCCGTAATTCTCTGCGTAAGCAAGGCCACGTTGTGTATGATGCGGCAATTATTATACAACGCATTGCGATATGGGGACGGATGAAACAAAGAGTGCATTTGAAAATCAATGATCACTTCACGTTGTTTGGTGGGTTGGTATTAGAGATTCCAATGCGAGTATCGAGTACTCGATACTCGAGTAATTTGAAAAATACTCGAGTAATACTCGTAGTTTATGAATGAAGAGTTTTTTCCGAATATATTTTTTTTAAGCCGCGGACAGAAAAACTAGATAGAACTATTTAATTCATTGCTATCTTTAATGCCGACGTCCACAGCAACAGAAAGAGATTTTAAATAAAACAAAACTTCGAACCAAATTAAAATTTAAGACGTTTAAATCTCTATTATTTTTTAAATTAATATATGTTTCATAAATTGAAAAAAATGTATTCAATAAATGAAATAAGCTTATTTATTTATTAATCATCTATTTATATACACAAATTTGAAAGAATAATATATATTTTCGTACATCTGTATTTTAAGATTTTACTACTCGAAACTCGAGTAGTTGAGAAGTCGAGTAATTGGAGTCTCTAGTTGGTATCAATAAATTATCGTTAGTCATCGTTGGTGTAGTTAATGTTTCTCTCAAACTCAGCTTGGTCTTAACAAACGTATGGCTTTTATATTGGCTATGTTGATTACGAACTAGATAGCAGCAATGGCAACATTTTTGAACACCAATAAAAATTGCGTATTGAAATGAAAATTTCATAAAAGGGACACAAAATCGTATAAATTGTTATCTCTTTTATAATGTTCGTAAATGATTCTCTTAAAATAATAAAACTAGGTGATCATTCTTCTTTACAATTGATATGATCTGCCGGGAAGGTCAGAATAAAATATTTCCCATTGTTAAATATTACGTTATGACGTTAAAGTCGATAGCTACGAGCCAATCCTTATTATTTATGTGAATGCGAAACGGACAAAATATTTGAAACGTGCTCGGAAAGTCAATGTCGAAACATTTGTTCCAAGTGGATAATAATGATATATCAATGGCATAAATACGATTCAAAAATAATCTTCATGTAATATTTCACAAATTAAACGTCATTAATATTTATTCACAGTTTAAACATAATTTAGCGCAATACTTCTCAATGATTAAAATAGAATTAGAACCATGCTTATAATTTTATTTTTTTTTCAGTATATTTTTTTCTCTTAATCATTGATTCTTATGATTATGTTTTTAATATTATATCCACTATTTTTTGTCCATGGCCATAACATAAAGCAAATCATGACCATAACAAATAGCAAATCGTATCCCAATAACGTGTTACAAAGAAGAAGCTTTTAGCAAGAATCGATTATAATTTAGACCTTCGTCGTTTAAGCACAAGAGAAAACTATTTCCATACTTGCAAGCCATGTGTATGTATATAAATGTATACATACTTTCTCTACTATGCCGGCACTCAATGTGGAGCGTGTTGCCTCTTAGTGGAGAATCGAAACAGATTTTATTTTACAACAGCTGGTTGTTGTACAATCTTTTAGTCTCTCTTCATTCGAGAGAGGAATGATTGTAAGATGGAGATATGACAAAGCTAGTAATAAAATGATCGCTTTCGGATTGTACTGTGTTAAGGAATATAAACGTCTTTGAAAATAGATCTGTGAATCAATTTATGAAACTGTCAGTATTGGGATTCGACGTCTTGCAAACCGAAGCTGAAAAGAGCGAAACTGGACAATTGGTTGTTGTTTATAATGACAATTATATGAACCAGTAAATAATCAATGTTTGAAAATTATACCCTAACATGGAAAACTTGAAAGATGAAAATATTACAAGTGAGCCGCTCTTCATCTCGTTTTCGGAAAAATAGAGTCGCATAATGTTTGAATACATGACATATATTCAGGCCTTTGGGTGAAGAATTCATGCTTGAATTGAAGCAAATATATATGCAAATTTATATCTGAGGATTCGAATCCCTGACCGCAGCACTGAAGCGGGGAGCGTGAGCAAACCGATCGCTTTCCGCCCCACCCTGTTCTCAGAAATTTGGTTAGGGTAGAAAGACAACAGTATTTAACCACTTTTAATTGTATTCGTTGCTACAATGCGGTTCTGTGAATGCTTCACTATTTCACATTCGTGTTAATAAATGTCTAATAAAGGATAATGTCTGAAACAAATTTTATAGCACAACAGTGTTTTGAACGTTTATTTAATACAATATCTCACTGTTGCTTTTCATATGTTTTTACTTCAAAGTTCTAGTTATTTATGCAGAAAATATAAGACAATGTAGCAAAAAAAATGGGAGAAAAACTCAGAAGAAAAACTAATAAACATTTTATCGCTGTGCGCTGGATTTGCAAAGGAAGGATAAGAATTCATTATTCACTCAGACGTGCAATAATAATGCAAAGCTAAATTGTATAACTCTTTCTTTATAAATGCATCTTTATTACTTATGAATGGATAAAATAACTCTAAATAAATTTACTCTCACTGACACAGATAATTTTATTTGTTACAATAAAATATTTATTGTTTCGACGCCTATTTCAATTTGATATCTGAGATATTGGACATGTTGCTTTGGGATGCTCTTTCCTCTATGAGTTGATGTCGAGTGACCGAATACAAATTATCCGTTCATGTTCATTGAAGTCAAGTGTTTCAAAAAATTTTAAATATTGAAAAATAATAATAGATTTTTTGTACTAATTTTGTATAAGGTTTTTAAGGATCAGGATTGGTTTATTCAGTTGAAAATGTTCGTGGTCCTGATCCTAATGAATCTAAAGTGGAATAAGTCAAAAAAAATGTTATTTTTTTTTAATATTGACCAAGTATTGACGCTTTGAAACTGATTTCAAATATCTAGCGCGTTGGTTGATTTGTTTATGTAAAGAAACACTAATAACAAACATTTCAATATTTTTTTCACCCGTGTCACTTCTAATGCGGAGAATGTGAGCTTTATACACAGCGTTTTAATAGGAATTGCTCGACCTCCCTTTTCGAAAAAAAGTTTGCCCAGAAATATCGGGCTAGGACAAGACTTATCGCTCTCACTTTGACCCGTCTTAAGGATCGGACGTGTAAGAGGAAATGTAATCAATATTAAATCGATCTATAAATTTCAGTCTTTAGTTTAAATGGTAAACTAACATCAACTTTATATTACAAATGAAAACACTATTATTCTCGATCCAAAACCTACGATCCTAAACTAGAAACTAGAGACTCCAATTCGAGTATCGAGTACTCGATACTCGAGTATACTCGTCCATTTTTCATGTACTCGATACTCGAGTATTTTGAAAAAAACTTGAGTAATACTCGTTCGTCGCTTATGAACATCTCTTTTCAAATTTTATTTACTTATTTAAAAAAATATACACAAAATTTTACCATTGCATTGCCGAACCCGTGGTTTATAATGTGGTAATATTTTTTTAAACGCTCTTCCGTTTTGTTGGCTTTAACTTTATGATGACGAGATTTTATGTCAAGAATATTTTGGTACATCTGAAACTACTCGAGTATACTCGAGTACTCGAGTATTTTTACATTTTTATACTCGATACTCGAGTAGTTGAGATGACGAGTAATTGGAGTCCCTACTAGAAACCTATGAGTAAAAATTTTCAATGTACATTGTATATCCAAGATTTTTGTTTGATTGAATAAATATAATTGAAATAATAAATTACTAAAAACGTACATTTATCTCGGTGTCCAAATATTTTTGCATAGATTTTTTGAAACTAATTTAGATATAAAAGATTCGTATTTTGAGAGTTATTAGAGCGTGAGGATTTCGTTAGCATGACAATACCTGAAAATTATTCATATCAGTCTTCTGTGATTATATTATGAATTGAATATGTTTAAAAAAACGTGAGTAATTGTTATTCCTTTATTCGTTATTTTAATATTCGTTTTAACAAGATAACAATAATTTTTAAAGGAATATAATTTCATTTACTTCTTATATAAAATAGCTGTAATTTTATTTTACTAAATAATTATTAATCTTAAAAAAATATTTTTTCTTAATTTTATTAAAAATTTTAATTTTCTATGAAATCGTTTTTTCCGCAAGATGATTTTGGTATTCATACTGTGGTCATATTTATTGCGTATTAAAATTAAAATAAACCACTTGGTAAAATGATGCATTGGTTAATACATTTTTAATTTTTTCCGCAACTAACATTTAAATCAAGCAAAACTTGTTCAAGCATTTTACCTGAATGGGTTAAAATACTCATCCAAATAGAATTAAATACCGAATTCGTGCTGGTGACTCGAAAACTATGCGAAAGAAACAATATACTGTTGTTATATTTTATACCAAACTTAAAAACAGGAATACCGTTCTTTATTTAAAAATATATAATTTATCCCAAGGTTGCGTGTACTCCAGCTGAAATGTAGCTCGTTTGAGTTGTTTTATTTTGCAGTGTGTCCGGATCTCAGAAAGGCTTGGGATGATTACAGTATAAAAGCATCAAACATCAGCCAACAAAAAACTTCGGACTCTAAAATGTCTATAGAGACAAAAAAGAAGGATATATACATAATTATTATCTTAAACATGCCACAATCAAATGACTACAAACCGAATTACTTTATAGAAGTGTAAAACTTCTTCTTTCATCTTCATTTTTATTCATTTTTGAAATAATCATTTATAAAATTTGGTATGGTGTATTCTGCCGTGCAAACCTTAAATGCTACCCAATAAAGATTTGTATTGGGTAGGCTTAGTTTCATTGCTCTGAATGTATCGTGTTATTACTTACGACGGCAGTATAGCAGCCAATCATAGAGGACAAACAGCATGCTAATATCACCAGTTTGTTCAACACCGACGGTCTTTCGATAAAATTTATCCAGGAGCGTTACGCTGTTATTATTCACAAATTACTCGAGTTGCCATTCAACGGAGATAGTCACGTTTGATCGGTACCGAATATAACCTAATGTGGACAGGTGTTTGCAAAGTCAATAAGATCAATAACTAAAAATCCAATCGTCATCAAATTTTACGAATCAAATACATATGTACATTTCAGAGACTCGGAGATTATATTGGTTTCATATTTGTATTTCAAAGTATCTGTAGCGTATAAGTGTTGGAATCAACCACAAAGGTAAATCTTTGACATTCATTTTAGAAATTGGCAATCTTTTGTACATACCTCTTATTTTAGATTTATTATGAATTTATCTCCAAATGTAATTTTAAAACTAGTTCAGTTGATTAAACCACTAGCAGTACTATTAATAACCGTTGAAGAGCTTTGTGGACAAATTCAATTACCTATCGTAATATATCTAAAAGTGTCTAATTGTTTTTTTTATTCTTCTACAGTACTGCAAAAAATTTGAACTGAAGAGTAAAACTGATAATACTTTGGCTGTACCTTGGCTTGGTTATTATTTATTGATACATTTTGTGGACTTTCCGGTGAACGGCACAAAGTGATTATTTACGGTTTTCGTGAGCTACGCGTTTAAATCTAATTCATTCTCTTATTTCCTGTAAGACTGTTAATAACGTAATAACATTGAAATAAAACGAGTCCTTCGTTGAGCGTAAATTTATTGTTACAAAGTTTACGGCAATCAATGAATAGGCAACGACAAACAATCAGCTCTAGTAGCTGCCTTTCTTAGTGAAGATCGTTCCTGTCATTATTTATTTGTTGATGTATTCGTATTTGAAGCATGGATGTTTTTATAACATTTCAACCACCAACAAGATTTTGAAACCGGGGCTTATAAAGAATGATTAGCCAAATATTGTTGCCATCGATAGTGAATATAATTTTGTTTGGAAACATATTCTTATATATTCAACGTTAAAATAAACATTGCTATTTATAGATATATATATATTATAATATACAAGTACAATATATTTAATCACAGATTTTTGTTATATTTCTTACCGATTGTACGACAAAATATTAGTCCAGCTGTTGTTGAAATATTCTTCTATATAGTATCTTTAACCAATATAGCACTAACTCAGTTTCACTAGTCCTTGAAAATTTAATTTAAATAAATACCACAATATTTGAATCCATTAGCATGTTATTATAAATAAATTTAGAATCCACTTCAAAACAAACACTTGTACAAATTTATATTTTTTCAATTAAATATTCTGAAACATTTCAATTCACTGTCATATTGTATTTTCAATAAATTAAAAATAAATTCTTCAAGCTCGCTAAAAAGTTTAAAACAGAAATTGGTAAAAATAATGATTAAAATAACTTGATAATTTATTATTTTTGTAAGCTTTCTGTCAAATTGAAAAGTCAACAATATTTTCAAAGTTAAAAAAAAATATTTTGAAAAAAAACGTAGATTTGTTAATTAAAACAAATAGTTATTATAAATAAATAAACCACGAGAAATACTGATATTATATAGACTAGTTTAAATAATATTTCAGTTTATATTTCGCTCAGCAGTGTCACACTGAATTATTTTATGACTTCAAAAGGGTCAAGCTATCGTCCGTTTTGTAAATTTATTTGTTCTGTCCGTTGGAATAACAGAAAGCATTTGGAGTTAAATCAAGAGAACTTGTTGAATGTTTATTGCGATACCTTGTAGATAAAAATATTAACTATCATGAATCGTACAAATCAAAACACAATAATGCGCATTAACAAAATAATTTTGCTAAATAAAATTCGAATAATATATATTATGCAAATTGATTTTGCGAAAGGACGTCACTGGTTTTATTATTATTGTGAATTTTGAATGATAGTAAAATATTTTAATGCTATTAATTAGAAAAAGAGAGTGTAAGTATTTAAGAAAAAAAATATTAGTAACCTGTTTTTTTTAAATATTGTTTGACGATAATTTTAAGCAAAAAATGTAAATTTTTTAATGTTTTGATTTAAAATATATATATATAGTTTAATGCTTTATAATTTTATAAACTGCTAATTTTATTTTGTAATGTATTTAAAAAAAATAATGCATTTAAATTAATGTTTAATTTATCACTTGAAAAGCATAATAATTAATGTTGGCAAGAAGAAACTATTTTTTTCAAACAATGTTTTATTGTTGTTTTTTAAGCGTTCATTTAAAATAACGGCAAGAAAAAAACTTTTTTTGTTATTTTTAGTAAACGTAATAAAAAATCTTGTTACAGCAACCCTGGAAATTTTTACGGCACAAAATTCATTGCGGGAATTTGAGACGAATTAATTCGTAAGCGCGACGCCGTAGCATGGGAGACCGACGGCAACCAACGATAAACTGAATAAAACAGCGACGGGCCCAGTTGAAAATGGCGCCTGCGCGATCCTTCCCGCCCTTCTGTCCTGTTGCTTTCGACAACCCGCGTGATTCCCGTCGTCCTGCGCTATTGTAAATTAGGCATGCCGTGTGCGAAAATACTGCGAAAACAAAGCGTGCGGCGGCGAAAAATGAAACCGCAGAACGGACAAAGATGAATAAATTCATACCTTGCCGCCAGTTTCGCCAATAACTTCTTTCATTGGCAACTCGCTTATCAATCATTCGTTATGATTTAACTTTTCTGGTAACGTTTAACTCTCGGAAGACGGCCCCTGCAAAATATCATGTGATCCGAAGGAGGGACTAAAAATACCACAGTGTTATGGCTTTATTGGCATAGATTGCATTACAAAAATGTTATATTATTCTTAAACGTATCTTGATACATCGTTCTAAATATATATACTATATATACAAATCGATACTTTTTCTATAATTATTCATATTTTAAGTCGTGCATGAACGGACAAGCAGATCGTATTGATATTCAAGACAGACTGGCGTAATCAAAACTGTTTGCGTGAGCGCTTATATATGTATTTTAATGTTAAAAGCATCCATATGATTTGAAACGTACATTTAATCGAGGCGTGTTTGAGATAAGATAACGTTATTTTATCGCGTATGGGCAGTGATGTTTGAATCCTGGCACGTGGTAGCGACAATATAAATGGTTTTCGGCCAGTAATAATCTGACTTATTTTCATTTTTTATTTAATTGCGATGAAATAGACTAGTCGATCAAAATCATATTTTTTTACTGCAAAAGGTGTAAAAAACAATGATTTCAGGATACCAAAAGTTACACATTGTATCACTTATATAAAGATAGATATTTAAGATAAAGTGGCAGTGGTGGTAAACTATTTTACACCCCGGAACGGAAATGTTAATGTAAGCCATAGGCTCCCAACTTTTTCCAGGTGGTGGCCCCTTTTTGTAAAAGCCATGTGACCCGTGACCCCCGATGAAATTGAAAAGGGTATTTTTCATTTATTTTTCATTACCTCATTAGGTAATTAAAAAAAAACAACGAAAATGCATTGTGGTGAATATTTTTTGTAGTAGACTGTAAGTTGGCGACCTATGGGTTGAAAGCCCATGACATTTACCCAGTTGCGGATTAAGCACTTTGGCAATATATTTTTGGAAGCCTTCTTTTTGTTTGGTAAAAAAGCGTCGCATAATTTATTCGAGATTAGATTAAATTTTTTCAAATTTGAAATTTCTAATATATGAGAATATAAGATAATCCCGCAGCTTGCTAGAATCAATTCAGAATGTGTACCTAGCACAACCACACAACTTACTTTATAAACTAAATGTCATTCGATATTACTTACATTAAAAATGCATTTTTCTGTGTGACATCGTAATTCATTCGACACCGAATATTGACACATAATATGTTTTCAAAACATATTATGTGGACTTTATATAAACTATTTTTGGGCCCCCAAAACTTGGAGGTTCCAAGCGCCTTTTGCGCTTATGGGGTAATCTACCACTGCATTTACCCGCAACACTTCATCGTAAAAACTATCGCGCCAATCCATGCAGAAATCTATTTTGACCACTTTAAATTGAATTTAAAATTGAAAAAATAAATTAAATAATGTTACTATGTTTGAAATGATGACCATGTCGGTTTTTTCCACGACCACCCGTTTTATATAGACAAACAATGATTTGTGGCGAAACGATAGAAAAAACAAGCAACTCTTCAAGCACGGGACTGATTTCTATCATGCACTAATTAATAACAAGCTCATCCATTAGAATCAAGTTGATCTATGTATCATGGTATTATTTATTTAATTGATCGCAATGGCTACTATATGGGAAAACAAGTGTCAAAAGATTTCACACCGCCAATGCTGAATTTTTTGATACACTTTACGTTATTTTATTCAAAATTGGATCGGTATATAAGAATGAATTAAATATCGCTAATAAAAAAAGGCACATTAATTTAATAAGTTTTTTTTATAACATCACGAGAAAAATTAAGGTAAGAGAAAGTTACGTAAAAACAATTAATTTATGGAGGCATTTCTTGAAAAAGGTACGAGAACAAATTAATTCGGCCCATTCGTTATGGCCGTTCAAAGCTTTGCACAGGTGGACTAATAAAATGGTGAAAAGTAACCAAAGTCTACTGTAAGCTTGTTAATTTAGAATGGACAAAATTTATGTGATCGATTAAGCGATCTATAAATACTATAGTACGGAAAGTATAAGTAAACCATCTGAGTACTTTATTGAACCAAGTTTATTAAGTATTGAGGGTGAAATGATTTGGTATTATGTAGAAATATAAAAATATTTGAATCGCAAACTATTATTAAAATATACTGTATTTTTGATTCAGAGAGGTGATATTTATAGCTTTATAAGTATTCATCAACTCAAACATACCATCCGAAATTCTCAAAGAGATGTTCACTCCAAACTATCTGAAACTATCTAAGGCAATTCGACGGTAACTACATAATTATAATATTTACGTTACATTTTTGTTTTTGAAATATCTTAAGTACGAACTTGGTACTCTTTTGTTTTCTGTTTATTAACTAATAGTTTTTGCAGACATTTTTAAGGTCTATAATAATAAATGAATTCACTTTTTTAATTAATAACATTACAAAATTTATTTTGATTTATATTTTAACATTAATTTTGAAGTAGGACATATTTATTATCTTAAGGTTATTAAAGACAGTATAAAAATATGAAAATCAAATAATGATCAGATAAAAAAGAAGAGCGCGATAAATAGTTATTCATTTATTAAAAAAAACTCTGAAAGCAAGTTTTCTGCCGTTAGAGAACAAGTGCGCAAAGAAAATGTTACCCAAAAGCATATTTCTATCAAACAAAACGTAAAAAAAACGTCGCGCGCATGACTTCCAATCCCTCCTAGAAGATACAAAACGATATATACATTTTTTAGACGATCATTTTTTATTCCATCGTCTTTCCCCATAAATAAAGCATTGTTTTCATTGCATGCGACATATTGTCTTGATTGTGCAATACACGAAGGCAAGCGCGTTTTTTCTTTTTTTTAAAGTGTTTTTTAATATTTTTAATTATCTATCACAAGTTATCTATTCAATTCATGTATAAGTCATATTAAACTGGATAGATTATTTTTTTATAGAATTCATATAATACTTTGTGCTATGCATAATATACATATATACGAATCCATAGAGATGATACTAATCTTTGATACATAATATTAATTTAAAAAAATAAAAAATCTTCTTAAAAAATAATTAATCGATATAGACCGAGAGCTATTCTTCTGACCCTCCCTAGGTAGAGACGCAATATTAAACTGACTTCTCAACTGTAGCGATCGCGCCCTTATGTCAACAGCGATGGGAAGGGAACTTTGGCGCTAACGCGCCTTAGAACTTGATGCTCCGTCAAATTGATATCCAAAAAAAAAAATCCCTTTTATCATCAGCCGTCATTACATCGTTAATATAAGAACTTACGCGAAAAAGTCAATCACTTTATAATTGTCTGTAATATTATTTTATAAAAAGCCACTTTATCTAATCTGATTCAAAACTGCAAACTCAGTGTGAATATTTTTTCGTTTCGATCACAGGATTACAATGCAAAAATATGCAATCATAAATTACGCCGTCATAGTTGAAGTAAACTTATCCAATCAGTTTACAACATTTTCAACACTTATAAATCATGAAATTTCAAAGATTGGATATTTTTATCTGATATACTAACATAGGATTCGTTTTTTTCATGTATAGCACGAAATCTGAAGACGACCGCAACATTTTATTTTTTAACTACTTAAAACATAGTAAAAAAACTACAAAAAATACTTTTGGAGATGTGTTTAGGGAAAGGTGGGCAGTGCGATATAAAGGTAAGATTTTTCTATTTTCTTATGTTCTTATTAAGATAATATCTAATTTATTGTTGATATTTAATGTATTTTAGTTTGAAACTTTATTATTAGTATGTGCTTGTGTTAGTGACATCTCTTAATACGCGTACTTAGCTAAATTAAGATATAAAACTTCTTAGTTTTTTAATTTTATTTGTGAAAGTATTTCAATATAAATGAATGACAACATGACAGTGGATATAATATTTTTTTTAACAAATTATATTCAATTGAAACGGCACGAACTATTTAAAATCATTCTTAAAAATGTCTCAACAGGTGATGGATGCATGAGACTTACTTCTACATCCTAACTATTAATTATCGTTTTCATCAATAAATATTAACACCACAAAATCTTTCACCTAACATTTCTCTCAAAAGTTCAATCTATTTATAATAAAAAGAAAAATAAACATTTTGTATATCAACAACGATTTTTAAACATGAAGCTGTATTTGGTTTTAAAAACAAAATTATTTGTGCAAAATTTTACCGATAATAATAATATTTATTTATTTGTATCATTTTTTTAAATTTATTTGTTAGAGTGGCGTCTATTGGAATAATACCGAACCAAAATTACTTATTGTGTGTATAAAAGCGTTAGCGATGTCTCAAACCAAAATAACGGCATCTTTGTAGGAATTCTAAAAACTGTCTCTCACATTTTAATGTGTATGTACATACATATTTTGATATTTTTACATTTGGGAATGATTTATCAAAACCATATTAAAAATATCAGGACTTGTCTTCGGTAAAAGATATTATTATAAAATCAAGCAATACATTCATTTGAAACATTTACAAAATTCTCATGTGCTGTGTGTTCAATAATTGTTTTCTATCCGAAACTATATATGCAATCTATTGGTAAGTTGAACATCAAAGAACGTTTAATATTAATAGTATTTTTTAATTTCATAACATTTGTATGATTGGAAAAGTTGTGTGAAATACAATTACACAATACATATGTCTCTCTCAGATTTACCATTATACCGTGGTCGGTGGACAAATTGGAACTAATGTCTTCAATATAGGGGTATTAGCAGTCAAACGTAAATTTAAGCATTCTGTCAGGATTGTTTGTCTTAATTCATAATACAAAGATAAATTAATATGATTGGTAATTAATTTAATGTAAAATGATTTGAATATACGATGTGGCAATGCGTGAAAGAGGATACTAAGAGTTGATGAATTATGTGAAAATTTTATAGGCGGCACAGACTATCATTTCTCCAAACAGAAATCGGTAATTCAATAAAAAATGATGCTGCCTACACTTAAAATTGAGCTCCTGCTATCCTTGTTAAAATAAAAAATGTGTTAATATTTATTCTCCTTCCCTTGCTTGACAATTTCACATTACAGGGTGAGGTGTAACTTCCCCTTACATTATATTGTACTTCCATCTCTTCGTCATGTCTTTAATGCTTATAACTTGTATGTTTGGTTAACCTGTTAGTGCAAACTAAAAAAGCTTTTAGCTAATTAATTAGACTATAAAAATGCAAAGATTTATATCTAAACATATAATACTATGTTCACTTACTTTGGCGGTACAATAATTAATTTTTATCAGTGGTTTTAGAGTAAATTAAAAATTGTGTTCACTATCATGAAAGTAATTGTATTATCAAGTCCTACCATCATGTTATATTATTATGGGTCATGAGCAGAGACGTGTAATGTTCTTTCAGAGACTAAGTCTGGATAAGTATAATATAAGTATTTTTTTTAATCACATAGGAAGTGATAGCCTTTTTTGGCAGAAATATCAGTTTGTGAAACCTTTTATTTTGATTGAAATGTTGTGCTTTGTTATACACAGGGCTTTGTTATGAAAAAAAGAGATGCCGGAGCTCACTTCATGTCAAGCTTTTTACTAAATAATATAACACATCCCATTCGGCTCATTAAAATACCATATTTTATCATTTTGACGAATTACATAAATATACATTGCAATTACGTCAGTGCAAACATTGGTTCATCTAATTTATTTTGAAATTTTGAAATAAAGTAGTACCCTGAAAAAATGTGCCGTAACGCCATTCCACCGCGTTAAACGGAAAAAAAAGCCCTGGTTATACACAATAATGGCCTAGGGTAAATATTTTTTATTCCAACTATTCTAAGTATAAAAAAGAGCTAACACCAGAATGCCTTTTACTAATATCTTGCTCACACACATCACTTAACATTTGATCAAGCTAGTTAGAGCAAAATTCACAGAACGCATTTGGTAAACACAGTTCTTTTAGGAATAACCTGTACCAATTTTAGTATTCGATAGGTTTCAATTTAAATGAAAATAATCCTATTTAACTTACCGTGTTCATAAAAGAATAACTGTAACTACATTAGTTTGAGGAAATCATAAAATCTTATCATCAAGTAGTTGCTGCCCTGAAAATATTGTTGCTTTAAGCCCTGTTTCAGGGAGCCTGGCAAAGCTTTCACAACCAGCAAGTAGTAAAATCTAAAAAAAATCATAATATTCTGTGACAACCACGGTGCTAATGTTATCGGATGTAAGTTGGACTGTAGAGAGCCTTTATTAACTCTAACTATCATATTATTACCTTTTGGATTCTTTTGAGCAACAAATTGATAGCATGGTGTTTGCCAATAACTGTGCCTTTCTGTATCTAATTACATATGTAATACCTACTACCTTGTGGTTACTGAATTACATCTCAATGTTTGTTACCCTGGTTATATAACTATGAGTAATCACAATAATTTAGATATGCTGTGGACTGTCTTCATAAAATGATTGATTAACGCCATCTATTAGCCCTATTAGTTACTCTTTGTAGCGATATAAATGGAAGTTATTCTTGTTTATATATACCATATTTTCTGAATGACTAATTGCCATCATAGTATTCTTTTAATATCAGTGTTCCTATCTTGCGTTGTTGTAGTTGGTTCTATCGTTACAAATATTATTTAGGGTCCTCTCAGCAAAAAATTATAAAGATGTACACCATATCTGGCATCAAATAATTTCACGCAATAAATTTCCAAAGTATCTTTTACAAAACCGTACAGAAATTTTGAAACTTCCATATTTTATCCTACATTTTTCTACAGCAATCTAATAAAAGCAAAGATTCATAGTAAAATAATTTATTAAATTTATGATGGATAGAAAATCATTTTACATGTATCCTACGCTCTGAATTAAACTATGTTTCAAAATAAACTTTCAATAACTCTATAGTATTAAGTCTTAGTATATTATGTTTTGAATGTTAAGCTGAAGTATGTAGTGATTTTAAATTAATGTGTAAACTTGTGTCCTACAGTATTTTTGAAGTTTTCTTTCATTTATTTGTGCCTGGCTTGCTGTTAAGATAATTTTCATAGGCATTCAGAGTCATTTAATAATTCAAAGCGAAATGAAAGAAAGCTTTGAGTTACTAACTGACATCCAGTTGTTGCAATATTTTAGTAACTGTGATTAGGAGAGCTTAAGCATTTCACCAAAATGACAATAATTTTTTTTAATGAAATACTATAAATGAGTTCAAGGTACAGGTTCAAAAAATAAAGCTAATTCACTTAAAACAGTGACCAAAATGTTGTATTATACGTCCACACACCACAAAGATTCAGCAAGAAATGACAGAATATAACCTGTAAAAGCATGGGAAAAAAAGCATTATAAGCGAGGGTGTGTAAGATTTAAAGTTGTTGGTTGGTAACTGCGCTACTGCACGTTTTTAAAGAATATTTTTGATAAAACTTTTTGCTGCGAGGATTCGGATAACGAATTGTTGGATAAAAAGGTCTACTTGCAGATGTCGGCGTGGAGTATATAATTATTATTTTTATTTATAATCAAGTGCATTACAATCTTTTAGACTCTCTTTGAACAGCTTTTGAGACATCCAAGAAATCTGCACTGGTGCTTAAATCCTTTGTAATAGGTGTAACACCCTAGCAGGTTGCAGTGGCTATCGTACCCTGACTATAATAGAGATTCTATTATTCTTCCATTCGTATTCATATAGTTGAGTGTTTTCAAAATCAGAGAATAAGTGTACCGTAAATTGACAGGTTCGTGGTACTGTGGTCCACGTCGTTGCCTTCCGTGAAGGATCTCATAGGTTTGAGTACCTGTACGAGCAATTTTTTTTCAGTTGATTTATCGACCCTGCTCGAAGAGATGTTTGTGTTGCTCAAAATTCCTTCCCACATAATGAAGAAATAGCAATGTATTTTAATTATACAAAAGTTCCACAATATATAGTTCATATTTATAGATTGATACTATATGTCATGGGTGTAGGGACATACGGGTGAAACTACAAAAATGGCTGTTTTGAGTTAAGTATGGCATTGTCATGCTCAAATGCTGTTCTATAACATATAAAAATATGAAACTTGTACGAAGAAGGGTTTACCAGATATTGCTCGGCTTTCCTGCAAATCCGTAAGAACAAAGCATAACATGACACTGAAACATGAAAACTGTTTTGTCATTTATCTCAGTTCATTGTTTTTGTAGTTTTTCCCGTAAGTCCCTAAATACGGGCAAATATTTATAATATACTAGTATTGCTACCCGGCTTCGCTCGGACTAAGCGACCAATAATTATTTAATGTTATATCATTCCCAAAGAAATACAGACCCACAGACATACATACATACATACGCCGCTTCGGTTTTATATATAAGATAGTGGATATTTCAGCTTTCGCTGAAGGTTCTGACGAGGAAGTAAGCCAAAATATATGTGTATCAATTATACGTTATATAATTTTTGTACAACCAAAATACATTGCCCGGTCGGTGGTGCAGTGGTTATCGTATTTGGCTTCGATCACAGACCACCCGGGTCCGATTCTCAGATTTTTTCAGTCGATAAATCGATTCAGTTCGAAGGCATGGGTGTTTGTTTGTGTTGTTGAAAATCTCTTCCCACCTTTCCGATTAGCTAACCACTAGTCCTGTAAAAGTCGTCGTATCCGTTCAATAACTACTCGAAAAAAGGAGGTTGAGCAACTTGCAAGTAACAGGCTGATCTTGTAGAATGTAGAAAAACATATGTTGAGGTAAACTTCGTGAGGAGTCCATATGCTAAAAGTTAGGTGTTGACATAGTAAAAAAAAAAAAAAAACCTAGTTTTTTTTTCACCGTGTTAAAAAAACGCTTATTAACAATACTGTTGACGTATCATTTTCTATATAATTGTTTTTTGAGCAAAGTAATAAATTTAGGTGTTATTTAGTTTGTCTATTGAAATATTACACCCCAACCTAATTTATGTGAATGTTCGTCTCTTAAAAATATATTGAATTACTATAGCTTTTTTATAAATGTCGTGAATTGTCTTTCGATCGCGTGACACAGAGTTCCGCCGCTTTTACGATTTCACACGCTAGTCGGGCAAGGGGCGGCCGAGTTTCCTGAGGCGGGCCTGGGCATATATGTATGTATGTATAATATATTGCGTAGTCTCGAGTCATCCACCGCAAGAATTTGCTGCAAACATTCTACAGAATCTAGTGTACACCAAAATTGAAACAGGATTCGATACCTTTCCTCTATGCCAGTTTTTCCCAAAGTGTGGTACGCGTACCCCCCTGGGCACGGAAAGAGTTTAGTGGGGGCGCTGCACTAGGATTTGGCTTGTGGTGTAATTTAACATAATTATGGTTGCAAATGCAACATGTGTTTCCAGTTTTAACAGGAAAGTCTTGGAATACATCTTGCCTTTTCCAATATCATATCTATGTGTAGTTGTTTTTTAAGCATTTGTATATATTAAGCAGGGCTGTGGAGTCGGTAAAAAAAATTTCGACTCCGACATTTACCAAAACCACGACTCCGACTAAAAAAAGTTTAATATCGCAAATTTTCCTTTTTATGTGTATTCAATTAAATATCAATCCAGCCAATAGCCAAATTTGACATATTATATGCAAAAATAAAAAGTTCAAACTTTTCAAAATTTCCGACTCCGGCCAAAACGCCGCGACTACTCCGACTCCGACTCCACAGTTCTGATATTAAGTCAAAACACAGAAACAATCTTTGGATGAGAAACCACACCTTAGATTTAAATTAGCAACCAGAGACCAAATTATGATGATCTGTAGTCTCGATATGAATAATATAATCTATCCCATTGATTAATAAACGTCATGTCTTTTATTAATATTTATTTTGAACGAATTTTATTTTTCGCTTATGTTCTGAAAGGGAAATAATAAATATGTTTTGATTGTTATTAAATTATAAGCGATTTTTTTGACGAGATATACAAAAATTATAGCCGGGGGTACACAGATGTCAAAATTTTGAGAGACAGTGCTCTGAGTAAATTTATTTTGATATATTTTGTCAGCTTGTAATTTAACCACAGCAGTACTGCTATATTCTCGCATTTATATATGTCTGTTGTGTAGCAGAGTGTTTAACATGGGATCACGAGGAGCTCGAATCCTGATCGGACATATTCAAACATTTATTTCTAAGTGGATGTGTACAAAACCAATGCTTAGATTCCTTCCCACCACTTCCGATGCCAAAAAACGGACCGTTGAAATAGTGATTGATTACAACTAGCTCATTTTTATCTCCATCTTTTTTAACATCTATGGAAAGAGAGCGCATGAATTACAGCCAGTAATCGTAAAAAAAATAAATAATTTAATTTATTAGAGAAGCGAAAACAATTTTTAATAATTTTATCGCTGAAAAAATCGTTCACTTCAGTTAAGCGGTTAAAATCAGTAATCCGCAAAAAGAAACGCTCGATTTGTAAATTTGCTCCCTTTAACATGGACAGTAATTATGACTTTGGCATTCTTTCCGATACCGTAAATTGATATACGGTGTAGGAAAGCGATCGAGCAACCATTTTTTGTTTTCCTAGCATCGCCTTTTAAATTTTCACTTATCCATCCGATTTTATTTCTGTTTTTATCCATAATACTCATTCTAGATAACATTGTGGAGCGCTATGATTTTGAACCGTTTTTGCCTTGAGAATCAACGTATTGCTAGTATATGTGGTCAACAGAAGCACAACAGGCTGATACGTTTTAGAATAGAAGTTTTAAATTCAAACGGAAAAAAAATGTTTACAGTTATTTTATATCAGGGACCAGTGGAGTTAAAACAAGTCTTAGTATAGAGTACCTACGGAAATAAACATTTTCTCCGTACTTCAAGTGAATACAAACTCTTCAATACTGCTCTTTACAGGGTAACACGACATAAATACGTACAGCTGTGCACGTAATATTGCTAATCACTAGAAAAATAGAACGGGCTGACTTTGGACTAAGACTTAGTGGACTAAGATATTACCATCAGATAACTGAATGCTAATTTATAAATTAAAACTACCAAAGGTATCATCAATATTACCTGCAAACTTTTTGGCAGCTTAATAACACCACCAATCTTGATTTTGAGTATTCGCTGAAAAACACATTTGAATGAGATCGCGTGAGCAGTTTCTGATACGTCCAATCAGTCCTATAGTCAATTAAAAAATCGATTCATTTTAGTCTAAAAGTTTCTCGTATCAAATATTATAATTTGAAAGGTTATTATGTATGCTTTCGATAAACTGGCATATATATATTTCATTATAATATAAACAAAAAAACTCGGGATGTCTAATCTTATAATTCTTTTTTTTCAAAACATAGTAAGCTTGACCTTTAATATCTTTGCATTAAATCATCGATATACAAGTATGTTTAGTTTGAAATGTGTTCTAGTGCCATAATATCTAGAATCTTCTCGAGACTCACTGTTAGTGTAGCACTGGTATAATATATAAGAATATAAGGCTTGATTTGGAATAGGTTCATATATAGCAATGGTGATTTTCACATAAATGAAATCTTCTTTTTTGCGAAAGTTTCGTGTCTTTATTGATGATTTACAAAAAAATATGTATCATATACAACATACAATTTAGGTGCTGAATGTAATTTCCGAAGAAACAATCCAATTTTGAAAATAGCGTAATATCGGATAATATATACCATTTAAATAAGTAGACATTACCATGATCACCTATGAACGTTCTTACATTTAAATGAAATACGGAAATTGTAAATTTATCTATTTTAATAAATTATCCAATCGATTGAATGGAATTAAAATCAAAACATTAGCTAATTAATCGGGATAGCCAACAAAAAACCCTTAGACTAAAGAATATTACTTTGTATTTATTATATACATACTAACAATTCAAACTATTTACTACGCTTTAGTTTTAGTTTATTCGTGCACTTGAAATGCATGAAGATGCTGAATGGTAAAATGTGTGTCTTTATGATAATTCTCATGAAAAAATACAAAATTTGGACTTTTGTTTTTTCTTGATTATTTTAATTGTAAAACATTGAAGTTTGGTTATAGTATTTATATATAAGTATTTTGTGCAGAAAATAAATGAGATATAGTTGGTATATATATATTTTTTTTTTATGATTGCAGTGGGCATTGTTCGTAGGCCGGCCATATGAGTTGGACGCTGAGTTTTCTGCATGGGGTTTTTGGTTGTGACGAGGGGCCGGAGGGTGTCTACGGCGCACTTCGTAGCGGCTCGTAGCAGTCGCGTTTCGGCGCTCGATCCAACAAGGGCACGAGGGGTGTTTTCGATTTTTCAAATCACACCGTGCGTCATTTTTCTGACACGTTTAATGAATACGGAGGTACCGTCGGTAATTTATACTCCACGAACCCAAAATGGGTGGCTAGGATTCGTCAGCAACAAAGCGATAAGTTGTCCCGGATGGCTTTCATAGTGGCGTTATTCCTTTACTATATTATTTTTTTTAATTTTTTTTTTTCAAACCACTAAGTATCATTGTTTACTTGACGTCTGGCGCCTTTTGTTAATGTTATTGACATATGGCATGTATTTATACCAATTTGTATAAACAACACAAAGCACAACTTTCAAACTAATGGACAATAGAGCGTGTAAAATAATAAGTAAACAAATAATCAAATACGATTTGATACTAATATGAGCCGCCATAAAATAAAAAAAATGTTTGTTAAATAAACTTTTTTACGAGTGAATACGACAAGGCACGTAATAGTTCTAAAGGTAAGAAATACTATTTAATTTCTCTGAATATCTATAAATTCTTTATTATGCCTTATTTTCCAGATTTAAACTTTTTTTTTGCCTGGGACGCAATTTGCAACATTTTCCTATTTGAGAAAAAAGCATCTTATATTAACGAATATTGTTTAATTACAAAAAATGTGACTACAATAGATGCTGTCAATTATGCATATATGGGATGACTCAGTAAGCGATAGTAATATACATAATTTAGTTCAATAATTGAATATTATTCAAACTAAGCACGATTAACATCATTGAGTAAAGTGTCACTAGTAACCCAAATTATAAATGTATCTAATTTTAGATTACAAAAATGATGTAAATGTTTATAAAATTTATAAAACGATATTAAGGCCGCAATATATTAATTAATAGATTCTTTTGTTACACAATTAATGATTGATATTATAGTACACTGTTTAACTAGGCAATTTGTATCGTGTTAGATTTTTTGCGTCGAGATTGGATCCACTTGTTGTTGCCGAACAATACGTCGCCATCTTAGTAGGAGTGGGGGGGACAAGATTATTTCGAACTAAGGGCGTCACGTGAACTCCGATTCACAAAATTATCCCTTTGTTTCGTAAAGCCATAATGTAATGGTAATTTGATTCCATTATAAATAAAGCATAATGGAATTACCCATAGTATATAAACAAATCAATTGGGTAAGTAGATTTGTGTCGAGAGGTTTAGAGAGAAAATATGAGCCCGTATTGTTTTAAAATCATAACAATAGCGGGGTACGTACATTATCTCAGTAAATAAATACGAAGCTTTTTATGTTTGCATGTTGTAATAAGGTACTACCTTTTTATATTTCGGTATTTTTCTTTTACAAACAAAATGATTACAGACTGTTACTTGAAACATATTCTTATACCATTACTGCTACCAAAGAAAAAAATAATTACTTTACCGATCGCTTCTTGGAAAGGTTGTATACGAAAGAAATAAAAATGGTTATCCAGGCACTTGACTTAATTCTTCTTCTTCTTTGGGTATATCAGTATCAGTATGTAGGTGAACTAAAGAGCCATAATCTACCACCCTCCCACACTTCGCTTGGACTTGCTGACTCCCCGCACTCATAAGCTTTACTATTTATATTATTAAAAATATATCTTTTCTATCATAGAAATAATTTATAAACGGTTTTTGGATTGATTTTGTATAATTATAACAAAAATCATGAAGCAGGTAAGAAAGGTCTTCAAATGAAAGAAAAAAGATAGTTTATAATTTGAAAAAATGGGAAAATAATATCGTAGATGATTAATAAAGTAATGTGATAAAAAATCGACAATATATTAAACGATTAAACCTTTAATACATTTAAGAAGTCTACGGTTTTTATGTACTAATAAATCGCTCTTATAAAAGGTTCGTATTTCCACTGCGTATCGTTAGATGTTTGAGCTTGCAGAAGTTTCCCTATAACTTTTGTAACGACATTATTTGCTAAGAAGGTCAACAGGAGAAAGTCATTAGGGGATTAAGAGATTTGGAATTGGCAAAGAAAGATGCTCATCTTCGTGGTACATGACCTTATTCACAAGTGACTCTATTTTCCTGAAACTTTCCTGAAAAACGAAGCCTTCTTTCATAATAGTATCCAGAAAACTTCCATTACGCCACAATAAGCATAGTTGAGTCGTATAGAATCAAAAATAGAATTACCCAATATTTTTCGAAACTGGACTAATGCTGTCACGTTATTCTTATGGTCAAAGTGTATGGCTAGCAATAAAATATTTTTATTAAAATCATATATGGTATAAAAATGTAAAGGAAAATGATGGTTGGTGTCAAAATCAAAACGGTTAACGGCTTTGAAAACAGAAGAATGACTGTTTGGTCAATCATTCTTTCGACCAATCACATAGCTATCCTAAGTAATGTAGTAATGTTGCGTTTTAGACTTTTATGGGCTATTTGTAAAATTTTAAAATATTAATCAAACCCAAAAAGCCAACAAAACGTTTTTCGTGTTTTTCTCGAAAAGTGGATACTACTAATTTTGATAATATACAACTCATTTTATATTTACAAGTTAATCATAACTGAAAGCTTCTACACGTTAGATAAAACGTTGTAATTGGATCACGTTTACAATTGTTCTTCAATGCTATAAACTATAACCACGACGAGAAGAAATCAGGCGAATCAATACCAGTTAACTTCATATCAAGATTTATATTATAGTTCTCGCTATATTAATATAATGGTTTTTGTCAAATAATAACGCTTCCAATTTGTTTTGTCGAAAACGTCAAATTATATTCACACAGAAGAAATACAGATACATTATCTATAAATATTTTTTTAAGTCCGGTCTCTAATGCAATGTTCAACGTCATTGGCTTCCGTGGAGGACCGCCCGGGCTCGAGTCCGGATACGAGCTGATTTTTTCAGTCGATTTATCGATTATGTTCGAAGGTAATGGGTGTGTCTGTTGTTTTCAATCCCTTCCCACTACTCCGATCCAAAAAAGGGGCGCGCGTGCGAATAGCTTACCACTAGTCCTGTGCGAGTCCTCGCATCTTTTTAATCTCTACTCTCGTCGAAAAAGAGAGGTTGAGCAACTGGGTACCAAGCACTTCTCGTAGTAAAAAGCGTAAATAATTCTAAAGCAATGCTAATAATACCTTATCTTTTTTTTTGTTTGGTAGAGAATATCAATGAAGTTAATAAACAAATTACTTTCAATATTGTCTCTGAGATACAGACTATATGAATTTTAAATTAATCTGTGTTATAGAGATTGACAGCTGTTTTCGACTTTTCATAAATACTGTCAGCGCTTTAATCAGCCTTAAATGAAAACACGATATTGACTGTAGTTGAACTAGAAGAGCGATAACAAATTTACTTTTCCTGGCATCATCTAAGACACAAGATAAAGTACAGCGATTTCACTGGTTGACAATTCGATTCAAGAAAGTTGAGCGATTCCAAAATATGTAGATATTAATTATCACTAAATAGATTGCGATCATTAACATAAAAACAGAGTGATATTACATATGTTCTTAAAATATATAAACAATACAGACTACGCGTTAGCTTAACTTCATTCGTGCACTTGAAATGTCATGAAAATGATGGAAAGGTACACAATTCAAACGATTTTAATCTTAATATAAAATTTAAAATAACTTTGATTATTCCACGTTTTGTGCTACTAACTGTGACACGTGTTTCGCCTCTTTCAGAGGCATCTTCAGACTTACTATCGCAAAGTTTGCTTAAGTAAATGATTTTAATCTTATTTTAATATTCCATCAAGCATCCACCCTAAGTCGAAATCATAATAATTATTAATTTTTGTTGTTTATTATAAAATATTAGCTGGCAGGCAAACACATTAGGTACCAAACTCAAAAGTAATAAATAAAACCACGAAACATCAGTGGTACGATACAGCTACATAAATACCAGGGCTGTGGAGTCGGTAAAAAAAAGTCCGACTCCGACTCCGGCATTTACCAAAACCACGACTCCGACTCCGACATCATTGACCAAAAAAACGACTCCGACTAAAAAAAGGTTAATATCATCACTTTTTTTCCCTAAATTTCCTATTTATGTGTATTCAATTAAATATCAACTCTATCAATGCAGCCAAAACCCAAATTTTACATATTAAATGCAAAAATAAAAACTTTTCAATATTTCCGACTCCGAGTACGACTCCGGCCAACACGCCGTGACGTCTCCGACTCCGACTACACAGCCCTGATAAATACATATAAGAGGAAATTAGTGCAACTTTAAAGTTTCTTTGAAACTGGAACCTATCAATGAAAATATTATACGATTATTACAAATTATACGTCTACAATTTTAGCGAAGTCTTAGCTATAGAAACCATCCAATTGAATATTTGATAGTAAAATGTTTATCCATTCCATAATATTTCAAAAATAACAAGAAAATATTATAAGCCATGAATCTCAAATATGTATAAATTAAAAACAATTACAGATTAAATTTAAATTTACGATCTAGAATTGGAAAGTATAAAGGTGATCTTTTATTTTTGACTGCTTAAATCCTTAAATTGAGACACATTAGAGGTCTGCACAGGCTGAAGTTTAAAAAGTCTGCTCGACCCGAGCCCGAGGCACATTCCCAAATATCTTACCCGAACCTGACCCGAGCCCGACAGTTTTTTCAACTTTTTTTAAATAATTTATTATCAACTAATCAAATTATAATATGTATGTAATTTAGATAAACAAAAAAAAAATGTTTTTAATTTTTGAGAACTCAGGCCCCAGCCCGGCCCGGGCCCAAATTCTGACCTTCGTTACCCAGCCCGTGCAGACCTCTAAGACACATTATTATTGTTGTTAACGAACGACAGTATACCTTAAACAATTCGGTTCTTAGTCGGTTCTAAAGTTGAGTGTTCAACGCACTTGTGCGTTTATCTTATTTGGTTGCGGTGTCTGCCGGTTTGAAATCCCGAACACTTTCATGTAATGATTTATGGATTCGCGCTCAAAGTTATTGATGTCTGAGTTGTTTTGATTTCCTCCCAACCATCTGATATTAAAAACGTGGTGTAGCGAGAGCGATTACCCGACTACGAAATACTCAAATAATAAAATGTTCTTGTGAAACAATTACTGTTGGGATCGTCTTTTAAGAGACTCAACACTCCACATTAAGAAAGAAATTCTATGAAAAAATATGACTATTATAAATCGTTACTTTGAAAAGGTTCTAATTGATATTTTGGCCTTAAATGACGTCTTGGTCGGAAAAGCTTGTATTTACCGCATTCTATCATTTGTATCAATTACAGAATTATCTATGGTTGAATAACGGAGTTAGCAGAATTCCAAAGTTGCACTGCATCCTCACACTTTTTGTACTAAATTAAATTGACAAAGTTCTAAGATTGTCATAATTATTTTCATCATTAGATCTTTACGATCATTATTTTTCAGCAAGAGTTATTTAAAATATGCTTTAAATAAGTAATTTGAAACATTTTTACTTGCTCATTGTTACAAGTGAATTTGAAACAATCGATACTTCAAACGCTCATATCTCAAAACAGTCTCAAGAGCAGTTAGAACCTTTTCAAAGTAAGATGTCAAAATATTAATACTTTATAATTTTGGTGAACATATTAAGCGAATAAAGCCGTCCACACACGCATACTTATTAGGTGATTAATCTTGACAGTGAAAGGTACGCAAAGAGTTATGAGGTTTTGTTACCACCCAAAAATATTTTTACCAAAAACGTTATAATTAAATATATGTTTTTAATGTGGCTTAAAATATTATATTTTTAGAAAAAAAATTCTTGCCTGCACAGGTATTCAATGTCATTTCGATTTGCGCGAGTTGGAGCTTAGATTACGTCGTTGAAGAAATCAGTCTAATATTAATAATTTAAAGGTTTTTTCATCAATCTTTAAACGCTGTGGGTAATATTTTAAGTGGACTTATGGTAATGAACTATTTAATTCATTTTGCATTTTTGTCCACCGTTGAAAAAAAGGGTTTTTCAGGATATTTAATTTATGCGTGATAGAAAACTTCACATATTTTAAAAAAAATTGAATTTTTTGGAAAATTTTCATGACAATGTATTTGATTAAGAATTTAGACTGAGGGTGATTGATGGAATTTCAATATCAAATTTGAATCGTTTGAATGTTGTACTTTTGCATGAGTTTTGTTGTTAACGCCCCGGTTTCGCCTTCCGGCATCTTCATGAATTTCAAGTATATCCGTGCATTTGGAATACCTAAAGATGCCAAAAAGCGAAACCAGAGTCGTTAACGACAAAGCTCATGGAAAAGTACAACACTCAAAAGATTCAATTATTTTACAAATATTTGATATTACAGCTAATAGTCAAGCGAAATCAACACGAGGAGAAAAACCCACGAACAAAATTTGTAGTCGTAATTGAAAAAAACACTTCATTAACATTGACATTGTCGGAATACAATGTTTGTTAGGGTGAAGCAATTACCAGTAGACCACAAAAGCCGAAAATATAGCATATGTTTATTTCAATAATGATAAAATTTACATGTTGCACATTTGGCACACGCGTGGTTTGCAGCCAGTTCTCAGTGTATTAACCTGTTGCTTAGTCAGAAGCAAACGCTGGGATGATATGGTGTTTGATAAGTCATTAACATGTTTTAAATATCGTGCAGAACAATGTAAGTATTTTTTTATTCTAGAAAAGACACTACTAAAGAAGAAAATTGTACTAATTTTTTATAATTATGTTTACGTAAAAATAATAACACGCTAATAATTAAGATGAACAATTTCTTAGAAAAAGTATTTCTCGAACATAAATCCTGTAGTTATTATCATCTGTTTCTGGTTCTACACTGTTATGTAAATGGAATTTTGCTCTCGAAGTTGAGGAAGTGTTACAGTTCTTGAAGGGTTAAACTTAGTGGGATCGTTTCGGAGTGATCAAGTTTGAATGCTTTTGAAACGTGATAGAATTTTACAAAGTAAAATGAAAACACATGATGTGAATAGATTTTTTGAATAATGACAATTTAGATGATATAAATAACTCACGCTAGCTATCTTGAAACTCCAAGACGTGCCTTTAATTACTTATTTTATCTCGGTCAAGTAATTACCATAGGCATGTACACCACGCAAACTGGTGACCTGGTTTCAATAATAATTACATAACGAAATTTATGTTGATTAAGCCAAGATTTTAGCTGCCACATTTTTAATCTATTGTATTATATCAAAAAAAAAATGTTAATGTTCCAAAATATTTATTGTGTTCAAAATTACCATAACAGATATTTGTTATCTTTTCTCTCAAAAAACAAACCAACAAAAAAATTCATATAAATCTTTAATTATATGCGTGGGGCAGAGAATAAGAAATGAGAATAAACTATTTTCTTTTTCATTTTAAGGCAAAGGGTTGTGGCTAGGGTTTCCAATCCCGGGCCAAAATTTTGATCCCGGGATTTTGGAATTTAAGTCGATCCCCGGATAACGGGACTGGTCCCGGGATTTAGAGTAGTTTTTTCACTGTCGATAATTTTCATATCTATTTAATATTAGCCATGTTTATGTATCATGAAAAATAGTTAGGTATAATTGATGTCACTATCCTTCTACGAATAATATATTTTTTTTGTTTATTCTTTACTGAAGAGCAAAAATATTCGATTGAAATATAATGTTCGAGAGTATTGGTTTCGTTCGAATGCGTTTTAACAACTAATTGAAATAAAGAATATGTCCGGTAATGATTTTTTTTAAATAATCTCATTGTTAAAATGAGGACACATTAATGGAACTCACAGCTTTTTTTCTTGACAAATCAATCTTGAAATTTCCGGGATTACGTTTCTAATCCCGGGATTCAACAGGTATTCAAAATTCTCGGGATCCCGAGATTTTGGGATCCGGGTCCCTTGATTAGATACCCTAGTCGTGGCATCACTTCACATACTTATATGCCGCGGTAAATTAGTTGCAGAGTTATGTATGTCATATGAAAAATTTAAGGTAAAATTCGATAACATTCTTTATTCGAGAAGAACGTTCATACTACCAAAAAATTACTATCCAAGTGGAAGGCCAGCGATCAAATATTTAATTTAAGTTCCTGCAAAAAGAATTTTACCAATAAATTAAATAAGTTATCAATAAATATTAGAAATGTATGAAGTTTTTTTTATTTTTAATAAACAAGATAAATATATTAACCTTAAACGGGATCGATTATATCAACTAACATCGTGTGTATAACGTAATATATCGAAAATTTAATCATTAATTTCTTTAATTACGATTTATGAATATGCGTATAAAGTGTTTTTTTCACGTTTGGTTGACTGTATCGTACCTGAGATGTGTATTTGGTAGCATCACTCAATTTCACCTAATCGAACATTGATTGTTTGAGTAAAGTCACAAGAAGTAAATACGTAAGCCAGTGCGGAAGTAATTTGAAAAAAAAAACGTAAAAAGCGCCGGCAAAACTTTCGACGCCAGTTTGTGCGACGCCTCGTCTTGACTCCGCCACTTTATCGATCTTCCGTCGGGTGGAATTTCTGAAATCCAACACAAGTCTCCAATAAAAGAAATTAATTAATAATTAATTTAAGCTGCAAATATTTCAAACGAATAATAATTTTGTAATCAGGATGTAGAAAAGCTCATCAGATATATTACTGTGTGCTTTATTTGATGAAGTTCTAAAGCGCGCGGGCGTCAAAGTGTTTCCCGTCTTCTTCATCTCTTAGTTTAGTTTTTATATTCAAGAGGCACTCCCTTCCCATCACTGATAGGAGGGCGCGATTGCTACAGTTAAGAGGTCAGCATACTTTTTCTTTTTACCAATGGAGGGTCATAAAGAAGAATGGCTCTCGGTGCGATTCTCTTATACCTTTTTGTCATAATTCTGCAGACAATAGATCTTTTGGTTTCAATGATAGCTTACTGCCTTGTGAATGTTTGTGAAATGTGTAATTAATTGTAGGTAAATATAAATTCTCCATTTCTCCAATCTAAAACAACAAAAAAAAAGTTAAATGAATTTAAATCCCACAACACAAAAATAAATTAAAGATAATTTAATCCGATTTAAATGAAGCTTACGATATTTTAATGGATATAGAATATTGACAGGTTGTATGTACTTTGTTGGCGTAATATATTACAAGTTTTTTAATCCATCGAATTATTTTAAGACACATTTTATTATTGTTGCAAAATTGACAAAAAAAAGAGTATCAAAATAAACTTTGGTATATCAACAAAATCGTTGTCGGATATTTGTTCTCAAAGCCCGCAGCATAGGTTTATGTTTTTTTCATTTTGTGATACTTAACCTCGATATGGATATTGGATCCATAAAAATTGACGGCGAATTGTTTAGGGCTCAAATTTTATTAGCCTTAGCTTTTCGTTCTGCGAGGAGGTAATGCCGTTTTACGAGTGCCTCGTGGAGACGTTCTCAGCATTGTTGATTGCGTATGACAGCTTTCTTTTTACCTGTGCACCGGCACAGCACCGCGATCTTTAACTAGATGCCGCGCCGACGACGCTGGAATATTTTCGCATCCCGGTTGTTGCACAAACCGTAAAACGACTCGAAATATAAATGAAAAAAAACCATGTCTGTAAAATATCAATCTTTGCAAAGTGGAAATTTATTCACTATCAAATATTTCTTCAATTTCTGCGATGATTAACTGTGAATCATTTTTTCAAACTCTTTTTCACTTTTAAGGTGTTCAATGTGAATACTTGGGGGAATGGCATTATAATAAAGATAAAAACATTTTTAGTACTCATTTCGAGCGTTGTCAACTGAAAAGAAATACAACGAAACACTGATATTTATACAAAAGTTAAGTATAATTACAAGGTATGACAAACAATTGGTATTACAACTAAGCAAAAAACAAGAAAATTAGATTATAATTAAAATGTTGATGACCTTATAAGACCTAAGACTGGTTGAAGACCAATGCTCGTCATGAGCGAAACCGGCCCTGATCCAATAAAATTTATGTGGAATAAGTACTTACAAAATAAAAAATCTTATTCTTTATTATGATATACTCATTTATCACTTTTAAAGTGTTCAATGATAATATTTAGTGGAATGGCATTTTATTAAAAATAATAACTCATTTTTTGTATTAATTCCACATTAGATTTATTAGGATCAGGATCAGTTTCACTGATAATGATAGCGATGAGCGAAACTGGTTCTAATCCTTACATGTTTTCTGGCAAAGTAGAGTAGATCTATTAAGTTTAATTAGACGCTGTTAAATAAGTATCACTGGTAACTTGAAAATTTACGAAACCCCTCTTTATGTAGTTTTATAAAAATACCCCCGTTTGAATTATCTTGTCTTGACCTGATTATAATAAAAAAGTAAATCTTTAATCTGTTCAGAAATATAATCTTTCAGTTAGCTTTTCATTCAATCTACATCTATTTTCCCGATCGGATAGACGGAACGTGGAAACTACACACATATGCATACATTTGGACACGAATCGAAAAGTCCAATTGAAAAACAGTGCATGAAGGGTATACATTCATTTAAATTGATTGCTTGGCAACTAAACCTTTTACTAGAAAACCTCAAAAACGTTTACCACTCGTCACGGAAATATTGTTCAGTCAGGGGTTGATTCTAGGCACCATATTTAAAACATTTATCATGCTCACCATCATATTTTTTTATATAAATAAAACACAGTTTTCTTTGTGCTAATGCTATATTTGTTGCAATGCTCAGGACCAGTTTCAGGCATCACAAGCATTGTTCACTAACATAAATTCTTTAAAATATATTGATATACTGTGTATTTTACCATGACCGCTCCCAATGTGGAGCACAAAGATTCTTAATGGAGTTTGTCTAAACATAACAGAACTACTTGTTATTCTGTTACTCAAACTCTTACTTTCAAAGTTGAATTTATTGATTATGCCAAATCGTTGGCATCATCCGTGAATCGCGTATGACAACTAATAGCAGTCCTAAAGGACGCTTTTACAGCTAGGGGTTCCAATCCCGGGCCAAAATTTTGATCCCGGGATTTCTGAATTGTAATTAATTGATCCCGGGATCACGGGATTATATATTTTTTTAATGGTCGATAATTTTCATATTTTTTTAATATAAGCCCTGCCCTGTAAATGAATCATTAAAAATTCGGAATAATTGATATTGATATTGATGAACTATCTTTATATGAACATATTTCGGTTGTTTATCCATTACTGAAGAGCAAAATATTCGATTGAAATATAATGTACGAGAGTATCGGTAGCGTTCGAATGCCATCTGATAACCGATTGAAATTAAAATATGTCTGGCGATGGGGATTTTTAAAAACTTCACATTGTTAAAATGAGGAAGAAATAAATAATGCTTTTATTGATTACGAATTTCGGGATAATGTTTTCTAATACCGGGATTCACCGGGTATTGAAAATCCTTAGGATCCCGACATTGGAACCCCTAGTCGTGGCTTATATGCTCTTACGTAATTGATTGTATACCACTGATTACATTATATAATTAGACATACCCAATCTGTGTTGTTGTACAAAACACAAAAAGAGCGATCGTTATTTGTCGGTAAAAACTTCACTGGCCGCTCATTAAGAAGAAAAAATGAACACCCAAGCTGTTTCGCAGTCCTTCAACCCATTTTCCTTTTACATTCTCTTCACGTGGGACATTCTTTCACCGTATGATATTATTTATTGTAGCACAACAGTTCCTGAGTAAAGATCTAGTTTGCTACTACTTACTTAACTTGAATTGTTGGGGTTGAAAACGTTTTTATCAATAGTCAGTTGCTAAACTTTTTAGTTTTTTAAGCGCAGGTTAAAGATCTAATCTTTTCAAATACCGATTGCAAAAAAAATATCAAAATTCCAAAATCGACAAAAACTAAGATTAACGAAATATTTATGATGTTTTCCGTTGACTTGAGTATACTATTTTAATGATAAGAGAAGTTTACAAATCACCTTATCATCATCGAATCATCGATTATTGCCTATTGCCATAATAGTTTCTTCAAAGACTCTTTTCTTTACGGAATCGTTTCACGGTCTAAAACGTCTTCGATTGAGTCTCCCGCGATGTACTACCGAAGTGTATAAATTTTCTTCACTATTATGTTGGAGCCCCCTTCATCGTTACTGATAGTCTCCCCTCTCCCTCTTTCACCCATTCATCTAACATTGTCAACTTTCATGCCTTATCGCCTAGAAGCACGCTATTGTTGCCTATATTACGTAGTCAGACCCGTATTAGGTACTTATATTGTAAACTTTAAATCATGTCAAAATCTATACTCGAATAATATCACTTTGTAGAAGGTATTCAAGAGTTTATATTTGTTTCGCATCGATGAATAACGAATTTATCCTAGCCAAGTACTGTTCATCACATTATAAATTACTATTTCCACATGTATTTGGATTGAGATTGGGACCAGTTTCGATCATCTCTATTTAAATTAAGTTGAATGTGACTATTTAAAACTTTTTCAATTTAGAAAAATAATATCAAAAGCAAATAAAAAATATTTTGAAAAAGTTCAATATACAACAGATGAGTGATTGGTATATTTGAATTTAAAAAAAATATAATTCACGACATTTTTGCCTGTAAAAGCATCTAAAAATAATGGTTATCTGTAAAGTCGGTTTACGGACGATAGTTTAACGTGACAACGTCATAAGAAAACATTGATGAAATGATTGCATACTTTTATGAATAAAATGGAATCATTTTTATTGAATTATCATTATTTTGTATGGATACGAAGAAGGAGTGAAATGAAATCTACAATTTTTTATTGATATATTTTATTCGCACTCATTAATTCAAATATGTTAATTACTTTGATGAACAGTTTATTTACAAGTAACAATGTGCTTTTAGCAATTTATTTACAACTTTTATACATGTGTGATATTTGACGTCTTCCAATCAGATTCACAGGTTCGTCAGGTTGGTCTGCCATGGTGTGACTTTAGGCGGTTCTGCGAAAGAAATCGTTGATAATTTATTGTTTATTTAAAGTATATTTGTTATACGTTAATCAGATTTTTAATATGCAAGAATTAATTACCTTTTTGCCGCAATTGTTGTTGTAATATAAACAATGAAAACCACATTAACATTTCACTTCACTTTATAAACAGTTGTAAACAGATCACGTGTAGGTACTGTAGGTGTATAAGTTGTGTGCTGCCGCTGTCTCTTTTCTACTCAGACGCATCGACCAATCGAGTGGAAGAGAGATAGATGCGGCACAATCCGAACGGTAGGCCGATCGTGCCTCTCTATCGCTTATCCGCGCTCTCGCTCGCACTCTTGCCTTCGGCGTAACGCGACAAACGGGACAATGAGTCATGTTTTTTCATGCGTGCAGCGGGCGTTCATCGATTTATAAGACGTTGTCACGTCAAAAATATGTTTGAACGCAAAGGCACGTTGACCCTTGACCCTAGCCAAAAGATATTATCAACGAGAATATCATTTTTTTCAATGTGCTCCTTATTGTGAAAGTGCTTAATATTAAATGGTATAAAACTTCATCTGAATTTCCAAAACACATATTTAATATCGTTATATTGCCAGTATTTACTTTACAGGAGAGTCGTAGTACAATGTTTGCGTATGTATCGAGCCTGAGTCCTTTTTTGTGCTGTGCACAAACTTTGCATGCTCTAACGGGCTTATTCATTCTTTGTTGCGGGTATTTGTATCAAAATATTTGTATGAACGTGCCCAACATCCTGCTTGGAGGATTGGGAAAATTCGAAGTGATTCCAGCAACTATATCATACTGTGTATTTACTAGAGAGATTAGACACATCGGAAGAGCTTTGATAAAAAAGAGATTTTGTTGTTGAAAACTAGTTTCTTTTGAATAATATAGTTTATTGATCGTTGAAAATATATGTATGCTGTGCTAAATACCTCGAATTGCTTCTATTTTGACCATATTTTATTAAATCACGAGCATGGAATCCAACGTGCTAATGAAGTACTATAACTCTTAACCTAACCTAAACGAACTCATTTTTCTCTACTTTTCAGGACAACCAAAAAAATAAGTTTCTCCAGTTATGTATTTTACATATTTGTTAACATATACAAAATGTTTTTTCATTATTTGGCTCTCTGGTTTATTTATTTTATATAAAATAGTTATTTATTCTAATGTGTTGTCTTTAAGCTTAGTGGAAGCTATGCACAAGAAAGTGATAATAACATATTGAACTATCTTTGTATCCACTTCTCCCATTGATATGTCCGCTTGACACAAAACGTAACATATTATTTTGTACCTAGTGGCATAGATATCTCAAAATCGGAAATAGTCGAGGTCCGTTTATTTTATCCTAAGTGGTCTAACTATCTGTGTTCTTGATTTGAAGCCTATCCGAATTTTTAGAAAATCAAATATATATCCGCAAATTAAGACAAGCTTAATATCTTTCTACGCTGAGTTATAAACGAAAAATCAATGCCACTAAATCTGTCAAATCGTGAAAATTTAAGTATCGTATATATGTATGTGTAATCTTGAAACACCGCGAGAGTCTAAACATTGTATTTTGGGCGTGGACATATTATATGATTGAGATTTTGTTCTGCGATAAAAAAACTTTTAGTCCAAAAGGTCAAAAAATTTAGAAATAAAAACACATAGAAACACACTTTGCTACGCATTCTGTATACGATAATATCACTGATTTTTATGAGGTCATTGAAGAACTTATTGTAGCTCCATGCGTATCGTTATTATACTGGATGGCAGGTGAAAAGCATTCTCGTATGCAATGCACTGCCAAGTCTATTGTTAAATATCTCTCTTGTAAATAAATCTAATGACAACAGGCAATTAATTAGAAGTCATCGATTTCTGCTGTTAGGAAACGGATCTACGTGAGTCAGGATATACAATATGAAGTCAAAACATATTATTGATTTAGTAGGCATTTACTTGGTATAACTCCATTATAATACGGTAAGAAAAATAACAATGTATTTTAATTCTACATAAATAATTTTATATATTTGTTATTTCGGCTTACGCGCCCCAACAATCAACAAATATATAAAATAATTTATGTAGAATTGAAATACATTGTTATTTTTCTTACCGTATATCAAAACATATTGATTTTAAAGTCAACACTACCGAAACTTTTTTATATTATATTCACACCCGAAGAGTATCTTGGCAGAACAATTTTGTTTCGGAGAAAGCAATTAAAAACTACTTTTCTATTCATACATGTATATGTACATTTATAAACCAAAATTTTTATGTTTATTACTTAACAATGTGAAAAATAATTAAAATATTGTATGACAAAAATACATTGGAAATTGGCAAACAAGTCAACTGTGTAAGCTCCGACACTCGTCTGAACTCTCTCACGTCCACGTATAATATGCCGACATCCGAAGCAATACAGTTTGGTATCTTTAAAGCTCTTCCTAGTGCATCCGAATTAAGGGCGGTTCTGCGAAAGAAATCGTTGATAATTTATTGTTTATTTAAAGTATATTTGTTATACGTTAATCAGATTTTTAATATGCAAGAATTAATTACCTTTATTGCCGCAATTGTTGTTGTAATATAAACAATGAAAACCACATTAACATTTCACTTCACTTTATAAACAGTTGTAAACAGATCACGTGTAGGTACTGTAGGTGTATAAGTTGTGTGCTGCCGCTGTCTCTTTTCTACTCAGACGCATCGACCAATCGAGTGGAAGAGAGATAGATACTCATTAGAAGAGCATACAATTCACGGTATTGATTTATAAAATAAATATCAGGACAATTTAATTTAAAATTCTCAAGAATTTTCATTTTGGTCTTGAAGAAGGCGAAAGAAATATATGGACGGGTACATTTTTTTTTGGTTTTGTAAACTGTATGCTTTATTATAAAATTTAAAATAACTTTGATTATTCCACGTATTGTGTAACTAACTGTGACACGTGTTTCGCCTCTTTACTTAAGCTAACTTTACTTATCTTCATTACTTAAGCAAACTTTGCGATAGTAAGTCTGAAGATGCCTCTGAAAGAGGCGAAACACGTGTCACAGTTAGTTACACAATACGTGGAATAATCAAAGTTATTTTAAAATTTATATTAAAATGAACTTCCACAAAGTTACCGCCGAAACCATCGAATATATGTATGCTTTATAGTTACTCTCACAGTAGCTATATCAAAAAAACTCAGAAACATTAGATTCAAACCCACAATGGAATGGATAAATCGAGTTAGAAATGTTAACGATCTTTGTAATTCACCATATGCTTTTTTGTGGTCTGTCTATCGCGTAATTCGGAGATTGAGTGTATAGGGGTACTGTAAGCTCTAATAAGGTGCCATGATTTGCAGGTGTACAGCCGCACCGCACAAGATATTTTCAGTGTAGCTAGTACAAACTATCTTTTTTGAATACGTTCGACGCAAATCGCGAGAAAATAAAACGCAAGCACGGGTTAAAATTTTATTAACTATGAAACGGAACTGCAAATGGCGGGGAAATGAGACACTGTTTTGACGCTTCATTGTATTATATTTGACAGCCGACAAAATAGTCTCCAGTCCCCTGTTCGACATGCACTGAGATCAGTGATGTCAAATTTTATTACAACATAAACCCGTTAGCATTTTCTTGAATTTAAATTCTCATAGTTTTGCGTTAAAAATGTCATAAAATATGTTTTATTGGGTGTAGGGCCTCAACAACACCTTGACACTAATAAAAAAGTTATGTTTATTATCAAAATGTCGCCCAAGAAACAAGGGATTAAGATGCTATGCAAAAGTTCAGGAGATAATTTAGGGATTAACATATTCAGCCTATTTACCTACCTTAATACCTGCTTGTCTGCAATTTTTTCATCATATTTATGGGTTATAAATTTTTGTATGGCGTGATACTTTGTTGAAAATTTTTCATACGCCAAATAAAATGATTTAAACTTTTTGGCGCTGTCTAAAAAAACAATATATCAATTGACAGTACTCAATTTTTCAATTATACTTCTTAGCCTTTTTTAAATAATTCTACAATAGTTTTGCTTTTTAGTATGTAACAAAATATTTAAATTAATATTTTACTATAATTGAAAATTTCGACAGTAGGTTATGGAATTTCAATGTCAAAGATGAATTCTTTCAATATTGTACATCACTTTTGTCGCTAACGACAAGGATTTTGACTATCATGTTACTATTGCTTTAAATACGCATCAGAAATATGTAGATGAAATAGTAATATATTTTATAAATTACTAGTATTGCTACCCGGCTTCGCTCGGACCAGTTTGGGGTTATGTTCACCTCGGCGCGTAAATTCAGACGGGCCAAGTTGAAACAACTTTTTTCAAAATTCAAAAGTCTAGGTCAATTAAAATGGAATTAAAATGAACATTTTAGACTGGCATTGACATTTCACTGCCCCTTTCATATATTGACAGCCCCATTCTCGCCCATTCAAATGTCCAAATTCAAGGAAAAAAATCTAATTTGCTGTCAAAGAAATGTCAAATAATACCTTCACGAAAATAATAAACATTATTATATTAATAAAAGCCGGGAAAAGTTCAGTAGAAGACTAATTTATAACATTTTGACTAAATGTCTTCGCCGATAAAAATTCAATCATATTTTCTTTCATATTCGTTTTTATGGCAACTTAATGACCAACAATGCAAAAGAGAATTACAGACCCACAGACATACATACGCCGTTTCAGTTTGATACATATATAAGATTAGTGCGCTTAACGTTATTTTATTGGTTCATCGAAAATACAGATTAATAAAATATTTGTTATTTTTAATCGTTGAATCTCTCTTAAATAATATAAAAGATACAACACTCGAAACAATAAAAAAATTTGCCTATTATTATGTAAGTGAGACATATATTTAATTGGAATAGATTCGATTCTCATATATTTTTATATATATGTAGATACGTTGAATTAGAGAAAAAATATTGAATTGAAATTCGATATAGTAAGCGAATTCAAATGACACACCTACGCATTGTATTTGTACAATCAGGATCAGTATTTTTATTTTATATCTTAAAAAACAAACAATATTTAAAATAAATTTTGTACAGGATATTTTCAGTCTCTGAGGTATCTTATATTTATCGTGAAATTGAAAAATAATGTGTTTCTTTAGTTCGGTATAATAATTATTTAAATTAATATGAAAGAGTTTCCGTTCGATTGCTCCTTTTGAATAAACGTTTTGAAATATTGCTACTGATGGGCATGTGATGTTTTTAAAATAAGTGATTTAGGGTAAGACGGAGAGCGATGGAGCTTAGAAGGAGAGAGAAAATGCGGGAAATCGGATAAAAAATCCTTACTGGGCAAATGTAGAAGTGGATAGATTGCGACATTATGGTGACCGTTTTATGAACACGTTTAACACTCCGAGAACCACCTATAAAACAATATTTTTAAAATTAGCACGTTATTAGGCCTACCACTGTATGCGTTAGATCAATTCACGCAACTAAAACAACGATTTAAGAAGTAAACATCTACAAAATTGTAAGCTTTTAAGTGTTAATAATTTCATATTATCTACAAAAAAATAATATTTAGCAAAATGCTTGTTATACTTAGGATTGCAATAAACTATCTGGTATTATAAATTGTTGAGTATTTTTAAAGTGAATTACTTAGTATCTGATATTTGCAAAAATAATATTTCTTTTTATCAGTCATTTTTCCCGAAAGCATTTTCTTACATATATATTTAAATATATTTTTTTTTAGAAATCGATGTGATGGAGCATGAGGCGCGTGAGCGTCATAAGTCTCTCTGTATTTGATTTTGATTTTATAGTTAATTTACGTGTCCTTTCTATCGTTGTTGACAAACAAGCGTTAACTCTGTAGTTGTGAGCAATCCATAGTGAAGCCAGTTCAAGAGGTTAGCTTATGAATTCATAGGTTATATACATGCATATTTCTGTCCCGTACACCATACTCTTACATACACAAATGTATATACATATATATGCTTTCCACATAAACACAGCAATTATATTTATGAAATTAATGTCTCTTCATACTCGTCTTTTCTCATTGTGAAACCTAATGTGAGAAACCCTATGTGCGAGAAAGTTTTTTTTTAAATTCATAGGATGTTTTCAGATAAATATGGGGATCATTCAACACTGAAAAGTCTACAGTTAAAATATTTTTTGGGGCCTGATATTTAGTAATTAATAGTTTTTGCTTTACAGAAACGATTTGTTTCTCAAAGTGTTGAGGCAATATTTTCCTTCCTCCTTGCGTTTGTGAAATATGAGTCGATCTGTATGAAAGGAGATTTCTTGTGACTTGTCACTTGATAAGTGATCGCCGGACTTAGAGACGTTTAGTGCATTTTTCAAAGTAAGTGCAAATCACACAAAGGGTTGTGATTTAGCACAAATTGAACACTTCCGTTGATTTTATCAATCTTATCTGGACACATTACTAAGAATAAATGATACGTTTTTTTTATAAAATTACCGCAATAATATTTTTTACCCTGTTTTGTTATAGGGAGAAAGATTGCTCAGTCGTTAAGGAGGGAGTGAAAAGCTCGATATTATTTACAGTTCCCCTCCACAACTTTCTAGATACTTCATGTTTTCACTGAGCTTTTGATGCATGCTATTTTTTTGATTAGGCATATCACTGCCGATATATTATATATGACCAGGCCTAGCAAGCTATGGAACATGAATAACATGCGATTCAACGTCATTTCTGTGCAACCCGCGAGAATTAGTGATATCTATTTTTAATTTATGCATTTCAACAATTTTAAAGTGAATTATTTATCATGCTCATTCTTGCAATGGAAATACCTTAAGATGACGAAAGGCGACACATGGGTCGTTTACGACAAAACTCATGGAAAAGTACAAAGTTAAAACAATTCTAATTTGAATTAAAGTTCAATAAATATCGATAGAATTTACAGATCATTTGAAATCAAGGTGTCTTCAAAAAAAATATTGACGACCTTTTGGAAATTAAAAAAATACATAATACAAAAAATTTAAGCATGTAAAAATTAATAATGAAAAACATTGTTTTTCATTATTCCACAATTAATTTATTAAGATCAAGACCGGTTTTGCATTGTCAACCGAAAATGTTGAAAAAAAAGTAGAAATGGTTTCAAATTAAAACTACTTATATTTGTTTAATAATCTATAGATATCCTCAGAGTATAATTAATTATAAATGATTCAAATTGCTGGTTATTCGAGAACTACTTTTAATGCGGATATTTGTTATTCATTATATAAGTATCTGAAAAAGCATTATATCATACTGATTGATAGCGACGTACATTTTGATAGCAAAACGATTTAACTAACGTTATTTATCGATGGGAATTCTTCAACCTCATTTTTATTTAAATACATATTCTTGAAAAAAGATTCTCTAGAGTCTAGAGCTTTTACATAATTTTATTTCCATTCAATAATATTGGTTTGCGGCTTTCACTAAGTGGCTTAAAGCTTTCTCATTATTATTTTAGATTTTTTTTTGTTTTAAGCAGCAAACGAAACAGGATTTTTTAATATGCTTTATAAATATACACACTTAAGTGAGAAACACAATTATCAATTTTAAATGAGATTAAAAGAAGCATCTTTTATACCAATTATATTTATTCCTTTGGACTAAATTCTAACTCACTATGGTAATTGAATTTATTTCGATAACCTCACTCCGCCTATTAATTAGGAAAATCAAATTGATAAGCTGAGACGATTTTATATAAATAATGAAATTACACAATGTGTCATTTGTTAGTAATTCAAATATGTAGCCAGCAAGTGAATTTTAAATGATTTCACTTTATATACTTGTAATATTAATTCGATAATCTTTTATATTACTTTGAAGAGACCATAAACTAATTGAAATAAAATGGTTTTAAATCATGTGATATTTAATTTCGTGTTTAACACTATAAAGCCACATCAAAAGTATCCTTATTTCATTGTTGTTTAAACCTATTTTACAAGTTGAAAAATTACAATGAAAAATGTTTCTATTCTTGGGAAAATATACATGGTATAAATTTTATCATTATTTTATTCATATCAATGGCCCGATTGACAATCGTAATTACATGAGTGTTGAAAAAATCATTTTTTTAAGCAATGTTTCAATTTACTCAGTAAGTATATTTGTAGTACCCTTACAATATACTATGACTCCTAGGTTCATTTATGATCACAGTCGGTCAGTCGATCTCCCTTTAGATTATACTACGTCAAAACAGTATTTGCATCTCGTTAGTAATACTATTTCAAATACAAATTTTAGGCTTATTAACGGTAAATTTCCTGAAAAAGTAGTAACAAAATCATATGCTCTATTATGTATGATGCAATCAAAATGTTCGAAAAATCATGCCAGTCGGTAAGTGCTTCTTTCATAGAACAACTATTGTTTTGTCAACATAATATTTTGATATGAATTTCCAGTTTGGAGCATATGGACTCATTGTAAAGTTTCTTCGCAGTATGCAACGGTTACTCTTTGAACTTTAGATTTCTATTAAGAGAAGACAGATGACGAGAAACAGGCAATTTCCCTTTTAAAACGTCTTTTTATCCAGGATAGACAGTGATAACCTTAATAGTGAAATTGATCACTTTTAGGGTGTTCACTGTCAATACTTGGTGGAAAGGCATTATAATAAAAATAATAATACATTTTTAGTTCTTTTTCCACATAAAATTTATTTGATCAGGACCGGTTTCCCTTATGGCGAGCATTGTCAACTGATAAGAAATACAATATACTAGTGGTATTTATACAAAAGTTAAGTAAGGTATGACAAACAATTGGAAACCGGTCCTGATCAAATAAATTTTATGTGGAAAAAGTACTAAAAATGTATTATTATTTTTATTTTAGTGAAATTTATATTGATTTTTTATGTCTTTTATTTAAAAAAAATAAACACAAATTGAAGTGTGCACCAAACATATAAAGTTAACAAATTGATTGATTGAAGTTGCATTTACTTGGCAGAACTCCACTACAAAACGGTGAAAAAATATCAATATACTTTAGTACTACAGAAATTATATTATAAATGGTTGATAAGTATTTCGACTTACGCTATTATATTCTCTTCAGAACTATATTACGCTTATATTCTCGTCAGAACTATGCAGTTCTGACGAGAATTAGTCAAATAGTTCTGAAGATGGCGTAAGTCAAAATACTTATCAACCAGATTTAATATAATTTCTTTAGGACTTAAATACATTGATATTTTTTTCAGCGTGTTACACAAATTGAGCTTTCTACTTTTGGAAGTTCATATGCTTTTTTGAATAGATGTGAAGTGCGGTCATGCTGAACCTGTTTATTTGCAGTCACGAGACTTTAAATAAACTCATTTTCAGCATAGTGGTATACCTAATTGGAAAAATATCCGATCCTTCATCGGAAATTCCCCTGCAGGCGATCGGCACGGGTTAAATGGTGGAGCTCTTTACGACCCAACAACCTATAATGCCGCGATAGGTAATATTTATTTACTTTCAATGTCATATTTTATAATCAGCCAAGCCGAAAACATGAGCTAGGGATTTGAAATGAAGTGTTTACATACTAAATTTATTTTAAAATAAATTATGCGTGCCGTGAAAAAAAATACATTTTCTAGTAAATGGGTGGTATTTTTGAAATTGCAAAAAAACACGCAAAGCAACCCGGTTTTGTGTTTGTAAGGTACAAGGTACTTATTCATATGGCGTATGAATCATAATATAAACAATGGCGTACCCATCACGGATCTGGAAGGGATAGAATAAATATTATTGTTTTAATTCTATCAAGTAGAGGTGGTGTTTATTGACTACAATGTCACATGGAAGGTTCTTTCAGGCTTGTCTGCTTTTGCTGTAGCTTTAATCTGCAATGAAATAAAATAAATAAAATAAAAACCCTTTACGAATACTAAACGTAGTTAAATTTAGTTTCAATAATAATGTTGTTAAATTTGTATTAGGCATGCATTGCTGAACAGCTTCTCAGACTCATAACAAAGTATCACTTAACGCAGCGCAAGAATCAGTTCCAATTTGACTTATTCTACCATTTTTGATAAGGAAATGGTATTAGTCAGTATTTCTATAATATATCAGTTTTCATGCAAAATGGCAGGTAAAATTATGACAAAGATTCTTTTTTTTGCATGTGTGTACCGCATCAACATGATTACTGAAGAAATGCATTTTCATCGCCACATAAGGGAATAAGAATACCTCACGTAGATTGAATCCCATTCCCGTCTCTTTACGTCTATGTTTATATGCAAATATCTGACAAGTGCTTCGAAAGCCGAGTTGTAGAGCGAAACCCTATACCGTAAACAACATACGTAGCAGTTTACAAATATTAGAGCAACTGACTTCAGATCTAGCTTACAGCATTGTGTTTTTTTTTTAATTTACGTTTTTTGATATATGACGCAATTTAAGAAAATTTAACACAAAGATAACGATTGGAATAAAAATAGAGAGCATAGAGAAGCATCAAGCACAAAACAAACGCCGTCAGTGATAATATTATGTTTCAAGATAATACAAAAATATTAACAGTTCGTCAGATGAGTAAATTTAGTTTCACTGCTTCTAACCTAACCTAACCTTACGTCTTTTCGTAATATTACTGAGTATATTTCATTTAAATATCAACGAACTTCAGTTAATGCAACACCAACATCACTTTTTATTACAAATGTATTAAGTTAGGTGACTTCATCGATTGTTTTTATTTAGTTGGTTTCTCTACTAAAATAACCCGACGAAAAGTATCAAAATAGCGGAATTACAAAGTAATTGATTTAATTTTATATCAAATTAACTTCCACAAAGATAGGGCCAAATTTATCAAAGGCTATTTATAATTTTTTTAAGATAAAATGTGAAGTCTGTGTTTGCTGAACGCCTTTTGCTGAATAAACGCATATTTGTGTATGTACATATGTTCATATCATATATATTTTAGAACTACCCATTCTGTTTTCCATAGCATCTATTGTATCTCCGTTGAGAACAGAACACTTTGTTACCTGCTGTAAGGAAGAGACATTAAGTCTTACAGAGGAGAGACACTACCACCCTTGTTAAATATTAACACTTACCCCTCATTGGAATGGGGGACGTTTTACTTCAAACGTACTAAAAGTTTGAGAAAGTTTGTTTTGCGAAAATTGAAAAGCTATAAGATTTATTTCTGCACATCGTAAACAATGGGCTAAAAACATGATTTTCCAAAATAAATATGATTTGGTTATAAGAATAAATAGCAATAGCATTATAAAAATCCTTTTTTTATTTTTAAGTATGACACTCCCATTAAACTAAAAATGAAAGTAATATTTCAAAACATAACAAAATTACTAAACACTAGTTATTGTTTTTTAGTTTCTTCTTTTAGCTTCACTATTGAGAAACTGTTATCACCAAAACCACCAAACATATTTTTGTAAACGTGTCAAAATCCTCTCTCTGTTGGGTACTGTATTCCTTATCAACTCATTTTGTATTTTTTTAATATTTAAATTGGACAGTTCCACCTTAAGGCATTCTCATAGAGAGAGAGAGAGAGAGAGAGAGAGAGATAGAGAGTGCGGGCGGAATTACAGATAATCTTATATATAAAACCGAAACGGCGTATGTATGTCTGTGGGTCTGTAATTCCCTTTTGCATTGTTGGTCATTAAGTTGCCATAAAAACGAATATGAAAGAAAATATGTTTGAATTTTTATCGGCGAAGACATTTAGTCAAAATGTAATAAATTAGTCTTCTACTGAACTTTTCCCGGCTTTTATTAATATAATAATGTTTATTATTTACGTGAAGGTATTATTTGACATTTCTTTGACAGCAAATAGATTTTTTCCTTGAATTTGGACATTTTAATGGGCGAGAATGGGGCTGTCAATATATGAAAGGGGCTGTGAAATGTAAATGCCAGTCTGAAATGTTCATTTTAATTCCATTTTAATTGACCTAGACTTTGGAATTTTGAAAAAAGTTGTTTCAACTTGGCCCGTCTGAATTTACGCGCCGAGGTGAACATAACCCCAAACTGGTCCGAGCGAAGCCGGGTAGCAATACTATAATTTCAATATGAAAATATCATTTTAAAAGCAGTGTTGATAAATTATACAAATAAAAATCCAAATTTACATCTGTTTGAATTTTTTACTTTTCCATGATTTTGTCGCTAACGACCCGGGTTTCGCCTTTCAGCATCTTCAGGCATTACAAGTACACGGATGTACTTGAACAGACGCGTAGTAGCTCATGAAAAAGTACAAAATTCAAACAATTCAAATTTGATATTGAAATTCTATCAAACAACCTCAGTCGAAATCCTTAACAAAATAAAAATCCACTGTTCATTCCAGGATTATTTTTTTACATAAAAATCTGCACCTTACCTTATTTTATCCTTACACCAACACAAATAAGTATTATTCAATAATCAACTTGAAATCACTGAAGCTGAAATAGGAAGCTTAAAAATAGCTGTATAACGAATTCAGGTGCCTCCAGCTAAGCCGAAAATTAAATTCTACCGAAATAAAATAAGAAAACGTTTTAAAAACAAATAGGTACCCACCACCAATATAAAACTAATTAAAGATCATTGGAAAATGTGTGCTTTTACTTCTTAATCCAACAATATTTCTCCCACGGGTAAAAATAAGGTAGAGGCCCTTCTTATATTTTTTCTTTTTGTTTACCGATGTACAATAACGAGTATGTTTTCAGGTGTTACGAGAGGCGGTGGGGGCAACCTGCGTGTTACCATGGGAACTGCCTGGTGGTTCATAGCTGTTTTCATCTTACTATGGGGGATAGTCGTCTCGAGTTCTCCTGATCTACTGGACATGAGTGAGTTCTCAACACTATACTGCCATTTTGTTTCATTCTATATTCATTTTATTAAAAGTAATAAAAAAATTTTAGTACTCATTCCACATCAAATTTATTGGACCAGGACCGGTTTCGCACATGGCGAGCATAATCAACTGATGCGCGAAACCAGTCCTGATCCAATAAATTTTATGTGAAAAAAGTACTAAAAATCTGCTGCTGTGTGTTGTGTCTATAAAGTATTGACAGTGAACACCTTTAAAGTGATCTATATTCATTTTGTATGGTCAAATATCATCCTAATTATAGTATATATAGACGAGTTGAGAAATTCTAGTAATTAAAAATACTTTCTCACAAAAATCTCCAGTAACAATAAAACTGTAAGAAGAAGTAACTAATATTAGACATGTTAACAACAGCCATTCGTTAAAAAACGATATATTTTTCATATAACATTTGTAAAAAATCATTTTTATATTGATGGGTAAAATTAATAAGCTACCTTCTTTGCATATGTATATAATTTATTAGTAATTACACATGGTTTTCTTCACTTTTAAGGTGTTCAATGTCAATACTTGGTGGAATGGGAGATTTTTTTGTACATATTCCACATTAGATTTGTGAGGATGCACCGGTTTCACTCATCGTGAGCTTTTTTTCTGATAAAAAATACAAAAATACAGCGTTATTTATACAAAAACCAAATAGACTAATAATGACGTGTAACCGGAAACCGGTACTGATTTTAATAAATCTAATGTGGAGTAAGTGTAAATGTAATTTTTTGTCGATTATAAATCCAGATTATTGAAGTATCCAATGTAAGGAAGATTGTGATGTTGGTCTCATTCACTTCAATTCAATTGTAGACGCGAGTTAGCAACGAGACCAAAGAACAAAGACAAAGCGATTGAAATTTTGAAATTAACTTTCATTATAAAATATCAGAAAAGTTATAACAAACTAAGTTTATGAGAAAAAAATGGTAGAGCTACTGAAATCGGTCCAACCATCCATTTACCCGATGTCCTACGCTAAATAGGTGACCAATCGGGGACTTAATAATAGTTGAATAATAATAATATACAAATAAAATTACTGGGGCATTAACTTTTCCAGCGTCATACTAAGAGCGAGTAGAATTAGACATATAAAAGCTTTCCGTTAATCATAGGGGTCGCCTAAGACGCTTCCGGCTTTAAACAAAAACTGCAGACTACGTAAATATTTGCGTTACATAATTCAAAACTTTTTATCATTATTCATTTTTTCAAGTCGGAGAATATTAAAAATAAATATTACTAATCAAGATTAAAAAAACAACTCTGACTATTAATACGCTGTAAATCCAGGGAGTTGAGTCGGTCCTTTATTCAGGACGTTTTTCCAAGTCATTAGTGTCACAGTAGGAACTTCTTGTCTAGACTGTACAAAAATAATGCTTTTTCTCGAGGTTTTTAAATTACAGGGCTACTAAAATTTATTGTTATTGTACCAATTAAATCATTTACATGATCGTTTTAAATGACCATTGATATCTTTCAACGCGAGTACATATTAATCATTATTATTTTATGACCATTGGTATGGTTTTTTTTTAAATGAAACTTATTTGTTTAATAAAATTTAATAAAAATAATAAAGTGGCTTAACATAAGTATTCTGTGAGAACTGCTTGTTCCTCAGTTGCTCAACCTCTCTTTTATCGAATAGAGTAGAGATATACTGGATATGACTTCGATACGATTAGTGGTTTGCTATTTTTTTTTATATAATTATTATTTTTATTAGATTATTATTAGATTAGTGATTAGCTATTTTCTCTCGTGACATGTCAATTTTTTGTCTCTGAAAAGAAATTATAATTGGATTTCAAAATGAAAATGTCTAAGCTGAGACTCAAACTCGAGCGCTCTGCAACCAAAGCTAATGACATTGATACTCGACCATGAACTAGATAATTATGTAAATAGTATAGTTGCACAATAGCAGTCTGAAAATGCTGTGGAACTATTATTGCATTCAACTACTTTTGTTATATTAGGAGAACATACTACATTAGCATATTTGTCTTGTTAATGCAGCTTAATACTGATGACTTCAGTGGTTGCTATTTGGAAAATAGTTTTGAATCGACACTTTTTAGCCTTAGTCCCACTATGTCCATTGATGGAAAAATCTTAACCTTGCTTTTAATTTTTAGTTCGTTAAATGGGTAATTAATAGATTGAAATCAATATTTAATAGTCTTTAAAAAAAATACAAAAGAGAGACACAAAAACGTTTCCCACGTCAATAAATAAAGATGAAATATAGTCATGTTACTCCCAGAACATTATTGTATTGGATTTTATTTCACGCATCATTAGTCCGCGAACTACACTTTAATATTTCATGTTTCACTTATATGAATAGAATTCTAAATAAATCTTTTATTCAAATGCCTCCGTGTTGCTTAATTGAAATCAGAGCCTTAGAACTTCATTTAAATGAGGTTGCAAGACTAGAACTGTATTTCATTTTTCAGTAGCTTTTTATTTTAAACAAAACCCTATATTGTGTTCGAAAGCTTAAGTTCTTTAAATAAACAGATGCATTACAAAGCAAATATTTTCTCATGACAAAGGTGTATCTTATTAAGAGGAAACCGTCATTAGTAAAGATAAAGCTTTTACGATCATAAAAAAATCATTTTGTTGTTAACTAGATGAAAAATATAATTCATACCTTTGACTAACTAAATAGCTTTGTAAAAATGTAAAAAAACTATTTCATATTAGTTTAACATTTTTGGCTTTGAATTTTATGAAACACACATACATTGTATTTCTTATTTGTTTGATAGCTTAATTATCTATTTACTTTCCGACTAAATAATTAAAATGCCAATCAATTATTTTTTATATTATCATGGTCCTATCCCCTTCCCAAAGCCAAAAAAGTATATTATAAATATGTACGTCTTTGAATCGAAAAGAATCGTTTGAATTACATGCATAAATCATTTATTATCTTATAACTTAATTAAATAATTAAGAAATAAAAGCTTATTCTTAAAAGAATTATAAATTTGTATCATGTATTCTTAGAAAAAAAATGAATTATGCAACACTAAAGTTTTGGGATAATAGTTACTAAGTGTAGCATTTAAAGGATAAATGTTTTCAGGATTTAAAAATTTTGCTTATTCATAAACTAAGCGTAAATAATTAATTTCATCCCAAAGAGTGCGATGCTTTCATTTTTTAATTAATACCCTTAATAATGACTTTGCAAGGAGCGCGGGGCATTTTTGAATTTGATTTAAATTTAAATCTCCGAATTTGCATTTTATTTTCATTTTTCGCAAGTTGAATTCCCGTGGTGTTATTAATCAAAAAAGCGTTTCTTTTATATGTGTATATTAGTATTTATTGTGAATACATAAATATAACCGTATTTATATGTAATGATAAGCGTGGCTAATTTGAATCCGATATTTAGAGACTTCAGTACGTTTGACTTCCAATGTACTTTTTCCTATAACTATAATTTCACTTATCAGAGAATATGAAAATATCTTTATTATACTTCTATGTCATGGTTTCAAGTTCATCATATAGATCAGTGCCCCGCAACCTTTTTTCGTCCACGGCACACCAAAGTGTTTTCCAAATTTTCGCGGCACACCTCATGTCAATATTTATGAAAATTCGTAAAAAAACATACATAACTTCGTATTTTTTATTAATACTCGCAATAAAGGAACTAATCCATATATTTTTTTTTTGTCTTTGAAACAGTTTTCTGAATTGTATACCAAAAAGGAAAAAATATTCAGTGTTGGGATAAAAAGAATATATGATTTCTTTTTTTTATTTAATAAAATTGATTGAATTTACTTTCAATAATTGGTGGAATGGCATGATAATAAAAAGCTATAATACATATATTGTACTTATTCCACATTAAATTTATTACAATCGGGACCGCTTTCACTCATCGTGAGCATTATTAACTGAAAATTTGAAAATGCTAGCGATGAGCGAAACTGGAATGAGTACAAATAATGTATTATTTTTGTAAAATTAAATTTACTTGTTTCATCAATTACACATACATATTTTAATTAAAAATAAGTCCGATTTTGCCACGGATTGTGCTACTTATCGCGATACGTGTTTCGTCTCTTTCAGTGGAATCTTCAGACTATCTTTCTATCAAGGTTTTTTAAGTGATAAAGTTGTTTTTGATGATTTTTCAGCATTGGCCATTTCTTCCAAAGCTTGAGTTTGTTTATATACCCTACTAGCTTGTTGGAAAACGTCAATATATTTTCATTCCTAACATGCAATTTTTATCTAGTTCATTCAGGTGCTAATTACGCATTTTTGGCCATCCAGTGTTTATCTTCGAAAAACTGGTGAAATTCAGTTTTTTTTTGATTTAAAGAAAATCACAAACCTCATTTCAAAGCTCAACAAATGTAGCCAAAACTTTTCCTTGGGCTAGTCAACGTATTTCAATGTGAAAAATCAAAGCTACGATTCCATTTCTGCCAAGAGTTTTCCGAAAATTTACGGATTTGGTGCCTTTTACGTAATAATAATTAATTTGAGTCGTTTGAATTTTGTATTTTTTTATGACCTTGGTTTTTGGCATACATACATATTTAGGCATTTCAAGTGCACATGAACTTGAACTGCAGAGTTGTAAATAGTTTGTATTGCTATTAAATATAATATACACCTGATTCATTTTTTACGCAATACATAAGTTCCAGAAAGTGGCACGTATTAAAAACCTTATTTCAATATAATTTGAGAAATTGCTTCTAGAAATCAACATATCGCGTAAAAAGAATCAAATATTTATGTTAAAACTCAATTTTTTATTTAAATTTGCATAATTTTTTTGTTTTATTTAACATTATTTTTTTTGATACAAGTTACAATGAGAAACAGATGAGTATGTAGACATGTTTTTTTTTGAATTTTAGAAGTTATACGTTGCTATCGTTGTCGGTTCGCAAATATAATCGTTATAAATTTTTTGAACGAGAGAATTGAATTTTGTTTGAATCTGAATTTCCGTGTAGTTCATCATGTAGTATGAATTCAAGCACCCCTAGTAGATCGTTTGTCAAAAATATTTGAAAAAAATAGTCTTGTCACAACATGTAAATCGTGTAAAATAGAGTAACGGTGCTGTCCAATAAAATCACGTAAAAAGAGGTCATTGAATTTAATTTGGTTTGCTATCTGGATGAATTATCGAATGTCTTGATGCTAATGACTTTCAAGACGTGAGTATAAAATTGTGTGTAAATCAAACAATCATAAGGTATTGTAAAAAATATATCCAGCTATTGCATGGAAACGCTTACTAATTAAAATTTTTAAAGGGTTTTATGCGACGTTTTATAAAATAATTTCGATTGTTAATGATATTTTTTTTCAAATGGGAGAGAGAGCTCGAAAGATTAAGTTGCTCATTAAAAAATTGGGAAACCATTAATCTGTGCCATATTTACTTTTAATATTTTACGGTAAAATATTTTTTTATTAATAATATTTATGCTCACCCGTGTTTGATGTAAGATTTTATCCCATTCATCCGCGTTTAATGAGTGATTCTCAGAAAACAAATTATTGATGAAAGTAGCATACTTAGTACGCTTGAAATTTCTGAAGATTTCAAAAGGCGAAACCCGATTCGAAACTCATGGAAAAGTACAAAATTTAAGCGATTAAAATTTCAGCTTCAGTAGAAACACTCAATCGAAAGAAAAATGTTATTTTAACACGAGCACTAAAAGCTGATCTGATTGCCGCTGCGAACATGTTGAGTTATTTTACGTACATTTATCATAATAATAACAGTTTAATAAGTTATTTACTATTACTACAAATATTAGTAAAATAACAGCAAATAGCATTTCAAGCAGTGTTTTTTGAATAAAATTGTTTTTGAAAGTTTTGAAATATTTGAAAGGCTTGTACTGTATCAGGCTTTAGTGACTCTTTCGAAGCCTTCACGCAAAATGGAAGCCTTGAAATTATTGATTTTCATCGAAAATATTTGGATGGCGAATTTCGTAGTTTTATTCGAAAATAATTAGACATTTTATATAATAAATTATAGATTGTGTATATAATATTTATATGACGTATTATGTTGCAATGAAGAAATTATTATATCTGATTCCCCACGATCGCATCTTCACAAAATATTTTATATTGTCGATGAGTTATTTTATTTTTTTCGGTGTGCCTGAGAAATGCGCCGCGGCACACCTAGGATCGTTTCGCGGACACTGGTTGCGGAGCACTGATATAGATTATAGATGGTGATATATCAATTGGTTTAAATAAGGATCAATGAACATTTTAATATACATACATAGATATATGTTACAAGATTTTACCACTTCGCTTATTGCAAGTTTTGTAGGGTTAAGCCATGCCATAAGCTACGTAAGAGCCTGGCTCATCTGGTTTAGAACAACAATTTGTATTAATTTTTTCACATTTTTTTTACTTTCAGTTGTATTTTTTCGTGACTTTAGAGACGGCATAATGCAAGCCTTTGATTACAATTATGAATATGTTTTTAATTCAATTAAGCCGGATAGCAAGATGTATTTATTTAATGTATGCATATTGTCAACTATTGATAAACATGACACCATTATAATATAGGCTTACAGCATGACCACCACAAATGACAAGAGATTTTTTTGTGAAGCGTTATCTTGACGATCTATGCAAGAATATTACGCGACGATTTAAAAATGTCACAAACATGTAAATATCTACGATAATAAAATACCCTATACTTCTGATTCAAATACTCATTTTTATATAGTGCTGACAACTTTATACAAGGTTTCAGCTGTTAGTATTACTATAGTAAAAAAAGTAAACTGGATATGAGTGAGCCAAAGCTGGTTCAAAATTAAATTGATATTCAATCTACCTACTGAAAATAGTTTAAAAATATTTTATCGTCTCATGATTAGGTTTTACAAAAATATTTCTTTGAGAATATTTTTCAGAAACAAACGAGTTATATTGTAGTTTTGTTTCAAAATGATTCACGAACTTCCATACAATGTAGTATGACAATTAAATGATGTTTTTCTTGTCACAGTCTAAAAAGGTTTTGCTTCCTTTTTCCTTTGTAATAATATTTCGCCTTAATCTTATCGGGTACTTTGTTGACTTCATAGACATACTGGAAAGGAAAATTCCTTTTATTTCAGTCCTTTGAAGTTTTTGTGACAGTAAACTTTACACGGATTCTTGAAAAGAGCATTGCATCCATGTGCATTATAAATCCCTTTCAAAGAACAAAAAAAGCAACGACACATTGTGTTTTTATGATGCCATATAGTGTTGAATTAGTATTTATAGAACGGTATGTTTTTTATAGGCCTCGCAGCCTTGAATCGTTTTTCTAAATAATACGGTAAGAAAAATTAGGACTGACTGGTCACAATTTTCAACTCTTTTATTAAAAAATTTATACTAATTAGCATATTTTGTTGTACGTATGTATATATTATTACCAACAGGCAAAATTAAGTTATATATTGTAAATAAAAATATAACACGTGTTACACTGCTAGACTTTCGCCTACAGGTTCTAATTTCACAAAATTGAATTGATTCTCAGTATGTTTCTAAGTATTTTTAAAAAACGGCTTACATGCATGTATAGATTGTTGACCAATCTACCTACCGATCTTGGAAATGAGGAGTACAAATAGTGACTAACTACTACTGTGGCATAAGTTATCCATATACAGTGAAACCCCGATCATACGTTCTCGCATTATACGTTTTCCCGCGTGGTGCGTACATTTTCTATAGTCCCGACATTTATTTCATATATAAAACTTTCCTGCATTCATCGTTTCCCGCATTTAACGTTTGTTTAATAAGGTCCCTTGAAAAACGTAGAATCGGGGTTACATTGTAATCCAAAATGAGCCCAAAAGAGCTTAAATTGTAAATGAATATAAAAATACTAATTCATTTTGTTGTTTCAATGCAACATTTCAATCATTTTCGTTGTATTTTATAAAGTATAACTTAATGAATATAAGCTTTTTAAAAAGACATATCTTGCAGAAACAAAAAACAAATAGAATCGTTGTTATTTTGAATAGAAAAATAATGATTTTATTTATTCCCGCATTTGTAGATCGATCCAAAGCGATATGAAAACTATGCCTCCAATTAAAAGTTGCTCGAAAATAGCCATAAATTTGAAGTAAATCTAAAATTTCTCGGGCCGCCTCAGCCATTAAAGTAACCTTCGCCGAAATTGGGTCACGTAAGAGAAAAAAAAATGCAAAACAATTAAGACTTGGAAAACTTGTTTAAAAAAACAACCAAATTGGCTAGCCAGGTTTCAAGATTTTTTGATACAGTGAAAAATATATTGTAACTACGCTTTTTATAAAAGAATATTTCATACTCTACTGAGCTAACAAGAAAATTAGATTTATCATCTCTCTTGAAAGTGGTTTCTTACGTATTTCATGATTTATAATGTCAAAATTTTTACGATTAATAACATAATACAAAATATGATTTTTATAATATAATAATGCAGAGATGGGAAAAGATAGCTTATATACTTGTTACAGCGAAAAGAAATTCAATTCACTATAATAAGTAAAAATTGAAAAATTAATTTAGAAACGAGGATTTTTAATATTGAAAATAAAATTTCTAATAGAAGATTGATTACACCATTTTTCCAAATTTACACAATCACTGAAGTTAAAACATTGATTTTACTGTGTCAAATTCTAATAACGACACTTCAGTGGCTCGTTCGCCACATGTGGTGATTGACCATAATAGGGTTGGATATTCGAGATATAATGAAACACTCATTTGTATTATAATGGACTTGATCTACTTGAAAGGGATGCGACGATTTAATATGATTTAGTTTTTTTCCAAAAATAATTACCTAATTTTTTCATTAATTTATATGAGGCGCCCAGTATCAAACACGGCCAAGTCAGTTTCACTTTATTTTTCAGGAGAGCCGAAATTCTGTTTGACTACCTTTTGACGAAATTGTTTGACTTTCTTTAATCATTTCAGTTGCTTATACTGTAAATAATAGTACTGCTAATATAAAATTTATGTTTAAATGTCCGGTTTCTTCAAAAAAACCGTTTTATTATATGACATGGTCGCTTTTGAAACTGAAATGACCATTTTTAATGTATAATGTATAATACAATTGAATGTATCTTAACTCAAATTTTGTATGGGTGCCTAGTCCCCTATAACGTAGCCCCAATCTCTACACTATTGGCGGTCGAAAGTATATATTGCTATTATCAATCGTCGATAAAAGGTTTTTTGACCCATCAATGCTTTTTCTGTTATAAAAATAATAAAACATTTTTAGTACTTTTTCCACATAAAATTTATTAGATCAGGACCGGTTTCGCTTATTGCGAGCATTGTCAACTGACACATTTTCTGTTAGTTAAGCAGGAGTAATGTGTCATCTCATTTTTTTATCATTGTTGTTTAAAGTTAAATATAAATGATATTTGAATAAAGAAAATATTTTGCATTAAAGCTTATAATTAATAATGAAGGTGCTTAATGGAATTTCAATATAAATTTGTAATCTTTGGATTTTTTTCAAATTCATTTCAAGTACACGAATGTACTAAAACTGACCGCTGAAGTACAAGTAACAAGTAGAGCTGTCAGTTAAAATTCAATCGTGCACTTGAAATGCTTGACGATGCCGAAAGACTAAACCCGAGTCGTGAGCGACAAAGCTTATGGAAAAGAAAACAAACGATTCAATTGTTGTATTAAATCTCATGACAAATGTCCTTTTGAAAAAGCATCACGTACAATGACGTTAGGTCTTTAATGTAAAAATAATAACATCTCAATTTAAAATTGACTTTGTTAGAACTTAATCCCGAAGCAACGTGATTGCCATCTAAAGCTCTGACTGCTAAGTTGCAAAGCCAGACATATTCAGCAAAGTGAAGCATTTTTTTCATTCCAAGTTAATAGTTAATCCTTCATCTGAAACTTTCTCGCTGCCGATCATCATAGAAGTAACATAGGTAGAGTTTTTAGCAGAGTTCTAGGCGACCCAGTTGAAATTTATGGGGCCGGAAAATTTGCAGTGATTATAAAAGCTTATGTAAATGGCTTTTGGTTTTTCGATTTGTTTCTTCGGCTGGTACTTACAAGTGCCCCAAAAGCGTTCTTTGTCTTATCAGGATTCCCATCATGCAGCCAGCACGTTATCCATTCCTTTGTAACATGTCGTCCATACCTAAATAATGTTATGTACGTGCGGCACACACGGGCAGAGCCGCAGTATGAAATATCTAGGCCAATGTGTATTAATTCCCGTGTTAAATAAAGTGTACACGAGTATTTTTCCGAAGCCGTTGATAATTTACTTCTTTTGTATGTGATCAAGAAAAAATTGTATTTATAAAATTTGGTGCATAATTACCACAACTATGCAACAAATGGGTATTTAATCTATTCAGGTACTTAATTATCAGACATAGGTAAAATATTTCCTTGAAAAACTGATTCATAGTGGAAGTAAAGCAAATTAGATAAACGTTAGTTAATATAAAGTCATTAATTTAAAAGAGTTAAGTACAGTGTTTGTATTTATGTTGTTAGAATTTGTGGGGTGGTCGTATTCCGTATGATGTTGTAATCAGCTTGTGATTTAATCGTGCCCAATTCCCTGCTTATGTGTTTCTTAGCTATTTTTCATGAAAATAAGTAAACAATATATTTGTCTGTATCTTTATATAAAACAAATGCTTGAATACCATTTATTTTTTCTTTGATCGAGGAGTGAAATAGTTTTTTTATGAGAAAAAAAATCGCTAGTCCTTGACCTTTTCATCGAAGAATAATGTCAGAAAAAATGAAACCTTTGTCATTTTTTTAAATATCCATGTCCGCTTATAATCTCAAGCATATGGCCTCGCGAAAGAGGTATTCCAACACATTTGTTCCAACTGGAAATTCCGTCACGGAAGCCAATGACGTTGATGACTGCACCACGGAACCCGTCAGTGTCCCCGACAATTTGTCTATCTTGACTTTTTTCTCACAATGACCAATTTAAATTTGAAGATCTCAACTACATAGCTGCCACTGTGTTTGTGACTGTAAGTCAAAAAATAAAGGAAAAATTACGCTCCTGGTACGCCTCTGTATAAACTAATGTATATAATAATATGTGTAATGTATAGGTAACAGAACATATATATTTATGCTTTACGTTTCTACTTTACCCGAATCCACTTTTACATATCGTTACCACTTGGGCCATGAATCGAGCACGAATCATGGGGAAAGAATTTTAATTAAATATAAAAAAATATATCAAATAACCTGAACATTGAGAAAAATAATATCACGTCGAAGAAGTACATAATATCCTGGCACGTTTTTTTATTTATTTCTTAAATGCTGATAAATGTAAAAAATAGCAGAATATTTATCAATGAAAATAAAATATTTTTTTTTTGTGTGAATCGATGCGTTAATTTATTTTTACCACGTCCGTCCCAGATATTGAGCATATACGCTCTTAATGAAATCTCATAAAAAGTTGTTTTAAAAAAAGCTGCTCTTTGCTCAGTCGCTCAAACTTAATCTTTTTTCCGAATAGAGGAAAGATAAAACTGAACGAGTGATTAGGTTATCACTCTCGCTCCAACTTTTTTTTAAAGATCTGAAGGGTTAGAGGTAATTATGAGACTACATTCATCCATGTTTTCAATTGAAAAATCATTTTTTGTAACGAAAGACAACTATGTGAGCCACCGACTCGTTATGGCTAAGAAACTTTTATTTTGCTTTTAAAAAGTAATAATCTCCTAAATAAGAATTTTACAAGAAGTAACTCAATTAGAATAAAAACATTTGTTTTCTGAACTCAAAATAATCAATTAATTTATAATATAATCATATTTTTAGTTTCGTATGAAGTGCAATTTTAACTGGCTATAAACATATATTTTTATAACTTAAAGAAAACATATAAGCATAAATTACAATTGTGCTTATATCAATAGTGTAACGTAAAAATACTTGTACAATTTAATTAAAGGAAGTAGAGTCGGATCAAAAATGTCACTGGCTAGTGATTAATTTATTTCAGTGACAGCTTTCGTCTTCTGACACATTTCGGTATTCTGCTGTCATAGTAAATAAACGAGAAGCATTATACATCCTCTATACCTACATTGTGTCAAGTCAATTGAAGTAATAACTGGTGAATACTACATTCAGTTCCAAACAAAGACTTTTACAAAACAACTATAGGATTAAACATTTTTATAACTCGTATTTTTTCCGGTAAAAAAACACACGCGTCTAATTATAGTTCTGAAGATTTTGTGATGCCAAAATAGCCAACGAATATAAATGTAGAAACACGAAATGTGTTTTCACCCTATTAAAAAAGTGTTTTTTCGTCTGTAAAATGGGCCATAGTGAACGTAAATGAAGACTGTCAAAGAGAAGAACTCTTTTATCAAATTACAGTCTTTGTGAAAATTTTAACGGGTATGCATTTCCTGCTATGTTACACGGTTGCATTCACACCTATCCACATACATAATCAAACAATAGAACAATTGAAAGAATACAATATTCCTGGTGTGTAATTTTCTACTCGGAGCAAAGGGTGTAGTTAAAAAATATTCCGTTTTCATTATCTCGGATAAAAATCATAAATATTATACGATTTACCATCAAATATAGGAACAATAAAATGCCCAAGAAAAAATACACCAAAGTAGCAAAAAATACAACAGAAAATATGAATTTTACCAAAAAATTAGCACATCAAGTGTTCCGTAAACTAATTCGGTGATATTTATAAATAAACATATCTTCAAAAGGTTTCAATATTTTTGACTTTTTAAACGTATTTATTTACCTATTTTTATAAATGAAGAAAAAAACTTCTTACCGCTAAAAACAAATTTTAAAATGATAAGGGTGTATTCAACTTATTGAGAGAATTATTAACCGATGTAATATATTTACTGGATTATTTATATTATATTTACTCCCGACAGGGTATATCAAACAATTGTTTCATAGAATATGACAAAAATCCACATACATATAATCCTACAATAGTACAAAAAAGAAATCAAAACACTAAGACATACTGCCTTATTATTTGAAAACTATGTGCCAAATTTTCCCATGTCCGCTTACAGCGTGGAGCATATGGACTCCTCGCGGAGTTTATCTCAACATATGTTTTATCTAAGAGAACTGCTTGCTACTCAGTTGCCCAACCTCTCTTATAAGAAATGAGTAGGAATTAAATGGATACGAGGACAATTGGGTAGCAAACCGTTTTCACTTCCCCCCGCTTTTTGGTATAGGAAAAGTGGGGAGGTATTTTTTTTATCAATTTATTAAAAAAAAAATATTATTTATTTTTAAAAAAGAAGCCAGATTTAATGATTTTGGCAGATGGTTCTGCCACCTGTAGATTTATTGTAAATTATTGAGACTTTTTTTCAATTTGCCTGACCATATTGTGTTTGCGGGTAACTATCCAAATTTCACTTGATTTTCAGTATTATTACACTTCATCAGTGTGCTCTTATCTTGGTCAGATTTCCGGTTACGACCGGATTTTCGTACCTACAAGTTACAACAACTATGGTACACTATCGGAACTATTGAATATACGTGTACAACTAAACAACCGAGAGAAATCTGGAAATTAACTTAAGGTTTTGAAGTTTTGAATACAAAAGTAACATAAACCAAACTGATAGCTTACAGCAATATGATTCAAACACTGTCACTGAGAGAAGTCTTTAGCTAAAAGGGCTAAAGTTCAAAAAAACATACTCTGGTTGATGAATATTTGGGATAGACCGTATAAATATGATATAAAAGATATTTTCTTCATATAAACTATCAATTATTTTTGGCGGTACAGTATTAAACTTCGATAAATAAAACACATTATTTTTATGAATTTACATATTGTATAATGTGTTTTCCTGAGAATGAAAAAACCTTACGCCGTGAAAAACGATCGCGAGCATTGGTAATGCATCGATAAATAACTAAAAATGTTTTATTATTTTTACTATACTATATTTATAATAATTATAGTTCTGACGAGGGCGTTAATTGAAATAGTTATCGACTATTTCTTATATAATATTTGTAGGACTGTGTGTTAATAGGAGTTCTACCGTCAATGATTTATAACAATTTTACCCCACTCGGTGATTCACATCAAGCTACACATACAGTGAGATAAAATGCTATTTTTTACTGTGTACATTTTCTTTTGATGACGCTGTCTTTCTTGACAAAATATTGCCGTTGAAAATTTTACATCAAATATGTCTAAACCTTACATATTTCGTGCTTTTAAAATAACATGGCGAAGAAGATAATTTGCCAAATTGAGTTATCTGGATCGTGATATACAGATAAATTACTATGCATAAGCTATCAAAAACTATGACGCACAATCGATAAAGGCTTTTACCGAAAGGAAAACCTTCCCGCAATTATTCTCGTAACGGGTGACTACGATTGCATTTTCCTCTGGACTTTAACTCCCAACACAGCTTTGGACTTATTTTTCCACTTGAATCGACAGGTCTGGTAATTAATTTAACCGTAAGCCCTGAGCCGATTCATTACTCTAAGCGACTCCTGATAGGGATTAATGTCAGCAATATATATTAAAAGTTAATCAGGAAATGCATTTAGCGGAGTATTTTTTCTTCCTTGTTTCGTCCTGCCTCATAGAGAAAAAGGTTCATGTCTTTGTCTTATTACGCCGTGGTTCAGAAATTTGTAAAAGTTTGCTTAAGCTTTGATATCTTTATTATGTTTATCTTGAAGATATTTTAAAATCATTATTGATTTCACAGTTTTACGTCAGAAACACCCAGCAATCTCAACATAAACTGCGAAATTCATTTTTTATTATATTTTATATTCTATAGATAGGTTTCAAAAAATGCATAATTTGAATTTACTCTTCTTTCTACATCAATTTTTATCTCTTGAGCTACTGCTGAGAAGGGATGTCAATAGTTTAATAGTTAAAGTCTTGTTTTGTAGGAAGTAAGAAGAAAGCTTTAAAAAAAAAAAAAAATCTTTTCCAAAGCAAAAATCTGTTTCAAGGCATTCATTAATTGAATCAGCTCATTAAAAAAAATGTTGGCGGCGTCGGTAATTGTTATAAACAAAGATCAATAGATACTTTAAAAGTATCAAATAGAAGACGGCATTTTTGATAGTATTGTATTTATCGACAACATTCATTTAAAAGTTTTTATTTCCCTTAAGATACGATGTATGATTTTTGGACCGTTTAAAAATATTTAACGTTTTTATTATTTAAGGAAACCAGTTTAAATTGTTGGTATCGTAATACCAAGAAATCATAGCGTGAAAATTAGTTATTTGAATTCTTCTCTAAAAATATTGATCGAACATTATAATATTTTCACTCAACCTGCTTCGGAATTCAAGTTACTTTTTTTGAGAGACGGAACTTTGTAACGATTCAAACTGCCAGCTTTCTACGGAGTCAAAAATGTATGAAAAGGTTTTTATTTGACTAATGATTTGTTACCAAAAGGAAAGTAAAAGTAATTAAATTGAGGTTTGATCAATTGATCAATAAGATAAAATAAATTTAATGGGTTTGCACATAGCTTAGAACTAGTCCAGCTAATTCTAAATTACTGGAATTAACACTTTTTTGGAAAATTTCAGTTCTATTCTCAAGGACTGTCTAACAATCTAATTGCAACTTGGAGATAAAACCATTGTTACGGGATTAGAATTTTAATTAGCTATTTTTAAACGAAGCCTGAGATGTGGTTGATTAAAATGTATATGCTTTTGTTGTAGAGATTCATCAGATTTATTTTCCATTGCTTATATTTAATTACGAAATGTCGCGTCACTTGCAAATCTTTGAGGTCAATACCGACGAGTTAAAGATTGATTTAAAGTGGCTTTGAATTTATCTTCATACTAAAATTAAAACGATGTGTTTGAAGTGTAACAAACAATTTCATCTGACCTTGGCTAGACGAATACGGTGAAATCCGATTTGGAAAAAAACATCGTAGAAAATTCGTGGCCGGGTCGTTTGTTTTCATTACGCCCAGTATAAAGTCGAATAAATAAAATGAGCGAATCAAAAGAATTCGTCGCCGGCAGTCACGTATTTAACACTTGTTTTGAATTATGACCCTCAAATCTGTGTGACTGGCTTTACATTACACGTTTTCCGTTTTTGGCCAAGTTTCGCACGAGGCGACCTGCTGGTTAGCTAGAAATAAATTAGTATGAGAAATGGTGCTTGTGTATATTTTAACAGTGTTTGATATGAATAGCTTTCCGATAACTTTATTATTAGGTTGTCAATCATTTAGACACATGAAACAGTATAGTTATTAATATTAGATCCACAGAGTTCTCACATTTTAATAGATTTCCTGACCTGTTATATTATACAAATAATGAATCCGTTTTATTAGTTCACTTGAAATTGCTTTGTAAGTGAAAGTATCAAATATTTATAATAAGGGACACAATATTTATGATATAATATATTTCTCTGAAAAATAATGTTTTCAAACGGGATTTGGAAAATACACGACAACTTCTTCCTTTACTGGTGTTTTCTATCGAGGGTTGAAGGTCAAAACGTCCTTAGATGTCTCTTGATCCTAAGCCACTTGTCTAATATCGCTGGAGTCACTGACATAGGCTTCTTAGCCAAGAGAGCCTATTTTTACAGAAACAAGTGCTGCCAATTTTGTCCCTACATTATAAGATCAAAGTACCTAGTAGAACTGATTTAGTTTCGGTAATAAGCAGTGATAAAAATTTACTCCTTAGTTATGTAGAGATAAAAAAATCACTTTTTTCCTAGCATTGAAATACGAAAATATAGCAGGTATCGCGATACAAAATAAAATCGCACATAATACATAAAGGAAAATCACTAACGTATTATATGGCATGATAAGAATTTCAGATGTCAACTATCAATTTTTAATGGATGGAAATTACAAAATAAAACACTTTTTTTCTTATATAATCATAAAAAAAAGTTTTCCACAGGCTTTTCAGATGAACCTTATAAAGAATACTAATTAATGATACATTTTTATTTAGTTTAATGTAAATTCATCCACTTATACTAAGACAGTGTTCTATTAGCTTGCAGTTTTTATTACTTTGCTTTGTTACTTAATTGAAATATATATTTTTAAAATTATGGACGAAGGTTATGTAAATATTGTTGTATCAAATAATAAATAGTTATACCTTTAATAATTCTAAATAATATATCTGCATGAATAAGAAACGTAAGCGTATTCTATTTCGAAGATATTGTACTTGAAGAAAATAAAATATTTTTTCAACCGTATTATACAGGCAAACATATTTTAATAAAGCCGTCTAAGAGCCTAAGATTTGCATATACTTTTTGTATTATTTAATACTAAACAATATCGGTCTCGAATTTTCGTGCCAACCCTCTTGTGGCCATAATATGGCGAGGGAGTAGGTATTTCAAAAGAACTAAGCCACTAGGCGCGGTTTTTAAGCCACTTTAGAACTTTTGCCTCTACCTTCGTTTTACATCGATTTGCTATCGACTCTTGAAATCCTCTTGGGCAGTGTTTACCAACCTGTTGAAGATACTCAAGTAGTATCAGTTCAAAAAGATACGAAGTTTAAAATAGCCGTCAAAGTATCTATTTTAATACCCACGTGTAGTCAGCAAAATCTCCCAAAGTAAATGAACCATTTTTTGTGAATAAAATACATCACAAATAAATAACAAAATATTAAAAAGTATGCAAGCACACCTTTTTTTTTGATTTGCAATAAGTGCTTGAAAAAGCTTATTGATGGCATCCTCTAAAAATGATCTTAGTTGAAATCAATATTATTGGGTGGATATCAGTGCAAGCTTTACTCGGTAGGTCTCAATCCTAGCTTCCATAAGATTTTGAAGCACCCTTCCAAGATCCAGCAAGAGAGTTAGAGGTCAGTAGGCCAAGCGGTCTTTAGATGATTGATTTCTGCTTCTAAGAAGCACTTTGACAGATCCTGTCATCTAGTTGTGCGGCCAGTGGACCCCAGTGGTTCAAGCCACCTTCAATATTAACAAATTTTCACACTCATCAAAATGTCGGCACGGCTTATCGTTCACAGTACCGCCGTTTGACGGTTGATTGATAGGATCACTAAGTGGGAAATGTGTGTTGTCATCAGCGCTTATGATAGCATTTCTTCCAGAAGCAGCAGCTCACTCTTCAAAATGCTTATCTATAGCATCCATCAGACTCTTAAAATTGAAATAAATTTATACAGCACAGTTTCAAGTATACAGTGGTTTGTTCAGCTTTAGACGTAAAATCGATGGAGAGATAAGATAGGTACAAGACATCCAACGTTGAGTCAGGGATGTAGATTCGGACTGAAACGTTGTTTATCTTCAACAAGACGACCACATTTAGCACGGTTCTTGCAGGAAAGCCAGGTCTGTCCCGAGTTCTCTACGTTTCATCCAGCCCAGCAGTAAAATTCTGGCTTCTGATATCACAGTGGGGTTCTACTGAAAAAGTTTAATGGTAGTTGTAAAATAAAATTAATTAGTTTATAGTGTGAGTTATCACGCTACTGATATAAAAACACCAAAATAGTGATTGAAAAAATTATATAATTATTTGGAATAACTAAAAATATGTTATTATTCTTAAGCACAATTGAGTTTTACTGCAAACAATTCTAGCCAATGAAAATTATACGGAGATACAAAATTAAATATTTGAGTTATTATTTTATATTCTTAAATATTGGAAATTTAATGCGGGTGTCTCTTTTTTTATAAACTATTATTTATTACATCCAGTAAAGTTATAAGGGTGAGCTTAAGGCTACGCACAATCGTTTGCAAAGTTGCTATTTAAAAGAGACAAAATAAAATGTGAAAATATAAATCCCCGAGGACCAAATCATTTGCAGCTTTGTGGAATCTTTCCCCGAAGGCAAAATCGTATGCTTTATTCCCTACCTACTCGTTTTCATAATATAATATATCCCTGTTTGAGGTAAACAGGATAAATATCATTATATTATTTACCTATGCGTATTTTAACAGCCATATTGCGTCATATCTTAACGGTCAATTAATAATGGAATCATTTAAATTAAATAACAATAAAACAAAATGTTAAATTTTGTACGTAAAAAACATAACAGTTATGGAAAGAGGGTTTAAATTCAGGTTTAGAATATTATTAGAAAGTGATCTACTTAAAAAATCATTCTTTATAATATAAGATATTTACGATTAGAGTTTATTATTTTTTTTACAAAATATTAAAAACATTACAAAAATAAAGTAACATGTTTATTTCTTTTGCAATGTGACACATGACACATTAACATACTTAGCTTTGGGAAAAAAAGTTTATTGAGCGAGCTGTATGTGTCAACAATATGTACTTATAATTATAAAAAGATTTTTTTCGTGAAAACTCACTTTCATCTATACAGAAATGTTAACATCTGCAGCGATGCCGCTGGTCAATGTTGAGTTCCTTCCCTTTGGCATTACGTTGAGTGGCGTAAGGCTGGTTCTACACTTTGAAATAAGGAAAAAATCACGTCTACGAGAACTTAGTAATTAGATATATCTTAAATCTTAAAACTCAAACATGGTTGGTATATTATGAATTGGCGACATATAAGTTCACTTATTTGTTCAATAGATGTACGATTGTTTACCTAGCTTTAAAGAAGACAAATATAAAAGTAAAAGGAGTATGACTAATATTTACACATTTAACTTTTATATTTTGACCAACCGTAACGCGCGCTTCTTATATTTGATAACATCCATTACATTGATTGAATTGGCATTTACTTGGTAGAACTCTATTAAAGCACGGTGAAAAAATAGCAATTTTATTATATACGGTTGATAGCTATTTCGGCTATCTGACGATGGCGTAAACCAAGATAGCTTTCAATCACATTTAATATAATTTCTGCAGGACTTAAATACATGTCATTTGTCACCGTGCTATAATCATTACATTTAATATATGTTTCTGTAATATAGGTTTAGAACTGAGTCTTTTCATAATTATAGCTAGCAAATTATAGTAAAATAAACAATCTACAAACACATCGTAGAAAAGTCTAAGATTATAAACATAAAAAATTCATAATATCAATTTTATTGATTGAGTAGGCATTTACTTGGTAGAACTCCATTAGTTCTGACGAAGGCGTAAGCCGAAATAGCTATCAACATTAATATATAAAATAATTTATGTAGAACTAAAATACATTGTTATTTTTCTTAACGTATTATATCAATTTTATTTGAAAATTAAATTCGATGAATAACTCGTATCAGATTTATTAAAATAATATTAGACTGTGGAAACTGTAAGATAGAACAGATAAAAAAACGGTTTCTATTGGTCGATAGAATGGGAAAGTCAATAATCCCACGCACTCTGTAACAAAATTATCCCATCCGGCAGTCGAATAAAAGGTACAAATTTGTAGAGGTGGAGAAATATATATATTTTTTTTGCGAAAAGAGTTGTTTATCAAGTTATAACGTTAAATTTGACGGCAAATTGACATATTTTTTCGCAACTATGTCCGCTTTTAATGTGGACAATACGGGCTGTTTATGAAGCTCATCTCAACATGATTTTTTCTTTTCCGGACATTACTTGTTACTCAAATGTCCAAACGATATTTTTCTAAAGTATAAATTAAAAAATAAAAATCAAAGAGTAAATATTAAAAGATAACGCAAAGAAATGATAAGTGTTACACTCATGTCAATCGGTTGGCCATTTTTTGAAGATTGAGTAGATTAGAAGGAATTTGGACATCAAATACAAATAAAAACACTTTTTTTTTACTTTTTACAATAGATTTATTAGGATCAGGACCAGTTTCGCTCATCACGAGCATTACCAACTGATAAGAAATATAAATCATAAAAGTGTGAGAATATCAAGAAAAACCAATTGTGTTTGTTTTTATTCGAATTGTTTGTCTTGCTTAACTTTTGTATAAATAACGTTGTATTTTTGTATTTGTTATCAGTTGATAATGCTCGTCATGAGCGAAAACGTTCGTGATTATAATACATATAATGTGTTATTATTTTTTAACAAAATGATTTTCCATCAAGTATTGGCAGTTAACACCATAAAAGTGAAATTAATGCTAGTACATAAAAATAATTCATAAATTAATTTTCAAAACTGACCGTTTGGGACTTTATCCCGTAAACTCGGAAACTGAAGTTAACGATTTGTCTATTCGGTGAAATTCCCAATATGTAGGCACTGGATTTCAATTTCAAGTTTTCTGCGACGATGTTCGAAAACTTTTCACTGTCTTTACTGGTCAGTAAAGAACTGAGAATATATCATGTTTATTACATGCCAACAAGATCATGTTTTTCTAGAGTTAAACTTCGCCAAATAAAATATATTCCCTTAAATGATAAGTGAGAGATGTCAATATTATTATTCATTTTATGTAACCAGTGCTTACGTTGACAGCAAATTTATGTCATTCGAATCAGTTACGGGAACAAAAAACTCGAAACAAGTAAACATCGATCTCATCATTCAAATTGTTCCATTCGATTAATACACCATCTATGAGTTTATTTAAGATATAAAAACAGATTGACAGTTAAGTATTTTTCTTCGTAATCTTTTGATACCTAATATCTTGTTTCCCATTACTAGTCACATCTATGCATTTCTTCCAAGAGTTTAACGAGGTAGCTGGAAATGACGAATAAGTTTTTAAAATAAAAAACATTTATAATAATTATCATTAAAGAAATATTATAAAAAATCAAAATCATTCAAATGATAAAACAAATAAAACTTTTGTAAAAGTAAAATTATGTTATAAAACCTTAATACGGTAAGAAAAATAACAATGTATTTTAGTCCTACATAAATTATTTCATATATTTGTTGATAGCTATTTCGGCTTACGCCTTCGTCAGAGTAGTTCTGACGAAGGCGTAAGCCGAAATAGCTATCAACAAATATATATAATAATTTATGTAGAACTAAAATAGATTGTTATTTTTCTTACCGTATTATAATGGAGTTCTTCCAAGTAAATGCCTACTCAATCAACAATTATAAAACCTTGTTTGCCATTTAAGCTCAAAATGGTTAATGAATGTTGCACTTTACTGCTTAATAATTATGGAAGACAGTGTAACTTTTCTTAACACGTTAATTTGGATAGGCCAATTTGTTAACAGCACGAACGTTCAAAAATAGTACTCTATTGTTTTTATTTTACTCTTAATACCAGAACAAGAATATCTGTTTTGTTTCCTGGTAGAAGAAAAAAAGAAAGCGTAAGAATTTAACAGATAACCATTTCAATAAGAGCATTTGGAATTTGATTGTTCTACTAATTCTATTTTTTCCTATGTGCTTAACAATATATGTAAAACCACGAAAGAATTGCATTTAAGAGTACTATTGAGCTATTTAATTTATTTTTTTTAATTTCCATATAATGGTCTACAATTTGTAGCTACGTTGTAGAGATTGATTAAAAAAAAACGTTTTATAATAAAGAAGCATGCTCCATAAACGATTTTATAAAGAATGCAGCAGGCACACGTTAGTAAGTTTGATGTCGATGTAATAATTAAATTACCTTAAAATTAATCCTAAATTGAACAAGATGACAGTAAAAAAGATGAAAACGTTAAGTTTGTTTCTCTATTCATACAATTCTTTAAATGATACTAAGACACGATAAATAGTCCAAATAATACCAAACAGAAATATGAAGTATTAGTCGAATTTTTTATTTATGTCTCAAAGTATGAATTTCTGTATTTTTCACATTCATTTCAACTCACATCTTATCCGATTATGAAAACGGAACGTAAATATACGAGTACGTCTACTACTCTGTCTTTTCTGGAACCTACAAAAAGAGATTTCGAACGGCTGAATAAGAACTAGTTTTTGTTAACGCACTCTTGGAGAGATTCTACACACTAGACTAGATTCTTGACGCAATAGTGCTTCATATTATATGAATTAAAAATATTTCTCGTCTTATGATGAAAATTACTCCATTTGCCCCATCGTTTCACGGATGTCAGTATTTTTTCTGTAAGCGTCTTATACGTCGTCTGTATTTCAAGCCGAGTTTGATGGATTTAATACCGCGTATATACGGTCAGATAGATAAAACAATTACTGAGGCTAGTTTATATCTTTGGACTACTTGGGCCATATAAATATACATTCTTGCAGAATATTATCCCAAGTATTCTAGCAAGTCGAGTAAGCAAAACTTAGTTTCACTACCTAAAAAAATTAAGTCACTGTAATCTCAATTACATATATTCACAAGTTTATGTTTCACACACTAAAATATCATAAAATCAAAGCAAAGTTGTGCGACTGAATAAAAAACAGTTCTTTTCGGTAAAAATGTTTTGAGATATCGTCATTTCAAGGCCATATAGTCCACATTATGAGCGGACATGGATTAAAAACTACTAATAAAATCGTTGACGCTCGATCACGGACTGTACATGTATAATAAAAAAAAAAAAAAACATACATAGATACTTTTTTCTTAAATGACGTTAATATGATCGCAAAGAATAGATCAAACGCAATATAAATATTTTTGTATGGCTTTATTTGTAATTTGTGTGTGCAAAATGTGGGTGCAGTGGTGGTTAAAAGATGGTATTAGACTGTAGCGTACGAAATGCGCCACTATATACAATCTATACAGCGTTGTTCCACAATTTTTAACTTGGCTTATTGAGGTAAATATACTGTAAATATTTATAAGCCAACTATGGCTTAGCAAATAAAGTTTTTTCCCAATATCAAAAAGAATGCCGCAATTACAGTTTTTTTAAAAGAAATTTAATGTTTACTTATTATTGGCACAATCAAAATCATGCAATGCATTTATACTATTTGAATACAATTCTTTATTGCGACAAAATTGTGCTTGTTGTATTACAAAATCTTATATTGCGAAAAAAGTGAAGAGAAAATAAATACCAACAATTAATTATCAAGTACGTTGCATCTAATTGAGTCAATGATTGGCAATACACTTTTAATAACGACATCCTTTTAGAACACATATATGGGTTTTCTTTGAGATTATATTGCTTGCACTTATAAGTCTTCTCATTTTTCGCAATAGACTTAATTAAAACCATTTCCCTTCTTTGTCATCTCAACAAATAATGAGTTGTTATTAAGCCATTTAAGTATTTATTCCAGAATGATCAAGGAATGAATGATGCAGTTAAAACAGACAAGATGGAATATGTGAACAATTTCGGAAATATTACGTAAAAATTTTGGGTTCAGATTCATAAATCGATTTTAAAAATCAAAAATCAAAATTTAAAATTTTTCATTCTGAGTGAACAAATACCCAACAACTTGAACGGTATTTCTGAAAGAGGGTGCAATCACCCACATGTGAATTTTTGAAAAATCTGTGGTGTTTCTAAAATCTGCGTGAGTGGGATGTATATTACGGTGATTCAATCAGTCAATATGTCAAAAATGATTATTTGATGGTATACATAGATGTATCAAATCCGTCTGTATAATAATCAGTTGGACCTTATACTGTTATTTATAATCTAATTAAATACTTAGCCATTTTGCAAATACAATAATGGACTATTGTTGCAATTTAATGACACGAAATAGTAACAAATTGTGTGTATTCATTGTTAATCTTTTCTCGTCTTACTGTTCTTTTATATGTTTGTACTTGGGAAACCATTGCATAAAATAGACATAACCAGAACAGTGAATTAAAAATTTGGTTGCTGTTAAGGAGACGTTGAATAATAATTAAACTGTGGTGAAAGGCGTGAACACAGAAAACAAATGTTAAGAAATACTGGCGTTGGCTTTTGGTTACGGTGTTGGATATGTATTTTAGTTATTTTAAATGATTTTCCACCAAAATGTCAACACGATTGAAATGATTTATAATTTTTTTTTGTAATTTATAAATTGTATTTTTACTTGCAGGCAAATGTAACCAATCGCTGGGCATGCAGTCAGGAGCGATTCCTAATAAAGACATCAAAGCGAGTTCCTTCTACGACGTAAGCGTCGGATCCCATCATGGAAGGTTAGTTTTTTTTTTCTATTATTTAAATTCAATAAAAAATAAAACCTATCTTAACAACACACTTCTAATTTCAAACTGTCTCATCGTTTAGATCAAACATAATTTCAAATTAAAATTAGATGTATCTTACCAACACACCTTTTATAAAACTGAAACTGATAACAAGATCACCATGCGCTGTTTGCTTGTCTAAAAGGTGTTATTTTAAAATATACTGTCATAATAAGCTGTTTTTGCACACAAATACTCAAAAAAGATTGACTAAAGACTAAAATATACGACGTTTCTGACGAAAACTGAAAGACATAAACAAACATTTAGTGAATTATTTTTTAGTAATTTGTGGGTAACGTCATGAAAACCTAGCATAAGTTTTAGTGTAAAAACCATTTTGGTCCGATGTTATAAATAAGCTTAAGTATTAAAAACAAACGAAACCATTTTGATGATACATACATACATCGTTCAATTGTACATACATGCAAATCTTCATTATAGTAATTCAACATGTATGAATTATTATTATTGTCATTTTTTGGCGGTACGATTTTTGAATAATTAATGTCAGCTAATTATTCCATTCCGCATAATTGATACACCAACGATTAAAAAACTATTAGTTTGTAAGTAGAACAATATGAAAGCAGCTTTGGAAAGCTAACACAGCCGTTTGACTTCCTTGTTTGTAGAATAAGATAAACTGAAGTCTACGATTTCGTTTAAGGTTGCACAAAAATGACATAGGAATCTTCTTACACAAAAAATTGGATGACACACGAGTAAATAAATATATTTTTCAGGCTTCTAATGAGAAGCGTATTATAAATCATTATTTAAAGAATACGATTCTTACAAGATATCAAATTAGTCATCACGGAATAAGCTTTACAGCGTAAAATTATTAGTTGCAATAAAAAAATGCAAAAAGAAATCATAGGGCTGAACAAATCAAAGTTGGGCTCATATTATATATTTGAATCAATTGTGTATAAAAAATCTACTCTAAAGTAAAATTGTGATACAATTAGAAACTTTTGTCTGTTTCCAATCCATGTTTTATTTTATTGGTTGAGGGTTTTTCTGAACTGATTATCTACATATGTTATATCACCACGTATATACGAAATACTTTTTATGCAATTTTCATTATAAATATTTCTTATATTTTTGATATTTCTACTATGAGTTTATAAAGATTTTCTGTATATGTATTGTATTAACTTTGTGCGAAAACGGTTAAGTAAACTGATGGTATGGAACACGCTTTTACTATTTCACAATCTCTATTTGTTTTCTTTTTATTGTACAAGGACCCATAATTTATGAACCGTTCAGAAACCAAAAACTCGAGTCAATAAGGCGTACAATGAATAAACTGATTTATTCGCTTTATAATGTGAACAATTCACATTATAATAGATATGTGTCACTCGAAGAATACTGGCTGTTCTATTAAAGTTCTAAAAGACGCTTTGAAAGCGGTTAGGAGAGTCCAGTCCATTTATAAATGTTTTATAGCAGTCTTATCGAAGGAAGAGAGCTATTGAAAAGGTGTTCTCATTTAAAACATGTTCTCTAAAAGCACTTCATGTCCATTTTATTTTTGGAAGAGTGTTTACATACATAAAACGAGCATTATGTATAGTAAACTATAGTCTGGCGAAGATACAATGTTTATTGACATATTGTATATCTATATTATTTTGAAAAGTTGATTTATGGGGAAATACAATCATTTTTCCGGTACAACTACTAGTGACTAAATTTAAGCTTTTTAAGACTTCTTACCCATGTAGTAGCCATTATTAGTTGAACTATTCTAATTAATTAATTTAAGGCAGTGATCTGGTCTAGGATTCTGAAAAACCCATTTTTTTATTGCATATTTTCAATGTTTCAAATTTTGAAAATTTGTCCTTGCAAGATTTTTATTTAAATTGTAATTATTGCTAGAGATAAAACTACTTTAGTGGCGTAGAATCTAACCAATCTGCGCGATTTTAAACTTTGCCTGCAACTTTAAACACGTTTTTCTCGGAATTATTTTTCGGTTTTTTTCAAAAATAGTTTCCTTGATATCTAAAGTTCTACATAACCGATTTAGATTAAATTTAATGTGTTTTTTATACATTTCCTTATGGTATATACTAAGATTATTAAAAAATTAAAATTTTTACTATTTTAAAAAAATTGAAAAAATCAAAAAAACGGGGAAAAAAAGTTTTGTTTTCAAACCTTCGCCATTTTGTGAAAAAAATATTTTTTGACTTGGTTCTAGTATATACTAAATTGCATTTTTATTAATGACGAATATAATTTTTTTTTATTTTATGTTACTAAAAAAGTTGGGATCGTGGCAACTATGGAGCGTCATTTTTTTGAGACCCCCTACTTTACCAGCCCGTAACATTTTAGGTTTTTAGTTTTTTGGTTTGAATATTTTTTTGTATATTTTTAAAATATTAATAAATATCTGGCCAAAAAATGGATGTTAATTTGTTATTACTTTTTTTTCTAAAGCACTTGCAAAAACACCTAAAATTTCAGCCTCTAGACCGGAATACTGCCTCAAGTAAAAAAAAGCCATAGCAACCATGTATCCAAGCATAGTAACATTATTTACTATTATTGGTATTGTATTGACAATTAATTTTATGTGGTCGTTTAAGGTTACTTTACGAAGCTCGACATGATATTTTTAGAATGGGGTGTTACAGGAACAAGTACCCAAGATTTTATTCCTTACAGCTTAATTTATAATATTGACACTTGCTTTGCCATGCAGTATAGACTGTCTAGCCTTAAAATGAATAAAATATGTGTGAAAATGGAACCGTGAAAATGGAACCATGAATATGTTTCGAAGATTAACATTATTTTTTGCTTCGTGTTAGTAAAATAATTATATGGCTTTGTACGTGCTAAATACCAAGGCATATTTTATATTGCAAAAAATGCATTGACTTTCAATGGATTCGGCAGTAGCTATGTGAAATTTCATTTGAATATAAAAAAAAATACTGAATATGATTGCACATTCAGTATTTTGTATTAAGTACAAAAAAAATGTCATATAATCCTGTCAGCGAAATCTGATTATTTCTTTCATTTGACGTTGTAATACGTTTGACTCTTAAAGAGGCGATATACGGGCCATTATTTGTGGAAAAAAAACGTTTTTTTCGATTTCATAATATGCAATAATTTTCAAAATGGAAAGCTTTTTTTGCCCTTTTAAAAATGTAGTTATTTCAAACAAAGATACAAATAAGCTTAGGTATTAGAGTGGTGTTGAGACCCATTCGTTTTCATGGTAGACTACGTAAAGCTTTTCAAGGTATCTTTGTCTTGAGATCTCTCTCACCCGCAATCTTCTGAGTTGCTCTTGCTATTATCCACTCTTCCCACTGTGGGGAAGCCCAGGGGTCGAGTGCGTATTGGGGTTGTTTCATATGCCATGTGGACAGCTTTAGGTCTTTCTTATCTCACAAATCGACCGACTCATCTCTGGTATTCTTCCTAACAAGGAATTGATTGATTGGATAGGGCCCAAATTGCTTGAAGAGTTCATTACTTGGGTGGGTTAATGCGATATTGTTTTTTTCAACACTAGTCCAAGTGGTTAAAACATAATTTTTATATACAAGTATGCACCGTCGGAGACTATATTCTTTTATATGCTTATAAAGCTAAAGTACGTACATATCTACTGATCATTGCATATCTAAAACACAATTATATTTTACGCCCTTTTGGATCTGGATGTTAATTTAATGCATCGGAGAAATTGGAGGTTTTGTTGTGCCTTATGGATATTTATTTTGAAATATATTGGTATCCAATAATATACAGAGAAAGATATTGTCACACGAAAGTGTATCCGAAAAAATATTTTTCTTAAGCGTTTGAGTTTCCATGACTACACTACGAAACCGTTCGAATATCACATCATTTATCGGATATACAATAATAAAGTTGAATCTGCCTTTTTTTTGAGAGCATGTCTTGTCAAAATGTCAAGAACTTAAAAAAAGCGCTGAGAATTATTGTTTGACTTCTGCTATTATTATTATGTTTATCACATATTTTATTATGTATAATTGAGTTAAATAGATTAAAACCTTTTTATTTTTCGAAATTGGGAGACCGTATTTTGTAATCATTTATTAAGTGCACCGTTTTGTAGAAACGATTTGTTTACTGGCTCTTATAATGTAATTGGTAATCAGCATGGCGCATTTGATGGCCAATTGGAAAACATATAGATTTGTGCACTCCGTAAAAATTGGGTTATCAGTGTTATCACCGTCTCATCTATTAGAATCATATCATGTTGATAGTTTGAACGGTATATAATTGATAGAAATAATGGTTCACGTATAGTAAATAAAGCTCATGACTGGTTTTGCTGACAACGCTTTCATCAAATCAGTTGAAAATCTTCATGATGAGCCAAAGTGAGTCCTGAGTTTTTTTCGTGTTGACTTCGTGATGGATATTGATAGCGTTATTAACGACTAAATATGGGACATAGTGGAGATCATACCAGCTCGGTATGAATTAAAGTAGATTAAGAATATCAGCAATGTTAAAAATATTCTTCCACTCCACTGAAAATCCAGTCCACTGAATATAATATGATATTTCATATAAATAGTATATTTTTTTATTGCTAGTGGGGCGGCTTTGAGCTCTTGCGGGATAAAACTATTTGCAGCGCTTTTCGATTGCAGTCGAGGTAAACGGCAGCAGGAAACCTTTTACTGTATTTCAATTTAACTATTAACTTTTACCGCGCTGAAAACAGATTGAAAAGTTACAAAAAAGTTCATAGAAAATACCTTACATTTTCCAAGCTACGACACCTTTTACAGCCATTCTTTAAAGTATTTGGTTTGTTTTACTTGCTTTACTTTCTTTAATATAAAATGTTTTTCAATAATATTCGCGAGTAAAATGAAACGGTAATATTCTCAATATTGAAACAACATATTCAGAAAATTTAAAAAAATATATGATCGTTAATATGGAAGTTAAATATGTATATATGTACATATATAAATATATATTGAAATGGGACAGTCGCGATACATCGATTTGCATGATAAGATTAAATAATTTGTTATACTAATTTGTATACGTAATGAAACGGGCATATCTTTTTCATATCTGCTATTTATTCAATGCATTTAGCCACCGTATAGAATCTCCGAAATTCTCTGTCTCCCGATAAACTTACTGAAGATCGAATAAATCTACTGTAAAATGACTTTATGAGACAAATTTAATCTCGTAAGCACTGTAATCATAGTCAACGTCTTGACCATTCGGCTTAAGACCGGTTCACGGTTTTATTATTAAAATAATTTACATTCCAACAAAATATCAATATTTCACAACCCTTTATAAATTTAAAGTCTAAATTTGTTTTTCCTGTTTTGTAACTAATTCATCATAATACAATCTTAAAGGTAATTAAATAATGAGTTTGTTTGCAATATAATAAAAGACCATTGTCCGCTTGGTTTATTTTCATATGCTATTATAGTAGCTGGCATAATTAAATCTTATTATTTTCTTTTATCAAAATAACGCCCGGGGTAATGAATTTATATTTATGATCACACACCTTCATGATATATTCCACCCGAGTCTCGCATTATATCGTAGTAATTATTTAAAATTGTATGTTCCCTGGAAGCGAATAAAATGCAAGTTTCCCTTTGGCTGAGGGCTCGGGAAAATGACAAAGGATCCAGGACCTAAAGGTAAACACATGTGGGAATACATGCTTACTTTCGTTCTCCGCCGGTATGTCATTGGTCGTGAACCGTTCATGAGAGTTGAACAACTACCGACATTAAGGGATACGTAACTTCTCTTTTATGTGATGCCTTAAAATACGTTATTTACAACGATAATAATTTATACTGACATTTGAAATTAGCTCGCTACTCAACTGCAGCTTTGTATGGATGATTCCTCACGCTATTTCTAGATATACTTTATATAGTATCTACCATGGCACGTCGCATTAAAAAATTGTAAGATTTCCGTATCGTTGAAGGTTTTTAACTTTTATAACTAAAAATCAACTCACTGATGTACAGATAATATATAAGAATTAAGGATATCAGATTTATATTTCTTATGTTTTTTTAATAACGATCAAGAGTAGGGGATGTTAGATAGAAATGTTTTTAGTGTAGGAAAATACTGTTTACTTCCTTAAATGTAATGGAAATTTCGTCGTCACCTATATTTCTTCTTAGTAAAATTTTATTTTTTGTCGCATAAAAAAAATCAATTAAATAAAAAATATAAATAAAAATCATTCGTCATTAAGAAATTGAATGTTTAATTTATTTATAAAAAACTAAACCAATCCAAAATCAGGGATATTTGACGTCAAATTTGAATAAAGGTTACGTATAGAAGTGGTTTTAAATAAAGTACGCATATTATAATATATCATTGATTTCATGTTGTCAGTACAATTTAAAAAGAGATCACAGAATATATGAGGGGTTTAAATGCATAACCGCCTCTCTCCACAAAGTCAAATTGTTCAGCAATCGAAAAAAAAGATTATAATATTAGAATAATTTGAAAAGAGAACACAAAACGTTTGTATGGTGACAGGGTGGTAGGTCAGTGTTCCCTGGTTTGTGATTCGTGCATTTAGATTGCGGCGGTTTTGAACTCCACATATGGTTGAGAGAGGGGGTTATGCATTTGATGTCGATTTTAAATGGCTTAGAGGTAATTTTTCGTTGGTTTGAAGATTGCAGGGTATAGAACGTAAGAACCGGATCATTAATCAATCATTATCTCAAAAATGATAATATATGTATAGTGGCGGTTATGCTTTTACACCCCTCTATAAAAAATAAATAAGATTGATATTCCTGGTCAAATAACTGGCCATGTCAAGCGTTCATGTATGAAGAGGTTTTAAATCAAATACATCCAGAGCAAGGTGACATTCGACATCTGCTTTCTCGTCTGGTCACGCTTGTCGGCAGAAGCTTAGGGCTTCCAATCCCGGGCCAAAATTATGATCCCGGGATTTGGTATATTTTTCATATTTATTAAATTTATAAACATAGAATCTTAGAGGAGCATTTATTTTATTTGTAATATTTTTTAAAAAAATATTTTTATTGTTGTAAAATGAGAGCAAATAATGGAAATAAATAATATTTTTACTAATTACAAATTCATACCATTAAGATGTTGGGATCGAGTTCAGAGTTGTATCTATTTGGCACTCACTATGTCACTCCATGGTGATGTGAGAGAATTTTTACTATGGTTTTGTACAGACTTAATAATAAACATATATACTATTGGAAATTATTTCAAGAAGGTTCAGTAAGATATCGAATATGAAAAAAAGAATTTCTTCGGTAATTAATGTCATATTATGTATTGTCCATCTCTGACTAAAACAATATAAATAAAAAGGAAAAAAATCTGACAAAAGCCTCTGCCATATACAATGCGTGCGTGCTCTGTCCAGCAAAATGTTTTTTAAAATTTGCGACAGATATTTGCAGCGATATAAAAGATTTGAAATCAAGTTTGTTTATTCAAACAAATTTAAAAAATAAAACATTTTTTTATATTTATTCCATATATTTTACGGTGACTAAGAAGGTTTCGTTTATCATGAGTATTATCAACGGATGAAAAATATGTACAAATAGGTATGGTATATCAAATAAGTAAAGACTTTCGAAACAGATTTTAAGTACATTTCAACTAGATATTACTTGAAATAATTTCACTGTGATCTAAGCAAAATTACTAAATATTATGTCAGAACTTATCATGATAGTCATCTGGTTGTCTTATTGATCGCGTAATCTTGCTCAAATATAACATTTTTCATATTTCAACATATTTTGCATTCGTCTAATTTTGAACAGTAGTAACCTACCGTATACTGTTCCGAAGTACCGTAATTTACTAAGTTGGTTTACACCCTAAATTAACAAATGCAATGATGATAAAGAGCCTAAGCCACTCTAAATTATGCTTTATGACTCCCAATTGAGACAAAATGCAGCAAAGGAAGTAGGAAAACATTTGTAGTTTAATTTCCAGATGAAAAAAAGCTGTGGAAGTGACGAATAAAATCTACCAATGGTAGATACACCTCAAATGACTTCAAAGTGAAAATATTGAAGCCGTTAACGAAGATATTGTATAATAATACACCTCATAGCACATTACAATTGGAGAGGCCAACAGTGTTTTTTTTACATTAACAGCCAATTGCTCACTAATAAAAAATTGTTTTACTAGAGAAGAAATATTGAAAACGGCGCTGTAGTATTTGTTGCTTCGAAACAAAAAAAATCTTTATACATACAATTCTTTGGATATAACGGACAAAATTTCTGGACCAATGTGAAAACTTTTCTGTGAAATAAACTTTTGTACATTTTTATGATATCATTTAATATTTTTTATCCGCTTAAATATACGTATTGTGCATTTTTATTTTCTCAAAAATAATAAACATAAACCCATTCATAAAGCCACCGAGAATTCAATAAATAAACCGCACAATATTGTTATATATTTGATTTTGTTAACCTACCTAGAAAATGAGTGAACATAGAAAATATATTTGCTAAACTCGTAACACGCCATCCTAAAAAAATACAATGCCAGGCCGTGGAGTAGCCTTCCTCTACTACTTTAAATTGCTATTATGCCTATTTTTGAAGCGAAGAAACAAAAGCAAAACAATTCTTACATATGTACATACACTTTTTCAATTAATTGCAATGGCTCAACTATCTTTGGATATTGCATGGCTAATCAAGTGACAAGAGAACTTTAAAAAATCGCTAAGAATATTGTTACATGTTTCGTGTTTTGATTATCTAAGTCTAAGCCTACCCACAAAATGTGTGAAAAGAGTACGTATATCATATTTCTTTAAGAATAAAAGGCGAAATTTAAGTGCTATACGGTAGCTTGCAAGAGCGTAGTCACAAAAATAAAAGTACATCCAATCATCTTTTTGCACGGTTTCGAAATAACACGGCTTACAAAAAGGTACTGAATACGTTATCAAAAATCATACACGGAACTAACAGAAATCAAATCACAAAATATTCACATTCAAAACAGATGAAACAAAACAAACACAAGATTTTGATATTATTTAAGATAACCTCGAAAATGCATCTTCATATAATATTTCCAGATATGAGAGTGATTTTTCGCCAGCAAAAAATATCAGTAAATGGGCAATGTTATCATCAAGTAGCGACACTCGAATGAATATATTTGTATAACTTTTACAGATATTATTATGTCTAAATAATACTTAAATAAATTCGAATTATTTTTTATTTCCATAATTTTGTATTTTGAGTTGATTTTAAGTTACGAAACCTATGAACCATGTTTGTACATGGGGCTTGTTGCACGGTAGTCTTTGAAAAGTATTCCCCGTGTAAAAAGAGGATCGGGTGTATGTAACAAAATATAGCATACACATTCGCGTCGGCTCGTCTGATATTTAACTAGGAAGCTATTACGTACGGCAGCTGCGACTTAAATGGCTGTATTTCTGACAACGCCTATATAAAAAAAGTTTTCGTTTACACGCCCAATAGGTCGATGTACAAGATTTAGAACAATTATCAGTCTCCTTAAGATGTCATATGCCTGCTCCACAACTGGTTGAAAAACAGGTGATGGGTTTTCTTTTAAAACCTGTGAGAAAGCTGTATGAATTAAAAAATAGTATACTCACATATTTAAAGTTAAGCTTCAAGTAGGTAAGAGAGTTTTATTTTATTCAAATAATTATGACTTTATTTATTAAGCTCAGTATTACCTTTGAGTTAATCGAATAGAAATAAATTGAAATGCATAATTATTGATGATCATTCATTTTATTTGCTTAGTCTTTTGCATTATTTTATCTATAACTTCATACTCTTATTGCGTGCTTCATTTCAAAAGATTGCAAGGAGTATTTGTTAACACCCTGATTTAAAAAGTAGACAAATTAGTCAATTGTTCAATGTGCAAAACACATCTATATTTTATTATACCAAATATTTATGATCACAATTTTCATAACGGCAATTAGATCACAATTTAAAAATGGGAAGAACATTAATTCTACGTTATACTTCGTAGATATTTTTATGAAAATCAGATCTGAAGTTACATGTATAGTACATTTTGGATATTAAGTTTTTTTTAAAACAGTTCTAATCACCAACTATGTACATATAAAATATAAGTTATGTTAATCTTTTTCGTATCAGAGCAAGTATGAAAGTCTATGATGTTCTGTTTATATTGATATAAATATAATTATCTTCCTTGTGTTGGTGAAAAAAAACAGGTGGGTCATTATAACGCGACGGCTTTTAGTGTTTGGAATGGGATTCCGTTTAATTTTTTTCACGCTACTTCGAAAAATATGATGATTAATATTTTTAGATATATCAAAAACGGAAATTAAATTTCTAACCACATAACAAAGAGGCATCCGGAGCTTTCTTAATAGCCGCCACACATTTTTCCCTTTCTTAAGAAATCTTAAAATGTATTATAATTTATTCCGCGGAAGAAGCAGGGGGAATAAAGAAAAACTTAATTCAACCGCCTCCATTTATAATGCATTGTTCCGGTAGGCGATTATTAAATGATCCCAGGGGTAAGCCCATATAATTTATTTACATAATGAATATTAATTGTCCAACTTACATTAAATATCCGGAAAAGTTATGAAAAAATGCAAACGTATTAAGCGTGTTTGGTATTAAAGGTAAACAACAGAATTTCTTTACTATTACGAGATTTGAAACACCTGCGTTGTATCTCATTTTGAAACGCATAAACTAAAACAAAACACCAAACATTTGCTATGTACGTATTTACTATATAGTGATAATATATATTATACAATTTAGAGTGTCACAATGACTCTACTAGTGAATTGCCGTATATAATTATTCACTGATTTGTTATTATCTTTAGTATTTGGACAAATAAGCATAATACATGATAACATACAAAACACATTTGCATCTCATTTCTGTAAAAAAAATGTTTTTTTTTTTAAACTGCATTGAATTTTAATTATGAGCCTTTCTTATAAATAAATGACAGTCTACTAACCAAAGGATCTTTTTCCTACGCCCCCCGGCTCGTTTCTCATTCTTCTGAGACTGGGTAGGTAGCGGGTGGCAAAGGGAGGTTAAACAGGGGAGAGTGGACTTAATGGATCATATTGTGTAATTAAAATGTTTCACAACACCCTTAAGTGTTATTTGTTGGACTGTGAGCACGCATATATTTAAATATTGGCCGTAAAACGAAAAAGTTTATTTTCCACCTTAAAATAAATTACGGCCGGGACTTTAACTTTGTTGCTTCAAGAGAAAAAATGGCCGGTAAATAAACAATAATTAAGATTTAAAGAATGCTTAAGAATATTTATTTTATATTCACTGAACTACTATTGCATACAAAGTGCAAGCTTAGATAAGTAATCCAAAGAAAAGGCTGAACCAAAGGTTGAACTACTTAAAAATTAAACATATTTTTTCATAATCTTTTCAAACTTTTCCCCAATACAACATTTCTTTTCAATTTCGCACGATTATATTAAGATAATTTACTATAAAAAAACGCACAGAGAGTACATATGTATATAATGTAATCTATTTATAAAACAAAGTACTCATACCAATTTTGCCTGCGAATAGAGCCTTTTCTTCAGTCAGCAAATATTATAATTATTACAAAATTATATTTACCAATAATTATTTTTTTATTTGATTGGGTGATTTTTTTATAAAAAACATTTTTTAAATGTAATAAAATACTAACAGTAATTAAGGTAACGCTAAGCACCTCTTTTATCATAAGTATTTTGAATAATTTAGTTTAATCAAGTATTTTTTTAAATATCTACACACAAACTTTGAGCTGGGAATCAAAATCGCGTATAGTAATCCATTATACACAAAGTGTAAACCAACGTAAAGTTTTGTAAATCATACATAATGCTTGCATGAATATAGGAATTTACTTAAAAATATACATAAAAAATCATATTACCAAGTAAACAAAAGCTTAGTCAAACAAGAAACATCAAACAATATGGGAAACCTGAACTTGAGTAGAAAATAATTATGTAAATAAAATTTTACAAAAATTCAAAATAATTTCAATATAACTTTATCTTACATAAACATAATTTTTTTTTACAAAAAAAAATTCAACAGATGGTGTTGTTTACTTTGCATAATAATATTATCCTAAATACACATAACCTCAATATTTTCCATAAATAATTGTTTCAAGCCGTAAAAAGCGGAGATTGTTCTGTACGTATTTCTACATATGATTGGAATCAATGGAAACCAATGGAAGTTTTTACTAATTTTTGATAGTGTGCAGTGTATGCACGTATTATATTTAATTTATCGCTATTTTGGTATTCTTGGTTTTTATAGAAATTTAAATCGCATAACCAATAATATTGTTTTTTTATATATTTTAAGACAATGCACATAATTTTAAATAATTAATCAGAACTATCTATTATAAAGTGATCATAAAGATCTTATTTAAACAGCCAGTCAAACGACAAATAATATATATGAAAAGAATTGTTTATCTCTTTGGCAAATGGAACCGGAACTCAGGCGATGTTTGAATATCTCGAATTGCGAAAATTGAATCTACCAATTCAAAGCATTCAAATGTATGCACATCTATGTAATTATAAGTAGAAACTACTAAAAATATATTTTGATTACTTAAAACAGAAAATAATTTTAAAATATGTAATTTTTTTGAAAAATATTATTCTGCTACAACTGAAGACCAAATGAATTCATGATTTTGGTATCAGTTCCACCGATGCATGAATAAGACATTATTATTCAATGTTTTTGCTAGCAATTTATTGTGAATATTGACGGTGAAGCCTCGTTTTCATGGGTTTTTGCATGCCAATAACAAAACAAACACTAAGTAATAAGGAAAAGTTTCCAGGATTGAGCTTTGAAATTGCACAGACAGTGAAACATGTGCACTTTGCTTACATCAAAGCCCCGTGGAAAAGCTTTATTGACATTCCAACCTTTATGAAATATAAAAATGTTTCAACTAAACCCTGTCAGGCTCCTTTGTTAATTTAATATAAGACATTTTGCATTGTTTATAACTCGTGAATATTAATTTTACAGCGATGGTTACTTTTTTGAAAATACTTATATTAGATCGATAAATTTTCACAGACTCATGTAATATTTTATGTTATCCTGCCGAATTTTACAGATCCAAAATAATATATTTTTTTTTAACCATGCCTGCTCCCAACTTGGAGCATATGGACTCCTCACGGAGTTTATCTCAACATATGTTTTTCTACGAGAACTGCTTATTACTCAGTTGCTCAACCTCTCTTTTTCAAAGAGAGTAGGGATGGAAAGGATACAAGGACTAGGACAAGACTAGTGATTGGCTAATCGCTGTCACTTTGCGTCGCTCTTTGGAATCGGGAAGGTGGGAAAGGATTTTCAACAACACAAACACCCATGCCTTTGAACAGATTTATCGACTGAAAAAATCCGTTCGTACCGGGAATCGAACCCGGGCGGTCCAGCACGCAAGTCAAACGGTTGCCACTGTCCCACGCATCCGGACAATTAATAATATTATATTAAGCAATTAAATGTTTTTTGGCACTGTTTGTGTATTTCAATGCTCGATCATAAGGACATTTTCTTCTACAAACCCTTACTTGAAACCCTTGAGAATGATACTAGACGTTTGACTTAAAGAGTCAAGAGATTTTCAATTATCAAACATAATGTTTGCTTAATTAATTAATATTAATTCTACGAAACAAAAAACGTATTTTTAAAAGTTGTATGGATATGACATCAACTACATTCCACACGCGTGATCAACAAAAGAAGCGACAAGATTTTTTTCAAAAATTGAACATTGTAAGGTTATTTATTTTTTGTGAAAAGTAAGTATTTATTTTAAACTAGCTGTACCCTGCGCGCGTTGCCACGCCCTGGCAACTATAATAAATTTGAAGGAAATACATTACACCAATATTCAATTCAATTTGAGTCAATTTATTGATTTCGTTCATTTTGAAAAAAATTCGAAAATTTTTGGGGGGGAGGGGGTTGTTTGGCGGGGTGGGGTTTGGGGTGCGTATGGGGGTATGCCAAAAACCTTCGAAGAAGTGAACTCGAAAAATTCTTAAAGTTTAAAAAAACAAATTGGGGGGGGAGGTTGGGGGGTGGTTGGGGGGAGGGGTTGGTAGGCCAGAAACCATCGCGGGGGTGCACTCAATAAATATGTAAAGTTTCACAACGATCGGTCGAGCGGTTTAGTAGTCCATAGCGGACATACATACAGACATTCATTTTTATATATATAGATAGATAGATAGATACGACAATTATCATATATATACATGTATATATGTGCATTTAGTATCTATCAAAAAAGTGGATATATTATATAAAACAATAAGTAGGATTGTATTAAGCGTCCAATGTTGCAATCATATTATGTTACCATTGTCTCTGAGACAAACTAAAAAATATACCCTTGATTGTTTGATATGCTTACTAAATCGTAAAAATACATAATACTTTTACCATTTTAAAATTCAATTGATGTGTTCATAATATTCAGTAGTCAAATTTTAAAGTCTTCTTCTACAAGGAGTATAATGAAGTCGCAGAAATAAATACTGTTGTTGACATTCTCATTTATACTAAAGTATGCTAATATTTTTTTAATGCGTTTTGAATGTACAATAATTGCAAAATAGCTGCTCGATATTTTCTTAAATACTTTAACGGCTTGCATTAATAATAAATCACTTAACATTTTACAACCACTGCAGGACGCATTATCAAGGGGTGTAATACAGCTACGAGAAAATAACATTTCGTTAAATTTACATAACATCATATCTTTAATGAATATTAAGCAATATTAATGATCACTTTTAAGGTGTCATTTCTCGGTGGAAAAGCATTATTTAAATAAATAAAACATACTATATAGTGAGACTTCCTAATATTATATAGAATGTGTAAATGTGGATTTATATGTGGAAGCAGTAGTTATTATTTCCACGTGTATTCGAATAGAAAACCAAGACTAGTGTTTCTCATGATGAAAATTTTCAACCGAATGATATTCTTAAGGATTTCGACTGGGGGTGCTTGAAGGAATTTCAATAAAAAATTTGAATTGTTTGAATTTTGTTCTATTCCATGAGCTTTGTCACTAGAGACCTGGGTTTCGCCTTTCGGCATTTCATGCATTTCAAGTGCACGGATGTACTTGAACTGACTTAGATACTTAGTTCAAGTACATCCGTGCACTTGAAATGCCTGAAGATGCCTAAAAGTGAAACCCGGGTCGTAAGCGACAAAGCTCATAGAAAAGTACAAAATTCAAACAATTCATATTCATATTGTACCATAAGTATGACATTTAAGGGTTTATTTAGGGTGATGATAAAAAAAAAATTGGCTTAATTTTTTCATGTTAAACTTATAGCAATATTAATAACATAACCTAACGCAAATAATTTTATGTAATAATTAAAAAATTAGCACTGTAAACGTTGTCAAACACAGTAAAAGCATTCTTCTTAGCCAAACATAAAAATTACAAAACAAATAACATCTGTCGCGGGCAGGCTTCTACTTTTTAATTGTTCCCATCTAGATTGTTTTATCTCGTAGCTGTCTCTGTTGCCTGAACTAAGAAGAAGTATGTACTTAGGCACTTCAGACTCCCTTCACTAAACGACAAAACAATACAATTTTAAATAATGATAATATCACCAAGACAACTCGTGAATTCCGCTATTTATTTTTTTCGCCCTTCTTTCCCTGCTTTTTTTGATGAGAGTTATACTGTTTTATTAATGAGACATCAATGAAATTTTATGTTTGAATTATTTTATAATCATGAAAACTTGTTTTTCAACATGGAACTCATATGAAGCATCTACAGTTTATGGTAAGAGTATGGATATAAAGATAAAACTAGCACTGGTAGTAATCTTGTTTATCCTTAACATTTTTACCAATTTTTTTATACAGATAGAACAATTCTGTATTGTGTGGTTTGACGCCAAAGAAAAAACATGTTTTGAAATAATATTAATACATTTTTTACTATAATACCAAAACAATCAATTATTATTAAAATAATACGGCTTAATGTTGTGTTTCCACCAAATAACGTCGTCGACTATATTTATAAAGTCAGCGTTTTAAAACGGAGGCTCGTTGTAAACTTTTAAACCACGATCGAGCGGAAGTTATTTATCAATAAAATGTCAATATTAAATTTTATGAAAGCAATTTATAAGTTGTTTATTTTTTATATTAACTTGATGTGATTTAAAGCGTGTTTTTACAAAAAGCTTTCAAAGTGGTTCGACAAAATGGCAAACCGCTTTTTGCAAAGCTCACTACTTTTATACCTTCTACATAAATATAGAAAATCCGTGAGCCTTAATATTTAAAATACACTTATAGCCAAGTTGGTAGTGCTTTTTGTGGCTTAGTGGTCTTTCGTTCTATTCCGTTACGGTTTTCACAGCTTCAAATCCGCGTGAGACAGTTTCATAGTTTTTTTCAATTAATTTATACATTTTAATTTAAATGGATGGATACGTTTTGACATAAAAAATCCTTCAGTAAGTCCGATCATGTGCATATATGATCTACAAAGAAAATGACCGGCTGTGTACACATTTTTTAATTATTTTTTTTGAAAACACTATACGAACACTTTAAATGAGACTGAGACTGAAGATGAATCATTGTTTTTAACGGTCCAGCATTGGTTTGTCAATAGGCAGAATGAAACAAGAATCGATCGAATAGGGATCCAATTAAAATTGCACAGAGAATCATTTTATAACTTTTCATGGTGATAATAATCAGTAAGAAAGGATGGGGGAAGGCAATCGAATCCTACGTATCTAAGTAACTCCATCGTGTCTATTGCACATACGATACAACTTTCTAAAATGATGAAAATTGTATTAACTATCGGATAAGAGATCGGGTTAAGTAAATAAAATTTGGTAGTTGTATGCATTATTGTAGTGAATACGTTTATGACGAGTGTGTGCGGTTTTATGAAGCTACTTCAGATGTACTAAAAGGAGAAAGGTTTCAAGCGTCTGGTTTTGCTTCAAGTCACCCGGAAGCCACAAACGTGGGTTAAATTTTCCCACAATATTTGCCTCTCCTAGATGCTATCTGCGTAAAATGTTCTACGATCAAAGGGTGTCCACCTCTGATACTAAGTCATCTCTCAAATAATTCATCTACCGGTTCGGTAAGAGTTAAGTAACAATATTCTACAAAAAACACATTAATTTAATAAAAATAGCAATGACACGTTAAAATAGCATTCCTTTAATAGATTTAATAACAGAATAATTGTATTTTTATAAACAAATTGGAAGAATTTTAATTATGCAAATAATTATTTTATTTGTACGTGTCTTCTTTAAACATTTTGGGAAGAAGCTGTATTTAAAATGTCAGTTATAATAACTGCTGATGTATTAGATATTTTGATTAAAATATGAGTTAAGCTTTACTCATTGAAACATAACTCGAAAATATATTTGCGACACGTATCCCCTTGCCAGTATTTGAAACCAATCTGATAAATGCAATGCAATGCAAAATGAAATAAATTAGCTCGTATACTTTAAGTACGCTTGGAAGTTCGTTATTAGTATGGTTAAACCTTGGTATATAATTAATACTTACATATTTTCGAGAATGCATTTATATTTTCTCATTCCTTTATGAGATGATGCAACTTTTAAAATATTTTTATGATTTTATTGGTGTCTTGGAGACGAAGTTTCCAAGTTACTGAATTCCAAATGATTATTTTTTTTCCGGGCTAAATTTGGGCATTTCTTTTTATAATATTTAATGATAGAGATATTATCATCATTGATTTTACAATATTTGGTGCTTCAGTAAAATTGAGCTGTAATGTAAAATAGTATTAATTTTAGTAACCTTACAAAACTGATCAATATGATTGTTATTATATCAAGCGGTTCTAATGATTCAGTTACAATATCATACGCGAGCACCACTGCTTGCGCCTATCGGCCGGCTGATAAGGCAAAATCTGCGCCCTTTTTAAAATTAATTACCTACCCTTCAGTCGAGGGGTACGAAAATTTCTCCCTGAATTAGTTAGCATTTCCTTGATGTTCCCTTTGGTTTGAACATTTAACACAGTGCTACCACCCACAGTAAAATGAAATCGTTTGCATGACTTGATATTATTTTGAATTTTTAACATTCCTCTTGGGGATTTTCAAACAGTGTGATCTTCGTATTTTTTTAAAATTAAGAGTTGCACCAAGTGATTTATAGTCAAAATAACGAATTCTTCACCCTCAATGTGGCCTCATTGTACTGATACTTCATTGGCTGGCTCCACCGTTATTAAAGATTCAGGTTGTATATCACGCAACCCGTAGACAAGCCATTCTATCTTTTTATTGCCTACCAGTATACGTACATATATTGCTTCCGCCATTTGTCTCATGACGTCACGGAAAACCTTCGTCTGTCATATGTCCAATGTTTTGACGCTCGATTTTCGTCTAGATAGCACACAATTATTGAAACATTAATTCAGTCGTAATGAATACTAAATTTGAATCAAATTTGATTTTGAATCACTTGAATTCTGAACATGTCGTGAGTTTTGTCGTTGACGACCCGGGTTTCGACTTTTTGCATCTTCATGCATTTCAAGTGCATGAAAAAACTTGAACTGAGCACCTAAATAGGAAAATTCAATATTAATTCTAAATTACGCAATGAGTATGTTGAAATATTTTGAATTAAAGCTATGATAAAAATAATAAAACATGTTTAATATTCATTCCACAGCATTGTCAACTGACTTCAGTTGACAATGGTCGCCATGAGCGAAACCAGTCCTGATCCAATAAATTGTATGTGGAATAAGTACTAAAATGTTTTTTTATTTTTACTATAATGCCATTCCACCAAGTATTGACAGTGAACATCTTTAAAGGGATTAAAGCTATGACTTTGAAGAAATGTTATCAACAGTTGTGTTGGCAACGATGAATATAGTATAGCTTGTTGTCGTTTTTCATACCACCATATTTTGCGTTTGCTCGTGTTGAATAAGACCAGTCCTGATCATTAAAAGATATTTGTGATATACGAACAAAAAATTATGGTTTATTCACTTAGATTTATAACTTTATACTAGTTAGTCTGACGATGCTTCTCAGATGAACGAAGCACATGTCAACATGTATTACAGAACATGTGGAGTAAATAAAGTTTTTTTAAATTGTACATTAAAATGAGTTTCAATAAAGTTAGCGCTGAATCTATCGAAAGCTTTAAAAGTCTTTTAAAAAGACATATTTAATGCCGCATATCAAGTCTCTCTTAAGGCAGTATTCTGGTCTAGGATTCTGAAAAAGCTTTTTTTTTTTTTTTACATATTTTCAATTTTCAAATCTTTGAAAATATGTTTTTATAAGAATTTTGCTAAAATTATTAAAATTGTTAGAAATATAGCTACTTTAGTGGCGTAGAATCTAACCAATCTGGGCGGTTTTTAACTTTGCCCGAAACATTAAGCGCGTTTTTCTCGGAATTATTTTTCGGATTTTTTCAAAAATAATTGCCATGATATCTGAAGTTCTACAGAACCGTTTTAGATAAAATTTGGTGAGAATCTTTTTCATACATTCAGTTATGGTACATATATACTAGGATTATAAAAACAAAACAATTTTAAATATTTTCAAAAAAAAAAAAAACAGGGATAAAAAGTTTATTTTTTTCAAACCCCCGGCAGTTTGCGAAAAACATTTATTTTGACTTTGCTCTTGTATATACTAAAATTAAATTTGTATTGATTAAGATTATATTTTTTTTTAAATATTTTATGTGACAAGAAAAGTTGGGATCATGCCAACGCCCTCTATGCGCCCCATTTTTTGAAGCTCCCCACTTTACCAGCCTGTAACTTTATTGGTTTTTAGTTTTTTGGTTTGAATATTTTTTAATATATTTTTAAAACATTAGTTAATGTCTGCTAAAAAAATGGACGTTGAATTATCATTACTTTTTTTTCTATAGCACTTGCAAAAACACCTAAAATTTCAGCCCTTAAGTTTGAATGCTGCCTTAAGTTTGTTTTACAAAAACAGCGGCAGAACATCGCGAAAACGTCGTATATTACGAGTAATACAGCTTGATGTCAACAATAATTGCATCGACCATTACCTTGGTCATCTAATTATTCTAATTAATATCACCCTAACACTTTAACAATGTTTTTTGGGATTGAACCTTGTTGTAACTGCTCGTATTAGCCGTATTTCTTATACTGTTCAGTGCTTATAATATGCCACGTTGCATTCAACATAAAATTAGCTATGCGAAATATGCAAGGTTGCTTTGATATCATATTGTTAGACGAATCATTCAAAATATATATTTTTTTTTTACTACGGTTGACAATGTAAATTATGATTTTTAATTGTTCTTTGAACACGATCAGTTTTTCCATTTATCTGAAGTCAAAATGAGAATTACTAATACAAAACATGAGAATGTTAAATTTAATGTTCCTAACAATTTTTTGAGGAATCGCGAACACGAATTATTGCTTGTTCTTGTCAATGAGGATACCGCTAGACATATTCCACGTGGACATGAGTGAGTTTAGAAAAGTACATTTTTTATTTCTTAAAGTTATTTTTGTGGGTGCTAACTCAGATAACGTCTTTGCGGATTTTCAATTTTTTTTTTCTAATTGCAAGATTTTTGCAATGAGGACAAAATGTCATATAAATAAAAAATACATATATTGAAAAGATAGACACATACTAAGGATTCATGTGAAATTTCTGTTTTCAATAATTACATAAAACACTCAAATGGCGGTTTCATTCTTGTATAAAGCCTGTGAATTTGTAATGAAATACTGATTATAATGCTACTTAAACTCGAATTTCATTCAATTGATAAAATCAACCATTAGTTTTTGCCAGGGTCTTTTCAAATCCAGGCTAATTTTTGTACAACAAATAGTGTTTTATTATTTTTTACATAATCACGACCTAGAAAGGCACATTTTATGTATAGTTAAAATTATACATACCTACTATAATCAACATTTTGTGGTTGAACAAATATGGGCAAAAGGGGTTGATGTTACTACGCAAGTCACCTTATTTGTGCTTACAATGGATCATTATTATATAACTAAGGGATTTTAATTAATTTGGCAGGGCCGAAATATGCGAAAGCTGTGTTTATACTCAATGTACGACTGTTTAAGCATTGTTTGTAGGTGCTAGTGTTTCCATTAATTTGCCAACTCGGCGTTGGCGTAAAGGAAGGCTTCTCAAACAGTGATTTTAAAATTAATAATCAACATTATTATATTCCAGTTGTTTTATATTCACCTTTCTTCTTAGTTTACGCTGTGTATAGTTATTTAGTTTGAAATAACTGTTTCATATAACTTTTCATAACAGACAAGTATTGTGTAGAGTAATTTTCATTGAAACATGTGTTATGTACATATATTAATGAGTTAAAAAGTAATATTTTTATGATCAACTAAATGATATGTGCTTGATAAATTTTAGAATTAAATTTAAATTGGTAAAGATCAAGAAGTGTATCAAATATAATAATTTATTTCATTTTTTTTCTCAATTACGTAATATTTAAATAAAGCTTCCTGCCAATATAATAAAAAGAATTCTCTCGATTTTCCGTATTAAAAATCTTTTTAAATGTGTGAAATTAGTTATAAAAAAAAATACAAGCCGTGTTACTGAAAATCCATGACATATCTCGTGTGGAACTTTAATACTTGTTTTACCTCGCGATAAACAATTCAAGAATGTTTGTAATGTGACTATTTCGAAGACCTTTTGATGTTTGGCGCATTTAAGATAAACGTTTTTGACACCTAGGGAAGCTCCGGGCAATTTGTGGGCCGGACCATACATTGAGAGACGTTGACAAAAAGCTTATCTTAAGGCTAGCGTACTAACATACGTGTGAGCTTGTAATATTAGCTAGCTATTGTAATAATGACGCGTGTTTAACATTATTTTATACAAAACTTGATAGGACTGTTTCGCAGCAAAATGGTAATTGATAGTCAGTTAATACTTACTACCTCATGATAATGATCTATTATAATAATAATGTTTGATCAATAATGTGTTTACATAAATTTCGAGATTTGATATCATTACAGCCTGCGAGAACTGACTCTGCCTAGATAATCTTATATTACTAGGATTTCATGATGTGATTTAAATTTTCAAGTAAATTATATGCAGTAATTAAATCGTTAATCCTATTGATATGTCGGCAAATAATTAGTTTAATGCAGAGCAGAGGTTTCAGTGTGTGTTCCAGTAAAACAACACAATCGTTCAAAAGAAAATGACGTTTTTAATTCTTGTGAAAAGTTATAATATTTTAATATTTAGAAAATTTTGTAAACAAATTATTGTACATCTCAACATTTTATTTTTGGAAAGATCGTGTTGGTAAATCAATACAAATGTCTTTAGAGACATGTTTACTGTGCCGATTATGATCCCGTTTCTAACATTGAGTAATTTAGTGTAATTATGTATCGATTTTTTAATTAAAATGTGAAAACTCGTAGGTTTCAGCACTTTATATGCAAATAACTTTTAAAAAAATAATTTCCTATTTTCTTGTTCTATACCAATTAATAAAAATAATAACACATTTTTAGTACTTTTCCATATGAGATTTATTTCATCAGGACCGGTTTCGCTCGTGGCGAGCATTATCAACTGGCGAGCATTATCAACTATGCATTATCAGTTGATAATGCTCGCCATGAGCGAAACCGGTCCTGATGAAATAAATCTCATGTGGAAAAAGTACTAAAAATGTGTTATTATTTTTATTATAATGCCTTTCCACCAAGTATTGACAGTGAACACCTTAAAAGTTATCTATACCAATTGTTAAAATACTACATAAACATATTTATAAATATGAATAAACACCATTGATGGACAATTATTTGAAAGAATGATCTTTACATTTTGAAAGTTTACATTCTACATCGTAATATAAATTTTGATTTTATCCTAGCTAGTTATATTTAATTATTTTGTGATGCATATGTCATTAATGTAGAATGGATGTTTTTGAATACGAAGCGCTGAGAAAAAAACAGTAATTTTCATTAAGGATTATGAGCCTTGAAAAAATGGTTTTTTTAATAGCTTGTCATTTGGACGTCTAATCTTCATAAAATCGTTTTGTATAGACAGTCATTTTTATGATCCTTTAACCGGAATATAAGACAAGTTTTAGTAAAATAAAGTGAATAAATTAAATTGTAGCATCTTTGTCTTAATGATATTACTGCTTATGTTATGTTTACAAACTAAGTCATCGATTTGGATAAAAATGAACACTATTTAAGTATATTTTTTGAACAAATAACAAAGAGAAAAGTCAAGCCGACGATAGAATTTGTTTATAGATTTTAGTATTCTTTTTTATCTTCGTGTATCAAATCAGGAATACTGAAGAGAAGGCTTCAATACTGAGAACAACTTTATCTCTATCATTGTATCCTATGACAGCCTTGAGGCGGATTACACGAGCTTTCCAGTGATTTTCTTCCCATGAAAGCTCTACTTCATCAGTACAGATATTATGCTTCGCATACTTGACGCACTGCTGCTAAGGACCATTAGCCTTGTATGGCTTTATAATCATCAATTGAGTACGTTATAAAAAGTCACAATAATAAACGGGAATTCTAATTTATTCAATAAATGAGTATAGTAGTACTAAATTTGGATAAATTTTACTTAATTCTGTCAGTCAAAAATCGTTACAGCCCAAGAAAATTGACCTCATGGAATAGGAAATGAAAAAAAATGTATTTAATTCAATTGAAGACAAAGAGAAATATTATGGTCATTTTAATTCTTCTTGCGAATGAAATGTACAAAAGAACAGTCATTAATTATAAAAAATCTACAAAATGATAAACCTTTTTAACCTGGTAAAAAAAAATAGGTCAGACATAAATGTTATGATGGTTGTAAACGAGATGGCCCTGTATTCGAGCAACACGAAAACCATTATTAGGTGATTTTTAAAAAGTGAGCGCTACACAGCAATAAAATCGTTGTTTGTTCGATACATTTCATCGGTCGTCAACGAAAATCTGCGGTCTTCGCTGGACAGTTAACTGCTGTCATTTGTGTTTTTCAGCCAATTTCTTACAGTAACCTTGTACAGTACAATCGAAAGAAACGGTCGATACTTTAAGGTTATAGCGCGAGCAAGAATGATTTTGAAACCCGTGTCAGTTTCGTATTATACTGACAGATCCTTTGTAAATCCCGTTTAAAGATAATTAATAACTTAAAAAACGAGTGTCTGGTAAGCCAGAGATAGATATAGGTTATTGCAATTCCAAAATGAATTCAATATTTTTCAAACGTTGTCAAGTCAAAGTAAGCTGCAATTATTATAAAAATCCTCTCAAAGTACTTAGAGAATTTATGCTTCTTTGTGAAGCTTTTCAACTGAGCTTGTCTTCACGGGAACTAGTAGTTAATCAGACGTTCAAGCTGTTTCATTAAAAATGTGTGGGAAGATTAATGAATGTCTTATTCGTTAGCTAATCTTTCTTAAAAAACACTCCGCAAGGAATAATCGGTGTATGAAAATTTCTATTACTACGTGTTATGTGAGAACGGTTGTCTAACAACATTGAGATTTGTCTAAAAAACATATTCTCTACATATCGAATCAATAATATAATATTTGAGCGTGTAGCCTTCTCAGAATGTTCATTTACTCCCAATTATTAAAATTTATATAAATACTGGGAAGGGATAATGTATGGATTTTTTTAAACTGGTATATTTGTATGGCTTTAAATACACCGTCTAATAACTTCATATTAAGCTCAATTATAGAACGTTACATTTTTCATCGTTTCATAATTTATAAAAACGTGCTGCCATTAAAGAAAACGAAACTCTTGCAAATGACGAAGGTTAAATCAATCATTAAAAATATCCTTTAAAGTGAATTCAAACATCAAGCGAAGCTTAGCAGAAATATATATCGATTTTTTGAAATAATGCTAAATTATTATCCATACGTTGTACATGTAGACAGAGCAATTTAAGCTGTGATGATGATTAATGTCTTGTCTTTTTGTCTAATACGGAAAAGTTTTATCATCAAGTGATTTAGGTATATTGTTTATAGACATATTAACTGGTGAAAAATTTACATGAAAGGTTTATGATGAAAGTTGAAAATTATTTTCACTTAAAAGCACCGTTCATACATTAAAAATAGTCCCATATGTGAAGAGGTCCGCAGGTATAATGCAAGCCTTCAACGCAAAGTATGGTGTTCGAAAGGAGCGAAATAAATATAAATGTATTCGTTATTCAAGTTGCAAACACCTGAGCCTAATAAACACTCAGCGCAAGGTTGAGGGTGGTTTTCGGTGGGGTTGGTGGGAGGCTAGCGCAGATTTGAAAGTGTTTAGGCATTCTAACCACGTGCCTGGCTTGAACTTTACTAATGTGCACCTTTATATATCCGTCTCTTTTTTTCTTTTAGGTGTGCAATGGCGTGACCAGTGTCCATCTCGCTCTAATGACAAACCTCCGCGATGATTTTCTTTGAGAGTGCTTTGATCACATCGCACCCTCAGTATAAAATAGCAGCATCTCAAACATGATATACGTATATGTTTCTACATATAAAAGTATATAAAAAAAACTTCTACTCGTGCGCACAATTAAGTTTAATAATTTGAAAGATATTAACTCACACAAATAGCAGACAAGATAGGCCGGATCAATTTATTATTAAACATAGTTATATTGATTACATAGCATGCTATTTGACAAATAAACATTCGAATGCTTGCAATCCGACGATTGCCTGTTACTCTTTCAAGTCTAGATTTGTTTGCGTAGCAACCAACTTTGTATAAATATAAGTAACTAGCCAATATTTATAAAAGCAGTCCTGATTTGTATACAAAACAAGTAGTGCTTTATATCATTCATTACGCTACTAATATCGACAATGCCCTGACATTTGTTTTAAAAGGTAACGAAAACATTATTGATCATGTCACATTTTTTGATGTAATTGTGTACAATTAATGTTATCAAAAGAAAACTTTGGTACAAATGTCATATGTATGTAAGCGTTATAAAAGCAAATGTTAATATATTATTTAATGTATACATTATAACTAGATAAAAAATATCTAGCTAGATGAATAAAATGAAAGGATTGTTTCTTTTCTCATAACGCCACATCACTTCTATCCAAATTCTGGATTTGTTTTTGGTTATTGACAATTTGAGTACAATTAATCTATAAATGTTATTAGTTTTCTTAAACAAATTGCCTCTTTATTTGGCATACTTATAAATAGCCCTGTAACATATGTGTATATTAAAAATGATAGCAATGAGTAAAATAGATTCTGATCTTTTTTTCTTATATGAATGATTAGAAACATGAATATTGTTTTTTTTTAAGTAGCTTTAAATTGGTTAAAAAATGAGCTGGTGTATTTATTCCATTATTTTTAAGAAGAAAATATATTCTAATCTGAGATTTTTTTACGTAGTTTTCTTCATTACTGATTCATTAACTCAATCCAAGGTCTAATTAAATCTAGAAACAGAAACTTTTTGTACGTAATGTAATGTAATATTAAGATTCTATGACATGAAGAAAATACTAAAGCATAAAAAAGAAAACATGACCATATGCAATAAAAGTGAATAGTTAGTTTCCAGTAACTTAAGATTTTAACAAAATATATTTGACTCAAGGTATCCAAAAACAATTCTTTTTATTATTGGACACATTTTCAATTTGTTTTTTTCTATAATAAGAAAGAACACTCATAATTTAAAAGTTAATTGAAAGAAAAAAGTCCTTTCAGAAGTTTTTCGTCACTTTAAAGTTTAAAGCATTCGATACGGAAAGAATTAAAAAGTACAAAACTTTGTAAAACAACCTTAAAGAAATGAAAACTTCGAAAGACAATTAAGTGAGCTAGCACATTTTGATTCGGATACAAAGGAACCTATTTGTAAGAATTCAAAGAAATCGATTTTCGAGTAAATTATCTTGTATGTAGACTACACTATAAAAATAATTTATTTTATTTGCCTTGTTGGAAAAACTAGAACTTCTAAGAAGTGTCAAGTATTGAATTGAGTTTATTGGACAATTTTCAGCGTCTGAGTTCTGGATAGCGATTGCCCTAGAATACAATGAAAGTAAATGTGTATTGACCGATAAAGGCTTCGTTTTATACAAAAACATTTATATTTTATACCATTCGTCTAAATGTAAACTCGATATACTTCAATTCCTGATACAGTCCTACTGTAAAATGTGCATAAAAGACAAAATACTGCAACAAAGAATATTACTTTTATCCAGCTGATCTTGTAGTGTAGTTAATACTCATTTTCGTTTGTAGCTTTGAACGCTTGAATCCTCAAATAAACACCTTAATCTAGTATGATTTAAAAAAAATATTGCAATTCAAAATTATGAATACCCTTACCCAAACCTTAAAATGCGACTTAGAAATACATTGAGCCACTAAGTCACAACAGTTCATGAAAAATCTTTGTTCTTAAGATCAGAAATATGATGCCCCACATTGAATACATACATTATAAAAACATAAACATGACTTTCAAATAAGCAATATCGTTATTAACAAACTGTTTGTTATGTGGCATCAATTTAATTAAGAAAATATGCAAAACTTTTTGTGTGTGACAATGAGATAGTTCTCTTTTAACCAAATACCAATTCAACATGAAAAAGTTAAGTGAACAGTCACTCGTTACAATATATGATTAAAAAAATAAGCTTTCGGATGCAATTTTATTCCGCTTACATTAAACAGTGAATAATGAATTTACACCGTGAGAAGCTTTGCTTGGTAAAAAAAATCATATCACAAATAATTTGATCATGAAAACATATTGAAATATAATATACGTTGGATTAACAGTTTGCCGTCGCTTAGATTCAAATAATCGCTTTTATACTTGAAAAATGAAGTATACGTTTCTGAAATAAAACACTAATGCGTGGGAGAAACGCGTTTACCTGGCGCAGAGAAATGTTACCGCGATGACCGCGCAGGTCAAAACGATCGTATTTTCACTAAGTACAAGTTACAGTTTTCTATTCGGCTCGCATTCTCCGATATGTTTTCTTTCTCCGACGAAAAGTTATTCTGTAAAATGTGTATCGGCAAAAGTTTTTCATCGCCGGTCTCAAAAGCAGGCCGACTTTTAATAAAATTAATGATGATTCGCTGTGCAATTTTCCAGCGAGCGTGTTCGCAAAACGCTCACTTCGAGGGTCTGGCCATAATTTCGGCAATATATTGGCCAAGTAAATATTGTTTGATACGCTATTATTTTCTCTAAAGCCAACTCTACTTGTTTGTTAACATAATGATACATTTTTGTTGTTGCACCTTTCAATATTAAATTTAAATAGGTACCGATAGAAATACTGGCATAATTATTTTATAAGTTACAATGATAACAACAAAGTCTAAAATATAAATTAACTCCCAAGGGCTTAGAAAAATTGATTAAAAGACTCGCAGAGCTGGTCTACCGTGAAAAAATATCACAGTTTGTTGTTGTTGACTAAATGTACGTGTATATGTATATAAATATATAATGATTTTCTCCTATGAGTTTATGGTAAACAGTAAAGTAATGTTAAATATCATTTGTTCTTACCGAGTCAATCACATCAACTAAAATAAGCGCATTTTCATACTCACTACTGAGGTTATGGTCCGTTCGTTGGTGGTTGCAAAAACAAATGAAAATACACACCAACTAAACAATGTAATCCTGTCCTGTAACCGAATACTCTTATTCGCTTACTGTGTAAAATGCCTCAAGTTTTCGTTAAAATGTTTTCATAAATAGTTTTTTATATCGATGTATAGATTTGTGTTCGAAAGCTTGGATGCAAGTGATATTAACGATGCCCTCCTGAGGCGAAGCGAGGGCGATTTACTTACATCGATTCACTTCCTGGCCTTTTCATTTATCCTAACCTTGCACCGAAAAAAATATGTGAGCAACTAAACAACAAATGAATCTTGTAAAAAATATATACTGAGATGCTCTGTATTTGAATTCTATTTGATATTTATTGGGAGCGATCATGGTTTAAAAAACATAAGAGACATTTACGTTGTACTTTGTCCCTAATATAACTTTGAATTTTGTTCATAATTTTTTATATCAATACTAGATTACATGTTGAAGGAATTTAATTACTTGGACCTCGTTTATGGCCAAAATGGTGAGTTGGTCCCTGATTCGAAGAGCTTTTTCAGCCAATGTTGGTTTGTCGGTATCGATTTTAAGTGTCATGACTTGGCAACAAAGTGCCTTCGTCCGCCCATGCCCGTCTCAGAGTCGGCAAGTAAAACCGCTACTCACTCCACTATATTTTCTCATTGTTTTCCTGCGAGCTTTGAGTTAATTATCTAAAGACTTTAAGCTGTTTTTTAAGCTCCGGCTTGCAAACAAATATTGTTTCAATGTTTATTTTTTCCTCCTGAAATGAGCATTTGAATTTAAGGACTCAGCAAACATTTTAATGGCTCCAACATAATTCGTTTTGTAAATATCAACCGTATTTTATCAGTCTATAATAATACCACTGTACAAACATGGCAAAATTTGATAAAAGTCGTATTTAACATATATTTTAAAAAGAAATATAGCAAAAACATGCTTCTAATAGAGTCACTTTAATCATTTAAGTAAAAGAAGTCGTCAACTTATGTAATCAACGCTAAGATAAAATAATTTAGGAAACTTCATGCTTTGGATGTAAAATCAAATATTTGTATAACAGAATGATCAACAAAATACAATACTTGACTTTACCATGTACCGCAAATTTAATTGTTATCTCAATCTTTGACCGGAATGTTTAACGCTTGTATGAATAGGTGGGCCATGTTTTATTTATAAAATAAATGTTTATTGTGGGTAAACCATCATACATTTTTGTAAATATTTAACAGCCTGTGTTAGTAGATTGTAATCGTTAAACTTTTACTTAATTTTCTTAATCATCCATTCAAATCGTTAAGACGGTAGGAAAACAGTTCTTTTATAATAATTATAAATTGATTAAAATTCTCCGTATTAACTATTGGCATTTTAGTATTTTAATAAAATCAGTTAATAATAATGTATATGTTACAGTGAAAATATATTCTTCTCCAAGCTCTCATTGAAATTAAATTTGACTGCCTTATCTTCAGCCCAATGTTGGTCTGTGTTTTTCTTTGGTTCTCTTTTTATGAAAGGGACTACTTGCTGATTTTGTTTCACTCAAGCAAACCAAAATTTTGGCCGACAAATCATCGACTTGGGCAAATAATTTCAATGATCGTGACCAGTGAAGTCATGTTGTCTTACAAATCTATTACTTGATACATTTTCACTGAGAATACAGTTTCACTGTAACATATACATGAATTGCCTTAACTCGAATGTAATAAGCCAACCCACGATATATTTTTTTTCTTATAGAAGAATTTGACTAAAGTTATTTATTTATTTTACCTATCCATGTTTGAGTACGTTTACATAACGTTGAGATGAGTTTTTGAGGAAGTAAATACTTTGTTGATTTTAGCTGCAGTGCTTTTTTAGTGAATACTTTTGACTGGTAGATTTACGTAATAATCTTTTTTAAAAAATATCCACTAATTATTATAATAGTTTAGCTGTGACACTATCATATTAATCCGTATTCCTATGTTTATCATTTCGTATTGTTGTAATAATTTAACAAGCCTCTTTTTAACCATTTATTATAGTTACTCGATATATGCTTTGTGAATATTTCTTTATGAACAGACACACGAGTGCTGAAATGTTTCTGTTAATTAAAAATTTACTCTGCGTAAAGAGAACTGGCCATTTCATACATGTGTGTAATAAATTGTAAGCGTAACGCGTTTGTTTCTATTTTGGTGTTTTTTTTTACTGTACGCAATAGATTTGGTGGCATGAAAGTTGAAAAGACCACCTCATAATGCAGCAGACTAGGGGATTGTAACGACCCTACAATAGTACGGTGAAGCCACGCTGGTGGCAATGCGTTGCTAAGTCGTTAATAAATTTTTCTGTGTTTTCTTCTTAGCAGGTGAAATTTTCGGATCTGCCTCTTAACTGTCGGCGTATTTACTTCTCGTAACTCGAGACGAGCAACTGTTGGTCAGAATTCCTTAACTGAATGATACAAATTTGAATTGAAATACGCTTTTTAATATACCATAATAAACAATCATTCATTGAAGGAAAAGATATTGCTGATAACTAATTCAATTTTTTGAAGCATTCCCTGTTTTAAAGTATATTAATTTGACAGCAGAGTCAAAAAGTAAATAACATAAAGGTACCTATTTAATGCTAAATGCTGTTCGATTCTTAGGAAAATAATTAAAAAATCAATTTGTTTCAAAGCTTTGTGCCCAGAGAGTGATCACTGGGCACATAGACTTCTTATTCAGATTTTTAAAGAAAATTAAATCTGAATGCTCAGTCTTTATTTTGAGAAGAATGTTAGATATCTGTTTACAAAAAGTCAAGTGAGATAATAGCTCGTTCGAAGATTTGTTATCATCGTCGGAAAGGTGCTTAAAAATGATCATCGTTATCAAATTGAAGCATCGATGTATAAAACTAACGATTCATTTACTGAATAACCAAATAGAAGTAGAGACAAATAAAGCGTAAGGGTGTTTTAGTCTTGACGTTGTAATAATCTGAACTGAAAAGAAAACATCTCTTCAGCGCAGAAAATATCAGAAGGAATTTTTATTGCATTAGATATTATACCGGATCACTCAAATCTGCTAAAAGGTTATTATTTTTTCAAGAAAAACCTCTTTGAGATGGTCTCATTGCAACCACTTGTTGTTTTTCATTCGATATGGATGCTTCATGGCATTCATAAATCTTTATGATTATGCCATTTCACGACCTAAATTGAATGTAAATTTTTTTTTTTTTCACTGTTGATAATATATATTTTTTCGATACGACGAGTGCTCAATACCAATTTAAGGGGTGACATTCTAAACGATATTGATATAGCTTGAAACGTATGGTTTATTGGAGCTCGCAATTGCTTTAAGTGGATTTTGTTTCATTAAAGGAAATTGCAATGCAGTCTGAACAAAGCTATGGTAAGTAAAGGCGTCCATCGTTGATGTTTATTCATTTTTTATTCGTTGATATCAACAGTGTCTACGGCCCTCCTACATTCAATATTTATGACGAACACGCAATGCCGAAATGGCAGAGAAATTTATTTGCCCTGCGTCTTGAAATTCTGTTAGCGAAGGATTCGAATAAATGGGGAGGGAACGAGTATTTTGCATCAGATATATTCAATCTTTTACCTAGCAGATTTCTTTTTTATCAGACTTCTTTTTAATACTTACTGATTTGATCAACAATACAGATGCCTACTGTTTGCAAGCAAGAAACAGGTCAAATTACTCTATAATTTGCTCAGATATGAGTCATAGTACTAATCTTATACTATCTATACATGAAATGATAATGGCAATACCAAACTTCATACTATTCGAAATCTTCTCGTATATTTTATTTTAATCAAACACACAAATTACTGATATATCTTGATAAGAGTATAGTTTATTTAAAAATAGAAGACGTCAGAGGAATAAATAATTAAGAAAAAACGATTATATTACGTAATGGATCTCTTTAAATATTTCAATATCTTAGGCATGGCAATCTTATAAGACTAGTGTAGTCAAAATCAAGTTATATCTGAACAAGTTAAGCAAACCTCTGTCACTAGGTATGACGCTTACTGTGATTGCATACGTTTAACTTCTGCCCTGTTCGGAAGTGATTCACACGTTTTCGAAGACATTCGAGAACTATCCACAAGGTTTACTCGGTGGAACTGGCATAGTGAAGGAATTGTTCTGGAATTTTAGAGAGGAAGCAAACATTGTTGCAAGGCGGCCACATGTTCTTCATAAAGAACAGACAAGGATGAAAATAAATAAAGTAAAGCATAGTTATTATCGCCAAACAAATATGATATTTTTGTTTGATAACAACTGGTGTTGAATATTGATAAATAATTAGTGTCTTTTGCTTAGTTGAGGAGCGTTGCATAACGCCATTTTTCCGTTAATATTACATGACTTGTTTTCTTTGGTGCGTTTCCCGTTTTCGTAAAATACCCGGAGAAGAGCGTTATTATATCGTCTACTTTTGCTTCGAGAGAGGAAAACAAGGACTTGTACAAGTTGAAATAATACATTATTTAATTTCGTTTGTTTACAGTATTGTCGGATCTCCGATTTCGTAATAAAAAAGCCCTACCGTGCATCATTTATTTCATTTTTCTCACGTTCCTTGCTCTCTTTCGTCATTATTTAAGCAGAAATACGGTAGAGTGATTTTGCAAATAAATCCCTTGCTCTTTTTGTATTTTTATTTGAGGAATAAAGTCCGTTTAAAAATAGACCGGAAACACTTAAACTAATAATAAATATACGAAAATCACTCCTTTGTTTCCGTAAATTGGTTTTGACTGAACACATACATATTTACCTACATATATGCAATATAATATATTAACATTATCGATACACGTTTGTACAAAATCGTCTTTAAAAAACTTATAAACCTCCATATAACTTTCGAGTAAAATAATCATCTAATTTGAATTTTAAGTTGCTAATCAACCTTAACATCTCCATTTTGGTGTTTTCAAAGCTCTAACATGGGGCCAGTGCAGTTCACTCTATTTATAAGTGACAAGTGAAAGCAATAAATTTGGGTTAAAAAATATTATTGATTGAGTAGGCATTTACTTGGTAGAACTCCATTATAATACGGTAAGAAAATTAACAATGTATTTTAATTCTACATAAATTATTTTATATATTTGTTGATAGCTATTTCGGCTTACGCCCTCGTCAGAACTATCTGTTCTGACGAGCCGAAATAGCTATCAAAAAATATAAAAAAAATTATGTAGATTTAAAATACATTGTAATTTTTCTTACCGTATTAAAAAATATTGTTAATTTTCGGTACATACTTCTCTAAAAGTTCTCACTTATGTATTTTGTAAATGAGATTTTTGTAGATGTTACCCCTAGTCTTAGATGACTACCAACACAGATATATGAATGTTAATATAAGATGGAATAATCAATGGTTCCATAGTGAAAATCATAATAGTATAATTATTATTGTATGAGAGCTGGTGTCTCAAGACGAAATAAATTAATAATACGTTGAATAATGGGTAATATTGACTTTGAATGTGGCAACACAATGGCAAAATTATTAATAGGTTTGGTTGGTTTGTAAGGTTGTAGTTTATTACAATATGGAACCTACGATAGCGCTAGAATCCATACCCTTTGTAAATGATAAATGCGTACAAACAAATGTAATGTTAAATTACGCGTCATACCAGAAATATTCATAAATATCATATAAGATAAAGTAGTATTAATACAACCTACGCGTTAACTTCAAATTTATTACGGGAAATTAAGGTTGCCATACAAATGAAAAATAATGTTAATCAAATAAGTATTCGATTGATTAAATTAAATTTATATTTTCGAACTTAGTATTAAAGTGTATGATTAAATTTTCCTTTCCGGAGGGTGAGACAGTCGACCCATACTGCCACTAATATAAGTGATGTAATGTGAAAACTTTTGGTATTCTTAAATCATTGTTTTTTACACTTTTTTACACTAGTTCATAAAAATCATATTTTTATGAACTAGTTTAACTAGTTTGGTCGCAAGTAAATTAATATGAAAATCAGACGGAATATTACTGGCCGACAACTCTTTATAACGTCGCTACAAATTGCCAGGATTCAAACTTCACTGCTCATAGGCGATAAGATAACGTTATCTTATCTCACAAAACCGTCATTCGATGGTTAATAAATAAACTATTTTTTAGATCTAATATGGCCTTAATGTTCTTTTCAACAAAAACTCATCATATTTTTTCTTTGTTATCAGGCTAAATAACGAAATACTCGGTGGAGCATGGTGTCCAAGAGATATGGTCTCCAAAGAAAAGAAGGAATTCCTTGAAATCAATCTGCAGATGCTTCACGCTATTACAGCTTTGCAGACACAAGGGCGGTACGGAGGTGGTCAGGGTTTAGAATTTGCTCAGGAGTATTGGATAGAATATTGGAGACCAGAGATCGGCAAGTGGTTGATCTGGAAAAATAGGACGAGACATGAGGTTTGTTAATTATTGTAAAAATGTATAGAAAAATCGAAAATTCATCCTGAAAGATTGTATAAATGTATGTCTCTTTTAAATACAAACATTCATTATCTTATTACTGTATGATTATAAATGGGTAATGGATATGTGTAAATTATATGTATCTAAACTATTAATTATCTAACACACTTTGAATTTCATTTTTATTACATAACCAAGACCCTTAAATTCGTGAAATAAAAAAAATCTTCATCTTATTACGTATACAAATTTCAAGTCACTTTGAAACTTTATTAATGACCGAGTAATATTTAAAGAGCAAATGTATGGATATATTAAAAAAGAAGTGTACCATTTGATACAATACATACTTTTTTTGAAAGGTTATTACTATTTTTTTACGAAAAATTTTAAGTTGAAATCATTACACCGCTAATTTTTATTCTAGTTTTTACAGAAGAAAGCTATCGAAAGATGCTGTGCAAACAAAAGAGCAATACAATTTCACGATGAAGTTATAAATAGAGCTCACTGTTTTATTTTGTATTTGCATTCCATTCACAGCAAACCAATCTGGAATTAATAATTTGATGGAAATATTGCTCTAAAAATTGCACTAGACTTGTTTCAATGGTTAAATAATTAACGTAATATTTTTTTTTTAATTTCAGCTGATTCCTGGAAATACTAACACATATGGTGTTGTAGAAAACAAATTTGATCCATTTATTTTGGCCCAGAAAATACGAGTAAATCCATACAGCGTTTACGGAAGAACTATCTGTATGCGGATAGAAATCATCGGGTGCCAGTGGAAGTGTAAGTTTCAAATGTTTTTTTTTCCGAGGTTAAAGTTTCTGAATCTATGTGTTAATATATGTATAAAATAACTTTTATACTTACCAAGTAGGATTTTGAAATGTCAAAATTGACTCAATAAACACGACAGAAAAAGAAATAGATTTTTTGATGAGCCAAGGAAATTTACTATTCATCTATTCCTGACATAATAATATTTCCATAATTTAATACAGTTTTAATGAAGATTAAGTGTCCAAAGCTTTTAATGTTGAGCAGTGATGCACAAATGCGGCCCGAAATGATTTTTTTTGCGGCCAAAAATAACAAATACTTCATCAACAAATTTTTCATTAAATATGTTAAAAAATAGTATTCGATATGTGAACAAATTATGCAGTAGCAACGGTATATTAAAAAAATCAACCTCTTCTCAGTATCCACCAATGAGGCCGATTCATCATTGCAACTAGAGTTTATCGATTTGCAGAACAACGATCACTTGAGATCGAAATATCAGGAAGGCGATCTGCAGAGTTTTTACAAATATCTCCCCGAAGAGCAGTTTCCTACCCTACGTAAAAAGGCTGCGCTTTGTGCAAGTCTTTTTGGAAGCACCTACATTTGCGAGCAAGCATTTTCCATATTAAAACTAAATAAGTCTCAACACAGAAACCGCTTGAACAATGATAATCTCAGTGCTGTACTGAGGATAGCAACCACAAACATTGAACCCGACATCAAAATGCTTGCTGCCAGTATACAGTGTCAGAAATCTCTCTAAGTTCCATCGTGCAAATCTGAACGTAATGCGGAACGGATAAGGATCGAAGTTGCTGATAAAATTATGTAATTATTAAATTAAAAATAAAATAAAATATAAAATTTATATCTCATCTAGTATAATATCAATATTTTTCTTCACTTTTACCCTTAGTGGCCCGCGAAATTTTTTAAATGGATAAATTGGCCCTTCTCTCAAAAAGCTTGTGCACCACTGATGCAGAGTAAAACATAAAATTCCCTCAACGAATACTGAGTGGGCGTATTAGAAAACGAATGTGTTCAATTCTTATCAGTTATTGTTGATAATGTGAATTTAAGCTGAGTGAGCTAATTTGATTAATTAATAATTTAATCCAAGCCCAGTAATTATCATAAATGTCTTTTTTAATAAATAAAACATAATGTGCGTGGTTCGTCAAATTATTATTTTTGATCTGATGTACTACTGATCTTAATATAATAATTATTTAAAATACTTGTATTCGATTGCGCATGACACTTTTCTCACATTAATAGTTATCAAGTTGAAAAAATTACAATTTTGTGAAAAATTCATGCTTTAAGAAAGTTGTCGGGATGTAAATAATAATAACTGCAACATTTAGTTGCAATTTCAGTTGATTGACTGTAACCAAAAATGTCGTTTTAAATTTTTATTTCGCCAACTGCGGCCATAAAACGCAATAAGAGGCAATGATGGGTAGTATTCCTTGCCAAAATTAAATAGTATCACAGAATTATAGCTTACTTAGCAGAATAATGTACAAAATGGAGTGCTATGAGAAAAATAATACTAAATTGTAATATATCCTTTAAAAAAATATATTCATGTGCCGTCGATGCTGCAGTCTTACAATAAATAAGCGAGTCATATTTACCAAGCTGTGTGTTTAATGCGTTTCAAATTGACAGCGGTCTAATTTTTCTCTGAATGGCTGTCATAAAATATATTCGTTTCATTTGATTTAAAAATGAATGAACTAAATTTATAAAAAAAAAAAAAAAGAATATTTACGTGCACCCGACGGAACAAATTAGGTTCTTAATTGTTTTTCATATGCATGTGATTTGAATGTGACCCTTCAATCATGTTACAAATACCGGGAGAAATCCGGCTGAAACTATATGCTATATTAATTAAAATAGAACAGTTTGTTCATTCGATAGTATTTCGAGACTTTCGATAGATTTGGCGGTAGCTTTTTGAAAGTTCATTCTAGTATGAAAATTAAAATAACTTATATAATGACAGTTTTTGTACAATATGTGGAATAAACAAAGTTAAGTTAAATTTTATTGAAACACTAATTAAGTTCATTTTCTTAATGATTACGCTGGAGTTTTTCAGAAGTTATTTTCCCACTATTTCTGACAGTGATACAGCTGTTGGGTTTATCTTTCAATGCAAAGATGAATATCATGCATTCATGGGAAATCTAATAACGTTTCTGTAAGAATACGAACATATACCAGCTCGTTTAAAATCTCGTGAAATGCACACGCTTGCATTGCATCTCTATATCATAAAAGCCGTGCATAGGTTCAATATGTGAAGAATTGGGTGCACCGCCAACAACTGCCAAGTCCGAAAGGCAGAAGGAATAAATTCCATCTCTCCATCTCTTGCCGCAAAACTCTCAACGCGTTATTGTAAAAGTTTGGTCGGTTTGCGGCGCGAGGGCGTCGCGACGCCTGACATTCGACGCCGAGAGTGTCTGATAAACATCTACCAACGAAAACTTATCCGAATGGAAATTTTGCCAACTTAACTAAGCTTGTGATACCACTCTATCATTTGTTACTGGTGACTTCCATATTACACAGATTGCATGAATATCAAATAGAATTCATCTTATCCAAGAGTTACCGTGAAAGCGTAGGTATATGTATATTGATTTCATTATTGGAATTTTTATCGGTAAATTTTTATTTTGTGAGTTTTGGAAACACAGCAGATATAAACCATATGTAAACTCGAATGCGTTAAAGCCAATTCTGAAATGTATTTTGGAGCTGAAATGTCCGATACACGTAGAACGTCGAACGAATTCTAGCATTCGGTTAATATTTTTTTTACCGGTAGGGCGCATTCATTAAAAAGAAAAAAGAAAACTGTTTGTTAGAGATTTGATATGCTTTTTATAAAATGAGTTCAGTGTTTATGATATTTTAACGATTAATTTTAGGCATTGAATAAAACCGTTCACTTTTTCACAGTAGTGATTTTTTTTTTAAAGAACTAAACAATTGAAATGTTCTACGGCTTTTCAATATCATTTATTCACATTATTTGGACAGTAAAACGGTTTAAATGAGCTGGAATCTATTTTTGATAAATTGAATTACAGTAAATTCGGGTAACTTTGGACTTCAATATAACATTGGATAAAACTTGAACATGTACCGTTTAATTATTTTTCTGCTGACTAGTAATCGTAATCATGCGATTAATGAATATAACAAATCGATCTTTTGTCTTTTACGTGGTCAAAAAAAAGCCACATTCACCTCTCAAATTATTTTTATCTTGTAATGATATTTTGTGAAATAAACCAAAAAACTATGAAAATATATGACTTTTTTATTTTTTCGAAACAGGTGGCTTTACTTAGGCCAGGTTTTACGGATAGGGAATGGGAATAAAGTTGTAATTATTTTTAATATTTTCCATTAACAGACTATCTTTCTTTATAAAAGTTCAATTTAATGTCACCAAGCTGGATGATTCAGCTAAAATTCGCTCATCGAAAGTGGTGAGGTCCAATGTTACTCAAATATAATTTTAGCATTGGGCCGCCCGTAAAAGCAGTTTTTAGTTATTTCTCCTGGTATTTTCATAATATTTGAATTCAAAATTATATAAAGAAACTAGTAAGAACACATAATAGTCTAAAAAATACAACTTAATGAAAATAAAAATATCACAAATAATACCTGAAAAGTGTCCAAAGTTACCCGAATTGACTGTATGCCAAAATCATTTTATTTTTAAATATTCTGCCAATATATTTGTTGAAAATCGTTTTATTTTATAGTTGATACAATTTTATATCCAAACGTTTTTTTTTATAATATGCTTAACAGCGTAGTACCTATATCGAATAATATTAAATTACGTTATGAATATTGTGCTCTAAGAAATATTAATTTTAATTACACAAAAGAAAATTGTGAGAAACGATAATATTTACTTTGACAAAATATCCTAATTATAATTTCTTAGATATTCGATACAGGATTAACTCCATGACGAGATAAAATATAGTGTACATATGTATGTCTATTTTTTTTTATTATTATCAAATGTTTATGATTATATTATTGTATATAAATAAACCCATTCGAAGATTTGAATTTTGCTGTTGTTGAAAAATGTTTAGAATACAATTCACAATAAAACATTTTGGTATTAGAATCTGATTTATTTTAAATATATTTGTTTATAATACAAAAGATAAAATAAAATATGTGTGTATGTAAGTTTCAAATAAAACATGTTTTCATTCAGTATTTAATATTAACATTCATTTTGGTTCGACGGCTGGTTTTGAATCTACTTTTGATATGTTCCGTTTACTATCTACAATTCAATAAGAGAAAAAATTTAGAACCACAAAAGATTTCAACAAAAATCTATAGTTAGATAATTTTATACAAGTCATTTGGATTTGGCTCCACACTCAATATATAAAACAAAGTATTGTTATGCTGATAGCTTTGAAATTAAATTGGTTTCTTATAAAATTACTGTTTTTTGTATTTATCAGATTGACTCAATGCTGCTTATTATAGAAGCGTTATGATCACAGGGGCCTAGCTTCAAAATACACTCTTGATATAGACTTAAATAAAAAAATTTGTGCCGTGGTATTAAGCAAAGAAAACACCCGTTATAGTTCAAATAGAATGTGTTGATTTTTACTCTTGACGCTTTTATTTGTATTGGTTGAATAATTATGATTGCAATAAACTAAAATGGTCCAAATATTTATATAATGAGATACGGAAGTAGCACAAAACAATTTTTTTTTCTGCAAAAGATTTTCAATGAAAGAACAATATTTAAAAAACACATTATTTAATATATTATATTTAACGTGAAGCTTTGAAAGTGTATGATTAAAAAAATGGATCAAAAAGATAAACGAGCTTTATGGATCGGATGATATGGCTCGCGATGGGTGAAATCGGTCCTATATATCTAATGTGGACTAACTACGAACAATGCGTAACTATTTTTGTATATAATGCCATTCCACCAAGTATTGACAGTGAACACCTTTAAAGTGATATGTATTTATATTTCTAATTTTTTAATTTCAATTGTGGATAGTTATCATGTCCTACGATAAATATGTTGTACGAAGGCGGCTTTATTTTCATGGCAGATTGTCTTATTTGTTATTAAAAAATGTGGCTAAGGCACTACATAAATCGGGCTTAACTCAAAAGATGCACTTTTGTAGTTAATGCAGTATTCTGGTCTAGACTCTAGAGGATGAAATTTTAGGTGTTTTTGCAAGTGCTATAGAAAAAAAAGTAATAACAATTTTGTTCCATTTTTTTACCAGATATTTATTAATATTCAAAGAATATTCAAAAAAATATTCAAACCTAAAAAGTTACAGGCTGGTAAAGTAGGGGGTCTCAAAAAAATGACGCTCCAAGGTTGCCATGATACCAATTTTTCTAGTCACATGAAATAAAAAAAAAGTTTTATTCGTAATCAATAAAGATGCAATTCTGGTATATATGAGAATTAAGTCAAAAAAACATTTTTTTGCAAAATGGTGGTGATTTGAAAAAAAAATCTTTTTTTTCCCTGTTTTTTTGATTTTCCGAATTTTTTAAAAATAGTAATAGTGGTTTATTTTTTATAATCTTAGTATACATATACCATTAAAAAATGTATAAAAAAAAATCACATTAACTTTCATCTAAATCGGTTATGCAGAACTTGAGATATCATGGCAACTATTTTTGAAATATCCGAGAAAAACGTGCTTAAAGTTTCGGGCCAAGTTTAAAACTGCCCCATTGGTTAGATTTTACGTCACTAAAGTAGTTATATCTTCAACAATAATTATAATTTATACAAAATTCTTCTAAGGTTATATTTAAAATGTTTGAACTTTGAAAATATGCAATAAAAAAAAAACAACTTTTTCAGGATCCTAGACCGGAATACTGCCTTAAGCCCTTGTGATCCCAAGCCACCGGTAATGTGTCTAGTCTTTCGGTGTTTTGGTGACTTTTTTTTATTCCATCTGTTTTCAGGGAATTGTGTTTCGGTAACAAATTGTCGAGAGTTCACGGTGTTGGTAAACTAATATTATCAGTTATCAGACAAATAAGTGGCCGACAGCTCTGTAAGATGGATATTGCAGTCGTTTGTCTGGATTTTCATTTCAAAGAGCGCTGGTTGCGGAATATGCCCATTTGTTCACTACATTATGCAATTTTGTATCGTTTAACCCTTTATAAGGCAAATTAAATATAATGAATATCGAATTTAGACGATATTTTTAAATATTTATTAAACATATTAAAAAAAATATTATCAAAAAAACAGTAGTGTATCAGAAAATATTGTGTCAGAAGCATCAATATTTCCATTAGTCAATAACCAATTTATAATTTTTTTAAGTCACCTGTGTGACATTAATGTTGGAGGTTTTTCCATTAAAAGGTGACGGTAAAATGTTGCTGAGACAACAACAGACTGATAATTTATGGGTTTTATTATATAAATGTATGTGTATTTGTATATGAAATGATTATAAAAATAGTTTTCGCTAAAAATCAAAACAGCTTTCATAATTGACGTCCAAATGAAATACGGTGCTGCAAAGCTGTTAGTTGCACGCCCAAACGGCCAGTAGTTAATTTAAAGACTCGCGGATAATTACATTGATTTTTGAGAAGCAACGCAAACTTTCCAGCATTTGACAAATTTAATGATGACATAATATTATTGATGATGCATTGAGATACTTATTTTGACTTTATTTTAGGTGGTATTGGATATTTTGACCTTAATGCGAGAGGTTAATATATTAATCAATTTCGGCCTTTGCCCTATAAAGGGTTAAACTCGCTGGAAAATATTTATTATAATACAAATTTTCATGAGCATCACTGAGTAAAGCCAGAGAACCAAAGCATAACATTATAGTACTAAAGAACTAAGGATTTCGACTGAGGCTTCTTGATGGAATTTCAATATCAAATTTGAATAGTTTGAATTATGTACTTTTCCATAAGTTTTGTCGCCAAATATCCGGGTTTCGCCTTTCGGCATTTCAAGTGCTTGTATGTATTCGAACTGCTTATATCATTAATTTTATATCATAAAAAGTCGGCTTACGGACGATAGTTTAACGTGACAACGTCATAAGGAAACATTGATGAAATGATTGCATACTTTTATGAATAAAATGGAATCATTTATATTGAATTATCATTATTTTGTATGGATACTAAGAAGGAGTGAAATGAAATCTACAATTTTTTATTGATATATTTTATTCGCACTCATTAATTCAAGGATTAATTACCTTTATTGCCGCAATTGTTGTTGTAATATAAACAATGAAAACCACATTAACATTTCACTTCACTTTATAAACAGTTGTAAACAGATCACGTGTAGGTACTGTAGGTGTATAAGTTGTGTGCTGCCGCTGTCTCTTTTCTACTCAGACGCATCGACCAATCGAGTGGAAGAGAGATAGATGCGGCACAAACCGAACGGTAGGCCGATCGTGCCTCTCTATCGCTTATCCGCGCTCTCGCTTGCACGCTTGCCTTCGGCGTAACGCGACAAATGGGACAATGCGTCATGTTTTTTCGTGCGTGCAGCGGGCGTTCATCGATTTATAAGACGTTGTCACCTCAATAATCAATTCTGTGTCTTTATTTTAACAAGATTTTTTTCGGGTTTATGGTCGAGTGTTGACGTCATTGGCTTTGGTTGAGGAGCTGACGGGCTCGATTCCCAATACAGGATGTTTAATTTTTTGATCGATGTCTGTGCCGTCTACAAACTATTTTTCACTCTCTTCCGATTCCAAAAACGAGACGCAGCGAGTACGATTAGCTAACAACTAGTCTTATCCTATTATTATCTTTTTTATTCGTCTCTCTTCGAAAAACGAAAGTTTAGCAACTGAGTAACAAGCAGCTGAAATATAAAATTTATTGAGGTTCGCTGTATTAGGAATCTATATGCTTCACATAGGGAACGTATGTGAATAGAAAAAGTCAAAATAATTATTCTCTCTAAATACTTTATCTTTACCATATTTCTAAATAGTTGGCATGCAATGGGACGCTTAGTTCAGTGATTCAATATAATATGTACATCACTACGGTCCACGACTGTAAGTGAACATATTTTTTATATTCAATATATTGATTCAATTTACAGAATAAGGACACATACGCATATAAAAAGAAAATAATATTATTACCATATTCACGGCATCAAATAAATATCTTTTACTTTTTACGTTATATTCAATCTTAAGTGGTCCTTTACAAATCTCCATTAAGAAATGTATGCACTCTTAGTCAACCTAAGTTTCGATAGATTAACATTTTGGTAATTATTGCTATCAATGCATGAATATATAGTATAAAGACACAACTGCTGTCATATCATATATAAATAAATTGCTGTTTTCAAGTGATGAATATATTTATCAAATGAAACATTTACCGACTCTAAGTTAGCTGAATTTTATTAGCAACAATATGTTTGTCAAATATTCTTTCACATTTTTTATTGATATGTGTCACTGTATTTTAGTTTGAAACTTTCCACTGCCCCCAAACACGTAGATTGTTGTATGAAACTACATACAAAAAATCATTTTCTTTACATACAAACTACTGGCAGACTTTAATAATATAGTTCACATTGGAACCGACCGTGTTGATAGAAATAGCCTTGGCATGGCAGTTGACATTCGGGATGCTTATTATTTATTAATATGAAGAGGACGTCAAATATTTCCAAAGGGATACTGTCAGATATTGTGCCCGAGTTTGTTTCTCACCCAGAGATGTTTTCTCGCAATTTCTTCGTTAAGTTGCAACCCAAGTTAGAAGGTGTAGTGTCACTTGTATTCATCTTGAGAGAAGGCGAAATGTTCAAACACATACGTGAAAGCGTTTAGCCGATAAGGTCGCGGCGCTTTTAAAGTTTCTCTGTCGTGATGGACGCCCAGATAAAAACGACACAGCCAGCTAAGAATAGGGGTGCTACGGCACCGAAAGAACAATACACATAAATTTCATTCGCATTCACATTTTTTTTGTATCTATCTTTTTCCTCAGAATAACCACATCGTAGAAACAGCAGAATCATAATGAAAAGCATTTTTTGATTGCTGAAAATGAAAGCATATGACAGGCTAATAAACGCAACAAACGGAATACCCGCTGTGTGAAGTCTTCGTGCTTTACTATTCAACTCTATATATATATAACATCGTATTGTATTTCCAACAAAGAGTTGTATCCCTATTTGTAATAGACATTTGACTGCTGGACGTATACTATGCATTCACTTGTAACTATAAAATTTATCGGATTCGAAATACCATTAGGAGTTGTACATTTTTTTCCGGGTCTTTTGTCTAGTTTTGCAAATTAGTTAGCATTGTATATTTTGTGAAATTACATATATTACAAATGTTATAAGTTTGATTCTAACAAAGTGTGGACTTATAAGGTTTTACTTTTAGACGCCTTATATATTGGTCGGTCCCCAAGCTCTTAAAATCTTCGTTGCATAACACGACTTGTAACAATAACAATATCAATGAATAATGAAAAGCTTTTATTTTTTAAAGCCATTAATCTATTGTTCTTACCATATTGGTCAAATATATATTGTTCAAATATAAGGTAGATATCGTTTACAATCGTGAATGGTTTTTTGCTACTTATTCAAATACATACATATTTTTTTAATTGCGAAAAAACTTCTGCATACAATAAGAAGAACTTGTACAATCTTCATAGAGAAGAGAGCGTTACACAGTACACACACAAGCACAGAAACTAATAAATGAGATTTGCTAATCTAATATTTTAACCTATTTGTAAAATTTAGCTTAAACATAATTACTTTATTATTTATTATGTTTTTTTGCCAGACTATAAAAAGGTTAACTCTAAAATATTTGAAAGATCATATTTAATCATATCCTTGAAATTGCATTAAGTACTAACTTTAATATTTTTTATTATTTTGTTTGCTTAAAGTTCTGTCTGCTAAAATTGACATAACATAATATATATATAAAAATAGTCATTGATAATTACCACAATTCATATAAACTAACTTGTATTATCTTCGTAATACTTGTGAGGCTTTATTTTAATAAAAGGGTGTAGTGAACACCCCTAATCTTGGCAATTTCCAAGTCCCAGCGTCTTACCATTGCACATCATTTTATTGCACCCATTTTAGCTAACGAGAGATACACAACCAATTAGAACCGAGCTATATTTTTACATTAAAGACGTGAATATATCAAAAAGCTAGCAATGAAAATAGGTGAGTTTTTTTAGTTTATGAATTATTTGCTTATTGAGCCTTTCGTAATGAATTGATTCCGTTGAATAAGCTATTTCATATAGCTTTCACTCAATTACAAGTAATTGAAATTTATTCAAACGCTTGAATTTTTCGCATTTTTGTGATACAGTGGAACCCCGATCTCACGTTCTCGAATTATACGTTTCCCGCGTGGTGCGTTCATTTTATAGTCCCGGCATTTAGTTCATATTTAAAACATTCCCGCATTCATCGTTTCCCGCATAAATTGTTTTTTTTTACACGGTCCCTTGAAAAACGTAAACTCGAGGTTTCACTGTAGTATTTTAACTGATTAACTACATAACTGTCATATATTTAACCAGCAATATCTAAAAATATTATCTTAATATTTTTTTGATTCTGTTACTGAATGGACATTTTTTTGTTGTTGTTTAAATGCTTCATACGTCAATTGAATCATGGATTGCGAAAAACGTTACGAGACACATTTTTCCGAAAAATGAATTAATTATGCAAACAACTTCATAATACCTAAATACACAAATGTAATACAAAAAACTTCCATGCATTTTAGAGCATTGCAAAAATACATGTATGACAAATAATACTTCGAATTACTGGACTCGTGACGTTTTCGAACTAAACATCGTGTATGAAAGTAGATTCAAAGTTCTAATAGGCGAACTCATGGTCCATAAGAAACGAGCAAAGAAAATCAGTAAAAATTTTCAGGAGAGATATTTTTCAATCTTCAGAACAATAATTATAGTATGACTCGTAACGTTTTCCAAATATATGATTCAATTAATATTATTTGAATATCACCTTTTTTACATTTTAAAATAACCAAACGTTAAAAAATACAGCGTACTTTAGTAATTGGAAAGTAAAAGTTTTTGAATGTTTCATCTACTAAATACAAGATAAATAGCTGTAGTTACAAATGTTGGCAATGTCTTTAACAAGTTTCCAACCCAAAATCATTTGCTTTCATGTTTTGACGTACGCTAACTTTCAGTTAAACATGAAACGCTCCGAAGGAAACTGCTTTTAGAAAATAACGGTAGAGTTTCCATTAATAGTGCACGGGTGTTGTTTTAAAGGTTAATTTGTTTCGATTACGTGTCATTATTTTTATGGGAAACATTTTAAAGCAATTTTAAATTATTACGTAACACGAACGAAATAAATTTCATAATAAATCACATGTAGGTAGCCGTAATTCAACTATTTATGGTAGACAAACTCGAGGAAAAGGCGCTATCGTGTTTTGTCTTGAGATAATGTAATTATCTATAGCTAAGCTGCAAGAGTCTGAATAAGTCAGCTTTGAGACGTTCTGCCTTTTATCACGGTTTATGTTTCTTGTCGCGTACTCTACTCACTACCTATTTATGCATGTATAACATCTAGTTGAAGTGAATTTTCTAAAGCCCGGGCTCCCAACCGATGGGCTGTTGTACTTCGCCCATTACTTTTTAACAAAATGAGAATAAGAAATTTTAATACCACTTTTAAGGTGTTCACTGTCTTCTAATGTCTACTAATACTTGGTAGAATAGCATAATAATAAAAATAAAAAAACATTTTTAGGATCAGGACCAGTTTCGCTCATGGCGATATAAAAATAAAATTAATTGAATTGACATTGGCTTGGTAGAACTCCATTTTAATAAGGTGATGAAAAGGCAAAGTATTTTAGCTCTACGAATATTATTTTCACGTATAGTTGATACAGTCAATTCGGGTAACTTTGGACACTTTTCAGGTATTTTTTTGTGATATTTTTATTTTCAGATATAGTAAGTTGCATTTTTTAGACTATTATGTGTTCTTACTACTTTTTTTATATAAATTAGAATTCAAATATTATGAGAATACAAGGAAAAATAACTTAAAATTGCTTTTACGGGCGGTCCAATGTAACATTTATAATTGAGTAACATTGGACACCACCACTTTCGATGAGCGAATTTAAGCTGTATCATCCAGCTTGGTGACATTGAATTGAACTTTTATAAAAAATGATAGTCTGTTAAAGGAAAATATTAAAAAAATTACAACTTTTTGCCCATTCCCTATCCGTAACACCTGGCTTAAGCGAAGCCACCTGTTTCGAAAAAATAAAAAAGTCGTATATTTTCATAGTTTTTTGGTTTATTTCACAAAATATTATAACAAGATAAAAATAATTTAAGAGGTGAATGTGGCTTTTTTTTGACCACGTATAAGACAATAGATCGATATGTTATATTTATCGATTGCAAGAATGATCACAATTACTAGTCAGCAGAAAAATAAATAAACGGTACTTGCTCAAGTTTTGTCCAATGTTATATCGAAGTCCAAAGTTACCCGAATTGACTGTAACTGTTATGTAGTATTTATTATCATCTATAATTATGTATGAATATTATTTCAGCAAAGAAATTACTCTTACCACATAGATAAAAATAAAAAATCTTTTAAAGGTGAGCTTGGTTTGTCTTTAATCAGTTATAAATAAAAAATATTGAATTCTTTCGATGGATTCGACTGTATCTTTGTGGAAGTTAACTTTATATAAATAAAAAGACAACTTTTTCCATTCGACGTTTGTTCGATTGTTTTTTATTATAATGTGTAAAAAATAGAGACACGGGCTTCGCCTTCTTTAGGATCATCATCAGTCTTATTATCGCAAGGTTATTTTAGTAATATTAACTCTAAAAATTAAAAAATGTTTTAATTTAAAACAAATATTTAATTTGACTATCTTTATGTAAGAAATAAAATTTCAAAATTGAATGCTTGTTAATAATAGGCAACCGTAAAAAAACTTCGTACTATTAAAATATCCAGCTTGAAAATCACTTCTATTTACTATGCCATGCATATGAGGTGGTTCTTATCATATATGTGGAAGCGCCATCGTTATGGAATGCCGAAGCTGCAAAACATAATAGGGTAACACAATATTTTGTGTCATATACGCACTGCTTACGAAATCTACGAACAAAATACTTTGCACGTCTACATTTATTTATAAGCATAGATATTATCGGGACTTGTAGATAAAGCAAAAAGACGTTAGGTGAAATATTTTATGGAAAATTTTAAATAAAAATCAGATAGCATAAATAGTCATTTTTGAATCTTTTTGTAGTGTAAGTGCTTTGTAATTGGAAGCCGTACCGTGGTAAAATATAGAAAATATTTATCAAATAAACATATTGTTTCGTATTCTTTATTCAATCTGACAATAATGCTGAAAAAGATGTTTTAAAATATTTATAACTTGAAAAAGATGTCATTGAATATAATATAAGTTGTGACTGAGTATTTTTTTACCGGCATACAATACAGATTAGAGTGGTCAAAAAGTGACGGCTATTGATGTTTAATTTTCTACAGTTGTGTGTTTAAATAAATAATATCTCAACATTTATCGACTGAATTAAGCAAAAAATACACGGATGATTTGTTGCAGATCTGTGAATTCGGTTTGATTGAATAAATCTATACTCATTCAATGATTGTTAAGGTTCTGATTTCAGAAAAATCAAATCGCTATTAAATTTAGTGTGCCGTTAAACATCTTTGTACACAGTAAACAGCTGATTTCTTAAGTATTCTTATACCGACTATAAATGAATATAAAAATTGCTTCCCGTATGCCAAGAGTGATCTTAAATCAACTTAACCTTATCAAATTCAGATGGACATTTAAAAAAAATAACGGTTGTGTTATATGCTTTTTTGTGTATCATGAATACAAATTGCAGCAAATAAATTTAGTGTGGTCGAATAATAGTTCGAATCATCCCGGTTGAATAATTTTTATTTATGCGACCGGAAAAAATAATAATTCGAAAAAGTTATTAACAAAGCTTGACTAAATATATATTATTTCACGGAACTAGAAAATAATGGAATAGCCGCATGCAGAGTCAAGCTGGAAACGTTTCTGCCAGTACGCGTTTTTTTAATAAATGAAATTTCTTTGTGGATATTATTTCTAAGTAACATTCCAACATAAAAGGATTTCGACTCGGATGTCATGAGTATTAAAAACTACGGTGTGTTTTTGACTTCCTGTGAATGTTGTCTGTATCTAAATGTACTTAATTAATGTAGTATTCATTTCATAGAATTTTCTGCCGTCAAACGTTTGATGCTGATAAAACTACCTCTCTATTTTACATATTGTGATTATTTTCTTTTTTGAAAATGGAACATTTTAATAAGATGTTCTACTGAAAAAACTCATTAAAATAATACCGTGTTATTTTAACATTATGTTTTTCGTATTTGCTAAGTTAATCATTGGATTTTTTTAAAGACACTATGTTTTTTCATTTTTTTTATAATGCAAAAAACAAGCTTCATAAAAATATGTGCATTTTAAAAATAAGAACTGTTTTTGGTATGTTAAAAATACATTTGTATTTCATTTGACATCGCTTTGAAATCAAAGGTAGAATAAGTTTTCAAATATACTCGTTTGTAGAACGTTTTCAAATATATTTTTTTAATCATTAAGAATAAACCGTTAAGTTTTGGGCATACATTCTACTTTTCTTCCTACAATACCAGTCGTATTATTTTCTCGATACGAATCCGAAATAAAATATATGACTTTTGTACGTGAATAAGGACCTACCCTAATCCATAGGCCAAAGTGACATAGGAAGCAAGTAAAAGAAAGTTACAACTATAGACATAGTAAACTACTTAGAAACACCAATTTTATGTGGATAAGCGGGAGCAAAAGTTTTCAGCAACTCTGAGACTTGATAAGCGGAATTAAGACATGTCTTGGTTCTTTGGTTGAAGAACACGAGTAATCGGAGAACAGTATTAAGTCAGCGAATATGTTTTGGCGTCAGATCTTTATTTTATGAATACAATTTTCAAAAAAGTGTTGAAAAAAAAAATTGAAACTGAATTGTCAACTCGTATGATTTAGTCTCGAAAAGAAAATCTTGACCTCTTAGTGTATTCTCGTGATACACTTATTTAATAATTCTATATGAATAACAATCCATTCACAATATGTTCTTTTCATTTGTGTATAATATTTCATGAAATTGAAAAATCTACATCAAGATAGAAAGAACGAAGAGCATGTCGAAAAAATGTTTTTATGCATATTGAAATAAAGTTTCTGAATATTTTTTTTAGATAATGATCAAAGTAAAAAGTTTCAAGAGAAGTTTTAGTAAAAATTGTTCATCACAATATTATATGCACCTTATTCATTTACATGGGTTTATGCGCTTCTCATTTTTTTTCCGCCATGTAAATTCTGTTATGAAAAAATGTAAATGATCATTAACCACTTCCCTGGCAAATTATTTTAACAAAAATGTTGCAAAAAAGTCTATTTTTATTTTCTTTTAATTTGAAGCATATAAATATTATTTTTATTTAAAAAAAAAAATTTTTAACTCTTCGATGTCTATTTTTTAAATGTTTTTTTTAATTATTATTTTTTTCTTAGAATATTATATGTATACATAATACCATATCATGAAATAATCTCATACAATGTCAAAAATCGTGAAATTACATGAAACACGTATTTGCGTGAACGCCGAAAATCGAACGACGATTTTAAAATGCTCATATGGCCGCGCTTCGGGTATCACACGTATTTGCGTGAGCGCCGAAATTTGAATACTTTTTTTTACACGTATTCGTGTGAACACCAGGGAAGCGGTTAAGACTGGTGTCCGAATGTATTTGACAGTATTTAGCTCACAAAGTCTTTTATTTCCAAAGTTAACTAATGATATTGAGTTTATTCATAGTATTTGTGAAGTCTTGTAGCGCTCTGGTTTTATATAAATATTATGCAGAATAATTACCACATATCTTAAATTGTTTGAAAATTTCACTAACAATATTCATGTTTTTATTCTAGATGGGCTCGTAGCGTATAGTATGCACCAAGGAGTTACACGAGGGTCGGAAGTGGATCTATCTGATCGGACCTACGATGGTACCTTGGATGGTGGGAGACTCATAGGAGGATTAGGTCAATTGACAGATGGACAGCGTGGATTGGATAACTATAGAGCAGACGCGTTTGGATTCGGCAAAGGTAGGCAAATTATCTTATAAACATATTTATTTCATCATATTTTTTTGTTAAAATAAACCAATATTATTGTAACTGGTATATGTATCTTTATCAGTATTGATATTAAATTGAAAAAGGTTCGAGGTTGAAAAAAAATCACATTGTTTTCCTTGTTTCATAAAGGTGAATATGACAAAAAATGGTTTCGGTCCAAAAAACAAAACAAAAAAATACTTTACTAAAGGATCAATTATATTCTATCGCTGTTTGCAATTAATTTTATTGTTATTGACAGTAAATTTATAAAATTTATTCCATGTGGAATCTTATTTTAAAAAGTAAAAAATCCCTAAGCACTGGGGCTAGTATGTGTAAATATACGGTAAACACCATTGGTATCATTGCCTCCTGACAACACTTCGACTGGGTAAAAAAATTGCCTTTTATTACTTTGTTTATAGTTCACATGTTGGTAATGCCAGTAACCAATGCAAATTGTCGAATAAGAAACATCAATCGAAACACCGTCTCCTTCCAAGATAATATTCATATAGGTACCCCATAATTTTAATATATAAGACACTCATAATATCTCACTATTAAACTGTTGATTTAATAAATACAAGTCTACAATTATCATTGAATTATCAAACTTGTACCAAAAAATTATTAGTATGTTACGCCAGCTATTGATGATGAGTAAAAACTGATTTTGTTTGATTTTTGAGTGAATTTAAAATTTCATTCGTATTCTGTTAACTTTAAATCATTTATATAATTTATTTAGTAAAATATTCAATACTGACTTTAATTTTAATTTTATTGAAAATAAATCATGTTGGTTAATTACCCCGTTAAAAACTTTTATTATAAGTTTTCTACCAGATGACGTTTTAAAAGCTGTAAAACTAAAAGTGCCTATATTGTAATAATAATTGATACAGTGAGAAATGTGATAAACGATAATGAATTCCCATGGAAAATTTTGTCAAAATAACAAAATTAAGAAAATGAACTAGTTGTTATAGCAATGACAAATTTGTTTCGTTTATGACTTATATAAAGTTTTGCCAAAAATAATTGTCGGGTCTTTAAGCATCACAGCTGCCTACTTAAGCTACCATGCGAAAGAGAAAGCAAACACTCGAAACGAAATCGTAAGCCTTTAATATGGCATAACGTAATAATTTAAAATAAACATTTCATAATTAATAATCTAAATTCGGTAAATAGGAAATTCTTAAGCTATGTTTCAAATACCAGCTTAATTCTGCCAAACCAAACATTGACAAATGTGAATACGGCTTAAAGAAAGTTTGTGTATTATTTTTGATTATGTTGTAAGCTTCCAAAGATTTACTACACTAAAAAACACAAACATCTTTGGGAGATAAATTTTACCCATCTAAAATAAAATGCTTATTAAATACGATCCAATTTTCCAGCTCGATTTTTTAAAAAAAAATCATTTCCAATTTTATTTCGAGATCCGTTAGTATTTGAGCACATTCATACATATTTATTTAAGCAGTTAGTCCTTCTAGTGATACTGAAAATAGTTTCGCAGAGTTTAAATGTCACCGTAAGTCAATACGTGAGGAACAGAAAGTTTGAGCAATCCGAGTAAATCAATTTCACCAAATTCAGCCTTTTGACTAAATCAAAAAAACATATTTAAACAAATGGCCGATAATTGCGTTCTGAAGCTTAGCAAAAATAATATATAAAAATTATTTTGTCATTAAAATCCGTTCTACCGTTTAATTTTTATTTTTCACAGTAAAGCAATCATTCAGTTAACTGCTCTTTTTTTCTGTAAATTTTTCTTGGCATATGAACTATGTATTGTTATTCATAGAGTGGATACGACCATTATACAATTGATGGGTACTGCCATCGGCCACAATATGTATGACCTCAATATATTTGTAATAGGTATGACCATTATATCGTGGTCGATGGCAGTACTCATCGATTGTATAATTCACTTTTAAGGTGTTCACTGAGTATTGACTTGGTGGAATGGCATTATAATATCACATTCTTAAGACGTATTCTAGATAAAATGTATTAGATCACGACTGAAAATCATCATTTGATAATGATCGCCATGAGCGAAACCGGTCTTCATCCAATAAATTGTATGTGGAATAAGTACCGAAAATGTGTTATTATATTATGATTGTTTAGTTATCGTACCTACCTATTTTTTGTACTTCGGAACTGTAGTGGTAAGTCAAAAGCATTAGGAACGTAGGCTCATCACCCTCTCTGATCAGATGTAGGCTCATCACCTTCTCAAAGATGAACTTGACTTTGATAGATTGACACTTTAGATGCTAGAGTGGCTAGGTATCAAACTCTAGTTCACAAGAGTCATAGATTTTGTTATGAGCAACCATGTGATATTTAATATGACGAGTAACATTAATAATGTCAAAAACAATGCTTGTAATGTGCAAAAGGTTATCTTGAGAGCTAATTAGTTTTGTGACGGTAAAAGGGAGAAGATTCCAATCAATAACGGTGATATTATAATGGTAGTTTTTCAGCCTTCTTACACCTTCTTTGGACGTCCTATTGCATTGTAATGTACATCCCTTCTCACCTTCCCAAAAAATGGTGCGTAGCGCGAGCGTTTAGCCAACCTTTGGTCGTGTCGTATCCTTTCAATCCCTACTCTCTTCATAAGAAACTAAGGTTGAGCAACTAAGTAACAGAGCAGTTCTCGTAGAAAAACATGTGTTTAGATAAACTCCGTGAGGATTTCATATGCTCCAAGTAAAGGGCGGGCATTGTAAAAATAATTTTGTATTTACAGATTCTGTCTACTGAAAACATAACTGTAAATAGAAGACAAGTGACGAAAACGCCTTACAAATACTATAGTATAAAGTGTTTGGAAATTTAGTACAAGAAATTTTCTTTTTAAAATTCCAAGCTGAATTAGTTAATTAATTTGCTCATCAACGAACTGAAATTCGAGAGTGACATATCAATGAATGCTGCAATGTGTTTGTTCCCTAGTTACGAGAATAGTTGAAATATTATGCGGGAATTGGGAAATTTCATAATTTGGCAATTATTTTATTCTTTTGTCCAAATATCACGTACGCCAAGTGTCAAATATCTCTGTCACTCGGAATACCTGATCGCATATTTTGCTGGAAAATTTTCGGGGTGGTTCGAAAATTTGCCGCTGTTAAATAATATGAGAATTCCAATGTTGGCGGTGAACTCATTAATTGGTTGTCTAGACCGATGTTTGCAGGAAATATAACATCGGAATGCACTCCATAGTCACAATGATGTTTGCAAAATATATCGGTGCATATTCTGTCGATCAAAAAACAGTATTTCATCACAAATGATTTAAAAAATATTTTGCGCCCTCCTAAGCAATTAATATTTGTGATAGTAAAACTTTTTAGTAATAATTGGATCAGGACCAGTTTCGCTTATGGCGAGCATTATCAACTGACGAGCGAAATCGTTCCTGATTTTATGTGGAATAAGTACTAATAGTGTTTTATTATAATGCCATTCCAGTATTGAGAGTGAACACAATAAATCTGTATTATTTGTTTCTTAGAAATTAAAATTTGATATTTTATGTACGAAGTGAATTATTATTAATGACACGGTGGAAAAATATTAATGTATTATCGTCACAGGATGGCGTGAGCCGAAATAGTATCAACCATTTATCATATGATTTCTGTAGAACTAAAAAAAATTGCTATTTTTTCAACGTGATATAAAGGATTTCTACCAAATAAATGCCAATTTAATCAATATATTATTAGAGGCCTCAACGTTGCGACTATTTTTTGTTTTATATGAGATTGGAAATCTAGTTTTGATTTCAAGTTTTAGGCTTACTTTTTTTATTACACTGCTACTTATATTGCTTTAAAAAAATGTTTAAAAGTATAAAAGCTATCACAAACTTTCGTAAAAGTTAAGGTCGTTTCCTTGACATTTTATTTAGCAAAATTATTTTAATCTAAATCAAAGGTAATAGAAAATTCACTTTAAAGAACAATTTAGTACCGACTCCCTATTCAATTTTTATCATAATATATTCTGTTAATTAAGATGAAATTGTATCTATTCATTGAGTAGGCATTTACTTGGTAGAACTCCACTATAATACGGTAAGAAAAATAACAATGTATTTTAGTTCTACATAAATTATTTTATATATTTGTTGATAGCTATTCGGCTTACGCCTTCGTCAGAACTATCTTATGTAGCCGAATAGCTATCAACAAATATATAAAATAATTTATGTAGAACAAAAATACATTGTTATTTTTCTTACCGTATGAAATTGTATCGATTGGTTATTTCACATAGTAAATAAGAGACCAATTTGTATTTTGATCTATTTATTCTCTTGATAATGATATATTATATTGTATTGACAAGTCAATATGTTAAAAAGCTAATGGTATTTTTTGCAACAGAGAAAATTTCAAAGTTAAGCAAAGTGCATGTTTTTGAAGAAATATATCTGTAGAAACGCGAGCAGCAATTTACTCCGAATAAGAAACTACTCATAAATATCAACGCTTCAATAGATTTCCCCTCCAAAACGAAGTGACGCTATTATTTGAGTCACAGTGCACGGCCATTATAGAGAAACAGCCGTAAAATGCACACTTACAAAATGACAGCTGAATTGGAAATAGTTAATTTAATTTTCAGAACGATTCCAGCAGCCATATTGAATTGCTACTAAACTGTCAATTTAAATGAAATGTTATTCTGTCATTTGTCATAATTATATTATTTGGGCACGGATGAATTTTTCCAGGGAATATTTTTGAGTCAGGAATCGTTATTTAAATTCAACAATATGACGTCGCTTACAATTTTCCGGTTATTAAATTTAAAGTGATTGATTGATAATCAAAAAAACAGGAGCTACATTTTGTGACACTACTTTTTCTTGAACCAATTCTATTGTTTGATATACCACATGAAATTGTTGGTACAAGAAATAAAGCAAAAATGCGCAACATGAATAAATGAATGGTATTTAATTGCTTATAATAATTAAAGTTTTATCGACGTTTTACAAAAAAAAATATTCAACGATTTGTCCATTAGTCCATTAGTATTTGTTAGCAGAAATGCAAATGCGAACTAAGCCACTTAAATTTTTCCAATAAAAATTAATAGTTTTGAGGTGTTCACAATCAATTCTTGGGTGGTAATATGTTAACAATAATTACACATTTTTGTACTTATTAGACAAAAGATTTAATAAGATCAGGACCGGTTTTACCAGCCCAGTTGATAATGCTTGCGATTATTTTTTTACAATAAATACATTATCAAATAGATATTGTGCGTCGATTTAAAGCGTATTTTAACTGCCACTCATTGTTAAAAACAGAAAAAAACAATATTATGACTCATTTTATTTTTAATTTCGTCTGTTTACGTTCTGATTATTTATTAATTTCATTAAGCACATAACAGACTACTTCGAGGCACGAGGCGTTATTTAAGCGAGATAAAAATACGGCGATTTCTCTTGTCAACTCTCTTTTTTGAAGATGTCACCTGAGATTTGAATAACAAAGAGCCTTTTACTCCCAACTTATAAATGGATTTTTATGAGAAACTGTGCACTTTGCCTACAAGATGTTATCATTTATCAGAACTTGGTAGACTTACGATAGCTCTACATATTTTAAATACATTATTTCATTTTATTCAGACTTCTTAAGACAGAATGCAAATGTATAGTATATATTATAAATTAAATTCTTCTCATATTTAAACTCTGTCATAACCATCATTAATGGAATGTGTGTTTTGAAATTTAATTGATTAAGTATCTTCAAAGAGCTTGGTTTATATTGATTTAGCAGAATTACTATTTTTTTGCTTCCACATCTATCCATTAAGTCCCGACTATTTTAACTTCTTTCGCTTCTCTTTTTTTCTTTATTGCTAAATCATTGTCACGACGTTCGTCACCCCTCTTATGAGCCTTGAAATCTTTATTAAGTTTCAGATATCAGATTCTTGTAATGCTTCCATTACTGTCTGCTCTTCACGAGGCTTGTAAGCACACCTTATATTTATATAAATAATATAAATTCGCTTTAATAATAAATAATAATTCTTAGTAACTATTGAGGAAAGTGAAAATATTTCATTTGATTTGTGATATTAGATACGGTTTTTAAAATTTTAAAGAAAATATTTTGCGCACTACACGTCTAATATAATAAGAGCTTTTTGGGTCCTATGTTTGACAAAACATATCAACTTCAGTTACATAATAATTCCCTCCTATTTATTTCATAATTCATCACACATAAGTTATAGACTTATAGTGTTAGATTGTCAACTATAATTATAATATAAGATAAAATTCAAAATTACTTTGATTATTCCACGTGTTGTGCTTCAAGATAGAAAATGATCTTAATTTTAATCAGAGTAGTAATTTAGAAATATTCCACCGATTAAATAAAAATGGTTAAAAGATGAATAGTTTATATTTTTTGGAAATAAATAAAACTCTTTACAAAAAAGAAGTATTGGAAGTCAGTCCCTGTGGTCTAGTGGCAAGAGCTTTGTCCAAGCGATCAGGGGGCCCGAGCTTGATTCCCGGCAAGGTCAGATTTTTTCAATTGAAAAATGAGATCTTGGGCTGGGTGTATGTTATTTATCGTTGATTTTGTGCACAGCTGATTCAATATTTATCATCGAGTTAATCTCGTATGACTTTCACAATTAAGAATATTTGGCGCATTGGTGAAAGCTGTAGTGCCAAATATTTTTTAAATCTAAATTAAAAATAATAATAATAAAAAAAAATATTAAATAATATTCCTAATAATTTTTTTGAATGTTAGAATCAATCTTGCTTCATTACTTAAGCAAACTTTGCGATAGTAAGTCCGAAGATGCCTCTGAAAGAGGCGAAACACGTATCACAGTTAGAAGCACAATATGTGGAATAATCAGTTATTTAAAATTTTATATTAAAATGAACTTCCACAAAGTTACCGCCGAAGCCATCGGAAGTATTATTATAATAATATTTAATATGTCATGTTATATATTTTTTAGAAAAATTTAATTACCAAAATATCTGTTTTTTTGCTTTCATGGGGTTTTCCAAAAATATCCCACGTGCAAAAAATATTTTTTGTTGAATAATTTATAATTTGAATGGGCTAAAATCATTGGGAAAATAATGAACCTCTTGAAATAACTTATAGTAGAAAGAATTTTCTATGTATATGAGTATAATACAACATACTAGTATTCATAAGTTCAATAGCAGAATGTCAGCAAGTCGACAAACCATCAGCATGGTATTTTTAGTAGAATATATGTAACTTACATAAATTCCGTATGGTTTGCGTACGGTACGATTTTGTAAATCTTTACCAATGTACAATCACGTTTTTTTTTTATTTTCTGTAAAGTTTTACTGAACTGATTTTTATTTATTTATTTAAGAAAAAGCAAATCATGGCATTACAGCTGACGCCAATGCGCAATGCATTTGACAAATATAAATACATGAATTTATATATACATATATACATACATACATGTAAATATATAATAAAAATAACAAATTAATTAAAAATTAAAAATAAGATGAAAACTACAATAGTCATAAAAAAAACAGAGAGAAAAACCCTGTAAAATCAACTGTAATACATAAAAAACAGTACTCGTCTGAACTCCTTCGTCCTTGTGAAATATGTCGACATCCGAAGCAATTTCGTTAAAAATCACTAAAGCTCTTCCCATGGCTTTGGAACAACAAACAACTCATGTTCACGATTCCTCAAAAAATTATTAGGGACATTCAATTTAACATTCTCAAGAATAGTGGAATTCTCATTTTGGCTTCGGATAAGTCGAAAGAAATATTTGGCCAGGTACATTTCTCTTCGAATATTCAAACTATTTATTCTTGTTATATACGACATCTTACCATGATAATTAAAATTATAGCATAAAAGCATTATAAATATTTAAAAATTATGTCTGTTATGAGTTGGTAGAGATTATAAAGGGTATTTCAATAGGGACGCTCAAAATATGTTACTTTGTCCTGCTGAGTAGATTATTCATTGTTTAGTGGCCAAATTTGAGTCAACCAGTTTGGTAAATAATCGGCCAACACCTACCTGTACGTCATCAAAATAAATACAATATCTGGTGAAAACATTGCTGCTGTGTGTGAAAGTGTACAGGAAAACCCAAGGCAGCTTATTTCTCGTTGTTCACAAGAACTTGGCTTTTCTGCGACTTAAACTTGGCGAATTTTGAATCGGGCATTATGTCTGCACCCGTATAAAATCCAACTAACCAAGGAACTTCAGGTAAACGACCACAGACAACGCCTGATTGGGTTCTGGAGCAGTTGGAAGTTTACCCGAATTTGTCAAAAAAGTCAACTTTAGAGACATGGCCCATTTTATAATGAATGGATTTGGCAGACATTTGATGCTTTATTACATATTTAATGCCGTAAAATATACTTAAAAATTAAATTAAAATTTAGTCGAAATCTCACAAACAACTTGTTTTATTTACATTTCAAAACTAAGCGTCCTTATAAAAAGACCCTATATATGAAATAGGCAACGAGTAATAATAATACGCTCATCGATCGGAATTCACCATTTCCTACTAGTGAATATACTGTCAACTGTCAATCTGAACAATCCCAAATTTACTGTCAGATTTGAAACGCCAATCTATCAATTCTTTACTATGACTGCTACAGTTTGATAAAGCTATCGACAGAAAAGGCTTCAATATAAACTATGAACTTTATTTTTAGAAAGCAGCTTAAATACATTTATCTGTATACGTATATAAATTTGTAGGCCATCATAACAGTTTGTTTTATAAAATGTCTTATAAAATACTAGTATTCGAACCCGGCTTCGCTCGGACCAGTTTGGGGTTATGTTCACCTCGTCGCGTAAATTCAGACGGGCCAAGTTGAAACAACTGGCAACTTAATGACCAACAATGCAAAAGGTAATTACAGACCCACAGACATACATACGCCGTTTCGGTTATATATATAAGATATTTTGGTTCATATGAAACTACTCGAGTACTCGAGTATTTTGCAAAATGTACTACTCGATACTCGAGTAATTTGAGTCTCTACACACACATTGATAACGAAACAAATTTACCGTCGAAACTTTCGCGAGCGAAATCAATTCGTTTGTTTGAACTTGCAACAACAATGCAAAAGGGAATTACAGACCCACACACATACATACGCCGTTTCGGTTTTATATATGTATACGATTATTGTTATAGCGGAAAATAATAAATGCTTTATGAAATTTCAATATGAAATTTTAATCGTTTGAATTTTGTACATTTCCACGAATTTATCTTTAACGACCTGGTTTTGCCGTTTAGCATCTTCAGGCATTTAAATATTTTATACCATTAATTATAAATTATTTATTAAATAGCACGTCGTATAAAGCCCACCTATTAAATAAGTAGGCATGTCCGTGCTGTTAACTAGCTATATATGTTTGCGATACCACATTTAAAATACCTGATAATTATAATTTACCCTCATTCACAATTCATTGTAACGTATTGAAGATACAATTAATAAATTATAACAATTAATATGACATTATTTTTGATTATGAACAATTCTACAATGTTTACTTAAAATTACTTTTATACCAGTTATAAATTAGTTAAATTAAAACATAATAATGTTATTTAGTAACGACACATTTTTTCAACTAACTGTCAATAATAAACTACGGTACATGTTTAATTTGACATACGCGCTTTTGGTTGAAAAAATCTGATCACGTAATTATTTTCATTAAAAAAACAGTTGGCAGAATAGTTAAAAAGTAGCCGTAACAGAAACCAAAATTCGTCCGAATAAACAACTAACTGTCCATTATAGCTGTGACAAAATGACCAATTTCTCCTTTCACTATTTTACTTAGGATTCCGGTTTTGTTCTGTATTGTGCATCTTAATTTATACGAGCTATTCATTAAATTTTCCAAAAGTCCCCTCTGTCTCGTTGTTTCTACAACCAGTGTCACAATACAAGCATAGCTAAAGAATGTCCATTTTGAATTCCATTACAAAGTTCGGCCGCCGCGAGGTTTCGAAGCAAGGCGAAAGCGGGAACTCCCATTATAGTGTTAATTACGGTTGTTGATACTTTGCAATTAATTTCCCCAATCATATTTATTTTAATTTAAATATGCTCATCGTATTCTTTCATCTTTCATCGTATTCGCAATTAATGAGTTATCACTTAACGTAATTATACTCTTCGCCATGTCCATATTTTTATAAGCATTTAAATGAAATTTTTAATTAATTATCAAGTGGAATGGATTCATAAAAAAATTATCGTTGCTGACTGTTTACAAAAAAGCAAACAGACAAAATTTTTATGTATGTAAATTCAGCGTTTTCGCAATTGTGTAGGAAGAAATTTTGATTTAAAAAAAAACGTTTTTACAAATATTATAAAATTCACATTTAATAAAAATAACTAACTGCTACTCACGAATTTATTTTATGCATAACATGATTTACCCCGAATAATTGTATTTTCTATATTTTTTTCAATTATTTCATCGTAAAAAATAATATGTTAAAACATCTTTTGATTAAACCTATTGTCTATCTGAAATTATAAGAACGATTCAATATCACAGTTGCAAGCTGTCAATGATTTTTGTTTTAAATACAATAAAAAATTGCTTTATATCATGCAATATCCTACGAAGCATGTATTTTAGTTTTGTATTAGGTAATGTTTGGAATAACACAAACAAAAAGAGAATCTGGTTTTTCCGTTAAGAAACGTCTATTTTGTTTAAAAATATAAATTCATTTTTATAGAAACACAAAAAATAACCATTGCTTTCGCGTCATACAACACAATATTATTTAAGCAATTGGCTTGAAAACATCGTTTCTCATACGGATAAAGAGATTATTTGTCTGAACTCACTCACGTCCAACTGAAATATGTCGATTTTCGAAGCACTATCGTTGAAAAATATTAAATGTATTCCCAGTGGCATTATGAAATATATGAAAAGTCCGGTTATTTCGTTTGAAACAAAAACCCGTGCATGTAATTAATAGCTCATACCGATTCTGAATGAAATGAGTTAATTTATATATTTTCACTCTATAATTAAAAGCTTTATTTTCTATTATAAACCATGGCTGGGTAAATATTTTGAATAACCTCATATATTATCAATCTTTATAATCTATTTTTTTAATTCGGCAACTTACTATTATTGTTGTTATATAAAATACAATTTATTGTTACAAAACTTATTAGCAAACGTATTAAATGAAAGCGGACGAAAAAATGTTCTTTTGTATTTTATTTAATAATAAAAATAATAATATAAGCCAAAACTTGTTTTTCTAGTTGATATAAATAGATAATACGCCACAGGTCTAGACTTATTCTAAGGTCATAAAATATGTAACAATATCAAGTTAATGATACAAAAAATCAATACACAATAACAAGAATGTGTAAAATAAGGCATTATTGTGTAAAATAATGATATTGAATATTTTAAATTTATACTGAATCTAATCGGGAAAGAAATGTTAAAGTATATACATTTACGTATATTGTAACAATATCAGACCAAATCGTTACATGGTGGACTTACATAAAATGACTGCAAAATTGAGTTTGAATTCCGAAGACATCCAGAAGGCTTCGGCGCTTTTAGAGCGGTAAGCCCCGTTTCCCGGATGTTACCTGTGTATCGTTCCAGCGTCACCTGTCCTCTCCCCCAGACCGCTATCACAACGCACCCCTTCCCCCTGCGGATATCCCGTCCCGCGCTCACTGCGAATTCCAAACATTATTTATAGCGATATCCTTCACTCATAGCCATAGGTATGGTATGGGACAGAGTATTTAAGGCCACGGTTCGGAATCTTTTATCAATAAAGTAATAATAAAACAAATAATTTTCGTAGTACTTCTTTATCATTATATAAAAATTTATATAACATAATTTTTTTTTAAATTACTTTTATTATTCTACGTATTGTAATAATAACTCTGACACGTGTTTCGCCTCTCTCAGAGGCATCTTCGGACATACTATCGATTCTATAACCCCCTCCAAACTCCATTTTGTAATTTTATCATTTTAAAATATTAGAATCAATCTTGCTTCATTACTTAAGCAAACTTTGCGATATTAAGTCCGAAGATGCCTCTGAAAGAAGCGAAACACGTGTCACAGTTAGTAGCACGAAACGTGCAATAATAAAGTTATCTTAAATTTTGTATTAAAATAAATTTCCGCAAAGTTACCGCCGAAACCATCGAAAGTATGTATATTACGTATTTGAAAAAGATAAACGTGCTCACGAAAATAGCTCAGAAAATAATGTTTATTCCTTCAAAATTCAAAAAATTATATAATTACATGTTTATCCATCTGATGTTAATGTCAGACCCAAACTTATACGTCTGGCAGGACATCGTTGTATAAATACAAGCTACGATAATTTTTAAAGCAAAAAAATAGCGAGCTATTTAGTTCTTTCTATAAGGTTCTTGTTATTATATAAGTAATTGAATGAATTACAATTTTGTTTTGAGAATAAAACTGAGCTCAGTTATTGTTTATTCTTGATTTTTTAGCATTTCAGTATTTATTTTGCTATTATTTTTAAGCCGCTGTTTTTTTTTAAATCGCTATAACCTTCTGGTAGGCTATTTTTTTTTAAAGATTTTCCGTTTCTCATATTAATTTGCATTTTTATTGCGGCTAAGTTCCGCTCTTCAAACTTCTAACATGTTACCTTCTTATAAACAGATTTTAACATCTTGGAAGAATATAATTACTTATCAAGGCTGGCGTATAGAATCAGGACTTTTTTGCTATGTATTTTACAGAAGGTGAGAATATTGATAAATTAATTAGGCAGTGATATTAAAGTTGAGCTAAGTTTTTCTTTTCTGAGGTGTTCACTGTCAATATTTGGTGGAATGGCATTGAATAAAAATAATAACACATTTTTAGTACTTATTCCACATAAAATTTATTGGATCAGGACCGGTTTCGTTCATATCGAGCATTTTCAACTGATAAGCGATACAACGAAACAGTGATATGTATACAAAAGCTTAGCATTAATTACAAGGTATGACAAAACTGAACCAACTTGTGTGGCTTTAATCGCGGCTGGAGAACTGGACTTCCTTTTAAAATAAATATATTTTGGCACGATTTTAGCCGAAGACACTCTCGATTAAGCCAAATATGTGGGGAAACTAACAATTTTTACCGTTTTATTGTATTTATTATCAGTTGATAATGCTTGCCATGAGCAAAACCGGTCCTGATCTAATAAATTTTATGTGGAATAAGCACTAAAAATGTGTTAGTATTTTTATTTTTATATATTGAATAAATAATATATTTTTTTTAAATTATTCAAGTTTTTTATCCCTGTTATGGGTTTAGTGCTTTATGGAGCTTTGAATAGGTCGAAACAGCTCTACGGTCGATATGCGCATCAAAATGTCACTTAATATTGTGAGTTCCAAATGGAATCACCCAAAAATTCCCAGCGATAAAATATTATTAATTTTCTATTGTTATTAATTTGAACTGAACCACCGGCGAGCTTATCACATATGATACCACTTGCTTAACCTTTTACGAAATAAAATCAATTTAACCAATGAAATGTATAAGGTAATCATGAAGATGATGCCATTATTATTTATCCAATCATAGCCAAGTTGCCCATAATGTTTTTTAGATTCAAAAATAGGCTTTAATCACAATTCAAAACGTAAGTGTATACTAATCTGACTTCAGTGTCAGAACGAGATTTTTTTAAGATGGCTTTACTATGATTGTCACAAAATTGTTTTAGAGCAAAGACAAAATACAAAATGATGAAGCTACACCATTTTTTTAAATAGTGGCACAGGTGTTATCTAAAATCTATTGCCACTCTCATATTTTATACATATTAAACACTAAGAACATCAATCAGTCATTTTTGGTGGTTGCATTATTGCTTTCAAATAAACAAAAGAATTTAAAAGAAGATGAATATTTGGAAACAAAGCTGTAGTCATACATTTTATTGAACGTAAAAATTCATTTCAGTTCCATACGTTCTTGGAATCATCGTCAATAGAGGACCACATATCTACAGATGAATGCAATAAAGATGAAAGGCATAATTGGAACTTACAGCTTCTACATAATTATTTTTAATTTATTATGAATTATCAATTTTTTTTAATACTTGAAATAATTAGTAATATTTTATCCAGATTCATATTTGTATTAATATTTTCTTCATCTCAATAAAGAACAAAAAAAAATCCTAAATAACTCACTACTCAAAGGAATACAAGCCTTGTGGAATCATACATTATAAATTACGTCATGTATGTATGTGAATCAATGTAGTTTGTGATCATTAGTTATCGCTAAGTATGCAATGAAAACTTTTTTTATGTCATAATTCAATTGAGTCTAATATTCGGAATTGTTGACATTGTAATGTTGACAAGTTAAATAATAATTAAATACTTAGGATTTGACTATTCTTTGTATAATTAAAAGCCGTCTAAGATCCCAAATCAACATTTCACACTTTTCTCACTGAATAAAATATCGCTCCATTAAAATTGGCTATTTAATTTATTCAGTGACTTCAATGTTTTGATTATCAAACAGGTACAAAAAAATATTTCGGTGAAAAAAACTTCTTTTGTGTAAATCAAGTTCTTGAAAGAATCATATTGAATTAATCTATGACTTTATATACTTGAGTGATCGAGCAGTAATGGGTTTGTGAAAAATTATATCTTATTAACTCATACCGAAGTGTAAAGGTAGCAGAATTTAAAGGTGTATTTTAAAATACATATATAATTTTATTTCGTTTTTAACGGTTCATTGTAAAAAAAAGGTAAATTTTGTTGCTTGTGAAATGAAAACAGTTTTTGTTAAAGGTGTAGTGAATGAAAATTACGAATTTTGTTTTTTAGGCCTGTTCATATTTAAAAAATGTTGCGACGGCTTAAAAGTTTATGCATGTGATAGTATTTAATGCGAAAAAACGTACGCATTAAAATTTCAGTAGTAGCTCTGATTCACGGTCATCATTTTGTGTTTGATTATTCATTAAGCCAACCCCGCCCGTGGGCGATAACTTTGTGTTTTTTTGCATTAAAACCCCACATTTCGGGCTGTGGGTAAACATGTAAAACCATAAAATGCTACAAAAAAAAAACAGAAAAAACAATGGCCGCCGACCGCTGTATGTCATATTTCATGTCATGCTTCTAAAAGGGTGACTCAGTCTATGCGAAATTTTGAAACAATGAGCTTTTATTGAAGTAAATCGATTGAACTCGCGTGTAAAATATTGAAAATGTTTTTATAGTACCTTTATTATTATTATCATTGTCTACCATTACCTAGCAAAGGTTAAAAATAAACTTAAAAGCAGCTTTAATAAACTAATTTATTGTGCCACGATACAATATTATGGTCGAATATATTCAAAATAAAATTTCTGAGAGCGTAATCATTAGGTTACACGTATTTTTAAGCAATCAAATGAATATTAATCGATCGGATCTACAAATAATTCAGTTTTATTTAGTAAGCTTATTTAACTTATATTACGATTTTATTATAAAAAAACTAAATCAGCGTATTAAAAAAATGCATTTTTGCGATTATATTGGGAAAATTTTATTTTCAGTATTTCCACTCATGTTCAAGATTATATTTATAAAATTATTATACGCTGAAAAAAGGTCTTAAAAATCTAGAGGGAGTACTTGCCTATAGACAAATAGACTAGAATTACTTACGGCAGTAATTTATGATTATCTCTGAAGAGAAGTGGATCCCTGCAAAATTGAAGCGGGCAAAAGAGCTACTATTCAATAAATTGTTAATTGATAGACAATTTTTTGTTTCGTATGATTTCCACTTTTCGATCAAAATGAAAAAAATTTACTGTTTCATAAAGCGTACACACCATTTATATATTATGAGAATTATAAATGATACTTAAAAAAAATAAAAACACTTACTCCACTCAGAAGCTTAGTTTAAAATTCATGAAAACCTGTCTGCGCTGTTCGCGTTAATTATTTTGATATCATTTAACTTATGCAAACACTTAATAGTGAATTTTGTGTCAGACTGAAAGAAGAGAGCGATGCTCAGAATGAAAGAGTAGGTTATATTTAAAATATATAAGGATTTGAAACTATTTATGAGCGAACTCTCTTACCTTCAGTAATATAAAAATCATTGCTAAAGCCTTTGCGCTTGCAATATAATAAACTATCTAACAAAGATGACGTACAATATTAACATATGTGATATATTCACAAGCCAGAGAAGAGCACGAAATTTTATGCCAATAAAGATATGTAATCAGGGCTTTTTTTTGAAAAAAAAAGGTGCTGGAACTCTCTTCATGTCAAGCTTTATACTAAATAAAATAGCACATCTCATCCGGTTCATTACAATACTATATTTAATCATTTTGACGATTTATAAAAATATAGATTGTAATAACGTAAGCGCAAAAATTGTGTCGTCTAATTGATTTTGAAATTTTGAAAAAAAAATACCGTGAAAAAAGGTGGCGGAACGCCGTTTACCGCGTTAAATGGGGAAAAAGCCCTGTATGTAATTACATAAGTTGTTGGTCTAGTCCGTAGTGCAGTTGTCAACATCCTTGGTCTGCGTGATGGGCAAGAGTCCCGGTACGAGTAGATTTATTCAGTCTATAAACCGATTCTGTTCGAAGGCAATGAGTGTTTGTGTTAAAAATCCCTTCCCACTTTTTCGATCCCAAAAAGCTTACCTTGCTCCTAGTTCTGTTCGAGTCTTCGAATGCTTTCAATCACTACTCTCTTCGAAAAAGAGAGGTTGAGCATCTGAGTAACAAGCAGTTCTCGTGGAAAAGAGAGAGCACGGTGAAAAAAGTCCATTTATTTCAACATTTGAAATGAATTCTTATGGTTGTCAAACTTCGCCCTTTGACTGAATTACAAATATATATGTATATATATTATTTCTATTCATGCAATATATTTAATTTAAATTTATCCAATTAAATGTTTTACGGTCTTCCAATTTTATTTAATGGAGAAACGTCTCGCGCCACCCTGAACTATTATATATTGTAAAATATACATAATGATGGTAGGATGATGTTTCATTCTACATAAAGTGTTTTATTGAATATTCTTTTCGACAATTTAAAAAAGCGTTGTTGCAGTAAGTTTTTTTATGTATGTATACCTAACACGCTGTTGTCGATAAAATCATATTCTATTTACTTTTAAGCCGGATTTTACATCCCTGCCCTGTGGTCGCACTATTTAGGAAGCGTATTTTTGCTACGCGCTACTATAACAGGTAGATGAACGCTAGAAGCAGGTATGATTCAATACTTAGATTACGTTAAAATATGACCAACGTACAACTTAATGTTGCAATACATTTTTAAAGGTATCTGTGACGTAAAATTTTTGTTCAGCGAAATAATAAATCTAAGACTTTTTTTACTATGCCAACATAATGGTCTCTCAAAAAAATCGAGCTATCTAACGATAACAAAGAACTGTTTTAAGTTATTTCGTAAATTTATTTTCACGTCTCATACATACATGAAATTATTAAAGCACCACTTAGAAAAGAATATAGAGTAAAACACCAATTTAATTTGATGTGCTCGTTTGAGTCGAATACATGTAAAGTTTCACGAAGCAATCGGATGGGTCTGGGTTCAAGTCTCGGCAAGGTGAGTTATTTTCAATTGGATATGAGATCTTTGACACGGGTGTATGTCATATATCAGTTTTTTGCTCTCGGCTGATTCATAAAATTTTTCATAAACTTTATCTCGTTTGACTTTCATACTAAAAAATACTTTTTTTTCATCTGTATGCTTTTACAAACTATATAAAACAGTAAATTATTCCACTATACATCATAAAATTACGTGACAAAAAAAATACAAATTAAAGCTGAAAAAATAGGAATGCCGTTTTTTTTTTGCGAAAAATTGCATTGCGTTTTTTTGCTGGCACTTGGAAAATAGACTGTGGCCCAAGGGGTTAACTGTTAATTCTAGGTGAAAAGGCATGACATTTAAATTGAGCAGTTGAAAATGATGATTGTTACAAAACATATTAGAAAGTTGTAGTACAAGAGAATTCTGTTAAATTTGTTTAATATCCTTTACAAATGAACTCAAATCAAAACATAAAAATTTTAAACATAGAATATATATAGAAAATGAAAAATATTATTGGTGAGAAAATCACGGGAAAATCCCATACCTTTCTTGAAATGAAATACGAATGATTATATTTTGGTATCTTCTATAAATAGTTCATTATGATAACGATTTGCGTAAAGAGTTTTATTAAAATAATTCCGATTGTGAAACTACTTTTTCCATCAGTTCGACGCTGTTATTCATTATAATACACAAAATTTCAATACAGGTACGTATAATTATTTTTGATTTACGGCAAGCCGTGGTAATGGGTAACACTAGAGTTCGTTAACCCAATGTACTTTTTTTTTTTTCAGTTACATGAAGTAGCTACCAAGCAACCGATTAACACGCCATTACCCGAGACACGTTTATTTCAGCTTTGATTTTTACAATATAACGATTAATAGATGGCCTTATTATATTGAATGTAATCCATAATTTATGTAACCGTTTGAACTCAGTAAGTTTGTACTACTTCACTTTAACATTGTTTATTACATTATCACACAAAATGATACTTTTTTTTACTCTGTGATGGACAATTTGTCAAAATTCAACAACAAGTGTACTGCCTATATTTTAAAGCTTATGACGTGACAATAGGAATGCATTCCAAAGGTGAGACATATTGTTTATTAATTGTAATGCCGTTTGTACGGTGAAAATGTTACTCAATATAAATGTTTTGGACTGGTTTAAGTGAAAGTTGTTGAATAGTATTAAAGTATTCTATATAGATAAATGACAAACAATATTTCTACTTATTTAAAGATCAGTTTATGTTTTAAAATACAAAAGAAATATTATTAAATAAACGAAGTTATATTTTTTTATATCTAACAAAACACTGGCTAATATCGAAGTAATTTGTTATTTTATTTGATTGACTGCTCAGTGGTCGAATGGTCAACGCCGTTGGCGTTGGTTACGGTGGATACAAGCTCAATTCCAACTAAGGGCAGCAGGTTGATTTTTGTTTAAAAGACTGCGGTGGCCAAAATTCTCTCCCACCTTCAATCACCTATCAATAGTTCTGTTCTTGTTACATTTTTGTGTTTCTATTGTCTGTGAAAAATGACGCTGATTTACTAACAGTTCTTGCTTAAAATGCTTCTGTTGAAATAAGCTTCACAAAGAGTTCATATATTACATACATATTTAGTGGGGAAGCGGTAATGTATTTTAATTCTGGTGTTATTTACTTGAACGATGATAGTAATTTCATCATTTAATACAAAACGGTAAACCATATCGAAATAAAAATATCTGTGGATCGTTTAAAAATATACGAGAATTTCACCAATTTATCAAATTGCACGTACATATATGTAAGTACAAAAAATATTTTGGAATTTGTCGAAATAATTCGGAAACAAAATACGAGCCCATTAATTCACATTGACACATTCACACACAGCCGTTTATTAACCTTACCTCATCGCAGGAAAGTTTCGTATGGCAATAATAATTTTATACTTCTTTGTTGCTTAGAAAAACAAGCCTTATTAAAAATAATAAAATGGTTGTTTTTATCATGTTTTTGAATCTATACATTTTTATTTACTGATAACTTACTCGTTTTAAAGCTTGTTCTATGACATTTTTATATGCAAATTTACGAGAGTCTTCAAGTTTTACATTTAAAAAGGCAATATGAGAACAGATCTAAAAATCAAACTATTTCATAGCCTTGATTCTTAATCTTTTAATAACATATACCTTTTATGTGAATAATAAACTGCAATGCCATTATTGAAACTATACTGATTTTTTTTTGATTTATGATAAAGCATGCATTTGAAAAAAGAACTATTACTTGAATTGTTGTATTTTAATCAGAAATCATATGTTCATTATTGTGACTTGCGACAGTACGATTCCTTTAAAAACTATATGAATTGACTATGGACAAGTTTACATGTCACGTAACGTATACGTGTCAGAACATATAGACAAGAGAATGAGAAGGGGGTGGATATATCTGCTACGTTCGTTGTGCATAGTTATGAATCTCCCTTCGCCCATATTCCGTTAGATCCTGATACAAATTAATAACAATTTACAAACATTACAGCTCTAATGTAGGCATCTCCCAAATTCTTCGACTACAGCTTTGTCAACTTCGCGTCGTAGTTATCAGTTTCATCACTATGACATTCGGTGACAGTTTCTACATTATATACATCACTGACTTGTCATTCTAGGATGTCTACTATGTCATATATTGCTAAAATTAATAATACAGCTTCATAGATACTTGCCAAATTACGGATCATTCTTATAATATTATTCAACATTATACTATATATATTCTATAAAAAATACAAAAAAAGCTTTTTCCAATTCATCTTTACCAAGTAACACTGTTTAAAACCTAGGATTTAAGTATTTGTATTTCCCTTTACGTTTTAATGTGTTAATTGTCACTACTTGGTGGGAAAGCATTATTTTAATAAATAAAATACATTACATACAACTGGTTCCGCATGTATTCTGTTTAGCTTAAGGTTTCGCTCAGCGCGAGCATTACTGATTATCAGAATATATATGGAATACTACCATATCTTCCTTTCCCACATAAAAATAATATTATGACCTATATTATTACAATTACAGATGTTTTGTGAACCTTTTCGACACCAGTATATATAGATAAGTAAATAAATCTTAAAAATATATCGTTACAAATATAAGCAAAAATATACATTGTTTGTATATATTTACTAACTATGTCCGCTCCCAAATAAGAGCATATGGACTTCTCGCGAAGTTAATCTCAACATATGTTTTTATACGAGAAATGCCTGTTACTCAGTTGCTCAAGCTCTCTTTTTTTAATAGAGTAGTGATGGAAAGGATACAAGGACTAAGGCAGTACTGGTGGCTAGCTAACCGCTGTCACTGCTTCGCTCTTTGGGATCGGAAAGGGATTTTTAACAACAAAAACATCTGTGGCCTCTGAGCAGAATCAATTTTTCGACTTAAATATTTGCTCTTAACGGGAATCGAACCAGGTTGGTCCAACGCGGTAGCCAAAGACGTTGCACTTAACCACGGATTAGGCATGTATATGTTACAGTGCAATTGTATTCTCAGTGAAAATGTATCAAGTAATAGATTTGTATGACAACATGATTTCAGTGGTCACAATCATTGAAATTATTGGCTCAAGTCGATGATTTACCGGCCTAAAATTTTGGTTTGCTTCAATAAAACAAAATCAGCAAATAGTCTCTTTCAAAAAAAGAGAATCCAAGAAAACCACAGACAAACATTGTGTTGAAGATAGGGCGGTCAAATTTAATTTCAATGACAGCTTGGAGAAGAATATATTTTCACTGATAATACAGTTTCACTGTAACATATATATAGATTATATATACCTATAGAAAGTTAGTATTTTTAAATTGGGATTAGAGTACATATCGCATTCAAATTATAGTAATGGACAAATGTGATCCGAAAACATTTAACCGAGAGATGTGAAGCGCGACATGCGGTCCATTCATCCATGTGGCAACCATTCTATTCCGTCTGTCGACAGCTACCTACCCGTCTTTGTCCGCCTGAAATGGGAACAGGTATATATGCATGCACGTTGAAAAATGCGAAAGGCATGCAATGTCGCCAATAAATTCACCTTCGTCCAAGCGCCGGGGGCGGGCTTTCCCCCAAAAATGTCAGCGATATTGAAAAACCTGATGAAAATATGTTTTAAATTCCCACCGCTTTTGAAGTGCCTGTTCGATTATGTTGGTAGGCATTTCGATTGATTTATACTCATGTACTAAACATTCCGTGGAAAAAAATGAATTTTTCAATTTTCAACAAACTTTTCCGCAACTCGTTAAAATACATGTAAAAATATATATTAATGTTCAAAAAAATTTTCGGGTACATCGACTGCTCTTTGTTGTTATGATGGGTGCAAAAATGTATCGATATCGATGAATTTAGCAAAAGATAGATATTTTAAATAGATAACAAAATTTCAACTATGTTTTGGCTCTCCTAAAGATCTTTACATCGCGGCTTCAAAACTTTGCGGTAAAAGCTTAATCATGAGATTTTGGCGGGCTTAAGTCCAGGAAAGCCCAATAATTTCTTTAAATTAAATACCTCAGATTCTGGACATGGGCATCAGTGATGTCTATTTATTTTTTTGCGTTGATCTCGAGTGACTGAAAAAAAACACAGTAAATCGAGCAAAGACCGTATCAAATTTTGCATTTACTATCTTGTGCTAGTTTAAAGTGTCGGTCAGTAAAATATCAAAAGAGGTCAGTGAATATTTTTTTTGAGTTAAATCAGGGAAGACTATGAAGATTTTGTGAATATTTTTTCTGTTTAATTCAGTAAATGATTGAATTTTTTATTGTAATACTGACCATATTGATGTTATAAAACTACCCAAAAAAGGTAACTTACGAATAGGGAAGAATACTGATTGTAAACCTCTTTTTGATAAACAAAAGGTATCTCACGTTCTTGTTTCAAATAATCATCTGAATTCTTACACTAACCCCCTATCAGAGTGAATTTAAGCAAAACCCTTTCTGAAAACGATCGATGCGTACAGCTTGTAAACGCAAAAGCATCGTGTAGGGAAATCCATTCGGGGCATTAGAGTCGAATTCCATTTTCAGTGTAGTTTTTTGATCTGCCAGCATCGTCTCGAAGAATGTGGCTGAAATAAAAGCTGCAGGAGTGGCCCCTCCGTCCCCCACCGTCTCGCGACCTCTGATGTTTCAATTCGGAATCGTAGACGCCGTTTCCGCTTTGGCGCGCTTCCGGGCTAGTTCCCCGGGGCATGTGGCAATTGCATTTTTTCCAGTCTTCTCGAAACACTTTTGCGAAGATTACACCCCATTCCTGGCACCTACTTATTCACACTTAAAACGGCCGCCAGTTGTCGATTTTTTTTGCTCTTCGTTTCGATTTTACTTTGGACTTGTTACAAATCGCTTTTTCGTAATGGCTCTCATTATCATTATCAATACCAACGATCAGAACGACAAATGATTTTTCTTTTTTTTCGGTTGTCGCTTTTTTTTCCTGTCATTAAACCGGTATCAAATATGATAATACTTTTCATAACTGTTACTAATGAATATCGGTGAGTCTTGTTAAGCAAGCTCAATACAAATTTTAGCAATATTTTATAAAACGTTGAGTAGAAACAACGTTGTTCCGACTGACTTTATGAAAAAACAATTGAAATATTAACGAATTAGGATAAACTTTTTCCATCGAAAGTTTTATAATATTCTCAAATAACATATTTGATCATAATTTATTTTTGTGATATCGTTTTACTGAAGCTCTAATTAACATACTATTTTATAATATATAAAAAACCTACTTATAGACAGTACACCCATTCTTTATAACATCGAATGCATTACGCGTTAAACCTAAGGTAAGCTTTTCTTTATTTTTCACATATTTAAATAAGCAATACATTTTAAATTGTACAAGAATGAATATTTAACTTTTCCACGTCTATCATTTCCACTACCATAAAAGGCACCGGCGCCGCGCAGATAGTGAATGTTAATGTAATTGCTGTTTTATAAATATTTGGGTGGGCTATCTACTTAGAGTGGATTATATATTTACAATCATAAAATAAATAAATCTAATGGACCGGTCAGTTAAACAAATTGCTCTCATCTGAAAAGAGGAACATCTGGTCACCGTAATTATGATGCTTTAGTTTCCTAAAATACAAATTTTGTTCGTTTATCTGTCACTTTGGTAGCAGCATTACAATTTGATGTGAACTGGCCTAAAGTTTGATGTTATAATATATTTAAACGACAAGCAAGAAAACGTTAAAATATAACCTCGAAAATCAGACCAGAATTAAACTCTTTTGTATTGTGACTGAATCCAAATTTTTCATATCATTTATTTGATTCATTTACAAGATAATGATAATTTATTTGTTTATATTCAATAGAATTGATCTCATTAAGTGAAAGATATGTGCATCCTTCCAGCTTGGAAAGTTACCTCAAATCTTATCTATTGAACTTAAGCCGTTACTATGTTCAGAAGAAAACAACTATTGATAATAAAACTCTAAGCAATCTTCTTAAAACATAACATTACAAATTTGCCAATTTATTTAATACAAAGGAAAGAGCCCTCGGGCCTATTAGACATCAAAATGTACGGTAGAATATGCTTTCGGCATTTGAACTAAGTATTCGAGTATTTGAAATAGGTACCTTTTGTGCCAATTCTAGGAATATTTATAAGAATCTACTACTTGTTCTTAATTCGCAATCAATTTGCAACGGCTGTTTATTTTTATCACTTTTAACCCTTTTAGTTTTAAGATATTTCCATGCCTCTAGGATAAGTGTTTTAAGTAGTAATATTACTTGGCAATACTATTTTATATTATAATATATAATTTTTGCAACCACGCTCAATTTTCAATGAAACTATTATTGATATAAAATTTAAAATAACTTTGATTATTCCACGTATTGTGTAACTAATTGTGACACGTGTTTCGCCTCTTTCAGAGGCATCTTCAGACTTAGAGGCGAGAGGCGAAACACGTGTCACAATTAGTTACACAATACGTGGAATAATCAAAGTTATTTTAAATTTTATATTAAAATGAACTTCCACAAAGTTACCGCCGAAACCATCGAAAATATTAAACTATTATTGAATAGAGCTTATCTCAAAATAAATTGATATCCCAAAACTGATTGCTGAAAATGAAAAAAAAAATGGTTCGGTTCTTAATGACGACCAGAATCCGATAAATTGAAAAGTTTAAGCGATTTCTATTACCTTTCATTGTACTTCACTCATATTTTAATTAGCGCTTAACTGACTAGTTCAAAATTGTTTACACTCTTCGCTATTGGAATTATAATATAATACATTGTTAAAAATTAACCGCAAAACCAAAAAAAAAGTCGTTATCCATTATCATTGATATTAGGAAATGTCAGTGTTTGAATTGAAACGCCTCAAATACATTGTGATATAGATTAAAATAAATACATTTCATCGACAAAAATATCAGTATAATATTATTTGTTTGTATCATTCTCTTACATTTTCGAAAATAAACATTTTTCTTGATTTTTCGGATGAATATTAGAGTATTGTTCAAATTAACTAACTGAAACAAAGATTGATAAAAAAATCGTTCTACTTTATTATATATATGTAGCAATTTATTCAATAATTCAAGCACACGAAAGAATATTGCTTCATTGCGTTTTCAATTCAGCGACGCATGCAAAATAAGGTTGTTTTGTAGTAAAATCTTCAAAAAGCAACAAAAATTCTTTTCAGTGTCAAATTTTGAAAACATAACATTGAGAAGAATGCGTCTTTAAGTAAATGAACGCTCCTTTTGTTGAAATATTAATGTCATTCTCTCTATTTTGGTCTGATGGAATTTATCGAATTTTATTTGTGAATTTGTAAAAATATAAATGACCGCTTTCAGGTGCATATTTCCAATCCAATTACTGTTGGATATTGCCAAAGGCAAATAAATGGGCTCTTTACCATTTTGAAGCGGTAGTTTTGAAAATATTTGATGAATGGACCGTGTACGCCTTTTTCCAATTAGCCGTGAATATAAAAGCATTCCTAATAAAATCCTTTTCAGTAACATGCAAACCGATATCAATTTTATATAAGCTGTTTCATACTCCAAAAAGATATTCCATGCTCTCTCTTTTGACTGAAGGGAATTTTTTTAATATCTCCTTCGTTTTGTCATATCCCAACTTTTAATTAAAAATACTTTTCTGCCATGTAGAAAATTATTCAACGTCTTCAGTGATATTTTGCTTTAACTCTCACTTTCTCTCATTCGTTGATGTAAGGAACAGATTTTTCAACCTTTCTATCCAATTTTAGTCCCCTTTTAAAAAAGGCAAGTCACCTGCGGCACTTGGCTGTACAACTCTTTAAAACAAATATTTTTTTATGATTATTTATTGATGCCTATTTTTCCATATACATAGGTCAGTAGATCACACCAGTATTTGGCTTAAACTGGTTTGATTATTTCACTTCTACTTGTTATATGTATGTATGCAGTCTTCGTGATTTAAAGATATTTTTATGAGGGAAAAGTGAGCATTAAAAAAACAAGTCATTTTGCTTTTCTCATTGTATTATCCCAAAAGATTGATCTTTTAAAAATGGCACACCAGGACAAAAACATGATGGTGGAAAGTAGAAATGTTAATATATTTAATTGCTCACCTATTTAGTTAATGATATTAGTTGTCCATACACGTATACTGAGAAGTCGCCACGATGATATTTTAAAACAAAGTTTGAGCCACTCCTCATTGAGTTTCAAACGAAATCGACAGTGAACTCTTTATTATTCGATGTGGCAAATGCATCGAATGCCTCAAAGTTCGCTTTGGTCGAGATCAAGTCAACGTAGCTCATGGAATACGTGTGGGAACGGACCGCATCAAACAGATCTGTCTGGGCTGCGTTCATCTCAGGGAAATCGTACTGTATATCATTAGTACCCTTATGGTCCTGCCCACAAGCTCAATCCAGCCTCCCGACCAACTCGCCAAGCCCAAATAGTTAACTGTTCAACTTTCCATGACCACAGACAAACAAAAGTTAACAATCAAATTGTCTCTTGTACATTATTAAAAGACTTTTTTCTGTAACATGAAGAATATGAAGGTACTTCAAACCACAAAATGTTCGTTTTTTTATTCATGCAAACGCTGATTCCCTTGAGGAAAATAAAAAAAGGCTGTTTTATCTACATATATTTCCTGGGTATTTAAATAAGTGAACATTTAAATTGTACCTCAATTCTTTTTATTAAATTTCTAGTTAAAATATTGAATGTTAACCTACTGTATGCTAATGTATTTTGAATTTATATAAATGATGATATCTGTGTATTTTACTATCAATAAATGTTATGAAAAGTAATTAGATTTTATCGACCAAAGCTAATAACTTTGAAGTAAATTTCCCTCTTCTATACAAAATAATATAAATATAAAATTAGTAGGTACATTTGAAATGCACCTGCAGGTTGTTCAAAGTTTACAAAATGAACTGCAGTTCGATAGTAAAATGAAATCGTACTCATGCGACTTAAACCGGTCTTTTCCAAGTCTTTAATTGAATTTGAAACTTATTTACTATTTCACGTAAATGCACACAAAATATTCATATTCTTGCTACTTAGTTGGCAAAATTACTTTTTGGAATTGAATAAACGTAGGTATTTACGAAACATTTCTGTGAATATGTTAATAAAAGTCATCGGAAATAAGTAACTTTAATTTGACTAAAATATTTGGCGTCGATTTCGTGATTGGATTCGTTCATTCAAAATTTGGCTCGCAAAATTTTTATTGGATTCCTTCAAATCATTTGCTTTCTTGTTCTGCTTGATATTAAGAAAGCAGTGAAAGAGTGGGAAAGCAAATGATTTGCGGCTAGTATAATATGTTCTTACTGGCGAACGAGCGACCTTCGTTTATTGCAAAGATTAGGTCGTCTGTGAATAACGCATGTCTAGTCTTGTATATTATTATATTTTCGCTGTATTTTCATAAAAGTTATGTATTATACGCCATCGCTTCATGTTGCTTTATACCTCAAAGCATAGGTCTTTCGTAGTCTAATGGCTGCCTTTACTTCCCTCATACTTTTTGGGCTCATCCACCTTTCTTACAGACTTCAGTGGAAACTAGTCTACATTCAGGCTACATTTTCTCACATTTTTACCTCACGTAATCCTTTTGATTGCGTACAGTATGAAATTTAGAAGGCAAGACATCATTTATCATTCTCTTAGCTTCATACTATACAAGCATACCATAGCGCATATTCCAATGCTTAAAAATAATTGCTAAAACACTTAAGTAAATCTGATTCTTCTTTTAGATTACAATCGTATATTTTTTAATATCAGATAATAAAGGTGAAAGAATTTTCATTTATGAAACTGATCTTTATATGAAGTTGCAGTAATTTCTACGTTCAAGTGATCCTGTCTTCTGAGACTTCTGAGATTCAAGTGAGACTGTTGTTCGAAAATTTATCAATCAACGATTACCGCGTTTTTCAGTAACTGTCTTATAATTTATTGATATCTTTTTTTATCTATAGTAGATTTATTGATTTCTTTTTTTGATAGATTTATGTTACATTGTATTTCTTTGGTGCAAAACTGGTATCATTGTTTTTTTTGAAATTTTCTTAAACACTTTGTTTACGGGCCTTTTCAATTACGTACTATACTAATATAAAATTTAAAATAACTTTGATTATTCCACGTATTGTGTAACTAACTGTGACACGTGTTTCGCCTCTTTCAGAGGCATCTTCAGACTTACTATCGCAAAGTTTGCTTAAGTAATTATTCATTAATTATTCAAACTTAACTAACTAACTAACTATTATTAATTATTCATTACTTAAGAAAAGAAAACTTTGCGATAGTAAGTCTGAAGATGCCTCTGAAAGAGGCGAAACACGTGTCACAGTTAGTTACACAATACGTGGAATAATCAAAGTCATTTTAAATTTTATATTAAAATGAACTTCCACAAAGTTACCGCCGAAACCATCAAAAATACGTACTATACTAATTACGCTCAAATTTGTGCACAACTTTAACAACGCGTTAAAATAAAAATAACGCGTTTTCATAAAATATCTAAGGCTACAATTAATAGTACACAGTACAATTTATAAATCCTGGTGATCTTAAAGATAAATTTATTATAAAAACTCGATGTAGACCCAAATCAGATCGTTATTATTATCAACACATACAAACGCTCGCCTCAAAAATATAGACCGACACGTAGATAGTTCGGCAAATAAGCGGAAGATGTCTGAGAGGCGTAAGGGTACAGGGGGTGGCTGAGATGGGACGATGAAAATTATTGCCCAAACCTCCGCCAATTTGCTCTCACGGTTGCAATGTTAACTATTTGCCACGAAATGCTTTGTGCTATGCGCGACTGCTATGTACATGTTTTATTAGAGAGCCTTGCGACGTCACCGAGCCCATGCCACGAGCAATTACCCCCTCCCCCCCCCTCAGGCAGGTACTAAAGCATAAATAGAATTTTCACATAATAATGATTTCAAAATTTTTTAACAAGTCACAATTCTACAAATAACATAATCTAGTTATTACTATTTTGATATAAAAAATATTATATCATAAGATAGCATACTCATATTTTAAATGAGTCATTTATTTACAAAAAAAATGTGATACTTATGCTTAATAACATGCTTCTAATTTTTAAAGTAAAGATGAATCTAAAAAAATAGAAAGAACTTTTTTCCAAATGCATGAATGTTTGTAATGTTTTTATTCTTCGTCTACCCATTTTGTCCCTTGAATGGGAACGTGGAAAATTGGCTAATTTTTTGCTTACTATAAGCATCATTCTATTGATTGAATTGGCATTTATCTTGGTAGAACTCCATTATAATACGGTGAAAAAAAAACAATTTATTTTTAGTCTACAGAGATTATTATTTGTTTTTAGCTATTTCGGCTTACGCCATCGTCAGAACTAGTTCTGATTAAAAGATAAAATACATTTTTATTTTATCTAGTGACTGAATAGCAACAGTTCTTGTGGAACCACCTATTTTATAATGTTACATTAAACGTACAGTTCCATATTCCTATTTGAATATGTACATATTCCATGGAAAAAATGATTGTTATTGAGAGCAGATATGGTTGAAATTTATCAATTTCCAAATGATAAAAACAATAAACTACGATATTTAACGATTTAAATGGTTGGCAAAAACTTTTCTGTATCAATTTAATAAATCGGGCACAGGACAGCGCATTTTCAGCAAAAAAACCATAACATGTTTTGCCCTTCTTCCGTGCTCAACATATTTTTCATCAACTACACTGATTCGGCAAAATTTCCCCAACGTTTTCATTTTCAGATTTTCCCGCAAAGGTATCGGCAATAGTTTTTTTTTTACGTTTCGTCGACCACGTTTTTAGAATGATATTTTTTCCAACCAATCTAAACGGCACGATGGGATCACGTGATTCAAGAGCTGCTGCCTTTTTTTGGATCAGATTTATTGATGTAGCTGAGAAAATTCAAAGGTTTACACAACGAATGATATTCGCTTAGCGATATTTAAAAATGAACAGTTTATGCAGATTCGATTGAATATTTGTTTAAATCAAATTAATCTATTTTTTTAAATCACAAACAATTATTATGATAAGAAGAACTTCAATTTGATTTATAATCTTATTATTTCATTCATTACTTCTTATTTTCATTTCATAAATTTCAATTATTCATTTAGAGGTGAGATAGTTAAGGCATCAAATTGAAAAATCCACTAAGTAGTAAACCATTTATTAATATGATTATAATATAGATCATGGGTGGCCAACCTTTTCAGCAGCTGGGCCAAATTTTAGAAAAATGGATTTCCTACCGGGCCACACAACAAAATATTTTTTTTTATTGATAGCAAACAGAAAATATATAGTATTTTTAAGAAGATATTACAAAAATGAGAGTCAAACATATTTATTATATTAGAGTTACGCAATAAAAAAAATAATCAAAATATAATAAATTTTAGTGAGTCGTCTGATTTTGTGTTTCAGAACTAAGTTCATTAATGTTCATAACTATTGATGTTGTTGCTATACGCAAACAGTTTTTCAAATGCTCATCAGCGATTCGTGTTCTGTAAAAGCTCCTGAATAGGTTGTGTCCTTAAGTGGATACAGTGCCGCTAATTCTTCTATTTTGTTCAGATAACCATCAACACCCCTGATAAAAATCGCCACTTAGGTGCTAGAACATAACATATGAACTTGGATTATCTTCTCCAATTATCTTCAATATAGTTTCTAATGTCGTCGACACGCCTAGTCATAGTTTGACGATACAGGCTTATTTTTGAGAAATTTAATTTTATAGAAAATTGGTTTTATGTACACTAAAAGAAAAAAATGTTTGCTTATGCTCCGCGGGCCACAGTTAGACACTCGCGAGCCACACGTAGCCCGCGGGCCCCGCGTTGGCCACTCTTGATATAGATAGTCGTCGACTAACGACACACGACCGAAAAAAATAGCAATTTAATTATTTTAATTGCATCTTGGACATTTATTTATTCATACATTTAATAAGACATTATATACGCATTTAATTTTTAAAAAGTGAATAATCAATCAAATGTAAACATTATAAATGGTAATCGGAGTAGTTGTGATAAAAAAAATGCAAAAATGATTTATAAATAAAACGCAAAATAATTAAACAATATGAGAGTGGTATACATTTGAAAGTTATAGTTATTACACCAAAGACTTTAAAATCCGGAGTTAGGAAATCAAATATTAGTAATAAATAGCTGTGTTTATTTGAGACGTTGCAGAAGAATATTTCAAGATTAGTGAATTAGGTAATTATTATGCGATTTCTAACCTAATTTTATATTTCCTTATTTGAAAATGTTTTATGGGACTGACTAAAAATCGTGTACATAAGAAGTGCTTTTTTTCAAAACGTTTAGTTATAATAGGTAAATAAGTTTTATAATTCATAATAAATATAATATTAACATACTAATCCGTAAACAAATGTTCTCGTTTAATTAAGCCTCATTGAATATACCTACCTATAATATTGATTTATGTAGTTAATTTTTTTATGTCAGTAACTACTATATAATATATTCTCTAATAAAAAATGAATACGTTTTCATGTTTCAAACATGTATCATAATTATTAAGAAAGATGTATAAAATTTCATATCTGATATGGTTTAGCGGTGGTTTCTATTTTCGTTAGAAAATCGTACACGAAAAAATTGTTTTGTGTTTCGGTAAACGTTTAAGGGAGCAGTATTACATTCGACGATGTTTTGGAGGGATAATGATGTCGATATAAGGACTGTTATTATCAAGCTCGTGCGGTTATAGCAGTGGCGCACGCACGCACGCGCACGGAGACAATAAAATTTAAATATTGTAATACGAAATCGTATAAAAATCACGGCACGACCCCTCCCCGTATACCTTGCGCCTCTGTAACATTGACTGACCAAGAGTGAGCTACAAACATTAAAAAACTCTCCTTTCTTTTTTTAATCACTTTACTTGCAACAACAATCACATGTCACCTATTTTGAAAGATCAACACTCAAACAATTTCAATTAAGTAATACCTAATTTCCTGAGTAAAAAGTATTAATTGAATTAAGCAAATTTTGCGACAGTAAGTCAGAAGACAAGAAACAGGTGTCACAATTTTAAATTAAAAAGTATTAGGCTTGTAAAGAAAACCTGCTTACATTTATCCTAAAATGGTGACATTCAATTAAGAGTTTGTCATTTAACATTTAATTGATAACCTTGTTATCATCTTCAAGTATCTTCAGACTTACTATCGAAAATGATATAAAATTAAGTTGAAGATGATTCTTAAAGAGGAAAAATATGTGGCACTATTTGTTGAGCTTTATACAAAACGTGGAATAAACAAAGTTATAAATTTTATTTCGTATTAAAATGAACTTTCACAGAGTTATCGCCGTATCCATCGAAAGTATTCAGATCTTTTTCTGTATTGAACTAATTTAAAAAATATCTTATTATTTAGAATGGCCATTTTATATAAATTATTCAACAATTCGTACTACCATCTGACTTGTACTGATGAAAGTTGTACATACCCAAAACTGATAATTATTCGTGAAATTAATCAAAACACATGAGTTTACTTGGTTTAACTTGTTTTGTTATTATATCATAATAAGTTATTGAAGGATATGTATCTTTGAACCATGTTTACCCCAAATGCAGAGCGTGTGCACTTTTAATGGAAAACATCAAGATATTACGGTGAAAAAATATCAATGTATTTTAATTCTACAGAAATTATTTTATATATTTGTTGTTAGCTATTTCGGCTTACGCCTTCGTCAAAACTATTTTCTCACCGTATTGTAAAGGAGTTCTACCAAGTAAATGCAAACTCAATCAATACATCAAGATATATTGCTTATCGAAGACCGGTTCTTATTCATCAATTTTTCCTTTATTTACAGAAATTTTAACCTGATTTGGATAAACAATGAAATAAAGTATCTTTAGCAACGTAATTATTGAACCTTTCTTTTTGACTTCGGGACCGATATAATTTATAGTGCATGCATATTTTCGGAACTATTTTCACTTTTGAGAGTTCATTATGGTTATCTGATGAGCTTTGAGTTAGTAAGTTATACTTACATTTTCTACATCTGCAATCAATTTTTGTATCTATTTTTTGTGTACCTTTCGTGTAACCTAAAGCAGACTTTTGTATTATTTTTTATGCATACCGTTATTGAAATTTATAAAAAAAAGTAAGCTGAGCTCATATCTCTTGTCGGTCTACCACGAGGTCGCTTCCTGTATTGTTTTTCTATTTCCCATAAGATTACGCCGCTCCAGAGAATCCCGAAGGAAAATTTAATATTATGCCTCGGTTGTGTGCCTTCCGCATACCTATTTTGTACCATATGCAAAGGTAGGCACTTTCTAGCGGTGTCAATAAATGCACTTTGTGTATGAAGACTAAAGCGCAGGCTTGAGATATGTTTTATTAAAAACATAACGTAAACCTAATACCATTGCCAAACTATCTCTTTTTGATATATTTTTGAAGTATTATAATTATAAAAAAAATATTTACTACTGGCCGATAACTCTATATTACATGAGAAACAATACGTGTTACAAAATCTGTACACAATCTGTTACAAAAACTACGCTTTGTCGATTTTTGGTAAAATTAAGATATCGGCATAGTGTTCTACACCTCGGGACTGGGGATTCCAATTCGGATATTCGGATATTCGATATCCGGATATATTTGGCTCCTTTTGAACTATTCGATATCCGGATTTTCTCAAATGGGAAAATAGCCGGATAGTATTCGTATTCGACGAAAGATCATATTTTCTCCACATTTAAAGAATAATTATGAATATGTCATGTAGAGGTTTTTTTGCATTCGCCCAGCTCGGATGCCATCAATATCTTATCATAAAACTTTATTTTAACGAACCGGCTTAGGACTCGGGTCTAAAAAAATCTTTATTGCCAAAATTTCATTTATTATGCAGCTGCAAATTTTTTATATTGTAATACAATATAACGGTATTGAAATGTGTATTTATATGTTTTGTCGCTATCTGAAATTTTGCAAAGTGGGAAAAGATTTAGTCTTACATTATTAAAATGTATATAAGTGAACAAGGAAACTTTGATCGTTCAACATTTCTATTTGCGTGCGAGTTATACAATTATTTATTAAGAACTCAAAAATCTAGACCACTTTCGGTTTGCAAAAGCAACTGGCAATTTCTTGTTTATTAAAATATGTTTTTTAAATCAAAATTTTGTTCATAATTCTAATACTTTTGAACAGCATTTTAGCCATGTCAAAACTATCCGGATATTTGAATATATCCGGATAGCTTATGTTTTACTATTCGATATCCGAATAGTTGGAATTTCTACACGGGACGCTCTATCGAGTGGTATAGTCAACTATGTCGTAATCGCGTTATCATCAATCGCATCATATAAATAGTAGAACCAAATCACCAAAAGACTTTAACAGCCGTTGCAACAAGTCAATGTCAAATTTGTGTAAATGAATTTTATTTCCAATGATTTATTGTATAACTAAAACGACATCGAAGGTAGTATGATATTGATTTTTTTTAAATAAAAAAAGATATGCATACCAAGTTCATTGCGACAAGTCATAAAATATTGTTGACATCGAATGAAATTACATGTAAACATACGACGTATATACAACGCAAATATCAATCAAACTTATGAATTGTTTGATATTGATAGTATTAAATAAATAATAATTTTCCAATGCCCGTACACTATATAATATTTCTAAATATACAAAATTTCCAATTTTACACTTCGATACTCATTATCGTTAGTTTCAATTTATTCAATATAAAACATTCTGTTTGTTATTTATTTCCATCAGTTGATCATGGTCGCGATGGGTGAAACTTTCCCATAAAATGAAATTTGTATTAATAATTGTGCTTTATAAATATATTTTTTGAAGCCTTTTCACCAAACATTTACAGCTATCACCATAAAAGTGAGTAAAAAAATTCTTTGTCAAATGTAACTACCTATATCAAATTAATCTTGAGTTTCTTACAAAAGGTTGTAAGATTTCATTGATTAACTTATGTTGAATAAATCGTATGTGGTTCAAAATAAAACAATATTTTACTTCAATTGGACTTCATGTCAATTCAATGAATGCAATTCAAACTTTCAAATGTTTTTTTCTATTGCTAGGTTCTATCTATTAAATTTTATATTTTTGTCTTTTTACCATAAATGTGGATTTTTGTGTGAATTTTCCCATATTTTACACTGAATTAACTGATAGTAGCTTATCAGAGCACCGACGTATGTCCAATTAATGTCACGCTAGGCTTCATAAATCATGCTTCGCTAGATATTATAAAATTACTTCATACCGCTTTATTAATCTACGGTTTTACTTTTTTAGTTTAATCAATGTATTAAAGTCTTTAAAGTTTGATACACACGATATAAAACATTTATAATTGTATCTATAATTAGTCTGATATATGTATACGACTTTGTTTAACAAAACTGTTTTAGTAAAAAGCGATTTAGATTGGAAATAATTAATATTTACATAACACAGCACAAATCCCATCGGGTTCATTAATCCGATAAGTTTTGTAAACCGAGTTCGTATAAAGTCCAAATTGCCCCTGAATCGTGCCTAAACAAGCCCTGCCTCACGGCAATCGTTTGCTTACCGTATATTTTATTACCAATAGTGTACACACATCCGAAAGTTGAGTCGCAGGTGTCGCCGGTGTGGAGCCGCGGCCTGCCTCCGGTCCCGGCCCTCGGCCGCCGTACAACAATATAAATGCTAATTCCTAGACAAAGAATACTGCTTTGTCGCGCGGCCATACGAATCTAAATAAACGAAAACTACCCCGTTCGAAATAGATTCGACCCACAGTCTCAGTATGAATAAATTTATGTCCTTTACCAGTATCGCGTAGTTATGCCTGCTTAACACGCTCTGGATCTTGCTTAGGACTAATTGTTTTAAATATTCAAAGGCTCCAATTTATTTTCAAAGGGGTGAAAATTGTACTTTCTCTCGGAATTATTCAGAATGTTTTCATTTGCTCACAAGAAATACGTCTGTTTTTGGTAAATACATACAAAAATTGTAATTTGTTCGACCTTTAACTCGACCGACAAAGCTATAAATTATTGCCAAAGAAAACTGTGTTCTCTAATTTGTAAAAAAAAAGAATAACCCTTGCAATCAACCATAGTATGTTAATGTATGCTAAGTAAAAAACATTTATTTTTATATTCAATCCAAAAATTTATTTAAAGTTCAATGTATTTTTACGAAAATTTGTCCATCGTGCTTATATCATATTGTTTTGTCAGTAACATTGAAAATAATGAATAGGTACTGACTATTTTTATTTTATTCAAAATTTTATGATATAAAATCTAATAATGATCCAAAGTCAAACGTATACGGCTGTTATATACATGACTTTTTGATGTATTTTAGCATTATTTGTCATAAAATAATATCTAATACCTATATTATATTAATAACTAGCTGACCCGGTGAACTTCGTACTACCTCAGAATCAGAAATAAATTCAGTTTTATATTATGTTAGCTGACCCGGCAAACGTTGTTCTGCCATGTAAATTATTTCTAGTGAACATTTTGGTTGTTAAGTAAAAAATAACGAATTTATTGTAAGTGTATGGAGATGGGATCTACGACAGAAAGAGGAATGGAGCGCTGGAGACGATGACCGACGATAAAAACAAAAATAAAACCAACCATTTATTTTCTCAATTCAATGTATTTCATTAAAGTAACGGACATACTCATTGTTTGATCTCTTATAAGTTAAATGTTAATTTAAAAAGAAAAGTTATATATTTTTTTATTCTAAAGTGGGTCCCTACTATGGATTGGTAAACCAAAGATACGTCAGACAGCTTCATTGGAGCTGATGTACCAGCCAATTTGTTAGCGAATTATTTCGTCGTTGAGGATTCAATCGAGGAGCATTCACATCGGTATTTTGAATTTGAAAAACAGCCATATCGCTGCCTTTATTCACATACTTGCAAATATATGTAATGTTGTTCACCTAACTGCAGAACTCAACATTAATTTGAGCATTGAATGTTTGGTCAGCAGAGGCGAATATGGTACGACCCAACGATTGTCAATGCCAATGTCCGCGTTGTTGATATTTAGCGTCAATGATTGTCCGCCATTATCAGTATTTTTCAACAATATTTTGGATATCCGTCGACATTTGTGATCGTGTCGTTGGTGAAATGTTTAGAAAAACGCTTTGTACATTTTCCATCTGCCATGCAAGGCGATAAATGATTCAGATCACCGAATGGGCCATGAATCATGTCTGTGGTAACAATATCGAACAGTAGATGTTCACAGTAATACAAGCACACAAATAAATAAATTAAAATAAATCGTACAAATTTAACACACACTGCGTTGATACAAAAAAAAAATGCCGAATGAAATGTCAAAATGACGCGATTTTCGTCGCAAGAAGCGCATGTAGCGCCATCTGTTATTCAACAACATAAATAAAGCGACGGACGTCAAAAATATTGAAAAAATAAGTCTAGTAAAAAATAAATTGAAAAAAAGAATTTTTTATAAATAGATTATCGTATTTAACGATTTAATTTTGTAATTATTTCTAAATTTTAGACACATTAATTTTGTCTTTATTCACAAATATGACTCGACATCTTTTCGAGCTTCTATTTTGATGATTAATATAAGTAAAGATTATTGTGATAAACATTGATAAATATATAAAATGCAACAAAATGTTTTTTGGGCAGTATTTTTTATCAAAAAGTGAGCTCATATAAATAAAATATGCCCAGTCAATTATTATAATAATTAATTGAAAAGATTGACACATGACTAATTGAAAAAATAAAATGTTACATTTAATTAATATGATAAAAGAAGCTTTATTTTATAGCAAAGAAGTTTTATTAAATGTAATACTTTTTGATGACACAGCATGCATTGAATTATGTGGCTGATGTTAAAAAAATGTTGACACTACTTATTATTCAGTGTTTGTTGTACTTTTTTTTTTCATAATGACTATTAAATTGGTATAATAAATTGAGTATTATTTCATCATTTGAGAAATATATACTTTAATCATGAAATAGTTAATATAATATAATATTTATCGTACATATGTATATATATTAAGAAAAAGTGGTATAACAGTAAGGCATATGGATGCCATAAAAATAAATCATAAAATTAAAAGTATACAATGTGCGCTATATAAAGCATTCAATAATATAAATATATCTCCTTCGATTCAATACAATAAAAATAAATATATTTTAAGGCCGCAAGGCTTGCGATTGCTTACCCGGGTATTTTTCTCGTCTGGTACTTAAAAGACGTAGGAAAAGCCTACTTCAATAAAATCGGAACCACATGCAGAATGCATATAGAGTTTTCCCCTTTTGCAATAAGAATTCGTTATGATTGATGCTTGTTATGCTACGCTAACAATAAAATTGAAATAAATTCAATTTGAATGCTGATATAAGCAATAATATTTCTTTCGTTTTGTCAAACACACAATGGTGTATTTTCATTCTTGATCCTATGTTTGATTGTTACAAGATGTATTATTAATATTAAAGTAATAAAACTTTTTACAAAGAAAACTTTATATCACCTGTTTGGAAGAACCTTTGAATTCAGTTCTCTAGAATATATTTGTTAACAATTACTTTTTCTTTTCATAATAGTGACAATTATGTATAATGAATGCCTCGAATAAAGAATTTTACGACAATATATATTCCGGAATTTTCTCATTCAACCACTGGTAATTAGTGAAAGATCTCGACTGAAGACATGATGGAATTTAAAATCAAATATGAATCAATTGAATTTTCTACTTTTCCATGAGTTTTCTCACTACAAAGAGCACGAATGAACTTGAGTTGAATGTCAGTCCATGAACATGAAAATGACTGACGATACTGACAGGCGAAAACCGCCTTCTTACGAGAAAGTAAAAATCCAGACGATTCAAAAAAGTAATTAATATTGTTATCCGTAATCTCATTGCCGTATCTTCCTGATTATCACGCATAATAAAATATCTTATTTCCCATATCTCATTTTAAAACTATACATAAAAGTAAAGGATTTATTGTGCCCGTGGTTGAGAGTCAACGTCACTTTCTACGGTTGTGGAGCTCACTGGCTCAAGTCAGTTTCAGTTGAATTATAGATTTACTGTTCGAAGATGTTTAAAATTCTCTCATATAACTTATCTGATCCTAACACTAACTAGTCATCAGTTCTGTTCGAGTCGTATTTTTTCTATCCATAAAAATAAAGTAGTTGACCAAATCAGTAATAAGAAGTTCTGGTAGAAAACCTCTGTTGAGTAAAGCTCTTTTGGGAGTATATATTCTCAAAATTGGGAGCGTACATGTATAAAAAAGTCAGATAAATGTATACGACAACTTTTTTAGTTGTCTTCTTAAAGATACGAAGTGGGTTGTATTACAAAAAAACGTCGTCAATTTCAGTTGTTTTATAAAAAAATGAACTTTATTTAAGCTTTCACCAAATCCATTGAAATCAATTGTGTGAAATAACTGACTCATATTGTAAAATCAACATCGGTGTTTTCGAAAATAAAATTCACGAAAAGTACATGAAGCTACGTTATTGGCACAATTTTGTATGCAGTGTAAGTTACAAATTTATTTGTACTCAAAAACTATTGTTATTTTTGTTTGAATTGTTTGCTTATAACTTTAGGACTAATTACAATCAACATACTTTAGCAACAAATTACATAGCTTCTGAATTGTTTCTATGGCCAATGTAGCGAATTCTGCAGGTGCACATAAGTCCATTATTGACATGAACGTTGTTGGTTATTATTCATATAAGAGAATAGATTCGTACAGCTTCCCTAGTTGGTTAGAATCGTCCAGGGCCCGGAATAATGCATCGTAACTCGTGCTAAAGCTTATGCCGTGTAGTTAGAGAAGAGAACATGTGAAATTTAGTGGTAAGTGATGAAAATTTACATATAATATTATAAAGCGTCCCTCTCAAGAATAATTCAAAAGGAAACATCAACATAAATTTAATTGAAAAATTTTACAAGAAATAATTCAATGAGAACTTCTTGAAACTGCTTGAAATGCTTGTGATGAGCGAAACCAGTCCCGTAGATAATTAAGTGTGGTATAAGTAGAAAACATATTTTTAGTAAAATGTTTTTCCGTCAAGTATTGACAGTCAACATCGTGATACTGGCTAATAATCACTTTTAAGGTGTTCACTGTCAATACTTGGTGGAATAGCTTTATGTATATATAAAAAAAAATTAGATCAGACCGGTTTCGATTATCGCGTTATCAGCTGAAACTGGTCATGATTTTATAAATTTTATGTGGAATAAGTGGTAAAAATAAGATAATAAGATTTAAGATTTTTACTCACAACTTTCATGATTAAAATACCATAGTCACTCTTGTGAGATTCAATTCTTAATTGAATTATTTTAACAGTTGGCTTAGAGCCAATCTGTTCTGAAATAATAAAGCTTAACTTATTCAATACGATTTTTTTTTTTGTTAAAAAGTTTCGTTGAAAGTTAACATGCCCCAAGCAGTATAGTTTATAAATAACTTTACCTTCCAGATAGTAGGAAAGTAATGCTAAGCTACCCCTTCACATATTTTGTTTCATTTATTAAATATTATGAATATGCACTGTATGTTTTTTTAATTGTTTGTATATCTAGAGAAACTTTATTGTGTTTGGCGTAAAAATGATAGCATGTTTATACAATGTCAGTCTTATAGCATTTTGAGCTGTAATAATTCTCTAAAATTTTCAGTATTAAGGACTGTTGTGAAAAATCGGCATTAAAACTTTGTGCCGGCGGAGACCGCAAATTTTAAATTAAAGACAAACATGGAACGTTAACTACAGGCAAACTTCCGTTCATATAAAAGGGCTTAGGATGGATATGTCACAGGATATGACCGTAGGTTTTTTTAAGGAACATAAAATTTATTTAAAACTAAAACTGTTAATCGCTTAAGTAGTTAAATGTTGTCAGTATTGTTCTACTGAGAAACAAATAATCTAAAATTAAATTAATAGCGAAATATTTATCAAAATAAACGTACGTTAAAATTAATACGTACTATATTTCATTTAGACATTTTTTTCTTTATTTAATTTAAGCTTAAGAGATTTTTTATACAAACCACTCATTTTCTTAATTTTTTTGTATTTTTTAATGATTATAAAGTGATTTACTAAGGTATCGTCTTGACTTTTAAACAAACCTATTTTCAATGAGATATTAATGTATAGGGGAAAAGTGAAATGATCTGATTGAGGATTTCGGAATAATCGCTTGGTGGAATTCTATATCATAAGTAAAGTTCATTCGTGTACTTAAAATGTCAAACGTGAAATGAAGCTCGGGTCGTTAGTGAGTAAACTCTTGGAAAGCTATACAATTCAAACTAAAGTACAAAATTGTGTACAAATATCAAACATTGTCTTGACAAATTTTTAAATAAATAAATATACAATTGAAAACGCTTAAATCAATTCTATTAATCTAGTATAACTCCATTATATTGAGCCTTATTTTATAATAGCTGCCGGGAAACTAAGTATTTAATGAAAAACTGTATTTGAATTTATTAAAAAAGATAAAAACCTTTTTAAATTTGAATGATAATACTATTCAAAATTTCCCACTCAGTATCCCGGCACTTATGCATAAATGTGTAGGGCGTATGTTGAAGGTGAACGTGTGTTAGCTGTTGTGTTTTGATTGTTTTTCCGGTAAGCATATATATTCATAAATAATTTCAGACCGGAGTTTTCCGGGCACGGGGCAGTGAAAACTTTTGCTTATTCATAACGTGAAAATCTCTTTCCGCTCGATCCTTCCCACCCGGCTTAAAATAAATCCCTCGTTCGACAATACCATAATCGGAAAATGTTGCGCTTGCTGCGGAGTATATACCTTTACTCTTTTTACATTAACACAATTAATTCGTAAGCACCGCGTATTATGGTGCAGCCTTTTTTAAATTGAAAAACAATGTATTTTCGGTTGTCCGACGGGAACATTTTTCCAGTCGTGCGATTGGTTAGCTACGAAAATAAGCATGTTTTTCAGCGTAATACTGTTTCATATTTTTTTTGCGACATATCCGTCGAGTAATTATTTCAAAAAAATATAGTTGTTTGTATCTAGTTTTCCTTAAAAAATTATGCATTATTTTTCAAATTAAACAACACAACGTACGTTAATTAATGTCATATATTCCTACTTATATTTTGATGTCACGTTATCCAATATCTTAACTGAATATCATTTTTTTATGTTAATTGACATAAAAAAATCGGTACTCAATAACTTTCCCGCTGATTAATTGTCTGGGTACCAATAATGAAATTTTTAATGAATCTAGAATAATTCTCTGTCTTCATCGATTCTCAAATGCTTTCTTGTCATATTAGTATAAGATCGTTGCGTTATGATGACGATACACTGGCTTGTGAATCTTTTGAGAGGTTTTACGCGAATAGTAAATACGCAAAACTTTTCTCGGTCGATCAGGTGAGTCTTAGTTCAAATCCATGCAAGGTCAATGCATTTTTTTCTTGAAAATTTGTACTTGGTTCACGTGATATCATTTCTCATATAATTGATCTCGAGTAACTTCAATATGTTAGGCGCATTAGCATTATCTTTAATGTCTTAAGCTCATTAACGGCATTATCTGTACTCACAATAAATATCTAAAAAATAATTGAAAGGGTAGGATTATTATTTGTAAAATTTTATATGATAAATACGTTTTTTAGTTTTGCGACATAATAGTTCGGCGTGTCACCATTAGGTCCTCGGATTGGTGTAAGTCTTCGATTGGTACGGATCATAAGGCTATTGAAATGAAGTTAAATGCTCATAGGGTAAAACCTCATATTGTGGGCCAGCTACAATTATTGGCCACTAACATATTAAATCTAGTTTTTTTTATAAACCAAAACAACATTTCCAACTTTTGGTTTATTAATATAGTTCCCTTATTATTCCTCTATCGTTTAAACATAAAATTGTAATTTTATAAATTTCTAAACAACTCCAAAAATGCATTTTTATCAGACTGCCGAAGTGCCACCGTGAAGCAAGTGAAATCTCTTGTAAATATTATAAGGATTGGTCTTCAGTCTTAAATCATCATACACGTTTGAAAGTTAATTAATTTAAATTATAATTGAACAGAATTATTCGTCTTTAGTGAAGTTATAAAACAATTATTTTTTTGAATTGAAAATATTTTCGTAAAAGGTTATTATGATGTTGGCCATTAACTGATTCCAAAAACACATACAATTTCTTTTAGTGGCCGGCCAAGCTAATGCTATAAAATATCATACCTATGTATTTATTACATTTCTCCGATATTTCTAGGAAAATGTTGGCTAATAACTGCAGCTTAACAAATGATGTTGGAATCCAATAAAGCACTTGATTTTACACTAAATAATGATTTGGGGTCATGTAATTATACATCTAGTTTCCGTTTTAAAAAAAACTATAGCCACCAAAAGATTCAACTTTTGGGGTGGCCAATAATTGAATCTTTTGGTGGCCAACAATTGCAGAAAGTGGCCCATAATTGTAGTTTTGTACCACTTTTTTTAAACATTTTTTTTTACTATCAAAAAAATTTTTTTTTACGTATTTTAAAAATTGATTATTATAAACAAATCATCAATTTAGCACACAGAATTTTTTTTATTTTGCGTCTTCTATGATAAGTGATCACAAAAAATTACTAAAGTTGAAAAAATCCCTAAGTGGCCGACAATTGTAGGTTTTACTCTAGTAAAATATGAACATCAATAATTATGACTTGCATATAGAAGACAAGCACGCCAACTCAATAATAATTTGTAATACGTTCACTATGCAGACACGTACTGTTTTGAAGACAACGTATATTAAAAAATCAATATAAAATATATTACTTTTAAGGTGACAACTACTGTCAATTGTCGGCAGCAAGGTATTATATTGAAATAAATACAACACAACTATTCAGACTGGTTTCATACATAATAACGACCCGGATCGGTTTTGCTCATCCCGAAGCTTGTCATGATCAGATGGTGGTTTTTTATTTAAATATAAATCATAATAAGCATATCCTGACTAACGGGTTTTTCTGCATAGTAATAAAACACTCTTTAGTATTTGCGTACAAATCATTTATAAATTAACTATTATCAAATGTCTTAATGCGATCCAGCTCATTCGTTGAAATAAAACACTAAATCAATCCAACTTATTGTTTCATAGTTTACTGCAATCAACATATAACTCAAGAAAACCCCTTTCGTTTCCTACCACTCTGCTACGGGGCTCATTGTGTACTAAATTGGCTATTTTGTCAAAAATTTTATTGAATTTTTCAACAATAAAAACTTTTTGTTGAGTTCTGACCAGGGATGTGGAGTCGGAGTCAGAGTCGTGGAGTCGGGGCTTTTTGGCCGGAGTCGGAGTCGGAGACGTAAAACGAGCAACGACTCCGACACCTTTTTTACCATTTTTTTTTTAAATATTTTTCTAAAAATAGCTGTGTATAGAAATGAACGACATCGGCGTCATGACTCATGTGTCGCGCCGAATCAGTGAATCACCATTTGCAATGTATTTAACATATAAGATTTAAGTCTAAAAAAAAGTTTTCGTCTCTTTCTTTCTCATTTTTTTGAAGGAATATCCGATATTTTTTGAACCTGCTCCTCGAAATGCAGATTTGATAGAAGCAATGCTGTTTTTAAGAATGAATTCGAATAATTGAGGTTTGAACTTATTTTAATTTTATTTATGCCTATTTTTTCATTGTTTTTTTTTATCTTTAACGATTGTTGTGCGTTTAGTTTATTGCTTTTTTTATTTTCTTTTCGTTTATTTTTTGTTTCGGAGGGAGAAGAAAAAAAAACCTGACAAAATAATACTTTTTTTTTGTTGGAGTCGTAGTTTTGATAAATGCTGGAGTCGGAGTCGAACTTTTTTTGACCGACTCCACAGCCCTGGTTCTGACAAAACTCGTGTTTGCTCAGTTCTATCAAATGAGTGCTGAAAAGTTCATACTTGTTTTATTAATTCTTGCATAAAATATTTAGACAATAAAATCATATTAAGTTTTAATGCTTAGTGAAAATTTTCATAAAGCTTAATGATTTATTTTTAGCTGTAAAATGGCAGTAAACGCAGTACGCTTTTAGTAATGACTTTGAAAAAAGCATCTCACTTTAATTAGGGTTTTAAAGTCTGTAAATATACTTTAAATATATATTTATCCGTATTTGTTACAATATATGGTATGGAATGACATGATTTTTCCATTTTGTTTTATCAATATGCGCAAGTATGCCACTATTCATAGGCATATACACTAAAGTATACGAATAAGTGACAGGTGAATGTGACATATTTATTTCCAAATTCGTTCCGTTTATCATACCCAAAAGAAAACATATTTCTTTTCTCTCGGTGGACCCTTTAGGTCTTCTACAGAAATCGTAAACTGGTGGTTTTCTAGCTTTATTTGTTGAATTTTTTTAACACAAACTAAGGTTTGCTTTTATAACAAATTTACTTAATTACAAATAATTTAAGATAATATGCTACCTTTACATTATTAGCACGTTGTTTATATATTTGGGGTTACGTGTTTATTGCGTTAATTTTCTTTATCTTCAAAACACTAGTATTATTTGAAAACATAAATAATAAGAAACCGACACCTTACTTTGAAAAGGTTCTAACTGCTCTTGAAACTATTTTTAGATATGAGCGTTTGAAGTTTCGATTGATTAAAATTCACTTGTAACAATTACTCCGTTATTCTACGATAGATAATTCTGAAATTAAAATATATAGAATGCGGTAAATACAAGCTTTTCCGACCAAAAGGTTATTTTAGGCAAAAATGTCAATTAGAACCTTTTCAAAGTAAGGTTACGGAACGATATCCATATTCAAACATTGAAATGGTTATTATATTGACATGAAGTTACCCTTATGCGAATCCCTCTGAAAAGCAGGGATAAATTATAATATACTCCATCGTCCTCGTTGACATAATACATTAATGAAGGATATGGAAATATTTAATTTATTATTTTAAAAATATAAAAGTTTTTATTTTGCTTCGGTGTGAATAATTTTTTGATTGAAAATATTGGTAAAATATTTTTTTTGTTTTTATCACAGCTTGATTTGATCTTAAAAAACCTTTGTTGAATCATAAGCTGAAAAAAGAAATGAATGGAAAACTTTTGAATCAAGTAAAAATATAAATATTTTTTGAGTAAAATATTAAGTAGCTTTCAAGGTTCATCAAAAGTTAAAATAACTTGGAAGGTCTCGTAAAAGTTGTCGCCTTTACGAAAACCCAATAAGATAAGGTCACGCAAATCATCAATATGAATGTTGATAAATGTACAAAATAACTATTTTGAAACGTCAACGCTATGCGAACTTACTATATTATTTTTTTAAAAAGAAAGGAATAATTTTCCGAATAATATCGTTAATATTTGAAAATGTTTCTATTTATTATACATATAAACTGTAATCATTTAAAAGAATCATTAATGTCTTGGAAATATTTTCATCTGACTTTGCAATCTCTGATCTAACCAATCGTAACTCTTTTGATTTGCAGTTGAAAGGAATATAAGATTTATAAATAAGAATATCTCAATATATACACAGTATATGGTGTAGATATAACTTCTTTTGCTTGATAAAGAAATATGTTATGTTTTCGTTTACAGCTAGCTATACGCAGGGAATAGACAAAACGAATATTTATTTTCTAGAATTTGTCTGTATAAAAATAATAATAATACAAATAGATGGCGTTCCTCACAAACAAACGAAAGTGATAGGAAAAATGATCGAAAGCTTGTATAATAAGAAGAATAAAATGGTAAAAGAAAAATAAATTATCGATGTACGTTTATATATTGTATTTGAAAGAAGACATATCAATGGCAAGGTCATGCTTGTTTTATATAATCTTATGTTATTTTCTTTACTAAAAAATCTAGGAATCCAAAAAAAAATAGCTCACATATTAAGAAGTAATTGAAATTATCGACTGAAGGTGCTTAATAGAATTTCAATATCAAATTTGTATTTTGTCCGTACAAGTATTTACATTCGTGCACTTTCCCGAAGATGTCGAAAGGCGAAACCCGCTTCGTTAGCGACAAAACTCATAAAAGTACATTGATATTGAGAAGTGTTAAGCTTACTGATTGTTTTAATGTTTTATTCAGAAATTGAGTTCTTAAAAGCATTAACTTATTCTTACAAATGTAGATGTATTTTAAAATACGAAAAACTAAGAAAATATTTGAATTACCAAATAATATTTGTTACTCATTGTACGTTGTTAATTTCATTTTACTATTCATAAATGAAAGTAAGGAAACTAAAACACTGGTTGAGGAGAACACCTTGGTCCGAAACACGCATCGTATGAATTGTTTTGAAAAACTATATTACAAAAATGTTACGGTATTTGTCCATACAAGGAAATGCTTATGTGCGTTTTAAGCCATGTTCTCGTATTTGTAATTATATAATATAATTTGAAATTGTATTGTACATTCTGCGAAAATAGTTAGTTAAAATAGCCATTGCAGACCGTTTTTAACACTTTTAATTTGTTACAAAACGATAATAATTTAACCTACTAAACTGATAGTTCAATGTCGACCAAACATAATATAAATTTACAATAAACATTTTCACGAGCCAACATTCATCAACTACTGAAAAACGTATAATACCAATGTCATGTTGTACTAAAGAAGAAAAGTGTTACAATAATGTCACCGCCAAAATACTATCCAGATGTATTAATATAATATGAGGCGAGTATATAAAAAAGAACGAAATTAATAAATTGTCAAATTAGCCGTAGAGTAATGGTTTTGAAAAATGAACACCTAATTTTGACATCCATAAACTTGCGTAAGTGAAAATTCTTATAGCTTTAAACTATCATTTTCAAAAAAAAATAATTGGTTTTGAATAACATTTTGATGAATAAATATGATTATGTATGATAAAGTATATGTATGAATCATCTCGTATGCATCAAGTAATATAGCTTGCAATTTTGACAAATATTGAAATCGCAATCGATTCATTTCAGCGCACTTCAGTGTGATAAGTTATAAATTAATTGACATTACCTGGTTACAACTATGTAAAAACATGTGCACAGATGAAATTATTCATTTTATTTTAGTATAAGTATTTCAGATTATTTCCAAAAGAGAAAATATATGCCCTAAACAGATTGCGAAGTAATTGATTTTTTATGTTTTAATCGAGAAATTGCTTCAAGCTAAATATATTACGACCTTATTGTTAAATATAAGGTAAACAGAATAACATCAAAGTAATAAGAATTCATTTTTTAACCAATCTTACATTTCACATTTAAAAGATATTCCATTTTTAAACGATTTCAAATTAAGCTAGCTTTTATTTAAGGAATGGCTGTACAATTTTTATCCACGATCAACACATTGTTGATAAAAAGTCATTGATCCAGTAGTTTTCCCGCGTGGTGCGCTAATTTTCTATAGTCCCGGCATTTAGTTCACATATAAAAATTTCCCGCATTAATCGTTTGTTTTTTACGCTCCCTTGAAAAACGTAGAATCGGGGTTTCACTGTACAAATAAAATATCTCAGGTACGTGTGTTTTTGTGATAATATTTGAAACAATTTATTATTTAAATTGACTGTCATTTATAATAAAGTCTGCTACCAATTCAGATTTAAGGTATATTAAACTAACTTAGTCAATTTAATTACGTATATATGTACGTATGGAGGATTATGTTGACAAACACGACAGGTAGTGAGTGGGTTAAGGTCTCCTACGCAAAGGTCGAAAGGGTTTTGAAATAGAAAATCAGGCAGTGCTAGGCAAACTGATTTGCTGAATTAATTAGCCTTTCATACACCACTAATGGAACCCTTAAAATTATTGATATGAGTATTTTAATGAGAGAAATAAAAAGATATAAGCGAACGAAGCGAGATATAACAGTAAATAATGGTCACACCATTTTTATGAAAGATATTCGTTATTATACTATCGATGATTTAGTATATGTATAATTGTACATTGTATTGTGACGGTGTGAGTATGTGTCACGTGGCATTTCCCACGAAGCTACCATATACTACGCATAACCCAGTATAAATAGTAATAAAGTCGCTGGCTTATGAGTTTTATCTTGATAATTTTATTCAATAAATTACTAATACTGGAAAGAGTTGACTTTATTGTCCGCAAATACCGCAAAAGTAGTAGGTATTCTTCTTGGGAATAAAATATTAACATTGATCTAAATATAATATGTCCGATCTGTGGCCCAGTGTCAACGTTGTTGGCTTGCGTGTCGGACCGCCAGGGTTCGACGATACCCGGTACGAGCGGAATTTTTCAGTCGATAAATCTGTTCAAAGGCATGGGTGTTTGTGTGTTATTGAAAATTCCTTCCCACCTTTCCGATCCCAAAGAGTGACGTATAATGACAACGATTAGCTAATCACTAGTCCTGTCCTAGTTCTCGTATCCTTTCCATACCTACTCTCTTCGAAAAAGAGAGGTTGATCAACTGAATAACAAGCAGTTCTCGTAGAAAAACATATGTTGAGATAAACTCCGCGAGGAGTCCATATGCTCCATGTTGGGAGCGGACATGGTTAGTAAATATATACCAACAATGTATATTTTTGCTTATATTTGTAACTAAATATTTTTAAGATTTATTTACTTCTATACTGGTGTCGAAAAGGTTCACAAAACATATGTAATTGTAATAAATATATATATATATAACAGGATAATATGTGAAGTGTGTCATATTGAAAACATATTCATAGACTCAATTTTTTTTTAAGTTTGAATAATAAAACCTTTCTTACACTTTTGTACGCATTTATCAGGTATCTGTCTGTGAACATTTTTTTTTAAATAATCATCTCAAAAAAATAGTAACCAAAGCGTAAGGTATTTAGATTTTTCCAAAACACAAAACATAAACTAGCTATAAGCTATAAGACATAACAAACAAGCATATTCAAAATCTTACAATTTTTTTATTACTACATATGAGAACCAATTTCTCTCAGCTTATACAAATTGTTCACTTGTTAATAATATGAATAAATATATGAAAGTCATTCAAGAATTATCGTATCATATTGTTAACTAGAATTTATGGTTCAATTATGGTTTTCGTTTAATCTATAGCAAGCCATCTTAAGAAGTATCGTGCCAAACTGTGGAGTGATCCCTGTTGACCACTTTTAACTGTCATGTCATAAAAAAAATAATGCTTCTTTTCCTGGAAACATATACGTAGTGTTCATATTATCATTATTTGAAATAATTGCAATGCATCAACTTACTATGTCTAAAAAGGAGTAAAAGACGCCTTAAAAATTGATAGTAAATGTTCGAATTTATACTACATCACGCCTTAGGAATCTCTGAAAGTACATATATCAAAGATTCAGACATATCGTTTTGACTGCTCTGGGTTATTCCATTTTCCAAGCGAGCGGCTGGCTGTCAAAAGTCAATGGAGACACAACAGTGTATGCAGCGGCGTCTGTTCCGCTCCAGGCCGATTTATGCGTTGGATTGGACGGATAAACCCCTTAGCGCGGCGCTGACTGCTGACAATCGCCGTCGCGACGCTCTTGTTTATTCATGCAAGCCGATTTCGATTTTGGCTTGTCCGCACGGCGATTGCCTCCGAGGCCAAGGGATTTACCTAATGGTTCCTATTGCGGATCAAACAAATAGTAATAATTGATAATAGCCTTCCGTCTAGGCGGCAGTACACACAAACTGGTGGCGGTGAGATAGTCAACTTGTGAGCTTTTACTATTAACAACTCGGCATCGTTGGGATTGTTTCTAAATCTACTATAAAAAAAATAGTATTTTTAACGTTTTAACCATTATAACAATATGCTATGTAGTTTTTTTTTTTTACATCTTATTGACATTTTTTTTACTATCATCAGTGTTTATTATACATGATAGAAATTAACACATTTTGAAGGGTTGGTATTTTATTATAAAGCGTCTAAATAAAAGAATACATATTTTTTGCCTACATTAGCCAAAATATATTTTACTAAAAAATAATAACACATTTTCTAATGTAACGCCATTCCATCAAGTATTGACAGTGGAAAACATTAAAAGTGACCTTAAAAATTTAAGGAAATTATTGTTTTTTTTGATGCGAATTATATTTCAATTGATGAAGCTCGTTTCTTTTTGTACCACTTCTGCATATTTTATAATGATCAGATAAACATTATGATTCTTAGTTTTCGATCAGATTTTTTTTTTTTTAATCCTGAATTAAACGATATGCTTAATTGTTCATCCAACTTTTAATCATACCGTAATGATACGAAGCCTCTCCGTGACTCGTTTGCTGTGTTTTTTGATGAATTCATCAAATAGTACCTATTATGTATGCTTGCCAACGTGTTCCACGGAAAATATTCTTTTTAGTCTACATAGCGGTCAGACATAATATGCCTTTGAGACACTGCTTTATGAATCCACGCATACTGATAAAATATGAAAAACAAAAGGTCTGTTAAATAACAATGATCCATTTCTGTTGTTGTCATCTTTACACCAAAAAACGATTATGGTTAACTTACACAGTTTAATATAGGTACGATAGATGTAAAAATTAAAGAATGAACTAAGTTTTCATTTAAAATTTAAACGAAGAAAATAAAACCATATTACATTTATCTAGCCTACCAGTACCAATAGTCAGTTAATAAATTGAATTTAATGTTAACATCTCCGACTTTTTAAGCATATCAAAATTATTTACTACTTTTTTTAAGCTTCTAAAATAGGTTTTTACAACACTAGATATTCATAGGTTAACAATTAGGGAAAGTTTTATAGAGGTTTTTTTTCAAGATTGAAACCAAATATTATTTATTTAATCGTAGTAAAAATCTTCTATCATGCAAATCTGAATTTCATATTGATAAAAAAAATACAGGTAGGTACACCGTTCCTTTTTTGAAAGATTAGTGATTTCAATAAGACAAAAAATCTTATTCGAAACGGAACAAAATTCTTCGTGAAAAATTGCATTCAGAGTCTAAGTTACAAAAAAAGTAAGTAATGAACTTTTGTTTTTAATTTCAAATTGTAGCGATACGTTCGAGTGGTTTCGAAGGGAACTTTTTTTTACATAAGTATATTTTTCTCTGCTCTAGAAGTGCCCCAAGGGTAAAATTAAGCTTTAATCAGGAAGATTTCCGCATTTTCTCTCAGTCCCAGTTTCAACAAAATAACTAATGCTTTGGTAATGAAGACTATAAATAATGCTAAGCTCTCGTTAGACACTGTGATGTATCTTTTAATGTTGTTTCGCTACTTAAACAACCGAAAACATTTCAAATTTAGTTAATCATTCAATCTCAGAGAGAGAGAGAAAGATGAAATGGAATTAAATTCCACCACAAGCAAATTATTCAAATTGTTGTTATTATATAAACAACAATATTATCTTATGACTTGTTAAAAATAATAAATACCGTTACCTATAATATTTTTGCCAATTGAGAAGAGCCTGCAGATAATATCTTTTATTGGGTGAACCATAATTTGGTGCATTTGAATATTATTTTGATGGCAAGAGATGACTTTTGTTTGAAATTAATCTACCTGTAAGCTATAAGTAATTGCCTTTGATGTGATATGACTGCATACTAAAACGGCGTGTGGCTTTTTAACATGAGTTAAATTTCGTCGATATATCGTCATAATAAAATTAAAACTTGTAAATATAAAAAATATAATAACGTATACCTCGTCGATACATCGGCACAATAAAATTGAAGGAGTTAATATGAAATCTAGAATAAGGTTCTCAATAAGCATTAAAATTTCACCCTGTTATAAAATCTAGCTAGGTGTTCAACCACCGCAAATGTATATTATACACCCATCAGCAATTTTCGAGCAAAACGAGTTGCTCTTAAGTGAGTATAAACTTCATCTGAAACTACTAACTCGTAAATCTTTTCGAATTCTGATGTGTGGTTGCATTTTTTTTTTAATTCACTCTTCCCATAATTTAATTTGTATACAATTAATTAATTTTCTGTGTAATAAGCATTTAGTATGAATTTTTATCAAAGCGTTTATACCATTCCCTAACACACAAGGAGAAATAGACAGGTAACCAATTGATAGTTTTGAGTAAACAGCAAATGGAAACTCACGCTGTTAGGATAAAGCCTCTAGCCTCGATATTCCATGTAATATACAATAATTCTCAGTAATAGTATAGATTAAAAGACAGAGGGGTTATTGCCCACTGCTGAATCTACATTTGCGTAAATACTTACAAAATAGAAAACTGGTTTTAATTTTTTATGTATTCACGTTGATGCCACTTGCTATTTTTGTAATTTTGGGATTTTTTTAGCGCAGTAATATAAGAAAATACTGATAATGATATAGTATGGTAGATATTGTTTCCTACAGTATCCAAAGTGTGATTAAGAAGTAAGATTAGGGTAATAAATAAAAAAAATCTTTTTAAGCGATAAACCACTTAGAACGCCAGTGTTTAATCCAAAAATCTATGAAGGAAATCATACCTAGAAGCCTCCACGTAGAGCGGGCAATAAATTATTACCAATATAAACGGAAAAATGACGTCAATTATTTTGCGGGTGGTTTTCGCGGTTCGGTAAAAAAAACATCGAAATGACAAAGTCGAGTTTTTTTCACGCCGCGAAAAGAAGCCGAAGTAAATTGTAATTATCATTCACTTTCGCATTTGTTTCCCGGGCTGACGTTGATTGTTCACAAAATGGCCGTACATAAATTATTCGAAGCGCCCCGAAAACTTTTTCTGCGCGATGTTTATTTTCTGCGGGCGAAACAAACAGATGTGACACGCCGCGTGGAGCATGCCCATAAAAATAATAACAAGAACAATAATGCCTACAAATATATTCAAATAGACAGGCGTTTTCGTTTGAAAGGTACATTCGTGACAGGGCCGCAATCGGAAAACGCGTGCCGCCATGCAAGGCGCGTCGATCATAAAAATCGCAATAGAGAGTGCTTTAAAATACATATTCTACAACATACTACGCGAGGCATAGTCGATTCCTTACATGATAAAATAACTTAAAAAGTGTACAGTAACAAAGCTTTAGTGACCCTGTACACGCTTTCACTGCAATAGTGATCAATTCATTTATATTTTATTTTATTCAACCATCTCCACTATTGATGTTATGTTTATGTTACGTAGGGACAGAAGAAATTTGCTATTTATTTCGTCATTCAAACTATTATTTCCAAGGAAGGTAGAAATATAAAGATAGGGATTGATGAAGGTAAGTTCTTAGTTGATCACTGTCGTCACACCTCATTTTTAGAAATGGGTGTGCAGGACACAATAAAAACGTCACAGACATTCATATTTTCTAATGATCTAATGAATTGCAAATTTATTAAATAAGTGATGGAAATTATCACGACGCGTTGTCCGTTATCATTTTTCCCATATGATACCAAGGCTTTGAAGACTCGAATTGGTTGTACTTGACGTATATTTAAAAAAATATTCAGTCATAACTACACGTCTATATATAACATACGTTTTTGGAACTAATTACAAAAGAATTATATTTCTACTACTCCTCAAAGCGGCCAAACAAAAATATTATCCCAAATTTTCCCTTAAATTCGCAGCTCTGATTCTGGTTGTACTATTTACAGTAAATTCATTCAGTATTCGGCCGCTTTCTCGGCGGTAAGGCCCTTCTCTTCAATTTTTTACAGATGCGCTTAATCTCTCAAACACAGAGGGCAATCACTCATTTTCAAAATAACATAAATAATATTTATCATTTTAAATAAACTGCTTTTTATAATTCCTTAAGATAGGATCTGTAATGTTGCATGTACTACTGATTTATTAAGACTTAGACCTTGTTATTAAGTGTTTGAAGTATTGTACAGTACCATCAAGGAAATCGAAACTGAGTAGATCTTCTAATTCCGTGAAGGATTTAAATTAATCCATGAATGTCAAATTTGATGTATTATATTATCACGCAGGCAAAAAAGCTAATCGTTACTAAGTTAATTAAAAATCCATTAAATAATCCAATTATGACATGTTCATAAAAATCAGTTCCTATCTATACGCACATCTAATGCCATTCTTATAAGTAAAACATACATTTCATGACTTTCTACCATTCGATTGTTTGATCCACAACGCTAGTGACATAAAAAAAGAGTATCTATTATTCATCGCCCAGCAGAGCATCACGAGGCTGATTATGAATCATTAAATGGCTCAAGCCCAACAACTGAAATAATGTCGAATTATGTAGAATGTAGTCTGTGTAGAATGTAGAATTAGAAGAATGTAGAATTATGTAGAATGTAGAATTGATCCTAAAACTTTTTACAAAACAATTGAGTTTTTTTTTCAAACTACCGCGTAATTTTCCTAAGACGCAAATAGCCTGGTTCGGTTTGTTGACTCCATGTAGGGTTAACCATATCGGTATTACCGAATCGAGAAAACGATGTTTTGAATAATTTTCAATGCCAAAATACCGGTTTCAAAAATTTTACATACATATATTTTGGTATTGATGTTCAGGTTAAATAATAATTGATTTGATATAAACAGTGCGGAGTTTATATAATATCTTGATTCAAAGTCACGTGACGGTCATTGCAAATTTTTTAACCGATTATAAAATCTTATATATAAAACCGAAACGGCGTATGTATGTATGTGGGTCTGTAATTCCCTTTTGCATTATTGTTGCAAGTTGCAATATAATAATTATTTACGTGAAGGTATTATTTGATATTTCTTTGACAGCAAATTAGATTTTTTTCTTGAATTTTGACATTTTAATGGGCGAAATTAAATAAAGTTTGTGATTTTATTTTAACTCTATTTTGGATGTTAGATTTTGTGATATAATTATGTCAAATGATATAACATTACATAATTATTGGTCGCTTAGTCCGAGCGACGCCGGGTAGCAATACTAGTTGTCTATAAAAATTATAAAATAAAACAGTTTGGACTAAATGTCGTAATTACAATTTTCCGTATAGTATGTTTCGCTGATCTTATACGGGACATTCAAATTGCAATAATTATAATTGGTCATTGATATTCATATGATCTTTTTTCACTTTTATCTTCTTTTCTTATACCGGTTTTTAATATAAAATACCGGTAATGGAATTTTCGTCCGGTATTGCAGTCCCTTAGCACATGTGAGGAAGCACCTCCTTAAGACAGCCAAAGAATGTAAATTCGTTCTTAGCTGAGAAACTGCGGAATATTTCCTACATATTCATTGTTTGAAGTGAATTCTCGTGGACCGACGCTTGGCTGCATCTGACTTTTGTAACTAAAGCATGTTCGGTAACAATAGAGATCAATCAACGGTATTTTACGCCTGTCTTTTTCAAGTCAGACAGATGCTTGTCAGCATTTTGGTATCTCCTCCAGCTCATTTCTATTTCACTCTTGAATTATATAAAGTGTCAAATACCAAAGCAATTCTTTGTAATAAGGGATTCCTATAATAGTTTTGGCAATAAAATTCGCGTAAATTGTTCACACAAGCACCGTTACGATGTCCATATAGTTTTATTTTATATGGAGGAAAATAATATATTTAATTTCAGAACACAGCTAATGTAAGCTATAGTAAGGCGTATTTTTAAATTTATTCCACGTAAGATAAAAAAAAACTTAGTAGCACATTGACTTGCTGGTACTTTTACCACGAGACAATTATTTAGGTCGTAATCATCGAATATTAAAAAAAAATTATCTTTCCCTTTTTGAATAAAATATTCCATTTTTTAAAGCACATTTAAGCAACATAGAAAAATACGATTAATATTTGTGTTGCTGTATCTAGTGAATCCAATCGTTTTGCACGTTATTTTCTAGTCATTTAATGTCACTGTGGCATTTTATTAATTAATTTACCACATAAATCCAAGCTTTCGAGCTTGTTAGGTCCACAACCGAAACAAACGAAGTTGATCACTGCGGGCTGGAAATAGTCCCTTCATTAAGATTCGTATAATCAACCAATGACTAGTCATATCCTTCAATATATACTCTGTGTGTCCTTATGTTCATAATCTAAAAAATGAAGGTTTATCCACTGAGAAAACCGAACTTATGCTGAGATTAGTTTAATGACAATTAAAAACGCTGCATATTAAAATGCAGCATGCATTATGTTTAAATCAGTTTTATATTTATGTTCATTAAAATTCATAAAAATGCAAAATTGTTTTTTATAGTATTTATATTTAATTAAATCTGATACTGTTGCTTGATAAAATTATTAAAATTCTTGATTAAAATGAATTGCCATGAGTTGTAGTAAATTTTTTCTATTCACTGAGGCGCTACGATTGGGTGGATGTCTTCTTATTATTAACGTATCCAAATTGATCAAACCAATAGGTTTTAGGCAGCAATGATTATAAATTAAACTTAATGTTTATTATTTTTACAAAAACTTTATTGCTGCACCTGTAAATAATACAGTTCAACAACTTAAGAACTCTAAAAACCTCGTCAGTACGATGACCCAAGCCTTATGCTTTATTTCCCATTCTCTTACAGTAATTTCTTCAATGGCGGTAGCAAACGTGGAAGAGGCCAAAAGCATTGCCACCTTCCATCTTTACGCACTGAGAGATAAATCTTAAATTGCGAGCCAGGCTCGTCTATTCAGTTAGAAACTGGGCATGTCTATTATAAGAATAGTAAACTCTTCAAGTTTATGTCAAAATTACAAACCATTTTAATTATTCCAATACTATCTTTCCCGTAATTCATATGAGTTCTCATCTTTAATAATTAACAGGTTGGTAGGATTAAAGTAAAATTGAATATAACATCACCTTAATAATACGTTTTAACGCATCTGCATACAGATACAATGTTTCCGCCAATAATTGTGTGCCACAGATATCAAAGGAACCTCATTTCATTTCCGTAATTTCAGTTGATAATGTGATGACGGAAGCCTGTTTCATGATTGTGCTTAGTCAATCCTACACAGTGACACATGGTATCATATACAGTTACCTAATTGGAAATTCTAAAATTTATCTATACTTATATTATGTGTTGAATAAGCAGTAATTGTGGAATAATACTAAGCAAATATTAGTTCATTTCTTTGTGTTCCAGTTCTGTCATTCTTTTTTTCCCCTCTATTATTAGAAATGATAATCATTGTAAATAGTTATAGTCATGTAAAAATATCTGTCATTAGCGGTATCCGGTGCTTGCTGTGCAAATTTTTTGCAAGCCACAGTAAAATGTAATCTAAAAAAACCACATTGAAAAAACATCGAAAATTGCAGCTTTATCGTGTCACATTAAATTGTATCTGATTTGATCAATTTATAACCAATGCCTGGTATAAGTACCCGAGAAAACGCCCGCCTTTTAAGCCCGGTAGTGAAAAAAACTACAACATCATTAGTTAAACTTTAATTTGTTAAGTCTTACTCTGAATCACTAAAAGTAATGAAGAAACACGCAGTTTAAATCTTATTGTATATTTTGTTGGCATGCAGATAAATTAAGGAGAAACCTACGTATTTTTTGACAAAATATAATGAAATCAGTAAGCGCATTTAGTTTATCTAAATATAGTTTGAAATAAGGCAGGTCTTAACATTTTTCTTTGGCTAGAAGACCAAAATTAAAAGAATGCTATACGGCTAGTCAAGCACTATAAACATTTTGATCGAGTACATTAAAAAATGATTATCTTACTACGAACATTGAAATGATTTAAATATTACGTACAACGCCACGCGTTTACCGAAGCAATATACATTGCATAGTGTATTCGCATTGCTTTTTATTTTGACAGTAAATATCGCAAAAAATAAACCTTATTATTTATTTGATGTGTTTGCGCTTAAAGATAAATTTAATTGAATGTCAGCGTGTGGTTTTTCAAAATACAGGTGTGCACTAGTTGGTCAATAATATACAAGGCAAATGACATAATGTATCGCTGCAAAGCGCCGTTTTGTGGTAGGATCCAATTTATGGACACTGCATTTGTTTTATTACGTTAACAAACAAATCCAGTGGGCGGACCGGACCGTTCATTGTATCATTCAATTCGACGACATGTCTATCGTATGAATAAAATTTATAATTATTAATAGGTTTTATTTTATAAATGAACTAAGCATTGATAAATTTTGAACACCCCTATTTTTAAAGAAATTCTTTTTTTTGTTAGCATAAAACAATTCTATTTTCGTTTGGCTAAATAAGGCAAGCACAAATATTCTTTTGGTCTAATTTAAAAATGATATCGTAACCGTTACATTTTGTTAATGCTTGAAAATCGTGATAAGGTTAACGTGGTATCGTTACCATCGTCATAGTTACGTCTGACATTCATCCTCAAATTCGAAATATTAATGTTCCATGGTACGAGCATTATACACAGTTGCTCAGCTTCTTTCTTCGAACAGAGTAAATTTATTTTAGGTAAATTGGCTCACAAATTTCTGCACCCTATTTTTGAATATTGGACGGAAATATTAACAACACAGACATCTATAGAATTGAAAAAAAGTCAATAATTCTATAGAAAATAAATTTAAGTGTATATAAATTTAATGCACTAAAATCGAGCTAAATGAACGGTCGTGAGCGTTGACCATTCGACTACAGGTCTAAATTGGTGATATACATGCAATATAATGTTGAATTCATTTTAGAAAGGTGGTCGTTTGAAATTATTTTACATATTTAAACAAAGAAAGTTTTATATTAATATGGAAATAGTAACAGAATGATAATTTTATTTTGTTGTTGTACACAGTCTGCAAAAGTTTTAACTGTAAAAGTCACTTAATACATAAAACTTTTATGATTAATAATATAAAAAATATTATACTGCTGGGGACCATTCAGTTTGTATTTATGAAAGAATATTATTATTTGAAGTATCCATTTAAAGTAAGGATTTTTATTGTACTTGAAGTCATTATTTTAAATGTATTCAACGTGCAAAGTTCATTTAAATTTACCTCAAAAAGTTTTTAAAAACCAAACGTGTCTAGTAATGCTATATGCGAATAATAACCCAAGTGAATTTAACCTGAAAGTGATAATTAGATAAAAATATTGTTTTTGTTTCAAAGTTTTATTAGAAACCTCTTGAAGTTTCAAGAATTCATTACTCAGCTGAGTCTATGGAGATGGGCAGGGGGTCGCAAGAAGGCTTCTGAACTAAAAATTCAATAATTTTACAATACAAAACAAAAAATATGTTCACGTCGTTTAAAACTGGATGAACAAACCTTCTTTCTAGCCACAATTAATGGACTGTAACGCAATTCAGATTTTAAACACTTTTTTAACAATTCCGTTTGCTACAGTATACTGAATTTTAAATCATTGTATGAGATATTAATAAGTATTTCAATTGATGCCTAATACACATTGTCAATGAAACTATGATGTTTTTAAATATTTCTGCTATTAGCTACATTTATCCATTACTTATATAAGAAGACTAGATCGAAAAAGTTAAGAATGATTTTTTTTTAGGGCTAGATATCGAAGTAATTTTGAATAGATACAAAATTGAAATACAGTAATTCTTTCCTTAAAAGACATGACGTGTATACTATTCTGTATTATTAACATAATATTTTTAGTCTAGTGACTACACGGGCAATAAATTTTAGTGGCAAACTAATTTTATTCGGTAATGTATTCGGGTTATCATATTTCCTGTAAATATTTCGTTACCCACAGTTGGGGAGCTTTGAAAAAATGACACCCCACAAAGCCCACGGGGAAGGTAATGGTCTATTCATATTCAAGGCAGTGTCCGCCATTTTTTTTTGTTTGCGTTCAGCGAAACACAATAAGGGGATTCGGTATGTAGATTCACTTACCAGGCTTGGATAGTTGTTTTTGCACTGATTTTATTGTTCAATTTAAAGACGCAATTTTGCCACAAATAATGTAAGCCGGAAAGCATTTTTTTATCGCATCTGAAAAAAATAAGACACTGAATGAAATTATATGTTATTTTCCTGTTTCTTACATACCATGTAAAATATCGTCAAAATTTACAAGTTGGCTTTTGAGGTCAAGTGCGTTACTTTGGCAATCAGGTTGCTTTAAGATTTCAGATCTTACACATGGATATTAGTTATATTTTGTATACAAAAGTCAATTTTTAGTGACTTCAAACAATCTTATTGACTGAGTCTCACGTGATGTAAAAAAATCAAAATATTCTCATCGGTATTCGATATCACTTTTAAGGTAATGACATTTCAATAAAAATAATAAAACATTTTTAGTACATACTTATTCCACATAAAATCTATTGGACCAGGACCGGTTTCGCTCCTGGTGAGCATGATCAACTGATCATGCCGAGCATTATCATCAGTTGATAATGCTCGCCATGAGCGAAATTGGTCCTGATCCAATAAATTTTATGTGAATTAAGTACTAAAAATGTTTTACTATTTTTATTGGTTTTCGATGTATTTAAATGTTGTCCCACTACCATCACATGATGTGCACGTAGCTATTGTTTTAATACCACTTTTAATAACGCAATATAGATCCAGAAAACGAATTAGCAAAATCGTTAGATCATTGTAATACAATGTTTAAAAATTGTCTTAACAGTTTTACAATAACTTTTATATTATATTTAATTTGCATTGTATGTATGTAAATGGTTTACTTTCCTCCACCTACCACTGCTTACCCATCAGTTAATTTTGTACGGTAGAGCTCAGTGGTGTAGCAAACGTAATGTGCATGACGCCGTTTTCACGGCCGCTATCCACAACGCGATACAATCAAAAAAAAGAAAAACAATTTCTCCTTAATTACTTAGGTCGAAATAAATCTGCACGTTACTGATTTTTTAATCATGCACAAGGATGCTTAGAAAAAATAATAGAAGAAAATATGACTTGCACAGCCACTAAATTTAAGTGATATTAAGTGTTCTGTGTATCCATCCGTATACTGGGAGTTTAATCTACTTTGCATAGGAATCAAGAGTATCGCGTTTCCCATATGATATTGCAAATTTTATCGAATGCCTTGGTCGATTTTAGGCCATTGTGGCATATCAGGCCCGTATGAGAACGAACCTCTGCAAACAGCTCTGCTCGTTCGACATTCAATACTTGGTAGCGTGCGCCCATTTGGATTTGCAGAATATCAATCCATTTCATAAAAGAAAAGCTTCCATGGGGTGAGGTCTTCTACGATAGCATGTGTTCAGCATCCTGTCTACAATTTGCATATTGTCCCTTTTCACTAGATGTGTATTGTGTATATATTCCGTAATTGAAGTTTATTGATGATATAAATTCAAGTTAAATGCAAAGTTTTCTAACAAAATCAATTAATAATCCGCCATTTTGACGCGACGTTGTGAATGTCAATATTAAGGGTCGCTCTATTAAGACACACGCCGACAATACAGCGTTGCAGGTAATGAGCGGGCAGGTGGGAAAACCAATGCTATCTAGTTGGCCAGTTGTTTCTATGGTAATCACTTTTCAAGAGAAACTATCTCTGCGGTCGGAGTTGGAAAATTGTTTTGTTATATTACCAAAGTACATATTTAGTTGGTAAAACTATTTGAAGAATTCAAATAGTAAATTTTCATCATCACTATTGATCGAGTTGAATAAGTTTTGTATTATTATGTTGCTGTACTCTAACCATTAGAGAGCCAAGGAGCGTAATCGCGCTCTTAGGCGTATGCAAGTTGGTTGTTCAACAACCATGGATTGTTTTCATAATACTTCCGTTCAAAGAGTAGTTTTTTTTATTATCTACAATATAAAAATCAAAGTTTGTTTGTTCGTATCTGATGCGTTGCCATACCATTCATCCGATTGCGATAAAGCTTTCTCAACTTATTGGTTGCACTTGCGTGAAGGTTATAGGCATATTTTCGATGGTTTCGTCGGTAACTTTGTGGAAGTTCATTTTAATATAAAATTTAAAATAACTTTGATTATTCCACGTATTGTGTAACTAACTGTGACACGTGTTTCGCCTCTTTCAGAGGCATCTTCAGACTTACTAATTAATTAGTCATTAATAAGTAATAACTCATTACTCAAGCAAACTTTGCGATAGTAAGTCTGAAGATGCCTCTGAAAGAGGCGAAACACGTGTCACAGTTAGTTACACAATACGTGGAATAATCAAAGTTATTTTAAATTTTATGTTATAGGCATGTTTAAATAAACTTAATGTAAACATCAATGTTTCTTCATATTTATGCGCTGCCATACCGTTCATTTTGACAACTAATTGTTGCACTTGCGAAAAGGTTATAGACATAGTACAATTAACTTCCAGTAGATGGCGCGTGTGTCAACCCATGGACAATCGGCAAAAGACAAACAGCAAACGTCAAGCGGCAAATGTCATCAATACCCATCAATTTTAGTGAAATTAAATCGAAATTATTTATCTACAATATTGTGCATCCGAAAAAACTTCAATAAACACAAACACTTTCTTTCTTTGAGTGGCATTGCAACGCTTGTCGGGTACCGGCTAGCTTACAATAAAAAAAGAGTTGTACACCAATATTTAAGCACAGTTAGTCTGAATTTATAATACTTTATTAAGAATTCACATCGTGAAACACAACAACGTCGCTTACTTCTAGTACTGCAACGTGCTTCATAATACGTTATTTAGTACCCAGCTATTTTTCTGTTTAAACAGTCACTTTATTGATAAAAAAGTTAATCGTCCAATTTTACATAATTTTAGCAATTTTTTGTTTTTAATAGTAATCAGCATTTTGCTTGGTGATTAAAACGTTTTTTTAATAGACTTTGCAAAATGAATTCTTTAAAAGCGAACACAAAAACTGTACATTATAAAACGATGTCATTATCATTGTGAATATAATATTGAATGAGTAATCGTTTCTCGGTCGTTTCCACAGTAATTAAGCAGTGAGCTTAAAAGGAGACGGATTATATTATGACGAAACTGACATAGTCTTTTTAAAAGTAAGCTGTTATTTTTTTGCACCACCGAGTCGGACCGCAGACTATACGCGCCATATACTTCGTCGCCGGACAAAGGAAATCAACAGGTCATTCGAGGCCATTTCCATAATAGTCCAGCAGTTCGCCAAGTGATAAATGGAACGCTTTTAGACAATTGGCCGCCGACACTGTTGCTTGTTTCGTGATAGTGTAAAAAAATATATCACGAACCATACTAATGTAAAACTAACTGCTCTTTCCGTATAGATTTTTTCTCTTCAGTGAAAATAATAAAAGAAAAGTAAAAAAAAAATGAACAAGAGGAAAACACAAATAGAAACAGTAGGTTAGTGATCCGTTACATGTTTATTACTATCAGTACTTGAATATATATTTTTCTATCGTGTCCGTTTCCAATGTAGGGCATATAGATATCAAATGTTTTTTATTTCAACAGATGTAAAACAGATCATTATTCAATCATTTTTTCTCGCTTTTCCGGAGAACTTTATAAGGGTATAGCCAAGACAGAGGCTATCAGTTAGTTAATCATTGGTCATCACCGGCAGCAATACTTTTAAGCATAAATTTTCAAATAGATTGAAAAATTACCGCATCGGGATTCGAGCCCCTAATATCTGCAACCGAAGTCAACGACCTTTATAAGTCGATCAATATGCTACCTTTTTTCGGTATCCTGTATTGATTTTCGATGATTTGATACTTCTAAAACGATAATTTTTTTTTATTTCAAAAAGATTAACATAGTATATTAAAATATAAAATTTAAAATAACTTTGATTATTCCACGTATTGTGTAACTAACTGTGACACGTGTTTCGCCTCTTTCAGAGGCATCTTCAGACTTACTATCGGAAAGTTTGCTTAAGTAAATTTACATTTACTTATACAAATCATTTACTTAAGCAAACTTTTCGATAGTAAGTCTGAAGATGCCTCTGAAAGAGGCGAAACACGTGTCACAGTTAGTTACACAATACGTGGAATAATCAAAGTTATTTTAAATTTTATATTAAAATGAACTTCCACAAAGTTACCGCCGAAACCATCGAAAATATTAGTATATTAAAGTTATTTTATATTAAAATGAACTTCCACAAAGTTACCGCCGAAACCATCGAGAGTATTAAAAGATAGTATAATTGGAAATGGGTCTCTTTTAAATTTCTTCTTTCACTGCCAATTATTGTGGAAGAGCATATTCACACAAATGAAACACAGTTCTTTGTACGATCTGGACCGGTTTTGGAAACCACGAAAATTGTCAAATGATGTAATTTAGTGTGTTGAATTGTATGTGTAGGTGAAAATGTTTTTACTATTAAATTTTTAGATTTATACTGTCAAAAAAAAACTCTTTGTTAATACAAGGTAAGAAAAATTATGTCTAAGCAATTGAGGACTGATTCAGTTACTATATAATTTATTGGCAAAAAACTATATAAAATACATGGCATTACAGCAAGCGCCAATGCGCCATGCATTTGACAAATTAATAAAAATTACATAAAATATTACACAAAAATAAGAAACAGAACAGAAACATATTATTTACATAAGAATACAAAATTTTTTAACAAAGCATCAAGTTCACTGCCGAAGATGTCTACATCAACAGGCAGCGTATTTATCAGCCGAATAGCCCTTGCAACTGGAGATTCAAAAGACCTACGTGACAAACAAGTTTTGACAAAGAAAATTGATTTGTCTTTGTTACGACCACGTAGGGAAAAGCTGGGAGCATACAAATTTAAATTTTCAAGGATGTCAGGGTTATCAACTTGGCCCCGAAGAAGAAGAGAAAAATGTTTTAATATTGAAATTAATCTTCGAGCTTCAAGCGAGTGAAATAGTTTTCTTTTTTGTATATTCTCTCAAATAATAATATCATTAAGATATCGATTGTCAGCCAGGAACCACAATACATTAGCTTGCAAATAATTTTATAAATTTTATAAATCGTTCTTTTATTTAAGAGTCACTTCAAAAAAGTCTTTCGTTGTTATGGAATGTTTCGTTTTCTTCGAGTTGTTTATCAATGAATTCAATTTATCAATAATTGAAACTTGAAATCTTTTCTTCTCAAAATGGTTTCTTCCTTCCTTTAACCTTTTTTATTTGTTATCTCTGTGAAAGCTTTGAACAATAAAATATGATATTTGACTTGGCCGTTTTAAGTGGCCAATAAACATTTTTATTTAATTAATTTCCTTTATCAAATACTTTTTATTCAAACAATAAACGTACCCGAAGCGTTGTCACGCGACTACCAGCATTAAAAATTACTTGATATTAGATAAAATCAATGTTATACACGAATAGCATAAGCATAATAATCGTACGTAGTGTATATGTATTTAAAACTGTATAAAAAAAACAAGAAGTATCATAATATAAATATAAATAAACCATAATGACTACAAATTATGTTATAAGCAGCATACAAATAAAGCGGTTTTTCTCTACGCCACGAAATTCTACGATGCAAAACTAACGACCACAAATTCAATTCTCTAAAATACTTTCATAACTATGAAAACAATCAAAAACTATTTTGTTCGAAAACAAAGGTTTTTAATAACATATTTCATTGAATTGAATCATTATTTTCCGAATTTTAATTTTTCTTATCATATTTTTGTATCATGTCACACGTATAGCCTCAAAATAGAACTTTAACTCGAAATAACTGCTCGTCATTCAATTGCTGGACCCCTCTTCTTTTGGAATTAGTAAGAATAGAAGTATTGACTAGGTCAGAATTAGTAATACACCAATATTTCAATAAAATTTTATTTATTTATTTATTTATTGGCAAAAAATTATATAAAATACATGGCATTACAGCAAGCGCCAATGTGCCATGCATTTGAGAAATTAATAAAGATTACATAAAATATTACACAAAAATAAGAAACAGAACAGAAACAAATTATTTACATAAGAAGACATTTTTTTTAAACAAAGCATCAAGTTCACTGCCGAAGATGTCCACATCAACAGGCAGCGCAATTATCAGCCGAATAGCCCTTGCAACTGGAGATTCAAAAGACCTACGTGACAAACAAGTTTTGACAAAGAAAATTGATTTTTCTTTGTTACGACCACGTAGGTAAAAGCTGGGAGCATGCAAATTTAAATTTTCAAGGATGTCAGGGTTATCAACTTGGCCCCGAAGAAGAAGAGAAAAATGTTTTAATATTGAAATTAGTCTTCGAGCTTCAAGCGAGTGAAATGACAGCATTCCTAAAAGAAACTTGGTTGGATAATATTCTATTTATGAATTGTCATACGGAAAATAGTTGAATTTTTTGAAATAATAATAACGCAGAAATTTTTTATGAACTCGCTCCAGTTGCGACTTAAATTTATATTCATATGGACCCCAAATAATAGATCCATATTCTAGTTTGCTTAAAACTAAAGAAACATAAAGAGTACGAAACACAGTAGGGTTGTCAAATGGCTTACTTTGCCGAACTATGAATCCAAGAAGATTACTAGCCTGCAGGGTAATTGAAGAAATGTGGGAATGAAAATTTTAACTGACTTTGGGTTGTGTTTACTTAATACCTGTTTTAATAATTAAAACATGTTTTTTCAATTGTAATAATGTATGATTCATATCATATAAGCCGGATTTAACTAAGTCGAGGTTAGTCTCCAAGCTATATTTGTAATGTAAATATTTGTATTGTAAATGAATGACGATATGGTTAAGCGAGTTTTGAACTGAGTAGTCTCTTTACAAGCTTGAGACATCTGACAACAGCTGTACATTAACTAAAAAAATTGGAAAAAAATATTAACTTTATTTCTTTAAAAACATAACGTATAATGCGCATTAGGTATATTGAAATCCAATGACAAAACCAAAAAACTGAATGTTTTTTCGACAAAACGACCTATAAAAACGTAAGATTGTTCTTTAGTGTATGAAACTTTTATTTAATATTATAATTTATAAAAAAAAATATTGATACACATTGCTATCATTATTATTCAAGAACGCGGGTCACAAAACTTTTAACGGCTTCATATTTATTTAATTAAAAAAGTTTTTATGTAGAAAAGTTTGAATGTATACTTTGCTTGCGTAAGATTTCCACCTGACTAACTTTGGGAATGGCTGTCATAACCTGCAAACGGTCAAAGATTTTAAATACACTTTTCATGTTATTTCTATTCTGGTGTATAATTAATTTTTATACTTATCTCGCGCTATGAATAAAGCTATTTATACAGAGTGTGATAAAATAAACATTAATTATTTATGGAATATATTATTTAGAGGTATAACAAAAATATGGTTGGTGTCTTTGTCATCTTTTTCGATTTAAATATACATACATTCAATGAGAATAAATTTATGATGTTTGAAAATATATGTACAGGTTGTACATTCTCGTAAAAAAATTATGACCATTCATTGTTTTTACATCTAATTTGTTTTTAATCATAGCGATAAGACATTAATCAAACTTTACAATGATTGGAAATCTATTTTTAGCTAACTATTTATATTCCATATACTATAAATACTGTCATTACATACATCCATATGATCAAAAAAATGTTTAATTATATAAATTTCAATGAAAGGTTAATGGATATTAAAATTTTATGAATATTTAAAGTTTGGTAAATATTAGCATAAGGCTCAATGGCTCGGTGAAAATAGAGCAATTTATTTTTGTTGAACTTTGAAAATTCATTAATATTTTTTTATTGTATTAAAATGAAGTTCTACTAAAAAAATGACAATTCATCAGATAGCGTCTAATTTATTACAAAATTTTGTTAGGTACAACATAATTTACTCGACGAACAATGCTTTCAAGCGTTCTACTTGTTTGCAGCGTTTTATAATTAATGACGATTTTCAACATCAATAGGATTGATGGTAACTATTTTGCTATATTAATATTACGTTCACCTTTCTTTAACGCCTCCAAACGAAATTTATTGACAGTATTATCAAAGCTGTGTGACAGAAACAATGGTTGAATCTCAGACGTGTCACAAAACTTTCAACAGATTGAAAATTCTCAAGGCAGCATATTCCGATATGTTGTAATAAACGATAATATAATATACGAAGTCAATACAGAATATGTCAATGAAAACTCACAGAGACTCCGAAACTTTAGTTATATTTACTGCGTGATAGTAGGATATTTTTTCGGAAAATATTTACCGTTAATATTATTCGGTTAATATGTTGATATCTATGTGACAGTCACAAAACTGTAACAACCAGATGGCATTCTATTGAATCGCACTATTTACTATTTTGTACGTTTTGTATTGAATGTATGCTATTGAATCGCTCATTTTTAAAGTGTATCTATTTAATGCTATATAAGCATATTGGGTCATTTTTTTACTGTCACATACACAATTAATGCTCTTAGCAATCTTGAAGAGTTTCATGACAAACTTGCGATACATCGACATTGGATTTTGGTAAATATTTTGTCTTAAGTCACATCAAACAATATCGAATTCCTGATGTTATGATTATTGTCTTTCTATAAATAGAAATATAATTTCGTTATGCTCCACATAAGAAGCGGGCATGGATTAGATTTGTCAGTTTGTTATAAATATTGAATATGACTCTATTGAAAAACTTTACATATACATGGACAAGTATTATATATTGATTATTTTATGTGACAGTTGTTTCGCTTATATGGATAATATTTAATACTATCGCTTTATTCTTGAAATATCGAACGTTAAACGATATGACAAATTTATAAGGTGTAATCTGTCAGTTTTTGATGGAAATGTCTTATTTTAAACAAAAAAAATACTTTTTTTTGTACTTATTGGCTTAACTTATCGCGAACATTATCAACTTATATATATGTCAGTTTATATTGCTCGCAATGAGCAAACCGTTCATAATTGTCTACAAAAAATAAGATTATTTATATACATAACAGTTTTTTGAAATGCAAGTGATTGTTACTCATAACGTACACTATGCGCTGCCATAGAGTTCATCCGATTGCAATGAAACTTTGGTCACTTGTTGTGTAGACGCCCAGAGAGGTTCTTGCGTTCCCAAATCGTTGATCTAATTGCGATAAAGCTTTGTCAATATGTTGTGTGGACGCTTTTTATATAAAAATTACGATTACCTATATAAATAATAAAAAAAAAAGTTTTTATTTATCCCGTATGCGATTTTATACCGTTCACCCGATGCGATGACACTTTGGTGATTTGTTGTGTGGACGCCAACGAAAGTTTCTTAATTATCTGTCTATCGCTACAAGTTTGTGGACTAAATTTTGAAAATTCATGCTTACTACATGCACAGTTGTATGTGGCCTGCTCACGCGTTGGAAACCCTTCTGATTAATTCGTATACGCACCAAACAGAAAAAGAAAAAATATTCTGTATCTAAAAGCACTTCAATAAACACAACTAAAACACAAGTTCTTTATTTCTTAGAGTGGTATTGCAACGATTGCCGGGTGCCGGCTAGTATTCATATAAAATAAGTGATGTATGCTCGTGAGTTTTCACCTAAAAGTATGGCAATACTTTCTCTGGGACAAATCTCTCTTTGAAAACAAGGCGGACAATTGTCCATTGAAATAGTTCGCCGGTTCTCTCTTTAAACAAAGCTCATTCCATTTTAATATTTTTCAATAGGGTACGAGTGGATTGGATGGAGAAACGATACAATTGGAGTGACTGGACGGTATGTGGAAATCGTTTTCGAGTTCTCCGAAGTCAGAAACTTCACTCTGATGCTGCTTCATACAAACAACATGTACACCAAAGACGTTCAGGTGAATATCAGTTCCAAAATATTAATACTTTTCCTAAATGACCTGCTCAGTACTAAATGAAATTAGTCAATTTTAAGTATCACTTTTAAGGTGTTCACTGTCAAAACTTGGTGAAATATAATAAAAATAATAAAACCGTTTTTGTACTTATTCCACATAAAATTTATTGGGTCAGGACCGGTTTCGCTCATGGCAATCATGATCAATCATGCAATGTTGATAATTATTTTTATTAATTCTAAGTATTTTGATATTATTAATCATTATTTTTTAAAACTATAAGTGAAATAGAACTGTGTACATAAAATGAATTCTGTCTGTGTATTTAATATAACAATGAATAATGATTTTTTTTTTATATATATTAAATGAAATTGAAATCTTTCACAATATTATCACATAAGGTTGACTGTTTTTATAGCTGGGGTAGTGCGGTGAGCCTGAGGGATGTTTATAAATTGCGAATCATGCGTTATAATTTGATATGTTAAAATTATATTATGAATACAAATTTAACGATTGTGTGATTAATAATACATAAATTTCAATTCAGGGTGAACTGATATGATTAATAAGGTATCATGTATTTTGAATTATTATAGACGACGTTTTTATCAATTTTCTTGAGAATATTATTGTTTATTTATTAAAAACTAAAAAGTGAAACAATTTTTTTATTTAAGATTCATAAAATAACGATACGAAAAAAAGCGTTTATTTTCATTCGAATACTCTTTTTGTTTACTTAATATTGTATGCCTAAGAAAATGGATCCATGTTGACCTGGCCAAGTACATAACGCAAAAATTGTATTGATTTTACAAATGGTAAAAATCAGTGATTCTTTGAAGACAAATTTAAATTAAAAATAATCCGATGATTCTTCTTCTAAATTAATTTATCATTAATTTGCAGATAACCGTTTTTTAATCTTAAATATTTCTATTGTTTTACTCAAATTGAAACGAACGTTTGATTTTTTCGGTATTTCCTTTCGTTCTAAATATTTTTCACCTTCTACCCCATTAATATTTAACTTCTTGTCCCTTAATCCAGTTCCTTTTAAATAAACGTTAACAATTCAAATAAAGTGCTACCAAAGCTCATTCATAAATATTTAAGGCTTCATCGGAAGTGAATACCAATTAGCTTCATTTCCTTTCCGATTTCGTCAACTTTTTATCAGTAACGTTTGTCCTGTTACCAAAATTTGTGATAAAAAAATAATGAATTGTTAAAATATTTCTTGTTGAATGACCATCAAATATTTTTTAATTGAAATTTTTTAACCCAGCAGGTTAGCACTATACTTAAACAATTATAATTTAATATCCATCATACATTATAACACCAGATATCGTAGTTTTACTTGACGGTATTCAAATCGGTCTGACAAAAGTAATACAGCAAAGAATGCATATTATATTGATATTAAAGTCTACTGTTTTCTTTAAATTTAATTTAATATATTTATCCTATTTCTGTATTTGAATATCTTCTCTTAGCTCAAATACATTAAATTTTCATTTTTTCTTAACCAAATGTGGCTTTTAACAGTTCTAATTTTCCAGTTGTGTTTTTGTTTATAAAATATGTGACACTGCTTTCATTTTCGGTAACTCACTGTAGGCCGAAGTGTACCCGCTGATATAACTAAATTGTCTGCTAACAAGCAGACAACAGTTCCTTTTGAGATGCTATATACATCAAGAAAACTTGACGGTTCATGGAAATGGGTCAAATCAAACATTTCCTCTTACTACATTATCTTTTTCACAGGTATTTCGTCATGCGAAGGTATTTTTCAGCATCGGTGGATCCCAGTTCAATGGCGAACCAGTGCATTTTTCCTACATGCCTGACATCATTCTAGAGCACGCAAGGGATGTTGTTGTGAAATTACACAATAGGGTGGGAAAATTTATAAGACTGCATCTTTACTTCGCTACTAGATGGATTATGGTCAGCGAGATTAATTTTGACTCCGGTGAGTATGGGTAGTTTTATGTCTATAATATAAAAGAAATTTAATTCAAAAACTGTATGTTTTATTCATTTTTTCTCGCGTCTCACTCATTGTATTCGTATATATAGTAAAAATTATCATAAGAAATTGATTATCAAACTAAAGAAACAAAATACTGAACCACTTCTTTCACAAACAAACTATTTGATACAATCAAGTTTCAAGGAGTACTAGAAGGCTTTTTCATTGATGAGACAACATGGGTAAATTATCACATGCAAAAGAGTCCAAGTGTATTTATCGTGACGACAGGAATATGTATGATAATATTTGCATTAAATAAGCACTTATTTATTGAAAGATTTTATTCTAATTTTTTCGGGAAAATAGAGTAAAAAGGCTATCAACAAATAATAATATATGTATTTGGAAGAAAAAAAATATTATTTGAGTATTCTTTTTGGAGATTTTGTTGATTTATCAAAATCACAAGAAATAATAGTAAGGTATTGCCAACAAGAGACTCGAAAAAAAATCGAATACAAATAATTCAAATGGTTCCGTATCTATTACGCAAAAAATTACACATAACTATTGATTAATGCTTGTATTTTTACTTTAATACATATGAATCTCTTTTGAAGACATATTAGGTTAATTATTAGATTAAACAGTATAGTGCAGATATAATTTTGGTGTCTTCTCTTATAAGATCACCAAGCAAACTTCGATACAAATCAGTAAGTGAAAAGTTATTAGACAGCTTATTAGTCAGATTGACAGTAGATATTCCATTGCGTCATAATGAAAACAGATTACTGTGCACTAAGACGTTTTCTTATAGCAACGAAGCCGGCTTTGGGACGATCTTCTTCTCTCGCATTGTTTCAAATTTCATCTTTCTGCTCCCTCTTAATCAAATGCTATTAATTACATCGAAATTAAGAAAATATTATTTCGGGAAAGTGATTCAATTTTACGCTTTCAATTTATTTGAGATGTCATTTTAAACTTCTGAGTGAAGCGTTTTATTTTAATTGGAAACCTTGAATGGGAAAACATTCTTATCAAAGATATTTTAATAATTAAGGGTCCAAAAATTAAACGTCATTATTTCGATAGAGTATTAAGGTTACGAAAAATTAAATTGATTTTAATCGGGCTTATCTATCTAATCGTCGAAATAATTGGTATTCTTTAAGACAACATTTTTCTATAGAAAAAATGAAGCAAAAGTATTATAAGCTTTGTTGTATTATTCTTCCACAGCAACTGACCGTGCAAAAACTATCAAGCCATCAAATCTTTTCAAGAATTGAAAACTTAATTTTTACAAGAAATAATTACTCGATGAAAATTTTTATTTAAACAACATTAAATTTACACCACCACTGTGGTGATTCACTCTTTATTACGAAAAGTTCTGGTATTCAGAAATCGATCAATAAAACAATATATAAAACTTTTCAATCGCTATCTGGATGTACTGCCCATTTTAATTAGGGAAGTTGCACGACCCGATATTTTATTAGAAATCCATGTAGTTTGCATAGCTAGTGCTCATGGTTAAAAAAAACATACTTTTATGATAGCATGAAGCCAAAACGCCATACATTTGAGATATGTAACAATGATGGAGCATAATAATAATAATGTAAAATAGAGAGAGTGAAATGAAATTATATTAAAAAAAAATCATATATAAGAAAAAAAGCCTATAAAGAAAGGGTTTATTTCTGACAATGTCCACTTGACTAGTTTATTCATTAAACAGAACCACACATTTAAAAAGTTTTTTTCTAATATGTCAGATATTATAATTTGTGTTACTATAATTAAAAATGCAAACGTAAAATAAGAAACGAAAGTAACGATCACAGTAAAAAACTGCATAAAAATTTTGAGATGTAGTGAGAGCTATTAACTAACCACTTGTCTTGACTTAGTCCAATACTTTCTATTCCTAATCTTTTCGACACAGAGATGATTAGCGACTGAATGAATATATTATACGTTAAAAGTAACGTGAAATTAAAAACAAAGTTTTATAAATAGCATTAGATATACATTTTTAATTTTGTGGGATACTCTTAATATAATTATTGATGTAATACAAGATTGACTTTCTCATCCACGATAAGTAACTTTTTTATCACATTCAAAAGACCAGCAAGGCAAAGTTTCTGTTGTTACAGTGTGCGTGTGAGAGAGATTGGCAAAGAATACCAGATATTCACCATCCATCAATATATTAGTCGATTCTTTCACAGGAAGGGAATACTATTTGTTCGTGCAGCCTTTGAAAAAGTTTCCGATATATCTTCTCGGGATAAAATATTAGAAAATGCCACTATCGAAGGTTGTTTTTTGTTGCCCATTGAAAATCATATCGCAAATATAACATATATAACGGTATCATTTGAATAAATCTCTTTTTGCGTCACATCAAAAGTGAAGCTAAAAAACACAATGTAAGAAAGGAATAAAAGGTGAACTGCTATTAAAATATGTTTATTGTCAACTGTATTGTACATTGAAGTAACCTATGTCACTCTAGACTTCTTTTTTGACCATATCCATTTTCACTGCGTATTTCTTTCATATACATATATTATATTTAAGGCTAAGGATTTAGTTTAAGCGAGTAGTTTTCAAATAAATTGATAAACACAATAGGTTTATTAATTCAGTAGGCATTTACTTGGTAGAACTCCATTATAATATGGTAAGAAAAATAACAATGTATTTTAGTTCTAAATAAATATTTATGTAGAACTAAAATAAATTGCTATTTTTCTTACCGTATTACAATAGACACTTTTAAGGTGTTCACTGTCAATACTTGGTGGAAAGGCATTATAATAAAAATAATAATACATTTTTAGTACTTTTTCCAAATGAAATTTATTTGATCAGGACCGGTTTCGCTCATGGCGAGCATTATCAACTGATGATTTACAATATGTTTAATATAAATGGACGAATAGGTTCAATTAAGTATTGAACCAATCACTTTTTTATGTAACACTTTCAGAGTCGAGACAAAAACTATAAATTGTTATTGTAAACTTAGCAAGTATTGTTACCAGTAAAAACCTGTACATTAAGTGTTTTATATAAGAAGCGTTAATAACGCTTAGAAAACTTCTGTTTATTCCATTAGAAACGAAGCGGGAAGGTCAACGTTACACACGCCTAGAGGATTTTTTTCCCGATATTAATTTTGTTTTCACGTGTAAGCTCCTAAATAAATAAATTGTGCTATTGACAAACATTAAATAAAGAATCTGCCAATCAGCATCCGAAAGCAGAAGTATAACAATAAAAAGAGGAAAATAGCCGATATTTTTGTGTCGCAGTAAAGTGAAGATAAGCCCACATGATTCTCAGTACTGTACTATTCGACGCCTTACTTTGATAAGGTTCTTCTTGTTCTTGACAATGTTTTGACATATGAGCGTTTGAAGTTACGATTGATTAAAATTCACTTGTAACAATGAGCAAGTAAAAATGTTACAAAATACTTTTTTTAAGCACATTTTCTGAGAAAATAATGATATTAAAGATCCAATGATAGAAATAATGATGACAATCTTGAAACTTTGTCAAATAAATTCATTAAAAAAGTGTGCAGATGCAGTGTAACTCCTGTATGCTGCTAACTCCGTTATTCAACCATAGATATTTCTGAAATTCATATACATACATATCTGATAGAATGCGTAAATACAAGCTTTTACCAAGCTCTGACCAAGAACCTTTTCAAAGTAAAGTAACGTAATGTCACAATGATTTGTTAAGTGATTTTTCTTAAATCTTTTTATCACAGTTCCTGCTGTTGGCAATTTTACCGAGGAAGAGTATACGGTGACGGCTGTATCGCAAGGAAATACGGCGGTCAGTTTGGGTGACACTTTTCAGAGGGACGAGGTTAACACCACGACTGGGAAAACCCATCGCCGCAGTGGTGTTAGCACAGGTATACATTTATAGAAACATACTATTTGGTCAGATATTATTCGTTCATAATATGCTTCCTACTAATTAATAAATAATAAACGGGCCGTTTTATCGAGCTACTGAAAATATTGAATTTTAATAATCTGCACTTTCAATGTGCTGCCTGTCCGTTCTTGGTTGTAAGGATCAGGTCATCATGATCAGGATCGTCATGGCCGGGCGATGAATTTACATCAAAATTTTTTAGGAACATGCTCAGAGATAAAAACAAATTCATCCGATCTTATTCGAAAGATTGCCGTGCCAAAACCGTGTAAAGAGATAAGTTGCTGATAAAAATACTGTATAAAGGTTCCATTACTTAAAATCAACTCTATATACTCAATAAATTTACTAAAAAAATTGTCGGTAATTTTTTTTAAAAATGTGATTTTTCGAACCAGAGCAAAAAGAGGAAAGGGTGTAATAATTGAGTGATTTTTAATTTTGTATTTTTAGTTGTAAAGTTAATGTTATTTGTTAAATTTGTTTTAATTGAGGAAATTAGGGATATAACATTTTAATATCTGGTTATACTCACAGTGGATCCATCGTTCAAAGCGAATGAAATTTGTCGTTAGTGATTTTTGACTTATGGCGAGGGTATAACTTAATTCATAAAAAATATTATTTTCAGAGATTTAGGTCTAAGGTACAGTATTATCGATGATGTCTTATTTCCGGCCGATAAGCTGAAAGAATGAAATAAATTGACATGTTTTGTTTTCTATTTTTAGTGACAAACGACCAAACCTCTCGTACGACCGATAAAGAAGTGATTTATGCTGGCACTATTATACAGACTATTTTTATTTTAGCCTTGTTTGCCATAGTCTTTGTGCTCTTCGTGGCTATTATTGTAGCCGTTACTAGAGGGAAGAAGAATACTTCCCCCCCACCTCCATATCCAGACACAACGCCTACTGTAAGTAAAGTTTTCTGCATCATAATTAATTTACGTATAAATAAATAATTTTGAATGAGCCATTTGCGTAATTTTCATATTTTCAAAATGATTTTTCCACGCTGGAGAATTGTTACGCTATGTATACGAAGCCGATGTTTCACGGCCGCCTTTCTGAACGCTAAACGATAAAGAAATTAAGCGAACACACTACCCATTTACTTGGAATGATGCAGAGCTTTGCGGGATTCATCTTTTAGCCGTGCACTAAGGTGCTTAGAGAGAAAAGAAATATCGAAGGGAATAAAAAGAAAATGTGACTTGTTCAGCCACTTGGCTTTAGTAATATTTTCAGAAGTTCAATTTAATAATGTTATGGGGAGTACTGAACTAGTACACTTAGAGAAATATATTTTAGTCTCAATATTCATTTAAACTTTCAACAATTTAGACTTTTTCAATTTTATTTATACTCGATTATTTTTAACCATTCAATTTAAAAATATAGAGCTATTAAAATGTTGTTCGCCATTTGACGTACAGTTATGAATTATTCTTACACGAAGACAACACCACCTGTTTGTAATTAAATTTAACTCTGATATTTTATTTTTTCCAATCAACTTTTGGACAACTTAACAAAGTAGCGATTTAATAATGTTTAAGTTTTATTAATAAACTTTTCAAAAGTAAGGTGTTTAAGCTGTCTATAATATCCTAATCTGGAACAGCTAAAATAACACAGAGTTATTTTTATAATTTTTCAATTGAAAAATTGATACATTTTGAGTTCATTCGAGGAAGAAAGCTTATCCCGTTGCAGATTATTCATCAGTCCTTCACTTATTCATCTCACCCTTTCTTTTTCCTTGCTTCTAGAAAAGGCTTATTCTTCAATTATTTATAATCTTGTCATAAAAGCTTCAACCCTCTTATTTCTGTTATCCTTTTGTTTGATACGCCTTAAGTAGCGCGATGTCGGACAAGACATATTCCAAATGCTTAAACAAATTCATTTAAGTATTTTCTTCTCGTTCTTTGTGAGGCAAATTTTCATTATTTTTTAATTCGACAGATGGGTCGCTTTTCTCTGCAAATAGCTCAAAACAAAGTACGTGGATACTTATCTTCCCCTTCGTCGTAACGGTAAAATTTCTTGCTTTCAATACACATCTGCAACGATTTTTCCTACACTGATTTTTTCAATATATGATTCTTGAGAGTTGCCAGTGCACTAATCATACAATTTGCCTCGATTCTGCATTAAAAAACTATTAATGTTTCTCGTTTATTCTCGTTACCATTGCTATACCTGGCAGAGTCTCTGAAATGATACTATTATAACAATTATCATTACATGGTCGCACATTATCGTGAAAAACAAATACAGTAGAACCTCGATTATCCGGATTTGTCAAAATAAACAAAAAAATTCTGATATGCACGTGGCGAATTGCGTCCAATGTTTACGTACGTGATGGGATGTAGTCTTAATATTTTGATCGTTGCATTTATCTAATATGGGTCAGTCATCGTCCAAATTCGATACGCATTGAACGTTTGTTTCTTGAAAAATTAATCACGAGTTTTAATATTTATTTTTAATATTGCCGATACGTCAACGAAAAGAAAACGTGTCGTAGTTTCATTAAAAGATAAATTTGATATAATTGATGCTTTGAAACGGGGGTGGTAAAAAAACATCACGAAATGAAGAAGTTGAAGAGTGTATTTGTATGTGGTTCATACAAAGACGATCATCTGGACAGCCAATATCTGGTCCATTACTATGTGAAATAGCAATATTTTTGACATAGTAATAGATTACAAGATTAAATGGAGATCCCACCTTCAAAGCAAGCTCGGGCTGGCTTGAAAAATTAAAAGGACGACAGCTTTACAGTGTCTAGATCAGTGGTTCTCATATGCGGCCAACAGAGAATTTTGCTGCAGCCACCAATATTGACATAGTTAATATTGACTTCATACATAGTTAATATTGAAATTTAATAAAAATGGGTTTTTGCAAGTTTATTCGTCAAAAAAGAAACTGAATATTAAATATATTGTATGCATTGCATTGCATTGTGTATCAAGAATTGCCAGTCAAGAAGAGTGCTATTCAAGACGACTTATGTGTCTTAAATGTATTCGTGATTTTCATGTGCCCGTCACTCATTTCTTAAATCTCAAATGCGCCTGCCACCGCAATAAGGTTAAGAACCCCTGCCCTACATCTAAGTATGAGTACATTTATTATTGATCGATCATTTCTTATTTTATAATATTACGTTAACGTATTTAAGAATCTGATATTTTTTTAATGAAGGTAATTAAGTATTCCTGTACTATAATTTTAATCAAACTAATTTTAAATAACTTGATACTGAAATAAATAGATGTGAAAAAATTACTTACCCTGTAGATTGACTTTATATTTATTTTATTATATATGACTTCTCTACCATTTTTATTTTTTTCTTATGTACGCCTCATCACTTTGCGTGGTATAAATGGCCTGTTGCTTCAGTTTGTACTGCCACCCAGATTTATGTTGTTTCTTTTCGCTTCATAAGTTTACTGGCTGATTTTGTCAACCCGTATGCTGAGTTTGTGATTAATCATATTGTTACAGTAGTAATAACGAAAAGCAAGAATTTGTGATTCCGGGTTGCGTTATTCAATCTGTCATACTTATATTGTTTCTTGTTTCCTCCAATCACAGAAAATGAAATGGGTGGTAAATTCTTTTATTTTTTCAGTGTGTGTTCTAACTTTCAATAGGGTATACATATCAAAGTTTAAAGTTACACAAAGACTATATTAGTTCGACAATCAAACAATCTTCAGAACTATGCTAAAACTTTATTTAGCCTAGCTATCATTCTTTGGTGGAAATTCATTATATTAAATAAATAAAGCACACAAAATTTTTATTAGTTGAAAATTCTCGCGATGAATAAAACGTGTTCCGATCTTTATAATATAATATGTGGAAGTAGAAGAAAAAGAAAGTTTTTTTTTAATTTCGAATACCTAGCTATATATTATGAAGGCATGGAAAATCCATAAAGAAAAACATATTGTCTCAACCGCTCTTCCCATACTTTCATTCAAAAAAAAAAGTAAGAATTTAGTTTAATAATTTCTCATTGTGTTCTCAAAGAAACATAAGCATTATTAAATATCTCTTCTAATCTAGTATATGCAACTTAACAAAATTATGTTTGAACATAGTTCTGACGATGTTGAGAAGTCAAAAAAGTTACTAACTAACTAATATAACTCTTGTGGAACCAAACAATTTGAGGTAATTTTAATATAATTCTACCAAGCAGCTGCTAGTTCAATGATACACTTTTCTTGAAAAGCTCCACATAAAAATGGTAGTAACTGTGTGCTAAAATAAAATGATTTATAGTTTTTTTGATCTCTTGATCAATTTTCCTCAAACAACGTTTTACTCTGGCTTACTTTTTGTACGGTCGATTTCCATCGGTAGAAACGATATAGTATTTTTAATAAAGGTAAAGCTGTACTTACACTAATATTTCCGCATTTTATTTTTGTAGACTCAAATTACACGAAACGCATCCGGGTATGTAGAAACGGACCCCACTTATCATGAGCCGTATCAATATACTTCAACATACCGCAGCCGTACTACTGACCTGGCCAATTCCAATAGCGGAGAGAGAGGTAATTTGTAATGTTTTTTCGTAAATGTATTGTTTCTTAAATTATGATATAGAGAACTGAACTAACTGGCCACACTAAGTAAAAAAAAAATGATAGTGTATTTACTTATTTATAACAGAGTGTTCTGAATAACTTCGTAGCCAATGTGTTAAAAATGTCAAGTATTTTTGATAGATATGTAAGCATTGGGAAAAAATTCAATTATTTGAATTTGAGTATATTTACTAGATTTTAAAAAAAATGGTATGAATGACATAGAATTTTTGATTGGAATAATAATATTAAAGGGTCTGAATAAAAATTTTGATTGCGATATTAGATTAGGTTACCAACAAAAGATCAGACAATGAGTCAAAACAAATCTGATCAAACTATATTTAATATGACCAATTTCATTTACATACATATGACCATTTTATATAAATTCACACCAATATACTAAAAATTGTGACCGAAACTGTATTTAAGTTCAAACCGAAAAAATACGAGCCATAAACATTACGCAATAAGTACTGTTATCTTTTTGAATTAATTTTTGTTTTAAATCGTAATAAAGTCGATTTCTACGAATTGAATTTCAAACCAATCGATAGATAACTTTACTCAATATATCAATATTTATCCGCATTATATAATTTTAGTGAACCCATGCTTGACCGTCCACAATTACGCTAGAGATGGAATAAGGCTTTCGATGCTAGATGCAGATCGAGTATCTCCGCCATCTTATGAATCGACCCTAAACCGCACATCTCCTAATAACGATGCGCCGATTTGCGCCCCTCCTGTCCCACCCCCTCCAGAACAATACTACGCATCTATCGAATTGGATCTGTCAATGTCACCGCCACCGGATGTCCCGCCAATCACAGCGCAGACAATAAAAACTCTACAGAACACCACAAAGGTTATCTGCAATCTGGTGCCATCACTGAGTTCTACTTCTGGAGTAGGAGACTCTACGCCTGAAGACGATGAGTTTGATGAGGCGGGGATCGTTTCATTTCCGTGGAAAAATCTTGAGGTCATTGAAACTTTTGAAGAAGGAGTTTTCGGACCAGTTAATCTATGCACGGTTATTGGACCCTCACCAAATGATAAGTGTTTTGCTGGGGATCTAGTTGCTGTCCATTCTCTAAGGCCTGGAACTACACCTTCTGTGAGAGCTCTATTTGACCAGCACGTTAAGACCCTGATCCGACTGAAAGACCCCAATATTGGAGAAGTGTTTGGCGTATATAGAGACAGAGAACCTTTCAACATTGTACTGGAGCATCTTCCTTTTGGTGACCTCTATCAATTATTGCAAATTAGAGTTGCAGAATCAGCTAATACAACACCGCTCGCAAGACAAACATTAAGGTCAGAACAAGTATATTAAGGACTATTAATAAAAACAATAAACAACTTCAATTTATTCCCGACGTGTTTTTAAATACATATAATGTTTTTTGCGTTAATAGAAACTATATGTTAACGTGCGGTAGACCATTTTCCGCATTGCCTTCCGATATATTTGTTTGGTAATACGACGAATCAATAAAGTACATATAGATATTGCAGTATGTCAGCCTAATCGATAATTTGATGTTTGATATGTGGCTGCAGTTGATCTGTGTATACCAGTAAAGAGGATCAGTTCAGAATAGCTTTCTAATTTTACTCTATTCCACGGTGGAAATGATTTATAATTTCATTTGTATTTTAACGACAAATATTTACAAACACGTTATACTGAATATACTTGGTCATTTTAATTAAATATGACAATAATTTTCAAGCATATGTTAATTACATTTACATAGTCACGTTACTTAAGATGTATAATATAAAACAATTCGATATTTTCTAAAACTAAAGACTGCATAATATAAAAATCATCATTATTGATACCGTATTATGTCACCTGTCAGAAATATTCAATGAAATATAAGTAGTCAATATATGTATGTATATATATATATTCACAACACTATATATCAAAGAACCGCATGTCAGCCAGTGGTATGTATGCATTGTAGAAAATATTGCCAATATCAAGATTGTATGATTTTAAACAAATAAATTGCAATATTATCTCGCTTCTTGAAAGCTAATGGTTTCTCGAAAATCAACCAATTGCATTATCAAAGATGTTATTATATTATGCTAAAGAAGCTTATTGTATGTAAGTATACGCTTTATTGTTCGTTAACTTCCAATCAATTTCCTAGAACCAGTTAAAAAATATCTCGTAAAAATCAATGCATATATTCTGTACTTTGTTAATCAAATTGATGTATACTTCTTGATATGAATATCATATTGTTGACAGTTGTATACGTAATTAAATTCATGATAATTTTGTTTGGTACAAAATGTCAAAGGCTGCCTTCAAATGGTTGATGTTAAATAAATTTGCTTTTCGTTTGTGTACTTTGGCCTTTCGAATAAAATTTATTACACATATCAATAATAATTAAAATTCACTCTAATTATAATCGAGTAATATTTCATGCAGTGTATAAATGAATATATAATGGATTCAATAGTAAAAAATACAGCGGTAAAATTTATGTGTTGCATTAAATTGAATTCGTCGGGTAGATTTTGATCGTTTTACGATTGAAATTTAATCGCTCAGTTATGCTCGCCATTATCAATGAGAGGGCCACATGTTACATCGAATGGACGTATGGAATAATTCAATTGGCCGTACGAAGCTTGTATGTTTTGTCACAAAACTTTGTCATTATTACAGTTATGGATGTCTGATATACATGGCTATGCAGATTGCTTCGGGAATGAAGTACTTGGAGACGCAAAACTTCATACACAAGGACCTCGCAACTAGGTCAGTATTGTTGCGCTTGGCTCACTGCAAACTGATTTACGACATCAATATTAAAATTTTAAGTTTATTTTCTACGCTTCATGTACAGCATGCACGGGTCGGGCATGGTCCGCGGCCCGGTCTACAGCGCTCGAAATTTGATATTACTTTCGGATCATACGAAAGGATATATATGTATATGATACTTTATTTTATATCTATCAGTCAAATAATTGTGAATAATTTAATACATTATTTTGAAAGTCTTTTACTTTGAAAATAGCACGAAAGTGCTTTAACACCAAAAAAGTCGAAAACTTTTATCAAAATTTTGAGTTAAGAAATGACTCAATAAGCAAAAAATATTAGCCGTGGCTATATATTGTGTAATTATATCAAACTATTTAAACTATGTGTGCTCAAGCTTTTTAAAAGCAAAGAATAATCCTTCACTGTTGGCCGTTGTTTAGCTTTTGGGTAGTTTAAAATGTTGGCTTCGCGGCATGGACTTTTTTCAACATCATTTCTTATATATTTTTGTTTTTATTTGTTCAATAAATCACGTGAAACAATAAGCTACTAATACATTTTACGACGACCGATAAAAATTTTCATTGTATTATTGGTATCTTATTTTGTTCTTCATTATGTATTCCATACTGCTTGCGGTGATTTTTTTTTTAATTAATTATTATAAATATTACATATTTTTTTATTTATTTCATATTATTTTATTTAGTAGAAGTTTTAATTTGTTAAAATTTTAGAAAACTTGTATTTTTTTAAATGAAATGTGCGCGTCGTTATAAATTGTTCCTGTTATTTTTGTTGACTTTATTGCCTAAGCATATGTTTTATTTGACTAACTAATAATATATGCTATTGTAGTATTAATTAATTAACTAATACGATATTCTGTGGTATTTGGTACACACAAAGTTCCCTTTGGATCATCGGCTATGTTTAGTTGACTCGTTTCCATATTATTGTATTTGCGAATAGCATACTACAGGACCATTGGCGGGTATTATTCAATAGGCGAATTCACAATTGGGACATTTCAATTTCTATTCGTGGTATTTTGCAAATTGCATTCGTGTTCATTACAAACAAATAAGTCGCTAATGACATATCGTGCAGCCACCAATAATACCGAATTGATGACTATTTGTGGTACGTGTGATCCTTTTGGCTAAAACCGTTCTTTCGATGAATTTCATTAATCAAAAACTGAAAAAGACTGACAAATATTGCTTCAACACCCTCAAAAGAATACTTGTTAAGTGTGTGTGTGCGATTCTTTTAATGAATTTGAGTTTATTCAATGAAACTCGTACCAGTTATTTTAATTGACTTTACTCCAATCCGATAGAGCTTTAATACAAAAACTCACCTTACTGCAATTCAAAATGTGACGTATTTCGAGTCGAAATCATAGATTTCAAAAGGCTTATTTACAATTAATAAGTATTAAAAATAAGTTTTAGATAGAAAGTCCCGTCTTGGTAACGTTTTAATTAACTTAACATTTATTTTAAAACTATTATAATAACAATGGGAACGTAGCTTTTCAATAACAGACATAATATAAATTCAAATTTATTATGCATTCATTATTATACATTATGAGTAATTTTTATTTTAAAAGATTTACACTTACTCATCTCAATCTGTATTTAAATTATAAAAGAAAATACTACAATGACGGCAATATTATGATCAATTGTATTTGTGCCTGTTTATCCAAAACATTTTAAATCCAAAAATATGTTTATTACATAAGTTCTTATTTACGAAAGTAAAAGTTTTCTGGACAAAAATCTTCAAATCAAATTATAACTTGCATTGAAACATTTTAAATGTATTATTATTTCATTCGTTTATCGCTGTTTTTATAGTATTATTTGTGACATTGAATGTTACCTTTTGTGAACTCCTATCTTTTAAAAAGCGATTGCTAAGCAATATTACATGTACGCGGTTTGCGTGTTTTATGCCCTTTAATCCATGTTAAATAATAGTTTCGCTGAGATGGGCGATTGATAGATTTTGCTTGCTATGTTTTATTGTAATAGGAGCTATATATCATGCAAAATCTTCCTTTCTCATATATTAATAATATATTTTCCATCAATTGGATATTTAGACAGATTCAAATGCTGAACAGGGTATAAACTATTATACACGTATGATATCATCAAATTAATAATTTTGACCACAGGTGCTCGCTGAAACATAGGTTTAACATTTGTTCAGTACAAATTAATTGCTTTTCCATTTACTAAATACTCGTACTATGCATTATGACATCTTGTGTGTACGGATACACCAACACTTGCGCGATGTTGACAGGCTCAACAGTTATTATATTTATAAATTAAAATAATGAATATTGTCAATAATATTCTAGATGTATTTTTTTTGATATTACGAAAATACTTTTTGATTACTGGTGTCATATACTAAACATTATACATTTCTTTTCATCAACAGGAATTGCATGGTCGGCCATTCTTACTTAGTTAAAGTGTGTGATCTTGGTTTTGGAAAAACTCTTTACCAAGTCGATTACTGCAGCCTCTGTGACAAGGAGCTGCCGCTACCCATTCGATGGATGTCTTGGGAATACGCATTGCTGGTGAGTTAAACTTTATACATATCATAAGAGAGATAATTATAATATAATAAGCCATTACAAAAGAAAGGCAAAACAAAGCTTTTCAATGTCCTCACATGAATCTTTTCTTATAACAAGTGGTGAGTAGATTTTTTCTATCTAGAGCAATTCAACGGCTTTAATATCATCCGGTCTGATTTCTTGCGCGTCAATTCAATCGATTTATTTACCTTAGAAAAACTGAGAATCACATGTCATATTAATTTCAGTATAAAAAACTTTCTTTTTTAAATTAATATGGTTACGTTTAATGGCAGGATAGTGAATTAATGCTAAAATCTGTCAATCATGATCGGGTCTTCATGAAAAAATAATCGCCTCATTCCATACCTTTAGATTCTGCGCGAATTGTACAATTGGCTATAAGATTATCGTACCGTTAGAATCTTGTTTAACCGATGTCCCAGTATTTTTCTGTACTTTGGCATTGAAACAAATAGTTAGGTGCCAAAATATCTGTTTAAGTAATACCGGTATTGCGATCTCTAGATTTTTGAACATTCTTGAAAATTCTGCATTATCACTCCGATGCTGTAAATCGACTTTATGCGGTTGGACATGGCCAATCTTTGTTTCATCACGTGATTCCTGAATAAAGCAAATATTTTTAAAGAAATAATATGATCTTCTTCGCCAGGAGGAAAGAAAAACCCGACGGTGCAGACCGCCTGCATGAGTAAATGTCTAGAATATGGTGCTCTTTTTCCTTCTCGATTAGTATGTTGTATAAACAATCTCGATCTGAAAAATCCCTCTTTTTTCATTCAAACATTTACCGTAGGGTTTCAATTTTTTTTTTTGCGCAAAGTAAGAAATGATAGTAACATCGTGAGTGAAATAAATTTATTCCGAGAACTGCGAGACGCTGCAAACAATATTTTATAAAGTCCAGCAGCGCAAATTCCTTCTTTTTGCAGGAAGTTTCCTAGCCGTGCGAATTTTAAAGAGCCTGTAATGATACTATGCGCTACAGGCTTCCCGTAATGTATGATATTTGTTGAAAGTAAAAATATGCATCGCATCAAATATATCTAAGATTGCTTAAATGATTATCTGTGTCCTTATTCATTTACAAAATATTTATTTATTAAATAAAAATGTTAAATTATTATTCAAATTACTTATAAGTGTCAACTGTCACTTCTTGGTGGAATGGGATACATACTTTATAGTACTGCTACCCCGTATATTCTGACAAAGATCAGGACTAATACAAATATAAGCAAACACTAATTTAGCCAATGACTGTCGTGGTTCAGTAAACAATAAATTAAGAAAAAATTGAGCCGTCATTACATGTAGATAAGCTGACAATTTTTATTTAAATAGAGTTGCAAAATTTTAAGTGTGAGATAATAGCCTCAATGAGACAACAGTATATTCTTGAAGTCAAAATTTAGCCTAGATAAATAAATATTAATCGTATTATATTTCTTATAGAATATTTGCTATTATTTATACTTAAGCAAATAAGATTTTAATAATGAAAAGATTTGTGCAAAAAAGTGTCTGCCTTAAATGATGCTTTATATATTATATTAAATATACACGAAACTAAGAATCTCTCACAACGATATTTAAATTATTAAGACTTACGTGAATACTATTAACAATACAGAGTGTTGTAAGTGTTGGGTATCAAAATAATATCATTTATGTGTGACCTATTTGTTCAAGGATAAAAAAGATATTTCTTCGCCATTAAGAGAAAAAAGGAGATAAATGCAGTTAGCAAATGTTATAAAAGAAAAATAATCAAAAATAGAAACAGAATTTACTCAAGAATATAAAAACAAATATTATATCGATACTTTCGATGGATTCGGCGGTAGCTTTGTGAAAGTTCATTTTAGTATAAAATTTAAAATAACGTTGACTATTCCACGTATTGTGCTACTAACTGTGACACGTCATCTTCGAGCTTCGTATCGCAACGTTTGCTTAAGTAATGAAGCAAACTTGATTCTAATAGTTTTAATTGATAAAATTATAAAATTGAGTTTGGAATTCTTCCTTTTTATGGGAAACAAATCAAAACAAATAATTATACTACTACTGACGTTAGCATTACAAAATATTTCCTAATGAGATGCAATCAATCAGATAGGTTTGGGTTAATCGATAATCGAATAATATCGATAATTGACTTTCACAGTTTACGCTGTGATAAGTAAGATATTAAGAACATATGCTCTGTTTCTGAAAATTTACTTCGAGAGATAAAAATAAGTTCAAAAAGAAGAAGAAAAAAGAAGCTCAAAAGTAATTGAATATGAAACTTTATTAAATGTGTCTGTCCTGTGTTATCAGTTCGATAACTTATGGACACCCCAGGGTTTTCCCCCAGGCTAGGTAAGATGAGGCATGGGGCAAGCGGGATAATCCCTGTATGTTTTTAGGCGTAACATAAGTGCCAGAGCCGGGTTAGGGCGTGTTAATCCCAAGCTGCCTCATACGCCAATTGAAACGTTTGTTTTCAAAGCCCCCTAGCTTTGGTCAAGTCATTTGATATGATTAACTTATTGTGAAGTAGTTTTATAGTAAGATGTTTGAATGAATGCAATGCCTTCAAACATTTTTAAGCTATGATTTTATATATAATTGATTGAGTAGGCATTTACTTGGTAGAACTCCATTATAATACGGATGGAAAAATAACAATGTATTTTAGTTCTACATAAAATATTTTATATATTTTATATAGTTCTGACGAAGGCGTAAGCCGAAATAGCTATCAACAAATATATAAAATAATTTATGTGGAACTAAAATACATTGTTATTTTTCTTTCCGTATTATGATTTTATAATATAAATTCTCGTTGCAGCTTAAAATCGAAGTTTCAATTTTTTTACATTGCCAAATTACGTGGAATATAATATTAAGACTGAATTATTTTTGTTTTGACTTTTTTTTTTTTTTGGATATCTGCTTGACGGAGCATCAAGTTCTAAGGCGTGTCAGCGCCAAAGTTCTTCCAGTCTCCTCGTCTCTAAATGTTTTAACTCTTGAATTTTATTTGTTGACATACCCTTCCTATCGCTTCCGACAGGAGGGCGCGATCGCTACAGTTGAGAAGTCAGTTTAATATTGCGTCTCTATCTAGGGAGGGTCATCGAGAAGAATAGCTCTGGGCCTATATCGATTCTCTGAGGCCTTCTCGTCATAATTCTGCAAGCAAGAGATTGTTGGGTTACCGTGAAGGCCCACAGCCTTATGAAACTTTTTAGAGGTTTCACGAACGAATTCGCGAATAGTTGGCACACTCAAATCTCTGTGTAACAGCGAACCACGCACGAACCATGGAGCATCACATATTTGCCTTAATGACTTATTCTGAACAACCTGGAGAGTCTTCAGATGCTTTTGGTGAGCAAAAGCCCACACTGGTGTGGCGTACACCATAATTGGACGTACACCATATTTGTTTTGACTAAACAACAATACAAGCGATAAAACTTATCATATGAAATCGCTGCTGTTATGATTTTCATCTAGATTTTTTAATATGTATAAAGATAAAAGAATATTCAGTCAATTCGTTATTTTTTTGAAAATGAAAAAATGTTAGTAACTATCATTATTTAATATTTAGTAAAAAAAACCCAAGCTTAAGGTTGAACTATCACAAATTTTTTCAGTTGATAACTCGTTACCTTACTTTGAAAAGGTTCTAATTGACATATTTGGATAAAATAACATTTTGGTCGGAAAAGTTTGTATTTACCGCATTTTATCACATAAATGAATTTCAAAATTATATAATATAAGGTTAAATAACAGAGAATTCCTGAGATTCACAGCATCTGCCCATTTTTTTTTACTTAATATATTTGACAACGTTCTTGGAGTGTTATCATTATTTCCATCATTAGATCTTTTAGATCATAGGTTCCCAAACTTATTTCCCCCGTGGACCCCCAAACCAGAATTTCATTTTTGGTGGACCCCCCCCCAGGTTGCCTAGTAATGAAGTTTTCTAAACTTTTCAAACACAAATATGAACACATTTCGATAGGTTTTTGTAAAGTGGACAGTGAAAAAAAAGTTTTAATTCTTCATTAAGATAATATTAAATAAGAATTCTTTTTTCTGACCGTCAGGTTCATCCTTCTCATTAATGAGAGGGGTGAACCTAACGCTCCGATATAAGCTGGTCAATATTTGGCTTTAAATTAGTGAGGTATAGTCTTAAATCACCACGTTCTGTAATTTGCAACCTGTTCCTTTTTTTCGTAAGAAAATTAGTAACCGCACTGAAGCCTGTTTCCACGAGGTATGTAGAAGAAAAAGATATTAAAAAATTTCTTACGATGGCCCATAACGCAGGATAAGTCACAGGGATATCTTTCTGCAGCCAAAACTGCTGGTAACCCTTTCTAAATTCTACCTTGAGTTCTTCGTCTGTGCTAAGTCCTATTAACTCTTCCTGTAATATGTCTTGTACAGTATCCATTTCTTCTATATATGGATTGATGATCCAAGGAGGTATTTTCATTATTAAAATGTCTTCAAACCTGCTTTTGAAGTCTTCGTGGAGGACATATAAGTGTTCTACGTAATTTTTAAGATCATCGTCGTGAACATTTGTCGACGACAACTTCAGAAACGGCGAAAATTCTCGTCGTCCAATGTTTTGTTTCATCAAATTTATTTTTCCATAAAAATTTACGATTATGGATTTTGTTTTTATTAAATTTAGGCTGTCGCCTTGTAATTGCAAATTCACCTCATTAAATTTGGCAAACAAGTCTGTCAGGTAGACAATGTCTGCTTTAAATTTTATTAGGTTTTCTTTCAAATCTTGATCTTTAGCGTCCAGAAATTCCAAAACGCTCTCAAAAAGTGAAAAAAAACCTCGTTTAACATATACCTTTGAGAGCCAGCGTACTTCAGTGTGTGTGTCAATTTTCGAAAATCCTCTTCATTTTCTTCACACAACTGCGCAAATATCCTGAAATTTAACGGATTACTACGAATCTTGTTTATCGCTTTTTTATGACTAATTGAAGAGATTGATGCAATCTAGGGCTACCAAATGTTGCCGATGGATAACGCAATGAATTGCAAACACTCCGGGTATATTTTGTTTTAAAATGCCCATGAAACCGCGATAACGTCCAAACATGGCTGGTGCTCCATCTGTTGCTGCCGACATTATATTTAATAAAGGGATCGATTTTTCAATGAAGTAATCCTTTAAAACCTTGAATATTGATTCGCCTTTAGTGTATGTTGTCAAAGTTCTCGCGAAAAGCAGTTCTTCGTGATTTTTTTGATCCATAATAAAACGAACATATCCCATTAATAGTGCTTCATTGCCAGGTAAAGTTGACTCATCCAATTGAATAGAGAAATGATTTTTTTGCAGTTAATTACACAAAAAGCTTTCAACACAATGACTTTTTTCTGAATTTTTTCAAATAAATCCGTGGACCCCCATTTACATCTCGTGGACCCCCTTTTTTTTTTCTTCCTGACAGGGACCCCCTGTCAGTCCCTCGCGGACCCCTGGGGGTCCGTACGGACCACTTTGGGAACCCTTGTTTTAGATCATTATTTCTCAGCAAGAGTTGTGAAAAAATATGCTTAATATAAGTAATTTGAAACATTTTTACTTGCTCATTGTTACAAGTTAATTTTTATCAATCGAAACTTCAAACGCTCATATCTCAAAATTGTTTCAAAAGCAGTTAGTATCTTTTCAAAGTAATGTGTCAATTTAGTAAAAAAAAAAAGTTGAACTTCACTTTTAAGGTGTTAACTAACTGTCAAGGCAATATATTAAAAATAATAAAACGTTTTTTGTACTTATTCCACAATTCATGTATAATGATTAAAACTGGTTTTACGAGCGAGTTTTCGTTTTAGTCTTTTTGACTGCAATAATAAAATCAGTTGAAAATGCTCGCGGTGACCGAAACCGGTCTTGAATGTAAATAGTAAATTTGTAGAATAACCACATAAAAAACGTCTCACGACTATTACGCGGAGTATTGCAATTTTCAAATTTTGATCCAGGAAAATGATTTTTTAAACAATTTACTATCCATTACACCAAACTTGTATAATCTTATAAAAATTATGTGATATTTGTTCAAAGTAGGTATAGTGGGTTTTAACATTTCTTGTGGATTTGCGCATAATGTTTGCGATGAATGAAGCGGACTCATTGTGGATAAAAGTGTGTTTTATTTATTGAAAAACAATATTTTATAATATCACTTTGTTGTAGCGAAATGGGATTTGATTTTCATGCTATATTTCTTTGGTTTCAAGTTGATTTTATGTCTTGGAACTTGAGATAGCACAGTTGCGATATTAGACCCATCAATTATTGTTGTCGCAGTGTACGTTGTAATTGATCAGAGAGTTCACCTTTTGACAATAACACCGCCGGGCATCGTGAGCGGCATTCTCAATTTCCCACGTAAACTTTTCTTATTTTTGTCATTTCCTTTGTACCCACTCAATACCTTAAAGCACTGTCGTGATAAAGGAGACGATTGAAACTTAATAATACATTCTTGATCTAAAACTTCGTTGCTCTATCTTGTAGTAGTCATCTCAGTTAAGTAAAAATTGTATAAACTTGATATAATTGGGGATTTCGACTAAAGGTGTTTGATGGAATTTAAATATCAAATTGGAATCGTTTGAATTAATAAGTGGGCATTTCTGATAACACATTTAAAAAACCTGATAGAAACTAATTTAAAAACATACTTACACAATTCACTGAAGCTTAATAAAATCAAAGCTTTTTCATCGTTACGACGATAATAAAAATTAAACTTAGTGATCTTTTTGTATTTCTATGTAAACGCGAAAAAAACTACATATTTCACTTCACTATCATGCACTTAAAATACCTGAAGATATCGAAAGGCGAAACACTAGTTGTTGGGGAAAAAACTCGCGGTAAAGTACAAAATGCAATCGATTAAAATTTGGATAACTTTGATTTCAATTGAGATTCCGCTTAGCTAACTTTGAAGTAAAGGAATTTAGGTAAATTATGGATATATGATCATGGGACAGAATCTCTATCTTCTCGAGCTAAGACTCAAAAAAATTATACATACTGGCTTATAATTTTATGTTTTGACTTAACTCTTTGAGTTCTTGTGGAATCAAAATGATTAAATCTGAAGAATATTACTGATTATTGTGTGAGTTCTGAAAGAAGAATTTGTTTTTTAATATGATCCTATAATAAAATTATTTTTTTATTTTTTAACAAATAATAAACTTTTGTGACTGTCTCTATCTGTATAATATTATTATTTGTGTTGTTTGTGGTTGCATTTTTGCTTCTGTAAATTAAAACAACTCGATTTCATACTTATTGCGAAGTATTCTTTAGGATTTTCTTTTATAATAAATTTAAAAATTAAAGACGAAACATTTCAAAAAAATCGAAAGCCTTACATTCATCTAATTTAATGTGCCTATTTTTCATAAATCTTTACGCAAATTCTGTCCCGTGACCATTTATCCATAATTTACCGGAATTTATTCTGAAATTGTTTCTTATGCATATTAAATAGCATTTGTTTGATTGGTGAGATTTTCATTCAGCATCTATATTTTTGGGCATAGAAACTTTTCAGTCATTAAAATAAGAGTAACTAGAAAAAACATAATTTGTATTGTTTAAGGTTGTTAAGATTTTAATCGAATCTTTTCATCTCGTAATCTGATACCTGAAGTATTGTTTTACAACGAAACAAGCCGATGTTGACGCAGGAGTAAACACACTGTGACAGTTGTTATCTGGACAAAATGTCGAGGATTTTGAGATTTTAGAGGTGTGCAATTTTTTTGATGTAAAAACTCGATTTTCTCTCGTGGGTTTATTTTTTTATGTAATTCAACACTTTAATCAATTCAATAATAATTATTTTTTTTAACAAAATGAGGTTTAGTATTATCACAAAATAGGCTGACGTTTTTCATTTTGCATGTGTAATAAAACAATAAGCCCATAGAACCTTCTATTTTTATTTGCTTAATGTAAATATTTACAAAATATGTTTGATTATAAGAATTATTTTTTGAGTATCGCTAATACCTATGGCGAGCTCTTGAGATTTACTATCAATTGCAATGACAATTATTTTTTTTCAGTAGCCTGTGCATTTTGACTGCTTAATTTTTCTATTCAATAAAAAATTGAATAGATATACCAATTGAGCGTGTAACTGATAACAACTCAAAAACTATAAAAATAGATTAATTTTTTTTAGTAGCAATTTTATGAGGCAATGTTTCCATCAAATTATTTCGATTGATTTTTAACTTTCCCGTGGCAAAACGAGAATTAGCAATGTTCACCATATGCAAACCAAAAACAATTTTTGATTGAATTAAGTTTAAATAAAATGCTGTTTTTTTTAAGTGGATCATTAAAAATTTTCAAATTGTTGCATATAACTAATTATCGTTCTCAATACTGCATTTTTAAGTATCAAATGGTTAAAAGGTTATGAATATATAACAGTCAGCTTAGTAATAATCATTAAGATAGTAAGTGTATGAACACATTAGCAAGAAGGACGGAAACCTTGAACTGTCATCTAAATATTTTTTAAATGTATATACAACTACATATAAGAGTATTTAGTAAAATACTAAAAAATAAAATGTGTCCCCAGAATTTTTTGAATAAAAGTCACCCTTCTTAGCAAAAGCTATGTGAACAGAATAATATAGTGGCCTTAATTGGGAAAGGATAATTGAGGACGAGGCAATTGCATTATTTTTTCCCGGACTTAATGCGCTAACATTGTACTGGGGCCTCAAAATATGAATATACAGCTTGGCATCATGACAACATAGCTATACTTATATACCCAGTGATTGTTACAAAGCTAATTGTTGAATATATATTAAAATATAAACAAGTTTGGTATAATGAAGATCTAAATTAGATATTTTAAGAAAGCGTACAGATTTATTTCTTAGAGAAAAAAATCTTATAACCCTCAACATTGAATGTATAAATCAAAACGTCTTGATTCATCAAAAAATCAGTACGTAATTATAATCAAGTAATACTAATTGTCAAAAAAATTAAAGAAAATCCGAAAATATTTGCGTAAAAATAAAAATACTCCAAATAACATACTCAGTTCAATGTTAGAATTTTGAGATAATGATATTTTTATCAAAAGTAACAATCTGACCCTTGGAGCACAGTCTGAGGGAAAATATTTTCTATAAGAGTGATAGATAATGCATGTGGCTTATTTTATTTGAACTTATTAAATTTTGAGGCCTGATTATTAAATAAAAATTTAAAACAATCAAATATGTAATAAAAAGTTTTTGTTTTGATAACTTATCTAAATATTAAGAGCCTGTGCAGTGGCTCGCAATGGCTGATAGTTTTTTTTTTATGTTTTTTTAATTTCCCGGTACAAAGAATGTACAGTACTCAAGACCTTTTCAGTTAAATTATTTCAATGGGAAAAGACGACATTAAAAATCTGCTATGACTAATGATTTTGACGTACAGAAATCGTATGGAAAATGATTTTTAATTATTTATGTCGACTATCTCATCAGTCTCATACATTTGCCAAAAGGTGATGTGCGCTAGCTTTTAGTATGCCATTCGTAGTAATAGTGTCATTTTAAGAAAATAAACAGATGCAAATAGTAAAAGATCCAATTTCATGTATATTTAAGCCTGGTTTCAGCCATTGTTTTAAATTATCACCAACAAAACCACTTGCTTAATATCAGCACTTATTCATGGTAACGACTGTATTAATTTATAGTAAACTTATTTTGCAAATCAGCTACATATGTAGTCATACTTGAAAGGCATTGTTTTTATGGCATGTGACATAGAATCACGACAGATATACTGTGATTTGCGTACATCGCCGCCCCAACCTCAATTTGTGTTTCAGCGTTTATACATCGTAAGCGGAGTCCATAACCCACAGCCGTGTGTGGTTGGTTGAAGCACACTACAGTACCGAGCAGTTGACTTACTCAGAAACAATAATATAGTTCAGGAAATGGAGCGATATCTGTTATGTTATCTTACATCTCTAAAGATCCTATACCATCAATCCCAGATCGGGCAGCTAAATTTTTCATTTGAATCGTGTATTTCTGTTCGGAGACATATTTCTGTTGTGTTTTCTAAAAATTTATTGCCAAACCCTCTTATCCTAAAAACGGGACGTATCAAGAGCGATAAGCTTACGCTCGCAGTTTTATAAGCTCTATTGGACATTGGTATTGGACATTATGAAAAAGAAAGATTTTGATTACATGCAAAAATATGGTACTCAGTAAAACAAATATGATTTATTGAAATGCCCCTATCCCCTTTAACTAATCAATATAACAATATAAAAACGCAATCAAATGATCGCGCCTGCCGGCCTGCTGCCTGTGATATACATATAATACACCAACTGGGAGACGCAAAACCAAAAATGTCCCACACATCTAAATCAAATGTTTAAAATAGAACTAAAAACATCAAATGTTAATTCAATCAATACAAGTCAATTTTTATCATTGTAAATTTTTATACAAATCTATTTGATTGATTTCCCCACAATTTTTGCATCCTTTCAAAGTCTCCAATTTACAAACAACAACTGTTTCCTTTCATTTAGATTTGATTTATTAATATATTTATAACCGTATCAACGAAGATTAAAACAGCAAGCAGAAACAAAACAACTGAAATTTGAATGTTTTGAATATTTAGAATAAGAATTTTGTTGTTTGCATCTATAATTATTTTTAGTCACCAAAATAGTATACAATTTGGTTTTATTTAAGTTATGTACCAGGTGTCAGATTTTGCGTATAAATTTAATTTATTCAAATAATATTTATTTGAAGTAGAATACAAATAAAAACATACAATATTGCTTAAGTATTATGTATAATAGAAGTATAAATTGGTTTAATTTCTTTTTACAAAAAATTTTAAATCGTATAAAATTGTTCTTGAATTTATTTATTGTAAACTTTCGTTCTGAAATTTTCGGCCTGTAAAAATAGGTTTTCTTCGTTATCTGTGCATGCATAGGCAATGACTGACCTTCATAACCTTTTCGTAAACTTCTGATAGTTACGACAAATTTGCACGTCCCTAAGGTCAAAACTGTGCAAAATTATAACCAGGCGTGGAATATATTTGTTCATGATTCGCTTCCAAATTGACGTTCAAATTAAGCGTTTAATAACTCTCTTTATATTCATACGACGGGGGATTCAAAATGATTAAAAGAAGCCAAATTGCTTTTTTTAGTTTATTTTAAAAATTATTTGGTAAACAAAATAATGTGAATTTTTTACTACACATAATAGGAAAATTAAAAGTTGCCAAAAGTTTTAAGAAGTATTATAAAAAAAACATTTCAGAAATAATATGATTTGTTTTTTAATAAAAATTCTTCATTCATCTCAAAATTAAGATATACATAAATATTATCTTAGTGGGGGAAAATATGACAAAGATTTTCAACAATTTATTTAAAGTGGTCGAATGGTATATTTTTGACAGCTAATTATCGATCAGCAATATAATATTGCTAACTACGAAGCACCAATTAAATCACTGTGGAATATTTTGTTGTCATTTAAATGATTAAATATACAATACGATCGTTTAGTTACCATTGTGGCTCGCCCAAAAATTATCTTAGACCAAACTTCGTAACAAAATACTTTAATTCGTGGCTATTTATTATATTAATTACTTTATAATCAAAACTACAGATTTGTTTTATTTTGTTTGTGTATTTTTGAAATTTGCTAAGCATCACTTTTTAGGTGTTCACTGTCAATACTAGGTGGAATGGCATTATATAAAAAAATAGTAACACATTTTTTGTACTTATTCCTCATTAGATTTATGAGACCTGTTTCGCTTATTGCGAACCGGTACAGAATCAGTTTATAGTGGTCGCGTTGAGAGAAACCAGTCCTGATCCTAAAAAATCTAACGTGAAATGAGTACAAAAAATGCGTTATTATTTTTTAATTCATTAAAGGAATTTATAAAAACTTAACCGCTATGTCAAATAGGCACTTGAATTTTCACTTTTAGCAAAAAAACATTCTGTAAAATTTTATGGTATGCAGAAATGATCGAAAAATTCTTCACCGCTTTTGTTATATTCATATGTACATGTCAAAATATTTTGTTTATTTGCTTTTTCTTATTTAGGGGAAATGCTCAACCAAAAGTGACGTTTGGTCATTCGCAGTTACGCTGTGGGAGATTCTTACTTTTGCCAGGGAACAGCCGTTTGAAGAATTGACCGACAATCAGGTCATGCAGAACTACACCCATTACGAAAACTTCACGAGTAAGCAGGTGAGTGAAGTGAGTAATTAAAAAATTAACTGATTTAGTCTGAAAATAATATGTAACTTTTAGTTAAAATATTTGTACTAATTATACTATATCAATGTGAAATTTAAAAGTGTTTTATTGATGTTTTATTTTTTTTCATTGCTTTGGTTAATTAAGGCATTAACCCTTTAGATCCAAGACCATTTTGTAAAGTGCCCTCGAAAAATACCATTTCGAAAAAAACGGTCGTCTTTATTTTATTATTTATCTCAGCTTACCTTAACTGATCCGTGTATTTCTTTTTGCCATGTCATTTATAGCGTAAAGTGAAAGAGGTAATGGTTTTTAATACTGGGGCCGATAGATCGGCCCCGCGGGATTAAAAAGGTTAATTTTAATTAACATACGATTTGCGTCATTTTTTTCTACCTAATATTCCTTTATTTCATTTATTATAATTTACAATTATTTCTTCACATGAATAACTTGAATGTCCATAGTTATATGACGTCATCTTTTATGTTAGGTGGAATAAAGCCTGATGCTTTGTTTTTATTTCTTCAGTGTAGGCAAAGTGTGACAAAGTTTTCTTTTTTTTTCTTCAGAGATTGCTACCCAATCCCATCAACTGTCCGAAAGAGATTTACGATCTTATGTGCGAGTGCTGGAGCAGAAATCAATCTGCTAGACCTAATTTCAGGGAGATTCATCTCTTCCTGCAAAGAAAAAACTTGGGATACAAACCAGAAATGCATTAGAGAAACTGTCACAACAATATTCTTCACGAAAATACTTTAAATAGTGTTTATCAATAGTCCTTATGTTATCTCAGCTTGAAAAATATTGAATGAAATTAACTTTAAACGCAACAACAATCGAATAAAAAATATTATTGGGAATCATTTACAACACTTACTTTAAAACTACTTAAATCAATTATTTTAGATATTTATTTATAAAAAAAGAAACATTTCTTGAAAAATTGCCAAGATGTGAGCACAAAATTTTCTTTGTACAGCTTGGAATGTAAACATTTTTTTTATATCTAGTTAGAAATTTGATTAAATAAACGATATTTTGGGAAATAATTGTTAGAAAAATATAGTTTCATTAACGATTGACGGTGACAATTAAAGATTTATATCAATTTGAATTGATGTTCAAATCTACATTCATTATTAAATTTATGGTAAAAGTTTTTTGGTTTTGCTCCTATTGTTTTATAACAGATCAAAAAAGTACGCAATTTATTTAACTAATTATATGACTGGAGACGCTTTTTGAATCTAAAGTATTTTGTTTGAGGTGAACATTGGATTAAGTAAACCATTCATAATGAATGAACAAAAAAAAACAAAGGAAGCGAACAAAATTAAAATTTTCGAACATTCTTTTGATATATTTTTTTAATACGTAATTAAATTCAAATGATATATCACTTTCACTTCCTAAATAGATATTAAAATCATCATTTTCTTGCGTAACATATATTCACTATTTACTTGGAGTAGTTAAATTAAGAGCATTTTGATACTGTTACAATATACAAGCTCTTCCATTATGTTTTTTTTATTATTCAAATAAAATGTATTTTAACGATTCCCAAAAATGTATCACCTTTTTAGACTGCTACGATGCTTACAATGAGAAAAAAATGTGTAGGTGAGAGCCTTTTCAAAACAATAAATAGCATTTTATTTTAAGTGACAGATACATTTGTAAATATATAGTTAAATAAGTGCTTTTTATGTGATTTTATAAGTCTTGTAGCTATAAAGTTATCTTGTAACTAGTGGATAAACTAACATTATTCAGTTAAGTTATTGTTACCTATAAGTATGACTGATGGAAATTTTCAGTATACTCCACTGATATTGATTATAACCCTGTATAGTAATTATAAAATATTTTAAACATAATTACCTACTCACATTTGAAAGTACTTTTTTAATACTCACCGATTATTTAATTTAAAATATCAATATACCGAGTTTTTATTTGTTTGTAAATAAACAAAGTTTTTAGTTACATTGATGTTTACGTTTGATTAAATAGAATAAATCAATTCTGAGATAATAGTTCTTATACCTTGATTTATTGCTTAATGTCAGTAACACAAACAAAAGTTATTTATTGCTTATTTTCAACTAGGCAACAGATTTCATCATAGCGCGAAATTTAATTTTTTCACATATCAATTTGCTGACTATGCCTCATCTTAAATAAATAACTATTTAATTTGATTATGCATTTTTCTATTCTTGGTTATTGTTATTAGATTTTCGTTTCCCTCTAAATTATAATAATATCATTTTTGCAGGTATCATCTTTTTAATTGGCTTATCTTAATTGTTTGTTCAACTTAAAGGGTACCAATTCATAATACCTTTATCACTAAATTAATGTAATGATTTTTCAGATAGAGGTTATGAAAATATAACACTTCTTAGATTGACTTGGTTATACCTTCTCCCAATTTGTAGCATGTGGCGTCTCAATGGAGGTTTTTAAACTTTTTGTTTCGAGAAATTCTTGTCAATCAGTCGCTCAACCTTTCTTTAGTTCGATGAGAGAAGGAAAATAAAAGATAAAACAAAGACAGCACTAGTTTTTAACTAGTCGTTCTAGATACGCTTGTAAGATCAGCTGGTGGGAGAAACAAAAACACCTATTTGTTCCAACAGAATCGATAAAGCGACTTAAAAATGATACTTGCACCGGGACTAAATATTTTGATGTAAATAATCACCATAAATTACACAGTCTAAATAAATCATAAACATAAGTCATAAATCAAACTAGTCACAGATTTATATGAACAGTATGTAGGTTTAGGTTAAAAAGAACGTTTGTTTAGTCATTTTATTTCATACGAAGCTTATCAAGAATAATTTTATTGTTTAGTCAGTAATAACGTAAAGTTAAATTCAATGCAATTTCATGAAACTGGTATTACTATTGTTATGAAAATACCATAAAACGAGCTTTTACTGATTATTAATCTAAGATAATAATTTCTACAGGATTAAAATTCTTCAAAATCTAGTTAGATTTAAATATTCAGGTGAAGTATTTTTATAAAAAAATATATCATTCATTAAAAATTACTTTAAATCTGTTAATCTTTCATATTTTTCTAGGCTTAATTTTTTCTCGAATTGTTTTCTCGGTTTATGTTGTGTATTTATAATTCGTGTTTTTAAAGTATATTAACCTTCATACTGCTTTGTTTTTTTTCCAAATTTAATTTATATGAATATTAAACATTGGTGCGAATCTTGGAGATATAATAATTATTAATATCCTCACTTTATTGTGAATATTGCAAAGACAATCATTTTCTTGCATGTAGTAATATTTTTTTTAACATCGTTTTTTTCTAAAAAAAGTACATACCAACATAATTATTATGTTAGCTATTAAGATTTTACAAAAAAATATCAAAAAAATTATATTATTGTCTTTTAGTTTATTTTTAATAATATGAATATGCAATGTTGGTATGATAATTTTGTTTATTTTATTTTCACATACTATTCGCAAAAATTTCTTTAATCCGTATGCTGAATGTTATTTCACGTTAAGAAGATTTATTCTTGTATCTTTGCCTATTTTAAAAATATTTATTCAAATAAGTAAATGTAAAAAAATCTAATCATACTTTATTTCATTTAAATATTAAATTATATGTTGAGTTTTATAAAATAAATACTTATAATATGACAATAATGTTAAATATAGTCTTATAATAAACTGTAAGTATTTACACTTGTTTCTTAGCACACTAAGTTATCTGGTTTTACGAAAAATGGTTTGTTATAAAGTTGAAGTAGTTGCTTCTTTTTGATGGCCGATATTTTTTAAGCGACTACATCTTCTTGCATTTTAATCTATAGAATACTATCATTTATACTCACACGCATATATCTGTACTAATAAAATATTAATTTATTTGTCGTGATCGCTTCGCCATATGAAAATATATGAACAAAGTAAAATGTTAAGATAAAAGCATAACATATTTTTTAATAGTATTCATCGGAATAAAACTCTTTAATTATTTCTAATTTTATAAATTGCAAGGTTTTTAAGAACATCGATTTATATAAGTATTTCGTGAAAATATAATTACTATTTATCAAAAACACTATGCATTTGAAAAAGTTGAGGATCATATCAACACATAACGATTCAAAAGAGAAAATATTACTTTAAAACAATATTAACGGATCAAAAATTGTTATCAGTCCGGTGATCTAGAGAAGGGTATATTAACCATTTACCGTTAATCAGTAGAATAGAAAACTAACGAGTTTTTACAATGAGCCTTGTTTCGTTATAAACTATGAGTTGCAACACAATAAAATGCTCTGTAAATATTTATTAAATAAAAACAACATCAAATTTATAAACTCGCCTGTTAGGGCATCATAAACTATTTAAAGTGATACTATAATAATTAAAACTCTACATAAGCCATACATTAAAAACAACATCAAATAAATATGTAGCATCATGATGACGGTAATATTGTAATAAGAAAATGTTTTATTACTGAAATATCTATAATATGGCAAACACTATAATTGTTAAAAAAAAATAATGAATTCCTTTAAAAAACGATAGCGTTAAAATCGACCAATGCATTTCCGCTGTTTCGCCAGTAACTTAACATTTTTTTTTTTAGGCATAATTGAAGATAAAAATTGTTATTTTATTTGCAATAAAATTCATTTTTACATTGTATATATGGCAAGAATAGATTTTTATAACTGACTTCTAACAGAAAAAAACGTATGCTATTCACAGTTGTAAAAAGCTAAGTATTATAAGAAATATATTAAAATACTTGTATCTAATATAACCCGAATTGCATTTGCGAGTTTTTTTATTTTTATTTTGATAACATATTCTGTGTTTTATATTAAAAAAATATATTTATGACCAGGAAACAGTTCGATTTTGGTATGAAACAATAAAATATGTGTGATAATAATAGTGTCAAAGTAAGGGATGCTGAAATGATACCTATTTTAATATAGCTCTTAAGGGATGTTTCTGTACATAGTAAGTACAGTATTTCATGTACACTTAAGCTTTAAATATTTTTACAATGTTTGATTAATCAAAGAGTTAAGATGAAAATTTGAAGAAGTGATGATAAAATAATAGTTTAGTTGAGATGTAAAATAAACGATATCATTAAATTATAAATTTAGAACCATGCCCGCTATAAGTATTTTAATGCTTCTGTGACACACAATGAAAGTCAAATATATATTAGATGTTGCAAATTACTAAAAAAAAATACAATATATTCACCATTGAAATCAATAATCCCTGGATGTTAACTGTTCATCAATAATCTAGAAGTTTTACCAAATAAGAATGATGTCAGGCGACCATATTTATTTTCTGAGATTTTCCTCCATAAACTGTATAAAATTTTAATGTTTTTCGATTTAATTTATAATTAAAGTTTTCATCGTTTACTCTATTTCTCATCAAATATCACTATTTTACAAAGAAAACAAATTCCATGACACCTAATACTTCAATACAAATTATGTTCATGACAAAGTTTTGTGTGAAATAAATATAAATAAATATGTATCAAGCATTGACGGCAAACGAAACATTTTTTTTAAATTGCTTGGTTTACCTACGGTATTCTTCGAAAAAAAGTATGCTTGGTCAGTGTATTTATTTCATCGACATTTTTTTTGATGATCATAATAGTTTTTTTCGTTTTGTACTTATATATATATTTTTAAAATCATTATTTAGTAAAAACAACAACATTGTCTTTTTTGACATAATGAATATCATTGTATAATTACAGCACATTACAAAACCCTAATTTAAATATGATAAGTGTGCCCTGCACTTGGACCAACACAACATTATTATCAAATTCATCAAAATTATTATATCATATCAGAGAACTATCATTTTTAAATATTCCAAAGTTTTACGAAGAATGTTAAGCTTTTATTACAAAGATTAAGCCAAAGATAACTTTTGCTAAATAGATAACATAATCATTTTTTTAAAGTTAATAAACAAATATAATTTTTCATCATTTCGTTAAATGTAACGCTGTTTTGTCTATTCAATTATAATTATAACTTGATATATTTTCATAGGATTCAGCAGTTACTTCTGAATTTATGATTTGACTTTTTTCAGTGACTCTCAAACAGCATTGCTTAATTTGATTTTGTCAAAAATCATCTCAACTTTTTGAAAAAACTAATTTTAATTTTGTCTAAATATGATTCGTTACTCGTTACAACTGATCAAGTTATGAAGTATGCAAACCATTTAAATATAATATATATATATATACTTTTAAATGTTTTTATACTGAAATCTCAATAAAATATCCATATGTCTATTGAAATCATCAAGTCCAAACTAACTGTTGTAATAAAATAATCACCATAAAATATATCAAGTGTTCCCTGTTCTACTATTTATATAACCATTAATGTAAAAAAAAAAACTCTGATTGTTATTGCTGTGTACATTCAAACGTAAAATGTATTGAGAATTCAAACACATTTAAAATCATAATAGAGCTTCAAAAATAAATAAAGTTGTTTTATTTCCCTTATCCCTAACATTCCGTTCACCCATTATATGTGTGAAATATTTTTATCCCCCAAAGGCTCCAAAAATTATATAGGATGCTATGAGAGCTTCCAGCAACAACAACCTGTAAAGTTTTGGTCGCTTTTAATTCGAATCAAAAGCCTCAATACGAGAATCATCGTTTATTTGAAATAAACACTTGTTTGCATTAGATCTTATAATTAATATCATTATCATTCTAAAATCAAGATTTAATGTCATTCTCTCTCAATGACTTTTTGCTTCACGTTATTGTATAAACTATTTTTTCGACCCAGTATTGCATCAGTATTACAATATAAACTAAAAGTGTGTTTTTTTCGGGATAGTATGCTATTGAAAAAAACTGTTTTTCTCCATAATTTTTCATTCGCTATTTTGATGATTACTTTAAATAGCTATACAGTGAATTTCTTTGAATTTCTCGCTTCTAAATATCATCACACATTTTCTTTTAACAAATACATTATTTATCTACGATGTGAGTTTTAATGTTCAATCTCAGATAATATTTGCATTTCTATTTTAAGTAAATTAACCACCAACATACATCAGGTGTATCAAACTCAATTTAGTAAGACAGTTGGCTGGCACCTATTAAGCTTTAAACTATTTTTGTAAAAAAGCTTTAAATACATTTAAAAGCACACGTTCCATAACTTAACAAATCACAAAACAATTGCAATCAAATATACAAACAACTGCCACAAGAAACACTATCTTACCGAGAGGATCACATCAGAAATTAAAGTTGCATCGATTATGCAGGTGAAAGGCGTTTTGCATCAGACGAGTGAATGGAAAATCAATAAGTGCATAATAATTTCACTGTTCACAGAGATCGAGTGTCGCATACAAATGTCATCTCTTTGGTTCATCTGAATTAGATAATGAAACCGGGATATAAACCTCCATATCAAAAAAAAAAAATAGTTAATCTTATGGTGTAATTTTTTTATAATTGTTTTCCGCCATTTAATATAGAATAATATAAATTTGGAGGTTAGTAAAAACGATACACGAACGTGTACGTATATATAAAGTTGCAATATGCCATCAAAAGTACTGGTTCGATAAGCGTATACTGTCGATATTGCCGTTTGAAGATTATTTAAAGCACCCTAGATCCAGGATTCAAACGATAAAAAAACCATAACCAAACAAGTACAGCCTGTTCAAGCAGGCATGTATTATACCAGGAAAAATGCACCGTTTTGGAATACAATGCATTTTTAAGTTGAATTTTCATGTTAGTAAAGGTGGACGAGAAAATGTAAAAAGAAAGAATGGAAATTCATAACACAATTTGTGAATACTTAGACATGCATTGTGCGACATTACGTGTAAGTATAACAAATCGAGGATATATCTGTGTATATATACATATATATCATGCAATATTTATATGGAATAGGTGTCCAAGCCAGGTAGAGGAAAAAGCTCTCGTATATTTAAGATTTACAAAACATGAGTTAGAGCTTGACTATCTTGGGAAGTAAAGGTTTGTATTTTGAACAATGGTGAACGGGGTAGGATTTTCATGTTATAAGTTGGTAAATCTGTTGTAATAGAAGATTATGGAAATTATCATCACTTCTTGTAAAATAATGTGTCACTTTTATCTAAAAAACAGTTTACTTTTAGACAAATCTTCCATGTTTCATACTAGGGATGGTCTTGATTTAGCTTGTGAAGTGCTTTTGAAGTTTCAATTTATCTTTATGATTGATTACTAATTAGATCGAAGCATTAAATATTAAGGCATGCATTAATTTGATTAACTGTATGATCATCGCAGTTAATTTCTGAGTACTTTTTATTGAAATAGTGCAAGTAATTATTTCCAATGATTTTTTAAGTATGTTGAAGTATTGCTTATTTTTTAATAAATGGTAATAATTCTTAAATATGTATGAAGTTTTTGGGGCCAACTGTAGTATAAACATTAACAATACCTAATAGCAGGTAGAAAAAGATTTTTATTTTATATAGGCACAACAACGGTTAAAGTGTGGGACATATTTTTTCAAATAAATTATTCGTGCTTTACAGAGAAATCAAGACAGAAGAAACCAATAGTCTTAAAATTCTATTATTGCTTAAGCATAGAGGATAAACGAAAGATTTCATTGCACATACATTTATTATTTGAAATTAACGATGATAAAAAAGTATGTAATTTTATTAAAAAATATTTTTACCGAGTAAACAGTACGATATGTGTGTATATAAGATAATAATATTTATTTATTTATTGGCAAAAAAACTATATAAAATATATGGCATTACAGCAAGCGCCAATGCGCCATGCATTTGAGAAATTAATAAAAATTACATAAAATATTGCACAAAAATAAAGAAACGGAACAGAAACATATTATTTACATATGAAGATATTTTTTTTAAACAAAGCATCAAGTTCACTGCCGAAGATGTCCACATCAACAGGCAGCGCATTTATTGGCCGAATAGCCCTTGCAACTGGAGATTCAAAATACCTACGTGACAAACAAGTTTTGACAAAGAAAATTGATTTGTCTTTGTTACGACCACGTAGGTAAAAGCTGGGAGCATGCAAACTTAAATTTTCAAGGATGTCAGGGTTATCAAGTTGGTCCCGAAGAAGAAGAGAAAAATGTTTCACTTTTGAAATTAATCTTCGAGCTTCAAGAGAGTGAAATGACAGCATTCCTAAAAGAAACTTTGGATAATATTCCATTAATTTATTGTCATATGGAAAATAGTTTTGGGAATTAGAAATAATAATAACGCAGAATTTTTTTATGAACTTGGTCCAGTTGCGACTTATATTTGTATTCATATGGACCCCAAATAATAGATCCATATTCTAGCTTGCTTAAAACTAAGGAAACATAAAGAGTACGAAACACAGTAGGGTTTTCAAATGGCTTACTTTGCCGAACTTTGAATCCAAGAAGATTACTAGCCTGCAGGGTAATTGAAGAAATGTGAGAATGAAACGTGAAAAAAGAGTCAAATGTTTTACCGAGATCAACAACTTCAGATAAGCGCTGTAAAGTCATATTCGATATCTCATATTTATATTTGATAGGAAATTTTGAACGAGAGAATGAAATGCAGAAACATTTCGAAATGTTGAAGTGAAGTTTGTTTATTATGGACCAATTTACAATCGAGTCTATATTATGCTGTAGAATAGTACAATCCGACTCATTCCTGATGGTTGAAAATAGTTTTAAATCATCAGCAAAGAGCAGATACTTAATATAATATAAAAATCTATGAAAGATTTAATGCAATAAATATTATTTGCTTCAAAAAAATTATTGCTAGCAAAATATCACAAGACTCAATACTTAATCAATTATTCCTGAATATGCGCGGCAAATATTTACAGCCGTCGGGGAAGTTTGAAGAGCACTGTTTACGGCAAAGGGCGTCGCGCGACGTCGGTATCAAAATTCAGCACTTTGGTTTTTATTGTTCCGGCGCTGATGCATCTAGTCATCAGCATCGCGACGCTTTGTGCTTCCGCTGACTGAGGCGCCGGCTAATGTTTGAGTTAAAACACATTAACAGCCAAGATAGACCCTAATAAGCAGGCCAAATACCCGAACACCGCAGATAAACCAAACCGCCGCTGCTTCGCCTGTTAAGTTTTTGCACCGCTTTTTATTAACCATTTCGAGTTTATACACTTTTTTAGGTTTATCACTTTTTAAATAACGCTATAAGATTTATCAAATATTCAAGCCGTAAATTGTGACACGGTTCATGAAATTAATATATTGATTTTATGATAACAAACGTTTTATTTTCTTACCAAAGGCGTACACAAAAAATACACACATTTTCATTTAAATAAAAAAGTATTAATATTAGATCATAACCATTACTTTTAAATAAAAATAAAGCGATAATTGAATTGTTTCCGCTGTAAATTTTGGAATAAAATATGATTGTTAGATATTGACTGATTGACAATAAAATAGAACTCAGTTACAAGTGAAATCAGTTTTATTAAAACAAATGGTTCAATCATTCATTTAAATATACATATTTGACCATAATTAGAATAAACTTAGCAGCTGTTATTATAAGAACGATATTTTTGCTAAATATGACAGCTATGACTCTGAAAATGAAAGGCTAAAACATCACATGAAAACCCGGAACTAAATGCATCGTTATCTTGTCATGTGAAAACACGTATCTGTGACCCGACGTGTTAATGTGAAGAGTGATAATTTTTATTTAAACATACTCAGAAATTCAACTGTTGAATTTTAAGTTGGAATTCTTCACACATTTTTTTATTCAGTACCTGATGATTTACGTTCTACGACACGATAGTCTACTATTCAGATAATATGCTTAAACCTATGAACATCGGAATTTTGGAAATTATTTTTTTTCTCACAAGCTTCGAATCGCTATCGAAAAAAAATGTTTTGATTAATTATAAATAATCAGGGCATATGTTTGCTGTAAAATAAAGTAGTATTAGCTACATATATTATTTCTCAAAGGAAATTTAAATCTATCAGTAAGATTGAATCAAGATTGAAAACTTCTTAGCCAACTCTTAGTCGATTCAAAAAAGATAATTAATTACTCTTAAACATTATCCTAATCCAAGCAAAATGAGTCCGTTACTCAAATATCTTTATTTTATATTCAATAACTCAATAACTGCGGAAGCATTGTTGCTCAAACAAAAAAATAAACCACTCTCTCTGTCCTTAGTTACAAATTTATTATAAATAGTTTAACAATAAATGATTGTTATTTTACTGCGGCATCGTTTTCAGTCATAGAAACACATGGTACAACAGACGTTACATCGTAAATGACTAAAGAAATAATTGTTGACTGTTTTTTTTGGAAATTAATTTGATATGATTAAAATAAACATTAGTTGTAACTTTTTGTTTGAGACAGAACTTTCAGCAACAAATTTGCTGTACTTTAATTCGACTCCATATTAAAAATATGCTCCGATTGGCGATCAGAAAAAATTGATTACATGTTTTTTTAATACTCTTTTATTGTCATTACTTAAAATTAATTTACACATTGGTGTGAAACATTGTTAAAAATAATGTTGGCATCTATAATAATATTTTTGTTTTAAGTGGATATCTAAACCAAAGCAAGTTTTGGTCGTTTTAATTTTTGCTGAAAAATATTTGGCGAAACTGTTTTTGTTCTGTATTCTTTGTCAAGAATATCAATATCTTCTATAAATCTATAACATAGGTAATTCAAAAGAAAAACATTTCAATTGCACAAGTTATAAAAGCAAACCAGTATTTATTCAACTAAAGTTTTTCCAAGAATATTTGACAGTTTCATTTAATTTATTGCAGTAAACGCATATGCTTTATGTATAAAATGAAAAAAAAAGTGACTAGAGATATTTCTCTCTCAAGTGGCAATATAATGTCCTTACTATTATTTCTCTCAGTGCCACACACATTGTTTTACAAAGATTCACCTACGTTCACCCACACATAAATACAATTACACGGAAACTTATTAATAATTCTCACAGCTACAATAAGATTACGTTAATCCCGCACACTAATTGGATTTATTGTATGCGATGCAAGTACGAATATACGTATGGCAATATACAGATCTCACTAGGAAAGTTGAGTGATAATATGAATATCGTTAAGATTACTAGAATATTTTTAAAGACCCTGTAGAACTTAAGTTTATTATGGCAATAGAAAAGATTATTATTTAAAAAATGAAAAAAAAATTATCAATTCCGAAACTATTTGTGTATAAAAAATGGCATTATATACTTAACTTTTATGATGGAAGAGTTTTATGACACAATCAAGCATTATGTGTGTGGTTATAATAAATTGAATATGCATTCGAAAGCAATAGCCGAGAGCTTCACACTTTGTCTAAAGTTAGCAAAAATGTTTGTGTATATTATACAATAAGTTATTTTAAATTATAGTAAATACATGAAAAACAACTTTAAAATAATTTCTCAATATCGACTGAGCGGCTTACAAAGGCAAACTGTTCTTAATTGAAAATACAACATGATGGAAAAAAGCTTTTAAGAAAATTGATTATTTAAGCGTGAAACACAAAAACATCAATTACCAGATATCAAAGCTTCGGTGCTTTACATACCTAGAGCCATAACCTCGGCCAAAAAAAATATTATTGATAAAAATTTATATTTTTTTGGCTGGAATTAAATACTTCTTTTTTGAAACTAAGTTTTTATATTTTCTCAAATATAGACTGAAAACTTGTAAATAATTTATGTATCTCGATAGTAATTTATTAGCTTATTAAAGAAAAAACCAAATATTTAACCGCTCGCATCTATAAAAGTAAACAATTTCCTGTATGGTTGGTAACCAGACTCTTCGGAAAGGGTTGAAGTATGGCGGAAAAGTGGAAAGGGTGGTGCGAACGACGCGTTGCTTGAAAATTAAACTTATATTTATAGTGAGTTATTAGCAGACCCCCTTCGCTATTTGAGCAGGGGCGTACTAATTAAAACAATATTGCTTAGCCGTCATATTTGACCTTCAATAAAATCACTTCAACATAACTGTTTGGCCTTTGTGAACTGAAAATCTTATCGCATTTCAAAATGGTAATTTTCAAAAAGCCTGTTTTATTCATAAATATGTCAATACCTTCATAAGCTATCTTGTAAGTAATAATAATTTCTAAAATAGAAAAAATGTAATACCTAATAGCGTTTAGTTGTGAAAATGTTGTATTCATATTTGGTTTGGTCAGACAAAGAGCATTGTCACGATAAATAAATTATAAATTTATTTGTTTTCTAAATTGTATAGCTATCTTTTAATATAGCTAGCATTTAACTGTATACTTATGTATACAGTTAAATAATACAATTGGATCATGCTGACTTAGATAATCAATAAGATAGGCTTTGCCATATAATATTATAATCTTTATAATTTCAAAAATTAAGATTGATTGAAATATTTATTTCATGTCAAATCAATTAATAAGGGAAATCAAGAGACATTTGGAATTATAGTCGAAAAAAACGAACTAAGTGTCGAGCCTACCCGCAAAATACATAGAAATTTCAATGGGTTAAATTTTTAAAACTATTTATAATTAGATATAAGCTTTTTGCACTTCATTCTTTGACATATAATTTTACAAAGATTAGATCTGGTGTTGGTTAGGTTAGGTACTGAACAGTTGTAAATGCAAGCGATGTAAAAAACCAGTTCTCATTTTTCAAATATTTTATAGAACAAAAAAATATGTTTTATTTATTTAAAAATGTGATTTTAGCAAAAAAATACAGCTAACAGCTAAAAGTGATAATTAGAAATGAAAAATTCTTCCACCGTAAACTCTAGTTGCATTACGATAAAGTACTCTCATAACAGCGTAACAATGCACTTTCCACATCCGAGGAGATCTCTTCACATATATTCACAATACTTCAACGTTATGTAATCACTACATCATACATTTCCTTTATATTAGCGACAGAAAAAAGTATTGTATGGCAACAGTATTGTCAGGCGTTGTGCTACTTAATAAAAGCAATGTGTACATATTTAAAAACACAGATTTTTCATTCAGTATTCGAAGTCATTGATAAGTGGATTCAGATCAAAAAATAAATGTATTTTCATATTGTATTTCAGAGAAAATAAAGCTTGAGTTTGAGTTTGAGAATTTCAACAAGCCAGTAAACGTACTTAATTTATTGATTTCTTCGAAAGATTCCTGTGACAAGAAGGAGGGTTAAAAAAATAGCTCGCGGCTTGAGAACCATAAAAGTAGCACAGCATATAACTTGAAATAAAATTCGTGTCGTATATGTTAGAATTTTTGTTAGATTTATTAGATTAAAGGACAACAGGTGAAGTAATCGGTATTTTTAATTTAGATACCTCATATAAAATGCGGCTTGAAACTGGACCCTTCAAATATGTTGGATGTAGCGATAAAATTAAATTCAATAAAAAACATCGTACTTTTTCACGAAGGGTAATATATATAGGTTATTATTATTGTAAGTAAATTAAAATATATCTAAGCTCTCGAATTCTAGCATTGTTCAAAAATGTAAAATATGTAGTTAGATGGAGCTAATAAAAATAACAGCGCATGCCAAAATAGCCATAAATTTAATAAAAAAAAAACTTGTTAACAGACTTGTTTGCTATTTTAACCGTAGTATAATGGAATTTTACAAAATAAATTCCCAACTAAATACATTTAAATTCAGTGATTTTCTAATTATTTACGGCAAAGACAACACCGCTTATTTTAGTCACTTTTAAGGTGTTCTTGGTGGGACGGCACTATTTAAAAAAAAAATTAGAAAAGAACTTCATCTGAAAATAATTTTATCAAGATCAGGACTGGTATTTTTAATCGTGAGCATTTACAACTGTTCTTTTAAAATGCTCGCAATAAGTGAAACCGGTCCTGATCATCATACAATTTAATTTGTAAGTTAAAAAAAATATTTTAATGCCACTAACTCGTAACACGGCATCCTAAAAAGCATCTTGTGAAGCTGTGGCTACTATTATGTTTGGAAACATGATATAATATATAAATGGAAATTATGGTATTCGTTTAAGGTATGTTTGGTTAAGGTATGGCTAGGAATTGTATGATTTAGGTATTTCTACTGCATGGTTAAGCAAGTGTTAAATACTACATGGTATAAAATGCAAGACGACAATTTATAATTAAGTAAATACGTAGGAAGCATTCACACAAGCAAGAGTATGTTATTCTGTGTGTAAAGTTTGAAACGGTATTATTTCATTTACAGGGCAACATGCTTTTTTGCCTACGGGCTGCTTAATGTATCATATTTTTAAGTCTTAAATTTACGAAATCTATAATTTTTATTGATTCTTGATTTCTTGTCCAAGAATTGTTAAAACTGAAAACACCGCTCAAGAGTAAAATTATTACTATGCGTATAAAACACGCACCAATAGTAGATGACATGTAAGACTTTTATAAAAATATAACATTTTTTTAATGGAATTTTCAAAAAAAAAATTAATAGTCGATTGGAACCAGTTGACTTGAATTAATCAGCATCTACCAAAGTGTAGATTCAACTTGCCAATTGTGATGCAAATGGGACGAGCTTTAATTAAACTTATTCTAAAGTATTTCTTTTAGTGTCGTATTAAAATTGGACGTGAGTGAGTTTAAACTAATACTAGTTTACTATGTGCTAAATCATATTCTTTACTACCTGTCTCATGCTAGTTTTCTTACTGTAAATGTGATTTGATGATAAATGAATGGTAATACAACATATGTTCTAAAGATTTCACGAATAAATAGAAAGTTCGAACAAAGTGTACGTTATTTAAATTTGTTAAGCTTTCAGCTTAAGCCGAATTAAATAATTTAATGAAATCATTTCAAAGTAAAAGGACTAAAATATTTTTAAAATTGGTAGGTAGTTAGATTGGAGGTAAGATAAAATACAGACAAGTTTACGCCAGATGGAACGACCAGATTAAGAGTTAAACATGATTCTCTCAAGCAAAAACTGTACGTATTACCGAAAGCCGATAAATACGGATTTAATAGTTTGAATACGATCTGGGAAAATGTCCATTCGACGTAAATCTTTAGATATAGGCAATTTTGCTCAACAAGAGATCATAAAAAGATTGCTTCGTTTATGTATGTATATAAAGATTACTATCAAAATTATATAAGCAAACAATATTTCGTACTTTTATATAGTGAATAGCATTTAACTAAAATATTATACAAATCGTGTGATGTTTTGATATCTATTGAATACACTAATTTTTTCTACGTTTTTAAAATAAGCCTGGTGATGACATGAACTACTACTAAGTAGCTATTATTTATACTAAATAGCTATTATTAAATACTAAATAAACTAAATAGATATTTTTTTTTACTAAAAACTATTAAAAACAATCAACATACTATTTATACCTTTCACACTAATGATTTCTATTAATAAAAATCGTTTGTATGTTTTTGAAATAACATTATTTCCCGGTAAAAACTTGGAGTACATTTATTTTTAAAGTAATATAAATGCGCCATTTTAGAAACATTCATTGCGCCACAATAGCTCTGCACAGGCAAAATTTTCCGGAAGTGAAACCAATCTCGGAAACGGATGTTGAGCGCTGAGTACTGATCAAGGAATGCGGTTGTTTCTGCTAATTAGTGGACATCGATATTGATTTTTTGTGCAGAGATACTTTTTTGAAATAGCTTTATGCGGAAAAATAGTTCAGATACTAGAGTTATTCAACACTACTTTTCACAATGCTTTATGTACATTTTAAAAATAATTTTCCGATATCATTAAAGGTAGGAACCTATTCCTTTCATTTTTTTATAAATAGCTACCCTTGCACTCGTGTCCTAGGGCTATCTAGGTATTAGGTTTTACATATTTTTTTGGATATATTTTACATTTGCCATGTGGAAAAAAGATATGGTGAGCTTTTTGACCACTGACGTCACCGGTCGAAATATTGTTGACAAGAACAGGTAGTAAAAGCTAGGCAAAGATTACCCTACCGTGTTCCTTTTACATGGTTTACTGACAGATAATAAATTGCTTTTATAACTCTAAGCTTTTTGGTAGGTACAATAATTTATTATCCATTTAAAAAGATGAGCAACAATAAAAAAAAAACTGTAAAATTAGGTATTTGATAAATCTAAAATGAGCATGAATATCAATCACGGTAAGCATTATTCTTGTGGGCTTCGACGACTTCTTTAGTCTTAATCTCAAAAATAGCGGGTGAATTTTTATACATTTTTAAAATATGTTATAATAGCTTAGAAAATATGATTTTTAGATCAGTGGTTTTGATGACCACAAGGGAAAGCACGATATATTTACAATACTAATAAAATATATTTGGGTTTGATTAAATTCAATTAAAAAATATTATTTCCTTCAGTGAAAATAAAAATATCTAACTTCGTTCTCAATGCTTATAACAACACTGCATTGGTGCTATCATTTCTACAAAAATATGCCTTTTTTTAAACATCTGAAATAATAGTTTGTGTATTTATGATGCGTTCGAGTTCAGAGTTCAGAGTATAAAAATAAAAGCTTCATTTTATATTATGAGTTTTAAGTAGAAAGCCATTACGTTACCTTACTTTGAAAAGATTATAATTGACGTTTTTGCCTAAAATGACCTTTTAGTAAGAAAAGCTTGTATTAACCGCAATCTATCATGTATAGGAATTTCAGAATTACATATCTATGGTTGAATAACGGAGTTAGCAGAATTCCAGAGTTAAACTGCACCTGCATACTTTTTTTTATTAAATTTATTTGACAAAGTTCTAAGATTGTCAACATTATTTACATCATTAGATCATGAAGATTATTATTTCTCAGCAAGAGTTGTGAAAATATATCCTTTAAATAAGTAATTTGAAACCTTTTTTACTTGCTCATTGTTACAAGTGAATTGTAATCAATCGAAACTTCAAACGATCATATCTCAAAACAGTGTTAAGAGCACTTAGAACCCTTTCAAAGTAAGGTGTCGATTACTTATAAATTATATGCAAATAAATCTGGCACACTTAAGTGGTATCGCTAGGAAAATAGGGCTATCAATTTACCTGCAATACGTTAAAATTATTCATTGCAATACTTATAACAACCAAATTAAGACTTAAGTAACCATTTGAAAAGCAAAGCTATCTAAACAAAACTTCTATTTTAAAACAATCTGTTTCTAAATGCAAACTATTAAAGTTTGAGTGTACCAAGTTTATAATATCTTATCCAAAACGCAATCGTACATACCCAATTTCAAAGTCTTGGAAAATTATTTAAGTAAATACCTAAATTATCTAATTGAAACACAAATTCTCATTTAAATAACTACTCCAATATTTATTTCGCTTAGTGAAAGACATCAATATTACAGAAACGCTTAAAATTCCAAAGTAATGTTTAATTCAAGCACTGTAAGATATTTTACCGAAGAAATTTATCCTTTTTTTAGGAACATGCTTTTATGTACGACACGTAGATATTTTTTCAAGAACGTTAGAATTTTTATCTACACTACATAATGAATAAATCATTTTTTTTAAATGCTCTGGCTGTAAATTTTCTCCGTTCAGTAAAATTTACTTAAACCCCCTAGAAGTTCTTAGAGAGCTTTTCATTTTGGCGAAACTCTTAAAGGCATTGTGCAAAAGAAGTAAGTTGCTTCTTATTCCCCATACATTTTAAAAGACGCTAGCTTTAAATATATTTAGCTTACGTCTTTTCTTTATTATATGATATGCACAGCCTAAAGTAATTCGTTAGATTATATTTTGAAGAAAAAATAATACATTACCACTAAAGAACTACAATTTTAAATAAAAACAATATTTCATATATTTTTTTAAATGTTTAATATCAAGATAAGTTTGATTATTAAATGATGTTTTATCCAAAAAGCTAATTTGCTAATGTATAATATTGATTGTATATCCTAAATTGGAATGGCTCTAAATGATATATTGTAGATAAAGTTCGTAAATCGACAAAACACAGTTCTGTAGGATTCGGCAGTAAATATTGTATATTTTGCTATTGAACAAAATTTTTGGTGGAAATGAATTATTGATCTTATGAAATGATTTTTATTTGGGATATGGAGCAACGTTATTGTATTGCTATAAATATTCTTTGACTTTCTTTATTATACAGTGTATTCATTAAAAATTCGTTGTGAATAAGATTTTTTTTTTTGGTTTAATCTCATTCATTTTATTTTGAACTATTGCATCATATTTTGATAATGACCGTTTTATAAAATTACGACGAAATGACTATATTAATGAGAAACGAAACGCTCTGTGACCTGCATTTCTTTGATATAATATCACCCTTTTCTGTTTTTATACCTATCTTAATTACTAGTTTTGATTAATTGGTAATAAGACCAACAATTATGTATTTCAGGTTGGTTTTTTTTAAATAAATACATGACTTCAATATAAATATTAAAAAAATAGTTAAGATAAGTATGTTAAGTTGATTGAAATTCTTGAGTTTGCGATGTGAGACTTGTTTAATGTGCAACACGATGACACTATAAAGTTATATCAAATTGAATGCTTGAGATATTGGATAGGTATGTAGTTTTGGGAGATGTTCAGCTATGTATTCATAAGCATCTGAAAGCTCAGCTTTGTCACTACACAAACATCTTGGATACGAAGTGCACTTTGGGAATGAACATGCCAATAAGAAAAAGCTAGCGTGTCTAATGCTTTCTGTGCCAGGTAACTTATTAAGAGGAGTAACCTTAACGCCACAAGCTTAAGTGATGTTGTTAAGACTTTTTTAGATTTAGATCATATTAATTATTGAAAAGTCCATTACAATTTGTGTACCTATACACATAGCACATTTTTATTATATTTCTTACGCCAATAGTTTTGTTTTTCTCTAAGCGCTAACTATAAGCAAATTTGAGTGTTTCAGAGAAAAATATTATTTTGAAATACACAGGAAATGCTTTGAAAAAAGAAGAGTTGTGTTAGATTACCTGAGCATAGAGACAGTCACGCAGGCTTTAGGGTTAATAAGGCAGATCACAACGAGCTTAAAAAACGAAACCATCCATATTAATTTAACTGCCTTTACACTTCTTAAGTAAGTGTACCCTTTCTCTCACAAACATTCACAGCGGGTGAAAAACTCGATTAACATTTTTAATTAAAGCTTAAAACTTTTCACTGACTATTAGTGTTTTATTTTTTAAATAATATTTTCCTAAGAAACCCATTAAAACTAGCCCAACATAAAAATAGCTACAGCTACATTTTTAAAGTTGGATACAAAAAATACAAATAACTTAAACTAAATTCAATACAAAATGTTAAGAATCCATGAAACTGAAATCCATCATAGAATACATTTTTAAAGTTTACAATAATATGATTTTTTACCGAAATGAACGCCAGCTTTTATTCGATAATATAATTTCTTTAGATTCAAGATTATTGAAATTTATCTTACCTTATTATTAAAGTTACCTTGCGATATTATTTATGATAATCTCCTTAAAAATGCGAAACATGTTCTTCTGTTTGTAACACAATAAACGGAATAAGCTAAGTTATTTTTAATTTTATATTAAAATGATCTTCCACAAAGTTACCGGGGGATCCATGAAAAGACCTCAAGCTAAACAAATATAACGTCATCTATGTATAATTTATTCTTTTTCTATGATGATATGATTTGAAAAAAAAAGGATCTTTTAATAGAAGTACATTTTTGTTTCGAGTAATCTATTGAATACGATACTTAACATTCCAATCTCTTTGTAAAACCACTATCACAACTGACACGATTACTTTCATTATATATTGTTGTATAATTATTTTGAAATGGCGTGATACAAAAGATACATAATACAATAAATACCTCTTAACGTAACCTGATAGATTAAATGAATAATGTATGGTATCCAAAAATTTCAAATCAAAAGCATTTTGTTTCATTGCTTTTAAGCATCCAGTGTTGTGAATCATTATAAAATTGGCCCACCTACTTATACTGTTAGTAATTATTTGTGTTTTAGTCACATGCCTCGTTAGAGTTGCTCTAAGTGTTTTCTTCGTGGAGTAACTGCACAAAAATCATTAATTAAATTAAGTGATTCTACCAGAAAGCCACTACGTTCCAGTATGACTTGAAGTTTGCCTTTCCTGACAAGGATGTCTTTAAGTGGCTGAATAAACCGGGCTCGGAGTCGAAGTTAGTATGCAAGACGCCCCGATGCCTGACAACGTGCGGCCCACTCCGTCCGCCAGACCTATCCCTGCGCCGGTTGCCTCGCATATACCAAGGGAAAGATGCGGTGACGTGCAATTGCACTGCCCGATATCAACGATCCTTAATTTTTTGGTACAATAAATATAAACACAGTCAATAGTAAACTCAATTAGTTTTCTGATCGGTGATAATTCTCACCGACATGAGACCTTCTTTAACTTTTAATGTCTTCACTATCAATACTTGGTGGAAAGTAATTAAATTAATTAAAAAATAATCAAACATTTTTTTCAATAACAGTTAACCCTACTACGGCATCGAGAAACAGATTCTTATTATAACTTACTTTAACAAAAGTAATGGGACTTCTTAGAATGCACATATTGTGTTATATTACATATTTATAAAACATATAATTTGCCTTAAGGCTGCAGCAATAGCAGAGGGTTGACTTTATTGGCAATAAATTAATTAACGTCAGGACTAGTTTTGCTCATCGCGACCATTTTCAACTGATTCCAAGTACTAACAGTGAGCACTTGATCAATGACAACTGATCAATGAAGCTATTACGGCTAAGCTTACAAGAAATTTTACTGTGTTTATGACACTATCACGTTTCATAGTATAACGTGTTTTGTAGAACTTTTTATAAAAATAAAAACGGAAATGTCGTCTTGGTTGCATCTCGTGAAAATTATGTGCGAGTGGATCTCAGCTTATAAAAGCTCTCACATTGCCCATAGCCTCTCTTCTACTGACTGAAGCCAAGTCTTAGGAAATATTATTCGAACATTCCTGGGAAGTATTTGATTAGCGTTGTTACTTTCCGGAATACACATCGTAAGTTTATGGGCATTAGGCCGAAGCAAGTGGCGGTTAGTTAAACGTCAACTTACCTTGTAATTTTTGCTTAAATACTTTTTCCTGATTTTTTACTGATTCCATATACGGCTAAGCTTACAAGAAATTTTACTGTGTTTATGACACTATCACGTTTCATAATATAACGTGTTTTGTAGAACTTTTTATAAAAATAAAAACGGAAATGTCGTCTTGGTTGCATCTCGTGAAAATGATGTGCGAGTGGATCTCAGCTTATAAAAGCTCTCACATTGCCCATAGCCTCTCTTCTACTGACTGAAGCCAAGTCTTAGGAAATATTATTCGAACATTCCTGGGAAGTATTTGATTAGCGTTGTTACTTTCCGGAATACACATCGTAAGTTTATGGGCATTAGGCCGAAGCAAGTGGCGGTTAGTTAAACGTCAACTTACCTTGTAATTTTTGCTTAAATACTTTTTCCTGATTTTTTACTGATTCCATATACGCTAGACCGATAAGGATCAATTTCGCAAGCACTATCATTGGTTAATAATTTTAGTTAAAGAAAATGAGATTTAATTTATTAAAAATAGTATGCACTAAAAAATTTGGTTTTTTCTGTGTCAAAAACAAATGCATTAAGTCAAATGACTGACTGAATAATTTGACTAGCGACAACTAGATGGATTGCAATGTCGTAATTTTTGGCACATTATATATTACATATTTAATTAGACATTGAATAAAATATTTAAGATATCTAGGCAGGCTATCCGTATTTGTGAAAATACGGTTGTTTTTATTTAAGTTGTACAACTTCATTATAAGCATTGATCGAGTGCATAGCATCGAAAAAAACCGCAACGCAACTCGGTCAATAGGTCACTATACCGATTTCTTGGTGTTCTATTGCTAGAACCATCAGGGCCGCCTATAATTTCACCGTATACATAATTCATGACGGTCTCTGGTTTATGTTTTTGAATAAACTCGGATATATTAGTATAAAAAAACCTTTTTCCTTTCATTCTATTTCATTAAATTCTTGAGGACCTCATTTTTTGTACAAAGATTTCAAGTTCAAGAGTATTGACTGGAACACCGTAATAAATCTCAATAATACATCGTTTGCTTGAACAATTTTATTTTACCCTTATTCTTTGATTTCTGAATATAACCAATTGTATATATTCTTCGTATAAATAATAGTACGTTGTGGTCCTGTCGTAAAGACTTTGCCCTAACATTTACCTGGTTTTGGGCTCATCACGCAGCAAGATAACCCCAATTTTAACTTTTAAGATCATGAAGTAGGTCGTTCGTAATATATTGTAAAAATATCTCATTGAGTTTATTTCGTAGGGGTTTTTATTATTAAAATATTTGAAACGTTTATAATTATGAAAAAGAGTGCATGTTTTTTAATCGATGTTTATGAAGCTGGTTTCGTTTTTATAAAAAATGTTTTTCTACTTTATTTATGTACATAAAATATTTCTAAAGTTAATTTACTACACCACATGCGAAATAAAAAGTTCGATGTTGATTCATATAATGTAGCAAGACGTGAAAGGTTCCTGGTTTGTCTGCCAACTTTTGGGAAGCTTGTGTAGTCAGTAGATTATTTGACTGAAATTTCACCGCTCAGCGGACATCGCAATGTGGTCAAAAGGCCAAAGTGATATCATCGCTTTTGATATATAAGCTCTCAAAATTATAGTCAAGTAAATTGTAATGGTTACTTTGAGCTTGGTATGAATTCATTCGTCAAATAGTCAAAGGAACATAATATTTATAGTAACATATAATATATCATTCAATTAATATCATATATTTTAATGAAAGTCCTCAAATTTTTATTTTATAAATGGCTAGTCAATAATTACTCCCCATTAGTCCATACCAAATATGACTATTTTTGTGTTAATTGAAATTTAACCAGTTTATTTCGGTGATGAATGAAGATAACCTGATAACCGTAAAATATTGAAAAGAAATATGCAAACAAAAAATAATCTATAAAGAAAAAATGTGTGAGCAAATGAAAATAATAGAATTCGAATTTGGTGAAGCTCTAATATGTAGTATCATAATTAATTTCATCATTTAGATTATTATTTCCTAAAAGAATGGTTTGAATTGTGAAAAAATACGAATTAAAAAAGTATTATTTAAGCCAGGGCAGGGCTGTGGAGTCGGTAAAAAAAGTCCTACTCCAGCATTTACCAAAACCACTACTCCGACTCCGACATTGACCAAAAACACGACTCCGACTAAAAAAAGGTTAATACCGTCACTTTTTTCAACCTAATTTTCCAATTTAATTAAATATCAACCCTATCAATGCGGCCAAAAGCCAAATTTGACATATTAAATGCAAAAATAAAAAGTTCTAACTTTTCAAAAGCTCCGACTCCACGACTCCGACGCTGACTCCACGGCCCTGATTTAAGCACATTTTCTTTCTCATTGTTTGAAGTGAATTTTATCTTTTGAATTACATTATATGATCAATCAAAACTTCCATCTCTTATATCTCAAAACATGGCCAAGAGTAGTAAAAACTTAGCCAAAGTAAGGCATTGATGTATTTATATAAATATATTGTAGATTAGTTGAAAAATATTTCTATGAAAGTTCTGTGATTCTAACATTTGGCTCTATGACCGATCAAAACATACCCCCAAAATCTTAGCTTATCTTGGCTTATCTTAGCTTATCTTAGCTTATCTTAGCTTATCTTAGCTTATCTTAGCTTATCTTAGCTTATCTTAGCTTACCTTAGCTTACCTTAGCTTACCTTAGCGTACCTTAGATTATCTTAGCTTATCTTAGCTTATCTTAGCTTATCTTAGCTTATCTTAGCTTATCTTAGCTTATCTTAGCTTATCTTAGCTTATCTTAGCTTATCTTAGCTTATCTTAGCTTATCTTAGCTTATCTTAGCTTATCTTAGCTTATCTTAGCTTATCTAAGCTTATCTTTAAATATATTATGGTATCTTATCTTATCCCTTATATCTTATCGCTTATATCTCAAAACATGGCCAAAAGCAGTTCGAACCTTTTCAAAGTAAAGCATTGATGTATTTATATAAATATTTTATAGATTATTAGAAAAATATTACTTCAAAAATTTTGAGATTCTAACCTTTGGCTGACCGATCAGAAAATACCAACAAAAGCATTCATCGCCCGACTGAAGACTGAATAAGATTTCGAAATATAAAATGAATAAATGCCGTAATATTATGTTGTTTCTGATCACAATAATTACAACTGACAAGCTATACGGTTGTATACCGTGGTCGCTCATGAGGTCTTCGATATCCGAACTGGTAGGTTGTGGGACGTCGCACAATGTAAATGTATTCGACGGGCGGATTACGCTTGCCGGGCGAACTGTGTGTACAGCGAGATTGCTTTTTGATCCGCCACATCATTTGAAACGCGAACACCTGCTAACAAAATGCGGAGCTTACTTCGACATCAACACTTTCGCCATTATCGTATCGACCCGATTTTTGCGTTGGCGTGCGTGTCCCTTTCCGAACTGCCTTATTACGGCATACCCTCTTAGCAATTAAAGTCGTGCCATCGGCTGATTGATTGAATTGAAATTTACTTGGTAGAACTATATAATAGCACGGAAAAGTACAAAACTCAAATTTTAGAACGCACACATTTTTTAGTAACACCTTTTGTTCATTGAATATGATTGATACAGCTTTACGATAGTAATTTAAGTAATGATATATTTATTGATTGAGTTGGAATTTACTTGGTAGAACTCCATTATAAGTTGGATTGAAATATAAATTTATTTTAGTTTTTAAAATTTGAATCGTTTGATAACGTTCCGTGTCCTTTGTCACCAACTATTTGGGTTTCGTTTGTTGACATCTTCAGGCTTAGCGAACGCACGGAAACGTACATAATTCAAACGATTTAAATTCCACCAAGCAGTAGAAATCCTAATTTATGAGTTCCCTGGTCATGTAACAGAGTGGTCAATGGTCGCGGGCAATCGTCATGTTCGGTTGCGATATAATCCTTGTAAGGAATCATTCACAAAATGGACATAGAGCCACAGGCTAACCTAGCCAGGATAATCTATGTCTACAAACGTTTCTGCTGCCTTGAAACCTCTTCATAGTTAATTTTTTCTTGTAAGCTCATACAAGTACGTATTGCAGAACCACAATCATCTTACAGTAAATGAGTGAATAAATCTGCATGAGAATTTCTTAAAATAATTATTTATTTTATTACACATCTCTTATTTTTGGTGATGGACTGATGAATTGGTTACTTTTTCAGTTTGTTGTATTAATACATTTTTACTATGAAGCTTAATCTATTAACTGCAAGCATGTGCATGTATGGTGGTACCTAGTACGCCACAAATTTTACTGTAAAAATAAAAAGTTCTAGATATATCTTTTTTAAATGTTTATTTGTAAAAACTTGCCAATTACGATGCGGTTGTGCCGTCATTTATCCATAATAACAAAATAAAAATATTTATGACACAGGTACAATTGATTTTAGTTAATAAAATCCCGCTTAGAGCGAGCGTTTAAAGACGTCATTTTTTGTATGATTGGCGTGCCGTTCACGGAAAAGTCCACGTCATAAGACGTTTGTGGCAGCCATCCGGTTAAATAAATGTATTCATAAAATATTAAAACTTAAATATTAAGTATTTTTAAGTTTCTTTTGGATTCCGGTACTGGAGCGTTCCAAGCGAAATAATTCTCTGGCCGGTCACTATCTTGTCGGCTTTTGCGTAAAAAGAGAGCTATTAATAACGCGACTTGAACAAAAGTTGAAGAAAACTCGAGAGTGGCAATTAAACAAAAGGATGATTTAGTGTTCTGTATTAATAAAACGAATTAAAGCGTCACTTCTGCTTTTATAATCGTCTTCGTTTGTTTTCCCCAAAGTAAGTACCGCGAGCAAATTCGGCAGAAATTTCTTTTATTAGGAAAAATTATCCTTCAACATGCCTCGGACGCAGATTTTACAGACCGAAATCGGAGTTTTTTTGTATTTTATTTTGTTTGAAGAAAAACGAGTAATTTATTTTTTCCATCAAAAGAATGGAAAAAATGTTTAATTTGCGAAAGGAACATTTATTAAATTTAGGATAGCTTACTTACCGGATAAAAAGCTCGAAAAGATTTCGCTGTCAACAATATTCACGATAAATAAAAATCTCATCATATCTAATTAAAGTCATCTTTGTTTCGTCAGTGTGTTTATCTAAATCAGCGTTTCCCAACATATATCTTGTCGAGTTCCCCATCCTCTTTCATGCCTATTAACCGAATTATGTTTTGCTCTTACTACACAATAAAATTATTTAGGTAAAGACCGGTTCCGCCCATTGCAAGCACTTTCCACTGATGAATCAATTGATAAGGTTCTGATCTAAATAGATTTATTGTGAAATAATAACAGAAAATTTATTGCTATTTTTTAATAAAACAACTTCTGTTAGGATAAGCTCCATTAAAATTCATCCACTTTCAAAGAAAATATTTATCAAAAAAAATATTTTAGAGTTTTTTGGAAATAAGCAGCGGGGGGGGGACGCTGGCAAAATAATAATATGTTTAACGCGGGTTTGTGAACACTTATATGATAAATAAAAAGCGAGCAAAAATAATTGCGCTCGTCTAGCGTAATGGGGGTGTGTAATAATTTCTGAGGGGTGGAATTTCCCTTAGAAATGCCATCACGAATGTTATGCTTTAGTCCTTTAACACAGCACGTATTGTATTCTTTGTCCGCCAGCCTTCGCACGGTGGCAATGCATAAGACAAGCGCAGGACGGGTTTCACACAAAAGCGCCCGGCAAGTATTCCTTTGTAGGAGTGTGATATGCATGGTCCATACACAAGCACCTCTACACATTGAGATAATGTAGAAATTGTCCATTATTTTAACTGTCTATTCTTTTAATAAAAGATTTATAAGTGAGTCAATTTAGTAACTAATCAGTGGTGGCTTGTCCATACGCACGGCGGTAATGCAGCACCCAAAAGCAAATTGATACAAATGTAAAATTATCTACATATGTATATTATTTCAAAATATTAATACTATTTAAGCGTGTATTATCACACACCGCGGTACTTATATATGAGCAGTACCGTTAGCGATGGAATATATTCGACCTGGTAAAGGAGGTGAGTAGTGAGAGTTCGCTGATACAAGCTTGCTTTGGTACTGTCTTTCTAGCAGTGTTTCGTCCTTACGTGTGCGAGTTTTATTTCTTATAATTTTTTTCTCATTAGAAAATGTTTTACCCAAGAAAATAAATGCATAGCTTTTACGATTTATGAAATGCATGTCGTTTTTAGATAAAAAGATTTTGATTAGTAAAATAGAATGAAAATAAATATTTTTTTAATTTTTAATCCACCGCAGCACCCCCAGATATTTTATCCACGAGCCGCCACTGTCACTAAGTAAGTTTATAATTTAAATAAAGTATCGTTCTTTAAATAAAGAACGTATTGTCCTATATTATTTAATCAATCAAAGTTGTCCGCTAGGCAACCCTTTTTTTCTATTTTTGGTTGTGTGTTGGTTTATTTTGCTGACAGCTTTAAATCGATTTATCAAAAAGAAAACATTTTCAGTTAAATTTATTATTTATTCAATCATGTGCAATAGAAGCAACATCATATTGAGCTATATGATTTCTTCAAATTATGAAAAACAAAAAAGTAAAACTAGTTACTGTTTTTAATGTAAATTCAAAATGTTTCTACAAAATCTCTTCAGTCAAATATGACGAATCTTAAAATGTAGAATATTGATTGACATATAAGAATAATAACATTCATTTCTTTTAATAAAAAATAAGACAATTATTCCATTTTATTGAATTTTTTTCATAGATTTAAGCGGTAGTTTTTTCTAGACTTTTGATTGAATTTATTAATGTTTTCCGTATTATAACATCAAACATCAATATATGCACATTAAAACGTTTTTAATGCTTTATTTTTACATTATTTTTTGATGAAAATTATATTCATACATAGGTATATAACACTCATTATTTTTGAAACCTTCTTTAAATAAACTAAAGACGCAGACGAACAATACATTAAAAAGGTGGCAGTAGAATTCTTGTCATTTGTATCACTTCAGAAAACTGATTTATGGCATTTCAAACTATTGCGTCAGAAATGGTTTGAAACGATGTATTTCACATAAACATTAAATTCAATATGTTCTATTTTTAATAAAAAGTATTTTCCGTTTCTCTGTGTCAATTATTTAAATAATTTTATTTTAAAGCTTCAGTAGTCCATACTGAAATTACTGACTTTTTACCGCTTACATTACCGTTTTTCTGAAATGTGCTGATTAGAGACTCCAATTCAAGTATCGAGTACTCGATACTCGAGTATACTCGTCCATTTTCAAAATATTATTTGGTAAGTTGCATTCTACTGAGTTGCGAACCCGTGACCCGCGAACAATTTTGGGAAACCCACCTCGCATCATTTATTTTCATTTAATATTTATCCTAATAGTATATTGATGAAAATATTATTCTTTTACTGCCTAAATTCATTGCTTAACCCATGACTACAAGTTTTAAAATATCTATTAAAGTTTTGACCAACTTAATAGTATTTATTTGCGACAAATTTCGTAAGAACCATCGTCGTTTCCTCAACTTGTTAAGTAGTTGTTATATACTTCTAAATTAAGTAGCAATAATTTAGAAGTACAATAAACTTTGAAGAATCCTTTTATGTAAATCAAAAAAGAGGTAAACATATTTTTCCAAGTCCAATTGTTAAGCTTATCTAGATATGTATAAATAATAAAAATAAATCTTATGATTGGTTCTAAGATGTTCAAATAAACTTAACTAACAATATTTAAATTGTTTTGTTATTATATCGTACGCTAGTCTGTGTGTATAATTAGGTACCTTAATTAAACTAAAATTAATCCAGTGAATTCAAAATAGCGAGGATTTGGATATTTATCAATTAAATAAAACAAGCAGTGTTTATTAAGTCTTCACACAATTTATACAAAATATAGAAATATGATGAAATAAACCTCTTTTTTGAATACCATACAAAATAATGCCAAAATTGCTATTCTGTTGCTTGTGAAGTAACTTTACAATAAGTATCCTGCCATTTTTTTATTGATGCCTTTACAAGACATCGCGGATGTTTCCTAAATCGATACATTAACAAGAAATCATGGATGTTTTATAAATATATTAATATGAGTTAAATATCAGTTTAAGTGAGACTTTTTTTACAATTTTCATGGTCCCAAAATTTATTTCGTTATGCACTTATTCCTAGGTAGGTATGTAATTATATTCCATTTTCACAATTAATTATTGTATGCTTTTGTCTTTGTTTTGATCTCGTAAGTAACTCTAAACTATACAGCAATCAAACTATAAATTTAAGCAATTTGAACAAACACTTCTGTCTCTTATTTCCATACAAGTAAGCAAATATTTCCCAAACCTCTTAGAAATAGTATTGAGCGAGTATACATGTGTTCTGAATATCAACTGACATCAAGGATATATGTACTGAAATTTATGTGACATGTACATTAAATCAATACATTAAGAGTGAGAAACAAAAGCAGACCGACGATTTTTTTTCAGGTTTTTTTCAGTATTTTTTTAATTTCCATCGATGACTTTTAAAAATTATTTTTACCCCTTTTTTTCGTGCCTCATTAACTCTTTAAATTAGACAAAACTTTGTACCGTACTTTCTCCCAATGTGGAGCATATGGCTTTCTTAATTTAAAATTAATCTTTAATTGAAATGTTGCAAGTAACTTGCTCAGACTTTACCAATTTTTCGTTGCTTAAATAACTAATTATGGTATGAAAAATACAAAATCGATTTAACAAGACTCGATTCCGGTAGAATATTTATTTATGGTATTTTTTATCAGAATGGTTTTTCCGAAAATCAGCCAAATATGTACTTATTCCTTAAATGCCAGTATTTTATTACTGTACAGGTCATTCAAACGTTTATTTGATGTTGCCGTTTGATCTTTATAATATTTAATTTTAAATATTTTTTTATAATTGAAGGTTTCAAGTAAATGGTGAAAATCGATTAAAATAAAATTATTCCGAGAAAAAATATATATTTTTTTAATTTTGTCGAATAATCAAAAGCTATTCGAAAATGTTATGTCAAAATTATCCGTAGCCGTTGTATATTTCAGTATAAGCATGTTTTTACTGCAACAGTTTCTGTCAAAGTATTTCCTGAGTACAAGCAAAGCATAAGCTAAAAATCAGTACTGACACACACACTCATATACATAGTCATCCTCACTGAATAAAGTGACGCCGAGCGATTGACTTCGAAGAACTTCAATCAACTATCTCAGATATGGTTAAGTTTCACAGTTTCATGTTGGAGGTTGTGGTATTGGAAACTTATGGAAAATAAAATAACGAACACACCTGGAATATTACGAAGCCCAGAAATACCAGACTATGAATAGTTGGTCTGAGCCATAGCTTCGTTCCACAGCGGATACAAGTTTTAGTCACATAACATCAAATATATGATTAGTTCAATATAAAGATGTTTTATATTTTTTTTTATGATAAGTACAGTGAAACTTTTATATGAGCCAACTTTCGGATTCGATATTCGTCATTTTTCGTATTAGTACAACATTGGTTGCAACCAAATGTTAATGATAAGCTAACCAAAATATAAATAATGCATTCAGCGATAATGTGATTTACTACTTTAGGCAAGCAAAAACCGACTGCATTGGATGATTTTTTTGTTTAATAAAGTATGTATTGATGAATCAAAAGCTTAAGGAACCCCGTGATTATAATTAGAATGTCGTGATGTTTTGATTGATATCAATACGTTTAAACAATAACAACCTTACAATAAAAATAGAGTTTTTTTTTTCTTCATTTTTGTCATTATGGGGCTGGGAACAGATTTATTGAATTTCAGTCATTTAATATGAGTAAAATTGTTTTTTTATTTGCTAGGCATTCATAAACGGATTGTGACCACTGTAAATCTTTCAACATCTTTTGTAAGAATAGATAATAATTATTATACACAAAGATAGCATTCGAAGAGTATCGCTTTTTAATGAATTTGTACTCAGTAAAATGGTAAAAAAGTGCGGAAAACATCTTTTCTAAACACTTTATCATACATAATTCGAATTTGACAATTATAGATCGATACAATGTACAAATGAAAAAATACCAAAAATACTCGAACTAAAAATGTAACAAATAATAATATGCGTTGATTGAAAAATTCAGTCGAATATTCTAAAGCAAATATTTGAATTAATATGAATCTCAAATGAATTGATTGAAATTAAACTCAATGACTTGAATTGAATATGCATTTCAATTAACATATAATGTACCTAAATCAATGCAATCATATTATGATATGACGTATTTATTTTACAAAAAAAATAGCACAAGGACTTAAGAAGTAATTAAACAGGGCCTTCTAAATATTGGCACTAATAATGTAATATATTAGCAAAGCAATATGGTTCAGAATTCCTACAAGTGTTTTATGTCAAACACGTTTCCGAGTTATCTATTACGAATGTCGTGATGTGTGAAAATTGGTTACGCCGCTGTATGCCGCATGCCAATGGACCAGTGATGTCCTGATGTTGGCTTGTACTACTTTATCGCGGCCAGCTGCTGAGTTTTCACTTTTGATGTCAAGCAATATAAGACCGTATTAGATACCAGATCTTTTATCGAAAAACAATTCGAAAAATAGAATTGATTGATTTGTAACATTGTTATAGTTATTTATTATTTTTTGTATCTGAATTATCAAGCAATGCAATAACTACCAATTTTCATGTAAGTATAAGTTACGGAATTTATCAGTTAATTCCGATCTCTAGTAACGCTGTTAGTTTTCTTTGTCATTTACATAATAGTTTAAAGCAAAATTTTTTTTTTTAGTAATTTCAATCATTATCAATGAATTCAAATCCATAGGTACCTTGCTTACAGCTTAGTTAATGTGTTATATTATGTTTTTCTAGAACACTTATATTTTTTCCAACAGAAAAAGAGCAAATAATATTTATTAAATAAGAGTTGAATAAATTTTAAAATTGATTAAAAATCTCTGTTTATTTTGTCAGTGGACACAGATGCTAATGTTTCTGCTCCCTTCATATTTCACGACTATTTCATTATAATTGAATTCCACTCAAACTAATCTCTTAACATTTTAAATTCGTATCATACAGTAATATATGTAAATTGGTGCGCGCGCTAAGATTAACCTTAAAACGTACCAATACAAAGATAATTTACTTCGTTAATTGAATACAATACAAGGAGTCAATGTTTATCATTAGTTTAAATTATGAATTTTTATTAGATGCAAGAAATTACAAAACGATATATTTTCGTTCAACGCTGACAATAACTGATTTGAAATATAAATATAAAGCGAATTAATTATGTTGTACGGCGTATAAGTATTTATATCTGATCTGGACGAGTAGTATCATAATTTTGTCTGTAACACATGAGCATTTGATCGAACTGTCAATAGATATATAGACTTGAAATGCTTTTAAAGATTATGTATTGTTTTTAATAGTGACTAACATAACTAATCTTTATCTGTTGCGACATCACTGCGATAGCCTCTTGTCAGTTTGTCGGAAAGATAGTCTCGCTTTCAAAGTGGGCATGAAGGACTGCAAAACGTTTTGTCATTGTCCCCGGGCTGGCCGGTGCCATATTGAGAATGAACCTACTTGTTGTTTCGCGAGTGTTTTTCAGGGTTTTCACTATATTGGTGCTTTGCAAATTGACGAAGTGTTGCGGACATTTTGTAAATGAAAAAGAGGTACCACATTCAAGTAACATTTAAAACTTCCCGCTTAGCAAATATTTCAAACTAGCTGACCTGGCGAACTTCGTACCGCCTCACAATCAATTGATTTTGGCCGAGATATTTTCGGATCTTTAAATATTACGAGAAGGAGACAAAACAAAATATCAAAAATAAAGATCATACAAATTGGTCCAGCTGTTCTCGAGATTTAAGTGGTGTTACTAACAAGACTTATCTTCATTTTTTTGCCGTGATATTTTCGGATGTTTCAATTCTTTTTCTTATATTTGGGACGGAGATAAAACGAACTAACACAGTTTTAATAAATACAAGTTTCAAAATTATCGGAGAATACTCCTAAAAATATATTCATTTTAAAATGACGATAAAAATTCCACATAAACGGTTTCAAAATTATCGGAGAATACTCCAAAAAATATAAACATTTTTAAATGACGATAAAAATGTCACATAAATAGTTTCAAAATTATCGGATAATACTCCAAAAAATAAATTCATTTTTAAATGACGATAAAAATTCCACATTAAAAATTAAAAATTAAAAGGCTTAAAAATTATTGGAAATTACTCCAGAAAATATATTCATTTTTAAATGTCAGTCAAAAATTCCACTTAAACGGTTTCTAAATTATCGGAGAATACTCACGAAAATATTTTTTATCAGATAACCGTAAAGATTCCAAATAAATGGTTTTTAAATTATCGGAAAATACTCCAGAAAATATATTCATTTTAAAATGACGATAAAAATTCCAAATAAGCGATTTCAAAATTTTGGAGAATACTCCAGAAATGACGATAAAAATTCCACATAAACGGTTTCAAAATTATCGGAGATTACTCCAGAAAATATATTCATTTTTAAATGACGATGAGAATTCCACATAAATGGTTTCAAAATTATCGGAGAATACTCCAGAAAGTACCACTTAAGACTGATTTTTATGATCTTAGTTTTTTTTGTTTCCTTTCCGTCCCTAATATTGAAATAAGTATTCAAAAATCTGAGAATTCTTATATTCAAGTCGGAGATCCGAATAGCAGAATCAATTACCAAAATATAACGGCAAAAGGAATTAAGAATAAGTGGTGTTTGTTACACCACATAGAACTCAAGAACGGCTGAACCGATTTTTTTCATCTTTGATTTTTTGGCTTCGTCTCCGCTTCGAATAGCAGACGAAGTAGTTAAATATTCGAAAATATGACGACAAATGAAGAAAAACGTCGTGTTAGTAACACCATTTAAAACTCGAGAACGGCTGGACTGGTTTCTATGATCTTTGATTGTTTGTCTTCGTCACCGTTTCGAATAACAGACGAAGTATTCAAACATCCGAAAATTTCACGGCAAAAAAAATTAAGGAAAAAGTCTTGTTAGTAACACACTTGAAAACGGTACGACTGATTTTTTAATGGTGTTACTAACACGACTTTGTTTTATATATTAAGATTAAGTAAAAAAAACAATGATTATATTCGCCTAAACTGTTAATGAAACAATTTCCTGGTGCGGTAAAAACTTCAATGACACGACTGTCTTTAATAACACGAGTGGCATATTTCCTGTAAAACAGTTATCAACAAAAAACACGTAAAGGAAAAAAAAAATCCAACTAGAGACAACGTTTTCCATAAAAATTAATTTGTTTGTTTGTCTGGTCCGTGGAGCAGTGGTCAAGGTCGTTTGCTTCCGTGATGGACCGGTCGGGCTCGAGTTTCGTAACGAGTAGATTTTCACAGTCGATAATTTGATCCTTTTCGAAGGCAATGGGTGTAAGTTGTTGTTTAAAATCTTTTCCATCCTTCCTACCTCCAAAAACGCGTAACGAGAGCTCAGCTGACTAGTAGTCCTGCTCTCGTCTTCGTATCTTTTCAATCCTTATTCTATTTTAAAATGAGAGGTTGAGAAACTGAGTAACAAGCAGTCTCGTAGAAAAAACATGTTATAATAAACACTGTGAGGAGTCCATATGCTCCAGGGTGTAACATGGCTAAGAAGATAATGCACAAGTTTGCCTTTCTTTTAAAACAATATTGTTAAACTTATTTATTAAATTATAAAGCTTTCCATATTGTAAAAAGATATTACTTAAAATGCACAGGAGCAAAGTAAATGCGTTCTCAAAATTTAAAATATTATACTTGAATACACTAGAAAATTTCGGCGAGTCCAAATACAATTGAAAATTAATTGAATCGTGATATGTAAATGCTCATTTAATGAGTAATTAAATCCTTTTATGAATTAAAACAATTTTAATTTGATATTGTTGAAAACGAGTGAAGCGAATGATAATTATTATTGTTGGGAAGGTTCATTTAAAACCAGGTCGAGAATTCCCAGCAGGCTTGAGTGGTGGCTCTCAAATGCAACGCTGTGCGGGAGGGTTGTTCCGAAAAGGGCTTAACAATATTACGAAAATAGTGTTCTGCTGCAATGTGCTATTAATAAAATGGTATCTGTTATCTATGCTTATTCTAAAAATCATTTAACTTCAAATATAAATTTGTGGGCAGAAAAAAATTAAGGGATAATGAATAATGTAAAATATCAATTTTTAATGTCTCTATTAATAATTTTTAATTTCATTCTTGATTATTAGACCAGTAACTAAGCTATTTTCTTTTAAGATATGTTTCTATGTGTTTAAAAAAGAACTCTATTTAATTGAATTTAAAATCGTCAACGCATTTTGTGCCGCATAGCTATTTTGGCATCACGCCATCATCTGAAGAAACTGGTATCGATGATAATCAAAAGTATTTAATAAAACAGATGACATCATGGGCAGTCATATGTTCTGGAGAAAAATCCGTATAAATATATAATCGTTTAGATTACTACAATTGACGGTTGGAAAATCACAACATTTTCCTTCCAGCAACTTCTCAATAATTTTGAGAAATTGATTTGTACCACATGGTTTTGTATTTATTGGCATGGTAAAACAAAATACTAAAAGTATGCCACATTATGACATTTTACAAACTTTAACTAAGGCTTACAATCGAATAAATACCGTTTTTGAAATAAGGATAACTTTAATTTAATAAAAAATAGCTTTCCAACCAAATTTTACATTGTGAAGCAGTAATCGACATAAGAGTTGCACGTTAACTATACGACGTCGAGCTAGACTTGGGAATTGTAGGAGTAAGTAGTGATTTGCTACTCGAACTATATACATATATTAAATATCCTTTGTAATTGATTGAATTTTAAAAGTAAAAGCGGTAATTTTAGCAATGAAATAAAAATGGCGAATGCTTATAAACGCAGTATCATAAAAATATTCCACGGTGGCAAATAAGAGCCAAACTATTTTGCAATAGAACTTCTACAAAACAATTCTCCAAGTGACCGCCAGACGTTTTTGCTGCTCTCGCGAATAAACTAATGATAATAATGTCGTTTGACCAAGTACACTCTGTTCTATTGGCTAGGTTTTTACACCAGTGACAGAATAGAATGCTTAGTCGTTGAATACTTGGATAAAATAATAAAAAACAACAAACACACTTCCCTCTACACAAAACAAGCTATTCGTTGATTCGTAAAACGTATAGTGGAAATGAGCACGTCAGTGTGAAATTTAAAACCTTTCGAAAATAACACCATTCAAACAACACTAAATGAATTGGACAATTAATTTAATTCGATTAATTTATTGCAATTTACTTAGAGTGCCTTCTCATTTGAATACAAATTGACGATCTCAATTTAAAATTAATCAATTAACAATCCTACTGGCGTTTTAAAAGAAAATCTGTTAAAGTAATACATTATAGCTTTATATATAATTAAATAAATGACAATGATTTTGAATCACTTCTATACAGTACATGTATGTATGTTGTGAAGATCAAGAATGAAATTCAAGCATATAATGTTTATTGGAATCAATAAATTGAAAAAAAATTGTACACTTATAGAAGACAATTAGATTGAAATTCATTTAAGTAACAGCAGACTTTTGTTAAACGTGAATGCTATATAATATTTTCAACCTATCAATTAAAAATACTCGATTTGATAAATCTTCGCCGTAATCAAAATGAAAAAAATGTATAATATATAATTGCTATAATGAGAGACAGTGTTTTCAATTTAAAAGCGTTTTATGGAGTGTTGAAATTTTGACTTTTTTTGTGGTATGTACAAATCAAAGTTCACTATGTTCATTGAAACTAGGCAAACACCACATACAGTAACATGGTGCGAGCTCGTTGAAAAACAACATAATTTTGTTTGGAATAGGTTTACAAACAATGTAATGCGCCTAGTTATATTGGTAACAATGTGTTTCTAGGCGATACATCTGACAATGTTTCGGAAAGAGCCAAAACACGCGCAACACCTAGATTAAAGTTAAAAGTAAATCCACAGAAAATATCTGTTTTTGTACGTAGTTAAAACTCATATGTATATTTTAAAGATACATAGATAATGTACACAAATATAGTTTTAAATATTCTTCATTATATACGAGCAACATTTTTACACAGTCGTATACCTGTAAAACGAAGTGAACAACAAAATCCGAAAAGGCGAAAGCCACAGTGACAGAAAAAGTTACTCTGAGAATTGATTTAGTTAAAAGTTGTCGATTTCCTCGGCGGACGAGTGGACAATTGCCCTGTGCCGGGCCTGACCACGCGGTGCTATGCGGCCCAATATAAATGTAAATAGGGACAAAAACATCGTTCCGTGTTGTCACGCCGGCTCGTTCTCCCATTCCGACCCTGTGCCATTCCCGGGACCTTTGTGTACCTTTGTATGTTTAACAAGAGGAAAAATGCCGAGCTAAAATGCCGTGCAAAAATTCAAGCCTCCGTTAGAATAGTGTTATACCTTGCATTTTTGAACAACAAGTATATATTGTAATATGTAATCATAGAAAAATTACACGAAGGTTTTACTCACGTATGTTGAAGCGCTTTATTAAAAACATTTTATTTTTAGCAACATATTCGCTGTATCAAAGACAATAACGAAATTATAACAAGCTGTGAATATTTCAATGACTTATAGTCGCTAAAAAACTCTTTGTATTAGACATGAATTGTTTATGATTTAAGATTTTGAGGCACGTTTTGATTGATTCTTTTCTCAAACAAATCTACATTGATATAATTTGCTAATGAGTTTTTATAGGATTTACTTGAATAACCTTTAAGTAACAAGCATCACTTAGCTATACTTCATACATATCAACTCAGCTTTTCAATTTTAGAGTATTTAAGTAAGTGAATTTAAAAGATATAACAATTAATGAACAACAACAAAAATATTATTAAGAGATTGACGAAAATTCTTTAAAGCATTTCAATAATTATTTTGGTAATAATGATTGTAACAAAAACATGTTTCTTATTTGGAAAAATGTACACATTATATTATTATAAATAAAAATGTGTTTTACAACGTTTTGCATCATATACCTGGATTCATCTTAGGAATGCTGAAATTATTTTGTGTATTTTTTTTTGTGAACGATGCCGAACAAATAATACAATCGTTCAACTGGTTTTTATGGTAAGAAAAAAGTTCTACCGTTTTCTCTACGTTTTATTTGCAAATCGCATTAACTTGAAACCTTTTCTGAAACCCAAAATAAGAAAAGCTAATCAAAATGGATGTTTTGATTTTGGAATAAAATACCGATAATATACGGATATTAAAATATTACTAACACACACAAGGTAACTTGCGTACATCTTATATTTTACAAATCTACTTTTATTCCATATTTATCTTTCAGCGTGCAAAGAAAACTTGTAATACCATCTCAATCAAATAACTGTAAAGTTTTCTCATAAAATTAAAGTATTATATTTAATTCGACAATAAAGATTATTTGTTATATTTTTACAATTCATAAAGATATTAACACTTACTTACCAAGTATGTAGAAGCCAATATAAAAGACAATAATTGTGGTAAATATACAAAAATAAAACCGTTTGACTATTTGGTATTGATTAGAACATGCCTCAAGTGTCTTGCAGTGCAGATATCAATAAGAAATGCGCTCGTTACATAGTCGAGTGTGCAATGTCGTTGGCTTCGGTGCTCGCGGGCTTGAATCCGAGTACGCAAAGTTTCATAAATTGATTTATTAATTTGTCTATGATGTCTGAAATTCTGTTTAAACTACCCAGTCCTTAAAGTTGGACAAAACGAGAGCGATAATACAGCCATTAGTTCTGAAAAAGAAAAGACCAGTAATTGAGCAGCCCATGGTAAGCTAATTGATAACGCCATTCCTTCTTTGAGAATCGGACCAGTGGGAAAGAATTTGGATATCACAGGCATACATGTCTTCAAGCACAAAATCCATGAATAAACTTATCAGTATCGATTTACTCGGTTCGTAGAATTTTGAGGGCCCACCTGCACATGATTACTAAAAGACTAGAATCTCCATAAACTTTCCTGACATAATTCGCACGTCTTTGTGATATCGGTAGGAATTTAGTCAACGTAAGAACGAACCATGCGAACAATCAGGGACGGCTCGTGTGAAGGAGCAGAAGTGCATTAGTCCCCCAAGAATCGAGCTCATCAATTTCAAAATATATATACCAATTTGTTCATTCAAAATTCCAACGATGTATGGTTTCATAAAACGATCTTTCACGCATGCGACCTAAACACACAAATATTATATTAGTAGATTCCCCGAAATAAGCTGATTCCAGATGTTCCTCGATATGGTGCATTTCTTGGAAATTCTCGAAATGTCCCATTTGGCATAAAAAAGTAGGTAGAAAACATGACTTTATTTCACACGGCGAAGGCGCATGCAAAAAAAATCTTTTGAAATTTTGACTAACCCGGTGCATAAAGACCTTTTGCACCAACACGACTTGTGTAAAGAAATTGAGCGAAAACATATATATTTGTATTCTGTCATTCAGTATTGGCCCAAATTTTGGCAGATAAGGTCTTTTGACGAACGGAAAAATATAGATATTTGCGGGTGATTTGTGAAGTGCGTTTGTGACAGTGCATTCTAACCTCATCTGCAGTTTCGACTTGATTCACGCAACACGCAAATATAACATTTTTATTATTATTTTTTCATACTTGTTTTCATTTCATAGACATCTTAATACAAACCCTATTAGCGTATATAATATGAATATTTGTAAGTTTTTGTTATATGGAAAGGCTTTGTCTATATAAAACTGTTTAATAACTTTAAATACAATATCCTACTATATAATATTCTACAATATAATTTAACTTTATTATTATATATCTACTATATAATATTAACATATATTATAAATAAATATTAACATAAATAATAAATTAATATATGTATTATAGCATTGAATATTATTATATATATTTATTATTTATTAATAATACTAAATAATAATCAATAATGTTACCTGCAAACTCAGTGTCCTATATCAAAGAAAATCGTCGAGATTTTTCTAAAAGGCTAGAAATCAAAGCAGCAGGACGTCCTTTGCCAGTTTTAAATATAGTTCAGAAGTGTACGGCCAAAACTAAAGTAGTCAATCGGTATTTTAATGTAGCAATTTATAAAAAAACTCCATGGCTCTGTGGCTGTACTAGCCTTAATAGAGTTTTTTGTTTTCTCCCTTGCCATGCTAAGTATAGAGAAGCAGTTGGTATCGTCAATGTCGGACTTTAATATCCGTGTTATAGATGTATTTTCAAAATCCAAGAATCGGAGGATGGATTTTTTGCATAAATAGGTTGTTTTATTTGTTTTAGTTGCCACTGCGAACAATTATGTATGTAATACAATAAGTAAAATACTTCAAGCTATGAAACTGTTCATGATATTTTACATACATGAGAGTAAATATGATTTACAAAATTTCTCTTTTTAAACACCACAGTTACTTTTTCCTTCAGTGAAATATTCTGTTTGTACATGAGCATTGCTTATTAAATAAAATTTTACGTGTAGCTCTACGTTTGTTTGAGGATTTTCATATAATTATTCTGGTATAGTTAAGGGCTTCAAAACCATCTGTGATTTTTTTGGCTTGATTTTACAACCACCCCATTGCTTATATGAGCCTCGATAACGAAACTGCAGGCTGACGAATGTGGAAATTGTAATATTAAAATATATAATTGTTTTACATCAAATAAAATTATGAATTAAAGATTATTCAGTGAATTAGTTATCCCACTATTAGGCATATGCAGTTATATAAAATATCTAAAATAAATAAGACCATTTGTCTCCCATTGGAAACTTTCAACAAACTTGCTACTTATAATTATTTATGGCAATTTACTATGTAGCTCAATCAAAGTATATCTTATGATTAAACTAACATGATTTTCAAGAATGTTTACACTTTTACGTAATTAAACTATGTTTGTTTAATTATTAAAATTAGCTAAGTATGTAACTAGTTTGAATATTACATTACACGAACCTCATGTATCAGTAGGAGCTTCAGCAAGTGATCAGAAAGTTTCAAGTTCGATTCGTTGAAAATTAAAAACAAATAATATTTTGCTGTCTGTTTTATACTTCAGTTGATCGGAACTGGCAGTTAAAAAATAATGCTCAAATTTGTCTGGTAAAACTTTTATAACGTGTAATAACAAACTTGTAACAATAAGTAATATGTTTTTTTTCACCATGTCCGCTCCCAACTTGTATCAATTGGACTCCTCACGGAATTTATGTCAATATTTTTTTTTCTACGAGAACTGCTTTTTACTCAGTTGCTCACCGTCTCTTTATTGAAGAGATTAGGGATTGAAAAGATACGAGGAAAGAACAGGACTAGAGGTTAGCTAATCACTCTTGCTACGCGCCGTTTATTGGGATCGGAAAGGTGGGAAGAGATTTTTAACAACACAAACATACATTGTCTTCGATCAGAATCGATTTACCGACTTAAAAATTTACTCACACCGCAACTTGAGCCCGGGCGGTCAGTCTCAGAAGCAATACGGACCGGGCTATAATATAATATACTCTTACTCTTAAATAAATAAACATATTTCAATTTTAAAACAAAATAATGTAGAATACGTTAAACATTAACAATAAATATATTTGCCAAATTGGGTAGTAACAAAAAACAGATATCAAAAGTATTTTAATTAAACAAAAGATTCTGTAGAAAAAGTAGTAGTACAGAAATAAAAATACGGTTATTTGGAAAATAGTCTCGTAAGATTATCTCGACTTGTAAAATATAGGGCCTTTCCCATGAAATTTTAAATGATCCAGTGCCCGCTCAGGTGCTAACACGGCTATGAAAGAAATAAAACCATACGACCCTAAAGCCTATACAAACAGGATTGCGAATAAAAAATTGAAAACCCTGCAAATGCTTAACGTTAACTGTCTATTCACTATCGCTCTGCTATTTCGATCTTTGAAAAGGTTTCATAGTACAGAATGTTTTCTCAAGTAATTCCTGCTTTCCGCTTTTAAATAAATAAAATGGAGTTATTATTTCAAAGCCATCCTGCCGCACGCAATACTCAATACGTAAAAATCTTTCACTATTGCGAGTTTTTCTACAAAATTATATTACTTTAACAATTTGTACGAATAAAACTGTATTTGTCATTTTTTTTGTTGTATAAATACGTTCGGTAAATATTCTCTGCAAATATTGTTTTCCGGTACTACTGCCGATATTTATTCATGCAATACAGAAGAAAAAATATCATTTATATTTTACCGTGTAACACTCGCACACATGTAGAGCATATTTCCAAAGATGGTTTTTGTTATTCGGATGTTCACTATTCTCACTTCTTCCTAAAATAGTATTATCACAATATTTTTGAAAGACTCTATCAATATATATTTTTCACTTTTAAAATAGATTTATTTATACATTCTAAATGTATTTAATATTTCCTGTATTTCTAATAACATTTATAAGTTAATGTATATTTTACCATGTCCGCTCGTAATGTTGAGAATATGTGATTTATGAGAACTTGCTGTTATTCGGTTGATCACTATTTAACACGTAAAGCGCTTTTCTGATTGCGAGCTTTTACCCAAAATGTTATTATTAAAACAAGTTTTTTAAAATTGAGCCCATATTTCATTTAATTTATTTGTCATACCTTATTCTGTCGGGCCGGCGATCTATGTAATTTCAAGCTCATTAGAATTATTGATTTCTATTCTAAGGCATGAATGTCTGTGCTGTCTAAAATTGTCTCCCACGTTCATCTAATTAGCTAATCCACCACACATAAGCCCAGTACTAATCATATCCTTTCTACCCATACTATCATAAAAAAAAAGGTTTAGCATCTTACTAACAAGCAGTTCTCGTATAAAAACTAATGTTGAGATAAACTTCATTCATATTCCGTATGCACCACATTGAAAGTGGACATGTTTGAATTTCTAATAATATATTTCCTATATAAAATTTAAATAATTTTCATTTTTTATCGTATTGTGACACGTGTTCCCCCTCTTTCAGAAGCATCTTCGGACTTACTATCGCAAAGTTTGCTTAAGTAATAAAAAAAAAATGATTTTTATATTATTTAATTACAAAATGAAGTGTGAGATTTTTCCCTTAAATCAAATAATCAAAGTTATTTCAAATTTTATATTAAAATGAATTTCCACAAAGTTACCGCTGAATCCATCGAAAGTGGAATATTTATATACTCGCAATGTGTAGCATAAAATAAAGACTTGATATTCATAGATAAAACAATTCTGAGATCTTTTGTCGTTCAGTTTTTTAGGAATAGCTTGTTCACTTAAATCACTTTTTCAAAATCTTTATTTTTGAAATTGAGAATGACTTGGTAATTCTTTTTTGCATCACAGCCATTCAAAAATTTGGACAACAATTCATTCCTTTTTGTATAAACGCATTATAATGAAATAAATTAAGCACAAAATTCTTACTCTACCTCCACATATCACAATGATCACTACCGTTATTCAATAAACTGGATTAACCCTCATACAAAATGATTTAGTACATTTACTACATAAGTACCACGTATTTGGTATAAATACTTTTGGAGTATTTGTTAGAGCAATTGTATTTATATCGGCCAATTTTGTGTTTCTATTGAAATTACTAATTACATCAACTGTGATGGTTCAAATGTGATTATTTTAATAATAGCTGTGGCTTGGAAAGCCAAATTAATTATTTTAAGCTAGGTATATTACGATAGTAGAATTCAGGTATTTACAAATACTTTTAATTAGTTTTTAAGTCCGAAAACATTTTCATTTGGTTTCAAATAATACGATGAGACTAACAAATTTTGTTTAAATTATGTAAAACTTTTTTTTATGTTGTACTAGAAATAATTCTTGATCCAGAGTACTATTCTTGTGAGTGTTGCTTTATGCATACAAAATACCATTAAATGGCTTTGATTCTTTTAAAAAAAACTAGGCTTTAAAAGTGTTTTATTGTTAAAATTTTTATAAAATCGTGTCTCCGTGTATTTATACAAAACACTTCACAGAAAGGAAAAATTGCCGTAAACACACTTCCGTAATGTTTAATACTCCAACAGTTCGAGTCATAAAACATATATTAAAAAAAAACTATAGACCACAAATACGAGAAAAGTATTCGAGAAGCCTTTGTGAAAAACTCTCTGCAAATAAATTACATGTTTTTGCTTTCATGGAGGTTGCCATTTGCGGAGTTACGAACTTTACATTTTAAGCCGACAAAATTAAATATTCAAATTTGAAGCTTTCTTTGTTGGTTAAACTATACCTGAATTATTTATAAAAAAAAACCAAGGGTTCGATAATTGACTGGCATTCTGACTGTTCGATGGATACCTGATATAAACATAAATAAATTCGTGCTTTCTTAATAAAATATTTAGAACTCAGATATACTAAAGACAATTTTTTTATCTAAAGCTGGAAGATATGAACAACCATTGATGTATCTAAAAATCAATTTGGTTTACGAGAACCGATTACGTTTTAGCCGTTTTACCTCTCTTTTTCATAAAAGTTATGGAATAAAGATAAGAGGCACGAAAATAAGTACAAGGAGTGAGCTAATCAATAAATAATAATAAGTAGTAGAAAACGTTCTATTTTGAGGATCTGGTAGGTGGAAAAGTATCCTTTATTTTATAAACACCAATTAAAAAAGTCTTTTATACGAAGACTCCAATCATTCAAAATTTAGATAAAGAAGTACCTAGGGTCGCAATTCTTAACATATAATTGAAAATATTAATAAACAGGCAACAGACTGATAATAATGATAAAAAATATTCAGACTGATTATAAAAATATTTCAGCATATACCATACATGTAAAAGAACATAATCCCCGACTACCAAAAATTGACCGATAGCACCTTAAAAGTGATAAATGATTTTCATACATGTACATCATATTAACAATTAAAACGCGATGATTTTAGTTAAAATAGAACTAACATTTTATTTAGCCTTTGCCGCAATGCGCAACTGTTATTGTTTCAGTTTAAAATTAGTTATGTGTGTTTTTTTGTATGCAAATACGATTGATGTATCCTATCCATATTATGATATCAATTAATCAATGTATACATTTCAATGCAAAAGTTCCTCGTCCAACAGACTCTAGGATACATATTGCGAGTGAGTACAAGTTGTGAGTGCTTTTTTTTTACTTGAGAAAAATTCAGTTATGGTCATAATTTATTATTTTTAAAATAGATTATTTGACACGGTGAAAAAAAATAACAAACAATTTTAGTTTTACATAAACTATTTTATATATTGTGGATGGTGTAGTTATAAATAATTTCTATAGAACTAAGATACATTGTTAACTTTTTTTCACCGTGTTATAATGGAGTTCTACCAAGTAAATGCTAATTCAATCAAAAGATTATTTAACACAAAAAAGGACAAAGTCCCGTTTTTTACCTATTTTTAATTCCCCTGTAGCTATCTGTAAACTGAGCTGCTGAATAACAAGCAGCTATCACGGAACAATTTCTTTGAGAATGTTTTATATCAGAAACCAAACAAATGCATACAAAGACATAGAATTAAAAAGAATATGTTAACAGATTCTAGAGAAGTTGTTCTCAAATATAAATATGGATTAACTTTCGTAGGACTACCATTGAAAAATGACTATCAGGCCGAAGGGGGTAAAAAAAAGACCCCATTGTTTTGGCCTTATTGGCATAGACTGCAATGAAAAAATGATTGAATATGCTTTGACGTATATTTATACATCTTTCTGAAAATAAAATCATATAAAAATCCCTATTTTACCAATAATTATTCATATTTAAGTCGCGCTTAAAAACGACGACGTTTCCACTCCAACGCCTATGGCGGACTAACAATGAAGCCGGTGACTAACAAGCCAATAACCATGCACGAAGTCACATTACCTTATCTCTTATCTTATCGCTTATCGCCTTTTATTGTTGCCAGATATGAAACACTCCGTCCATGTTATCTATGACTCGCTATGGTCACGTTCTCTTATCGCTTATGGGCGTGAAATTTTATGTTAGCGCTTCCCAGCGATTGCTAACATCAACAATTAGACTGAAAATATCTGACTTCTTCTTTTTTTAATCGATTACGGCGCAACTTGCTAATAAATATCATATTTTTTTCTGCAAAAGGCGTAAAAAACTATGATTGAAGAATACCAAAAGTTTAAACATCGTATCACTAGTATTAAGATGGATATTTAAGGTAAAGTAGCTGTTGGGACAACATCTATACCGTTAGGGATGGCTAGGTTAAGTAGTAAATTAAGCTTATTGGTTGTATATTAGAAACAATATATATATGTATAATTTATTAATAAATGTTTATTTATAAAAATAAATTTTAAATCCATTTGTTGTGATTTTAAGCTCAATATCTTTAGACTTCAATAAGTCAATAACAACACGATACTTCATCGATAAAATATTCAAAAAACAAAATTGTGTTCTGTAACTTTGTCTGATTACAGATAAACTATTGATTAATAATCCAATTCATCAAATATGATTGAACAGAAATATTATTAGTTGTCTGGTAAGAGATTATGGCAAACTGATTTTATAAGGATTCTCAAACACTGATCCTTTCTTATATCCTATTATCGACATTAATTATTATTAACTCTATTGAATAAGCCTGTAATAATCAAGCTCATGGACCCCATTCCAATCAGTAGATATGTTAGAGTGTGCTAGGTATATTTGATATTATATATCAGATGATCAATCTCATTGAGAGCAAGATGTGTACCGTTTTCTTATAACGGCACAGCGATTATGAATATGACTTTTTATGTAAAAACATAAATGGGTTTCAATTTTTTAAATAATAACATAGCTTTTAAATTGAGGGAAAAAATGAGTTAATCGTTCTATCTATAATTCTATTCGACAACAATTCGGCTAGCAAAACTGTTAAGAATGCTATAGTGTACGCACCGTACTATGTTGGCTGGTAGTTACCCAATGCTTTCAAGCAAACTAGTCGTGTAGCTTAATGTAACACAGTCAATGTGACATAATCAATAACAATGTTATTGCTTTTATTTTTTACAAAAAAATGAGTGTTGCCGAAAGATTTGTATTTATTATTGGAAAGTGATTCCAAATTTTTCAATTATATTTCTAAAAATTCTCAATATGTTTTCGCACCCGTAGAATCGGTAATAGGTGTATACAATTCTAAATTCAGTTGATTATGCTCGCAATTAGCGAAACCGGTCCTGATCGTATATTTAATTTATATGTCGGAATAAGTACAAAGATGTCAATAACAATAAAAAGCCATGACAACACACCGGCGTCGATTTTTCTCATCTTATGCAAGGCTATTTGAAAGCTTGATATGTCATTCTAGTTTGAATCATTTAGTCAATAATTACATCAAGAACCTTCAGTCCAAATCCTAAATTGTATCATTTTGGGTGGATTATTTTGATGTTGTTAAATACAAGGGCTGTTTGCTTTTGAATTCATAATGTTTTTATATCACTTTATTTATAATATAATAGCACAAAAATCATAAATCCAAACAAAAAACCATTGTATGAATAACTTCAATTTGATATTATTAATAAATTAAGCAACAAACTACAATACAGCTGTCATTTGAATTGAAAAGATACCCAGATAATAGCCATTCTTCTTGATCATCATTAATTTATTTAGCGTGCTTCGAAATAATGTAACGTGAATGAAATAATACACATTTTAATAGTATGTAGCCTCAGTAATATCATATTATTATTGTTCTATTATTGAAGGGAAAAGGACAAGAGTAGTAAAGGGTATAACATTTTCCCTTTATGGCTCTCATAATTGTCTTTTTGTTGGTTATGTAAGCAATAATACTAAAGATAACACTCATTTTGACCTCCAGCTTTCAGCGCATAGTGCCAAAATTAATTACACCCGCCAGTTTAAGTGTTTAGAAACTTTTTTACTATTTTATTTAAATATATAATTTTGTTTTTAACAGAAAAGGGAGCGAAAAGTTAACAGTATAAATTACGAATATAATATGTATTATGCCTTTGTTTTATTTTCAGCAAACATGTACAGTGAATTCGGGTAACTTTGGACACAAATCATGTGCTTTTTTGTGATATTTTTACTTTCAGATATAGTAAGTTGCATTTTTTAGACTATTATGTGTTCTTACCACTTCCTTTATATAATTTTGAATACAAATATTATGAAAATACAATAAAAAATAACTTAAAACTGCTTTTACGGGCGGTACAATGTTAAATTTATAATTGAGTAACATTGGAAACCACCACTTTCGATGAGTGAATTTTAGCTGAATCATCCAGCTTGGTGACATTGAAATTTAAAGAAGGATAGTCTGTCAATGGAAAATATTAAAAAAAAAAAAAAAAACTTTTTGCCCATTCCCTATCCGTAACATCTGGCTTAAGCAAAGCTACCTGTTTCAAAAATAAAAAAAGTCGTACATTTTCATATTAAAATAATTTGAGAGGTGAATGTGGCTCTTTTTGTTGACCACGTAAATATAAGATAAAAGATCGATTTGTTATATTCATCAATCGCAAGAATGATCACGATTACTAGTCAGCAGAAAATACATAAACTGTACTTGTTCAAGTTTTGTCCAATGTTATATTGAAGTCCAAAGTTACCCGAATTGACTGTACATAAATCAAATGTGTACTTGAAATTGTTTAAATTTATATTTTTAGACGCACGGTTTTAAGCTGGTATAAAGGTAAACATAGTATATTTTAGAATATAATAAGAAATTAGTTGTTTTGAAGATTACATCTGATAACTTCCAGATTTCAAATCAAGTTATAATATCACTTTTAAGGAGTTCACTGACAATATTTGGTGGAATGGCTTTATAATAAAAATATATGATTATCAATTCAGTTGATAATGCTCACCATGAGCGAAACCGGTCCTGATGCAATGAATTTAATGAGGAATAAGCACTAAAAATGTGTTGTTATTTCTTTGTTAAATTGTAATATGTTTTAATGGCTTATATGCCGTGAAAATTTTTGGGATCATCAGTGAAAAAATTGTCTCATTAAAAATCTGTGTCACAGTGTACACGTCAGAATTATTGTAAAAAAGTATTTTTTAACACCCAGTAAAATAAATTCCACATAACATTGTACTACCTTCAATAACTTACTGATTGCTGATTAGTTGCGGAATGATGATGAGTTATTTTTGGTAAAGAATGTTCTTTACTTGAATAAATTTCCACCAAAATGGAATAGTACGTCCTTTTGTTAAATAATCTAGATTCTTATCAATACTAGCAATACTGCCAAATCGGTATTATTTTGGTTTGAAAATGGCTGAGCTGTGTCCAACATGTGCCAAATGTCGTACTTCAAAAAAACAAAATGATTAGGTTTTTAAACAAAAACTTACCGATGAAGGTTAATTTTTTTCAAACAATAATCTTTGATAAAAATAAATAAGTTTTATCTAGGTGATAGATTTGATAGATCGTTGGTGAAGATTTTTATTTATTCTCTCGCATATTGTTATTTAATTCCACAAAAAAAATTACATGTAAATGCAATCTCGCTACTTTTTTACGGTGCCGAGTGTTTGGAATTGGATATGAATGCGACAATATCAGACAATTTTGTTTTTATTGGTTTGTTTTTGTAAATTTTAGTAATATCAATATTATTGAATTCTGATTTCATATCTTTATTTCTCAATATTCTCGCTTTTTTTTAAATAATTTAAATGAATTCAAATGATGATAGTTAAATAAGTTGTATTTTTCTTAAATCAGCTGTTACTTATTGTAACTGACATAAAGAAGTTTGCTTTCATAACATATGAAATTATTTTGTAAGTACCTTTAAAGGTAACTAGTAAATATGACCAAGGTTTAAAATCATGAGGTTAATTTATCGCAATATGAAAAATTGTAAAAATATAAATATGTTGTATGAAAAAGATAAAAAAATGATGTTTCTATGGTCTGATTCATTGTTTATTTGTTATTTGTATTTAATCTTATATAATTTTTCATTTGAATTCTACGTTTTTTTCCAAGTAGGACATAGCCACCAGGAATTCTCGATTATTGTTAATTCATATAACAGTTATTTGGGTATGTACATATGCATAATATTCACACATACATACATATGTACTGGCTTTACTGGAATAATGATGATCTTTATCAGGTTTTCGATTTATTTTGAATTAAGCATTTATCATTTATTATTAGTCAAATGGTAATAGTGTGATTAATCTAGCAGAATTTAATACAAACATTGTATTATAACTTTGCTTTGATATTTTTTTGTATGTACATATATAACTTATAACTAATCTAATAAATAAATTATAATGAAATCTGCTGTCGACATATAATAAGAATAACAAATATATCACTTTGTTTTACTGATTTAATTCAATTTAATTTGAGGAAAAAAATATTTTATTAAATGTGTAAATCAAATTTTATGAAAGTTATTAAAAAAATGAGTTGACGTTGTGAACCTTGTTTAATTCTAAGAGTTATTTATATTATAAGATAACTGATATCTATGAATGAGAAATATTGATCAATGAGTTCGATAATTCGTATCAGCTTAGAGTTTTTGGAAACCAATATGTCTTGACAAGAATAAATTATTATTAAATAGTAATTTGAAAACGACAAGTGGCGAGCTCAAAACAAGTAATTGATAATGTGTTTACGTATGTTATTGTATGTCTCTAGAATAGCAAACCCCCGTGTCCTGTATAAGGGAAAAAATCCTACCCTTAATTTTTTAGATTTGAAATCATTATAAATTAAAGTATCTCGATAGAGTTTGTAATGAACATGCTTATCAAAAAGACAACATATAGGTAAGACAACTAGAGTGATAAAAAAATAATCAATTCTTAGTTAAAACTTGAGTTACTATTGTAATCTATTTCGCTAGAATTTTAAATATTTAAGTTGATAGTGATATAACTTTTTATACTATTCCAAGAACCGCAACATTTATAAGGGGGAATTTTTAAAAAAAACTTCTCAATTAAGAAAACTAGTTTGAATATTTTATTTGAGCTGAAATCGTGATTATATTATTATTTTTAAGAGTAAAAGAGTTTTTGTATTGGGTTTTGGTTTAAAAAAATTAAACAAATCTATTCAAAATTGATGTGAAATAATTAAGATTAAAATCGTCTCTCCGCTAAGCAATAATTAACGCCATACATTTCGCAAGGTTTCTTCACCTTGTCCAATATTTTAAAATAGCTATTTTCTTTCATAACTTTTCCTTTACGGTCCCAAAAAGCACATTCGATCCGGTGATATATTGTCACTAAGCTTCATTCAAAGATGGTGTTTGTATGAAGATTTATTGTATATATAAAATATGCATTATAATCACTATACAAATATCATCCTTTAATGAAAGTGTGGTGCATCCACATCACCGGATCAAAAGTTTTTTTACCGTAAAGGAAAGGTTAACGGGAGACACTCTAGTTTATTTTTGTAGTTGCAATATCTTGTAGTTGAAACATGCACTGTTTACGTATAGCTTCTAGGTTAGGGATACGAAACTGCCAGATATTCTAGGTTAAAAATCTTGAATGTCTGGCAGTTTATCTATGTGTTTGTTCCATGGCTATAAGACAAACACATGGACATGAATATGGGACTTGAACATGATTATGCGCCATGGACATAAAAATGCGATATGGTTATGGAGATATAGGTCATGTATATGATACACAGAAATGGATAAGAAACACAAACATGGATATGGGGCATAGATAAGAGACATGGATATGGACATGGATATAGGATTTGGACATAAAAAAAGCGACACTGATATGGGGATAAAGGACATGTAAATGAGACACAGGTATGGTTATGGATAAAAGACATGGGTATGGGACAAAGACATGGACATGGATATGGTCATGAATATAGACATGGACATGTATAGGAGACACAGCCATGGATATGGAATACAGAAATGGACCGACAAATCTATATGGGACCAAAACTAGGATATGGATAATGCGCTTGGAACATGAAAGTGTGCCATGGATATGATAATGAGACACAGACATGGATAAGTGACACGAACATGAATATAAGACAAAGACATGTATATGAGACACAGATATGGATATGGGCCACAGACACCATGTCCATGTCTTTTAACCATAACCATGCCTGTGTCTCATGTGTGTGTCATTAATCCCCGTATTTGTATGACATTTTCATGTCCAAAGCGCATATTCATGTCCAAGTCCATGTTTATATTTATTTTCATATCCATGTCTATTTCTGTGTCTTATGTCCATGTCCCTTCCATGTCTGTGTCCTATATTCATGTTTGTGTCCCATATCAATATTTATAACCCAAAACCCCATATCCATGTCTTTGTCTGAGACAAATATCCATGTTCATATCCCACATCTATGTCCATGTTCTATATCCTTGTTCAATCCATAAAATATTCAAAATCCCCATATCCCATATCCATATCCATGTACATGTCCCAAATCCTCATATCTATGTTTGTGTCCCATATGCATCCCTTATTTTTTGACAGAATTCAAATTTTTCATTTTTATTTCTACATAATGTCTTTTTAATTTTTTCATATTGGACAAGACGCTTGAGGACAGCTGATAATAGTCATAGCACAATGATGTCGATATTTACTTTTTTAATACTTTTTTCGGTAACTTTATTGAACAGATACGAAAAACCAACAATTTGTGTGTTGAGAGATATAAACACACACTTATTTATCATGCAAAAATAACGCAATCAAGAGGCCCTAAGTCCATTTTTTTCATAACCACTCTCGGGTGTAAATTTGACGCCATTTTTAAAGGGAGCATTTTTATGGTGCCGGCTATATTAATAACAATAACAGTGGGCATTGCGTAACCCTCGGGATAGTATTTGTTATTGTAATGAATGTCGTATGTCCCTGTAGGAACATATTGCGGTGACACGGCGCATGTATGCTCTATATTAGTACCACGGGTAATGTGTTGACCTGGTCATAGGAATATACACGATATTGTACATCCCCATTCCCATTTGAATTTGTACACTTTTTAATTTCAGTGGCGCATTCATGGAATTTTTCTCTAATGGTCATTCCCGTAAAGAATGAATACTTTCAGCTACGTTTGGTACAGCTTTTCAGCAAATTTACTTTCGGTAGCATAATTTAGTAAGTTTGTTCTGATATCTAATGCAATGGGTGCAAATTCCCGCAACAACTTCAAGCAAACTCTCATGAGTGTGTATTTATTTTAATTTTTGTCATAAGTTGTGCGTAATTATAATGTTGGATTTTGAAGACATATGCATATATCAGCATTGTTTTTACTAAATTTGAATTAAACACCTGTACTGTAAATTAGCGATACCAATTGAATATATTCCCGCCCTTTCTCATATTTCGATATTTATATAGTTGTTTATTATTCGAATATCATTAACTAATATGATTTATATATTCCAAGCAAATAGGTTTGTAAGAAATTTAATTTTGTGTCATGATATATTACATAACCGATTTTGTTTATTAAACGCTTCTCGTATGGTACTTAAAAAGTTTTCTGCTTCGGTGATGTCTAGTCATTACACATCATGTAAAGATGATGTTTTATTGTGATTTAAAGCCGAATAATCCAATCCGAACGAAGGACTAAGAGTTTCTGAAGTGCGCATATCACACGCCATCGAGTGGATGTGCGTATGCTATTGTCACGACGCGAAACGCGAATGAGCCTCTCTCTACTGCGTTGACATTCGTTTGTGATCTAACTATAAAATGAATCTATTGGACGCGTTTGATTGTGTTGGTGTGAATTTATCCCGGAATTTTGACAAATTCTCCGCGCTGCACCTGATGAGAGGTTATTAATATTATTGTTTTATTCTATCTTTATCTATCTATCATTTACAAATGAATCAGGGATTAAAATCTTATATCTAAGCCCAGCATTTCATATATTTATAATTATAATATGCAATGAGTCGGTGAAAAAAAGTCCGACTCCGACTCCAGTATTTACCAAAACCACGATTCCGACTCCGACTCCGACTAAAAAAAGGTTAATATCGTCACTTTTTTCCCTAAATTTCCTATTTATGTGTATTCAATTAAATATCAATCCTATCAAAGCGGCCAAAGGCCAAATTTGACATATTAAATGCAAAAATAAAAAGTTGAAACTTTTCAAAATTTCCGACTCCTGGTACGACTCCGGCCAAAACGCCGCGACGACTCCGACTCCGACTCCACAGCACCGGTTTTAACTATAAATTTAAGTAAAGGGACTACTCATATAAAATTTAAAATAGCTTTGATAGTAATTCCGAAGATGCCTCTGAAAAAGGCTAAACACGATTAGTAACACAATACGTGGAATAAACAAAGTTATTTAACATTTTTACTAAAATGAACTTCCACAAAGTTACCGCCGAATCCATCGAAAGTACCAAATTACTCATTTTAGACTCAAGAAGTCTACTGGCTTTAGTGGCTAATACAAAAATAAAGTTGAAAAGCTGCAAAATTTTTGTCCACCACTGTGTGGATACTTTTATGGAATCGTATAGAATTCGCAAGCTTCCGAAAAAATAGGCTTTATGATGTTTTTATTTTGGGTACATATGAGGGCGGTTTCATATTTATGTCTTTCATAAAACGCAGCAACAGTTAGTACTTACACTTATATTTTATTTTTATTCTGAATGTACCTACACCGAATGTAACATAAAGTCAAAAAACGATAAACGGAATATGACGGACAGATCATATTGGTGAATTTAAGGGACCTGTTAAAATGTATCGCAACAATAAAAGTAACGCGTTATCAACTTGTTTGACCACGTCCACATATATTAGGAACATTTGGGTTCATGGTGAGCTTTTTCAATAAAAGTTATTTTTGTGGTGAACCGGTGAAAATCGAGACACGAAAATTGTAAATTTCAGTCATACGTTACTGAGACATTTTTGACAGTGACTCAATGACACTTGATATAAACAGATGCTGTAAGCTGAGAGGATATTTAATATACTGCCGTTCCAAAAAAGAAGGCAGTAATTCGCAAAATATCTGAAATTGAGTTATGAATGCCGTTTGCTAAATATTTTTGAAAGTTTTTATGCTCACTTTTTATCACTTTTAAGGTGTTCACTGTCAATACTTGGTGGAAAGGCATTATAATAAAAATAATAATACATTTTTAGTACTTTTTCCACATAAAATTTATTTGATCAGGACCGGTTTCGCTCATGGCGAGCATTGACAATGCTGTTCACTGTCAATACTTGGTGGAAAGGCATTATAATAAAAATAATAATACATTTATAGTACTTTTTACGCATAAATTTTATTTGATCAGGACCGGTTCCGCTCATGGCGAGCATTGACAATGCTCGCCATGAGCGAAACCGGTCCTGATCAAATAAATTGTATGTGTAAAAAGTACTAAAAATGTATTATTACTCACTTTTTATGTTGTATAATAACTAAAATAATCAATAAATAATCTTTTCTGCAAAAAGGATTTCTGCTAAAAGTATAAGAATTTATTAGTAAAAAGGCAGCAGTGAGTAAATATCGTTATTTTTATATGGACCCCAATCCCAAAAGGATGAGAAAAGCATTACTTCTCAAATGCTGGTCCGTGGAAATATAACAGTTAGCCGGCGAACAATAGGCTGGTCAGAGTTCAATAAAATAAATAGTAAACCAAAATGAAAATGATAGAGATATAGAGTCTCAAACTTTGAAAAGCAAAATTTCTAGATTTGTATTGAACCACCCGCCTGAAATGTTTAAGTGTTATAGTTTTATAAAACAAGATTCGAATATCTACTTAGACCTTTGAACACCTTGAACGATATCTGATTTGATAGAATGTAGAATTTTCGATTGAAGCATTGTATGAATACATTTTCAATAAATAATTAACATAGATAACTTTATCATTCCACGTAATATTAAATTAAGAATTCGTGTCATCCCTGCAAAGGTCACAAAATAAAACTTACCGTCGATAAATTAACAAAAATTCTAAGCATTCCAACATAAAAAGGATACCAAAAACTTAGATTATCTGGAAGAATTTGTCGTTACGAAAACACAGTTATTTTAATTTGCTCAGATTACAATAAAATCTTAAATATTTCTACCTCAATATATGTAACTAAATAAAATTCTCATTTCACGTTGAAAACTATGTAGTATTTATGTAGACATGAACTTTAAAAATAAAACTTTATTGATAGTTACAATTTAATTATTTTTATAAAGATAGAATTTTACAAATATAGCTGTTGGTCTTAAAGAAATAGTGAAGAAGTTTTGGCCAATAGGTGCGATGTTTTTTATATTTACTATTATTATAATATCGTTATTATTATAGGTTACGATTTGTGGATAGTAAATTTGATTTCCAATGAATTGATTCACACAGAATTGAAAAGTATTTAGCTAAAACGCTAAAAATGAGTTAATCGATAGTAAATTGATAGAAAGATCTTAACTATGGTTGAGGGCACAAATATCGAAGGTCCAATTTTGAATGTTTAGGGAAATTTTACGATTTGATATTCCGGGATAATTCAGTTTTTCAAGAAAATTGATGTTCATCGAAAATGTATTATCTATTAGGGTTATAATATTTGAAGTGAGATCTTCTAATACTGAAATTTTTTTTTTTTTATTTCATTATGCGACTGATTAGACGAACAATATACTTGATTGGAAACATATACCTCTAGTATTATTCATTTAAATTAAATAACTTCTTCTTAAATATTTTCTTTGTCCGTATACTTTTTTGCAGGATAAATATTTAATGTAAAGAAGCGATTTATATGTAAACTTAATTTTGATAAAAACTGGACTATAATATTTTTGCACTGAGAAATCGATACCTGACAGCAGTTGTAAAAAACTGCAAATAAATTACGTTATAATTGAAATAAGTGTAAATTTATGTAAGGTACTTTATTTTGAATTCGACTACAAAGAAGTGTTATAGAACAGCACATAAAAAAGTATAAAGATTTTGTGTTTTTGGAAACAAATTGCCAAGAGGAAGAAGGAATGTTGGAAGAATTCTGAGGAAGCGGTGACTCCGGCCACCGGCTAAAATAAATGCCTTTATCTTTGACATGTCTTCTGTTAGTTTTCACAGCCCTATAATTCATCTTAATTTACATTTAAAAATTTCAACCTAAAATATCCTTAATGAAAATCTAATGGCAAAAATCAAACTGTACAGAATAAATATTAATTTCAAATCTGGTAAATACAGCCAGTATGTTATTTTATTTGTAAAAAAACTTCCATAAATCAAAATCAGTAAGTTATAAAAATGTTTTCTCTTTGCTATATTTGATATTTAAATATAGAACAAAATCCCTTCCAAGAAGGCTAATTTTATATCGAAACAAAAGTTTGTTTTTAAAACAGAGAATTCGATTATACTGCTTTTAGTTAAACTTCATGTTACATAAAACAACATATGTTAAGTCATAAAGTAAATACTTTGCCATCTAATTTTCCGGTCTAAAATATTTATATACAACCATTTTAGAGAAAAAAATGTTTTCCATATTTAAATGTCTTTCCACCCAGAATTTTTGACAGTTAACGTCTAGAATATGAATCATAACATTTAAGCCGTCGTTGATAGTAGAATATATAAGATAATAACAGTGACTTTATTTTCATATATTTTTATCATGTTTGAGAACTAAAATTTAAAATTTTTAATTAAATACTTATTACAATAAGATCTATTTAAAAATACTAAACTTTGATGGTATAAATATACAAATTCAAGTTTAAATCTCTGGTACTGTGATTGGTTTTAGACGAGTTTCACTGACTGTAATTTTACGTAATAATGTGAAATTGTAAAAGTAAAATGAACTCTTTTTGTATTTCACGGTTTTCTTATAAAATAATTAAAATTTATGGTATTCACTAACATTAAAATTCTCCTATGATGTATTTCATGTTTTCGCTGGCTTTCAATTTTACACTTAAATATAAATTATCCTTACTATTTCAATGATTTTTAAAAAATATTGTATGATTTTATAATAAAATATTAATGTATGCTAGATGTACAAATAAATAACGACAATATCTTGTAATTTTCACATTATTTTAAGTTAAGAAAAAAATCAAACGGAAAAGGGTGGAGGTTTCTGAAGGTAAGCTTTTGTCGTCTTTTAACCTCTAACTGTTTCAAAGTGAAAACTCGAATGAAATAACTATAACAACAAACAATTTCACACTTTTTCGAACAACGCTGTGGCTTTGTAGAGAAGTCACACTTTGGAAACGTGTAAAAAATGAATTAAATACGTCTTGGTAGATTAATGAAGGATTCCGGATAAACTTTTTACAGAAAAGTGGTAAAAGGATATCAAGAAGTAATTTTTAAAATGGAATACTTTTGAAATATAGCTACAATTATTATTGTGTTGTTTTGTTGAAAACATGCATCTATGAATCAAACGTTTATGTAATACATAATTTATCTAAGTCAATGACTTGATTGGTGCACTATTAGGGTGTTCACTGTCAATACTTGATGGGATGAGAATTATAATAAAAAGTTATTTATGTAACATAGCAAGTATTTCTACCTATTGATATGGAAAGAGTCGTATTTATTATACTTTTTTTTTAGTCCGAAACAACGCACAATAAAATAATTCTACCAAATTGAAAATTTTACTGTTATTATGTAAAGTGGTTGAGATTATGTGGGAAGCAAATCTTAAATGTATTTTATAATTTATTTCCTGTACAAAAAATTGTATTGCATGCTTTGTTGTAATAACATGAGAATACATATATTGCACTGAAAATTGAATGAGAATTGTCAAAAAAATATTTAATTTGTATTTAGATTAGATTTAGAAAATAGTGTTCACTGTATTCACCATTTTGGATAAGCACGTCTATTTCTTCTAAAACTAAGTCTATATTTTGCTCAAAATATGATATAATAATGGAAATCTTTCAAGTTAAACTGACCCTCTATTATAGCAGTGTACAGTGGTAGAAAACATTATATAAAAAACGTTCTAAAATCGTACATTACTGTAGCATTTTTTGTGTAGAGGACTTCTCAAATAGTGTAGACCCCTTTTTCAAATGTAATCGTGGAACGGCCCGCGGGTCATGAACAACAGAGACAACACTCGCGACAAAGGAAACACACCTGTTACGGAAAGAGACAAGTATATCTACGACAGATTTTTTCGAAGCACCTGAGAAATTTTTCAAAAAACTCAAGCACATTATTTTTATGCACGGGGACATCTAATTGGGAGCTCTTTGGGGTTTTACTATTTTCAATTTGAATAAAGTTTGTAACACTATTCTATAAACCATGTAAATATAGCTTCTTTAAGCGAAGGAAAATTTCATAGTCACGATAGAAGACATTTTGTTTAGTTTCATTATATTATTTCTAACTTTTAAGATGTCCACTGTCAATACTTGGTCGAATGGCTTGATATTAAAAGATAATAACACATTTTTGTACTTATTCCACATAAGGTTAAATAGCATCAATGCCGGTTTCATTCATCGCGAGCATTATCAACTGATAGAAATACAAAATAAAGCGTTATTTATACAAACAATTGGTAATACATACAAATATTTAAAAAAAAAATTGAAACAAAAATAAGTATAATTCATCATCAACTAGACTATAATTAAAATGATTATGACCTCTTAGCAATAGAAACTACTGAATTAAACATTAACTAAGTGAGAATTGATTAAGGATATAAAATCCAGCATTTTTAACAAAATCTCATTTTATACTGTACATATTTGTTAGATCTGTGAACATGTGATCAAATAGATTAATCATAAATAAACCCTTCCAAAATTCAAACGTTGAACGCGGCTATGTATTAGTTATTAATGTGAAGTACAATCATCGTAAACGCTTGCAGTGCTATTTTATCCAATCTTTCTAAGAAATTAAGAAAACGAACATGCAGTTTTAACATCGGAATATTTATGACAAAAAAGTTGTTAGTTTGCTGGCGTGTGAAGTCTTGATAGTTAAAAGATACTTAAAAGTGACATGATAGTATGAAGATCTCTTATAGGTTTACAAAATTCAATTACTTCGCGTAAAGTTTAATTCGTTTCATGCCGTGATTATTGTTTCTACAACATTTTTATAGGTAGAAGGAATAACCATATTTTTGTGTTTGATTAGTTTCTGTAGCCTCGAATTTTATTTGTGATCAAAATATCAGAAAACAAAGGTAATTGATTATGTTTTGGCCACAATCTCCCTAGTGGAAACATACGTTTACTCGAATAATATTTTTGTTTTTGAAAAACAGCTGGCTTAATAGTGATGATATTATTTCATATAAAAAATTGTAGTTATACAATAAAGATAAATCGCTTTTCATATCCGACAAATCGTTGATTTTAATTTGAAGATCAGCATAATTTTGTGAATTTTTAATTTGCTTATAACTAAAATGCTTTAAGTTGGCGACAAGAAAGACATTTTGCTATCCCGAAATGTCCTGAAATCTATTTTTTACTCTCGTTTCGGAGAATATGTTGACTCGATACTTAGTATTTAATAGTATAAATATATTCTTTGCAGGAGTAGTTTAATTTTCATTTAAATAAAAATGGAAGAAGAAAGTAAGAGAGTTTGATCAATAAATGAGCTTGATCAATAAACTGACTGAAAAATAAATAAGGAATATTAGTTGAAAATGACAAAAAGAAAATTGTGTTCAACAATATATCCGTTTTAAGCATTTTATTTTACTACCGAAACTGTTTGAATATTTAAACATACTTTAATCAGAATGCAAACAACAAAACCAAAAAAATGCGGCAAGGCGGTTGCACAATGAAAAGCTTCTCATTCGAAGGACCATTTAAGTGAAAATTTAATACGAATGGTAAATACTGAGTGTGTTGCCAACAAACATTTATAAACAATGACAACTTTGGCAAATGCTTGCATCTTGCAAAGTTACTTCCACAGCGTGTAACTGTGAACTCCATGTAAGAGATGCATCGGAAACAACATAGAGAAACAAATTAACAGTTCTTTATCACATAGTTTGAAGATTATTTATAAGGTATTCTTGAATTTAGAATAGTTTGAATTTGACAATTTTTAAGATTCGAACAATTTTGTTAAATTCGAAAAATATGTGGACCCAAACTTTTTAAATAATAAAAGTCAGTTAAATTAAAAATCTTAAGCCCTCATTAAATTCGTATATTTTATAAAAACGGATGGTTTTTTTTATGTATGTTTACAATTTCAAGAAATCGTATAGTCTTGAATACTAACAATAAATCGTTCAACAGTAAAATTAAGATATAGAATACAAATTTTATCGTCAGCATTCGATCCAACAACGATGCTTCAAAAAATAAGGCAATCAGTGTTACTGAGTATATAATATTATAATTATTAATTGCAAATAAGAAAATTATATTTGGAAACTGTAATTAGATACTTTTTGACATTTTGAAAGTTTTGTTTCATTATTGCTATGTCTTTTACAATGAAGGGTCTGTAACTCCACTAAACTTTTTTCCTTCAGTCAAAAGTAAGACTACTAAGCGAAGTAAGGAATTCATAGATAGTATAGATGAGTATCTGAAGCCAACTTCCATGAAACTATTTCAAACACTCCTCTTTCCCAACTCATAATTAATGGACAGGGAAGCAGAATTATTGTGGATCAGTTTTACGATCCATATACATCCTGCTGAACATTTAAAAACAAAGCACTTTATTACGGTTGTCTTACAGGGAACATTGCCGTTCATTTTTCTCTCTCTTTTTCATCTCAAATAACACTTTTACTATCGGTGGTTATACCTACATACACATGATAATGTTGTTAAATTTTCTTACATTTTTTATTTTTTTCATCAATCGGGTAACGAGGCGTATACTTATTCCAATTTTATAATGGAAGATTTTCACTACTTTGCTCATTAAATTATAGTAATAATTTTTTTTAACCATGTCCGCTCCCAACGGAGAATATGAAATCCTCACGGAGTTTATCTCAACATATGTTTTTCAACGAGAACTGCCTGTTACTCAGTTTCTCAACCTCTCTTTTTCGAAGGGAGTAGGGATGGAAATGATACTAGGGCTAGGACAGGACAAGTGATTAGCTAATCGCTGTCACTATGCGTTACTTTTTGGGATCGGAAAGGTGGGAAGGGATTGGGATTTTCAACAACACAAACACCCATGCCTTTGAACAGATTTATCGAAACTGAAAATAAAGTCCGCTCGTACCAGGAATCGAGCCCGGGCGGTCCGGCACGAAAGTCAAAGCCGTTGCTACTGCGCCACGGACTGGACGGATTTTTATTTTTAAGTTATATTTTAAAAATTAATCGAGCGTACAGTAATTTATTTTAGAATCCTCGCTTTTCATTTTGAATTAAATTACATCAGTAATATATTTATGAAATATTTATAAGAAACAATAAAAACTTTCATCTATTTAATAAAATACACTTGTTTCTATTTCTCACGAAATATAATGACTTTTTAAAATTCCAATTGAATGTGGCTTAATTCAGCTCGATAAATCCATTTACAGGTTACGAGATAAGATTCAGACTGGCGACGATAGTTCTATATTTGTAAATGAATTGTTACCATTGATGTATTGCATTACGTTTTGACAATCATTTTGTATTCTATGAAGGGACTTCAATGAGCAATGATATTCAAAGTCTGTCAAAGAGGCATTATTAGAAGTCTATCTATCGCTCTGTAATAACCAAATAATCAAATTTTCAACATGTAACCTAATAACTAGACCCCGAGATGACGCTGATCAATATTCAAAAATAATAGGATAGCGCGGGAATTGTGCTTAAATTATAAGTGAAATTCGAACGCCGAGCAAGCTTAGTTCCTTAGTTACCCGTGTCACGATTTCGTTTCAGATGCTTGTGTTTCTACCAAGTCGTGACAACTACTCCTCGCGCTACTTTGCTCCAGGGTTAGACTTGAAAAGAGAAATGTGCCAATCCAAAAATTCCATTCGGCTGATATTGAGGCAAAATGAGAATATTGTTAGTTTTAAATAAAAACACATTTTTTTGTACTTCCTACACACATTATTTTATTTTAAAATCATCAAAATGATCACGATGAGCGAAGCCGGTACTGATCTTCACCAAAATGGTGACAGCAATATTGTCTCACTTTAAAGATGTTCACGGTAAATACTTAAGGCATTATGTATATTGAAAAATAAAATGACTTCTTAAATCAGGACCAGTTTCGTTCATCGAGAGCATTGAACAGATTATTTAGACTCTGATTCCATTGAAAAGGATCGCTATGATACATAAAGGTCCTAATCTAAATAAATTTACTGTGGAATACCTAAATACATTTCAATTAAAATCGGACCGTTAGCACATTAAAAGAAAGACATGTTCGTGACAAACGTTTGATTCTTGATTCTTGTGAGTCATGTAGGATTGTGGATATGAATGGTAATTGTCAATTTGAAGAGCCAGCCTGCCAATCGTGATATCCGTGATTGTTCACACTTCACAGATATTGCTTTCCGAGTGGTCGTGAGTGAGATGACGCGAGTATTTATTTTTTAAATTTCAGCGTTGGTTTTGTCTTAACTTGCTCAGACAACCCAGTCTATTCTAAAAGTTTGTCTTAAAATAATTATAGCCAATGGAGATGAAATATTTGACAGAAAAATTTTCCATATTTTTAAAACCTACAAATGTAACAATAACAAATATTTTACTTTTAATAGAAGCCTCAACGACAGTTTATTTTGAACTAACCATCACCCTATTTGAGAACCGTAAGAATCTTAAATCTTAAGGTCTGAGAAAAAATACTTGGTTGTATGCACTTAAATGTACATTAGTAAAATCATTATAATAAATAGAAGAACTTCTACGAGTTGGCGTTTGATTCGATATACTTTCTAAAAGACACGAGAGACTATGCAACTAACAATTTTTTTGTACTACTTTCTAAGTGTATGTATTCTCTTTGACTTCTAAATCATCAAGTAACAAACTTCGTGTCAGCAAAATGGTTGTGATATATTTTCATATTTCACAATGCAGCCCTGCATCTCGCTTTTACATAGCCGATTCTTGTTCGGCTAGTCCAACTTCGGCCAAACACTAAACAAAGTGAAAAGGCTAATGGAGGTAGTAATCTATTTCATTAAAAGATTCGTCTTTGCATACGGCAAGAAACTTCTTCAGAGAAGATGACGCGGATCTTCTCATTGCATGCTAAAGTCTGATGTATTTAATTGAGAAACACAAACTTTCTTCAGTTTACACATACAAACTTCCGTATTCAATATGTTAGTATAAAGAAACAAATGTTGCTCATTTCAACTATACAGTATTTCGTGTAATCATTCTAATGGACAGACCAAGAGAAATACCATTTAATTATATTTTATTTCTCAGTCAATACTTTTTCAGTTCAATAAATAATTAGCAGTCGGCAGCTTTGCAGAGAATACAACGCGACCTACTTACTGAAAACCCGGGGCTTAATACAGCTCACACTTTGAGCAGGCAAAAGAAAATCTTTTTTCCGACGTTCTCATTGCCCTCGTGCTTTCTTTGCATTTCGTATTTCTCATTGACGAAAATTTTTATCGGAGTCGGTATGCAGTTTTTTTACGTTTGATTTTCGCTTTGAGATTTCTGACTTATTGGATGGTATAACTACTACGGTTGTGCCGTAATCAGCCTGGAAAATCTCAATCTTATGCATGCACGCAGTAGTACATAAACTTTTCATCTATTAATGATTATACCTAAATACTACGCGATAAAGTAAATAATGAATAGTTAACCAAATTCATTTTACTTACATTGAATATACTATTTTTTTTTTTTCGTATTTTCAGAAAAAAAATTGTCATTTTTTTGACTATAGCGTTCTTCCGAGGTTGTATTTGATATTGTGTTAACCTACTAAAAATATGGTTATGAATGGAATATTTACCGTAATAATTATTATGCATTATATAAACCAGTTCATACCTAGTCACATTAATATTGAGAAAAGCATTTAACAATTGCATACAACGATTTGTTAAAGAAGTAATCACAATTCAAATGGTTTTGTAATTTTACTGACAAATCTCGTGTCACATATGTTTGTGGTCGAACTCCTCCGAAGCGGCTTGACCGATTTTAATTTATTTTTTAATGTATATTTTTTAGATATGAGAAAAGGTTGGAGAGTATATTTCATACCGCTAGGTGAAGGGTGTCTATCCAGATTATTTTTTTCAATATTTTTGACGTCCGTCGTTTTATTTATGTTGTTGAAAGACAGATGGCGCTACGTGCGCTTTGTCGGAAGAAGCGCGCGTCATTTTGACATTTTATTCGGCATTTGTTTTGTAGAATAGTGCGTGTAAAATTTTGTATGATTTATTTTAATCTATCTATTTGTGTGCGTGTATTACTGTGAACAACTACTGTTCGATATTGTTACCACAAACATGATTCATGGCCCATGCGGTGATCTGAAACGTGTATCGCCTTGCATGGCAGATGGAAAATGTACAAAGCGTTTTCCTAAATATTTCACCAACGACACGATCACAAATGTCGACGGATATCAAAAATATCGTCGGAAAAACACTGATAATGGGGGAAAATCGTTTACGCTAAATATCAACAACGCAGACATTGACATTGGCAATCGTTGGGTGGTACCATATTCGCCTCTGCTGAGCAAAAAAATCAATGCTCATATAAATGTTGAGTTCTGCAGTTCGGTGAACAACATTACATACATTTGCAATTATGTGAATAAAGGCAGCGATATGGCCGTGTTTCAAATTCAAAATACCGATGTGAATGCTCCTCGATTGAAAGACAACGACGAAATAGTCTGCTACCAAATTGGCTGGTACATCAGCTCCAAGAAGCTTTCTGGCGTATCGTTGGTTTTCCAATTCATGTACGGGACCCAGCAGTTATACATTTAACCGTCCATCTTAAAAACGTCCAGCGCGTATTTTTCACTAACGAGACAGTAATTGAGCATGCCATAAATGCACTATGGCACACAAACATTATCTTGAGGCGGTGAACAAAACATTCAAAGATATAAAAAAAAATGACAAAGTATTTGGCAGCACTCTGTTACTCCTTTAATGTGATTGTCTATGAAAATACTGGATGTATGCCCACTAATTTCTGCACAATCTTTGGTTCGCAAAATACTCTCATTTACCGCATATTTTCCGATGTACGCACACAATACATAAATTATGCGTAGCTGGCAGAGAGGGCCATTTTGGCAGCAAAAAATGTGGACGTCAGCGATTTAAGCTTCAAGATACAGCAGTCGTTGCCAGGCGACTTGATATCATACAAATCGATCGATACAGTTTGCGATGCCAACGAAGCTGTAAATTATCCCACAGAGTTTTTGAACTGGATTTTCCAGGCATGTCACCACACCTTCTACGACTGAAAGTTGGATCTCCGGTTATTTTACTTTGGAATTTGAACCCACCACGGCTGTGCAATGGCATGCGATTGGTCATTAAAAAAATTATGAAAAACATAGAAGCCACCATTTTGAATGGCAACTTCCGAGCCGAAAATTTTTTGCTGCCACGAATTCCAATGATTCTCACAGACGTGCCAGTTGAATTCAAACGCCTTCAATTTCCTATTAGATTGGCATTTGCAATGACAATCAATAAGTCGCAAGGCCTAACGATGTCTTTTTGCGGCTTAGATTTGGGTACACCATGTTTTTCACACGGACAATTATACGTGGCATGTTCTCGCGTGGGCAAACCATCGAGCTTATTTGTGTTGGCTAAAGACGGACTAACAAAAATTTCATACACTCAATTGCTTTTCGAAATTAATATTGATTTTCTTTACTTCATTTTCCTTAAGGATAAAAAATGTATTACTTTTTTTTTAATTAACATTTAACTTATAATAGATCAAGCAATGAATATGTTCGTTACTTTTATGAAATACATTGTTTTGAGAAAATGAATGGTTTGTGTTTTTTGTTTTTATCGGCGGTCATCGTCAACCTCTTTCTGTCATAAATCCCATCCCCACACACGTACAAAACATTCGTTAATTTATACTTAACAACCAAAATATTCGCTAGAAATAATTTATATGGGAGAACAACGTTTGCCGAGTTAGCTAGTATTTATATAATATTATAATTAAACAATGTTCACTGAGTCATTTCTAGCGAGACAAAAACAATACAGTGAAACTCCGATTCTACGTTTTTCAAGGGACCGTATAAAACAAACGATTAATGCGGGAAACGATGAATGCGGGAAAGTTTTATATGTGAACTAAGTGCCGGGACTATAGAAAATGAACCCACCACGCGGGAAAACGTATAATGCGAGAACGTAATTTCAGGGTTCCACTGTACCAGTTTTCATTTTTTTATTTAAACTAAATTCAGCTCCTAACATTTTTTTTAAGTATCTTTCATAATTTTAACAGGAAAAATACACACACACTTTCAAGAAAAAAATTAAAACCTTATCACGTGATGTAATGAGGGACATTTAATTTTCAGTGTTTAATTTCGGGCGTTAATGGTGTTTGTCGTCATACGAACCAGAGCATGGGCTAACAAAATAAGAGCCTATACATTCAGGCATTTGTACACAGCCTTTAAAGCGCATCATAATAACACATCCCATATACATATTTTTGGCATATCTAAAATATGATAATTTAAAGATATCACTTTAATGCATTTAATTGATTGATTATCAAATGATAAGATACGGTTCTCGAATGCGTTTATGTGAGAAAATATATTAAGCCCCAGCAAACTATTAACAGGAGTAGGCAGTTTTTCAAAAGGTATATTAAAGGTTTCGATAAGTTTTATGTAGCTAAGCGCATGTCAAACCATTTGACGGCACGCGCGAAAAATGCTGCAGTTAATGTTAGAAAATGCTCGCTCATTGAATGAAAAAAACGTACGATCGGTGGTTTTTGATTTTATGATTTTATCAGGTATATTTCTTGAAAATTTTTTTGACATTTAAGCTTGCCATTATGTCAAATATTTTAAAACTAGAAAATCATCTGATGAAATCTCTACAAAAAATATTAAAACTTACTCGAGATTCACATTTTTCTCTCAAGTAGAAAAAAGTGCACATACATCCGTGTCAACGACTTCAATTAAGTCGGAACTCGGGGAGCTCAATTCAGCTGATCGCAATCTCATAACTATATCACAGAGGCCGTCGTCCGTTATATTAAAGGTTTTTCTCAATACATATGCATTATAATTTTTTAATAACAATACGTGGGTGACAATTCCCCAATAAATCGGCACAAGTATGCCTGACTAATGACTACGGACGTGCTAAATCATATGTTAGCATAAAATTTTCATGAGTCACACAATCCTAGCGTATGCAAAAATAAAATAAAAATACACACAATATGTCCGCGCTGTGGTTGGTAACATTAAAATGCCAACGGCCGGAAGTGACGCGATTACTGAAAACACTAAAAACATGTCGGTTTCGAAAACAAAAACTGAATTTAAAATCAACCTGTTCGAAAGTGCGAACTTTCTTTCGGCCACTATTATTAAATGGAGTAATTTAGAATACTCGGGTAATTCGAAACAATGAAATATTCAAAAGCTTTTGTAATATTACCACGAAAATGAACAAGTATTATTACAACTGACAAAATATAACAAAACGAAAGCATGATTTTTCTGTTTTAGTTAAATACGGATATTTGATAAAATTTTGCCGTAGGCTGATAGACCGTGGCTCGCGAACCCCTCGCGGCTTGAAAATAAAGCTTTCAATATCGAAAGAACATAATATTATAATATTTATGTGGAAAATCATTCATTTGAATGAATCTCATCAATAGTAGATTTAAAGCGGAATAGCAGCAATAATTTAAGGTTCAAATTATTTCTACGTTAATATATATTGTATGTCGGGTCCGTGGTGGAGTGGTCAACTTCGTTAGATTCCGAGACGGACCTATCGGTTTCGAGTCCCAGTACGGGCAGGACTTTTTTTTTTAAGTAGGGCTATTGATTATATTCGAAGGGTTTCCTATTTTTGCTGTCTAAAAATAACCCTATAAGCGGGACGTGGCCATAGCGAATAGTCAACGTATCCTTTCTATCCCTACTCTCATCAAGCCAAAGAGAGGTTGAGCGACTGAGTATCGAGCAGTTCTCGTAGAAACAAAGATACCTCAATAAGGAAGCCAATTGCTCCACATTGAGAGCGGACATAGATTTAAAAATCTGTATATACATAATTTTCTGTGAAATCATTTAAATTGACAAAAATTTTGACATACCAAGATATTTTATATCACATACATATATACTCAAATACATACAAGCATCATTTAAGAAAGCTTCTCCACTGCATAACGTGTTTTCAATTTACTTGTACCTAGGTACTAAGCGATTTCGTAAAAATATTTGTATGGCCCTTGTTAAGATTCTGTTCTATTTTGCCACTCATATTTGAATATTATAGACTAAAATTTTGACAACCACTGAATAGACTAGACAAATAAATTATATTTAAAAATATATATTTTTTTTTTTTTTCTTAAAAATATTTTAAATGAATAAAAATTTTGGCGGTTAAAAGAATTTCCTTAAAACTTTCAGATCGTGCGTATATTGTTCACACTGATTGAGTTCGCACGTTTATACATGTAGATTGTTAGAGAATGTGAAGTTATCGTTTGTAGATAATAATTTTTAAAAAAGTGCAAAATACTTTCATCCACCAGAATTGTGTAATACACGCTTTGGCATCACACCACCGTCAGATCTAAAGTAAGTAGGTAGCAGCCAGGGATCAGTCGAATAATCATTATAAAATCTACGACAAAAGTGATTATTTTTCATCATTTATGGTGACACCGCCCTATATGTAAGGTCATCAGAACTCTCTCGAACGATCTATTTGTCACCTCAGTCTATGAGTTTCAATTGATATCAGGAAATTAAATTCAGTCTAATAATACTCTATATTGAAATCTATAGCGATCCAATATAGAGTTATTTGTTTAATATTTGTAAAAGCGACATCCAGGCGCAACGACACCTGGGATTTATACGCATAGCTTTCTCACTCTAACTACCCCCCACAGCCCAAGTTTCCCGTTAAAATAAACAATATTCAGGACTCTAACTATCGCTCTATCCCTTTCGCCTGGGCTGCGTAAGATACGTGGTATTTCACGCAGCCTCCTCTAAAATGGTACCGTGGACGCAACGTCTGCTCCATTCGGACCGTGGCCTACGGAGGCGTCGCTCGCTACAACCGACCGATATGGGGTACATAAGAGCGGGTTTTTCAAATCGGTCTGCAGGTTTTGCGGAGATTGGAGCGTGCACTATACAGCCATATAAAGCTTTTAACTTGGTCGACGGCTTCGCCTCCCATAATTAAAGATTTGGATTAGTTGCCGTCTGCTCCCAAACCTATCCCAGTCAGAGACTAGAGCCCTGAGAAGCACCTGTGACATATAAATCTTGGTGAAAATCAAGTCTTGAGCAAGTTGCCATCAGACTCAAAATCTTCTTCTCCCCCTGGAATCCGCATATTCCCAATCCTGATATCGGTACCGCGAATCGCAAATCGTAAATTGTTACCCCGTGTCTTATGTGAGCGACGCGAACCGGCAAGCGAATTTAGGCGAATCCAGTCAATTTAAAACGTAGTTGATTAAAGGTCTTATGTGCCACTTCTGGCTAGCATGGCTAGCCACTTCGCAGTGCCAGGTTAAGGCGCAGCGATTTATCGCTGCTTGTTTTAGCTCCAATTCAATGTACCGTACCCTTTACGTACGGGGAGATATCGATCAAACTATTGTTTTAATATGCACTAATACACGTTTATCTATGAAATTATTAAGTTGTTTATTTATATAGTTATATTTGTTTGAAAGTACCATATCTAATACCAATGCCTTTCGTGCTGTGCATTTTTCACGTTTTTTTTGTTGCAAATAAAAAAAACGTGATTTTTTTTAAATTTCCACACGTATGTATATATCTAGATTATATTTGCATAGTTTATATTTAAAAAAAGAAATAATAACACATTTTTTAGTACTTTTTCCACATCTGATTTATTTCATCAGGACCGGTTTCGCTCATGGCGAACATTATCAACTGAATCATCAACTGAACATCAGTTGATAATGCTCGCCATGAGCGAAACCGGTCCAGATGAAATAAATCAGATGTGGAAAAGACTAAAAAATGTGTTATTATAATGCCTTTCCACCAAGTATTGACAGTGAACACCTTAATAGTTTATATTTAAAAAAATATTCATATTGTTATTTTATATTGGATAAGATTGCATTTTCTTGTCAAAATTAAAATTTATGCAAAAAAAATATGTATTTATTTTATCTTTACAATTTTTTATTTTTTTATATTGTTTTCATTGATTCCTTTAAATATAAACTGTTTTTGATGTGTATTATTTTATTTCAATGACTTAATTTGAGTAATGTAGAAAATATAATTGTTTTTGGCAACCCATAAACCATTCCCTTTTTTTTCGAAAATTCGGTCCGTAACCAAAGGGTCAACATTCATCATGTCGGGACGCAAACGCTTTTTATTTGAAAACTGATATCGTGAAAGAAGGTGTCGCGATTTCACAGCAAGCTACCTACCTATCGTTTATTAGAATAATATATCACACTAATCTTATATGTATATAAAACCGAAACGGCTATGTATGTATGTATGTATGTTTGTGGGTCGGGAATTCCCCTTTGCATTGTTGGGCATTGCTATAAAGTTGCCATAAAAACGAATATGAAAGAAAATATGTTTGAATTTTTATCGGCGAAGATATTTAGTCAAAATGTAATAAATTAGTCATCTACTGAACTTTTTCCGGCTTTTATTAATATGATAATGTTTATTATTTACGTGAAGGTATTATTTGACATTTCTTTGACAGCAAATTAGATTTTTTCAATCAAATTAAATAAAGATTGTGATTTTATTTTAACTCTATTTTGGATGTTAGATTTTGTGATGATGTGAAATAAAAAATATGGTTGACACGGCACAAACACACAGTGGATAAACACAAAAGTTGGAATATGTAAATGTGACGAGGACAAGTTGTCTCACAGTGTCAATAAATTGTGTGCTTCTTTGCGTGGTCAATTGAAACAATTCAAATTTGAATATTTTCGTTATTACTATTTTTCATAGGCAAACTAAAACAAGCACCACTTTGGTTTTTGATATTTGCGGGGTGTTTAATTTTAAAATCCCCGTATACAACACTTTTTGCCATCGTGTTCTAAATTTAATCAATTTAGTGGTCGGTCTGACAAGGGCTTGAATCGAAATAGCGATCAACTAATTATTATATATTTTTTGTAGAACTAAAACACATTGATATTTTTTCACCGTATTTTAATGGAGTTCTACCCAAGTCAATGCCAATTTAATTAATATGCTCTTGAGAGTGGGAACTGTTTCACGTATCGTAATACAGGTTGAAGCCATTGCTTAAAATTAACTTATAATTTGTTATTTTTGTAATGCACATATATATTAAATATACATTTTTCAATAAATAAACGATTATGATATCTTTTGTTTTTATTGTCCGACATTATTTGGCGTCCATTTGTATGTTAACTGAGTAAAATTTCTACATCTGTCATAATATGACGAGGCCCGCCGCGTCAAGATCGTTTCAAAATATCAAATCAACCGATCGCGCGAAGTAAACATATGCGGTAACGCGCGGCAACGCGCGGTAAATCGTCAACATAAGACGCTCTGGTGAACTTGGACCGTTTGATATTTGCAAGCGATTTGCGCGCGCAACGAGTCAGGCACTTCGATGCGACTTACGACAATTTGTTGAAGTTATTACCTATGCCGTCCTGACCGCATCGCTTCGTCTACATATGACACTTGCATGGGCCAGGACCGTTTGATATTTTAAAACTCTGCTGCTTTCAAAGCTGCGCCGGATCGCCTCGCGGAGATTCGCCCAGCTAAGACGACCCGTTATGGTCTCGTCGTAAACCTAACGTCTCGGGCTTGTTATACAAATATTATTTTGTATCGCGTTAACTAAACTTCCAGTGCTTGCTGTTTCAAATGTTGTTATGGTCTCGTCTAGACCTGACTTCTATTGTTTATTTTTTTAAATTGTGTTGTATTTATTAAAAACTAACTTCTCGTACTTACTTTACAAATATTATTTTGTACTAAAAACTACCTTCTAGTGCTTGCCTTTTTTTATAAACTTTATCCAATAATCGTGTGTAAATTCCGTGTAAAATAAATGTGCGTTCTTCTCGCACTGTGTTTGACACTCTGAGATCGTTTTACTAAGAGCATCCTAATTATCCCTCTCCTATCCCTAAGTTCCTATCCCCGAGTGACGGAAGTAGGTTCTCTCTCATTTAACGAGGGAGCCCGAATCCAGGTTGTCTCAATGGGTTTTGAGTTTCACGCAAGTTGATTTTGTGCTTTCTTTATATTCTTTTTAAATTATACTGTTTTTTAATGTTTTTGATAAAATTAATCGATACTTGTAAACCACTTTTATTTAAATAATCACTCGTCTATTATGATTTTTTCTTGTTTTTTTTATTCACATGCTTTGTGTAAAGAGTTACACAGTGTTTCACTCTAGAAGTGGTCTATTTTTTGTCAAAATTCATATTTAAATAGTTTTTCAATTGTTTGTAGATTACTTTTGTTCACTCTTGAGTCGTTTCAATTTAATATCTTAAACAAGTAACATAAAATCAGCACTGAATTGTAATAATTTATGAGTATTTTGAAAAAACCATTTGTTGATTAACCATCAATAAATTTGTCATTGTTAGACTTGTTTGATATTGTTTATCTGTAGACACTTAAACAATTACCTATATTTTCCGTAAATAAATATATCAGATTTTTATATTTCTTCGTCTTGTATTTTATAAAGATCAGGACTCGTTTCAGCAAAGATATGTAAAAATAGAGGGAGATGAACGGGCTTTTTGTCTTTTTCTAACCGCATTTTAACTAACAATCTTAGTCAAGTTTTTTTTAATGTATCATAACAAAACAAAAACACATTTACTTAAAAAGTACTTATTCCACATACAATTTATTGTGTCAGGACCGGTTTGCGTGAAAATGCTCCATGAGAAAACATGCAAATCATTTTTGTTGGATTTCCACAATGAAGAAAAATCATGCATACAAATTAGAATAGCTTATTTCAGTTTATAGAGCGATCGATATCAGATAGATGTATCAAATTCAACGTTTTTATGATAACAAAATGATTTTAAATCTAGATAGCGTCTATGCCATATTTTATAGCCCAACATCGCGTGACCCAACGAAAAACCCGCGAAATATCTCGTGTATTATTATTAGCTTTGATAGGTAGTTACATGCAGGTATTTTAAAATCACAAAAATATACATAATTGGCCAATGTATACTTGAAATACTGGCAATGTGTTTTCTTTCGATCAAATAAATGCGGTTTTTGCCTCATCTGTCGTCGATGCCGTTTTGTATCAATCTATACCTGCCTTTACAAAACCGAAATCCAAGAATTTTTCATCATTATATATTTTGTCAAATGGTGAATTTCATATTGTTGAAAAGAGTATTAGGATTTTTATGATAACTTATAATAGAAGGCTTTGGTACTGCCTATTTTTTTACATTCATTTGTCAAAACTTGGTCAAAGAATTTTTATTAAATTTTCTATAATAATACTCATTACCTTGTTTTAGCAGGATTATCAGCAACTAGCATTTTGTAAGATGTTATTTAATAACAATTTCATTAATTCTCTCGGCAGTGACTTAGTAGAACTCTATTTTAAAATGTTAATTACATAATTTAGCTTCAACATTTCTCCACTAATGCCCATTTGCTCCACAATAGGTGATACATTTAATGAAATTTCATTTAAAAAATTGTTCACAATAATAAAACTAGCCTTTAATACAGCTCTTGGCAGACGGAATAACCTACGTATAAATACAAATTTCAGCAATATTAATTCTTCGAACATTATCTTATTTCAAAGTTGCTTTAAATAGTTTTTTTGGGCTTACCACGATTCTTTGGCTATTTATACTATATTCACTTATCAGATACTGTATAGAGTGACATAGAAGTGAATTAGAATTTTTCAATGTATAATAAAATAATATAATATACCAACTTGCTTATTATATAAGTACATTTTTTCTGAATTTTATTTTTAGTTTATCACTTATTTATTATTTGAACTGAATTTTAGCTTTTGCCATATATTATTTTCTCAATGCTTTAGAATTCAATACTTTATAAAATTGTAATAAAAGCAATTATGTTTGTTTCCTAAGTTAGTATTTACGCAATTGATTGCGTACTTTTTATGTTTGTATATACCCAATGGGTTCTATGTTATTATACGTAGTACGAGCGGAATCGTAAAATCCTTAGGAACGGTCTTCTTCGTCATTAAATGCTCTCTACTTGTTCATCCCTGCCAAATCATAATCTTTGCCAAGAATACATCCCTAATCTGAAGGCAGATTAAACTTTACAGTTAAACAAGTAATCAAATAAAACATTTAAAACACTCATATTTTTATATTTTTTTTAATATTTCAACATACAACTAATCAGAAATAGATCTTACATAAAGATTTAATTTAAACTTCAGGACCGGCTTTGTTTATCGGCAATCATTTTATAGCTTCGTAAAACCATTCAAAGATTTTTTCAAGCAATTTGTTATGTTTTTGGCAAAACAATTATAACAATAACAAGGTTTTGTACAAAAATTGATTCATATTGCTAAAACTGTCTCGCTTACAATGATTATTGTGTTATTACTGCTGTATTCATTTTGTGTAACAGTATTAGTGTACATTTTGAATCAATGTCTATGAAAACAATAAACATAAACTTGAAAACTGACGATGATTCTTGAATTCAAAATACATGTCGTAATTTGATCGATCATTGAAATAAAAAATCTAGCAATTTTTTTTTAAGAATTTACTACCGTGTCATCTATTTTTGATATTTTACATCACACTATCAATAATACTTTTTAAGTAAACATATTTCCAGTTAAAATGTTTTCTCGAAAGAATCATGTTTGAATCTGCTTTCATTTGTTGACAGTGCTTCCATTTTTACTTCTACATGCTTTTTTGTGAGACAAACTTTACTGGAAACGAAATTATTGTTACATAAATAGAATTTTAGATAAACTTTGACAACACATATAAACAGCGTCAAGTTTTGACAAATGGCTCATTGGCATACAGTTATACATTAAAATATTATCGACGTCTCAATATTTCGAATACACTTTACCCGCTTTCGGCAAGAAGTTAGAGCCACCTGCTTCCCAAAGGAGAACTATCCTCCTTTGACTTTGCATTTTGAGACCCTCGTTTTGTTTCGGTTTGACTGTACCACCAAGATAAAGGAGAGGCAGAGTTTGGCCTTACGTAGGTTTCCTGGCAAAACATAAGTACTTATGTCTTTTAACAAGAGGTGTTCGTTTTTATGCTCCCATAAATAGTAACGCAAATAAAAACAAACGTAAAACTCAAGTTGATTTGGACAGTTTTTGGGTTTTATGTTTAAGTCAAGAAGTTCATGTCTTTGTGTTTTATATCACTTTTTAATTCAGGGTCCTTTGCTCACATATAACTAAACTATTCAAGTTATTAGGTTTGCTTTTGAATCTTGGTACTATTCTATTTATGTCAGAATAAATATAAAATAAAAAAATACAGATCAGCTGTTCGATACGCTAAAAAGAACGACGATTTTAAATTATATATAGGTATAATTTTCTATACAAAGTAAAATTATTAAATTTAAAGAAAGCACCAGTAGACAAAGTTAGGTCATGTAGTGTTAATGAAATATTAAAAATATTGTCATGTTAGGTTACATACAATAAATACTTACCTTTTTATTTGATTTGAAAACAATTAATAGGTAATACGGTAAGAATTTTAGCTGACTGAAATAAAAAGTGAGAAAATGCATGTTCACTGCTTTTTTAACAATTTATACAAAAATCATCGCTTTATGTATCAACGTTATGACATTCATCATACAGTTAAAATGATTTGATTTTGTCACATTTTATTAAACTATTATTAAAAATTATTTTAATTCAAATTTACCCATAGTTGAATCAGGTTCTACAATATGTAGTCACACAAGTGTGTATTATTTTACAAATAATTCATGAATGAACACACTTTTAGTACAGATAGTCCTCGACTTACGACCGAGATACTTTCATGCACTTGGTCGTATATCGAATTAGTCGAATTTCATACAAATAAATATTAATATAAATCATGAATGAACATACATGTACAATAAATAAAAAAAATCTGGTAAAAGTTTTCAGACCCATATTTTGGAAGATACTGGTGGTTTTATTTTATTCTTCAAAACAGTAGAGATTGTTTAATTAATGTAATAATTGAATTTGCCGTTCATGTGCACGCTTCGTTAAGTCACTTTGGAAATTAAATGCGTATATGTTTAAATAAATGTTCAATTTGAAGAAGGAATTAAAATTGTAAAATAAATTCCATTTTTTCGGTGTTAAGTGTGAATTGTTGAACCGTCGTTAATCGATGTCTACCTGTACTTTGAGCAGAATGAAGCCTGGCAGTTATTTAACAATTTTAACATTTTATTTAGTATAACTTAAAAGCATACAAAATTTCTTTCAATGCCAATTTTTTTAAGCGTAGCTTATTTTTAAACTTTTTTTTTTAATGTTGATTGGTCCTTTTTTCTCTTTTTTTTCAATTATTGTTCAAATATATAATTTTGTTCGATGTTCTAGTTATTTTGTAGACTTTCACATGACATTGTGTCTCCCTCTAGTTCACCGACGAGAAAGTAAGATAAACGAGCAAGTTGTGGTGACGTTAATGCGCCTGGGCATTATCCCTTTGGATTCAGGAACCGCAAGCATTACCCCCCTTAATAAAATCCTAATTGAAATAAAGAAAACCTTCCGTCATTTATATGTACGAGCTGCACAAGGCTTGCACTACTTTAGGAGCTTTTTGAACATTTTTTATTTTATCATTTATAAAAAAAAAAACTTTCTTAACCATTTAAATAAAAAAAAGAATTGAACCCCTTTGCACACTAATCATTTATATTTGTCAAATTCTACTAATGGTAAATTAAAGTTACTATTGTGTGCTAGAATTCAATTAACACGTTTTTTTTTCAACACATACATCCTAACTACTAAATAGCGAGTTATAAAAGTAGTATGTAGGTATATTATAAAAAGCATATTTAAATTTAATTGAGGGTTACGACTGAAAGTGCTTTATGGGATTTGAATTGTTTGCATTCTTACATTTCCATGAGCTTTGTCGCTAACGATCGGGTTTCGCCTTTCAGCGTCAACTGTCTTTTCTGTCAGTTCATTCATGCACCTGAAACGCACGAAGATGTCTAAAGGCAAAATCCCGGCTGTTAGCAACAAAACAATTCAAATTTTGCTTATTTTAAATGCAGAGCTTGTGAGTGCTATTACTTTGTAGCTCAATTAAATACATACAAAAGTTTAGTTGTCATATAACCAGAAGCTGACTTTTGTATGTGTGTTGAAAGTTTGTTAAAAAAGTTACCAATATGGTCAAATATAATATAAATACTCAAGTTTGATAATACAGATAAGTTTACTATTGGAAAGAAGTAACAAAAACTTATGATGATATTATGGCACCAAAGTTTCAACCTCTTAGTGGACAATTTGGAGCTCATCCAAATATTCTTGCAAACAAAATTTTTAACGGAATTCCTGTTTTTCATGGTATAAACATTTATCTCGATGAAATTATTCTGAAGGATAAGTGTGCTAGAAGCAATATGGAAATGATTGTACATATATTAATAAAAGAACTGTTATATATGTAGGAAACAATACCAGGTAACACTTAATCTGCTTGGCTATTGGTTGTATTGCAAACTAAACCATCTTTGCATAATCCTATTGGGTATCAAGAATCGAGGACCCCTTACAATGCGAATAACTGTATTCAAACAACTCATAGAACATAATTAAAGTTGCCATCTTAAATTGTTTCAATGAATCAAAAAATCATACTGATTTTATCACCAGTAGTTAAACAAAGTATCATCGTAAATAAGTCATTAAATTTAGTACTTAAAGATAACTGTGTATATAGTGACACGTCTTTAAATGACTTAATTATATTTTAGTAAAATTTGAAATTCCAAAACTGTATTTCAAATGATGAGATTTAATAACAAACATGAAATAAAGTGACGGTGTCTTATTTTTGGTTTTCGATAGTTCTTTTTGTATTATAGTAAGCTTCGGTACCAGATACCGGTAGAGATTTATGTGCTACATTTTGGCAGTTCTGAACAGTTACTTATCAACATCACATTGCCTCAGTTTAAGTTTTATTTGATCTATCAACATTGAGTCGTTTGTTTTTTTTCATTTATGTTAGCAATAATGATCTATGCATCTGTCAAAATGAACAATAGTTTTATTTGATGTTCTCAACATATCATATGTAAAATAGGTACTTAAATCATTATTGGTTAAGAGGGTACATAGATTCTAAAACATTTTTTATTAATTCATAGTATTTATAGTAAAATTTTTATTGTTAAATCTGAAAATTGATACATATATTTTATTCATATTTATTGAAAAACACTGTTGACAAAATACATTGAATATTTATATAATCCACTCTGAATTGCAAAACAATATGAAAATTTTCTAGTAATAAAAACAAAGATCAACCAATACGAGCCATACTGAAAAGTTTTGATATTATCTTACGCTCTTTTGACATTTTGATTACGGTAAAAAGTCATTAGAGACCCATTCAATTTAATTTATTTATTGCAAATTAAAATAGGTTGTTTAAATTTTAAATAAGCATGAGCAGAATTGTTAGTTTGGCGATTTAACAAAATAAGGGAGGTGATTACATTTCGATATACAAGGGAACAGAATCCATTATAAGGAATCCTTACACAAGAGCAGGTATCACAAATCATTACTAGAAACTGATTCGATAATTTTATATATGATTGTTAGTAATGAATCTTAATACAATTTTTATCAAATAGTACCTAAATACTATATTAAAAATAAATAAAACACATTGTATAGTACTACTTCCACATAGCCACATTATCAAATGATTATGCTCGCGATGAGCGAAACCGGTCTTGATCTTAGAACAGTACTATAAAATGTGTTAATAATGCCTTTCCACTTCGAGGTGACAATGAGCACCTCAAAAATACAACTGAGTACAAATTAATTAAATACTAATGCATATTACGTAATTTGTAAATTGAAGTAAAAAAAATACAATCAATCTTGTCCGTTCCTAAAGTGGATGAAGTGTATCCTAATAGAGCATTTCACGAAGGCTTAACACTCGGCTACAGTCCTCGAAAATATTAATAAAAGCAGTATTATTTGATTAATTAAATATCTGGTTACTTGATATGATTCTAATCCAATAGAATGCGGAGTAGGAATTTATTAAGTTCAAAATGGATAATTGATTTTCGATAGTTATTTTGAGATTACGCCATCCTTTGATTTATGATTAAACGGTCTTATTCTATTACTACTTAAGAGAGAACAACAATAATAACCCTAATATTTTTTAATTAAATTTAAGCTTAGTCTTATATTTTATTAGATCTTAATTGACTACATCTATAACAACATCATTATTATTATATTAACTTAATTTAGTACAAACGATTTCATGATATTGAAATATAATAGAATGTTAAAATAAATAAATTCACGTAGTAATGAATACTTTGAACGATTTTTATACTCCAGAAAGATGCTCGTTACAAATAATATCAGCATTGCTTATAAGTTACGCTTAGAATAATTCATTTAATATTATGAACACTAAACTTATAATTTGATGTCAATTCAAAAAACAAAACTTAGGTACATGAAAAATGAAAGACATTTTTTAATTATTTATCTTTTTCTCAGTCGAAAATAGTAATTCGTTTTTGTGGTATAGAACATCTACGCAAATTTGTAATTATTATTTGCTACCCTGACAATGGAAAATCGGTTACTATGAAAATAAATAACTTTATTACCTGACATGGTATCTGAAGATTTTTGTCATATTTATCCTCATTGTAATATAGTTTTCTATACTTTTTAATCATTGGTATTGTATGAATTTTGATATAAATAACGTTTACTTTCGATGAACATAGAGTTTACATAATATCAAATCATATGAACCTTGGGCATTTCAGTACTAAAGGGCAATGGTGAACATACAACTAATTTTTGAATGTGAATACAGACTCTTTTCTTTTGAGTATAAATGCTTGCCAAACCACTTTATTAAATCCAATTCTTATATAAATTTATCATCAAATAACAACTTATCATTTTACAAATTAATTATGAAATTACTCATCCTTTAAGTCTATTAAATACCAATTAATAACTTATGTACAGAATTAAATGTTATACCATTAGAATTATTTGTAGTTAAAACTAAATTTATTAAACCACTGAAACATAAAAGTTTTCACTTTTGTGTTTATAATAATCTCGTGGGTACTAATTTATTTGATTGAATTTAAGTATAGCTCGATATTTTATTAATTGAGAAAAATTATTTAAAAATGAATATCAAGTTCATACAAAAACCAAATAAATAGCAGACGATTTTTTTTTCAAAGTTGGCATTAATAATCATGGGCCCAAATCTAAAAATCGGAGCAAAGTTATGTTGAAAAAATATGCTATCAACTTAAGTAATTTCATCTCCATATAACTTTCACGCAGTCTTTATAGGTTTCCCATAGCCAACTTTAAATATTCCCACAACATTTTTAAACTTCATCCGTTTTTAAAACATACTTTCGGTATAAAATCCCCTCCATTCCATGTTTGTTTACAAAATGAAAAAGGTTTCGAATTGCGCAATAGTTTTTGTTATGGCGTGCAAGTTAACGAGTTTGTGTTTTTGACAGTATATTTTATACTTAAATCAAAACGGGAGTAGTAAAATAAACAAGGCATAATATAATTGATGTTTCGGTGATGTTAGTTGTTTGGCAAAGAATAATTTATGAGATTTAATGGAAAAAAAACATTTTCTTTTCTTATTTAAAACAAAATGCAAGGAAAAACTTTTCAATATCGCCACTACAGAAAAAAAATAATAACGCGTAGGTAGATAAATTAATTGTCAATTGTTTCTTACAATGACATATTTTTATACTTATTCTACAGCTAATTTATTAAGATCAGGACTGGTTTCGCTCATCGTGAACATTTTCAACTGATCTTGATCTGATTGAAAAATTATATGTTTATATAAAGCAAATAGGATTTCAACAACTATCTTTTCATTCAATATTCTGTACCTTATAACAAAACTGTAATTTAAAATTAATATTTCATATCCTGCTAATTAACTTTTATTATAAGGCTTTAAATAAACCACCCGGAACTTTATAATGATTATTGACTATTAATTGTTAAAAGTCAATGTTAATAATAAATTTTTGATGAAATTTTAATATATTTCTTTAAAATTAGCTTGTTCATTTGATTATGAGTCATATTTAATATTCCATCTTTGGCTACTTACATTTGGGATTAAAATCTTTCAGTATGATATTGTATCCAACCGTTATAGTGAAATGTTGCTTTCAAGCAGTTTTTTTTAGTTTCAGGTGTGCTCTGGATTTGAAGCCTGAAAATACTATTTAAGAAATACTTCAATATGGTACATTCTCATTGTCAATATGAAAATTGTTTTTTTGTGTAGTAAGCAAGGCTGTGGAGTCAGAGTCTGAGTTTTGGTCTTAGACGGAAATTTCGAAATGATTGAAGATTTCATTTTTACATATAATATGTCAAATTTGGCTATTGGCAAGATTGGTTGGTTGAATTTTAATTGAATACACATAAATATGACAAAATTAAACATTTTTTAGTCGGTGTCATGTTTTTGGTAAATTCTGGAGTCGGAGTCGTAATTTTTTTTACCGAATCCACAGCCCTGGCTACATTGAATAAATCTTACCAAATTTACAGCGTGTTATTTAAAGCATTAACAGTTAATATCTTTATGAGTACCCTTAGAACACGGACGGTGGTTTTTCCACGAGAACTCCCCTCAATGAGTAAAAAGAAGAATCAGAAATAATACTGTGAGAAGCACAAACGAAAGAGGAAATCTGTAACCACTCTGCATATTTTAATGTAAGAAACGATTTTATTTCGCACTATTTCCCCGCATGCCTTGGCTAACATGAAAAGTAATGGTTTTCATTTGAGAGCGAACCCCAATGTCGTTAAAATAAACCCGTAGACTGGAAAAATGAAATACAAAACACTAAATGTGGTGTGCAGTGCATGCCCCCCCCCCCACCGCCACTCACGCTACTCCTCTGACGTTACCTCTCTGTATAATTTACTTGTTCAAACATTCCTGCCTTTATTCGCACTGAGCTTTGCTTATGTTGTGCACCAGCGTTTTTCAATTGACGGGTCGTGACCCCAGTATCAAATCTTAATGTGTAACCGAAAACCAGTGATGTGGAATCGCGTTAAAATTACGTTAAAATTTACCATTTTACATGAGAGCGGGATGCTATCGTTTTAAATTTAATTAAACGGTTCAACATATAATACAAATAATAACACGTTTTTAGTACTTATACCACATAAAATTTATTGGATCAGGACCGGTTTCGCTCATGGCGAGCATTATCAACTAAACGAAACAGTGAACAAAAGGTAAGCAATAATTACAAGGTATGACAAACAGTTGGTATTACAACTAAGCAAATAAATTGAAGCAAAATTGATTATAATTAAAAGACTTCTTAACGATAATTAAAAAAAATCTCCCTCGATTTACGCGGTACCCATTTTACGCGGTTTCACTTTTACGCGGTTAGGAAAAAATCACATTTAAAAAAAAAAAAAATCAAACATATTTTGTGACACGTGTTACACAATTGTGAAATACTTATATAGGATTAGCAAATAAAGAAATTAAAAAGTCAAGATTAAATGCTTGTTGGAGAGCAGTATGGCCAGAAGTATTTGAGCCTGATCATATAATTCCAGCAAGAGATGAAACATTTAACAACATTTTAACTATAACAAAAGCGTTGGGACAAAGGTTGGAGAATTTGGAATTCAGTGACATCGATGAATTGTTTGTTAATAGTGAAATAGACGAAGAAGAATTGATTTATATGGTGTCAACCAACGAAAAAGAAAAAGTTGAAAGTTGCGATGATAGTGATAAAGACATTACTAATAAACCAAATAAATTTACGTCTAAAGACATTTCTGAAATTTTACAATTGGCCAATCACTTAGAAAATAAAAGTTTTGGCTACTGATCCGGTTATTGAAAGTACTGTTAAATTTCAGCGAGATCTTAAAAGCCTGTGCGCGAAATACGGTGAAATTTACAAAGACTTAAAATAAAACACAACACAAAATTAGTTACGGACTATTTAAGACGAGAAGAAGAGCCTTTTTTGAAGATTTTTTTTTCTGGAACCTATCTTCCGTTTTTGTATGAGCTTGAAGTCTCGATTTACGCGGTATAAATTTACGCGTTTTCTCTAGGAACGTATCTACCGCGTAAATCGAGGGATGAGTGTATTTTATTTCATTTTACATTTGATATATCCTATAAACATTATGTAAGACCATTCTAAAAAGCGGGGCGTCTTTATATTCAAATAAATAGAAAATAAAGCAGCCTTGATGTGCTTTTGTTGCTCTTAATATGGTGAATCAGTTTGGGAAACTTCCCTCTACGACTCTACGTCATAGCGTAGATGCCCTTTTTAATAATGCCTATTTCAACAGCGCCATCTACAGCATGTCTGAGCAACTTGACGTAATATCTACGTCATGTTAGTTTAATAAAGATTTTTCCTTCATATAAACATGCTTAGCTGATATTTTTTCACGGCAAGAATCAAAGGATAGATTAGAGGGGAACATATTTACAACTACAAGAAAAATGTCGTATAATGGAAAACTAAAAAAACTATGCGAGTTTTTCCTGGATTTAAAACGCTCAAATCTACGATTTTAAAACAGTGAAATTAGTTTATGCATTACTATGACTTTTACGACCGTTCAAAACAAACTTAATTGATATAAAATATATAAATTACTCCACACATTGGGCTACTATTCGTGACACGTGTTTCACCTTTTTCAGATATATCTTCAGACTTATATCGCAAAAGTTATTTAATTAATAAAATAAGAGTGATTCTAAAAGTCTCACATAATAAAATACAAGATAGAGTTTGGTAAATTTTCTTTTTACGTAAGAAAGGATGGGAGGATAGAAACAAAATTATTATACTACTAACATAACAAAATTATCAACTTATTAATTACGACTATTAATTATTTGGTCAGTATCTAATTCGATTAATGGTCAGTAATAAATTCTTAAATCGGTCAGTAATAAATACCTAAAATTATCAGCTAAAAATAATAAATGGTCAGTTAAAAATTAAATATAGTCGGTTAATAATTAATTTTGGGACATAATTATACGATTATAGTTATATAACATTAAAAATATATGGTGTTCATATCCTCGTTGGCAATCTTAAAATTGAAACATCGAAAATCAAGTCATCATTTCATTTCATTTCAAATCATTTCATCGTAAGACATACGTCATATGTCAGATAATACCATAGCTGTCAAAATGAACCATAAAAAAGAAGTCAAAAGTTTGAAAATATTACCACAAACAATTTAACATTTGTTTGCATATTTATATATGTAGCGTTTTAGATTGATTTTTATTTTCGCTCATTCACGGTGTAATATTCAGCCGATAGTTTATTTTTTTAATACCAAAAGCGCAACCATAAAATACCAAAATATTATATTATGGGGACAGAAGGAACGAAAGCTATCAATATGATGAAAAAAACAAAAAAAAATACATACTGGCTTATATCTGTTTGTCTTTGAGTTCTTGTGGATAATTATAAAATGTGAAATCAATATGATCAAATCTGAAAAGAATATTACTGATAATTGTATGAGTACTGAATTTATTTCGGAATTTTTAAACGCATAGTAAGGTGAAATATGTATACATAAAAAAAAATCATGAAATATTTCACTTCAAATTCGAACGTAAATCTTAAATGCATTCATCTGTTGATTCAGGTGTTCCTCTGAAACGAACTGAAATGATTTTTTACGCTGAATAATATTGTTTATGGCTGTAGAATTTTTTTCTAAATATTAGCCTACAATAAAATTATTATTTTTATTTTAAGCAAATAATTAAATTATGTGGATGCCTCCATCTGGAAATATTATTAGTTGATATTTATGCTTGCATTTTTGCTCCTTTAAATTAAAACAACTCGAATTCATACAAAGTTGTCACAAAGTGCTCTTTGGGATGTTCTATTATAATTATTCTAACAATTAAAAACAAAACATTTCAAATAATGTCACAAATATTACACTTATTAAAATAATATTATCTGCTTTCAAATTCCTGAATTTCAGAAATTATTTTATTCATGCGCTTATTTTTCATATAACATGTCATAAATTTGTCTCTTACGACCATTTTTGATAAAATTCACAACTTGTCAAACTAAAACTTATCATTTTTTTTTTTAAACTGACCATTTAAATTAAATACTAACCGTTTTTAATAAATAACTAACCATTCAAATAAATTACTGACTGTTTTATTTAATAACTGACCGCATTCATACTGATACAATGACAACTGACCGTTTATAATATTAAATGACCATTTTGATTTTTCACTGACCATTTATTTATTTAACTGACCAAAACTCGAAATAGTTACTGATCCATTAATTGCTTCAATGTGAAAGGGTTAAAGCGATTGAAAATGAATTAAGCAGTGTCGAAAAAACCTGTCGTATTAAGGATATTACTTAATAATACTTTGTAACTGTTGATACTTTCATTTTTTTCCACTTTTTTTATAGAATAAATAATCTCTCCTTAGTGTTCGTCACATTTGATTGTGCCATGGACCCAAAGGAAAACTAACTGCTTGAAATTGTTTGTTTTCATTTATAATTAAAAACAAATTAATATTCCTTTCATCGTTTCATAAATAGGTAAAGTTGTAGAAGTATTATCCAACCCGTTGATTTTTAACAATCTAACCTTTGAAAACGCAGGATATTTCTCGGTTCCCCTTTACCTTATTCAAATGTACTTAGAACCTTTGTTAATTATTAATTTTAATAATATACGGCCACAAAGGTCTACGGGTATTGTTATGCAAATTTTGAGCACAATTAATAATATAAAGGCCTTAAATTAACTTAACTTTGATATGTAGTGAAATCAACAAAGGTAGTTGTCGATATTGTTATCATATCAGATGATTCAAGCGGTGGGAATCGAAATACTAAAATATAATAAATAAAGTCATATTATTTCTAATTTTAGATTTTGACTAAGGTGCTTGATGGAATTTAAATATCAAATTTGGATTTTGTATTTTTCCATGAGTTTTGTCGATAACGACCCAGGTTTTGCTTTTTGGCATCTTCTGATATTTCAAGTGCTCGAATGAATTTGAGCTAACGTTAGTATCGTTTATATATGTATAAAAATGTAAGTAGAAAACTAAGATTGATATATATACGATACAAGCTATCTACTACGCTAAAGTTTTAGTTCATTCGTGCTTTATGAAGATTTGACGATGCTGAAATGCAAAACCCGGGTAGTTTGACAGAAATTATGGAAAAGTACAAAATTCAGACCATTCAAATTTGATAGTAATGTATAATTAATTTTAATATGCTCGCACAGAATCTCACATAATTTTATTTTTGGGATAATGCTTGAAGCCATGTGTGTCGCAATCGCGCGTGTCTGACCATTAATTTGTTTTAAGCGCATGTTTATATCTTTAGTATATAGTAACAAGCAAACCAACTAAGACTGTTGAGATAAGATCCAGTCAATGTCCATATTAAAATTTGCGTTATCTATTCTTATTGTATTATAACATTCTTTAGAAAGGATTTTTGGCAACTGAGAACCATTGCTTGTAGGAATAAATTATACTTTGGTAAAATTACGAGGCAACTGGTTGATTTACATTTGAAACACTTATAATCAAAACTATACCACAATAACAATATATTCGGTCTAAGAATGTTCTTAAAAGTGACTATAAAATTGTGAAGTGAAAAAATTATAAATCCTATATATGTATTTTTGTTTTTTCATCTGTTTTGTCTTTTTATATCGGAATGCAATCAAACTAAAAATAATATGCATGACGCACTGTTTGCAAATAAACTCATCTGAACAAATGTGTTATTGCCAGGAAAATATCATTTCAATGGTGCGTGCTTTGATTTCGATTCATAATATTGAAGTTAGAAAACCAGAAAATTTGTTTTGAGTAAAATATCTCTCAAGACTGCTTATTTTAAAAATCGATGGAATATACTAAACTTATAATCAATAAGTGTTGATTCATTTATCTTTCTTGCTCATAAAAAGTTGCTTAACAAAATAACTAAGCCTGCTATTGATTAAAGATATTACGGACATAATGTTATATGTTTAGTTGAATAAAAAAATTACAATTATGTATATATTTCGAATATAAAATTTAAAATAATCATGATTATTCCACGTATTGTTAGTTACTAATTTTGACACGTATTTTGCCTCTTTTAGAGGCATCTTTGAATTTTATATCGCAAAGTTTGCTTAAGTATCAAAGCAAGATTAAATCTAATATATTAAGTATTTCGGTATAGGTATTTCGAAGTTGCTTAATACTATGTTCAAAAAAACCTTTTTAAATACAACAGTCAGTTACAGATAATCAACAGTTGAACTTTTTTACACACTAATGTGCATTAGACATTTAAACATTTTGTCCAATTTTAAAACTATAATGTCTTTGAGTTCCCAATTCATGGGAGACGCATTATATTCATATAAATGAAGCACGACTTTTTTTAATGCTACCACTATTTTAATAACCGCATTATTGCAAGCTTTCAGCAAAAACTTTATGACTGTTTAAAAAGTTGGCTGTTTATGTTGGCAGTTATGACTGTTTAAAAAGTCCCTATTTGGGAGTATTGGGTGTTGCTAAGTAAATCTGATAGAGCTCTGAAGACTATTCAACCTTTTTACGTGGATATATTTATAAAATAAGTATCCTGTGCCAACAATTAATTGCCCTAACAGAAAAAAATATTGATTTAAAACGTCACTAAAAGGTTAAAAGTAAGAGTAGAGATTTTTCAACAATAAATAAAAACAAAAGTAAAATACAACTTTATATAACAATCAAACTCTGCAAGTAAGAAATGTTATGAATAGGAGAAAACAAAAGCTTCTTCAAAACAGAAATGATCTCAAATACTGGACAACTTTTTTGTAACGATAAAGCTATTTTAAATAAATTATTACCCTGTTGAAGCGTATCGCGTGTTGATATTTGTAGCAATAGCTCGTGTTTCGCTCTTTAAAAATTTATCTTCGGGTAACTAGAATGTATATTTTTTGATTGGCAATGCTCTCTACGCCGAAGAAACGGGATCTTAGACACGCGTTTCTTCAAAAGCATTAGTAATGCGAAAATATGATATTAACAAGGCTATGTTTTTAAATTTCACGTTAAAAATCAATTACTCAAACAGAAAATAAAACGCTTGTTTTTTTCGCGTATATTTATTTGTTTTCATTGAAGTGCTGCCTATATCTTCAGTACCTTCTTAGTTTTAAAAATAATTGTTTATTCGAAAAAATCTTTATTTATGTTCAAGTATAATTTTTTAAAACTTGTTTTTAAGCAGGAATAATTATGTACTTGAAATCAATGCGCATTATACACTATCAAATATTTATATTAAATGTTACTGTCTACCAAAATTTGCCAATTAAATTATTTCATGAAACCATAGGATTTATAAAAACATTGCATAATCCATTGAAATGTGTACTGTAAAATTTTTCGCTTAAATTTACAAAAATTAGTTTAACGCTATTTCAACAATTCAAGTAATCAAAAAGAAAAAGATGTATAGTAATAAGCATTTGGAAAAAATCACATATAGTATCATAAAGTTTACTATATTCTCTTAATAAGCATTTTTTCCATACTTAAACTAAAGTGTGAAATTGATTCTTAAGTGATGATGTATTATGTATGTTAACTGCAAAAGTAAGATGAAACCCTTGTAATAACTATCACAGTTTTAAAAAACCTAAAAGTCGAGACTAAAAATTAAGAAATAAACAATGTCAAAAATTAATATCTTGTATAGAAAATTAAATTTCTATTCAGTTTGTTAATTATAATGTCGGTGGTTTGCGTTTATTTGGGAATACGTCTACTCAATTTATATATCATACACACCTGTTATTTAGTTCACGCATGCTTCTGATACCGCATTCCTCCATACACTCAAGGAAATTTAGAGAACCGTCACCAGCTTTGTGGTATTGCTGATTTATTTTTTTAAAATAAATCGATTCGCTCGAAAAAAAAGTGAATTCTTTTTCCTAATAAGCTTGATAATATACAGACATGATTTTGGATTACGATATAAATATCATTATATGTTTATTCAATGTAAAAAGATGCTTTTTCTAACATTAACAATAAAAAAATCTTATATTTTCAAAATTGTAATTTATTTTATTTGTTTATTTTAAATAAATTTTCATTCAATATATCTAGGTAAAGTTATTTATTTAATAAACTGTCTGTGGGTATGTAAAAATATCGAAAATAAGCGTTAAAGATTTACAATATTATGTTTAAGATTAAAAATATCTTACTTTTACAATTTCATTCGTCAAATGTTATTTATTCAAAACAATGGTATTACAGCTGACGCCAATGCGCCATTCGTTTGACAAATATAAATACATTTATTTATATATACATACATACATACTTATGTATAAATAATAAAAATCACAAATTGTATTAGAACAGAGAGAAATAAATAAGAAATTTTCAAGTCAACCGAGAAGTTATTTTAAAATTAACGTTAAAACGAAAGTTTTGAGCCAATAGTCATATATTCCATCACGAAAAAATTTGATCGTATTTGATAACTAGCTAGCACCGAAAAATGAATTTATTATATTTTGACTTTTCCATAAGATCCGAAGACACATTATGTAAAATAGATCCGATAAATTAAAAAATCCTGTGAAGTATGGCAAGATTTTAGTGGTACGAGCCTCACGTCCCGGTTATCCCTTAATGGGTCCTATTGTGACAGCCCTAACGATGTAATGCAGTGTTGCATGGGCTGGCTGTACAATAAACCAGTAATCACTACCCCTGGTAGAGTATTTCACAACAAGCTGCCAATGCGCAGCATGCCATGCTATTTTTTTCACCCGTACGACCAAAAGATCAAGATATAATATTTTTATTTTACAACAAAATTTTCCTGTTTTATAGATCTGTGCATGGGAGGTTAACTACAGTATATCGAAAATGGCTCTTTTTTGCTTCGGTTGTTTAGTCTTTTTATGAACTGTTAATTTAAATACTAGCGGTGTTCTTCTACAGAATTGTTATGATGCGATTATGACAAAGTTGAGTATACCACTCGACGGAGCATAGAACAGACAGGTATAGAACATAGTGTCGATATCTCAATTTTTCCAAAAAAATACAAGAATCAAAGTGTTTACCTAGGTGCATATGCTATAAAAAAACAGCACTTCATTTAATCAAAATAAATGTTTCACAAAGATCATATTTTATCATGACTTATGTGGCGAACATGTTTACCACACGACACCTCTATAATTCCCTAATACCGGCCAGTCGCTTTGCATCCTCCCATAAAATGGCAGCTTACCTCAGTTTTGCCAAACCCCCCATATCGAAAATGCTTACTGGTTTACCACCATCACCTATTGTGTATATACAGCAAGTATATGTTTCATGGCCGCATTTAACAAAGCTATAAACATAACAAAAAAAAAGCCTAATCTTTCCCTCATGGCCGGAACAGATCTGCACGGGACTAAGTTTGAGCCATACACTTATTGACTAGCTCATCCACTTAAATCAAGTTGATACAAGGTATAAACAAATGTAGCCAAACACAATGTATTGTGATTTGTGATCGATTGAATGTAACGATTTTTAGATTTTTGAAGACAAAAAGTTTGTCATTAAATTCATGATACGTTTTAAGACCCATAATAACGAAGAAAACACACGTTATTTTTGATGTTCTTTTAAGCCGGTCTCTTTGAATTGACCGATTTTGTCACAATCAAACTCTTATAAAACATTTAATGAAGAGTTACGCCAACTCTTTTGTACGTTGTACATATTATTTTTAATACAATGGATTTAATATCTATTTTTCAGTTTTTCCTCGTTATTTACATTGGTAAAGACTTAGAATTCATTCAGCGCTTTTTGAAAAATTCTGAATTCTACTTTTCATGTCGATTTTACGAAGAGATTTTGAATTTGAACAAAAACGGTCAGATCATTTTTTTTATGATAAGTGCGTCATTTTCAGCTCAACGTTACTAAAAATGTGTCGACTATCCATTGTTCGTATGACGTCTTTATTTTTAGACTTTTATTTTTGATTATTACTCAGCCTAACATGAACCATGAATAATCCGCAACCTAGTGCCAAAAAAATGTCAGAATAAGGATAGTTCCAGACAATGAGTAACGTATATTTCATAAATTTTTGATGATTTCTCTTGAAAAAAAAAAACGTATTTTTATCAATCATACCGTCACAAAAAATCACGCCGTTGCTCGTAAAAAGATCAAAGACAATAATAACCATGCCGCACGGTTAATGAAAGATTCATGTAGAGGAAAAATCATTTACTGACGAATGCTATATATTAAATTTCAGCCTATAGACTTCAATTACTCGACGTCTCAACTATCAAATCGAATCAACCCGTGTCGAATAGTAAAATAGTCGTGTACTCAGTTTCAGACGTCCTAAAATATATATTAAAAATTCAAATTTGTGTCTCTAAAAAGATGATAAATAAATAAATAAGCTTATTTAATTTATAAATACATTTATTTCTAGTTATAAAACAGAATTTATTATGAAAGTCAACATCAAAAGATTTTTTTTTGTCTCTTGTCATCATAAACATGTCATTGATAAGAAATGTCAGCAGGACCCAAATTAAAAGAAACAATGATAATTCTCGCATAGCATAGTCAAAAAATATATTACCTGGTAGAAACATCCACTCGTTAGACTCTATATGTATTTTTTTTTAAATCAATAAATAAATCTTCATTTATAGGTAACGAGTATTTTTCAAAATACTTGAGTATCACTACCAATCCCCCACCACACATTTTTTTTTTATTATTTATTACCACACTTTAAAACGTAGTTGGGGAATAAATGGTTTTTATTACATCTGTCCGAAATCTAAGCGAATTATGAATAGTTCGTCAGAATATATTTTGTATTTATATTTGTGCTTAACGCAGGTCGGAATAATTTGGATATGACTGTATGAAAAAACGGCATTGTTTCATTTATTTCAAATTGTGGTAAAAGTATATCTATGATTTTTTTGCAAACCCATTAGTGATAAATGAGCAGGTTTATTTATTATCGTGTAATCTGAATGGACGAAAGTGTATTTGATATTTTTTTTCCATCCCGTGTAATATTAATGAATGAGCGACCATTTTATATTCACTTTATTTTTAAGCCCGTATAGCACCGAACTTAAAAATAATTATGACGCATACTGGTTTACGTTTCCCGTATATTTTAATTGAAAAAAATCCCACGTCTGTTACAAATTGAAACTTGTAATTTATTAGACCTTCCCAATTACCAAAATGAAATATCTCCAAAAATCCGGGGACATTTCATTCTTAGACAAAGATTTAAAAGACTGCCTTTATTACGCATGAAAAAACTAACGGGACCCAAACAAAAAATACAAAAAAAACTTTGTCGCATTATAAGGTGAGCGGGAATTCTTGTCTTAAAACTAGTTCTGGAAGTGTGTTGGCATTGCAAGATTATACGCTTTTGTTAAAACCGTAGTAACTTGTTTGAAATTTCGTTTGAGAAAATGTGTATTTTATTGTATTGCGTTTGGTTGTTGGTATGATCTTGCGTATATTGAAGCCACTGGTTAGTTCTTATCGAAGCAATAACTCAGAGTGAGGACACAGTACAATTTATAGAGGCACCTTTGCCTGCTGGTTGGTACAATATCGTAGTAAAAGATTCATTCTCCTTCCTTGCATTCGTTTAATGAACAAAGAAAAACGATAAAACTTAAGCACTTTGGAGAGAAGTGTAAAATATACTTAAAAAATTGGTTACCAAAAAATAAAATTACAAACTGCCTTTTTTTAAATTTTAAATTAACTTTAATTTTAACACAAAATGGATATCAAAATATCAATATTGAATAATTTTATTGAAATAATTTCAAAATAAATAAATAGAATATTATAAATATAACAAATTATACTCATTATATTTAGATAGCTTAAAAAACAATAAAAATATTCTATGTAAGTTTATAATCTTTTTAAGACTCTTACAATACACATATGTTAAGCTGTTTTAATAATAAAATAAAGTAAATTAATTTGAAATAATATTTTTATTGCATTCCCAGAATCTCATTTTTCAACATAATAACAACAAAAGTAATACCAATTCCAACAAAAAGATACTTATTTTTATTAAAAAAGCTTAATAATGTACATCGTAAAGCACAGTGCTTCTTAACCTTTTTGAAGTCGTGGCCTCCTTGATATCATAAGAATTTCTTTACTAAAAGTATTATTTAAACCATGTGTAATATTGGTATCCATATATTCCGCTCAAAATTGTCAATCACCAGTTACTTAACCACAGTAAACTTATTGAGAGTGCTTTTCATTTAAAGAATATAATGTTTTTGGTATACCAAGCATTAAATGTTGTTTCGTCTCTTTGAGAAATATCTGTAGACTTTTAAAGTAAATGTGTTTCTATAATCGCATTTCAAACAAGCTACATATTGATTTGGTTGAAAGTTTATATCATTGATATGGCATTACATTTCATGAAAAATATGTTTCGGGAAGAGGTGGTAAAATATTATTTCACAAAAGTTTAATTTGATTGGTTTTTAAATAAAACACAAGTAGGATATATTGTAATGATAAATAATTAATTGAAAAAACAAATCATCATTTTTTCGTGGACCGCCTCAAAACCTTTGAATGCCTTAGAATCACTGCTTTAACAAATGAGCGATTTATGAAATGAAAATTTTATATAAGATCCATTGTCAAAAACAATTTCCTTATTGGCCAATTTTTAATGCATTTCCTGAAACCATAATTGAATGAAAAGCCAGCCAAACAAAATTCGCTTCAATAAACTGCATTAAAAATATTTTCCAGGAGAAAAGCCATTTATTTATTATTGGCAGCAAAACTTTTTCGCTGTGTTTTATTCATTGTTGGATGGAGCAAAGTATTTTTCAAATGCTTTTCGATGAATCACTCGCGATTGTACTTTTACAAATTACAAAAAATATGCATTTCATGTAATGTTTGATCATTGTATGATAAAATTCCGATGTTATTTGAAAGCTATGAATATTCTGACACGTTAAGCATAGCCATTGCATAATGATGTTATTTATAATATATTTCACAATGTGGAATATTAATTTCTTACTTTTTTGATGCTATATATAATCTAAGTCCATTGTTGACAGGAAAATCTCTCTCAAGGCTTCTATATTCCGAGACTATTGACTGATCAGGTATCATTCTTCCCACTGTACGCTTTTCTTCTGCAAATGTGACTCAGAAGATGAGAGTAAGTATCAGAATACCGGAGCAGATATTAATTAATCTATACAGGTATAGCAAATATCCGGCCCGATTTTAAAGAATGGATCAATAGAGCATTCAAAAATACGCCCGAAATGGGATCACAATATCGGATAAATAAATAAATAAAACTGACCAAAATAAAAAGAATGAATTAATTATTTCTTTGAAATACAAAATGACATTAAATAGCCTCATCACATATGCTTGAATGTGACAATCTTAATCAGAGCTTTGTTGATTTTATTTATCTTCAAAAAATTCTGACTAATCATCAAATACTACTGAAAAAAAGCGTTGTTGTGCATTTTTAGTTTTGAGTCGAGGGCTTACCAAATGTCTACTCTTAAGTGGCCTACGATGTCAAATATACATCTCTCTTCTTTATCATGTTTAGAATGCAAGGCTTAGACGAAAAATTTCAATGAGTTTCTGTTACCGAGCCAGACACTAATCGGAGAATTTTTCGTTCGATTTATTTGTCGACATATAGGTGTCATTCGTACTGAACAGGCCCCGTTGTTCATGCGAAATAAAATATGTAGTACCTACTTTAATAATGTTTTCATTTCAAAGCGTGAAAATAAATAATACGCTTTTATTACAGAGTGGAATATTTTAAATATAATACATCATGTGTGATTTCGTATTCTGCAGACGCGAGGATGAAAACCTTTCTAATACATTGACGTGCGAGCATTTTCCAGTTTATTGCGCCGAATTGTATTGCAGTGAGTCAGTGGATTGAGCTATCCACATTGAGTATTCGAAAATTGAATATCAAATTCGTCGTCTGTCGACAGCTCTATTACACCATGAAAGCATTTCGTTTTTTGTCGTATATGCGCTCGCACTTGCCATTTGGTAAATACAACTGCAGAGTAAAATGATCACCTTCTGTTGCTAAGCAATGATGGTCATATTGTTTTTAGAACGATGGAAAAGAATCTGGACAAATAAAACACATTTGATTTTACAATAAGATAACAGGATAATAAATAAATGATACGTGAATGCATTTCAAACAAATACATCTATATTCTTGGCTCTTGCTTATTTTTTTAATGAATTTTAAATAAAATTCTCCAATGATAGAGTTTATGGTGATACCGCATGATGTTGTAGGGTATCAGAACTCTCTCGGACGATTTTATTATCACCTCAATCAATGATAATTAGACCTAAACGATTAATATAACGCGAATAAATTCACTAAAATGTTATAAAATCTTGTAACCGACATCTACAAACGACGTATCCCAGTCGGTGCTGGAGCAGCCGTTTCGCGTCTGTCAGAAGTGCCGCTCGTATCCTTGAATAGTACTGTATAAATACGCCTGTTTAAAGTCAAAATTAGCTCAGTTATCTTCGCTCATCGAAAGTCGACAGTCATGTCGCTCCTGCCTTTCGGCAGGCGGGAAATCGCAATATAATCGTTTTGGTCTTACGTTTTTTAACCGAGATTGTAATTCTGTAGTTTTAACTGCAATTACATGTCTGCAGTTTCAACTGCAATGTTGTATCTGTGTTTTCCTTGTAATCTAAATTGAGTAATAAACTAGCCGACTCTCCAATAGAGTACGGGTCAAGAGAATATCGATTGAAATCTTTACTAGAGATACCTGTCTTCCCATCCTGACCCTAAGTTCCTTTCATCGAACGCTATGGAGGATGCTGTCTGTTGCTGTCAGATTGAGGAAGAAACCCTGGTCGTCTTAATGGTTTAACTCTTTTTGCTCAAAAGACTTTATAAATATTCAAATAGATTTAATTAAAAAAATTCAACGAAAAAATCTAATTATTTTACAATGTAAACATTTTGCATTTTAAACTATCACAAAAAAATGACACAAAGCTTTCTGTATACAATTTTGATGACTTATTGACAAGCCATTCAAAGCATTTGAAGCTACACTCCGCACTTCATGTTACAGACGTGACGTAAAGTGAGTCCAGTACAATTATTGCACGACTGCTTTTGTATGAAAACGAACGCTATGCGAATTTTGCAATGAGATGGTTAAAGTCCGTACAAAGCCTTTCTAAAAAACCACTTATGCCACCATGGAGTATCATTCACTACAGTTTTGAATTGCCATTCAAACTTATTTAGAAGCTACACAATTTAAGTAAAATGTTTTTTTACGTTTATAAAAATAAACCATTTTTATCTGTGCCATTTAAAAGAATATATATATTTCAACGGCTTCCTTGACTATCGTTACTGAAAGGCTTAGTTATCGCATGTATTTAAATCTGAAAATTGTACTATATAGTGTAATTTATTTTATCAAGGAAAACATCAATTATTGATTAATCTGAAAAAATGCGTTTTCAAAATCTAGGCAATTTTTTAAATATACTTCACATAATCTAATGAGGGATCCAAGACAAAGGTTTAAACAAATTATTTTTTTAAAATACAAAGGTAAAAAGGTCTTGTTGACTTCCCGGAAATATTTGGCTAATTTTGCACCCCTTACTCGCATTCAAACTGAAGAACGAAAATATTTCTTCCATTGGCTGAAGTAATACAAACATATTTTTTTAAATTAAAAAAAATGCATACATTAGAAACTTGTCGGTGCAAAGCATTGGATATTAATCACGTCTAATGTATTAGGATCTTATGAATATTTTCGTTTATTGCTGTCTTGTGGTATCCGCTTCAGTGTTTATCCATCACTGTCATTTGAAAAAAGTGTCACTCGTACCGAAGTAAACCGATGCCAGTGAGACCTTATCTGGCATAGGCATTCGCGACTGATTGTGGCTGTGACACGACAAAGTTTTGTCATTGGAATTTATTGTTTTTGGTAATCGTGTTAGTACAAAATATTATAGTATTTGTTCTTTCTAGTGGACCGTGTAAAATTGTATTGATTTGTATAACATAATTGTTAACATTTTTTAATTGATTTTGGACTTATACAATGGCTTTATTTATACGCTTTCATTGTGAACGTTTTTTTTTATTTAGTCTATTATTGAAAGAAAGTTCAAAAAGATTCTTCAGAAACATTGCTAATTGCATTTATAAAACTTTGAGATCGCAGAGAATTTCAAGAAAATATTAAATGTGAACAATATTCTATACAGATTTCAAAAAACTAAAATTGATGCATAATATTTCAGCTGAAGTATCATGCCAAATTGATGTCATTTGCGAAGTTTTCGAAGTTTATGCACTTTTGATATTTTTCTGCTCATTGACTAGGAAAATAAATTGTATCAGTGCTTGCCAAAGCTCGAGACTCGGTTCGGTATAGCCAACGAAAACTTCGAGAAAATTCTATAAAGGAAGTCTTTTATCCTGCGTTGTATTTTACTGTTTACCACCTCGTTATTATTCAGCTGAAATCAAAACTTTTAGTAAAAATTTCCTTTATCAAAAATTGGCAACTATTTTAAAACTACCGTGAAATTTTAAACAAATTAGGTTTAAGCGAATAATCGAATAATCGAATCGTTTTGTATGTTCCGGGCTTAAATATGTTAATTACGCTCGGATAAAAGTAAACTATACATAGTACACCTGGCTCATCAGAGAATGTGGAAAATCATCACATCTTGCAAATTCTTGGCTGTAGCCCAAATCCATATCTCAGTTTAAAAACAATGGTAGTTCCCTTCTAGCGTTTTATTCTCAAATCTTTCTTTATCATTAGAAATTCCTATTTTATGACCATGATTTTGAGACTGATATCGTTTCTAGTTAGATTGATTTTAACTTTAGTTGATCTTTTCTTTTAAAATAATCACTTTGTACATCATACCTTTACTCTCAGTTATATAGACGCAATAAGTCTTGAGGTTTTTTGGAGATAGCATCAGCAATGAACTAAGCCAGCTGCTACGTTTCTTCAAGACCGAAGTCTCGGTTTCATTATTTAGTCTATGGAAAATGGAATATAATGAGAAAGGTCAATGTTGTATACAGAAGAATTATTTACGAAAGAAGTACGTCAGTTTTAATAAAGACCAAATATAGTTATAATGTCGATATCTATTTGAAGAATACTGTCAACACTCTTCTTGATAATTTCATCTTGAATGGTGATATTTTTTTTTCATCTCTCTTGACAAAAATTCTTTATCACTATAAGTTATCCACGAAGAAAAAACTTAATAAATCGCTTTCATAATCAAGACTAATGTGGTAAACTAATTACTTTAAATAAATAGTTTTAACATTTTTTAATGGAAAGCTAAAAGTTAAAATCTAAATAAGCTGTATGATACAAAGAAAAACTCTCCGTTTTAATGTTGAAAAAATCTTTGTAAACTAATATGGCTAATATTGTTTAAATTAACCTTTCAAAGAAAGAAATCAATAACTTTCATCTATGTTGGGTCTATAGATGATATAGCATGTGACGTAAAATAAGTACGAGTGATGTCTTTTGCTTTTCGTGTTCATTTATTACTATTTAAATAAACTACTCAAAGTACTACTGCTTGGCAATTTACGCGAAAGGATGTGAAACACTCGTTTACATATATTAATTTAATGCCTTAAGATGCTTTTACTTAAAACTTATGTACATAAATAATTCAATTATACTTTCAGGGAGAATTTCCATATTCACCACTTTTAATTTATATTGCCTTTTAATAATATCCTTGCTCCGAGTTATATCTGAATTTTCATTAAGTGGGATATGGTAGTTTAAAGTAGAGAGTAAAATCATTCAAAAAAAAAAACATTATTTATTACATATTTTAAATTATATTCGGATCTCTTAAGAAAAAGCATATAATAAGTCAGATGTGGAATTCAATTACTGATATGTTGTAAAAGAAATGTTTATAAAAAATTCGTGCTAAAAATATAATCATCATAATTTTATTATTTGTCAATTGACACCGCTGTTAACCTTAAATATCATAAAATATTACAGTTTTATTGGAAATCAAAAAGAGGTTTTTAATATTAAAAAATGAATCATTTAGTATTAAATTATCATTTAGTTATGCCTTCACATGTTAGTCTTGGCATGTTAGGCCATGGTTGTTCGTGTTCACTAAAAATTCTTTTCCACTTAATCCGATATTATAAGCGGGGAGTGGCGAGACTAGTCATGTTCTAGCCTTATCCATTTTAGCTGTACCTTAATCGAACTAATGAGAGGTTCAGCGGCACTCATGGAGGTTATCAGACCAAATAATTCATACCTCTTTGAATAAAAAAAGCCTGTCTGTGATAGTTTTAAGCTGTTCACTTTTTTATCACCGCAATCAGGCGTCTCAACATATGAGTGGCCAACAGTCATCGGGCTAAAACCACATATTTTTCTACTACTTCCACAAATCATTGAACAACGATCAGGGTCCATTTCGCTAGTCGCAAGCATTACCAATTGATATTTTAAGAGTAAACATATGTACGGGGTGAACCGAAAACGATTAGCTGTCCACTAGTACTGTCCTAGATTTTTCCTTTCTATCCCTTCTCTCATCGAATTAGAGAGAAGTACAGCTACTGCAGTAACAGGCAGTTCTCGTAGTAAATAAATACTATTAGGAAGGCTTATGGTCTACATGGAGTGGACATGAATTACAAAAGAATAATCTGCAAATGCAAAAGTACAAGCAGTGTGCAACGAAAATCTGGAGAAATATTTGATGTGCCGTGGGAGAGAAAAGATTGCGGAGGTTTTTTTATTGCAGTTTTGAAAGTAGCTTGGTTTTTTGTCAGCTTTTGTATTTCGTTGCTATTTCCCATTTTAATATAAGCCAATAAAGACACGACAATTCTCTTGTGTTTTACATGAATAAGCGTATTCATTAAAAAGCCCACTACAATTGAATCAAACTCCAAGATTGGGTACCGTATACCGGCTACATCCAGTAATATTACCAGCTATGTCACTGTAACATTTCGACTAGGTGCTAATAAATAACCGTTGCATGCTAGCCATTTATTTTTACTATAAATATATATACTTAAACATATATTTGCAGTATGTGGCATTTGGATAAAGAAATAATACTATTTCTTAGAACGGTTCTTGACCTACTTCAAAAAATGTGTGTAAAAAATCTGCCAGTGGCTTTAACAGTCCAAGAAAAATTTATTACATGTTGCCAAAAAACAGTTTTCATAATATACCCTTGTTAAACTAGATGTGTTAAACCACTCACTTATGATATATTTTATTGCTTCTTCCATGCATATCGGTGGTGTTTGGGCATAACATAAAATGAGTGATTTAATAATTTTCAATATAATTTTGAACTTCTAAAAACTGTTTTTATTACGACGATTAGTTGAATAATCTAAATTCTGATAATATTTTTTTTTTGCCTTATTTTATTCACAGTTTATTTTTTTTAAATTTCTTCTGTAACTTAAATATTTTGCATTTATCAAGTTATGCCAAAACAACAACGATATGTTCCGTTAATTTATTGTATCTTTTTACATTCAATTTTCAATTGCTCGTTCATGGGCTGATTATTTTAAGTTTTCTAATTAATTTAATGATCTTACAGATCTGGTTTCTTTTTCCTTGAGGGGTATTACCTCATACAATATTTTACCTGACATAATTTTGTTAGCTATTTTTAAACAAGCTTGATCATAATGTGGCATTTTGAAAAGCTCTTTACTCCTTAACTTTGCGATTTTTAAATCTTTTTTAATCTCCTCGCCTACACGCTCGGTTTTATAAACGCAATTTTAATCTTAAGCTATAAATAAATATTTTAATTTTTTTCTTTTAGATGAATAAAAATAGTTTTTTTCTGTAGCACACGCAACCTCTTGTTTTTTTCTATATTAATTATTTAAAATAAGGCATACAGTAAATCATTATTGTGTTAACACATTAGAAACGGGGAATGTGAAATACGCGTCGATTCTCTATGTGTTTTGAATTTCCCCGTAGCCAATGTGCTAATATTAGTATTGGCCATAATATAAGTAGAAAAATGACTTTCATTCAAAATTTAAAGCTCTAATATCATATTTGATATATGTACGTTGATAATTTAAGTCATTTTAAGCGTTTTAAAATGGTCACTTTTATGGTGTTCACTGCTAAAACTTATGGCATTATAATAAAAATTTTAGAACTTATTCCACATTGAATTTGATAATGCTCGCAATGAGCGAAACTGGTCCTGATACAAATAAGTGCAATGTGGAGTAAGTACATACTAAATTTTTTATAATTTTTGTCCATAAATGACTTTAAAAATATATTGTATCCACTGAATAGATCAACTTTTGCTCTGTTTTTACAAATGGTATAGAGTGTTTTGCGCAATTAATATTATACTTTGCAGGTAGATTTTCGGGTGACTTTACCTGCGGCCAGAAAAAGCTTTAAATATTTTCCGAAAATAACATAGAAAAAAAATGTCATGCGGCTAATATTAAAACCCTTTTAGTGAAAATGGGAAATTTGTACGGCTACTTTAATACAACTAGAAAGCGTTTCGGTCATTAGTTTACCTGGAAAGATGGTACTCTTTTTAAATATGAAAATATTTAGTGCGTTTTGTTGCGTAAACTCATTTTGTATGGAGGTAAAATGAGTTTTAAATGGATACACACTGGTATAATTTATTATTTTTTTACCTCTTTTATTTTTGGTGAATTTTACAAAGTTTTCACAAAAATGCTAGAGAGAAACTTGTCTCGCAAAATATCCATTACACGCATAATGAAACAATATGACGCAATATTTTTTAAATGTTATAAACATTGTGTTTATTTACAACGTGACCCGCTATCCGTTCATCGAAATGGGCCGAAATGTCTACTATTAATTTAATTCGTGAAAATATTCTGCAAAATTATGTTCATGTAAATAATTATTTTTAACAACTACATATTAATAACTATGTTTCACCGCCACTATTAAATCTTAATTATCACAATATTACAGTAGTGAAACTGTGTAAAGGTAGCTACGCAGAAATAATTTATTTCATTATTTATATATGATGATAATTATTGAATAATTCGCATAGTTATTATATTTTTTTGAAGGCCTGATTACAGAAATGGGTGATATTTCAACTAAAGTTTTTTTTACTAAACATTAAAGTTCTTAATACTTAGTGAAGCTTCTATAATGAATTAATAATTGATGTTACATACCAAACGGCAATGAAATCCATTATAATGACCTGGATTTGTTTGCAAATATCACATTATATTATATAGCCCTGTCCGTGGTGCAGTGGTCCACGTCGTTGGCTACCGTGTCGGACCACCCGGGCTCGATTCCCGGTACGAGCAAATTTCATTCAATAAATCGATTCTGTTCGAAGGCAATGGGTGTTTGTGTTGTAAAAACCCTCTCCCCACCTTTCCGATCCCAAAGAGCGTTGCATAGTGACAGCGGCTAGCTTACCGTTAGTCTTGTCCTAATCCTTCCTTCCAACCCTACCCTCTTCGAAAAAGAGAAGTTGAGCAACTGTGCTATGGCAAAAATCATATTTTTGCAGTGGCATCTTCATATATTTTTTATAGGGGCTTAGAAAACTCCTTTAAAGTTTTGGAACTAGTCAAAAATAGTTTAATATCATATTATGTGACGACTAGATACTCCACCAGTCATCGGATTCCAAGAACGGCACTAAACAAAAGTGATTTGCCAAACAATTATCTTGCCATATGTATTCCTATCCGTATATCATAGATTTATATAGAGTTATTGAGTTAAAAGTATTTATCATGTTCTATGTAGTATAATTTATTCTCGATTAAAGGTGAATATTATTTTGCTATTATATAGTTGCCAAAAACGATATAAAGTGATTTGCATGAATATAAATTCCATGACGCTATTATTTTGGTTAACATTTCGATGCCATAGAAGAGTAAGTTGACTGGTTGCAGGAAAACTATTTTACTGCATGCGTTTTTTAAAGTATCGAACAACAATTCAAAAACAACTGATTTCTGACGAACGTTAAGTCGGTGGCTTTGGATACTACATATTGCGAAAAGTTTATGCTATAGAAGCTCGTTGCATTGCCTCAAATTTTCAGAATTTATATAATACTTTATGGGACTTGTTATTACAGCTGTTAAGTGGTAGAAAAATACCAAATGTTTAAAGCATTTTTAACCAAGCAATTCGATCAATTATTATGTGTCGAATAGCAGTGTTAGCTTATTCGAGCCGTTTTTATTCAGAGATCACTAAGTCATTTTGCTTCTTCTTCGTGGATGGATTAAGATGGTGAAAAAGTTTATGCTATAGAAGCTCTTTGCATTGCCTCAAATTTTCAGAATTTATATAATACTTTATGGGACTTGTTATTACAGCTGTTAAGTGGTAGAAAAATACCAAATGTTTAAAGCATTTTAACCAAGCAATTCGATCAATTATTATGTGTCGAATAGCAGTGTTAGCTTATTCGAGCCGTTTTTATTCAGAGATCACTAAGTCATTTTGCTTCTTCTTCGTGGATGGATTAAGATGGTGAAAAAGTTTATGATATAGAAGCTCTTTGCATTGCCTCAAATTTTCAGAATTTATATAATACTTTATGGGACTTGTTATTACAGCTGTTAAGTGGTAGAAAAATACCAAATGTTTAAAGCATTTTTAACCAAGCAATTCGATCAATTATTATGTGTCGAATAGCAGTGTTAGCTTATTCGAGCCGTTTTTATTCAGAGATCACTAAGTCATTTTGCTTCTTCTTCGTGGATGGATTAAGATGGTGAAAAAGTACTAATTACTTTACATAAATAAGACGTTTTTGATGTACCAACACTACAGAAGAATGTCTTATAAGGATGCATAGATATCGTTGAGAGGTTAAAAAAAACTTCAACGTTACTGTATGGTGATTATTTTATAAAATAATAACAAGTATGAAGGCAGATAATATACGATCAAAGATTTGAAGCTGAAAATCTCTTTTTTGTGGTGGTTGTGAGCCTTTTTCCGGCAATTTCTAACTATGAATTTGTATAATCAATGCGGTTTTTTGTGTTTTAAAGTATCCGCGTTTATTCTACAATTATACAACTAACTTATTCTTTAAAAATAGTTTACATTTATAATACTAACAGTTATCTTAATGCATGTATTAAAACAAATTGATGGCTTACATTAGTAGAAGCCAATTTACAAACGTACCTATGCATACATTTGCGTGGAGGTGTACCCACTAATTTAATAATGTTGCGGTAAAATGGTGTGATTTGCAAATTTAATTACGAATATTTGAATTTACGCTGCTTTATTAATTTGTAGCAAGCTACTAGTTCGAGTAAAAAAACAAGTGCTTAGTAAATACATGAACGCTGAAATTTTCCTTTGCTTCAAAATCACATTTTAAATGGAACAAATATTGTTACATTATTTAAAAACAAAACTACTTACTGTGAAAATTACGATAAAGTTTTAACAGTGAGAACTCATTACTGTCGGGTACCTAGAATACGATAAGAAATATAATTGAAACACTTTTGATTGAAATTTGTTAAGAGTCTTTCGTTGATATGATTTCAAGCAATAGATATCTTTTTATCATTAGAATAAGCTAATTATTAACTCTACAGATGCTGAACTTTTTATTGTTTTCCAAGACTGTGTGGTCAAAAATAGTAAAAACCTTTCTTCCTTTCTGTACTCATTTTTCAATCGGGAGCAAATGCAACGTTATAAATCTTTTTAATTCAAATATTTTAAAAAGTGTAGCAGAATAACTGGTTTTTAAAACGTTGATTTTTTATTGATTGATTTGGAATTCACTTGGTAGAATTCCATTATAATACGGTGAAAAAAATAACAATGTATTTGAATTCTAAAGTGTTTATTTTATATATTTGTTGATAGCTATTTCGACTTACGCCACCGTCAGAACTATGTTTAAGCCCTCATTTACCTATCATTTATATACTGTTGTAGACAGGGTATACAATACATGTTCTTCTCTGTAGTTTTATATGGTAATAATTAGTTAATACATGTGACACATTGATTTGATGTATTTCTCGAAGTGAAAGCTAATCTGATTTTCTTATTAAGGCGTTTTCTACCGACGGAAAAAATACTCATTGAACTTATGTAAATGTATTAAGTTATTTTTTTTTGTTTTTTCTCCAAAATGCATTTTCAGTAGATAGATAGCTACCTTTGTTTCTATGTGGTTATTGGTAATTTTGCCCGCAACATAGGTATATATTTACGTAAAGACAATTTTGGCGGGAGGATTAAAGCGGCCTGGGCATTAACGTCATTTCTGTCTACTGACGACACCTGAGCCAGTTTCCCTTCATTAACTAGGGAGCCGGTTTACAACATATTGTATCACAAATCCACTAAGCCACATACCACCACTATACTTTATTCTATTTTATTGCATACTAAAATTGCTTGAATTTGTGTGTCGTCAAACCAGTCATAAAAACTAGCCGATTGATCGAGCGACTTGATACATAAACACTTTACGGCATAAACGATTTAATATTATTTTGCATGGCCAAACTTTAAAACACAAAAAATGCATCGCTTAAATTTTAACTATTTAGTGGGATATAATCATTATCGATTTCACTCCTGAGTTCTCATTAAAATTGCGATGCATATGAGTTCAAATGTGCAAATTATGTATGATTGTTCAATAGCTTAAATTGCTTTCACATCATTGAGAGTTTTCTACAAGCTGTCCAAGGTTTTTTTAATGTCTAACGTTTTGACCGGTTATCACTAAAGTTCTTTTTATTGTCGCTACCAGGAGAGGCATACATTTTATTTTCAGTTAATTTCAGTCAATAGTAATGTAATATCATTTTTTCCACCATGTCCACCAACGATGTTGAGCATATGAACTTATGTTGAGATAAACTCCACTAAGAGTCTATATTATATTATAATATAGACTCCTGGTGGAGTTTATTTCAACATAAGTTCTTCCACAAGAACTGCTTGTTTCTCACTTGCTTAAACACATTTTTTTTGAAAAGACTAGTGGTTGAAAAAATAAAACTAAGAGTTCTATGAATTGTATGGGGGTGGGAGAGAATTTTGAACGACAAAGATATCCATGTATCCGCACAAACATCAATAATATGATTAAAAAACAAAGTGCCTGGAATGGGATTGGAAGGCGATCTGTTATTACCGCTGTCTTATTCTGAATTGAAAAAACATTAAATCGTTTGACTGAGAGAAATCTAAAACTTTAATGTGATATGAAATATTATAATAAATAAACATACAAAGCGAAATAACCTCTGTGAATATTTAATATGTCTGGTTTTTGATATCTCTATACAAAACTGCAGCGATAATTCCTCACTTATTGAAAGTTCATATTATTATTTGCTCTCACTACTCCGTGACTGAGTGCATTTCTCGCACCGCTTAGACAATTCAATTGTTTATTTACTGCAGGTACACCGATACTGCAAAGTTGGCACGTATATCAAACAACTTGCTTAGCTGCTAGCAATACGATAAATATTTTTTACGCGGTATACTATATTTTTAAGAACGGTATACTTTTTACCCGTTCTTACATTGTATGAAGAGAAATGCAAATAACGTTTGTTGCGATTGTTTATAAAATTGATATAAACATTTAAAATTAAAGTAAGAAATTGTTTTTGTTTTCCATGTGTAAAATATTCAAAGAAAAAATCTTTAAATAAAAAATAACGTATCTGAAAGGAAAAAAAGAATAAAACAACTCTGCAGTCAGTTAATTGATAGCAAATATATTGAAACCCCAAATAAAAAACTCTTATATTTAAATCTTATAGATAAAACCGAAACGGCGTATGTATGGATGTGGGTCTGTAATTCCATTTTGCATTGTTGGTTATTAAGTTGCCATAAAAACGAATATGAAAGAAAATATGTTTGATTTTTTTATCGGCGAAGACATTTAGTCAAAATGTAATAAATTAGTCTTCTACTGAACTTTTCCCGGCTTTTATTAATATAATAATGTTTTTATTTACGTGAAGGTATTATTTGACATTTCTTTGACAGCAAATTAGATTTTTTCCTTGAATTTGGACATTTTAATGGGCGAGAATGGGGCTGTCAATATATGAAAGGGGCTGTGAAATGTCAATGCCAGTCTGAAATGTTCATTTTAATTGACCTAGACTTATATTGAAAAAATTTGTTTCAACTTGGCCCGTCTGAATTTACGCGCCGAGGTGAACATAACCCCAAACTGGTCCGAGCGAAGCCAGGTGCGAACACTTGTTAGTTATTAAAAATAATAAAACATTTTTAGTAACTTTTCCACAAATTTTTTTGGATCAGGACCGGTTTCACTCATGGCGAGCATTGTCAACTGATGGTCGCCATGAGCGAAACCAGTCCTGATCTAATATTTTTTTTGTGGAAAAATTACTAAAAATGTTTTATTATTTGTTTTAAGTATTGACAGTGAACACCTTAAAAGTGGTTAAATTAGTTAGTAAAATATATGTTAAACTATTCACAGCATTTAATATTTATAAACAAAAAAATAGTAAATATGTTGCGGCGCTAGTTTTATTACCTCATCGATTTGTAGAGTACTTTATGTAGGGGTATGAAGCCACTTATAATATAATTCAATATCTTTCATTTACCCTGGCTCGTAAATTGAGTTTTATGACAGGGGGCCTAATAGGTTCTAGAATGGTTTCACACTTGCGTTACTTATTCATTTGATGGCGTTCTAATAATTATGAAAAGCGGGTCTCCATTGAAACTTATAAATAATGTGAAGCTCAAACAACAACACGAACGCATATAAACTTGGAGTTCAATTTCACATAAGATTATAACATTTTGGTTTACGTAAACTTCTAACAGTACCAATACATAAAGAGGGACTTCTTCAGACATGTTCCTTGAATATACGATCCGTCTGAAGATTCATGATTACCAAAGAGACGAAAAACTATGGTAAGGTTGATTAATCAAATTAGAACCGTAACCGGAGCATCAACGTTTTCGAAGAATCGATCAGTTTGTTTCAAGAATAAACGAAAAAGATTTATTCTAGAAACTGTTACCAACATTGAAGTTCTCTGTATGAAATAGTGAAATAAATATATTTTTATCCATTGTAGAATGGTTGTCGGATTTTGACAAAATTAGAAATAAATTCATTTTTTTATCTTTTATTATTATTGGAAAAAATAAAATATAATACATGGCATTACAGCTGACGCCAATGCGCCATGCAATTGACCAAATAAATAAAATTATCACATAACATTTTATACAAAATTTAAAAAAAAATATATGAAACAGAACATAAGCATCTTAGTTACATAAAAAGAAAAAAAACAAAGCATCAAGTTCTCTGCCAAAGATATCCACATTAACAGGCCGTGCATTCATCAGCCGAACAGCCCTTTCGACTAGCGACTTAAAAGACCTACGTGACATCAAGTTCTGACAAAGAAAATTGATTGGCGTTGGTTACGACCACGTAGGTAGAAACTGGGAGCATGCAAACATAAAGTCTCAAAGATGTTAGGGTTATCAACTCTGCCCAATAATCAATCACAATACTGAATCGTTGGTGTGTGTCTTTTTCAATCAATAATTTCTTATAATAAGGGTGTACAGTCAATTCGGGTATCTTTGGACTCCAATATAATATTGGACAAAACTTGAGCAAGTATCGTTTATTTATTTTTCTGCCGACTATTAATCGTGATCATTCTTACGATTGATGAATATAACAAATCGATCTTTTGTCTTATACGTGGTCAAAAAAAAGAGCCACATTCACCTCTCAAATTATTTTTATCTTTTTATGATATTTTGTGAAATGAACCAAAAAACTATGAAAATATACAACTTTTTTTTTTTTTTCGAAACAGGCGGCTTCGCTTAAGCCAGGTGTTACGGATAGGGAATGGCCAAAAATTGGTATTTTTTTAAAAATATTTTCCATTGAGAGACTATTCTTCTTTATAAAAGTTCAATTCAATGTCACCAATCTGGATATTTCAGCTAAAATTCGCTTATCAAAAGTGGTGGTGTCCAATGTTACTCAATTATAAATGTTAAATTGGACCGCCCGTAAAAGCAGTTTTAAGTTATTTTTTCTTGTATTTTCATAATATTTGAATTCAAAATTATATAAAGAAAGTTGTAAGAACACATAATAGTCTAAAAAATGCAACTTTCTATATCAGAAAATAAAAATATCTCAAAAAACACAAGAAAAGTGTCCAAAGTTACCCGAATTGACTGTAATTAAAGAGTATTTCCGAGAAAAATATTAACTGTGTAATTGGTATGATGAACACAAAACTCTATCATAAAAAAAGCTGTAAGCTCTAGTGCAGGTCGCAAAGCCTATTATTATCGACTCAAATTTTGTTCACTCTTTCTAATGAACATTGTTTGAATACAAAAATAGCCCAAACTTATAAAACTTTGAGGTGCCTGTCATTGTGTCAAATCGATCAATTATGGCATAAACATGCTAAACGCTCACTCACCACGATGATTCCCATGCTGTTAAAATATAAATTATCTACCGTTTTCAAATAACTCACATACTATATTTATATAAAGTCGATAATCGCCAGAAATAAAACCATCTATGTTGATTCTTAATATCACTCTTAAGGTATTCACTATCAATACTTGGTGGAATGGCATTATAATAAAAATAATAAAGCATTTTTAGTACTTATTCCAAATAAAATTTAAAAACTCCTGGTTTTATTTTAACGTTTTTATAATATTATATATATTTTCATATTGGAAACTATAGCTTAACAGTTTGCAATAATAATGGGAAAACATATTACTTGATCAATAATTGACCACAATTATTAGACGCACAGAGAAAATAATAGGAGACTGAAACGAAAAATTCTGTTTACCAAAAGATATTAATGTATATTATATTTGATCTAGTAAAAATTTTCAATATTTTGTCAATCGAATAAAGCCGAAGTTAACTTAACCCTTGAAAATCGTACAATCGATATTTCATTTGAAAAAGTTCTATACACTCTTGTCCAATTTCTATGATTATTGAATTCCTTTGTTCCATAGATTCACATTTAAATACTATACTGCTTATTACGATAAATATTCATAGTCATTAATATTATAATGCATATGAAGTGTTTACATCAAGCCCCAATGGAAATAAATTCAATGAATAAGGAAATCTATTCTATTTGGAAGCGATTTGCTTTGATTTATAAAGATCTTTCTTTTAAGTCGTTTACTATAAGCGGTCTTCAGCCAATGCAAGGTATTAAAAAATATTTAATCTTCGCATTTTAAAGTAATACAATCACATCTCTTGGGCGGAATAGCATAAATATTACAGATTATCATATATTAATAAGCTTATTTAGTAGAAAATTACAAAATGAAGTTTGAGATTTTCATTTTTACGGGAAAGAAGAAGGTGATAGAAATAAAACAAAACATAAAAATAATTATACTACTAATGAGATGCAATCAATTGGGAAGTGTTAATCCATTTAGAAATAAATTAAGCAGTGGCCAGGAATCTGTCCTATTTAGAATATTATTTAATAATACTTAATATCTGTAAATAATTGTATTTATTTCGTAAAATTCTAGGCTATTTATTTTTAAGTATCAGAATCCATCAACTTTTCGAGAATGTCCAAAGATGCCTCTGAAAGAGTTGAAGCACGTGGCACAATTAATAACACAATACGTGAAATAATCAAATTTATTTTAAAAAAAATATATGCAGTTTAAAAATTGTCTTTTAAGTCAGCTAGTCATCCTTTCCTTACCCCATCCAAAGATCTTTACAATCTTGACGAAGTTATTTTTAATTTATTTTTATTAATACAGTATGTTTTACAGACAGCATATCATATTACTTTACATGGAACGTTCGTATTAGAGATTTACTGTACAACGTGAAAACATTTCAACAATAATTTTACTATATTGTATATATTTTTTCACCATTTATGGGGTGCGTGCTTTCTGCGGATTATTTTGATATATGTTATTTAGATATACACGGTGCGTTATTGAAAATTGCTACATACCCCAAATGATCGAATATGATAAAGCACACGCAGTGGGTGACTTAGGGACACAGGTGGCCAGGAAATCCACTACGAACCGTCTGGCTCACCGCCCTATTCTTGGGTACAATCTCCCCCTTAATGGGTATACTTGTCGCTTCTTTCCGTGTCCAAACCAGTGGTAGATCAATATAATTCCAATCGATGTTTTATCGTTTAATTATAAACGAAACTATTTTGATTCGCTTATTTGAAAAGAAAAACATGATCTTTTCTTGATAAAAATCTTAGTTTAGCATATCGACACCTTAATTTGACAAGGTTCCAACTGATCTTGACACTATTTTGAGATATGAGAATTTTAAGTTTCGATTGATTTAAATTCACTTGTTACAATGAACAAGTAAAAATGTAACTACTTATTTTAAGCATATTTTTTCACAACTTTTGCTGAGAAAAAAATGATCTTAAAGATCAAATGATGAAATAATGATGACAATCTTAGAATTTCGTCAAATAAATTTAGTAAAAAAAGTGTGCAGATGCAGTGCAACTCCGGAATTCTGCATAGTCCGTTATTCAATCATAGATAATTCTGTAATACATACATATATATGATAGAATGCGGTAAATACAAGCTTTTCCGACCAAAAGGTAATTTTAGGCAAAAATGTCAATCAAAACCTTTTCAAAGTAAGGTAATAATATTATATTTTGAAATATTTTTTAAGTGACATCAACTATATGTGTACAGGCTCTTTTTTGATAAAAAACATGTTATTTTGCCTTTGATGGACAATTAACAAAAGCACGACGATGCTCCATGGCACGTGCGTAATTAAAAGTTACACAGAGACTTGAGTGTGCCCACTATTCGCGAATACATTTGTGAAATCTCTACAAAGTTTCACTAGGCAGTGGACCATCTCTGTAACCGAGCGATCTGTGAGAGCCTTTCTTCTCGATGACCCTTCGTAGATAAAAATAAAAAGTAAGCTGACATAATGAACTGTAGCGATTGCGCCCTCCTGTCAGCGGCGATGTGAAGGGAATGCAATTTGAATATAAAAACTAAGCTTACAGACGAACGAAACGGGATGCACATTGACGCTAGTGCACAGTAGAACTTGAAGCTCCATCAAATAGACATTTAAAAAAAAAAGTTATTTTGACTCGGTCAATATCAATTCAGCTGGTCTATTGTGCCTGTATGAGGACGTACCGCATAAAACATAGCCGCTATGCTCTTCTTGTATGTATTTCACCATGTTTCCTTAAAGAAAACACAAAAATTTTCTAGTTAGGAAGATCCGTAGTTTAATTATTATTGTTTAACATCCGCTGATTTAACCCTTTCATGGCTACCAATACTGACCACGGTGTAGCACGCAGTCAGTCTAAGCCAGGGTCAGGCTGGCTTCTCGTGGTCACCGGCTCCTAATAGTTTATTATGGGTATTAGTTTAATTTATCACACGCTAACCGTTGGACAATTCAAATCGTCTAGTTTGTGCACTATTGGCTTTTTACGCAAAACAAAACACCTCATCTCATCAAGCAACGTTCTCTTTCACAAGAATCGTGATTTTTTTTATTCTTTTACCTATGGAATTTGAAGTCGTTTGAGCTGCGACCACTCGTTGTGTGTATACAAAATCATTTTACGTAATATAGACTAAAATATAAATAAATGAACTCTTCATCAATGTACAAATTTAATCACACACTATGCCAGTAGGTATTTATTAGATTAATTCCAGTATAAAATGTGATAAAAATTTAAAATTCCTTTAGATATAAATCTATACATTGATTCTAAAATCATTGTATGAAAGTATTCATTAGATTGTGTGAGCATATTCCCGGATAAAAAGGGCATACGTTGGTAATTTTCCACCACAGAACCAAACCATATCTTATATGTATATGCTGTGCCATTCCACCTATAATTGACCGATAACATAACAAATGTGAAAAAAATGTATTCTAGCTTTTAATTAAACAGTTGAGGTCTCATTGTTCATCCCTGTAGCAAACACGTTACAAAATGTTAATACAGCAAAAATTACAAATAATTTCATTACTTGCATCCGATCAACGGCAAAATTTACATCTAAGACTTACTTTTATTTATTGAATGAGCATTATGAATTGATTGAGTTTGCATTTACTTGGCAGAACTCCATCATAACATGGAAAAAAAATTGCGTATTATGAATACTGACGTTACAGATTTTTGACGTGTCAACGTCTTATAAATCGATGAACGCCCGCTGCACGCACGAAAAAACATGACTCATTGTCCCGTTTGTCGCGTTACGCCGAAGGCAAGCGTGCGAGCGAGAGCGCGGATAAGCGAAAGAGAGGCACGATCGGCCTACCGTTCGGATTGTGCCGCATCTATCTCTCTTCCACTCGATTGGTCGATGCGTCTGAGTAGAAAAGAGACAGCGGCAGCACACAACTTATACACCTACAGTACCTACACGTGATCTGTTTACAACTGTTTATAAAGTGAAGTGAAATGTTAGTGTGGTTTTCATTGTTTATATTACAACAACAAATGCGGCAATAAAGGTAATTAATCCTTGAATTAATGAGTGCGAATAAAATATATCAATAAAAAATTGTAGATTTCATTTCACTCCTTCTTCGTATCCATACAAAATAATGATAATTCAAAAAAATGATTCCATTTTATTCATAAAAGTATGCAATCATTTCATCAATGTTTTCTTATGACGTTGTCATGTTAAACTATCGTCCGTAAACCGACTTTACAGATAATCATTTTTTTTAATACGATACTTATCTCAAGTTACTTACCAAAGGAAAAGATATTGTTATATGTTGAGAAAGAAAACGCAGTTATGAATTTTAATTTTGTACATCAAAAAAACATAATCTATGCTAATTATCCTATTTTCTCTAAGCGTGCAAGACCAGTTTATATTTACTATATATTTATAATCAATTGAAATTTAATCTCCTAACGAAACTCATCCGAGTATTTTTTCCATTTTTTTCATATATCATTGAAGTTGGTTTTCATAAAATATTTCTTTGAGTTTATTATCTACGACGGCAAAATTTATTTTTCATACGAATTACCTTCCAATAGCATAGTCGATTTCCATGTCCGCCTAGCCACTGAATAGATACAATCAAATGAATTCCTTGAGCGGTACTGAATCAGGAATCGATGATATTGTATTTAATACAGGATGATTTTGCGTTAAAATGATATATGTACATTATTTATTTACAATTGCATTAAATATATTTTGATTAGATAACAATTTTTAGCTACATGTTTTTCTTTTAGAAAAAGCTTTTTTTTAAAATTGGGTAAGATTAGCTAAATAATGTGTTTTTAGCAGGGCTGTGGAGTCGGAGTCGGCGCGGCGTTGTGGCCGGAGTCGTACTCGTTGATATTTAATAGAATACACATAAATAGGAAAATTAGGGGAAAAAAGTGACAATATTAACCTTTTTTTAGTCGGAGTCGGAGTCGTGTTTTTGGTCAATGTCGGAGTCGGAGTCAGAGTATTGGTTTTGGTAAATGCTGGAGTCAGAGTCGGACTTTTTTTGACCGACTCCATAGCCCTGGTTTTTAGTGGTTCCCAACAAACTGAATACGAAAGTCTTATTTTGTAGAAGACGAAATTTTTGCTAGATAATGCTGGAAAATGACACGATAAATTGTAGTAGAAGCAAGACTGGAGACAGCTATAATTTACAATTTTACCTAGCATCATCGATCTTCACAATTATACATCGTTAATCTTCACAATTATACAACTTTATTCGTTTTTTTTTGTATTTTGTTTTTAGGTTACTCGAAAAATTTTCGATTACATCTCATCATTTTAAATTACACTTGGATGGCGTTAAACAATGTGAACACAGCTTTTATCTGTTTATCTGTCAAAAATTTTGTATAAACTGAATGTGTATGATAAGAAGTATATCGTGAAAGAATCAGACCGATTCGACATTGTTAGCACAATCTCACCGCGTACTGTGTGTGGAATGGATACCCAACGAGCATAGCTTTTTGCCTCAGCCGATCACCACTAGAGCCTTGAGATCTTGATATGGTAAAAATATATTCTTAGAACTTTTCATATCGTATTATAATAGAATAGAGAATGAGGAATTTTAGATTTCTTGTCAGATGTAACTTCAAGAAGATAACGCATAAATCAGGGAGTAATTTTTCCTTCAATTTCAAAACGTCACTACAGCACAGCTCTTACATAATAAGATACTAATATAACTCACCTAATCCTTGAGATTGCTTTAGTACGGAGTGAATCAAATATATTGTGCAAGCACTCGCAATTCTTGGAAGTTTTTAGATGTAGTACCGCATTCCGCAGCATGCAGACAGCCTGTATATAAATATACCTTGTATTGAAATCTATATGCAAGGGTTCCCTAACTACAGGTTTATATTATGTACTCAGAGCCACGTGTGTTGGGACCGTCGACGAAATATGGTGGAGGATTCTAAATAAGCCTGCGCCGGCGCTGGCGCATCGATGAGAAATGGCTTTACGAGCGGGCTATATCAACTCGAGTACCCTAGGGTTACCATTGCTTAGCGGAAGAAGAAAAAAACAGGTATATTACAACGACGTAAGACACCATAATTACAAATTGGATACTAACATTCCTCTTTATTTTATCGATTATAAGAAGTATGATTTTGGAATCTTTGAATTCGCAGTACGTCCTATATTTTAATCGATGATGTCTTACAATTATTGTCAAAATGTAAAAGAACAAATTATTTACAGGAAAATTCTAAAACAATGATTTCTCAAGTCAGACACTTAATCCTCAACCTCTCATTTTTAAAGAGAGTAGGACATGATGAATAGGACAGGACTTTTGGTAAGGTTTTGGTTCTCGCTACGCGGCACGCTGTTGATTTATATTATCATTCTATGACTTCCTTGCTTAAACTTGAATGGTATGTTTTCAACATGGGTTTATTAAAATAAGAATGCATTTTATAATCGATTGCGCCATTTATGAGATGAAATACGGCATAACATTATATAGTTACACAAAATACTACTTAAAAACTATAAAAGATTTAACTTTTATAGAAGTAGTATTTTTAAGAAAAAATTCTCCAGTCAATTAAAATAAAAATAGTAGTAATTTTATCTGTTTACATTTATGACACCTAGATAACGGTAAAAGGATTCAATGTTTATATATTTATTACACAAACCTTATTTATTAGTATAAACGCGAATATGATATCAAAAGTTCGAATAATGAAGGGATTAAGAAACTGAAACCAATGGGTTAGTGTATAGATTTAACAAAAGATATGAGCTTCAGAATATTAAATTGCCACTGTATCCGTTACAACAAAACAAGCCCTTCACTTGCTGTATAATTTTTAAAAATCTAATTCTAAACTAGTTTTTACTATAAATAATTGGAATTAAAAAAAAACTAAATTTTCATCCCATATCCCCGAAACAATAAGTTCGATATTATTTTTTAAGCAAACGAATAGTTACGTTCTAAAATGAAGCACCATTTCATGTTTTTATTTAATTTAAAAAAATACTGCTTACAATTAGTGTCAATTGAGAAAGTTTGTGCGTCTTAAAGTTGTGTTCCAAGGCATGAATGATTTGATATTGATGTCGGCCACCTATCTAATACTTATTCCACCTCAATCTCTGCCGAAAAAAATAAATCGAAATAATGAATAACAACCAGTTCTCGTATTTTTTATTGTTGCGATATTCCATTATAAACACATATGCCCTTCACTTGGAATGGACGATGATATTTTTTTTAAAACACAAACAACAACAAAAACCTTTATAAAATCACTATTTTCAATACACTCCAACATAGATCACAAATATATTACAAGACATCAAGTTTAAAAAACATGAGTATATTTCCATCTATGTAAACATATTGTTTTCCGTTTGGAATGTTATGATATCAAAAGTGATATTCCTGTTGCTCAGCAAATGCTTTTCCGATAGAAGATCAGTAAATGAAATGAATATCCATTGTTCTTCAAATAAACTCTTCAAAAGTGGAATTGTAGGAAGAAAGAAATGGGGAGAACGCGTCTGATACTGAGTGCAGTATTTATTTTTACTATTTGGTTTTGCATTCACCCTTGATGAAAAAGCATAAACTAATTATTTTATTTTGGTTTGAAACTTTTTCAGTGCAATTACTCTTATATGGATTATTTCATGAACGCTTGATCTAAATCCAATATTGGGATGATAGATATCTTCCCAAAATCTATTTATTAAGATATTTTCATTACTTTTTCCTCATAAATTTGTGTTTACTATCAATATTTTTAAAATATGTTTTAAACTAAAGAATGACGGATAATGTGTAAACATTCGAACTTTTCCATGTGAATAAAAAAGGTCTCAAAAGTTTAATCTAAAACTGACAGTTGAAAAAAATATTTTGGAATTGTCCACTTTTGAAAATTACCTCCTGACTTATAGAAGTAATACTATAAAATGTGGTATTACTTATTAAATATGATGCCACCGTGAACTGTCAGCTAAAAACAAAGCTTGTTATTTAAATTTAATGGGGTAAAATTTTTCAATATATCAAAATATGTCTACTACTACCAGATGTTTCAAATAAATTAAAAATAATATGTCATTTTTTTATGTAACAATATTCTAGCTAATTAGTAAGTAGTATTAACACTTGTTACGATTAAAAAAATTATGTGCATGCACAAAATACTCTTTATAAGAGCTTTTTTGAAAGACACAAATTACGCGTTTTAAAGTATGTTAAAAATGCATCTACATATATAAAAAAATATTTAATATTTATTTTTTTACTATGTAACATGTTAGCATTCATTTTTATCATATGGCACTTGACCCTGAAACTGGTTTCAAATTTGGGAGAAAGTTATTATAAATTGTATCCCAAAACTCCTCCAACCTGAAGATGGCCCCTTCCCTTTCCGTTTCGATTCCAGTGGAAACAATTTACTGCCTCTGAATTACCAGCATGGCGTTTCTTTTACATCTTTAAACAGCGACGGTGGTTTCTCACTCGCCCGGTCCAATTTATTTATTCCACGGTATTCTGGCACTGTGTGGTTTTCAAATAATTTTCCCAAATACACTCACGATTCATAATGTTACATTATAACGAATGATAGCTTACTAGTTTCATATTCAAGCTTAAAATGAAGTATACAAAATTTTAGCGATTCAAATTAATTATTGAAATTTAATCATGTACCACCGACTAATATCTTAAATAATTCGATAAAAATGTACCTCTAGAATCCATAGAGTCTAGATCAGGAATGCCCAAGTGAAATTATGAATGTTTCTGGTGGGCTACACAAAAATCTATTTTATGCCGAAAAATAAAATGATATTTATTTAATGTCATCCAGAAATTTGAACGTTGCACATCGCAGTTGATTAATGAAATTTGTATCGATAATTCTGTTTCAACCCTTCAATTTTACGATTTTTAATTTTGAAAAAATTAGTGACAAATGAAAATTTAATGCACATTCATAGCTAATTGCCTTAATTTAGAAAATTTATCTTCAAGTATATATTTTTGATAAAACTATTGCATTGTTTTATAATTCTTCTATAATTCAAATATTTTTTATGTATTATACCAAATGAAAAATTCAAAGACAGTATAAAGCGTCAACTGGGCCACATGTGGCCCAGTTGCACATATTGTTTCTAGCTTAAGAAATTATTTATGGCTCACTTACCCGCGTTCTGTATAGCATAGCACAGACATTCACTGATGCTAGAAATATCAATAGGCAATAAAGTACTTGCAAATATTTTGGCAGTAGAGCGAGTAAAATGAAGCTCAAACGTCTGAGTGGTTGACTCAAGTGGCCGTCTGCTCTCCTCAGAACTTGTAATTTCGAGATATTGATAATAAAGACAGAAAAAAACAATACACTTATTAACTTTTCATCCGTTACACATAAACAGAAACCACAATTTCTAAGGCATGTAGCTTCTCCTTTTCTAAAATTGCGTAGTGTGCTTATGCCAAAGCTGAAAACCCAGAATTGGAGTGGGAGTCATGATGTTTTTGAATGGGTCCGCAAAAAAATGAGAGACTCCGACTCCTTTTTTTGTATTTCATTTTTATAATAACATTAAATATAGAGTCGGGTCTGTGCTCCAGTTACACCGTCATTGGCTTCGTTTGCAGGGCTATCGGGCTCGACTTCCAGTCTAGGCAGCTTCATTTTTTAATATAATTATTGAATTCTGCTCGGTGGTATGGATATAATTATGTATTACCTAAAATTCCCTCTCGTTCGTATCCGATCATAACAAGAACGAACCGAAAGCGATAAGCTAAGCACTAGAGGTTGAGCAACTGATTAACAAGCAGTTTTCGCAGAAAACTTCTGTCGAAACCGACTCTATTACGAGACCATATGCTCCACTTAGGAAGCGGACATGGTTTTAAAAAACACGTGTTAATTTACACGTTTAATCTTTTATTCAATGTAATACATGTTGGTTGTAATACCACCATCTGTTACGTGTACTTCGCGTTGAATCTTAAAAAAAAGGAAATAATATTCCATATCTCAAAGATGTAGCAAAGTTATTGTACTATTCAAATTTGAATTTGGTCGAGATCAAGTCAGCGTGGCTTATAGGGCCCTATTTGTATGGCATTCATATTGGGGCAGTAATAAAGAATGCGTGTGAGTCCGTAGCTTTTAACATAATACACCAAAATTCCTCATAAATTTTGAAAAAAACAATCAAAAGTGATGAGAAGACACTTAAATAATTATTTGACACCAAGCTTCGATAAGATCAAGATGATCAAGGCATCAAGATGCGAAGACGACGGAATAAATCTATTCTTAAAAAAGCTTGAGCTTTTGGGTATTGCTCGAAGTTTTCCGGAGACGAATTGTGTTTATTTGAGCTGTGTTTTGTGTTTTTGCTATGCGATAATGAAACTGAAAGTTTATGCTTTATTGTATTGCGTGCCAGTGTTTTGTATGTAGGTGAATACGCCAAATAAAATTCGATGAGAAAAATAAACTTTTATATCAGTCAGATAGAATTTTGTTTTTGAATAAACCGTCTGCTTTTGCAGTTGTTGTTTTTTTTCTTGCCAGGTAATGCGAAGAAAGAATCACCCTTTTTATTTTAAACATACATGAGCCCGAGAAATGGAACTTTTTTTTATTTATTATATATTGAGTTTCGTAACTTTAAGCAGTTTTGTTTCTTATTGAACACCCACCTTTACTGACATTCCACATTATATTATTATTATTGTATGTTGTTTTCAAACACATTTGGCAGAACTTTTCATATCGCTTTGTACGCGAAAGTTTTATTGTAAAATACGTTAATATACATTCCCATTAAAACAATTTGAAAAGTGTCAACAGATAATAATATTTATTCTCTCAAGTCATTGACTTCGTTATTTATTACAAAAAAGCCCTGGGATTTTTTTATAAACTGAACAATGAATTGCTTAGTTATTGGATTTATATTTTATTAAAGCTGTCAATCAATATTGATAGCTTTGTTGCTTAGATTTGTTTTGTTTCTTCAAACTAAGATCATCGTCAATCTAATTATAATATCTTGATTGATTTAAATACTTTTATAGTGAGAGTGTGTTTTTTTACCGGTGACCATTCCTGGAGAAGAGAAGCTCTCATCAGTGGTTTTGATAATCATTAACTACCGGAGAAGGTGATACTGTAAAAGTTATATTATCCATCTGAAAGTCATCGACCAAATCATATCCTTATTTCTATACGCTCACTAAAAATAAATTTGAATAACTGACCAAAAGACGGTTGTTGTTAAAAACATCTCTTAAAATAAATACATAGTCCATTTCGTCAGTATTGACAAAAGACATGGCTTGTTATTCCATGTAAATACAAATATTTAATTTGTTTGGTACTTATTAATTAAAAAAAATAACTGTCTAGTATATTCAGTATTTAGCTCTCCTGTTATGAGCATCAAAAGAGCAATTCATTGCGACATTATAAATTCAATTTTTTAAACTTAAACTTTTATTAGAATTTAGCACAATATCAATTATTCGTGTGCGCCCATTGAATTCATTTCAAACTTTTATACATAAACACATACAAATACAAATTAACGCTTGAAATGTGACAAATAATAAAAATATAGAACAATTATTAATTACCAATATTGTCTATCGAGTAAGCTTCGAGAAAACGTAATAAAGCAAGGGAATAATAAAATATTCGGTCAACAGTTACAATATTTAAAATTATTAATTAAAGAGGTCTACAGTGCTTGCCACGCCGTTAGGAAATACACTGTCTCATTAAAACAATAATGGCTGAATTCAATTGTGAACAAAACAAACGATTAAAATTTCGTCCTTACGCAATATCATTAGATGGGATATAACATAAAAGAGAAGAATTTAATAGATCAGTATAAACAAAGTCCGGAATTTGTATTATTATAATATTTAACTTGAATTATGTATGAATTTTCTGTGGTTACATTTATGAAGATAAATTTTCAGAGAAACGCAAAAAGAACACAGTGCGTCTCGGGATATATTATATTTTTTAATGAACTCACTGGATAATTTTGAGATTTTTTTGTTTTTGTTTTGTGAAAATCCAATTTATTTTTGTTTATGCTAATAGGGTTTTTGTGGCACGTATTATTTATTGTACAAAAATTTTGAAATTTATTGTATCAGCCAAAATAAGGCAATTGTTGATAATTTATTAATGTCATACAACTGAGCACCAATTCTTTCACGCGTTTATAATTTGTAAAACAAAAACTGTACGACTTATTTAGGTTGGTTTATTTCAGTACTATATTTCACGTTCCAAGCTATCATTTTTAGAATTATTATCAAATAAAGTTTTTTGTAGTGTGTTTCCTTACATGTTTGACTGTTTTAAGTTTTAAGAAAGTGGCAAGAAGCCGCTTATCGATCAAAAGATAAACAAAAAGTATTGAGAGTTATGAATATATTTGACAAGCTCTACTTTAACATTCCTTGATTGCGAAAAATAGAGAGAGCAATATCTACCGTTGGTGGATAAAGATATACCCGCCATCTACTGTTTAAATAATTAAATAATTAGCACCCTTTCATACTGGTCACATATCGTGGCGTATTCTATATGCAGTTTTCCTACACTATAATATATTTTTTATGCCTACTTATTCCACCATAAATACATTTAGATCAGGACCGGTTTCGCTGATCGCTTATTTGCTGAAAAAAATGTTTTTTTTAAAATAAAATCCTTTCCACCCCAGTAGTGACAGTAAGCATCATTTATTTTTTCCTAAATTTGGTGAATTTTATCTAACGTGCTTTTTTATTTTCTTAGACATGCAATACTACTGCTTATATTTAAATAAAATCCAAAATTTGTTTTTAATCATAATACGATTATTACTATGAATTTATTTGCTTATTTACGGGCTTAAATAATAAAAACGTCAACTGGTCGATTTAAGCTACTCCACGGTTTGGCTCGGTATTTTGTTCGTATAGTTTATAAACGGCTTTTTTTATTTTAATATAATAAGTTGAAACAATAATATCATTGGAAAAACAATACAATTTATAAAGCGTTTAACGTTAAGTACTTTACGTGGTTATTATCTTTTAAAGACCGGCGATTTAATCTTAACAAAATGTGTGTTGGCACAAGTAAAAGTACTTAAATGGATTGAATTTAAAATAGAGTGTTGGGCCGTTCCAGGCATTTGTTACCATTAATATAAATTAATAATTAAAAATAAATTATGTGATACTCAGCAGAGATACAATCAGGCCGAAGACAAAGGCAATGTACTTAAAAGCCCAATATAGTTCCGATGTGCCTAAAACTCTAAATGTCTGAGTAAGATCTGTTATTTTACCCTCTCTTGCCATATACTAGATGAGTGCTCGTGCTTTTCTAATAAATGAATACCTTACAATTGATTAAAATCGTCTTCGGGTAGTTCTTGCTTACAATAGATCGTGAATATGAATACGTTTATATTACTAAAAACTTCACAACATAATATAGGTATCAGGAGGTAATTTTCAAATTTGGTCAAATCCATTTTTTGAAAAACATAGAATGTGACATATTTTCATTACTTTTTCCACATAAATTTGTGTTTTCTATCAATATTTTTAAAATATGTTTTAAATTTAAAAAATACAGATAATGTGTTAAAATGCTTTTTTTCCATGTGAATAAAAAAGGTCTCAAAAGCTTAATCTAAAACTGGTAGTTAAGAAAAAATAATTTTGGAATTGACCACTTTTGAAAATTACGTTCTGATATATTTTATAAAATTATTTACTTGTTACCATTTTTAAAGTGTCTAGCATGGCCATGCCAATTTGCATTTTTCATATCAATTTTTCTAACCGCTTTTATGGTGATAACTGCCATTTATTGGTGGAAAAGCGTTATATTTTAATAAATAAATTATCCTTCAATTAAATTAAATCATTTAAATTGTATATTAAATAACAAGAATGAATTCGTCAAATTAAGCTTTTGAATATGAAATATCAGGACAGACAGCGCTTAAGCTAAAAAAAGCTCAACCACCCTTCTTATATATAGAATATAATGTATTACCTCATCAAATTTTTCCACCAAGACATATATTTTTTTAGTATAGATTTGAGTTTCTGCTTCTTTATTCAGGGATCGAAACCCTGGATCTTAAAATAGCCTACGAAGTAAGCTTCATTTCTTTAATATTCGCATACAACAATCGCCATAGTTTACATATTTGATATGATTATTTTATGAAGTTTATTTATGGACCTTTTTTTAGTATTTTATTCACGGGACACTTGAAACTTCTCCGTTTAATTTTCGTATAAATCAGTTATAGAATTATGCTTGTGAAAAAGAATGGTCGTGATAAGATCAACTAATTATAATTACTCTTGGAATCGTCAAACCTTAAAATTTAAGGTAACGCAATACAATAATTATATTTTCTTTTTGTCAAATTTAGTCAGTGTTTGGTTGAAATTGTCTTTTATACCAATTTAAACATCTGAAAAATGGTAATAAAACTTAAGAGCAAATAATAAATACATGAACCGTTATGCTTCTCATTCGTTCCCTCGTGACTGACTCAGTGTGAGTGACCTTTTTGAAACGCAGTCACCTTTCCAATGTATGCCCTATAGTATTCTGAATCATGAGTAAAAAAAAATATGTTCACTACAATGAAGTCTTATGTCTGATGTCTGGATGTCTATTTAAATTTATGCAAGAGACTACTCTCGGGTGGACCCTATTGGCACGTTGACTTCTCCAGGTCGCACCATCACTAATGGTGTCAATAAGGGTTGTTGCTATTTGTGCTCTACTAGTTTTAGTATAGTTGAGAATACCATAATATGCTCGGCCCCATACTTTAGAAATTAATTTTTTCGCAAAGGATTATTATGTAACTATTTTGATTTGAATAATGCTATAAAAGTGAGCACCTTAAATATCGATTTAGAAAATGGCATTCATAGCTCAATTTTAAGAGCGACTTACTGCTTTCTTTCTTGGAAGGGTAGCATTTTGATCTTAATGTTTGAATAGTCTAGTTACAAAATACTCAATAAAAGCAAAAGACAAATGGAATCAATGAATCGAAAAGCAATCTTTTAGAACCAATTTAGCTGACAATGTGGAGAATATGCATTTTTAACGGAGCTTATCTTGACAGCAGTTTGTTTTTGGAGAACATCGTATTACTCAGTCACTCAAATTCCCCTTTGAAGAGAGTGTAAGGATAAAAAAGAAGGCTTGCAAAAGAAAAGTGACAAGCCAGTCACTCTCGTTACGTTCCGTTTTAAGGATATGATTTGTAGAATGGAAAAAAGAGATCTATGCATATTTTTAGTGATATGATTCGTGACTGTGAGCACGTTCACTAAATTCTATGATGTTGACCAATCGGCTACAGACACCAAATTCATTCAAAGTATATTTTTCATTATAATTCGATGCTGAGGAATTGTATGATTGTTTCGATAAGAAACCTTGTGATTATTAATTCAATTTGTTAGCTTCTTTTATGATCAAGGGAAGCGTCGAAAATTTCGCTAAAAAGAGAAACCACGATGACGCATTCGTAAGAATTTTGTGCCATTCGACTATCTTGAGTCCGGAGTTCTAAATATTGCGACAGTAAACTGAGGCAACCACTTGGTACCTGAGCTGCCATTGCAAGAGTTGTACGTAATATTTTCAAAGCTATGCCAGAATATTGGTACTTAAGAGTGGTACGGGCAAAATTAATGTACCAAACATCCAATTTTGACATTTTATTGTTTTAAGAGTTTATTTGAAATCTGATGCTTTTGGATATGAATACACCTGAGAAAACCTTCCATAAAAATCAATATCTTAGGATTACAAAACTCGATCGAGAGAACAACACGCTCGCTATTGATATATTGAGCCGGTCTTTTACGATGTCTATTTGGCGTTAGGCCCCCACTCCACCCCTTTGAGAACGAATCTGAATGGGCAAGTACATTTTCCCGGGCAACAAGTTATAGTACCGTCAGTGGCAGGGGGTGAAATCGTTCGCAGAAATTTGTGCACATAAAAATGGACCTCCCCAGCCGCTGTAAATGTCACCGCGTCTGCTGCCATTCGATCTTTTAGGGCAGGGATATAAAACCTTAACCTCAAATGTAATAAAGAATTCATTGCATTTCAATCAGGTACCGGGAGAAATATTGTTTTTTGCAAAATATCTTTCTCGTTTCAATTATATTTTTCCACTGGTATTTTATTTTGTATACCAATATCTAAGACCGAGGAAGTTTTGCTTTTTGGCTAAGATGTAAAATACTTTCATCGAATTTACTCATACATACGTGGATTTTTAAATGCCTGTGGGTTTAGTATCATAAAATTTTAAATAAAAAAAAATACTCACTTAAATATCACGTATAAATGATCTTTGTAAATCAGATAAATGATATGAATGAATTTGATCCGCTATAAATTCGTCAGATATTTTTAATCCGTGAATTTAAAACATCTAACAATACGAACGATGAAATAAACAAGTCAAACATTTCTTTGGTTATAGCTATAAATAATCTTAATTCAAATAACTATTTTATGGTATTTTTTTAGGGTCTGTGGTCAAGATACAGCGTCGTCGGTTCCGGTTGCAGATGGCACTGGCTCGGATCCCAGTCCGGGTAGTTTAATTTTTCAATCGAATTATTGATTTATGTTCGGAGACAAGGTTGTCGGTACTGTCTAAAATTGTCTCCCAAATCTATTGGATTCTACAAACAGAATGTAACTAAAGCAATTAGCTAATCACCAGTCATTTTCTAGACTTATCCTTTATATTCCTAACCTATTCGAAAATAAGAATAAAAGAAAGTTTGAGCTACTGAGTAAAAAACAGTTCTCGTAAAAAAAAATGTTGAAATAAACTTCTTTGGGAGTCCATATGATCCACATTGGCAGTGAACATGATTTAAAAAACACAATTTTCATTTCACTAGTGGAACAGTTTCTCTTAATTTTAAGCATGGTGGAGTATTTGCTCACAATCAACTCATTGATACGTGTATTCCTCTGTTGATGAAAATATTGTATTTATGACGTTTTTTTCTGGAAATATTGAAATAGTTATTTTCCAGAAACCAGAGCAAGCTTTTACAAATAAACAAATAATGTTGCTCACTTTTAAGGTGTTCACTGTCAATACTTGGTGGAATGGCATTATAATAAAAATGTTTTATTATTTTTAAAATAATGTTGCGGTTAAACCAATTCCGGAAGAATTTATCAAAACTAGGAATTTATTAAAATGTCGGTGTATAAAAACTATATTAAAATGAGAGAAAAAAATGCGATCGATTGGGATTGCAATGACCTTGAATTCGGTAATACGCCTGTATTGGACAGACGTTAATCTTTTTGCAAGGATAAATGCTTATCAAAATTCATTTATCATATTTTACAAACAATACTTCTGTGTAATTTATACTATATGTACATATATCATGTGAGTCAGTACACTTACCTTCAAGGACAATATCGATTTGGACGGAAATACCAGAAACTCTGTACAATTCTGTAGGTATGATTCATGGAATTTCTGTCATTTTTTCCGACCATTGCTAGTTCACTTACCACTGTGCGAGGGTGCAGCCTTTGGAAAACCCCTGTGTTTATATGTACAAGGATAATATGCGCTTAGTGGTTCAATGTCTTTACAAGAGAGTCTATGTCGTTAAAAAAATACTTTCTCATCTTCTCTATAAATAAGTAAATCCAATATTATTATATCACGTCAGTCAGAAAGAAGGACTACCATAAAATAATAATGCAGGTATATTCCATAACATTTATTTTATACGAGTATTTATTTGGAGAAAATCATTTGAATGTTAAGAAGTAAACATGTTATTGCCATAACAGTTGATTGAATTGATGAAAATTAAATCATTGATACAATATGTACACATAAATATATATGTAGTTTGATTTTAAAAACTTCAATCGAAGTCCTCAGTTAATTCCTAACTCTCGGAGTTTGTTGTGACCTAAATATTTAGTTTGATTCGTTATAATTTTGTCACTTATGACCCGGGCTTTGTCTTCTAGCATCTTCAGAGATTCAATGGTGCTCTGATGAAGTCGAACTGAAGTCGACATCAGTTTAAGCTTATATATACTACCAGAAAATTTTCATAAGAATGGAGTCGGTTCCATTGCTATAATGAAGCACCCACATAAGAATTGGATTTATCGCTATTGAATGTAAAGTATGCTTACAATAATAAAAATAATAATACATTTTAAGTACTTTTTCCAGATAAAATTTATTAGATCAGGACTGGTTTCGCTCATGGCGAGCATTGTCAACTGATAAGGAATACAATAAAACAGTGATATTCATACAAAAGTTAAGAAAGAAATACAAGGTATGTCAAACAATTGGTATTACAACTAAGTAAATAAATTGAAGCAAATTACAAGAAAAATAGACTATAAATAAAATGTTGAAGACCTCTTAGCAATGCAAACTAATTGTACATCAAAAATCAATTAAGTATGAATTATCATTATCAAAGTAAATGCCCAAAAATGAGTGCATTTAATGAAATAAATAAATCTGCATGTCTGTCAACCATAATTAGATGTGGAAATTCCGGTAATGAGTTCAAGCCAACGAAATTCATACCTTGTATTTCTCACTTAACTTTTGTATAAATATCACTGTTTTATTGTATTCCTTATCAGTTGACAATGCGCGTTATGAGCGAAACCGGTCCTGATCTATTAAATTGTATGTGGAAAAAGTACTAAAAATGAATTATTATTTTTATTATAATACCTTTCCACCAAGTATTGACAGTGAACACCTTAAAAGTGATATGCATACAATATCTGTGAGAAGGAGTGGTAACATCACAATCACTTATGCTTTCGTATATAAATCTGATACTCGATTGAATAACCATTGTATGAAATTGTCTGATTGGAAACCGTTAACTAGCAATTGCATAAAACTAAAACCACTTAATTATCAGCGTATTGTTACCTAAACCTTTAACTATTACTTAAAACTAAGCTTCGGAAGAAAATGAGACATGTACTGTACATATGAACACCAACTGATTGTTTCAAATATATTTTATATGTCATAGATGTTCCAAAAATACCAAAAACTTGTCTCTTCGTCGATAAAAATGCATTATTTATTTACACTCAAAATCAATTTATCGATGTTAGAATGTAAAGACTATTCAAACTTAACTTTTTGAAATTATAGCCAAGCCAAACACTTATATGTCTAATCATTAATTAATATTAGTTATTAAAGGATAACTCGTAATGGTTAATCGTTCAATTAATTGATATATGACTACCTAAAAGTTCGCAGCCGTCTAATGTTTCATATGACATATTGTTAAACATGCGATCGAACTAGATAAGTAACTTGAATGAATAATTGCAATCGTAACATTGAATGGTTTCATTCAATTTGGTCGCCGTTGCAGGCTACTTTGAAGAAATACAATGTTTTATATCCAAACTTGTTAGTCAAGCTTAGTTGTAGTGAAGTCAAAGTAAGCTAGTGTTTCAAGGAAGAAAACCCCAAGCCGGGCAAAGTCTAAAGCCGGGGCTATTGGCGAAGCGTAAGCCAGTTTAAGTACATTTGGAATTCGCGAAATATTTTGGAAACATACAAATAGGAAGGAGGGTTCGCTTACCTCGGCATTAAGCACAGCCCTTGGCCCTTTCTTGATGGTAATTTACGAGAGACGAAGCATATTTCCCTGGGCTCTCACTACCCCCACCCCACCCTCAATATCGCATTCCCCAGAGGACTCACTTTCCTCAGGGCTTATCAAGTTCAAGTTCTTTGTAACATTTTATATAAAAAAAAACGTACAACAGTTAAAACCGCTTTTGATGAATGGTGATTTGCGGTACATTGCTTAGTTATAAAATAATACAAAAAATTGTACTTATTTCACAATTAATTTATTAAGATCTGGACCGGATCGTGAACATTTTTAACTGAATGCTTACAATTAGCGAAACCGGTCATGATCTTAATAAACTAGCTGTGGAACAAATACAAAAAATATTTTATATTTTTTTTAAAGAATGATTTTGTATTGACAGAGGTCTATTCTTAATAATACTATTGCTTTCTAAATTAGCTAAAAAATATAAGACGTATAGAATCAAATTGAATTTCATAACATTTTTTGAAAGACACATATTTTCTTAAATATATCATCTTCTATTTCTAATATGTGTTACTGATATCTTTATTAGGCATGTATTTAATGGGTCAGTAACTAATTCAAGTTTTGATCAGTTAAATAAATAAATGGTCAGTTTAAAATCAAAATGGTCAGTTTATATAATAAACGGTCAGTTGTCATTGTATCAGTTTGAATGTGGTCAGTTATTAAATAAAACGGTCAGTATTTAATTTAAATCGTCAGTAATTAAAAAAAAAAATGATAAGTTTTATTTTTAAACAGTTTTTTTGGCAAATTTATGACATCTGCTATGAAAAATAAGCGCATGAAATGAAATTATTTCTTAAGTTCAGGTATTTGAAAGCAGATATTGTTATTTTAATAAGTGTAAACTGACCATTTATTATTTTAACTGACCATTTATTATTTTTAACTGACCTTTTTAAATATTTATTACTGACCATTTTAAGTATTTATAACTGCCCATTTATCGAATTAAAAACTGACCAAATAAGTAGTAGTCTCTTTATTATAAGATTAAAATTAAAATTAAGACCAGGCTTACAGCTACGAATGAGAGTTTTTTTTCATTATGTAAAATACTTAATGCGTTGTATACTGTTGGGTTATTAAAAAAACAATAACCAAAATTGCATGAGTTTTCTGAACATTCTCAGGGTAATTTTGAGTTTATTTTAAGATCGCGGTTATTGCGGTCTTCTCATGTTGTTGAATCCTGTTATATTTTCAAAGGTAAAATCCACCAATAAAAATAACAATGTTCTAACAATAATGTCATACAAATAAAATGTAAATTTTTACTAGACACTCATTTCATGAATATCAAATAGCACACGTAATAAAAAAAAAGTCCTCGTAAGTAAATTAAGAATGCCCCCGTTATTTTTAAAATATTTTTGATTAAAAATTTCAGATTTCTTTAAAATGAGAGTGGTTCAATAGTGACGCAAAACGTGTACAGTGCCCGATTGGGTCCGCGACCCGCTCAATAATCGCGCATGCAATATCGCACGGCCCATGATTATAACCAACTGTGGGCCCAAATTTGCCAACTAATAGCGCAATTTGGGAGAAAGTTCACCCGAATCAATGTCATATAAAATATACCAATAGGCACATATTTAATTCTTGCCCCCGCATATTAGAGTCGCAGTAAACTGCGCTGAGTGAAAACGGGATAATAATTAAACTGTCAGAACGTAGGACGAAAGCTATAAACACCGAGCTTAATGGCACTTTTTATTAATTGCATTGTTTTCGCATTGCAAAATTTTAACTTTACCTTTTGAAGGTCAGCTTTTATGCTTCTTTCGCTATGTATTCATTACTCGCCAAGGATTTTGTCATTAATTAAATTTAAACAAAACGCCCACAAATTATATTGATTCGTTTTATTTAACAAAGCTTATTTCCGCATTAGTTATGTAAGATTGTTTAAAGATATTTTGGCAACGCACTAATTATTATAACTAATATAACATTTTAAATAACTTTGATTATTCCACGTATTGTGCTATTAACTGTGACACGTGTTTCGCCTTTCAGAGGCATCTTCGGACTTACTATCACAAACTTTGCTTCTAACATTTTAAAATTATGAAACTACAAAATGGAGTTTGGGATTTTTTCCTTTTAAGGCAAGCAAGGAGGGGGGGGGGGTATAGAATCGAAAAAAGCAAACAAATAATCATACTACCAATGAGTAGCACAATACGTGGAATAATCAAAGTTATTTTAAATTTTATATTGAAATAAAATTCCACAAAGTTACCGCCGAAACCATCGAAAGTATTATAATAACTATTTGTTAAATGTAAATTGATTAAACATATCAAACAAGTCGGGTCTGTGGTACAGTGGTCAACGTGGTTGGCTTCCGTGACGGATATCCTGGGTTCGAGTACCTGTACGAGCATATTTGTTCAGTAGATTTATCGATCCTGTTCAAAAGTATGCGTGTGTGTGTTGTGGAAAACCCCTTCCTCCCTTCTTATCCCAAAAGCGACGCGTAGCAAAAGCGATTAGCTTATCACTATTCCTGTTCTAGTGCTACTATCCTTTCAATCCTCACTCTCTTCAAGAGATGAACGTTGAGCAACTGAGAGAATGAGCTTTACCAAGTAGACTGGTGAAAACAAGCATACTTCTAAGTCAATTAATTAGCTCATTATCCTAAAATTATTTCATAGTATAATTTTCCGTAAATTTCGCTTAAAAGTTTTTAAAATTATTATGCGCAATTAGGTGCTCGAACGCAAGAAAGGAGTATTGTCATAATTTAAAGACTAGGGCTAAGGGCAGTATATTCTTAAAAACTACGTTTAAAGTATTAAATAGCTTTCGCCATGAAAGCTATTTTTATTATTTTTATGGTTTTATGGCTGAGAAACTAACGGTATAAGAAAAGTTTAGTTTAAAGCCCTACACATACGTTTAGACATTACATGCTTATAAGTATAGTGGCTTAATTGAAACCGTTTACACTGGGAATCCAAATGGTCAAGTAGGAAGCTAAAAAAATATGAAATTTGGTTGATCTAATGCAGGAGTTCCCAACCCCGTGTCCGCGGGCGCCATGGCGCCCGCCGACCGATTTCTGTACACCCACCAACGTTAGCTCGAATTTTTTTTAACTTTATCTTATTGCAAAATTAGTTTTGTGGATATCAAATTGACAGGTGTCAGAAGTCTCTCGTGCATTTCCCAAATATGAAAGAAATGGTAGATAACAGTTAATTAAGCGTCATACAAATTCAAGTGCTTCAAAAACAGTTTTTCTGCAGTTTAAGACTATCGAGCCAATGGCTTCTTTATTGTCAAACCTTTTATTTGCCAATTAAAAACAATACGAATAGTTTCATGTTTTGCAGATTGTGTTCAGGAAAATCACAGCAAGGAAACAAAATTGAGGAACTGAGTAACAAATAGTTATCGTAGAAAAAAACATATTTGAAGATAATCGCCGCAAAGAGTCCACATGCTCCACGCTAGGAGCGGACATGGCTGAAAAAAATCATTATCTTTTTATAGGTGGCGCCCGCCGCCCCATATTTTTCTTTAAATGCACTCTTGGACCCAATTAGGCTGGGGACCTCTGATCTAATGAATACAGAATGTATGAACAGTATGAACAGAACAAATTAATTGCAATTAATAGAAGTTGATTTATTAATGAAATTTACAAATTCATACTTGACGCTTCATACTATTATTCAAGCTAGAGGTAAACACCGCTTCGTACTTTTTTTAGGAGTTTTGTCGTTGACCACCCGTATTTCGCCTTTCAGCATCTTCAGGTATTTCAGGATCACTAGTGAACTTGAACTGACGCTTAGTAAATAGTTTGTATCGCTTATATAATAATACAAATTGGTCACTTATTGTAATTGTTTTTATCGTGATCTAGATGAATTAGCGAATTTTTGATGTTAAGTGAATTGTGTGGGTAAACAAATAACTTGTGAACCATATCAGGCATCTGTTTTATTCAGTTACATAGCTTAAAGATTTATTTTTCAATCAATTTGTGGATGTGTATCTAAAAGCATAGATTTCTATGTCGTACAGACATTTCCTACTATCAGAAACTACTTACATTCTCGTCCTATTCTTTTATATTACACTATCGCTAAACGGTAGATAAAAACTATCACATACACACAGACATGTTCGAACTAGCTTTTATTGCTTTCCTTTCATACAAATTTCAAAATTTTCTCAGCATAAATATATTATATCACTCGCACAGATATGTAGCAATAAAAAGAACAATCATCTGATAAAACATACGGAAGCCAGGCTTTCCTTTTGTGAGTAGGCAAAATGTGCAACAGATGCAGGCTTGTACGATATACAACGTTGCTTTAACCATTAATCAAAGCGTTTGCTTAGTCAGTTTTAACTCGCAGTCCGACCACTTTGGGATTTGGAAAACACTCACAAAACAAATCGTGTCCCTTCGTAAATAAAGAGGATTTTGAATATAAACGCTCTTTTGTCGTACCGAACAAGCAGGATTTTGTTTTACATTTTGAAACAATAATACTGTATCAACCGATTATTGCGGTTGAATACTCGCTTCAATAATGCAATAGTAGGACAATCTGACAATAGTTCGTTGAAGAACGAGATATTGACTTTTTTATAATTAAAAACCATATCCGCATTGAATGTGGAGCCTAAAGACTTCTAATGGAGAGTTTTCATAATCGTTTTTTTAACTTATTACTTTTTATGGATTAGCCGGCAACATGGTGCAAGTTCATTTTAATATAAAATAAAAAATAACTAAGATTATTCATCGTATGGTGTGAGCTATTCATAACACAGATTTCGTCTCTTTCGGGGGAACCTTGCTGTCGCAAAGGTTGAGTAATTCTTATATTTTAAAATGATAAATCATGTTTGTTACTCAGTTACTCTCAACTTTTTTGAGAGTATGGTAAGAAAGAATATGACTTTGAGAGGACTAGTGGTGGGCTAATAGCTCTCACTACGCTATAATACCATCTAATCCATTCTAAATATTATATAAGGTGGTTTTAAGAGCATGTAGTAAATTTGAATGACTTCTATTTCACCTTCAGAATTCATTTAGAAGTGGCCAAACTACATAGACAGACGAAATATTTATTATTAAAATATCTAAACAAGCAAAAGTTTTATGTAATTCATTAGAGAAAAAGCAATATCACTTTACAGATGAATAAATATTGTGAGAAAAAAATAATACTTTTTCGTGTTACAAAATATCAAGTGACAGAAATCAATGCGTACCTATTTTTATTATATAAGGATCGAAAACTTCTTCAATTTTTTTTTCAAAATTTCGATGTTACAGCTGAAAGATCAACGACGCTTTTTCGGTCGCGTCTGAGCAGTCGCGCATAATAACTGAGCTCTCTTAAGCTTAAATCTGCGACAAAACAATCGATAATATTCATTGATGATCGTTTTTAATATTTTTTTACGATTTAAAACAGAGATTTTTTAATATGATATCAGCGTGGCTTATTTTCTTTGGCATAGAATTTGTCTACCTTTTTAAACAGTCACCATATTTCTTTTACGCATTAATTTATGAATAAAGATTAAGACTGAAGTGTTTCTTTTTTTATTTTATTTTTTGCCCAATCTGAAAAATTAAGGCAAAGATACATCGATAAATTAACACTAAAATCATTTACATGTCATTATATTCGCTAAAAGAGTGTTTGAGCAACTTATTTTCAAGTAGTCAAGTGATCAACTTCATTGGCATTGTTTGCGGGGCGCACAAGTTTCATAAATTAATTTTTCAATCGATTCGCATTTAAAGACATGGATATCTATCTTCCACCGCCTTTCAAATACTTAAAACAAGGATAGTTATAAATTAACCAGCAGCCCATTTCTAACCATATTCTTTCATATTAAACCTCAACATAGAAAATAGTTTGATTATATTGAAATAAGTTCTATTAGTCTATTTGCTTTACATTAACTTTTGCCAGCCTGAGGGTGAAACAGTCTACCACCGCTGCTACTTATTCTTGAACATTTATCTTAATATCAATGATACAATGTGTAAACTTTTAGTATTCTTAAATCGTTGTTTTTTACATCTTTTGCAGTAACAAATTATGATTTGAATAATAATTGATGAAATAAAATAAGTCAGATTATGATTGGCCGAAAACCATTTATACTGTCGCTTTCAATTGCCAGGATTCAAACTTCACTGCCAATACGCGATAAAATCACGTTATCTTATCTAAAACGCGCCTCTTTCAACGAAAATTCTAAATCAAATGGATGCTTTTTACATTAAAAGATATAGATAAGAAGTCGCGTCTATAGTTTTGATATCGCCAGTCAAGAATAAACAAGAGCACGATCAGGTTGTCTCATTCATGCGCCACTTAAAATATGAATAATTATAGGAAAATTATCGATTTTTATATATTATACATATTTGTTTATAACGATGTATAAAAATACGATAAATAACATTTAGCATAAAATAATCTTTTTTTTAATGCCAATAAATTCAAAACACTGCGGTATTTTTAGTCCCCCCTTCGGATCACAAGCTATTTTTCGAAGACCGTCTTTCGGGGTTAAGAGCGAATAAGATAATAAAAAAGAATATTTTTAGAAGAGGGTATTATAAAATATTTATAATACACGAACACAAATCTTTTTAAGCGTATAACTGACTGTATAAGGTTTCAGGTGAGACTGTGCCAAACAACTTCAATCTTTATCCAAGCAATGAATGAGGAAAGAAAGGAAGCGAACCGGTACTAAGCAACAGATGGTTGTCGTTGTTAAAATGTAGTGTAAAATTTAATAAAAGATCAGTGAACCTGGCTTGAATTACATTAAACGGTGACATTTAATTTGTCAGAGATAAACAAATCTTTCAAATTTAACTACCCGTCCCCAGTCACGCGTATTTGAAAGACATCTCCTTCGTCAGCGTGCTATTAATTTTCTGTTGGATAAGCATTTAAATCACTGGATTATTATAATTATTTTAATTTACAAACTACAGATTTAAGGACGCAGCAATTTTTAGAAACATCAATCAAAACGTATTTTAATTACTTGAAAGATTTTTAAATAAAAACGTTACATATCAAATAAATGCGTATCATAATTTGAGGAAAAATAATGTCTTCTTCCTACGCTTATTTTATAGAAAAAATAATAAAACATTTTTAGTTTTGTAAAATCAACATAATAAGTCGAAAATGGTATTTAATTATATAAGAGCTAAGAGATATATTTGGTAGGTATTTCTGCTTGACGCCATCGTCAGATCTATGCCGTGAAGCCAAAATAGCTATTCAATTTTTGTATATTTATTTATTTTGTACTATTATTAGGCACAGTTATTTTATTAACTACTCGATGACTTCGTCAAACTATCAATTGAAATTTAAAATATAGTTTTATTGTACATGAAATTTTAAAATATATGTGCGAATAAAAAACTGCTGCGATCCCAAATCATTTCATTTTACAAAATATATAAACATATAATGTTGAATTTATGAAGTCTTCAGTATGGATTTAGTTTGAGGTATAAATAAACCTATGATCGCCGTCTAGCAAGTTCCCGGATTTACAGTGATAGCGTAATAGATACAATGAATGCATTATACCTATAAACGAGGGTGGATGAGTAGAACGGTATAATGGTGGTAAAATATTCAACCACGCCCGCTTTCGGTGAACGTATGGTTTACAAGTAAATCCTAGCCTATTAATCAAAAACAACATTCCTTCCAGTAAGTAAGGGCTTAAGAACGATTATAAGGGATCCAACTCATTTGAATAGATATTTCAAAAAACTGTCTGCCGGAAATAAGAGGCAAATGTTTTTTGAACAATAATTTAATTTATGATTACAATTATTAGACGAGGGAATTGTGTCGGTGCAATATATTTTCTAAGGTATAGTAAAAAAATTATTTTGATAACACTGTTGTTTTTAGACTGGGTCTGAAGATGTTTCTAAAAAATGCGACACACTTGCCACTTTGAAACACAAAATTTAAAAAAGTTAACACATTTAATTTTATATAATAAAAGGTTTTTTTGCTTTGAAAGTGACATTTATGTATCAGAACAAATCACCAACGACCACAGCAGATTTATATAACCTAGTATGGAAGGTTTTGGAAAATAATTTGTTTGAAATACTTTTATGTTAATATTCCACCATTTACCTACTTTGAAAGATGGATACGTTTCGAGTGGAATCCATTAACAGAGATCTTCGATCTGTTAAAAATGGCGATCGGTTATATAAATTTTCTTTGCTGATAGTTTCTCACATTTAAATAATTTATTGACACATATAGCATTAAAATAAAAGACTTTATCCAAAATTAGTGTAAGAAAATTGTAACCAACATATTAGCCCATTGCGTAGTTAAATTGTTGCAATATATACAAAAAAATCACGTCTCAAAGGATGCAAAAATGGGTTGGTCCATAAAATAGGGTTCCGAAAATCACGTTCAAACGTGGAAGGGGGCTGCACATAAAAGGAAGGTAAAATATCAATTTTCAATACATCAAATCATTTTTCATTCATGTTTCGATTTTGGATTCCATTGTTTCAATTTATTAGTTGGTAGCAAAAATGGAATGTTCTCGAAGTAAAATGAACCCCTAATTGAAATATGATGCTGAAATACCAAACTACACAATCGGCTTTTGTTCTGTTCAATTCAGTCCAAATTTCATAAAGTTGAATACAAAGTTATGCGAAATCGAATAAAGCTTGTTTTATACCATACATTGTAATCTAACAAAATTGCAAAGCGCGTAACTCCCCAAATACCAAAAAGCAGATTTAAATTATAGATTGATAGGTGTAACGCTTATTTTAATTTTATAAATAGTTTCTTTTTATATAATTAGGTAAAGATACACTATTTATACAGTAGGATGATGGTGATTTCCTTTATAATAATTATATACATTTTTTTTTACTAATTCCATAATATTTAATAATGTTTAAGACTTACTAATGATAAAAAATATTATAATATAAGGAAATATGTTTTATTTTTACAGATTTAACGTCTTTCCATCAAAAATTGAGTGCTATTAACTCAAAATTGATTGGTGATTTGTAGTTATTAAAACGATATAGCTATTCAGTAGAAACCTATATTATCCAGTATCTCAATATATACTATCAAAATCTAGCTAACTTTGACTCCTATAAGTAATTGTACATTATTTTTATCCCGATATAAAGCATTTTTTTTTAGATTACTAGAAACCAAATATAATACCAAGGCGACCACGCAAGATAAACCTATTTAAAATAGATTATAAGATAGATATTTAGCTTACGATTTGTAAATATATATCACAGCGAGTATTTTTTCGTCTTTAAGCCATATGAATGGCCCAAATATTTTGGTACATAATTCATATTAAGTTTGATAATTAAATGCTTAGAATCATTGCTATTTTATAATAAGAGTTTGTGAAATGGTCAAAACACATACACAATTTGACAGTTGGAATAACAAAGATATCAATTTTGAAATAAAAATGTATGTTGTAGTTTTTATTAAGGACCAACTATATTTTTTTCCAATGTAATGTTTTATTAGATTAAAGAGTGTTGTGAGAAATTTATGTGCTTAAGGATTGGCTGCCGACTAGGTAGGTGGAAGGCGTCGCATATTGTCACCGTGGGCTTCCGTAATCCTGATCGGATCAAACCTTCATCCCTTGCCTCCGCTCTGACGAGGGGCCCTGCCCGTCCGCGGAATAAGGCACAAACTATTTTGCCGTTCGCTCTCCTGGGATATTGTCTTTTCCCATACAAAATAATTCCGGTCACGACTATTCTCCGGCGATGTATGGCTTAGTGCGAAACAAATTGCCATGGGGTTGAAATGTGTCGGATAGGGGATGTTTTGCGATGAGACATAAACGAACAGACGTTTTAGTGGCCCAAAATTTTCCATACAAGAGGTCAAATCAAGCCAACTTTGCTTTTTCAACGACATTGTATTTAAAAAAAAATATTTTGAACATATTTAATAAAGAAATAGCTACATCATAATGGAATAATGCATTTTTTCACACAAACCAAAACAATACATTTTCAGACAGTCAAAATATTGTTTTTTCCAGCATCAATAAAATCAAACGTTTACTGATGAGCCCCTTTTAAAGAAGTGTGAATGTTTGTATATACAAACATAATAATTTAAATCAAAAAAATATAATTATTTTTTTACATTTTAAGCAATAAATTAATTTAGAACGTGGCCGGTTTCACTCATCACTAGAATTTTCAAAACATTTCGCATGAGCGAAGCCAGTCAAGATCTAATTAATTTATGGTGTATTAAGTTTTGTTCTCCATAGCCGCTCCCTGTTCGGAGCATATGGCCGCTACACGGTGCCTCCAAGATTCTCTATCTACCGACAACCTCCTCGCTTCTTCCCAGGCCATCACAACGTCCGGTAGCTCCACTGAGTACATTTTATGGATGGTCATCAGCGTTCTTCTGGGGCGATGAGATCCAATAATAGAATAAAGGGATCGAATAAGTACCTAAAAAATATGTTATAATTTTTTTTAGTATAATTCCTTTTCTTCAAGTATTCTCAATGCACACCTTAAAAGTGACAATTATTTATATGTAGTTGTTTGTAATTCATAATTTGTTTTATGATGTTAACTAACTGTGTAATTTGGGTGTGTTTTAAATACATCAATATTTTTATGTATTCACATTGACAACAACATTCACAACGAATGCAATCAAAATTTACTTAGTCTAAATGTAATGTGTCTTGCATGGTAAAATAATCTTTTTAATAAGGTAACGTAGCCCTCTCTATTTAAAAATATATGTGACAAGATAAACGTTCTTTTTTGAAAATAAAAAAGGAGTTAGTTTTTTTTATCAAGTTCATTTTTAGTATCAAATATATTTTAAGTATCTTCTCGAACTTTCTTTCATAAAAGAATAGGTTTTTTAGTTTTATATTGTGATGAGAATATTGATATTGGTAATAGAAAAAAAACCTTCAACCGTATTACGTGTGTATGGTTAATACAGGAGGTTGTGTTGAGTTAAAGCACAGTGTCATATTTAATGCTCGCCGTATCTCTTTGGGGGCAAAATGATTCACGAAGTCCCGGTAATCCCGGATATTGAGGTTCCCTATTTTGTTTTACCTGTGATTTTCAGATTATTCACAGTTTTTTTTTTTACACGAGAAGAAAACATTTTTTGACGTCGATTTTTTATGTTTATCCACGCTTCGGTAACATAACATGGGAAATAAATAATTTCGTACAAAAACCAGATACGATACCCGGAAATAAAATTGTGTAAGCTTTTTTTTTATATCCATCGCCGAAACAGTTATACTTACATCGCATGTATGAATGCTTTAACATTGCTCATTGATAACAATTCTTTATTGTTAAAAACCAATATTCAAACCCATCTATTATCAAAGCAAAATATTGATTAAAAGAAACGAATTTTTAATTACCAAGGGGTAAAATATTTAACGAGACCAACTCGCGGATAAATGACTCACACACACCAATGTCCGAGATCTCAAATTTAAATATAAAAAATGTTTATATGATACTGACATTTTTTTATTTCAAATGAAGTCTTTCAAAATAGTTGTGCTGTTTTGAAATGTTTCATACTAAGGAGAAGCATGATTAAAATGAATAAACGTTTATTTTTCAACGTGATTCAATTGATTTACAGTAGAATGCACTGATGCTTAAAAGGAATAATAAAGTTTTTCAATAATGACCCAACTTCAGCGCCAATATTGAGCAGATACAAATTTATATCCAACTCACTTGCTGTTCTTATTTTATTTCTTTTCTTTGTATGCATTTTTTATACAAACTCATTGAGTGGAATGCGAATTAAAAACTGCTTCAAGAGTTTCGCGTTGAACTTCACTTTTGCGGAAACTTTGAAAAAAATTCTTTACTATATTAAAATCCTACTCAAAATAAAAATTCTTGAAAACTAGACCAAAGATTTTGAATTTATATCACTTTCATATTTCTTGAGAGAGTTGCTGTTTAGAAGTATTTTAGTTTAGATTTTGATGAGGACTAACAGCCATTGCATTAAATTAAAATTATGTTTTTAATGAAAAAAAAAAATCAAATCATCTTTATAATTAATCTTTGAAACACCTCAATTGCATGATTTTTTTAAAAATATCTATGGCCAAGTGTATTGCCATTGAGCGTGATATTGTATATCTTAAAATAGGCACCCTGACATTAGCGCTTCGATATAAACGCGCAGTAAACACCCTGACATAAGCGCGTGGACATTAGCGCGCAATATAAGATTATTTTTTAAATACTGCTCATTTAAAGAAAATTTCTTTTCTAAGATAACTTTTCTGCCAAAATTAAATTGATACTTTTACAAACATATCCAAGAAAATTTTGTCGATTAGAAAAAAAAACACTTCACTATGTGAAATTACAGATAACAAAAAAACTTACTTCGTTTATTTTTATTTGTTTGCAAGTACCCATTGATTATGATTTTAATCAAGAAGCTCGAATTTATTGACATATTATTTCGAATACAGTTTTTTATTGTCAAGGATATGAAAACTTTGCTTTGACTTTTTATTGAATTACAACTCATTTCTTATTGGAAGAGTTCACATCTTTCCTAGTCCATTAAATGCCAGTATCATTTTTTTTTGTTACTTCATATCGATTTCAGTTCAGAGAACTTACTTCATCCGGTTCCAAGTATGATGGCATAGGTTATCAGAAAATTGATATTGGGTCGAAGCCGCGCGATGAATTATTGAAAGGTGGATAAATCTCAAAGCATCGTTTTGAAATTTTTATTTAAAGGAATACTCTCCATACAGCTTCAAGGCAACAATATGTTTAATAGATAGAAAATAATATGAATAGTTATATTGCATCACTCAAATAATACGTATTTTTTTTTTATGCTACGTGTAATTGATATGAATTTATACGTCAGGCCAAAACGTTGAGAATACGTCACTTCAGACTTGAATTGTGACATTGTTAAAGTTAATTATTTTAGTAAGTTTTCTTTCAAGAATAATTGGTTATATGTTAATTCATGGTTTTCACAAAAAACACATAATGCTCTAAAAAAATAACGTTCACTATACTTCTGTTTAAGATTACATTTACTTTTATTGTACTCAAGTATTCAAGGCATATCTGCGTAAGCTCAAGTTTAAATGACAAAACTACATTTAAAAAAAAATGTGTTCATTCCATAATTAATTAATTGAGGTCTTTCCGCCAATTATTGACAGTGAGCATATCAAAAGAAATATAATTTTATTGATATGAAATAGTTTGAATCAAAATTGTATTTTATAATTAGCTTACCTAAAAAAGCCGCTGTTTTTTATTAATCCTTAAATCACACTGATACGTTGTTTATGGCTTAAGAGTGGCTACGGGATATTTTCTATCAGACCTCACCGCCAGAACTGGTAAAAACATACATATGTATAATTAAACTATATATTTAAAATATTTTTTATGGGTAAAGTTACGTCAGTTTGGTTTTTGAATACTAACGCAAACAATTAAATTTAAGTTGATCAGCCCTGTAGTTTCACTTATCATAGTACATATATCAAATTTGAAATCTTGCCATACACAGTAACGACTCAATGAAAATAATTGAATCGTGTGTAACGCAAGGCTGCACATGATGGATTTCAAAATGCGCATCAGGTAGGTTACCTATGCATTATTATCAATCGCACTTCATAGCATTGTAATGTTTTGTATTTTTCAGATGTATTAAAACAAATATTCATTTACGAGCTTATATTCAACACGTATTACTAATTAAGATTTAAAGTGTATTATTTCTTGATTGAATTTTCATTTACTTGGTAGAACTGCACGGTGAAAAAAAAGCAAGCCAAATGCATTAGAACAATTAGAAATTATTCAATATCATCAATCCAATAATATTCTTATGAACAAACTAATATCAAACCTTTTACCGCATTTTATATCATTACGGAAGGTTAATGCATTTTTAAATAAATCAACACAATGCAATACTAATTTACGTTTATCCACACAATTAAATTAAACTGATAACACTGTGAATACCACATATGTTTTTAACAAATATTGACGTATGAATTAAAGAAAACATTAACTTTTAATTACATATTAAACTAAAATTAATAGAGTACTATCTTCAATTTGATCAGTGGTTAAAACATTTGATACTAATTGACCAATTTGCCATACAGATAAGAACGTTTTGATTTTTTTTATGACTGAAATATTATGTGGTTCATTGTTTACTCATCAGTAATGAATAACTATCACCCATATGTATGGAACCGTAAATTTATAACATTGAAAATAAAAAATTTACTGCTAATAAAAAGTTCACCGTATAAATGGATCGGTATTGTAGTTATTTTGGGGTCAGTAAATGATTTTTTTTATTCGATGCCGTACCATAAGAGAGGGCAACGGAATATGATGATTTTTATTAGGGTTGAAAAACATATTTTTATTGCAGTATTTTCCAAATGTTTGAAAGCAAATAGCAGCCCAAGATGTATTTTATTACATGTCTACCTTCTAAATGTTGGCATAAAATTTTGCTACTTTTATTCGACTTTTTATACATTGCAGAAGAAGTTTTTCTCATTTATATTAGTAATCGATACATTTGCTGATGTTGCCAACCAGGTGATTATGAATACAATACACTTTCAGTTTTACTTTAATTTTTATTTATTTGGTAAATATTTTTGATTAACTCAAAAATTAACGTCTATTGTTCTCTACAAATATATGTTGTTATTCACTTAACCACAAGTTAATCAACTTTAAAATAAAAATTCAGATCAATAAAAATAAAATAATTGCCGTTAAAAAGAGAACCGTTTTTTAGTAGAAAATTAAAAGCATCAGTCACAAACAACGTTGGGATTGAAAGCTCAAATAAAATTTAACAAAACTCTTTCAGGGAATCACGCTATCGTGTCTCCCGGAAAAAAGTGGTTAGTAGTTACGTCAGTTATCAAAACGAAATCTTACCATTTTTTGCGTCATAAAATCTGAAGAATTTTTTCGAACGTTCAATTTTTGTCGCACCTTTTGTGAGGCTCATACTTTTTTAATATCATAATTTTTTAAATATTCAGACAACAACCACATATATTTTGTTAGTTTACTTAGTAGAGAAATGTTATTTGAATTCGTGCTAGAATCTGAAGAAATAAATGAACATTGAAATCAAGAGCTCGGAACTAAAATATTTATGTGTTGAGCAGTGCAATAGCACAATAGGAACCGTATAAATGTTGAATTGTATAAAACAGCTAGCTTGATTTTACTCCGGGTGTACATTATAACATATTCCTTTGTTTCACTTTACCTTAAGCGGGAGATATAACCACGTGTAGTAGTTTGCACTTATGACTAATAATTGCGTTAGGTGGCACTACTTGCGCATAATTGACTTAACAAACCCTACTATCTTCAAAACACTCCATGTTCATGAAATCAGGCCAATCTTGTGAAAGCCACGGAAGAAAACGAACAATGAAAATACAACGTATGTCCAATAAAGCTTTTAAAAGGTTTAACCTTCTCCACTCTGACTAAATTTTCTCATGTCTGGTAAGCTACTCTGACTTAAAAAAAATGTTGAATTTACAAAAAATAAAATGTATTGGTCAAGTGAGTGATAGTGTTCAATTGGGTTGGATGACGTATATGATTAATTAAAAACTACAAAAGTATTTTTTATTAAAAGTAATAATTTTGGTTCATTACACTTACTAAAAAGTGAAAAAGTACTAAAAATATATTATTATTTTTATTATAATGCCTTTCCACCAAGTATTGACAGTGAACACCTTAAAAGTGATATAAAATGTTGGTTAATCCAGCATGTTGCAATGTTTCACTGTTTTTATCGAAAATAAAATTTTGTAGAATTTACTTGCATGCATGAGAAATCTGTCAGTAAACTTATACCTACGCTCGGCCTGATGTGTTGGCCCACAGACATAGCTAACAGAATCTTCCCGGCCAGATGCATTGGCCTTAAGAGTGCTAAGCGTTAAGCTGAAAAATCAGCTGCATAATAAATTTTAAAAATAGTTTCCATATAACTTTCACATCAATGAACTTCATATAAATAAAAACATTAATGCTTTTTTGTATTTGTTTATAAAAAAAAAAATCAATATAAAAATAAAACACAATAATTGTAGTAAATATTAGTATGTAATATAATATCATGCATGTTTTATTTATGTATGTATCTCGAAGTTGATATAGAAATACAATTTCGTAAATAAGTTTCCATAGATGACTTGCATATTTAAAAACGCGGAAAATTCCACTTTTCAAATGATCGACAATAATTATCTTAATGAATAAAATAGCCGCTAGTTATATATTTAATTATCATTGCGTTATAAGGATCGATTTGATGAAAGTATGGTTCTAAAAATATTTTACTGACATAACCGTACGTCGATTCGAGCCCGTGTACGCCGCACGAACAAGCGGCCAGGAATACGGATACAACTTTGTCTCGTAAGAAAATTCTTAAATCTGATTCTAATACAACATCCAGAAGAATGGTTCACCATTCTAGTTAATATACTAATTGTTATTTTTAATTTGGTGAGACATAATATGTTTGAAACCTATGTACCTATGTCCACTATTTTTTAAATGATTTATTCAATGAAATGATTAAAAAATATATTGTATTCCATCATAATCCCCCACTTTGAAACCGAAGAGACCGCAGATTTCTTGCCAATCACCGTTTCATATTGAATTATTGCAATACAAATTGATTAAAATGACTCTAAACGATCACATGAAATTGATAAAAATTTGTATTTATGTACTCCTGTTTTACTACTGAAAGCACTTTAACAAGGCGCCACTTTAATATTGTTAAGTTTTTTTTTCTACTTTTAAAACACGCAAAGCTTTCTATTAGTTTTCTCATGCACTCCAATCTTCTAAAATGAACACTTAAAATAATGACAACACTTATTTATTATTTAACAATGAAAAAAGTATGAAAAAGAACGGTCTTATACTAATGATAAAAAGATAATAGTACTATTTTAGTATTCCTACCTGTGTCTGATATTATTAAAATATTTATTTACAAAAGCTTTATTAAACAGTCTGGAGTGTGATTTTGCAGAGTATACATACATATAAATATAATCAATAGAAAACATGTATTTGAGTGAACTTTAATATCTTTAGTCTAAATTCCACCATCCTTGAAATAAAATATTTATATTTAATTCCTACTGTTCCTAAGTGTAATCTTCTTTATTGTTGCATTTAAAATACTGAAGTTCTTAAGAAAATATAAAATCACCATCTTACTTGTAAGCAACACTGACTTACTTGTTTTGCCATATTATTTAATGCCAATAATCTATTCTTTTATACACAATGTAATTACTTAGCTGCACTCAGTTTTATTTCCTCCATGAAAACAAAAAAATGCTCAAATATTTTGTCCAAATGACTCTCTTGGGAGACTTTCATAAATAACTAATCTCACAAATGCATTAAATTCACAAAGGAGAATGGATAAAGAAATACTTTCAACCGTAAAATGCTTAAATAGCATTTTATGTATGCACAGGATAAACGGAATGAAAAAAAGTGTTTCGATTAAAATTTATTATCACTTATGCTAAAACTAACGGATAAAAAGTATTTTTTATATTATCCTTTTCTCTTTGATACTTATTAGGTTGATGCAAAAGTTTAGACGTTTTATAAATGTTTTATTATTGATTTAACCGATAAAATAGTTCACATCTGTTCTAACGACATTTTCCCACTTTTTATCTATCATTGGAGGCAAAATTCGACTTGCCATTCGAGAAAAATTGGAGACTTACCACTGGATATAAAATTCGTTGTTTTGACGCACACCATGCAGAATCTTTTTATTTGCTCTATTGCACTTGTTTTTTCAATTTTTATTAACGGTCTGAATAAATGAAAATAAAAATAAATAAAGTAAGGAAGAAAGAGTCGAGGCTTGATTAGATCCCAATTTTATTCATTTAACATATCTTGGTCATCATCGCCAATGTGGTCGCGCGTTGTCGTGATGAAACACACGGTACCTCTTATTTGTTTATCGATTACTAGTAATTAATTATATATTTTTCAAGAGCGATGTTTAATTTTGTTAATTTTTGACAATATTGTTCCACTTTAAATGTTGATTTACGTTATTCTAGTTTGAAATACACAATACCTTTGCGATCTCATCAAACACAGAGCATTCCTTTTATGGACTTCAGTAGTTGTTAATATCCAGGTGTTGGTCTATTGTACACAATTCATTTATCATCTCCAATTTTTGTAAAAAGGGTTGTGATTCTGTCTTGCACTTAAAACATCACAGGTTGAAATACATTCTAAATATTTTCGATGGTTTCGGCGGTAACTTTGTAGAAGTTCATTTTAATATAAAATTTAAAATAACTTTGATTATTCCACGTATTGTGTAACTAACTGTGACACGTGTTTCGCCTCTTTCAGAGGCATCTTCAGACTTACTATCGCAAAGTTTGCTTAAGTAATTACTCGAAAATGAACCTTGAATGTCATTTTATAAAGAAAAATACATTTTGTAAATTACAGGTAAATTCTATTCAAAATATCAATCAAAAATGATGCGAAACATTCGAATACGGCTTGCCAATAGAAGCCCAGCTTTAGGATAATGTGATTAATGGCGTCTAGTGTATTTTGTAGAACAGTAAAGTTGTGATGTGACCGCTTCTGATATTTTAGTGATACTAACAACCGACTAAAAATGGTTAACAGTTTATTGCATTTTACTGAAAATTATGCCTTCGAGAACGAGCCGTCTTTGCAATAATACCCTCATTCAATATATGGCGTCATGTGGACAAATATTTCAATTTCCCGTTCGACTATAACAAATTGATTAAGAATAAATTTTCAAGGTATTGCTTATTCCACGAATACACTGCGGCAAAGTTTGACGCTTGCTATACATAGTGTTCCCGTTTTGGTTGGCTGTTACAGTTAACTTAGTTCAACGAGAATATATTATATAACTCACGAGTATCAGAGCTTTCAACTTTAACAACTATTTCGATTAAATAATTTCTGTATCGATAATAATATTATGTGTATTTTCCCTGGACGTTACTTTGACCAGATCAGTAGCTCTTGAAGTTAAGTGTGATGTTAATTAAGTACATGTACTTATTTTTGTATATAAAAATTATATTATATATAATTATACTTATATAAAAACTATTTTGGGCGTACCTTTACGTAGGTATATTATCGCGAGCATTATCAACCCATAATGCTCGCGAGGAGCAAAACCGCTCGTGATTTAATAAATTGAATTTGAATAAGTACTAAAATGTTTTATTATAGTACCATTTCACCAACTATTGACAGTGAAAACCTTAAAAGTGAAACATGTTTTATTAGTGCTATATGTAAAAAAGTATTAACTACTTTAGTTGGTGTTTAATTAGCTTATTTAAGAATTGAATGCAAATACTTTTTTCTAAATATTAAACTATACACTTGAACCTTATTGAAATGTTTTAATCTAAAATGTGTCAATTCCAACCGAAAATAACTGAATATAACATCACGGAAAATAAATTCTAAGCCCCTTTCATGTTTTTATGTTGCCGTTTAAATTTCAAGCTTTACTTATAAAGTATTATTTTAATGTTTATGATGTACTGAAATTTGCTTGACATGGTAAGTAGGTTGTGTAAGGGGAGGGTCTGTTTTGGTAGCCGTAAGTTAGCAGCGACCACAGCTTTTGCAGTGCGCGGTAGAATGAAGTATTTATTGTTCTTGGAGGTTTTGTCTCTACGTCCAACTTTACTATATTATATTATAATACTCTTTTAAAGGGTCTGTAAAGTAAATTTTCCTCAGAATCTGGAGCTTTGTTAACATTTACATTTTAGGGAACCTATTTTTAGGTAATTGGGTGTTTACACTGCCTAAAACAAACGAGAAAAATTAAGCCTAAAATTTTCATACCAAATTAAAAGTTTTAAATACATTGTAGACTGATACGAGGAAGTTTTTTTTCCATAATCTACATAACGGTAGTGTTTGGACATAGCATTATAACTGATTTTTGAAAAAAAGTATTTTGGATGGTACTTTCATAATATTATATAATTTTACTATAAATATATTCGAAATCCTAAAAACCGTTATTATGTCGATGATTAGTAGTATAATCCTGATACTAATTTATTTGTCCTAGCTTTTTTTTTCATACTTTTAATTGTGTTTGAATATTCCTGTTGGAAATTCAGTATTTTGTAGTTATCAGGATATGCCCAAACAGCACAATGTCTCGTGTGTATTTCGTCGAATAAATCTATACATATCTTAGTGGTATTTTGTCAAATAGTTTTATATGCAAAGTTTTCTGTGTCACCCCCTTTTCTTTTTATTAGAGTAGTTGAACTCTTTTTCAATTTTTATCAAGAATTTTAACCTCACAAACATTTTCAACGCGGCGCATTCTAGTTTCTATCATTTAAATTTATTTATCTTGAAAACATTAAATGAATTAAAAATATATTATCAGAACAGTTAACTTTTAATAGCAAACTAAAATTGATAGTGTTATTCAAATACGTTCTTTCGATCAGTGAAACATTTTTTTGAGATATAGATATGACGGACAGATTGTGTTTTTTTAATCTGAATATTTTCCCGGTTACAGATAACAATATTATTATATTGTATATAAAATTTAGTATTGTTAATTGCTAAATAAACATTGTTACTAGTGGTATTAAAACAATTTCTCTAACATTCCTGCCCTGGTCACATGTAAAATGAATCTTAAACATTTGTACAAATAGATTAAGTCATGTTAATTGTATCTCCATTATTAACTGGGCTCTTGCTATACACTCGCCCACTCGTTTATGGTGAGTTCATAACGCCAACAGCTTGCAACTGGGTATATACAGATATAGCCTTATAAAAGTCCATAACTATTATTATTCATACTATCACACTGATGAAAACCAGAGCTTTATTTAAAGCTGACCGAATTTATACTAGTATATAAAATTATTTAACTTTTGCCAGGTTAAGGGTGAAACAGTCGACCACCACTGCTACTTTATCTTAAATATCTATCTAAATATTAGTGATACAATGTGTAAACTTATGATATTCTAAAATCATTGTTTTTTACATCTTTTGCAGTAAAATAGGATCGAGTAGTTTTGTCATAATGAAATAAAAAAGAAAATAAGTCGGATTATTATTGGCCGGAAACCATTTATATTGTCGCTACCAATTGCCAGGATTAAAACTTCACTGCCCATACGCGATAAGATAATGTTTTCTTAACTCAAACGCGCCTCTTTCAGCGAATATTCCAAATCAAATGGATGCTTTTTACATTAAAACGTGTAGATAAGAAGTCGCATTCGCAGTTTCGATATCGCCAGTCTAGAATGAACAAGAACATGATCAGGATGTATCATTCATGCGCCACTAAAAATATGAATAATTATTAGAAAATTAACGATTTTCATATATTTTTTTGTATAAAGATATGTCAAAGCATAATCAATCATTTTTTTATTGGAGTCTATGCCAATAAGGTCATGCCACTGGGGTCTTTTTAGACCCCCCTTCGGCCTACGAGCTATTTTTCAAGGACAGTCTGTCGAAGGTTAAGGGTAATTCGTTATATTGAAAAGTAAGAACATTTTATAAAACGATTTTTTTAATATAGAATAATTTTGAGTACATTATTTATATATGGAAACGGACTGATCGATTTGATTGTGCTCCAAACTTGTTTAATTAATTCAATTATTAGCACAGTCGATCCTTGGTAGAAAGACATTGACGGTTATCTAAAAAAGTGATCAGTCAAATAATTAATTACAAGTAAAATTCCATCAAGCACCTTCAGTCTAAGTCCTGAATTTGATATTTTTTATGTTTTTAATTATGATCGGCTTTTATCAGTAGAAAGAGTTTTCAAGAGAATATTATTTCTAGCGTTTATGTATACCATTTGTTTTAAGTTGCGTGTTTAACATTTGCCTTATAGTTTTGACAATAATTAATCCATATTAAGGACTATATTCTTATTTTTCTGTATCGTATATATTTGTATATTAAAAATAAGCAGTATCGCGCGAATATCAATATTGGCAATATTTGCGGGTGCGTATATCACTTTGATGAATACATTTATCGAATATATCAGCAATTATTCATCTCTCGCATATTATTAAACCATCCACTTGAAACGAATTGTATGCCAGAAGACATAGTTGTAATGAATTAAGTCTGTTCCAGATGCTGATATGTACGCGATACCATAGCCAAGTATCAACGGGTACCTTGAAGAGATGTAGGGTCTTCCCCTTTTCTTGTCGAGATGCTAGAAGGGTCATGCGGGTGGAAATTGGAGGTTCATTGTGGTGAGCCGCCACCAGCCTTATAAACCAAAGCACTAATAACTGTGACGTATGAATCTACCATGAACCATATCAAGATAAGGCACACATGACAACATTATAAACTATCGTAAAATATTAAAACGTAACCTTTCACAACACAGTGTACCCTAGCAGCAAACTACTACAGAAATACTACAGTCCACCCGAAAGATTCTGCTTTACAACTAATGAGCTTATTTCACAGCATTAGAATCTTTTTCTATGAATTTTCATTTTTTTTACCATGTACGTTATTAATCTGGAACGTATCGACTCTAAGTGTATTTTATCTTAGTAGAATTTTTCTACAAAATCTTCCTACTACCAAGTTGATCAATCTTTCAAAGAATATGCATATAACGGATAAGGATAAGACAGAAGTATTGGTTAGCACGGTGAAAAAATTGCAATGTTTTGTATTTCTACAAAAATTATACAGTACATAGTTGATAGCTATTTTGGCTATCGCCCTCGTCAAAATTATGTTTAAAAGTACATTCTCTTATCAAAACATACTGGCGTAGAAGAGGTACACAACACATCTTCTCATCTATTCTAATATCCTAATTTTATAATGAAAAATGTAGTTTTCATTGAGTTCAACCATGTTAATGCCAATTTAATGAATATACATACTATGGGAAACGTATCGCTGTTCTTTATGTCCCGTTTATATTATGAATACTTGTGAGAGAGGACTAGACAAAAAAACACCCATGTCTCAAAGCATTAATTCCAATGAATAATGAAACTGCTCAGACTGGGATTTGAATCGCGGGCTCCACAGCCGACCGTTCACACTCGACCACGGGCTTGAAATTCTATCAAATAAAATAGAATATTTTTTACGATTTTATTAAAATGTATTGCAATTTGTGATGGACGGAACCAAGTTAACATGACTGACAGGGACGGTGTATCGATCGACCCAATCATTTGTTGGACAGATATCCATATAACGTTGGCCGCAAAGTAAAAAGTTTGTTCGGAGTTTTTATGCTTTGTTTTTTTTAATTCAAGCAAATAAAAATCAGAGTAAAAAGCAGTTAAAAACTAAAACAGTCAATCAGAAATCCATCCGAACCATTGATTGATGATATATAATTTTTTTTTTTACGCTTTTATTTATAATTTTTATTGCCACATATAATTATATTGATATTCAGAGACATTTTTGAAGTCTAAATTTACACCAACACATTTAACCATTAATTATTCACGTTTTACCACCGTTCATTTATGGTGAAGCAGTAACCTGTAATGGTATAGGTAAATAATATGTATAATCCAGTAAAAACCGTCGCAGTAAATTTAAGCAATATAGAAACTACATACAAACAATACTTTATACGTTGTATTCAATAGTGAATTTAAATTCTTGGTAAAATAATATCAAAATTAAATGTTTAATTTTGACTCAGGTATTGATTTGTTACATACTAACAGGGGCGAGCTTAAATTATTTCTGCTCAAGAGTTTGCCAATTTTAAACGAGCAACTTTATTTACCAAATTCACCCTTGTTGTCCCCTTTTAAATAATTGTCATTTATTAATAATTCAAGCACTTGCTATGATTAAATATTATTCAAAGACTTAAAATCAATCAACTCATTAATAATAGGTCGGATAAGACCCTAGATTTATTTTAAATATTCCTATGTTATTATCTGGTCATTAATATTTTCAAAAATCCCAATTATTATAACAAACCCACTTAAGTCATTGAAACTAGTATACATTCAATTTTCGCTAATTTACATTTTAATAGCCATTTAACTTGGTGATCTACTTATATTTTTGTATATAAACGATACAAACTGTTTACTACGCGTCAGTTCAAGTACATCCGTGCACTTGAAATGCCTGAAGATGCCGAAAGGCGAAGCCCGGTTCGTTAGCAACAAAACTCATGGAAAAGTACAAAATTCAAACAATTCAAATTTTATATTGAAATTCCATCAAGCACCCTCAGTCGAAATCCTTAATTAATTCTTAGTTGTATTAAGTAAGTATTAATTATCTCTTAGGCATTTCGGTACACTAAATATTCAATGTGCCCGGTCCGTGGTGCAATGGTCAACGTCGTTGGCTACCGTGTCGGACCACCCGGGCTCGATTCCCGATACAAGCAGATTTTTTCAATCGATAAATCGATACCACTCAGAGGCAATGGGTGTTTGTGTAGTTAAATCTCTTCCTACCTTTCCGATCCCAAAGAGCGACGCTTAGTGACAGCGATTAGTTAATCACTAGTCCGGTCTTAGTCCTAGAATTCTTTTCATTCACACTCTCTTCGAAAAAGAAAGGTTGAACAACCGAGCTATAAGCAGTTCTCGTAGAAAAAACAAATATTGAGATTAGTTTCGTGAGGGGGTTATATGCTCCAAGATAGGAGCGGACATGGTAAAAAAATATTCAATAATGTTTTGTATACTATAATAATCAAAATTATTCAAAAATAAACAAATACAGTCAACCCTGCTGTAGCGGACACTTCTATAGAGCTTTTTGCTATAGCGTTATGCGGTGGATTTTCGTTAAAGCACGTGCCACTTGCTTACAAACTAAACACTTAAAATTGAAAAGATATTTGATTTGCTTTAAATCACAAAATACAATTGAAAAAATTAAACCCAAAATTTTGTATGGGTGCCTAAGTTTATACATATAGCGTATATTTGTTATAGCGTACTCCCTATCCTCCCGCTATATCAGGGCTGACTGTATAAAAAAAAAAGTTTGTGTTTTATATAATACCTAAGTAAGCTTTCTTCGTTTTTTTCACGTAATGTCATATTCCTAGTTGTTTCCTTACCCATGCCGTGACCCTTCGATTTGATTTTAAGGGAGCAATTAAGATAAGGCTGCAGTCACAAAAGAGGTTCAACGTAGATGTATTGTATGTTTTCTTATAGCCAATTACTCGAATATTTAGACATTACCTGCCTACTCAGTTGTAGGGAAATACTTCGCACCACTTGATGTGGTCACCCGTCTTGATACCTCGGGAAGCTTTGACAACCATTATATATCAATTTCAATACCTACTAAAATAATTATTTGAGCAAATTTATAGACCTTCTTGGAAAATTTTGTATGCCCACATTCATTACGTATTAATTTTAGCAAAGATACATATAAATTATTTAGTACTATCTTAAGATTCATTATTCATACATAGTGGTATTCGTAAATATGAGCACATTAAAATATATTAATATGATCACATTTAATGCGTTGGTCATTTATCAGTATTTTTTTTTTTGTGTAAAAACATAATATTTTTTTTTTTAATTGAGAAATTAAATTGAATTTGCTTGATGGAATTTTAATATCAAATTTTAGTCGTTTGAATTTTGTACTTTTCCAGCATTTTTGTCGCTAGCAACCCGGGTTTCGTCTTTCAGAATTTTCAAAACAAAATATATTTTTCATTGCTATACTACATAATATGTATTTATATAAAAACTATATAAAAATTTATTTGTTGTAGCTTTGCAAATCCGAGATGCTAGGCAACAACACATTATTTTTTGTATTAAAATGTTACTTTATAGTATTAGTGTCTAATCTGTTATTCCATTTCATAAAAAAGTCATGCATATAATTAGATAAATACATTTTTTCATCTCTTGAAAATGGCCACAATGAGCGAAACCAGCACTGATCATTATTCCAAATTTTGGAATGTGTTTTTATTGATATTAATAAGATGCCGATCCAGTCTCCGACAAGGCTCGGAACCGCTAAACGTATTACGTAGAAGGTTGAAAAAATGATTTAGAACGAGCTATTATACAAAATTCGTCGAATTATTTTTCAATCTCGTCTGTCTTTGGAATATTCACAATTACCGCCGTAAAAATAGTCCGCCTAAATTTATTTTTCTTTGGCGACAATTTTTTTTCTTTTTTCAAAACTTTGGCGTACTTTTAAAATTCAAATTACAATGGCACTTGAAGAATTAAGGTCGAGCAGTACTCGGCTGTTCATATAATACACATTGTTAGTATTCTATAGATTCCAACTTTCGTAATAGTGATCATTAATCAATCACTAATGGTATTAGTGACAGCTAATTTAAGGCCGTAAAATTGATTTTTTCACACAAATTTTCTCTTTTAAAAGCAGTGTTACACTTTGGTAATTCAATTAATTTTCAGTTTTTTCTAGCAATTAGAAATAAAATTAACGATTTACGTAACCTTCTGGTAGCGTCATAGGCACTGCTTTAGTTTAATATATATTAATGTACCTATATTTGAAACGTGGTATAATTTTATTGATTGAGTAGGCATTTACTTGGTAGAATTCCATTATAATACGGTAAGAAAAATAACAATGTATTTTAGTTCTATATAAATTATTTTATATATTTGTATATTTCTGACGAAGGCGTAGGCCGAAATAGCTATCAACAAATATATGAAATAATTTATGTAGAACTAAAATACATTGTTATTTTTCTTACCGTGGTATTATTTTATTTAAAATGTCTGTCATTATAAGTATCTCAGTTTTTAATTAAACATTGGAAGAATTTTTCATTGAACGGAATTTACTTCTGCCATATTCGTGGTAGAGTGTCATTGACTTGTCACGGGTTCAAGTCCTGTTACTGAAAGTTCATATTTTTTTTTTATCGATTCGAAGGTAAAGATGTCTACAGAAAACTAGGTGTAGCGAGAGCTATTAGCTTTGTTCTAGAGTTTACCTGTATCTCTCCGAAAATTGAGAGGTTGAGCCACTGAGTTACAAGCAGTTCTCGTAGAAAACTAATGATAAAATACTTTCCATAAGGTGTATACAATATACGTTTGTTAAAAAAATAGACATATATTTTTATTTCAGAATATAGTACCGGGTCAATAAATGTAAGCTAACATACCTACTTCATATAAAAATTAAATTGGCATCTACTTGGTAGAATTCCATTATAACACGGTGAAAAAAAAGCAGTGTATTTTATGTGATTTCTCTATATCTAAAATACATTGCTATTTTTTCACCGAGTTTTATACCTACTTTGATTTACCTATTGAATCGCTAATTTTCTTTTTATCTATAAGCTTTCACTTATGTCAATAAGTATCTTTATTTGCACGACTCAAATCTCACTTGCGTTGTTACTGTTTTTTATTCCATTAAATCCATTTCATTTTTTTCTCATATGTAATAAACGTTTACCATGCCAATCAGAAAATTCCTTGATTATTATTGGCGGTAAGGAAATTATCGATTTATTTTTCGAGTAGCTGTATTATAAATGATGAAAAATATGTTTTGTTATATGTATTTACTACAAAGAACACTTAAGGTCTTCAGTTTTAAAGACCTTCCTCAAGTTAGTGTTAACAGAAAATACGCAGTCAGGATATTGTTCTTTGCTTCCTTAAATCCTCAGAGTTGTGTTGTTGCATAACCAAACATTCATTACAGCAAATTTTAGCAAACTTTACTTTTGCAGCGCTGGATTCAGACAATTGTTGTTTCAGTCAAAAACGTTTAGAAAAACATCAAAAAAAGTAGATTTTTCATAAGAGAACAGAACGTTTACCTTCATGGTTAGAAATATAATTGCAGAAATATGGTAAGAAACTACACATTTCTTTAAAACTAAATCCTTAGTTATGTTCAACTGCACCATACTTATTGCTGCCTATATTTTGAGTATTTTTTTTTGACACTACCACCAATATTTGCGAATCGGCAAAATTATTAGAAACTTTAAGTGACTAAAATTCAACAAATCCAAATCCGCAATGATGGCAAGGGTTATTTTATGAGCACTTTAAACACAGGCTGGCGAAGAAATACAATTGTATTTTTTATTATTATAGTCGTTGATTTATTTTCAATTTTGACCATTTTTTTAAAGTTGTTAATCAAACGAATAAATAAAGAAAATATTAAAATAAATAAGATTATTCCAAGTGTTCTGCTTCTGGTAAGAGAGTCTGGAGGTGCCCCTAAAAGAGGTTAAACTTATCTTAAATAGTATTATATATTACAATGAACTTCAAAAATGTTACCGCCGAATCCATCGAAAGGAATAAATAAAGATTTTGGGAAAATAATATAATTCAATAAACAGGATGAGACCACTCATACAACGAAATTTATTCGGTCCTGTATGAGCGTGCCTATGTATGCCTGTATATTACATTTGTGTGTAAATGTTAATATTTATGTATTTTTGCATAAATATATGTGTATTGGTTTAAAGTAATATACATACGCATATGGGTACATGAGCAGACCTCTTCAACTGGCTTCACTATGGATTTCAAACCTTGATCACGCACTTCTGCCGACAACGGTGGTGTAAATTCACTATAAAATTAAGATGAAACAAAATGCGAAAACGTTTGATGCTGACGCGCCTTATACATTAATGCCCCATTAAATAAATATTCAAAAAATCAGTTGAATTCATAAATTTTATTTACTATGTACAGACAAGCTGCTTACATACGCCGTCAATATCGATGTATACCAAAACGCCTTAATTTTACCGGAATGTTTTTTTAATACACAAAAAAGATAAGCAAAATAAAATAATAACGATACTTATGACTAGCAATATGAAGCTGATTAAAAAAATCGTAAATACATTTACATTGTATAGTGCTTTGTTGAATGCTTCCAAGTAATATCGAAATGGGTGACTTTATTCCTGAGTACGGCCATGTATTTTGATGACGGCCATTTACCGTTGTCACGTACAGAAACCATTAGTTAGGAAAAAAATGAATTCTAGCAGAATTTCATATTCATTATTTCATGCATGTTTAAAAACATTTTATTACGGTGATATGCAATGGCTGTAAAAAATATATTGAACACAATTATATTTTTGCTGCAAAATAAGCAAAATTTTTATGCAGGTATTTTTGACTGCTGTAAAATACATCATGTAAACACGGTTTTATGATTAAAACGGTGGTAATTTTTTGCATCACAACTCAATAAGCCACTTTTTGGGATATGTGTTTAGTCACATAGTTTTTTCTTATTACTAAAACGTGTTGTGAATCAATCGCAACAGTTCACACAAAATTAAGGTAGGTATAGTATTATTTTTACAAAACTTTACCTTACTTTGAAAAGGCTATAACTGAATTTTGGCAAAAAAATACTTTTTGGTCAGAAAAGTTTGTATTAACCGTATTCTAGCATATCTATGATAACTTCAGAATAATATATTATTAAATAATAGAGTAAGCAGAATTCCAAAGTTAAACAGGACATTTTTTTCTTAATTTATTTGATAAAGTTTAAAAGATCGTCATCATTATTTCCATCATTCCATCACTTAGTTCATTTATATTTAGTTACAGAATAGTTAAAGTTGTGAAAAATTATTTATTTATTTATTTATTTATTTAAGAAAAAGCAAATCATGGCATTACAGCTGATGCCAATGCGCCATGTATTTGACAAATATAAATACGTGTATGTATTTATATATATACATACATGTAAATACATAATATTAATCACTAATTAATTAAAAACAAGATGAAAACATTGTAGTCATAAAAACAGAGAGAAAAAAAATTATAAAATCACATTAGAAATTTTCAAAGATGTCAACCGAGTGAGTTCTGACAAAATCAACTTTTATTCATAAAATATAGTATTCGCCTGAACTCACTCACGTCAATATGAAATATGTCGACATCCGAAGCAATGCCGTTTAAAATTGTTAAAGCTCTTCCCAGAGGCATTCCCATTGGCAGACTGGTTCTACCCCCTGGAAGAACAAACAACTCATGCTCACGATTCCTCAAAAAAATATCAGCAAATAAGTTATATGTAAACATATTTACATTCTCATTATTACAAGTGAACTTTATCTTTTGATTTAAATAATATGATCAACCCAAACATCAAATGCTTCTTTCTCAAAACAAGATCAAGGGCAGTAAGAACTGGCATTCAAATTTGAAATAATTATATTCTTAAATTATCATATTTAGAAATAATTAAATATTAATTTCGAAATAAGTCAATGTTACTATTTACACTATATTACTTGGTAAATAAACATCACCCACGGTAATGTAAAATTATCGAAAACCTTGAAATTCCTAGTTCTTATTTTTATTTCTTTATTGATTGACATTACAAATCACAGTCGGTCAAATTGATAGTATAAAGTCTATTATTTTTTGTTACAAATAATAATATGTTCTCAGCCAAATAGAATAATATTATATTCTTTTTTTCACTCTCTATTCTATTGAAATATTGACGCTTAAGTTTCACATAATTTATAGGATCGACCTTTCCAAATAGTTTTATTCTGTAAACATCATTTCGAAGGAATAATAAAACAATTTTTCCTAGCTCCGTTTTATTCGAATAACTATATTTCATAGCCGATAAAATGAAAGATTTGTTAATAATATCTATCACAGTGTGTGAGTAAATAAAATTATTGACATGAAAATAAGTCAAATGGGTGCTAGACTGTGCAATTTTTCATTTCTCTCACTCGGTGATTCGAATAAACACTCATTTTGAAATAAATAAGAATGTTTGTAACAAGACTGGCTGTCGGAAATATGCAAATATCAATAAAATCACACCTGATTTTGCTTCGTCGTCAACTACTCCTTTGTTTTGTTTTGCTGTATGTATTTATTATTCTCACATATAAAAAATAAAATGCAAATTACGTTGAGGATTTTGAATGATGGTCCTTGAAAGATTATCATCAAATTTGAATTGTTCGATTTTTTTTATTTCTGTATTTTCCTCTTCTTTATGTACTAAGATCGCAATCTCTCATATTCCAAAAAAAAAGGGGTTAGAAATGTTAATGCCTTTGGTGAGCTTATTGTTTTCATAACGCTCCATTTTAATTAAGGCTCGACTAAGTATTGTGGACACACATGTCTCCGAAGAGAATCAATACTTTGATAAAAAAAATTAAGCTGCATGGCCTGGGATTCGAACGCTCGCGCTCCACAACGTAAGCCAATGATGTTGGACCTCGACCACGGTTTTATTTCCATACTACGGATACTTATCACATTTTATCATCATTTAATACACGTAAATTGGCATGGCTTTGGGCTAGCGTTAAAGGTTCATCCGCAGCTGAAGATAATGACGTTGACCACGTGGCCGCAGGCCTGGCAAAGCTAAGTAGCTGTCCATTGTCTTCCCCATTCATTCATTCTGATTAAACCCTGCGGTAAGGGAGGTTGAATGAGCCACATATAATTAGTTATTGTCAAGCACCGACTACTTAAATAATTCATTTGGTAGAAATGGTTTAAAAATACTGAAAGTGTTGTGGGAATAACTGAAATATCACACTGCCTTTTATTGCGTTTCTTAAATGTAATATATAGTATAAAGAAATGTTCTTCAACATTGGGGCGACGAAGCCAAATGCATTTTCAAACATTCGCACCTTTGTTGGAGGTCGACCCCTCTGTGTATGCAATAGTAATGCATTTTCTATAAGGGTCACCCTCGGCTAACATTTTAATACAATTTTCTCGATGAATTCAATTGTACTTGAACTGAAGCGTGTATTTTTACTGTTTGGTGAAAATAAGCTCGTTATTTTTTCTGGTAATGCTTAAAAATATACATCAGATTGTTTTTTTAATCACTTTTTTGTTATCATTATTCTTAAATGATATGGAGTTTCAGGATTTTAGATTGCTTTTCAATATCTTATTTCTTTAGCCTCGCTATCCATTTTTAAATAAACATTAATTTGTCAAAAACGTACTTACGTAAAGATACGCACAATCTAATTTTATGTTTTATATTACTATCTGATAAAGCTTAAATATCATTTTACTAAGCCTCTTGTTTTTTTAATATCCATATCTTAGTCATAATTTGACTTGGTATTCAAAAAATCTTATTTAATTAATGTTGAAAATTAATTGTCGAAAATGTTCGGAATAAGATGATTTTTATATGTCTATCTTAATCCCCGAAGCTGAGTGAAGAACTTTACATAAGTGAAGCGAGGTTTTTTTATAATTGCCATAAAAAATAATGTTTTCAAACTACTGCCATTATAAAGGTTCAAATTACTTTAAATCATTGACACAAATTGTGATACATATTTTATTTGTAAAATGAAAAGTAATCAAATAAAAATAAATAACAGTAACATTACATACGACCATTATTATATTCAAACTTTCAAATCAATATTTGGTTACCCGTTTTTTAACGTTCCATTCTAACCAAGTAAAAAGCCAATGCATTGTAAAACTTACTTGTGTTGCCCGTTGTTTAGCAATTATCCGAGTGGATGTAAATCGATATTATAATTTACTGGCCGTATGCTATGACATTTTTAATCAACTTTCAGCCAGCTATAAGCACTGTCTTTTTTTTTTATTACACTTCTGAACGAAGACTTTTAACAACTGATTTACTCGAAATGCTTAGTTAAAAAATAACCAAGATAAGGCGTACATATACATATGTATGTATTGAAAGTAAAGAATTCTCAGAAGAAGCGAATTGCTTGAATTGTTGTGACGGTGACTTTATCGTAACACCCAATACAATGTTATTTATTTTAATTTTTAAGGTGTTCACTGTCATGGCGGTAGAAACGCATTATGTATAAAAATATTTTTGTAAATATTCCACAAGTAATTTATTAAGATTAGGACCGGTTTCGCTCGTCGCGAGCCTTTTTTTATTGAAAAATCAACTGAGCAGCTTAAAATGATAATGTTGAGAACCACTAGTCTATAATCTTACAACTGGATGTTAATGGAATAGTTGTGGAATAAATACAATTTTTTTTTTATTATTTGTTAATTTATTTATTGATCAATGTTTTTACACTCAAAACATTTTAACGATAAATGATATAAAGAAGTTCAAACAAGTAATTTTTAATCCTATAAAAATGACAATTGTACGGTCAAGTTAACATGTACAGGGCGTCTTAAGCTATGCGATCGAAATCCACCATGGGCTGCCAATGCACGTAACTTTTAATGGAGGCGATGTAAGGAAAAATAATAATTATATTTACAAAAATTTTGCTGTACCCATCGTAGAGGTGTCGTAGCTCGTAGTAGTATTGTAGCACAACCAATTTGAAGTCACGTACCAGTGATTTGAAAAGGTCGGCCGCTTGCGGGCACAGGAGGAGTGGAAGGTAAACTGCGGCCGACACTTTGTGCCCATTTTTATAGACAGGCGATATCATTTGGTTCGCATTTGAAGCTTTCATAGCGTCACATTGACAGAATTGATACAAAATGGCCTTCCGCCTTTGTGGGTAGCCACTCTTACATTCTTGTGTGCTCTTTATACCCTGGGGTGCCATCGCGGATCGAGTCGATGGAGAGAATGGAGTATAGGATCTGAAGAATGTAGGGTTCCATTGACGTACTTACGTTTTTTTACCTGTCAAAAATCAACTATCATTACAGCCCCAAGCTTAAGTGGCAAAATATATTTTAACAAATCTTGTTTCAGTTCAAAACGATCTAAAATATTTTGACGCTAATTATAACTTAAAAAAAATACTTACATTAATAAACGCTAATTTATAAGAATGTTTTTAAGGTGTTCACTGTCAATACTTAAATGGCATTATGATAAAAACGATAAAACATTTTTAGTACATACTTATTCCACATTAAATTAATTGAATCAGGACCGGTTTCAAGTTTTTCTTAGTTGATAATACGTTTAAATAAAAAACCGGTTATGATCGTTAATATTTTTTGGAATAAAAACTAAAAATGTTTAATTATAAGAATGCATTTAAGGATTAGTCGTTTTAATCATTTTAATTTTCACGTTTGCAGTTATGCAATCCTGAATATGTGGCGTTTTGCACTGAATCTGAATGGTCAGATTCAGCAACTGATAAACTAAAAGCACTTATAAAATACGAAACAGTCTATCAAAATACTCTAAATATTGAGATTGAAAATAATTATATAGCGTTGCAATGCGACAGTTGAACTGAATTCGATATTCGGTATTTGAAATTATGTCTTAATCTTTAATTATTTTAATATTCCCCAAAATTTGACACCTTTTTCTGCGAAATATACAACCACTCCACTGACGTCAATCAAAGCGAATGTTTGTGAAATATTCCATTCTCCCTTGAATAGCGTTCGGCAATATGTTTGGGGGAAAACAGCATAGGGGATGGGGGAGTCACTAGTCTCAGTCGGTTCCGCGATAATAGAATATAGAATCAAATGACGACTGCTTCTGCAAAGTGAATCGGAGTGACAATAGTAATACTTAACAAATTGATAGGGAATCTAATAAACTATAAAAGAGAAGATTGACAAGATTTTGTGTTACAAATTATTTTGATTTGGCTCGAGGGGCAGGCTTCGCATATTGAACGATCTAAAACATTTTTTGTGGAATAAAAGCTAAAATTGTTTAGTTATAGATCATCGTTAGCCGTTTCTTGGAGATGCTCTGTGTAGCATCATAAGTGACAAAAGTTCATCAAAATTAGTTTTATTTTTTTTCATATGAATTAATTGGTCTAGATTAAGCAAATCGATACAATATGTACTAAAATTCCGTTCTAATTAACTGTTACTCAAAAGATTGAGATTGAAAAAAATAATATGGCGTAGTATAATGTAATGTTAACTGTCAATACTTGGTAAAATGGCACATTAATAAAAACACATTTTTAGTTTTTTTTCCCCCTAGATTTATTTAGATCAGGACCTTTTTCTAGGCGAAATAGCATTATCAACTGGCAATTGATTCTTAATGTGTTTTATTATTTCAATTATCGTCAAATATAATTTTAAAAAAAATACTTTCTGTAGGTATGTAAAATTTTTTACATGTAACCTTAGGGGTTTTCTATTTATTCACCTTGGTTTAACGATTCTAGAATCTGACTAAATTTTCTCATGTCTGCAAAGTGAATCTGACTTAAACAAAATGATAGGGAATTTACAAAACTATAAAATGTATTGTCAAGTGAGTGATAGTGTTCATTTTGGGTTGGATGAGGGGTATATGATTAATTGAAAAACTACTAAAACATTTTGTCTTAAAAGCTACATACATTGATTTTTAGTTCATCGTAAACTTACTAAAAAGTGAAAAAAGTTCATCAAAATTAATTTTATTTTTTTTCACGTGAATTAATTTAACCTAGATTTTCAAATCGATAAAATATGTACCCCACTTCCGTTCATTAATTAACTGTTTCTAAGAAGACTAGATCATAAAAATGTATAAGTGGAAGTAGTATAATGTAATGTTAACTTTCAATACTTGGTAGAATGGCACTTTAATAAAAACACATTTTTAGTAATTTTTTTTACCCTAGATTTATTTAGATCAGGACCGGCTTCGTTCCTTTTGAGCATTATCAACTGGCAATTGATTCTTAGTGTGTTTTATTATTTCAATTATCGTCAAACATAATTTAAAAAATATATTCCCGGTATGTAAAATTTTTTACATGTAACAATTTTAGTTTTTCTATTTATTCACCTTATTGTTAACTTTGACACTGCAATTTAATAAATTATTTTTACTTGAAAACTTGGACACCGCTCTCTCTTTTAAATATCTAAGATAGTGCTGTACGGATTCAAACAACTATACCTCCGTAATTAAAAATGTTTCATTTTAAGATGAGAATATAAATACTACCGGCAAAATAACTCTCATTTTTTTATACGCTGTAGGTAATTCTAAACGAATAATTTACCTGGTGTAGCTTCGGCTGCGGAGTTCCAATCGAATCAAAGATTTCTTCTCCGAGGCAAGAATGTCCGTGTTGTCTAAAACTCCATCTCACATTCATCCGTTCCTAAAAACGGAACGTAGCGAAGGCAATAAGCTTACAAATAGTTCTGTACTAATCCTATCGTTTCTATCTCTACTACTCTCTTTGATAAATAGTAGTTGGGTAACTAACAAGGCAGAAAACTTCTGATGAGATGAACTGCATTAGATTTATTGATTGAATTGACATTGGCAGAACTCCATTATAACACGGTGTATTAGATGTCCATCTGCTCCACATTGAGAGCAGAACTGGTAAAAAAATGTACCTAAATGCATTTAATTTAGTAAATTCGTTGCGGAGGCAAATAACAAATGACTTTTATTCTATAAATATCGTCTAAAGAGAGTGAATAAAAATACGAAATATTAAAAAAACACAATTTATTCAGAGATATAATGGACTCCTTTTAACATTACACATTTATATAGAACAATTTTTCATATTTTTATTTCTTCGTTTGATTCTGACGCAGAACAAATAGAATGATTTATAAATATGACGATTGAAGTTTGAAGTATAACAGAGACTCTTTGAACGAAAAAAAGCACAATATTTATGCCTTCCCCTAGGGACTATAACACCTGATATTTGAAAGAAAAGCAATACGCGTTAGCTACTGAGCAGCATTGGTTGATAGTATTTTTATTGAATTCTTTTGAGCCAAAACAATTTCAATTCCATGGGCTGGAGAAGGGAGTATTAAAAACTACTGAATTTGTATTGAAATGTGTTGAAATATTTATATTTTGATAATGAATACTTAAGTGGTCAGTTATGATAAAACACAAAGTTTAATTTATTTTGGGTTCAAAGTAATCAGAGAAATTAGAATGAAGTTGAGAAACGCTCGAGAAGTGAATTATTTATCATATTTTAATAATCATATTTGAAAAAAGTTGATACTGAGAAATAGTGATTACAAATTGTATTTTGTTGGAACAGTATGAAATTTTTCATTTTTCATTTTTTGTTGTGGTAATAAAGAAAACTTCTTGAAATCCATAAAGATTTTTCCCTTTTCTCAAACGGAAGTTCACTGCAAACCTCATTTTACGGTGACCGCTATCCTTATGAAATACACAAAGGCAATTTTCTAACGGAACTTACCGCAAAAAATCCACCCTCAGACTCCGCTGTCTTACTACTGTCAAATTTACTTTGAGCGATTTGAGATAATACAAAGACCTAGGGTCTTCCAACTATTCCGGAACATATTGTTTTTAATTGCCTGTCTTTCAAATGTTTATCTTTTGAACAGCATGGTAATTATTTATAGCGTTGAATAAATTTTACGTCACTCGTTTAATATAATACTGACACAATTCAACGACAAGACGTGAAAAATACTACTTCTTCAAGGTGTTAAGTGTCAATTATTTTAGGTGGAAAGATACTATATTTAATTAAACAATACATAATGTTTTGCGGTAATTCCACATATTTTTTTAATTATCAAGACTAGTTTTTACCATCCAGAGCATCATAACAATGTGTTGATGTGGATTAAGTACGAAAAAGTTATGTTTTATTCATTTAAAAAAATCAATGAAAAGATATATTAGCAAAGTTTACCAAGGGGTTTGAACCTAAGATCGTAAAAAATATACAAATAATGTTTGTTATCAGTTTTTAACACTAACAGGTTAGTCTGAAGAAATAAAAATCTGTTTAAAAATTGTCAATGACTAATGAGTATAATTTGTATATTTTAAGGTGACAAGTGTAATTTTCCAGAACGAATTTAGAATTTAGAGCATACTTTGCTTTGACGGGCTAGTTATACTAAGACTGTATGAATAAATTTATGTTTCATAAGTAATCCACCGTCATGCAGTTTGTTTTTGCGTTACTCCTAGAATTAAACTTTTGATGATACAATCGTTTTCCAACTTCGTATATTAACATATGTATCTCCGCTCAAGCTGACAACTAAATATCAAAATGAATGATTATAATGTATTCTTAATTTCATGGGTAGAATTAGCTTTAATGGTTGGCGCCCTTTCATTTGCTGCAAAACAATATGTTTTGTACTCGCATGAATTGGTTTCAAAATATATGTAAGTCGGTTCAGATCAAAAGTGCACAACTAAAAATAGAAATATATCTGTTTCCTTGAGTAAAAAAGTCTCGAAATATTTATTTTTCTATAAATTAATGCAGACATAATTTTTTATTGTTGATAAAACAGACGTTAGGTATCTCGGCGTGAAGGAAAACTACATTTATAATAAGTATATATGGAAAACGCGGCCAGTGGATGTACTTTATCATAGACACCAACGCATCTGAATAGAAGTGACATTTATTATCATGAGCACTATTAAAGTGTTCACTGTTTGTAATTGGTGAAAAGGCATAACATTAAAAAATATTAAAAGAATTTTTCTAAATCAGGAAGTTTTGTTCATCGGAAAAATTTTCACAATCGATTAAAAATTTCCCTGATCTGTTCCTGATCTTAATAAATCATTTCTGGAATACCTTTTTTTAAATTATTATTATGTGCAATGTATCGCTTGTTTTGAATTTCAAGATTCTGTCAGTCAGTTCAAGTTCATTCGTGCAATTGAAATGCCTAAAGATGCCGAAAGGCGAAACCTGGGTCGTCAGCGACAAATCTTATGGAAAAGTACAAAATTCAAACGAATCAAATTTAAATTTAATAAAATCAGCAAAAAATGTTCTTCTTTTCTCTTGAGTTTAAAAAAATTCACACTAGTGTCAGCAAACCACTCTGTTAAATAGGGTAAGCGGAAGAGATCTAGATACCGGGAGATAAAATCCAAAATTTGATGTTAGTATGAACGCTATAAAAATACATTATCGGTTTATCTTTTTTTCCTTCCCCTTTTCTTCTTAATGTTGGCTCACTTTTAAGTATCATTTGCGGGGCGAAAAGGTCGATCACGGTCGTCTACTTGCGAGATAGTCTCAGAGAGGCTTGTAGTACCGAGAAAGTACCCACTAGTACACGAACACTCAGTAAAAAGTGCCTTGACATGAGGTCGTCTCAAGGTGGATTAGACGTAGCTTTTGAAGAACTTTCACACTTACTTATTACTTCTTAAAAACTCATTTTGCTTGCATTTTTTCGTTTCATACAAAGTAAGACTCTTCTTGGCGCGAGAAGGTGCAACCGATGTTTTTATTACCGACTGTAGAAGGAATAGTCACAGTTATTATTAAATATTTCATTAGACGTAAGTTATCACCGTATTATTCTGAACACAGTACCTTTCATAGATTGTATATTACAAACTTTCACATTGAATGTTGTAAAAGATTTTTGGTTTTAGTTCTTAGTCTAATTTTAATGAAGAACTATTATTTATCTTAACTTTTTAAGACAACCATCATGGCCTAATTGGAAACTCTGCTTATTTTCATCTAGCAATTTTAATATTTTACATAAATATATTCATTTTTCAAACTTTGTTTTGATAATACTAGTAAATTGATTCTTAAGTGATATTAATGAATTTCTGTTGAATCGTTTCGAGTTGTTTACAATTATTAACTTTTATATTCTGTTATTATTCTGATTGCCTTTTTTTCCACCCAATCAATAATTCTACATTTATATAAAAAGAACAAACTATTAACCACAGCATAACTTTAATGTTGAAAAATCGATCATAATAATTAACTATTACATATATCAGTACAACGTTTATTTTTTCGTGTTTTATATATTGTGGTATTATCAGAAATTATTTTGCTTTGTTTATGAGCAATTTAATATATGAAATACAATTTGGATATTTGTTTGATGGAATTCATTTATGAAAAGCTCTCTGTATAAATATTTCTTTTCAGCAACTTTAAACAGTGAATCGCTGAACAATATTTAATGTAATGAAATATGAAGTGCAAATTCTGCTTTGGGTTTACAAGTATAATGTTATTCCAAAATGTATTCCTTGATACATACTACTCTTTTAATTAAAAACATATATTTTGATGCAAATATAAATCTATATAGGTTATAATACATAGTTAAATTAGTACATGGTATAGCTTATATAACCATCAATTGTCAGAATATTTTACCTGAGTTAGATTCTACGATAAAGTTTGACTTGGAGCAAGTTTAATCGATGAAAAATTCTGCCTTTTGCCGTCTAAAAATGCATTCCTTCAATGTACTTCCTTGTTCAATCAATGAACCGCTTTGAATTCTTTTTAATATAAACGCCCATGCATAATCCTTTATAGAAAATGTTGTACTTACTAAAAATCTATGGAACGGTGTTTGTTTAGGGTCTATGGAAATGTAAGCCGACATTAAGAGAAAAAATGTCTTTGAAAGCATCGTCCTCGTCGTCTTACGGCGAGGAAAAAAAAGTATTTAAAACAGAAGCCGAATAAATACTCGAGCCGCGTAATGAATACCCTCAACTAAAAATTCAACGCGATCAATGAGTTCAAGTATGAAAAAGATTTTTTTGAGGCCGGTTTCGTGCGATCTTTTTACAGATAAAAATATTCACCGCAAATATGGATGACTTTTACTCCTATGTGGCTTGGAGGAAAACGAAATTTTCTTCGCTAGTAAATATTATTGCCGTTTTTTTTTGGCAAAACTTTTACAAATTTCTATGAAATAAAAAAGTTTTCATTTGATACAGTAAATAACGATTCCCCAATTTGTGTTAATTTTAACAGATATTTTCATCAATATACCAAATGTGTCAAAAAAGAATTGAATCGGTTTAACTGTTCGAATGAACTCGTATTAGATATTCTGAAGTATTTGGTACAAATGACAACGCAGAAGTGTACACAATTTGCAAATCAAAACGTAAACATTTTTTGGAAAACTACTGGATTTCGCAATTATGATGACGCAATTATGGCCTCTAGCTCATCATTCAGAAGACTTGTTTGATGATGTGGATCATTCCAGAAGACCGAGAGAAGTGTCGAAACCATATGCTCGCCCTATGCTTCGGGAGGAACAACGTAACGATGCATTCAGAATACATATAGCCATATTCACGGATTGATCAAATTATTTTATTATTTGTGACACTATGGATGCTATGCGACCTCAAATAATCATCCAAAAGTGATTTGAGAGTTACATATATCAAAGTTCAGTTGTTTCAAAAACCCTAATTACCAGCGTAAATGTGGTCAGCCAGTTTGGAAAGTGTAATGAATAGTGTCCTTGAGTGTTGTTGTATCTCCTTTTATGTTGCTTTAGTTGTATAAGAAACATAAAGGTTTTCAAAACAATTACATAATCAATGCTTAAAATATGTTTTCGATAGGTAGACACTATTATCTGCGATTTTGAGTAAGATAATAACCCGCAGCTGTGTAAAAAAAGTAATTTTATTTTTTCCATCTAACAGTTCTTCCAGCTTACATAATTGATTGGTTATATTTTATGATGAGCTCGGCTGTTGTCTTTATTTTTTCAACAACGAAAAAAGAACCAAAAACCGTGCAGAGCGGAAAACTTTGGATATTTTTCAAAGGGGCATCATTCAAACTTGATCGATGAGTGTTAAGACATCTAGTGGGAGAAGAATAAACGGTTTACTTTCATACTGTTGTAATATATATACAATCAAAAGACGCTAGAAAAGTTATACAATATAAGCCAAGGCTCCAAAAACCTTCATAATAATGTAATGACTATTTTTTTACTTTCGCAAAAATAATTCGATCATTAAATTTTTATTCAGTACGCAATATTTACTATGTTACCTGGTTATTTAATTAATACATTCTTTATGGCAGGTCACTAGGTTTTCCAATCCCGGGATCCCGAGGATGTTCAATAGCTGATGAATCCCGGGATTAAAAAACATCTTTGATTGACTGTTATCAATACAAGCGTTATTTATTTCCATTAATGTGTAATGTGTAATTTTTGAAAAATATGCTTAACCGGACATATTTTTTATATCAATTAGTTATCAGATCGCATTTCAGCGAGTCTGATACGCTCGTACATTATATTTCAATCGAATATTTTTGCTTTTTAGAAATGGATCGACAATCGAAACATAATATTCATAAAAAACTATTGCCAGAAATTATTAGCATGGCTAATATTAAAAATCCCGGGACCAGTCCCGTGATCCCAGGATCGACTTATCGCAATCCCGAAATCCAAATTTTGAACCAAGATGTGAAACCCTAGAAGTTGCAGTATTTATTTAGTTACTATAATTAGGTTTGCATCGGTTCATAATGTAAAGAAGAAAATATACATATACCTACGCCGATGTGAATGGGGATACGGTTACAAATTTTTAAATGTCGTTTGAAATTGTTTATTATTTATACAAATCCGAATTAAAAAAAAAAAATCGTGATATTAGAAATTAAATAATTCAAAGTACGTGGAATAATCAAAGTTATTTTAAATTTTATATTAATTCAAAGCACGTTTAAACTGAGTATAGAATGATTTCGTTTATCACAGTTTCTTTTTCTTATAGAATAAATACAAGTATTGTGTTAATAATTTTGTTTTCTCAACGGTCTTTTGTGTATTTTTTATAAAATAGTATAGTTACCAAGCTATAAATATCAATGTTACATTTTATTGCCTGTGTCTGGGATTTTTTTTTCCAACTGTTTTATATTTCCTTTTCGTTTTATAATCAGTGTAAATTTAAAAATAGTTATTGAACAAATTCACGCGCAACAGCACAGATTCTTCCGCTAGATTATTCAAGACACCTCCCTTAAAAGAAATATTTTTAAATCTATGAACACTTTGTGTGAAACTGTTTAACTCTCGGCGTGCATAAAAACTTGCGAGGGGCGCCTGGATAGTACTCGTAACGCATATCACATCGCATATCAGAAATCTTTAATTTCCTCAATTTTCAACAACTTTTTCATACAAATACATACAAAAAAGACACTTTACGTCGCCCATCTGAGATGGTAGCTCAGGTATTGTATGGTGGCATTTTTTTTATAATCGTATAAAAAACAGTGGCACCTAACACGCTTTTTGGCACCATATTTTCGATAGTGACTTAATTGGAGTCATTGATTGATATTTAGCGATAATAATTGATGTATGGTTGTTAATTAAATAATAAGAGTTATTTATATATTTTCAATTAAATAGATTTAAGCTGTGCGTTTTGTGTAAAAAAAATCGATACAGATTTCGCGTTGCAAGTCAGGTTAGAGAATAAGTAAAATCAGGATAAAAAAAATATTCAAGAAATAAATTTCCAATAAGCACCATTGTGTATATTTTAAAATTAAGCCAATTCATATGCGTTAGTAAATCATCTTTATTTTATAAAAATTTTGTCAAATATTTCTGTCAATTTTTTCAGTTTGCTGACTATTTTTTCAATGAGTGTTTATGTCACGGTGAAAAAATAGAATTGCATTTTAATTCGTAAAAATTATACAATAATAGTTGATAGCTATTTCGGCTTACACCGTCGTTGGAAACTAGCTATCAACTATATACATTGCTATACATATTTTTTAGAACTAAAATACATTGCTATTTTAGACGTGTTATAATAGATCCATACCAAATAAATGCCAATTAAATCAAAGAACGTAAATACCTAATAATCGAAAGATTTTTATACAACAATTATTTATGAAAACCGTACCATTTTAGATGTAAAGAATAGTTTATGTTTCAATGTAAAGTCTGTGATATTTTCATTCTCTCCCACCTTTGTGTATTAAGGATATGTGAAATAGAGAAGCAGATAAATCTCTTTACCTTAACTTTCTCCAAATAAAAAGAAACTAAGCGACAATACCCTGTCCCTGTGGTGTAGTGGCAAGAGCTATGTCCTTGCGATCAGGTGAGCCTGGGTTCAATTCTCGGCATGGTCAGATATTTCAATTGAATAGGAGATCTTGGGCTGAGTGGGTGTATGTAACTTATCGTTGAGTTAATTTCGTATGACTTTCATGCCATCATACCCTCCTTATTAAAGTTGTTGAGATGATTCATTGAAGTTCAAATTCTTAATATTACGATGTCCATGCAATTGTGGATTTAAAATCATTTTGTCAAAGACTACATACTCTATTCGAATGTGGTGCAATCCATATAGGTAATATGAGATAAATGGTTTACTGATTCAAAACAGTAGTATAACAAGAGCAAAGTTTTTAATGCACTGTTATAAGCGTTTTTACGCCAAACACGGTCTGTTTTTTTTCCCTGATTGGCCGCGATTACTTAAATATAGTTTTCACGCGTTGCGTACGCCAATGTCTGCCTGGCACGCAAGAACTGTATTGAGAATCTTGCCTACTTTTTCTTTGTATTTACCTACGCCAAAGTACTTAAGGAAAATTGGAGATGGGGGAGCAAAGTTTTTTCTGCACGAAAAGTGGCGTAAAAAATGTCGCATCTTCGCGACAGCGGAGACATTTCTTTCGCACTCGAAAACTTTTATTGCCCAGCGTATCAGACGCTTTAAATTCCATTTTCATACATTCATTTTATGTACATAATATTACCGACATGTTTTTTTTCTATCTAGCAAACTGTGTTTTATACTTATTTTACTGTGAAGACATACTTTCTAAACTTGTTGGTGAAATAATTTTAAACTACAAACAAGAATATCTAAGCAACACTTAAAATTTGAATAAAATTGAGACATTTAATTGAACAAGAATATCATATTCTTCCTTTATCGATTAAAATTTGAATAAAATTGAGACATTTAATTAAAACCTTTTTTGAAAAATTGCTAGATACGAAAATTATTAAATTATCGATTTTTTATATAACCGATATTAAAAATATTGTTTTATGCACCAGTTATGAAAAAACCTTTTGAAAAAATTGATAGATTTCATTGGGGGCCGCATGAAATGTCATTGAGGGCCGCAAGTTGTACATCACTGAACTAGAAAAATCGATTAAAATACTTTTCAAATAATTATTCTCTTAATCTTCAAATGATATTTTTTTATATAATTATGTTTTGACACATTTTTTCTTTTGCCAGTTTATTTGTTTAGCGTAAATATATATTTAATTGTTATTTTCTTAATTGGAATTTTCTAACGATATTATGATGCCGTAATTGCAGCAATAATATGCACTAAAATTGTCATCAAGTATTTAAATGCCTTGCCATATAAACATTATTGCGTATTTTATAATTTTTTTTTGTGTCTTGAACATTATTTTTTTTGATTTCATAGTTAAAATTAACCAATATAGAAAAAAATAGTTTTTCAAATTGTAATTTTTTTTTAAGATGATAATATTCAATTAACATATGACCTTTTTAAAATTTTGTTGAAGAGAAAACATCATTGTTACAGTTATACAATATTTGGATTTGAAAATGTAGTCTCTGAATTCGAGACTATGGTGATAGGAAAAGTCTTGTTGAAAAGTTTCCGAAGAGAAAAAGTTTTTTGTTGAAAGATTCAGTTGAATCATATTCAGTAGTAGAAAGGAATATTTTATATTTAAGACTGTGAGCAGTAGTGACAGCTACTGAAATATGTTATTATTATTTTAACTACATTAACGGAGAGAACAAATATAGAAATACGTCATTATTTTATGCAAAAATTATTAACTGCAATCCATTTGCTGTTATCCTGATTTTGTTAAAAGATTTTCGCTGCAACTTAATAGGACAAATGAGTGGCTTCAACTGTGACAGTAATTACTTAAATCAGGAGTTCTTCACCCTATGCCCATTGGCACATGTGCTCCCGTTGCAAAGTATTGAATGACGACAAAACCCACATCTTATTGTTTTTTCTCATGTTTTTTTATTGAAATGTAAAATATTTCATGAAAAAAAAAGGGTGCGTGTACTTATGTAGGCGCGTTAGAAGTTATACTTCTTTGGCATCATTAAAAAACAATTTTTAATTGCATGCAAATAATTAATTACAATAAAATAATAAAAAGACTGGAGAAGGATAATCAACACAGTCAATAAAGCTCAGTTT